>CM071596.1:235725500-240725500 GCA_036435485.1 Saposhnikovia divaricata
TGATAAAAATGATTTAGGACAAGTATAGATGTACCTTAGAAGTAGGACATGAAATGGATGTCCAAGTATTTTAAGGCACCACTAGGACAATGTTGGAGCACAAAAAGTGACTAAACGTCCTAAATATTGATTTATGACATTATTTAGGACATTATTGGACTTGCTCTAACAGTTACTCACTGCGTCCCGTTTTATGTGAGCTGGTTTGACTTTTAGGAGGTTTAAAAAAATTAAGTTAACTTATTAAGAAATGATATAAAAAATAAGTAAAATTAGATGAAAAATGGGTAAAGTGGTGGAATCTATCAATATTTAATGATAGATTTGAGATAGTGAAAAAAAATAATAGATGTAATAGTAATTATTTAATAACAGAATTGAGATAATGGAGGAAAGTAGTGAATGTAATAATATTTAAAGTTATTAAAAATTTACTGTTTTTAAAAAATTGTATAATTTCATTTTTTTTTGTAACGTCCCACAGATCACGTACAATGGGACCGAAGGAGTACTTGTAGTTGTGGTTGCTTTCCTGCAATTGTTTTATGAGGTTTTGGTTAGCTTTGCATGATGACTTGTCTAATTAATCACCGTTGGATCATATCTTTTTATGAATTCAATCGAAGAATCTATATTTGCTTAAATGTGGGTGCTCTTTTTTTAAGAAGGTGGGGTTTGTGTTGAATTTTGGATTATTATATTGTCACCTGTCAAACTAGATAAGTTATACTCGCATTGTCTCAAAATACTTTTCCTATTTTTTTGAACACGTTTGCCAACGCATACTTTTAATCGTTAATATCTTTAATTTCGTATTATTATTAAATATAAAAACTTCATTGTATTAAAGTACTCATAAATACGAATCAAACAAAATCACTCATGACTATATTTTATCTTATAAATTATGCGTAAATTAGTAATCAACTACTTAAAATGAACAGTGTAAAAAATCAAAATCAGAGAAGCTTTTTGAAACGGAGGGAGTACAGTATTAGGTACGTGTTTTGATTTTAAATTTTTACGGTGTTTTGTTTTGTTTTTTTTATAAATTAAGAAGCATTTTATATATCAATTATTTCAATTTAAAAACTTTGCTAACAAACTATATATGATTAAATTATAGGTCACTGGACTTGCTGAAATACCCCATTTATATTTATATTAATTTTTTCTTCGTAAAATGAGAAAGTAAAGGAGTTCAATTAAAAAAAAATAACACCGGAGGGGGGTATTTATAGGTCACTGGACTTGCTGAAATACCCCATTTAATCGAATATTTATATGTTCGTACGTATTTAAGAACTTGAACAAGTACTTGACTTTCGATAAAAAAAAATATATAAAAAAAAATTATTTTCGATTTTGATATATTCACTGTACACAATTGAAGAAGGAAATATATCACATTTTCTTAATCCATCTCGATAGTGATCTAAATATCCAAACTTGGATCAATTTAGATCCAAATCCACTCACCATTGACCTAATCTTGGTACATTTTTTGTAGATCTGTCAATTTGGTACACGACACGTCAACACGATACGAAAAAATATGGATATGGGTTTTGATTTTTAGTACACGAAACACGAAAATACACGAACACGAAATTACACGATAAATTTAGTGTCGGATATGGGTTTTCATTTTGGGTACACGAAAGTACACGAAATATAATATATATATATATATATATATATATATATATATGTTATTTTAACTTTTATATATATATATATATATATAAGTTAAATTTCAATGTTTTGGGTACATTTCGTGTATATCGTTTTGGGTTGTTTCGGGTACACGAAAGTACACGAATTGTTTCGCGTACTTTTCGTTTCGTTTCGTGTAAACACGAAATTTTTCGTTTCGTGTTCGGTTCAGGTAATCGGGTACACGAAATCATTTCGGGTCGTTTTTGGATTTAGGTATGAGTACACGAAAACACGAAAGTACACGACACGACCCGATTGACCGCTCTAATTTTTGGACCTTGGCTTGAATAGTATTGGTTCAATTTTGGACCTTGATTTCAAGATCCAAATTTGAAGTAGCACTATTCATAGGTCCAAATTTAGATAATAATAAAATAATAGTTTTTTTTTTTTATGTTTTTTATGAGATAGAATTGTGATTTAAGATATTTATACATATATTTAACTAATATTATATTAACTAATGAATGCATATACAACTTCTCCACCAAAAGAAAAAGTTTCTCTCTCACTTTTCCTCCTTCTTCTTCGTCAGCCTCTTCTCCTCCGGCGATGGTTTATCCACCGACCGGAGGCCCCTTTTCTTGTTTAGTTTTTATTTCTTTCGATAATCATTCTCCTTCTGTGAGGATTGTGAGTTTTTGGTTTGTTTACCTATTAATTGGGTTGATTTGTGTCTCCTTGTGAGAGTTTGTTTGTCTCTCCTTGTGAGAGTTTGTTTGGTTTGTTTTTTGATTCGTTGATGAGGGTCTACATGATGTCGCAGTTATGATCGATGTTTCAAATACGTTATAATATATTAGGTATGCATTTTCTTTACAACTACACCAAATTGTTAGATTGTCTCTCCAAGAAGACTGTAAATCTCAGCGATATGAGCGAGGGATGCTCCACAGTGCAAGATCTACTCGACGATAGTAGTTTTAACGAAGAAATTTCTGATTTGATCTGTATTATGTGTTTGTTAATGTTTGATTATATTTGTAGATGCCGTATGACTTATTATTAATGGATCCTCTTCCTTCAAAAAAAAAAAACTAATGTTATATTATTAAATCAAAAAGATGAATCGTATTGTGATTTCAATATTAAATCAAATATGTTTACATTTTTTAAATTCAAATTGAAAATATATTCAAACACATAAAATAATAATTACAATGAAAAAATTTAAATTAGATATAAGTTAAATGAAAAAGCAATGCGAACAAAACTTATCAATTCAGTCATTTAAATTAAATCAAAATTTTCCAAAATAGACGAAATAGTATGCGTAATATTACAATTCATTAATAATAGTAGATTATTAAGATGATTTCATTGTATTACAAAGAATAAAATGTTTTTTATTATAATATTAAAAATATTAAATAATTATTTTATAATTTTAACAAAAATTTAGATCAAATTATTGAAACTGGAATGTGATTATAACTTCTGTTTACATCCAAATTCCAACACATATACACCTTTTTAGCACAAGATTATGCAAATATATTACTGCTAGAAATTAATTTAAACGAAAGTGAATATGGTGATGATCCACGCAGAATATTTGTATAGGCCGGATTTATCCAAGTATGATAACGCCTTGAAAGAGACCCAGAATGACTGCGTGAATTACAAGGACATGTATTACATTTTTCGCACCAGCTAAACGTTACATCAATTTTTACTGCTCATGTTTGGAATCTAATCAGAAAATCTAAAATTTTCGTTTATGTCGAAAGTTAAAAGTTATAGGAAGGCGATGATAGCTTCTGAAGCACATTTTAAAGGCATGTTGATTGCGTACAGATTACAGAAGAAAAGACTTGCAGTTAGGGTATTTAGCATTACAAAGTTGTTGATCAGGTAATAGTACCAACTGTTAGATCTAAATAAATAACCACGGATCATCTTATGCGATATTATCAAGGTTACATGATAAAACTGTAGTACGAAAGCGTACCTGATTCCATGACAGTAGATATGAATACGGATTATGGGACTTGATCTTCCACAGACTTGATTCGCCTCTAGCCGTATCTCTCTCAGACTGATGGGAATAGAGGAGTAGAGGTTGTGAATTAGCCTTGGGGACCAAGACCCTATTGTGTTCTTTATATAGTACTCTAATTAGACCCCATTAACCCTAATCAGATTACTATTGGGTATTACACATTACAAAGCCCATACCGAATAAGATGTTATTGGACTCTTTATTTAAGACCACTTAATTAGTCCAAAAATAGAATAAACATTAAATATAATTGTCTTTAATTTGTAAGCCCATAATTATTATTAGATTATAAAATATAATCTAACAATCTCCCACTTGGGCTACAAATTGTTCCAAACAACAATTACATTCAATAACCATAAGTGCGCACAAAATTGTTTATTCTTTAGAAAACATCTTCCTTAGTCAATCTGGTCCATCTCATATATAAACATGGAACCAAAGCGACCTTCGTCACATTGTCGTAACTCGATCCTCAATGATCACCATATTAATACATTCAATGACATAGATCAAGTATGGATGTGTAACTGGAAATTACATGCAATGTGATCTCAATCATGCCTATTTCCAATTGGTCCTTAATACCTTATTGAGATCAATCTTTATTCTTTCAAACTTTATGTCAAAACCACAATTGAAAGAGATAGCTCATATAGAACAATAGAGAGAATAAAATAAAAGAAAAATAACTTTATTCTGCAGAAACTCAAATATACATAATGTATCACCATAGTGTCAATATCAAAAACTGAGTACCTAAGACAGGAACAAAACAAAAAAAAACTCCCACTAAAACTGAATATCCTCCAATGAGACAACACCCATATGAGCAGTATGCCCAAGAAAGACCTTAGGTGTCAAAGCTTTAGTAAGTGGGTCTGCTAGCATAAAATTTGTTCCTATATGCTCAATAGACACTATCTGATTTTGCACTCTCTCTATGACAACTAGATATTTAATATCAATATGTCTAGAAGCTGCGGAGCTTCCATTATTATTTGAAAACTCAGTTGCTGAACGATTGTCACAGTAAACTTTTAATGGTCTTTCAATTCCATCTACAACCCGCAATCCTGTAACAAAATTCCGTAACCATATAGCATGATTTGTTGCCTCATAACATGCTATAAACTCTGCTTCCATGGTAGATTGAGCTATAAGTGTCTGTTTAGCACTTCTCCAAGATATAGCTCCTCCAGCTAACATGAAAACATAACCAGAAGTAGATTTTCTTGTATCTATGCAACCAGCAAGATCAGAATCGGAATACCCAATGATCTCCAAATTTTCCGACTTCCGATAAACAAGCATGTAATCTTTTGTTCTTTGCAAGTACCTCATAACCCGTTTAATTGCAATCCAATGATCCATTCCAGGGTTACTCGAATATCTGCTTAACATACCCACAATGAATGCCAAATCCGGCCGGGTACAAACTTGAGCATACATAAGACTCCCAATAGCCGAAGCATATGGAATATTCTGCATCTCCTTTCCTTCATGATCATTCTTAGGGCACTGTTTGAGACTAAACTTATCTCCCTTAGCAACAGGAGTACTTATTTGTGCACAATCTTTCATGCCAAACTTAGCAAGCACCTTATCAATATAGCTCTTTTGTGATAACCCAAGGATACCTCGAGAACGATCTCGATGTATCTTAATTCCTAATACAAAAGAGGCGTCACCAAGATCCTTCATCTCAAAACGAGAAGCAAGAAATCTTTTGGTTTCGTGCAATAAGCCTATATTGTTACAAGCCAATAGTATATCATCGACATAAAGCACAAGGAATATAAATTTACTCCCACTGAACTTGTGATATATGCATTTTTCAACAATATTGGACTCAAAACCCTATGAGACAATGGTTTGATGAAATTTGCGATTCCACATACGGGAAGCTTGTTTTGTACCATAGATGGATCGTTTAAGTTTACAAACCATAGACTTTGGATCACCAATTTCAAAGTTTTCTGGTTGTTTCATGTATATCGTTTCATCAATGTCACCATTGAGAAAAGCTGTTTTGACATCCATCTGGTGTAGCTCTAAATCAAAATGAGCCACAAGTGCCATTATTGTCCTAAAAGAATCTTTCGATGATACTGGAGAGAAAGTTTCTTTGTAATCAATGCCTTCTCTCTGAGTAAAACCCTTTGCGACTAGACGCGCTTTATATCTTTCAATATTGCCATTTGAATCCCTTTTGGTTTTAAATATCCACTTACACTCAATTGCTTTCGCACCTTCAGGCAACTTGACAAGATCCCAAACGTCATTGTCCTTCATGGATTTCATCTCATCATTCATGGCTTCAATCCACTTTTGACTATTAGCACTTCGTTTGGCTTGTTGGAAGTTGATAGGATCATCTTCCATAATCCCTATGTCAAACTCATGCTCTTGAAGAAATACAATATAATCATCCGAAATTGCACTTCTTCTGTCTCTAGTGGATCGCCTAAGTGGCACTTCATCTTGAGTTTGTTGAGTTTGCTCTTCTTGAGCATCATCTTGATTTTGAGTGGGAAACTGTGCAGGTATATCCACATTGTTGTCTTGAACTACATGAGGCAAAGAAACTGATTTTTCCTCAAAGACAACATCCCTGACTTTATCTTCCCCCTCAAAACTCAACATCCTCAAGAAATCTAGCATTTCCCGTTTCGAAAAAAGACTTTGTCAAAGGATCAAAAAACTTGAAACCCTTTGTTTTTTCAGGATACCCAACAAAATAGCAACTAACAGTTCTTGAGTCCAGTTTATTTTCATGCGGCTTGTAAAGCCTTGCCTCAGCTGGACAACCCCACACATGTAAATGATTGAGACTAAGTGGTTTCTTAGTCCACAATTCATAAGGGGTTTTTGCTACTGCTTTGCTAGGTACTCTATTTAGTATGTAGGCTGCAGTCTTAAGTGCATCTCCCCAGAGTGCTTCTGGTAAAGAAGAGTGACTAATCATACTTCTTACCATGTCCTTAAGCGTTCTGTTTCGTCTCTCAGCAACACCATTCATGCGTGGTTGCCCAGGCATTGTGTATTGTGGGACGATTCCGCATTCCTCTAGGAATTTAGCAAAAGGTCCAGGACGTTGTTCACCGGATCCGTCATACCGACCATAGTACTCACCACCACGATCAGATCTGACAGCTTTAATCTTCTCACGAAGCTGATTTTCAACTTCGGCTTTGAAGACTTTAAACACGTCCAAAGCTTGTGACTTTTCATGAATTAAATATAAGTACCCATATCGAGAATAGTCGTCTATAAAAGTGATAAAATACTGTTGACCATTCCAAGAAGCTGTAGGGAATGGACCACATATATCAGTATGTATCAACTGTAAGACACCATTACTCCTATTTGCACTTAATTTCCTTATGTTCGTCTGTTTACCCTTAATACACTCAATGCATACATTAAGGTCTGAATAATCAAGAGATTCAAGTATTCCATGTGACACAAGTCTCTCTAGTCTCCCTTTAGAGATATGTCCTAAGCGCTTATGCCATAACATAGCGGAATTCTCTCTTGATAATTTTCGTTTTGTACCTCTTGATATTGTTTGCAAGGATTCATTATGTGAAGCAATTGTATTTAGCATATATAAATTATCAATCAAAGAACCAGTCGCAACCAAAGAAGAATTAAGAAATAGACTAAATTTATTATCTCCAAATGAACAAGAGTAACCATATTTGTCCAAAACAGAAATAGAAACCAAATTCCGTCTAAATGACGGTACTACATAAGTCTCTCTTAATTCAACAAAATGACCAGTCTCAAAAGACAATCTAAAAATGCCAATAGCTTCAACTGGAACTGCATTGCCATCACCCACATAGATGAATCTTTCAGCATCACTTGGTTTCCGGCTCCAAATGCAACCCTGCATAGAAATACTTGTGTGAGTAGTAGCACCAGAATCTACCCACCATGTATTACTAGGCACAGAAGTCAAATTGACTTCAGAACAGACAAAAGTGAAAAATCTACCTTTCTTTATACGCCATGCGACGTACTTGGGACAATCCTTCTTCACATGCCCAGATTTCTTACAAAAGAAGCAAGTAACAGCTTGATCCTGAGTCTTTTGTTTCTTAGGCTGTGATTTTCCCACTGCAGTCTCCTTATCTTTAGTCCTCTTTCGGTGATTAACCTTTGAGGTAGTTGCAACATGAGCACTTTCAGTCTTTTCACGCTTCAATCTATCTTCCTCTTGCACACAATGTGAAATGAGCTCATTCAGAGTCCACTTATCCTTCTGAGTATTATAACTCATTATAAATTGACCGTATTGTGCAGGAAGAGAGATAAGTACCAAATGCACAAGCAAGTCATCAGACAAGTCAAGCTTTAGTGCCTTAAGTTTTGAAGCGATGTTAGACATCTCCATAATGTACTCACGAATATTTCCTTTAGCTTTATACCTCATCTGAACAAGATCAGCCAAAAGCTTACTTGTTTCAGCCTTTTCGTTTTTCGCAAAACGCTTTTCAAGCTCATCAAGGAAATCCTTAACAGATACCTCATCGGAGTCATTAGACATACCGCCCCTGAATGCTTCAGGAATGCTGCGCTTAATCATCATTAGACTTAAGCGATTCGAACGCTCCCACTTCTCAAAGTTCAATTTCTCAGTATCAGAACTTTTATCTGTAAGAGAAGGAGGTTGTTCTTTCCTTATAGCATAGTCTAAATCCATGCAGCCGAGAACTAACAGAACGTTCTCTTTCCAGCTCTTAAAGTTTGTGCCGTTAAGCACAGGAATGGAGTTCATGTTGGCAGTTATATTAGCAGCAGATTTATTAACTGACAATTTAGAACAAAAAAAAAAAACATATAAGCTCGCATAATGGAAATTCATGTCATATGCATACATAATAGCACACAAAAAAAAATACATGAATTTAAATACTATAGTGTGTGTGGGCCCATTCAAACAAGATACCTAGCACAACATTAATATTTAGTCTTTGGACAGAAATATTAACTTGCAAGTGGTACTCTCCACGCAGAAATCAAATATTAATAATAAATTCGGTCAAGCAATAGCCTTCCTTTGGGCCGGTTTATTACTCACATGAAAAATTTATAATTATTACATATTTATCCCCGCACGTACATCCATTATTTGGCCATTAAATAATCTTCCTTTGGGCCGATTATTATAACGCATAAATAATAAACATACACATCCTATTATTTCAAAATAAATAAATCTACACATAAATATCACTTTGGCAATATTTTGCTTCAACTCACTTATTCGCGAAATAAAAGGACGAAAAATAAATAACCATTATTTTTTTAAAAAAAATGTGCCCAAATCCGTATTGTTGTAAATAAAATCTAAAAATTATCCAAAATCCGAAACATTATGGTGAAATGATTCTATTTACAATCACATAATATTTTACATTAAAAAAAATATCCAAATAAAATTTGAATTTTATCGAGAGACATTAACCACCAAAACGAACAAGCACACCAAGATTAACGAATATGTGTTCTTATTCAAATTAGCGGTGAAAAAAAAACTTTACTGATAACTGAAATCACGACCAACTGATTTTATATGCAATAAGCAATTCATAAAACATGCAGTGACCATATTGATGTTAAAAAAAAATCAACAACGAATGACATGTACTGATCATTCAAAAAAACAGGACATGAATTAAACCGACCTCTCATATGTACAAACTTAATTAGATCGGCAAAAAAAAACTTTGACAGGAAAACATGGTTTCCATGACAATTAAAAACATATAAAAGAATATTGACATTAAAACTTGTCAACGTGATCATGAAATTCATGTAATAACACAGCCATTAAAATAATACATGTAATCTTAATTGATTTACATGCAGCATAGGTCACGCAAACAAAAAAATATCAAAAACGCATGATATTATAAATTATGCATATTCTCTCATTCATGTTTAACAATTATACGAATTTATGCAACCGTACATAACCTCGAAAAAATAATCGAGAATAATATATAATCATACGCGACTGTATAACAATCATATAAAAATATGATCAACCCTAATAACTCGACATAAGATAGGCTCGGATACCAATTGTTAGATCTAAATAAATAACCACGGATCATCTTATGCGATATTATCAAGGTTACATGATAAAACTGTAGTACGAAAGCGTACCTGATTCCATGACAGTAGATATGAATACGGATTATGGGACTTGATCTTCCACAGACTTGATTCGCCTCTAGCCGTATCTCTCTCAGACTGATGGGAATAGAGGAGTAGAGGTTGTGAATTAGCCTTGGGGACCAAGACCCTATTGTGTTCTTTATATAGTACTCTAATTAGACCCCATTAACCCTAATCAGATTACTATTGGGTATTACACATTACAAAGCCCATACCGAATAAGATGTTATTGGACTCTTTATTTAAGACCACTTAATTAGTCCAAAAATAGAATAAACATTAAATATAATTGTCTTTAATTTGTAAGCCCATAATTATTATTAGATTATAAAATATAAAGGCATGTTGATTGCGTACAGATTACAGAAGAAAAGACTTGCAGTTAGGGTATTTAGCATTACAAAGTTGTTGATCAGGTAATAGTACCAACTACTCATCTTTTCTCAACCTTTATCACATTTTCCACAAAATTTAAAAGTTAAAATATCTTTGAGTGTTCGAACAAAACATTATAACCACCACTTAAAAAAGTGTGGTATTTGATAAAGCATGGCTGTTGTGGAATAAAAAGTAGGGTATATTTATTGCGTATTAACTACTAAGGTTTGTGGGAGCTTCGAGCTTTAATGGCTGCTCTTGTTGTCGGGGACTAACTCGGTCCTAACAAGATGCCTACGTACCTTGATGAATATCAAGAATCAAGCCAAAAACGTAGTTCTGAGGTGAGGGGTCAGACCCTTTATATAGGCTGAGAAGCCTTAGAATTAAGGTAGGAGTTGGAGACTTAATAGATAAGTCACCTCCTTGAGGAAAGTTCTAGACTCCTTCCTTGTAGGAGTCTGTTGCCATATCGAATTGGATGCCTTGGAGGCTAAGTCTTGTAGAGATAATGTCCTTATCCAACTCTTATTGCTGAGCTGTTTATTTCTCTCAATATAAATTACGAAATTAATATCAAAATAGGGATTCTGACCTCATTAATGGGCCCCACGTTTGGACCATGCTGGGTCTAATTAATGCCATATTAAATGTGTCTTTAGGGCTTATTTTTAGCCCATATCATTTGCCCCCCAACTTCTAGGAAAACTGATCAGGTTTTCCTTGAAGTTTTAACGGTCCTTTCCAAGACTCGGGTCAGGGTTCATCTTTATACACTAGTGTTTCACGAGTATCGTCTTTATGTAAAGCGTGGAGCGACCGACGCGTTTACGACAATGTCAATTCGATGCTAATCGGCACTAATCAGCCTTAACGACATTTAAACAATGTTTAAACGACGTTGAACGGCATAAAACGGCACTAAACGGTACTAACTAGCCTTAAACGACACTTAAACAACGTTTAAGTGACGCCAACCGGTATTAAACGACACTGAACGGTGCTAGAAGACACTGTCGGTGCTAACGACATTACTGGTGCTATCGGCACTAACGGTGCTAATCGGTACTTAATCGGTGCTTATCGGCACTGACGGTGCTATCGGCACTTAATCAGTGCTTATCGGCACTAATGGTGCTATCAGCACTAACGATGCTAATCGGCACTTAATCGGTGCTTATCGGCACTAACAAGCCTTGAACGACACTTAAACAATGTTAAGCGGTTCTAAATGGCGCTAAACGGTGCTAAACGGCACTAGCGGGGGTCCGGGGGCAGCAGCCCCCGGGCGGGGTCCAAGGGGCGGCAGCCCCTGGCGGGGTCCAAGGGGCAGAGCCCCTGGCTGGGGTCGAAATTTCTAAGGGCTAGTACTATTCAGAAATTATCATTTCGACTCAAATTTCTGAATTTTAATCACAAATTTCGATCAGGAAACTTCACATTTTTCGACCAGGATTTCGACCAGGATTCTGGTCGAAATAAGGTCTGATTTTTCTCCTGGTCGAACGGATTTTCGACCAGGATTCTTGGTCGTTTCGACCAGGATTCTGGTCGAAATAAGGTCTGATTTTTCTCCTGGTCGAACGGATTTTCGACCAGGATTCCTGGTCGTTTCGACCAGGATTCTGGTCGAATTAAGGGTCCAAAATTTCTCCTGGTCGAACGGATTTTCGACCAGGATTCCTGGTCGTTTCGACCAGGATTCTGGTCGAATTAAGGGTCCAAAATTTCTCCTGGTCGAACGGATTTTCGACCAGGATTCCTGGTCGTTTCGACCAGGATTCTGGTCGAAATAAGGTCCAAGGTTTCTCCTGGTCGAACGAATTTTCGATCAGAATTCCTAGTCATTTCGACCAGGATTCTGGTCGAATTAAGGGCCAAATTCGTGGCCTCGTCGAAGAGTTTTTCGACCAGGATTCTTGGTCATTTCGACCAGGATTCTGGTCGAATTAATGGCCTTTTTCGTGGCTCAGTCGAACAATTTTTCGACCAGGATTCTCTTCTTGTCGAATTAATGGCCTCTTAATGGCTTTGTCTGTCAAGACCTCGATTTTACTTGACTAAAAAGTAAGGTCTTAATTTTCTTGAGGCCATGACCGTGCCTAAAGCAAGCTTCTCTATAGCGGAGTGATTCAGGTCAGCTTCATGAAGCACCTTGGTGACATTGTAAATGGGTTTCCAAACCTTCCACGAGAAAGTTTCAAACTCCTTTCAAAGGTTTCATGCTTGCCTAATCTTACATAGAATTACTTTGAACCTTTCAACCACCTTGTTGGAATGTTGATTCAGTTACTCATTCTTGAGTTGTGCACGAATCTCTTGATCCAAGGTTGGATCTGATAGCTTTGTTGGCCTTCTAAGGCTTCAACTTAGTTCCTTAGCCCTTGATTTATAACACAAGGTCTGGATTCTGATGTTGATGTTGGTGTTCTGGATCACCAACACGAGGTTTCAGGTCAATAGGAGGTGTTTGTTATGCCTTAAATGGTTTCGTGAACCTTGACTTGTGACCTTCCGGGCCTTAACTTATTTGCTGAGACCTTGGTTTTAAGGTTATTATCAACCCTTGATTCCCTTGATTCTCATTCTAAGATGTAGGAATGATGAAGTCCCTTAGTTCTTGCCCCCTTGCTTCATACGGAGGAGGCCTTACTTTTCAGTTGATCGTTCAGGGAGTTCACTTGCTCCTCAGCGTTTGACTTCAAGTCCGGTGTGTCTTGGCTGGTTGTTAACCTTCTTTTCTTGATTCTAGGTTTCCAACCTTCTTCTTATGCTCACAGGACCTTGCTTTGGCTTATATTCGATTGAAGGCTCTTGATTCAAGTCCTTAAACTTCAAATGACAAATTCGATTGGAGGCAGACAGCCTTTTTGGCCATCAAGGCTAAAATTTTGTGTCGGGATTTGAGATTCAAGATTTTAAGTAAGGAATGACAAAGGACCTCTCATCTCAACACTCTCACTAACTGTTTCTGTGCCTTCAAGGCATTATCAGGGAGCCAACTAGTCTCGAGATGAGCTCGAAGAGGGTCTATCCTTCAGCTTACATCAACTGGTGCTACCAATTTTGATTCGATGGTGGGGTCTTCAAGACCTGGAAGCAAAAGCTCTCTGCATAATTCTTTATCTCAGAAGTGCCATACTTAGACTGGGCTTCGGCCTTAATGTTCTTTTCTCTCTTGGGATATACTCAACATGGCATTTATCGAGCGGGGCTATCACGGCTTTCACAATCCTCAAGTGTTTGGCCATATTCTTTTCTCTAGCCTCAAACTCTCCATTGAATTGTGAGACTACCAGATTTGAGTCTCCACAAACTTTCAGGTTCTTCACCCTCAGGGCTCTCGTCAATCCAAGGCTGGCCAATAGAGCTTCATACTCCGCCTCGTTGCAGGTTGTTTGGAAGTCCAACTTCAAGGCATACTCGAGTGTGAACCCATCGGGGCTTTGCATAACTTAACCTGCACCACTGGTTTTTGTTTTAGATGCCCCATGAAAATAGAGCTTTTTGTTTTTGATGCCCCATCAAAATAGAGCATCCAATATTCCTTCTTCTCTTCCAGGGGTTTCTCACCTTGCTGACCTTCCTGGTCTATTACCTCCTGCCCCCCGACTTCTTGGTTGTCAATGGTATATTCAACCACGAAGTCAGCTAGAGCATGAGCTTTGATGGCCGTACTAGGCTTAACATCGAATTCTTTTAGTTAGATTACCCACTTGATGAGCCTTCCATTGGCTTTCATGCTATGCAATATGTTTCTTCAGCGGGTGTTCCATCAAGACTTCAACGTTTGTCTTTATCCAGGATCCTTCAAGGACTTAAATTCTTATCTGCCGTAACCTAACTCTACCATTCGAGGTATCCATTCGTTTGTTTTCATTCGTGTATTCTTTTATTTTCGGTACTTGGTCTTCTTTGACTCACACATCAGGTGCTTGGCACATAAATAAAATCACAATCAATGAATGGAAAACAAACTTGCATTAATAACTTGAAATGGGTTCAACCCTTACATAGAGTACTACTGTCCTACTCGGAGCAACATGCTCTGCAATGGTTTTAATGAACCTTATTTCTACTTCTACTATATAAATATGAAGCTAAGTCCTACTAGAATAACTTAAGCCCAATCGGGGTTTTGCAAGACTAGGCCTGCACCACTTGATTTTGTTTTTGATGCTCCATCAAAATAGAGCACCCGCCACTCCTTCTGGTCTCCTCATTCTTATTCTGCAGTTCACTTCCTGCTCGGGGTACTACCTCCTGCCCCCCAACTTCTCGGTTGCCAATGCTGCACTCAACCACAAAGTCAGTTAACGCCTTAGCCTCAATGGCTGTCCGAGGCTTCTGTGTGATGTCCTCTGCTGACCTTTCTTTGTGTTCCTTACCACTGTGGACATCCATGTCTTCAATCGGAAGGACCTGCCCCCCGACTCCGTCAGGCCTTAACGAGGCTACATAACAGCTTCGTGCCATCTTCTGATCACCTTTATGTTCTCCAACACCATTCCTGGTAGGGAACTTGATCTTCACATGATAGGTTGAGGCAACAGCCTTGAATGCATGAAGTCCAGTCCTTCCAAGGATAGCGTTGTACGTTGAATCTGCCTTGATTACCAAGAAGTTCAACATTTGAGTGGCCTCCTTGGGCTCTTGCCCAATAGTTACAGGCAGCTGAATAGTCCCTTCAACTTTGGATTTTACTCCATTAAATCCGTATATAGGCATGTTATTGGGGGTCAACTGAGAATCAGTGTATCCCATCTTCACAAACGCATCATGAAACAGAATGTCAACGGAAGCTCCATTGTCTATCAAGACTCGCTTCACCTCCGAGTTTCCAATCACAGGAGTTATGACCAACGGGTCGTCATGGGGGAACTTCACTCCTTCCAAGTCTGAATCATCAAAGCTAATCGCTACCTCAGTTTTTGCACGCTTCGGGGCCTCTCCCACGATGTGCAACACCTCTCGGGCATAAGCCTTTCGAGAGTTCCTAGTTGTCCCGGCCGCAGTCGGGCCTCCTGAGATCATGTTGATTACTGGCCCTCGGGGCTGTGGGTTGCGATCTTGATCGTCATCCCTTCTATTATAGTCTCTTCTCTGGTTACCACGGTCTTCACCCTTAGTGAAGTGCCTCAGCTTCCCTCTACGGATCAAAAACTCGATCTCATCTTTGAGTTGCTTGCAATCGTTAGTGTCATGCCCCACGTCTCTATGGAATCTGCAATACTGATTCTGGTTTCTCTTTGCGGGATCACCCCTGAGTGGCTTCGGCCATCTGAAATCCTTATCATTCTCAATGTCCAACAAGATTCGACTCCTAGGAGTATTCAACCTTGCATACTCAGTGAACCTTGACCCTTGGTTCTTCTTAGGGGCAGAGTCGGAGTCCTCGCTAGTTCGGGGATACTTGTCCCTAGCATCATACTCTTGATCATCATAGTCCTGGTCTTGCTTTCGCTTCTTGGAGTCATTGTTACCTCCTCCTCCACCTACGGTGGTTTCTTTCTTCAAGCTATCCTCAGCTTTAATATACTTATCAGCCCTTCGTTGGAGCTCAGCCATGTTCTCAGGGGGATGCTTCGCCAATGATCTCTTGAAGAAGAGGTCAGTGGTTCCGTGCTCCAGGGCTACCATTGCCACCTTATTTTCAAAATCAGTGATATTCAGGGTCTCCTTAGTGAATCGCTTGAGGTAATCCCTCAGATTTTCATTCTTTCCTTGCACCACATACATAAGAGATGCGGAGCTCTTCTCATGCACCCTTCCGCTAATGAATTGGCTAAAGAAGGCGGCACTCAACTCCTTAAAAGAGCCAATAGAGTTCGCAGGCAATCGGCTATACCATCTCTGAGCCATGCCCGACAGGGTTTGGGGGAACGCTCTGCACTTTAGGGCATCACTTGCAGGCTGCAGCAGCAGTGCGTTCGAGAATGTTCTCACATGGTTTGCGGGATCACCCGTTCCATCATAAGCCTTTATTGTAGGCATCTTAAACTTCCTTGAGATGTGAGCATTCATCACTTCCTCGGTGAACGGGGGTGTTGGATCATCAGGATCTCCGAGAGGCATCAGATCTTTGGGGTTTCCCTTGGGAATTTCCATCCTTGTGGTTGTTCTTCCGAATGAGGCATCAGCCCTTCTTTGTCTCCTTGAAGACCTCTCCAAATCAATGATGGGAATCCTTCCTGCAGTTGGAGGAGGCTGAGTTTGATTTAGCCTAGCTTGTTCCCTTGCCATATCTTCCTTCAATTTTAAGATCTCGGCCTCATAAGCCTTGATCCTTTCAGCAGTTGTCAAAGATTGTCCATCACGGATGTCTTGAGTCCTCCTTCGAGGTTCTCTACTAGCACGTCGCCTCCTCGGGGCTTCATCACGGTCATCATCCTCATCGTCGGAGGAGGTTTCATCAGTATAAGGACCCGAATAATCGTGATACTCTCGATCTCGGATCTGCAAAGCGTGACCACTTGGGCCTGTCCCTTGGATAGGAGGATAATTAGGCAGCCCGTATGTCGGGTTAGTACTCACGGGGAGATCTGTAGTGTGGATCTGGACCCCATGCGATGGGTTGTTCGGATCAATCAGAGGAGAGACCACCATCTGAAGAGGATTGGTTTCTCGTCTTGTATGGGTAATCGGAGATAATGTACTCTCAACGTGGGGGATCGCCCCTGATTGTTGAGAAACTTGAGATTGGGTGATCGCCCCTGATGCTGGCGGAGCTTGTTGGGCAATCGCCCCTGATGCTGGGGGAACCTGTTCGGTGATGGGTGGAGCAGATCTGAGAGGTATGGCCTCAGTTGCAACTGGTGTTGTTCTTCGTGTTTGAACCATGGTTGATGTTGTCTTCCCACAGACGGCGCCAAATGTTGTGGAATAAAAAGTAGGGTATATTTATTGCGTATTAACTACTAAGGTTTGTGGGAGCTTCGAGCTTTAATGGCTGCTCTTGTTGTCGGGGACTAACTCGGTCCTAACAAGATGCCTACGTACCTTGATGAATATCAAGAATCAAGCCAAAAACGTAGTTCTGAGGTGAGGGGTCAGACCCTTTATATAGGCTGAGAAGCCTTAGAATTAAGGTAGGAGTTGGAGACTTAATAGATAAGTCACCTCCTTGAGGAAAGTTCTAGACTCCTTCCTTGTAGGAGTCTGTTGCCATATCGAATTGGATGCCTTGGAGGCTAAGTCTTGTAGAGATAATGTCCTTATCCAACTCTTATTGCTGAGCTGTTTATTTCTCTCAATATAAATTACGAAATTAATATCAAAATAGGGATTCTGACCTCATTAATGGGCCCCACGTTTGGACCATGCTGGGTCTAATTAATGCCATATTAAATGTGTCTTTAGGGCTTATTTTTAGCCCATATCAATGGCCCTTTTTTTGTTTGAAAGAGGATGAAAATGTGTCAACGTACATAAAAAAACATTTAATTTTAAAATTTAACAAATATCATAAATTAATTTTCAACAAAGGAAATTGAAATATTTTAAACTGTAATTTTTTGGGAAAAATTATATAAAATATCTACATCTTCAAAATTATTTTCAACAATACGCTCATTCTTAAACGTTTTTTTAAAATTGTTATTTTTTAAGTTTTATTTCAAAAATACGATGTGCAACTTCTGGAATATAAACTTTAATTGAAACTAGCTTATAACCCGTGCATTGCACGGCTCCTTTTTTAATATTTATAATTATATAATTTTATTTTAATTTTATATGTTATTAATTTACATATTAAAGTGTTGTTAAAATATATATATATATATATTAATAAGATTTTACACATTCGATTTAATATTTGTACCCTATCTTGAATTCTTGAAATTTGATTTGGACGATTTTACAGCCCACGTGAAATTAACAAAATAATATTTAATTTAGTAATGGTTTAACAATTATTTTCCGATTAAACCTACGCAAAAATTGACGATTTTTTACTTTGAAACTTCTATTTGATTTATGAACTCTAATTATAATTAATTTTGATTATCAAAATACCATTGTAATTATTTGAAGATAGTTCTACTAACAACTAAATACAATTTAATGATAAGTGAAAGAGAGATTTTGTCTAAAATTCTGATAATCGGTAATCTGGTCCTCCGTACAACAAAGATTTTAAAATAAATAGATGAAAATCGTTGGATCTAACATAAAAAAATGTTTTATATTTCAATATGTCATAAACTAAAAAGTTTATTTATATTGAAATACGAAAATGTATATGTCAATGATTTAAATCATATATAATTGGTTTTCTACATTGAATAGCATTATCAATGTAGGACTTCTATATTAAATAAGATTAATATAAAAATTCGTATTCATATTTTTTCTTGAGATTTTGAATTTTTTCATTTGAATAATAATTATTAAAGTATCACTAAAGTAAAGATAATTTTATGAGGTTCGCGTGAATTGTAAAATCATCCAAATCTGAATTCTAGATCTCAAGATAGAGCTCAAATAATAATATGAATTTTTTTAGTACTAATAGAAAAATAAATAAAATTAAAATACAACCTTTTTTAATTATATCCTTTTCAGATTATAATTTTCTTTTTAAAATTTAATTTTAATACAACCTTTTTTAATTATATCCTTTTAGATTATAATTTTTTTTAAAATTCACTTCTAAATTACAACCTTTTCTAATTATATCCTTTTTAGATTATAATTTTTTTAATGTAATCTAATCTCTATCGTATATTTTTAATCTAACGAATCATGATTTTGGTAGTACAACGAAGACCAAAAATTTGGATAAGTTCCCTCTTATACTTATTATATATAAAGATATAATGTTAAAAAAGTTGATTTTAGAATTAACTCATGTTGCATCGGTTCTGTTTCTGTTTGCAACCCAAATCGACTTCATAATCAGTTTTAAAAATATAAAATTAAAATCACATTTTAGATTGCAGAAATTGCGAAACATTTTTTTTCTTAAAGAACTTGCAAAATTGGATTTCGAAAATTATTTTATTTAAAACTTCATTTTTTGAAAAAATAATTATAAGAGAAATAGATTCTTGAAAAAAATAATTATTTTTTATATTCTCAAAATAATTATTTTGAGAATTTAAGTAAAACTAAATTATGCATAACTTATGATTTTATTGTTAATATTTAATTTGATTAATATTATAATTTGATTATTTTAAATTATATCGTAAATCATATGCATACACGTCATATATAATCATACATTTATAAATAAAAATGTGATATATTGTATAATGCATATTTGCATATAAGAATATCTCCAACCATACAAACCCATTAGGTAAAAGTGTATTAAATATGCCATAATTAAAAATTATAGAAAATGTGTAAAAATCATCTTCAGCGGGACAATACTGCTAACTGAAATTTTAAATAATCTTTGGCTATATTTATCGAATCACTAAAGACATGTAGTGAAATTCCACATCATCAATTACCATATGAAAATGATATTATCTATTTTTAAGAACTTAAAATAATAATAACATACCATTTTTAAAATATAACCAATTAATATAACCAACTTGGAGTAAAACATTCAACAAATTTTATATAATCATTATTTTATATAATTTTAGCCCACCATTTTAGTCAATACCATTGGAGATGCTCTAATAAATAGATTTATACTAAATTATCAAATAAAATATATATTTTAGATCAGGTTGGGTTGGGTTGACAAAAAAATATAAAATTTATACCCAACCCATTTAAATCGGTTTGAAAATTTTATAATCCAATCAAGTTTTTTTTATCAATTTGAACTGAAATTCAATTAGATCGATTTGATCGGTACGATGAACCCATGAACAACTACCCATGAACGGTTTTTTATTTTCTGGGTTCAATTGCTTTTAGTCTTGCTGTTTGGTTAAATTATGTACACTTCAATTGTGTTTGCACCCCATCCCCTCTTTGTAATTTTTTCCCCATTGCTCGATTTCGGCATGAGATAAATAAATATTATATTCTTTTTAATGCGGGATTCAGTTTTCATCCCTTTCTGAGTTTGAATTTTAATTAATATATTCGTTCTTTCAATTGTTTTGGAATGCACAGGAGTTTAAGTGTGTGTTTGGGGTATCTTAAAATAAGTAACTTATGAATTATAAGCACTTATGTCGTATAAGTGATAAGAGTGTTTGGTAAATCAGAACTTATAATCAGTACACTGTTTGGTAAATCAGAACTTATAAGTTAACTTTTTTTTATAATTTTCAAAATATTTGTTTTTTTGTAAATAACAATGGATATCAATGGTAAGATCTCGATGAATAGGGAAATTTGATATATACATATCAATTTTCTAATGAATGGATCGAGAGATATATGGTTCTGAAGATTTGAAGAATATTATATATTGCGTATATCGAGAACAACTCCAACAGCCTCCTTGTGTTTTCCTTATAAATATTATAAAATATTATGCTTTTAGTGATTTAGGATATTATAAGGTATGACAACTCCAACAAGCTTCCTTATAATTGATCCTTATATTATTAAATAATAAATAAAAGGAAGGAAGCAAGAACAAAAAAAGAGGGAAACAATTGGAAAGAGGAGGGAAAATAATATTTTATTGATAAAAGTGAAATAAGGGAGCCCTTAAAGATAAGGGATGACATGATGCTCTTAACTTTTTAAGGAAAAGTTAAGAGTCCGTTGGAGCACAATTTTAAACATAATCCCTTTTAATTTGAGTTAAGAGGTCATATAAGGGATCTCTTGGAGTTGCTCTAAGTTTAGGTAAAACTTATTTTGGCAAACACCCCCCATAAGGACTTATGGCCTTATAAACCATAAGTTGCTTCAAATATGAAATGCCAAACAGGGCCTAAGTTCTACAAGTTTTGGATTTTACATGGAACGCACTACTACTAGCGACTCTGCTATAGCCTATAGACATGACATTCATCCTAACCAATGGAGGGGTTATGCTATAAGCTACTACTGTCAATGAGAAATTGCTTAAAGTCATCCTGATCTGGGAAAAATAGTGGGTGCAAATATGTCAGTATGGTTCTTTTGATAAACTGTACGACCACTTCAACACTGGAATAATGTGGCAAAACACTTGCGACTCACCTACATGTTGCAGAATTTCAAAGTAATTAATAAAAATGTTTCAGTACCAATGTTAATTGTTGTATTTTTTATGAGTATTATGTACTAATAGAAAACTTTGGTCGAACCGGAATTCAGCCAGCACATGTTGGATTCACAATCCACTCCCTCGATCCACTTGCCTACATCCGCCCCACCAATTTTCTTTTGTTTATTTGCATTTGTCGAAATCTTTAACTAACAGAAAGGTTGCAGAAGATGAACACAACTTTGTATGAAAAACATTGTATTGAATAAAACTAGAGTGTGTTATTTACAGAATAAGTTGTTATCGAATGAAGGAGTAAGCTGTACAATATATACTAGACTAACTAACTACAAATTAATTGAAAAATATGAGTACTCTTAATGTGACTGATAGGAAAAGGAAGACGAGTTTGTCTAGCTTTTACACAAATAAGACAAGCAAAATCCGTCTTGTCATTAGTACACCTTTAACAATTGGAGTTTATGAAAAGATAAATGGCCTAATCGATAGTGCCATAACAAACAAGATTCATTACAACTGTTGGAAGTAGTACTAAAAGAAACAGATTGTAGATTAGAAGAGACAGTAGCTTGAGTAGCAGAAGCAGGATGAGACAAAAGGTACAAGCCTTTGAATGCTTTACCAAGTTCCAGAGGCGTCTTCAGAGAAGAGCCCTGCAACCAACAGGAGTTATGAGTAAAATGTATACAACAATTCAACTATTGAGACAATTTACTAACTGACAACAAGTTGAATTGAAAGATAGGCACATAAAGAACATGTTGAAGAGTAATGTTGTGAGAAATAGGAACTGTTCCAACAGAGGTGATTTTTAAAATATGACCATTTGGTAAGGAGATAGTTAATGGATGGTTTAAATCAGATAAGGAACTAAAAAGATGTTTCTGAGAACACATATGATCATTGGCATTTGGCTCCACTGTCAATGATCCATGTATTATGATCAGAATCTGACATGCAAACAACAATAAAATAGGAACATTGAGTGTTACCAGCAAAATTGGCATATGAAGCTGACTGATCTGGTGCTTGAGAACCCTTGAGAAGTTGTACCAATTGAGAATACATTTCAAGAGTTAAAGTTGGAGTAATCAGTGGTTGAGTAGAATCATTAGACACCAAACTCTGTGTAGTAGCAGATGAGAAATCATTAGAAGTATCAGCAAGTGTTGCAAATCGTTTTGTATTAGTGCCTGATTTAGTAAACTTGAAATCACTTGGAAAACCATGAATCCTGTAGCATTTATCAATAGAATGCCCTGGTTTCTTGCAATAATTGCACACAACAGATGACTTGAAAAAATTCTTGCTCTTAAACTGTCCTTCTTGACTAGACAAATTTCTGGTGGTATTGACATGTAGTGAAGTAGCATCAGTCATAAAATTTGTGGAAGTATGAATCTCTCTATGAGCTTCTTCTTGAAGAATGAGATTGTAAACCTGACTAATCGAAGGCAAAGGATTAGCCATCAAAATAGAGCCTCGGATCACATTATAGGATTCATTCAATCCCATGAGAAACTGAAAAACACGTTGATTCTGATACAAATTTGCAGTTTTCTAAGTAGCACCACAATCACATTTGCAAGTACAAACAGGCATGATACACAATGCATCCATATCATCCCATAACACTTTTAGCTTAGTAAAGTAATCTGCAATGGTTAAAGATCCTTATGTAATTTCATTGATTTCCTTATGAAGGCCAAATAACTGTGTGCCATTAGATGCACCATAACGTTCTTCTAATTCGTTCCACATTTGACAAGCCGTAGTGGCATATATAACACTTCGACCAATGTTCTTGGATAAAACACCAAGAATCCATGAAATAACCATATCATCACACCTTGACCAACTCTTAAATGAAATGGATGCAGAATCAGGCTTTGGAATTGAACCATCTACAAACCCTAACTTGTTATGAACAGATAAAGCAATCAGTATTGATCATTTCCAATTGCTAAAACCAGTTCCATCAAAACATTAACTAACAAGCTTCATTCTAGGACTATCAGATGACTACAGGTGTAGTGGATTGTCTTGAAGAAAGTAATTATTTGTTTGTTGAGAATCATTTTGATGAGAATCATTTTCAGATGAACTAGCCATAGTTTTGTGCAGATAATCGTGCAAACATGGACTAATTGAAAACTAAAGTTTAAACGAATAACAGATAACAAATCTGAGAGAAAACAGATAATAGATAACAAAATAAAGAAACAAGAATCACTTGTGACGATCAAGAATCAACAAATCTGAGAAATAACAGATACAGAGATGCAGTTTGTAAAGATCAAGCATGAACATGAAACAGAGAGATAAATCGAGAGAGATTGAGAGAGATCGAGAGAGATTGAGAAAGATTGAAAGAAAAAGATCTAAAAAACAAAACGAAATCAAGAAAGATACTGAAAAATTGTGAAGAACAAAGATCCAGAATGATATTACCAGATGTGTGAATCAATCGAGAAGAAAACAATCAGAAAATGAGATTAAAAACCACCAGAAGATGAAGAATTGAAGAACCTTGCTCTGATACCATGTCGAAATCTTTAACTAACCAGAAAGGTTGAAGAAGATGAACACAGCTTTGTATGAAAAACATTGTATTGAATAAAACTAGAGTGTGTTATTTACAGAGTAAGTTGTTACAAAATGAAGGAGTAAGCTGTACAATATATACGAGACTAAATAACTACAAGCACGTGATTTGTAACTAACTAGCTAGGTGTACTGAGCTATTGAGCTGTATATACAGGTGGAAAATAATTAATATCTACATAATCTCAACAGCATTTTAAAAGATTCATTTTTTGTGATCAAAATTTTTTGTTTATCAACACTGTTTGGCATTTGCTACAGTAGTTGCTAACTTGCTACTGAGGAATGCATGTGATTTTTGGTCAATTTATGTTTTCATTTTAATCTCTTCGTGTCACCAATACAAATTAAATGTAGAATTCTTTATGTATTTACATCCTTCATACTCTAATTAGTCCTTTCTATGTTGCATGTTGAGGTCTACATTGTACTTCTCCTCAGGATGATGTGTGAAGATGCAATAACAATGCTTTATTTCAATGCCGCAAAAAATGAAGTACTATCGTGTTTCTTATTACAAAAATATTTCACTATATATAAATTTTTTACTTTAGTTGACTTTATAAAGTTTCAACCCATAATAATTTAGGATTTTATATCAAAATGTCCATCCATATCATCAAAATATCTTAAGTGATTACCCGTTCTTCACAGTAACTCACTTAGAACACTAAAATGATAATATATATAATTCCATTATCTTTTTCTTAAAAAACTTAACGAATCAGCTTGCATGAACGATTACATGGCAACGACAACTAGTTTTTATTGATTGGACAGCATATGTGTTTCCTTATACACACACACACACACACATATATATATATATATATATATATATATATATATATATATATATATCACATAATGTATATATGTATATTAGGATCATCTTCCATTTATCATTTTATCCTTAATTCCAATGTAACTCTTTAATTACTCTTGTATACAGGTTCGTCTTCGTATGTAAAAAAAAAGTCCAATGGCTGTACTGTCGAAAAGAGCACTGAGAGATGATAGATTGGCTTAACCACAATCAATCAATCACAAAGCCAATCTTCATTCGAATACAATTACTGAACTAGGGTTTTCCCCCAATTTCAAAGTAACAAAATTCCGACCATCTCATTAGTGTAAGAGCATCTTCAATGGTAATATTTATAATGGTTGTGGGGTTGAGTATAAAAATCCAAAAATCGGATTATCCGATTTTTCGATCCGATATCCGATTATGAAAATCTGGAAATTAGGATATCCGATCCGAAAAAATCGGACCGAATATCCATCCGAATTCTTTTTATGAATTTGGATACGGATCCAGATCATAACTTTTTACAAATTCAGATATTCGGATCCAATCCGATTTTTAATATAATTATTAAAAAATAATAATAAATAATGAACTTATTATAGACAAATAATTCAACATTGAACATATTAAATTAAGAAACAAATTATCACTAATAAATTATTGAATTTGTTGTGTATCACTTAATTTATAAGTATTTTATGTGTAAAAATGTAAATAGGGATGTACTTAAGTGTGAATTTATAAATACAACTCCATATATTTTAAGTGAAAATTTCGTAACCTTATGTAAGTTTTATTAAATCAACCTTAATATATATTTTCTCTCACTTAATCATTTTATCGAAAGTGATTGATTATAAAATTATAATATTAAAAAAAATTAAACAAAACTATTAGAAGGATATTTTCTTTTGATTATATTTTTCAATTAAAATTATGAATTCGAGGGTTAGGGTGTTACTCCCTCTATCCTGTTTATATTGACCATCAATCAAAAAGCACGTATTGAGCAATCAAGTGAAAGCTACAAAACTTACTCTCAATTGTTTGCATACTTTGAAAAACATAACATTATTAATACTTAATATGCTTTATTTAGGAAATATGGCCATTACTTTTGGGACTTGCAAAAAAGGAATTGTGACCAAAATAAACGGGACGAATGGAGTATTAATATCTCTTAAAAAATATTTATAAAAACTCGTTATAGAAATGAATGATAGTTTATGATAGGTCAAAATAAAATTAGAAAAAAAATGAATGTACAAATGTTAAAATATGGGATGATGATATCTAAAATCTTATTAATTAATTTATCATTGGTAAAGTTAATGATAACTTATTGAAAATGTAATAAAATTCATTAATGTATACAAACTAATATAAATTTTACTTAATTAATTCGGATCGGGATAATCTGGTTTTCAATCCGATTTAAACGGATATCCGAATTTCAGATATCCGGTTAAACCGGAACCAGTACCGGAATTGATAAAAACCGGATATCCGATCCGAATTTTAGAATCGGACCGGATATCCGGTTTTGCTCACCCCTAAATGGTTGGCTAAAAAGTTTTAAAATAGAAAATAATTAAATTTTTACATAAGGGTGGTAAGTAGAACTCCAATGGATATAGCTATAATGAAATTGTGTATATTTTTGTTAAGGGGTTAAGTTAGTTCAACAAATATAACCAATCAAGTATGATTGTCTATAATTTTTGCTAAGGACAATAATGCATTATAGTGTATTTTTTTTACATAATCTCTATTTCAACCTAATATGCCACATAGGATAATATTGCTAAGGGCTCTTCCCATGCTCGCATCTCCAATGGTATTGATTAAAAATGGTTGAATAAATCAAATAAAACAGTGATTATGTAAAATTTGTTAAAGCTGTAAGATGTTATGTTACAATAGTATATTGGCTATAATGTTTGGTTATATTGTCAATATATTATGTTATTATTATTTCAGGTTGTTATAAATAGAATACATTTTTATAAGGTAATATATCATATAAAATTTTCCTTACAGGCCTCTAGAGGTTGGCCAAATATAACAAACTAAAAGAGATTAAACAGTCATTTTAATCTTTTTTAATTCAAAGAATTTCGAAATTCATGATGTTAAACAGTCTGAAAACATAAGCGGCTATGTGTTTAGATCGTTTATTTGTTTACATTCAGATTGTAGTGTCTGTTCAGGGGTTTGTCCTGACTGTGATTTGAGTTGATGCAAGTTTATAAAATTCAAAAAAAAAAAAGAGATTATCTAAATATTTTTCTAAGGATAATGTCTCATTGGATTTTTTACATAATCTTTATAAATTTTATTTATGTTATTATATCTATAATTTTAGGTAAGGGGTCTTCTCCATGGGAGATACTCTTGCCTGTATTTTGGTTCTAGCTCCACAATTGTCTTATAATCATTTGTTTTATTTTTTTTTTCTTTTCTTAATGTTTTTAGTTAATGTGTGTTTTTTTTAATATTTTAATTTTGCTCTGTTTTTCTCATGTAATCTGTCACACATGTTTGACTAATGGATTTTGTTCAAATTTAATAATGATTGTTAACTTTTTTTTAAAATAATGGAGTGAATATATATATATTATTATTATTATAATATTTTAAATGGATAATTATGAAGAATTGATAGTCACTTGAGACATTTTTTTTTTAACATGGGAACCCGCAGCCGCTACCCTTCGGGTGCGCTCTGGGTAAACCCATGGGCTCACGCAATAGCCTGCAAACCACGTGATCCAAGGCAAACCGCACAAGTCCGACAGGCTCTGCCCCAGGATGGCATAATCACAAATCCGCCTCCCATGGGAGTCGAACTTGTGACCAAGAGGTGAGATGGCCTCTCTTTAACCAACTGAGACAACCCTTACGGGCATCACTTGAGACATTTTAGGGAGATGGGTTGGCAGTTTTTATATGTGTACTTTACAAAGTTTCAATTTATCATAAAACAATGTTCATCGAGTGCTTAGACCATTTCGAAGCAAACTCATTTTCTGCATCGAAAACTGGAAAAAGGATTCTGAAAGGCATATAACATAGCCTATTTGTATTTCGAGGATACAACACAACTTAAACAAGAATGTAATAGTAAATAGTATATGTACTGTCACAGGGATCTCAAATTTATAATTGTCAAGAGAAAGAAGACAAAGTCAATCTACCGTTTTGAGGTATACTACACTTGAAGAAGTTCATTCAGTTGATCAAGCATCAGTGGAGTAGTCAAGACATTGAGTTCTATTTATGGTGACAAGAGGTTCCTACAGTGGCAGAATACAAATTAGAAAGGTTTGAAAAAGAGTGATGAAAAGGAAGACATGAACCAAATCATAGAGTCAAAATAAAGAAAAGTCGTTGGAGTTAGTCGCTCATGAACCAGACCGTGCATCGAGCGTCAACAAAAATTCGGTGGTAATTCTTTATTACTTTCAGTGGTTCAAGCTATCAAGACTGGTATATGGAAGAAATCATTGTGCAAGCAACAGAGGTGCTAAATTAATTAACCATAATGGTTTTGCAATCAAGACTTGCTAAGGAATAATCTTTGTGGAGGATCAAATTTATCAAGACATAGAAGACCACAAGGGTTATGCTATCAAGGAGGTATATTAATTTTATCTTAATTAATTAAGTCATTTGAATTATTTATTTGATAAATTAATTCTATCCGAATTAATTTATTCAGTAAATTATTTAAAAGATTAATTAAGTTAGAATTAATATAATTATCAAACAAGGAGGTATATTAATTTTCTCTTAATTAATTAAGTCATTTGATTTATTTATTTGATAAATTAATTCTATTCGAATTAATTTATTCAATAAATTAATTAAAAGGTTAACTAAGTTGGAATTAATATAATTATAAAAAGACTTCATATTAATTCTCTTTTAATTAAATTAAATTAGTTGGCTAATTTATTTTATAAATTAATTCAATCAGAATTAATTTATTCTTTAAATTAATCAATTAATTAATTAAATCAGAATTAATATAAGTGTTTAAAGACTTAAAACAATTCTACTCAGCGAATATGACTTACTGGAGGTCGGTATGACTTATCCTTAAGTCATACCGAAGCTACACTAACTGATTAAGTCATTCTGATCTACTCAGACTGATTAAGTCATACCGAAGCTACTCAGACTGATTAAGTCATACTGATCTAAGTCATACTGATCTAAGTCATTCTGATCTACTCAGACTGATTAAGTCATACCGAAGCTACACAAACCAGTTAAGTCATACCGAGCAGATTAAGTCTTACCGACTTGAAGATATTTCTGAAAAGCAAATTAAGTCATACCGACAAAGTGCTTTATGTCATACCCAAAGGCTGCTCAGAATTAAGTCATACCGCCCAAGATTTAAGTCATACCTAAGGAAAATTATGTCTTGGAGCAAGTTTAAGTCATGCTGACAGCTGATTTATTATGTCTTGAAGCAGTTTAAGTCATACCAGATCAGTCAAGACTTAAATGGCTATAAATACAACTGCAGGACACAGCAGAGCAGTCTGGATTTTTTCACTTCTCCAGCAGAACACAGCAGAGAGAGACCAAGAGAAAAATAGTTCCTTGAACATCAAATAAATTCTTGTAAATTATTTCTAGCTTGTATTGATAAATCTAAACCACTAGAAATTGTTTACTTGTACTTGTGGAACTATCTAGCGGATTAAGTTCCCTAGAACCTCTCGATATTTTTATTACAAATATAGAAAAGTTCATGTCGAATTTTCTATAGAATTTGTAATAATTAATTTCGATCTTTTTACTTACAAATATAGAAAAATTCATGTCGAATTTTCTATAGAATTTGTAATAATTAGTTTGGTCATCAAACCTTGTAATTTGTACCCGTGTATTTAGACACACCCTATCAAGTTAATATAAATTTTATATTCAACTTGAAATATCGGTATTCGTTTTATTCCGCATCAATTTGTTCTTGATTTTATATTTTAAGAAAAGAGCAAATTCGATTAAACGACATAGTTTGTATTCAACCCCCCTTCTACAAACTATTTTGGACCTAACAATTGGTATCCGAGCCTTTTGATTGACGCACAAATCAAGATCCTTATTTTTGTGGTCCTCCAATTGGATTTCGAGTTTGTTGACCCATGCAAAAATTAAATCCGGTATTAGACCAAAAAGTCAACTCCTCTATTTTTGATTTTTTAACCTTAAAAAAATTCAATACTTGAGATTTTTGAACTTTAAATAATTTGAACTTATTTTTGGATTCTTTAACTTTCAAAATTTTCAATTTTGAGATTTTTGAATTTTAAATAATCTAAATTTATTTTCAGATTCTTTAACCTTTAAAAATTCTCAATTTATGATATTTTTGATTTTTAAACAATATGAGTTTATTTTCAATTGTTAATTAAATTGAATTTATTCTCAAATTGTTTAATCTTAAAAAATTTTCATTTTATGATATTTTTGATTGTTAAGTAATCTTAACTTATATTCGAATTTTTTAATTCTTGAAATGATTAATTCTTGGAAATTTTGATTTTTAAACAACTTGAGTTTATTTTCAAATTGTTTAATTTTCAAAATTTTTAATTCTTGATAATTTCGAATTTTAATTAACTTGAATTTATTTTCGGATTCTTTAACTCTAAAAAATTTCATTTCTTGAGATTTTTTGATTCTTAATTAATTTGACTCTAATTTCGAATTTTAATTAATTTGAACTTACTTTTAGATTTTTTATTTCTCAAAAAAATTTCGAGTCCTTGAAGTTTTTGAATTTTAAATATTTTGAATTTATTCTAAGCCAATAGTTTTAAGAAGGTTGTTAGTTGAAGATTCCTCCGAATTGTCAAAGATGATTTGAATCTTTTGAAGAAAATGCATTTTTCAATGAAATTAATTTCTACCTACTGAAGAAAAATTTGTGGAAGCTCCTCAAAAATTATATCCATAGAATTCACTAGTTTTTCAGAAGCAGGAATGGAAGAGGTTTTAGTGGATAGAATTTTTCTCGAAGATTTGAATTAAGTCTATTGATTCTGTGATATACAACCACTAAGTTGAATGCTCAAATGTAACATCTACTACACTTAGTGGATTGTACCAAGAAATATCTTTCAAGGAATCAATAGAGATTTTAGAAAAGTGGAATCAAGGAGGTTTGAGAATGAACTAGACAGTTAGACATCTCAGTCAGGAATTAATGATGGAACCTCAGAACATACATGAAGAGTTACTAATTTAGAAAAAGTACAAATGTTTAATCTAGGAATTAGGCCTATCTATTCCGAAGCAGAAACTCTTCAGGATACAGTTCAAGAGGTGGCTACAAGATTGAGTTGGTGGAAAGAACAAAACATGATAGTTGCAGTAATGAAAAGTTTTATGTGATAAGTAACTATCAAGGTGTGCAACATGGTACAGAATTCTGACAGACAAGGATGAATATGGATTCATTAAATAAGATGAAACAGAAGCATTAGTGCAGAACTTATCTTGCTGAAGAAAAGAGTTGGGATAGATCAGATGATGATGAGAAGAGCATAATTAATATCTTGCCTTCATAGCAATCTCTGAAGATGATTCACCTCACATGTCTCAGGTATCAATTCTTCGAACTAGTGTAATATGTAATTCTCAGAAATTCAAAGCATGTTAAGATCTTAGTTTTTAATTATTATATCTTTGGTTAGAAGATCTTATTATGTGTATGAATATTTGTTGAATTAAATTAATTGCAATAGTGAGTTATAAGTGTTCCTTAGACAATATCTCTCAATTCTTAAATGATATATGTCAAGCATATATGACCTCTGCTTAAGCTAGTTTCAGGATCCCCAGTAGAACAAGATTTGCTTATTCATTCTGAATTGTTTGTTAAGGTTTAAAAAGTTTAAAAGATGGAATAATTACCTAGGGTGTCAGTAGAACATCAAGTCATTTGTAAAACTGACTTAGGTAATAGAGATTATATAATATAATATAACAATAGGAATGGATTGGATAGAATTATTGATTAATTGTTAATTCTTCTATGCCATGCATGTTTAGAAAATTATTGAATATCTGTAAATCTACTTGCAACCTGTTACACTAGTGTGCATAGGTTAAAGTAGACAATACTGAATTTTCTAAAATGCATAACATGCCTAATTTGCATAATTCTTATCTGCAATGTTTTAATGCTGAATGTATACAATGTATTCTTATTATCATGCCTGCTCATTTCAAATGTCATAAATGCATTTCCTAGTATTTGCATTGATTATAGAAAAAGCATGTTTAAGAATAACAATAAGGTACAGACTGCTAGTCCTCCTTATGTTAGGAAGGAACCATTATTCTCCTTGCTCAGTGAATATTTTGTCAATGACATAAAAAAAGGAGAAATGGTCAGTCAAAGATAAGAATGAGCATGTTAAGGTTAAAACTATTGTTAACTCTGATAAAAGATAAATCTCTAATCCATCTGGACCCAATTAAACAATTTGGGTACCAAGAACTTTTTATCCATTTGCGAATGTAGGGCTTATCAGGTTAATCGATTATGCATTGCCAATGATTTATTCAAAGCATATTATCGAAGAAAGAACCCTACTATCAAATGTGAATGTGAAGACAAACCAAGTGGTTATCCCTTGGAGACAACAGCAAGGGTATGACCTAGGGTCAAGGCTATTCAATAGCTAATGAATGTTGTCAGTAATAAAGCATCTTTTACAAGATGAAGATCCTACTGTTCGAGGATTAAGGAAAGAGAACTTGTTTGTAGCTGACATGGAATCTCAGTCAAAGGTGAAGTCAACAAGGTCAAATCTAAAGCTTCATCAGACAAGAGTTCAGCTATGACATAAAGAGCTATCTCACCTGAATGTCAAATCAAGAGATTCTTTCCTGAAAATCGAATCAGCAAAGGAGACTGCCTCATCTGAAATTAAAGTAAAATGAAATTACGAGGCATGTCATAAAGGGAAGTCAAAGAAGCATCATACAGAAGTTCTACATCAAAGTAAAATATATTTTAGTGGTGATGACTAATGACTTCTCTCAACAAACAAGTTGTTGTTTAGACAATCTGAAGACAAGACACCACTGATGGTGATTGATCACATCTTAAACCCTGATCCGTAAGAATTTTAGGAAGACCCCATAAGTATGAAGGAAATTGTTTTGCAATATTAAATCGAAAGTGAGCATCCTAGCAATCAGCTAATGCTCAAGAGGATAATTTCCTTTGTTACTCAATGGAGTCAACAGCCTACAGGGTGATTGTTATTAATCAACAGAAGGTGATTGAAAGTCTTAGTGATGTTCAATAACCTCAAGCTCTCAGCTGTCAGTGGTAATGATGATTCAGATCCAAGCAATGTCAGCATTGAGAATCTTCATGTAAACCCAGCAACAGCTTAGGGGGAGCAACTGAAGGATCAACTAGTCAACTCAACACCACACTGAAAGTCAAAGGATACTATGAGAACATGTCTGCCAAGACAAAGAATGTTGACTCAATTAATTCTTTGTCCTAGTTCTTAGTGTTTCTAATGGTGGAAGTAAAAGACTAGCAGAGCTTCAAGTACTAATGATTATTTCTTTAGTTTTCTTTTAGAAGAAACTAAGAAAGCTACAAAAGCTCTGAAAGATTCAGGTTGAGTGATTGCAATGCAAGATGATCTCAATCAGTACAAAAGGCAGATTGAAGGGAAGCTGGTATCTAGACCAAACAACAAGGCTGTATTTGGTACAAGGATAACCAGAAGTCTACCTGGATGATGTCAAGGCATTGTTATGAGGGACAAAGCCAAACTGGATGCTAGGTTACAATTTGATCAAACAGTATATTTGACAAGAAGCACCAGTGACAAGACTTGAGGATATCAGGCACCTGCTGCACATTCAAGATTATAATGGACATCTAGACCTACTGAATCTGGATGCTAGAGGAATGTGAACAAGTGCACTCCTAGTTGGTGAGATAATTGAAAATCTCTACAGGTTAGTATGAACTGGTATCATCACTCAAGCAAGCATGGAAGACATGGTATGACACCCTACCTATAATTTAATATTTGGTATCAGTCTTTAACAGTTGGTATCTTTTAACAATTGGTGTCACATTTATAGAACTCTCTACATCTTTAGGCACAAACATAAATGATATATATGTGCAATGATATTTTGATTATATTATATGTTGGTCTACTAACTATAAATTGGGATCAAGATATTTGCTGTTTTGATGTTGGTAAAGTTGCAATTCTTTTGAATTACTTCATGCAAGCCAATAGAAGAATCCTTTTAGGAGCTCAGGCAAGCCAAAAGAATAATTCTATTTGGAGCACAAGTAAGCCAAAAGAATGATGACAATAAAAGTAAGTCAAGGATCTTTTGTTTCTATTTAGAAGATTCTAGACCTGTCAAGACTACATGCCAACACACCACTATAGCTGGCTTTTGACCTATTAGTTTGGACCTAACAAGTTGGTAATCAAAAATCTTAAGATGGACCCGGATCTGAGGAAATGGTACCCTAGAGATATTTGACCCAATAAGTTCAGGATCTACTAATTAGGACCTAATCAGGCTATAGAGGAATCATCAGCTCATTATCTTATTCAATTGATAATAGATCACTTACACACATATTTTATTCTCAATATGCAAATTTGCAAGGCTCCAAGTGGATCCTAGAGAATCTATTCTTGTAGTTATTACACTTGATTTTCAGATGTCTTAAGTTGGACCCATCTCCGGAGATGGTACCCTAGAGACATCAGTTTTGACATGTTTTGCTGCATAGAGACAGATCAAATGAGTTGTACGAACGTAGGAGAACACAAGGAAACAAATTTATCTCCAACAACTTTGTGGAAAACTCAAGGACTAAGCAACTTGTATAAGGTATCAATTCTTTTTCGAGAGCTTGTCTTTCATTAAAATTAACTTAAAGACATGTTTGCTGAATCACTTGATGAAATTAATTTTTCAAGATTGGTTTGTAAACTTGGGATTTTATTAATGCTATATGATTGTAAATCCCATCTGTTAAGTAATTCTTAAGTAAGCTCACAAGTATTCAATTGTCTGTATTGAAAGGACTTGTGATCTTATTTACATCCAGACCTCACGCTGAGAATTATCTGTTGAATGATTGCCATGTGTATAATTGCAATATATTTTAGTGGTGATTATTTAAGGATAATTTGAATACTTAAATGCTAAAATCTAACTCATAGAGATTTAGTATTTAATTATTTAATTATTTGTTTTGATTTATATGAGTAACGGACTTGAAGCAATTCAATTTAGTATTTGCTCTGTACCTCATATTTATTAAAATAAATAAACAACATAACTAATTTGGACCTATCTGTCTTGGTCTTCAATTAGTTGTGAGATGTTAATTCTAGTGAATTTTATCAATGCTCCATTTTCAGAAATTCATTATAATTAATATCATGGTTCTAACAATTGGTTGTATTGAAGTTTTGACTTTTATCAGTTAATGATATTTAGTTAGAATTCTATTTACTAACTAATTGTGAGATATATTGGTATGTGTGAAATTACTTAGAACTCCTCTAAGTAATCATTGTTATATCTTTTACAATTCACTCATATTACTATGCATAGTATGAAAATTCTCTAAGTAGAACTATGGATATTTAATTATCTAAAGTGACCATTGTTCAGTTACTTGGAATAATTTTTATGCTTATTTGCAAGATTCTAATCACTTTGATAATAAATGTTATATACTATGGATCAAGGTGTATAGGACTTAGAATATCATTTCTAAGATTGCAGACAAGACAACTTTGGTAATCGAGTCTTATTTATAGAACTAAGGTTGTCTACCAGTAAACAGTTGTTAGGAGTTAACAATTGTTATTATCGAGGAGTTGCCTTGAAGTCATAAGTTTGAAATGTTATATCTTAAGAGCTTGTGTATTTCTTGTCAACTAGTTCCTCGTACTTATGAATATCAGTGAATGATGTTCTTAAGTAGTTAGATACTAATATTCATTCTATCAATTGGTACTCAATGTAACAATTCAATCTTCACTAAATTGAATTTATCTTACGATAGATTGAATTTATCAAACAATTGGTATCATTGAATATTTAGTATTTAGCATTGATTATTTATATCCTAGTTAAATTATGACGTGAAGCAATTCAATGGTTTATTTGCTCATAATTTAATTTTGGTAAAGTAATCATAAACACAATTACTTGCATTTTAAAGTATTTGATAAATACTAGCAGTTGGTATCAAATAGTAAAATATTTGTTTACTGACAATTGCTAGTTGTTCTGATACTTTATTGCAAACTAATTGTGATGTATATATTATCTCTGATGATATTACTTAGGATTTATTCTGAGTAAACGTGTCTTATCTATAAATCATTAGTGTTAGTATAAATTAAGGTGTTCAACTTTCTAAGTAAGTGAGACTTAAAGTTACATTCGATCTCCTATCATATTTTGAAGTGGTGAAAATTTTTCAAAATTAAATTCTCTAATTCTGGTTATACACCACTTTATACATATGATAGTTCTTAGAATATTTTACATCCATCAGTCAATTACTTAGTTTATGTTGTGCTAAGTAATGAAGTACCAAAGGAGATACATTGGTTATCTGTACTTATGTACTTGGTAATCTTTGTTACCTAAACGACATCAAGTGCTTGTATGAGTCTTTTCACTAACTTTGTGTTAAAGTTCTCTATACATAATAAGCATTTAAAGAAAATCTTTCTTTCTAAATTACTGCGAAGTCAAGAGTTTGTGTCTTTTAAAAATAAAACGACCTAGTTTCATTAAAAGACATTATTGTTAGGAATATGTTGTACTTGATGATAACTTCACAATCAATCAAATTGTATAAGGTTTTGTAGCTGTCAACGGATGAGGATTTATAACTCTATCCGTTGACAGGTAGCTCATCAACGGATGAGGCTTTGTAGCATACTGCAGTATCTCTATGTTATCAGTTGATAGTGTTTTTATCCACAGTCTTGTTGACCATCAACGGATAGGTAGAATAGGGTAGCCAATTGTAAATAAGCTATGCTATGTAATTCTGCCTAAGTGAAAGTGTATCAATAGATGAAGACAAAACTCTATCAACGGATACAACTCAAATCCACTCTATCAACGGATACAGCTCAAGTCTCAATATCAACGGATACCGCTTAATACATCATCAACGGATGTCAGTGTACAATATCAACGAATAATCATTGACACTGTCTTCTATGATTAGCTGGGGATTAGTAGTTGATAAGGACATGTTTGACTGACAGATCACATGGGTTGATAGTAGATACAAAAAGCAGTATGGCAGCCATACTTTGGAAACACAGAAGAAAGAAGCATTCCATTTACACTATGGATACAAGAAAGGTGCAGGAGACATGTCTGAATACAAGGACAACCTTTCGGCTACATGTGTATTTGGAGTGTAGTAGCAAGTCAACTAGAATTAGATTAATATTATCTTATTCCAGTAGTACTTGTAAAACTTGGGATTTATAACCAAGTGTAGCCACTCTTTGTAGACTAAGAAAACAGATACATTTTGCTTAGGGTTTCTATTGAATATTCTTAGAAAGCAAAGAGTTGTAAAACAGAAGCTGTGTACTTTTGTATCACAGAGTTTTCTTCGAATAAAAGCTTCAGGTGGTGCATTTAACCACCTGATTTTTATGTGTTTGTGCATTAATCTTTTTACAAGCAATTATCTAAGTATAGATTTCTGGAGTTCTTATCAGAAATTTATAAATATCAAGAATTGTATTCAACCCCCCCTTCTACAATAATACAAGTGTGTAATCTGGGAATAACAATTGGTATCAGAGCGAGCTTCTAACATATTTGAAGTTTAAAGATCAACACACTTCCAACATGTCTAAGAAGGATTATGGAGTAAAGATTCCAGTTCTTGATAGAGAAAATTACTTTCACTGGAAAGTAAAAATGCGTCTACATCTCTCGTCTATTGATGAGGGCTTTGTGGATTGCATTGACAAGGGTCCTCACGTTCCAATGAAGACTGCAACAAGAGTTGGCCTGGCTGAAGGTGTGCCTGACACTCTCATTCCCAAACCTGTTTCTGAGTGGAGTCTTGAAGATATTATAGAAGTCCACAAAGACAAAAAGACCATGAATATTCTGTTCAATGGTCTAGAAACAGACATGGTTAACAATGTTATTAAATGTACTACCGCCAAGGAAGTATGGGACACTGTTCAAACCATTTGTGAAGGAACAGAACAGGTAAGGGAAAACAAGATGCAACTACTAATCCAACAGTATGAACATTTTCACTTTAAGAGTGGAGAAACATTGAATGATACATTTAGTAGATTTCAAAGGCTACTAAATGGTTTGAAACTGTATGGAAGAATCTATCAAGTTAAAGATTCTAATCTCAAATTTCTGAGATCACTGCCCAAGGAATGGAAGCCAATGACTGTTTCTCTAAGAAAACTCAAGAGTACAAGACATTTACTCTTGAAAGGCTCTATGGAACTTTAAAGACCTATGAGCTGGAAATGGAGCAGGATGAAGAGATTGAGAAGTCTCAAAAGAAAAGTGGGTCAGTTGCACTTGTTGCCAACTTGGAGCAAAAGGAGGAAAGGACAGAAACTGCTAATTCTACACCAAACAGGGAGGTTTGTAAAGGTAGAGCAGAATCAAGCAGGAGCAAGGAAAAGGTGTCTGAGGAATTGAATGTTCTTCAGCAGGATGAATTGGATGAGATAGATGAGCACTTAGCTTTTCTATCTAGGAGATTCTCTAAGCTGAAATTCAAGAGAAACTCTGGGGTGGTCAAGCCATTTAACAAGGATTTTTCCACAAGCAACTATGTGGATAAATCAAAAATTAAATGCTACAATTGTGGAATTGCTGGTCACATGATAAGTGAATGCAGGAAACCTAGATCTGAGAACAAGGGAAAGTCAACTGAGGCTGTTGACTATAAGAAGAAATATTTTGATCTTCTCAGGCAGAAAGGAAAGGCATTCTTGACCCAAGAGTATGACTGGGCTGCTGATGACAATCATTCTGATGATGATGTTGAGTTAGTCAACCTTGCTTTAATGGCTGATTCTGGAGAGCAGGAAGCAAGTTCAGCTAGCAATCAGGTATTTTCTACTAATCTCTCTGAGCTCACCAAAGAGGAATGTAATAGTGTTATAGATGAAATGTCTACTGAACTATATCACTTAAGTGTTACTCTTAAATCACTTACTAAAGAGAACAATAGGATTAAAGAGTCTAATCTGTTTTTAAGTGATAGAAATGCTGCTCTAGAAACTCAATTTCTAGAATTTGAGAAAATGAGAGTTGATTGCAATAATGCTAAAAGTGAACTTGAAGCTGTGTTAAAAAGAGAACTGATTTTAAAAGACCAGCTTGAAAAAGAACAAGGGATAATTGCTAAATTTCAAAGCTGTAGGAATATTTCTCAAAACATAATAGAAGTTCAGGGAATAGAATCGTTTGTGAAGGATACCTGGACTCAAAAGAAAAAGGAGCTAGAACCTGGCCTTGAGGATCTAGAGACTATTTGTGAATCAACGGATAGTGATCATCCGTTGACAGATGAACAGTCAACGGATGAGAGGTATCCGTCGACTAACAAAAAGTTTGTTAGTAAGAAGGAACTCAGGAAACTGGATATCAAGTATGGTCCAGTCAACAAGAATTTTGTTAGTGGTGAGTGCAGCAAAACCAAATCCAGTGGGAAGGGTAAAGCAGGTGATTTACACAACAAAAAGGCTGTTGGTAAATCAGATAATGAAAAGGTAGAAATTGAGGATAAAAAGAAAAAGAACAGAAATGGTAAGATAGGCATCAACAAGAAAAACAATTACTCTCCTGACAATTTTGCTCCTAGGAAAACTTGTAGTAATTGTAATAGTGTCAATCATCTATCTTCTAATTGCAAGATTGTCAACAAGGCTCCTGTTCATGTACCTCAACCAATGCCATGTATGCCTGCAATGCCTGGTTTGTATCAAAATGCTAGTTTTTCAAATCCATATGTGAATATGCCATATGTGTCTAATCCTTACTTTCAATCTATGAATGTGCCACAAATGTCATGGAACATACCTAACATGAATAATATGTATGCCAATTTTCCACACATGCATGCATCAAATATTCATGTAAATGAGCATTTGTCAAACCCCATCACTCAAGCATCTACACCTAAGTTGAAGAATGCTAAGAGTGCAAAGTCAAAGGCTAACAAGAAAGGACCCAAGGAAGCTTGGTTACCAAAATCAACTTGATTTGTTTTTGAAATGTGTGCAGGGAAACAGAAGGAATCTATGGTACCTAGACAGTGGATGCTCTAGGCACATGACAGGAGATTCAACCCTGCTCACAGAGTTCAAGGAAGGAGCTGGCCCTAGAATTACCTTTGGAGATGACAACAAAGGATATACTAAGGGATATGGCCTGATTTCAAAAGACAATGTCATCATTGAAGAAGTGGCTTTAGTTGAAGGTTTGAAGCACAATTTGCTGAGTGTCAGTCAGATTTGTGACAAAGACTATGAAGTAAAGTTCACAAAAGAAGCCTGTGTTGTTTCTGCCAAGGAAGGCAACAATGTGGTATTGACAGGCTTTAGAAAAGGAAATGTTTACATAGCTGACTTCAATTCAGCATGCTCAGAATCCATTACTTGTCTCTTCAGCAAAGCAAGTAAGGATGAGAGTTGGCTATAGCATAAGAAGCTGTCACATTTGAATTTTAAAGTTATGAATGATTTAGTAAGAAAGGATCTTGCTAGAGGAATCCCTCAATTGGAGTTTGTCAGAGATGGACTGTGTGATGCCTGCCAATTAGGGAAACAAAAGAAATCATCCTTCAAAAGCAAGACAGAGTCATCCATTGTTAAGCCTCTTCAATTGCTGCATATGGACTTATTTGGTCCAGTAAATGTCATGTCTATTTCAAAGAAGAAATACTATTTGGTGATTGTAGATGATTTTTCTAAGTTCACATGGGCCTTCTTCCTGCACTCGAAGGATTGTGCAAGTGAAATCATCATCAATCACCTCAGAATACTAAACAATGGTTCTGAAGACAGAGTACAAAGAATCAGGAGTGACAATGGTACTGAATTCAAGAATTCCACAATGAAGATTTTCTGTGAAGAGAATGGAATTGTCCATGAGTTTTCTGCTGCCAGAACACCTCAGCAAAATGGGGTTGTTGAAAGGAAAAACAGAACTCTCATTGAAGCAGCTAGAACAATGTTAAGTGAATCAAGGTTACCAACATATTTCTGGGCTGAAGCTGTCAACACTGCATGCTTTACTCAGAATATTTCCTTGGTCAATCAAGCTAGAGGAATGACTCCTTATCAGTTATTAACCAACAAGAAACCAACTTTAGCTTTCCTACATGTCTTTGGATGTAAGTGTTTTGTGCTAAGGGATCATGGAGATAACTTGGGCAAATTTGAAGCAAAGGCAGATGAAGCTATTTTCGTTGGATATGCAGCAGGGAAAGCCTACAAGGTCTACAATCTAAGAACCAACATTGTTATGGAATCTGTACATGTTGTGTTTGATGATCAAAAGATTCTAGGCCTAAATGATGAAGGTTCCCATGAAAAGTTGGAATTTGAGAATGAAGGTGAAGGAAGAATGTACTATGATGATGATGAGGAAAATGAAGATCATGACCACAGAGATCCACCTAGAGTTGTTATACTAACTAGAAGTGATGCTTACACTGAAAATGAAGCATCCGTTGACAGTCATTCTGCAACATCCGTTGACAGTCATTCTGCAACATCCGTTGACACTATTAGAGATGCATCCGTTGACAGAGATTCTCAAGCATCCGTCGACAGGCAAAATGATGCATCCATTGACAGTCAACTTCATAATTCAACAAGGACAACAAACTCAGGGGGAGTTTCTCAAGGTCAAAATTCAATGCTGAATCAACATGATCATGCTCATGGAAATGAAGCAACCTCATCAAGATCAAACCTTCCACCTGCAAGAAAATAGACTAGAGATCATCCATTTGAGTTAATCATTGGTGAATCAAATTCAAGAGTCCAAACTAGAAGGGCCACTCAAGCAGAATGTCTATACAGTAGCTTCCTGTCTCAAGAGGAACCTAAGAAAGTGGAAGATGCCCTTCTAGATCCAGATTGGGTGTTAGCAATGCAAGAAGAGCTAAACCAATTTGAAAGAAATAAAGTATGGAAACTTGTGCCCAAACCTGATGATAGAAGTGTCATAGGTACTAAATGGGTTCTCAAGAATAAGACAGATGAAAATGGCATAATTGTGAGGAATAAAGCTAGATTAGTGGCAAAGTGATACTCTCAAGAAGAAGGAATAGATTTTGATGAAACTTTTGCTCCAGTGGCAAGACTTGAGGCAATAAGAATCTTTCTAGCCTATGCAGCACATGCCAATTTCAAAGTCTATCAGATGGATGTCAAAAGTGCCTTTCTAAATGGGGAACTGGAAGAAGAGGTCTATGTCCATCAACCTCCTGGATTTGAGGATCCAGAATTTCCTGGATATGTATATCTTCTCATGAAAGCACTTTATGGTTTGAAGCAAGCACCAAGAGCCTGGTATGACACTTTATCTCAATTTCTTTTGGAGAACCACTTCACTAGAGGTACAGTAGATAAAACCTTATTTCATAGGAATATTAATGGCTCTTCAATACTTGTTCAAATCTATGTAGATGATATTATTTTTGGGTCTACAGATGAGAAGCTTTGCAAAAAGTTTGCCAAACTTATGCAAAGTAGGTATGAAATGAGCATGATGGGTGAATTAACTTACTTTCTTGGCCTACAAGTAAAGCAAGTTAATGAGGGCATTTTCATAAGTCAAACAAAATATATTTATGATCTCTTAAAGAAATTTGACTTAATGGATTGTACATCTGCTAAAACACCTATGGCCACTGCAACTAAGCTTGAGTTGAATACTAAGGAAAAGTCTGTGGACATCTCAAGCTATAGAGGCATGGTAGGTTCACTTCTATACCTAACAGCTAGTAGACCTGATATAATGTTTTCTACTTGTCTTTGTGCTAGATTTCAAGCTGACCCTAGAGAGTCTCACTTAATAGCTATTAAAAGAATCTTCAGGTATCTCAAGGGAACACCAAACCTTGGCATTTGGTACCCAAGAGAATCTGGTTTTGATCTAACTGGCTATTCAGATGCAGATTATGCAGGTTGCAGAGTTGATAGGAAAAGTACTACAGGTTCCTGTCAATTTCTAGGAAACAGTCTTGTTTCATGGTTCAGTAAGAAACAAAACTCAGTCTCCACTTCTACAGCTGAAGCTGAGTACATTGCTGCTGGAAGCTGTTGTGCACAGATTCTATGGATGAGAAACCAACTCATTGACTATGGTCTAAAAGTTGAGAAGATTCCAATTTTCTGTGACAACACAAGTGCTATTGCCATCACAGGGAATCCAGTGCAACATTCGAGAACCAAGCACATTGACATCAAATACCACTTCATTAGAGAACATGTGATGAATGGTACAGTAGAAATGCACTTTGTGCCAAGTGAAATGCAGCTTGCAGATATCTTCACCAAGCCTCTTGATGAATCCACATTCACAAGATTGGTAGGTGAGCTAGGTATGCTTAACTTGTCATAATTCCTAGTGACATTTGATTTCACTGCATTGAAGCTAGAAATGTGTTTTGATTTACTTGAAAGTTAAAACTTTCAGAAAATTTTTCTGCAGAAATTTTGTCTAAAGCAAAATTAGCTTATCAACGGATATCCTTTTATCCGTTGATAGTATAAACACATTACTAGATTTTCGCATGTCAACGGATAACAGGCTATCCACGTCATCGACGGATAAACTGTATCTCAACCGTTCATTCTATATCCGTTGATATACATTTTTTTTATATATAGCCGTTGGTAACCGTGTATATCTAATCATGGCTGTACTTATTTTCTTTTCATTTATTATCTGACAGTTACTTTTGACCAATGGAGTAATTACTTTTAATTATTTCATTTTTAACTCTTGTAAAATATAAAAGACTGACTTGTACTCTCACATCTCACTTTTACTCATTTTCAAGCATATCAAAAGTTAACTGCATCTTCCTCTCTAAAACTCTCTGTAACCAAAGATCAAACACTTCAATGGCGCCCATTGTTTAAATGATGTCCTCCACTGGGTTTACCTATGAGAAGAACAATTTCGCGGCCTTTGTTGACACAGTGAATGCTCCAGAAGCTTACCACACTTTGATGAGTTTCGTGAAGAAATGCAAACTGTCATATGCTATGACTGCCACCACTCCCTTAATCCACGAGGTAATTGAAGAAATGTGGACATCTGCTGAGTACAATGGCACAGACGGTACAATTGCTTTTTCTTTAAAGGGTAAAAACTATGTAGTTAATTCTGATGTAATAACTGCTTGTTTAAAATTGCCTGAGAATAACTGTCTGAAAGTACCCACTGATGCTGAAATTGTTGCCATGCTTAATTCTATTAATTATGCCCTTAGTACTGAAAACTTAGGGAAAATTGTTAGGAAAGGAATGGTTAAAGAATGGAGCTATTTCTGTGAGGCCTTCATTAAAACTTTTTCAGGCAAAATTAGTAATTTTGATGCTGTTACCCAGTCCATGCTAACTATGATGTGTATGCTCTTAAATGATAAATTATATAATTTTGGCACACTAGTTATGTATGAGATAGCTGCAAAGTTAGGTAAAAAGGAAACTAGGAGCAAGAATATCTACTTTGCTAGATTTTTAATGCTCTTAGCACTGCATGTATCTGAGAATGAGCTATCCATTGCTAACCCGGATAGCAAGTTCCAATGTTTTGTTTAGGAGAAGAGAGTCTTAAGTGACCTAATTCGAATGAACCTCAATGCAGGAGTACAATTGGTATATCTACCAATTGTTCAGGTAACTATTTCTAACTCTGAAACCCCTATCTCCAACCCCCAAATTTCTTTGCCTTCTAGTGTCACAATGGAGTCTGTAGTTGTGACCAAACAGGCTCCTACCAAAGTGACCAAATCCAGAGTTCCAAAACCACATTCTAATAAGCAAACCTCAAGTGTCTCTCAAAAGACACCTGTTGTAAAATCTACCAAAACTCTTGAGGGGAGTGTGAAGGTGGTAGTGAGTGGTGAGGGACAGGGTGAACATCAAAGAAGCCCTAAGGATAAGGAAGGAGAGATGAGTGCAACCACCATTTCAGTCTCTCAAAAGACTGCTAATGTAACTACAAGCCAAATTCTAGTTACACTCTCTCAACAGAGTGTGACTACTGAATCAAGTTACCCACAAGGAACACTGCACAAGAGGGTTAGAGACACAGATAGCCCACTCTCAAAAACCTATGGAAGAAGAGTGAAATCTAAAACCACAGGGGAATCACAGGGTGCACACACAGTACAGGAAACTGTACCTTCTCAAATTCAGTTTGATGTGACTTCAATAAATGTGGAGTCACAGCCCCTTGATCTTAATCTTCAAATCGATACACATTACAATCCACCATCACCAACTCCATCTCTGGATGTGGATATGATATCTACATCAATTCCTGATTCTCCATCTTTAAGATTCTTGGAGAAGCCCCACTCTGCAATTTGTGGTCATCATCTTTTAGATGATTTGTTGGACCATCAATCTTCCCTTCCAGAATTCTCAACACAGACTGTGGCCTCGAACTTAAAATCAATCTCCACAGATTCAGTGTTGGTTTTCTCTTCAACGGATAAAATTATTCCTTCCTCAACGGATATCCTTCATCCGTTGACAAGTGTTTCTCCATCAACGGATGCGCCTCTGTCTAGCCATCCGTTGACAGCTATAACTACTCCATCAACGGATATTCCTTATCCGTTGATAACTCACTCTACCACTGCTATATCTGACATTCCTGTGTCATGGAGGAGTTCTCAGTAGTTGAAACACTTTTAGGATTGAGGGAAGGGAGTGAGAGGCTGCCTTGTGAGCAGGCAAAAGGAGAGCTAAATAATGAGAGGCTGGCCATTTCTTCCGGTCAGGCAAAAGGAGAGACTGAGAGTTCCACCTTAGTAGGTGAAGGTGAGGGTGTGAGAGGTGTGAGCCAAGGGGAGCCCTTGATGCAAGAAAAGAGAGATGAGAGGATAGAAGGGACTACAGGAGAAATAAGGATGGAAGAAGCAGCCATTGCTAGTGAGTCAATGGAGGTTGAGGATGCAGCCAAGGAAAAGGAATTTCAAAGAGAATATCAGTCCATGATTGACTTCATTTCTTTGGATGCTAAAACCTTTACTCACCCTGTTCATGCCTATCAAATTCTGGCACAACAGGGCAATGTGGAAGCAGAGGAGGCAATGCACCTAGTGCACACCTCACAGTCTCTACTTAGAGCTAAGGAATCTTTAGAAGCTCTGCCAACCACTGCTGAGAGTGAAGAATTTGAAGATTCTGAAGATGAAGACAGCCAGAGCCCTGAAGATGAAGGTGATAGCAGTATTCATGATTGGAAATTTGCTAACAACTACACCTATCATCAACTTGATGTGGAAATCATAAGGCAATATAAATCTGCCCTGGCTGAGCACCAAGAAGCAGATTCACAGAGAAAGGTTGTTCTTCAACAGGCAATTGACTCCCTTAAGTTACAAAAGATGCAAATGGTGATTCAGAGATCCAACTTAGAGGAGGTCAAACAAGAAATCAAGGATGTGAAGATCTCTGTGGATTCCAAGTTAGAGCAACTAGCTCCTACAGCCACTCAGAGGGTGTTGCAACAAAGGTTCATCAAAGAAGACAACCTGGCTAAGTCTGTGCAACTACTCAACTCAAGAGTGGAAAAGATGGAATCCCAAATGGAGCAATTTCTTCACCATCAAAAACTGCAAACCCAACTGCTAGAAAAGTTAGTTGCAGCCCCAACTTCTAGTCAAACCCTTGATGCTAACAAAAAGGGGGAGAAAGTGGAAGAGGCTGTGGCAACTACAAGTTAAATCTTAATTTCTGAAAGAAGGGAAGCAGCAAGTGAGGGGGAGCAGCAGCCTACCATAGTGGTCAATCCACAGGACTTCATTGTCGAAGCTTCCCCCAGCAAATCCAAACCTGTACAAGTAGCTCTATCTAAAGAGTTTGATTTCTCAAACTTGACAGAAGAGGAAAAGCTAGCCAAGATTGAAGACCTGCAAAGGATGAAAGAGGAGAACAATGAAAGAATAATGAGGACAGAAAGATTGATCAATGCATCTATTGTATCAAATCTGTTCTCTAGCCAAACCTCAGCTCCAACAATATCTACCACAATTCTGAAGGTGCTCACTCCAGCAATTGTGGCTCCTACATTCTATGATGCTGAGCCTTCTCATGTTAAAGAATTTGAACCCTACATCAAAGCAAGACCCTACTCACCACCAAAAGCAAATGGGAAGAACAAGTTACAACTGGACTTTCCATTTCCCAAGGATGATGAAGAGAAGCTGATGGGTAAGCAAATTAAGGAATTCAAGGAGAAGACTAACAGTTGTGTAAGAGAATGGATGGCTGTAATCATAAGGAATGGAAAAATTCTACACATATCCAACAGCCATCCTAGATTTGTTGAAGCCAAGAGAGAAGAGACTTCAAGGCTGCTAAGAGAATCTCAACCAAGCACTGAATTGCAAAATGAAAACTCAGATGAGAAGCAAGCCAGGCTGGCTCAAGAGTTAATGGATGAGGTAGAGGATGAAATGAGGGAACCTGAGGAAGTCCCCAAATCCAAAAGGAAAGGGAAATCAGTCCCCAAATCCAAATCTAAGAGAATGAAATCAAAGGCAAGGAGGCCTGTCTCTCCGGAAATTGAAAACAAGGAGACAGTTGACTCATCACAACCTATTTCTGTAAAAGTATTCAACCCAGCTGTGAATTTCCATGGTGATCCTATAGTACCTAAAGAGGAACCAATGAATCTTGACTCCATTGAGGTTCCTTCATTCTTGCTGAAGCCTCAACAGAAGCCTATACAGAAGAAAAGGATACCAAGGAAGCAACCTTCAAAGGAACCAATTCAAGTTGCTAGGGTACCTGCTATTGTCAGGCAGCCAATCTTGGAAAACAAGGATGATTTTATCTATCAGGCAGATATTGAAGAATACCCTGGCATGAATCTTTATCTGGATGAATTGTCAGAAGTAAGAGGAATTGACAAATATAAGCATTTGCCTGAGAGATTGGTCTTTGTATACAAGGGAGGAAAGGAAAGGACATGGCCAATACAGAGGGTTCTTGGAGAAAATTATCTGACCTTAACCAAAGTGTTCTCTGCAATCAAGAGATACACAGGGTTCTCCAAGATAGCAAAAGGGGAGATACTGGACAGAATAGAACAGATAAGGAGGGAATGGAACTCACCATCAAGTCTACCAAGGAAGATGAAGATCCCATACAATGGACAGAAAATCCACCTTCAACCCTTCTAGATGATGGAGTTCAGGGATGAAGATGGTAACAGGAGATTCTTCAGGTTAGAAGACCAACTATCAAAGGCTAGTTCTCAATACCTGAGATGGTTACAACAAAAGCTAAATCCAAAGGTTGATGAAGAAGATGCCTTCTATAGGTAACTCCAAATTCAGATTGAGTCCAACTCTGCCAAAGAAGGAAAATCAAGGGTGATGCCAACAAGAGAAAAGAAACAGTCTTAATCTGCTCAGTCTAGAGGAGCACTTCTCTGTAAATTTCTCAAACTTTCAGTTTTTAATTTTTTTAGCTTAATACAATTTTTGCATTGTTCTATATATATCTTTAGGAATGTTTTGTTATCATCAAGGTCCTGAATTTATGCTTTATTGCCATCAAGTATAAATTTGGGGAGATTGTTAGAAATATGTTGTACTTGATGATAACTTCACAATCAATCAAATTGTATAAGGTTTTGTAGCTGTCAACGGATGAGGATTTATAACTCTATCCGTTGACAGGTAGCTCATCAACGGATGAGGCTTTGTAGCATACTGCAGTATCTCTATGTTATCAGTTGATAGTGTTTTTATCCACAGTCTTGTTGACCATCAACGGATAGGTAGAATAGGGTAGCCAATTGTAAATAAGCTATGCTATGTAATTCTGTCTAAGTGAAAGTGTATCAATAGATGAAGACAAAACTCTATCAACGGATACAACTCAAATCCACTCTATCAACGGATACAGCTCAAGTCTCAATATCAACGGATACCGCTTAATACATCATCAACGGATGTCAGTGTACAATATCAACGGATAATCATTGACACTGTCTTCTATGATTAGCTGGGGATTAGCAGTTGATAAGGACATGTTTGACTGACAGATCACATGGGTTGATAGTAGATACAAAAAGCAGTATGGCAGCCATACTTTGGAAACACAGAAGAAAGAAGCATTCCATTTACACTATGGATACAAGAAAGGTGCAGGAGACATGTCTGAATACAAGGACAACCTTTCGGCTACATGTGTATTTGGAGTGTAGTAGCAAGTCAACTAGAATTAGATTAATATTATCTTATTCCAGTAGTACTTGTAAAACTTGGGATTTATAACCAAGTGTAGCCACTCTTTGTAGACTAAGAAAACAGATACATTTTGCTTAGGGTTTCTATTGAATATTCTTAGAAAGCAAAGAGTTGTAAAACAGAAGCTGTGTACTTTTGTATCACAGAGTTTTCTTCGAATAAAAGCTTCAGGTGGTGCATTTAACCACCTGATTTTTATGTGTTTGTGCATTAATCTTTTTACAAGCAATTATCTAAGTATAGATTTCTGGAGTTCTTATCAGAAATTTATAAATATCAAGAATTATATTCAACCCCCCCTTCTACAATTATACAAGTGTGTAATCTGGGAATAACAATTATAATACATTGTTTTATGCATAAATACAGACTCTTGCACATTAACAGTTTTTAAAAGAAAAACTCAATTTTTTTTCTACAGTTGTGATTGCTTATATTGTAAAACTTTTTGAAGTCACAATTGTACATCATTTCTCTCATTGGATATAATGCATATGTTTTCACACAATATTATGGTATGATGTAAATGCATTCTATCTCTATATTGCTCTATTGCTATGTGATGCAGGTTCAGCTCCTAGTGGAAGTTTTCTCACATTGTAAGTCATGAGGTTGTAAACCCAACAACTTCTATCCCGGACTATAAATCCAAATCTAAACACATCCTAACTTACCCCTGAAGTGGAAGTAACTTATTTGACTAGAGGTCATTAAGGGAGTAACTGCACTTGATGCAGCAAATAAGGATGTGAGGGATAGTAATCCCACAGCTCTACCTCTCAAGGAGAATAGATGTATATAACTTGAGGTATCTGTAATCTCGCCTGCATTCTCCCAAAAGGATGCAGAGCTGAAAAATGGCACTAAAACAGTCTCTAGATTCATTATCTTAAAATGATGAGTTTATTTAAATTTGCCTGTCAGCCAGGGCATCTGTTGGTAAGTCACTACCTCATACACAAGACTAAAATACTTCCTATGCACAAAGTGAGATTGCACACACTAAGGATGAATTGACGGAAACAACTCATACTCCGACCATTTTACGGTTAGGATTATAAGTTGAAGGTTCCTCAAAGAACCAAGAGTCTTCACAGACCTCGAGAGAAGATATTGATCTCAATGCAAAATTCAACAAGATCATTATCTAACTCCCCAGAGGGAACATCTCTGGATCCTGCGGGTATCGGATCCGACATAGGTGCGGATCGACAACTTGTTAACTATGATTCAGATTTACCTGATGAGTTTAACAAGGTGATGTCTTCATAGACATTAGATGGAAACATGATTTTAATTCTAAGTTTTGATTTCATTGTTTACATTCTCAGAATTCAAATCTGAAACCCACAAAAAGGGAAAATTTTTATCAACATGTAGATTATGACTCAGATTCGTCTGACGAGTCTAACATGGATCGGGGATTTACGAAACCCCATTGCACCACCAGTGACCTCTCTAGAAGGGGCTATGGTGAATTTTCCTTGCAGGTACACATGGATGTTGGAGGTATGAGAGATAAGAGTGATACACTAGTGAGCATGAGTGTAAACACTTGAGAGTTGAGAGATGAGATCACTCATTTTAAGTGATATGAGTGGAGAGATGAGCTAAACACTTGTGAGGTACACGAAACAGAATCACACACTCACAGTGAGGAAGAAAGATAAACACCAAATCTCATTCCCTATTCCCAAACAAAGTTTACTTACAAGATTTGGGAGATACAAGGAAATTGTCGGAAGATTTGGTTGTCAGGATGATCAATAGTGAGGCCATTCTATAATATCTAAAGGGCAAAGTTGATCAGTCTACATACTTCTATTCTGGAAGTCTTCATGAAAATCCTTCAACACAAGAAAAGCTTCTTTTCTTTATTGCAACAGACAATGTTATATGTATGAAGAATCTGTTGTACTAAAGGTAAGAAGTGAGTTATAATTGCAAAAATGGTATCATCTAATTTACATTTGGATGTTTGCTATAATTGAATGCTTGGAGGATTACTCAACTAAGGGGGAGAGATATTTTGAAGAAGATATACTCAAAGATTGCCTTAGTAAGAGATACTCAACTAAGGGGGAGATTATAAGCTTACCTTAGTGAGGGGGAGATTTTCTATCTAAGGGGGAGAGATATGAAAAAGGGATATACCTTAGAATGGGGGAGTATTCACCTTGTCAGGGGGAGATAGATTTATTCGCCTTGTCAGGGGAGATAAGGAGTATTCACCGTTATAAGAAAGAGACATATCACCTTAGGTAGGGAGACATAAGGAAGGAGAGAAGTATGAAACGACAAAGCAGAATTCTTCAGTATGTGGTTGGCAAGTCATATTTTTACAACTGAAGGAATTCTAGTATCTGCTGATAATTTTCAATATCAGATGTAAAGGGTTATCAGGCAGATATGTCAAGAAATGAAGATGAGTTACTTAATTCATTGTCAGAGGAACAATCATCTATCATTTCATCTACTGAGATTCTGGAATTGTAATATCTAAACCAAAATTTTTTTTTTATGTATTATTTACTATAGCTCTTTAAAGCTTTATCTTCTTCTTGTTTGTAGTTGAGTTATCCTCTAGGAATTTGTATGTTAATGTTTAACAAACAAATAGGGGGAGATTGAAAGGCATATAACATAGCCTATTTGTATTTCGAGGATACAACTCAACTTAAACAAGAATGTAATAGTAAATAGTATATGTACTGTCACAGGGATCTCAAATGTATAATTGTCAAGAGAAAGAAGACAAAGTCAATCTACCGTTTTGAGGTATACTACACTTGAAGAAGTTCATTCAGTTGATCAAGCATCAGTGGAGTAGTCAAGACAGTGAGTTCTATTTATGGTGACAAGAGGTTCCTACAGTGGCAGAATACAAATTAGAAAGGTTTGAAAAAGAGTGAAGAAAAGGAAGACATGAACCAAATCATAGAGTCAAAATAAAGAAAAGTCGTTGGAGTTAGTCGCTCATGAACCAGACCGTGCATCGAGCGTCAACAAAAATTCGGTGGTAATTCTTTATTACTTTCAGTGGTTCAAGCTATCAAGACTGGTATATGGAAGAAATCATTGTGCAAGCAACAGAGGTGCTAAATTAATTAACCATAATGGTTTTGCAATCAAGACTTGCTAAGGAATAATCTTTGTGGAGGATCAAATTTATCAAGACATAGAAGACCACAAGGGTTATGCTATCAAGGAGGTATATTAATTTTATCTTAATTAATTAAGTCATTTGAATTATTTATTTGATAAATTAATTCTATCCGAATTAATTTATTCAGTAAATTATTTAAAAGATTAATTAAGTTAGAATTAATATAATTATCAAACAAGGAGGTATATTAATTTTCTCTTAATTAATTAAGTCATTTGATTTATTTATTTGATAAATTAATTCTATTCGAATTAATTTATTCAATAAATTAATTAAAAGGTTAATTAAGTTGGAATTAATATAATTCTAAAAAGACTTCATATTAATTCTCTTTTAATTAAATTAAATTAGTTGGCTAATTTATTTTATAAATTAATTCAATAAGAATTAATTTATTCTTTAAATTAATCAATTAATTAATTAAATCAGAATTAATATAAGTGTTTAAAGACTTAAAACAATTCTACTCAGCGAATATGACTTACTGGAGGTCGGTATGACTTATCCTTAAGTCATACCGAAGCTACACTAACTGATTAAGTCATTCTGATATACTCAGACTGATTAAGTCATACCGAAGCTACTCAGACTGATTAAGTCATACTGATCTAAGTCATACTGATCTAAGTCATTCTGATCTACTCAGACTGATTAAGTCATACCGAAGCTACACAGACCAGTTAAGTCATACCGAGCAGATTAACTCTTACCGACTTGAAGATATTTCTGAAAAGCAAATTAAGTCATACCGACAAAGTGCTTTATGTCATACCCAAAGGCTGCTCAGAATTAAGTCATACCGCCGAAGATTTAAGTCATACCTCAGGAAAATTATGTCTTGGAGCAAGTTTAAGTCATGCTGACAGCTGATTTATTATGTCTTGAAGCAGTTTAAGTCATACCAGATCAGTCAAGACTTAAATGGCTATAAATACAACTGCAGGACACAGCAGAGCAGTCTGGAATTTTTCTCTTCTCCAGCAGAACACAGCAGAGAGAGACCAAGAGAAAAATAGTTCCTTGAACATCAAATAAATTCTTGTAAATTATTTCTAGCTTGTATTGATAAATCTAAACCACTAGAAATTGTTTACTTGTACTTGTGGAACTATCTAGCAGATTAAGTTCCCTAGAACCTCTCGATATTTTTATTACAAATATAGAAAAGTTCATGTCGAATTTTCTATAGAATTTGTAATAATTAATTTCGATCTTTTTACTTACAAATATAGAAAAATTCATGTCGAATTTTCTATAGAATTTGTAATAATTAGTTTGGTCATCAAACCTTGTAATTTGTACCCGTGTATTTAGACACACCCCATCAAGTTAATATAAATTTTATATTCAACTTGAAATATCGGTATTCATTTTATTCCGCATCAATTTGTTCTTGATTTAATATTTTAAGAAAAGAGCAAATTCGATTAAACGACATAGTTTGTATTCAACCCCCCTTCTACAAACTATTTTGGACCTAACAGATCCTGTTGCTTTTTTCTGAGGGAAATTCAATCGTTTTAGAATTTTATAATTCTAACAGAAAAAGATAGAAAAATTTGGAAATAGAGAAGTTAAGTAAAGCCCAGCTTCCCGGATCGAGCCCAACTCTATGATTTAGATCTTATATATTATATTTTATTCTTTTCAAATCTATATTATATCCTATATATAATTGACGTGAAGAGGTTTAAGTGGTCGTCTGGTCGTCAGGGATTAAAAGGTAATTTTATTAGAAATTAGAATTGGGCAATAGAAATAGTTGGGTCAGAGAAAGAGTTGGGGCAAAATATTGAATTAAAAGCTAAAATTATGCTATGAAATATTATTGGCTAGAATATTGATTTAAAAGCTAAAATTATGCTATGAAATATTAAAACATCTGTTAGGCTAAACCTTAAAATAAAATTTTCAAAAAAAAAATTGTTTACCAAATAAAATGTTTTAAGAAAAATCATTAAAGATTCTAATTTTAGGTTTGACACAAATATATTTTTAAAATAACAAACAAGAATAAAATAGCAAAAAAGCATAATTAAAAATGAGTCAGAAATTCATTCTTTATATATAATAAACAAGTAAATAAAGCATACCATCAGAATTTAAATTCAAAAAATAACTTTTTTTAAAAAAGAATTTACAATTATTTACAAATAAAAAAAAGTCTTTAATAAAATATATGGTAAAATAAGATAATAAAAAGGTAATAAAAAAACATGTCATAATTGAAAATGACACCAAAATTCATCAAAATATATTCCACAAAACAAATGCCAATTCAAAAAAAAATCTAATTTTAGAAAATTAAAATCAACAATAAACCTCAATATAATGCATTTAAAACAAATTTAAAACAATACAAAAATAAGATAGTACAAAATTTTATTAAAAAAAGTACAAATGTATTTGTGTTCACAACAAGTTAAACCAATAATTTACCACGTGTCTAAATATATTATATATATTCTAATAAAATTGAAAACACCGCAAAAAATATAAAATATTAAAATATATGTTAGGCTAAACCTTAAAATACAATTTACAAAAACAATTGTTTACTAAATAAAAGTGCTTTGAACAAATTATTTTCATAAAAATCATTAAATATTCTATTTTTAGGTTTGACAACAAATATGTTGCTGAAATTTAAATTTAAAAATATGAGCATAAATCAACATATAAACAAATTCTTACTTTGCAAAGAAAAATTTGAAATTAAAAAAAGTGAACACAAATCAATAAATGAACATATTTAAAATTGGCTTAATGGCCTTTTAGCCCTCAAAGTTTCCACCAAAATACCCATCAGCCCTCACTGTTTCAAAACGTTCCTTTTGACCCTCCAAGTATCCGTAAAGGTCCAATTAACCCTTATACCGGTATGGGAAATGGTGAGTTTGGGTGATTGTTGGTTCGTTTTAATCGACACAACAACAATACTGCAAAATTCCGGCTAGAAACCGATTAAAACGAACCAAAAGTCACCCAAACTCACCATTTCCTATCCGGTATAAGGGCTAATTAGACCTTTACGGATACTTGGAGGGTCAAAAGGAACGTTTTGAAACAGTAAGGGCTGATGGATATTTTGGTGGAAACTTTGAGGGTTAAAAGTTCATTAAGCTTTTAAAATTAGAAAGCAATCCAAACACCCACAAAATAAATTCATATTAGTATCTAAATATAATACAAAAAACCCGTAAGATTATTCTAAACAAAAATACATAATAAATACCACACATATCAAAAATATAAAATTAACATGTGAATATAATCAATATTCAAACAAATAAAAACTTTTATACCACACATATTTCCAAACAAGTTTAAAAAATGTGTTTAAAAACTATAAAACATTATAACAAAATATCTAATTTTTTTAAATAATTATTAGATTAAATAATCAAAAATATAAAAAAAGAATAGATTATTACACGAATATAGTACCCATATGTTTTAAGCATATAATTTGTGATCTAATAAAATAAAACAAAATAAAAAAAATTATGATATACTAAAATATATGTTAGCCTAAACTTTAAAATATATATTATAGAAAAATCATTTACAAAAAAAATAAATTTATACTACAAATCATATAACACATATGCATTACAATCATTAAAAGTAAAAATAAACAATTCAAAATGTTATAAAATTTATTTTACAAAGAAAAAAAATTATAATCAAAATTATACTACAAATATAACGCTAGTATCTATTAATTTAATTATAATCAAAATTGTTACTAGTGAGAATTGAACCCTTGACCTCTAAATTGTAAGTGAGAATCCTTACCACTACACTAAACATTAGTTTTGAATATATTATAAAACTCATTATTAATATATCATGAGACAATCCACATATATTGTATTGATTATAAAAAAATTGTTCTTAGAGAGAATTGAACCCTTGACCTCTAACTTAAAAAAAAAAGATTCTTTACCACTATACTAGACATCAGTTTTGGATATATTGTAAAACTCATTATTAATATATCATGGAACAATTTAATTATCATGAAATTACTAAATTACCCCTCCTATATTATATTAATGATAAAAAAAATTGTTTCTACCCTTGACCTCTAACTTGGAAGTAAGATTCTTTATCACTATGCTAGATATTAGTACAAGTTACTTGGATTTAGAACAAAAATACTATAATTTGTGTATTAATTTATATATCTTATGCAAATCTTTTAATTCCGGTTCAAAATGTACAAATTGGTTGTGGATAATCACGCAGTCACTACTAATATAAATTCTCATATGCTCATAACTCAGTCATTTGAATATTCGTTCAAATAGATTAGCACATTGAAATTTACTTATTTTTTTAGTTGTACATACATCAATCATCATGAATAGATAATTTTTTAGATATGTTTTGCATACTAAGCATTTACATGTTGTAAGCACCATTTAAATACATAACAATATAAATACATATTAACATGATTTACTAGCAAAGCTCCTACGGTAAATTACATGCACATTAACCACCTATATATTAACATATTTCATTATAGTGGAACAGAAAACGCATCAATCTATTATCTCTTTCTTATGACAATATGGGTTTGGGAAGTTCTTCTGCTTGCTCTCTCCATTTTTTTAATTTAGGTTCAGCCCATTCTGGTAATATCAAAAAATTGAAGCACTAATTTATGTCACTTAATTTCATGGTGTTTGGATCACACGGTTGATTCCCAAGCAATTTGGAGCCAGTATCTCGTATAAATTCTTCAATCGTATCGATCTTTTGCTAATATGCAAGTTCAGAACAGTCATTATTTATCTAAATACTTTTATACTCCTAACTCAGGCAAGTAGTAATACTTGAAATGAGATTAACACATTGCAAATGATACCTATTTTTAGCTGTATAGTTAATATACACCGTGAACACATAATCCCTCTTAAACTTATTTGCATTCTGAGCATCAACACATTGAAAATACTATTTGATTATTTGAATATAGAGCAACACAAATACATATTAACATAATTTCGCTAGCAAGCCCGTGTCTTGCATGGGCTATAAAGCTAGTTATAAATTACTGGATAACCTATTCCTTAGATTTGGTATCTATATTTAGGTTTGGAAAGTAATTTAACTTAAAGTTGATTCATGGATTATCCATATTTTTAGGCTTGGGATCCAATTGATCCATATTGATATTTGATCCATGTCAATTTATAAAAAAATTGTATATTAATTTTTGCTATCATTGTTGTATTTCATTACATTTTGGTAAGTTTATTATTAAAAATTTAAATCAATCTTTTAATTTCGGAAACATCATCAATGCATATCATCAAATAATATCTATATAATAAAATACCTAATCAAATTGATTTTAAATGTATTTTTTATAATTAGAATAACATTTTGTTATTATAATTTAATTATTTCAAATTTGATTATTTGATATTAAAATATAAATTATATTATACATTTAATTTATCATTATTATTATTATATATAAATATTTTATTTAAATAATATTCAAAAATGCGTGTTTTACAATGTAAAGAGTAGGGTCGGCTAATTATTGATCAACTAGCTTCGTAGCCCACGGGCATGCTCTAGATAACAAAAATTATGAATTACTCGTGATCACGTAGGATTGGATTGTTGATATCTTCGATTGTTCATATCTTCACAACAATTGTTGTGAGAAAACAGAATTTATGCAATACCCGATCGTGACATGCAAATTATAATTCTGGTTAAATTAAATCTGTTTTATATTTTACGCTATACTTTGTTTTGTTAAAGCAAATTTTAACGATATGTAATAAATAGGTCAATGTTAAGATCAAAATCGTACTTCGAAATTTAAATATATAGAGTTAACATGAATGGATACAGAGATACATACAAGTATTAATTACATAATAATTAATGCATATTAGTTCATATCAGTTATTATTATTTAATAAATATGTTAGTGATGCAATACCTAAATAGTCCCCGGAAATATAACGTAGATATAATTAGCAGGGGTAAATATGTCTTTTCATATGAATAAATTTGCTCATGAAACCCCCCATTTGCTCTACTATATATATATATATATATATATATATATATATATATATATATATATATATATATATATATTTGTTACACTTTTTTGTGCGTTTACGGGTATTAAAGATGTGATTGATGGGTTTTACGATAGTTAATGTTAATACAAGTTTGTCTTATACTTATATACGTATGAAGGTTCTTTTTTTGTATTGTGATATTTTTTATAGTATTTAATTCGTAAATATTTACAGTAGATCTAAAATGATTAATGAGATATGGTATATGTTAGTGAATATTATAGTACATTATTATATATCCACAGAAATTTATATATGTATGTATTTATGTTTGTACATGTGTATGTATGTATGCATGTATAAATATGCATATTAATTATACAACAATTAACAGATTACAAATAATAAAATATTAATAGATTATAAAACATAAATGTACTAGATAATACCCGTGCATGTGCACGATTTTAAAGATAATGGAAAAATTTAAAAAATATGAGTTAAGTGATGGATCAAATAATATTGAGAGATACATTCCAAAAAAAATAAAAAAATTCGGACTGATTGAATATAAATTTGTAAGTAATATATTTTTAATACTATTCAAAAAAATTAATATGTTATTATTATTGTATTTAGTAGAATTAATTTTTATATTCGTTAGTTTTTTTTTCTTTTGTCAATATATTTATTTAAATTTGAATTTGTTAATTTTGAAGAAAATAATGTACATTATTACAAATCTTGTTCATAATAATTAATTTTCATTTATGTTAGTTAGATTTTCGACATTCTAATAAAAATTAATTCAATTGATTAGCTGTTAATTTTTGGGTTAGGCAAAAACTTTTTTTCTCAATTATCATATATAACTTCTTTTTTAGATTATGTTTAGTTACATTTTTTATTTTTAGAATGAAATATTAAGTCCTCTTCGATTTATTTTATAAATATAGTGTAAGTGGGAAAACAATAACTAAAATAACATTTTTACATAATCAAAATATTTCAACTTATACTAAAATAATATTTTAGAGTATAACACTTTAATTATTTATATAAACTGTTATAACAAATAATGACTAATTAATTAAAGACGATTGTCAAAGATTATTTTTTCAAATATTTCTAGATGCAAACTCAAAAATCTCAATTGCAAATATAAAATCAACATCTTAATATGCCCCTCTCTCAAGTAATGAATCTCTTCACTAATATATATCATCAGTTTGGTTAAATTTTCTAAATTCAAAATATTCGAAAAGTAAAATGCTTTCCACACATATAATGTCATAGATAAAATAATTTTTAGAAGTAATCTACATAAACAAAAATATTGATTATTTATATAAAAATGCTATATCTGATTTAAATAATCATGACAACAAAATTACAGTATGCTGAAAGTTGTAGATATACATAAAAAAGTATGAAATACAAATTTGATGAGGATTAAATTTATAAAAATAATATTATAGAAATTTTAAAAAAATTGACATTTGAGAAAAGTGTGATAATTATGAAATGGAACAAATACAAATTTAAATATAAATAGAAATAATGGATGATAAGAAAAAATGAATGAGATACTTAGGAAGGAAAATAAGAATTGAGGGAAAAATGTAAAATAATAAATGAATGGAGAGGAGAAAGAGATTGAGGGAAGGAAGAAAAGTGGAGAATAAACTAATAATATTTGTGGGTAAAGTGAGAGGAGAGAAGAGTAAAAAAATTATTTGAGAAAGTAAGAGGAGAGAGATGAGGGAATTTTGGGAGGGAAATTGGGGGTAGGGGATTTTGTTTTAGTATAGGATATAGATAGGTAATAAAATATTAATAGATTATACAACATAAATGTATGTATGTATGTATGTATGTATGCGTATGTATGTATATGTATGTATGTATGTATGTATGTATACAAATAATGAAGATTATAAATAATGAAATATTAATAGATTATACAACATAAATATATGTATGTATGTATGTTATATAGTATTAATATATATATAAACAAAAAAATATTTATGTATGTAGTTAATGATTTTTAATATAAACTCAAATGCTTACATAGCTCAACTAGTGTTGAATTTATTTTACAAATATTTAAAGTTAGGTTTGGAGGGACCGTTGGAACAATTCAACCCATCAAACCCAATTTCTATCTCATCGGCATATTAATGGGACTGATGAATAAAATATGAAACAGGCTTTTGCACAGGGTATGTTCTTAAAAAGCAACTTCTTCAATAGTTATGACTGGGTAGGCATATGAAAAGCCCAGAAGGTGATGACTCTATATAATTGGGCCTCAGCCGTTGATGGAGTATGTTTAAAATCAATTTTTTTTCCCAGTTTTAAAAGTTATTTTTTTATAAAATTTCGGGGGTTTGTCCCGCTGTTTTATTTTGAGTTGGTTTGATCCAGTAATATAATTCTATGTATTTCGTCAAAAAATGTATGGTTAGTATTTTACATTAAAATCAAATTTTATTGTTTGAAAAATATTATTTAACAATTCTTTAAAAAATTCTATAACAAGATTTTATATAACAAGATTCTCCATAGAATAATGACATGAAAAATATATAATAATATATAACCCAATGTTAGGAAAGGTCCATGGTTCAAATATGAGCATAAAAATCAATGCTTAAGAACAAATTTATTTACAACACCACCCTACCAACCTGGGCGAAAAATACGCGCCAAACAAGAAACGTGTCAGCTCGCCGGAAAAGTAAATGGGAACGCCACTGCTAAACCAAGGCGCCACGGCGAAGCTCCAATATGAACTGATAGGCGAGGACGGAGATTACGTTCCTGCGAGAACACTGAGGCATTGGAGATCAGTGTTTAGAATAGAGTCACAAAAGCTATGGAGAATCGCAATACCAATAGCTATGACAACGCTTTGTCAGTTTGGACTAAACTCACTTACTAATATATTTGTCGGACATGTTGGAGATCTTGAGCTCTCTTCTTTTAGTATTGCTATGGGAGTGATCAATATGTTCTCTTTCGGCTTTATGGTACGTACGTTTCGTTATTTCTTTAGGCTTGCGCTCATGTGGTAATAACAGATAAACAATTTTTACGCGTGAACAATTGTTTTGCACTTTCGTATGCATGTGTTTGTTTGAATGCATTAAGAAGAAATTTAATCTACAAACTACAAAATTGTGATTTGGCTATATGTATTTGTATTTTCAGATTGATGGGTATGGTTTTTGGTCTATGATAAGTCTCAAGTCCATATTAGTTGCCCTACATAAATTTCTAATGCAGTGCATGACAAAAAAAAAAAAAAAAGTGCTAGAGAAGTCAAAATTGAATTGGGCGAAAACATTTAGCGGGTTGCCTACAGAAATTATTTGGGGATGCCCTACAGGCCAGTGGATTTCTTGCACTTGCAGTACAATTTTTAAATTTTACCAAAAAGATGCTTGGTAGTTCGTAAATTGTCTAGTACCAACTTGTGGAGATTATATGTACTGCACTATTGCTTGTATTTCAGTAAAACTTGATCCTTGTCATTAATGTAAATCCACATTTGTGATTTCTCAGTTGTCTACAAAACTTAAATTATTGTAATGAATTCGATTACAAATGCCTCTGTTCCTAGTCTCTTAGACAATTTGGATGCATAATTATTATTTGTTAGATTTTGGGAGAAGATCAAGGCTTATAGGTTAATATTGTTTCGACTCGTATAGCTTACACTTGTAGATGCATAACCAGGAGGGCAGTTTGTTACATTTCAAATTTGGGAGGGAGAACCAAACTTGCTTTTCTGTGCGAGATTGTTTTTGTGTGTTGCAAGAGGCCTAAGCAGGATGTTACAACAATAGGTGATCTATACCGCCAACCATAACTAGTTAAAACTCGAGGCGTACTTTGCTAAGTTTAGGGGATGTTCTTACCCCACTAGTTGTTTACTTGAGATATCTCAAGTCAGTGAATTACATTTTCACATATCTCAAATCAGTGATTCACATTTTCACATAATGTTTAACTCACAATTACTCGTAATTTAGAAATCAGATGAAAACAAATATATTGGACTCATACACATCTAGTTCTGGGTGCTCTTGTACTTTTCTGGGGCATCATAAACTTATCACCAAAAATTTGCAGCTTGGTATGGGAAGTGCAACAGAGACTCTATGTGGTCAGGCTTATGGTGCTGGGCAACTTCACATGCTTGGTATATATATGCAGCGGTCATGGATTGTCCTAGGTACAACTTGTATCTTCATCACGCCCATATACATCTTTGCTACCCCAATCTTAAAGCTAACTGGTCAGCAAGATGACATTGCTGATCTTGCTGGAGAAGTTGCCATGCTAACCATTCCCCAATTATTTTCACTGGCTATTAATTTTCCTACCCAAAAGTTTCTCCAATCACAAAGCAAAGTCAATGTGCTTGCCTTGATTGGTTTTGGAAATCTAATTATTCATTGTGGACTACTTTGGCTCTTTGTTTTTGTGTTTAAGTGGGGTACAACTGGTGCAGCTATAGCCTTTGACATCACAAGTTGGACAGCTGCACTAGCCCAAGTTATTTACATTATTGTCTGGTGCAAGGATGGCTGGAAGGGATTGTCACCTGCTGCTTTTAGGGATATTTGGCCATTTGTTAGGCTCTCATTTTCCTCAGCCGTGATGTTCTGCTTGGAGGTGTGGTATATGATGAGCATAAATCTCCTCACAGGCAATCTTGATAATGCTGTGATTGCTGTTGGATCACTTACTATTTGGTAACGCTAGCTAAACAAGTTCCAAAGACCACCCACCATTAAAGCATTTCACATTGTTCTCATTCTTTTAACTTGTACTGTATATTCACTACCGGTTTGTCCGTAACTACAGATTTTTAACTGTCTATTTGGCTCTTTATCCAGTTCAAACATCAATGGATGGGAGGGCATGGTGTTTATCGCAATAAGTGCTGCAATAAGGTAAAGCAGAGACTCCCATATGTAGATACGTTCTTTTGATGGTTTGACAACACTGGATTTACCTATTTAGCACAATTGAGCTTGGAAATGAATGCTCATATTTTCTTTATAGTTCTTACCTTGTGCACAGGATAGCTGTATAACATGTTATGTTGATTTGAACCGGCAATGTAGTAATTATGTTATCTTTAATCTCACTTCTTTTCATTTCATTTTCACAAGTGTTCGGGTCTCCAATGAGCTTGGGTTAGGACGTCCAAGAGCAACAAAATATAGTGTGTACGTCACTGTGTTTCAGTCACTTCTGATTGGTCTACTTTGCATGATCATTATTATTATGATGAAGAACCATATAGCAACTATATTTACAAATAGCAAGGAGATGATAGAAGCTGTTTCTAAACTTGCATACCTTCTCGGTGTGACAATGATTCTTAACAGTGTCCAGCCCGTGATATCTGGTAATTTTTTTCTGGACTCTCACCACTGCTAATTCTGTTGGATAGTGCTAATCAATATCTGGGATCTTTCACAGGTGTTGCTGTCGGAGGGGGGTGGCAAGCTCTTGTGGCTTACATCAACTTGGGGTCGTACTATGCTTTTGGGCTTCCCCTGGGATACCTTCTTGGTTATAAAGCTAATCTAGGGGTGCAGGTAACAAAAACTTATGAACAGATATAGGTGCACAAAGGAAGGCCTGCATCTGCATTAAAAATTTCAATCCATCTTTTGCTGATTTTTAAGCTCATATTGTATTTTTTAGCTTCTCCTAGTGTTAGATCTGTTTGTAATGGATCATTCAAATTGGCTCTGATTGTAGGGACTATGGGGAGGTATGATAATAGGAATGATTCTGCAGACAATGCTTCTCCTTGTCGTACTCTATAAAACTAACTGGATTAAGGAGGTTAGTGTTCTGTTTCTTCTCCAGCAATATGTATAGTATTATTAAAGCATGTCTACGGATATAAAGTTATCGTTGATTATTTGAACTCCTGTTTTGCAAACCTACATACTCTCGTAATCTGGATATACTTTATAAATTATACTAAAAAGCATCCCTACATTTTGAAGTAAGGTCAGATAAGAAAGGTTCTTACGGATACCATTCATACAAGTATGAGTACTGTATATCAGTCAAATTGATTAACAGGATTGCTATGAATCAAATTTCAGGTGGAGGAGACTTCCTCACGTATGGAGCATTGGGGAGGGCATAAAATTAAAAGTAAGACGTCACAGAATTATGTATGAATTTAATTTTTGAGCCACAGAGAACTTTTTTCCTTTTTATGGTGCTACGTCGTATTCTTGTCTCACATGAGCAAGTGATCTGATGTGGTAAAAGGTGTTCACGTAAGATGCATAATATTTCAAATAGCAAACCTTATTTTTTTTTATCATTTAAGATGTTATCCTAGCGCATTTCAGTTATTCTCACTTCGCTGGGCCAAAATTTTGCTGCTATTTTGATCCACCAAAGAGACAAGTTATAGTTATGTTTTAGTTTGATTAACTTACCACACATATATCTGTAGATAGCGCTGGAGCCATGTAGTACGAGTATTTCGAAGTTACCACCCATTACAGTTACCAGTATATTCAAACAGAGTATGTTGTATATTATTTCCTCAGTCCTTCTCATTTTTTTAAAGTTTCTATTTTGGGATCTAAAAGTGGGGGTATGGTCTGCGTACATCCTACCCTCCCCAGACCCTGCTCTGAGCGTGATATACTGGATATGTTTGGTTTGGTTTGGTTTTATCATAAATTGTAACTTTTAACAATAAAATACATTATTACATCCACTAATTCACTCTACTTTTTCAACACTTTACAGTATTACACTACAAAAAAAGCAACATCAGACAACACTTATCCGATAACGTAAAGTGGAAAAAGTGTTGTTCGAAATCAACAGACAAGTGTTTTTTTTTTAAACCATCGTCTGATCCAGCCTTCAGACAACGGGGTTTTGACAATTTAATTCTGTTGTCTAACAAACTGAATCAGACAAGTGTTTTTTTATGGTGTTTTTTATGCTGTTGTCTGAAAAGACTTCAAACAATGTTTTAATTACCGTTGTTTGTCTGATTTAAATAGACAAGTGTTTTTTTAATTCTGTTGTGCAAATGAGTTGGCTCAGACAACGATTTATAATTGTGTTGTGCAAACAAGTTGGACCAGACAACGGTTTACAAAATTATATTGTTTGAAAAGATTTGAGACAATGTTTCAATTACCGTTGTTTGTCTGATTTGAATAGACAAGTGTTTTTTTAATTGTGTTATGCAAACGAGTTGGCTCAGACAACGATTTACAAAATAATATTGTTTGAAGAGACTTCAGACAAGACAACGGTATTGTGCTAGTGTTGTGTTTATTTTAGCATGCATCAGACAATTGTTTTGGTTACAAATTAAAAAAAAATACACAGAAGTAGCCAATCCTGGACATAAATCCAACATACCAAACACAAATCATAGGCAAAAGCCTTTAAAGTACTTACAAACTTCATGAAAATCAAAGAAACACAAATCACGAATAGGCAAAAGCCTTTACAAGAAACACAAATCAAATTACATTATGAGAGTTGAATTACTTCCATTATTTCACTTATTTTAACAATAAAATCACTATTACACCTACTACTCCACTTATTTTAACAACAAAATCACTATTACACCCATTACTTTATTTATTTTAATTATAATTCTTGATCTCCGTGAAAAAACTCAACGTAAAGAACCACGAGAGATGGAGGGATTATGATTTTGCTGTACTACGTCTCTTGAAATAGTTCTTGCTTCAGCCACTTCCGCAGACTACACCCTTCTTTTCTTCTGCCTATATGCTAGACTGCTAGCCTATAACTTGTCGACCTGGGTTTTTTTTTTTGGCTAATTGGGATTTATTAATTCATGGCAAGGTTGTAAAAATAGGAAATAGGATCAATTTAGTTTTGGTCCAGAAAAATGAGTAATCGAAAACTCGGTGGGTATTTGGAATGAGTACTCGGACTACTACTAATCGGACATTGTTTTTTAACTTTTTTTTTCATAATTTATATTCCCTCTGTCCCATCCATTTCTTTACATAAAAAACTGCGTATCTGACACGCATTTTATGGTGCATTTTAAGGATAGTTCTATAACTTATTTTTGATATTTTCTTTTTTTGTATAAAAATAGGATTGTTCTATTTTTATACAAAAAAAGAAAATATCAAAAATAAGTTATAGAACTATCTTTAAAATGTACCTTAAAATCCGTGTCGGAAACTGGTCCGCAAATGTAAACTATTCAATGGGACGGAGGGAGTATGTACTAAGCTTAAAACCCGTGCGATGCACAGATTATTTTCTATATTATATGATTTTTTATTAATTTTTTTAAAACATGAATTTTGGTGGCTTAAATTTTTATATGAGATGATTTGATAATAATTATATAAATGCTATCCGTGATATTTTTAGAAAAAGGAGGGATTTTAGTTAGAAAATATAGAAAAATATTATAGGTTTTAGTTGAAAAAGGTAATCGGTTAATTATTAGAAATTACAAAATTATTATTTTATTTTATTAAATAGATTGCCCTTGATATGATTAGAAAAAGAGAGAATTTAGTTAGAGAAAATTAAAAATGTAACATGTTCTAGGTGCAAAAGGTAATTTATTAGTTTATAGTAATTATAACTTAATTAATTACGTTATTTTACTAAATACAATTGCTATTAAAAGAGGAATTTAGTTAGAAAATATAGAAAAGATGATACGTTTTAGCTGAAAAAGGTAATCAGTTAATTATTAATATTATAATATTATTAGTTTATTGTATTAAATAGAACCGTCCGTGATATAATTGGAAAAAGAGAGATTTTAGTTAGAAAAAATAGAAATGTAGCGTGAAATTTAAAAAGATGAAATAAATTATGTGAAAAAGGAAATTGATTAGTTTATAGTATTTATAATTTAATTATGTTATTTTACTAAATAAAATTGGTCATAATTTTTAAAAAATGAGAAATTATGTTGCCTGTGATATTTATAGGAAAAAAGGGAATTTAATTAGAAAAATAGAAAAGATGATACATTTTAGCTAAAAAGGTAATCAGTTAATTATTAGTATTATAATATTTTTATTAAATAGAAACGTCTGTGATATTATTGAAAAAAGAGAGGTTCTAGTAAGAGAAAAGAAAAAAGGTAACGTGTTTCGGCTGAAAAAGATAACCATCAATGATATAACTGAAAAAAAAGATATTTTAGTTAGAGAAAATAGAAAAGGTAATGTGTTTTGGCTGAAAAATGTAATTGATTAGTAAATAGTAATTATAATGTGATTATGTTATTTTATTAAACAAAATTGCTTGTAGTGTTTTTAAAAAAGGAGAAATTTTAGTTAGATAAAATATAAAAGATATTGTGTTTTAATTGACAAAGGAAATTATTTAGTTATTGAAAAATTGAAAAGGTAATATGTTTAACCTGAAAAAGAAAATTTATTAATAAAGGAGAAATTTTAGTTAGATAAAATATAAAAGATATGTATTTTACCTAAATAGAAAATTATTTAGTTATTGAAAAATAGAAAAGATAATATGTTTAACCTGAAAAAGGAACTCGATTAGTTATTAGGATGAATTTTATCTATGATTGAGTAAGGGTAAATAAGTTGATTATGTTATTTTACTAAATAAAATAGGTCATAGTTTTAAAAAAATGAGAAATTAATGTTACCCGTGATATTTTAGGGAAAAAGGGAATTTAATTAGAAAAAATAGAAAAGACAATAAATTTTAGTTAAAAATGTAATCGGTTAATTATTAGTATTATGATATTATTATTTTATTTTTATTAAATAGAAACGCCCGTGATAATATTGAAAAAAGAGAGGTTTTAGTAAGAGAAAAGAAAAAAGGTAACGTGTTTTGATTGAATAGGGTAACCATCCATGATATAATTGGAAAAAGAGAGATTTTAGTTAGAGAAAAGAGAAAAGGTAACGTGTTTTGGCTGAAAAGGTAATTGATCATTTAATATTAATTATAATATAATTATGTTATTTTATTAAACAAAACTGTTAGTAGTGTTTTTTAAAAAGAAGAAATTTTAGTTAGATAAATTGTAAAAGATATTGTATTTTACCTGAAAAGGGAAATTATTTAGTTATTGAAAAATAAAAAAGGTAATATGTTTAACCTGAAAAGGGAAATTTATTAATAAAGGAGAAATTTTAGTTTGATAAAATATAAAAATATTGCATTTTACCTGGAAAAAGAAATTATTTAGTTATTGAAAAATAGAAAAGATAATAAGTTTAACCTGAAAAAGGAAATTGAAAGACAATACATTTTAGCTAAAAAGGTAATCGGTTAATTATTAGTATTATAATATTATTATTTTATTTTTATTAAATAGAAATGCCCATGATAATATTGAAAAATGAGAGGTTTTATTAAGAGAAAAGAAAAAAGTTAACATGTTTTGGCTGAAAAGGGTAACAATTCATGATATAATTGGAAAAAGAGAGATTTTAGTTAGAGAAAAGAGAAAAGGTAACGTATTTTGCCTGAAAAGGGTAATTGATCAGTTAATAGTAATTATAATATAATTATGTTATTTTATTAAACAAAATTGTTAGTAGTGTTTTTAAAAAAGAAGGAATTTTAGTTAGATAAATTGTAAAAGATATTGTATTTTACCTGAAAAAGGAAATTATTTAGTTATTGAAAAATAAAAAAGGTAATATGTTTAACCTGAAAAGGGAGATTTATTAATAAAGGAGAAATTTTAGTTAGATAAAATATGAAAATATTGTTGATCAATTAATAGTAATTATAATATAATTATGTTATTTTATTAAACAAAATTGTTAGTAGTGTTTTTAAAAAAGAAGGAATTTTAGTTAGATAAATTGTAAAAGATATTGTATTTTACCTGAAAAAGGAAATTATTTAGTTATTGAAAAATAAAAAAGGTAATATGTTTAACCTGAAAAGGGAGATTTATTAATAAAGGAGAAATTTTAGTCAGATAAAATATAAAAATATTGTATTTTACCTGGAAAAGCAAATTATTTAGCTATTAAAAAATAGAAAAGATAATAAGTTTAACTTGAAAAAGGAAATTGATTAGTTAGTACGATGGATTTTATCAGTAATTGAGTAAGGATAAAACAACCAAGTACCGTACCGACCGACCGACCGACCAAACTTTTAATGTTTCGGCTTTTATATAATAGTATAGATTTATTCTAATTTTAGTGTACATGTGTTAAACTTAAAACTTAACAATAATATTAATATTAATATTACAGAGTATACTATAAACTACAAAGCTCTAATTCGTAGTAGACTAGTAGTATAAAATTAAAATCTAATTCAGAGCTCTAATTAAAGTGTTTATTATAAAAGATTCAACATTAATTCAAATAATCAAAGATGAACTTGATTTTATTGATAAAGAGAAGATATTATTATCTTTCGATTTGAATCTTGGTGTACCGTGTATGTATTGAATCTGGGTGTATGTATCGAATCTTTGAGAGAGAGGGGACGAGAGAGGACAAGAGAGGACGAGAGGTATTCTTTCAGATTGGGTTTAATAAAATTGGGTCGAATCTAGGTTTATAACTATAAGTTGAGCAATAAAAATTATTTTTTAGTCAATCCCGAGTTTGACCCCGATTACTCGGAGTCAACCCGAGTCTTGACCGAGTTGTAGTAAAAACCGATTTTTGTCCGATTAGTCACTATTCGGATCAGTTTAGGGGTTCAAAACGAGTATTCGACCGAGTTGACCGATTTTTACAACCCTGATTCATGGTCAAGAAATCAAAATAGCACTGCTGGGGATAAAAGTTCCAATTTCCATTAAACGGACTTGTGATAGTAAATCATACGTCCTCATCTCAATAAAAAAGAAAAATAAAATGGACCACATAGTAGCTACATTTCTATGGAATCAATTATGTAATGGATGGCTAAGCCGTGTGCTTCCCGCGTATAGCTATTAAATAGAATCTTTTCTGTATATAATTACAAGTAGCTTCTCAAATAGTAGGATGCAAAGGAACTTGGGCAGGATAAGCCCTTGTTTTGTCAAAAAATGCTTTAGTAGTGTAGATATCACGCACTCCAAGTAACATATTCCCCATTCCCCCTGTTGGATAACTTCTTCCCAGATACGTTCTTCCTCAATCAACCTCCATCCTACAAATATATAATTAATACAACACACTGTTATATTATCATTTCAACGAACACTAATTTGATGTATTAGCGTGTGAACACCGAAGCCAATAATACAAGTAAGAAGATGAAATTTCATGTATAACTACTTGCGGATATTCAAAAATCGTATGACTATTCCTTCGATTTAAAAAATAAATGAAATTTTTTATTAATGTAATTTACATTTATAAAAAATTAATATATATATATATATATATATATATATTCTTTTAAATGTAGAGAATATCTCTACAAACGTTAATTAGGTAAGATAATAACTAAACAACTAAATTTAGAGAGGGCATGCTGCATGCTAAGGAACTCTTTCGTAATTTACATTAAGAGGGGTGTATTCATTTGAGAATCTGTTGGATTGTTAATAATCCATGAATTTTAATGGAATGTGTAAATTCATGGATTGTTTAAAATCTCTACACAGATTATTTTAATTCTCTACAGATTTTGAAGGATTTTGATGGATTGATTTTGATGGATTTTTGTAGAATTACAAAATCTCACAGATTCTACAAGATTGATTTCTTTCATTTTTTTTATTTTATAATATCTATATATCAATTAATGATAACTATATATAAATAAATAGTCCAAAATAAATATAGTCCGAAAATTTTAAAATATTGAAGGATAGTATTTCAAAAAAAAAAAAACTAAAGATTCGAGAACAAAATTAAAAAAAAATATGCTTATTCATCTAGTTCTCGTCATTCATGTGTTTCTCGTTCTCATCGTATTGATCATCACTATCTTCTTCATTTGTTGCGTTACGAGGCCTATCATTCCACATGGCATTAGCAATGTTAGCTCTCCAAATATTAGCTTCGGCCCTTTGTTGTTGTTGACTTGAAAATTTTGATCCATCATTACCACCATCCTTTGTGTCGGTAGGTTAGTTATTATCTACTTCGATTGAAAATTCATCAGAACGACACTCTTTTCGAAGAAAATTGTGGAGGCCTGCACAAGCTTGTATCAACTCTGCTTGTATTTGAAGTGAAAATGGAGGTGCAACTTTAAATATCCTAAATCGAGATTTAAGAGGGGTATATTCATCTGAGAATCTGTTGGATTTTATTTGATTCTCAAAATCAGTAGGTATTCATTTGGGATTTTAAACAATCTTTTAAAATTTGAAGGTATTCAATTTGGATTTCAAATAATCTTTCTAAATTCGTGGGTATTCAATTGAGATTTTAAAAAATCTTCTAAAATCTGTAGGTATTCAATTCAGATTTTAAACAATCAATCAAAATCTCAAGATATTCAACTTTCCATTGATTTGCTAAAGTTATGGATTTTGAAATATTTGTTTAGCAAATCAGTGGAAAGTTGAATATCTTGAGATTTTGATTGATTGTTTAAAATCTGAATTGAATACCTACAGATTTTAGAAGATTTTTTAAAATCTCAATTGAATACTCACAGATTTAGAAAGATTATTTGAAATCCAAATTAAATACCTTCAAATTTTAAAAGATTGTTTAAAATCCCAAATGAATACTACTAATTTTGAGTACCCCTCTAAATAAAAAAGCTCAATTGCTAGACCAGCTAGTGTGTATATATAGAGCTGTCTCAGCATTTACAGACTTCATCGATACACATTTGTCTATACATCTATCTATCTTCAAATGGCCTCACGTTACGAAGTCGAAGTTACAATAGCCTCCGCCACAGATCTCAAAAACATCAACTGGCGTCACGGCTCTCTCAAACCCTACGCCGTCGTTTGGCTCGACTCCAACAACAAATGCTCCACTCTCGTCGACCAACAAGGCGACACGTGTCCCCAATGGAATCAAACCCTAGTCATACCTCTTCTTTCTCCTATTAACGACTCTTTTCTCCACGTAGACATCGTTCACGCAGATGCATCAGAGGATACCAAGCCGCTCATTGGCTCTGCTAAGCTGCCCCTTTACGAAGTTGTCGATGAGTTTGGACTCGGAGCTGAGTCGATTCAGAGGAGGCTCGAGCTGAAGCGTCCTTCTGGTAGGCCTCATGGTAAACTCGAGCTCACGGTTCAGGTCCGCGAGCTTCGTAGTTATTCGCCTTCGTACGTGACTGCGGCTCCACCGGCTTACGGTGTTCCTTATGCTGCTGCCGCTCCACAGCAGGCTTACGGTGGACCTTACGTTGCTTCGCCACCTTACAATAATTATGGCTCTTATAATGGTCAGGCTCAGAACCCGAGTGCATACGGGTACGGGGAATACAATGGTAATAATAATAATAATAGTGACGGACGACAGAAAAGTAAGAGTGGGATGGGGATGGGGACAGGGTTAGCTGTGGGTGCGGTTGCAGGGGTGTTGGGTGGACTTGCGTTGGCGGAGGGTTTTGATTACGTGGAGGACAAGATTATTGATGATGTTGCACACAAGGTGGAAGATGATCTTGGTTATGATGATGATGATGGTGATTACTAACAGGATGCTACTTGATTCTTTAATAAGATGATCACGGGAGACTATGTTGTGTTTCATGCTGTTTACAAATTTAAAATGATATATCTTTTTGTTAATTAGTTCTTGAAATAATTGATCATCATGCTTTTGTTCTCATTTAAATTTGGGAAATTAATTAAAAATTCAAATAAGATAATATGGTATTTGGATTAGTAATTTCCTATTTCCCAGAATCAAATTACAAACTATTTTTAGTTTATCTATATGATTAATATTTTTCTCACATTATTTTCGAAATGAGATCCGTCCTAGGTGGCCATGCAACAAAAATGAGATAGTAACTAAGAACTAGCATCTCATTCCGCATGAAATTTATCAATGATATGGAGAAAAGAAGGCATTTCGAAATTAATCATTGACATGAAATTTATCATTGAAGAAAGAAGGCATGTCAAGAAAAAAAAACTATAAAAAAGAAGGAAAAAAGCAGCAGCAAAAATAATCATCACGAGTCATAGTGCCTGTTTGGCTGAGCTTATATTAAGGACTTATGGACTTATTTTCGGGTAAAAATTTTATATTTTGAAATTTTTTTTATATACAAGTATTTAATGTATGTTTGAGTTTCAATAAGTTGCAAAAATAAGTTGAAAAATAAGTTGGAAAGTTAGGAATCTCTAACTTTGTCTTAAAATAAGTTGACTTATTCTGAAAAAAAGTTTTCCCAAACACCCCATAATAATAGCTTAGCTTCTTATAAAAGAACAATCGGCTAAAGTTAAAGAGGTGGGACAAAGGCATTTTCCAATAAGAAATTTCAATGATATTGGCCCGGTTTGTGTGTACTTGAAAGGGCTTCATGCAGGAATTGATGCTATTTTTCCTGTTTTTCATTACTAGAAATATTAATTCAAAACAAACATATGCACTCACTGTCCACATGTACATAACTACATATATTAAATTATATCGGCATAATGGGATCAAATACTATCGACATGTCCAAATGTTATATTTTTATTTAGAAAAAGAAAATTTTAAAAATATTATGTGGAAATCATTTTTTTTACACCTTAAAATATGTGCAGAAAGTCAAAACGGCACTTATTTTGGAACGGAGGGAGTACATGTTAGAATTATGGAGGGAACACACCATGTGGAGCAGTATGGAGACAAAGTACAGCAACACAAAGTCAATGGAGAGTAGAGCAGTATGGACACAAAGTAAAGCAACACAAAGTCAATGGAGAATTTAGTACTTAGCACATTTGTCAATATCAATCTGTCTCATTCCCGTTGTATGTCTTAAGTCTGTCTCTTTTATTACCGTTAGTAACACTTTGAGTGCTGTATTTATAGAGAGGTTATCCTCTAGTTTTTATTCAAGGAATGAGATTATAATCTTTGCTATAACCTCTTGGTATCATAGCAAAGCACTCAAAGAATCAAATTCGATCTCATGGCCAACTCTTCTGCAGAAACAACTCTCACCATTCAAAACTTTCATTAATGTTCAAGTCTTGCAACTTTGAAATTAAGCAAGTCAAACTTATTGTTGTGGAAATCTCAAATTGTACCTTTGATTAGAAGCCTTGGGGTCCCCAATCACCTTGAAGGTCTGAAAACACTATCGCAAACAATATTGGTAGCTGAGAAAGAACAGATTAATCCTGCTTACGAAATATGGATTAATAACGATGGTCTCCTAACTACACGGCTTCTTGGCACCATCATTGAAGAAGTATTGTTGGATCTGGAAGACACATCTTCTGCTCATAGCATCTGGCAGTCCATTGAGAACATCATGCTGCCACAATCAAAAGAGAAAGAAATACTTCTCACGGATTCGCTTATGTCATTGACAAAAGGAAGCATGAATCTTGAGCAATACCTGCGAACTTTCAAGGGTCTGAGTGACAACCTTGCTGCAATTGGAAAGCCTCTGGATGAAACTATTAAAGTCTTTCATCTTGCGAGAGGACTATGGCCACGCTACAAAGATTTCAGGAATGCTTTCTAAACCTCCATATCCCTCATTTAATCAATTCATTTTGTCTCTGCAGACCCATGAACAAACTCTTCTACTGGAAGATGTGAACAACAATCCTCCCGAACAATATCAAGCCTTCTACAGCAGACGAGATAGAGGCCGTGGTAGAGGAGGAAGATTCAACTCCAGTGGTCGAGGATTCAGTCCAGCAGCAAACCAGAATAACTTTGGTTATTCATCGAGGTAAAACAATTTTAGATACAGCACAAATGAAAATCAATTCAGATGAAAAAATGAAGAAGACCAAGGTGAAAAATCTCAAAAGAGAGAAGACAATTTCAATAATTTAAACGGTCAGTTTTGTGGAAAAAGAGGCCACACGGCCATTAAGTGTTGGAGCAGATTCGATCACTCCATCCAACCTGAAGAACAACTCAAGGAAGCTCTTGCAGCAATGCACATGCATGAAGACATTGATCCCACTCTTTATGCTGACTCAGGGGCGACCAAACATGTCATGAACAATCCTGGTAAAATTCACAAACTGTCAAATTATTATAGTAATGATTCATTGTATGTTGGAAATGGTAATAGCCTAAAAATATCTCACATTGGTGAAGGAAACATACAAACGAAAAATGGGAGTCTTAAATTAATAGAAGTATTAACTGTTCCCGAAATCAAGAAAAATCTATTGTCAGTTGGTCAATTAACTAAAGACAATGCTTGCCAAATTACTTTTAATTCTAATGATTTTTTTGTTAAGAATGCTCAGGGCAAAGTCATAGCTAAGGGTTTCAAGAAGAGAGATTTGTATGCTTTAGAAGAGATTCAGAACATGGCTTTCATGGCTATCTCTAATAAGACATCTTCAACAATTTGGCACTATCGATTGGGGCATACTAGCTCTCGTATTTTACAATTTTTTAGTAATAAAGATTTTATTAATGTCTCTAAATGGAACAAACAAGGAACCATTTGTCCTTTTTGTCAAATGGGTAAAAGTTGTAAACTTCCCTTTAGTAATTCAACAATTTCTACGTTAAATCCTCTTTAAAAACTTCACTGTGATCTATGGGGACCAGCCCCTGTTGCTTCATGTCAAGACTTTAGATATTATGCTGTTATTATTGATGATTTTTCTCGATACACCTGGATTGTTCCATTAAAGCATAAATCTGATTTTTGCAAACAATTTATCAAATTACAAAAACTTCTTGAAAATAGATTTGATAGGAAAATAAAATTTTTGCAAAGTGATGGAGGTGGTGAGTTCACCTCAAACATTTTTGAAACACACCTTCAAGAATGTGGTATTCATCATCAATATTCTTGTCCCTACTCCCCAGAGCAAAACGAAATAGCCAAACGAAAACATCGTCACATCGTGGAAACAGGCTTAACAATTCTTTTTCAATAGAAATTACCCATGAGATACAGGGTTGATGCTTTTCTAATTGCTGTCTTTATTATTAATCGTCTACCTACCAATAAACTCCTCATGGACTCTCCCTTTAGCAAACTGTTTACACTACTAACCCTCACTATGATTTGCTACAAAGCTTTGGATGCAGATGTTTTCCTCATTTACGCAGTTATGCAAAGAATAAATTCTCGAAGAAAACATATCCATGTGTGTTCATTGGATATAGCCCTATGCGTAAGGGGTACAAATGTTTGGATCCTGAAACCAATCGAGTCTATATCTCAACAATTGGTATCAGAGCTAAATTGATTATTATTAGTCAGAAATGATCTTAAGATGTCGACAAGTAAGTATGAAATCATTAAGATTCCCATCCTCAAAAAGTCTGAGTACCCTACATGGAGGGTAAAGATGTTGATGTATCCGGAAGCCACTGATCCTGACTATCTTGATAGGATATACGATGGACCCTATGTCCCTAAGAAACTGGTTCCATTAACAGGGACTGTTCCTGAACACTATGTGCAGAAGACAAAGAAAGAGTGGTCTGCAGAGGAAAAGGCTGAGATACTCAAGGATGCTAAGGTGAAAATTATATTGCACAATAGTCTTGATGCTATAATGTCTAACAGAGTGATAGCATGCAAAACTGCTCAGGAGATCTGGGAAACTTTAGAGACTCAATGCCAAGGTACATAGTCTATCAAAAAGAATGAAAGGGCACTACTGATTCAAGAGTATGAACAGTTTGATTCCAAACCTGATGAGAGTCTTACAGAAATGTATGATAGATTCCTTACTTTGCTGAATAATTTATCTCTAGTAGGCAAAGAGTATGAAGCTGAAGACTCAAACACCAAGTTTCTAAGAGCCTTACTTGAGGATTGGGATACACAATCCTCAATCATTAGACATCAGTATGACTTGGATAATGTGTCTCTTGATGAAGTTTATGAGATGCTGAGAACTCATGATCTTGAAGTTCAATAGAGGAGAAACAAGAAGAATGTCAAGGCGAAGTCTATTGCCTTGAATGTTGAAACAAAAACAAAAGGAAAAGCTGTGGAGGTCTCAAGGAGAAAAGTGAAAGTTGTAGAGTTAGATCCTGATGACTCATCATCAGATACTGATGCTAATCCTGATACTAATACTGATGATGACTCTACTGATTCTGATATGATGGAAATGGTTGCTATGATAGTCAAGGGCTTCAAAAAGATGAAGTATAAGAAGGCTATGAGGCAAGGCAACTTTCAGAAGAGATCCTTCAATGCTGACAAAGACAGGTACAAGAAGAAGGACAACAAAACTAGCAAGTTTGACAAGTCAAAGGTCAAATGCTACAACTGTGATGGGATGAGACATTTTGCAACTGAATGTAAGAAGGCCAAAGCCAAAGCTCTCATCTCTTCAAGCAAACATTGGATGGACTCTTCCTCATATTCTGATAATAAGGTACCTGAAACTGTTTTTGATTTTGATACTGATAGTGTTTCTGAGTTAAGATCATTTCTGAAAGGCTTAATGACCTTTTAGCCCTCGAAGTTTTATACGAAATACCTATCAGCCCTCAATGTTTCAAAACGTTCCTTTTAGCCCCTGAAGTATCCGTAAAGGTCCAATTAACCCTTGTACCGGTACGAAAATTTGTAACGGTACGTATCGGATGGGTAAAATAGACATTACATGTGTCCGTTACAATTTTTTTTTAATTTGTACCGGTATAAGGGTTAATAGGATCATTCCGGATACTTCATTACTATATCTTCTAGTTTAATTCAGCCACCACTATCTCCATACCCCTCGAGTAAGACTTACATACACTAAATAATTTAGGTTACACTAAATAATTTTTTAAAAATATATTGAAATCTTAAGATATTTAACAATAAATTTAAAAATAATGTTAAATTAAATGATGAACATATGTAACTTTAAACTTAATAATTTAATTTATTTAAATAAATTAAATTTTATATTAAATCAAAAATTAATATATTAATTTATAATAATAATATATGATAGTCCGTATTTTGCACGGGTTATCGGCTAGTATATAATTATTATCAAATCATATCATTTAAAATTTTAAGCGTGCAAAATTCATGTCTTAAATTTTTTAATTCAAATTAAAAAAAGTTTCCATTATATTAAAGAACATCCGTGCATCGCACAGGTTTTAAGCTAGTAGTATTAGAAAAACAAAATTATTAAAATTTGAAGAACACATGTTCGAATGTATATTTCAAAGATCAATAATTTTTTTTTATTAAATGACAAAAGATAATCATAAACTCCATCTAAAAACTTGCAAGCTGCAACGGTGAATTTATCGAAAATTTAATCTTTTTTTATTCAAATTAAACTCTACACTGTAATAGTGCTTTGGAGGTAAAAAATTTATGGGAAATTTGTATGATATGTCCCAAATTAATAGATCATTTTGCAAATATGTCCCATCTTATTGATTTATTAATTATATGTCCCATTATCAGTTTTTAAGTTTTAGAGAGAATAATATACCCTTTTTTATTAATTAATTACTATTATAAGTATACTAAAATTTTAAAATTTTAATAACTAAAAAAAATATTTTTTTATATTTTTTAGTATAAACCAGTCAGGAGTGCTTTTTTTAATTTTAACCATAAAATAAATTTTTTATTTTGTTTTTTTCTTACACAGGCCCCGCCAGGGGCACCCTTAACCGAATAAAATATTAAAATTTATAATTTAAATTAAACAAATCATGTTTTTGTAAGACATTATATTTTAAAATAAATTTGATTAAAAAGGGTACAATGGTCCTTTTCTGTTAAAATTTGAATGAAAAACTGATTTTAGGATAGATTTGAAATTTCAAATATATATAGGACATATTTACAAACCATGTTTTAAATTTGGATATATTATTAAAAAACCCAAAATTTATCTTGTAATAACATATTTTAGATGAGAATTCTTGATATACAAAGATCTATTGTATCATTTTTTTTTATTAGCCTTCTTGTATTTATGTATAATAATAGGATATATTTGTATATAATTAAATATTTTTTTATTATGTAATTTGTAGAGTCGAACCTGTTGACGTATGATAGTACACGTTTATTATCCCTATTACTCTTATTATATAAGAATAATAGGATATAATTAGTAATATCTAACTTATAATTATATAAGAATAAATTATAGACATTATTAAAATAGAATATTTAAATACATAATACTTCAAATATCGAATTACAATTTTCAAATATATATAATATAATTTTATTTTTTCAAATTTCAAATTAATAGCATGTAAATGAATTAAACGTTAGTGTATGTAAGTCTTACTCGAGTGGTATGGAGATAGTGGTAACTGAATTAAACTAGTAGATATAGTTTGACCTTTTGTACCCATCAAACCCTCAATTTTAATACGTTGTACCTTTTAGCCCATGAAGTATTCAGAAGGGTCCTATTAACCCTTATACCGGTACAAATTAAAAAAAAAATTGTAACGGACACATGTAATGTCTATTTTGCCCATCCGATACGTACCGTTACAATTTTTTGTACCGGTACAAGGGTTAATTGGACCTTTACGAATACTTCAGGGGCTAAAAGGAACGTTTTGAAACATTGAGGGCTGATAGGTATTTCGTATAAAACTTCGAGGGCTAAAAGGTCATTAAGCCTTTCTGAAATCAGTGAATGTAAGTTTTAAAAGTCAATCTCTTGAGAATGCTAGGATTCTAACTGAAATGTCAGAAGTCATGAAAAGAAATGATCATCTAGAAGCTGAGTTACTTTTTATGCAAAAAGTTCAAACTGAATGTGACAATGCTAAACACATGCAAATTGAATTAGAATTGAAATGTACTTCCCTGGAAAAAGAACTTGAATATGCTATTGAGTAACTCAGAACCTGGACTGACACTGGAAAGAAATTTCATGAAATCAATACTGATAAAAATTGAAAAGAATGTCTAGGGTACAAGCCATAAAATGATAAGAAACTGAAATAGAAAGTTGTTCATGAGACAAGATCTACAGACATGTTATAGACAAAACCAAATCTGATATTGAACCTGCCAATTTTGTGTATAGTAAAGATCTCAAATCAGTTACTGAAAAGGGATCAACTTCTGCTAAACAAAATTCAGAGTATGAGTCTAAATCTGTCAAAGTGACAAGTACTAAAAATGTAGGTCTTATGTCTAAGAAACAGTTGAAAGATAAAATCTGTGAAATTACAAATAGACAAAGGACATCAATTTCTAAGAGAAACAGGAATGGTAAAAGTTGGAATAAATAAAGAGAATAATTATAAGTATATTCCAAATGCACCTAGAAAAACATGTTATAACCGTGGTAACTCTAACCATATTTCTATTGATTTCAGGAAGAGTAAAAAGAAAGCCACTATAATTCCTAAGTCTGACATTATGAATAGATCAATATTTTATAAACTACAGAATCCCTGTTTTCATTTTGGCAGTAAATGGCATTCTATTTATACTTATGAAGAATACCATAATTTGTACTATAATAATTATGAGCATTTGCCCAAATTTAATGAAAGTGCAAGTTCTGGTAAATTTAAGAATGTCAATAAAAAGCATGCATTTACTAATTCTGATACTAGCATGGCAAATCCTAATGGATTCAATCCTGACAGGACTACTTTTGTTAGAAAGACTTTTGCTGCTAAAATGTTAAAGTGCATGCCAATAGAACCCAACAAGTGTGGGTTCTTAAAAATTCTAACTAAGTTCCTTTGTGTTTCTGATTGTAGGGTAAAAAGAAAAATGTTTTAGTCATGGATAGTAGATGTTTAGTTCACATGACAGGAAACAAAACCTTGCTATCAGAATTTGAGGAGAAAGCTGGCCCGACTGTGTCTTAAGGAGATGGCAACATTGGACAAACTTTGGGATATGGCAATATTATCATTGGAAATGTCATCATTGAGAAAGTAGCTCTGGTGAAAGGACTCAAACATAATTTGCTGAGTGTTAGTCAAATTATAGATAGAGGTTATCATGTCAACTTCTATGATACTCATTTTGAAGTAGTCAGTAAGGCATCAGGAAAGGCTGCTTTAACTGGTCTAAGACATGGTAACATTTATGAAGCCAACATCTACTCTAGTACTGATGGCCCCCCCACATGTCTAATCAGTAAAGCATCAGTAAATGAAAGTTGGAACTGGCATAAGAAGTTTTCTCATCTTAACTTCAATAACATCAATGAGTTGGTTAAGAAAGATTTAGTGAGAGGATTACCAAAAGCATTGTATACTCCTGATGGACTCTGTGATGCTTGTCAGAAGGCCAAATAGAGAAGTACATCATTCAAGAGTAAAAATGAATCCTCAATTGATGAACCTTATCACATGATTCACCTTGACTTGTTTGGACCAGTCAACATAATGTCCATCAGTAAGAAAAGGTACACTCTAATCATTGTTGATGAATATACTAGATTTACTTGGGTGTATTTTCTTCACAGATAAGATGAAACTACTGAGATACTGTTGGACCATGTAAGATTCATTGAAACTGGTACAAAGTACAAAGTCAAGATACCGAGGAGTGATAATGGAACTGGATTCAAGAATTCAGTAATGGAAGAGTTCTGCAAATACAAAGTAATAATTCAACAATTCTTTACTCCTGGCACACCCCAGAAAAATGGAGTAGTTGAAAGGAAGAATAGAACTCTCATTGAACCAGGTAGAACTATGTTGGAGGAAGCTAAATTACCAACATACTTTTGGGCAAAAGCAGTCAACACAACATGCTACACTCAGAACATCACACTTATCAACAGACATGGTGTGACTCCTTATCAAATGATTAAAGAAAAGAAACCAAGCTTGAAGCATCTACATGTGTTTGGCTGTAAGTGTTTTGCTCTTAGACCTCATCCTGAATAACTAGGAAAATTTGAAACTAAAGCTGGTGAGGGCGTCTTTATTGGCTATCCAACTAAAAGATCCTTTAAAGTCTACAATCTGAGAACAAAAATAGTCATGGAGTCTATTAATGTATCTTTTGATGATAAGAAGATAACTGGAATGGTTGAGGACTCTCATGACAGTTTGACTTTTGCAAATGAAGCTGCCAAGAATCCTGATGAATCTGTGTCAGATACTTATACTCCATCAGATCCTGGCGATCTTCCAATTCCTGATGAAGTACCAATTACTGATGATGAAACTATCAGTACAAATGTTGAGGGGGAGCAACAGCAAAATATCATCAATAGTAATACAACTCAAATATCAGGAGAAGATTCATCAGAAACTGATTCAAGTAATAACCCTGACAGTTCTTCAGGAAGAGATAGCACTATCTCAGGGGGAGCTTCTATTGATTCTAGTTCTTTTGAAGATAACTCCAATCCAGGGGGAGCATCCAATTCTAGAAATGAGTTACCACTAGCAAGGAAATGGACTAAAAGTCATACTCCTGATTTAATCATTGGAAATACTGATGCAGGTGTTAAAACCAGAAGTCCAACTCAAAATGAATGCCTTTATCATAACTTTCTATCAAAGGAGGAGCCCAAGAAAGTTGAAGATGTACTTAAGGATGCTGATTGGGTTACAACAATGCAAGAGGAACTAAATGAGTTTAAAAGAAATGAAGTCTGGAAACTTGTACTACGGCCAAAAGATATATCAATTGTTGGTACAAAGCGGTGTTAAAAAACAAGATAGATTCAGATGGCACAATTGTCAGGAATAAAGCAAGGCTAGTTGCAAAGCGGTATTCTCAACAGGAAGGCTAGAAGCCATCAAAATTTTTCTAGCATATGCAGCCCACATGAAGTTCAAGGTTTTCCAGATGGATGTTAAAAGTGCTTTTCTGAATGGAGAATTGGAAGAAGAGGTGTATGTTGAACAACCTCCTGGTTTCATTGATCTGAAATATCCAAATCATGTTTACAGATTGGATAAAGCACTTTATGGACTAAAGCAAGCTCCAAGAGCCTGGTATGAGACTTTGGCTCAATTCTTACTGGAAAGTAGATTCAAAAGAGGTACAATCGATAAAACCTTATTTTATTTGAATCATGGTAAGGACTTGCTATTAGTTCAAATTTATGTTGATGATATCATTTTTGGGTCAACTAACTCAAAGTTGTGTGAGAAATTTTCAAAGCCAATGCAGTCTAGATATCAAATGAGTATGATGGGAGAAATGAGCTATTTCTTAGGTTTACAAGTTAAACAGACTGATGATGAAATTTTTATCAGTTAGTCAAAATATACAAAGAATCTGCTAAAGAGGTTTAACATGCAAGATAGTGCTACTGCTTCAACTCCCATAGCTACAGTTACAAAGCTTGATCCTGATCAAGGTATAGAAGTAGATATAACCTACTACAGAGGTATGATTGGCTCACTCTTGTACCTAACTGCTAGTAGACCAGATATCATGTATGCAACCTGTCTATGTGCAAGATTTCAGGAAAATCCCAGGGAACCACATCTGATAGCAGTTAAAAGGATTTTCAGATACTTGAAAGGCACTCCATCTCTTGGCCTTTGATATGCTAGAGAGTATGATTTTGGTTTATGTGGTTACTCAAATGTTGATTTTGCAGGGTGTAAAATAGACAGGAAAAGTACACCAGGCAATTATCAATTTCTGGGAGGTAGACTAGTTTCTTGGTTCAGTAAAAAGCAAAAGTCCGTCTCTACATCAACTGCAGAAGCTGAGTACATTACTGCAGAAAGCTGTTCTGCTCAGATAATGTGGATGAGAAATCAACTAATGGACTATGGTTTGTCATATTCAAAAATACCTATTTATAGTGATAACCAAAGTTCTATTGCCATGACAGGAAATCAAGTTCAACATTCTCTTACTAAGCATATCAGTATTAGATATCATTTCATAAGGGAACAAGTACTGGAAGGGACAATTGAGTTATATTTTGTTCCTACTGATCAACAGCTAGCTGATATATTCACCAAGCCACTTCTTGAAGCTACCTTTATTAAATTGGTGAATGAACTTGGAATGGTGAAGTATGAGAATTTGTGAGAATGTTTAACAGAGAGCAATTCCTGATGATCATCACATCCTGATGGTTATCCAATCCTGTTGAGAAGGTATGTACAAATGATCCTGACAGAAGTCAAACTTTGACTTGGTCAAAATCCTGATAGTGGTCAATTTCTAAATACTAATGTACAGGTCAGCAATATTTTATCACACTACGAATAAAGTTAATTATTTTTATGATATTATTTCATAGTTGCTGAATTTTAATCTGACTGATTGTACATATTTCTCTCATGTGAAGAAACGGTTCAGTATTTTATGGACAACAGTTCGTGCGCGTGTGTCTCATTGGTAGTTACATACATATAGATACACATCAAAAGCCGTGCGGTTATTACTACTCACCCACATAATTTGGTCCACTAATTATTCTTGCACATATCAGTTACTGACACCTGTGTTGAGACATGTATGTCTATGGATGATGATAACAAATACCACAAGGCAGAAAATGAATCAAGGAATCGAAGCTGATAAATAAATCAGGAAGCTAACTGAAATGCAGATCAACTAAAGCAACATCTTAAGAATGAATCTCTGCAAACAGTTAGGAAGTATTTCTGTAACAAGCCTTGAGATGCTAAAATCAAGTATCAGTAATCAGAAGAGAGTTTGCTGTAACCATGCAAGTAATTTCGAGAAATCATGAAAAGAAAAGTTCGAGAAGTCATTCGAGAACTCTACAAAAAGGGTTTATTCGAGAAGTCCTAGTTCGAGAAGTCAGGATGTTCTTGTATTCGAGAAGTTTGCAATTTTCACTTATCGAGAAGTCTACATGATGGACTCTTCGAAAAGTCATTCGAGAACTCAATAAAAGGTACTATTCGAGAAGTCAACATTCTAGAATTCAAGACTCATCAGTTCGAGAACTCAGCCTGGTTTCTTGATAAGGCCAGAGTTCTTTAATGGAACATATCGAATGGAGATCAAAACCCAGAATTACTTTGCAACCCGTGACTTATAGACAGTGATCAATTACACAGAGGATGTTACGAGTAGGGAGTCAAATTGTGAATATTTGAAGGCTCAAGCTCTTTCAAGTGAAAGGTGAAATCAGTCACTGCTTATCCAACTTCAAGGGCAACAATAAGAGTGGAAGCAATTACAACTGAAGAATTCAAAGGATATCTTGATGAATGCATAATGATCAGCTTTATCTGGGAAGTTCAAGCACAGCTCAATAAGCAGAAAAGCTTATTGACTTTCGAAAAGATTATCTTTTTTGAATAAAGCTACTTTCAGAGATAAAGATCCAAAGCAAAAAGATCTTTTGCATAAAGCATCATGTGGGCTTGGAAGTTAATACAAATCAAGAACTTAATAATTTCTGAAGAAAGAAACATACACTGACTTGAAGCATGCTGGGACTGTCCAAATCAAGGAAAGAAGATCTTCAAGACATTTCCAGAAACGGCTACCACTTCAAGCATGTGTGTGTGACAAGTTATACCAAAAATGTATCATTGCATCTTACGTAGCTTACTTGTCTTCATATAGTTTAAATAAGCTGTATGAGTAGCATAGTTTTAGTGTAAGCAGTAGAGAAGAAAACATTGAGCATAACGCACATTGCATTAGGTTTTCTTGTAAACGCTAAGACCTTGTAACCCGCAGTTATGTATTTCTACACAAAGTATTTTCTTCACATACAACCATCAGGTGGACCGAACAAACCCACCTGAGATTTTTTTTATATCTTGTGTTGCATATGTCTTAGATATTTTGTTTACTTGTCTACTCTTCGTTCTAATAAACACTCTACCTTAAGAACTCACCAAGTCGAAAGAATTTAGTCAAGATTGTATTCAACCCTGCCTTATAACATCTCATGGTGTATAACTGGGAAATAACAACATGTTATTGAGAGTTAATTTGATTGTCCAAACAAAAGTAATTCAATTTTCTAAATCAAACATTACTCTCAACTTATCAGTTGTTCATATTCTCTCTCTCTCTCTCTCTCTCTCTCTCTCTCTCTCTCCCTCTCTCTCTCTCTCTCTCTCTATGCACACGAACCCTAATTTTACAAAATCTTATAATTTCTCACATTGTCGATTACAATGACATCTTCATCATTCATGAATAATAAGACTGTTATTAACTGAGTTACTTTTGCCACAAATAACTTCGTCGCTGTTCTTGATCATCAGGATTTACACAATGATTTTCATATCATTTAGGACTTTCTGGCCTCTAGTCCGTTGAATTATACCCTTACCCAACCTGCCCAAGTACCTTTTAAGAGTGTTATGCAGGTTTGGAACACTGTGGTGTTTGGATAGGGTCTTCATCAGGAAAAACCCAAATGACGTTTGTATTCAATGGTGTTACTCATCATGCGACTCCTGAAATTGTGGAAGAAGCTCTTCAATTACCATCTCTCAACGGTAAGACTCCTGATAATATTCCCAATTCTACTCTTCTTGAGTTCGTCACAAATCTAGGATACATTGGAGAGCCAAATAAGTTTTCAAGTCTATTCAGAACGAAACTCAAGAGGGAATGGAATTTTTTCTTTGACACCATAAATCGGTGTTTTCTGAATAAAACTTCAAACTTTGATGCATTACCAACTAGATCAGACAAAATTGGGTACTCTCTAATTCCTAATACTCGATTTAATTATGGGTCTTTTGTTTTAAAAGCTCTAAGTGATAGAAAGGCAGATAAGTGTGGTTATGTCTGTTTTCTCAGATTCTTTTAGTTAATTTTCTCTCACTTGTGTCCTGCTGCTATTTTTAAAAATGATACAATTCTGCCTATAAGTCGAATTACTAATAACAACATCAAGGCTTTGATCAGTAGTGACAAGGCAAATGGGTTTGAAGGCAATGCTTTCATTCCTGATTAGGTCAGGCTTCTCTTGCAAAAGAGAATGTCTACTCAGTGTGGACCAGCAACTAATGCTATGGAGCAGGACCAATCACATTCTGTTCCTGACCCAAGCATACAACCCACACACTCCAAACAACAAACTACCACCTCTGATGTCTCTCAAAAGGTATCAGTTGTAAAAAAAAAGAATTAAGCGAGATCTGATGTGTCTGGAAGACAATCAGGATCAAAGGATTTCTCTACCTCTACCCTCACACAAATGAAGTTAAAAGGGGGTGAACAAGGGGTCCTGGTTTCGGAGAAGGCTATGCCACAGGTTGTTGAGAAGTTTGCTGATACTCCTGATGTTGATGAGGTTGTTGCAGAAGCAAATCCTGAAGCTGGAGCTAAAAGAAAATTTCTATAGAAGTTAGATTCTGATTTCGATGATGATGCAATGCCTATATCATCTATTTTCAAGAAAAAGGAAGTTGCTGATACTGCTCCTGAAGCTATGGCTATTTCTGAAAATCCGAAGAAATAAAGGAAGTTAATTAAGAAGAGCAAGTATCATATTCCAAGTGAGATACAGAATACTGATGATCAGGCAGTTGCAATTCCTGATGTTTCTGTCAATCCTGATGAGTCATCAATTCCTGACATCTCTACTCCTGATGGCTCACCTGTGAAGGCAGTTCATATTTCTGACTTTCCAGTGCCTTCTACTCCTGAAAGGAGACATATTGATATATCATAGGAGAAGGTCATTGATACTGCTGCCAGCTGGGTGTTGCTCTTAAAGTAATATTTAAGAGTAATGTTTGGTGCACAAAGAGTGATAATAAATATGAGAATGACGTGTATCCCACTAATTCTGTTTCTTTTTCAATTTTATATTAGAACCATCATTTAATACTTTCGTACTTTGTAAGACCCAGATTTTTGGTAGAATTAAAACTTTTATTATGTAATGGGGTATGAATGAATAGTAGTTACGACTACAATGTATCAGTGGTTTAAGGAATGAATATTTAATGGATTTGGATTCAAATGTTTATATGCCATGAACAATGCTATTGGTTGACAACTAAGATTAGAATAATCTATCTCCTAGAAAGTAAGATAGGGTATCCCAAAGAGGAAGGTTATTCTCATGTCATCCAAATCGATATCTGGTAGCTCATGTCATCCAAATCGATATCTAGTATAAGTCCGGTGATTCCGTAAAAGAGATAGGGAACGCTCAAGAAAGCGCGAGAACTTTTTTAATTACAAGGAATAAAAAGAGAGAAAAAGCAATGAATAGTGTTTTTGGTGGAAATTGGAATATTATTATACGAAACTATATAGAAGTATTCAGAATGGATTTCTGAGTTCGTATTAATGATCTATAGGCAAAATAAGTGTATGTAAACGATATCAGATTCAGAAAAATAGCACTTTTATTTTCTCCAAGATTTCCCTGGACACTGAAGGATTTAAGGATTTATTAAAGAGATTTGAGGAATTTAAATTCAAGGATTATAAAGGAAGATTGAGAATAGTAGTATAAATATTAAGAAGGTTTCCGGTAAAACCCTAACAAGAAATACCTGAGATATTCCTCCGAATGATCAATGAAATTGAGTAATAACCGGACAAAGAAACAAGCAGAAAGCCAAGATGTATGCATGTGCAAGTGGATAGGATCAAGTAACCAAGTAGTTACAAAGGTAAATAGCATCCTTGGAAACTAGATTAGTTTGCCTAATTACATCATTATACCACTAAACACTTGTCCACTTAATGATGCAAGAGATGACCAAAGCACTTTATTAAAGTCACTTTATGCTAGATCTTATCCTAATAATTCACTTTAGCACAAGAGCCAAGCAAGAACTCATCTTTCTCTCAAGAAAAAGCCATTCGGCTATTACCATAATTCAAGGAGAAAAATCACACTTCCAACCATTGTTAAATCTCAAGATTAACTAGGTGAGTCCTATATTTCATAACTAAGATCTCCTATGAATCTTAGCTTCAAATTCCATTCCATTCTTGAGTTATAAAATCATGAAGGTTGAGGATGAATATTGATTTCAAGAACAAACTTTTGATTTCTTGAATTCTTTGGATGATCCAAGCTAGATCAAGCTTAGACAAGGACTATACAAGGTTCATTAAGGCTTATAAACACTCCAAGGAAGGTATAATATTTGAAACCCTAGATCTTAGTTTGAGTTTTTATGATTATTGGATGAGTTTTGTGAAGATTTAGTGCTATTATGTATGTTTAAGACATTAAAGCTATGAATGGGTTTTGATTTATGATTAAATGGTTTAGATGAACGGAAAGGCAGTGCTTGGCCTTAGTTCAATGTTAAATAACATGTATATGTGATTTGGAGTGGAAATCATGTTTGTGGGAGGATTGTAATTTTGGAAATATCCGATTTATAGCCGTCGTAATGCCGAAATTTCGTTAACCCTTAAATTTCGTGCATAACAGTAGCCTTAATTTTCTGATCTTGATGATTACATGATCTGCCCTTGTAGATCTCGAGTCATATATCGTTTTGGCGTGAAAATCGAAACAAATGAACTTACGGTTTAGGAGATAAGGCCGATTTAGTAAAAGTGGTTCGAAACCGTAAGTGCGAGTTCGTAACTGAAATTGAACCCCCTTAACATGAATAATTCAGTGGCGAATCTTGATAATTAAATATTAGAGATCATAGGGAAGGTGTGAGAGGAAACCTCATGTCAAACGGATCGTTTTTCGATTTTATAAAAATGTTCGAATCGAGGTTAAGTGCGAGTGAAACCCTTCGAGGAACACTTGGTTATAACTTTGGAAAACCACTTAGAAAATGGACAATAAATCTCGAGGTATAATCTTTGTTAGTAAACGACCGACCTTAAAACTTATACAACTTAAGTACCTACCAAGTGTAAGTGTAATGACATACATTGATAACAAGCAAGTGTCGGATAATAACGGTGTTAATAAGGGTTATATTAGGATGTGCCGGGCGAGTTAACTTGAAAACATGTTTTAGTTTAAGTAAAGTACATACTTAGCCTTTCAAGGTGTTAAGTGATTAATCCCGGATATTTTGATTATTTATAGATCACCGGACTGACCAAGGACACACTATTTCTACCAGATTACCAGGCAAGTTTCCAAACATTTTGGAACTGTTGTTGTGATAATATATATGATTTGATTGTTGTTATACATATGCCATAGCATGCATGCCTGCTTTCAAATTATTGTGATACTTGTTTCATGACTTGATATTGGCTTACAAGTTAGATGTGGTTTATTGGATATAAGCCGGATATTGCTAAGACCCTTAGTGAAGGGCATATGAATCTCATTCTTCAAGTATAGACCGGGAGTCAGTATTTCTGTATATATTGTGATTATTTTCTGAGGAAAATATTTAAATAAATATTTTTCCATTATTCCTTTAATGAATATTGTTTTTGAATATTCATTTGAGTTTTATTTATTTAATGATTATTATTTGAATATTCATTTGAGCTTTAATTATTTAACGAATATTATTTTGAATATTCATTTAAGGTTGATTTATTTAATGGATATTATTTTGAATATTTATTCGAGGATTTATTTATTTAGTGAATATTTTTATATATTCATTCGTGGGTTATTTATAAGAAATATTTTATATTAAGAATATTCTTTAAATATTTATGATTTAATAAATATTCTTTGAATATTTATTTAATTCTTTTAACTAGTTTTAAAAATGATTTATTTTATTCAAATCTTATCGTCGACCTTCAAATATTATGTAAAATATTTCTGAGTCTTATTATGATTATTTTTATCAAGGGGAGGTTCCTAGAACTCTATTTTTCATCTAAATCTATCTTCCAAATTATAAGGGAACCTTACTTGAGAGCTGTTATTTATTTTGTTTGACTGTCCGGTCATAAATCTTTTGAAACTATTCTTTTCACTCGCAACTTGGTTGCTATTCATCAAATTGAGTCTTTGTATTACTTTCTCATCATTCGAGGGGTAAGATTGTTAGAATAAGTCGATATCCATTAACAAGCAACAACTTGGGAAATATTGGTGAATTTTCCTTTCCAACTAGATACGAATACTTTGTGGAGTCCTATCAACAAGTATTATACTTGGGGGAAAGGGGGACGAACTTTACGTTTCAGAGTCATGGATGTTATTCGAACTAGGAGCCGTGTAAGTGGCCGAGTGATGCCGGTCCATCAATGGCCCAACCGTTGGCCGGGGAGTTCAAGGGGGCGGTGGACAAGTAAATCCGTTTGTTCTTCCTTCTACATGTAGAGAGTAATCATGAGATGCATAACATACGACTGATCATCGTAAACGTATGGCTTCTACGCGTCAATGCTCCAGTATTATTTCATCTTTCAAAGTTGGAAATTTTCTGCAACATTATCAGTGTTGGCAGGGTTGAAAAATGTTCAAACTGGAATTGCAATATTTTCCTGCAATTTCTTCCTTATGATATATGTTGATATATTGCACATATCTTTGCATAGCAGATATGTCTACGGAGTATATATTTTGAGTTACCTTGTAACTTCATCTTTTACATTATACTGGCACTATGCTCGTTAATGCATGACATATGGTTTCAAAGATATCTTTGAATCGTTATATATTATTGTTCAGTTATACATTACTTTTGGTGGGCTATTACTCACCCTTGCTTTATTATTATATCACAACAACAGCTAGATCTGATGGCCCGCAAGGCGCACCCAACGCAAGCAAGTGACAGCCGTCAGAGGGTTACCCACTAATGTCATAGCAGCCATTTCTAAGGTAGGAGCAACCATTAAGCTAGACTGGTAGCTTTTATGTATCAGACTTACTTATATGTATGATTTATGTTAATCAACGGTAAGAAACTATTAAACTTATTCTGTAATCATTTTTGGTTGTAATAACTTATAACTTGTGGATCCTATGATTAAAGAATTATTTCAATTTCATCTCTGGGACTATAACTGGTTGTGTGTGATGTGGTATTACTGTGGGGTCATATCATGCTATTTATTTATTTTGATTCAAGTACGTGCAAGTATTGTTTATGGAATATGAGACCGTAACGACCGGGTCCCCGACCCCGGATCTGGGGCTGTTACATACTTATATTAATTTCAAGCTTCCATCTAATTAAATATAATGGGATGCAATTATTCTTCCTCATATGCAAATTTTATATTAAACATTAAAATTTAAATGAATTTAACTTTTGTATTCTTTAACAAATAGAAGTTAGTTTTAAAAGATTTTTGTAAACCGTTTTTACTTGCATACATAGAATACAATAAAGAATTTATAAAATGTAATTATTTAAATATAATATTAAGGTGTGATATAAACTCTTATCTACGATTAGACTGTATATCTAAATTACATGACTTTTTTTGAAAAAAAAAATTGCATGACTTTTAACTTAAAATTTCAATGTTGGGTCAAACTTCCAACTTAAAAATGTTAAAATTTTGCTTTAATATTTGCATGTCATTAACAATACAATAAATAAATTAAAATAATTTTTAAACATCTTTAATTACCGCCACTACAGCCGTAAAAAAACCTAGCAAAAAGGTAAGATGTCTTATATGTGTTATTCCGATTCAAGATGCCTAACACGTATTACTCTAATTGAGAATACGTAACATATGGTTAGTACTCATAGATTAATATGTATTTTGTGTATTACTCATACACTACAAGAAAAATGGTCTTTTATGACGGAAATTTTACATTGAAATCGCCGCAATTGGTCCAATTACGACAGAAAAATTTCGTCATTTTTTGCTTGAGCCTTAAGTTCGGATTTTCGTCACAAGCATAAATTTTCGTCATAAATTCTAACGCGGGACCCACTTCCTACAATAAAATAATAAAAGAACATACGATGGAATAAACTGTCATAAATTTTTATTTTATGACAGAAAAAATCGTCGAAAGTTAAAGAATGGGACCCACCTAAAATATACTAATAACAATACTTTCATCTTTTGACAAATATATAATTTAGATTTGAATTTACAAATCTAAATTAAAATTTTACATATAAAAACATTATCATTTTAAGTGATTTCGGGAGAGTGATCTTGAATCCATTAGTTTAATGTATATAAATTTATCTTATTTGCTTAATATTGCTTTAAATAACATATTTTATTTCAAACAAATAAAACCTTCTTTAAAAAAAACCTTTTTATCTTAAAAAAGATAGATTGACTAAACAACTAAACAAATACAGGAAACAAGATATAAAATAAGCAATCATGATTGTGTATATTGGCAGACATCTCTTAAAACAAAATGAAAAACAATCCAACGAAATTAGCAAAAAAAGAAAAACAATCCAACATGTAAATCCAAGTAGCTCACGTCAAAGGCTAACAAAACAGAAAGAGAATTAAAGCCGCTCCAAACGCTGCCTTAACCTTCAATTATTATCCTCCTCAATCTCCTTCAGAACCTTCTTCAACTTATACACACTACCACCCGTATTCTATTTGCAACTCAAATTCAATATACCTTTTTACAACTTCAATTCCGGCCATCCAACAATTCTCCGACGAAGTCAAAAACGTTGGTTTGGTCACAAGCGGAACTAATCACGAATAGACAATATAGAACTAATATTTAAACATTCAATCGAGACCAAGGCTAGTCAAAATTGGACTGAATTGAAAATCCAATTCGAAATGAATCTAAGATTACCAAATTTTTTTGTTTTGAGGCTTGACCGAGAGAGAGCTAAAGCTTGATTTCTGGGGCCGGGGTGGTTTTACACTGGAGAAAGGAGAGGGAGATGGCAGTGAAGAGATAATGATAGGAGAAAAGGGAGATAGGCAAGAGACAAAAGAGAGACTGGGGTGGGGTGGAGAAACATGGGGTTAGATAAAATGAAGGGTTAGATGGTGAGTTGGATGTGTATTTTTTTTTTGTTTTAATCAAGGACTATAAATTGATTGAAGAAGTACAATCCGTGTGCTCGGCCAATAACACATTGACACATGTCATCAAGCAGAATTTTTAATTTTCCATTCATAATATAGAGTAAAATAAATATAGAGTAAAATAGATATCCAAAAATCAAAAATGGTGTAAAAATTAAGAAATTTTTATGAACACTTTGAAATGTTAAAAAAATTATTCCCTCAAAAGTTGGTCAAATTTCGTTGAAGTTTGGTCAATCGTTTGATTTTTTAACGTACGACTTTTCGACTCTAAATTCGACTATATAACAAAGTTCTCAAAAATTATGAAAATTTTATCATGCATAGAAAGTATCATTTAAATGACCAATTTCAAGTTTCAAATTTTTCTATCATACGGAAGTATTTATTTGAAATTGCCGAAGTTAGATAGTGATACTTGTCCAACTAAATATGATACACCTTAGATCAAAATCGTTCGATCTTTTGGCTTATGTTTTGAGTCTAAAATATCTAGAAAAATATATTATATAGAAAATATATATTTAGAGTATGGAAAATATATTTTAATTATTTAAATAATGTTCTCAAAACTTTTCAAATATTTTAAAATACCAGCAAAAATACTAATTTATGACGATCTAACCGTACAGATGTCAAAATATATTTAATTAAATGATATTCCCAAATTTTAAAAATATCAAAAATTAATTTGGTTGGAGATTTTAGTAGATCACTACGTACTATTCCGACTAGTAATCATAACTAGTGCTTCATCCCAAATAATTGTTTCCATTTTTCACAAAATATTTTTCGATGATCCAACCGTACAAATGTTAAGACATATCTAATTAAATGATATTACCAAAGTTTCAAAAACTAAAAATTAATTTGGTTGGAGATTTTAGTAGATCACTACTATTCTGACTAGTACTAGTAACTAGTGCTTCGTCCCATATTATTGTTTCTATTTTTTTAAAAATATTTCTCGATGATCCAACCGTACGGATATAAAGACATATCTAATCAAATGATATTCCAAAAGTTTCAAAAAATAAAACATTAATTTGGTTGGAGTTCTTACTAGATTGTCAGATTAAGTTACCCAGAATTACGACGGATTAAGAAGATCGTCATAATTATGGGTGACTTATGACGAAATATCCGTCATAAGTTACCCAGAATTAAAACGATCTTCTTAATCCGTCATAAGTAACCCAAAATTACGACGGATTAGAAAGATCATCGTAAGTTACCCAGAAAAAATAATTTATTTTGCAAATAAATTTTATTACAATAAACAAATTTATGACGGAACGTAAGTTCACCGCTAAACGACGTCATTTTGTCATCAGAAAAAGTAATTTATTTTGCAATTAAATTTAATTAAAACAATCAAATTTACGACGAAAATTCCGTCGCAAGTTCACTACTAAAATGAATTTACGACGAAAAATCCGTCGTAAGTTCACTGTATTCATTTTTCAATTAAATTTTAATTGTTTGGCGCTAAATTTTATTAATAAAATAATTATCTTGCGAGCATTTGATTTCTGTCGTAAGTATTTATGACGGATTTCCATTTTCGTCATAAATTGGGCGCGAAAATTGTTTTCGTCACAAGTTAACCGTCATAATTGCCCAGATTTCTTGAAGCGGTATATAAAATACGTATATTCTACTCGTATTTATGATCTCGTATTTTGGAGTAATACCTATTTTCAAGATTTATATCATGCTCGTATTTATGACCTCATATCTAAATTTCGTCATTTCTATGATGCTCTTATAAAAATCGATAATTTTGACCTATAAATGGGGCCACCCCTGCATATACTCCATAGATTCTCATTCCAAAAGTTATTAAAGAATAGATACAATTCAGTTAGAGAATGTATGCTTAACTGCAATTTTATAAAAATGTATGCTAATCTGCAATTTTATAAACTTACTCAAAAATAAAATAAAAGACTATATCACGCATAAACTATACATTTGCATCAAATATGCCTTTGTTTATTGCACGGGTAACTTTATTAATAATTTTTAGTACCAATTTCATTATAACTTTTTTAAAAAAAATTAGTTTTATAACATTTTGAATAATATATTTTTACTTTTAATGATAATAATACATAAATGTTATATGATTGGTAAGTATACATTTATTTTTTTTCTTGTAAATGATTTTTCTATAATTTATATTTCAGAATTTAGGCTAACATGTTTTTTAATATTTCATAATTATTTTTTATTTTTTTATTTTATTAGATTACATATGATATACTTGAAATATAGTTACTATATTCGTGTAACAATTTATTATTATCATTTTATCTTTTTGATTATGTAATTTAACGATTATCTTAAATTTTTTTAGATATTTTGTTATTGTGTTTTTATAGTTTTTAAAGTCATTTTTTAACCTTTTTGGAAATATGTGTGATATTAATATTTTTTATTTGTTTAAATATTAATTATTTTTTAATGTTAATTTTATATTTTTGCTGTGGTGTTTATTACGTGTTTTGTTTAGAGTAATATTAGGGGTTTTTATGTAATATTATATTTAGATATTAATATAAATTTATTTTGTGGGTGTTTAGATTGATTTCCAATTTAAAATATGTTCATTTATTGATTTGTGTTCACTTTTTTAATTTAAATTTTGTTTTGTAAAGTAAGAATTTGTTTATTTGTTGCTTTGTGCTCACATTTTTTTAATTTTTATTTTAGAAACATATTTATTGTCAAACCTAAAAATAGAATCTTTAATAATTTTTATTAAAATAATTTTTTCTTAAAGCACTTTTATTTGGTAAACGATTTGTTTTTTGTAAATTATATTTTAAGTTTTAGCCTAACATATATTTAAATATTTCATATTTTTGGGGAGTTTTCTTCTATTTTATTTGAATATATATATAATATACACTTGTACTTTTTTTAAAGATAGTTTGTACTATCTTTTTTTGTTTTGTGTTGGTATGTATTTGTTTTAACTGCATTATATTAAAGTTTATTGTTGTTTTTAGTTTTTTACATTTAGATCTTTTTTACGTTTATTTTGTATATTATATTTTTTTGAAATTTGATATCATTTATGACATGTTTTTTGATTACTTTTTGATTATTTTATTTTACCATATATTTTCTCAAAAACTTCTTTTTTGTTTTGTAATTAAATGTACATTCTTGATTTTAAAAAAAATTATTTTTTGAATTGAAATTCGAATGATATGCTTTGTTTACTTGTTTATTATATATAATGTTAGTCACAGAGGCATGCCTGAATACATCTAATAACAAGCCTAAGTATGTGTAATGCTATGCATTACCTACATGACCTCTTAACTGAGGGAACCTCTAGTTGTAGAGTTTCTATTTGTTCTGTACTTGTAATAGGCATCAAATTCTAGTTGTGTTACTGTAATTATAAAGTCAAGAATAATGCTTGAAAGAAGTTCCAAGGTTCATGCCTCAAACAAGGAGATAAAGGCTGCCAAATAATCACAGTTGGGATTTGAAGAAATGAAGAATTTGCCTAAGTACCAATTCGAGAAGTACATTTGTCTATTCGAGAAGTCTAGCATTCGAGAAGTCAGAGATTCGATATCTCAGAAGACACTATTCGATATCTCTGAATACACTGTTCGATATCTCAGGGATTCGATATGTCAAAATGCTCTATTCGATATCTCAGGGATTCGATATGTCAAAATGCTCTATTCGATATCTCAGGGATTCGATATGTCAAAATGCTCTATTCGATATCTCAGGGATTCGATATGTCAAAATGCTCTATTCGATATCTCAAGGAGTCCCAGAGAAAAGAGCTATTCGAGAAGTGATTCGATATGTCAAGATAACACTATTCGAGAACTCAGAGTTATCGATCAAGTCAACTCCAGTTCTCGAATCACTCACTTAGTCACTTCTCGAATACATTCTTGAGGACAAAATACTGAAGAATTGTACAAGTCAGAAACCTGCAACAAGCCAGGATACTTTATTTGACTCTGTCCTATAAAGCATGCTGGAAAGCCTACAAAGAAGCTTGGAGAGATAAGACAAGGGACAAGGAGCTGAAGAAGTGGATCTAAACAGGCTTTTCAAAGTCAAATCTGTAGCCGTTTGGACTCTTACTAAAATGAGATAGACAGACTGGAAAGTGCTTTTGTTTTACCTACCTCATTTGTAGTAAGTGGGTGTATCCATGTCTATAAGGATACAGCCTCACTTCCTTAGCTGAAAAGGTTTTGAAGTTTCTCAAAAATATCCAGAAAATATCTCTCTGAGGAAAACGAAGCTGAGAATACTATCATTTGTATTCACAGATTGTAGCAAAATCTTTATCTAATAAAATATTAGATTAAAGTGATATTGTGTTGTGTTTGTCTTTAATTATCCGCATCTTCATATCTCACACACTCATCACTTATCTTGTTACAAAGATTCAAGAACGAAGAAAAATTCAAGAATCCATTCACCCCCCCTCTGTATTCTTTTACTGTATTCAATACTCAACAAGTGGTATCAGAGCAGGCTGTTTAATCTAAACAGAAAACGATCATGAGTTCGAATACACCAAAGACTACAGGTACGGTAAAGGTCCCTAAGTTCGACAAAGAGAATTACAACCTCTGGAAAATAAAAATGCTGTTGTTCATCAAAGCTGCCAATCCTCTCTACCCTGACATTCTCAAGAATGGTCCATTCATACCACAACAAGAAGTTGCTGAATCCACAGTGGGCGCAGTAGTCATTCCTAGATCATACGTTCCAAAAGAGCCATCCAAATGGACGGACTCAGAGAAGGAAAAGATTGCCCTAGACAGCCACCTCATGTTGTTAATCATAGACTCCTTGGATATGTCGATGTTTGCCAACGTAGCATCATGCAGATCAGCCAAGGACATGTGGAATCACATCGAGGTGTTATGTGAAGGGACAGAGGAGGTAAGAGAAAATAAGAAACAGATACTGGTCACACAGTATGAGGCGTTCATGGCACAGCCCAAGGAAAGTATCACTGATATGTTTGAAAGATTTCACAAGCTGGTGACTGAGCTCCAAATGAATGGGAAGGTTTACAGCACTAAGGAATTAAATATGAAGTTTCTACTATCGTCACCAAACCATCTAGAGCAAAGGGTCATATCCCTAAGAGAAAGAGATTTGAACAAAGTCACGTATGATGTGCTCTATGGGGTTTTAAAGACACACGAGCTTGAGTTGCTTCAAAAGAGGGCTATCCAAGCTAACCAAGGCAGAATGATAAACACATCCTGTGCCTTGATTGTCAACAAATCTATTCAAGACCTGGAAGCATCTGCAAGTCAGCTGAGAATAGAAGAGATAGTAGATGATGAAGAAACTGAGGAAGTAGTGACTGAACCTGCTGATGACAAGGAAGAAGATGAGTTCTACACTCTTGAAGAGCTGGATGGCATGGAAAATACATCATATGCTTTTATGGCTAGAAAATTTCCAAACATCAGATTCAAGAGGAATCAGCCCTTCAAGCCTAGACCTCAAAATTATTCATTCAACAAGGGCAAGGCACCTATGAAAACAAACAAGAACAGATTCAAAACCAGCTATGTGGATAGGTCATCTGTAAGATGTTACAGATGCAATGACCTAGGGCATTTTGCCAGTGAATGCAAGAAGCCTAAAAAGAAGGATAAGGAGTTTCTTGAGCTTGAAGCTAAGTATGAGGCCCTTCTAAAGAAGCAGACACCAGGTAAGGCTTACATAGCTGAAGGGAAGTGTTGGGATGATTCTGACAGTGATGGGGAAGAACAAGAATTCTGCAACTATGCCTTGATGGCCAATTCCAAGGAAGAACCATCTGCATCAGACTCACAGGTACCATCTCTCACTACCATAGACATGTCTGTTTCTGAATATAAATCTTTGGTTGAACAACTATCCGTTGAGATGTTTAACATTCATACTAGTATGACTGCTGCTAATGAAGAAATTGCTAAACTGTCTACTAGGAATGAATTGTTAAATAAGAGAAATGAGGAACTAGAGCTAACTACTGTGCAAATAGAAAATCTTAAACAAGAGATTGAGTATCTAAAGAATAAAGTTCTATGTGCTAGTCAAGTTGAGAAAGCTCTTAGGGATGAATTAGCTGAAAATGAATTTAAGTTGAAAACATTTAAGAATTCCTCTAGTCTATTGCAGTCTTATCATGAGAAAAATCTAGCTAGACCTAAGGCTGCCATTGGACTTGATTATGACACTCTTAAACAGAGGAAAGGCTATGCAGTCATTGAAGATGACATTGTTGTTCAAGAGGAGGTGCCTCAGGTTTTGAAAAAGACTGAGAATCCAATATTTAAAACACCGACACTTGAGATTGATGAGGATGCCTTACTCATCAAGCAAATGTTGGAGGATGAAGATGAGGCACAATCAAATGAACAACAAGCATCCTCTGAGAGTAAGAATGTCAAAACCAAAGCCAAGGAGCCAGTAGGAGGTAGACGTAGACTTGAGAAATCTGTAAATTTTGTTTCAGCTGGAAATTATGAGACTAAGAAGAAAGTGACTAATAAGAGACCAAACAGGAATGGCAAATTAGGGATTAACAAAGATAACAACTATGCTTATGTGCCAAATGCCCCTAGGAAAGTTTGTCAAAACTGTTTTAGCTCTAATCATTTGACTCATGCTTGCAAGAAACCATCTGGTAGTGTTGCTAAACCATTCTATGATTGCTCTGTGCCTTTAAGACATAGAGACTCTCCTTTCTGTGATAAACTTGATTGTATGCCATGTAACATGAATGTGATGACTAGTTGTTTTAATTTGAGAAGACAATTCATGGAGGGCTGTATCAATCATAATGTTCACACACACTACACAAGGACAAAGTCTTCAAGTCCTCCTAAAGTTAGGAAGGTACCTCTGTCACCTAAGTCTAAGAACCCTGATTCTAAGACTCCCAACAGTGACAAGAAGACCAACATCAAGAAAACTGATAAGCATGCTGATTTTGATAAAACTGTCACTAAGTCACATGGACCCAAACTCGTTTGGGTACCAAAGGAGAAGTAATACTTTTGTGTTTGCAGGGCAAAGAAAGTAAAAAGAAGGTCATGTGGATTTTGGACAGTGGATGCTCAAATCATATGACTGGTGATATGGCCCTGCTATCACAGTATGAGGAAAAGGCTGGCCCAATGGTTGCTTTTGGAGATGACAGCATTGGCAACACACTGGGATATGGCAAGTTGGAAATTGGAAATGTCATCATTGAGAATGTAGCACTGGTCAAGGGGCTCAAGCATAATCTACTGAGTGTTGGTCAATTCACTGACAGAGGCTTCAAAGTGAACTTTGACAAAGATGAATGTTTGATCACCCACAAGAAGACTGGTGATTTTGCTCTGTCTGGAGTAAGGAAAGGAAGCCTGTTTGTAGCCAATATGGACTCTGCAAGCAAGGACACAATTTGTTGCTTCTACTCAAAAGCATCAAATGAAGACAGTTGGCTGTGGCACAAGAAGCTATCACACCTGAACTTCAAAGCCATTAATTCCCTAGTCAAAAGGGAGTTAGTGAGAGGCATGCCCACACTTGAATTCTGTCAAGAAGGAGTGTGTGAGGCGTGTCAAAAGGGAAAAATGAAAAGATCAAGCCACAAGTCAAAAACAGTGACATCTATAACCAAGCCCCTGTAACTGATTCATATGGATTTGTTTGGGCCTGTCAATATTATGTCACTAGGAAGGAAGAAGTATGCTCTAGTGATGGTTGATGATTTTACAAGGTATACATGGGTAGAATTTCTGGCATCAAAGGATGAGGCTCCACAAGTAATCATTGAGCACATAAAGAAAGTTGACAAAGAAGCAAAGGCCATAAATGCAAGTGTGATTGCATTAAGAAGTGATAATGGGACAGAATTCAGAAATGCCATACTTGGAGCATTCTGCAAAGAAAATGGTATTTCTCAACAATTCTCAGCTCCAAGGACCCCACAACAAAATGGAGTTGTTGAGAGAAAGAATAGGACTCTGATAGAGGCTGCTAGAACAATGCTACTTGATGCAAAGATGCCTACATATTTTTGGGCTGAGGCTGTGAGCACTGCATGCTACATCCAAAACAGAACCCTCATCAACAAAAACACTGGAAAGACACCTTACAACTTGATGACTGGAAAGAAGCCTACTCTAAAGTATGTTCATACTTTTGGAAGCAAGTGCTTTGTGCTAAAAGATAATTCAGAATATGTTGGAAAGTTTGATGCAAAGGCATTTGAAGGAATCTTTCTTGGCTATTCTATGGAAAGAATTGCATACAAAGTTTATGTCATTTGTCAAAAGAAAGTAATGGAGAGCACAGATGTAACATTTGATGACAGCAAACTACCTGGATTAGAAGAAGCCAATGATGAAGATAAAGATCCCTTGAAGTTTGACAATCTAGATGATTCTGATGAGGAGATTGAAAGTGAATCTGAACTCATAATCCAACAAACTCAAGTGAATGAAGAACCTGTGTCAACCAACAATGAAGAAACAAGCATCCAAGATACACCTGTGAGGAGTGACAACTTCACAGGGGGAGGAAATGTAGATGATCATGATCTAAATGATGAAGCAACATCAAGGATGAGAAATCAATCTGAACATACAAGGAAATGGGATAGATCACACACTGCAGATCAGATAATTGGAAATCCAAATGCAGGAGTAAGGACAAGGAGAGCAACTATAAATGAATGTCTCTATGGCTGCTTTCTATCCCAAGTTGAGCCTAAGAAACTTGATGATGCATTGTTGGATCCTGACTGGATAATTGCTATGCAAGAGGAGCTAAATCAATTTGAAAGGAGCAAAGTATGGGAACTAGTGCCTGCACCAAAGGATAGAACCGTTGTTGGAACTAAATGGGTTCTAAGGAATAAGATGGATGAAAATGGTGTAGTCATAAGGAACAAAGCAAGGTTGGTTGCAAAAGGATACTCTCAACAGGAAGGTATTGACTATGATGAGACCTTTGCTCCTGTTGCTAGACTAGAAGCCATCAGAATTTTCTTGGCATTTGCTGCACATTCTAATTTCAAGGTCTATCAAATGGATGTCAAGAGTGCATTCCTGAATGGGGAGTTGGAAGAAGAAGTATATGTGCAACAACCACCTGGCTTTGAGGATCCACAGTTTCCCCACTTTGTCTACAGATTACTTAAAGCATTGTATGGACTCAAGCAAGCTCCTAGGGCATGGTATGACACACTATCACAATTTCTACTGGAGAATCAATTCACTAGAGGCACACTGGACAAGACACTGTTCTACAAGAAACATGATGATGATATTATCCTAGTTCAAATCTATGTGGATGATATCATATTTGGCTATACAAATGAGAAGCTGTGTGAAAAATTCTCTAAGCTCATGCAAAGCAGATATGAGATGAGTATGATGGGAGAATTAACATTCTTTCTTGGACTGCAAGTTAGTCAAAGGAAGGATGGCATTTTTATAAGTCAAACCAAATACATTAAAGATTTACTGAAGAAATTTGATTTGGAAGAATGCTCACCTGCGAAGACACCCATGGCCACTGCCACCAAGTTAGATGATGACGCTAAGGGCAAAAAGGTAGATATCTCAATCTACAGAGGCATGGTTGGTTCTCTACTCTACCTCACTGCTAGTAGGCCAGATATCATGTTTGCTACATGCTTATGTGCAAGGTTTCAATCAAACCCAAAGGAATCACACATGATAGCAATAAAAAGGATCTTCAAATATCTGAAAGGCACACCAAACTTGGGGTTATGGTATCCTAAGGACACAGGGTTCAATCTGGTTGGTTATTCTGATGCTGATTATGCTGGATGCAGAGTGGATAGGAAAAGCACATCAGGTAGCTGCCAGTTTCTTGGACAAAGGTTAGTCTCTTGGTATAGCAAGAAGCAACAATCTGTGTCAACTTCCACAGCTGAAGCTGAATACATAGCTGCTGGAAGTTGCTGTGCTCAAGTGCTTTGGATTAGAAACCAACTTAGAGATTATGGACTTGTGTTGGAAAGAATTCCTATCATGTGTGACAACACAAGTGCAATCTCTATAGTTGCCAATCCTGTCAATCATTCTAGGACAAAGCACATTGACATCAGATATCATTTCATTAGAGAACATGCAACTAATGGAACCATTGAGTTGCATTATGTTTCTACAGAAAAACAACTAGCTGACATATTCACTAAGCCATTAGATGAAGCCACCTTCACTAGGCTGGTCAGTGAGATTGGAATGCTGAATTCTTCGAATTCTGGTTAAGTGAATATATCAACTAGATTGTTGCAGCAGTAAATACTTACTTTATCAAATGCCTAATATTTCTGAAGTAAGTATTGGCTGGAGTATGATGTATAAATATTCCAATGCTGCACATGTTGAAAATCATACATATGTAGCTTGAAATTTCTGTAAAAATTTTGAGTAAACCACTATTTAATTTGGTAGAATATTCGTCAATGAATATTTCTAGTAAATTTTAAAGGATAGTGGAAATTGAATTTTATGAGTGAAAAGTACAGTTCGATAAGTCAGACTTCTCGAATGGTTCATTGTTATGTCTTGGCTCGAGTTCTCGAATAGGCCTATCTAGAACCCTCTTGAGTTCTCGAATAGTGTCTTTTAGAGAAATCGAATAGCACACTTTGAGTTCTCGAATAGAGTATTTTAGTTCTCTAATGATAGAGTTCTCGAATACTGCATTTGAGTTATCGAATCATTTGAAAAGGCTGATTTTTCGCTGACACTTAATCGCTTTTTTGGATTTATATTCAAACCTTCATTTCACTCATAAAAATATATTCTTAACTTTGAATTATTTTCTGAGTTAAATCACTGCCAGCTGTGAGTTAAAAACTGCCTGAGATATCGAATAAGCCTTTCTTGACTTCTCGAATAGTTGTTTCATACTTCTCGAATGACTTGTCGCTACAGAACACTTATCTATCGACAACTCAAGACATTCATATATATATATACAACTTCACAACTATTCAATTCATTTCGTTCGATTTCTCAAGCACCTCAACTCCTGAAACCTCTGAAAAACCCTAACTGCGAATTTCTTCTTCAATCCTAATTCTCTTTTCTTCTCTACCCAAATGGCAAACACTCAACTCACCATACCATCCCAAACTAATTTCATTGCAATCTCCAGTGATGTGGAAGCACCGAATGACAATTTCAAGTGCTTTGTTCGGTGGTTGTCTGAATCATACATCAAGAGTGCGCTCTCAGCCAACCCAACTCTGTACATAGATCTATTGGAACAATTCTGGAGGACTGCTACTGTGGAGGTCATCGCTCTTGAGAATGCTATCACCTCTTATATTGTTCACTGCAAGATTCAAGGAGAGGATATCACTATCACCACTGCAGACATGAATCAAGGATATGCAGCAAGAGACGTATGATGCTCTGGCCTCCAATGATGAGTTGGAAGAATTCTTTGACTTCATCAACTACTCTGATACTATCAAGCTGGGAAAGTTGAATAGGAAGTTCTTGAGGAAAGAATGGAGCTTTGTATTTGCTACACTCCTTCAAGTATTCACTGCACGGAAATCAAGCTTTGATCAGATTAGTACGCCCGTGCAGCAGCTTGCCTATGCCTTGGCTTATGGGAGAAAGATAGATGTTGGACTTCTCATCCTACAGGAACTCTATGGGAGACTTGGTCAGACCACAGCCAAGCGAGGTAATGAAATTTTCTTTCCTCGCTTTATTCAATCAGTGCTTAACTTTAAAAATGCTTCTTTGATTGAATTGCCTGGAGTAGATAAGAGTAAAATAGGCTATCCTAGGTCCATGACCAAACTCATTTTTGGTAATTTGGAGACTAGGAATGATGTGGATGTAAGACTTAACATAACTCCCCACATGGAGGGTTTGTTTAGGTCTTACCCCCACAACATGCCAATATTTGATTCAAAATCACAGTTAGCACAGCCTAAGCAAGGAGAACAAAGTGCTAACCCAAGGCCTGCTAACCAACCCCCTCAGCCAAACACTCTATCCAGCAAAGAGCCAACTGCATCATCCTCTCAAAAGGGTGATGTTAGTAAAAAGAAGAGAAAACAGGCTGCTTCTGAACCTTTAGAAATCTTAACTGAAGCAGCCTTGGCTGTAGAACTAGGGTTAGAAAGTGAGAAACCTGAGTTACCTATCATAAGCCTAAAGAAGAAGAAGAAGTCTAAAACCACCTCTTCAGTCACTCAAATGGCTGAAGTTGTAAAATCAGGGGCACACAGCTCACTAGATGTATCCTCTCAACAGGATGCATCTATAGAATCAAGCATCCTCCCCAATGCACCTATCTGTAAAGAGTCAGCACAAGGGAGTGATAAGGCTGGCACAACACTGAGTGGAGAGCACATCATAACTGAAACTCCCTCTATTTCTCAGGGGGAGTTGCCAAAATCTTGTCTACAACACTCTTCTCTTTCAGAATCTACCACTCATATTTCTTTGAAGCCTGCAACTCAAGCAATTGAGGAGCAAGGCATTGATCATCAAGAATTCTTTTCCTTTGATGAGCCAATGAATTCAAGTGACTTGGTGCATGACACCTTGCTCACCACCCAGGTACCACATTTGGATGGTCAGGGAATGCATGCTGGGGCATATCCTAATGACACCATCACAAACACAGAGGATTCACTAGTTCTTACTAGAGACTCTGTGCCTGTGTCAACTACTGTTGTAACTCATCCCACTTCTGTGGAGATAACAGTAGTAGAGTCTGTTCATCCGGTTGCAGAAGTTGCATCTGTAACTGAGGAGCCTAGCAAGCCTAGCTCTAGCTCTAACTTTTTGTCTCAATGGCTGAAGCCTGTGCAACATGACAGTGCTTCAGGATCAGGGTCTGTTCCACCACAATTGACGGTTGAAGCACTTCAAAGCTTAGTTGTGGATCAGATCCCTGAGTTCACAAAAATTGCTCAGCACCTTCTCACTGCAAACATGCCCAATCCAGACTATGAAGCTATTCTCCTATGTCACAAAGAGGATGTAGAGCTACAGAAGGAGAAGATCATAGATGAAACTGAGAGAGATGGGAATATCGATGCTTGGCTGCAAGGAACCAATTCAATCCCTCTCTCAGAAGGTCTCCAGTACCTCAGAGAAGAGTACATCACTTCACTAGGGTCCAATGCCAAATCTCTCAACCCTACTGATGTGTTTGAAGCAGTGAATGATAGCTATAAAGGCATTCTCAAGGCTGCACACTATCTTGGTAAAGGCTTAAAGACAGAAATTAATGAAGTGTGTTCAGCTACAACCAAGGAGGTGCATGAGATCAAGAGGACTTTTGATGCTAAATTCCCTCAATTGGAGACTGTTCTCAAGGACATTCGAACCTGCAATGCTACTTGCACCAGGATGGACAATGGTTTGGCTATTCTCAAGGATGCTGTCACAGGTCTGGGGCACAAATTTCAATCCTTATCAGATCAGACAACTGATGCCAATGCCATGCTCAGGACCCTCTTTGCAAATCAATATGGAGACAAGCTGGTCACTGAGGTTCCTGTGCATGAGATGTCAAGGTTCGAAGTGCAGAGACTGAAGGATCAATCCCTATCTGGTTTTAAGGCCAATGAACTCTTCATTAAGGTGGATACTCTTGAAAAGGAGGTAGTCTCTCTCCACAAGTCCAATGCTCATCTTACAGACACTGTGACAACTCTGACTGAGCAGTTGAACACTCAAGCCACCACCACAGCTGATGTTCTTCTGCATCAACAATCAATGTTGTCTGCAATGATGAAGCACATGGGTCTCCCTCTACCTGATGAATCTTCAACTCCAAAGGTGCCTCCTACAGTCCCTGTGTCTGTCAACAAGCCTAAGGGGGAGAAGAGGATATCAAAGAACTCAAATCCAAAGGGGGAGAGACCACTAGAAAAGGGCATCAAGATCACTGAGGGTGGCCATCAGAGAACTTTGAAATCTACTACTCATGTGCCTGGAAAAGGAAAGGACAAAGTTGATGAGCCTCCCACTTCTCTGCCAGTTGTCACTCTACCAACTGTGCACATCACTACTCCTGATGGTCAAAGGCAGTCTATCACAACCACAGTGGTTGCTGGGAGTATGCCATCTGACAAGCCTCGAATCTCAATATCTAAGAGTGCCAAGCCAGTAGAAGTGAAGGTGGTCACTGAGGCCAAGCTACAAGAAATTGCAAACTCAAATGTCTATCATGATGATGCATTCTTGGAGTTTCTGAAAGTCTCTAGAGAACAGGCTGGTGATGCTCTGCTATATCATGAGAGTTTGAAGAGTCAGATTGACTGTCTCACTGTAGTACCAAGGAGGCTTAATGATCTATGGCTCAAGGAGATATTGATGGTAGGAAAGAACAAGATATGGCACTTAACCATCAATACTCTACAGAGTCTAAAGCACTCAGAAGTGAATGTGCTCCTTGGACTAATTGAGAAGGGAAATGAGAACAACAAGAGTCTTCATGATGAATTGAGGAATGGTCAACCTTCAAGGCTACCTGAAGTTTTCACAGATCCTAGAACTATTATCTACCAGGCTGGAACAAGAATTGAAGATATCAAGCAGCTGGTCATTCCTAAGCATCTAACTCCTCAAAATAAAAATCTCATCATAGCCATCATTGAGAAACTGATCAAGAAGAAGGGATCAAGAACAGCAGAAGAATTAGAAGCTATATCTTATCTCAGGTCATATATTGCAACTGGCATTGTATCTGAGACGGCTAAGTTCAACCCAAGCAAAGATCAAGACAAGGATGAAGATAAAAGTGATGGAAGGAGAAGACATCACAGGAGTAATAAGGGTGATGAAGACAAGAAGAAGAAGAAGGATGATGAGAAGAGGAAGAATGATGATGATCAAGGTAAAGGCTCTGAGAGGAAAAGTGGAAGACAGCAAGCCTCAGGCATTGCTGACAGTAACCTCACCACAACACAAGACTCTAAGTCTAGGGTGAATGCTGCCAGTAGTGACCTTTCAAAATTTGCATCTATGGCTTCTGCAACTGTCTTGCCACCTCAAGAAGAGAAGAAGATTCAAGTCAAGAAACCATCTGTATGTTTCAAAAAGCAAACTGCTAATGGAATACTACAATGGTCTACAAACAAAGGTCACATACTGCTGCCAAGTAATCATGTAAAAAGAATCAAGTTCAAGCAAGCTGCAAGGAAATCAAAGCCAACCACATCAAAAACCCTGACAATCTATCCAGGCCTAAAACTCCAACCACTAGATGAAGATTATGATGTAGACCAGCTGCAATTTTTGCAAGCTCAAAGAATCTATCATGTTGCCATTGTTGATAATTGCCTTGAGATTAAATATTTTGATGGAAGGGAGGAGAAATTCAAACAAGGAGGATGTCAACACTGGGGCAAGCTATATGACATAGAGAGAATCATTGCACTGTTGAGCTCAGAAGATAAAGTGGAGAGAGTATGGAAACTGGAGCTAATTGATTTTGTGAAAATGAAGAGAGATCATGAAGAAAAAGTCAGAAAAGAGTGTTTTGAAAAATGGCTGGCAAGGGAGAAAGAAATTGAGAGACTGGAAAGTGAAGCAGAAAAGCTGAGGAAAAAGGGTTTGTGTAGAGTTCAGTTCAACCCCTACATGGTAAAGTATAGGAGGAGGAATGGAAATCAAGTCAACATCAGAATGAATCTACTCAACCACTATCCTGCAAATATTCTGGAACCAGTACTTGAAGATTTCAAAGACTCAATTTTGCTTGAAGAATTGGATGCTATGGCAGAAATAATAAAAGCTATGGATGAGAATACAAGGAAGGAGAAAGAAAGAAGAGAGAAAGAATATGATGAATTTCAAGCCAAAGCTATGGAAAGGGAATCAAAAGACAATGGCTAGTTCTTCATCATAGGCTGTAAGATTACTCACTCTGTAGTTCTATCCAAATTGCTAATGGAAATTCATACCTGTACTGTCAAGTTTTATCTTTATGTATGATAGGCTTGTTATCAGACATGAAATTGTGACTAAGGGTCTTACTCACAATTTGGGGGAGATTGTTAGTCACAGAGGCATGCCTGAATACATCTAATAACAAGCCTAAGTATGTGTAATGCTATGCATTACCTACATGACCTCTTAACTGAGGGAACCTCTAGTTGTAGAGTTTCTATTTGTTCTGTACTTGTAATAGGCATCAAATTCTAGTTGTGTTACTGTAATTATAAAGTCAAGAATAATGCTTGAAAGAAGTTCCAAGGTTCATGCCTCAAGCAAGGAGATAAAGGCTGCCAAATAATCACAGTTGGGATTTGAAGAAATGAAGAATTTGCCTAAGTACCAATTCGAGAAGTACATTTGTCTATTCGAGAAGTCTAGCATTCGAGAAGTCAGAGATTCGATATCTCAGAAGACACTATTCGATATCTCTGAATACACTGTTCGATATCTCAGGGATTCGATATGTCAAAATGCTCTATTCGATATCTCAGGGATTCGATATGTCAAAATGCTCTATTCGATATCTCAGGGATTCGATATGTCAAAATGCTCTATTCGATATCTCAGGGATTCGATATGTCAAAATGCTCTATTCGATATCTCAAGGAGTCCCAGAGAAAAGAGCTATTCGAGAAGTGATTCGATATGTCAAGATAACACTATTCGAGAACTCAGAGTTATCGATCAAGTCAACTCCAGTTCTCGAATCACTCACTTAGTCACTTCTCGAATACATTCTTGAGGACAAAATACTGAAGAATTGTACAAGTCAGAAACCTGCAACAAGCCAGGATACTTTATTTGACTCTGTCCTATAAAGCATGCTGGAAAGCCTACAAAGAAGCTTGGAGAGATAAGACAAGGGACAAGGAGCTGAAGAAGTGGATCTAAACAGGCTTTTCAAAGTCAAATCTGTAGCCGTTTGGACTCTTACTAAAATGAGATAGACAGACTGGAAAGTGCTTTTGTTTTACCTACCTCATTTGTAGTAAGTGGGTGTATCCATGTCTATAAGGATACAGCCTCACTTCCTTAGCTGAAAAGGTTTTGAAGTTTCTCAAAAATATCCAGAAAATATCTCTCTGAGGAAAACGAAGCTGAGAATACTATCATTTGTATTCACAGATTGTAGCAAAATCTTTATCTAATAAAATATTAGATTAAAGTGATATTGTGTTGTGTTTGTCTTTAATTATCCGCATCTTCATATCTCACACACTCATCACTTATCTTGTTACAAAGATTCAAGAACGAAGAAAAATTCAAGAATCCATTCACCCCCCCTCTGTATTCTTTTACTGTATTCAATACTCAACATATAAGAATGAATTTGCGATTTATTTTTAATTATGATTTTTTGCTATTTTATCCTTGTTTGTTAATATTAGAAACATATTTATTGTCAAACCTAAAAACAGAATCTTTAATGATTTTTATTAAAATGTTTTGTTTTAAAATTATATTTTAAGGTTTAACCTAACATATATTTTAATATTTCATTTTTTTCGTCATTTTTTCTTCTATTTATTAGAATATATATAATATATTTTAGGCATGTGAAAACTTATTGTAATTTAACATAAATGTGAACACATACTTTTTTTTAAAGAAAGTTTATAGTATCTCTTATATTTTTATGTTGGTTTATATTTATTTTAAGTGCATAATATTAAATTTTATTGTTGATTTTTATTTTTTAAATTTAGATTGTTTGTTTTGAATTAGCGCTTGTTTTGTAAATTATTTTTTGTTGAATTTTTGTGTCAAGTTTTTCGATTACTTTTTTAATATCTTGTTTTTCATATATTTACTTTAAAAAAATTTGGTTTGTAATTAAATGTAAATTATTCTTTTTAAAAAATTATTTTTGAATTGAAATTCTAATGGCATACTTTCTATACTTGTTTATTTTATATAAAGAATGAATTTGTGATTTTGTTTTGCTATTTTATCCTTATTTGTTAATTGTATGTAAGTTTTGTGCTACTACAATTATCTTTCCTATAATAATAATTAGTTAAGTTGATGACGATGAATATTTTATTAGTTTTATTCTTTGTTAATTTATTTCAAATTTTATTGTTGATGAAATTTAATATTTTTATACTTTTTAAATTATTAAATTATTATAGGATTTTTTGTACTTATTATATTTAGATTCTCTATTAATTATTTTATTTTTGATTTTTGGATTGTTTTTTAATTTATTTACAATTTTAGTACCAAATTTAGAATCTTTTCAAAATAATAAAATGTTAATTTATTGATTTGTGTTTATTTTGTGTTGACTATTGTTAGTTTAAATTTTAAAAACATGTTTGTTGTAAAATCTAAAAGTAAATTTTTTTTTCATGACTTTGTTTAAAAAAATTAGGTTTTCTTGAAATTGTTTTGTGGTAGTTTTTGTTAAATTATATTTAAAACTTTAGTCTAAATTATTTTTGTATTAATTTTAGTTAACAATAATTTTCTCAATTTTAACTTTTTCTATTTTATCATGTGTTATTTATTTTAATGCACTCTTTTTTATCTTGTTTGTTAAATAAAATGTAATAACCACGAATTTTCGAATAATATTTTAATTTTGAGCCGAATTTTAGAGTCTCGTTTTAATTAGTCAGCGGGAGAAAAAAAAACGAAATCTTTTTACTAAATAATTATATTAAATATTTTCATCATGATATCCTTTCAATTTGTCCCCCATTTTTATTTCTTTTAATTTAATAATTACCACTTACAAAATAATAATTAGTCATTATGGCCACTAAAAATGTTACAATGATTTTGTCCTCCATAATTGTTTGTTTTAAATCCACTAAACAGATACATCATTGTGTTTCGTGGAACACTAATATTTTTTAATCAAATAACATAAAACCGGTCATATATTTTCAGGGATGGATCAGTTTTGTCATTTCTGTTCTTGTAAAAGAGACCCATTTCTATCTCTTCCAAACCAAAACAAAATACTCGAGTCATATTATCTATACAAAACCACAGATTTTCTTTTTTCTTCTTCCCCATCCTTTTCCCTGCCAAAAACCGAAATAGCAGCCAAGGTAGTTACATTTTTCTCTCGATTCAATATTTTTTTTCTTTCTTGTTGTCCTTTGTTTTTGTGATTTGAGAAACTGGGGGGTATTGTCGAGACCAGTTTGTTGTGGCCGTGGGTGTTGTCGTGTGAGAAAGGAAGAGAGAGTGGAGGATGACGGAGAGGAGGTGAGGGTGTGCGTGTGGCTTTGTGCGGTGATGCGGTCGGGGTTTTGCAGCGGAGAAAGGAGGAGATTGTTGGTGGTTGAATCGGTGGTGTAGTTGTGGTTGAATTGGAGTTAAAGGGAAGGAAAGATTGGTGTTGTAATCGGGAGAGAAGGGTGTGATGTTGTTGTTGTAGGAGATACAAGGGGGGGTTCGAGTTGGTTAAAGAGGCATCGAGAGAGAGATAGAACGAGGGAGAGACAGGGAGAGACGAGAGAGATTACGAGAGAAAAAGATTAGAGGGAGATACAAGAGAGAGGGAGAGAGAGAGAGAGAGAGAGAGAGAGAGAGAGAGAGAGAGAGAGAGAGAGAGAGAGAAAAAGTGAAGAGAGAAATTGATTGTTTGTTGGGCTGTGTGGTAATCGGTAGAGAGGGAGAGATTACAGTTCGAGAGAGGAGGGATGAGTCTGAGAGAAATGAATGAAGAGAGACAGAGATTGTGAGAGTTAGACGCAGGGGTGGGACCCATGGTGGGGGAGTGGGGCCCACGAACATTTTTTCTGTCAGTATTAATAAAACGATACAGTTTTTTTTTTGTAAATTAATGATTGTACGTTAAAAATCGAGATTTTATTAGTTGGATCGTTATTTAAATTAGTTGGTAATAAATAATTTATTAAAAATGGTTTAATTGTTTAAATTAATTAAATAGAATTATTTAGAGTTTTTAAAACGTAAATTAGATATTTATTAATTGGATAATTAAATAATAATATATTGTGATTTTTAACACAATTTTAGAGATTTATTGAATTGTTTAAAAAAAGGGTATATTTGTGAATAAATAGAATAAAATATGTTTTATTTTGGAAAGGTGTTTTTAATATTTTCCGGTTTATTTCAATTAACCGGATCGAGTCAGATTTAATTTAGAGATTAATATTTTATTAAAATAAATTAGGATTTGTGAGGTTTATTAAAAGTGGAATTCTTTGATGAACTATTTTAAAATGAGATTAATTATTTTGGATTTAAATTGAATAAAAATGGATGTTTGAATTTTTCATTTTGAGCAAAGAATTTAGATTCCCAGATATTAAAAATAGGATTTATTTTTGAGATTTAATTCCTGAGTTCGAAGAGAGATTTATTTATCCGGGAATTATTTTCCGTTAATTCTTCGAGAGATATTTTATTATTATATTTAAATATTATATTATCGGATCGGGAATATTTTATTCTGAAGAATCGCTCACGTATTTCTGGTTGCCATTTTTTAGAGAATAAATTCTCGAGACGTAGATCGACGCCAAGTTCACGGGTAGAGTATAATTTTTATCTGCATTCATTTTCACTTCGAGATCGAGGCAAGTTCATTCCTACCCTAACTTTTGGAAACTGTGAATTTCTGTTCGTGTTCTTTAATTCCTTAATTATTTTCGAGATATTATATATTGAGATTATCTGTTGCTCTGTATGATGCAATAATTTCTTTTGAGAATTATTTCTTGTTAAATATTATTATGCTGTTAAGTTAGTTTATTTGAGAATTATAATCCCTATAAGCGTAGAAATAATTTAGTTGCTATCGGGTCGATCTCATTAATTCGAGACGACTATTATTTTGATTCAGTGAAACTAATCTCATTCGTCTGAGATAGTTAAATTTATTCTTTTCGATTAAATTTATTGTACAAATTCAATCTTTATTTATTGATTATCTTTTAGTTAGTTCCTCGTTTGAACTAACCGATAGGAGTTTAAAATTATAATTGTTAGAGATTTTTATTCGTCGATCAAGTGAAAAATATTCTATTTAAACGTTCATCAATGTTGAGTATTATAAATATTGAGAAGTACTATTTGTTCAGTACGACTCCCAATTACTTCAATCTTAAGACTATTCTCATAAATTCGAGATAGTTGATTTATTGTCAAGGTTTGGCATTTTGTTCGTGTCAACCGATAAATTATTATTATTGAGAATTTACATCAGTCCATTGTTCGGATTGGTGGAAAAATCGAGTCAGACTGGCAGTCCGCCAGATTTGTAAATATTTTCTGGAAGAATTATCTCAAGTTATCTGTACCCAAATATTCGGGAATTCTGTATTCTACTGGTCAATTTTGGGCAAGAGGCCCATTATAGAGAAAGAGAGACTCGTGTACCGTTTTACGGACCTGAGAATAATTAGGCACTTTGTTGCCATGGTTGAATTGATAACCATTATGATGCTAGCATTCATACATATATATATTATTGTTGATATCGTATTGTAGCCGTGATCGGGCGAAGTGCGGTGTCATTGGAGGCCGGTATTCTTGGTTGGTTAGTTGATCGCCCCACCGAGATACGGAGAGGTGGAAGACCAGTTCATTCTTAATTCATGAGTTATCAGAGTTATATCAAATGAGTTATCGAGTATTCTGTTTCGAGATGAGTAATGAGTCTTTTGAGTATTCTGTTTTGAGATGATTTTTGAGTCTTTCGAGTATGATATTTTCAAGATGAATTTGAGCCAAATCATATTATGATATCCGATATTACATATTTGAGTATTTATTTCTGTAAACTTTATTATATTTATATACCGAGCGAGAAGAGAACTTGCTGAGCACTATAGTTGCTCATTCTTGCTTTACAACATTTTGTTCAGCTGTCAATACGGAAAGAGGCGAGACGTCCAGCCAGGGCTATAAAGGCAAGGGGAAAGCGCAAGGCTATGGCGACAATAATTAGAAGATCCAGATGGAATATTTATATTTCTACTGTTGTGAACTTTTGTAACATATTATTTCGAGATGTATCAAGTTGGATTGTACTGTGTTGTGAAGACGATCTTGGACCTGCGGAGTGGGACATTTTATGCTCTGTTGTAATAAAATTTGGCATTGTTATTGCGTTATCATATTGAGACAATGTGACGACCCGAGTCCCCGGTCAGGGTGGATTTGGGGGCGTTACAGTTTTGGTATCAGAGCGATAGTTATATTTTTAGGAAACGTGAGAGCCTAGGAATATGACACGACGTGAGAATTTAAGAGGTATAATACGACATTGAGATTTTAAGCACTAAGTGCCTTACACCCTTATATATTTATATGCATTTATAGTCGACTAGAACCTGTTTGTGACCGAAACTTTTTGTACCATTGTAGATGTCTATTTCTGGATCTGTTGCCTTTCGTCCTATTCGAGACAGATCTCCTACACCTTATCCGCACAGATCCCTAGTTCCCAGTTGATTTAAGATAGGGTGCCTAAGTTTCCATTATTGTTAAGATTGGATGTTACCCTGCAGAGAGTTTCCACATTTTGTAGATGTTGTCAATATCTTTACCGGTCAGAGTTGGACTAACATGAGGTGCGTGCACCAGAGATGGACTTAAAGAGGGATGCAACTATGTGTTCCAAGTTTGAGGCTAAATTCTTAAACGATTTCGTGATCGACATTATTTTCTAGAGATATAACTTATAGAGGTTGAAATAGTTCTCTGTGTGGATGTGTTTTTCGTACATTCCCTTTTAGAGATTTTCTTCCCTGACGAGTTACCAGGGTCTGCAAGTGTCGCTTTTATTCGAGAATCAATAGTTGTTCCTACGAGCTTACTTTGAGCTAGGAAATCGTTTTTTTATAACTTCCTTACCAATGATTATCGATAAATCTTACCATTCGAATTTACTCAGACAATTTCTACCATATTTGAAAAAGGACCTATGTTGTTTAGAGGTTAAGTTACCCATCATCATGTACTTTCATAAATACAAATCCATTTAATACCCATTCCTATATTTGATTCCCTTTGAGATATTGAGATGAACAACCCTATATATAGGGGAAGACTATCAGTCTCTGTGATTGAGGTCTGGTGGGACGCCACCGTCTGTACTGTTGTTTGTCATTAGAGTACTAAAGGCTGGCCACCTTGTGTACTATGACGGTTGTCCTAATGACACATGCAACAAAACAGATGTTCAATGATCATCATGATCTCTCAGTTAATCCCTTGTTAAGATTCTCACTATCAAAACTTGAGTATGCACATGTTTTTGTTTAACATTAATTCCTTTATGAGTTATCTCTATTCAAAGTTCTTATGGACCCTAAAATGATCGGTGTCTAAAAGAGGTATACTGAAATTTGAATGTGATGAAACGTTACTCCCAGAAAGGAGAATTTCAGCAATTCGAGTTTGAGTTCCAATTTCTAATTATGCATAGACTATTACGCAAATTATTCGCTAGTCAGATCTTCGAAAGCCTACGTAGTGTCTCATGGTTATGTGTTAAAGTGCTAAGAATTTGGTTTGAATGCGGAACAATCTTTTAAAAGTGAGAAGCGAGTCGATACTGAGTATACATTGATGATATATTACTTGTTGATGAAAGAGTGATCGTTTTTCATATAGGAAAAGAAATGAGAACATGGTTGAGAGAAGTGTAGAATATTTTCTTTGTATAGTGTTGAATAAGCTAGGACTATCTCCGTTAATATGTTATGGCAAAAGAGAAGTTATTGGTGGAAGGCAAGAGAACTATTGAAGGCACGATGGTGATATCTTAAGTTAGAATTATTGAGTTGATATTTAGCAAGTACAATACTAAGTATGTTGTGAAACATAGGGGAATCAAGCTCCTTAAAAAAAAAATCCAAGACTATATGAGCAGAATATATATATTTTTGGGAGAGGGTCAATATTATTAATTAAACTACGTAAAGAAGGGTATTCCTACTTCAAATGAGGAATGAATAGAGATTTTGGACGAAAAATATTATTAACCCGAGAGAAAACACAGTTATAAGATTGGCTACCCAACTGCAAGAATTACTTGAGAAAGGCGTAATCAGACCAAGTGTATCCCCGTGGGGAGCTCCAGTGTTGTCCGTGAAGAAGAAGGACGGATCTATGCGACTATGTATTGATTAACGTGGATTGAACAAGATGACCATCAAGAACAAGTACCCTCTACCTCGAATCGACGATCTGTTTGACCAACTTAAGGGAGCTAGATGTTTTTCAAAGATTGATTTGAGATCCGGCTATCATCAACTAAAGATCAAGCCTGAAGATATTCCTAAGACTGCCTTTAGGACCCGATATGGACATTACGAGTTCTAAGTCATGTTTTTTTTGGATTGACGAATGCGCCAGCTGCTTTTATGGATTTGATGAATTGTGTGTTCAAGAGGTACTTGGATAAGTTCGTGATTGTATTTATTGATGACATCCTGATATACTCGAAGTCTCCTGAGGAACATGCTGAACACCTCCGTTTAGTTCTGGAAGCATTGAGAAAGGAAAAGTTATATGCAAAATTTTCAAAGTGTGAATTCTGGCTGAAAGAAGTTCAATTTTTAGGACACATTGTAAGCGGCGAAGGGATTTCTGTAGACCCCGCAAAGATAGAAGCCGTAGCAGATTAGGAGAGACCCAAGACTCCAACTGAAGTTAGAAGTTTCCTTGGATTGGCTGGATGCTATTGTAGATTCGTGAAGGATTGCTCAAAGATAGCTACGCCATTGACACGACTTACCAGAAAAAGTGAAAAATTCGAGTGGACCCCCAAATGCGAAGATAGCTTTCAAGAATTGAAGAAGAGATTGACTACTGCCCCGGTGTTGACCTTACCCGATGAGAAAGGCGATTTCGTAATTTTCAGCGACGCTTCTCACAAGGGTTTAGGATGTGTTTTGATGCAACACGGAAAAGTAATAGCTTACGCCTCTCGACAACTGAAGGAGTATGAGTCCCATTACCCTACTCACGATTTGGAACTTGCTGCTATTGTTTTTGCCCTCAAGATTTGGAGACATTATCTTTATGGAGAGAAATGCGAGATTTACACGGATCACAAGAGTTTAAAGTATATATTCACGCAGAAGGAATTAAACATGAGACAGAGAAGATGGTTAGAATTAATCAAGGACTATGATTGCTCGATAAACTACCACCCAGGGAAGGCTAATGTTGTAGCTGATGCATTAAGTAGAAAGGAGAGACTAAACCTGTTGACAACTTCAGAAGAATTGGTCAGAGAATTTGAGAAAATGGAATTAGAAGTCAAGGTCCCAGTTCAAAACAATGAAAGAGTTTACAGCATTCAGTTTCAACCGGAGTTACTCGAGAAGATTCGTCGTTATCAAGAACAAGTAATGGAAGAAAGAAGATCAGAGTTGACCGGAGAAGAATTTCTAAGTTCAAAAGATGATAAGGGAATTAAGCGATTTGCATCGAGAATATGGATTCCTAATGTTACAGAGTTGAAGGAAGAAATTATGAGTGAAGCGCATAACTCGAGATATTCCATTCACCCAGGGAGCACAAAAATGTATCAAGACATCAAGTTGAATTATTGGTGGCCCAACATGAAGAGGGAGATTGCAGAATGGGTAAGTAAGTGTTTGACATGTCAGAATGTGAAGGCAGAACATCAACGACCAAGTGGACTTCTACAACCTTTAGAGATACCCGAGTGGAAATGGGAGCATATTACCATGGATTTTGTTGTAGGATTGCCCCGAACTAGAGCCAGCCACGATGCTATTTGGGTTATTGTCGACCGACTCACTAAATATGTGCATTTCCTACCAATTAGTGATAAGTATTCTGTTGAGAGATTGGTGAACATATACCTAAAGGAGATTGTAGTTCGTCACGGAGTACCTGTTTCAATTGTTTCTGATAGAGATGCCCGTTTTACTTCTCGATTTTGGAAAAGTTTTCAAGAATGTCTTGGCACGAAGTTAAATCTGAGCACTGCATATCATCCACAGACCGACGGACAAAGTGAAAGGACGATTCAAACAGTTGAAGATATGTTAAGAGCCTGTGCACTTGATTTTAAAGGAAGTTGGGATGAGCATTTGCCCCTAGTCGAGTTTGCTTACAACAATAGTTACCATTCGAGCATATGTATGGCACCTTATGAAGCTTTGTAAGGAAGGAAGTGTAGATCACCTTTATATTGGGATGAAGTAGGAGAAAGAAAGATACTAGGACCGGAATTACTTCAACAAACTAAGCAAGCAACCGAGGTTATTCGAAAAAGGTTAGTTGCAGCTCAAGATCGACAGAGGAAGTATGCAAATCAAAAGAGGAGAGACAAAGCATTTGAAGTGGGAGATAAGGTGATGTTGAAAGTTTCACCTTGGAAAGGAGTAATGAGATTCGGAAAGAAAGGCAAGTTAAGCCCCAGATATATAGGACCTTTTGAGATTCTTAAGAAGATAGGACCACTAGCTTATCAGTTGGCCCTACCTCCAGACCTTCAGCATATCCACGATGTGTTTCATGTTTCTGCGTTAAGAGAATACCATTCTGATTTCAGACATGTTATAACCTACGAGCCAGTGGAGATACGTCCTGATTTATCGTGCGAAGAAAAGCCAGTGGAGATCCTAGATTACAAAGTGCAAGAGTTAAGAACTAAGAAAGTGAATTTAGTGAAAGTACTTTGGAGAAACCACCAAGTTGAGGAAGCCACGTGGGAATTAGAAAGCGAAATGAGGAATAAATATCCGGAATTGTTTAGTGCATAGTTTTGATTCCGAGGACGGAATCCTATAAGGGGGGAAGACTGTAATAACCACGAATTTTCGAATAATATTTTAATTTTGAGCCGAATTTTAGAGTCTCGTTTTAATTAGTCAGCGGGAGAAAAAAACGAAATCTTTTTACTAAATATATTAAATATTTTCATCTTGATATCCTTTCAATTTGTCCCCCATTTTTATTTCTTTTAATTTAATAATTACCACTTACAAAATAATAATTAGTCATTATGGCCACTAAAAATGTTACAATGATTTTGTCCTCCATAATTGTTTCTTTTAAATCCACTAAACAGATACATCATTGTGTTTCGTGGAACACTAATATTTTTTAATCAAATAACATAAAATCGGTCATATATTTTCAGGGATGGATCAGTTTTGTCATTTCTGTTCTTGTAAAAGAGACCCATTTCTATCTCTTCTAAACCAAAACAAAATACTCGAGTCATATTATCTATACAAAACCACAGATTTTTTTTCTTCTTCCCCATCCTTTTCCCTGCCAAAAACCGAAACAGCAGCCAAGGTAGTTACATTTTTCTCTCGATTCAATATTTTTTTTCTTTCTTGTTGTCCTTTGTTTTTGTGATTTGAGAAACTGGGGGGGTGGTATTGTCGAGACCAGTTTGTTGTGGCCGTGGGTGTTGTCGTGTGAGAAAGGAAGAGAGAGTGGAGGATGACGGAGAGGAGGTGAGGGTGTGCGTGTGGCTTTGTGCGGTGATGCGGTCGGGGTTTTGCAGCGGAGAAAGGAGGAGATTATTGGTGGTTGAATCGGTGGTGTAGTTGTGGTTGAATTGGAGTTAAAGGGAAGGAAAGATTGGTGTTGTAATCGGGAGAGAAGGGTGTGATGTTGTTGTTGTAGGAGATACAAGGGGGGGTTCGAGTTGGTTAAAGAGGCATCGAGAGAGAGATAGAACGAGGGAGAGACAGGGAGAGCCGAGAGAGATTACGAGAGAAAGAGATTAGAGAGAGATACAAGAGAGAGGGAGAGAGAGAGAGAGAGAGAGAGAGAGAGAGAGTGCAGAGAGAAATTCATTGTTTGTTGGGCTGTGTGGCAATCGGTAGAGAGGGAGAGATTACAGTTCGAGAGAGGAGGGATGAGTCTGAGAGAAATGAACGAAGAGAGACAGAGATTGTGAGAGTTAGACGCAGGGGTGGGACCCACGGTGGGGGAGTGGGGCCCACGAACATTTTTCTGTCAGTATTAATAAAACGATACAGTTTTTTTTGTAAATTAATGATTGTACGTTAAAAATCGAGATTTTATTAGTTGGATCGTTATTTAAATTAGTTGGTAATAAATAATTTATTAAAAATGGTTTAATTGTTTAAATTAATTAAATAGAATTATTTAGAGTTTTTAAAACGTAAATTAGATATTTATTAATTGGATAATTAAATAATAATATATTGTGATTTTGAACACAATTTTAGAGATTTATTGAATTGTTAAAAAAAAGGGTATATTTGTGAATAAATAGAATAAAATATGTTTTATTTTGGAAAGGTGTTTTTAATATTTTCCGGTTTATTTCAATTAACCGGATCGAGTCAGATTTAATTTAGAGATTAATATTTTATTAAAATAAATTAGGATTTGTGAGGTTATTAAAAGTGGAATTCTTTAATGAACTATTTTAAAATGAGATTAATTATTTTGGATTTAAATTGAATAAAAATGGATGTTTGAATTTTTCATTTTGAGCAAAGAATTTAGATTCCCAGATATTAAAAATAGGATTTATTTTTGAGATTTAATTCCTGAGTTCGAAGAGAGATTTATTTATCCGGGAATTATTTTCCGTTAATTTTTCAAGAGATATTTTATTATTATATTTAAATATTATATTATCGGATCGGGAATATTTTATTCTGAAGAATCGCTCACGTATTTCTGGTTGCCATTTTTTAGAGAATAAATTCTCGAGACGTATATCGACGCCAAGTTCACGGGTAGAGTATAATTTTTATCTGCATTCATTTGCACTTCGAGATCGAGGCAAGTTCATTCCTACCCTAACTTTTGGAAACTGTGAATTTCTGTTCATGTTATTTAATTCCTTAATTATTTTCGAGATATTATATATTTAGATTATCTGTTGCTCTGTATGATGCAATAATTTCTTTTGAGAATTATTTCTTGTTAAATATTATTATGCTGTTAAGTTAGTTTATTTGAGAATTATAATCCCTATAAGCGTAGAAATAATTTAGTTGCTATCGGGTCGATCTCATTAATTCGAGACGACTATTATTTTGATTCAGTGAAACTAATCTCATTCGTCTGAGATAGTTAAATTTATTCTTTTCGATTGAATTTATTGTACAAGTTCAATCGTTATTTATTGATTATCTTTTAGTTAGTTCCTCGTTTGAACTAACCGATAAGAGTTTAAAATTATAATTGTTAGAGATTTTTATTCGTCGATCAAGTGAAAAATATTCTATTTAAACGTTCATCAATGTTGAGTATTATAAATATTGAGAAGTACTATTTGTTCAGTACGACTCCCAATTACTTCAATCTTAAGACTATTCTCATAAATTCGAGATAGTTGATTTTATTGTCAAGGTTTGGCATTTTGTTCGTGTCAACCGATAAATTATTATTATTGAGAATTTACATCAGTCCATTGTTCGGATTGGTGGAAAAATCGAGTCAGACTGGCAGTCCGCCAGATTTGTAAATATTTTCTGGAAGAATTATCTCAAGTCATCTGTACCTAAATATTCGGGAATTCTGTATTCTACTGGTCAATTTTGGGCAAGAGGCCCATTATAGAGAAAGAGAGACTCGTGTACCGTTTTACGGACCCGAAAATAATTAGGCACTTTGTTGCCATGGTTGAATTGATAACCATTATGATGCTAGCATTCATACATATATATATTATTGTTGATATCGTATTGTAGCCGTGATCGGGCGAAGTGCGGTGTCATTGGAGGCCGGTATTCTTGGTTGGTTAGTTGATCGCCCCACCGAGATACGGAGAGGTGGAAGACCAGTTCATTCTTAATTCATGAGTTATCAGAGTTATATCAAATGAGTTATCGAGTATTCTGTTTCGAGATGAGTAATGAGTCTTTTGAGTATTCTGTTTTGAGATAATTTTTGAGTCTTTCGAGTATGATATTTTCAAGATGAATTTGAGCCAAATCATATTGTGATATCCGATGTTACAATTTTGAGTACTTATTTCTGTAAACTTTATTATATTTATATACCGAGCGAGAAGAGAACTTGCTGAGCACTATAGTTGCTCATTCTTGCTTTACAACATTTTGTTCAGCTGTCAATACGGAAAGAGGCGAGACGTCCAGCCAGGGCTATAAAGGCAAGGGGAAAGCGCAAGGCTATGGCGACAATAATTAGAAGATCTAGATGGAATCTTTATATTTCTACTGTTGTGAACTTTTGTAACATATTATTTCGAGATGTATCAAGTTGGATTGTACTGTGTTGTGAAGACGATCTTGGACCTGCGGAGTGGGACATTTTATGCTCCGTTGTAATAAAATTTGGTATTGTTATTGCGTTATCATATTGAGACAATGTGACGACCCGAGTCCCCGGTCAGGGTGGATTTGGGGGCGTTACATAAAAAATACCATTAATAGTTTTTGTTAAATTATATTTAAAACTTTAGTCTAAATTATTTTTGTATTAATTTTAGTTAGCTATAATTTTCTCTATTTTAACTTTTTCTATTTTATCATGTGTTATTTATTTTAATGCAATCTTTTTTATCTTGTTTTTTAAATTAAAAATACCATTAGTTACTTTTAGTGAAGCATAGTTTTAACTTTTAAACCAATACTCTGGCCCAATTTCTAACCACTTTTAAACCAATACTCTGGCCCAATTTCTAACTTGTCTCTAGCACATTTCTACTTTCTAGTGAAATTACTTTTCAACCCAGACGACCACCTGAATCTCCCTACGCCATATAGGATATAATTTTAATTGGTCATGTTTGTCAAATCTTAACTCCAACTTATAAATTACTTATTTTAGAAAAAATTTTGTATTTACATATTTTTTTAAGAGAAAAATGTTTATGAGGAGTTTAATATTCGTTATTTTGCAAATATAAGTTACTTATTAAATAAAAAAATACATATTTACGTACTTTTTGCCAGAATAAGTAAAAATAAAAGACTATATCACGCACAAACTATACATTTGCATCAAATATGCCTTTGTTTATTGAGAAAAAGGATCCTGAGATAGATCTCAGGGAACTTTTCCTGAGATACATACAAAATAAATTTAAATTTTATTGGACCCGCAGGGCTAATTAAAAAATTCTGAATTTACTAAAACGCTCATCCCAGTTTTACATATAAAATATAGGTATCTCAGGGAACTTACCTGACATATATCTCATGCTCATTAATCTCTTGTTTATTATACACGGATTATAACTAACTTTAATTGGTCCGTTTGTCAAATCTTAACTCCAACTTATAAATTAATTATTTTAGAAAAAAATTCGTATTTACATATTTTTTCAGAGAAAAATGTTTATGAGGAGTTTAATATTCGTTATCTTGCAAATATAAGTTACTTATTTTAAAAAATACATATTTACGTACCTTTTACGAGAATAAGTAACTTATTTCTGACAAATAAAATTTTTCAAATGGGACTTTTAAGCTAATTATATACGGGTTTTTTTTTTTTTTTTTTTTTGATAGTGCTTGGGGATCGGGTTGAGTCCTTAATTGGCAGTAGAATAAGAATTTTGCTTACACGTCTGAACAACTTGATTTGCACTACAAGGTTTTGGCTTTCCACTTGTACTTCAAGCTAAGGTATTTTTACCCCAAAGCTTTCTCACTACCATTTTTTATCTTATAAGAAGCCTCCATATCTTCAACTCATTCTCCCCAATTGGTATCTCTCTCTCTCTCTCTCTCTCTCTCTCCCTCTCTCTCTCTCTCTCTCTCTCCTCTCTCTCTCTCTCTCTCTCTCTCTCTCTCTCTCTCTCTCACACACACACACGGGACACTAATAGCTTGCAAACTCTATTCACTGGCAGTTGGACTTCTCAATCACAAAAAGAAGAAATGGGATTACGCTCTAGAATCAAGAAAATGATAGCATGCAATGGTATGGTAGTGCATCGTCATGTTGTTTGTCTATTTGCAAAATAGCTGTCGGATTATTGAAAACTTTTTATCAACTCCCACGGCTGCATTTGTACATTTTCTTTGAATGTTGAATGTTATATATGTGGACACAATCAATCAATCAATATTCTCATTCGTACCGGATAACATATATTAATCACTTCTCTCATTGTTATTTATAATATACATTTGTGATTTGTTCATATGCAAATGCTAACCTTGTTTATTTTCTTATGTTAGGAGATACTCAAATGGAATCTCCAGAAGATTCAGTAGAATTGGATCTCCGAGAAGAATATGCTAATGCATTTCGGACCGAATCATACATTGACTTCTGGACATGTGTTGTTTCATTAACTGATGGAGGAGCTTCCGCAAAATCTAAGCCACTGAGCTCAACAACAGCTGCTCGGCTCCCATCTTATCGCCTATTCGCAGAACATCTCTTAAACCCCGATCAACCTACCGTTATTAGAATTCTCAACTTGGCCCCTGTTAAGCCCAAAAACCATGCACTTCTGCTAGACTATTTCTTAGAAACTTCAAATGCTTCTATCTTATGTGGGATTTTACTGAAAGATATTGGTCATGTTCGCAGACGATATGGATCTTTGAAACTAATTCTGAAAACTATGGAATCGCCTTCGCAGATAAATAACTTACCCGTAATTCTGACCCAGTTAAATGATTTCTGTCACACCTCGAATCCGTTTATTAAATCACCTTCATCTCCTCACAATATACAAACCCTACAAACCAGTTGCTTCACTTTGCTCAAAAGACTCGAAGTTAACCGAGACAGGACTCGAGCAAAACTCCTTACGCGCAGCAAAATAAAACTCGGCTCGGCCATTATTCTAATAACCTTAACAGCCTCACTAACTATTATCATAGTAGCGCACGCACTAGTAGCGTTAATGGCTGCGCCAACTATTGTGATGACCACGGCTTCAACTGAACAGTTGGCTAAATGGTCAGCTCAAGTTGATGTCGCAGCTAAAGGAACTTATATACTAAGCAGGGATCTGGACACGATCAGTCGGCTTGTGGCTCGACTTGGCGATGAGCTAGAGCATATGCGAAAAATGGTGAAGTTCTGGCTAAAGAGAGGAGAAGATCAACTTCAAGCCAGCGGAGAGGTGGCGCGCCAGCTGAAAAAGAATGACCTCAACTTTAGTTCACAGCTTGATGAATTAGAGGAACATTTGTACCTATGTTTCATGACTGTTAATAGAGCTAGAAATCTCGTTATAAAAGAGATCAATGATCCGAATACAACTTGATACTAATTAGTTAAGAGTAAAGTGCACTTTGTGTACGCGCAGTTAGGCTGTCAGACCACTTGGGATACTGGACTTTAAAAAGTACCACGGGCTATACTGCACTTCACTTTTCGTTACACAAAGTATATCGCCGTCAAATCTGTTTAACTCTGTTAAAAAATGCAGGGGTAAAATCGTCTTTTATTCATCATCTTCTTCAACAACCCCATTTCCACCATTAACAATTTATTTAGAACTTGAAGCTTGTATATCTCATTCATTTTTTAACCAAATCAACTCATTTTTGCATAATATACGTGTTTCGATAGCCACATTTCCTCGTGGCCTTGTATATATAATTATTGTCTGTTCTTTAAAGTGCAACTAGCTAATCTTCATCTCATGTCATTACATAAACAATACCAAGAAATCTCATGGTAAATTAAATATATATCTAAACTTTTCTCTATTTAACAACTCACCCACCCAAATGACACAACCAAGCAACACACTTGTTCATCAATAGCTCTCTCTGTATTTATCATGGTTTCAAATTTATGCACACCTAACAAGACCAGTTTATTCCCAACTCTACAACTCCAAAAACCCACTGTCACCACTTTCTTCTTCTTTGCCGCTTGCCTCATCCTCTCTGCATTCTCTTCCTCCGCTTCCTCACAATCTTCATTTCAACCTTCCAGAAGTCTACTTACTCGCCTACTTAACAAAATTCCTCACCCAGTTGTTATCTTGTGATGGCTTTCGATTTGGGTACCAACGCAAAACACCTACTCCAAATATTAACCGTTTGATTAGTCAAGGGACAGAAGCCGAAACAGGGCTAATACCTGTTTTCCCAACATTAACATTTCCAAATCATAACTCGATTGCCACTGGATTGTATCCAGCTTATCATGGAATCGTTAGCAATTCTTTTACTCGTGAGGGAGAAAGAGACGATCTTAATGCAATTTAAATGAGCTGATTTGGTTAAAAAATGAATGAGATATACAAGTTCCAAGTTCTAAATAAATTGTTAATGGTGGAAATGGGGTTGATGAAGAAGATGATGACTAAAAGACGGTTTTACCCCTGTATTTTCTAACAGAGTTAAACAGATTTGACGGCGATACACTTTGTGTAACGAAAAGTTAAGTGCAGTATAGCCCGTGGTACTTTCTAAAGTTCAGTATCCAAAGTGGTCTGACAGTCTAACTGCGCGTACACAAAGTGCACTTTACTCATTAGTTAATAACTCTTTGCATCGTTAATAGATTAAAATCTTTGAAATTTTAGCATTATCAAATTATTAATTATTAAAATAATACAGTACAGTACAGAAAACAGATTTTGAGTCTACGTTTATTTTGTTGTCGATTTTTATATTATTTTTTTCAGTGCAACAGAGAGTTTTTTTTTTTTTTTTTGTGAGAGTACTATGCAGAAATGAGTTATGTCATGAGACAAAGAACAAACTTAATTTTTTTTTTTGATCATTTTTATTATATATTTTATACGTTTTTGATATTTAAGTACTAATTAAATACCCACTTTTTACTATTTCAAATCCAAAATATCTATTCCACGCACGTGCCCTATATATCCATGGGATATGCCTATGACAGCTGGGATACGGCACTCGTGGTGGAGTAATACGTGGGATACGCCACCAACAGAGTAGTATGTTCGTACTATAGCTTGAATACACCACTATCAGATGCGCATCTCCATATTCGCATATGCTAGTGGCGTAACCACCTACTTCTCCAATTCACAGAAAAACGTGAGTTCTGGCGATTTTTGTGCAATTTTTGAGCAAATTCCGGCGATGCTCCGTTCAATGCCATCTAGTCGTTTTCCCATAGCATACTATATATCAATCAACTCGGTTTTCCATCTCCTACAAACCTATATCCTTATTTATCCATTTCCAATAACGAATTGAAACACCCAAATTGTGACCTAACTTTTCTTCGATTTTTCGATTTGCTCGACATAGCCCCGAGGCCAGATTCTAATAAATCGATAGGGGAAAAACGAAGTGTAAGGAATGGTGATGGTTTTGATGTGCTCAGAGAGGCATATCAATGAGCTACGGTGACGGAGAGGGGAGGCGCGAGAGATGATAATAGGAGAATCTCTAATATAGTAATTTGATTTGAAGAAGAATATAAACATGATAATTTGACTTGAAGAGGGATGTTAGGAGATAAATATGGTAATTTGATTTGAAAAGAAAGTATAATAAATTGATTTGAAACGAAAGTTTAAGAGAATTTTTATATGGTAATTTAACTAATTTTAGAATAATATAAAAATGATAATTTGCCTTGAAGAGAAAAATTTAGAGGAATTTAAAGATGATAATTTGAATTTGAGAAAGTTTAGAAAAATGTAAGAGAACTGAAATTTTTGCTAAATTTTAATATTTAATAATTCAAAAAATTAAGAAAATTGAAAAGATAGATTGAGACAATTTGTGCGGCACCAGCTCATCACCCATGTCTTCTCCTTTGTAGAATAGTATATTAGTCGACTAAACCGCTATTCGTGGCAGCTTTATTATATATTTTCTTCAATCCTAAGAATATAAATCATTTAAGAAAAAAAATTAATAAACACATATCTATAAATTACACACACACACACACACACACACACAGATATATATATATATATATATATATATATATATATATATATATATATATTAGTAAACACAATATAGATTGTACATATAATATGTACATAACAATAAAAATAAATTTTTTACATATTTTTCTTCATTCACACCAATTTGTATCAAATTGTTTTGGTCCGACAACTCTTATGAAAATATGTATTTTTAGAGAATATATATATATATATATATATATATATATATATATATATTAACCGTATGTAAAACTAAGATTTTGATAAAATAATTTTTTTCTCTCATCATGTCCTTTATATGAAGATACAATAAAATGATAAACTAATGTGATCCAATGGGTACTTGATTTGTTTCAATCCAATTAGATTTTTCAAACCCGAAATTTGGAATTTGGATTGAGTTTTACTTTTTGTTATAGCCAAAAATTGGATTCGGGTATTTTGAGATCGATTCGGGTCGATTACGGGTTTAATTTGGGGGTTTCTTGGATAAATTAGGGTTTTGGCATGGAATTAATAAAGGAGGACGCGCCCTCACCTTTTGAACATGGAGGGCGCGCCCTAGGTGAGAAAAGGGAGGTGTTAATAGTGTTTTTAACTGATTTTTCAAAGATTATTGAAGAATTCCCGCCAGGGGCATACCAGGAGGGGGATGTCCGTCGTAGAGGCCTCCAGGGGTGTTCCTGGATTCAAGGACCCTTTCTTATACACAGAGGGGGTGCCTTCAAGTGGAAAGATGGGTACTTTTTTGTGTGTGCTTTGGAGCTCTGTTCCTGTTATCAATGGGCGCGCCCTCATTGCGAAACTTCGGGATAATTCTGCACTTTGCACCCAAAATCTCTGGATCACTTGTCATGCTATCTGGTGGTTGCTTCTCATTCGGGGGATAAGAATGCGCTCCACACTTGGGGTAAACCATGGCTATACCTACGTCTATGAAATCAGGAAATAGCTGGTAGCGGAAAGGACTAGTCCTCGATGGGGGAAGTTTCCTTATCCGTGAAGTCTTCAGATCATGGATGGGCCTTGGGCCTTTGTGGTTAGGCCTCATAGTGGAACTTCCAGAAGCTGGATCGTCAATTCAAGCCCGTTTGGGTTTCTTGCTCGCCAAAAACTACGTGGGCTTGATCCCCTATAAATATAGGGGTACGTAGGCACATTGAGGGGGATGGAAGAGAAGAGCTCTAAGAGCCACCACCAAAAATCCTCTCAATCTCAGCCCCCAATTCATCACAGCCACCACACTCCGGTGACTTTTCCGACGAAGAACCACCGTCATAGATCTTCATTCCGGCGACGAACCTCAAACTTTATTGTTACCAAATTCCTCCGTCAACAAATTGGCGATAGAAGGAGGGGCTGCTGGTCAAGATCATAATCCAAGGATGATGGATTTATCATCACAATGAAGGTTCTTATGAAGCATCAAGCGAGATCCAAGGGGTAGTCCTCCATAAGGTTGCATATTTGTGGCAACGAGGAAGATCCAAGGATGACGATTTTTGGCAGGGGGTCGAACAAGATCTGAAGAAGGATTCGAACACAACCTGGATTTGAAGGATGGTTCTAGAGATGATCTTTGGACTGCTGCTACAAAAAGATGGTTCTGGGTATGTTCGGTGCCTTTGTAGATTTTGCATGGACAGGAATGGTACAATTGGATCTTAAATCTTTTGTTGAGAAGATAGAAGGGTGCGATTACTAGAACTTCATTTGACTGCTGCATAGCCTCTCTGTCTCAATCTCCTAAATAGAACCATATTGGACGACCGTCACGAAAGAGGGGGAGGAGATTTTATATGAATCTTGAATTTGGATCATTTTGCAATCTACGCATGTCATTCTTGCGCATTGCCCCCTTCGTAACCTCGATTAATTAATAATCTCAATAAATTAATTAAATTTGCCAGTCCCAACAATATTAATTTATAGAGATTTTGCTGTATATGGCTATACTAGCTGCATTTACCACTCTATTCTTGACACTATAATTGATATTGCCGAGCCTAAGCCAACTGTGAACTGCAGGAAGAAGATTGCGATGGAGAATCCCCAAGAAATCTCAGGGCACGCCCTGAGGGTGGTATCCATGGTTCAGATGATTTCCAACAAGTTTTGGGAGAATTCGATGACTAAACACGCCCTCATCTCCAGGATGCCTCCTCTAGGTAATATCTAAGACTTTCTGTTAGATGAATTATTGCAAGTGGTGGGAAATCTTGTTCATAAAAGATCTCAAGAATTGTCAATTGCAACATTCCAATCTGTAAGGACGCGCCCTCAACATGTTAGATATTCCTAAGAGGCATTTCCCTCTAAGGACGCCCCCAGGTAGCACAGGTCAGGGCGCGCCCTCAGCTAAATCCGGCGAGATAAGGAGAACCTTGCTGGAAAGAGAAGGCCTCCAGGGGTTTGCCTGATGAGAAGGCCTATAGGGGTTTGCCTGATGCGAAGGCCTCTTGGGGTTTGCCTGATGAGAAGGCCTCCAGGGGTTTGTTTGGTGAGAAGGCCTACAGGGGTTTGCCTGGCCAAGAATAAAGAGAAGTACTTGGAATCGAGGCCCCGTGATTCATAGCGCGTGCCCCCTGATTACAGGTCGAGGCCCCTTGGACTTGAGCGAGCCCTTCCTTGAGATTTCGTTGGTAGATAATGAAGCCAAGGATGTAGATATGACATTGTTTGGCCTAATCACCAAGTAAAGAATAGTCCTCAACATGTTGCTAAGGGCGCACCCTCTAGAGAGAGAGGCCCTACAACTGTTCCCTTGATTCCTCATAGTGCAACTAGTAAAAGATAGGATGAGAATCCTCAACCCTAGAAAAATGCTCTACGTTAAGACTCAGCTTCAAGGAAATGGACAACTTCAGGAAAATCCTCCAACATAGGACGCGCCCTCAAGGAATTCTCCCTTTAAAAACCTTTCCGGTAAGGGCATGCCCTCAAGGAAAAATTTAGATGCTCGAGTGGACTCCAATACCTACGAGGATAATTTACTGCTCAAGTGAACTTCAGAAGGAAATAAGCTATAGAAGTGCGGCCCCGCGAACCTTAGAGTGTGCCCCCTGATCATCAGGTTGAGGCCCCAAGGTCATGAGTGAGCCCCTCTACACAAGAATGACATTCTAAAATGAAGTATTCGTTACGATTATCATTAAGATGCTCATCCGGACTAGAAGAGACTTTGTCATTGCCCTTGGCAACTCCAACGGTTCTCTCCTAAAATTTCCCTCTTGGGATGCCTTTTTAAGAGATGCTCCTTTAAGGAATGATATTCTGATGCTGGGGTGTAGTACTGACGCACCTTCCTAGCCCTACATATGCAAGTATTTCATGACAATTTGTATGAACAACGGAATACCCCCACGGGGATGCCTCTTCATGAGATGCCTTTTATAGGATGCCTCTTTGTGAGATGCCTCTTCGTGAGATGCCCTTTATTGGATGCCTCCTAGTGAGATGCCTCTTCGAGAGATGTTGTTCATAGGATGCCTCATTTTAAGATTCCTCTTCATGGGATGAAATTTGAAGTAGCCCGTGACCGGAGAATGCATTCTATCATTTTGTGAAGCATTTAAGGGAGAGGTCCCCGAGTAGTCATGTGAGCGATTGATGGAGTATTTTTAATAGGGTAAGGCTTCTGCCCCCATTATGAACAGAGTGATGCTTTAGCTCCTCATTCTACCAGAAGTTGATTGAAGTAGGGCAATGCCTGAATAGTAGACTACAAGTTATATTAATTACCTCCTAGTATAGGAGGGTAAGTCCATGTACACTTTCCCTGGTCTTAGTTGAGTGAAATTTTCAACTTTTTCGAGAATGCAAGAATGTGCCTGTAGGGCGCGCCCTAAAGGGTGAGTTTGAATAGTTCTTGTACAATGGAGGATGCGCTCTCGGGTAGAAGATGCAATGCGGAACTTTTCCTTGTAAGCATGCAAGCCTTCCCTCTTTTGAGGACGTGCCCTCCATCTCCACAGCCTTTTAAAGCCCCAGTGCATTTCTCTTAGATTTGATGGTTGCAGCTTCCCAGACTCTGAAGTCATCAATCCACTTCTAGAGGGTGCGCCCTTGGCTTGGGGGGTAACCAAGCCCACCATGAAGCTTATGTTCAATAAGAGAAAGTAGGAGAAAATCTCGGAGTATCCCATAAAATCATCATCGAATGGGGAAAGCACTTCAAGTTGAAGAAAGTTCTCGAAGATGTGAAGAAGTGCAAGAAAAGAGGTTTCAATTGGTGACTCCTCGAATGTTAGATTATTCTGATCCCATTATTGAACATCCAAGTGAAGATAATTGTGATCACAGGTTGTCAGATGTTCAAGAGTCATCGCTCTGGGCGCCCACTAGTGAAATCCAGCGGGATGAAGAGAAAATGGCCAGGGAGAAGAAAGGCTTTGAAAGATTGAAGGAACGCTTAGTGACGACGATCTAAGGATGGTACTCCTTGAGCATCAGAAAAAAGAGAAGCACTTGGAATCGAGGCCCCGTGATCCATAACGCGCGCCCCCTGATTACAGGTCGAGGCCCCTTGGACATGAGCGAGCATTTCCTCGAGATGGTGATCCACAGCACGTGCCCTTTGATTACAGGTCGATGCCCCTTGGATATGAAAAAGCCCCTCCTCAAGGTAATGCTGGAAGAAGAAGTAGCCGAGCCCATGGAGATTGGAGGATGGAGAAGTATCAAGGAGAGAGGCCTTCACAACAAAGAAGGCTTGCCCTCAGGAGATAGATCTCCTCGTATCACTCAAATTCCTTCAAGTACTTGTAGTGAAGTGAGGTCGAGGGCGCGCCCTCCCTCTAAAGGAAAGCATCAAGGAGGTTCTCAGGGGAATCAACGACCTCGGGGGAATCCACAGATTGAAGAAAATCCACAAGCTCAAGGTCAAAAGGAACAAACTCAGACTCAAGAGGTAATTCTCACACAACTTCATGCCGGAGCTCCAGGAAATGCTCAGATGACAGCTCAACCTCCACCCTTTGGGGGTACTCAAACAACTGTGCCACCAAATGTTCAAAATATTCCAGGTGTGGGGATTTTTAATGTCGACGACTTGAAGAGGCTTCTTTCTCACTTGGATGGAGGAATGATATCTGCTACAACACAAACTTCTTCTCCATTTTCAACAGAGGTTAGAGAGGCACAACTCCCTACAGGATATAGATCTATGACCAATGATCTACGTTTTCATAGAAATGTAGACCCTGTGGAATTCTTAGAACATTTTGATATTGAGATGGATGTTTCTCAAGTGACTGCTTTAGCAAGGTGCCAATTGTTAGCAGCAACTTTCAGGGAGAGTGCTCAGCAGTGGCTTCAGAAACTTGGTCCAGGGGTGATTACCTCCTGGGAAGTGATGAGGACTTTGTTTTTGACTAAGTTTCAAGCAGCAGTAAAATACGCTCCTCCTATCACAACCTTGGCCAACATTAAACAGCAGGAATGAGAAAGGTTACAATCTTATTTCAAGAGGTTCAATACAAAATCCACCTTGGTCAGGGGAGCAACAGATGAGACACTCAAGAGTTTCTTGATAGATGTATTGTAGGTAGGAACAGATTTCTGGAAGTATCTCCAAGGAAGAGACTCGGCTACTTTGGCTGATGTGTTTGCACAAGCTAAATCTTTCAAGATTGTTGAGTAATCCTTGGTAGACAATCGGATAATAGATGAATATGGAAATTCCAAAGGGAAGACTAATAAGAGGAATGATAGGTCTATGAGTCATGTTCACCATGCTGGGATTGGTGCTAATTGGGTGAATTCCTCTGAAGTTGGAAGAAGTTGGGGACCGCCGGATACTTACACTTATAATAGGAGGCCAAATAATTATACTCCCTTGGCGGCTTCAGTTGAGCATATCTTTGAGGTGAACAAGAATAAGGGACTTTTCAGAAAGCTAAAGCCTCTATCTACTTGGCAAAGCAAAGATAAAAAGAAGTATTGAGAGTATCACGAGTCTACAGGGCACAACACTCACGAGTTGAAGGATGAAATTGAAGACTTGATTAAGGAAGATGATAGGTCGAATACACAATATATAATCAAGTACCGTATGAATAAGTAACAAGAACACACGTTTTAACTCTTAAAACTGTTTGGAATTAATAATTCCTCTCTCAGTGATGTAAAGTATCACAGAGAGCTGCTTAGGTTACAAGAATGATATTCGTTCACGATAGATACCCTTCTAGGGTTAACCTAACTGTATTTATAAGATATACAGCTACGTACAATCGTAAATTGATTCTCCTAAAATTAAGCTATACAATTGATATCAATTACGATTGCTACACGTCTTCTAAGTCAACTCAATCTCTTTGATAGCTATCCAATCTTCAAAGATATCGCTTCCATATTAATATTAAATTAATCTTCAAACTCTGTTGACTTGTAGACGCTCCCAGTAGACAGACTTTAGCAAACTCTGTTCTCTCCATGCTAACAGTGTTTGCGCTTCCATGTATTCAGCTATCAGTGTTTACGCTTTCCTCTGTCAGCGTTTGCGCTTCCAGCAATCAGCGTATACTCAAACTCTGTTACAACTGCTTTCAATAACAAGTTAAACTCTCTTTACCTGTAACACTTAAACACTGACATTAAATCACATCAATTATATCTAACAATCTCCCCCAACTTGTTCATTAGAAAAATGTACAAGTTCATAATAATTGATGATGTCAAAACTAACAAATAAAAACAAAGTGTTTAACATATAATCAGAGTTCAAACTTGACTTAGCAAAATTTACAGAAAATTCGAATTACTTACAAATTCTGTCTACCTAACCTCCTCAAGATCTGGAGTTGTTCTGAGATAATCAATCAACAACCTCCTCTCAGCATTTTCAAGTTCAATCTCCATAGCTACCTTGATCTCTCTTAAATCTGGATCATTCTCATCAGTTTGAAAAATAGCAGCTCTGAAATCATAGATCTTGTTTCTTCTCATTTCATTTCCCAATCTGATAAACTTCATTTCTTCAGACTTCACATTAAAATCTAGAACAGTAATCCCAAGATCAGTCTTCAGCTTTGTAGTTCCCTTCTGCATTTCAATCAAATTCCCATTCCAGTCTCTGTACTTTGGAACATACTTGCTGTATTTCATATGTCTATTTGCAAGACTCTGTATCATCTTTTGTCTGAGCACATTTGCAACTGATTGAGCTCTTTGATTTCTTACTCTGAAAATGTACAGAACATACTCTAGTTCTTCCCAGAATTTCAAATCAATATCATTCTCAGCAATCTTGAACACCGTTCCATCAGCCATGAAGTATAACAAGAAATCCTTCCCTAAACTTTTCTGATGAACAAGCTGCACTGACTCCAGTCTGTCTAAACTCTCTTGAGTGACACCACGACCTGGAACAGACAATGAAGAAGGATCTCTGGGAGCAACATTCTGTCTTTTATCTCTATGTGAGCCAATGCCTCCTTTGTTATATGCAATTTTACCAGATAAAGCTCTACCATCAGTAAAATCCATTGAAGCTGTAGCTGGAACTGTAGCTGCAAGACTCGAATCATGAAGAACACCTTTTCCAAATTTTGATTTCAGCTGAGAAGACAGTATTGGTGTAGTCACAACTTGTGTAGCAACAGAGGTTGTGTCTTCATTCTTCTGTACAACATGTGTATCAACAGAGGTTGTAATTATCATTTTATTCTTGCTCTCTTCACCCATCACTCCTTTTAACTTCAGCTTGGCATCAATAGAAGACTTTCTAATCAGCTTTCCTTTATCTTCTTCTTCTTCTTCTTCTTCTTCTTGAATACCAGATAATCTCTCTTTGATCTCAATTCCTTTCATTGCAGGCCTTGAAGACTTTGAAGCTTTAACAACTTTCTTCACTTTCTTGGACTTTTGAGCTTTTAAATGCTCTTTCTGCAACAGCTTTTCTTCAGCTTGAATATCCTCAAGTGTAGCTTCAGCATTCTCTTCACGAAATAGTTTCGCAGCCAATTCTTCATCTGTTTGTGGATTGTCAGAGTATGACAAATCCTTTGGCTTTGAACCAGAAGTACTCTGAGCATTTGTATCTATCACCAAGTTAGGCTTTGACCTTGTAGACCTCCCATGTCCTTGTCTAGAATTTGCATTTCTTAAGCCCTTGTCAGCATTGGTACCTTCATCATCAAGATGATCTTTCTTTGACAGAGTTTGAGTTTGCTTACACTTGGTTTTAGCAATTCTCTCCCCCTTTTTGACATCATCATCATCATCTTGAATCAGAATTGAGGTGATTAATTCAAGAGAGTTTGCAATGGAATCAACCTTCTCATTTAGTAAAATCTGATTCTTTTCAACTGTGCTCAGTCTGTCATTTATATTTGCTTGAGCTTTGGCAAATTGTTGAAAGAGCTTAGCATTAGCTAGTTGAGCTTTCTCTTCATGAGTAGCAACTTCTGTTCGAAGATCAACAATAGATTTCTGAGTATCATCAAATCTATTATTCAAAGTTTTGATTTGAATCACTGTGCCTTGCAAACAAGTGAAAATTTCTGGATTTTTAATCTTCTTAGAATTGACTTCAAGAAACTTTTCTGCCCTTCTAGGAGGAAAAATACACTCTGACTTGTACCAATCAGCAGTTTGCTTGGCCAAATAACCATCATCAATTGCATTATTAGAAGGCCCAGCAAAATCTGGTTTTTCTCCTGTTTTCTGACCATCAGTCTGATTTTGTGGTTGTTCAACTCATGTACTCTTAGCTTCAACTGAATCACTCATCGACTCACTAGTAGAGGCAACAGAAGCAATAGGTTCTTGAGCAGAAATAGGTTCTTGAGCAACCTGTTTTCCTTTATCAACTGGAGTTTGCTCTGAAGAAAGAACCTTTTCTGGTTTATCAACCTCCTCACCATGAGCAGAAACATGATTAGCATCAGAGTTCAACTCAGTGTGTGATGCAACCACAGTGTCTTCAAGAACAACAGTAGGCCCATCAGCAACACCAGTATCGATAGAAAGTGTAACCTCCATGAGTGGTGGAGTAGATGCTTCATGATTAAAAGAAATTGGAATTTCAGCAAATTCTTCCATTGGAGACAAAACATCTCTAACAGCTTCATATTCTTGAACCTTAACAACTTCTGGTTCAGAAAGCTTGACTTCGGATTCTGGTATTATAGGTTCTATGATAACCTCTGGCTCACCAGTAGGAATATCAAAAGAGATTTTCTCTTGAGCCTCTTCAACATGCTCATCATCAGAATCAGTTAAAATAAGCCTTCTCCTCTTAGCTTGAGGTACTGCAACCAATTCTTCTTCTGCACTAGAACTTTCACTAGAACTTTCCTCAATCGATGGTGTTGAAGGTCTATTTGCCCTTTGTATGAATCTTCTAGAATAAACAGCCTTTGGAGTTGTCTGTTTAGCCCTAGAATGTTTGGTGTTGATTGCAGTATGTTTCTTCCTTTTTGGCTTTGGTGGTGGTTGTGGATGAGTGGTAGTGACAGGGTTTGTTGGTTCAGTAGTCATTTGGTCAGATTGTTTTTGAGGTTCTGTTTGTGTTTGAGGTGATATAGGTTGATCAGTGGTTGTTGGTATCGGCTCAGGTGATTGAGTAGGTTGAGATGGGATGTTTTCTGTACGATCAGTGGCTAAAGGTTCAGGCATAGATTGTGGTTCTGGTTGATGTGGTTCATGTGGTTCATGGTTTGGTGATGGAGAATCTTGTGGTTGATTGACAAAGTTCTGTAAAGCAAGTGGCAATACTAAAGGAGGTATGTCTTTTCCAACATCTTTGTTAGTCATATCAGAGAATATTCTCTTAGTGACTCGAAAAGGTTGAATTTCATCAGCTTCATCAATAGTTAACCCAGAAACACATGCATTGAACAGAAGTTGACAAAATCTAGCAAAGTAAACTGTAGTAGACTCTGACAACTTATCACCCAAATTCATTAAAACATATCTACCAAAATCAAAATTACTGCGATAGAGTAGAGAATACCCAATTTGCAGACTGTCCATTGGAATAGCATCCCAGTTGGTGACCTTCTTTTGGAATGTCCTGGTGATACAATCAAAGAAAAAATTCCACTCTTTTCTCAAGTTTGGCCTCCTCACACTGCCCAGCTTGGCAAGTGATTCCATGTACCCAATCTCTGTTAGCATTTCCCTCAGATTTTGCTCAGAGACAACAGCATATGAAGTATGTGTGTCGAAATCCATGACATCACGAACAGTTTGTGGAGTAATCACAAACTCTTGGTCTTCATGAGAGAAGATGATAGACGGAGCTCCATTCTCTCCTCCTTCTATATATCTTGAGTTTTGCCAGAAATTAACAACTTGGGAAGCAGATAGAGTAGCCGGTTCAACCAGCGCTTGCCCAATCTCAGATTCTCGAAGAAAATTTTGCATTAGATGGAACGCCTCTGGAGCCCGGTCGTTCTCAAGTAAAGCTGCATAATTGTTAGGCACAAAACGTAGACCAAAGACAGTGAAAGGTTTAGTTGCCATTGAATCAAGAAATAAGCAAGAATCAACTGTGAAAATGTTTTTCAAGAAAGGTGTTTGTGAAAATGCCAAAGTGAAAAACAAAGATGTTTTCTGTTTTGGTAAAGTGAATACGAGTGGGTAAAAGTGATTGTGGCAAAAAGTAATTTGAGTTTTAATTAAAAACTAAACTCAAACGATTTTACTTGAAAACACGCAACTGTTCCCTTGAAAAGTGTAAAAGTGAGACATATTGATGAGTGAGTGGGACACGTGTCACACATGCAACGGTTCACTTAATACATGCGCAGTAAAAGCCATTATTACCGCTGTCGTTCCGTTTATCAAGACACGTTACCACTAATTATACCAATTAACAGTTGTCAACTACTCCATTTACTCCAAAATTTTCAAATTATCTTAATGAAAATTTACCTTAGAGTACATAACACAATCAATCAGTGTTTGTCCAATTTTCAATCTTTATCACAAAAACCCTTTCAAAAATGCACAGTCGTGATTTTCGTGTGTGAGTAGCAGAGTTTACCAAATCAATTTTTATAGCATCTAATATTTCATAAAATCCATAAATCAAAACAATAAACACTGAATGCACAAACTCTCATATTAAACACAGAGTATATGATGAATGCTAAACTCTGTAGTTCCTTAATTACAGAAATCTGAATATCCCTGTTCCAGTTTATGTTCATGATTATCCAAGTAAGCACACAGTCATTATAGACAAAAATATCAAGAGATAAACATCAAAGCATCATTCAGTGAGTTACATGTCAAGGATTGTCTCACAAACTCTCACATCACACAAGTGTTTAGGTGAAGTGTTTACTCTCAGATTCAATCAGTAAAAGCAGATACTACCATAAGCTTGAATGTCCACCAAATCTACACCACTTCGATTATATTTATGCACAAATCAAAAGGACTTTGTTCAGGGTTATAATTGAGTGAAATCAAACAGATGAGAAGAGATGAGAATTTCTAACTGAACAATTTATTTGATCAAAATGTTCAGTCAAATGATTAGTACATATTTGTACAAGATGATCAGTATATATACCCCCCCTTTTTTTTTCATATATATATACTGAGTAAGATATCTTTTCTTAAGAAATACTCACCTGCTTGAATTTGATTTAACAAACGAATATAACTGCTCTTAATACTTCAGTATTCAAGAAAAATGAGCAGTTAATTTGGCTCAAAGGGGTTTACTAAGGGTAGTGTTTTATGAACAGTGTTTATGATCAGTGTTCAAAGATGTTTTGAACAGTGTTTGAAGAAAGATGGTTAATCCTAATGCCTTTATCATCTTCATGCACACATATATCATGTAGTCCCAAAATGGTTTAATGCAAGTTCTAGAGCAACATACTTACTGATGAACATCACACAACAATAAAATCTGATTGATATAAAATGTATCAATCACTTATTCTGCTCAAAATCTCACAGGGTTCAGACATGAACTGTTTCTCACCAAAATAAACAATGACACATCTCAAGTTTTAAAATTTTCACAAGTGCAAACAAAGAATCATCAAGAATCAAGTATGACTTGAAAACAGAGTGTCACTAATCAGAGTTTAGAGTTCATCAATATCAGAGTTATTCATGAGAGGCAATGCATGCAGTATTCATAGATTCAGAGTTTAGGATCAAATAAACTAAGAGATGCTCTAAATATGAAACAGTATCATGCTGTGTTAACTTACTGTGCAATTTCTGATTAGATTACAGTGACTCAAAAAGAATCTTGATTTTTTTTACTGAAAATCATGCTCTATACATTTTTCTTCATCGGTATTTTCATTCAGACAAAAATCAACTCAGAATTCACAGAGTTTAACAAACGTATTAACAGTGTATGACCAACAATCATGCTGACAGAGTTTAATTAATAAGGTTCACATAGCACTTTAGCAATTTACACAGATATGAGCAACACATTTTATTTGAAAGAGTTTGAGTCTAACCAACATGTTTAGTCAAAACCAGATACCATCCCTAGTTCATTGACCAGTCTTGTAAATGTTGCTTCACTTAGAGGCTTTGTGAAAACATCTGCAAGTTGTTGATCTGTAGGCACAAAGTGAAGCTCAATATTGCCTTCCTCTACATGCTCTCTGATAAAGTGATACCTTATGCTGATGTGCTTGGTCATTGAGTGTTGTACTGGATTACCTGTCATTGCAATAGCACTTTGATTATCACAGAAAATAGGTATTTTACTATACCTCAACCCATAATCCAGTAATTGATTCTTCATCCATAAAATCTGTGCACAACAGCTACCAGCAGCAATATACTCTGCTTCAGCTGTAGATGTAGATATTGACTTCTGTTTCTTGCTGTACCAAGACACTAGTCTGTCACCAAGAAATTGACAACTTCCACTTGTGCTTTTTCTGTCAATCTTACAGCCAGCAAAATCTGCATCAGAGTAACCAAGTAGCTTAAAATCTGATTCTCTTGGGTACCACAGTCCTAAGGTTACAGTTCCCTTGAGATATTTGAAAATCCTCTTCACAGCTGTTAAATGTGGTTCCCTTGGATCTGCCTGAAATCTTGCACACAGACAGGTGGCATACATGATATCAGGTCTACTAGCTGTTAAATAGAGTAGAGAACCAATCATCCCTCTGTAACTTGTCATATCCACTGATGAACCTGTATCTTTGTCCAGTTTTGTTGCAGTTGCCATGGGAGTTGTTGCAGATGAACAGTCAAGCATACCAAATTTCTTGAGAAGATTTCTGGTATATTTTGCTTGATTAATGAAAATTCCATCATCTGTTTGCTTCACCTGTAAGCCTAGAAAATAGCTTAACTCTCCCATCATACTCATTTGATATCTAGACTGCATGAGCTTGGCAAATTTCTTACAGAGTTTATCATTAGTAGATCCAAAAATGATATCATCTACATATATCTGAACTAAGAGCAGGTCATTACCAGATTGAAAGTAAAACAGAGTTTTGTCAATAGTACCTCTATGAAACCCACTTTCTAGTAGAAATTTAGCAAGTGTTTCGTACCATGCCCTAGGTGCCTGTTTGAGTCCATAGAGTGCTTTGTCTAACCTGTAGACATGATCTGGATATTTTGGATCTACAAAACCAGGTGGTTGTTCAACAAATACTTCTTCTTCAAGTTTTCCATTCAGAAAAGCACTTTTCACATCCATTTGAAAAACCTTGAATTTCTTGTGAGAAGCATAGGCAAGAAACATCCTTATTGCCTCCAACCTGGCAACTGGTGCAAAAGTCTCATCATAATCTATTCCTTCCTGCTGTGAATAGCCTTTAGCTACCAGTCTTGCTTTGTTCCTTGTGATCACACCATCACTGTCAGTTTTATTTCTGAAAACCCATTTAGTACCAACAATAGATCTGTTCTTTGGCCTTGGTACAAGGGTCCACACCTCATTTCTCTCAAATTCATTTAGCTCTTCTTGCATTGCTGTTATCCAGTCAGCATCTTTCAGAGCTTCTTCTACTTTCTTTGGCTCAGTTTGTGACAAGAATGCATGAAACAGACATTCATTTGTTGTTGCACTTCTTGTCCTTACTCTTGCATCTGGATCACCAATAATTAAATCAGGTGTATGTGACTTAGTCCATTTTCTTGCAGAAGGCAGATTGCTTCTGTCATCATGTGATCCTCCCCCTTGATCCATGCTCTCCTGATTTTCTTGGTGCCTTTCTTCACTTTCTGATGCTCCCCCTGAATGTGACTGCTCAGAATTTGAATGTTCAGAGTTATCAATTGAGTCACTATCAGTGTTTGAATTATCACTTTGATGTGATTCTTCATGCTCCCCCTCTACTGGTTCTTCCCTTGTTTCTGATTGAAAAGTTTCTTCAGTGTTTACCAGTAGAGGTTCAGAATTGACCTCAACAGTGTTTGTCAGATCTGTATCATCCGAGTTTAATAAATCTTCATTTTCAAAGTGCAGTTGATCATGCTCATTAACATCTTCAAGTCCAGTTATTTTCTTGTCATCAAATGACACATGAATAGACTCCATGATCACTCTGGTTCTCAGATTATAAACTCTGAATGCCTTTGTTGACAGTGGATAGCCGACAAAAATTCCTTCATCTGCCTTTAGGTCAAATTTGGTCAACTGTTCAGGATGAGTCTTCAACACAAAGCACTTGCATCCAAAAATATGAAAATATTTTAGATTTGGCTTCTTCTTCTTCACCATTTCATATGGTGTATTACCATGCTTGTTGATCAGTGTTGCATTTTGAGTAAAACAAGCAGTTTGAACTGCTTCTGCCCAGAAAAAAGTTGGCAACTTTGCTTCATCTAGCATGGTTCTGGCAGCTTCTATCAAAGTTCTGTTCTTCCTCTCCACTACACCATTTTGTTGTGGAGTGCCAGGTGCAGAAAACTCTTGTTTGATCCCTTTACTCTTGCAAAATTCTTCCATAGATGAATTTCTGAACTCAGTTCCATTGTCACTTCTGATTATCTTCACTTGATGCTCTGACCCTTTGTCCAGTTGGATTATATGTTCTGTCAGTGTTAATGATGTTTCATCCTTCTTTGCAAGAAAATATACCCATGTGAATCTGGTATATTCATCAACAATGACTAATGCATATTTCTTCTTTCCAAGAGACATCACATTCACTGGACCAAAAAGATCAACATGTAGTAGATGATAAGGATCAACAATTGAAGACTCAGATTTGCTTTTGAAGGAGACTTTTCTCTGTTTAGCCTTTTGACAAGAATCACACAGTCCTTCTACATTCAACAAGGACTTTGGTAGACCTCTTACAAGATCATTCTTGATTAGCTCATTGATGTTGTTCAGGTTCAAATGAGAGAGTTTCTTGTGCCATTTCCAACTCTCTTCACTGGACATTCTTGTAGACAGACACACTGCTTTGCCATCAGTGTTGGTTGACAATTTTATTTCATAGATGTTGTTGTGTCTGTTTCCAACTAGAGCAACTTTCCCTGTAGATTTACTGATCACTTGGCAATATTCAGGCTGAAAATCTACATGATATCCTCTGTCACAGATTTGACTCACAGATAGCAAATCATGCTTGAGTCCTGGAACCAGAGCTACATTTGTGATGATGACATTTCCAAGATTAATATTGCCATATCCCAGTGTATGTCCTATGTTGCCATCTCCATAGGAAACTTCTGGGCCAGCCTTCTCCTCATACTCTGATAGCAGGGCTTTATTTCCAATCATGTGTCCTGAACATCCACTGTCCACGACTAGGGTACTGACCCTGGTGCCCTGCAATCACAAACAATCACTGATTATTAGTTTTAAGGATCCAGACTTGCTTGGATCCTTTGGCTTTCTTAATTCTGTTAGCTTTTGCAGCGGAATTCACATTAACAGAGTTTAAGCTAACTTTTTCAGAGTTTACATTTGCAGAGTTTACTTTAACCCATTTCAAATTTGGTTTGGGTTCATAGTAATTATGGTAAATAGCATGATAATCTCTGCAAGTGTAAATAGAATGCCAAGTACTTCCACAGTGTTTGCATAAAGTCTGTGGTCTTGTTCTCACATAATCACTCTTTACTGCAGTTTTAGAGGGCAAAGAATTAATGTTTTTATTCTTACTGCAGAAATTAGCAAGATGATTAGTGCTACCACAGTTAAAGCATGTTTTCCTAGGAGCTAATGAAGCAAGCATTGGCTTTATTCCTGATGTTATGCCTACCTTACCATTTCTGTTTTTCTTAGGCATTCTCTGTTTGTTGACAGATTTTATCTCCTTAAGCTTATGCTTGAGTTGTTTATCTGTCATTAAACCAATGTTAGCCTCTTTAACAAAAGTTTTAGCATATGACTCTTTAACAGCCTTTTTCTGTGCTTCAGTCTTAGGTCCACCTGTTCCCATGACATTACCCTCAGATGAACAATGTGGTCTAACCTTTACCTGATTTTCAAATCTAAGTTCATCTCCTACAGAGTAACCTAGACCTACTGTATCTGACTGAAACACTTCTTGAGTGTCTTTACCAGAGTGTGTCCAAGTTTTAATGATGTGTTTAGTATCCTCCAATTCAGATTCTAGTTGCTTATACTTACCTAGCAACTCCTGTTCAATAAACACTGCATCATCTCTCTCTTTTTGAATTTTATTCATGTTCTCTAGCTGTTCCTCAACAAGTTTATTTCTTTCTTTGAGTTGAGAACACTCAGACTTTATCCTCTCATTTTCTAAAGTCTGATCCCTATAACTGATATGCAATGCTTTAAGATAAATTCTCAATTCAGTTATATTATCAGTGTTATAAGCATAGGTAGTTGGAGGTACCTTGAGATCATCATTTTCAGTCTTAGTAGTAGCCATGAGAGCATAGTTGACTTCCTCATCTGAATCTGAAGTGTCTGCCCAATCTCTGCCTTTGGTGTAGAGTGCCTTTTCAGTTTTACCCTTCTTGCACTCAGGAGCATAGTGACCCATCTCCTTACACTTGTAGCATTGAATCTCAGACTTATCTTTCTTACCAGATTTGAAGTCCTTTCCCTCAGATTTCTTGAAATTCTTCTTGTCAAACTTTGAGTAGTCCTTGGAGAATCTCTTTCCCTTCTTGAAGTTCTTGTATCCCATCTTCTTGAAGGTCTTTACCATCAATGCAGCCATTTGCATCATCTCCTCATCATCTTCAGAATCAGATGATTCATCTGTGTTTGAGTCAACATCAGTGTTTGATGACTCATTCTCTGAATGAATGACTAAAGCTTTTCCTTTTGCCTTTCTCCTTGATGCTTCCTTCTTTGATGGTTTCTCCTCAGCCTTAAGAGCAACAAACTTTGACTTTCTACTAGATCTTTTGTTTCTCTGCTCCAATTCCAATTCATGGGTTTTGAGTAGTCCATAAATTTCATCAATCTCTGTTTCACCAAGTTCATAATTATCTCTTATAGTGGTTGTTTTCACATCCCACTTTTCAGGTAGAGAGAGAAGAAACTTGAGATTTGAATCTTCTAAATCATACTCTTTGTTCACCAATGACAAATCATTGAGCAGTTTACAGAATCTGTCAAATGTTTCTGTCATGGTTTCATCAGATTTTGCCTCAAAATGCTCATACTCTTGAGTGAGTATGTTCCTTCTGTTCTTCTTAATTGCAGGAGTTCCTTGACATCTAACCTCAAGTGCATCCCATATCTCCTTTGCAGTTGTGCAGTTTATCACTTTATTAGACATAACATTGTCTAACGCACTGTGAAGTAAATGCCTTACCTTCGCATCCTTTGCAATAGATGAAAGATCCTCAGCAGTTAGATCTTTCTTCTCTTTTGGAATAACTTTTGATTCCTCACCGGCAGCAGCAGCAGATAACTTTGTAGGTTTGTGAGGACCTTCATAAATTCTGTCCAGATATTCTGGATCTGTAGCCTCCAGAAACATGGTCATCTTCACCTTCCAAATTGCATACTCTAATGGCCTCAGTATAGGAACCCTAATTGTTTCATACCTACTAACAGTAGTAGGAGCTTTCTCAGATGGTGGAGGTATCTCTGCCATTGATTACTATTGTGTTTGGATCTTTAACTGTAATAAAGTAACAGATTTTGCTTTGATACCACTTGATAGGTCGAATACACAATATATAATCAAGTACCGTATGAATAAGTAACAAGAACACACGTTTTAACTCTTAAAACTGTTTGGAATTGATAATTCCTCTCTCAGTGATGTAAAGTATCACAGAGAGCTGCTTAGGTTACAAGAATGATATTCGTTCACGATAGATACCCTTCTAGGGTTAACCTAACTGTATTTATAAGATATACAGCTACGTACAATCGTAAATTGATTCTCCTAAAATTAAGCTATACAATTGATATCAATTACGATTGCTACACGTCTTCTAAGTCAACTCAATCTCTTTGATAGCTATCCAATCTTCAAAGATATCGCTTCCATATTAATATTAAATTAATCTTCAAACTCTGTTGACTTGTAGACGCTCCCAGTAGACAGACTTTAGCAAACTCTGTTCTCTCCATGCTAACAGTGTTTGCGCTTCCATGTATTCAGCTATCAGTGTTTACGCTTTCCTCTGTCAGCGTTTGCGCTTCCAGCAATCAGCGTATACTCAAACTCTGTTACAACTGCTTTCAATAACAAGTTAAACTCTCTTTACCTGTAACACTTAAACACTGACATTAAATCACATCAATTATATCTAACAGAAGGATTCCTAACTAATTGGATTGTTAGAGAAGTTAAGAAGCACAAAGAAAGTTCTGATAGAAGAGACGGAGTGCGCGCCCTCCGTAATGAAGTTAAACCTGAGGAGAAGAAATTTGTCAAAGAAGGGAGTATTCATACAATCTTTGGAGGACATCACCTGGGGGGCGACAGTAACAATGCTTTGGAAAGATACGCCAGGGAATCAAGGCATAGGACCTTGACTAATGTGAACAGCTTCGATTTGAGACCGCCAAAGATGTTCAAAGGCGAATGCGTGGATATTTTCACTGAAGATGAGGCAAGATGGGTTTACCACCCTCATAATGATGCCTGGGTGGTGGCCATTCAGATTGGTTCTAAGAGTGTGCATCGGGTGTTTGTTGACAATGGAAGCTCAGTAAATATTTCGTACTACAACACTTACAAAAAGTTGGGACTTCCAAACAAAGACATGCTGTCAGAGAACGCATGGATTTATGGTTTTGGCTGAGGAATTTGCTCATAATCCCTTGGTAGGGCGTCCTTTGTTGAAAGAAATGAATGTTTTGACCTCTATTTATCATCTCCCAATGAAGTCTCCTTTGTTAGACGGAGGAAGTCTTTTATATCTAAGTTAAATTCTATAGTTTTGCCAGCATAGACAACAAAACAATAATATTTACACTAGATTCTATAGCTTTGTAGTTCGATTTTTCAATTTGATATTTGTTTTTCCGGGTTTTTTTCTGGATTTCTGAGAAGATGAAGATCATTTCATCTTTGAACAAGAAAAACATTCATTAACTACAAAGTGTCTATACAAAATGTTAAAAATCCAAAACTTACAACTGAAGAAATGAAAAACAAAATATATACAACCCACAGCTGCTAACTAACTTTCCCGCTTAAAGTAACAAACTCATCATATTGAAAAGACTAAACTGCCCTCTAATCTTATTTACAAAATACTGATATAAGCTAAGTCAATATCCCCCCTCAAGTTGGACTTGGAGAAGGTAGAACAAGACCAAGCTTGGAAGAAAAAAATCGAAGCTGTGTAGAACCAAGAGATTTTATAAACATATCAGCCAATTGCAGATAAGATTGAATGTGATAAAGTTTGATGAACTTAGCATCAATATAATCTCTGATAAAATGACAATCAACATGAAGATGTTTAGTACGCTCCTGAAACACCTGATTTCAACAATATACTGAGCTGCAGTATTATCACAAAAGAGATCAATAGGCAAAGAAACAGAGACATGAAGATCAGCAAGAAGTCCATGAAGCAGGATAAGCTCACTGGTGGCATAACTCATGCTCCGATATTCAGCTTCACAAGAGTCTTTTGGAAGTAGTTTTATGCTTTTTTGTTTTCCAGGAAATCAAGGAATCGCCCAAAAACATAACATAACCAGATAAAGACTTAGTAGAGAAAGCACAAGAACCCCAATCAGAATCACAATATCCTTTTAGAAACAATTCATTGTGAGAAGGATAAAACAGACCCCTGTTAATAGTGCCCTTAAGATACTGTAACACATGAACAACAGCTTGGAAATGAGAATCTGCAGGAGAATTTAGAAATTGACTTAACTGCTGAACAGGATAAGAAATATCTGGCCTGGTCATGTTCAAATATAGCAATATTCCAACAATTCTTCGATAAGATTTATGATCATCCAAAGGTGGTCCATCCTTGATACTAAGATGTAGATTACTATGTAGATTACTAGGAAAAGGAGTACAAACTGTTTTGCAAGATTCCATACCAGTATCCCTCAATAAATCCAAAATATATTTCCTTTGATTAAGAAAAATACCAGATGCTGACCTTGTAACTTCAATACCCAAAAAATATGACAAAGAACCAAGATCTTTGATAGTAAAAGCCTTATGAAGATAATCTTTGACGAACTGAATATAGGAAAGAGAATTGCCAGTAAGAAGCAAATCATCAAAAGGTGGTGGTAACATTCCACTACCTAGCTGTTTGTCTAAGTCCATAGATAGACCTTTTAAGTTTGAAAACCATACCAGGAAGAACATTATAACCAGGTGGTGGTAACATGTAAAGTTCTTCTTCCAGAAAACCATGTAAAAAAGCATTATTAATATCTAGTTGATGAATAGGCCAATTTTGGCAGCTGCAAGAGCAATCAACACTCTGATAGTAGTAAACCTAGCAACTGGACTAAAAGTATTTTTATAGTCCTTCCATTTTATTTGTTTATCACCTCTTGCTACCAATCTAGCCTTGCATTTATTTAGAGAACCATCGGGATTGAATTTTACTTTGTAAACCCACTTACAAGCAATAGCAGTTGTATTAGGAGGAAGAGGAACTAAATCCAAAGTATCATTCTTCTCAAGAGCCTGCAATTCTAATTCCATAGCTTGTATCCATTTAGGATCATTCTTAGCTTGTGAATAGGAGCTAGGTTCATGAATAGAAAAAACCTTATCCAAAGTGGCCAGATATGCTATATTAAAAGATGGCGGAGAACCAGAAAACGCATTTGAAACTTCAGAAGAATTAGTAGAAACTGATTTGGAAGGTTGAGAAACAATAAATCATCAAACTTTCTTGGAATAACAGAAGTTCTAGATGATTTTCTAATAGGCACAACAGCAGAATGCTGAACATTTTTAGTAGGAGGAATAGAATCAGAAACTGTATCATGTAAATTCCCATTTCTTGCAAGAGAAGAATCAAAAGTTTGTGAATGAGAAACTGAGTTGTGTGTATGACCTGAAATCTCCGGAACGGAAAATGGTGCAATAAAAGATGAATCAAGATCATAAAAATCTAGAACAGAAGTAGAAGATTCTGTATCAGGATTAGAAGAAGAAATACTCTGTTTAAAAGGAAAAATGTTCTCCTTAAAAATAACATCTCTGCTAACAACAACCTTATGATTGTCTAAATCATACAGTTTGTATGCTTTCTAAGCATATGGATATCCCAGAAAAATACATCTCAAAGCTCTAGGAGCAAACTTATCAGAAGGTTTAACAGCAGCATAACATAAGCAGCCAATAACCCTAAGTCTTGAATAATCAGGATCAGTTTTCATAAGAATTTTATATGGAGAATTCCAGGGTAGCACAGAGGATGGCATGAGATTGATAAGATAAGTTGAAGCTAAAATGCAATCACCCCAGAATTTAATATGTAAATTGGCATGAAGTCTAAGAGCCCTAGTTGTATCAAGTAAATGCCTATGTTTCCTTTCTACATGGCCATTTTGCTGAGGATTTCCAGCAACTGATTTTTGATGAATTATGCCATGAGATTTGAACAAGGTAGTGCAAAATTCTTGAAAAATTTCAGTACCATTATCACTTCTGATAATTTTGATAGAAGACTAAAATTGTTTCACCACATAGGACAAAAAAGCTGATATATCAACTGGAACTTGTGTTTTATTGTGGAGTAAATGAGTCCAAGTAGTCCTAAAGTGATCATCTAGAATAGTAAGGAAATAGTTTTCACCAAAACAAGAGGAAATCTTATATGGACCCCATAGATCAATGTGAACAAGATCAAAACAGCTAGAAGCTAAAGAAGAGGACTCATGGAAAGGCAACTTATGATGTTTGGCTAACAAACAAGCTTCATAATCAAAATCAAACAAATATTTGTTTGATACAAAACCAGATAAGTGTTGAAATTTAGAGATGGACATATGTCCAAGTCTAGCATGAAAAAGCTCAAATGAAACATCAGAATGTACATGAGAACAAAAGGATGTCCCATCAGGTACAGAACAAGCTGAAGAAGCAAAATGAGGAGAAGAAAAAATAGTAGAATCAGACAAAAGTTTATATAAACCCCCATGTCTGATCCCAACAGCTTAATGCACTTGTTTAATACTACCATCAGGTAAAACTATGTGAAGAGGTTGTGCAAGTTGATGTGTATGGGAAAAAATATCTATGGAAATTGCCATATGATACTGGAACCAATATCAACAATCAAAATATGTAGATCGGAATAAGTATGTGAACAAGTAGCATTAAGAACGAAAATTATACCTGCAAAGTTAATTGCAGATGAAGCATCAGAAAGAGAACCAGCAGCTGAATGATTTGATTACATGAACTTGAGAAACTCCTTGTATAACATTGCATTGTTATCTTCAGTAGAAACTGAAGAAGAAGGTATGTCCTGGATAGGAAAATCCAAAGGAGACTCTTGGACATTTTCAGCAAATTTACCAGTTCTGAAATTTATTGATAAATTTGAACCAGTTTTTCCTTTACACCAATCTGGATATCCAACAAGTTTGAAACACTGATCCTTTAAGTGTCCTTTCATTTTACAAATTCATAAAACCTGTCTAGCTTAATCCTCCTAATATCCTTGAAATCTTTCTTCTGAGAAAAACCTTGAGTTAACTACATTTGCAGCATTCTTAACAGACAATAATGCACTCATTTTAACTGTATGAGAATTAGCAATAGCATTTTACCTCTCAATCTGTTGAAGCATATGATAAACTCTATTTACAGTAGGTAAAGAATCCATACTCAAGATATTAATCTTAGCTTGATCATATGTCTTATTCAAACCAGCAATAAACTGGATCAACTTCTTAAGTTGATCACCTTCAACGAGCTTTTTCAAGAAACCACAAGAACACTTAACTAAGGTACCAGGAGAACAATCAGGCAAAGGTTCAAGAACTTGCAACTGATCCCAAACTTTCTTCAATTTATTGTAATATTCCATAATAGAATTATCATTCTGAGTAATAGAGATTAAGTTCTTATGGATTTCATATAATTGAGGTGCATTAGAATGACCATACCTCTCTTTGATTTCAAGCCACAAATCATGAGCAGACGGAGTAAAAATCAAGCTCTCAGCAATAGACTTATCAATCGAGTTAAGCAACCATCCTGTAATCATATAATTATTACGGATCCATTTCTGTAAATATGAAGAATCATGAGCAGGTCGTAGCAAAGTTCCGTCAATAAAACCTAATTTGTTCTTAGCTCCAAGCGCTAAATTCACACTACGACTCCGGTTCACGTAATTAATTCCAGAAACACAATTTGACCTAACTATGCATTTGAGTTATCATTCGAATAAAGGAAATAAGGATCGTTATAAATGATCGCTGTGATCGTTCCTAATGAGTGTGAAGACGAAGCAGATTGTGTTTGCGCCATAAGTGTTTGACAAAAGGCTTGAAAGAAAAACTAAGAACAATTACCATTGAATCTGATATTGATGCAGATTCAACAAAAACAAGAAAAAAACACACTGTTGAATCTAATATTGATGCAGATTCAACAAAAACAAGAAGAAAAAGAACAAAAAACAATGATCGAAACAACTGATCTGTGCAAGAAAGCTTCTGAACAAACACTTTCTAGATGAATCATATCAAACCATAACAAACCTGCATTCACTACCATAACAAATCTGCTCTGATACCATGAAAAGATGAAGATCATTTCATCTTTGAACAAAAAAAACATTCATTCACTACAAAGTGTTAGTGCAAAATGTTAAACCTCTAAAACTTATAACTGAAGAAATGAAAAACAAAATATATACAACCCACAACTGCTAACTAACTTTCCCGCTCAAAGTAACAAACTCATCATAGTGAAAAGAATAAACTGCCCTCTTATTTTATTTACAAAATACTGATATAAGCTAAGTCAATAATTTCTTTATTCCAAGCTCCAGCCTAGTAAAAAAAATACATTTAAGGTTAAATGATCTTACATCAAAACAACTTTTTTAAGATTTATTTTGTAAAACAAAATTTAAAGGAAGAAAATATAAAAGGATATTCAAAATTACTTATAAAACGAATTAGTAAAATTAAACGAATTTTGATTAACAAAAATTCAAGGAAAACACCAAAGGTATATTAAGATTGAATACATCACTGCCTAGCTAGCTTAGATTCTAGAAAATTATGAACCTATGCCAAGAATGACAGCACATTTTCAGCAAATTTTACCAGTTCTGAAATTTATTGATAAATTTGAATCAGTTTTTCCTTTATACCAATCTGGATATTCAACAAGTTTGAAACACTGATCCTTCAAGTGTCCTTTTATTTTACAAAATTCACAAAACCTGTCTAGCTTAATCCTCCTAATATCCTTGAAATCTTTCTTCTGAGTAGGGCTGAGCAAAACCGATCCGAAACCGAAAAACCGGACCGAAATATGTTAATTCGGTTCGGTTCGGTCCAAAATTTTTTGAAAATCCGGTTATTTCGGTTCTTCGGTCTGGACCGAAATATAGTTCGGTTCGGTCCGGTTCTTTTCAAAATATTTCGGTTCTGGACCGAATAAACCGAAATTTTTAAAACATATTTTTACATTTTATATATATATATATATAATATAACATATATTTACTAATTACATTTTATAGACACGGCACGGAGTCCAGACAGAAGACTCCAGATATAATACAGCTCACGTCGTAAACTCGTAATACAGAATACAGAGATTTGCTCATCGAGTGTCGCCGTCTTTTCGAAAACCTCTCCTCGTCGAGTGTCGCCGTCGTCCTCTGACCTCTCCTCGTCGTCGTACTACTCAGCCTCGATTTGCTCATCGTCGTAATTACTAATTAGGTTGGTTATTACCTTTTATATTTCTCTAATTTGTATCTATAATTGCTTCTTAATTGCTTATAGATTCTCGATTCTAGATTCTTGTATGATTGTATCTGACTATCTGTATGTTAATTAATTAATTCTTTATCAGTTTAGTGGAGAATCATAGATTCGATTGTAATGTTTTTCTTATTTTGTTACTTAGTTTAGTTATCATAGATTCAATTTTTAATTTGCTGCTTAGATTTCTTTAGGTTGTGTTAATTTGTTACTTAATTTATTTTCTTAATTAGTTTGCCACTTTGTATGTAGTGTACTAGTCTAGTCAGTCTGTCAGATTATTAATTTTCTTAATTTGTTCTTAATTTTCTTAATTAGGTCAAATAATGTCTCAGTCAGATTCACAACGAGACACATGGGGGATGGGAGATTCTAATGATGCTAATAATCCTCCAACTCAAGCAAGCTACGCCAAGAGAAAAAGAAAGCCTATGAAATCGAGGTCAGAAGTTTGGGATCATATGGAGAGGTTTGTGGATGCGGAAGGGTTTAAAAAAGCTAGGTGCAAGCATTGTGGTAAGGAATACTTGAACAGGTGCTTAATAATTGAACAGTTATGTGACTTGCTTCGTAAACGTGCACAAGCAATACTTGCTATTCTAGCTGTTGTGGTAATAACTAGCATATTAAGGTAATAAGCATCAGTACCTTTCGACGACCTTCTCCAGATATTTGAGCAATGAGCTTACCATTTGGACTAACAGCAACACTTAGAAGAACATTTGTGCATATCATTAAACTAGTAATGCATATCATTGATGTATTGCAGTCACCGTTAACTCATTCCCTGCATATCATTGATATGTGCCTAAGCTAGATGTGGACAGTAGCATTCAGACAGTTAAATAACATTTTTTTTCTTCTTTTTTATTTGCAGATAATGCTGGTCAGTGGTCAGCTGGTGTCCATCATCTTCCCAGGAGACTAGATGATTTGCAGGCTGCAGCCATTGGCTCAATGCTATTCTGTTCAAAGAGACTGAGACTCACAGTGCTTGTTTTTCTTGTCTGTTATAGACAGTTGTTTTGTTGATTTGTTAATTGTTATAGACAGTTGTTCTGTAGTCTGTTAAGACTTAAGACTTGGTTTATGTTGGTTATGAGTTATGACAAATTAAATTCCAGGATCCAGGCTAGTTATTTTGTATCAAATGATGACACATTTATGCATTTTTTCTGCACACACCAGACCTGCCACAATGCCACCAGACCAGACATCACTGCAGGTTTTTAAAAAAAAAAAAAATGCAGGGCTTAAAATTTCGGTTATATTGGATAGAACCGAACCGACCGAAATATTTCGGTTCGGTTCCGGTTCGGTCCAAAGCTGTAAATCGGTCCGGTTCGGTCCAAAAAATATTGCCTATTCGGTTTTCGGTTAATTCGGTTCGGTCCGGTTCTTGGACCGAACCGACCGAATGCTCAGCCCTACTTCTAAGAAAAACCTTGAGTTAACTGCATTTGCAGTATTCTTAACATACAATAATGCACTCATTTCAATTGTCTGAAAATTAGCGATAGCATTTTGCCTCTCAATCTGTTGAAGCATATGATAAACTCTATTTACACTAAGTAAAGGATCCATACTCAAGATATTAATCTTAACTTGATCATATGTCTTATTCAAACCAACAATAAACTGGATCAATAACATCTGTACTAATTTACTCTTGAACATATATTAATATATTTATGATGAAAAGTGTTAGAAAATCAAATAACATCTGTACTAATTTACTCTTATATTAATAATATGTAATTGACATAAAAAGAGGTTAATAGATCACTATTGTAATTTTTAGAAAACGTCCGACTTTGGAATCGATGGTTTCCTTAATGCAGGCTGGATAGTTTGATTGGTGTCAAATCCAAAACATAACGAGTAACCCACCAAGTATACATGGCCAAACCGGAACCGGAACCGGAAAACCGGACCGGACCGGACCGGGTCAAAACCGGTCAAAACCGGGTCGAACCGGAACCGGCCCTAAACCGCCGGTTTCTTTATTTTAAAGGTTCAGGTTCAGGTTTGTGTGTATTGAAATCGGTGAACCGGCGGTTCGAACCGGCGGTTCGAACCGGTGGTGAACCATTAATAATGACTGGTTATGTATTAATGTAGTATAGATTATAAAAATTATTGTAATAAATTTTATTGTTTGTTGTATTCTTGTAAAACATTTAAAATTTATTGTAATATATTTAATTGTTTGTTGTATTCTTGTAAAACATTTAAAATTTATTGTAATATATTTACTAATGATTTAATAAAAAAAAAGTACCAATGAATTTAACATTAAATTAATTTACGTGAAAGTACCACTTAATAAAAGTGAAACTATTATATCCTTGAACTTTTAAAACGGTTTGCATCTTACAAATTTTAAAAAATTACTTAGCATTACAATACTTCTAAATTATAATTCATTCCATCCAAATTCAGAAAAACTTATCGTATTTCGAAAAAAAACGTATCAAGTATAATATATATATAAGGTTCAAACCGGAACCGGAACCGGGTCTTGAACTGGGTCAAAACCGGGTCAAACCCTGAACCTGAACCGTCTGAACCGGAATCGGCGGTTTATATCCTGTTAAGGTTTAGGTTCCAGTTCAAGATTTTTACAAACCGGAACCGGCGATTCACGAACCGGAACCGGCGGTTCACGAACCGTGGCCATGTATACCACCAAGACATGAATAAAAAACCAAACATACTAAAAATTAAAAATGCTGTACAAAGTCCATAAATGTAATCACAAGGTGCACGGGCATTCTTAAATGTACGTAGCGCTACTCTGTAGTGTACAGACCAAACCAACGTGATAAGAAGATCTACGTCCCCACCTGGCGTCGGTTCTTGGGTTCTCTATTAAATATGCTCGTCCGTTGCAACATCCGACGCTCGCATTTCATCCTTTATTCTAATACACTGTTCGCAATTATAGATGAGATATTAGTCCAATAATAGTAACAGTACTATAATTACTTTGAATTAGAAAATGAATTTATAATTATATATAAACATGATACACCGATAATTATGTACACGGGTATGGTTGTGAAAATCGGGAGCGGAAATGAATTAGTGGTCGATGTATTTTCTATAACAGTCTTTCTAAATAAACTCTCGACGATATTATTGACAAATATCGAACTAAATCTAATCATTCAATTATTCGTCCATTTATTTGGTCATTACTGGTTTAACCATACTTTTTAAAGCCATAATAATGCATGCATTATTAATCAGAAGCTTAAAGTATACCAGTTTGGCCTTATTTTTGAACATAATTACAAAATAACACGTAGAGATAGAAAGTAGTAATGATTTCATTCATTCAATCATTCCTATTGGACTTTCACATTTATAAAAGTCCCACTCTTTCCTCTGTTTTCTTCTTCTCTCCGTCTATGTATTTGTCATCCTCATTTCCACATTTCATTCCGGCCTAAATTTCCGTCACTTCAATTCTCGGGCATCTATAGAAAGTTGATATTAAAGAACGGGAGTCTTTTGTTTTGTCTATATAGATTGGATATGAGTAATTTATCGAGTAACAGTTTTGAAACTGTGAATGCTGCAGCTACTGCTATTGTTAATGCTCAAACTCGAGTTCAGCCATCCGGTGCTCGGGTACGTCCCCGACCCCGATATCTATACTATATTATTAAAGTCGAAATATTGCATGTTGTATTCGGTTATTTATTCCTTATTTATAAGATATTTTTGTAATGGAGGTATTGTATTAATATGTGATCATTTGATTTGAAATTTATGTGATCTTTGTGTGTTAGATTTCTGTTGGTTTGATATGAATATAAGAGTACATGTTTAGATTTTTTGGGAAGGTGTGTGTTTCATGTAGTAAGGAAAATTATGTGGTCCATTGACTGTATGAAATCAAGAAGCTAACTGAAACTTTTATGTGAAAAGTTAAAAACCAAAGGCAAGAAGTAGTAGTGTGTTCCCTAGTATGATGTAGTATTCTTTTGTTGGGTTTATATAATTATTTCTTAACAAAAAAAAAAAGGAGCGTAAAAAAAGCAGCAAAAAGGTCTAACACATGAACAGCCTATTGATTTAATCTTGCTTTTTTGTAACTATTCCTTAAATCTTTTGTGTCCTGAATAGCTGTAACCCTCATTGCACAAGTTGGTTGTCACTGTACTTTGCCCTTTTAATATCTAAGTTTCTCTTCTTTTTTTTTGAATAAATTATCTAAGTTTCTCTTAGTTGATGTAGAAAGCTTGTTTCATTGGAGTTCAAAATTTTTACAATTTCGATGTCCAAAAGTAGATAACTGTACCGACAGTGGCGGAACCAGGATTACGAAACAACCAGGGTTAAAATAAATCATCGCCAATTTTTGGATATTACCCGAACCTTAAAAAAGAATTCTACTGAATTTGACTCATAAAACTTATTCTTTGATAATTGTCAGTTTAGCTAAGACTTCAAGCTAGGTTAGCCCCCTTTGATTTCACGCCTGACTGCAGAGGACGTATTATTTCCTAATTTACCCGTTACACGCATAACTAGGAATGTGTTTGAGTGTCTCTGGATCAAGTTCAGGCCTTGGCGTTCTGGTATTGGACTAGTACAGAACAAGAAAATTGGGGTCATATTTCAGTAGTTCATGTTGCGTTAATCTTTACTTAGCTATTGAAAGTGGTCAAAATAGATAAAAAGACCAATAAGTCGGAAGAGCTTTACTTGCTAATTTGTAACTTAAGTTGCTGATATTGTACAATGATTCTTCCAGTCAGAATGCATGTGGCATGGATAGGAAGAATATTTGGTTAGTATCGTTAGAAACTTATATGTATCAGCTTTGAGCTTAATATCAATATTATGAACTATGTATAGAGAATAAGAGGACAGATTTATGTTTTAGCGAAACATTTATTCTGTCATTTTAGGATCTTTTCCTTCGTGTAGTCTACCAGCATTATTAGTGTTCAGTCCAAATGATCTATTATCTGCGTGACTAACATTATTTTTTCAGGTCAGTTGTGTTATGAAAACTGTAATAATGCTTTAATACGAAAGTACTAACAGATGGGTTAGTGCTGAACTATAAATTTAAGCTTAGTGCTCTGATCTGATGTAGTTAGTGAGGTAGATTTTCACTATCTCCACTCAATGCATAAATAAAGACACCATCAGTACTTAATCAGCCAGTGCAGAACTGCACTTTTTCCCTGTTGAACGAAAATAAACAATCCCTGGGTTAATACTTCCTTTCATATCAGTAACATTTGCTTTTAATGTACACATCGAACTACTTCCAGTCTTTCAAGTTCTAAATTTGACCTCAAGATGCAACCAGGCATATTCCAGTGTTAGCTGTTTATTGATGTGGCAGCATGACACTCCTAACTTAGCCTGATGGGATACCATAATCTGTTAAGCAATTCCGTTTGCTAATCTTATATGATATTAGCTTTCAGTTTACGTTTCCAACCTGTCCCATAGATGCAACCTTGGTAATAATTCTATCACCTGAATCATCTGAGTGTCAGTCAGCTAGATATATTACTAAACATAGTAAATCTAATAATTGTTTATTTTGAACTCAGAAGAGGAGATGGAGAGGTTGCTGGAGTCTGTACTGGTGTTTCGGATCTTCAAAACACAGCAAAAGAATTGGTCGTGCTACACTTGTTCCTGAACCAACAGAGGCTGTAACAGCAGCCCCTTTTACCGAAACTATAAACTACTCATCCAGTATAGTATTTCCTTTTGTTGTTCCTCCTTCTTCCCCTGCATCTTTTTTCCAGTCAGAGCCTTCCTCTGGCATACAATCACCTGCCAAGTTACTCTCTCTTGCATCTCTCTCTGTCAGTGCCTACTCCCCAGGTGGTACTGCCTCTATTTTTACCATTGGACCCTATGCTTATGAAACTCAGTTAGTTTCGCCACCTGTATTCTCAACTTACACCACTGAGCCATCAACTGCTTCTTTCACCCCACCTCCTGAATCTGCACAGCTGACAACACCTTCATCACCCGAAGTGCCTTTCGCTCAGCTTTTAGCTTCATCTCTAGCTCGAAGTCAAAGGAATACTGGCCCAAATCAAAAGTTTCCATCATCCCAGTATGAGTTCCAGCCTTATCGGTTGAACCCAAGAAGTCCAGGAGGGTACATTATATCACCAGGCTCAACAATTCCAAATTCTGGCACATCTTCACCTTTCCCTGAAAAGCAACCTATCATTAAGTTTCGTGTGGAGGAAATTCCCATGTTTCTAGGATATGAATATTTCTCCTCACAGAAGTGGGGTTCAAGACTAGGTTCTGGAACTTTGACACCGAGTGGTTTGGGTTCAAGGTTGGGTTCTGGCTCTTTGATGCCTTATGGTTGTGTTTCAAGGTTAGGCTCTGGTTTGGGTTCTTTGACACCAACTAATAGAGAGCCAGTAATGAAAGTTACACCTGTGGAGTCCCAAATTTTTGAGTTGGAAACACTTGCCAGGTCAGACAAGATATCTGGGGAGGAAGTAGTTTTTGATCACAGAGTCTCATTTGAGTTGCCAACTGAATATGTTTCAGCATGTTTGAAAGAGGATTTGCTTGAAACAGAATCAGAGTGTCAAAAAAAGGTGACAACTGAGGGAGCTACACTAAGCAATAATATATCAGAGAAAGCCAACAATTATTGTGATTGTGAAGGCTGCACTGAACCTATTTTTCCAGGAGAAGATAAACGGGATAATCAGGAGCATCAGTGCCGATGTCTGCATCAAACTAATTCACTCGGATTGAGCAAAGAATTCATCTTTGGCAACACAAAGGGAGATGCCTCACACAAACGGACAAACCTACTCTTGGCATTGAGTGGTGGACCAGCAAGAAGGTTGTAGGAAAGAATTTGGTACCGAGAACCAGCTGGACCTTTTTTCCGATGCTGCAGCCTGAGGTCAGCTAATACTACCAAACATACCGAGCCTGCTTGTCTTCACATACGAAGTATGTAGATTTCAATTGAGAGATTTGAACATATGCAATCATTTTAAACCAGATATGATGAAATTGTAGAGGTAGTAATCTTAAAATTTGGAACAGATATAGGCAGAGATTGCATCACCTTGCTTTTCAGTGCTAAGGAAATCTCTATATTTTCAGCGCATATGTGGTTGATCATGAGCACTGCTATGGTTTTATTCATACCTCCATTGATGCATACATTAGAATGCATGCACATATGTATTAGGGATGTGAATTTGTCTACGTGTACCAGAAGAAAATGAAATGAAGTTCTTTTGTACAATCTATAGATCTTTACTTATTTCCTTTGTAGATGTGTATTTATTATGGTGGAGGATTCATTTGAGATCTTTACGGAAGCTTTCCTTCCTTTTTTTTTTTTTTTTTTTGCTAAATTTTACTGAAGCTTTCCTTGTTCTATTACTTACAAAATTCATGTTCAACAATCAGTTCTGTTATCTGGTGCGATGCAAGTGTACAACGTTAAAGATGCAAGTGTACAACGTTATAGTAATATAATGTATCTGTTGATTGCCTGTCAGTTGAGTTTATGGAATGGGATGAAGCAGCAAATAATTTAGGTAGGACGACTTGCATATATGGTATCTGTTTGATAAACATTTGCATTGAAATGTTTTAGTTTTCTGCAGACATTATTTTGTTGTCTAGCTATGCTTGTAACTTGAGTTGAATGGAGTTTTGTTCAAGGGGTTGATACTCTAGGCTTCTAGCATTTAAATGATAAAAATCCATCAAACTGAGTGAGAATATTTTTAAACAGGTACACTTGAAATCGTAAAATTTGAGCTTGAAAGTTCAAGAGATGTACCAAATAGAAAATGGATAAATATCATGTTCAAACTCAATGGTTGAGTTTGCATTGAGCAATGCCTGCCCAGATGAGCTCGATCTCATGTCTGCTTGCCGAAAAGTGGAAGTCAGAACGGTGCCTTCAGTTTCGATATGTTCAAGACAATAGCAACTTAGAGTTTTGGAAGAGTCACAACTTACCTCAAATGCAACCAAACCTGATCCTAACATAGAAACCAACATTTGAAATCTTGAGCAGCATAGGTCAAGATTTGTCCTGATGATAAGGATAACAGTGTGATTTGTCTGTATTCTGTAGTTAGTCCGCAACAAATGCATAAACTCGTGAAGATTGATAGAGCCCAATTAATGTAGAAAAAATTCACCAGAACTGGTCTGGAAAACATCCAAAACCTAAATGAGAACTACTTTTGAGTTGACATCTTCTTTTAAGTTGCCAACCATTTTGCATTACACGATGCATTCCCTCGGCAATGATTGGGTAGGGAGTCTTGTTGTCTATTTATAGAGTTTTTAGCGGTTAAATGCACCAAGTGACTCTTATCAAGGATGCTCTTAGTTCACCCAGAATGGTAAACATGATACAATTTTGTGCGATTTGGTTTCAAATGCTGCCGTTAAGGTTTGAAAACCAAAATGATGAAAAAAATGTAAAGGTCACAAAGAAGCATAACAATATAAGTGGACGGCTAACTAGTCATTTACCGGTTCGTAGATAGGATGTAATGTTGTTGAAGTTGATTTATAAGCTCTTACTTCTGTCCTGTTACAAACTTATTATGTCTGTGCTGGAAACTTTAGTTTAAACTCAGATAAATAGCTTTGTTCCCAGTGCTTATATAAAAAAGCCGGTAAATATTCAGCAACTCAAGAATGACTGGAAATTGGCATTGTTATATTGCATCACGATACGTATAAACTTAGGGCTAGTGCATTGTGCAGCACATGTTTGTTTTATGTAATAATATATATAGATCATCAACTTCATATGATTCCCAAGCAAGGTCTGCAAGAATCATACCAAATACGACAAAACCAGTTGCAATAGACCAGACCTAGATCGCAGAAACTATATATGAAGACCGAATGATATAATTTACATTTTTAATTTTGTTAATATAACTGCAGTTTTTGGTGCAACAAACTCTAGACACCTAACAAAAACGAAGCCGTGGGTTTGACTTGTTTTTAGTGCGCTCTTATTTAATGCAGTGTTTACTTTGGTTTGGTTTATGCTCACCTTAAAGAGCAACAAATGGAAAGTTTATAAGCAATCCTACATGATAGCTAAACTGAGTTGTGGCATGTTACAGTGAGGCTTCATTTCAGTGACTTTGAGCAATTTTTGTATTTTTTTGGATGAATCTAAGAGATAATGTTTCAATCCAGGCATTATGGACCAGATTATTAGCATCTGTAATATTTAAATTCCTATTGTGTTTCCATGTTCTGCCAACATCAATGCTTCTAGTTTACTGTTCTGTTAGCTTGCATCCTGTAGCTGATAACTAATAAAGGTATTCCCTTGAGCAAACCATGGGCATATTTATTCCAATTTGACTTCAGCGTTTAAATACTGAATTCCTACCTTATGGAGGGAGGGTATCAGATTTAAGTATCATACAACTTGATAGGTGATCATACTCAACTAGATGTATATATTATTTCTCACTTGTAACTCTGACCATGCTTTCTTGTTTGAATGTCAGTGCATAGGGTGCCCATTAAGTTATTCAGCACGCTTAAAAAGATATCGTACCCAGTGAACAAGAATCCAAGATTAACTTAGTGCTGAGTTCGAACTCATGAACCAGGAAGTACACACTCGAGCATTGCACATATTGCATCTAGTAGGGCCAAATGTGTTATTCTTAGGAAATTATAAAATCTTGTTCATCTAAAAATATTTAACTCAATTAACTTAGTAATGGTGAGACCAGTCAAACTTGAAGTAGCTAGGATCAAGAGCCAATGCATAACAGAATTTGACAAAGTTCAGATTGCCAGCATACCTCCGGCATTCCTGCCTTCTGCTACCCATCTGATGCAATATCTAACACCTCTTCTTCATTGACCTTCACATAAAAATACAAAAAGATAGAATAATAATGTTTTCAAGGGTGGCTAAACATTGGGGTCAAACATGTATGCAAATGCTTTGTTTATACTATATGGTTCTACTTGCAACTCTGAAACCTGTCCAACAACTTTGCTCTGCTAGTAGTATTATATTGCCATCTGAGATATTAAATAATTGCCTACTTGAAAAAAAGTTTTTCTTTAAATTTTACTCCATCCATCGTCCCCAAATACTAGTTATTTTGAAAGAAAAAAACATGCGTATTAAGAAATTTTAGTTACAAAAACCGATTATTTATAGTCTACCCATAATTATTACATTGCGAGATGAGAATTACAACTAAGTTTCAAAAGAGTTAAACCTCGTAACAGTAAATGTAGGGTAGTTTCACAACTTTGTGTTGAAAGAAGATAAAGATATGTAGTATTAAGGAACAAATTTCCTTTTTTTAAAATGACTACTACAGTATTTGAAAACGGATCGCAGTATTTAATTTATTTGTATGCCGTGATTGTTGGGAGTTGTCCCACATCGGTTGTGAGAGGGACAGATTGCTAGTTTATAAGTAGCCAGATAACTCCATTAGTATGAGGCCTTTTGGGATGTACCTAAAAACAAATCCGTGCGGGCTCGGTCCAAAGCGGACAATATCATACTAATGTGGAGTTAAGGCCTGCTTAGCTGACCCAACACTGATATACGTAGGACTGAGTTTACTTGGTTTCACATCTAGTTTGTCCTTTTCAATAATCCCTAGGTGGCTTTTCTTGAAATAATACGATCCCCTAGTAGTATCAACCAGCTCTTCCAAAATTAATCATAGTTAAGAAATGAGTATTTTATATCTACTTCATTTTTTTAAATATTTGTAGTGTGCATACAGTTATATGTTTATGTCAATCTGAATAGAGGCTTTGTACCTAAGCACCTATATAATAGACTCCTGCACAACTGAACAAACTACCTCAGTTATCATATATTCCTAGATTAATGATGTCTAAATCTGAGAATGCCATTAAGCTCCCTATATTTGACATTTCACAACCCTTGTCTCCATCTTCTTTATCCTCCCTCTCTTTAGCTTGCAAAGAGTGGGGATTCTTTCACATAATCAACCATGGAGTCCCTAAAGATCTTTACAAGACACTATGTTCCATGTCCAGAAACCACATTTTTAATCTTCCTGCAGATGTGAAACTTAAAGCCGGCCCGTCATCAGTTGTAAATACTTACACACCTCATTTCATCGCATCCCCTTTCTTCGAGAGTCTCCGTGTGTCTGGACCTGACTTCTACAACTCTGCCCAAAGTTCTACAGAGGCACTCCTGAACCAGCCTAACTTCGAATTCTGGTAAGAGGCGATAATTTATCATGATAATAATGGGTCTGAGGGACTATATAAATTAAAGGATTATTCTTGTTATTAAAGCGCAACTTATGTTTAACTTTATACTCCGATCATGTAGGTACCTCAGCTCACCCACAGGTTACACTCATTTATCATATAGAAAATATAAATTATTAAATTACTATAACCCAAAATTGAGCACTTCAGTCTGCGTAAGTTGGTTATTGTCTTATTTTTGAATTTCTATTTTGGCAGTGAGATACTAAAAGAGTATGGGAGCAACATGACAAGACTATCAAGAAGCATTATTGACATTGTACTGATGTGCATGGGGGATGATTTTCAAGAAAAATTCAAATCTGAATTTGATAATTGTCATGGATATTTGAGGATAATTAACTATTCACCGCATCAAGGTGTTGCTGAGAAGGAAGTTGAGGGGCTTGGCATGCACACTGACATGAGCTGTGTAACCATCGTATACCAGGATGAAATTGGTGGGCTTCAAGTTAAGTCCAAAGGAGGACATTGGATGGATATAAATCCTTGTGAAGAAACTCTGGTGGTAAACATCGGAGACTTGATGCAAGCCTGGAGTAATGGAAAGCTAAGGTCTTCAGAGCACAGAGTTGTTCTGACACAACCTGTGAATCGATTTTCCATGGCTTTCTTTTGGTGTTTTGAGGATGAGAAGGAAATATCTGCACCTAATGAAGTAGTGGGTAAAGGGAATATGAGGGCATACAAGCCATTTGTTTGTGCAGATTATTTGAGATTTCGACAGAGCAGTGAGAAGGGTAAATTTGAAAAGGTTGGTTTTACTGTAAAAGGTTTTGCTGGATTAGAAGGGTGAAAGTTTAGTTTGTAATTGTTTTCACGTATGTAATAATATCTTGATTCTTTTAAGTTTAATTTCTTCTTTACATCTTCTTTAAGTCAATCTGGGGGTGCTAAGATGGTATTGGCCATTGGGGTATTCCCTACTTATTGGTGTCTTGAAGACTAATTTGCAGTCTTTTATATGCAAATTGTTATGTACTTGGAGGTTATTTAATTTGCAAATTGTTGTGTATTTTTTACATTATGTTATTTGCAAATTGTTTTGTTTTGTATTTGAAGGTTACGTTATTTGTAAATTGTAGTGTACTTTTACATAATGTTATGTAGTTACTAGCAAATTGTTGTGTATACTCGAAGTTTATGTTGTTTACAAATTATTACTCCCTGTCCCAACCAATTATTTACATTTTCCTTTTTGGGACGTCCCAATCAATTCTTTACGTTTCCTAAAATAGTAAGTTTTGACACTATTACACCCACTACTTCACTTATTTTAACAATATTTTACACTATTACACCCACTACTTCACTTATTTTAACAATAAAATCACTATTACACCCACTACTTCACTTATTTTAATTTTAATTCCTAGTCTCCATGTTAAAAGCAAACGATAACAAATCGTTGGAACGGAGGGAGTAGTATGTACTTGCAGAGTGATGAATATAATAATCCTTGTGTATAATGGCTCATTTGTATAATGCTCCTTATCAAATGACAACTTGCTGAGGTTGACCTGTTCATTCCCATGCATGAATGGTGCACATATCAATGAATACAAGTATGTATACATATAATACAATGAAAATATGAAATGCTTTATTAAATAATAGCTGGTATTGTCTCCAAATAATGTTTTTTCTGTTCCTATTATTGTTAACATCTCTATTGAATGAAAAAGAATATAACAGACTTAATAGGGACCAACTTTGTAGACCTCATTCTCATTTATTTGCTACTGAAGCATCAGGAGTCATTAAAGAAAGGAAATCTGGAAACAGAACTGATTCGCATTGAATAACAAAAGGACTAGAATTACCACCAGGGTCTTGGCCGTCTTGCCCCAGCCCTTGGTGGTATGCATCCCTCTTTCTCCGGTGGAAGGTCGACTTCAATCACCCGCCCCTTACAAAACAGAATTATATTAAAATAATATGTACACATGTCAAAAAAATGGGAATTGGAGGGGGGGGGGGAAGAAGCAATATTATACAAATAACAGAGTGCTGCCAAGAGGGCCAATGCCAAAGACTATTGTGATTATGCTTATCCACCAAGCTTAAATATACTACGAAGGAATTGAAACAACTTAAATATTTATCAGGGTAGTTTATCCAACCTTGCAGGTCTCAAGGACCTTGAGAAGTCTAAGAAAAGGCTGTATTACAACTCAATTTGCCTGGCAGCCTGGATAACATTGCGCAACGTTAAATGCTCCACACCACCATTGGCTCTTGTGGGTCATTGCTATAGTATATTATGACTGAAGTGGTTAAGCCATGCACTACAAGAAATTTGGATTTTACCTACCAATAACTTACCTACTATTAGATATTAGTAAGTAAAAATCACTTTTTACTTACCATTAACCATATGTGTAAACCATAGGTATAAATATTAAAAGTTCTACGGTAATTATACAAAAGTTCATCAGCTTGGACCCACGTTTCCATATCAGTTTAGAAGTTAACCCTTTATTGTTATCTACGTGTGAGCGACGTGTTAAAAATATTATTTAAATACTATCACTACTAAACTTACCAATATGTTGACTAGTGCCAGATCATCTAAACACCAAAATTGTGGAAAAAAGAAATCAAATTATATACTAACACTTTCTTCCTCCGAGCCCATTTTTGTGAGTTTTTTGCGCATGCAGGCGTGCCGGGCCGGTTCCGCGAGTCACAGTTTTTTTTTTTTTTTCTGTTTGCAATTGTTTTGTTTATATTTTATTATTTCTATACAGTACACCCTATTTAAAAGATTTAAATGTCGATTTTGTTACAACTAAAATATAATTGTTTTTAATTTTTATTGTACTTTTAATTTTTATCTTATTTTCAATTTTTTGTCCAAAACATGAATGATTTTTTTATAATTTTACTAAATGCTGTAAAAGCTTTATTTTATTGTAAATGACTATAGAAAATTTATTTGTAAATGACTATAGAATTTTTTTTATATTTATATCGAAAAATAAGGTGAGTATATATAACTAATAAATCAATTTATTGAATTAATTAACACATGCGTAATTAGAAAAAATTAAAAAAAAAATAGACGTGCCGGGCGGTTCAGTGGCGTGCCGGGCCGAGTTACTATACGCATGACAACAATGCGTATCATAGGCGTGCCGGGCGGTCCGTGCCATTCCGTGCCGAGTCCTTTCTCTTTTTATTTATTTTTTATTTTTTTATTCTTATATGCAATTGTTTTGTTTTTACAACTATTTAATTCTATAACTATTTAAAAGATGTTTTCATTTAACCATTATCAAAAATATTTTTTTAAAATTTACTATTTTTAAAATTTAAAAATTGAATATCATCTAAAATATTTATAAAAATCAATGAACAGATTTACGAAAAATCCAGGACCCTTGTTTATTGTTCAAATATAAACTGATGTCATGTCAGTATGATAAATCCAGGACCCTTGATATTTAACCCAACGAGAGTTTAATTAAACTTAAAAAACATTTTCATTTTTTTCCTTTGGCGCTTGTGTTTGGCGCTTTGTGAAAAATTTAATTCCATGAAAATTTAATAATATAAGTTAATGATAACTCGTGTGCTTAGTTTTCCTTTAATTTGCTAATGCTTCCTTTCTTTCTTTTTTGTTAATACTTTTTCTTTTTGTTTTTCCTTTTCCTTTTCACAACTTTACAGTTTTAATATACTAAACTCCGCCCGTGATATAAGCATTCAGTGGATTTTCTATTCATCCTAAAAAAAAAATTGCAAATATTTATAGGTACAAGTAGACACTGCGACCTTTTGATCGGTTGTTTAACTTCTTTTTTTCCCTTGTCAACTCTTAAACAACAACCAGGTGGTTCATGGATCGATCTTGGATAGACATACCAGATAAATTATCTTCAGAATATGCTAAAGGTATCACCGAATTCATATATGTTGCAAGGAAGTGTATGGACTCCATGGGGATGGTGTTATGTCCTTGTTGTCTATGTTTGAATAAGAAATCACAAAGCATCAACGTGATTAAGGTACACTTGCTTAATAATAGTTTTCTGAGTACTTACAAGAAATGGTATTATCATGGGGAAGAAATTGATCAAATAGAAGATGAAACGTTTCTTAATAATGAGGATGAATATGTAGACGATGAACCTAATGATTTGATTGCGGGTATTAACGATGCGATTGAAAGTAGGTATTTTAACATAGGTCCTAGCAGTGATTTTGATGAATCTCCATTCGATGTGGGCGACAAGTACGATACCTTGTTTAAAGCTCTACATAAGCCTTTATATGAAAATTGTAAAGATTTTTCTGTCTTAAGTATAGTGGTTAAGTGCTTAATCCATTTTGATGAAAATGGATGGACTGGGCCAGACCTTCAAAATTTATATGTGAGTAATAAATATCTCTCTATTTTTCACTCACAATATATTATAGTTACTTTCATTCGAGATACTTTTTTTTGCTAAGCCTCATTCGAGATACTTATTGTCAATATTATGTAACTAGGATAAAATGATGACTATAAGAGAAATTTATTCTCCAGAGGAAATGTCAGATAAAGAAATATTGGAAGCAGTACTAGGTCGTCATTCAGTATACTTGCGAGGATGGGGGCGATCTAGTGGCACAACCAACAATAATAAAGCTCATGGTACTACTACTATGGAGTCTGATCAACCAAGTTATCAAGAATTAGTTCATCGACTTAATGAAGCCAATAATCGTCTTGATGAAGTTGTTAACGTCCTGTGCCAAAACAATCTTATGCCACAACCAAAGATTTCTCCAACAAATGAAGATTTAGATGCAAATTTAGAAAATTTAGATAATTTAGAATGATTTATTTTAAGTTTTTTTTTTTTGTAATTGTTGGAACTTTAAATTCTATGTAATTCATTTGACACACTTTAGTTTCTATGTTATTTTTTATTGAATAGAAAGTATGTAATTTACAAATCTTTTCTTTTTTTTTTTTCTTTTTTTTTGAAGAGGACGAATTGTATCTTAAATAAAATAAATTTATTTACGGGAAATTATATATGTTCTAAATTTCAACCATTGAAAAATTATCACATTTCAATTATACAGCCTCCATGTGCCACTCTTTGGAGATGCCACATGTCATATTTTTGATGCACCACATGGCACGATTTGTAATGCGCCACATGGCACAACATTAATGTTCCAGGTGGCATGACAATGAGACACCACGTGGCATGTCCATGAGGTGCCACGTATTCAGATGACACAGCCAATATCCATGTAATCAGCCAATATCCATGTAATCAGATGACACAACACTTTTATTATTGTGGGGTCCACAATATTATTGTGGGGTCCACAAATTTTATTACCTACCAATTTATAGATGTGTGGGTAATAAGTCTTTCTCCACCAACTTTTACCTACCAATCTTGACCAATGATGTATTGGTAGGAAATTCTGTTTACCTACCAATAGCAAAATTTTACCTACAATTACAATTGGTAGGTAAAAACCAAATTTCTTGTAGTGATGAACATCAAAGTGTAGTCACCCCAACCTCCATCCCCCACAAATCCAGAACTGAAATGTAAATAAAATCAAATAATGCACATAAAGAAAATGCACAGGGGTGAGATACCTTTAAAGAGAGAAACGCAGACTTTGACAGTGTTGACATATATTTGGTGATTAAGTATAAGTTCAAAATTAAAGGTCGAGAAACAAAATATAATGTTAGGTTATTTCAAAATAGGTTGAACATTAATATTATCTTTGATCTAGAAATTGGTATCAGTTATTTTCACATAGAGCAGTCGTCACGTTACCAAAAGCTGCACCGGAACTGCTTTTTTGGGGCTCAGGAAATCAGTGTTGAACTGAGAAAGGATAACAAAAAACTTAACCCCTCAGCATGCGTTGCAACTATTCCTACACGTACCATAGTATTCAGGAGAGCCGATCATGAAAACTGGGTTTCTAGCCAACTTCGGACAGCTATCATCTTCATCACTACAGTCACTATCGTCTACTTGTGGTTGGACATTCACACCGATAATGACTATCATGTAGAAAAACTTGGTAGCACACCACATTTCACCTTCAAGAACAGGGCATCTAGCATGAGAACTAGTCCTGTCAGGGGATGCATCAAGGTGGAGATTAAAGAAAAGAATTGCAGTTCCTTTTGTAGGTCTCACGGCATCACTACTTTTAGTACAATCGGACCAAATCATGTTCCTCCCATGAGAACTTCCTGAATGTAAATCCTGAAAAAAGAAATTAATTTACAGCCGGAAATGAGCAATAACAGATCATACGCAGTTGCATTCTTACCTTTTGTTGTGGAACAAAAACTAGGTTATGATTATTGCGGCTAGGGTTTGTGTATTTAATGTTAGGGTTCGTGAGCTTCGTGCTTCAATGGCTGCTTCTGTGTTTGAGACTTAAACGGTCCTCACAGAATGCCTACGTATCTCTGTAATTAGAGAATCAAGCCAATAAAACGTAATTCTAGGGTGAGGGGTCAGGCCCTTTATATAGGCTGAGGAGCCTTAGAATTATGGTAGGAATAGGAGACTTGGTAGACAAGTCTTTGAGGAAGCTTCTAGATCTATTCCTTGTAGGAATCAGTTTCCATATTGAATTGGATGCCTTGGTGGCTAAGTCTTGTAGAGATAATGTCCTTATCTGACACTTATTGCTGAGCTGTTTATTACCCATAATATTAATTACGAAATTAATATTAAAGATAGGTCTTTGGACCCTGTTGGTGGGCCCCACGTTCGGACCATACCGGGTTTAATTAATGCAACACTAAATGTGTATGTAGGGCTTATTTTTAGCCCATATCATTTGCCCCCCAACTTCTAGGAAAACTGATCAGGTTTTCCTTGAAGTTTTAACGGTCCTTTCCAAGACTCGGGTCAGGGTTCATCTTTATACACTAGTGTTTCACGAGTATTGTCTTTATGTAAAGCGTGGAGCGACCGACGCGTTTACGACAATGTTAATTCGATGCTAATCGACATTAATCAGCCTTAACGACATTTAAACAATGTTTAAACGACGTTGAACGGCATAAAACGGCACTAAACGGTACTAACTAGCCTTAAACGACACTTAAACAACGTTTAAGTGACGCCAACCGGCATTAAACGACACTGAACGGTGCTTATCGGCACTAACGGTGCTATCGGTACTAACAAGCTTTGAACGACACTTAAACAATGTTAAGCGACTCTAAACGGCGCTAATCGGTGCTAAACGGCACTAGCGGGGGTCCGGGGGCGGCAGCCCCCGGGCGGGGTCCAAGGGGAGGCAGCCCCTGGCTGGGGTCGATTTCGAGCTCAAATTGTCTCCAGGTCGAAGCCAATTTTCTTGTTTCCTAGGTCATTTTCGACCTCGAAATTTCGAGCTCAATTTTGAGCTCAAATGGGGGCCAGGTCGTGGCTATTTTTCTTGTTTCCTAGGTCATTTTCGACCTGGAATTTTCGAGGAGAAAGTATGTATTTTCGAGCTCAATTTCGAGCTCAAATGGGGGCCAGGTCGTGGCTGTTTTACAGGTCTTTCAGTTCATTTTCGACCTGGAAATTTCGAGCTCAAATAATGTATCTTCGAGCTCATTTTCGAGCTCAAATGGGGGCCAGGTCGTGGCTATTCTTTTTACTTTTCAGTTCAAATTCGACCTGGAAATTTCGAGCTCAAATAATGTATCTTCGAGCTCATTTTCGAGCTCAAATGGGGGCCAGGTCGTGGCTATTTTTCTTACTTTTCAGTTCAAATTCGACCTGAGATTTGCGATCTCAAGCCATGTTATAACGACCTCGATTTTTCAAGGTTACTTACGACCTCAGATTGATTTCTCCAAGTCGCCTTGTCGAGCTCGTAATTGTACTAAAAAACGAGATCGATTGTCACGACCTCGTGCTTCCTTTTGGTAACTCCAAGTCTTATTATGGACTTTAACGGGCCCTGTCTTTTAATTTTCATGGGCTGGGCCTAGGTTTTCACATCGTTTGGGCCTACAACACTTTTTAAGTTTTGGTTGGGCCTTTATCACGGGTCAAAATGACCTTAAATCAAAACCTTAATAAGGTTTATCAATCTTGATTGGGCCTAGACAGGCCTTGATCCTTTTTTAATTATTTTAGCTGGACTTGGGCCTTTGTTGGGCCTTTTAGAGCCCAATTTGTGTTGATGGCCCATAAGAATTTCCAATAGGTTACAGCCGGTTGACATTCTCTCTAACCGGTTGAGATGCCCTAGATTTTTGTCTATATAAAGGCCAAGGCTTTCATTTTCACTTTCATCATAAAAGTTTCTAAAAAACTCTCTCAAAAGTTCCAAAGTTCTTTAAGAACTTTCCTTTGAAGATTTGAAGACTGCTCAAGGATTTCTGGAAACTTTCCAGAAATTTCCCAGTTGTTGTTGAAGATTCGAAGAATACTCAAGGTATTTTCCAGAATTTCTAGTTTTATAGTTTGAAGATCACCCTTTTTCTGGGTTTGTTCTTCAATTCCTTTGAAGATTTGAAGATTGTTCTAACAATTTCTTCATCCTTTGCAGATTTCCTTTGAAGATCACAACTTTTCTTTGAAGATTTAGAAAAATGGCTGAAGATCGTGCTTCACTTCGCTTCCAGAAAATGCAAGGAGCCTCCAAAAGAGGTATCATTATTCGTTCTCCCTTCATGAGTTTACAAGATATGATTTTAAATCGTAAATAAGATTTTCCATCCTTGTCACACCTTGATTCCTTTAATCATAGTAACACCTTTCACGATGTAGAGAAAATCACTGATTATAACAAGATGTATAAAATAGAACCACCCTATAGACTTGTCCCAGGTGACCCTGGGGATCGATCTTGCCATTGGCGCCCCAATGCACTTTGTGTTTATAGGGGTGCCATTGTTGCAGGAGTTCGATTTCCCTTTCATGAGTTTATTCCTAGGCTCTTAGCAGATGTAGGAATTAACCCTTGCCAACTTCCCCCCAACTCTTGGAGGGTGATCAATTGCTTCATGGTCCTTTGCCTCAAGAACAATTTCCCCCTTCCTGTAGCTCTCTTTAGGAAAATTTTTCAATTTAAGAATTCTGCTGAGTCTACTCCGGGTTGGGTATACATTAGTCATCGTTCTTCCACTCCTCCAATCTTCCACCCCCAATCTATCCCTGACTCCAACCCAAAATGGAAGAAGGAGTTCATGTATTTAATATGGGAAGGTGGAGATTGGGGCAGCATTTTCCGTAGTACCTTTGGTAAGGTCGTAGATGGCAGTGCCAATGATATTGAGCTCAACGAGGAAGAGACCCAGGCCTACAAAGAGCTCATCAAAGATAATTATGCTACTATGGCTTGGGATCTCCTGGATGAGTTCCAGCTTAAGTCTTTGGGACTTTCCCGGGTGGCCAATAAGGGTAAATTTTCTTTCTTTCTGTATTCTTTTACCTGAATATGATTGTCTCATACCCATTATTTGTCTTTTATCTTGTAACTACAGCTGCAGCCTTTATCAACAAGACTAATGAGCCTGAAGATGGAGATACTGCTAGACTGAAGAGGGCTCGTTCAGGGAAGGATCCTCGAGCCCCAACTGCCACGGATGCCTACTTGAGGCCTCATGTAGCCGATGTTGAAGAGGCAGATGGTTCTTCCAGGAGCGCTTGGCGCCCAAACTGGGGTATTAGGAAGAAGGATTCCATCGTTGGAGATAGCAGGCATGCCATAGATTGGTCCTATCATTCCATAACTCCTGGTGACTTCAAAGATTATGTATCCGGCTCCACTCTTGAAGGAGCCGAAAGTGCTGGATCTCAGGCTTTTGCTGCTGTAAGCTCCTTACTTCCTTCTTTCTTATGTACTTGTCTGCTATTTGAATCGTGGTTCTAACTTTACCTTTTGTAGGCTAATGCCAACTTCCAGGGGGCCATATTCCAGGCTAAGACTTGGCGTTCAAACTATGAGACTGAAAAGGCAAAGAATGATAAGTCTGAGGATGAACTGGCCTCTGTTAGGGCTACTTTAGAGAGGAGGGAGAAAGAGCTTTTAGAGTCTCAGGCCGAAAATGTCCTTCTTAGGAAGGGCAAGGACGACCTGATTGATGACTACCTTGCCTCCCAGGAGTATGTGGGCTTCATGGAGAAGCATGACGACTCTCTATTCCCTTATCAGTTTACTCAGGGATGGGACGGAGCTCTTGCTGAGGTTACTAGGAGATTTCCTGGTATCCTTAACGTTTCAGATTTCCCTAGCCCTCATGCTCCTATGGCCTTGGCAGTGCAGGATGTCCAGGAGGAGGACCAGGAGGATGATGAGAGGATTCCGGAGCCAGAGCCCTCTGCTCATTTTGGCGGAGATGGAGAGGATGAGCACACTGGAGATACTCAGTAGTTGCTCTTTTTATATATCTATTTACGTACTTTGCCTTCGGGCATGACTCTGTTCTTTTGTTAACTTATTTTGATAAGCTAATCGTTTATGTATTCTGCCTTCGGGCATAACTTTTTAATTCGTAATCCATTGTCCTTGATGTTTCTCAACTTAGTCATGTTTGCATGTGTAGTCTAGCATTTTATGTATATATGTCAATAAGTAATGCTCATAACTTATGCGAAAATGTAGAATAGTCTTATTTGTACGGAGAAATGGGCACAGCCCTTACATAGATACTCTACTTCTTCTATCTTAAGTTTAAAAACTTGGAATGGTTTCATCGACCTTATTTCTACTTCTATTACATAGGCAAAAAGCTAAGTCCTTTTCAGGAGAGCTTAAACATAGTAAACCTTGAGGTTCAATGCATGCCAAGTCCGGGGCACCTCAACCCCGTCCAAGGTTTCCAGTTTGTAAGACCCTCGCCCTAACGTCTTCTTGACTCGATACGGCCCTTCCCAATTCGGGGCTAGTTTTCCCTTCTGACCAACTCCCGAGGCTTCTACTTTCCTTAGCACCAAGTCACCTTGTCGAAAGAATCTCTCTTTAACCCTTTGATTGTAGTGGAAGGATGCTCTCTTCTGATGTTCTGCGTTCCGGGCGTTTGCTTCATCCCTAACCTCATCAATTAGGTCTAGTGCAAGTCTCATGCCTTCCTCATTGGTTTCTTGCTCAAATGCTTCAACTCGAGGTGACGCCTGCATGATCTCCAGGGGCACAACTGCCTCAGCTCCATAAGCTAGTAAGAATGGGGTCGCTCCTGTTGTCACTTTACAAGTGGTACGATATGCCCAAAGTATAGGCAGTAACTCGTCCACCCAATTGTTTCTTGAGCGTTCGACCCTTTTCTTCAGTCCATCAAGGATTATACGATTGGCTACCTCGGCTTGTCCATTAGCTTGAGGATGAGCTACTGAGGTAAAGCGAAGCTCAATAGCATTTTCCTCACAATATTTCTTGAACTCTTCATTGTTAAACTGCGTCCCATTGTCCGTTACAAGGATTCGTGGGATTCCATACCTACAAATTATGTTCTCCCAAAAGAACTGGGCAACTTGCTTGGTGGTTATCTTGGCCAGGGGTTTAGCCTCAATCCACTTGGTGAAATAGTCAATAGCCACTATCAGAAACTTCCTTTGTGCCGAGGCTACTGGGAATGGACCAAGGATATCCATCCCCCACATTGCAAATGGAATAGGAGAATTGATTGAGGTTAACATTTCGGGCGGCTGCCTTACAATTGGAGCATGCTTCTGGCATCTCTCACACTTCTTGACATAGTCCTGCGCATCAGCTAGCATCTCTGGCCAGTAGAATCCCAGACGGGTAATCTTGTGAGCTAGGGACCTGCCCCCCAAGTGTTGCCCACAGATTCCTTCGTGAACTTCCTTCAATGCTTCCTTTGCCTCTTGGGGCCTTAAACACTTCAGATATGGGATGACAAACGATCTTTTGTAAAGGAGGCCCTCAATCAAGGCATATCTCAACGCTCTTACAGACAGCTTCCGTGCCTCCAAGGCATTGTCTGGGAGCCATCCAGTTTCTAGGTGAGCTTTAATAGGATCTATCCAACAGCTTCCAACATCAATCGGTGCTATCAACTTAGAGTTGACGGTCGGGGCCTTCAAGACTTGAAAGTAAACACTTCCTGCATAATTCTCTATCTCAGAAGAAGCGAACTTAGATAGGGCATCGGCCTTAACGTTCTCTTCCCTAGGGATGTGCTCCACATAGCACTCTTCAAACTGAGTCATAACAGCTTTCACGACTCTGAGGTATTTTGCCATAGTTTCATCCTTGGCCTCAAACTCACCATTCACTTGCGAAACTACCAATCTTGAATCTCCACATACTTTGAGATTTTTGACTCTCATGATTTTGGCTAAGCCTAAACCGGCTATCAAGGCTTCATACTCAGCTTCATTGTTGGTTGTTGGAAAGTCCAACTTCAAAGCATATTCAACTGTGAACCCATCGGGGCTTTGCAAAACTAAACCTGCACCACTCGACTTCGTTTTCGATGCTCCATCAAAATAGAGCACCCAATACTCCTTCAGATCAGGTACAAGTTTTTCATCTTTATTCTCACTTCCTTGGTTGGGTATTATCTCTTGCCCCCCGACTTCTTGGTTGCTAATGGTACATTCAACCACGAAGTCAACCAATGCCTGAGCCTTGATGGCTGTCCGAGGTCTGTATGTTATGTCAAATTCTCCGAGCTCAATTGCCCATTTGATCAATCTTCCGCTTGCTTTGGGGCTGCGCAAGATGCTTCTCAACTGTTGGTCGGTCAAGACTTCAATCTTATGTGCCTGGAAATATGGTCGCAACTTCCTCGAGGCAGTAACTAACGCCAAAGCAAACTTCTCAATGGGAGAGTAATTCAACTCCGCCCCATGCAATACCTTGCTCACATAGTATATGGGTTTCTGAACCTTTTTCTCTTCTCTAACAAGAACAGCACTCAACGCTTGTTCAGATACTGCCAGGTACAAATAAAGAGTCTCCCCAGGACTAGGTTTAGCCAACAACGGGGCTTCAGTCATGTATTTCTTCAATTGCTCAAAGGCCTCTTGGCTTTCTGTGGTCCACTTAAAATTTTTTACCTTCCTCAATGTTTGGAAGAAAGGCAGACACTTGTCTCCGGACTTGGAGATGAATCTTCCTAGAGCCGCAACTCGGCCAGTTAGTTTCTGTACATCTCGTATAGAGCGTGGTGGTTCCATGTCCAAGATTGCTTTGATCTTATCAGGGTTGGCCTCTATGCCTCTCTTCGAGACCATCAATCCCAAAAATTTTCCTGATCCAACACCAAAAGCACACTTGGCTGGATTCAACATCATCTTGTGGTGCCTCAGCACTTCGAATGCCTCTCTGAGGTGCTCGATATGGTCAGCCTTGAGTAGGCTCTTGACTAACATGTCATCAACATAGACCTCCATGGTTTTTCCAATTAGATGAGCAAATATCTTATTCACCAATCGTTGATAGGTAACTCCTGCATTCTTGAGACCGAAAGCCATAACAAGATAACAGAAAACACCAAAATCAGTAATGAAAGATACCTTTGGGATGTCATCCTTGTGCATCTTAATTTGGTTGTAACCACTGAAACCATCCATAAAACTCAACATCTCGTGTCCGGCTGTGGCATCTATTAGGGTGTCAATCCTTGGTAGAGGGAAACAATCCTTTGGGCATGCATCATTTAGGTCAGTGAAGTCTATACACATCCTCCACTTCCCATTCGCTTTTTTGACCATCACCGGGTTTGCTAACCATTCGGGAAACTGAATCTCTTCAATAAAACCAGCTTCCAAGAGCTTATCTACTTCTTGCTTTATGGCCTCTTGCCTTTCCGGAGCAAAGTTTCTCTTCTTTTGCATTATTGTCTTCCTATTAGGATCAACATTCAATCTATGAGTTATAAGTTGGGGATCAATCCCTGGCATATCAGCTGCTGTCCAAGCGAAAACGTCGCTATTCCTTTGTAAGAACTCTATCAACTTGCCCTTCAGGGGTTCTTTCAAAGAGGCTCCAATATAAGTTACCTTCTCAGGGTCGCCTAGCTCCAGAGGGATAGGTATTAAGTCCTCTGCTGGCTTTCCTCGGTGTTCATCATTACCACGGACATCCATGTCTTCAATCGGGAGTACCTGCCCCCCGACTCCATCAGCTCTCAAAGCAGCCACGTAGCAACTCCTGGCCATTTTCTGATCTCCTTTATGTTCCCCAACATCATTCCTGGTTGGAAATTTGACCTTCATGTGATAAGTAGAGGCAACAGCCTTGAATGCATGAAGTCCGGTCCTCCCTAAGATTGCATTGTACGTTGAGGTAGCCTTAATTACTAAAAAGTTCAGCATCTGGGTGGCTTCCTTAGGTTCTTGCCCTATTGTCATGGGCAGCTGAATGGTCCCTTCAACCTTGGACTCAACTCCATTAAATCCGTAGATCGGCATGTTAGTCGGGGTTAGTTGAGAGTCAGTATACCCCATCCTCACAAAAGCATCATGAAACAAGATATCGACAGAAGCTCCATTGTCTATCAGGACCCGCTTCACTTCCGAGTTTCCAATTACAGGAGTTATGACCAACGGGTCGTCATGGGGGAATTTCACCCCTTCAAGGTCTGAATCATCAAAACCAATCACTGCCTCAGTCTTAGCACGCTTCGGGGCTTCTCCTGTGATGTGCATCACTTCTCTGGCATAAGCCTTTCGAGAGTTTCGGGTAGTGCCGGCTGCTGTTGGTCCTCCCCAAATCATATTGATTACCGGCCCTCGAGGCTGTGGGTTACGATCGCGATCGTTATCCCTCCTATCATTGTCTCTTCTATCATAATCCCTTCTCTGGGTTCCACGGTCTTCACCCTTGGTGAACTTGTTTAACTTTCCCTTCTGGATTAAAAATTCAATTTCATCCTTTAACTGTCTGCAGTCATCTGTGTCATGTCCCACATCCTTATGGAACCTACAATACAGATCTTTGTTTCTCTTTTCGGGGTCACCCCTGAGCGGTTTAGGCCAGCGAAAGTCCTTATCCTTCTCAATGTCCAACAAAATTTGGCTCCTAGGAGCGTTCAACCTTGCATAATCAGAAAATCTTGGCCCAAAACCCTTCTTGGGTGATGACTCGGAGTCCTTGCCAGTCCGGGGATACTTGTCCCTGGCGTCGTACTCTTGCTCTGACTTTCTTTTCTTTGAATCATTAGATCCCTTGCCATTACCTCCCGTGGTTTCCTTCTTAATGCTGTCCTCAGCCTTAATATATTTATCGGCTCTTCTCTGGAGCTCGGCCATGTTCTCAGGAGGGTGTTTTGCCAAAGACCTTTTGAAGAAGAGGTCAGTGGTTCCATGTTCCAGGGCTACCATGGCCACCTTATTTTCCAGATCGGTGATATTCAACGTCTCTTTGGTGAATCGCTTGAGATAATCCCTTAAGTTCTCATTCTTTCCCTGCACCACATACATAAGAGATGCAGAACTTTTCTCATGGATTCTCCCACTGATGAATTGGCTGATAAAGGCAGCGCTCAATTCCTTAAAGGAGCCGATCGAGTTTGCAGGCAGACGGCTATACCATCTTTGAGCCATGCCAGACAGAGTTTGAGGGAACGCCCTACACTTTAAGGCATCACTAGCAGGCTGCAGCAGCAGTGCGTTCGAGAAAGTTCTGACATGGTTTGCGGGATCGCCCGTTCCATCATAGGCCTTAATTGTCGGCATCTTAAACTTCCTAGAAATATGAGCATTCATCACCTCCTCAGTAAACGGGGGTGTTGGATCATCAGGATCTCCAAGTGGCATGAGATCCTTGGGGTTACTCCTGGGGGTTTCCACCCTCATAGATTCTCTTGCTGGGACATCAGCCCTCTTCTGTCTTCTTGAGGACCTCTCCAAATCTATAACGGGAATCCTTCCTGAGATTGGAGGAGGTCGAGTCAGACTCTGTCTTGCCTGTTCCCTTGCTATATCATCCTTTAGCCTTTGGATCTCAGCCTCATGAGCCTTAATCCTCTCCTCAACCGTTTGTGGAGGTCCATCATGGATTCTTCGTGTTCTTCTTAGAGGTTCCTTACTAGCACGTCGCCTCCTCGGGGCTTCATCTCGATCATCATTCTCAGATGATGAATCATCAGTATAGGGACCAGAGTAATCATCATATTCTCGATCCCGGATCTGTAAGGCGTGTCCGCTTGGTCCAGGTTCCCTTCGTCGAGGGGGGTAGTTAGGCAGCCCATACATAGGGTTGGTGTTCAAAGGGAGATCCGTAGTATGGATCTGTACCCCCGTGCGATCAACGTTACCAAGAGGAGAAACCACCATCTGGAGAGGGTTAGTTTCTTGGCCTTGATGGACAATCACTGAATGGGTCCCCTCTACATGGGGAGTCGTCCCTGGGGGCTGAGTGGGCAGAGGTTGAATGACCGTCCCTGTTGATGGGAGTATTTGTCCTTCCTCAGTGACGATGAGCGGATCAGAAGTGGCTGGTGCAACAGAGTTAAGGGGCACGGCCTCGGTTGATGTTGTCCTTCGTGTTTGGACCATGGTTGATGTTGTCGTCCCACAGACGGCGCCAAATGTTGTGGAACAAAAACTAGGTTATGATTATTGCGGCTAGGGTTTGTGTATTTAATGTTAGGGTTCGTGAGCTTCGTGCTTCAATGGCTGCTTCTGTGTTTGAGACTTAAACGGTCCTCACAGAATGCCTACGTATCTCTGTAATTAGAGAATCAAGCAAATAAAACGTAGTTCTAGGGTGAGGGGTCAGGCCCTTTATATAGGCTGAGGAGCCTTAGAATTATGGTAGGAATAGGAGACTTGGTAGACAAGTCTTTGAGGAAGCTTCTAGATCTATTCCTTGTAGGAATCAGTTTCCATATTGAATTGGATGCCTTGGTGGCTAAGTCTTGTAGAGATAATGTCCTTATCTGACACTTATTGCTGAGCTGTTTATTACCCCTAATATTAATTACGAAATTAATATTAAAGATAGGTCTTTGGACCCTGTTGGTGGGCCCCACGTTCGGACCATACCGGGTTTAATTAATGCAACACTAAATGTGTCTTTAGGGCTTATTAGCCCATATCACCTTTGTTTCAGGAAAGAGGATCTGACCACCCTCACTGACATTCGAGAGATACAATATAACTGTTGCCATTATAGGTTCACCAGGAATCAGCTTGGATTGATTACCCAAAAAGTCATATTTTTGTTTGTTATCTTCAGGCCCAAATTCACAATACTTAAAGGCTTGCTGTTCTCTAGACTACAAAAAGCAATAACAAATAACATCAGATACCATATAAGTAATTAAACACAAAACATAAACAGTTTGAGAAGTAATGATAATAATGAAGGTAGCACCTCCAGGAAGAAAAGCCCAAGCTGAAATCCTCTCTTCAATCCTTGCAGTGATCTCATTCTGAAACCATATAATGTTTAAGAAATCGGTAAGTCCAACTTCGTACAGTGGCAAACTATAAGGATTTCAGTAACCTGTTTATTGTTCAAGAACCAAATATATTTCATCGACTTAAAAGCGAAACAGGAGGGGGGGGGGTAGTCCAGGTAACTTCTCTATCTTCCCTACCAAGCCTTTTTTTTTTTATTTGCTTTTCCCTTGCTAATTTAGAATACTCAAGTGTTGATATGGTGATTTATTAATAGTGCATGGCACCCTTATTTGATAGTAGTAGGCTTTCTTGTTCATAACTGACACGTGTTCAATCTCTTGGGTATTATTAACAATCTCTTTACCAATCACTTAACAGTATAAGGACGTCAAAATTGTTAGGAGTTGTCCCACATCGGTTGTGGGAGGGGCAGATTGCTAGTTAATAAGCAGCCAGATTAACTCCATTCGCCTTTTGGGATGTGCCCAAAAACAAATCCGTGCGGGCTCGGCCCAAAGCGGACAATATCATACTAATGTGGAGTTAAGGCCTGCTTAGCAAGCCCAACAAAAATGGGGTTAAGCAGTCTCACTTGATGGCGATGAGTGTGCTTCTTTACAATTTACAATATGAGAGAGAGAGGGGGGGGGGTGTTGATGAAGTTGGTGCATTGACAAAAATATCGTAATGTCATAAGAGCAAGTATAGACTGGCCAGCTAGGATGTGATATCCTAAAGTGTACTGGTAGCAGCGCTGCCAAGGTTGAGACCAACATGGCTATTTATGCTGTTATGTGATGAGCCTTAAGGTATTACATAATCATTTCAAATTTCAACACTTCACAACTTATGTCTTGCATACTATTTTCCTTTTAACCGAAATGTTCACTTGAGTGAGTCTGTGAAAATGTGGATACACAAAAATACATTCCGTACCTTTTACCAAACTCCAAAGTTCAGCTACAGCAAATGCTCACATTTAATGCAGGAGAAAAAGAAATCATTTATGTGCATTAGGAGAAATCATATGCCATCCAGAATCATATTTTCTATGTACCATATTAATGCAATAATTACTAATACCACTTAACTATTACTGTTGTAAGCTTATTCCATTCACACAGTACCTTTTTTGGTAAAATATGTAGTAACATTTACATTTTTTTTGAAGGTTTTCATTAAGCATATGAAAAGAATTTTTCCATTAGAAACTTTCTGATTGCTGAGACTATGCAATAAAATGGGAAGACTAGAATCAATGAGCTCGGTCATATGAGCTAATCAGTGGATAGGCACTCAGCAGGGCCTAAATGCATGGATATAGTTAAAATCGGACCGTTAGACGTTTCTTTTAAGAACATCTGGGAAAGAAATTCAGGGAGATCAAAAAAAAGAGGGTAAACCTAAATTTGGACAAAAAAGAGAATGAAATACATCCAAGTAATCGGCTAGACACACCAGCAACTTATAGTATCTCAATGAATTTCGATGATGACATTATTTTCAAAAGATAAAAACAAATAAGAAAAATGGCAATCTACATTTGTGCAAAAGCAATGGAGAAGGAAGAAGTGAACGTAAGGAGAAGCAACATAGAGAGATGGGTCGCCACAGAGACAGAAAGAGAGAGAGAGAGATCACAATGCACACACATATACATCAAAAAAATAAAATAACATAAAACCAAAATTCTGTAATTAAATATTTCTGTAATCAAATAAAATCATGTTGATATGATTAATAAAATAATATTTTTAATATCGGTTTCAAATTAATTTAATCACTGATAAATTTAACAAAAATGGTACCTACATTATTTATTTCTGCAACTGCTGACTATGGAATTTCATTATTTAAAATTAGGGATTACTTGAAGGAAAAAGAGTAAATACAGACTTATTGGGTTCCTTCATTTGCTGGAAGACTGAGAAAACACCATTCCCATTAACATACATACAAAAGATATAAAGTGATTTCAAAAAATCTCACTGCATTCTAGTAAGGATTTTCTAGGGATGAGCAAAACCGAACCGAAATCGAAAAACCGAACCGAAATGTTGAATTTCGGTTCGGTTCGGTTCGGTTTCCTTTTTTTTGAAAGTTCGGTTTTTCGCTTTTTTCGGTTCAAACCGAAATAAATTTCGGTTCGGTTTTTTTAAAAAAAATTCGGTTCAAACCGAAATAACCGAATTATATATATATTATTTATATTATATATATATATATATATATATATATATATATATATATATAGACAAGTGCTCAAATACAAACCACTTTTAAAATACAAACCTACAAACCAACACTAAATTAATTATATTGCATCTATTCTAAGGTTCCCGCCAAGGGTACCTTCACAAAAAATGCTTAAAATAATTGGCTCTATCCAACAAAAAAAAAAAAAATCTTGTCTTGGAAATGCGAAGCATTTAAGACAGTAAACGGATGAGTTAGGTAGTCATGAGGGCCGAAGGCTCTCGACACACCCATCAATCGTCTATTGCCTTTACCTTTGATTGCCATTCCTTACAACTTTAGAATGACCGTACAAGAAGGTGCAAAGCACCGTTAACTAGTGAAATCCACTGCCACGTCATCACGTGAACAGTGATTTTTTTTTTTTTGTTGGATAGAGCCAAGTATTTTAAACTTTTTTGTATTGGGGTACCCTAGTTTGGTCATTAGATTAGCTTGAAATATTAGATTATGCTTGGTTTGTTGGTTTGTATTTTAAGCAGTTTTGTATTGGAGTAGCCCCTATATATATGGGATTTCGGTTATTCGGTTTCTAATTCGGTTCGATTAAAAATCGAACCGACCGAATGATCGGCCCTAGGATTTTCAGTTGTTGTCCACCTCAGCTTACACGCCATACCAATTGCAGGAAAATAATATTAGTAATTACTCCTCAACATCTAAAATCTAGTTGCTCAAAATACGCCTATGAAAATTGACAAAAAAATTAACTATACTCATAGGAAATATTATTGTCAAAAAGATCGAACTCAACTACAATATAAAACAAAATAAAACTACCACACAAAATGAAACCCGAGACTGGCAACTCTGCAACTTCCATCTTTGGCATCCGCACATATTATTCAACCTTGCATCCAAGCAACTGGCAATGGGATCCATAATAGTTGCATATGTCACTGGCATCGCCACCGTAGTACGTCTTATTTTAGCATCCAAGCTTGCAGAACTAAGCAAATGAGTACATGTACTCCTTTTCGCTGGTACCACTAAAATGCATGGAGTCATGAAGTTTAGCTTGGAAGCTACTTACAAATGACTAATGAATGATTTCTACCGGAATGCATAATATTTACATCTAGCCTTTCTTAAGTACCATGTGACCAGACTCGTTCTTTTCAAATAAGTGTTCGATTAACTCATCCCAGGTTTCTCTCGACTTGCTATTTTGGGATGATCCGCTCGATGAATCCCCACTTGACGTGTTTGAATTCTCCCCAACTTCTTGCTCTTCGAAGGTTCCGTATCTGGAAGGTGAGAAGGCATGGGGAACAGCCAATGTAACAGCTCTGCGCAGTGCAGCCTTATACTCCTCGCTGTGTTCTCTAGCCAAAGTTTCCTGCCGCTCCATTTTTTGGCTAGGTGGAATCTCCATAATTGGATCTTGTTCTAGCATTATCTGGAATACAAGAGTTAATAAACAAATATTTACCACACATCTAAACAAATAATTAGATACTGGACTATTTACTTGCAAGCATGGAAGGTATGTGACATTACAGAGGGGACCAAACGAATTATGCCACAATAAATGGCTGCAAAATAAGAAGCTGATTCTGTTAACCACATATATAACCTCCATAATAGTTACATTAAGACTGTACAGCATAATTTATATGAATATACCTTGTATAAAAGATTGATCCATGAAAAAGCTAATCAGAAACCAGGTGCTCTAACCTAAATGTTCTAATTTATGCTTTCAGAACATGACATGAATCACTCGAGGACGACAAGCTTTACAAAATTATAAAGCAGCCAATTAGTGATTAAAGTATCAAAAGAAACTCAACAAATAAAGTGTATTGTTCACCTTCTAACAGTTTTCTGTAATTAAACATCAGATCCATCGTAGAAAAGAGTGCTACTATCTTTCCTTGTTGAAGTACATTTTTGTTTTAAGAATTTCCTTAAAGGAATTCTCATCAGGGGTCTTTCTAGATATTCAGCTCTTGAATTATATTTATAATTTTCTTTAATACAAATATCCTGTGTGTGGGTGAGTGAGTATCAGCTGGGTCCTAAGCAAATTCTTATCATGAAGAAACAATTTAAATACTATTGATCTTACTTCCACTTCATGTGAAACCCGACTACACATAGATTAAAACATAGCTACCTAGGTATATTGCTCTAAGTTCAGGCCAGGAACAACTGGCAACAACAAAGAATGAGCTACGGTAATATATATTGCCTTTGCCAAATCAGGCAATACAATAAAGTAAGGACGCTAACTCACATCTAGAGCTCTTTTAGCTTCTCTCTCTATCCAAATAATGGCATGGTCAGAAGTGGCATTACAGGAAAGAACTATGTGTTCAAATCTTCCATCTACAGGTACTGCTGTCCTCACAACTGGGGGGAACCTTCCACATCTACAAACATAAAAAGTGCAGGGAACATTCAGTTTAAAGACTGATCAAGAAGCAAAACATGATGAAATTCTCTTACGACATTGACATTTATCGTCGCCATTCAGAGTTTGTGAATATCCCAGATCATCAACCACTTATTGAACGCACCCACATACACATACACATATTATTTCTTTAGGAAAACAAAGAATGACAGACATTGAATGTCCTTGCTTCCAAACTTCTTTTCTTCCTTTGTTCTTTTCTGGTTTACTAGATGATCACGCAAGACATACATGCATTATCTATAAGTTTAGTGACATTCAAACCCTTCATTCTACAGGAAAAAGGAATTAGTTTCTGAACTGTTCAAATCATAGAGTCATTCTTGTTCCAGATTCACCCCCAAAGCACAGATTTCTTTATTAAGAAATATAGCATGGCAATGAAATTTTTACTGAACTTGAGGAAATCATGCCCTTGTCTTTTAGAATCACATTGAAAGTAAACACCCTTTCATGTAAACAAAACTGAATACTAATAAGATAGTTTTGTGATATGCAGAAAAACCATCAACAATATCGAGCAATGCCAATATGAAGGATCTGCAACCGAAAATCAGTCTTTTTTCTACCAGATTATATGGGTATCAACAAAATATTGATTTAGTGGAGTGCGTGTGTTGGTGTAGTGGTATGAGCTCTCAGTTTTTCTAAGAAAGGTCAAGGGTTCGAATCCTGGGGTGTGCGTGTGTTGTAACTATCAACAAAAAAAAAAAAAAAAAAAAAATTGATTTAGTGTATCTTATGTCAATTATGCTTATTGCACTTGAAAATACCTAAAGGGCTTTCTCTCAACAATGTGATAAAGGCGACCAGGCGCATACAGCCTCCTCGGATCTCTTATCATCTTCTCCTCTGATACGCATGTGTCTCTCATGCACCTGAGGCACAGTATGCATGGCAAACTGTTGAAAGCAAAAATAAGATTCACATTAAACTTTAAAAAAGTTCGGGGAATAAACTATAGAAGCATCTTTGATTGCAAATGCTCAAATTTACTTAAACACTAAATAGATATAGGTTTTTTTTTTTTCAAGAAATCTTCCATGATTCAAAGAGTAAATAGCTCAGCAAGAAATCATTTAAGTCGAAAATACACATTACAAAATATCTTGCCTGTGCAAGAGTAGCATGATTCATGAACAGGAGGTTCTAAAAATTGACAAACTCTGATATTTAGTTACCAGAAAATTGACTTGAATATGTCTTCCAATGGGGTGGCTGTTCTTGGCAAGAAGTCATCCTGCTTCGAAAGAAAAAAAAAACTATATCAGAGTGTTGGCAAAAAAATTGAAATATGGTTGCAATTACGTTAAGAAGCATCCAACAATTTTTTTACAGGATATGAGATACATTATTCAGTTCATAACACGCACAGTATAACCAACAGATGTGCCTACTGCCTAACTCGTAGCACAAAAACAAATAAGCTCAAGCCATTCATATACCTCATCTACTCCAGATGACAATATTATCATACAAGAAGCTAAAACAGCACAGGATGTTATTTAATTAGTACACCAAAGCTCTACTATATGCTTCTTTCTGCTGGAGATTTGCACCGATTACTGCCACATTAATTGCACAATATAAAAAACCATTGTACTAAAATGGCTTATAGCCAAAAGAGAATTTAAAGTCTCTGAATCTTGAATATATAAGGCATGAGATAATTACTTACGGGGCATTTGGTTAGGGGTAATAAACAAAGGGAAAGTAACTCAATTGGGTTCATTCCCTTTGTTGATGTTTGTTTTGTAAAAATTGTCATTTCCTTTACCCATTTTTAGTTTTACAATTACCCAATATCCCTCCTATATCATTCCCCACCCCCACTAGGTATTTCGTTTCTCTTTCCTAATTTTTTTTCCCATTTTCAATTATAATTTTTATCTTAAACCATTAAAACATAGATTAACATGTAAATTATTTTGTAGTTTTTATATATTAAAAATAATTTGATATAAATTTTGATTCCGCTTCCGGATCAAAACCAAACAGGTAAAATAATTCAGGATCATTCCTTTCCTTTCTCCTTATTTCCCTTTCTGAATTTCATTCCGTTTCCCCAACATGAACCAAACACCCCCTTAGTAGTTAATATTAGAGAAGAAAAGGACAAAAACTGATATATTACTTTAAATTTGACACACGTTTCTATCATATATATAACGAAATCCATCAAAATATTCTCAGAAGAGAAAATGATTACATTTTTTCAAACTGACGGTCTAGATTGTGATAGGAAAAACAAGATGCATAATTGGCATCATATATCAAAAGTAACAACAATCTCAGGACTGTAAGAGAATGTGGCAGTAGGGGAAGTAAATCAAAAAAAAACCAAAGGTTTGTACCTTTTGAAGTGCATGACATTAAAGACTTATATGATTTTACATTGATTCAACAGATATTAGATTAAGATGCTAAGCAGATCATCCTAGAAGGTAGTGGACGGAATTTGAGAAACGATGAACATGATAAAAGATAAAAACTTGGGTGGAATAACCGCAGTAAATCCACTACACCAAGAATTTCCCAACCACAGAAGGGAGATAAACTATGGATTGCAACCAATGAAATAGACTCAATTCAGCATTTCAATAATACTCCAATATTTCAATATTAATAAAGTCTAATGAAACAAGGATACAAGTAAAGTATAAATACTGATATTAAAACGCTAACAGACTAAGGCCCATAACTAATTGTGCTTATAATAACCTAAATCACTAGAGCATAAAAATCACTATTTCTGAACAATAGATATATAGATTATATAATAATTAAGGGTTGAGTTGTATGGAGACCTCTATGGCACTATCAAATTGGAGACCTTGGAGATCACATATGTTCTGCAAAACATTTTTAGCTTGCAGAACATATATGGTCTCCAAGGTCTCCATAGAACTTTTCCTGTATAAATAAAAGAAATTTTGTCTTTACTTGCATCCCTCACCAGGTAGGAATCAGTTTTGGTACATAAAGAGAGAACATTGGGCATGGCTAAAATACATTTAATTAGATAAGTTGTATGACTTCTAAACATGAATAATCCCAATGGATTCAGAAACACATTTCCACCTTACAGAAATAACCATCTTCAGTGAGGTAAGTAAACAACATATGCAATCTCATCACTATCACACATTATATGTCACACTGCAATTAGATCCTCAAGCCAAACCAAAGAATACGACAACAAATTTGAAGAAGTAATAATTGTACTTGCATAGAAAATGCAATGGAGAAACAACATAACTAAGACTAAATTAGAACACATAATTAATAGATGTACAAAAACATTGAGACTTAAAAGCAAAAAGAAGATTAGACTTGCCTGTAGCACAACTGAATTGATAACATCTGCATATCTCACTGCCAAATTCAACGACATACATCGCGCAGGAGCAATAGCATAGCATCTAACCCTCTGCCTGGAAATATTACCCAATCTGTCAAGATTTTGTACTACCACCATAGCTAATAACGCTGCAACACCAGAGCCAAGTGAATGTCCCGTGAAAGTCAAAGTATAATTTGGGTATGTATCCACCAACTCCTTCAAAGTGTCACACTCGGCATCCAAAACCAAACCAGCTGCTTTTAACAGTCCATTATGAACATACCCACCATCAAATTTCCTTTGACCCAACCTATTATCAAGTAGCACAGCATAATCACCCTCTTTCGCCATATTTAGTCCCCTAATGGCAACAACTATATCGCTATTCTCATGATCAAGATACAAAATATAAGGCGGTGCACGACCACGGGTATCGTCATAAGTCCTTTTCCGAATCAAGCAATCCGGGTCAATCCCATATCCACCAGGAGGTTCCCAAACAGGGTTCCTAAGGTCATCTTCATAAACTGCTAATATGTATCGACATAATCGAGGCACTGGCTCAAATTCTTGAGCAGTGGCAAGACCCCAAGTCTGACTATCATGGCCTGCAGTGTGAAGACAACGCTTCCATGCCCACCGGGCACATGCTAGACAGTAAACACATTCTAGAAGAGGCAAGCCACAGATAATTGACATCTAATCCTCAAAAACATTTACTGATCAAAATTAATCTATCAAGAACAAGGGGGTCAAATTAAAGTTTGAATCTTTATACATACATATGTGAATTCAAGATTAAAAGTGGTGAGTGAGGTTATGATCAAGATTAAAGTTTGAATCTTTAGGGTAAACGAGTAAAAGGGTATGATGAAAAGACAAATAAATTCAATAATTGAAAGAAATGGAATATTCATATAATCATTTGAGTACCTGATTACAAGTCAGTCAACTCCAAACTACTAACCATGAGAAACAAGAGTTGAAGAACAGTGATTGTTGTAACCATTAATTTAATTTAAATCTGCAGCAAATTATTATTGCAATGCTGCAGTCATGGGGGTCACATTCACATTATAAGACACATCTACCATTATCAAATTCACAGCGCCAGGACACAGGTTATATACTACTACTATTTTATTATATGCACAACAATCTCCCTGCGTATCTATCTAGTGACTTCTAGTCACTGTTTTACTGTTTTATTTAAATTAATATGTATACGTGGGATCAATATTCAAACTACTGTACAATAAAATTTCTATATATTATATGATCCGAAGAAAAAATTGTATTAATTTAGATAGATATTAATTATAAAAAATTATTAATTATTAATTTATAAAAAATTTCAGCATCAAATAATTTTTTTTATTTATATAAATTTAAATAGAAAGAACATTGCAATTTATGTTTAATATTTAGTTAATTTACATTATTTTATAAATCCGTTGTATATTAACAGTAATGAAAGTAAACATTCATGCATATCAAGATGAAATCAAAATAATATAATATTTTTGGAATTTGTTACATGTCAAGAAGTATTTGAGACATAAAAATATTAATTAATAAATTTTTGATGCACTACGAGAACACCATATTCTAATTTTTGGAGGCAACAAAAAAAGTTATGGATGAATTTAATTTAAATTAAATTTTAAGAATACTAAGATCACATTTTACAAAAGTGTAATACATCCATTTTTATGATGATAAAGAAATTATTAATTTATAATATTATTGTGATCATAAATTTATATTGGATTTTTCGAAAAAATTATTATCGTATTATCTTATCGAGTACATAAGAAAATTATTAACTTAAAGAAGTTATTAATTAATCGAGTATTATTTTAGACTGTATTTGAGAATGTTTTCCGTATTGAGATATTAATTATTATTTTCAATTCAAGATTTAAAACTTTCTTTAAAATTTGAAAGATATAATAACTTTGCTTAATTTGATATTTAAAAATTTAATATTTTTTCAAAAATTCTTAAATATTTACTTGTTTTGACATTATATTTTATTTACTTATAATGATTTTGCAATCTAACTTCATAAAATTTAAAATAATCTCAAAAGTAACTTACGGTAATTTCTATTATTATTTTGTTCTTTGTAATGTATCTTAAGTTATATATACTTCTTCGGCAAAAAAAAGTTATAAATATACTTCTACTACTTTTCTTTTTTACATATCTTTATGGATCATAAGTTATCCATTCCTAATAAAATTATTCGTAACCTAAAACAAATATAAGATTAAAATTACATTTACCTAAACATAACTATTGACTTGAAATGAAAAGAATAAACGGAACCGGTCAATACACTACTTACTTGATTTGATTGATTGCAGGGTAACTGGTGTACAACACAAAATTATCAAACACAATTTGGTAGTAAAACATAACAAAACTAGGTGGGTAAAGCGCTTCGCACAGTTCAAAAATAATATTTAAAAGATAGGAAATGAAATAAATATTTTCATATAAAAAATTAAAAATTAAAAATGAATATATAAAATATATTATATGGAAAATTATAATTATAAAGTGAAAAAGTATTGTTCTATTTGTAAATAGTGTTAATTATTTGATGAAGGTCAATGCTGTCGCTTTTCATTTTGAGAATTTCAAAATAATAAATCTTTACGTACATACTAAAACACTACAAACTCACGACTAATTTTTTAGGATGACACGTGACCCACTTCTTGTTTCACAATTCTTCTTTATCTATTTAACTTTTTTATGAAATAGGTTTGTATACTAGAATAAAACTCAATAACTCATCATACCTTTATTCCTTTTTTATCATATTTTTATAATTCTTCTTACTATAATTTATTATTTAATTTGTTATCCTATACTAATTGAATTTAGTTAATACGGATGAGTTATAATTTTTAGAGAATATTATTATATTTTATGTTTCAATCGATCATAACATATGTTTAAACTTTTAATTAGATATAACTACTTTAATTTCTTATTTGGAAGCATTTTTTTTGATGGATTTTTCAATAATAAAAATATACCCATGAGTTAGGTTTAATGTTATAAATATAACTAAGAACTTTTAGAATAAAGTTTAGTGTAATTAGACCATATTTAGAAAAACATAAGTTATAGAGTTATAAAGATACATCAAAGAAAAATATGAGAGTGGATAAAATACTTTCATATTTGAAGTATATTTTCATTTATAAACATTTAATTAATTTCAATATCAATGAAACACGTTTTTTATTTTAACTATTTGTGAAATTACAAGATTTTGATTAAATTTAATAATTTATTTAACTAAAATATTTATTTTAATTATGATATGAAAATTCTTTGATCAGTACAAAACAATTCTGATTTTGAACTTTCAAATGAAAAGTAGTTGATTATGAATTTCAAAGTGATTAAATTTACGGAAATTATTAATAAGAAGATAGATATCTATAAAACACAAAAGACTAGAAATCAGTTAGTAAACTCAGAAGTCAAAATGAATATGAGTATCCAACCGTCTACTAGTCGGTCGTGTATTTGTAGTGTTTTAGTATGTACGCCAAGATTTACTGATTTCAAAAATGCATCATTTACCTTTGTTTTAGTGAGGGGAAAAGGCATGAAAGAATGCCCAAAATACCCACTTTTTGCCTAACCACTGCCCAAAATACCCAATTTTCAAAATACCGCCCAAATTATCCACGGGACATGCCCATGGGAGAGGCGTGTCGGGGCTACTGTAGCAACTCCGTCGGCGTCGATAACTCAGTTTGGGGGTTTTGATTCCGGAAAATTAAATGATACGAAAGTGGTATGAATGTGTAGAGGGTGACGAGGCGAGTCAATTTATGTGTATAACATGACTTAGAGCTGGCAATTCGTGTCGTGTCGTGTACTTTCGTGTCGTGTACTTTCGTGTTTCGTGTACCAAGTGGCCAAAACGAAAACGAAACGAAATAAATTCGTGTACTCAAATTCTGAAACGAACACGAAACGAAACATTTCGTGTAAACACGAAACGAAACGAAAAGTACACGAAATATTTCCGTTTACACGAAAATGAAGCGAAAACCGTGTACTTTTCGTGTACTTTCGTGTACTTTTCGTGTACTTTCGTGTACTTTTCGTGTACTTTCCGTGTATTTTCTATTTATTTTGTAAAAAAATTAAATATGTAATATTTGTTTATAATATATATTTATATAATTTAAAATATTTATTTAAATATTTATTTATTTCGTGTATTTTCGTTTCGTGTCGTGTACCTAATGGTAAATCCGAAACCGATACTAAATTCTCTCGTGTACTTTCGTGTTCGTGTATTTTCTTGTTCGTGTACCGAAAAGGTCAACCCAAACCCGTAAATTTCGTGTCGTTTTCGTGTCGTGTTTTCGTGTCGTGTCCAAAATTGCCGGCTCTATGACTGAACAAGCACAGGAGGGGGATGAACTGAGGGAGAGAAAAAAGAGACGCCGGAATCGCGAATGTGATTGTAAATCGTGAGATCTCGATTTATGGAGTTCGATTGGTGATGAAACTTGAATAGGATTGTAGAGGATACGAAGGCGGTTCGATTGGTGTATAGGATTGTGGTGGTCGACCACGGGAATGGGATGAACGAAGAGAGGCAGCGAAGTCGCCGGCGATCGCCATTGGAGAAGAGAGGGAGAGAATCGCGTAAGTCTGAGGAAAGTGACGGATGACGTCATCACGCATGTAGCATATGCGTATCACCTGTTGCGCCGTTAGAGAATGCGTATCTACAGGATATGCGCTGATTCTGTAGGCGTATTAGATTGCTTACTCTGTTGCTGTAGGCGTATCCCTTAAATTACTCCTCCTCCATGGACGTCTCCATGGACGTATCTTGGGACACTCCTTTGTGGTAAGCGTATCCAGTGGGTATTTTGGGCACCTGTTCGCAAATTTGGGCATTTTGGACAAGAAATAATAAAAAGTGGGTAGAAAGGGCAATCACCCAAAAGGCATTCCCTTTTTTGCTCTTTTTAGAGGTAAAATAATTATTTTTTTTCTTTTTTTTTGAGCAAAAAACTATTAATGCCTTAATTTAGCCCACCTCAATAGTTTTATGGTTGCCAACAAAGTAAAAAACAATATCCTTTTCTTATAAGAAAAGGGTAAACTTGTTTTTTTTTATTTTTTCAAAACCATACTTTATATATTTCCAAGAAAATCAATGGCCTTACAAGCAATAATTTGAATAGTTCAAAAATTGGAAATAATTGGTACGAGTTTGTTAATTTACACATACTATAAGTGTGTTCAAACAAATTTTTAAATATCTTTTTAAGGTTGCTTGAAATTAGCTTACTCAGATTGCAAGAATAACTTCTTCTTTTTTACAAAGATTGTAGTGAAAAGATGTAAGTAAAATTAAGCATTTGTTGTGAATAATCGAACACTTTTAGTGAAAATATTAAAAAAAACCAACTATAAAAGGGGTTCAATCTAGATATGTAATCATTAATCATGCTGATAGCTAAATGTAAAAAGTGTAAAGCAACAAATAGAAGGTTTCGAGTAAAACTGAAAATCAGCACCAAGTTTAAGGGCCTATTTGGTTGGACTTTTTTAAGTCCTTATGGACTCATTTTCGGGTAAAAATTTCATATTTCACTAAAAATAATTTATACAAATATTTAATGTATATTTGCGATTCTATAAGTTGCAAAAAAAAGTTAACTTTTTTCAGGAAAAAGTTAAGAATCTCTAACTTTGTCTTAAAATAAGTTGACTTATTCTGAAAAAAAGTTCCCCCAAACACCCCCTAAATAGCATATAGATAAAAATAGTTGGTTCAAGTTACATGCTTTTTTTATTTTGTGCCTGTGACTCGTAGTCTATTACAGGCTAGTATGAACCAATTTGACCATAAGCTAATACTTGATAACATTAAAGTAGTATTTAAGATGGTAGTTTCTCACGTAAGTGGAGTGGGTAGATGGCTAAGCGGGAGTGGGTAGATGGCTAAGCTGTCCTGCTACTACCTTCGATAACAGGTCAAAGTTTCCTCCTACGCTTATTGTCACTTTCTGCAACATCCTCATCAGCCGGCGGCTCCATCAGATTAACAGCAGCCTGGGACATAAAAGCAGGTTTAATGTGAAGATTGACATTTATATTTTGGAAATATGTAAATAAGCGAGGCATCAAACTTCCTTACGATTGCTAGAGCATTCTTAGCATGAGCAGATTTCAGCTTCCCTACAGGAGTGTAAACGGCTGACACCCCATAATCTTGTAGCCCATTCACTAAATTATACCTGTTCAGTTTCAGCTTAAAGAAAAGTTCTTTGCCCAAAAGTGGTTGTAGCTCAGCAGGAACTGAAGTATTTCCGGGAGGCAGTTTGGTTTTTTTTTTGTTGAGACGTCTAGCAAGCGTTCGATAGCCGAATTGAACAAAACCACGATTGTCATTCCAGTGTCATCCTCTACCTGAACATTAACTCGAAACCTAGAGGACAAAGGCAATTGAGCAAGTATTGAATTAATAAAAGATAAAAGATGAGGTTAGTCTGAAGCATATGGAAAACACAAACCATTGCAGATATAAATCCCATCTCTTGGAACAACCTTCTTGACACATGATTTGCACGAAACATAATACCACCCAGAGTGATTGTTTACGGCAGTTATTCATCAGCCTAGAACACGGTGGTGTTAGGCTTATAGATTAAATCAAGTTCCTCCAAAATGTTAATAATTAGATGGAAACAATCCATAATGTTAACTCATTAGAATTAAGAGGGGACATTTGCTATAGCTATATAATGTGCAATTATATTCATAATTTTTTTTGCCATGAAAACAGTCAAAAAAATTAAAAAATTGAACTACATCGAACAATCTCATCAATGAATGAACACAACTACCTCAAAACTTTTGTAACTAACTTGTATGTGGGGAGTAATACAAGTTATTTTTTATTGTCACTGCTTATTTTCTTATTTGAAGAACTCCTTCTCATGTACCGCACATGTATATAAAGGCCTTTCTAAAATCAGCTCTTTAAAAGTGATTCAGTACAAGTCCACTAACTTAGTTATGTCAGCTCCTAATATGAAAATCGGGAAATCTGTTACAAAATTTGACTACAATATCCTTGTAATTAACAGATGATTTTTTAAATCTTTATGAAAAGCAGCTCATTACCTATTTTTTCCTAATTTCTACCTTTTACTTATTTCATTTTTTTAACAATACAAAATCCATGTTTTTTCTTTTCCCCACTTCCTTTTCTACCTTTTTTACATTTTTCTCCCTCTTTTCAAATTTTGTATAATAAAATTAATTTAATAATTACCCATACCTTCAATTCGCTAGCACATGTAGCATTCACCAGAGCCACCACACTCATTCGATTAACGAACATTGCCTCTTTCGGAGGCAGTTTCACAGCGGATGGGCATTCAATAGCTAAAACTTTAGGAGATAGTGCTGAAAATCTTTCCCTTACAGAGGTAACGTGCTCGACATCCGGGTTAACATAGATCCTGCTCCCACTAGTTGAAGCGAAATTCATAGCACCTGCAAAACATAGTCAGGCATTAGAGATAGTGCATAACCATCGGCTACAAAAAAAAAAGGAAAGAAGATCATACCTTGTCCTGCATTTTCTTAAATAGAGAAAGTAATATGTCAGGATTTATAATGGAGGGGGACTTAGATCCAGCGGAATCCTTTAAATGCGATATAGCTGTAACTTTTGAACGATCATGGTCGACTCCCAACCTAGCCCTTTTCACCATACCTGTAATAAAGAAGACATGGAAGTTCTTGCTATTATAGCAACAAATTTTGTAGGAAGATAATAACCAACACATAACGACAACATTTTTGTTCTTGAAAATGAGCTATTACGAATATATTAATTATTATATACACCCGTTAAGAGTTTGACATACAAACATTTTGATATTATAAAATATTTTTTTAAAAAAATTGTCTCCCTGGAGCCTTAATACTCATCTATACAATTATTGTAAAGTGAATGATCCTTCACTGACATCATGTTACTAATTTTGTTAATACTAATGTACAAATCAACTATTACACATGGCAAAAAAATCATAGTAGCATGCCATTTATATGGCTCAAATGCTTAACATGTTGCCCCTGCAGATGAAACAGTCAAAGATCATTTCAAAAATAGTAGAGTACTTTCAACTATTCCATGATGTTCATGTGGAAAGACACGAATGGCTCCAGGCACAAAGATTCATAGTTGAAAGCATTACAAATCAAGTCATCTATGAATGACATCATAACTCCAAAATTTTAATACCAAGAGGTCAAGAGTTCTCTCCATAACCAACATTTCCATGTGATTCCAAGTTATGCTTAGTGACATAGTATATCGACAACCTGACCATTGAGGAATATGCCACCGAAATGCCAGTCCTCGTGCCCACACTTTAGGCTATTCCTACCATCGGAATTTGGAAGCCTTTAGGTATGGATTTTGTGGATATGGAGCATGTTTTGAGGTTATGAAGTATATTTTCAGTCTTTGAGGCTTTGAACAATGTTGCTTCAGACTCCAAGTTTGCAGCTCAAGACTTTCAAAAAGGATTAATACTCTCAACTTTAAGACTGAAAGTTGGTCAGTAGTATACACAAGGTTTTAACTATAGTAAAATTGGCTCAGACCATTAAAGGTCACTCATATATGATTTTCTTCCATCATCTTCTTTTGTGGGTACCTAATGTGTACCATCACTTTACAGGATTTAGATGATAAAGTAATTCTCTTTTTGAAATACTTAGTGCATAAATTTTAGGTGTGTCAGCATTAATTTATCAAGTACAGTAATATTTGGTATATAGAGAACTTGGAATATTAGCATTCACATCCATAGTATATTCCTTTTATAATTTTAGACTTTCAGGAAAAATTAGTACAGATGATTTACAAAGTCACGAATATTCACATAAAGGGAAGATTAGAGAGATAAGGGAAGATTCAAACCTTTTATATATCCACATTTTAAACACTTCATTGCCTTCTTACTGCTTTCCATTGCAGTGCACTTAGAGATTTCTGTAATAGGGGAATGCGATATACAACCACAGGGACTACAGCACAGCTCTGGATCACGCTGCCAAATATCCTTCTTATTTATGTTATGTATATCATATGTTTATATGAATGAATTTAACTTGAAACTATTATATGCCAAGGTAAAAATGACTATGCTATTTACCCACTTATGATTCAGAATAACCAAATATTAATACAAATATACAATGCAGGTTTAATTAATATTATACCAACTACCAGCCATGTTGATGTCCCTAAACTAACATCATTTTGTTGACATAAGATTAGCTTCTTTAGATCCCAGCTACATACCCATTATAGCAATATTTACATGAGCGACAACTAAATTATGACTAAGTTTGTCGGATAAAATTATAACGAATCTTACTTTCATATTCATATTAGGCAATACCAAAGTATCTGAAAGATGGATGGAAGCAGCTGACATTTGGATTCCTTTCATTTAGCCAATTACAAGGCATTAACATCAAAAAATCAAGGCTGAACATTTAAATGTTCTTTTTTGCAAGTCTGGCCAATTATGAATTAGTATTGGCTCAATTGGCAATCTATGAACAACTCTCTCCTACTCTGTCCAGTGTCCTCAATACAAACAACTCTTTAAAATAAAACAACTGTCACCAATTGAAAAACTCATCCGAATTCCCCACAAATATGATTATCAGCTCCGAAAAATTACACTGTTCAATGTTTTACTTAAATAAACGATCTCAAACACTAACCAAATCCGTCCAAAACATGCTTATTAAATATGAGAATGACTGTGTTTACACAATTCTCCTTTAAACCTCCAGCATCAATTTATTAACTAAACCTTGAAGGACACTATACAGCTCAATTCACGGTTACACAATCTCAATTAACACATCTACTCTAATAACAAATTAATTTAAACAATGTATTACATATAAATGTGTGCATATATATATATATATATATATATATATATATATACACACTTGTATTAAACTATCCTAAATATGTAACTTAGAATTCTGAAAAGTATGAAAATTCTAGGCAACTACAAAAATGCCAACTTTTTAATATAGACTTATACGTGCACTTCATATTCGACAATATCGGAAATTTTCTAAAAACCCATTATTGACAACTACATTATGAACTTAGTTTCAAGTGCTCATCATACTCCGCCAGCCTCAAATCAACCTTTTAACTAAGGCCCAAACACCCTCCTATTAAAAGCCATCTATCTACCAAACCCAAGTTACAGAAATCCTAAAAAGCTCAATGAATCAATTAAGCACAACACTAAAAATTAGAAATTACAGGAAATCAATGCATTCACCTAAATATTAACTTCATATTTAAAAATATTGAAACACAAAAGAAATATTAATGGTTTCACCAGCAAATTGCTTCATAAAATTCCAAAGCATGAGGCAAAACAATAAACATATGTATAGCTGGAACACATATATAGCTGGAACAAACAATAAACATGAACAACAAAATCTATACATATGTATGGGGTAAAAATATCATGAGTAACAAAATCCACACAAATAATTAAATTAATTCACTAACATCTTCGAGATGAACAAATCTAAATTAAGGAAAACCAATGAAATCAGGGCGTGCCTTTTTAAAAAACCTGCTCCGTATAATGATCCCGTGACACTTGAGTATTGTCATTGGCCGTGAATATTATATAGATGTATAGATGAGCATCCAAAGGGTTTTCCGTTACCAAAGTGTGTAACCGGCGAGACTGTCCGGATTTTTTTCATAAAAATAATTATAAAGGAGACAGGAAGACACAAAATTTTATCACAAATTTACTACAGAGGATGAATGAATAATTGTCATAAAAATGGCCAAAATTGTAGGAAATCAGAGAAAATAGAAACAGAGAAGGGGAGATTCCGGAGGAGCCACGTCAGCCTCCCGGGATTTTCCTTTATATAGATGTATAGATATAGAAGAGGATATGACTTATGAGGGAGATTCAAGACTCCAACTTCTGTTTAAATTTCTCAACTCCATCCCTGCAAAAAAATTAAAATTTGTTTGCTGGCACGTTTTACAGCTATAGAAACAATTTGACACTCGCAGTGAACTCTGTTAAAACTCCTGTAAAGAGCTAGCTTTGAAAATATTATAATTCTGCTACTTGCTATAGTATCACCGTTTTTTAATTTACAACATATAAAGAAATTGATGTAACTTGTATATTTCTTAATGATCATTTACATGGTGATGCTAGTGTTTTTACAGCAATATGTTAGTAACTGATAGGAACAATTTTAGGGATTATAACTACTTCACAGGGATTACAAATAGGCTTAATCACCTTTTAGCCCTCAAAGTTTCCTACGAAATACCCACCAGCCATCAATGTTTCAAAACGTACCTTTTAGCCCCTGAAGTATCCGTAAAGGTCCCACTTACCCTTATACCGGTACAAAAATTGTAACGGTACATATCGGATGGGCAAAATAGACATTACATGTGTCCGTTACAATTTTTTTTTAATTTGTACCGGTATAATGGTTAATAGGACCTTTCCAGATACTTCAGGGGCTAAAAGGTACAACGTATTAAACTTGAGGGTTTGATGGGTACAACACATAAGTGAAATCATCTACAATTGAATTACTCCTCTCCCTCCAGCATGTAGTGATTTTTAGCACAAGTGATCATAAGTCATAACAAGAAACCCAAACTGGGTTATATTACACCAACACAAACTGGAAACATCATCCGAACAAGCTTAAAAACACACAATCAGGAGAGACATAGATAGAAACATAGATAAAGATAGTTATATATAAATAAAACTTTAGTTCAACTAGAGTGATCACATCCCATCTGCAGCAAGGATGGGTTGGAGGAAAGCAGGGACCACATGCAGGTCCACCAGTCCACCATCACCATTGAGGTAGTGTTCCGCCAAAGTTATTGCTGCTGCATTGCTGGTATTGGGCACATGAACCACCACACAAGAGACCCAATCCTCAATCATGATGATATTGATCATGACAACGAGATCAGCCAACCAAAAACCAGGGTCTGGATTGTTGACCTAACGCACAGCCTCCTCACAATCACTTTCGATGAAAACAGACTTCACATCCCCCTTCTCCCAAGCCATTTTGAGCCCATAAAATATGGAACATAACTCGGCAGCCACTGGCACACCCATCATCCCCATCATTCCAGCATTCCCCCTAACCCATCGACCTCTATGGTTTCTCATGACACACGAAACAGAACCATTCAGCAGCCCCTTGCTGTTCACCTTGAAGACATTTGATGAAGAAGGCTTGCTCCACCCGGCCATGTTCAAAAGAAGAAGAATATTTAGACTAAAATTACTAAAGAATAGATTGATTTGTGAAGAACCTAGCATCCAATTGTGGTGTTTATATAGTAGATTATGCATTAGATTCAAGCTCAGCACCCTCAACATGCATTGGCCATAACAGTCAATAGTAAATTTTCAAGGTATTCAAAGTTGTAACTACCAAGATAGTTTCAAAGATCTATAAAGATAACACAATGCTAAAATGAAAAACAGTTGGACCTTAATTGAATAAAAGTATTCAAACTGATTACATGGAAATTATAATAATATGCACCAAGCATGTATACTTCAAAAATTTCTCAGTTTCGACTACATCATTTTTAATTTAATTTTCACAGCCTCCATGGAGGCCTAATACCCATTCATGCCTTCCTTGCATTGGCCTCTGCTTTGATCTGCTTATAGGATGTAGCATTATGAATTCCCTATATTTATTTTGGTAGTGGTAAGCAAAGAGAGAAGAGTGTATGTAAGTTTTACTCGAAGGGTATGGAGATAGTGGTGGCTGAATTAAACTAATAGATATAGTAATGACCTTTTGTACCCATCAAACCCTCAGGTTTAATACGTCGTACCTTTTAGCCCCTGAAGTATCCGGAATGGTCCTATTAACCCTTATATCGGTATAAATTAAAAAAAAATGTAATGGACACATGTAATGTCTATTTTGTCCATCTGATATGTACCGTTACATTTTTTGTACCGGTATAAGGGTTAATAGGACCTCTACGGATACTTCAGGGGCTAAAAGGTACGTTTTGAAACATTGATGGCTATTGGATATTTCGTAGGAAACTTTAAGGGTTAAAAGGTCGTTAATCCTTACAAATATATACATTTAAGGCTAATAGTTAGATATACATATTAACTATAACAGCTAGGATCATGCAGTATCATTTGTTAGTGTTCTGATACAATGCTTGCTACTTGCTTTTCATAAACCTCTTATTTAGGATAGATATCAAGAAAAAATTCTTCTGTTTGATCTTGTCAACTATATCTTTGGATCTCACTCTTAAAACAGATGACATTGCCTTAAGCTTATCCATCAAGATTTCATTTCTGATGAAAGATCCTTCAACTGATGATTTAGTTCCATTATTGAGCCAAGAAACTCTGGCATTAGCTTCGTTTTTGTCAAAAACGATCTTTATGTCCCGCCCCTCCAAACGGGCTATAACCTCTTCTAGCATTTTTAGCTTGCACTCTTGCTCTGTTTCCTTCTTCTTCAGCCCAAGCCCTGCGTAATCCATTACAAATTAGCAAATAATGTTGGTCAAACAGGCAAAAAGCTAACAAGTACCTTTAATGTAAGGTGAGAAGAGCATAATAAGAAACATGAGAACAGCTCAATAGGCAAACTATTTTGATAGATGAAACAGTACTGATTTCCACAACTTAGCCCCAGAGAGGCATGCTAGAAAAGAGTTCATTATGTAGAAGTTTACAATTTCTTCGGGACTAATGCTCAGTTAACTTGAATTAAGCCAGCATTCAAAATTAGTCTTGGCGCACTTGAGCATATATAACTTGTGACCATGGACCAGCACTTCAAAAGTATAGTTCACTTTTCCTGTGGCTAAGCAGCATACCTAGCCTTAGACAAAGCATTTCGCTCCACTTCTAGTTCATGCTGTAACCTGGAGATCTCCTGATTTTGCATTTCTGCATCCTTCTGAAGCTTACTTATACTTCTCTTTTCACAAGATACTTCCACTTGTTCATTCATCAGGCTATGCAACTATTTTTCAACCTCATGCCTTAAGCATGATAGAATTTCCATTTCTGAATCTATGAAAGCATGTTCCCTCAACAAGGCAATGTTCCTTCCCTCTTGCTCAGTTCTTAAGCTCTCCAGTTCTGCCATTTCTTCTTTTGCCAAATTTTCCACAGCACCAACCTTTTCCCTTTCTAGTAAAAGCTCTTTTACGAAACTTGCATTGACATCCTTTTCCGTTTGATCTACTAATGCACCGTTTGCTGCAAAAGCCTTTTCTGTCTTTAATAAACCAATTTCGTCAATGAGTATATAAGATGCCTCGCCATTAGCAAGGGCAATAGTAGCTTGAGCTTTTGTAACAATTCTGAGTCTGAGAATTTCAGCTACATAAGTTATCAACTTCGCTCGATTGACTCGAATTGGAGTTGAATAACTAAAAGTAGACTCGACTCAGTTCGAATTACATGCCAGTTACTACCATCACATAATTTAATATGGGTCCAGGTTCCTGACAATTGATTGTCAGGGACGATTTGTCCAACAATCGGTTTCTTGATCGTTGGATCAATGATTCAACGATCAGGATTTAAAAAAAATTGTCCATTCCGCGTAAATTTTTCGCGGAACACTATTCTCGATCCGTGGAAAATTTCCACGGAACAGTGATTAATGTGAATACTACATACACGCACAACGGCACAATACAAGTGGGATGAATGTTGACTTACCTTTTTTGTTCATTTACCACTGATTTCTTGTTGGAAAATACTAGTACGTAGTTAGTAATTCTGCTAATTTTCAACCACTTTTGGGTGGTCATGGGCCCCCGGACACTTCATGAGTACACGCTTCTACATAAACTCTTTCTTCTTTCTGTGAAGCTTTTTTACCTCCCCTGTCTTCTACTCATCAAAAGCAAAGCATACCCATGTCTTTATCTCAAGCTGATTTTCCTATCCCTCAACATTCATCCCACTTGTACTGTGCGTGTATGTATTCACATTTACAATCACTGTTCCGCGGATCGAGAATAGTGTTCTGCGGAAAATTTACGCGGATGAATAGTATTCCGCGGAAAATTTACACGGAATGGATGAATTTTTTTTTTAAATCCTGACCGTTGAATCGTTGATCCAACGATCAAGAAACCGATTGTTAGATAAATCGTCCCTGACAATCAATTGTCAGGGACCTGGGCCCATTTAACAAATGACAAATTATAAAACATAAAAATGTAGGCCATTCTTACCTCCAGTCCACTTTTTTTTCCCACGGACTCGCTGGATTTTCCACTTGCATTAAGAAAAGGCTCCTCCAAGGCATCATTGTTAATATGTGTAGTTGGGGGTTTAGTAGCATTTCCATTTCCAATTCCTTGGATGATAACCGAGGCGTGGAGGTTGTACTCTCCCACAAGTGATGGGAGGTGAATTAAGCTGGGACTAGACAGATAGTGAAGTCATAGTACCAATTACTACAACTACACTCCTAAACACAGTTAAGTTTGTTGATTCTCATTTTTGAAAATGGGGAGAGACAGACAAAATTTGATTTTAGGGGGTTTATCTATGTTTTAAGGGGTTTACATATTTTCAATATTTATTCTTAGTTATTTAATTAATTTTTGGTTTTTTAATGCTACTTTATAGCATTAATTTAATTTCCCGATAATTATAGTAGATCCCTTTGTATTCTGTTATGGACTGGCCCAAAGTGAAATGGGCTATTAAATCTTAAAAGAAATAGGCCCAAGAAGGATTAGAAGTGAAGACTAAAAGAGGAGATGGGGGAGGAATGAGGGATCTTATCGGATTATTGTGAAAGTTGTAATTACTATTGGAGAGCAGGGACCTCTCGAATGTCCTTTAATCATTTCAAATTGTATTGCAAACATCTCAGTAATTCTCATAAATAATTGGAGTTGTGTTCTCTATATTCAAGCTGTAGTTAATTCATTACAATTGGTATCAGAGCATCTACAGTCCATGGCACCAACTGAAGAAGGACTATCAGATCTAGAGAAGTCGGTGTTAGAGATGGTTTCAAAGGGAATGGAAAAAGCAATGGAGGCGGTGCATCAATCACTGGTAGAGTGGGCTATGGAGAGGCAAACCAAAGTGGCAAAACACCAGGAGGCCCCATGTAACACGAAACGGGATGAACACATCACACTTCAGGCGTTGAAATTAATCACTGGGGATAAGGTCGAAGGAAGTGCCAATCAACCGAGAATGACTTCATCGGGACTGATTGTTTTACCAGGTTTGAGCCCTGAATTTTCACCATGTATAAACCCTAATTTTGTAGATTATGCTGAATTGAGGAAGAGGATTGGATGGGGTGGACCTGGTCAAATGGGTATAAGATTTGGGGTTGGTTATATGCCTAGTGGTTCCGGCGGAGGTCCGGGTGATAGTTATGGTGGGATTGGTGATGAGGTTAAGTTTGTTAACGTGGTTAGAAATTCGGTGGTTGCAAGTTTAGATGATGAAAATACTGCAGATGAAGTTGAAGTTGAGCCTCAAGTATTCGATGAAAGTCCTAGCAGAGAATCTACTATCAAAAGTCAGGCCCCAAGTCCCATTACTAGCGTAACTCTAAAAGATCCGCAGACTGAAGATCTCTGGAAGGAAGTTAGAGGGTTCATATTTTCTAGAATTCTGGAAAGTAAGCCTGAGCTAACAACTGAGATAATGGATTTCAGAGATTCTCTTCTGTCGTCAACAGTATCTGATACACTTAATGCTTGGGAATTGAAGGATTTAGGACACCAAACGGCACATAAAATTGTTCGTTCTTCTAATCCTTTACAATCGATGCAGGAAATCAATCAGAATTTTCCTAGCATTGTCTCTTCTGATAAGTGGATTTTATATCCACTTGGAACGCTTCATATCGAATTGAATTGATTGACTTGGCCTCAAGTATATCGTATTTTTAATTTGTTTTCGTCTAGTTGAGCAGGTTAATCTACGTCAGCTAGGGTTGGTGATTTCCGTTGATCTTGGTGTGGATTTTTAGCTTGGAATGAAGAATGAAGTATTTTCCTTCATTACTATGGAGATTTCGAGTCAAGGGATTGAAGAACGGCATTCCATGCAAAAGGAATAGGAGGAAACGAAGCAAAAATGAAGAAAATGATCAAAAATCAGCTCCGACAGAATTGCTCGGGCGCTGCGGCACTAGGAGTGCACGATGAGGCATGTGGAGCAGCCAAGCGGGCGCTGCGGCGCTGGTGGTAGGCGCTGCGACGCTGGCAACATTCTGGAATTTTCCTGTTTCGAATTTAAATGGTATTTTTGGGACCTGTCTTGCTGGAAAATTTTCCTGGGGCCTATATAAACACGTTCTATCATCCTTGAACGACCAACTACTTAGATAAACACAGAGAGGGCCGAAGATAGAGAGTCAGACTTGGAGACGGATTCCCGGAAGGACGTGACAGCATTCGGAGATCTAGATCTACTTTTGTGTTCTTTTAAATTAGGCGATACTCTGGATTTTGGATTTGTTTTCTTAACTCTTTACTCTAGTATTATTGTATTCATTCAGATTTTGTTTTACATCATGTTTTTATTAGATCCCATGGTGACAAGCGGTTCGATTATGAACTAATCGTTGTTATGGGATTCTAACGGATTTATTTATGTAGTTTAGTAGTTTGATTGCTTTAAAGATTTTTGTGTGGTGAATTATTGATATCCTTGTATGGTTGTGCTTATTCTTCTTGGATGCGTAGCTAACATCTAAGTTGTATTGTTAATCTCTATTGAAGCGATAGTGGATATTGAGATTTAGAACTTGTCATGCTAGCATAGGATTATGTATGTTTTGACATCATGATTTGTAGCGTAATTCTAACCATCTTATGCTGCCCTATGTGATCTCAATGGATAACTTGTGCTTTAACCGTTATGTTTTCAAATCTTATAGACATATAGGGTCTAAACATAATTGGTGTCTACACATCTTCTATCTCTTTTATGGATGTATGAGTAGTTTGATATTCGTATACTGACAGGTATCCTATACTTGTTTCATGTTATCCGATCAATTATCATAACCATCACATACTTTGATTAAAGGCATCAACTCTAAGCGAAGTATTTAATGAAGTTAGGATCCCATATTTTAATTCTCATAAGTAATTCGATTTTAATTCTCATTAGTTAAGTAATTCTTAGTTATTTTAATTTGCTTCTTTGTTCATTTAGATAATCAAAACCTATATTTGATATTGTCTTAGCAGTGAATAATAATCATACATTGTTGCATAGGTGCATAATCTGTATTGAACCTAAACCAGTCTCTGTGGGAACGAATTTGGACTTAACCTTATATATTACTTATGACCGCGTACGCTTTCATGATTTTGTGTGAACAAGTTTTTGGCGCCACTGCCGGGGACTCGGTGTTTATTATAGTTTATGTGCTTGTCGTCAGTGGTCATTAAAGTTCACTGACTCGGATTATTTTCTTACTTAGTTACTTTGTTGTGTTTTTCAGGTACTTGAACTTGTATGCGAACACGTTTGCAATCTCGTAAACTGGCAGAAGAAGAACTTGCACTAGCTAAAGATATGGGAGAACCAGCAACAGTAGCGAAAGCCTTGAAGGACTATTCTCAGCCGAAGATCAATGACATCCAATCTAGCATTGTCAGGCCAGCTATTGCAACTAATACTTTTGAGATCAAGCCTGGCACGATTCAGATGGTACAAAATTCAGTTCAGTTTTGGGATGCTCCAACGGAAGATCCTAATATGCACATCCGGGACTTCATCGAGATCTTCGACACTTTCAAGTTCAATGGTGTGTCGGAAGATACTATCAAATTGAGACTTTTCCCATTCTCTCCTAGGGATAAAGCTAAGGGCTGGTTACACTCTTTACCAGCCGGTTCTATTACTACATGGGAGGATCTTGCTCAGAAATTTCTCACTAAATTCTTCCCCATGGCTAAGACAGCAGCAATAAGGAACGCTCTTACTCAATTTGCACAGTAGTCAAGAGAATCTTTATGTGAAGCTTGGGAGCGCTATAAAGAGATGCTTTGATCATGCCATCATCATGGAATGCCAGACTGGATGGTAATCAACTATTTCTACAATGGATTGGGATGGCAGTCGAGACCGATGGTGGATGCAGCTTCAGGAGGAGCATTATGGGCAAAGAGCTATGAGGAAGCTTACGAGCTAATTGAGATGATGGCTGCTAATAAATACCAGAAACCAATTCAGAGATTATCTCAAGGCAAAGTAGCTGGAATTTTGGAGTTGATGCAGCTACAGCTATTGCAGCTCAGTTGAAGGCTTTGACAATGAAGGTGGATTCTTTGACTAACTATGGAGTTCATCAGGTGGCGAGTGTTTGTGAGCTATGTGCGGGCGCATATGAGACTAGTCAATGTGCCATATCTAGTGAATCGGCGCAGTTTGTGAGCAACTTTCAGAGACCTCAGCAACCAGATCAAGCCACCTATCATCCTAACAACAGAAATCATCCAAATTTCAGCTGGAGCAACAATCAAGGTGGTATGCAACAACCACAGCAGCCTTATCAGCAGTTCCAGGGACAACAGTGTGGAGCTAAACCGTACAATCCTTCTGGTTATCAGCAGCAGTATGCTCCAAGGCAACAATTCCAACCTCCGGGATTTTAGCAGCAGCCTCATGCAAGTGCGGGGCAATCTTCTAATGAAAAATCTGAATTGGAAGAATCTGAATTGCAAAAGCCAAGAGGTTTCGATTAAAACCTTGGAGAATCAAATTGACCAACTTGCTAATGCCTTGCTGAATAGGCCGCAAGGAACTCTTCCTAGTGACATCGAGCCAAATCCAAAGAGTGAGCGAAAGGAGACTTGCAATGCAATAACTTTAAGAAGTGGTAAGGAGATTGAGGGGAACACAAAGAAAGATGAAGAGGTTAAAAATGAATCTGAGTCGAATGAAGAGCCTCAAGAGTTGGTACATGAAAAATCAAAAAAAAAAAAAGATGAATCAGCTAAACCACCGACACCAGAAAAGCATGTCTATCCGCCTCCTCCGTATCCTTGACGCTTGCAGAAAAGTCAAGAAAAATAATTTCAAAAATTTTTGGACGTCTTCAAGAAATTGTCCATTAATATTCCTTTTGCTGAAGCATTAGAGCAGATGTTGAGCTATGTCAAGTTTATGAAGGACATTCTTTCGAGAAAGAGAAGTTTCGAAGAATTCAAAACAGTGGCACTGGCTGAAGAATGTAGTGCTATTCTGCAGAAAAAGCTTCATTCAAAGCTCAAGGATCTTGGAAGCTTCACTATTCCATGCACTATTGGTACACATAATTTTGGGAGAGCTATGTGTGATTTGGGAGCCAGCATTAATTTGATGCCTTTGTCTATTTTTAAGAAGCTTGGAGTTGGAGAGGTAAAGCCTACTTCGGTAAAGCTACAACTTGCAGACTGAACATATGTTTATCCCAGGGGAATAGTGGAAAACATTCTTGTGAAAGTTGGTAAATTTATATTTCCTGCGGATTTCATTGTACTAGATATGGAGGAAGACGAGGAAATTCCTCTTTTATTTGGAAGACCATTCTTAGCCACAGGAAGAACTCTGATCGATGTTAAAAAGAAAGATCTAACTATGCGGGTGTAAGATGATCAGGTAACTTTTAATGTGTTTTCTCCTATGAAGTTGTTAGATGATCCAGAAAGTTGTTTTTGTGTGATATCTCTTGCTGATGAAATTGATACATCCACGCTTGAGCATTGCACTAGTGATCCTCTTGAGTTGTCGGTTCATGTGACTTAATTTCATCTGAGAATTTTGATTCAGTTAAGATGCTCAAGGAAATTGATGTTGTTAAATCTTCCACGCAAGATCTCTCGAATGTAAAGCTCGGAAAACTTCCACCACATTTGAGGTATGTACTTTTGAATGATGAGCTAATGATTTTTGAAGTGTGTCATGATAATGTGTTAAGAAGGTGGACCGCAGATGATGCGGGAGAAGAGTGTTCTGTTCAGTCGGCTGAGAGGGATAAACACCTTAGAGCTGTGAAGAAGAAAAAGAAGAAGTCGATTTGTGGAAAAGTCAATATGAAGAGTGAAAGAATAGTTGTGTTGGGAATAAGCAAAAAGATGTCAACATTTGTATGAATGGTCTTTCTGTTGAGGACGGTTCGGTTATTCTTTTGAAACCGCCGTGAGTTGAGGAAGTAACGACCGGTTAAATGACGTCAACGATAGTGCTTCGTGGGTGGCAACCCACGCCTTTTCTCGTTTTATTGTTTTTATGGATTAAAAAAAAATCGAGAACAGCAGCCGCGCGGTAGTCCTCTGTCCAGAGAAAAAATTATGGTCGATCCCTTCCTCTACTTCTATTCTTAAACCCTCCATTCAAGCTTTCAAGAAATCTCTAATTCAAGTTTGGGGGACTCAAAGGGGCAAGTTTCACAACTCCAGTGGTCGTTTTTGGAGCTCATGCTGTTTACCCACCGCCTAATTCACCACCCGAGGAGGGTGGCCCTGCCGATATTTAGGTAAGTTCTCTACTATCCTTTTTATTGCCTTCAATGGGGACATTGAATATTTTAAGTTTTTGGGTGATTTGAGGATTAGTAGTTAGTAGTAGAGTCATTGTTCATGTAGGAATCATATATCATGTTGCATATTTTGCATGTTTAGTGTAGTTAGTTTCATTCATATTTGTTGCAATTCTGTTTCATATAAAACATTTTGTTTGCATATTTGTTATGTATACCATGTGAGTCCATGATTAGTTGCATTTGCATAGCATATTCATGATCCCGTAGGACTGAGCTAATTCTGATTGGTAGGTAGATGTCTATTTGAGTGTGGTAATGATGAATAGAGGGTTGATTTATAGTTCTTATGAAATTGACTTGCATGCTTCAGAAATAATTCTTTTACACAACTCATCGTTTGCTTTTGGGCTAGGTTGAGTCATGCTTGTTTGGTTGTTAAGATTTAATCACTTGATTATATTTAGAATGTTCGTTATTCCCTTGATAATGTTGGAGCACTAAAGTATAAGTTTGGGGAAAACCAGGGATTTCATGCTAGTTGTTAATAATGGTTAGGCGTCAAATGGCTAGTAGCCGCTCATATTTTTATGAGTAGTCTAGGTTGGATGAGAATACTCATTCCAGATTGCATTGAAAAAAAAGAAAATAAAATGGAAAAAAAAAGTTGTGTGAATAGTTTAATGGCAGAATTAACCAGGGTTAGCTCTTTAATACTCGAGCAATTAAGTTCTAGGGGATTTTGTACCTAGTGACCTAAGACTTTTCCGGTCTGGGATCCACTAACCTAACGCTCACTACATGGGTATTATTGTATAAGCCTTTAGGGTTCTCATCCATTGCACGGTTAAATAAGCATGCGTATTGTATATAGTAGTATGTGTCGTAGTTGTAGTAATAAAGCATGAATTCCTGTCTAACTCAAATGATGATGGAGGTGTTTCTAGGTTATGAAGTGTTTACCGTTCATTCTATTTATAAACTTCTGATTGTCTTGGCGAAGAATAGGTATGATTTTGATATAGTACTAGGAGTATTTCTGATGAGCATTGCACACACGCACGTTTCTGTTCATGTATTGTTAGTATACGGGGACTTAGTCGAGCTCTATTTGGAATTAGTTGCATTCTTTGAGATATTTCCTTGCTAGTTGGTTTTAGTTAGTTCGAGGGGATCGTTGCATTTTCATATTAGTTGCATTCATGCATTGCATTGCATTAGGTAGTATCGAGTCCGTTTTATGCTTGAGGACAAGCATCGGTTTAAGTTTGGGGGTGTGATAAGTGGATTTTATATCCACTTGGAACGCTTTATATAGACTTGAATTGATTGACTTGGCCTCAAGTATATCGTATTTTTAATGTGTTTTCGTCTAGTTGAGCAGGTTAATCTACGTCAGCTAGGGTTGGTGATTTTCGTTGAACTTAGAGTGGATTTTTAGCTTGGAATGAAGAATGGAGTATTTTCCTACGTTACTATGGAGATTTTGAGTCAAGCGATTGAAGAACGGAATTCCATGCAAAAGGAATGGGAGGAAACGAAGCAAAAATAAAGAAAATGATCACAAATCAGCTCCGGCAGAATTGCTCGGGCGCTGCGGCGATAGGAGTGCACGATGCGGCGTGTGGAGCAGCCAAGCGGGCGTTGCGGCGCTGGTGGTGGGCGCTGCGGCGCTGGCAACATTCTGGAATTTTCCTGTTTCGAATTTAAATGGTATTTTTGGGACTTGTCTTGCTGGAAAAGTTTCCTGGGGCCTATATAAACACGTTCTATCATCCTTGAACGACCAACTACTTATATAAACATAGAGAGAGCCGAAGATAGAGAGTCAGACTTGGAGACGGATTCCCGGAAGGACGTAACAGCATTCGAAGATCTAGATCGACTTTTGTATTCTTCTAAATTAGGCGATACTCTGGATTTTGGATTTGTTTTCTTAACCCTTTACTCTAGTATTATTTTATTCATTCAGATTTTGTTTTACATCATGTTTTCATCAGATCCCATGGTGACGAGCGGCTCGATTATGAACTAATCGTTGTCATGGGTTCTAACAGATTTATTTATGTAGTTTAGTAGTTTGATTGCTTTAAATATTTGTGTGTGGTGAATTATTGATATCCTTGTATGGTTGTGCTTATTCTTCTTGGATGCGTAGCTAACATCTAAGTTGTATTGTTAATCTCTATTGAAGCGACAGTGGATATTAAGATTTAGAACTTGCCACGCTAGCATAGGATTATGTATGTTTTGACATCATGATTTGTAGCGTAATTTTAACCATCTTATGCTGCCCTATGTGATCTTAATGGATAACTTGTGCTTAAACCGTTATGTTTTCAAATCTTATAGACATATAGGGTCTAAACATAATTGGTGTCTACCCATCTTCTATCTCTTTTGTGGATGTATGAGTAGTTTGGTATTCGTATACTGACAGGTAGCCTATACTTGTTTCATGTTGTCCGGTCAGTTATCATAACCATCATATACTTTGATTAAAGGCATCAACTCTAAGCGAAGTATTTAATGAAGTTAGGATCCCATATTTTAATTCTCATAAATAATTCGATTTTAATTCTCATTACCTAAGTAATTCTTAGTTTTGTTAATTTGCTTCTTAGTTAATTTAGATAATCAAAACCCATATTTGATATTGTCTTAGCAGTGAATAATAATCATACATTGTTGCATAGGTGCATAAATCTGTATTGAACCTAAACCAGTCTCTGTGGGAACGAATTTGGACTTAACCTTATATATTACTTGTGACCACATACGCTTGCATTATTTTGTGTGAACATCTTCCCTGTCCCGTATGAAGCTCGATGAATCTGTCAAAGATGAAATAATTACAAATCAACGGATGATCCCGGCTGGCAAGTCTTTAATGGCTCTAAATGGTGCCTTACTTGATATTGATGCCATTGACCTTTATCTGTTGATTGACATGGTCCATCAAGAGTTGTCTTTGGCTGACCAGTATCTAAAGCTAAAGATTCCTTCAGGCACAGTGAGGAAATTTTTATCAACTCTACCTCCGGTCGAGTTGAACACGTTCCGCGTTGATTTTCGATCAAACCATGTTCATTACCTTAATAACTTAGAGGTAGATGCAATGTACAAGAGATGGCGAAGTAATTTAAACGAGTTATTAATGCCGGTCTTTCCTGGACAATTACGATATATTCGTAAGAACTTGTTCCATGCAGTTTTTGTTTTGGATCCTGCCTCTACCGCAGGGCTAGAGGCTGCTGACTTAATACTATCTATGTTCGAGAACAGTCTTCCTATGAGGTTTGGGGTGATATTATACTCTTCAAATTTTATCCAGAAGTTGGAAACAAGTGGTGCTGAAATTCCATCCAGTGTGGAAAATGGTATTGAAAGAGAAGAAGATTTATCCAGTTTGATTATTCGTCTATTTATCTATATAAAGGAAAACAATGGGATTCAAATGGCTTTCCAATTTCCTAATAATGTTAACAGGTTGCGACTTGATTCTGGTGATTTTGAGGATGCTCCTGAAATGCACCATATCGAAGCAGCATTTGTAGATACAACGTTACCAAAGGCAAAAACTCCACCTCAGGATACATTACTAAAACTAGAGAAGGAGGGGACATTCAGTAAAGAGTCTCATGAGAGTTCCATGTTAGTGATTAAGCTCGGTTTGTCTAAGCTACAAAGATGTGTCTTAATGAATGGACTTGTTCATAAGCCTAACGAGGAGGCTGTTATAAATGCCATGAACGATAAGCTTCTCAGAATACAGGAGCAAGTTTATTATGGGCATGTAAAGTCAAAATCTGATGTCCTGGACAAATTTCTATCGAAAAATGGGATTCAGCGGTATAATCCACATATTGTAACGGATGGCAAAGTAAAACCAGGATTTAAATCGCTCTCTCCATCAGTTCTTGGAACAGATTCTGTACTAAATGACATTGGTTACTTCCCCGATGACAACGAGACATGGAATGTTCAATTGTTCAGATCCATTGATAGTGGAGCTGCTTTTAGCTTTCCTGAAACACCAGAAGCATCAGCTAAAGTAGGTCTTATCAGTGGAAAGGATAATATAATTGATCGAAGTATTCAGGATGGTTATATTCATGCTATTCGACGGAAAAAAATTTCATTTATATCGAAATTCAGTATTTTCTTGGAAGTTCTTTTGACTGGAACTCACCGGATATAATCGATGCAGATGTCAATGCGTTTCATTTGATACCAAAGGAGCTCTCACTGAAGATTGTCAGTAAGATCGAGGTTGGAGAGAGGTTCACTATTTATGTTGCAGTCCCAATGTGGCCATAAGGCTACCGGAGAGTGCATCGGTTCAAGACACTCTGGACTAGCAAAGAAGGACAATGCAGATGATGTATAGGGACATTATTCAGGCTCTCCAGGCTAATGGAATTGAGGAGGATCCTAGAAATTATTTGACATTTTTCTGTCTTAGCAATAGTGAGGTAAAGAGGAGTATAGAGTATGCACCTTCACAGCAGCCAGATCCAAATACAGATTATAGTAGAGCCCAAGAGTCCCGTCGATTTATGATCTATGTGCATGCCAAGATGATGATAGTTGATGATGAGTACATAATTATTGGGTCTGCCAATATCAACCAGAGATCAATGGGTGGCGGTAAGGATTCTGAGATAGCTATGGGAGTCTATCAACCATATCATCTAGCAACTAGGCAGCCAACGAGGGGTCAAACTCATGGGTTTAGGATGTCGTTATGGTATGAGTACCTAGGAATGCTTGATGAAACCTTCCAGCATCCAGACAGTGTTGATTGTATCCGGAAAGTGAATAGTGTAGCAGATAAATATTGGGATCTCTACGCAAGTGAAACTCTAGAAAATGACTTGCCTGGGCACTTGCTCAAATACCCTATTGGCGTTACCAGTGAAGGGAAGGTCACAGAGCTTCCTGGCATGGAGTTTTTCCTAGACACCAGAGCACGTGTTCTAGGTGATGCAACAGAAGCTACTGCGGGACATTTTTGGGAAACTATAGCTGGTACAGGTCAGTTCAAAATAGTTGTTACTATTCTCTGGTCAAGCCTTGCTGGTAGGAGCAGCCTGAAAAGTCACATTGTTCTTGTCAGCCATGATTCTAGACTAATATCTCGTGTTTGCGATGATGAAAAAAAAAAGTGAAATATGGGATAGTAAAGTTGAGATAGTAGATAGTTGGTGTGCTTTTGAATCTCTAATAAAACTGAATGTCTTGGTGCTTGAAGGAGATTCTGATTACATATCTATGATTCTGGCTGCCTTCTTTGTTGAACGTGGTGTCACCTTCGACCTTGAGGACAAGGTCATTCTTTGGGAGCGGGGTATTGTTATGGACTGGCCCCAAGTGAGATGGGCTATTAAATCTTAAAAGAAACATGCCCAAGATAGGCCCAAGAAGTGAAGACTAAAAGAGGATATGGGGGGAGGAAGAAGGGATCTTATCGGATTATTGTGAAAATTATAGTTACTATTGGAGAGCAGGGACCTCTCGAATGTCCTTCTATCATTTCAATTTGTATTGCAAACATCTCAGTGATTTTCATAAATTTCCACTAATAAAAATATCCCAAATTGCTAAATAATTATATTGAGATTCCACTAATAAAAACATCTCAAATTGCTAAATAATTATATAGTATTGAGATTCGTGCAAGATTAATTGATAATAACGCAGCTGATGATACATACATGGTTGATAGTCAAAAAATTGTACACGAGAATTCAAAAAACTTGCTGGGGGCGGGTTCTGCTCTGCAGACCCGCCTATCATTATGACAACTTTGAGTTGGAACTGCCGGGGCATGGGGCTTCCTCGGAAAGTTCAGTTCCTTTATGACGTGGTGCGTCAAGAACATCCCACTTTCTTGTTTCTTTGTGAGACTATGGCTAAACGATCGAGGATGGAATGGGTGAAGGTAAAGCTTGGTTTTGAAGGTTTAATAAAAGTGGATCCAGTTGGTAAAAGTGGGGGTCTCGCGCTGATGTGGAAAGAAAAAGATCAAGCTGAGCTGATAGGTATGTCTAAATATCATATTGAAGTTAAAGTGAGATTGGCTGATATGCAAGAATGGTGTCTAACGGGATTTTATGGTGAGCCAGATAGGAATAAAAGAAGAATTACTTGGGAACTTCTTCGGAACTTGGCACGGGATGCGAATCTACCGTGGTGCGTAGTTGGTGACCTGAATAATATTGTGTCTGCCAATGACAAGAAGGGAGGAGAACCGTAGCCTGATTGGTTGATAGAGGGATTCAACGAAGTTATTCGTGATACTAATTTGGTTGATTTGGAGTTAACTGGGTACCAATTTACTTGGGAGCGGGTGAGAGATACGGATGATTGGATGGAAATTAGATTAGACAGAGCACTTACAAATGAGGGTTGGTTAAACTATTTTCCATTGGCAAAATTGTATAACCTGGAAGGAGCTCCATCTGACCATAGCGCTATTTTGTTAGTTCCTCAAATTCTAAATCGAAGGCCAAAGGTGTACCGGTTTAAGTTTGAGAATGCATGGACTACGGAACCGATGTGTGAACAGCTAGTCAGGGAGAGTTGGTTACATAGTCAAGATAATAATATTCAGGAGAAAATCAAGATGTGTAGTGATAATTTGGCAGTGTGGGGGAAAGAGATTACATGGAATTTTGCTGGTCGAATTAAAGAATGTAAATCAGAGTTGAGGCTGTACAAGAAGGGAAGTGATGCAGTGTCTAAAGAACGGTACAAGATAGCAAAAGAAAAGTTGGATAGTATTTTCAGTCAGAGGGAGATTTTCTGGAGGCAGAGGTCGAAGCAGCTATGGCTACAAGCAGGGGATAAAAATTCTAAATATTTTCACAAAACAGCTAGTGGTCGTAGGAGAAATAATCATATCCAGAAGTTGCAGGATGGTAATGGAAATTGGCTGGATTGGGATCATGGTTTGTCAGGTTTAATTTCGAGTTACTTCAATAATCTATTTAAAGCAACTGAGGCTGACTGGCGAGGTGTAGTTGATTGTGTTCCAAAGATAATAACGGAGGGTCAAAATGATGAGTTACTTAGCCCAGTTCTAGAGGAGGAGGTCAAAACGGCGTTGTTTCAAATGAATCCGGACACAGCTCTGGGCCCCGATGGTATGACTCCGGCATTTTTCCAACGACACTGGAAAATTGTTGGGACAGATGTAGTGAAGTTGGTGCAAGATTTCTTCATGACAGGTACTTTAAATCCTGATTTGAATGCCACTAACATTGTTTTGATTCCGAAAAAGAAATGTCCAGTGCTAATTAGTGATTTAAGGCCAATATCCTTATGCAATGTTTTAGTAAAGATAATAACGAAGGTGGTTGCAAATCGATTGAAAAGGACATTGGAGTCGGTTATATCTGAAAATCAAAGCGCCTTTATGTCGGGAAGGTTAATTACAGATAATGTCATGGTATCTTATGAAGTCATGCATTTCTTGAAGCGGAAAAGAAGAGGCAAGGAAGGTCATATGACTATTAAACTAGACATGAGTAAAGCGTATGACAGAATTGAATGGAGTTTCTTGAGGGCAATGTTGATCAAAATGGGATATAATGACTGGTGGGTTCACCTAATCCTAACTTGTGTGAGCACGGTGTCGTACAAAGTGACACATGAAAGTGAGGATATTGGCCCTATTTTTCCGAGTCGTGTCTCCGTCAGGGGGACCCGTTGTCTCCATACTTGTTCATTATATGTGCTCAAGGCTTGTCAGCATTACTTCATCAGTACGAGCATGAGAAGTATATACAAGGAGTCAGAGTTTGCAAAGCAGCCCCTAGTATTACTCATATGCTTTATGCAGATGATTGTTATCTGTATTGCAAAGCCAATGAGACAGATGTTGATCATATGTTGAAGGTGTTGCAGGTTTTTGAAGGTGCTTCGGGTCAAAAAGTAAACCTGGAAAAAAATCAGTGTTGTTCTTTAGCTCGAATATTAACGAAGGAAGCAGAGTAGATATGTGTCAAAGACTTAATATGAAGGAAGCAGATGCAAATAGCAAGTACCTGGGTCTCCCGAACATGATGCAGCGAAGTAAGGTGGCTACTCTGGGCTATTTGAGAGGAAAAGTTAAGAAGCGTGTTTTATCCTGGGATGGGTCTTTAATATCTCAAGGGGGTACGGAGGTTTTGGTGAAATCTGTTGCCCAGACATTGCCAATATATGCAATGAGCGTGTTCATGCTTCCAGCTGAAATTCATCGTGACATAGAAAGGACAATTTCTAAATTTTGGTGGAACTCAAAGTCAGGGGATAAGAAGGGTATCCATTGGATGAGCTGGGATCGATTGAGTAGACATAAATCAGTGGGAGGGATGGGATTTCGGAACTTCAAAGATTTTAACCTGGCATTGTTGGGAAAACAAGGGTGGAGATTATTGTCTAACCCGTCAAGTTTGGTTAGCCGGGTTTATAAAGCTCGCTACTTCCCAAAGGCCAGTTTTCTTGATGCAAAGATTGGAAATAATCCTAGTTTCATATGGCGCAGTATTTTGGAAGCAAAGGAGCTGGTTAGTAGTGGTGTTAGGTGGAGAGTAGGTACGGGTGAGAATATTGACATCGTTGGGCAGTCATGGCTTGATGATGTGAGGCCATATATAGAGACAGTTTCACCTTCTTTCGATAATAATAAAGTGGTCTCTCTCATGTCAATGAATCACAACAGTTGGGACGAAGAAATCATCAAGGATCTGTTTAATGAGAGAGATCAGGAGTGTATTCGAAGAACTAAGATAGGAGGATATAGGGGAGAGGGATGTGATTTACTGGAGTCTTGAGAAACATGGTAATTATTCTGTCCGAAGTGCATATAGGTGGCTTCAAGCTCAGAAATCATACTGGAATCCATCTGATAACCATAGTTATTGGAGGAAAATTTGGCGTATTAAGGCTCCGGCAAAGATTCTAAATCTAGTATGGAGGTCGTTGGCTAACTGCTTACCTACAGTGGTTATGCTTCAGCAAAAGGGAGTAGAGGTGGATCATATTTTCCCGGTGTGTAGGAGGGAACCAGAGACAATTGATCATGTTTTTCTACACTGTCCAGTTGCGGTTCAATGTTGGCAAAAAATTATCCCGAGCGTGCAGAACCAATGAGTGAATTTAACGCAATGGTGGGAGTGTATTTTGCAGAATTGTGATAACAACAAGAGGGCAGAAGTGGCTTCGGTTTGCTGGTCGCTGTGGAAAGCCAGAAACGAGGTCGTGTGAAATAAGAAGTTTACCAAACTCTATGTTATAATTGCAGGTGCAAAACAATACCTTGAGCAATGGAGAAATGCCAAAAGAAAGGTTTCGTTTTCCTCGTTTCCTCAATTAATAGAGGGGGATGGAGGTGTAACTTGGGTTAGGCCACAGGAGTTTGAAATCAAGGTGTCGGTTGATGCTGCAATTTTTTCTGAGTTTAATGCATCTGGTCTGGGATTAGTAGCTCGTGAATCAACGGGAAGAATGGTTATGGCGAAAACAGTATGCTTCAAGGAGATTTTGGATCCTGAAATGGCTGAAGTTATGGCTATTAAGGAAGCTCTTACATGGACTAAGCATTAGAATTGGCAGCACATTACTATTGAATTGGATTGCTTAGTGGCAGTACAATCGATTCGTAGTAAAGTAAAAATGTTTTCTCCCTTTGGTCACGTAGTTGAGGAGTGTTGGAGATTGTTGGATGAACAAAACACAGTGTCGTTGTTATTTCTTAAGCGGTCTGCTAATATGGTTGCACACGAGCTAGCTCGGGCTTCATATTCTTTTCCAGATCGATTTGTCGATAGGAGTTCTGTTCCTATTAAAGTGGATGTAGCTCTTATTGCGGATTTATGTTAATAAAATCTCTTGTTTGTCAAAAAAAAAAAAAATCTTAACTATAGCTCTTAAGGCTATGTTTAGCATTACCCATGTTTTAAAACTGAAGAGATTGTCCTGCTCTCTGCTGTCCAAAACTTTTAAACAGCCTACATAGATTTCAGTGCTGACATAGAAAAACCAGCACCGTGTTTTTATTACGGAAGGTATGGGCAGGTAGTCATGGCTGATTAATATCAATACTCTTTAATTAAATGCTATTATAATCAAATGAAACGTTATGAATTCTACTATTTTTTATAATATATTTAGAATTTAAAAAGTTTATTTACTATTTATTTTTAATTAAAACAAGGAAATAACAATAAAATTAAAAATAAATAGTAAATGAATTTTTAAAAATCTAAAAATATTATCAAAAATAATAGAATTATTGACCTTTCTTTTGGTTATGGAAGCATTCAAGAAAAATGTGTAGAAGTCAATGAAAATTTATTTTTACTTCTCGAGTATATTTTCAAGATATCCATTTTATATTTATTATGACTTTATTGATTCAAATAATATTCCTAAAAGATCGATGAACGAATTGATATATAGCTTCCACTTCAGTGACTACTTTAATACTTAACCCATTAATTTAATTTTTAATTACGTGAAATGAACTTTATCAACAACTCTACTTGTTTTCACAAACAACTCCGTTTATGAACGGAATTCTAGTCACATAAAAATCGATTGACAAAAAGTAATTTCCGATAGTTGGGTGTTATTAGAGGAGTTAGGGATATTATGAATGGTACCCCTCTCGTTTGGGGTGTTATGAATGGTATCTTAAATGAACAATAAAGTGGTACCAATCATAACTTCCTTTATAATAAGTCAAAGGGCATCATTTGTAAAAAAAAAAGTATTAATCTTAAAAGTCAAAACCAGAGTGGTGCCGTTTATAATTTTACAATAAATAATTATTTTAATAAAATTTTCCAAAATCAATTATTTAAAATGGAAAAAAAGAATTTCAGAGTATGCTCAGTCGATTAAAATATTTTTTATAATTTTATCTATCCGATATTTTATAAAAAATATAAACCAACTTTTCATTTACTCAAAAAAAAAGGAATGAGATAAAAAGAGGAGAGAGGTGGTTTTTCTTATAAGATTTTTATACAAAACTGAAAATCAATTGTAGCACAATTGGCAAATGCATGAGTTTGAGACTCAAAAAGTTAATGGTTCGAATACCAACACAAGCATAATATCACTATTTTTTACATAATTATTAAAGGGTGGCATTTTTGTAATATTTTAAAAAATAGGGATAAAATCGTAACTTTACACCTATTAAAATGGCAAACTTTGCCCTTGTGTTGAAGTTTAATATATAGTAGTATAATTACAAATTAAATTATATCCTTATTATAAGAGAAATTTTATCCATAATTTTGGTCACACTACACTACAAAATAATCTCAATCGCCAAATTTAATGTTTTTAAAAATAGACGATCAAGATTATATCATATTAAAAGAGAAAATTGTAATCTAAGTAGGATATAATTAGAAAATGTTGCATTAAAGTAAATTTAAGAAAGAAAATTATAATCCAAAAAAGGATATAATCAAAAAAGGTTGTATAGAATTGAATTTTAAAAAGAAAATTATAATCTGAAAAGGATATAATTAAAAAAGATTGTATTATAATTGAATTTTATTTATTTTTTTATTAGTATAAAAAAATTCAGATTTACTATTTAGGCTCTATCTTGAGATCTAGAAATCGGATTTAGATGATTTTACAATCCACACGAAACTCATAATATTATATTTAATTTATTGATAATTTAATAATTATTATTAAAATGAAAACACTCAGAATCTCAAAAGAAAATTTAATTATGAATTTTTACATTAATCATATTTAATGTGGAAGACCTACATTTATAATGCTATTCAATGTAGAAAACCTAATTATATATTATTTAAGAAATACACGTTTTCGTATTTCAATATAAATACACTTTTTAGTGTATAGCATATTAAAATATAAAATATTTTTTATGCTAGATCCAACGTTTTCATCTATTAATTTTAAGATCTAACGATTCTTATTTATTTTGTCATACGAGGACCAGACTACGGATCAAAGTTTTGGACAAAATCTATCGTACAGTTATTATTCAAATTGTATTCGGTTGTTAGTAGAATATCTTCAAATAATAACAAGGATATTTTGAATATCATGTTTATAAGTAGAATTCATAAATCGAATAGAAATTTCAACGTAAAAAAACGTAAATTTATTCTCTATTTGGTTTCTGCGTAGGTTTAATTGGAAAATAATTGTTAAAGCATCACTAAATTAAAGATTATTTTGTTAATTTCACGTGACCTATAAAATCGTACAAATCAAATTTTAAGAATTCAAGATAGAGTACAAATATTAAATCTAATATGTCAAATCTTATATATATCAATTATTCAATAACGATTTGATATATAAATTAAATACATATAAAATTAGAAAAATAATATAATTATAGATATTAAAAAAGGAGCCTTGCGCTGCACGGGTTATAAGCTAGTAATAATCTAAAAGGATAAAATTAAAAAAAGTTAAATTAGAATTGAATTTTATTTATTTATTTATTAGTATTAAAAAAATTCATATTTATATTTGAGCTGTATCTTGAGATCTAGAAATCAGTTTTCGATGATTTTACGATCCACGCGAATCTCATAAGATTATCTTCAATTTAGTACTCCTATTGATTTAATAATTATTATTTAAATGCAAACACTTTGAATATCAAGAGAAATATACTAATTTTAAATTAATCTTATTCAATGTAGAAGTCCTACATTGATAATGTTATTCAATGTAGAAAACCTAGTTATATATGATTTAAATCATTGACATACACCTTTTGGTCCTTTTCTTATTTCAATATAAATACAGTTTTTATTTTATAAAATATTAAAATATAAAATATTATTTATGTTATATTTAACGGGTTTCATCTATTTATTTTAAGATCTAACGATTCTTATTTAGTTTGTCGTACCCAGGTATAGACTACTGATTATCAAAATTTTGGACAAAATTGTATTTGGTTGTTAGTAGAATTATCTTCAAATAATAATAAGGGTATTTTGACAATTAAAACGAATTATAATTAGAATTCATAAATTGAGTAGAATTTTCAACATAAAACCAAATTTGAAGAATTCAATATAGAATACATATATTAAATCGAACGTGTAAAATCTTATATATATATTAGTTTTTTAATAGCAATTAAATATGTAAATTAATAATTTATAAATTTTAAAAAAAAATTAATATAATCATAAATATTAAAAAAAACGTACGTTACACAAATTTTAAGCTAGTAATACATAACACGAACTATTATGAACGAAAATCGTAATCTAATCTCATCTTTGCGGAACACTAAACAAGATATAAAACGTTCCCTTTCATTTTTTTCAAGCATTTTTAGCCATGTTTTTTTATTTTTTTTCTTTTTACGAAAAATGTATTTTTATCTTTTAGCCATATGAAAGATACTGTAGAATTTTACATAATAATTTCTTGTAACATTTTTGTTTTGTAAAATAATGTGAACTTTTGCATAAAATATTAAATTTACGAAAAAATATTAAATAAAAATAACTCTACCGAGCATATTGAAGTACACGCGAAGGTAGTGGGCGGATATAGGCGGTCAGCATTAATCAAAATATTAATAGAATGTATTTAAATATTATTTTTTATATAAATAAATTTTAATATTGAAAAATATCTTTTATACAAATTAAAATATAAATATCTTTAAATCATCAATATTTGATGAGTGAAGTTACTCTTTCATGTGTAAGTTATATTTTTTTATGAAAAAAAATATTTTTACAATTTTATTTTTAATTTGTTCGTTTTTAACATGTTGACCGATTATTTTCGCCTAATTTTTTTACCGATTGATCTAGCCTAGATCCGATTAATCTTCGATTTTTAGAAAAATTATATTTTTACCAATTTTTACAAATATTACACTATTTTCTAACATCTAGACACCTATTAATTAATTGACTAAACCGATTTTTAGAAAATTAAAATTATGAAATATATGCACGTTTTAGTTTTGAAACACATGTTTCTTTTTTAAAAATAAAATAGATTAGTCAGGCATCTAACTTAAAAGAAGAAAAACAGGCATCTAACTTAACTTAAAAGAAAAATAAAGAAAAATGTACATAAATCAACTTAAAAGAAGAAAACAGGCATCTAATTTAACTTGAAGAAAAACAAAGCAAGATGCACATAATTCAACTTAAAAGGGAAAAAATATCCATTTTAAATATGATTATCTTGCATATTTCGTTGATATTTAGGATATTGGTTTACAAATATTCTCTTGTATGTAGAAAAATATTCTTTAAATTGGTTTTTTTTATCATGTTGATTAAAAAAATAGACGCATCACTAGAAATATAATATTTTTGTATTTATCACTTTTACAAATTGTAAAATTAAATTCTCACAAAATTACAAAACTTCTTAAAGAAAAATAAATCGACAATTTGGATAAAATTTAACTGCATAGATAAATTTTGAGATCTGTTTATTAAAAGCATCCCTTTTGTTTTTTTTTTTGAAAGTAAATAAAATTTCATTAAACAGAATAATCAGAAGATAATGTCTCCAACAATAACTCTGGAGGAGACAAGAACACATTATAGCAATTAACCAAACATTGTACTCTAGCCATAAGGTGAGCCAATTGGTTTTTTTGCTTTTTAACATGGCAAAGAGAGATATCTACTCTACTCCCTAGCCTTACTCGACACCATTCAAACACATGACCAACTTCCAAATAGTACTGAGTACCCTTGTTGACAGCTTTCACCACCCCTTCTGAGTCACACTCTATGGTTACGTTTCTTAAGTTAAGCTCCTCAAGCCATTGAAGCGCCTCCTGGACACCTCTCGCCTCAGCCTCCAAGACTGTAACCATCCCTGGGAACCGCATGTTCTTGCCTTGAACAAACCTTCCCCTGTCATCCCTGATCACCATCCCTACAGCATATGAAGAATCACCCATCACTACTGAAGCGTCCACATTCAATTTTAAGCAAGCTGTAGAAGGAGGTGACCACTCTATGTCCTCCTGCCTGCCATCTCTTCTTGTCACAGCATTGAGTACATATTTCCTTTTCATCGCTTCTTGTCATTCCTTTATTTGCTTCGAGCTGATCTCCAGAGTAACAGAAGGCGTGATATTCTTTCCCTCCCAAATTTTCTGATTCCTTGCAAACCATATCCCCCACAGAACCTTTGCAATCAGCTCACAAGTTTCAGCACTCTCATTTTCAATTCTATCCAGCAGCCATGGTGGAGCTTCTTCAACCCTTTGCATATCATACAACAAACCTGCTTTGCTCCAACACTCAGAAGCAAATCGACAGTCAAAAAAGACATGAAGCAAATGTTCCACGTCCACATTACATAATGGACACATTATTGTTGTGTCAACACCTTTGCTTCGTAGCAGATTTCTAACAGGAATAGTATTAGAGCAAAAACGCCATAAGAAGGTTCTGACCTTGTGTGGAACACGTAAATTCCACAACTTATTCCATCCTGTCGAGTTGTTAGATTCTATATTATCTGGAAACTGAGACAACCAGAATTGATACCCCGTTTTCACTGAATACTCCCCAGTGTTGGAAGCCATCCAGGCTACTTTGTCTCTGGCCCTGTTTAGAGGTATCCTTGTTTGAAGAATCAACTGAACATCAGAATCATGAAAATTTCGCTGTACCTTATGCACGTCCCACTCATTGCTTTGAGGACGGAAGTAACAGCTTACACTCTCATTTCTAATACCATTCAAATGATTATCCTCCACACAATAATCCCCCTTGCCCCTTAACCAAGGATCATGAAAAATCCTTATGTCTTTGCCATCTCCCAGTATCCAACAGAAACCCTTCTTTAACTTTTCTTTAGCCTCCCAAATCCCATTCCACACAAAGCTTGACCCTGAACCTTTCTCTGCATTCAGAATATGATTAGTTGAAAAGTAACGGCCTTTAAAGAGATGAGCCACCAATGAATCTGGGTTACTGCATATCCTCCACACCTGTTTCCCTAACAGAGCTAGATTAAACCCATGTAAATCACGGAACCCCAGTCCCCCCTTGCATTTACTCCTCGCCATTTTGTTCCAGCCAAACCATCGAATTCCTTTTGCATTATTACCACCTGATCCCCACCAATAACCATTCATTAACCTTTCCATTTCTGTGCATAACGATTTTGGGATAAGAAAACAGGACATACTATACGCAGGGATAGATTGAGCCACATTTTTTATCATCACAGTTTTCCCAGCTTTAGACAGATTTTTGTGACTCCAATCCTGAACCTTCCTCCAAATTCTTTCCTTGATAAAGTTAAAAACCGACTTCTTAGCACGACCAATGAGTGATGGGAGCCCTAAGTACTTACTGTCACCCAAGTCATTACTTACTCCCAATGTACGCTTGATTTCAACCTGTTTATCCATTTTCACGTTAGTACTGAAAAAATCCCCGATTTCTGATAATTCACTGCTTGCCCAGAACTACTTTCATATTTATTCAGCAAATTTCTTACTTCAATAGCTTCTCCCTCCGTAGCTTTAAAAAACAGAAAACTGTCATCCGCAAAGAGTAAATGAGTGATTTTTGGAGCATTAGCAGCAATCTGGCTTCCCGTTATCGAACCACCCTCAGCAGCATTGTTAATCAAGTGAGAAAGACCTTCAACACAGAATAGGAATAGATAAGGAGATAATGGATCTCCTTGTCTCAACCCTCGCCTTGGTATGATTGGCCCTACTAACTGACCATTAAAATTAACCATATAACTCACTGATCTGACACATAGCATAATCCACTTCACCCATCTCTCCGAGAATCCCATATCCTTCATACGATTCTTTAAATAATCCCACCTGACCCTGTCATAAGCCTTTGAAATATCGAGTTTTAGTGCCACCTCCCCTTATGAACCTCTATTCTTTCTCTTCATATAATGGAGCAGTTCAAACGCGACTAAAACATTGTCTGAAATGTTTCTACCTGGTACGAAGGCAGATTGGTTTTCTGAAATTACACCAGGTAGAATAATTTTCAGTTGATTAGCTAGTACTTTGGCCAAAATTTTATAAAGCACGTTGCAAAGTGCAATAGGCCTAAGATCAGTCAACTTCTCCGCATTCTCTTTTTTAGGGATCAACACAAGGGTAGTATCATTCAATATTGTTGGAAACGATATCTCCTTCAGCCATTCAGTACAACACTTAAAAATCTCTGGTCCAAGAATCTCCCAGAAGTGCTGGAAAAACGCAGGACTATAGCCATCAGGACCTGCAGATTTGTCAGGGTGCATCTGACGAATCGCCTCAGATAACTCCTCGATCGTTATGTCTGCAGTAAGTTTAATATTATCTCCTCAGTGATCACCCTCCCTTCATTTAATAGCTCCTGTTCATCAACATCATTCCCACATGCAAACACCTTCCTGAAGTAGTCTACCACTATCTCATTCATTCCCTCCTTCTCCGTTACTTGCTGTCCCTCCTCGTTAATCAAATGATTAATATGATTCATCTTTCTCCTCTTCGTTGCTGCAGAGTGAAAGAATTTCGAGTTCGTATCACCTTCAGTCAACCAAAATGATTTAGCCCGTTGTCTCCAGTATTGTTCTTCGTGGAATAACAAGTCATCTAACTTACTCTTCTCTGTAAAATACTGCTGGATCCCTACATCATCTATCCTGTCTTTTAGCATATCCAAAGCCTCCTTCTGTTTTTTTTACTTTATCCCTGAATTTATGAAAAAAGTTCCTGCCCCATTTCGCCAGAAAAGAAGATGCAGACAAAAGCTTTGGAAGCATGTGCATAACTGGTAGAGATTTCCAATACTCCGCGACCTCTTTCTTAAAGTTTGGTTCACTTAACCAAGTATTCTCAAACTTGAACCTAAATTGCTTCTTAGAATGATTTATACAAATTGGTTCCATAATTATTGGGTTATGATCAGATTTGATAACATGAGCAACAGTTAACTTACAGAGAGGGAACTTCTGCCACCATTCAGAATTTGCAAATGCCCTGTCAAGCCACTCTCTAACCCAATTTGGACTCCCTTTGCTTTTTTCCCACGTAAACTCACCACCCACCAAGTCCAATTCAGTCAAGCCACAGTCCTCTATTACCCTTCGAAACCCATTCATTAGATGCTGAGGATGTGGATGAGGACCTTTCTTGTCAGCTTCAAAAAGAAGATCGTTAAAATCTCCAAATATACACCACGGTAGATTATTATCCTGTGCCAACCTTCTAAACATATCCCATGCTTCCTGCCTACGCGATGCTTCTGGATAGCCATAATAGCACATTAGCCTCCACCCTATTCCTGAATTCTCCATCACAAGAACATATATATGGTTTAAAGATGAATCCACTACATTACAAGTTATTGAACGTTTCCATAATATAGCTAAACCTCCTCCTCTGCCAACCTTATCAACTGTAAACGAACTAGAATACCCAAACTTTTCTGCAATGCCTTCAATATCCTTACTAACAACAAGAGTTTCTGATAAGAAAATAAAATCTGGGTTACGAGATTTAATCAAATCTCCAAAGATTCGAATTGCACGGGGGCTACCCAAACCCCTGCAATTCCAGCTTAAATAATTCATAATGGACGGCTAGCTTGCCTCGCAAGCGTAGCCAAATCAGTGTCATTGGTTGCTGAGAAATCCATTCCAGAAATCTCAGTTTCCTTATGTGAATCATTGCCTCCAGTTTTCGTAATATTTGGTAGAGAAGCATCTACGTCCATTATAACTCCTTTCTCTGAGTCACTTCTTAGCCTCTTTCTATCATTTAATTCCAGCCCATCTGTTTCTACCTCCTCAAGCCCAATAGATAAAAGCTTACTCAAACCCGGCCCACTATCAGTCTCTTTCCCCCCTTTTTTATCATAAAGAATAAGATTTTTTGAATTTTCCCCCCCATCCATCCTGATTTCTCTCCTTACAGTTGTGCCAGAATACTGTCCTCCTTGATTCTCTCCCGTAGAATTCGGAATATTGTTATCTCTCCCACATCTTGCCGCCCAATCCGCATCATCTTCTTCCCTCAACCACTTGCTACCACTCTGACCCCCACCACGCCGTGACGGTGCACGCAGCCATGTGCCCCATTCCTTGGATGAACCCTCACCTCTGCTATCCAAAGTACGTCTGCAGAATCTCTCTGTATGGGAAACTAGATCACTTGCAAAGCAAAAATCACCCAGCCGTTCATATTTGCTTGACACCACAAACTCTGACCCATTCTTCCTCTTTATTTTCTTCTTCCTTTTTAGTGGTTTTCTAACGTCAACTCTCACCTTAATACGCATAAACTCTCTCCAGATGCTGCTGTTGTTTTTATTATCATACGTAATAAACGTACCAAAGAAATTCACAAGTTGCACACCCACAGCTTCCGTCATAAATCCACTGGGTAAGTCATATATCTGAATCCACATATTCAGAGTCCATAGAGGCACTTTCAATGGTTCCTCACCTTCCGGTATCTCCTCAATTAACAGCATCGCATTATCGAAACTCCATGGACCTCCATTCATAACCCATGCCTTATCCTCCTTATGAAAAAATTGAAAAAGAAAGATACTTGTTTCCAATTCTTTTATATTTATCCCCATTGTTGGCTTCCACACATCCGCTAGCTTGGACTTCATGGCTCTGGTATTGATGTTTTTTTCCGTTAGAAACCGACCTACAAGACATATCTCATACTTGTTGATCTCCTCCTCGATGTCACCTCCTAGAACCAGATCATCATTCTCCTCTTCATCCACGTTAAGATTCGCCAATTAGTCATCGATGTTCTGATATCTTGCCATGTTAACAAAACTCACACGAAACTGATTGACAGTTCAGAGAGAAAACTACCTCTCACAGAATATGGAGAGAAAAAAAATGTAAAAGGTTAATAAAAGGTGTGCTAAGATGTTATATAAAAGCATCCCTTTTGTTAAAAGCAGGTTCCAAAATTAATTCCATAATAGCGTAAAAACTCGTGCCTTGAACTAATTTCCGTTCAAAATTATATAAAAATATTTAAATAATTTTGTAATGAAAAACATGATAAACGTTAATATTTTAATTTATCTAATATTATTATACATTATTTTGTAATTTTGCATTCCAATTTTTATATAATATTTTGAATTATTTATAACAATATTTTAAATTTTTTTAAATATTTTAATAGAAGTTAAATATGATAAAATGACCTTAATGATCTGTAAATATATATGAAATATAAAGTCGAATTTTTTGATTTTATCGTATACATAGTAAATGTTATAACCTAACCATTATATATTATATTGATCAATTTGTCATATTATATAAAAATTCATATGTACTATACTTTGTAATCGAGTTATAGTCTAATTGATCATTATAAATAATTATTTTAATTTGTAATATTTATGATTTAAAAATTGATGTCTTTTTTTTATTTAATTTGAATGGTACGTAACTATGTTATTTTTTATATATAACATAGATCATATTTTTAGAGTTTTCATCTTTTTAACATAATTTCAATTATTTTTCATGTATGTGTAAATGTTTATATTTTTAGATCGATCATATATTTAAATCGCTGAAAGTCTAAATAGTTGGTCGAACAAAACCCCATAATATAACTCACATAATTAAATATTTATATACCTAAAACTAATATGATGCTTATTAATTATGTATAATTTGATAACTAAAATTTACATTTTTTTCAAAATCAAATCTTATTTTTTATTTCAAGAATTTAATATATACATGGAGACGAATGTAAATGAATCTTTTTTTATACTCGGTTAGATTATGTATAATCTAAAACTTTATTTTTATAGCAATTATCAAAAATGACAAAAGAGAATTGTAAAATATATTAAATCGATTAGAATTTTTTTTGTAATTTTATCTATTCGGTATTCTAGAAATAATATGAATCAATATTTTATTTAATCAAAAATAAAAATAAAAGAGAAAGAGACCAGAAAAGAAGATGTGGTTTATCTTATAAAATTTTAAACAAAACTCAAAAAAGAGCATAGCACATCTGGTCATATAGCATGAATTTGATAGAAAAAGGTTCAAATCTCAACACTAACATAATTTCACTTGTGTTGAAATTTAATATATACTCCCTTTGTTTTTTATATAAGTCTTTTGACTTTTCTACACGTACTTTAAGTGTTTTGACTGCATAATTAAAATCAATTTTTTCAGTTAACTATTTTTGTGAATTAAAATTTTGATTACATATTTTTATTCAAAAAGAAAAATTTCAGAAATAATAATTTTAACTATGTAATCATTGTACTTAAAAATGTGAGCAGAAAAGTCAATCCACCTATAAAAAAACAGAGGGAGTAGTAATAATAGATAGGGTCAGGGACGGTCAGGATTTAAAAAAAAAAAATTGTCTATTCCGCGCTAATTTTTCGCGGAACATTATTCATCCGTGCAAAATTTTCACAAAAAATTCTATCATTACACAAAAATTTTCCGCGAAACACTATTCTCGATCCACGAAAAATTTTTGGAACAGTCTCATACTTTTCAAAGAGTAACTTCTTTATTTTGAACATTGCTTTCCCACATTGATGTTTTTTCAGGTTTACATACTTCATTAACATGAAGTCAGCCCATCACATTCTCATGTTCTTCAATGTATTTTATACTCCCTCCTGTCCATTATATAAGATATTTGACTTTTCTGCACGTAATTTTAAGTGTTTTGACCACATAGTAAAAATTATTATTTTTAATTTTTTTTTTGAATAAAAATATTAATACTCTATTTTTATTGAAAAATTGCCCAAAATACCCACTTTTTTACTACCCACTTACCAAAATACCCACATTTCAAAACACGGCCCAATGTACCCAGGTGATACGCCCTTTTGAAACGCGTATCCGAACACAAGTCAGAACACCATCGACGACGTACAATCGCCGATTTGGGGCAGAAAAATCCGGCAATCAAACTTGGCTAATACTGGTATAGGATTGTAGATCGTTTAGAGACGAATCTAATGGCCTATAAAACATCAACGAAATATTAACAGAATTGGGTAAACGGAGGAGAAGTATGTTCGTCGGAAAATCGGGAAAATAGGTTCGAATTGGGGGTTTACAAACCGGCATTAAAAATGATAAACGAATTGTATAGGTTTGTAGATGATTAAAAGGCGATTCTAATGATATATAGAACGTAACGGGAAGATGACTGACCGTGTTCAACGAGTCTCGCCGGAGTTTTCGCCAGAAATCGCCTAAATCGCCAACGCTCGCGAATTTCTGAGAAAAGTGATGATGACGTCAGCTGACGTCATCATGCAGGCCGCAAATGCGTTACAGGTGATACGCCGTTCAATCATGCGTATCCCAGCAGAATACTACTTTGGGCTGGGCGTATCCTTCTAATTGCTCTTTTGTAATGGGCGTATCCAGTGAATTACTTCTCTGTCATAGGCGTATTCGAGGATACGCCTCGTTATAGGCGTATCCCATGGATATTTTGGGAAAAGAAAATTTAAAAAATAATAATTTTTACTATATGGTCAAAATACTTAAAATTACGTGCAAAAAAGTAAAATGTCTTATATAATGGACCAGAGAGAGTATTATTTAATAAAGGTCTATATGTACGTGGTTTTGTGGCCATGTGGAGTCTTAGTCAGTATTAGGCATGTCAATGGATCTGGTTTGGACCGGATCAGGCTGAATCTATATCCAAATCCATTTAATTTTTCGGATTGGATTAATTGTAGGATTTTTTTAAGACCAATCCATATCCGCTCCATTAGATTTACGGGTATTCGGATCGGATATCCAATCCAATTAAAAAAATTCAAAAAAAAAATTATATTAATATTTAAATCTATTAAAATTTAAAATGATAAATTAAACAATTTTAAGATGTAAAAGTACACATTAACATCCAAATACAAGAAGAATAGAACATTAAAAATCAAAAATAAATATATCCTGAAATGTACCATACAAAATTAGAATGATCAAGAAATGAACTCTAATGATAAAAATAATTCAAATTAAAATATGAATTCAATTTTAAATGCAATATAATGATAACATATTCATTTTAAACGTAATACTTTTTTCAAGTTATAGTATAAAATACTACTAAAGGATTTTGAATCTCATATGATTTAAAATTTATAAATTATTTGTATAATTATATGAATATGAATATTAATATATAATAAAATATATAATTATATTATTCGGATCGGATTCTTAACGGATCGAATCATGTGAAATCCATATTTGTATTATATGGATCGGACTCTTATCGGATCGGATTTTTATCGGATCGAATTATTTTATATAAATCCATATCCAATTATAAGTCCTCGGATCGGATCGGATCGGAGCTTCGATCCATTCACACGCCTAGTCGGTATATGATATCTTAAAGAACATTAAAATATCTTAGTGTATCTGACCGTTTTTAACTTGCAATTTATGGGCATTATATTCTTTTTACAATCAATAAACAGCTTAGTTGAACTTTATATACGTATATCTGAACAGTTTGTTCTGTGGAAAACTTCTGCGGATCGATATAGCTTTTCGCGGGAAATTTGTGCGGATGAATAGTATTCCGCGAAAAATTAGCGTGGAATGGGAATTTTTTTTTAAAAAAATTTGGCCTTTGAATCGTTCAATGACCAGAAAACTGATTGTTAGATAAATGGTCCTTGACAATCGATTTATGTAATAGATAATAGATTCTTATGAGCACGTTTTAATTAATGTTGTCCATAATAATACAAGCGCGATAATCCATTACATTTACTAGGAAGTAGACAATTCATACTCTGCGCAGGGAAATAATTTTCAACAAAAGAAGAAAACAGCTGGATGCAACTATTAATCTGCCCAGCTAAACAGGATGAACCATTAGAAGCATCCCTTTGCTAGGCCTTAGAGAGAATATGATAGCGGGGGAATGAGAATAATATGGTGAAATGGAGAATGAAAACCTAGCCAAGATTAGGGTCAACACAATCTTGTACTCCATGACTGCCAAATTTCTACCAATACACATTCTCCCTCCAAAACCAAAAGGCACATACCCCATCTTGTGCTTACATCCACCATATAGGTCTGCTCCAAATCTCTCCGGCCTAAATTCATCAACAGTGTCACCCCAAAGACCACTGTCATGGTGCATTCCTACTAAATCAATCCATATGTTTGTACCTTTAGCAATAACAATCTCACCTACTCGAATGTCATCTTTGGCTTGTCTCTGTGTATTTGGTGCTGATGGGTACAATCGCAAAGCTTCACTCATCACCCATCCCATCTGCAAAATTAATATAAAAATTTGCACTCAAAAAACTCGGATCGACTCGATAACCTTATCCACCATATTTTTTTTATTCGAACTCAGAGCTCGATTTCTTAAGTCTAGTCGAGTCTATGGACCAGCTCAGTTCGTTTACACTAAATTTAAGTATTTAAGTGTCAATTTGACTCATTTTATTTTTCATAAGTAAGTCATACTCATGTAAATGATACCTTTTTCTGGAGATAAGTTACTTAAGTAACTTACTACTTACAAGGGAAACAAACATGTGTGTGTGTGTGTGTGAATTTACCTTCTTTAGTCCACCAAGCATGGCTACATCAACATGTTCATTTCCTACAACTTCTTTGATCTCTTCTCTGAGTTGGTTTTGCCACTCCGGGTGCATGGCCAAGAGAAATAGGGTCCATGTTAGTGCCAATGCACTTGTTTCGTGACCTCCAACGAAAAAGGTTTTGCATTCATCAACCAGCTCTTTAGTGGTTAATGGCTTTGTATTATCATGATCAGCCAAAATTAGGTCTAGCAAGTTTTTCTCTAGATCACCAGCAGTACTACCAAGGCTACCACTTTGCTTTGAATTAATTCTATCATTTATAATTGTTGTAAAGTGGGCATCTATTTCAGCACCTAGCCTCTTTGCTTTGAGGTACTGCTTAGGGGACAAAAATTGGTAGAATGGTACTCCAACATAACGGTTGGAAGAGTACAGAACTTGATGCATTGCCCTTAGTTTTTGCAACACTTCTTTACCGTTGTGGTAGTTCAATCCAAAGGCTGTCTTGGCTACAATCGTCCCCATTGTAGTTGAAATCTCCGATTCAATGTTAAATTCTTGCTGGCCGGACTTAATAATTGAGGTCCATGTGTCTAACGTTTTATTTGTTTCCATCACCATCAAGCTTCCCATGGCCTAGCACGTATACATACACATATGAGAACAAAAACCGGAATCAAAATCAACACTGAAAACTCAACAGAATCATCTATTTACGATTTAAAATCTAGTGATTGAAGTGATTTGTACTATTAATGTAACTGATAATATTGTACGACAAAAAATTAATGAAATAGTAAATTATTTCAAATATTTTAACCTTTAGGCTTGGTGGAGAGAAGACTGGAGTGAGAACATTCCGGTGGCGAATCCAATCATCACCTTCAACCATAGTCAAGCCATACTTACCGAACATAGGTTTTCTATCATTTCTAAAAACACTGGGTTTTCCCCAGCTCTTTCCCGTAACAGCTGAAGACATTTGTTTTATAAACTCTGGATCCGCAATATACAGAAATGGTTCTGTCCCCAACCAGTACACAAACACTTTTCCTGCAATAAATTAATGAAACTATATTAATAAAATTTTATTGTTCTTTTTTCTACATGCATGCGGATATATAATTTTGGCAAAGTTGCTAACCATAAGATTGTTGCCACTGAGCAAAGTATGGAAAGACCTTTGAATGGATATGATGGCTTATGCTATTGCTATCTAAAGACGACGACGAAGAAGAAGAAGAGGAAGAAAGATCTATGTTCTTCTTTGAACAAGCCACCATATCAGTAATGTTTCCAAGAGGAAAACTTGGAGATGGGCCATTTAATCCATTCCTTTTAATCTTCAAGTACGTCATGTTGGGCAATATCCACAGCCTGTAAACAATTTTGAACACAACCAACAAGAGTAACATAGCGGCCAAAGCTAAACCAACATTGCTAAAAACCCAATAGACTCCCATTCTTATGTATTAAGGCTAAGTCTGTGCTCACTTCAATCTAATGGAAATGGAATGGAGGATAATGGAATTAAATTTATAGTGTTTAAATTTTGATTGCTTACTCCATTCTTTTTTAGGGGTGTATTTATTTGAGATTTTGTTGGATTTTAATGAATTCTCAAAATAAGCAAGTATTTATTTGAGATTTTAAACAATCTTTTAAAATTTGCAGGTATTAAATTCGGATTTCAAATCATCTTTCTAAATTTGTGGGTATTCCATTGAGGTTTTAAAAAATCTTCTAAAATCTGTAATTATTCAATCCGAATTTAAAAAATCAAACAAAATCTCAAAGGTATTCAAATTTTAACAAATTTTAAAATTCAATGGTTTTAAAGGATTTATAGGAGATTTTATATAAATTGAACGACGTGAAATTTCATCCTAGAAGACAAGAGTTACTAGTAGACAAGACTTATTCGATTGTCTAAAGCTGCTGATATGCTTCAAAGGCATGCATTAACGAAAGAATAAAAAATTATACATCTACATATTCATTATAGAACAAATTTTGGTAGTACAATATAGATAAACATTTGTGCAGTCGAACTATTGATTAAAAAACTCCTTAATATAAACAAGAGTTTTTAGAATGGGAACTACAATTGCCTACAACATGAAAAAAAATATTAGAGTTCTAGATTGGTTTTGTAGTTCTTAAAGTGGTCTGGAAGCTACAGATAAATAGTAGCTGCAAGCATGGCCTATTGCACATTTCATTCGCTCAAGCTCAAAATGATACACATAGGAACAAGAAATTATGAATCAAAGAAAGTGAATTAACATTAAAATTCATGGATTATTATCAATTTAAAATCCATTAAAATGCCATGTGGAATGATAGGCCTCATACCGTAACAAATGATGAAGATGATGATAATCAATACGATGAGAACCAGGAACACATGATTAACGAGAACTAGATGAATTAGCATATATATATATATATATATTTTTTTCTCGAATCTTTAGTTTTTTTTTTGAAATACTATCATTCAATATTTTAAAATTTTCGAACTATATTGATTTTGGACTATTTATTTATAAATAGTTATCTTTAATTAATATATAGATATTATAAAATAAAAAAAATATTAAGAAATCAATCTTGTTCAGTGGGATTTTGTTTATTCTGCAAAAATCTAGATAAATCAATTCATCAAAATCTGTATTGAATTAAAATAATATGTGTAGAGTTTGTAATAGATTTTAAACAATCCATGGATTTACATATTCCATTAAAATCAATGGATTATTATCAATCCAACAGAATCTCAGTTGAATACACCCCTCTTAAATTAAAGTTCTAACCCACATGTTTTGGAAGAAATGCTCCATTCTCCATCATCATCATTTTCCTTACAATCTTCATCATAAGAAACTTTTTCTCTCTCATATTTGTTCAGTATTTCCCCCAACATCCCTCATTTCTTTATAAATTTTGTTTACAAGTATTCATTCCACTAGATTATAGTCCGTGCTACGCACACGGGTATTTCAGAAAATAATTCTATAAAAATTGTAAATATAAGAAAATTATTGGTTAATTAAAAAATTAAAAAAAAATGTATATTTCTAATTATAATTATGAAAGAAATAATATCAATGAAAAAAAAGGTTATCTTTTATTGTTATAAGAAATACGTTTAAAAATGATTTCAATTAAAAAAAAGAGTAAAGTGCACTTTGTGTACCTGTACTTTAGCCTTGACACCACTTGCAATACTATACTTTAAAAGCGAGCATTTGCAATACTGAAATTTTAATTTACTTACAGTTCGTGTGCTACCGTCTATTTGACCGTAACTCCGTTACTTAATTAAGGGTAAAATAGTCTTTTACCAGAAATCATATCTGTCCAAGAAAAGATATTTCTTTGAGACAAATTATCAAACAAGATGTCCACAACAACAATTGTTTAACACAATACAAACACACACAATTCAACACACTCTCATCCTCTTGCCTCCTTCTTCTTTCTACCTTAATGCCCTCAAACAACACACATACACCTCTGTTTAATCTCGACAAGAGCTGCTATTCCCATGGCTACAATTGAAAGGACTAGTCCAATTCCAATGCGTTGTAGATGAGAGATCCCTGTTTCTGTTTTAGTTACTCTACGTGCAAATGGGATGATTAAATGGTCATATACTGCTCTTCTTAGTAAGCATTGCTGTCAATTCTGCAACCGATAGTAAATAGCTCTGAGTGAAAAGTTTAACGATATAGATGTCGATGCACACTACTCATACAAAATTCAGTAGCTCTGTTCTATGAGTCCACAACAGTGATCAGAGTAAGATGACCAAGACTCGGTCAATTTTAGCTCCACTTGATACCTCTGGCAGGTTTTAGACTGAGAGAAGGAACTGAAAGCATCACAAACTGACCAGAACTCTAAAGTTTTGAAATGTCACATTCTCGTAATGCATCATGTTTATTTACTAATTGACACAAAGGAACTAACGGGTTCTATCCTATAGTTAGGGTGTCTACGGAAACAACATTTTTACTCCTTGGAGTAGGGGTGAGGTCCGGGTACTCTACGTGCAAATGGGATGATAATGGGATGATTATCGGTTGCAAATGGGATGATTAAAACATACTTAGTATATCCGTTCTGCACATTCATTCAGTGAATGACATTAAATAGGATCTTTCTCGATTGAGCATACCTTAAGTATGGTTGTAAGTGGGCTTCCACTAGGTATCTTGTTTCTATAAACCTTTGAACCGCCAAAGAAGATTGGAATAGACAACAATATTGTTAATGTTGAAATTCCAAACCCCCATTCCCAGCCTCTATTATCTTCAATCCATACAACCAAGGTCACGGCAATAAGAGCTCCACAGGCAAGAGAAAACATAAAGTAGTTGAAGAAAGTTGATCTTTGCTTCCTTCCTTGTGGAGTGTCCTCATCAAATTGTTCAGCACCATGTGTTGCTAGAGATCCTTTGATGCCTCCAACTCCAAGTGCCGCGTTACAGAGAGAATGCAGAGAATAAGATGCAAAAATACTGTTTTACCCCTGACTAAGTAACGGAGTTAGGGCCAAATAGACGGTAGCACACGAACTGTAAGTAAATTAAAATTTCAGTATTGCGAATGCTCGCTTTTAAAGTATAGTATTGCAAGTGGTGTCAAGGCTAAAGTACAGGTACACAAAGTGCACTTTACTCTAAAAAAAATTATTGTAATATTGTATGATGATATGCATTTAAGACTTACCTGAATTAAAAGATTAATTCAAATTTTAATTGATGAGCTTACCATAAACATTATAATTGACATTAATGATATTTAAATTGATATGTAGATTTTCCATAATTAAGAATGGGTTAAATAAATATATGGATCTTAACAAAACTGAATATGGATATCAAACCTGAAAAATGGATAGTCCATGGGTCAAAATATAGTAAAAAAATTTAACCAAACCTAAATATGGATCCCCAAGATGAGGAAAGAGTTATCCAGCAATTTATAATATATAGATTCCTATCTCATTTCATTCTTCCAAGTCAAAATTTTCTATATTTGAAAGATGTAAGTTAATAATTTTTAAAAATAATTCAAATCTGATTAGTTTGATGAAAAAGTGAGAAAACTAATTTGAGTAGTACGGAAGGAATAATTGATTCATCAAACGAGTTAACGAATTGACGAATTTTTATAATGGTGGTGTTTGGCAGGGCTTATAAGCCCGGACTTATAACTTATTTTCGGGTAAAAATTTCATATTTTGATAATTTGTTTTTATGGTTGTATTTAATGTATGTTTAAGATTTCATAAGTTGCAAAAATAAGTTGGAAAATAAGTTGGAATGTTAGGAATCTCTAACATTGACTTAAAATAAGTTGACTTATTCTGGAAATAAGCTTCCCCAAACACGCTCAATGTAACAATTCTTTAGCAATCTAACAAGCATTAGCTATTCCATCAAAAAATGATAAAGTTCGTGACGTTATGATGGTCTTAATGATGAACAAGAAATGATTGTTGCATTGATAAAAATTTATCAATTCGTTGATTTATCGGAAGAATCAACCATTTTAATTTGTAATTCCGCAGAAAAATATTAAATTAGTTAATATTCTAATATAATTATAGATTTTTAAAATTAACTGACAAATCATGGGATTTTATAAAGATGCGCTTGTAGTATTAGATTTGGACTACAGAAATGTATACTCTATGTAACTAGTGCGCAAGCATTTATCTGTATTCTTTTTAGGGGGCCGGTCTACAACAAACGTATGCTGCAGCATACCGTACCGCAGAAAGTTTCTGCGGTACGTGTACAGTAGGGTTTTTGGTGTGAAAATAGGGGGTCATCTCTCTACGTACCGCAAAAAAATTCTGTGGTACGGATGTGCGGTACGGTATGCGATAACATATGTATGCACTTCACCGTCAGCCTTCTTTTTATGCAAAAACATCTCCGGGTAAACTTTTGGCATCAAAGTTAAAATATGGGCAAGCAACAAATGAGAAAGCTACCTACTAATCTTTTATCGTGTAAAATATGGGCATACACCCGATGGCATAAGTTAAACAAGTAATCATTCCAATTTATGTCTTACTACTATCTATTATTCTATTTATATACCTTGCCGCATAAGTTGAATTAAGTACTAGCCGCATAAGTTGAACTAAGTAATATGATTCCTATTAATGTTTCTTAGAGGGTGTTTGGGATTACTTAAAATAAATTACTTTTGATTTAATAAAGGTATTTTTAATTTAAAGGAGAAAGTAAAATTGTTTACTTTAAGTTGAATGAATGTGTTTTGGTAATTTTACTTAAAGTTAAATGGTGGTTTAATAATTTTGACTTAAAGTGAAATTTGACTTAAAAAAATTTTAAATTTATTATATTTAAGCTTTACAAGAATTGTGAAAAAAAAAAATCCATAAGTCATAAGTCAAAAGTACCTTACAGGTAGTTATGACTTATGACTTAATTTTAAGTTAAAAATTGGCTTAAAACCTTTTTACCAAACACGCGGAAATGGCTTAAAGCCAAACGCAATATGCGTTTCCCAAAGTGGCTGTTAATTCATATACCCTGTCGCATAAGTTAAATTAAGCAAGTACTGTCATTTCAATTTATGTTTTATTATATCATATTTATTATCCTGTCCATATACATTTTAAAGTACTACCATTTCGCAACATGGCAACAGTGTGCACAGCAGGGGCTCTGCTGCATTCATAACGTACAGTAAAATCTCGTTAAATTAATATTCGATAAATTAATAATCTCTCTAAGTTAATAATTTTTTCCGGACCCAATTTGGATCAGTTCAAAAAATGATCAGTTTCTATAAGATAATAAGATAATTATTTTTTTGAAAAATCATATATAAATAGAGGGTCCCAATAATATTATAAATTAATAAGTTCTTTATAATCATAAAAATATATCTATTATCCTTTTTGTAAAATATGATTATAGGGTTCTTAAAATTTGAATCTATATGAAACGCATCCATAACCCTTTTTGTTGCATCCAAAAGTTCGAATGTGGTATTTTCGTAAATCATTAATAAGTTATTAATCAATTTGATGTCTTGAGTGCTTCTTTACGTACAAAATGTTCCAAAAATGTTGTTTTATGTTTGATATCATCTAAATAGACATGAATCTTTATTTTTAATCTCGCTAATACTCATTGAATTTGTAAAACAATGGATATTGAATTAATTGAATTAAGTATAAAACATAAATTGTACAATTCATTCTATTTAAATGTATATAATTGAAAATTAATTTTCTCTGATGTTAAAAATTCTCTATAAATTAATAATTATTAATTTATATATTAATTAATACCTCTCTAAATTAATAGGATTCTCCGATCCCGACTATCTATACTATAATAATCAAAACAGGGTATAATTGGTTGGTTGGTCGTTGGTTAACACCTTACCAAAATGTTTCTTAACACCTTCCAAAAATGAAAAAATAAATTAAAATGCATAAAATTTTTATTTAACTAAATAAAAAATTATTTTAATTACACTCCAATTAATTTATACTATACTATTATAAGCGAAACAGGGTATAATTGGTTGGTTAGTCGTTGGTTAACACCTTCCCAAAATGTTTGTTAACACCTTACAAAAATGAAAAAATAAATTAAAATGCATAAAAATTTATTTAACTTAATAAAAAATTATTTTAATTACACTCCAATTAATATTCAATTACATACTATTTTAGTTAGGTTTGAATTAAAATTCTTCACCTATACCCAACTTTTTTAGACTCTTATTATTTAATAATATACTAGCTTATAACCTGTGCGATGCACGGGTTTCTTTTAATATGTTGTAAATTTATTTAGCATTACAATTATGTTTTTATATAATTATTATTTACAATATTTTTTAAATTTTAAATTAATATAAATTAATAATATTCATGATTTAAAATTTATATTGTAAAAGTTGAAATTAAAAATGTCATTGACGGGTTCAAACCTTGAATTTATAGTAAATTAATTTGATCATATAATTTACCTTTTTATTAATCTAACTATTCTTATTTTTTACTAAAAGTAATGATGGAAAGATATGGTGTGATATTTTTGGGTCTATATTAATGATTGCAAGATTAGTTTTAAATTAAAAGGTAACATGTTTTAATAAAAAAAAGTATTACTAAAAATAATGACGATAAGATATGGTGTGATATTTTGGGTATAAATTAATTATTACAATAATAGTTTTAAATTAAAAGGTAATTTGTTTTAAGTAGGAACAAAATATTAATGATCGAAAAATATGGTTCAATTGATGCTTTTATGTGTTTATAAGAATTTATATGTTAAGAAATTGACTAATTACCACTAATTATATTATTTTATTATTTATTTTAATAATTAGGATAATCCTATCGAAAACCAAATCGACAAACTTTCAATATTTCGGCTTTAATATAATAGTATAGATGGTAAGATTAACTTTAAATCAAAAAGGTAACGTGTTTTAATTAGAAAGTAAATATTAATGATTGGAAGATATGATGATTGATGTTTTTATTAGGTGTTTATAAAAGATAATATGTTATACTAAATGTAAATGTGAAAAGGGCAATCCGCTAATTACCATTAATTCATTATGTTATTATTTATTTTAATAATTAGGATAAGAGTATGTATAAGAAAGAGTCCAAGAAGAAGCTTTACGTGGAGGAATTTTAATCGGTATATAATTACGTTAACATTAGTAATTAGTTTTAATAAGAATTTTAATCAGAATATAATTATGTTAACATTTGTAATTAACTTTAATATTATTATTATTTATTTTATTTAATAATTAGGATAACCAAACCGAAAACCAAACCGACCAAACTTTCAATCTTTCGACTTTAATATAATAGTATAGATAGATTATTATTATTTATTTTATTTAATAATTAGGATAACCAAACCGAAAATCAAATCGACCAAATTTTCAATCTTTCGACTTTAATTTTAAGTTTAGATGTATTAGTAATGGTGTAAATATAAAATACTATTGTGTCTTTAGAACTATAGCCAATAACGGATTAAAATTGATTTATTTTATATTTAAAATTAATTAAAAATTAAATTAATCAAACCGAAAACCAAAATAAATATGATAACCAAACCGAAAACCAAAATTTTCAATGTTTCGGCTTTAATATAATAATATAAATATTATGCCAATATTATATTAAGTAATATATATGAAATATATAATTATAATATATAAATAAAATATTATTTAAATTTAAAAAAAACAATGCATGGCACGGGTATAGGCTAGTATTAATTTATAAAGGTTTTCTGTAATACGTTTTTCGAGCAAGCATATTTCTGGATGGACGGCAAGATTAAGCAACAACTGTCACTGTCGTCCCTTCCCTGATGCCTAATGGAGTACTTCAAATTTAACTAAACACTAGGGGATAGGGGATGTATTTAATCCGAATTTTAAGAAAAAAAACTGGATTTTAAAATTTTGATGTATTTAATTTGAATTTTTAAAAGTCATTTGAAATTGGTGGATGAAATGAGGATGTTGCGGTGGTCTTGTGGACGCACGATGTTGGACAGAATCCCGAATTCGGTGTTTAGGAGCGAGCTTGAAGTGGCGCCTTTTTCTGCGAAAGTTAGGGAAGGAAGGTTGAGATGGTTTGGCCACGTCCGTAGGAGGCTGGCTGAGGCCCCAGTGAGGAGGGTCGAGAGTCTTACGGTTATTGGGGCGAGGAGGAGAGGCAGGTCGAGGAGGTCGTGGGAAGAGCAGCTCAGGTTGGATTTGAAGGTCTTAGACTTAATTGAGACTATGATCGTGGATAGGTGTTCTTGGAGGCGGCGTATCAGAGTGGTGGATTCCCTTTTAGGGAGCGGCTCTGTTGTCGAGAGCCTCAGAGTTGGGTTGTCTCGGTTAGCGATTTTTTAGAAGTTCGGCTTTAGCGTTCTCACTTTTCGTTTTTAGTGTTTTCTTGTTTTCTGGTTTTGCAGTTGCAGGGAGCCTGGCTCGTGGTTGGAGCGCATCAAGATATGAGTATCATAAATCCTCGCAGGTATGTATGCTTCATGTGGAGAACGCCATGGGCTCAGGTATGGCTTTGATCATGTCCGTATCATTTGGATTCCTTTGTATTTATCACACTCTTTGTATGTCGTGCACTTAGCCGAGGGTCATCACGAAAACAGCCTCCCTGCTCTAAAAAAGTGGGGGCATGGTCTGCGTACAACCTACCCTTCTAAGCGGGATATACTGGGTATGTTTGGTTTGGTTTGATTTATTTGAAATTGGTGGATTCAATATAAATTTGATAAAAAAAAATTAAAATTTGAAATATTCAGTTTAATTTTAAAAAGTCCATCAATTGAATTCAATATTTGGCCAACTAAAACTCTGTTACTACACGTTTAGTTTAACTAAATTTTTAGCTCTAGCAAAAAAAAATTTAAAGTGTCTTGAGTTGAAGCTCGACTTCCTACATGAAAAGCTTCATGATGCTGAGTTCATGGAGGAGGAGGCAGAGGCTCCGGAAGCCGACACCGGGTTTATGGAGGAAGAAGCACTGGCTCCAGCATTTTGATTTAATACGGATTACATGATTGAACATTTATGCTTTCCTAATAAAGATTTTCAGTTATTTGCCCGACTTGTTTTTGGTTGTTTGCTTAATTAAGCGTTTGTGTTTCTATGTATCTCCTTCATCAACTTCTTGAAAAATCAATCAAAATTGAAGATTTTTAGATGTCCTCGTTTTCTTATTGCGATTTAGGAACAGAGATCTACATCAATGATTTCTATTTTTGACCTTCTTATTCTTTCGTTAATTTTTTGAAGTATTTCATGTTCCTTGTTATAGGATAAATCTCAAAATAATTCTTTGAGGCCTAAGAGCATCTCCAGCGCGCTATGCCCACTTACTACTATGCTTGGACCCCACAACATGCCAACACATATAAACTGGCCGGACATAAAAAAGTGGGCAACTCCCCCCAATGGTAGAAAGCCCACTTGCCATTCTGTAGGACCCATTTATTGTTATTATATTATAATTGTAACAAAATGATATTATAATTTAACATTACTTTTCCGTAATAAGATATCCAACAGGATAAAAAATTGAGGAGAAATGATAATGGTCCACTCACATGCATGTATAAAAAATTGTAAAGCAACGAAGTGGCCACTGCCCACTTTCCCGGCCATGCCCACTTTTTAATTTCTCATGTAATGCTATTTTGGTAACTATTGACCACTTTGAAAGGCCCAATGCACCAAGTGGCCACCATTTTAGTTGCTCTAAGAGATTTCATATCCAAGCCGATTCCTAAACCTAGAAAAGTCCAAACATTTGGAACCACCTAAGGGCTAACCACCACCTAAGGGCTAAACGGCTAAGTGTAATCCAGGACGGATCTAGTAAGGAGTATGGGGAGACGTGTCCTCCTAGAATAAAATTTGGTATTTTTTATTATTAAAATTTTGAAAATATATGAAATTGTTTCCATAAAAATTTAAAAATATAAGAAGGTATTTCCAAAATTTGCTCGATAAATTCCTGGTTAAACCCGTGAAGAATATATTGCCGAGTCAGTACTGGTTCAGCTTCAGCATAATTGAAGAGTAGAAGGAACCATTGCTGACATGGTGTCATATGTTATATGTATAACTAAGGATCACTCATTCCAACCCCAAAATTCTATATAATTGGATATATGGATAGCTAAAAGAATAAGTAGTATCTGAATCACAATAATGCTTACTAATCACTGCAAATCGAGAGTTGTACTGATAGGTAACCGCTGTAAAGCTAATCCACTCGCCGGACACGCGCCCGCGAGTAGATGCCCGCAACCAACGCAGTACTTATCTTTCTGAACACGTGTCTTATGATATTAATTTTCCTAAATTACCTAACTGGGCAATAAATATCATTTAAATACTCTTGTACGGAGTATCTTGCTTCATAAGACGGGGAACAATAAAGTATTCAAGGGAACACAAGGACACCCAACTGTAGCAGACAAATTATGAGCAATTCGGTGCACAGTGGCAGAATGGCGGCGTGTCAGGAAGGGTCACACCAGTCACTGTAACTTTTGCGGCTCACTGTAGCTTTTGCGGCTCACTGTAGCTTTTGCGGCTACCAAGTGGGTCACAATGACTGGAAGGGCCAGCCTATAAATACCCCCATTCTGCACGTTAGAAGAAGGAGACAATTCGAAGAGATAAAGAAGCTTATAGCTAAATATTCTTTCCCCTTACATCAGATACACTCTTACCATCTTGATTATTATTATTTTCGATTACTGATTCTTACGCTGGAGGTGCTTGACGGCCACCACCCCCGGGCAAGCAATGTTTTGCAGGCACCTAAACTCAGGCAAAGTACCCGGAACAGTAGTTGGAAGCCTTTAATCAACCGTGGGAGTTATCATTTGCCGCTAGAAGGAGGGGGCTTTTTCTTGAAGAGAAATCCCTCACATGCTCTACCAGAACAGTGACTACCACGAGACGAGACACAATACCAATAAGAAAATATATATATATATATATATATATATATATATATATATATATATATATATATATAAACCAGAATACCCTTAAACTACTAAATGGCCCCAAACACCCGATCTAAAAACACCACCACAACGGCAAACCCAGACGAACAGCCACCAATAGAGAGAGAAGGAAACACAACCGGCGTTCCACCACCAAACCCGCCAACAAACCCAGGAAACTACCCGCAAATAAGCCACCCCCCACGGGGAGACGACCAAGAGCAAATCCTTAGCCTTAACCTCACAGGATATAATTAACAGCAGATCGACTTAATCATGCAAATAGCCATGGCTTTTCCCCAAGTCGGGCAAGGACAACCACCAGAACAGGGAGGCACTCAAATAAATCCACACAACGACCGTAATGAAGCACATAGCCAACCCCGACGAACCAATTCTGTTTTCCCGCCTAGACCCCTCTCAGAACACGAATCATGAAGGGCACGGAAAAAACCACCACCGACCCGAAACATGGGAACAAAACAGAAAACAGAGGGATCTAAGGAAGATGATTATAGACAAAAAGGCCGCCTATGAAAAAGTTGTGGCCGAATACGAAAAATAGAAACAGAGGGAACGATCCCCCGTCCGTCCAAAGGAGGCCGAAAGCGCACAACCAACAAACACGGATATGTTGCACACCATCATGGAACTCAAGAAACAGATAGAGGGAAATAATGAACAAGACTTGGGAGAATCACCATTCACTAAAAGATTGGAGGCAGAGCCCCGACAAAAAGACATCAAGCATCACAGCTTCAATTCTTTTGACGGGTTAGGCGACCCGAAAGAACACCTCAGTTACTTTTACCAGTTGGCTCTCCATTATGAATACAATGATCTGAAGAGATGCCGTTTTTTCGCCGCCACTCTCCGCAGCGGCGCTTAAAGATGGTTCTATAGGATATCCGCGAGATCCATAGACACTTGGCTGGAATTTAAGAAACTATTCCTAAATAAGTTCAAAGCAAACCAGCAGCATGAAGTCCACACCGTGTTTCTAGAAACCATTGCACAGCGCAACGGGGAAACGTTGCAAGATTACATTGACCGCTTCATGGAAGCCGTAAACAAAGTTGTCTGCATTAACGAAACAGAAGCATTAGTCCATTTGAGAAGAGGCCTTAACCCCTATGAATGTGAAAAATATGTGTGCTGTCTCATGGAAACAAAACCCACCACACTGGCAAAGGCATACGACTTAGCATCCCAAGCCATCAATGAAGCCGAATCTCTAAACGTGCTAAAACAATCCAGGGCTCCGCCAACCCAATCACCTTTCATTCAAAGGAAAAGATTTACCTCCTATCAAAGACAAGCGCCAGTCTTACACCAAGTACAAACCACTCATGGGCCACCACCTCCCACCCCGAGGTCCCAACCGTCGACCCCGGTCAGAGATCGCTTGGGACCAACAAACCCGCCAAGACCAGATAGACGTCCTGAGCCGGAATGGACCAAGTTTACGCTCCCAAGGGCAACCATCCTGAAAGAAATCAAAGGGAAACCTTTTTACATGCCACCAGCCCCAATGTACTCCTCACCAGATGATAGACCTAAAGACAAACACTGTAATTACCACGAAACGCACGGGCATTACACAGACAGCTGTCTCTCCCTCAAATACTTCCTAGAAAAACAAGTCAAGGTTGGCAACTTGTCTCAGTACTTGCCGAGACTGGCACTAGGGATGTCAAATTCTCAAGGACATAATAAAAACATCGTGAACACTGTCTTTGGCGGCCAGAACTCGCCACCAAGAGAGGAACACTCTATCTACACAATATCCGAGGGGCCACCAAACATCATTACTTTCACAGATGCAGACTATAAGGGCATCAACCCAAACCACACCGAGGCATTAGTCGTGTCGCTAGGCGTAGCCAATAATGAAGTCAAAAGAATCCTCGTGGACAACGGATCATCAGTCGATATATGCTTTAAACATACTTGGGACAGGCTGAAGCTAGGCAACAAAAAACTGGAAACATGTCCTGACGAAACACCTCTCTACGGTTTCGGGCACAATGCCGTTCCAATCGCGGGCATTGCAAGGCTCCCTGTCTATTTTGGTAAATCACCTAGCCAAGTATGTCGAATTATCAAATTTTACGTCATCAATACCGCCTCCTCATACAACATGATCTTGGGAAGGCCTACCCTAAACATGCTCAAAGCAGTCACTTCCACTCCTCATCTTAAGGTCAAGTTCCCCACTCTGAACGGGATAGGAGAAATCAAGGGGGACTCAGAAACATCCAAAAGATGTTACGGCATAGCAATCACCCTGGGAAAAACTGAGCCTAGTAACATCCGCCGAGAAAAGGCAAGTAAGAGAAAGCGAGAAAAGAGATAAAGGCACGCTAAACACCAGCCGGAAAGTAACAAGAAAAGAAAAGAAGTACAATTCATTGAAGGGCATGACCCGACGACCGAAGACCCACCCCGGATAGATGCAAATCTCTTGAAGTGTCTTAAGCGAGAAGAGAAGCCGCCGATAAGCCCGACGGTACAAACAGAGAAAATAGAAATCATACCCGGAGAAAATAGAAGTCATACCCGGACTCTATCTTTAAGGCTGGCCTCACAAACCTTTTGAGACAATACGCAAAAATTTTCGTTTGGAGCCCGAAGGACATGCCAGGATTGGATGAGTCTGTGGCAATCCACAAGTTAAATGTGGATCCAGACAAAACACCAAAAATTCATAAGAGAAGAAACTTCGCACCAGAGCGACAGCGGGCGATTGACATCAAAATCGACAAACTCTTAGACCCGGACTTGATCTGTGAAGTTACATACCCCAAATGGGTGGCAAATGTTGTTTTGGTGAAGAAAGCCAACGGGAAATGGAGAATATGTGTCGATTACACTGACTCGAATGCAGCATGCCCCAAGGATCCTTATCCACTACTTCAATAGACCAACTCATCGATGCAACCATTGGACACTTGATGTTAAGCTTCATGGACGCCTATTCAGGCTACAACGAAATCATAATGACCCCCGAGGATAGGGAAAAAACCACTTTCATCACACACAGAGGGGTGTATTGTTACAAAGTCATGCCATTCGGATTAATCAATGCCGGGGCCACATTGCAAAAGGCCATGAACAAAATCTTCGCCACCCAGCTCGGCCGAAATATGGAAGCATATGTGGATGATCTCATCGTAAAATCTCTCTTAACGGCCTCTCACCTCCAAGATTTAGAAGAATGATTCTCAACCCTCAGAAAACACAGCATGAAACTCAACCCGGACAAATGCGCATTTGCGCTAGACGCAGAAAAATTCCTTGGCTTCTTGGTATCTCACAGAGGCATCGAGGCAAACCCAGAAAGGATAAAGGCCATAATCGACATGCAACCGCCCAAAACCTTGAAGGAAATACAAAAGTTAATAGGGAGGTTAGCCGCTTTGAGGAGATTCATTGCGAAATTGGCAAACAGGTGTCTACCATTCTTTGACACTCTGAAAGGAGCAACAAAAAGTAAGGCAATATCTTGGATGGACGAATGCCAGAAAGCCTTCGAAGACCTCAAAACTTATCTTTCCTCTGCTCCCTTACTCGCGGTCGCAGCTCCTTCAGAACCACTATCATTATACCTATCCGCTACAGATAAAGCCGTAGGGGCGGTACTCATCAAAGAGAAAAATAGCGAGCAAAGGCCAGTATACTATGTGAGCCAAGTACTCAAAGATGCGGAGACCCGATATCCGAACGTCCAGAAATTCGCTCTAGCTTTAGTAGTAGCAAGCCGGAAGTTGAGACACTACTTCCAAGGAAGGTAAATCAGAGTCATCACGGACCAACCACTGAGAAAAATACTGCACAAACCCGACTTGTCGGGCAGGCTAATCAATTGGGCCGTGGAACTTAGCCAATTCGACTTAAAATACATACCACGAACCGCAATCAAAGCATAAACGCTGACAGATTTTGTGGTCGAATGTTCTTTCTCGGAAAAGGAAAAAGAATCACCCGCCAAGCACATAACCACAACGGACAACAATTGGTAACTGTATGTGGACGGCTCCTCCACAAACACACGATGTGGAGCGGGCCTTATCCTCACTAGCCCCGATGGTTCCAAGTCAAACAAGCCATACAGCTAAACTTCAAATCTACTAACAATCAAGTGGAATACGAGGCACTCTTGGCCGGTTTGGCATTGGCAAAAAACTTGCAAGTTAAAAAGATCACCATTTACAGCGATTCACAGCTGGTGGTTCGCCAAACAACGGGAGATTATACAACGAATGACAGTAATCTGAGCAAATACCAGGAGGTGGTGCAAACAATGCTCCCCCACTTTGAAGAGTACACCCTAGAACAGATAGATAGGGCAGATAATGCAATGGCGGACATGTTGTCAAAGTTAACCCAAGGAGAAAAATTGGATTCAGACACGGTGTATTTCGAAGAATTGGCCGCCCCCATCATAAACAAGCTGGCTGTCATGGAAATAAGTCCACCAATAGATGACTAGATGACCCCTTACATCCGTTATTTGGAAAGCGGCACTTTACCGGACGACGGCGTGAGGGCAAAAATACTAAAATCCCAAGCAACGAAGTACTTTATACAAGAAGGCACCTTATACAAAAGAATTTTTGACTCTCCCATACTCAAATGTGTCGATGAAGAAGAAGCCTTATATTGTATGAGAGAAGTCCACGAAGGCATCTGCGGCGACCACATGGCAGGCAAAGCACTGGCACACAAGATACTCAGGCAGGGCTACTACTGGCCCAAAATGCATAAAGAATGCAAAGCTTTCACCAAGAAGTGCCACCAATGCCAGCTGTTTAGTAACATGTCCAGAAAGGCCCCGGCCCTCCCAGCATCCATCTTATCACCAATACCGTTCGCGGTCTTGGGCATTGATATCATGGGACCTTTCCCCAGGGCCAAGGGCGATCTACAATACGTAATGGTCGCCATTGATTACATGACAAAGTGGGCCGAAGCAAAGCCGTTAAAAAACATTACGCAGGATGATGCGATCCGTTTTGTTAAAGAGCAGGTCATTACAAGATTCGGGATTCTGGTAGTGCTCATATCCGACAACGGCACACAGTTTGTTGGATCAAAATTCACTAAGTTCTTATCCAACCATGGAATCAAACACAAGAAGGCGTCTGTATGCCATCCCCAGAGCAATGGTCAAGTTGAGGTCACCAATCGAATCATTGTGAGAGGCCTAGAAAAAAGGCTAACCACCTCGAAGAAAAAGTGGCCGCATGAATTACCTAACGTCCTCTGGGCTTACCGGACATCAGCCAAAACAAGTACAGGAGAATCACCTTTCAAATTAGCTTTTGGTACGGAGGCTCTTGCCCCGGTCGAGATAGGATCTCCATCATACCGCACCATCAGTTTTGAAGAAGAAACAAATGCTCAAGGACTCAAGAAAAACCTGGACCTTCTAGATAAAAGAAGAGAGGCCGCAGTCGAAAAAATGTCCGCCTACAAAGAAAAGATAAAAAAAAAATTTTGGAAAAAGAGCCAGAGTCATAGCCTATGTAAAAGGAGATTTGGTTAACCGGGCAACTGAAGCGTCCGACCCCAAACACATGGGAAAACTTATGCCCAAGTTGGAGGGTCCCTACAAGATCATCCAAGTACTAAGGCAGGGTTCCTACAAACTAGCACGCCTCGACGGTACTGAAGTCAACAATACTTGGCACGGAGACAAACTGCGGAAATATTACCAGTAGACGATTAAGCAGTCACTTCTCCTCCTTTTTGTAATCAAGGGTATTATGTTCTAATAAAACACTTTTTGCAGAAAAAATTACCTACAATAGCAACCAGCATACAAAAGCAAAGTCCCTAGCGGGCACACAACCGACTACAAAAGCAAATGCAACCTACAATAGCAACCAGCGAACAAAATCAAAGTCCCTAGCGGGCACACAACCGACTACAAAAGCAAATGAAACCTACAATAGTAACCAACGAACAAAAGCAAAGTCCCTAGCGGGCACACAACCGACTACAAAAGCAAATGCAACCTACAATAGCAACCAGCGAACAAAAGCAAAGTCCCTAGCGGGCACACAACCAACTACGAAAACACAAGTTATTTACAATATCGACCAACAAAAGCAAAGCCCCTTTTGAGAGCACACAACCGACTACGAAAACAAATGCAATCCCCGGTTAGCGACCGACAAGGTCTGAGCCCTACCGGTGGACAAGTAACCAACTGCAGAAGCACAAGTAACAACTACGACAGGAGACAGTCGCATTAAAACAAACTACAACAAAGACAGTTTACAATGACAACCCGCAAAAAAAAAGGTACGCTTAAAATCTACGATAGCAACAAAACAGTCCTAAAATGATGGATTGTCACCACACTCAAAAAACACAAAACACAAGTCCCTTAACCAACATCTACAAAGGTTCGCATGCCAAAAACACAAGTACTTCGATAAACGGCCATTCTATACATACACACACACCACTTGAAGAAGCCAAACCGGGAAAAGCAGAAATACACACAAACAACCCACCAAATACGAAGATAAGACAAACAAAAAACAAAGAGAAATACAACAGAAAACAACAAGAAATACAAACGTATGCGATGAGAAACAAGAGATTTTATTAATAATATCATTACTACAAGCACGGGTTTACAAGGATTAGATCCCTACATCTAAGCCCCCCTCATGCTTGGGAAACCTTCTTCCCAGATTTCACAGTTTCTTTCTCAGATCCCTCGTGATTCTCCGACGCACGAAATCGGAAGCGAACTGTATCAGCCTCTGCAACCTCCTTTGCCGCACGAGCAGTGGCAACCTTCCTGGCTCGTTTTCGGCATTCTTCAGCATCATACAGGTTGCCTTGTTCCTCGTAATGTGCAGCAAGCGCTTTCCATGCTTCTTCAGTCTCCTTTGAAATGCAGAGCTCTCGTCCCCAAGAAAAGGGCGTGAAAAACTCATCCATCTCAGGGTTATCCATGTTACAAAAAACGAAGAAGAAAGGTTTTCCAAAGAAGGTAGAACGAAGGGTGATCAGAACCTCTGGGTAACACCCCTTTTTATAGGGGTGGTAAAAGAAGGTTAAATGGGCCTCCAGTCAAAACTCTCAATTCCCATGCAAGGAACAGTAAATACACAGTCAAAATACTTTGATTCCCATGCAGTATTAAATGCTCAACAAAGCCCCACAGTCAAATGCACACTTCCCAGGTAACACTTCCCGAAACCTATTTATTGTAACCTTTGACAAGAAAATAACGCACACACTAGGTTATATTCTACCACAAATTACCAAAATATGTCCCACCAATCACACAAATACTTCATAGCTTGAAATTTTTGAAGAACAAATTACATTAAAATGTTTCCAAGTCACACAGCGGACAGACCCGCTGAGTGATTTCAAAACAAATCAAAAGAACTGCCTACAAATGACAAGCATAAAAAGAAAATTATCCCCAGCGGGAAGCGCTCAAAGGACCCTTCACACCTCTCAGCGGCTCCTCATCTTCATCCCCGCTTCCGTACTCCGCAGCAATAACACCAAGGGATTGAGTACCAACAACCTCCTCACTGACATCAACGGAAGCATTTTTTTCCTCTTCAACATCCCCCTCACCATAGACAGCACCTATCACTGAAAGCGGAGTCACTCCCTCTATGACCAAAGTACCCTCACTGGCAACGGCTTCACTTTCAGCGGCCTGCACGGTGACATCCATAACCACGCCATCAAACTGACAACCAACACTCACTCTCGCCACTTCCCCAAGCCGGCCTTTCAAAGACTCAACGACATGTTTGGACCTCCTTGCTTTGGATTTTAGCTTAGAATTCTTGGCTTTCAAGCGGCTCACTTCTGTAGCGGCCTTAGTGGCCACCTCTCTTAGGCGAGCTACCTCCACTGAATCGCCACCAGCAACACGGGAATTAGCGGCCTCCACCTTCACAATCTCAGCAAACTCAACACTATTTCTAAATTTGCTTATGGCATCCGCCTCAGTAGGACGCGAACTAAGATGAGCTTCAGCCTCCTCAGTACGCTCCTTTTCATACTTCAGCATCGCCTTCAGGCTGTCAACCTCCGCAATCAGAGCTTCCTTCTCTGCGGTGAGAGCAATTTTGTCCGCCGCCAGGTTAGCCCGAAGCTGCGAACTATACCGTAAGCTAGCATGAGCATCAGTTTTTTGTGTCTCAATCTCGAGCAGAGCTGTAGCAGCATTCTCCTTCATAGTCTTCTCAGCGGTTAACTTCGCCTCCAGTTGCTTAACTCGCTTCTTCAAAACAATGTTACTGTCGCGATAGAGATTACCTCGAGCCATACATTGATTCTACACAAAACAAAAAGCAAACAGGTCAGTAACATTGCCTCAGCAAAAGAAACAAAAACATCACTGCAAGAGAAATGATCATACCCGCGCAGCGTACTTTTAGGAAAGACGGCACATCCGCTCCCAACTCAGACCATTCATCTTCAGCAAATCATCGTCGATCATGGAATCAGCGACCAAGTTATTAGGTCCCGACTTAAACAAAAAACCATAACCAGGTCTTGTCCCAACCTCTACATCATTTACATCATCCCCACTGCTCGTGTAATAAACAATCTCCTCAGAAGACTCCCCGACATCGTCATTCACACGTTCTTCAGTACCACCAACATCAGAATCACTATCAACAGCTTCATCTCCAACCCAGGCATCGGGGACAACATTACTTGTTTTGGTAGGCTCAATCCGCCTCCGTTTCGAAGAGCCAGCCTCATCTACAAACTTGCGTTTGGCCTCCCGAGGGGGGACAACACCCACTACATTCTTCACAACGGTTTCCCCAACTCCCTCAGTGGTCTGTTCAGTTGGCACAGCCTCATCCGCATCAAGATCCACAACGACTTTACTCCCAGTAACAACCTCCATCTCAGAAATGGCAGCCGATCCCCGTTCCACCCTTTGAATCTCAGCCCTAAACTCCCTTGAACGAATATCAGGCTCATCATCATCCACTACCAGGCTCGCAGCATACCTCCTCCCCGCAGCACCCGGACTTTCAGTTTCAGGAACACCGGGAATGTCACCCTTAGCGGCATTCTCTTCTGAATAGCTATCCTGTACATCCTGCTCAAAACTGGCACCCCCCCTTACTTTGCCAAAATTCACCGCTCTCAGACCCAACAGTGGCACCGCCCAACAATTCCTCAGACAAAGAATCCGCTCCAGAATCTATATCATCCCCGGACGCCTCCTCTTTAGACACAGCCTCTGTGGCCACGGTTTCCGGAATGTTAGCTGGAGCAGAGGTCCCAGGGCTCCCACCACCACCAGAAAGATCAAAGGCATCTAGTATGTTTTCAGTAGAAAACAAACCAACAGGGGTTCGCTTAGGCCTGGGGGGAAGAGTAAGTATGAAATCCGCTTGTAACTTGGCCTCATGCACACCCAGGGTCGGATGTATATCTAGCTCATGTTTACGAGGATCCAACACTACAGGGATAACACAAATAAGAAAAAATAAAAAATACACACGGATACAACAAAAGCCACTTAAACGTGATACAGCAACTTACAACAATGTCTTCTCAAGTCAGCTGGATCGACTAAATCCTTCTCCGTCCAAACTACACCCAATGCTTTGAGAAGACCAACAAGGATGTCAATCTCATTACGACTAAGGCGATTGTGATCCACCTTATAGTCACATTCCACCTTCTTCACAAAGTTCCTCTGCTAAGGAAACTCACCACCACCAAGGACCAAAAACTCCTCTTGCCAACCCGCCATCCCCTTGGGGAATACAAATGAATGGTGGCCGCCCAGATCCTGTCCTATGCGACTCTGAGGCTTGATAAACTGCAGCTCATAAAAAGGTTTCGCATGACTGGCTTTGACATCGAACAGACAGAAAAAAGCCTTAAAAGTAGGCTGCTTACCTTTTCTTTCATAACTGGCTATGAACCAATTAATAGCCCTTATCGAGTTGGGAGTAAACTGAGCTAGCGGGCACCGGAAATGAAGCTGGAATAAGTCCATGACAAACTTGTGCGGAGGAACATGGAAACCCCCTTTCAAGTGGCTAACCGGTATGCAAACAGACCCATCATCAAATTGATGGTAAAGCCTCTCTCCGGGTTCTGCTTGCCTCCAAAAGTAACCATCTTCAATCCGAAACATCCTTCCAACATGCTCGGCCCAGTCATCAACCTTGAAAGTACTATCATGCTGAAGATGGGAAAACTCAGCAAATGTAACATCCATTTCCGCGTTCGAATACGCTGTCGCTGCTACGTTGGTCGCCCGAAACAGACTCTCACTACTCTCAAAATATCTATAGCGGTTCCTCGGCAAGACAGCCAGATAGGTCAACTGATTGAGATCCGCCCAGCGCCCGTACGCTGTTACTAGCGCCCTTCTCTCCCCGGTAGCGGCATCTATAAATTCATCACCCATCTGGAAAATTTGGAACAGACAAAGTATTAATACTGACTAGAGAAAACCCGCTACTACTAACAACTAAAGACAACCCGCTACCACCTACACAAGGTACTATTCAAAGCAATTTCAACTTTTCTTTTTATCAATATTTCAAAAGAACGGTTCGTGTTCCATTTCCCCCCACAAACAAAGAAACCCAAGAATCAGTAACCAATAGACACACTTTACCCAATACATACACACATATATACAACATCTCATATACGTATATACAGTATAAACCCCAGTTTCGCAAGATTCAGAGATAAAAAACACAGCACCACAAAAAAATAACGGACAAAGATCGCAGAAATCACTCACCACATACAAAACAAAATCCCTTTACAACTACACAATCAAATCTAAACCAACAAAGACTCGCATGCAACTCGAAAAAACATACACGAAACCCTCTTACAAACAGAAATCACAAAAGAAAATTAAGAAACAAATATAGAACAAGAGCATACCTCGATTCAAGAGATAGAAACGGCTTCAATGGCAGAACGATCCGTGAAAACTAGAAAAAACGCAGCGAAGATTCCAAGAGAAGCGAGAGAAAACGATGAGCACACTCGTGGAAACAATAGAAAGATAAAGAAAAAAGGCACAACTCTCCCTCTTTTATGATGCGAGGCGCGTGTAACAAGGGTTAAAAACCCACAACACACGTGGAAAGCTATGATAGGCCCACGTCAGCAATAAAGCAAACAGTAACTACCTCGGTATAAATAACTACCCACTTGGTAATAACTTCCCACCTTTTCATTTCATCTTACATCACAAAAGTACATTCTCTTTCCACCCAGAGGTCACTTCACTCATTAATACGCACCAGCACTTATCATTTTCATATTATTGGCATTAAATATTATTCTTTCATTTATTCCAATTTTCATTTATTAGCAAAAATAGCATTTATTTCAAAGCAGTTATGCATATCAAACAAAAACCTTTCAACTTCAAAGCCTATCAAGCACCACACTCCGCCACATGGAGCAACCGCTGCCAACCTTTTTCTAACTCCTAAGTGTTGTCCGCCAACACTTGGGGGGCACAAATTTTCAAAATTTTCTAACTCCTAAGTGTTGTCCGCCAACACTTGGGATGCACAAATTTTCAAATTTTTTCTAACTCCTAAGTGTTGTCCGCCAACACTTGGGGGGCACAAATTTTTAAATTTTTTCTAACTCCTAAGTGTTGTCCGCCAACACTTGGGGGGCACAAATGTTCAAATTTTTCTAACTCCTAGGTGTTGTCTGCCAACACTTGGGGGGCACAAATTTTCAAATTTTTTCTAACTCCTAAGTGTTGTCCGCCAACACTTGGGGGCACAAATTTTCAAATTTTTCGAACTCCTAAGTGTTGCCCGCCAACACTTGGGGGGCACAAACGGATCACAAAATCTTTCTAAAACTACTCAAGCATTGTCACCGTATTTTGGGTATCAGTCTCTCCTCTACTCCCCCTATCCGCTAAAGCGCATATAGGGAGTGGGGGACAATGATAGGCACCCGCTGTAAAGCTGATCCACTCGCCGGACACGCGCCCGCGAGTACTTATCTTTCTGAACACGTGTCTTAATATAATAATTTTCCTAAATTACCCAACTGGACAATAAATATCATTTAAATACTCTTGTACGGAGTATCTTGCTTCATAAGACAGGGAACAATAAAGTATTCAAGGGAACACAAGGACACCCAACTGTAGCAGACAAATTTTGAGCAATTCGGTGCACAGTGGCAGAATGGCGGCGTGTCAGGAAGGGTCACACCAGTCACTGTAGCTTTTGCGGCTCACTGTAGCTTTTGCGGCTGCCAAGTGGGTCACAATGACTGGAAGGGCCAGCCTATAAATACCCCCATTCTGCACATAAGAAGAAGGAGATGATTCGAAGAGATAAAGAAGCTCATAGCTAAATATTCTTTCCCCTTACATCAGATACACTCTTACCAGCTTGATTATTATTATTTCCAATTACTGATTCTTACGCCGGAGGTGATTGACGACCACCACCCCCGGGTAAGCATTGTTTTACAGGCACCCAAACTCAGGCAAAGTATCCCGGAACAGTAGTTGGAAGCCTTTAATCAACCGTGGGAGTTATCATGTACCAAAACCAGAATCACATCTCAGTCAAACTTACATCATGAGCAATGAAACTTTATCACTTTCATGTTTCTTAAGAAACATGAAATACCAAATGACGTGAATTTGTTCCATATATGGGAAAACAATACACAGGCACTTTGGGAGAATCAACCTAATCAACAGACGCTACTATTTCGTTTTCATCCAAAAATCTCTCAATCGAACAAATCCTTTAAGCTTGTTAAGATATTCAATAAGTAAACATCTAAATTTCTCTTAAAAATATTAAATTTATTACTAACCTCCATTTTTAGTTGGTGGACTCAAAGTTAATGGTGCTCCTCCTAATCAGACAATTAAAGAAGTTAAGCAGCTACACAAACAAAAGTCACTATAAGCACAGTATGTCAGTATATATAGGGTCTTGCTCAAATGAGAACCCTCACTTATGGTGAGATATGAGATCCAATCCTAGTCACATATTTTTTATATTTAAATTAAATCATATCCCCATAATTAATATTTAAAATTTTTATTTTTTATTATTCATTTAATTCAACATCATCTTCCACCATCATCTTCTTCCCCATTCAAGTCACCAACTCCGATCACCATCTCCGGCGACCAATTCCAGCCAACCCAGAAAATCACCGCCAGTAAACAGAAAATCACCGCACTGCCGCCACTTTCGGCCATCGCGCCGCCGCCACCACCAACAAAAATCACCACCAAAAAACGAAAATCACCACAACCAAAACCATTAAAAACCACCAAACCACCGCTGCTTCCGGCCACCAACTCTGTCCACCGTCAACTAATCACCACCGACGTGCCAAAATCACCAGAAAATCTATTACAAATCAGTATAAATCAAAAAAATCACCATAAACTCAAGAAAAAATCACCATTCAGGATTGAATTGATTTTGAGCAGATCCACCACATCACCACCAATCACCACCTTACAACCACCACCATTAACACCAAATCACCATAAATTTATCAAAAAATCATCATAAACGAACGAAAATGCACTAAAAAATAAATAAAAATCGCCAAAATTAAACGAACGAAAAAAATTTGATCGGAGGTTGGTGGATAAGTGGCTGGAATCCATGGATGAATTAGCCGGAGATGGTGCGGAAGAGGTTGAATTGGATGGAGACGGCTGGGCAGGGATGGAGGCAAGGTGGGGTGTGGAGGTTGGTGCAGGGTGAAGTGTGTATGCATGTGTGTATTTGTGGAAGAAGTGTGTGTGTGCTGGATATGTGTTTAATGTGTGGTTGAGATTTAAAATTGATTTAAAATTGTGAGGCTGAGATTAGATCTCAGTTCTCACAATAAAGGTGGGTTCTCACCAAGACCCTATATATATAATTAACAGTCAAGAGCGGTCTCTGATGGAACAATCAAATAATTTTTACTTATATATTTTATAATATTATTTTTGTTAAACAAAATGAAATCTAGCAAAGATATGTCAGTGAACAATTTTAATTGTGAAATTATTATATTAATAAATCTATTGATCTTCAATTGATTAATATTCACTTAATGAAACTGATTATTTTAGAAAAAAAAAAGGGTACAATAAAAGTATGATATTTGTATAAATGTTGGTTATTGCAGTTTATTATTTTATAGTCATTTATATTTTCAATTTTTAATAAATATTGAAGTTATGTATTTTTACATATTATATCATATTATAATGTAATTCAGTGATTTAAATTTATAATAATATAATAACATGTAAAGGAAATTATTAATATACATTATATAAATATATTATCAATTTTATAAATAATTAATACGATATAAATTTTTTTATGGGTATCAATTATGAAGAATATTTTAGTCAATTAATCAACACTTTGCATTTATACATTTAGAATGTGCACATATCACCTCTCATTATACTTCTATTATATATTAATTTAATACTAAATGTTATTTTCAAGTGATTTTATAAAATTTCAAATACTTTAAATCATTAAATATCTATCATAGCATGTTCGAATTTCATCAACAAAATATTTACAAAAACATAAATAAATGCAAAAGTGAGGTGTGGGGTTAGAGCATCTCCAATCATACACAATCCTTAGCTAAACATACTATAAATAAAAATTATAGAGATGAGAGATTATTTAAAAAAAAAAAAAATTAACTCCAATATGATATTTCCCTTATTTATAATTTTAACCAAATGTTGTTATATTTGTCGAACCAGTAAGAAAATTTCACTTCATCTCTTATCATATTCAAATGATATATTTTATTTATAACAACTTAAAATAATAATAACATAATATTTTTAAAATATAATTAATTAATATATTCAATAAATTTACATAATTAATATAATCTATTATTTTAGCCTATCATTTTAACCAAGTCTAAATGAGCTTAGTTTTTTAAACACATACATGTTTTCTTACTGGAACACAATGGTACGCATTAAGAGACCTTTTGATAGAATAGTAGAGTTGTGGAACTATGATATGGATTTGGGAGAGATTGGACCTCAGTTTATAGTAGTAAGGGAGGAGGATATTAATGGTTCTTGACCCACAAATGGACATGGCTCAAGGGGATGCTGGTATGGAAATTGCAGATTGCAGGGCGGGATATGATTGTGGAGGTGGATGGTGTCACAAGGGTGAGTTTTCGAACCTGAATTTACACCCTTGTGCGACCTGCCCTTGTAGCCCAGCACCAAGAACAGTCAGCCTTCGAGAGAGGTTGTCACCAAGCAACCCGTCAAAACCAAACACAGCGGAACACTTAACCAAAAACGCAACACAGGAACCACGTGTGTGCAGGTGTGTCTAATTACCAAGCAAATGTAAACACACACACAATTTACAGGCACCAAGCCCAACCTTTGTATTACCCAGAATATAAAGGATACAACCCAAGTTTATGCTTACAGACTTTTCCCTACTGCCTAGCATAAAATAATACAAGTGCAGAATAATACATGAACCTGTACAACCAAGAGAGTACATATATATAAATGCCTATCTCTATTTTTCCAGCCTGGTCCCATGCACAGCAAGCCAGTCAGAACCCAGCACCCAATTACTTGGCAGTTACTAGCAGTTACCAATATTTAAATTGCTTCCAACTGCATTTCCCACCATTCCTTGAGCCACAACTGCAAGGTAGTTATCCAAACCACTCATTTTATGCATTTCCCAGCAAATATACACAATATATATATCACATTTATAAATCACCCACATGTGCCCACGTTTTTTACTTTGCCTTAGTCATATTTGGACTCTCAACTTAGCTTCCAGCTCTATGTTGCCCATATAAAACCAACCAGCAAGCCAACAAACTTAGCCAACCATGTATGAACCAACTTGGCACCGCTGCCCAAATGGTGACCCATGCTGCCAGCATCAACCCGTGAAGCCACCCCGCAACCAATAGCCTAAGCCATCCCAAGTGAAGCCGCCCCGCTCGGCTCCAAAAATGTTTTCCAGCCAAAGAGTCTTACAAACCCTCCCACACTTTGAGTTTGATGTCCTCATCAAAACGTCAACAATTCTGAGAAACCATTTCTCGAAGTAGCAAACTAACGCCCCAAAACCAAGGCTGCAATTCCGTCTGCGGTATGCCACTGCCCCAAAACCAACTACCATAAGCTGATTAGATTAACCTCCAAAACCTTGCCCCCATTGTCACCACAACCTGATGACTTTGTGTAGACGCCCAGTCGCCCACACACCAATTTCCATTCTGACTTAAGTTCCAGCAGCACCCCCAACTTTTGGAGACATTGACTTAGGCCCAACCAGAAAACCATCAAGTTCAGCACTATAACCAGAAGAGTCGCCAGCCTTTGGCTCGATCCCACAAACCACACTGCCAACAACCACCTATAGAGCCCCCAACTTTCTGACTTTCTTTTTGCCCTTATCAACTTGCATAGGAACAGCCTTAACAAAACATGGACATGCCTCATCCATGATCTAATCCCACCATAACGCACCATAACAGTACTACTAGTCATGATAAAGAAATCCATTCCTAGGATGCAATCAAAATCATTTAAGGCAACAACATGAAAAGTAAAGTTACCTTGCCAATCACCAATTTTCAAGTTCACACTTGAATAACCCCGAATTTTCTGCACCTCAGCATTAGCCATCTTAATCTGACTCGAACATGATTCCAACCTCAGTCCAAGTTCATCAGCACATTTACCCCCAATGAAACTATTAGTAGCACCAGTGTCAACCATAGCCATGACTGTTTTCCCATTCACTAAGGCCTTGACATACATTAACCCATCACCCTCAACAGATTTTTCAGTCCTTAGTGTAACCAAACGCATAGGATTCGCCCTTGCAAAACCCACTTCATTTTCCTCATTATCTCCAGCATTCTCTTCTTCAACAGAAAGAGCATTCAGTCTCTCTTTCTTGGGACATTGTCTTGCAAAATGCGGCCCTCCATATATGAAACAACCTTTGTCACCAACACCTTGAGACTGCTTATCACCCTTGGCATCACCAGTACCATTTTTCCCATTGTTCTTCTTGTTTCTGCCCTCATCCTTGTGATTCTTTCCACCGTTTTTACCCTTCTCAGTTTCAGAACCAGCATTCTTGTAGTCAACCAAACCATCAGCAGCGGCCACAGCAGTCGGCAAGTCCTTCACAACCTGCCTCCTCAATTCTGCCTGCGCCCAAGGTTTGAGTCCAGCCAAGAAATTGAACAACTTATCCTCATCCGACATGTCCTTTATATCCAACAACAAAGAACTGAATTCCTTCACATAATCTCGAACAGTTCCCGTTTGCCTGAGATTCCTTAAACTCTCTTTAGCAAGCCAAGAAGCATTTAGTGGCAGAAATTGCTCCTTAAGTTCCTTCTTCAATGCCTCAAATGTGGTTATTGCCGGCCTGTCCACACTCGCATCACCATCAGTACGAGTCCGCCACCACAATTTTGCATCGCCAACCAAGTACATACTTGTGATTGAAACTTGCTCCCTTTCATCAATATGAGCAGCCTTAAAATATTGCTCCATATCCCACAAGAAATTCTCCAGATCCTTCGCAACCCTTGCGCCACCATATGACTTCGGTTCTGGAAGTTTTTCATTCAGATGGCCCTCCCTAGAACCACCAGCCAAACTGCTCGCCACAGCCCCCTTCATGATTGCAATTTCATTCCCCATCGTTCGCAACTGATCCCCAACATTCTCAGATGAAGTAGCCGTTGTTGCAAACAAATCCGTGAATTTTCCATCACTTGCAGCCATGAACGCAGCAACCATAGTTTTGAATTCATTCAAGTCATCCCTCAAAACTTGAATCTGATTTGCAAAACAAATTTCATCAGTCGACAAAGGCGTGCCCACAAATTCCTCAAGCCTTGCCAACCTTTCACCAGTAGAATTTCCTACAACCATGATTCCGTATTAACCCACGAACTTACAACGAAGCTCTGATACCAGTTGTCACAAGGGTGAGTTTTCGAACCTGAATTTACACCCTTGTGCGGCCTGCCCTTGTAGCCCAGCACCAAGAACAGTCAGCCTTCGAGAGAGGTTGTCACCAAGCAACCCGTCAAAACCAAACACAGCGGAACACTTAACCAAAAACGCAACACAGGAACCACGTGTGTGCAGGTGTGTCTAATTACCAAGCAAATGTAAACACACACACAATTTACAGGCACCAAGCCCAACCTTTGTATTACCCAGAATATAAAGGATACAACCCAAGTTTATGCTTACAGACTTTTCCCTACTGCCTAGCATAAAATAATACAAGTGCAGAATAGTACATGAGCCTATACAACCAAGAGAGTACATATATATAAATGCCTATCTCTATTTTTCCAGCCTGGTCCCATGCACAGCAAGCCAGTCAGAACCCAACACCCAATTACTTGGCAGTTACTAGCAGTTACCAAAATTTAAATTGCTTCCAACTGCATTTCCCACCATTCCTTGAGCCACAACTGCAAGGTAGTTATCCAAACCACTCCTTTTATGCATTTCCCAGCAAATATACACAATATATATATATCACATATATAAATCACCCACATGTGCCCACGTTTTTGACTTTGCCTTAGTCATATTTGGACTCTCAACTTAGCTTCCAGCTCTATGTTGCCCATATAAAACCAACCAGCAAGCCAACAAACTTAGCCAACCATGTATGAACCAACTTGGCACCGCTGCCCAAACGGTGACCCATGCTGCCAGCATCAACCCATGAAGCCACCCCGCAGCCAATAGCCTAAGCCATCCCAAGTGAAGCCGCCCCGCTCGGTTCCAAAAATGTTTTCCAGCCAAAGAGTCTTACAGATGGCCAGTAAGCAGTCTTGGAAGAGGAACCATCTGCGGAGGTTGATGGCCAGTAAGCAGTCTTGGAAGAGGAACCATCCGTGGTTCTTTTTAGAGGGAATTCTTTTCGTTTCTGAATATGTCTAACTTGTATTATTGGGTTATTTTCTAATGTAAGGTTATGGGCTTGTTTGGGTTCTTTTGTGTTGAAAGCCCAGTAATGTTTTGTACTCTGATTCATATCTAATAAGAGCATTTCAAATGGGTTTGCTAAAAATGGTTGGCTAAATTACATAAAATATTAATTATGTAAAATTTGTCGAATCTGTAAGACATTGTGCTCCGAGAGTATTGGTTATAATGAGTGGTTATATTTTAAAAATAGTATGTTATTAATATTTCAAGTTGTTATTAATGGAATATATTATTTTAATATAGAAATAAGTGATGTGGATAAGGGTTTTGCCCTATTGGAGTGACTAATTTTTTACATATTATGTATAAGTTTTATTTTTGAAAAGTCACTTAGACTTATAGCTAAAGACTTGATATGGTTGGAGATGTTCTAATATTTGCTTTTGCCCTTAAAAAAATAGGGAAATTATCAATGGTACCCTACTAGAATTGCCTTTTACAATTGGTACCCAAAATATAATGTTTGACGAACGGAAGTTAACGGTAGGGATACTAGAGAGAATAACATAATAGTATAACAGTACCAATCGGAAATCAAAACTATTTTATGTTTCATTTAAAAAAAACCAGTTTTAAAAGGATACCTTTAAGAAGTTCTCAAAAAAAAAAAAAAAAAAACATGTCTTCTTATCAAATTTGTACGCACCGCTGTATTATGGGCAAGTCACCGTCATTCGTAACGTAAATACGTAATGCATGACATGACCACCGCCTTTTGCTTCCTTCCAAAGATACCAGTCAATTTAACCGACTTTTCTGGAATTCTCTTTTTATTATTCAAAAATCTCACATGTTTTTTCCACTTTAATAAGAATAATACTACATATTCGAAAATAGATCTTAAATGTGTTCCCGAATAACATGTGTCATGTTTTTATTTTTGAAATTCATATTTATGCACAAGATATTCATCACATTTATGATAAAATATCTAATCTATACTATTATATTAAAGCCGAAACATTGAAAATTTTGAAAATTTTGGTTTTCGGTTTGGTTATCCTAATTATTAAAATAAATAATTAAATTACAAAACACAACTCAAAAAGCTAATTACTAATATTAACGTAATTATATTCCGATTAAAATACCTTCATCCACATTGAGATTCTACTTGGACTCTTTTTTCTGCTCCAACAACTCAGTTACCTACTTTTTTTAAAGATTTTACTTCTAATTAAAACACTTTACTATTTAATTTAAAACTAATATTACAATAATTAATATATATCCAAAATATCACACCATATATTTTCGTAATTATTTTTAGTAGTAATTTTTGTAATTAAAACACGTTACCTTTTAATTTAAAATTAATCTTCCGATCAATAATATAAACCCAAAAATATCTCACCCTATATTCAAATCATTATTTTAGTAATAAATAATAATCGTTAGATCTAATAATAAGATATATTATATGATTAAATTAATTTATTAAACATTCAAAGTTCGAACCTGTCAACGACATTTTTAATTTAGAATTTTACAAAATAAATTTTAAACCATGCATATCATTATATAAATTTATATTAAATTAAAATTATTAAAAATTATTAAAAATAAGGATTATATAAAAACATAATTATAATGTTAAATAAATTGTATAACCTATCAAAAGAAACTCGTGCTTCGCACGGGTTATTAGCTAGTAATATAATGATAACTCATCATTCGAAAATTGTTTTGAGAATGATTTTGGGGATTATAGAATTTTTCTTTTAATAGGTTACTAGCTTATAACCTGTGCGATGCACAGATTTCTTTTGATATATAATAAATTTTATTCTGTGTTACAATTATATTTTCATATAATAAATTCTTTTATAATTTTTTATAATTTTAATTTAAATAATTTAATATAAATTATGTTAATGATATGCATTGTTTAAAAGTCATATTATAAAATTTCAAAATAAATATGTCGTTGACAGAATTCGAATCTTGAAATTTAAGTAAATTAATTTAATCATATAATATATCTGATCATTAGATATACATATTTCTGTTATATTTAGTGATTAAAAGATATGGTGTGATATTTTTGGGTATATATTAATTATTACAAGATTACGTTTTAAAGTAAAAGTTAACGTGCTTTAATTAGAAAATAAATATCATTGATAGGAAGATACGATATTTTAGGTGTTTATAAAAGGTAATATCATTAATTAAAAGTAAATGTTTTTTAATTAAAAAAGGCAATCGGCTATTTATTATTAATTATATTATTTAACTATTTATTTTAATAATGAGGATGATTGTGCCGAAAACGAACCTACAAACTTTCAATACCCGTGCGATGCACGAGCTTCTTTTAATATGTTATAAATATTATTTAATATTGCAATTATGTTTTTATATAATTATTATTTTTTATAATTTTTTAAATTTTAATTTAAGATAATTTCATACACTCAAGTATTATACTAATGTTTCCTTATAATAAAAAACTTATATGGATTTTTGATATATTTTATTAATAACTAGAAAATATGGTATGATATTTTCGGGTATATATTAATGATTGTAAAGATTAGTTTTAAATCAAAAAGGGTAACATATTTTAATTAAAAAGGAAATATTAATGATCGGAATTGATATGGGCTGAAATTAAAATCGTAAAGACACATTTAATGTGGCATTAAATAAGCCTTGATTGGTCCAAGGTTAAAGCCCCTTAAAGAAGCCCGAAACCCTAATTAAATAATAAAATTCGTAGCTGATAAATCAATCAAATAAGGGACTTCGTAATTGAGTCTGAAAAGGAAACTGAATCATATCAGGAGTAACCTCCAAGATATATATCTCCATTACTTATCTTCTAATCTTTTGGAAGGCTCTAGAATTGGGCCAAGGCTGTGACTTGCCCATCAAGTCTCCTAATTCAACTCTTATTCTAAGGTTTTCATCACCTATATAAGGACCTGTTCCTCCATAAACAGAACTACAATTTTTGGCTTGATTCTTGATATTGGCAAGATACGTACGCATCTTGTGAGGACCCGAGTTAAGTCACGAAACACTTGATCAGCCATTAAAGCTTGAAGCTCTCTTCAACCTTAGCATTCAATACGCAATAAATACACCCTACTTTTCGTTCCACAACATTTGGCACCGTCTGTGGGAACGGATATCAACTATGGTTACCACCCGGAGAACACCAACACTTTCTGAAACCATTACCAGCACCATCGCACCCCCGATTGGGGAACAGGTACCCCCAAGGACGGATTCCCAGACACTAACCACTCAACCTCAAGGAACTGAAATGCAAACTCATGGGTCGTTACCCTTAGTGACGAATCCTACCACCCAAGGGACGAATCTCCTTCAGATGGTGGTCGCCCCTCTTGGAGGATAATCCGCTCCACCCATCGCTCAGATCTCTACGACCTTGATCCCCGCAAGCACAAACCCGGTGTATGGCTTGCCCAACTATCCCCCGTATCAGGCCGGATCACGCCCTCCAGATACACGAGCCATACAATCCACCTTACATCAGAGGTTTAGGACCCAATCAAAGCAAGCAATACGACGATTACTCAGGCTCGTATTCTTATGACTCATCCTCGGAAGAAGATAGGGATGAAGCACCGAGGAGACGTCATCCAAGTAAGGAACCTATTGGACGTCGAAGAACCCATGATAGACCTCCCTTAACGGCTGCTGTAAAAATCAAGGCTCATGAGGCCAAGATCCAAAAACTAAAGGAGGACATAGAAAGGGAACAACGAGGATAGAATCAGAATCGACCCCCCACCAGCGACGGGAGGAGAAATTCTTTTTGTTGATTTGGAAAGAACCCCAAGGAGAGAGAGAAGGACCGAGGTCCCTAGAGGTGGAAACGCGAGGGTCGAAACCCCCAGAGGCAACCCTGAAGATTTGATGCAACTTGGAGATCCTGATGATCCAACCCCTCCATTCACTGAGGAGGTGATGAATGCGCATATATCACGGAAGTTCAAGATGCCTACCATAAAGTCTTGCGATGGAACGGGAGATCCCGCTAATCATGTAAGAACGTTCTCTAACGCACTGTTGTTACAACCCGCAAGTGACGCCTTAAAGTGTAGGGCGTTTCCCCAAACATTAGCGGGCATGGCACAACGTTGGTACAGCCGCCTACCACCAAACTCCATTGCCTCTTTCAAAGAGCTAAGCAATGCTTTCGTCAGCCAGTTCATAGGAGGAAGGATTCATGAGAAAGATTCTGTATCCCTCATGACTGTGATACAAGGAAAGAACGAAAATCTCAGAGATTATCTTAGACGATTCACAAAGGAGACGCTCAACATTACAAACCTGGAGAACAAGGTAGCCATGGTGGCGTTGCAGAATGGAACTTCGAATGTTTACTTTAAAATGTCGTTGGCTAAGCATCCCCCTGAAAATATGGTTAAGCTCCAACAAAGGGCGAGCAAGTACATCAAGGCGGAAGATAGTCTGAAGAAAGAGTCAGGAACGGAGAACATTGGAAACGGTGACAACTCTAAGAAGCGGAAGTCGAAACAGGAATAGGATGCTAGAGATAAGTACCCGCACACGGGCAGGGATTCTGATTCAGCCCCTAAGAAGGGGAGTCTCGGGCAAAGGTTTACGGATTACGCAAGGTTGAACACTCCAAGAAGTCAAATCCTGATGGAGATAGAAAAAGACAGGGACGTGAGATGGCTGAAGCCACTAAGGACTGATCCTGAGAAAAGAAACAAGAATCAGTACTGCCGGTTCCATAAAGATGTGGGACACGATACCGATGATTGTAGACAATTGAAAGATGAGATTGAGTTCTTGATCCGGCGGGGAAAATTGAATAAATTCTGCAAAGATGGGGATCGGGGAAACCCAAGGCGGGATTATGATAGGAAAGATGAGGATCATAACCGCAATCAGCAGCCCCGGGGGCTAATGATCAACATGATCTTTGGTGGCCCAACAGCGGCCGGGAAAAGTAGAAATTCCAGAAAGGCGTATGCACGAGAGGTGATGCACATCGTAGGGGAAGCCCCAAAACGTGCGAAGACTGAAGTCTCAATTGGATTCGATGATTCGGACCTTGAAGGGGTGAAGTTTCCCCATGATGACCCACTGGTTATCTCACCTGTGATAGGCAACTCCCAAGTGAAGAGAGTCTTGATTGACAATGGAGCATCGGTGGACATTATGTTTCATGATGCCTTCTTGAAGATGGGATATACTGAGTCTCAGTTGACACCGTCAAACATGCCCATGTATGGGTTCAACGGAGTGGAGTCGAAAGTTGAGGGGACAATTCAGCTACCCATGACTATAGGGTAGGAGCCACGGGAGGCTACTCAGATGTTAAATTTCTTGGTTATCAAAGCTACATCCACATACAATGCTATCCTAGGTCGGATGGGACTACATGTTTTTAAGGCGGTTGCCTCTACCTATCATTTAAAGGTTAAGTTCTCAACCAGAAATGGAGTAGGAGAAGAGAAACGGGATCAAAAGATGGCAAGGAGTTGTTATGTGGCCGCATTGAGGCCGGATGGAACCGGGGGGCAGGTCCTCCCAATCGAGGATATGGATGTTCGAGAGAATGAAGAGCGGAGAGGAAAACCAGCAGAGGACTTGGTTCCCATACCCTTGGAGTTGGGAGATTCTGAGAAGGTTACTTACATCGCGGCATCTTTGAAAGACCCCTTGAAGAGCAAATTGATCTCCTTCTTGCAAGACAATAGTGACGTCTTCGCGTGGACAGCAACTGACATGCCAGGGATAGATCCCCAATTTATAACACAGTGCCTGAATGTGGATCCAAACCGGAAGACGGTGAAACATAAGAAGAGAAATTTTGCATATGAGAGGCAAGAAGCCATAAAACAGGAAGTTGACAAACTCCTAGAGGCAGGGTTCATTGAGGAAATCCAGTTCCCGGAATGGTTGGCCAATCCTGTAATGGTCAAGAAGGTTAATGGAAAGTGGAGGATGTGTATAGACTTCACTGATCTAAACGACGCATGCCCAAAGGACTGTTTTCCCTTGCCAAGGATCGATTGATAGATGCTACGGCTGGGCACTAGATGTTAAGCTTCATGGATGGCTTTAGTGGCTATAATCAAATCAAGATGCATAAGGATGATATTCCTAAGGTATCGTTCATCACCGACTTCGGTGTGTATTGTTACCTGGTCATGGCTTTTGGACTGAAGAATGCAGGAGCTACCTATCAGAGGTTGGTAAACAAGATTTTCGCTCATCTCATTGGAAAGACTATGGAGGTTTATGTGGATGATATGCTGGTGAAAATCCTACACAAGGCAGATCACATTGAACACCTACGCGAGGCATTTGAAGTGCTGAGGCACCATAAGATGATGTTGAATCCGGCCAAGTGTGCTTTTGGTTTTGGGTCTGGAAAATTTTTGGGTCTCATGGTCTCGAAACGGGGAATTGAGGCCAATCCCGACAAAATCAAGGCTATTTTGGACATGGAACCACCACGTTCTATAAGGGATGTACAGAAGTTAACCGGGAGGATTGCTGCGTTAGGGAGGTTCATCTCCAAATCCGGGGACAAGTGTTTGCCGTTCTTCAAAACCTTGAAGAAGGTAAAAAACTTTGAGTGGACAGAAGAAAGCCAAGAGGCCTTTGAGCAAGTGAAGATGTATATGTCTGAGGCTCCGTTGTTGGCCAAGCCAAGTACGGGAGAAATCCTCTATCTTTACTTGGCAATTTCAGGTCAAACTGTGAGTACGGTGCTGGTAAAGGAGGAAAACAAGGTTCAGAAACCCGTATACTATGTGAGAAAAGTTTTACACGGAGCAGAGTTGAACTACTCCACTATTGAGAAGTTTACCATAGCATTGGTAACTGCCTCTAGGAAACTACGGCCCTATTTTCAGGCACATAAGATTGAGGTCCTTACAGGATAACCATTGAGGAATATTTTGCACAGCCCTAAGGCCAGTGGTAGGCTCATCAAGTGGGCAATTGAGTTGGGAGAATTCGATATTAAGTACAAGCCAAGGATAGCCATCAAAACTCAGGCACTTGCTGACTTCGTGGTCGAATGCACCATTGACAACCAAGAAGTCGAGGGGCAGGGGATACCTCAGGAAGGCAATAAGGAAGACAAGGAACTTATGATCGAAGAGAAGGAATTCTGTATGCTTTATTTTGATGGGGCATCAAAAACAAAAACATGTGGTGCAGGTCTTGTCCTACAAAGTCCTGATGGATTCACGATTGACTTTCCAACAACCAATAATGAAGCAGAGTATGAAGCTTTGATAGCTGGGCTTGGTTTGGCAGGAGTACTGAGGGTCACGAATCTTAAAGTTTGTGGAGATTCGAGGCTAGTTGTGGCCCAAGTAAATGGGGAATTTGAGGCAAAGGATGAAACCATGGCCAAGTACTTAAGGCTTGTGAAGGCAATAATGACTTAATTTGATGAGTGCTACATTGAGCACATTCCGAGGGAGGAAAAAACACCAAGGCTGATGCCTTATCTAAGTTTGCCTCCTCGGAGATAGAGAATTACTCTGGAAGTGTCTACTTCCAAGTTTTTAGAACCCCTACCATCGATTCAGAGTTAGTCATACCTATCGGGGTGAGGGAATGTTGGATAGATCCCATAAAGGCATATCTCGAGACTGGTTGGATCCCAACTAATGCCATGGAGGCACAAAAATTATCTGTGAGAGCATTGAGGTACGCTCTGATTGAAGGGATACTCTACAAAGAGTCTTTTATGATTCCGTATCTAAAGTGTTTAAGGCCCGAAGAAGCCAAATCAGCTATTGAGGAGGTCCATGAGGGAATTTGCGGACAACACTTGGGGGGCAGGGCCCTAGCTCACAAGATAGTCAGGATTGGATTCTATTGGCCTGAGATGATGGCTGATGCCAAAGAGTATGTGAAAAAGTGTGATCGGTGCCAGAAACATGCACCAGTGGTTAGACAACCACCAGAGATGTTGACATCCGTTAGCTCCCCCATTCCGTTTGTTATGTGGGGGATGGACATTCTTGGGCCCATTCCTATGGCCATTGCTCAAAGGAAGTTTCTAGTTGTAGCTATTGACTACTTCACAAAGTGGATTGAGGCCAAACCTTTGGCTAAAATCACAACCAAGTAAATCATGCAATTCTTCTGGGAGAACGTCATGTGCAGATATGGAATACCACGAATCCTTGTTACGGACAATGGTTTACAATTTAACAACAAAGAGTTCAAGGACTATTGTGATGAGAATGGGATTGAGCTTCGATTCACCTCAGTTGCCCACCCTCAAGCTAATGGGCAAGCTGAGGTTACCAATCGAATCATCCTCGATGGACTTAGGAAAAAAGTGGAACGCTCCAGAAATACTGGGTGGATGAATTACTACCCATACTATGGGCATACCGAACCACGTGCAAAGTCACTACTGGAGCAACTCCATTCATGTTAGCTTACGGGGCTGAAGCTGTGGTTTCCGTAGAAATTATGCATGTATCTCCACGAGTGGAAGCATTTGAACCAGACACCAATGAGGAAGGAATGAGGCTAGCCCTCGACTTGATTGATGAGGTAAGGGATGAAGCTCATGCTAGAAATGTTGCACATCAGAAGAAGGCTTTTTTCTACTATAACCTAAGGGTAAAAGAAAGGTTCTTCCGTCAAGGGCACCTAGTGCTCAAAAAGATTGAAGCATCTGGGGTTTGACAAAAGGGAAAGTTGGCACGAAATTGGGAAGGTCCCTATCGGGTCAAAAGTATGATAGGACGAGGATCATACAGGTTAGAGACTCTGGAAGGAAATGAGGTGCCTCGAACTTGGCACACATCTAACCTCAAGGTCTACTATGTTTAATTATCCTATGTAGGACGTAGCTCATATCTATTAGGAAAGTAGAAATAAGGTCAACGAAACCATTTTTGAGTTTTCAAACTCTGAGTAAGAAGTATAGTATTATGTAAGGGCTAGGCCCATTTCAAGTTTTAATGCAATTTGGTTTTCCCCTCTCTTAATTATTATTCCATGTCTGTCATGTATCGAAGCATATCTAAAATTTCTAGCTAAAATAAGCCACAATACAAAAGGCAAAGCAACTAAGTGGAAGGAAAAACCAGAAAATGCATAAAACAAATAACAAGCCCGGAGGCTATAGTTTCAAGTTTGCAAATTTAAAGAAAGCAAAACATTAAAATTCATGCCACGCAGGGCCAAGGTAAATAAAATCAAGGTGCCTTAGTCTTGCCAGTACTCCTAGCAGGAGAATCTCTATCAGTGCTGGTATGGGTAGTCGAATCTCCAGCAACTGAACCACCAGATCTAGCATGGAGAGGGGAGCGATCAGGGTTCAAGATCCTATCAGCAGCATCCTCCTCTTCCTCCTCATCCTCCTCTATGGGAGTAATCCTCTGAGACTCCAACAACTTGGCCAGCTCCAACGGGGCTTCGGGGCAAGGAATATCACCAATCTGGAACAGCCCGGGGTGCCTCTCAGAAACAACATCTAGTGCCCCCTTCCAGCCACTAAAGTAGTTGGCTGGATAGATAAGATCATCGTGCTTAGCCATAAGCCTCTGAAAGTCCTCGGAGTCCATATAATCATCAATGATATCCTCCTTGCCTTGGCGAAGCTCAGCAATGCTGCCATAGGCTTTCTCCAGCTCCTCCTCCTTCGCCTTCAACTTCTCTTCCAAGCCTACAACTTGGGCCTTCGACTGGTCAAGATCCTTCTTGTGAGTTCCAGCCTGAGTTCGCCAAGACTTGGCATGATGCATGGCAGCCTGGAAATAGGTGTTGCCCTGAAAAGCAACAAGTTAAAAACAGGCAAGAAGTAAAAATTTAAGATAACGAGATAAAAAATACTTACGGTAGCAAGAGCCTGAGCACCCATTAGCTCGACCGCCTCCAAATCACGAGAAACAACAATATCGCGATAATCAACAGGGGTGACTGAGTGGTAGGACCAATCCTTGGAATGCTTGGTGCTCCCTACAACCGAATCCTGTTTTTTGATGCCCCAAGCAGGTCGAAAAACAGAACTCTTAGCAGAGGAGGCAGCCCCACTGCCCTCTTCTACATCAATAGCATCATGAGGCCTTAAAAAGGCAGGCTCTGTAGGCTGTCCCCTTGTTAGTCACAGAGGCATGCCTGAATACATCTAATAACAAGCCCAAGTGGTTCGTAATGCTATGCATTACCTACATGACCTCTTAACTGAGGGAACCTCTAGTTGTAGAGTTTCTACTTGTTTGTACTATGTAATAGGCATCAAATTCTATCTGTGTAACTGTACCTACTAAGTCAAGAATAAAGCTTGAAAGAAGTTCTAAGGTTCATGCCTCAAGCAAGGAAATGAAGACTGTCAAATAATCACAGTTGGGATTTGAAGAATTGAAGAAATGAAGAAATTGCCTAAGTACTAATTCGAGAAGTACATTTGTTTATTCGAGAAGTCTAGCATTCGAGAAGTCTGGAGTTCAATATCTCAGAAGACACTATTCGATATCTCTCGATATCTCATTCGATATCTCAGGGATTCGATATGTCCATTACACGGTTCGAGAACTCAAGGAGTCAACAGTTCGAGTTCTCAAAGGGTCAACAAGTCAATGCTACATTCGATATCTCAAAGACTCAATATGCTATTCGATATCTCAGGGATTCGATATGTCAAAATGCTCTATTCGATATCTCAAGGAGTCCCAGAGAAAAGAGCTATTCGAGAAGTGATTCGATATGACAAGATAACACTATTCGAGAACTCAGAGTTATCGATCAAGTCAACTCCAGTTCTCGAATCACTCACTTAGTCACTTCTCGAATACATTCTTGAGGACAAAATACTGAAGAATTGTACAAGTCAGAAACCTGCAACAAGCCAGGATACTTTATTTGACTCTGTCCTATAAAGCATGCTGGAAAGCCTACAAAGAAGCTTGGAGAGATAAGACAAGGGACAAGGAGCTGAAGAAGTGGATCTAAACAGGCTTTTCAAAGTCAAATCTGTAGCCGTTTGGACTCTTACTAAAATGAGATAGACAGACTGGAAAGTGTTTTTGTTTTTACCTACCTCATTTGTAGTAAGTGGGTGTATCCATGTCTATAAGGATACAGCCTCACTTCCTTAGCTGTTAAGGTGTTGAAGTTTCTCAAATACCCAGAAAATATCTCTCTGAGAAAAACGAAGCTGAGAATACTATCATTCGTATTCACAGATTGTAGCAAAATCTTAATCTAATAAGATATTAGATTAAAGTGATATTGTGTTGTGTTTGTCTTTAATTATCCGCATCTTCATATCTCACACACTCATCATTTATCTTGCTGCAAAGATTCAAGAACAAAGAAAAGTTCAAGAATCCATTCACCCCCCCCCTCTGTATTCTTTTACTGTATTCAATACTCAACAAGTGGTATCAGAGCAGGCTGTTTAATCTAAACAGAAAACGATCATGAGTTCGAATACACCAAAGACTACAGGTACGGTAAAGGTCCCTAAGTTCGACAAAGAGAATTACAACCTCTGGAAAATAAAAATGTTGTTGTTCATCAAAGCTGCCAATCCTCTCTACCCTGACATTCTCAAGAATGGTCCATTCATACCACAACAAGAAGTTGCTGAATCCACAGTGGGCGCAGTAGTCATTCCTAGATCATACGTTCCAAAAGAGCCATCCAAATGGACGGACTCAGAGAAGGAAAAGATTGCCCTAGACAGCCACCTCATGTTGTTAATCATAGACTCCATGGATATGTCGATGTTTGCCAACATAGCATCATGCAGATCAGCCAAGGACATGTGGAATCACATCGAGGTGTTATGTGAAGGGACAGAGGAGGTAAGAGAAAATAAGAAACAGATACTGGTCACACAGTATGAGGCGTTCATGGCACAGCCCAAGGAAAGTATCACTGATATGTTTGAAAGATTTCACAAGCTGGTGACTGAGCTCCAAATGAATGGGAAGGTTTACAGCACTAAGGAATTAAATATGAAGTTTCTACTATCGTCACCAAACCATCTAGAGCAAAGGGTCATATCCCTAAGAGAAAGAGATTTGAACAAAGTCACGTATGATGTGCTCTATGGGGTTTTAAAGACACACGAGCTTGAGTTGCTTCAAAAGAGGGCTATCCAAGCTAACCAAGGCAGAATGATAAACACATCCTGTGCCTTGATTGTCAACAAATCTATTCAAGACCTGGAAGCATCTGCAAGTCAGCTGAGAATAGAAGAGATAGTAGATGATGAAGAAACTGAGGAAGTAGTGACTGAACCTGCTGATGACAAGGAAGAAGATGAGTTCTACACTCTTGAAGAGCTGGATGGCATGGAAAATACATCATATGCTTTTATGGCTAGAAAATTACCAAACATCAGATTCAAGAGGAATCAGCCCTTCAAGCCTAGACCTCAAAATCATTCATTCAACAAGAGCAAGGCACCTATGAAAACAAACAAGAACAGATTCAAAACCAGCTATGTGGATAGGTCATCTGTAAGATGTTACAGATGCAATGACCTAGGGCATTTTGCCAGTGAATGCAAGAAGCCTAAAAAGAAGGATAAGGAGTTTCTTGAGCTTGAAGCTAAGTATGAGGCCCTTCTAAAGAAGCAGACACCAGGTAAGGCTTACATAGCTGAAGGGAAGTGTTGGGATGATTCTGACAGTGATGGGGAAGAACAAGAATTCTGCAACTATGCCTTGATGGCCAATTCCAAGGAAGAACCATCTGCATCAGACTCACAGGGCAAAGAAAGTAAAAAGAAGGTCATGTGGATTTTGGACAGTGGATGCTCAAATCATATGACTGGTGATATGGCCCTGCTATCACAGTATGAGGAAAAGGCTGGCCCAATGGTTGCTTTTGGAAATGACAGCATTGGCAACACACTGGGATATGGCAAGTTGGAAATTGGAAATGTCATCATTGAGAATGTAGCACTGGTCAAGGGGCTCAAGCATAATCTACTGAGTGTTGGTCAATTCACTGACAGAGGCTTCAAAGTGAACTTTGACAAAGATGAATGTTTGATCACCCACAAGAAGACTGGTGATTTTGCTCTGTCTGGAGTAAGGAAGGGAAGCCTGTTTGTAGCCAATATGGACTCTGCAAGCAAGGACACAATTTGTTGCTTCTACTCAAAAGCATCAAATGAAGACAGTTGGCTGTGGCACAAGAAGCTATCACACCTGAACTTCAAAGCCATTAATTCCCTAGTCAAAAGGGAGTTAGTGAGAGGCATTCCCACACTTGAATTCTGTCAAGAAGGAGTGTGTGAGGCGTGTCAAAAGGGAAAAATGAAAAGATCAAGCCACAAGTCAAAAACAGTGACATCTATAACCAAGCCCCTGCAACTGATTCATATGGATTTGTTTGGGCCTGTCAATATTATGTCACTAGGAAGGAAGAAGTATGCTCTAGTGATGGTTGATGATTTTACAAGGTATACATGGGTAGAATTTCTGGCATCAAAGGATGAGGCTCCACAAGTAATCATTGAGCACATAAAGAAAGTTGACAAAGAAGCAAAGGCCATAAATGCAAGTGTGATTGCATTAAGAAGTGATAATGGGACAGAATTCAGAAATGCCATGCTTGGAGCATTCTGCAAAGAAAATGGTATTTCTCAACAATTCTCAGCTCCAAGGACCCCACAACAAAATGGAGTTGTTGAGAGAAAGAATAGGACTCTGATAGAGGCTGCTAGAACAATGCTACTTGATGCAAAGATGCCTACATGTTTTTGGGCTGAGGCTGTGAGCACTGCATGCTACATCCAAAACAGAACCCTCATCAACAAAAACACTGGAAAGACACCTTACAACTTGATGACTGGAAAGAAGCCTACTCTAAAGTATGTTCATACTTTTGGAAGCAAGTGCTTTGTGCTAAAAGATAATTCAGAATATGTTGGAAAGTTTGATGCAAAGGCATTTGAAGGAATCTTTCTTGGCTATTCTATGGAAAGAATTGCATACAAAGTTTATGTCATTTGTCAAAAGAAAGTAATGGAGAGCACAGATGTAACATTTGATGACAGCAAACTACCTGGATTAGAAGAAGCCAATGATGAAGATAAAGATCCCTTGAAGTTTGACAATCTAGATGATTCTGATGAGGAGATTGAAAGTGAATCTGAACTCATAATCCAACAAACTCAAGTGAATGAAGAACCTGTGTCAACCAACAATGAAGAAACAAGCATCCAAGATACACCTGTGAGGAGTGACAACTTCACAGGGGGAGGAAATGTAGATGATCATGATCTAAATGATGAAGCAACATCAAGGATGAGAAATCAATCTGAACATACAAGGAAATGGGATAGATCACACACTGCAGATCAGATAATTGGAAATCCAAATGCAGGAGTAAGGACAAGGAGAGCAACTATAAATGAATGTCTCTATGGCTGCTTTCTATCCCAAGTTGAGCCTAAGAAACTTGATGATGCATTGTTGGATCCTGACTGGATAATTACTATGCAAGAGGAGCTAAATCAATTTGAAAGGAGCAAAGTATGGGAACTAGTGCCTGCACCAAAGGATAGAACCGTTGTTGGAACTAAATGGGTTCTAAGGAATAAGATGGATGAAAATGGTGTAGTCATAAGGAACAAAGCAAGGTTGGTTGCAAAAGGATACTCTCAACAGGAAGGTATTGACTATGATGAGACCTTTGCCCCTGTTGCTAGACTAGAAGCCATCAGAATTTTCTTGGCATTTGCTGCACATTCCAATTTCAAGGTCTATCAAATGGATGTCAAGAGTGCATTCCTGAATGGGGAGTTGGAAGAAGAAGTATATGTGCAACAACCACCTGGCTTTGAGGATCCACAGTTTCCCCACTTTGTCTACAGATTACTTAAAGCATTGTATGGACTCAAGCAAGCTCCTAGGGCATGGTATGACACACTATCACAATTTCTACTGGAGAATCAGTTCACTAGAGGCACACTGGACAAGACACTGTTCTACAAGAAACATGATGATGATATTATCCTAGTTCAAATCTATGTGGATGATATCATATTTGGCTCTACAAATGAGAAGCTGTGTGAAAAATTCTCTAAGCTCATGCAAAGCAGATATGAGATGAGTATGATGGGAGAATTAACATTCTTTCTTGGACTGCAAGTTAGTCAAAGGAAGGATGGCATTTTTATAAGCCAAACCAAATACATTAAAGATTTACTGAAGAAATTTGATTTGGAAGAATGTTCACCTGCAAAGACACCCATGGCCACTGCCACCAAGTTAGATGATGACGCTAAGGGCAAAAAGGTAGATATCTCAATCTACAGAGGCATGGTTGGTTCTCTACTCTACCTCACTGCTAGTAGGCCAGATATCATGTTTGCTACATGCTTATGTGCAAGGTTTCAATCAAACCCAAAGGAATCACACATGATAGCAATAAAAAGGATCTTCAAATATCTGAAAGGCACACCAAACTTGGGGTTATGGTATCCTAAGGACACAGGGTTCAATCTGGTTGGTTATTCTGATGCTGATTATGCTGGATGCAGAGTGGATAGGAAAAGCACATCAGGTAGCTGCCAGTTTCTTGGACAAAGGTTAGTCTCTTGGTACAGCAAGAAACAACAATCTGTGTCAACTTCCACAGCTGAAGCTGAATACATAGCTGCTGGAAGTTGCTGTGCTCAAGTGCTTTGGATTAGAAACCAACTTAGAGATTATGGACTTGTGTTGGAAAGAATTCCTATCATGTGTGACAACACAAGTGCAATCTCTATAGTTGCCAATCCTGTCAATCATTCTAGGACAAAGCACATTGACATCAGATATCATTTCATTAGAGAACATGCAACTAATGGAACCATTGAGTTGCATTATGTTTCTACAGAAAAACAACTAGCTGACATATTCACTAAGCCATTAGATGAAGCCACCTTCACTAGGCTGGTCAGTGAGATTGGAATGCTGAATTCTTCGAATTCTGGCTAAGTGAATATATCAACTAGATTGTTGCAGCAGTAAATACTTACTTTATCAAATGCCTAATATTTCTGAAGTATGTATTGGCTGGAGTATGATGTATAAATATTCCAATGCTGCACATGTTGAAAATCATACATACGTAGCTTGAAATTTCTGTAAAAATTTTGAGTAAACCACTATTTAATTTGGTAGAATATTCGTCAATGAATATTTCTAGTAAATTTTAAAGGATAGTGGAAATTGAATTTTATGAGTGAAAAGTACAGTTCGATAAGTCAGACTTCTCGAATGGTTCATTGTTATGTCTTGGCTCGAGTTCTCGAATAGGCCTATCTAGAACCCTCTTGAGTTCTCGAATAGTGTCTTTTAGAGAAATCGAATAGCACACTTTGAGTTCTCGAATAGAGTATTTTAGTTCTCTAATGATAGAGTTCTCGAATACTGCATTTGAGTTATCGAATCATTTGAAAAGGCTGATTTTTCGCTGACACTTAATCGCTTTTTGGATTTATATTCAAACCTTCATTTCACTCATAAAAATATATTCTTAACTTTGAATTATTTTCTGAGTTAAATCACTGCCAGCTGTGAGTCAAAAACTGCCTGAGATATCGAATAAGCCTTTCTTGACTTCTCGAATAGTTGTTTCATACTTCTCGAATGACTTGTCGCTACAGAACACTTATCTATCGACAACTCAAGACATTCATATATATATATACAACTTCACAACTATTCAATTCATTTCGTTCGATTTCTCAAGCATCTCAACTCCTGAAACCTCTGAAAAACCCTAACTGCGAATTTCTTCTTCAATCCTAATTCTCTTTTCTTCTCTACCCAAATGGCAAACACTCAACTCACCATACCATCCCAAACTAATTTCATCGCAATCTCCAGTGATGTGGAAGCACCGAATGCCAATTTCAAGTGCTTTGTTCGGTGGTTGTCTGAATCATACATCAAGAGTGCGCTCTCAGCCAACCCAACTCTGTACATAGATCTATTGGAACAATTCTGGAGGACTGCTACTGTGGAGGTCATCGCTCTTGAGAATGCTATCACCTCTTATATTGTTCACTGCAAGATTCAAGGAGAGGATATCACTATCACCACTGCAGACATGAATCAAGCCTTGGATATGCAGCAAGAGACGTATGATGCTCTGGCCTCCAATGATGAGTTGGAAGAATTCTTTGACTTCATCAACTACTCTGATACTATCAAGCTGGGAAAGTTGAATAGGAAGTTCTTGAGGAAAGAATGGAGCTTTGTATTTGCTACACTCCTTCAAGTATTCACTGCACGGAAATCAAGCTTTGATCAGATTAGTACACCCGTGCAGCAGCTTGCCTATGCCTTGGCTCATGGGAGAAAGATAGATGTTGGACTTCTCATCCTACAGGAACTCTATGGGAGACTTGGTCAGACCACAGCCAAGAGAGGTAATGAAATTTTCTTTCCTCGCTTTATTCAATCAGTGCTTAACTTTAAAAATGCTTCTTTGATTGAATTGCCTGGAGTAGATAAGAGTAAAATAGGCTATCCTAAGTCCATGACCAAACTCATTTTTGGTAATTTGGAGACTAGGAATGATGTGGATGTAAGACTTAACATAACTCCCCACATGGAGGGTTTGTTTAGGTCTTACCCCCACAACATGCCAATATTTGATTCAAAATCACAGTTAGCACAGCCTAAGCAAGGAGAACAAAGTGCTAACCCAAGGCCTGCTAACCAACCTCCTCAGCCAAACACTCTATCCAGCAAAGAGCCAACTGCATCATCCTCTCAAAAGGGTGATGTTAGTAAAAAGAAGAGAAAACAGGCTGCTTCTGAACCTTTAGAAATCTTAACTGAAGCAGCCTTGGCTGTAGAACTAGGGTTAGAAAGTGAGAAACCTGAGTCACCTAAGCCTAAAGAAGAAGAAGAAGTCTAAAACCACCTCTTCAGTCACTCAAATGGCTGAAGTTGTAAAATCAGGGGCACACAGTTCACTAGATGTATCCTCTCAACAGGATGCATCTATAGAATCAAGCATCCTCCCCAATGCACCTATCTGTAAAGAGTCAGCACAAGGGAGTGATAAGGCTGGCACAACACTGAGTGGAGAGCACATCATAACTGAAACTCCCTCTATTTCTCAGGGGGAGTTGCCAAAATCTTGTCTACAACACACTTCTCTTTCAGAATCTACCACTCATATTTCTTTGAAGCCTGCAACTCAAGCAATTGAGGAGCAAGGCATTGATCATCAAGAATTCTTTTCCTTTGATGAGCCAATGAATTCAAGTGACTTGGTGCATGACACCTTGCTCACCACCCAGGTACCACATTTGGATGGTCAGGGAATGCATGCTGGGGCATATCCTAATGACACCATCACAAACACAGAGGATTCACTAGTTCTTACTAGAGACTCTGTGCCTGTGTCAACTACTGTTGTAACTCATCCCACTTCTGTGGAGACAGCAGTAGTAGAGTCTGTTCATCCGGTTGCAGAAGTTGCATCTGTAACTGAGGAGCCTAGCAAGCCTAGCTCTAGCTCTAACTTTTTGTCTCAATGGCTGAAGCCTGTGCAACATGACAGTGCTTCAGGATCAGGGTCTGTTCCACCACAATTGACGGTTGAAGCACTTCAAAGCTTAGTTGTGGATCAGATCCCTGAGTTCACAAAAAATTGCTCAGCACCTTCTCACTGCAAACATGCCCAATCCAGACTATGAAGCTATTCTCCTATGTCACAAAGAGGATGTAGAGCTACAGAAGGAGAAGATCATAGATGAAACTGAGAGAGATGGGAATATCGATGCTTGGCTGCAAGGAACCAATTCAATCCCTCTCTCAGAAGGTCTTCAGTATCTCAGAGAAGAGTACATCACTTCACTAGGGTCCAATGCCAAATCTCTCAACCCTACTGATGTGTTTGAAGCAGTGAATGACAGCTATAAAGGCATTCTCAAGGCTGCACACTATCTTGGTAAAGGCTTAAAGACAGAAATTAATGAAGTGTGTTCAGCTACAACCAAGGAGGTGCATGAGATCAAGAGGACTTTTGATGCTAAATTCCCCCAATTGGAGACTGTTCTCAAGGACATTCGAACCTGCAATGCTACTTGCACCAGGATGGACAATGGTTTGGCTATTCTCAAGGATGCTGTCACAGGTCTGGGGCACAAATTTCAATCCTTATCAGATCAGACAACTGATGCCAATGCCATGCTCAGGACCCTCTTTGCAAATCAATATGGAGACAAGCTGGTCACTGAGGTTCCTGTGCATGAGATGTCAAGGTTCGAAGTGCAGAGACTGAAGGATCAATCCCTATCTGGTTTTAAGGCCAATGAACTCTTCATTAAAGTGGATACTCTTGAAAAGGAGGTAGTCTCTCTCCACAAGTCCAATGCTCATCTTACAGACACTGTGACAACTCTGACTGAGCAGTTGAACACTCAAGCCACCACCACAGCTGATGTTCTTCTGCATCAACAATCAATGTTGTCTGCAATGATGAAGCACATGGGTCTCCCTCTACCTGATGAATCTTCAACTCCAAAGGTGCCTCCTACAGTCCCTGTGTCTGTCAACAAGCCTAAGGGGGAGAAGAGGATATCAAAGAACTCAAATCCAAAGGGGGAGAGACCACTAGAAAAGGGCATCAAGATCACTGAGGGTGGCCATCAGAGAACTTTGAAATCTACTACTCATGTGCCTGGAAAAGGAAAGGACAAAGTTGATGAGCCTCCCACTTCTCTGCCAGTTGTCACTCTACCAACTGTGCACATCACTACTCCTGATGGTCAAAGGCAGTCTATCACAACCACAGTGGTTGCGGGGAGTATGCCATCTGACAAGCCTCGAATCTCAATATCTAAGAGTGCCAAGCCAGTAGAAGTGAAGGTGGTCACTGAGGCCAAGCTACAAGAAATTGCAAACTCAAATGTCTATCATGATGATGCATTCTTGGAGTTTCTGAAAGTCTCTAGAGAACAGGCTGGTGATGCTCTGCTATATCATGAGAGTTTGAAGAGTCAGATTGACTGTCTCACTGTAGTACCAAGGAGGTTTAATGATCTATGGCTCAAGGAGATATTGATGGTAGGAAAGAACAAGATATGGCACTTAACCATCAATACTCTACAGAGTCTAAAGCACTCAGAAGTGAATGTGCTCCTTGGACTAATTGAGAAGGGAAATGAGAACAACAAGAGTCTTCATGATGACTTGAGGAATGGTCAACCTTTAAGGCTACCTGAAGTTTTCACAGATCCTAGAACTATTATCTACCAGGCTGGAACAAGAATTGAAGATATCAAGCAGCTGGTCATTCCTAAGCATCTAACTCCTCAAAATAAAAATCACATCATAGCCATCATTGAGAAACTGATCAAGAAGAAGGGATCAAGAACAGCAGAAGAATTAGAAGCTATATCTTATCTCAGGTCATATATTGCAACTGGCATTGTATCTGAGACTGCTAAGTTCAACCCAAGCAAAGATCAAGACAAGGATGAAGATAAAAGTGACGGAAGGAGAAGACATCACAGGAGTAATAAGGGTGATGAAGACAAGAAGAAGAAGAAGGATGATGAGAAGAGGAAGAATGATGATGATCAAGGTAAAGGCTCTGAGAGGAAAAGTGGAAGACAGCAAGCCTCAGGCATTGCTGACAGTAACCTCACCACAACGCAAGACTCTAAGTCTAGGGTGAATGCTGCCAGTAGTGACCTTTCAAAATTTGCATCTATGGCTTCTGCAACTGTCTTGCCACCTCAAGAAGAGAAGAAGATTCAAGTCAAGAAACCATCTGTATGTTTCAAAAAGCAAACTGCTAATGGAATACTACAATGGTCTACAAACAAAGGTCACATACTGCTGCCAAGTAATCATGTAAAAAGAATCAAGTTCAAGCAAGCTGCAAGGAAATCAAAGCCAACCATATCAAAAACCCTGACAATCTATCCAGGCCTAAAACTCCAACCACTAGATGAAGATTATGATGTAGACCAACTGCAATTTTTGCAAGCTCAAAGAATCTATCATGTTGCCATTGTTGATAATTGCCTTGAGATTAAATATTCTGATGGAAGGGAGGAGAAATTCAAACAAGGAGGATGTCAACACTGGGGCAAGCTATATGACATAGAGAGAATCATTGCACTGTTGAGCTCAGAAGATAAAGTGGAGAGAGTATGGAAGCTGGAGCTAATTGATTTTGTGAAAATGAAGAGAGATCATGAGGAAAAAGTCAGAAAAGGGTGTTTTGAGAAATGGCTGGCAAGAGAGAGAGAAATTGAGAGACTGGAAAGTGAAGCAGAAAAGCTGAGGAAAAAGGGTTTGTGTAGAGTTCAGTTCAACCCCTACATGGTAAAGTATAGGAGGAGAAATGGGAATCAAGTCAACATCAGAATGAATCTACTCAACCACTATCCTGCAAATATTCTGGAACCAGTACTTGAAGATTTCAAAGACTCAATTTTGCTTGAAGAATTGGATGCTATGGCAGAAATAATAAAAGCTATGGATGAGAATACAAGGAAGGAGAAAGAAAGAAGAGAGAAAGAATATGATGAATTTCAAGCCAAAGCTATGGAAAGGGAATCAAAAGACAATGGCTAGTTCTTCATCATAGGCTGTAAGATTACTCACTCTGTAGTTCTATCCAAATTGCTAATGGAAATTCATACCTGTACTGTCAAGTTTTATCTTTATGTATGTTAGGCTTGTTATCAGACATGAAATTGTGACTAAGGGTCTTACTCACAATTTGGGGGAGATTGTAAGTCACAGAGGCATGCCTGAATACATCTAATAACAAGCCCAAGTGGTTCGTAATGCTATGCATTACCTACATGACCTCTTAACTGAGGGAACCTCTAGTTGTAGAGTTTCTACTTGTTTGTACTATGTAATAGGCATCAAATTCTATCTGTGTAACTGTACCTACTAAGTCAAGAATAAAGCTTGAAAGAAGTTCTAAGGTTCATGCCTCAAGCAAGGAAATGAAGACTGTCAAATAATCACAGTTGGGATTTGAAGAATTGAAGAAATGAAGAAATTGCCTAAGTACTAATTCGAGAAGTACATTTGTTTATTCGAGAAGTCTAGCATTCGAGAAGTCTGGAGTTCAATATCTCAGAAGACACTATTCGATATCTCTCGATATCTCATTCGATATCTCAGGGATTCGATATGTCCATTACACGGTTCGAGAACTCAAGGAGTCAACAGTTCGAGTTCTCAAAGGGTCAACAAGTCAATGCTACATTCGATATCTCAAAGACTCAATATGCTATTCGATATCTCAGGGATTCGATATGTCAAAATGCTCTATTCGATATCTCAAGGAGTCCCAGAGAAAAGAGCTATTCGAGAAGTGATTCGATATGACAAGATAACACTATTCGAGAACTCAGAGTTATCGATCAAGTCAACTCCAGTTCTCGAATCACTCACTTAGTCACTTCTCGAATACATTCTTGAGGACAAAATACTGAAGAATTGTACAAGTCAGAAACCTGCAACAAGCCAGGATACTTTATTTGACTCTGTCCTATAAAGCATGCTGGAAAGCCTACAAAGAAGCTTGGAGAGATAAGACAAGGGACAAGGAGCTGAAGAAGTGGATCTAAACAGGCTTTTCAAAGTCAAATCTGTAGCCGTTTGGACTCTTACTAAAATGAGATAGACAGACTGGAAAGTGTTTTTGTTTTTACCTACCTCATTTGTAGTAAGTGGGTGTATCCATGTCTATAAGGATACAGCCTCACTTCCTTAGCTGTTAAGGTGTTGAAGTTTCTCAAATACCCAGAAAATATCTCTCTGAGAAAAACGAAGCTGAGAATACTATCATTCGTATTCACAGATTGTAGCAAAATCTTAATCTAATAAGATATTAGATTAAAGTGATATTGTGTTGTGTTTGTCTTTAATTATCCGCATCTTCATATCTCACACACTCATCACTTATCTTGCTGCAAAGATTCAAGAACAAAGAAAAGTTCAAGAATCCATTCACCCCCCCCCTCTGTATTCTTTTACTGTATTCAATACTCAACACCCCTAGGGTCCTTCGCAGCTCTTTTCCTCTTCATACGAGAGGTTTCTCCTGACAAATGCTCTTGAAGCTCGTTTATGGCTCTAGCAGTTGAAAAGCCAAAGATAAAGTTAGTAACAAATAAAATATAGCCCATGAATGAATGAGAAACTAAGTGGAAGGGTGATGGGGTTTACCCTTCTCGGTCACAGAAGAAAGACCCACAGACTTGAGGGAAAATTCCTCAAGGAGAGAAAAGAAATGAGTTTCCCCTTTGTCTGCAATAAGGGTTTGAAAAGCAGCTTTCTCAGCATCATGCAGCTCAATATCATCTGGATTTCCATCAGTTACCTTCCCAAAGGAGCTACGAAAGAGGGTGCCCCAATCACCCCCTCCCACACAAGGTACATGAACTCCTCTTTCCATTTAGGATTATTATCAGGAATTGAAGAGGGATCGTAGATATTTGGGATCGTAGCACGAAGGCTGATATATATCCAGTCAGGATAAGTGATTGCACTATTTTTAAATTGAAAAATCTTCCTAAAAAGAGGAACAGATAGTGGAAAGTTTTTTTTCAAACAAAGAACCATGAAACAAAAAATGGCTCTCCAAGCATTTGGGACTAGCTGGCAAGGGTTTATTTGAACATCCGGCAACAAGGTGGGAATGAAATTATGAAAAGGGAAACGTATCCCAGCCATGATAGTATCCTTGTATATGCAAAGGGCATGGGGTTTCCAATGACAAGAACGATCTCCTGGTTCAGCTGGGACTAATTTTAAAGGGGAACGAACATTGAAGAGTTTGTTGAATTTTTTTATTTTTTCAGCATCAAAAAACTTCGAATGATGATTATACGAATCTAATGCAGAAACAGAGGGATATTCATCTCCTCTTTGATTGATCATGTCGATCAAGGAAGTATACTTCGAACGAATAGGAGGGAAAGAGGTACCTCGCGATGATGCACTCATCTTGCTGAGTCTCCTGGCTTCTCTGTCATCCGCCATTGATATGCTTGGGAAGAATGCTTCAAAAATGATCTTCAAAGAAAACCCAGAAACTGCCGTGAGGGGAAGAACTTTCGCCGGAAACTTCTTGCCGGAAATCGTCTTAAGCTGGGAGCTCTCGAGAGAAATTTTAGTGAAGTGTTTGAGTGAAATAAGAAGTGAGTTCACCTCACACTCTTTTATATTAGAAACAACCGGTCATCTAGCCGGTTAGAATTCTTTGTCAACAGGTTATAGCCGGTTGCGGCCCAAAAGGCCCAAATTAAAGTCCAGAATCTAGAAGCATATAGAAGCTTCTGGAATAATTGAGAAATAGCAAAAACCCTAAAATATATATACTCATGACCTCAATTTACATCATAGTTTGAGGTCAAGAGGTTCACGACCAGCTCTGTATGGTGCCCTTACACGAACTCGTTTCACGTAAAAAAATGAGATCGAAGCACGCTCGACCAGGCTCGTTTGAAGGCCATGGACGACCTCAATTCACCTCAAAGGGTGAGGTCGTAAGTTGCACGACCAAGCTAATACAAAGAACGTGTACGATCTTGAATTAGCTCGAGATTTGATGTCGAAAGACCCACGACCTGCCTCATATGGCTTCAATACATGACCTGAATCCACCTCGTGGATTGAGGTCGTGGTTCTCACGACCAGACCGATTTAGGGAGTATACACGACCTCGAATCAGGTCGTACAATGAGGTCAAAAAACCCACGACCTGCTCCCTTTTGAGCCCTTACACGACCTCGTTTCAGCTCGTGGATAGAGGCTAAAAAACACGCGACCTGGGGCACTTTCATGACCTTACACGACCTCGATCCTCGTCGAAGGCTAGGATCGCAGGCTTCACGAACTGCTCCGTCCGTTGTCACTACACGAACTCAATCCACCTCGTGGATTGAGGTCGAAGACATCACAACCAGCCACAATATTGGCCCTTGCACGACCTCAATCCAGGTCGTGGATTGAGGTCAAAGGCTGTACGACCTGGAGGAGTAAAACGACCTCGAGTCAGGTCATAAAAAAAAATGTGTGTGTAGAAAGATTAAGATCATTTTTATAGGTCATATATCTGAAATATTTTTGACAAATTCAGTACAAAAATAATAAAAATACCCACGAGTATGGGAAAGATGCAAGAAAATTATTTATAATTTTCTGCGAGACATAAATATGGTTATACAGTCTCGAATAAGACCAATCATCGTAAATGTGTAGGTCGCTCCACACTTTGCATTCAAGACGATACTTGTGAAACACTAGTGTACATAAACGTTTTAACTTCAATGAAAACCTGATCAGTTTTCCTAGAAGTTGGGGGGCAAATGATATGGGCTGAAATTAAAATCGTAAAGACACATTTAATGTGGCATTAAATAAGCCTAGATTGGTCCAAGGTTAAAGCCCCTTAATGAGGCCCGAAACCCTAATTAAATAATAAAATTCGTAGCTGATAAATCAGCCAAATAAGGGACTTCGTAATTGAGTCTGAAAGGAAACTGAATCATATCGGGAGTAACCTCCAAGATATATATCTCCATTACTTATCTTCTAATCTTTTGGAAGGCTCTAGAATTGGGCCAAGGCTGTGACTTGCCCATCAAGTCTCCTAATTCAATTCTTGTTCTACATGTTCCTCCATAAACAGAACTACGTTTTTTGGCTTGATTCTTGACATTGGCAAGATACGTAGGCATCTTGTGAGGACCCGAGTTAAGTCACGAAACACTTGATCAGCTATTAAAGCTCAAAGCTCTCTTCAACCTTAGCATTCAATACACAATAAATACACCATACTTTTCGTTCCACAACAGGAATATATGGTACTATTATTTTTTAGGTGTTTATAAAAGGTAATATTTTCAATTAAAGGTATATGTGAAAATGTCAATCTACTAATTATCATTAATTATGTTATGTTTTTTTCTGAAAATTATATTATGTTATTATTTATTTATATATTAATAATTGTATGATTAGTTTTAAATAAAAAAAGTAACATGTTTTAATTAAAAAAAAATTTTAATGATTAGAAGATATGGTACGATTAATGTTTTTAGGTGTTCATAAAAGGTAATATTTTCAAATAAAAGTAAATATGAAAAAGACAATCAACTAATTACCATTAATTATAATATGTTATTATTTATTTTAATAATTAGGATAACCAAATCGAAAATTAAATCGACAAACTTTCAATATTTTGGCTTTTATATGCTTTAATATAATAGTATAGATGAGTGCATTGTATCATTGAATTGAACTTATGATGTATATTCTCTTTTATTTAGAAACAATTTTTGTTGTAATTAACTCATACCAAAAAAAGAAGCCTTGTTGTAATTATTTCAGGGATCAACATGTTCCCTCATTTTTTTTTCATACCAAAATAATTGTAAATTTCTTTAAAAATGATTTTGATAATTTTGTAAAAAATACAAAATTCAAGTTCTCCGGTATTTATTTATTTTTGACATACAAAGTGGTGGTGATTCGGAGATGGGACCCATGGAACTTGGCACGGTTTCGCAGAAGCTGTAAAAATGACACGTGTACAACCCACCCCAAATGGCGCCTGCCCAGCTCACACCTCGTATCTCCCAACTGTAACCCAATCCTACCTATAAAACCTCACACGTGTGTGTAGAACAATACTAAACCTGCCCCCATATCGATCACAACACAAAACGCAAAAACAAAATCATTCTACTATCTCTCTTCAGTTGTGTTTGAAATTTGTTGATATTCCCGATGGAAAATTTAACACTCACCGGTTTATTAAAACAAGTGGCCGTTAAATACCCCGATCGTCGAGCTATTTCACTTTCCGGGCAGTTCGATATAACCCACGCTCGCCTTGATCAGCTTATTGAACATGCCGCTTCTCTCCTTGTCTCCGCCGGCGTTAAGCCCTCCGATGTCGTCGCTCTCACTTTCCCAAACACCGTCGAGGTAATTTAATACATCTCTCTCTATATATATCATCACCATTAGAGCATCTCCAATGGAGAAGACCCTTAGTTAAAATTAAATAAATAATATCATAAATAAAATTTATAGAGATTATGTAAAAAAATTCTCTCCAAGGAGGTCTTAGCAAAAAATTTAGATGATATGTTTTCGTTGGCTATATTTGGCCATCCTCGGAAGATTTTTTAGCCAATATCATTGGAGATTCCCAAAAAATCATTTTAATTATGTGTGTGCTATATTAATTCTCTGTATATGTGACATTTAGTTTTAAAATAACGGTTTTTCTAGTGTGTGCCCAAGGAGTTAAGGACACATGTTAAGAATCCGTGTTTGCTTAGTTGTCAAATTTTGATTGGTGGAGATTTTATTAATAATGATGGACTCCTGCATACACAAAAATCTCCACCAATCAAAATTTTTCAACTCATCAAACACGGATTCCTAGCATGTGCCCTTGGGTACACACTAGACAAACCCTTAAAATAAAGAGTTAAGAAAATATATGTGTAGACCAAATACACCCCTTTATTTTATTTTAGGGTACAAAAAGATTAATTTTCTCTTAACCATGGTTAAAAATTAATTTAGAATTAACAATATTTAATATTACTAGTTTCATTAATGTATTATTACTCCTAAACTTTAGAAGGTTTTTCTGCTCTTAATTTGAAATTTAGAAAACATGAAATTAAAATTATATTTCATGTTAATATATACTCCTTATGTTTCCTTTTAAAATCGCTTGAATTTTTGGCACGTACTTTATTAAAATTTCTTTTTGAAAATTAAAATTTTGATTATATATTTTTATTCACAAAAAAAATATTTTGAAAAATAAAATAAAATTTACTATGCAATCAAAACTCATTAAAGTACCTGCCAAAAGTCAATCAACTATTAAAAAGAAACAAAGGAGTATATATATAGAGCCTTAAACTACCTCAAACCAACTTATTATGATAATAAGAAATCTATAATAATTTCCTTATCATAAAATACGGTATTATCAACAAAAATAACGTATCTTGCTACGATTTAGAGTATTCTCATTTAATTCATTAAGTATGATACAGGTCTGTAATCTAAAAATTAATCATCAATTTATTACCAGAAAATCAGCATTTTTTTGTCATTGTCGAAAGAAACAAACGGGATTGTAAAATAAAAGGAAATATTTATTATATATGTATATGCATGTATAATATAATATATTTGTATAATATTTAAATGGATGGCTGAGAGTTTATAAAATATAAAAAATTAGTAGAGACGATTAGTTTCTGATTTTTATTATAAGAGTTGTTTATATTTGAGCAAAAAACTATATACACATATATAACTTCTAAATATACCCAAAATAAATCTTATTTTATTTTATCTTATTATGATTATCTAAAAATTAATAAATTTTATTTTAAGTATATATGTTTTATATATATTAACATAAAATAAATTTAAATACCAAGTTTTTTAAATTCCCAATTGGGAGTAAAAAGCCTTTACTAAATTAATAATATTAGTTATATTAAATCATTTAATTGCAAATTATTTTCTAACCATGGTTAACAAAAAACTAACTAGAAGGGTGTTTTTGAACCATAAACTTAATATATAGGGGTGTATTTGATCCTTTTTAAATTGTAAGGGTGTATTTGCTCCTACACTTATATCATAAGGGTGTTTTTGCTCCTTAACCCTAAATAAAACTTGTGCTCGAATGCCGATGCTAAAATGACAAAAGCTAATATGTTGTCCATGTTAAATTAGTTAATACTCATATACCAAAGATATTGTTGAAGATGTAATAACAACCAATTAAGTCCAACTCCTAAGGTTTTGGGACAGACCGGTAACTTAACATGATATCGGAGAGCTTTGTGCTCAAGTTGTGGAAGGTCTTGAGTTGGAGTTATTCCTATCCCAATATTTTTCATTAATTAAAAATATCGTACTTTTGACCTCGGGGAGAACTGTTAACACAGATATTTCGTCTATCACCAAATATTCATTTATGCATCTTTTTACAAAAAATTCCACTCAACAAATATTGCTATGCATTGGACATGCTCCTATAGTTCTGCTCTTAGAAGCTGATTGTAATTTGGATTGAATTCCTAGTGATTTTTGTAAACGCAAATGGTGAATCCAAATCACCCGTCTTAACTAGATATCATAATCATAATTCATAATCATAATAATAATAACCTAGAATGCTTTCTGTGTTTGTTGAAACCAAAATATTGGTTCTTACAGTTTTTTTTTCCAATCCAACTCAATAATTGTGTTTTCAAAACTTTGGTAGTAATTTTTTTTTGCCAGTGTGTTATAGTTTTTTACCCTTGTGTCCTGTTGTCATCAAAATTTACAGAACAACGATTGTTTTGTTCGGTTCTCCATTTGAAGATTAAGTTTATGTATTTCTATATGTTTATATTTGTTTGACTGGTTTAATGTTATAATTGCAGTTCATAATTATGTTCTTAGCGGTAATTCGAGTCCGAGCCACTGCGGCGCCACTGAACGCCGCCTACACCTCAGACGAGTTCGAATTTTACTTATCCGACTCAGAATCAAAACTATTGTTAACCTCCAAACAAGGAAATGAACCGGCTCAAACCGCGGCTTCAAAGCTTAATATCCCCCACATAACAGCCAGTCTCCCTACACCTAACTCTGAAATTTCTCTCACCCCATCTCAGTCCGAGTCCAATTCAGTCTCACAAATCATTAACGAGTCAGAAGATATTGCTCTGTTTCTCCACACATCAGGTACCACTAGTCGACCTAAAGGCGTGCCACTGAGTCAACTCAACTTGGCCTCATCCGTACAGAATATAAAATTGGTGTACAAACTCACTGAGTCAGACTCTACTGTGATAGTCCTCCCGTTGTTTCATGTCCACGGGTTAATTGCTGCGCTATTGAGTTCACTTGTTTCTGGAGCTTCGGTGACCCTACCTGCTGCCGGCAGATTCTCAGCATCAACTTTCTGGGAAGATATGAATAAATATAATGCCACATGGTACACAGCTGTCCCTACAATACACCAAATTATACTTGACCGTCATTTGAATAAACCCGAATCCGTATACCCGAACCTTCGGTTTATTCGAAGTTGTAGCGCGGCCCTTGCACCTTCAATTATGGAGCGGCTTGAGGAAGCGTTTAAGGCTCCGGTTCTGGAAGCATATGCAATGACGGAGGCGAGCCATTTGATGGCCTCGAATCCGTTACCTGAAAGTGGACCACATATTCCGGGGTCGGTTGGGAAACCCGTGGGTCAAGAAATGGCGATATTGGATGAAAATGGGGTTGCACAAGAAGCTGGTGCTAGTGGGGAGGTTTGTATTAAGGGCCCAAATGTGACAAAAGGTTACAAAAATAATCCTGATGCTAATAGAACCGCTTTCCAGTTTGGGTGGTTTCATACGGGAGACATTGGTTATTTGGATTCTAATGGGTATTTGCATCTCGTTGGAAGAATCAAGGAGCTTATCAATCGTGGAGGTATCTAACTATGTGCCCTTATTTTTTTACATTTTATAATGCCATACATGCTGCATTGTTATGATATTACATGTGACTTCCTCACATTAGAGACGTTTGAGTCCTGTGAACTACTAGAGTTTCACTTGTAAAATACTTGAATTAAAGTCGACAATAATCTAGCACGTAAGTTTGTTAAACAAAGCATATTAAATGACTTGAATCAAGCTCAAATGTGCTTCCGCTTAATATTATTTAACATGTATATAGTCAGAATTAAATTGTATTTTACATGTATAATGAAAGGTTAAATCAAAACCAACATAGTAATTTAGCATAGTTGATTCGAGCCGAGCTCAAGTGTTGGGTCTTTTTGTCAATTCGATTTTAATTTTATAATTTAGGGCTTGATTGAGCGAGCTTCAAAACTTTTGGTTGAGCAGGACTCGAACCTGCCATGCACCCCTGTACTCTAATAAACCCTTTAGTAGCATGACTAACCACTTAAGCATTCAAAATCCCGAATAACCTTTAAAAATCATAGTAATTGATCATTCATTTTATTGTATCTTGTGCATGGAAGAACTACTTGCACATAATATTTTTAATTTCCTTATTTTTGATCAAGATTAGGTAAGAGTATTAATTTACTCAAAAATTGATGGCATTGTCAGGCGATTAACCACTGTGCTCTTGACATGAATTTTAGGTGAAAAGATCTCTCCAATAGAAGTGGACGCAGTTCTTTTGTCTCATCCAGACATAACACAAGCAGTTTGTTTTGGAGTTCCTGATGAAAAATATGGCGAAGAGGTAAAGGACATTAATAAATTACAATCTCTCTTGCAGTCATCCATTGTATTATATTGAGGTTTATTGGTTTTGTTTTGTATCTATTGCTGGCTGTTTCTAATTATTATGGCTATAGTATCTATAGCATTGTAGTTGTTTATCAACTGTATCTCTAGCGCTTAATATTTATTTTTCTATCTCTAGCATTTCTAATGTTATCACTATTGTCATAATTTTCACACGTTTTTCGCAGGTTTAGCTTTAGCACCTTCCTTTGATATGTAAAATTATATATAGATACCCTTTCTCTATGGCAATTTATTTACTCAAAAATTCTGGAGGTAAAAATGAGCCTAGATATAAGTTTAGCAATACAAAAATAGATAGTAGATTTCTAGAAATGAAATTGGTCAAACACTGTAGTTCTGATGATAAGTTAGCCGAAAATTATTGAATATGTCGGTTTAGAGAATGTGTGTCTGCAGTTCGCTGAGGTATATACTCAACTGGAAAATGAGAGTTAAAGTAATTGAGCAGCTTTCAGAAGATATATTTATGTACGCTTGTTTACATACATTTTTAAAGCCTCAAGATCTTAACTTACCTTTACTTACCTTCAGCACCAGAGAAGAGTATTTGTTATAAGTATCGACGAACTAGTACGTGGTGTTCAAGGCTATATATGAAGTGCAATACATACTAGTTTGAACATGAGTACTTGTTGGGTTAAAATAATGAAAGGAGTCAAAACTGTTAAGTACAAGTTCTCTTCTGTGAATTGTTCCTTGATAATCCCCTTGATGGTGCTCATCAAGTGTATTGTCATGACCAATTTAGAAAACTTCTAAAATCATTGATAAGCTCCGGACATTTTTGTTTGCACATAATAATATGTGATGTGTATGTTTACTTTCAGATAAACTGTGCGGTCATTCTGAAAGAAGGATCAGACATTGATGAAGCTGAAATATTGAGTTTCTGCAAGAAGAATCTTGCAGCTTTCAAAGTGCCCAAGAAGGTATTCATTACCGACTCTGTTCCAAAGACTGCCACGGGGAAAATCCAAAGAAGGATTGTTGCAGAGCACTTCCTTTCTCAATTATCTACTGCTAAAGTGCCTAAGTTTGGAGCTTAGACTATGTTAATGTTAGTTCTGCTGGTGGAAGCTCTTGTTTGCAGAGGATGTGGAAATAAAAGTCGAGGATTAGTCATTGTACCCTAGTCTTCTCCAATATTATAACAATTGGACATAGTTGGCAAGCTCACATCAGTTAAGTTTTTTAGTAGATATTTCTAGATTTAAAACAAGGTGCATGTCATTTATTATCAACCTTGTACTCGACAATATGAACAGTTGGACATGGTGTTTAATATGATTGTTATATAGACCATTCCAGAAAAAGGTTAAGAGGTTGTGAAGCTGCAGTTGGTAACTGAGGTGAATGAAAATTTATAAGAGTACTGAAAAATCCTAAAGAACATCACAAAATTTTCAATGAACTTTATATAATTCATATTGAATATCGCAAAATGTTATCGAATATTTTTAAACTTCTTACACAAATCCTCTGAATCAAATGATTTTGTTATTTTTGAAAAATAAAATGCGATCATGTTTTATTGTCGAGTAAAGTGCACTTTGTGTACGTGGAGTTTACCTGTCAGACCACTTTGGATACTAGACTTTAGAAAGTATCACGGGCTATACTGCACTTCACTTTTTGTTACGAGATGCCCCTTTCCGTTAAATGTCTCTAACGCCGTCTGCCAGGTGGGGGGTAAAAATGACATTTCAGTTATATGTATCGGTTATGCAGTATATGTATCGGTACTTTACCCAAACAAAAGCCCAGTTCAATTACTTTACCCAAACGAGAACACAGAATGAATTAGGTTTTGAAGAATTCGATCGGACTAACAATGGTGTGGGTGTTACGAGATCGTGCGGACAAAGATGCCTACGCTCCGAGAGAACATCCAGATTATTCAGGTAACCTATCTATCTATCGATGTTAATTTACACATCCAGATTATTCGTGTTCTAAGTTTTTTGTTTGGGGTGTTGTTGTAAAAGAGCCGTGCTTGATTATTTACACTGCAAAAACTAGGGTTCTAGGAATATTGCTTGGATTTTGCTTTATATAGTCTCGTCTTTATATATATATAGTGAAGAGTGGACCCTTGCTGTTTGTTTAAAGTAGCAGTTGCAGTGAATATAGTGTCACTGTGGTCCCTTGTGTCTCTAATCTCGTTAAATTGCCATGTGAAGTGCATTATTTTCTGGATGGCTGTTAGTGTGTTAACATGTGTTCGAGTACTTTATTCATGTGTTTCACTTGTTTATTTCAGCTGCCCCAGATCTGTTTACTATTAAATTACATCATGGAGGCAAGTTTATGGAGAATCCTAAAAGATATGTTGGAGGCAGTGTAGATTATGTAGACTTATGTGATGCTGATACTATGAGCTTAATTGAGTTGATGACAGTGTCGAAGGAATGTGGGGATTTGGGTGCTGTCATCACTCATTACTACAAGCATCCTAATACTGATATGGAAAGAGGATTGTGGATGTTAGAATCAGATTCTGATGTTGTAGACATGTGTGATATGATGCCAGCATCGAGGATAATTTTCATCTACTCAGTCAGTCAAAATCCATTAGCCAGCCTAACACCTGAAGGGGCACCTACTCAGGAGTATGCACCATCTCAAGATCCCAATTTGGAATTTGTAGACAATCCCATCTCTGAACATGAAGATGATGAAGACCAAGATGATCCTGACTGGGAAGACAAGGGATATGATGAACTGAGTGATGATAGCTGGGATTCAGATTCCTCTAATATGGATTCAACCGATGAAGAAGTGTGTGAATACAAGACTGAAAGGGTACTGAAGAGGAAGAATAAAGAAATTTCTAAACAAAAGGAGAAAGGTAAGGACAAGGATAAAGCTAAACAGAAGCAGAAAGCAAATGATGCAGGTCATGCTGAAAAAGAACCAGAGAAGGACATTGTCAGTGATGATGAATGGGGCTTTGCTTCTGATGTGTCAAGTCATTATGCTGGCAGTGATGAAGAAAGGATGGCTGGTAACTCTACAGATGAGGATGAAGTCTCATATCCAGCTTTTGATCACAACATAGAAATGGGTGATCCTAAGTTTCAGCTAGGCCTAATGTTTGCAACTGCAAAAATATTCAGGAGTGCAGTCAAGAAACATGCCATTCTACATAGAAGGCCTATAAAACAGTGCAGAAATTATGGTTCCAGAGTGAAGTTTGTTTGTGAAGCACCATGTGAATGGAAGATATATGCCTCTAAAATGCAAAGGACTGACACATATCAAGTCAAGGTTTACAAGCCTAAGCATACATGTACACCAACCTTTGAACAAAAGCAGATTAACTCTACCTGGATTGCAGAACAGTATGAAGATGATATAAGAATGAATCCAACATGGCCTTTGGCATCATTCCTGCAGAAAGTTGTAAATGACTGGCATTGCCATGTTTCTATATATGCTGTTGCTAGGGCTAAGAGGAAGGCACTGAAAAAGATTAATGGAAGACATGTAGATCAGTATGGGAAGGTTTGGGAATATGGGAATGAATTGTTGAAGGTTATGCCAGATAGTACAATCCAAGTTATGACTGAAGATCAAGAATTTGAAAATGGGAGAAAGAGATTCAAGAGATTCTACACATGTTTTGGTCCACTTAAAAGAGGCTTTAGAAGTGGGTGCAGACCTTTGGTGGGACTAGATGGGTGCCACTTGAAAGGACCTTATGGGGGACAACTACTAGCTGTTGTGGGTACTGATGCCAATGATGGCATGTACCCCATAGCATGGGCTGTAGTTGAGGCTGAGAACACTGAAAGTTGGAGCTGGTTTTTTATCAACCTTAAAAGTGATCTAGGCATTGAAAATGATGGGGCATTCACTTTTATATCAGACAGGCAAAAGGTACCACATTGTAAAATTCTAAACTTTATCACAGTCCTTACCTACACTCATTTATGCATACCTAACTTTATCTACTTGACAGGGTCTAATCAATGCATTAGAAGCTGTGTTCCCTGCAGCAGAACACAGATTCTGTGTGATGCACCTCTATAGGAATATGTGGAAGGACCATAAGGGGATAGGAGTGAGGATGCTGTTATGGTTGGGAGCAAGGGCCACCACTGAATACACCTTTAATAAACACATGCTCGAGCTTAAGCAGGTTAGTACATACTCCGATTTATTTATGCATGCATGCATATTTTAGATAATTATGACTGGCTTTTAATACATATTTTTTTGGTCACTTTGATAGTTGTCAAGGAAGTGTCATGACTGGCTTATTGAGAAGCCTAGAACACAGTGGAGCAGGAGTGCATTTAGAACCCACTGTAAGTCTGACATGTTTGTTAATAACCACTGTGAGGTTTTCAACAACAGCATAAGAAAGTATAGGGATCTTCCTATAATATCTATGTTCAAAGCTATTCATAAAGATGTGATGAGAAGAATACAACAAAGGAGGGATAAAATGCAAAATAGCTATGCACTTAACCCTATCTGCCCTAATGCCATGAGGAGACTTCACAAGTGAGTTAAATCTTTAATTTGACTTATTGTTCCTTCACATGTGAGTTAGATTTTTAACAAATAGAATGGTTTTATTATGTTGCTAGGGCAATTGAACAAAGTAGGGGATGTCATGTTGTGTGGAGTGGAGGGGCAAGATATTTGGTGACAATGACAACAGGGGGGTATGAGATGGTTGTGGATCTTGAAGCAAAGAAGTGTGCTTGCAGAAAATGGGAGTTGTCAGGCATCCCTTGCTACCATGCATGTGCTTGCATTGCTTGGAGTAAGAAGGCATATGAACCATTTATCCACCAGTGTTACAGAAAGGACATGTTTTTGGAGTGCTATCAGTACATTGTAGAGCCAATATGTGGTGAAGAAGAATGGGAGGAAACAAGCTATCCCAAACCATTGCCTCCTGAGATTAAGGTCCAGACTGGCGGACCTAATAAGAAGAGGAATAAGGTTAATGATGTTGTTAATGCTGATCCAACAAGATTGAAAATGCAGAATACAAAAGTGAAATGTAGCTATTGCACTGAGTATGGTCATAATATGAGGACTTGTCCAGCAAGGGTGAGCTTATATTTGTCCTCTAATGTTTTTGAGTTCACCCTAGTCATATTTGTTTTTATAATTTTGTTGTACTAATTAGGTAATTTGAAACAGGTTGCTGATAGAGCCAATGGGTGTGAGAGAGAAGTGAAGACCAGGCCTAAACCAAAACCCAAGGCAGCTCCTGTAGAGAAGCCAAGTGGAGACAATCCTGCAGGAGACAATCCAGGGTCTGAGGCTACAAGTGATGCACACAATGACAGAGGTGATGTTCACAATCCCACACCTTCTGTAGAGAAGCCAAGTGGTACAGCTAAGAGAGCTTCTAACCCAAATGAAGGTACAAATGCTGGGGTTTTGAAGAAGAAAGCAGATCATGTAAAGGTTAACAACACTCCACTTGGTATTCAACCACAGCAAGGGGGGAGTGGTTCTAAAACTAGGAGGGAAAACATTGAGGCAAAAAGGAGGGAAATGCAGGCTAAACTGAAGAAAAATCCTGTTTGGAAAATTTAAGAACTTTACAAGTTAACATGTTTTTTGCCTTTTGGCTTATGTATTCCACCTGAATTATTGTCCACTGTGGGACTAGTACTCTATTTACTTTTGTTATGTTGTCATGAAGAAAATTAGGTTTGTTGGTTTGTGAAAACTCTATGTCCTTTTGTTATGTTGTGGTTAATGAAACCTCTATGTCCTTTTGTTATGTTGTGGTTAATGAAACCTCTATCTACTTTTGTTATGTTGTGGTTAATGAAAACTCTATTCCACACAATGTTATCTTAAGTACTTATTTGCCTTTGCTTCTTATTTCTGTTCGTTAGTTGCCATTGATATCATGTCCTTTGCAATCACCGATAAAGAGTAATAAAAAAGTTCTCATTGATTAGAACTGCACTGATACAATAACACAGCGACTGATACAATGACCCTAGAATTGTTGAAGAGCAGCACAACAACAATGACCCAGAAATCAAGTTTGTTACAAACCACAACTGCACAACAACAATTGCACTGATACAATAACATACCTAAACTGCCTTAAACATGCCAAACCACAACTTGTAACTAAGACAATTTAAACAACATCATCAGTATCATAGCCCTGCTCGACATCATCAGGAGTAACTGAGCTAAGTGCCCTACCCATCATCACAGCAAAAACCATAAACATTGACACCACCATAAATCCTTGCTTGGTTTTCAGAGACCTCATTTCAGCTTCATGTTTCTCTGCCATTCGATCCAACCTGCGCATGTGCCTCCCATCCGTCTCAACTATCCGTCCTTGCAACTCTGCTATGGCCTCAACAGCACGAGGTCCAAGAGGTGGGTCGACCCACCTATGGTATGCACACAGCGACTGAGAACATACCCTATATCTTCGACCCGCATTTTCCCCATACCAGTGCGTCTTCACAACGCTCATTTCATCGCAGTGACACAGGAGCTCGAACACAGCATCAACTTCAGCCTCGCTATATTTGTGCTCCATTCTGTGTACTTCTTTTCGTTTGTTCGAATTTCGAAAGAAGCTTGCAGTGACACACGAGGTCTCAAAGAAGCTTGCAGTTGGTGGAAGTTCGAAAGGCTTGGAATTTAAAGTGAATGACGATGGGAGAAGGAGAGGAGATGAAGAAAGTTAGGGAGAAGGAGAGGAGATGAAGAAAATTAGGGATTGATTGTATAATTGGGGATGAAGGAAGGTTACACATATAACGTTAAAGAGCCGTTGCAGAACTGAAATGTCATTTTTACCCCCAACCTGGCAGACGGCGTTAGAGACATTTAACGGAAAGGGGCATCTCGTAACAAAAAGTGAAGTGCAGTATAGCCCGTGGTACTTTCTAAAGTCTAGTATCCAAAGTGGTCTGACAGGTAAACTGCACGTACACAAAGTGCACTTTACTCTTTATTGTCTTGGAATCGGCTAGAGCCTAGAGGACCTGTGGTTGGCTGGAAATAGAAATTCTCAAGCGTAATTTCACCCTCAGATACGTAGTATTTCCTCCGCAAATGTCTCTCATTTTTATAGGAAAAAGCCCACAGGGTCACCATCTCTCTTCTTCTCAATTGAAGGATCATTTAACTCATTGATTTCCTTTACCTTCTTTTGTGATTCTCATTCGAAAGAACGCGAAAAGACACCATGGTGAGTAACAAATATTGCATCCATCTGTGCATTTTTCTACATGCGTGGAAAATGATGATAACTAGGTTATAGATGTGCATACAATATCTTTGTGTTAATACCTTTCTAATTGTTATCCTAAAAGGAACATGGATTCTAAACATGCAGAGCTAAAATGCTGAATTCTTTTGTATGTTTATAATAAGATGATGCCTTTTTTTTTTTTCACTCAACATGCATCCGGGCCCAAAAGATTAGACAGGCAAACATGTCTGGAGAAGCAGAAAATAATAAGTTTGGTGATTACCAAATTGAAATGCAGAGGTGTTTTAAATTATGGAATGATATTCTCATAACATGTTATAACACTGTTTCTCTGATCGATGTGTTTTGATGGGGGGTCATATAGGCGAACGCTGCATCTGGAGTGGCTGTGGAAGATCACTGTAAACTGAAGTTTCAGGAATTAAAAAAGAGAAACCATCGTTTCATCATCTACAAGATTGATGGCCAACAAGTAGTTGTGGAGAAGCTTGGCGGACCTGATGAAAGCTACGAAGATTTCACCAATTCTCTTCCTGCTAATGAATGCCGCTTTGCAGTCTTTGATTTTGATTTCACTACAGCTGAAAATTGCCAGAAAAGCAAGATTTTCTTCATTGCTTGGTACCACATATAATTAACCATTCCTGTTAATATTTTTTACGCTAGAATTTATCTGATTTAAAGCACACGTATAAAATATTCAATGTAGGTCACCTGATACATCAAATGTGAGAATGAAGATGGTGTATGCAAGCTCCAAAGACAGATTCAAGAGAGAACTGGACGGAATCCAAGTTGATTTGCAAGCAACAGATCCTAGTGAGATGAGCTTTGACATTATAAAAGGTCGAGCAAATTGAAATGCTGCGTAACTTGTACATGTACTTTTATCCTCTGTTTTCCATGCCTCTACACTTCAATGCTCAGTTACATTTGGTGGTCTGAGGCTTGTAATTTTAATTTTTTTTTTCTACATATGTTGTCGGCCAGTTGGTGGTAAACTATGCTAACCTTGTAGCCTAATTTGTATCACGATTTATTGCTTCCCTCAACTTCTCTACAACTTCCACCTCTAATTGATCACTTGGAATCTGAAAGCTTCCCAGTTAATATTTTCAGTAAAATCTCTTTTGTGAATGCCCGTATGAGCCTTATTCGTTCCTGTATCCTACCACCCATAGCTAAATTTGCAAGAAGTTCTACGTAGAGGTGCTTTAGGAATTAAAATTTGACAATCTAGCTTTGAGATTTGGAGGCATAAATAAACTACAGGTGACCAAGATCAAAATTTCTTCTCACGATTGTTGATCTCCCTCAAGCGAGAGCATCTTTAACATTAAAAATTTATCAGCCCCGCTAATTAGAACAGCAAACTAAGGTTAAGCATAAGCCCGTGTATAACTCTGACGTTGCTATATAGGCTCTATATGATCATCCAAATGTGGACTTAAACCCAACATCCACCAAAGACCAAACAGTTTCTTTTTACACCTGATTTGGCTAGCTCACCGGCGTTTTATTATTACCTAAAATAAGCCATGTCTTTTCTTTTTGTTACACAAAACATCTGTTCAGAGCTTGTACCAAACCAGAATAACTTCCGATGTCACTTATTTAATTTCATTACAAACTTCAAGATTGTGTTTGGTTTGGAAGAATGGAATGGAATGGAATGAATAGAAATTAAAAGAACGCAATGAATATGAAAGGTTAGATTTTTAAAAAAATGAGTAGGTGCAAATTTTGTATGATAGGATTTGGGAAGAAAATAGGTTGGAGGTAGAATGGATCATTCACTTTCAAATTGATGTGTTTAAACTTTAGGTTAGGTGGTTAGGAATGGAATGATGTAAGGAATGAAATTTTTAAACATTTAACTATATTATTATTCAAATTTAATTCTATTCCCTCCAATTTTATTCACCCCAACCAAACACAACATAAGTAACTAACACACTTATAATATTGTCTCAGTTCGGCTTGAACAATTAGTAAGAAAAAAAAAATTCTATCATAGCTTAAACTTGGAAAATTAGTTACAAATTTTATTACTTAATGTTTCGAATCTGCTTTTTTTTTTTCCCGCCACCGGAAACGGGTGGAACTTCTGGCTTATGAGTTTCCAGATCAAATCACACTCCTTGTTTCCCTCTCCGAGAATCACTCTTGTGGCATCATGTTTGTGATGATTACACATAAAAAAAGCTTGAAAATAATGAGATTCTTCTGCTTTTGCTAAATGTGCATTGTGGGCATTCAAGGGACAGATGGGATTGATCATGATCACTTAAAGAAAACAATCGAAAAAAAGTAATCAGAAACAACAGGTAAGTATTTCCACCGGTGTAAGAGAAAGTAACAACAGATCTATCTTTATACTGAACATTCTTTGTTAGCTTTTTGTCATAAATAAGTAAATAAAGTAAATAAATATGTGCAGTCTCTTTCATATGAGAAACAACACTTCTTTTAATTGAAATTACAAATAAAATTTAATACTACATTTTAGGACAACAGCTAGGCATTTACGTTACGTGTTGTCATGCACAAAGCAGTATTACAAAATCTTTTGTCACTCTTTTTTACCTCTCTTAGAGTTAGAGCATCTCGAAGGCTTTTGAACCCTTAGGCAAAAAAGTCCAGCTGGCAGTTAAACAAAATAGCCAATCTCTCGAAATACTACCTCTCCAACCGGTCTTCACCCTTGTTTATAATTATAGCCATCCACAATCCATTGGTTATATATATTACAAATTTGCAAGCATATCCACGTGAGCTTCTCTTTCCATACAGTTTTCAGAAATTTATATATAGCCATCTTCTCTCCCCATACAATTTTAAAAATAAATGATTTTATGAAATCAATTAGTGTTAGTATTAATATATTAAAATTTAATAAAATTTTTGATTTAAAATTCTAAAAACATATGACCACAATTTAAGATTATTTAGCATTAGTATTAATTTATTACAATAATTTAATTATTATTAAAAAAGTATTGTTAAAATTATAATATACTATTTTCAAAATATAGCCAATCATTATAGACAACCTCATTGGAGCACAGGTTCAGCAAATTTTAACCAAGCATTATTTTATAATACTAGCTTAAAACCCGTGCGATGCACGGATTTTTTTAATATTATATGATTTTTTTCAGTAATTTAAATTATTTTTTTAAAACATGAATTTTGGAGGGTTAATTTTTATATGAGATAATTTGATAATAATTATATAAATGTTATCCGTGATATTTCTAGAAAAGGAGGGATTTTAGTTAGAAAATATAGAAAATATGATAGGTTTTAGTTGAAAAAGGTAATCGGTTAATTATTAGTAATTATAAATTATTATTTTATTTTATTAAATAGAATGTTTGTGATATTATTAGAAAAAGAGATGATTTAGTTAAAAAAAATAAAAAATGTAACATGTTCTAGGTGCAAAAGGTAATTGATTAGTTTATAGTAATTATAATATAATTACGTTATTTTATATTTCTAAGAAAAAAGAGAATTTAATTAGAAAAAATAGAAAAGATGATACATTTTAGCTAAAAAGATAATCGATTAATTATTAGTATTGTAATATTATTATTTTATTTTTATTAAATAAAAAAGCCCGTGATATAATTGAAAAAAGTGAGGTTTTAGTAAGAGAAAAGAAAAAAGTTAATGTCTTTTAGCTGAAAAAGAGGTAACCATCTATGATATAATTGGAAAAAGAGATAATTTAGTTAGAGAAAAGGTAACGTGTTTTGGCTAAAAAATGTAATTAATTAGTTAATAGTAATTATAATATAATTATGTTATTTTATTAAACAAAATTGCTCGGAATATTTTTTTAAAAAGGAGATATTTTAGTTAGATAAAATGTAAAATATATTATATTTTACCTTTAAAAGAGGAATTTTAGTTAGAAAATATAGAAAAGATGATATGTTTTAGCTTTTAATGTTTCAGCTTTTATATAATAGTATAGATTTTAGCCAAACCTTATTTTATAATATTTTAGCCAACCCATTTGAGTCTTATCTTTCACTTCTACCACTATGGCTCTTTATATTTTATTTTATGTAAATACTACAACCTCCTTTTAATTATAAATTATCTTCCAAATTACAAAACTTAAGCCTTTGATAATTTTTCAGCTTATCAACTTTACACGAAAATTAAACTAGCATGATTTTTAATTATGAATACAACAATTATTACAATAGAAATATTATTAACTTAATATATGCATACAACTTTATATTTGTAAAATAAACCAAAATATAAGTATTCACAAGTCTATTTTCCCTCAAAAAAAATAAATTTTTTTATATCAGTATTTGTTGAAAATGTTTGGTTATTTGGTAGTTTTTAATTCATCTACAATTAATTTTCAAGATAATTGCATGTATATTGTATTTACACCTTTTGTAATCTTAATTACAAAAAAATTATAACTTGTATGTGTTAAGTTAACATCTTCAACTTCCTTCAAAAAAAAAAATTTAACAACTTGAACTAAAATTTAATGTAAATATTTATTAAATTTATCAAATTTTATTTTTATATATATTGAAAATCTTGACTTAAAAAAAATATTTTGATAGCATTATTTTATTTACAGAAACTCACAACTATATGTTATCAGAAAAATATAACTACAAGGATAAAATATAGTTGATTTGGCTCCTTTTATATATGTTACTTACCTATCTAATTTGAATCTTAAAATAACATAGTTGGAAATATTTGTTCAATACAGTCAATGCTGCTGGTAATTCAATGGCATGAGTACTCCACATAGCACGAGAGAATCCATCAATTGATGTTGCCACGGGCTATCTTTCGTTAAATATATTACTCCCCATGCACACATTTGCCTCTAGCAGACATAAAGCAAATAGTGTACAGTATTTAGCATAAGAGAAGCAGACATAAGACTGGATTAGATAAAGAGTGGGGAAAAGGTCACAGTTACCAAGTCCATGCGTGAAGTCATTTCGTTTTCGAATTTCAAAACTCAACGCTCTATTGAAAGCCAAACCCTTGTTGTATAAATATACTCCAAGTCTAATCTAAATACACACAAGAAAGAAAACAAAGGAAGTTGTGCACCACTCTACTTTTAGTTTTTTTGTAGTGTGCATCGAGAGAGTGAGAATCAAGCTCCTTATATTAACTTTGACCATAGCCTACAATACTTTTCTGACATATAACTTGTGGATCAACTTCATTACTGAGAAGCAAACTATGTCTGTAAGGCTCTCCTCAATCCCTCTCCGTAACTATACATATATTAATTCATTGTGTCATTGTGCGTATGTAACAATGTGTACATGAGCAATGTAATTACGGATGAATTATTTATGCATTATGATTTGTGCAGGGTGTGGAGGTGAGGGTTCCCAATCTGGATTGTGAAGGATGTGCTACTAAACTAAGAAAAGCTCTACTCAAACTCAAAGGTAACCTTTGCCACCATTTTACTTTTGTTTAATTGTATTATTTTTCTAAACATTTGGATAGGAATTCTGTTACATTCTTTGAGTTCTATGGCAAACTAGGAGGACTGGAGTGAGAGTCTTCCAACTTTTTAGGTTATAAAAGAAATAGCAATCATCTTAGTCACATACATAATGTTTATTTTTATTTTTTTTGAAAAAAATTCTATGTAACTTTGCTTAAGTATAGAAAAAAAATCCAAGGCATTCATTTTCAGGTGGCCAAAGGTATGGAAAAAATTGTAATATAGAGAAAAAAACAACTTAAAATACCACATCTGTGAAGGAAGGAAAATAAGTTGACATGTTTTCAAGAGATCTTTTTGTGGTGTATGATGATTGCTGTAAATTTTAAAGATGGTCGGGCTGGGGCTACCAAACCAGCATCCAATAAAGCAAAACTTTTGGCCCACAAGCTTTGAAATTTTGTTCTTCTTTTTTCAGAACCTATAACTAAGCCCAAAAATCTTCAACTTTTTGTCAGCCCATTGTGAGCCTGGCACAAATGTCAATTGTTACTACAACATTTGAATGGGAAAAAAGAAAATACATGTAAAACATTAGTAGCTCTTAACTAAAAGTCTGGACTGTCGATTCGAACTTTTTTTAAAAATGTTCGGTCAATACTGCAATTAGTCCTCCGTTTCAATTTGTGTGTCCTGTTTCCTCTGGACACGATTGCCAACACACACTTTTAATAGTTAATATCTTCAATTTCGTATTAGTATTAAATATAAAAACTTCACTGTATTAAAGTACTCATAAATACGAATCTAACAAGATCACTCATGACTATATTTGGTCTTATAGATTATGGGTAAATTAGTAGTCAATCATTTATAATAAACAGTGTCCAAAGTCAAAACAGGACACACAAATTGAAACGGAGTAAACAACATTAGCTCTTGATTAAAGTACCTTGAACTCAAGTGTGACATTTCTCGGAATTTTCTAGGTGTTGAAGATGTTGAAATTGATATGGAGACTCAAAAAATTACGGTAAGAGGTTATGCCCTAGAGGAAAAGAAGGTGCTTAAGGCAATCAAACGTGCTGGAAAAGCAGCCGAGCCATGGCCATATCCTGGAGGATACACTCATTTTGCATCATTCTACAAGTACCCAACTCATATTGCTAACCATTACTATGACACATCAAGAAATGTTTCCCCGGGTGGTGTACATTCTTTCTTTCAGACCCCTTCCGTTTATTCTGTGGCTGTGGCATCTGATGAAGCTGTTGCTTCACTGTTCAGTGACGAGAATCCTCATGCTTGCACTATCATGTGATGTGATCGTACGTGTTGAGCAATTTTGTTATATGGTTTTGAATGTATTATTACTCGTATTAAATATGAGGGATGTGTGTTGCAATCTTTATTGTTTATGTTAGCTAGCTATGTACCATCTAATATTGAATTCTGGTGAATAGTTATGTTCTCCTAGTAACGAAAATTTGAGCCTTAACCATCAAAGATCAAACGTCCTTTGCTTAGAAAAAAAAAAATTACATTTACTATGCACTGTGTACTGGTTGCATTATGGAAAGGCACTAGTTCCAGTTTTCAACATATAGCATTATTGGTGTTTGTTGTGATCAATATTCTAAAAAATTGTTAGGCGAAGGTGTAGATGGATCCACGCTGTGAGCCTACCTTCTAGCAATTAATTAGCTAGGCGACAATTAATCGGAATAATTAATTGGAACATTAATTGGATGTGTTAAAATATTATTTTTTATATAATTTAATTTTAGTATTTAAAAATATATTTTGTATAAGTAAAAATATAAATATCTTCATTTTATTATTAAAAATATGATGAGTGAATTTACCCTTCCATGTGTAAATTATATATTTTTTATTAGAAAAAATATATTTTTAAAGTTTTATTATTAATTTGATCGTTTTTTTTAAATTTGACCAATTAATTTCAATTAAATCCGATTAATCACCGCCTAATCGATTATTCTCGTTTAACTCATTAAACGTCTTAATACCATCTAGACGACGCCTAATCAAAAACAATCTAAAGATCGATTTTTGTAGATTTTAGGTGTTTACAGACCGCCTAGCGCCTAAGCGCCGGCCACCACCGATTTTTAGAACACTGTTGTGATGCCGTTTAAATATATAAATTGGATAATATATAGCTTGAGCCAACAACATGTTGGTGCAGTGGTTGAGCCACTGGCCACCTTTGAAGGAGGTCAGGGGTGAGTTTCTTAGTTTGTATTAGATTTCCTTTCTGTATTTGTATTTCTGTATTTGTAATGGCCGGGGGTCCTTCGGAAACAGCCTCCCTATTGTATAGGGGCATGGTCTGCGTACAGCTACCCTCCTCAGACACCACTTTGAGTGGTATTATAATTTATAACTGAATAAGCTAAGTTTTTTTTTAAGTATATAGCTTGACGGTGCTTGGGTAGCTGGATTCCATTCACACATAACACAAGTATATTTTATTGTAAAAATAGTTGACATAAGGATAGATATTTATGTTTCATATTAATTAGCCTAAAATGTATTGGAATACACATGTTGTACAATCTATCCCATAAGTGTAGAGGATGCTCAGTTGGTGATTACTGATTCATCTATCTACTTTCTAGTCGAACACAACCCTTGAACAGGGTAGTATTGGGAGAACACATTATCATATTTTATTTAGAACTATAAATTATTTCAAGCCCTGAAACTAGATGCATCCGACTTTCCCGATACCAGAACATAATAACATAGTCTCTGTCTGCAGTCCTGGCCAGAATAACATAAGTCTGCCTGTGTTTGGCCGTGATTAAATTGTGTTCCGACATAGATATTATGACAAGTTTAAATCTGTTGTAGGTGTATTCGGTTGCTAGCTAGCCTATCAGCTTGTATTTTCCGTTTGATTTAGCCCACTGATTATGCATGCTTACCCGGATATGCAGTTTTTTTAGCTTGCATTTGCCGTTTGATTATTGAGTTTAAAGTTTTCGCATTATTAACTCAAAAAGCTTATGTGGAGGAATTTATCTATGCTGCGTCAGGAAGGTTGTGGGTGACAAGTTGACAACGAAGAGAAAGTGACAAAGCATGGTTTGATGACATCAAAGCATGAAATGAACTACTTTGTGGTTGTCCAATAGTAGCTTCTGATTTTTATTTTATTTTTTCACATTTAAACCCTTAGCTAAATTGTCTAGGTAGCATAAATTATAGATAATATGTAAAAATTGTAGCACTTCAATCACAATTATTCTTAGCACAAATTTAAATAATTAAGATTTGGTTGGCTATATTTGTCGAATCAACATTCCTTTTAGTATAATTATACATGATTAAAATATAAATAATACCATTGGAGCATGCACCATTCTCTTTAGGTAAAATTTTAAAATTAACTATAATCAATAAAAAAAATTAATCCATTTCGATATTAGCGTTGGTGCATCTCAACGTGGTTATAATGGTTGGCTAAAATGTTATAAAATACTGATTATGTAAAATTTATTAAAAATAGGGCTTTTCTCATAAATACCCCAACATATAAATATTTTTGCAAAAGTACTGTTATTTTAAAGTTCTTTTGCAAAAATACCGCCTTTTAGAAAAAATTGCAAAAATACGGGATGCAACTATATTTAACCAGATGCAACTGTTTTGACAATTTGGTAAAAATACTATCTTATTTGTAATGGCTGCGTAGCAGGTTGCATCTGGTTGAATGTAGTTGCATATGCAATTGGATGCAACAAAAAATTCTAATTCTAATTTTCTTTTTTTTACAAACTTCCAAATCTATATAAGGGCTGAGCATCATCAAAATATGGAAATTGAACTTTTAGTTTTTAGTTGCATCTGGTTGAATGTAGTTGCATATGCAACTGAATGCAACTAAAAATTGTAATTTTCATTTTCATTTTTTTACCAACTTACAGATCTATATAAGGGCTGAGCATCATCAAAAAATGGAAATTGAACTTTTAGTTTTTAGTTGCATCTGGTTGATTGTAGTTGCATATGCAACTGAATGCAACTAAAAATTGTAATTTGAATTTTTATTTTTTTACCAACTTCCAAATCTATATAAGGACTGAGCATCATCAAAATATGAAAATTGAACTTTTAGTTTTTAGTTGCACCTGGTTGAATGTAGTTGCATATGCAACTGAATGCAACTAAAAATTGTAATTTGAATTTTCATTTTTTTACCAACTTCCAGATCTATATAAGGGCTGAGCATCATCAAAAAATGGAAATTGAACTTTTAGATTTTAGTTGCATCTAGTTGAATGTAGTTGCATATACTGAATGCAACTAAAAATTATAATTTGAATTTTCATTTTTTTTACCAACTTTCAGATCTATATAAGGACTGAGCATCATCAAAAAAATGGAAATTGAACTTTTAGTTTTAAGTTGCATCTGGTTGAATGTAGTTGCATTCAGTTGCATGTGGGGGTGTAAATGAGCCGAGTCGAGCCTGAACTTTAGAATGTTCATGTATGGTTTGTTAAGAAATTATCAAATTCGAACTCGAGCTCGAACTTAAATCGAACCAAAAAAATGTGTTTGAGCTCGGTTCGTTAATAAAAAATGTTCGCGAACGGTTCACGAACAACTCATGAACATGTCTCATGAGCTTGCTCACGAACTTTTATTTCGAACAACTCATTAACCGTGTTCACGAGTTTATTCACGAAATTGTACTAATGAGCAACTCTTAAATATTGGAGAAACATATTCTTATTAATATTTCACGAAAAACTTGTAATCTACTTAAAAGTTAACTAATTATTTTGTAAATCGTAAATAAATATCAATTTTCTTACAAAATAATATAAATTAAATTAAATTTATATATTGTAAACTTAAAATATTATTGATCGTTACTGTCATCATGATCATACAAAAATACTAGTTTATTCTACATAAAATCTATAAAATACCATAATCAGACAAAAATATTATTGTTCTTACATTGAAAATACAATCTTATATGTAAATTTTGACATATATTATACATTTACTATATTATCTCCTGATATTCGATAAATTCGAAATACAAATTTATAAAAATCTAATTAATAATGTAATTGTTGTATTAAAATAACTCATTTTGGTCTTTGAATTACATATCTGCATGTATAGCAAGTTATTTTAGTTTTAAATTTTATACAATCATTAAGATATATTAATACCTTTTTATATATTTAAGTAGTATATATAAATTTATACGAGAGAATTACCAAAATGCCTATTTTTCACAAGTTTTTGCCCAAAATACTGATTTTGAAAAAAATGGCCCGAAATACCGACGGGATACGGAGAATCGTCCTCCGTGTTAGCATAATACGGAACACCGTGTTCCGTATTACGCATGATACGGAACACCATCTTCCGTGTTAGCATGATACAGAACACGGTGTTCCGTATCCGTGCATGATACGGAACACGGTGTTCCGCAACACCCCATGATACGGAACACGGTGTTCCGCAACACCCCATGATACGGAACACGGTGTTCCGCAACACCCCTCATATCACGATAGACGGTGTAGCGTTTTCAGTCAGTAAAAAGGGCCAGTATGACTCCCATATGAATATTTTGGGCCATCACATCATTAATATTTAATATTAAAATTTAGTACTCAAAATAGTGTAATGTTCAATTTGATTAAATATTTTTGACAAATATAAACTAGTTATACTAATTGCAAGACTTAGTTGTTATTATTGTTATTATTATTATTATTATCATTTCTATTTTTGAAATATTACTATTATTATTATTAATAATCAAAATTATAAAATATACAATTATAATATCTAACATAACATATAAGATATTTTAATTAATGCTAGTTTATTGATCTAATAACATATAAGATATTTTAACATAACATATAAGATATTAACTTGTAATCTACTTAAAAGTTAACTAATTTTTTTGTAAATCGTAAATAAATATCAATTTTCTTACAAAATAATATAAATTAAATTAAATTTATATGTTGTAAACTTAAAATATTATTGATCGTTACTGTCATCATGATCATACAAAAATGCTAGTTTATTTTACATAAAATCTATAAAATATCATAATCAGACAAAAATATTATTGTTCTTACATTGAAAATACAATCTTATATGTAAATTTTGACATATATTATACATTTACTATAGTATCTCCTGATATTCGATAAATTCGAATTACAAATTTATAAAAATCTAATTAATAATGTAATTGTTGTATTAAAATAACTCATTTTGGTCTTTGAATTACATATCTGCATGTATAGCAAGTTATTTTAGTTTTAAATTTTATACAATCATTAAGATATATTAATACCTTTTTATATATTTAAGTAGTATATATAAATTTATACATCATTAATATTTAATATTAAAATTTAGTACTCAAAATAGTGTAATGTTCAATTTGATTACATATTTTTGACAAATATAAATTAGTTATATTAATTGCAAGACTTAGTTGTTATTATTGTTATTATTATTATTATCATTTCTATTTTTGAAATATTACTATTATTATTATTATTATTAATAATAATCAAAATTATAAAATAAACAATTATAATATCTAACATAACATATAAGATATTTTAATTAATGGTTTGTATAATTAATAATAGTTTCGAGAGTATGTTCTAATAATCAAACATATATTATATGTATAAGATTATTCATCAAATTTGTTTATGAACCGCTAGTGAACTCATATACAGCATGTTAACGAGCTTAGTTGTCGAACTTATTCACGAACATGTTCATGAGCCATGTTCACGAACACGTTAATCGATCTGGTTCACGAGCTATCGAGTCGAACTTTACCGTGATCAAGTTCAGCTCGTTTTTAAATCGATCCTTAAAATCATGTTCAAGATCGACTTGTTTGTAAATTGAATCGAAGCCGAACCGAACACCGAGTCGTTCGCGAGTGTATCGGTTTATTTACAGCCCTAGTTGCATGTGATTGCATTCAATTGCAACTGTTAGAAAAAGAAAGGTATGAGTGCCCCTACGGGGCCGATGGAAAACAAATCGGAGATGGAGGGAGGAGGGCGGAGATGGAGGGAGGAAGAAGAATGGAGGTTGGAGAAGAATGAAGGTTGATTTGATTCATCATAAGAGCTGACAATCGTACTGTATAAACTTGTTAATTCAATTAATTGGTGAGATATATAATTATAGATAGGGCTGCACAAAGGTCCAAAACCGGACCGGACCGACCCGGACCGGATCGAAGACCGAATTTATTGAATTCATGGACCGGGAACCGGACCAATCATAAACGGTTTGGGGACCGGACCAGACCGAAAAAACGGGGACCGGACCGAAACCGGACCGGTATGGACCGGTTAGTTAATATTTTATAAAAAAAATTAATTTTTATAATTTAATTTTCATTCTTTGTTGATATTTAAATTACTTGGTAAGTTAATTTAAGTTTAAGAATATGTAAATGTCATATTATTTGTAAAATAACATTAATTTGTGTAATTATAAATTATATAGTATGAAATATGAAATTTAATCATTTATATTATAGTGTTTATATATACTATTTCATAAATTTATGATTTACCAATATGGATCACTAAAATATGTTATATGTTAATATTTAATCATTAAACTATATAATTTAAAAGACAAAATAGTGTAAAATTAACTATATACAAAAAATCCGGTCCGATCCGGTTCGAACCGAGTGTTTTCAGGATTTGGACCGGACCGCACCGAAAACCGGATTTTTTTATTTTATGGACCGAGGACCGGACCGGTTATATCGGTCCAGATCGGAAAGTTGTGCAGCCCTAATTATAGATACATATATAAGAGTTGCATCGTAACTGATGAATGTATTAACTGAGCTACGAATATGAAGAAGACAAATTGATAGAATTGAATGAATAAAGATGAAATATTTACTTGCTTGCAACCCCTAATTTACAGCTCCGATGGCATAATCACGTTGTTCTCATTTTTTTTAATATATTTTTTTTCTTTTTTTCAACATAAATTGGGGTTGATGAAGAAGAAGGGAGGTTGGAGAAGAGGAAGTGAAGAAAGGAGGTTGGGGAAGAATGAGGTTGAAGAAGATGGGGTATATTTGCAATTAAGATAGTATATTTGCAATTAATTTGAAAAGATAGTATTTTTACAATAACTAATTAAAAATCTAGCATATTTGTTAAATTCCCTTAAAAATAAAATATATTATTTTAATATGACAACAAATGATGTGGAGTTTTACTACAAATCTCTTTTAATATCTATAATTTTAATTAAGGGTAATATATCATTAGAATGCAAAAAAAATTACACATTTTTTATAATTCTTATTTATGGTAGTTGATTTTAATTTTTTCCTCTTAAGTTAGTAAATTATTTATCACATAACACGGTTAATTTTTTATTTTTGTTTAAGTGTGATAAAGTTGAGCAGACAAAGCAAGTTGAGGTAGCTCAGTTGGTTGAGCTTATTGCTAGTCGACCAAGAGTTTCTGGGTTTGATACTCGATTACCACGAGATTTGTCAATGAACATATACTCATCTTAAAAGACTATAAGACAAAATATTAAAAAAAAAAAAAAAAAAAAAGTTGAGCAGACAATAAACACGCCTTGGTGGCCAACTTGACCGACCACATCGTTTGCCTGTCAAACCAGTCCATTGATTTGGGGCCAATGGGCCATCGATGATGCTCAATTGCATTGGCCGAAGGAACTAATTTATGTTTTGACAATTACACTGCCTTCGCGTTTTTTTTTTTTTTGACGGGTCACTGCCTTCGCGTTCGAAACAAGCTAATACTACATACAAAGAGTAAATATTTGTTGTACTCGTGTGGTTGGTGTTAATTTATATTCCCTCTATCCCTCTAATGTTTGACACGCATTTTAAGGTGCATTTTAAGGATAGTTTTATAACTTATTTTTGATATTTTCTTTTTTTGTATAAAAATAAAATTGTTCTATTTTTATACAAAAAAAGAAAATATCAAAAATAAGTTAAAGAACTATCCTTAAAATGTACCTTAAAATGCGTGCCGGAAACTGGTCCGTAAACGTAAAGAATTCGGAGGGAGTACAAATTAAGAATTGTCATATCTAGATGAAATCTTTATACTGTATATGTTAGTAGAAATTTTTAGGAGTCTGAACTCTTATCTTATTTTTGTTAATTAAGTGTATTTTTTTAAAATTCTTCTATTATTTGAATTTTAATTTATCACAATGAAACTGAAATCTAAATAAAGAGCAAATATAAAAAGTATTTATTGGAATTATTTATTTTAAGTTATAAGCGACCTTTAAATTCGGATAAATATAGTGTTTTGATTTGTAGTTAAACAAACACATAGTAGGAGCATTGAGTAATTTATTTAATGTTTTTAATATTATTTGATAAAAAATAATATCATTGTTTTGGGGTGAAGGATCAAAGAGGCCGCGGTAACGCGAATCAACGACCAAAATAAAAGTCATGGCCCTCTCCTACCCTATTTCAGAAATTCGGCCCTAAATACCCCATGAATACGGGGTTTCGTCTGCCGTAACACGTATTGCGCATATTCGTCTGCCGCATCAAGGGCTAATATGCTGCATCGTCTGCCGAATCAAGGACCAACACGGCAGACCATGTTCCGAAACAAGTGGTGATACGAGACCCGAAGTAGCGCAATAGAGCTTTTTTTTTTGAAAAAAAGATACGGAACGCGATTTGGCGTGTTTTGGAGCAGGGGAGGGCCAAGAATCTATGAATGGTCCATTTTGGTAGTTATCTCATTTTTTTGCTAATTAAAACAAAAAAAAAATTACTTAAAATGCCAATCCACAACTAACATAAATAAGTATGCACAAGGAACTAGTATGAAATTTTCAATAGACAATTGGTATGGCAATTCATAATTAATATTTATAATTTTATGTGTTGCACAAATTTTTAAGTTACTTTTGTAATTTATTTAACATTTTAGCTTGTATATCTGTATTATTTTGTGTGGGAGTTGTTTTATGTTGATAAGTAAATACGATATCATGTATCTAAATGCAAATTGGAGGACAAATGTACCACATTCTCACCTCCATAGATCTATATATATACTCTAAAAAATTTTGTATCAGCCACCTAAATTTTCTTTAGCTTTGTTCGTTCAAAGGTCCAAGCTTGTTTTGCACATCCTCAATCTCTAAATGGCTCAGGTACGTATCACTAGCTAGCTGCACCTCTGTTCTTGATAATTCACATCTTTCTATCCTAATATCTATGCCATAAACGTCTATTTTAAGACAATATCATTTATCTGTTTTCTCTTGCTCTCTACTTGTAGCAGAAAGTGGTATTGAAGCTTCTAACCATGACTGATGAGAAGACAAAGCAGAAAGCCATTGAAGCTGCTGCTGATATTTACGGTATAACTACCATATTTCGATGCACCATATCAATATACGTCCAACTAGTGTGTTTTTAAACGCAAGTCTTGTCTGCCTATAATTAATCAGGATCACCCTGATGCCCTGATCGTATTAATATACTATTTAACCTATGCCAGTATATGTTAATTTGATTGTGTTTATAGGAGTGGATTCAATAACAACGGACTTAAAAGAGCAAAAAATAACAGTGATCGGGGAAATGGATTCGGTGGCAGTCGTAAAAAAGTTGAAGAAAGTTGGGAAGGTTGATATAATCTCTGTCGGGCCAGCTAAAGAAGAGAAGAAAGAAGAAAAGAAAGAGGAGAAGAAAGAAGAAAAGAAAGAAGAAAAGAAGGATGAGAAGCCTGTAGAGAAAAAAGAAGAAGAAAAGAAATGAGATTACTATCAATCATCATCTACCTAAGTTTATTTGATCCATTGCCGATATTATACTACTTTATGAGAATTAATAAAACTGTCGTTTTTTTTAGCTTGATTGGATAGCTTAAGTGATAAAGGATGTATTTTCTGGCGTCCAGAGGTCATGGGTTCGATGCTCATCTCGAGAATGTTCTTAGAACAGATACTAAATTGTAAGGCATATAAGCTTACACAGTAAAATAATATAAAACTGTTTTTTGGGTAATTTTATTACATTCACTGATATAAACGAATTTAGAGAAATCAAATACACTTGAAAATCTACGAGTGTTCCTACACACTTAAAGTTTGATTCTATAATCTTTCATTACACTCAAGTCTCTAGTTAAAATAATTGTAATGATGCTCGACCAATCGACAAGCTCATTGGCAAATTAAAAGGAGTGCATTTTATTTCAGTTCTTGTGTGTTCAATATACTCTTATTCATATACACAGTCAAATTCGAACACAATTTTTTGGGTTCTTTGAGCTTTTAAGCTTGGCTAGTTCTATAAGAAAAACTTGAATGCAATAAGCAAAAACTGAGCTGCTCCAAGATGATTTCTATCTAGTGCAAGTAGAAAGCTATGCCGTGAGGATATTGGGATAGCCTAATGGCAAAGATTTAAGATTCATTTCCAGCCTTCTTCCACCACAAGGTCATGAGCATTATCTCCTCTTATATATATAAACTAAGTAAACTACCCAAAAAGAATACAAGTTATGCTGTAGATACCCACAGAATCACTAAAGTATACAAGTGATGGAAAAACAATTCATTCATTACCATATATACAAACAAATAATAGAATCCCCCTCCCCCTCTATATGCAGGCCTTTTCACTTGCAAAGCAGTAAAAATGCAACAGTGTTTAAAATTTAGGCGCTTCAGCTAAATTATTATCACTAACTCATTCGCTAGACTATTTAGCTGACATTTGCATCTCACACATTGTCAAGGGATCATTTTCCCTATATATAATGGCCAAATTAGCAAATTTATGTGGCATTCATTCTGTAAAACAAATTCCAGTATAACATACTCTTTACCTGCAGCTTCATCCATTAAAATTTTAAAATTATACTTCAGTGCACCCATATGAGTTGCGAAATTGCTATGTCTTCTTTCCATTCTTGAGATTACGAAGTGACATAACAAGTTGTTGCCTTTCACCTTCTACCTCCGCAAACTTGAGACTAATCTCTGAGTATTTGTCTTGCATTTCTCGCAGTTCTTCTTCCATATGTTTGTTTCTTTCATTTAGCAATGCAACTTCACTTGATAAGGTTTGAATAGAACAATCATCGCTTGCATCACGATTGGACTTTTTATCTGATAATTTTTTTGTGCCGCTGTGAAAACATGTAATAAGAAAAATCAAAACGCATAAACCATTCATCATTTAGAAATGAAAACACATCAGCACAATTAACATGAATGACAATAAAGGAGGTAGGTGCAGTCACACAAACGTTGCATACCTTTTCACAGTTTCAGATTGCCTGGCTGCTGGAGGTCTCGTTTGCATAGCATGTCTATTCTCCTGTACATTAAATTTTGTTACCTCCAGATTTGCTTCATATTCATGATCTATGAGAAGTTATTATATGTGAAGAATCTATCCAAAATCTCCGAGGAACATAAAATTCAATATGGTGGTAGGTATATCTTGTTTCCTATGGGTAGAGGAATTTAAACCTTCTATTCTCATGACTGCTTCATAGAGTTTTCCGTTACAATTTTGCCCTGCATTCTATTCAGTTATATGTTATCTGTAAATTAATTAGTTGTTCATTCTAAAGATACATCCCATAAAGTTCTCATTGCAGTGTACGTGTATTTACAGACCTACGATATACGTGTGTCGCACCGAGACTGAGAAGGATGTGTTAAATAAACTGTCTTACATAGTTGGCTGATATAAAGTCACAGGACCTAAGATGAGAACAATTAAATTTCCAAATTCCCACAAACTTTTATTAAGCTATACTGCTTCAGCTCGTGTTAATCAAGTTTGTTGAAAGTAATAAGGAAAGTAGGGAACTCGTAAAAATGAAACTTTTTCTAGCATATGAACCATTGTTCCCGCTTTTATATATCTCAACCATAACATATTATGTCGTATGCTGGAAATGGAAAATGTACCTCATGAGATTTCACTTTGTCTGATATTGCACCTTTGGAAGTCCTTCCTCTTGTGGCAACATGTTCACTGTTACTCTTTATTTTTTTGTCCAGATTGCTGATAACCTCATCCTTCTTCTTCAGTTGACCCTCTAATTCAGAAACTTGTTTTCTTAGACTTTCTTTCTCCAAGTCGATCTGAAGCATACAATGTTTTAACTCATTATATTGAATGTTTTGATTTTCCATTTCTGACTGCAGTGACCCAACTAATATTCCCTTTTCATCTTTCAATGTTTTAAGGGTAGTCACTTCCTCCTTCAATAAGTCAACTGCCTTTGTCGACAAAGCAAGTTCCTTCTCTAGTTTCTCTCTTTGCTTACTCAACATTTCTTGACTTGCGTCGTGCTTCTGAATACTAGCTAATTCATTATTCTTAGCTTCAAGTTGTCGGGACATCTTCTCTATTTGTTTTGTTTGCAGATTAATTTCATTTGAAAGTTCATGCACCTTCCCTTCATACTGATCTTTCAACAATCCAAGATCTCCCTCAGCTTTTTGGAGCATCTGCTCCAATACACTTTTCTGCAAACGCAAATCATCAGCTTCAGCAGCAGTTCTCTTGGAGATTCTTTCATTTTCATCTAATTTGGATGTCAAATCAAGGGAAAGCTTTTTGAATTCTTCTTGAAGGCGCTCAGTAGAGCTAGCATTACTCCACCTTGTTTTTCTCAAGGCCTCTTCCGCTCGAATGGCTCGCTGCTCCTGCTTAACATTGGCTTGAGTCACAGCTTCAAGTTCATCTTCGAATTCTCGTGCTTGTTTCTCTAACTGTTCCTCTAGATTCTTCACCATGGACTCAAGTTCTTCTATGGTATCCAAGGATTTCGAAAATTCATAGTCCTGCTTATTGAGTTTCTTCTCTAAAATATCCATCTGGACTTTAAAGTCTTCTATGATAGCCAAAGATTCTGAATATTCACTTTGAATCTTGGTCTGCAGTATATGACTTTGCTCCAACTTTGTTGAGATGTCTTCTTTTTCCTGCTTTATGGTATCATAGTCCAAAACAAGGGCTTCCATGTGCAAATTTTGTTCTTCTTTGTCTTTCTTGTACACCTCAATTTCCCCACATAGGACGGTAATTCGCTTCAATAGTTCTTCCTTGGCTTTATTATCCCCATTATTAGTCTGTCTTCGTGCTTGCTCATCTGTATCCAGATCCGTATCAGAAGTGGAAGTTTCTGAAGCATCTTCTTTAACATTTTGCATAGCCTTAATTCTGTTAGAAAGATGAATAACTTCCGTACTCTTTTGTTCCAGCTTTTTGTTAAGATCATTCACCACAAGAATCAGTTCGGAGTTTGAGTCTTCAGTCTCGTAAAGTTGTGAGCGCAATTTTTTGTTCAAGTCCTTCTCGCGTCTAAGCCGTTGCATCATATCTTCAGGCTGATCCCAAACATCTTTAGTCTCTACTTCTCCCTTGGATGACTTAAGCTGTTCACACTGTTTTTTAAGTGCAACATTCTCCTCTTTAAGACCAACAACTTGTATTGACAATTCCTGTCCCTTTTTTCCTTCCTTTGCAATTTGTTTCCTGAGAGATTGCAATTCCAGTTCTGATAACTCAGCCTGTCTTTCCAACATATGGACCTCATTTTTCAACCATTCAACAGAATTCTTTGGTGCGTCTTGCGACCTGTCTCTAGCAAAAGTCTCCGCTGGGCTGCTTGTGAAATCCACCAAACTTCTATCTGAAGCTGAGCCAACCGACCAATCAGTGTTGAATGGCTGATGCACTTGTTTATCTTTTGGAACCTCATTTTCCGTCCTCTTTGGTGGCAAAGAATTCCATCTCACGGGCATAGAGTTTCCAGCATTTTCTGTCTTGTCAGATCGACGATCACTCAAGCTGTTGCTCCGTTCAGTTTCAGGAGATGTTTTTAAATCATCATCCTGAACAACACAAGTAAAATTTTTAATAATCCACTTCCAACTAAACTACAAGACACTTAAAAATTTGTAGAAAAAGTTGCTAACAGGAGGCCTTACTTCAAGGAAATCAAGGCCACTATCTTCAAATGGATCAACCAGTTGACTTTTCAAGCTTTTTGGATCTTCATTTTGTCCACCATCTCTAGAACTTTAAATTAAAAATAGCTTCTATTATAGCAACTCTAAAAATTGAAAATTTTTAAGCAACTCTAATCGAAAAATAAAAGCTTAATATTGACCTCTTTTCATCATTTTCCTGCATCTTCCGAATGCCAATCTGTACCAAAACATAACTATCAATAAGGGGGGTTCTTGGTTTTTATTATTATTAAGATTACACTTGCGTTATTAATGAATTCCACAGCCAAATAAAATTTACTACCCCAGTCCAAAACAACATAAACATCAATGTACTCAACAAGAAGGCACTTACATTCAAACAAGCACCTGAATCCGTGAAACTAAGAGGCAAAGAAACCAGCAATGGCTGTGTAGCCTCTGCAAATTCCGCAAAATCAAGTGAAGCCTCACCTAAATAACCCGATTTCGAAGAACCCTAAAGAAAACTTAAACCATATTACAATCCAATAATATAAAGATCCAAACTTTACAACAAAAATGGAAGAAATTCTTACTGTAGAGACAATAAAATGAAAGACATTTTCTTTATAGATCCCAGTACTTGAATCTTTAATCAACTTGATAGTTTCATAAACAGGGGCTTCCCACAAACAAGTACCATCTACAATTGAAGTCTTGGGTAATTTAATTGTTGGCTTTCCAACACTTTCTGGTACTATAGATATCATCACTTTCTTTTTGCCTTTAAAATTTGGCACCTGAAATAGCATAGTTAACAAATTAACAACCAAAAACCCACATTACATTTTGTATGCATAGGAGTACATACTTATCAACAAATAAATGTACATAAATGCTCTCTCTCTCTCTATCTCTCTCTCTCTCTCTCTCTCTCTCTCTCTCTCTCTCTCTCTCTCTCTCACACACACACACACACACACACACACACAATCTCTCTCAAATCTCTCTCTCTGATATGTACCTGAGTAGCTTGAAATTGCAACTCAAAAACAGCTTTGATCTTCTGTTTGTCACTTCTCCATCTTGAGGATTTGAACATCTTTTCTGGGTTTTTTGAAAGATTTCTTGGGATTTGAAACAATGGGGGGATCAGCCTTTTGGATATAGATTGGTTCTTGACGTAAAGCTAAAGGTAATTAGTACAAGTACATGAGTTGTATGAATAGAAAGTGTTAAGAGCGGCTAGAAAGATGATTCAGTAAAAGCTTCTGACTGGGGCTTTGGTTAGGATGGATGTAATGTAAATCCAAGTTGTCATGTCATTACATACATAATAACAAAACATAATACTGCTCAGCCTCATAATACGCTGTGATTATTATAATTTTATATAAGTAATCCATTAAGGTCTAATCAGCAAAATTTAATTTATGTTTTTACTCATTAGTCCTTGATGCTTTCATGGTCCCTTAAAAGTGACACAATTAAATATTAAATTTATTATTTGTAAGTGTAACTAACAATTCGGCAAATTTTAAAAATCAGATATTTATGTACAAAAATATCAGTATTAATAATCTTTTTGGCAGGGTGTAAAAAGTTTTTTAAATTTCAAAATGGTCGAATTAATTAAATATACATTTATGACAAACAAAATTTATCACAAGAACTTCACTCGCATTTACCTTTTTGATCTTTTTGAGTACTGAATTGTGTGGGAATAAGATGAGAACGAAATGTTATCTTTTCCGCGTGTCCTTCACAAATCTACACCAAATTTATTATAGTAAACAATCAAAGATTTACTTTTTCTAATTGATTACCTTTTTCTGTATATAATTTTCTGTGAAGTTTTTTTTTTTTGACATATTAATAACAGATTTCAATAATAACTTGGTTCATTCGAGACAACTCCCCAATTAACCGTACAACCAGGTTAAAAAATAAATGAACGAGCTAAATAATTAATCGCATTATTTCCGAATTATTTAAACAATTGAATACAAGTATTTTTAAAATTAGAAATGACTTCAATAACCGTCCGAACAATCTAATTGACCCTCACACTGTTCCCTTGATATAGTCAACTATGTTTTTATTGTTTCCTTGGTAGACAATGGTAGTGAATATGTCACTGTGTAAAAACAATAATTATGGAAATTAACTTTAAATTTGTTATAAATTTTGATCAAAATCAATCATTTATTTGTCAATGCCACATTATTTTCTATATTTGTCGTTTGTTGCCTTGTTCATGCATCATGCATGGGAAATAAATCACATTAATATTGCTGGTAGGTGAGAGCTGATATAAATCATGAATATAATGACAAAATATAGTTTATTTGAAATTATGCTATTCCTTTTTTCACAACTCACATGTCCTTTTTAACTTTTTTAATAATCAACCAAATTGATTAATTTTTAATTAAACATTAAAAATTATTCAATTATTATTTTAATTATTATTATTAAAAATCAAAAGTTACATTTTAAAATAAATTATGTGTACTTTTTAATGATATAATTTTTTTTTCTTTTTCTCAATTATATAGTATATATAAATTTCGGTCAAACTTTAATCAACTTGATTAGTCAACTCAAAAATAAAAAGCACATGTATAATGGGAGGTGGGAAATATCATGTTTTTGTGTGGGTGGATGGAAACTTCTTTATTTATTAAAAATAACTTATTAATTAGTAATAAATATTTATTCTTAACATAATTCGGGATGGGTAAGAGTGGAATCACGATCTTAAAAAAATAATTTTTTATCACTTGAATCATTCGAACGTGTTTTTTCCTTAATGTGATAATCACGGAAAGTTTATGCAACAAATTAAGTGTGTGTTTTGGTATCCTAGAATAAGTAATTTTTACCTTAAAATTATTAAGTATGGTATAAGGTATAAGTAGATGAAGACTTATAATGAGGATGTTTGGGGGAACTTTTTTTGGGAATAAGTCAACTTATTTTAAGATAAAATTAGAGATTCTTAACTTTCCAACTTATTTTCCAACTTATTTTTGCAACTTATTAAATCTAAAACATACATTAAATACTTGTATAAAAAAATTCAAAATATAAAATTTTTGCCCGGAAATAAATCCATAAGTTCTTAATATAAGCTCAACCAAAGAGGCACAATGAATAAGTATCATATATAAGTTATGGAGAATAAAGTTCCTGAGATTATTATCTCGTGAAATTTAAGTGAGGTAATAGAACAATATCCAATGTTAATATGACACATGTCATATATATTTAGATGGAAATTTATATTTGTGCATGTATAAGGTAATTTCATTACGGTATCTTCGATAAATTTCCTGAATTAATCTCATGAACTTTATTCTCTAAGTTATAAGTAGATGAAAACTTGTAAGTTATAAAGAGAATTTGTATAATATGTCCCAAATTAATAGATCATTTTACGAATATGTCCCATCATATTGATTTACTAATTATATGTTCCATTATCGGTTTTTAAGTTTTATAAAGACCAATATATCCTTTTTTATTAATTAATTACTAGTATAAGTATACTACAATTTTAAAATTTTAATAACTAAAAAAAAATATTTTTTATATTTTTTAGAACAGACCCGCCTGGGGCATTTTTTTTAATTTTAACCGTAAAATAAATATTTTTTTTTGTTTTTTTTCCTACACAGGCGCCGCCAGGGACACCTTTAACCAAATAAAATATTAAAATTTATAATTTAAATTAATCAAATCATGTTTTTATGAGACATTATATTTTAAAAAAATTTGATTAAAAAGGGTACAATGGTCCTTTTCTGTTAAAATTTGAATGAAAAACTGATTTTAGGATAGATTTGAAATTTCAAATATATATAGGACATATTTACAAATCATGTTTTAAATTAGGATATATTATTAAAAAAACCCAGTTATAAAAGTGTTTGGATAAAGTATTTATAAATTAGTAATATATTTATTAAATTAAATTTTTAAAAATAATGATTTGATTACAATAATTTCAACACATGCATTTGAAATTAAAAAAAACATTTAAAATTACTTAAAAATGTAAAATTATTAATTATTAAACAAACAAATAAATCGAGCATTAAGAAATAATTTGAAAGAATAATACATTGTTACAAATTTTCAATTTATTAATATATACATTATAAATTGAGTCAATTAATTGAGCAGTCAAATAATTCTCATAAGTTTTTATGCATTCATAAACTGTAGGTTGTCTTAAAAAGCATTCCCAAACAGGCCCTAATTTTTCTGCAGAACGCTGCAAAACTGTACAGTACCTTTTCTGCCTCTAATTAATTCAAATCTATCGGCTTATATTTTGACTGTGTATCAATGTATCATAATGGATCGTAGCATACAGGCTACAGCAAATAATTACAGTTATCTATTTTTATTGTGGTGCCTGCACTTGTCAATTTGTCATGTGCATTGGTAATAAGATTACACATTATCCTACCGTTATGGCCTTATGGGGAATGGTCAACTCTTCTTCTTCTATTCCAATTCCAAGCTATTTCAAATTGACACAGATTCAGATTCGTAAAATCAAATCTTTTAGCATTTAATATTTTTAGTAGTGAACTGCATTTCGCGATAGCTTAATAATATTGTTATGGACAAAATTTGCTCATCACTTTTATCGATCTCGTTCATAATTAGTGGCGTCACCCACTAGAAATAACCTAAATCACATGCTATATCTAAGTTAAATATTTAGAAAAATGAATCTCTGTGAAGCATTAGATTCAAGATTATTGAATTAGGCCCCTGAAGAGACAAGGCCTAGGCCAACATGAAAACAACCTCGTCCACTTGTGAAGGGCATCATCTCCGCAAGAACATCATTCTAGACAAAGGATTTGGTGTAACATCCCAAATCGATAAAGTAAGAGTGTTTGGAATTTTAATATTTATAAGTTAACAATTAATGTATATTAATTTGCTAATATTTTTGGATTGATCTATGATGGATTATTGGATCTGGTATGCATTCGATTGTGAATTTGAATGTTATAAATGTTATCAGAGTTCTACCCCGTAAGTGTAGAGGCATTGCCCGCGTTTTGTTAGTATGTTTGTGGACTCGACAAGGACGTCGATCCAATAAAATGGGGTGTTTGTAACATCCCGAATCGATTAGAATGAGAGTGTTTGGAACCTTTATAGATACAAGTTAATAACTAATGTGTACCAATTTGCTAACACTTTTGGAATGACATGTGGTGGGTTGTTGGGTCCGGTATGCATTCGATTGTGGACTTGGATGTTATACTTGGGTTGTCAGCTTTGACAAGTCTCTCATCTTCAGTAAGGCCTCGTTCTACTAAGAGGCGTCGCCCACTCGGGTATTGCAATGGAATAATCTCTCCAAAGTAGCTATATGAAGGACATTTGAGACTACGTACTTCGCAGCTATGGAAGAGGATTATGCTCCATCCAGGCTAGCAGGTGTCACCCTGCTAGGGCGGTCGAAGGACGTCACCCCTAAGTAATCTCGAGGTCAGTCCTATGACTAGCTATTTTTTTCTGTGTTTCACGGTGGGCGATGACCCCAATAATCTTGGGGCAATGACTTACACTCCGAGAAAATAGCTGGGTTTTAAGTCTCATGATGATTCAACTAAATGCGTGGCCTTTGTCCTATGGGCTTCTACACAAGGAAACTGAAAGGCATATGACAAAGCCTATTTGTAGTTCGAGAACTCAACTCAACTCAAGCTTAGTTTGTAATAAGTAAATAACTTTAACTGTCACAGGAATCTCAGAAGGTACTATCTGTCAAAAGGAAAATCCTAAAGTCAATCTATAGTTTTGATGTTTTACACGGGAAGAAGTTCAGATTGCTGATCAAGCCTCAGTATAGCATCAAAGAAGTGGATTTATTTCTAAGACAAAGATTTCTACAGTGACAGGTTCAGACAGTATATAGTGAAGTACAAGAAGGAGAAAGAGATGAGAAGAAAAATGAATCACATTTTTAATGTGAAAATTAAAGGACAGTCATTGAGGTTAGTCGTTCATGAACCAGACAGTACATGGAACGTCAACAAAATATTCAGTGGTATTCCTTTATTACTTTCAGTGATTCAGAAAAGAATTAAGACAATCCAAGGATATATAATTATTCTTGTTTAATTAATTTAAATCAAGTAGTCAATTTAATTAATTAATTAATTCATCTTGAATTAATTCTTTAATTAAATTAATTATTAGATTAATTAAATCAGATTAATTATTTAAGTAAGAATAAATTAAAATGATTATTTATTAATCAATTTTAATTTAATTATGAAAAATGAACTAGCAAGACAATCCCTGATTGTCTTGCCGATTGTCTTGAAGGTGTAAATCAGAACAGCAAGACAATCGGAGATTGTCTTGAAGAAGAAATCAATAAAGCAAGACAATTTCTAATTGTCTTGCCGATTGTCTTGATAATGATAATGTCTGAAAAGCTTTTGAAAAGTAGAATAAAAATCTAATTTGATTGTCTTGACGATTGTCTTGGCAGTTCAATTTGATTGTCTTGATAATGATAAAAAAGAAAAAGCTTCAGACAGAATGATAATTTTGATAAAGCAAGACAAAGATATCTGAATTTGATTGTCTTGCCGATTGTCTTGGAAGAACTTGATTGTCTTGACGATTGTATTGCCTATTGTCTTGGCAGTACAAAATTGGTTGTCTTGGAAGAATAAATTGTATTGACGATTGTCTTGGCAGTTATATTTGAAGACAAAGAGGCAATAATTGATATATATCAAGACATTTCGACAGAAGCAATCAGTAAGACAAGAACACAGAAAATATTACATTCAAGAACAGATTTCTCTCTTCTCTCTCATCAAGAACACATCACAAGAAGCAGAAAAATATATAGAAAATCAAGTTCATCTTATTTTTAATATCTGATCCGATAGAACTGATTTACTTGATACTCTTGTACTATTAGCGAGTTTTTACTCCTAATCTATATCTTGATTTTTATTAACAAATCAAGAAAAATTCATGTTGAATTTTCTAATTTGTTTTTATTAACTAGATATAAATTCTGTACTGTATTTGTAACAAACCCCTCAAGTTAATATAATTTTATATTCAACTTGAATTTTGTTTCATTTAATTCCGCTCAAATTTGTCAAAATATAAATTAAATTATCCGGACAAATTTCGATAAAACAGTACTGTTTGTATTCAACCCCCCCCCCCTTCTACAAACATATTGGACCTAACAATTGGTATCCGAGCCGATTGGTTGATACACAAATCAAAGATCCCATTTTACTCGATTAAAAATCATCCCCGAATTTTTTTAACTCTCTTAAAAAATTCATCATGTCTTCTAAAGTTGGAACTGTGAAAATTCCCATATATGACAAAAACAGTTATGATATGTGGAAGAACAAAATGTTAATGTTCCTCGAGGTTGCAAATCCTAAATACATGAAAGTCTTATCAGAAGGACCAATAATACCTTTTGGATTAATTCCTGAAGTTGTTACTGATGGAAAAGTTATTGCCCCTGCAAAGTTTGTACACAAAGATTCTTCTGAATTCACTCTTGTTGAAAGAGAGGAAGCTGGACTTGACATTAATTTAAGACTGATCTTAATAGATTCTCTAGACTCTGTAATGTACAGTCATGTGATTAACTGCAAGACTGCAAAGCAAATGTGGGAAACCATTGAAACTGTGAATGAAGGAACAGAGGAAGTTAGGGAGAATCGACTAGAAATTCTGACATCTGAGTATGAACACTTTCGATCAGCATACAATGAAAGTATTCAAGATGTGTTTGAAAGATATAACAAACTTGTCAACAATTTACAGATGCATGGCAAGTACTACACTCAGAAAGAGATCAACAGAAAATTTCTATTGTCAATGCCTGTTCATCTAGAACATAGGATTACAGCTATCAGAGAGTCGAGGAATCTAAGTGAAATTACTGTAGAAAGACTCTTTGGTGTTTTAAAAACCTATGAACTGGAACAATCTCAACAAAAGGAGATTTATGGAAAAGGAAGAGTTGCTAATACTTCTACAGCTCTTATTGTTGAGAACAAACAGGAAGTGGAAGATAAAGTTATTCAACCTTGTAATGTTGACAGTGGTAAGCTTGAAGTTGAAGTTGGTCAAACGAATGCTAGTCCAGATGAAGGAGACTTCTATTCGTTAGAAGAGCTAGATCAGTTGGAAGATGAGTCCATGGCTTTGTAGGTAAGGAAATTTAGTAACTTCAGATTCAGGAAGAATCCCAAGTTCAGGTACAAATCTAACTACAACAGGTTCCAGAGAGGAGGTTCTTCATCCTCAAGTAACAGAGGAGGTTACAAAACTGGAACAGTTGAAAGAAGTAAAATTAGATGTTACAACTGTAATGAACTTGGACATTTCGCTACTGAATGTCAGAAGCCAAAACAAAACCAAAGAAAAGACTTTGGATCTGAGAAGAAGAAGACAGGTAAAGCCTATGTGGCTGCTGGAAAGAGTTGGGATGATACAGACTCTGAAGATGAAGAGTATGGCAATCTTGCCCTGATGGCAAAATCTGATAACTCCAGTGGTACTTCATCTGAGGTATCATGTACTGAAAGTCAATATATTTATCAACTTAGTGATACACTAGGTAATGCTAATAGAGAGATTGAAAGGATCAATTTGTTAAATACAGATCTTAGTAATCAATTATCAGAATTACACGATGTACAAAATTGCCATGATAAACAAAAATCAGAAATAAGAATTCTAAAAGAACTTGAGAGGTCTTTAGCTTTGATAGTGGTTCAAAAACGTGAAACAATAGCTGAGTTAGAAATAAGAGTTAGTGCTACTTCTAATTCATGTAAAGTAGCTAAAGAGTTGTTTAACCAACAAGCTATTAATCAAACTTTAGGAATTGGGTTTGATTATAATGAAGCTATTGGACGAAAAAGCATTATTACCCCTAATCGTGTCAGTGCTGTAGAAAGGGGTATACCAATAGTGTTTAAGGGTGTTAGTAATCCACTCTTTAAGACATCCATAGCAGAACCTTTTGATACAACATCTTTAATCATTAAGGAAGAGATGCGCATTGAGGATTTAGCTAATGGCGTAGTCTTAGAAAGTAATCAAGTTGTTAAAAATGATGAAGATAGAAAGTCTGTGTTTAAGAAAACAGAAAGAGTTGGTGAATCTACTAGTTCCTTGAAAACTAGTAGTAGAAGTAACAACATGGATAAATGCAACAACATATCTACCATGAATGCTATTCCTGTTATTGATACTGCTCATAAGAAATGCAATGCTGTTAATTGCATGTCTTGTGCTTTTAATATAATGTCTGCTTACTTTAACGGTAATCATGCATGTGTTGATAAGAATGTTCCTAGACAGCATATGAGCAAAAATAAACATGTTAGATCCAGGACTGTAATACCACCTAATTCTAAGACTAGGACTCCAAGTCCTTCTCAGGATATGGTGAAGACATGGTTACCCAAGCTGAAACCAAAACAAGTTAAAGCTGTTTACAGGGTTAAATGTCCAGTACCTGAAGAAAATGTTGTTAAAATAAAAAGTGTTGCTTTACCTGATAAAGGTCAATTCTTTAAGTACTCCGGACCCAATCAAATTTGGGTTCCGAAGAAAGTCTAACCAATTTGTCATTGCAGGGTTTGAAACAGGTTGAACGAGTCATGTGGATTCTGGACAGTGGATGTTCAAGGCATATGACCGGAGATAGAGCCCTGCTGACAAATGTGGTGGAGAAGGCCGACCCAGTCGTTACCTTTGGAGATAACAGCAAAGGTAAAACTGATGGATATGGCAGATTAGAAGCTGGAAATGTTATCGTTGAAGATGTCTCTTTTGTGAACGGTCTTGAGCACAATTTGCTCAGTAGTCAATTCTGTGACAAAGGTTATGAAGTTCATTTCAACAAGAAGAATTGTCTAATATCACACAAGAGAAATGAAAGGCCACAGTTGACTGGAGTAAGAAAAGGAAACTTGTACATAGCCAATATGAACTCTGGAAGCACAGAAGAAATTAGATGTTTTTATTCAAAGGCATCCACTGATGAAAGTTGGTTATGGCACAAGAAACTTTCTCACCTAAACTTCAAAACAATGAATTCTCTACTCAAAAGAGAATTGGTGAGAGGTTTACCTTCGATTGAATTTACTCAGGAAGGTCTATGTGATGCTTGTCAAAAAGGATAGTTAAAAAGGGCAACTCACAGGAGCATTAACACATCATCAATAACTGAACCATTACAACTTCTCCATATGGATTTGTTTGGTCCAGTTAGTGTGATGTCCATGTCAAGAAAAAGATATGCTCTAGTGATTGTTGATGATTTCTCAAAATTCACATGGGTACTATTTCTGAACTCAAAAGATGAAACTCCACAACTGGTAGTTGATCACATTAAGTTAATTGAGCTGAACTCTAATCGTCCAGTGAGAGCTATAAGGTCAGACAACGGAACTGAATTCAAGAATGCAGTTCTAAATGACTTTTGCACTGAAAAGGGTATAACTAGACAGTACTCGGCTCCCAGAACTCCTCAGCAAAATGGGGTAGTTGAAAGAAAGAATAGAACCTTGATTGAAGCTGCACGTACTATGCTAAGTGAATCAAGGCTTCCATTGAGCTTTTGGGCTGAAGCTGTCAACACTGCATGCTATACCCAGAATCGTACACTTATCAATAAAGACTTAATGAAGACACCATATGAAGCTCTACATGACAAGAAACCAACTCTCAAGTACTTCCATGTATTTGGGACAAAATGCTTTGTGTTGAAAGAAGGAGAAGATCAAGGTGGTAAATTTGAAGAAAAAGCACATGAAGCAATATTTATTGGTTATACTAGAAGAGCCTACAAGGTGTATCTTATTGATCAACAGAAAACTATGGAAAGTGTCAATGTTACATTTGATGACACAAAACTCCCAAGTATCCAAAATGAAGATCCATCTGAAAAGCTTAAGTTTGATGACATGTCAGACTCCGATTCAGATGATGAAAATCAACCTGAAGTTGTTGCTGATAATAATAATCCAAATGTTGGTGATAATGATCAAGGTGATGCTGGTGAAAACAATGATAATTTTCAAGACACCACTGATACTCTTGAACCATCAACAAGTCAACCTGGCAACAACTCAGGGGGAGATAATGAAGGGTCAACAAGTCATACTCAACATCATACTGAAGATCAAGGCGAATCATCAAGATCAATTCTTCCCAGACAAACTGTTTGGAATAGAGCTCATCCTTTTGAGCTGATTCTTGGTGATCCAGATGTTGGTGTGAAAACAAGAAGAGCTTATCAGAATCAATGTAACTATTCTGGGTTCCTGTCTGTCATGGAACCTAAGAAAGTAGAAGAAGCTCTATCTGATCCTGATTGGGTGATTGCTATGCAAGATGAACTCAATCAATTTAAGCAACTAGAAGTATGGAAGCTGGTACCCAGACCTAAAGATAGAAAAGTGGTGGACACAAGATGGGTATTCAGAAACAAACTAGATGAAGATGGCACTGTGATAAGAAACAAATCAAGACTGGTAGCTAAAGGTTATTCTCAAGCTGAAGGCATTGATTATGACGAGACCTATGCTCCAGTGGCAAGACTTGAGGCCATCAGAATATTCTTGGCATTTGCATCCTATTCAAGATTCAAAGTTTATCAAATGGATGTCAAGAGTGCCTTTCTGAATGGTAAGCTAGATGAAGAAGTATATGTAGAACAACCCCCTGGTTTTGAAGATCAAGATCATCTGGACTATGTCTACTTTCTTTACAAAGCTATCTATGGTCTTAAGCAAGCCCCAAGAAAATGGTATGACACTCTTTCTGAATTTCTATTAGAAAATGGTTTTATAAGAGGTGTCATAGACAAAACGCTCTTCACTAAAAGACATAAGAATGATATAATACTAGTCCAAGTCTATGTGGACGATATTATATTTGGGTCTACTAATGAGCTTCTATGCAAGAAGTTTTCTAAGTTAATGCAGGGTAGGTTTGAAATGAGCATGATGGGAGAACTGAAATTCTTTCTTGGATTACAAATAAGTCAGAGACAAGATGGAATATTTATTTGTCAATCCAAGTACATCAAGGAGCTCCTCAAGAAATATCACATGGAGGAGTGCTCATCAGCAAAGACACCATCAACTATAGCTGTCAAAATTGGTTTATGTGAAAGTTCTGCCAAGGTAGATATCACAGGCTATAGAGGTATGATTGGCTCATTGCTTTACCTAACTGCTAGTAGACCAGATATAATGTTTGCCACATGCTTGTGTGCAAGGTTCCAAGCGAACCCTAAAGAAATCCATCTCACTGCTGTCAAAAGGATCTTAAGATATCTAAAGGGTACGTCTAATTTAGGCATCTGGTACCCTAATGAATCTGGTTTTACTTTAATTAGATATACTGACTCTGACTATGCAGGAAGTGTTGTAGACAGGAAAAGTACATCTGGGAGTTGTCAATACCTAGGTGGAAGATTGGTATCTTGGTTCAGTAAGAAACATCAAACAGTTTCCAACTCTACAGTTGAAGCTGAATATATAGCTGCTGGAAGCTGTTGTGCTCAAATCTTATGGATTAGGAATCAATTAATGGACTATGGCATTGTATTGGAAAATATCCCTATTTTATGTGATAATACAAGTGCCATAGCAATCGCCAGCAATCCTGTGCAGCACTCAAGGACAAAGCACATAGACATAAGGTAACATTTTATAAGAGAGCATGTAATGAATGGTACAGTGGAACTACTATTTGTAGGCTCTGGAGATCAAACTGCAGATATTTTTACTAAGTCGCTTAATGAATCTTAATTCACTAGAATTGTTAGTGAATTGGGTATGTTAAACAGTCCTAGTAATTAATACTGTTAATGTCTGAAATTTGATCTTTAATAATTTTGCAAGTGATTTTTATGTGAATATTTGTTGTTTGAAATCACTTGTATAATTATTTTACCAACTGATTTTCTTGCTTGCTTAGTTATTTTTCACTCTGTTTATTCATATTATTTAATACTTCATATTTCTGTATTTTTAGAATATTTGTAGATATTTATTTCTATTTTAATAATTATTTTATTAAATGTTTTGTAATGTTTGTCCTTTTGTTATTTATATTTGTTCTCGTAAAAAGATTAATCCATGTTTCTGTAAAATATTTATTTATAGTATTTTTAATAATATATTAGAGTGTATTTTAATTGGATTAATTATGCACATTAATTTGTATTTTATTAGCATATTATTAGCAGTTTAATTAATTGTCTTGTTTGTGATTATAATATCAAGACAATCGCCAGATTGTCTTGGAAGGTTATTTTGTTGATAATAAAATATTTTTCAGATTTTTTATTCTGTTTTTATTTTGTTTTACTCAAAACAAACGATTGTCTTGATAGTTTTGAACTACCAAGACAATCGGCAAGACAATCACGTGATTGTCTTGGAGTGTCTTTTCTATATTTTTTTTTTTAAAAAAAAAAGAAAATTAAATTAAAAAAATATATGTGTTTTAATTTATTTTAATCAGTTAAATACTTGATTGTCTTGATAGTATTTATACTACCAAGACAATCGGCAAGACAATCAACTGATTGTCTTGTAATGTTAGTTTGTATTGTTATAAAATTAAAAAAAATAAAAAAAAAATCTGTTTTCGTTTTATTTTATTTATTAGAATTGTAAACGATTGTGTTGATAGTGTTTATACTACCAAGACAATCGGCAAGACAATGAAACCGATTGTCTTGTAGTGTAAATTCTATACTTAAACAAAAAAAAAACAGAACAGAACACAACAACAATACAATTATCTCTCTCTCGTGTCTTTACACAGAGAACTCAGTGCATACATACAATACACACGATTTTTAAACGAAACGCTGCTCGATTTTTCTCAACCAAACTGAAATCCAAGAACAGATTCGAATAGATCGTTTGATTTCCTTTCTTTTGAACCGATCATTTTCGAATATTGTTAAGTTTTGAAAATCAAATTTTTCAAAAAGTTGAATCGGGTTTTGATTGTTTCAAGAGTTCTAGAATTTTTCTGGGAATTCTAAAAATAGATTGAGACTCCCAGTGATCAAGAGAACATCATATAATTTTTTGGGATTTTTATGACAACTTTGGAATAATTCGAATTTTTAATTAATTTTAATTAATTATTAATTCTGAAAATTTTCGAATTGTTTTAATTTTCTTAAAATTAAAGTGTGTTTTTGTGTTTAAAAAATGGCTGATAATTTTGAGATAATGAAACATAATTTGGTTGGCTATTTTAATCCGAACGATTGTCCCTACGATCGATTTAGGCCTTGGATACGATATTTGAATGACGATTCAATTATCCGAACTGCCATTTCGATCGAAGCCCCAATTAAGATAGGACCACTGAGATTGATTTGCACAAAAGCTGTGGTGTCTGAAGACTTGACCTCAATTTCTTTTGATTTTGATGGTACACACCACATCGTGACAGAATCAACCCTTACTACTGTTTTGGGCCTTCCGGCGGATAATTTTGATCCATTTCCAACCAGTGAGCAACTCTATCAATTCTTCATTGATATTAACTATCATGGAGCAATTGATATGAACAACCTGAGCAAAAGGAATCTGGTTCAACAATGGGATGCATTCTTCGACACGATCTCCAAGGTATTTGCTAATTCAGCCAGAGGTAATTTTCACTTACTCACCTCTATGTTACAAACTATTGGTTATGCTGTTGCTAACAACCGTAGAATCAATATTGGTAACCTACTTTGGAATACTATTATTAACAGGATTGTTAAGGCCAGAAGGGATTTTGATGAGGGTAAGAAAGTTCTATGTTATTATCCTAGATTTTTAACTTTGTTATTTAATCATCTGGTTCCTGTTGGTCAACAAACAGTTTTTAGGAATGACAACCCTATGGTATCAGGCAGGCAAACCAAGAAAATATTCACTAGCCTTGATACACATAGAAAGTTGATAAATGTGCCAGTGTATATTACACCATATTTGTCTAACTTCATAAATCTACCTGTCATTCCTCGACTTTTGAATGCACCTGAACCTGAACCTCAAGATGTACCTGTCCCTGAACATCAACATCAAATGGAACAATCTATTCCTTCAGGTACAGCTACTACATCAGTGGAGCAGGTATTACCTTCTATCTCTCAAACTGTTTCTGGAGCCCAAGTGGCTGATAGGTCAGACCAGGAGGTTGTAGAACCACAACCTCGATCCCAGGTCTTAGAGCCAAACACTGTGTCTAACCAAATCTCTAAACCTAAAGCCAGAAGCATGTTGTTGACAAAAAGAGCTGATAGAAGAAGTGACAATGTGAGTGATCCCACAGCTCTGCCTCCACCAAAGAAGAGAAGAAACCTACTACTTGAGGCATCTGTTAGCCCATCCATTTCCTCCCAACAGGACTTGGACATTGAAATGGCCGATGAACTGTTACTAATTTCATCCTCTCAACAGGATGCAATTATTGAAATTCGCCAAAGGGCCGTGGCACCTTGTACAGAGTCAAGCACACCTCTATTACTCACAATGGGGGAAAACATTAACGTAGAATCTGATGTTGTTAAGAACACTGAGCAAGGAGTGCACGATAGGATTGTTATAGTGCCTACCATTGTTACGGTAGAAGAGCCTTCACAGGCTTCAGAGGGAAATCTTGACTCTCTGCCAGTTATAATAGAGTCATCATCTCCCCTCCCAGGAGGAACATTCCTGGCTCCCTCAAGGGATTCTTCACTCGCAGATTTATTTGGTGAAAGTGAAAGGCAACTTGGTCATCCTATCACTGAAGAAATTCAGTTATCAAATCCAAATGAATTGATAGAGATGACTGAGGATTGGGAATTGCGAACTCCTATTGCACCACCACTGACCTCTCCAGAAGAGGCTAGGGTGATTTCTTATGCAGGTACAGCTCAAGGAAAGGAGCTAGTGTTGAGTGATGTGAGGACCACCTTAAATATGAGTGAAACACATGCACGCAAGGAGAGTGACATATCCTTGAGTGAACATCAGGTGAGCGCACACACTGACACAAACACTTTATCTCTCATGGCTCAAATCAAAGAACTGCAAAAGAAATTAATGGAAACTGAGGCTGAAAAACAAGTTTTAAAAGCACAAGTGGATGAACGGTCTTCTTCTTCCACCTCTGTCAACAATCAGCTCATGATCATTCGTGACGATGTCCACAACATAAAGACTACACTCACTCCAGCAATCAATACATTGATACAATCCAACTCTCAGGCATCTACAGAAAGAACAGACATTCTAAATGCTATTGACAGACTCTCTAATAGGGTGGATGAACTTCAAGTGGAAATGCATGAATCTGCTCAATCATACTCTACAACTTTTGCGAAGCTTGAAGAAAAGTATGATTACATGTTTGAAGGACTTGATCATCTATATAACATTGTTAAACATACTCATAATATCACACCTGAACAAAGAGCATACTTTGAAAAGGAGAAGTAAGTCAGGAGGTCAAGGGAGGCATAAGGAGAAGTCTGAAAAGTCTACCAAGGGAAAAGAAAAATCTGCTCATGATCAGGATGTATTTGAGTTTGATTTCGATCTCAAGAATAGTAAGTTTGAAGTACAACAATTAAATGATATCGAAGAAGATCTTTCAAACTGGCAAGATGATCCTGTGTTTGAGAAGGAACTTCAAGAGGAGAAAGCTGATCGTCAGTTGAGACAAGCTAAGCTTGAGAAGACCAGACAGGTAGTGAATGAAAGATTGAAGCTGAAGCAAGCTGAAGATACAGAGAAACAAAAGCTACATGCAATCAGTGTACAGGAAAGAAAAAGAGATATTCAGTTGAAGATTGCTCCAAAGTGGGATAGAGCCAGAGAAATTTTTGGTTCTATTCAGAACACTGCTAATGATGATGAACGTTTACTCCAACTACTTCAACAGTTTCAAGAGACCAATCCAGATTACTTGCAATATATGGATGCATTGATGCTGGAAATCTCAAGGATAGTAGCTGGATTTGACAGATGTGCAGATCAACTGATAATTCAGATTGACTCTCGTACAATGGGTTCTCTCTATGTGTCACTTCAAATCTTTCAACAGAGAAGCTTGATGGAACTGTGGATTATGTCCATAAAGGTAAAAAGGTTTTCTGAACTGAATATTTTACTTCATGAAAGACTTTTGGAGTTTGCGCAAAGGAATAGTCCACAAGTTATTCAAACTCCACATCATGTTAAGTTTCTCAAGGGTGATACACTACACTCTTGTTTCCTTGATTCTAAGTCGATGAAGTTATACACGGCATCTCATCTGGTCTGGTTAGAACATATGCTGAGGACTACAGGATTCGAAGATAAAGAAAGTATCTTTGTTGCTGACATTATTCGATCATATGCTTTAACTGGCTTTGAAAAGAAATATTACATTCTTCGGAATCGGCTATGGGGTAACCTTGGAATCTTGCCTAAGAAACCTAAAGGTCTTGTGTCAGATTATGAACGTGTACTTGACAAGGATTTGATCAAAACCTTGGATGATCAAGAACGATTTGACACAGAGAATATCAGAAGATTCCTAGAGCAAGAAGATGAAGTTGAACCTGGAGAGATAGGGGTTGAAGAAACTTCAAAGTGAAGATCAGCTCTACATGTGATATCTTTAGAGCTTAGATAGGTCAAGATAGAAAATTGTATTATATGATTAGTCTAGAGGATCATCTATCTTGTATTTATCTTTTATGTTTGAATCTGGAAAATGTTAAATATAAACCAGAACTTTTCTTTTATTTACTTTGTGTTTAAAGTTTTATCTTTTACTAAGTTAAGTTGAGTTAGTTGATTCTCTAGGAATTTGCTTGTTATCGTCTAACAAACAAATAGGGGGAGATTGAAAGGCATATGACAAAGCCTATTTGTAGTTCGAGTACTCAACTCAACTTAAGCTTAGTTTGTAATAAGTAAATAACTTTAACTGTCACAGGAATCTCAGAAGGTACTATCTGTCAAAAGGAAAATCCTAAAGTCAATCTATAGTTTTGATGTTTTACACGGGAAGAAGTTCAGATTGCTGATCAAGCCTCAGTATAGCATCAAAGAAGTGGATTTATTTCTAAGACAGAGATTTCTACAGTGACAGGTTCAGACAGTATATAGTGAACTACAAGAAGGAGAAAGAGATGAGAAGAAAAATGAATCACATTTTTAATGTGAAAATTAAAGGACAGTCATTGAGGTTAGTCGTTCATGAACCAGACAGTACATGGAACGTCAACAAAATATTCAGTGGTATTCCTTTATTACTTTCAGTGATTCAGAAAAGAATTAAGACAATCCAAGGATATATAATTATTCTTGTTTAATTAATTTAAATCAAGTAGTCAATTTAATTAATTAATTAATTCATCTTGAATTAATTCTTTAATTAAATTAATTATTAGATTAATTAAATCAGATTAATTATTTAAGTAAGAATAAATTAAAATGATTATTTATTAATCAATTTTAATTTAATTATGAAAAATGAACTAGCAAGACAATCCCTGATTGTCTTGCCGATTGTCTTGAAGGTGTAAATCAGAACAGCAAGACAATCGGAGATTGTCTTGCCGATTGTCTTGAAGAAGAAATCAATAAAGCAAGACAATTTCTAATTGTCTTGCCGATTGTCTTGATAATGATAATGTCTGAAAAGCTTTTGAAAAGTAGAATAAAAATCTAATTTGATTGTCTTGACGATTGTCTTGGCAGTTCAATTTGATTGTCTTGATAATGATCAAAAAGAAAAAGCTTCAGACAGAATGATAATTTTGATAAAGCAAGACAAAGATATCTGAATTTGATTGTCTTGCCGATTGTCTTGGAAGAACCTGATTGTCTTGACGATTGTATTGCCTATTGTCTTGGCAGTACAAAATTGGTTGTCTTGGAAGAATAAATTGTATTGACGATTGTCTTGGCAGTTATATTTGAAGACAAAGAGGCAGTAATTGATATATATCAAGACATTTCGACAGAAGCAATCAGTAAGACAAGAACACAGAAAATATTACATTCAAGAACAGATTTCTCTCTTCTCTCTCATCAAGAACACAGCACAAGAAGCAGAAAAATATATAGAAAATCAAGTTCATCTTATTTTTAATATCTGATCCGATAGAACTGATTTACTTGATACTCTTGTACTATTAGCGAGTTTTTACTCCTAATCTATATCTTGATTTTTATTAACAAATCTAGAAAAATTCATGTTGAATTTTCTAATTTGTTTTTATTAACTAGATATAAATTCTGTACTGTATTTGTAACAAACCCTTCAAGTTAATATAATTTTATATTCAACTTGAATTTTGTTTCATTTAATTCCGCTCAAATTTGTCAAAATATAAATTAAATTATCCGGACAAATTTCGATAAAATAGTACTGTTTGTATTCAACCCCCCCTTCTACAAACATATTGGACCTAACAGAAACCTAGCCCATTTCGGTTATTTGCTCCCTAAGAACTACATTTGACTCCCCATATTTGTTTTCAAAAAATTCTTCCGTTAACAAATATTTTTTTAAATTTTAGAAAAAATATAAATTCTTTTCATAATTTATAAATAATTCAAAAAACAATTAATTATAATGTTATTTAAATAGTATGAATGATTTTAATTCATAATATTATCTCCAATGTATTATATATATCACCATAATTTATTTATTTAAAAATTAAAATATCGATATACATTTTAAAATATACAAATAAAAACATCAATATTATATTTTAACCGGACATATTACTCACAATGAGCGGCTCGCTTTTTCTGATAAACCGTTTTTACGTTGAACATATTTCTACCAATAAAGTGCTTCCTCGTTGTTCCAAGATTTAACAAATAATACATTTTTCGAAGTCAACTTCTTAAACAAATTATATAAGTTATTAATCTATTTAATGATATTTTAAATTTTAATGAAAATGTACACCTAGAGGGGGTGAATAGGTGTAAATGGCTAACTATGTCCAATTTTAATAATTACTAGAAACAGCTTACTGATTTCGATTTTAACATATGCAAATGGTACGCTGAATGTAACTGGTAAGCTGAGTGCACAAGCAGAAAATAAAGTGCAGGAAAAATAAAGAACACCACAAACTTTTAACCAGGTTCGACCCCTAATCCCTTATGGTCTACGTCCTGGTCCCTTACCAACCTGGTAAGAGAATATATTATTGATCAAAGATAATCCAATTACAAGATACAACAATATATCTCCCTCACACCCAGGTTCTGACACAAATGACTTGCTGAATAGACCTGATACAGATTATGCTCTCTAAGCTATACTACCCTAGTATACTTCTTAGCAAAACCTCGAATCCCTACTATTCCAAGCCACGTATCCAACAACTAACAATTACAATCGAACAATACAATTAATAAATGATACAACTCAACCTATAGATTCTCTAAATAAGTAACACGAAAGATATATATATATATATATATATATATATATATATATATATATATATATATATATATATATATATATATATATATATATATATATATATATATATATAAGCTCGAGAGAATCAAGAAGATGAAGAATTTTGCAAAGTAAATCAGAGTTGTTTATGTTCTTGTGGTTCTTGTATTTTTCAGCAACCAAAAAATGAAACCAAGAACATGTATTTAAATACTTAACACAAACGGTCACAAACTAGTCCAACAAATTATCCAACATTTGGATCCAATCCAACGTTCAATTTGTTAGATTTGTTTACAACATTAATGTTAACGTTTGAATCAAGAGATGAAAGAGAGATAGAACGTATAAGACCAATTCTTCAGAGATATATACGTATATAAAACACGTATAAAAGTTTTTAAAAGAGGATAAGAGTTTTAGATGAAAACAAACTCCTATAATTCAAAAAATCTATTTTGAATGGAAAGATATGATTTAAAATGAGCTTTCATATATATATAAATACGTATTCCATATTTAAATAATCCTTACATTTGTTTAAGAGTCCATTCCTATAAAAACTCCTTGATTTCCGCACTTCTAATCTTTCTGGACTGTTGATAGTTGGTGTGCTGTTTGTGATCCGTCTCTGCGCAAATGGCTTGCCAAACTATCACTGTATTCCAACTTTGGCTTGCTGTTTATGATAAACTGATTAAACAATCAATAAGATAAATACCCTGCAAAACCAAGTTTGTACATATAGAAAATAGCATGATGTTTTATATCTACTAATAAGCCAATTGGCTTGCTGTTTGTGATCATCAAAACCCAAGTAGTATCATTTAATATTTTAAAAAATTCATTTAATTTATATCATTTTATTATTCTTTTTTATTTTATAAATTGTAGTTTAGAAAAATATTAAGATGATGATTTGGAAGATAACTAAGATTTATTTTAAATTTTATGAATTTGACTTGACAAAAAAGTGTAATAAAATATCAAAAAGATCATTTGATTTAAAGGGAATTTGAAGAGAATGATTAAGTTAATATTATGATGGTAATTGTGACGTGAAAAGAAGGTTTAGAGTAATATTAAGACGATAATTCGATTAGAAGAGAAATTTTAGAAATATATTAAAACGATAATTTTTTTGTAAGGATATTAAAACGATAATTTGATTAGAAGGAAACTGAAAAGAATGTTAATAAAAATATTAAGCTGATAAATATTATTTGAAGAAAAAGTTTACAAGAATATAAAGATGATAATATGATTGAAGAGAAATTTACGAAAATATTAATATGATAATCTGATTTTAAAACGATAATTTGATTAGAAGAGAAATTTTTGAAATATATTAAAACGATAATATGATTAGAAGGAAACTACAGAGAAAGTCAGTAAAAATATTAAGCTGATAAATAAGATTTGAAGAAAAAGTTTACAAGAATATAAAGATGATAATATGATTGAAGAGAAATTTACGAAAATATTAATCTGATAATTTGATTTTATTAGGAGAAAGTTTAGGAAAATTAATGATAACTAAGATTTTTTCTATTTTTTAATATTTACAAATATAAAAATTTGTGAAATAAGAAAATAAATTGAGAAGATTTGAGATGCACACCACACCGCTTCCGTCTTTCTCTTTATATAGGAGTATTGATGATTTTTTTTTGTTATTTTTATTCAATGTTTTTGTAAACTTGCATTTATTATTATTATTATTCCTTACATTCCATTATACATGTCCCTTTTGAGTTTTAACCGGTTAAATTAATCAAATTTGATTGAAATTTATATGCATTATGATAAGTCCCGAAGGAGGGTAAAATAAGCTAGAGGGGGGGGGGGGAATAGCTTATGACCCTTTTTAAAAAATAGAGTTTGGCGTTTTTAAATTTCTTTCTCGTTTTAAAATTAATTACTTAGAAACAAGTAATATAAAATGCGGAATATAAAACCGAGAAAGTAAAAGAGATTGACACGATCGATATATCCTGGTTCGCGATGCTCGCAATCCCCAAACGGATTCGAACACCCCTACTCCAGTCCCCGGGCTCCTCCCGAACTAGTGATTTCTTCTACTATAAAGAATTACACTCCTTATAGTAGGCGGAGAAGCTTTTACAAACACTATGTATTTATCTTAGAGCCTAACTACCCGTTACCTCTTCAAAATACTATAGTCGCCCCTTACAAGATTATCTTTGACCGTAACTCCCCGTTACCTCCTCAAATGCTATGTAAGTAAATCGCTTACGAGTTTATTTCGGAACGTAACTCTCCATTACTTCCTCACAACCACGTAAGACCTTACGAGTTTATCTTGAAGCGTAGCTTCTCCACTACCTTCTCAAAACTACGTAATAAAACCACTTACAAATTTATCTTAAAACGTAACTCCAAGTTACTTTCTCAAAAATTTGCAAGCAAAACTTTTGCGTAGACTTTAATATCTACACCATTTAACGGTATTGGGTCTTAGATCTTGGATCTTTTCTTCTCTTCACGGTGCAAAGATACGCAACTCCCCGTTGGTGTATCTAAGACTTGGGTCTTAGAGCGAGAATCACCTCAATTCATTTCACCTCACGTCAAAGGATATAATACAAGCACTACGACTTGAAAATCCTTTTGAATTTGAAGATTTAAAGTGAACTTGTATAAAACTAGATCAAGGGAGGAAATATAAATATTAACGAGTTAAACTTCATTAATATAAATAAATGTCAAGTATATTAATTTATATAAATGCTCGGTGTGGCCGAATATAAATAAAGTTAAATATACAATTTACTTGTGTAACACAACACAAATAAAATACGAGAAGGAGCGAGTTTAAAAATATTCCGTAGAATATTAAACAAGCTACTAACTCAAGATATACAAGTGTTACACACTCGTATTGAAATATTATAAGACCAAGATCAATGATGAAATGGTCGAGTATAATATTTCTTGGCCAAAGTGACCTTGATTTATCGAAGGTAGAGCTAGTTACTTATATTCGAAAGAATATAGAACAAGCTACTTAAAATCGACAAATACTAGTGTTATCACAACAACACTTGTATATAGCTTTGTATATAGCCGAATATGTATATTTATAGCTCGACAAAGCGAGGAACGCTATTACGCGTTAATGCTAGTGCGAAAAGTATATAAAATGTGTGAATGTAAAACACACACGAACAATAAGTTAAGCACCACACACAAGCATATAAACACAACTCACACATTCATAAAAGTAACTCGTTATAAAATAACGAGGACCGCTATGATGCGTTAAACTAGTGCAAGAAAATATATAAACACGCAATAGGATTATTCGGCCGAATAAATCAAGAAAATTGCCGAATGTAATGAACTTTGGTTTCGGTTAAGAAACAATTTAAAGATGCTTGGTTTAGTCCTTAAATATTTGAGCTCAAGTAAGATTCAAAGGACTAGTATAAACCAAGTTAAGAAGCTCTCTTTTGATTTAAAGAATAACAAGTTTAAAACACTTGTTTATGCACTTTTAAGCACACATCAAAAGATGGTTCTTAGCCTTTCAACCAAGTATAAATCAAAAGGTTGTTAGGGACTTAAAGAGAGCAAGTAATTACTTCAAGAAGCTCTTCAAAACTCTTACAAGTTGTAACTATACACTACACGAAAATGTTCAAGAACAAGTGTATAAAGTGGTGCCAAAGTGCAAGGAAACTCAAGCCAAATGAGCACCAAAGTAAAGGTATTCAAGGAGATTACCTTGGTGACTCAAAGACACAAATAAGAGCACTTATAAGATGCTCAAAAATGTGCAATACAACTGCCTAAAGAGGCTTGGCCGAGAGAAATAAGATGAGCAAAAAGGAGGTCCAAAACACTACCGAAATGACCGGATTTGAGCACCAAAAGAAAGGTAACCAAGGAGGTACCAAAGGTGACTCAAATAATCAGGTAAGAACACTCAAGAGGCTGCATGAAATCGTGCTTGAGGCTGCCTTAAGAGTGATGGTTGAGAGGTGTGTAGAAGTGCTAGAAAGAGGACCAAAAACACCACTAAAACAAGGCCTATATGAGCACCACTTGAATGATATTCAAGGAGGATTAATTGGTGACTTAAACCACAGTTAAAAACACTTTGGGGAGTGTTAAAATCGAGCTCAAGAACTACCCTAAGAGTGATGGCCGAATGGTGCTTAAAAGCTCAAGAAATGGACTAACAACAAAGCTTTAAAGATTGTTGAAAAATGGAGCAACAAAGCTTTGTTATCCAAATCTTTTGGAGGTTTTTGGTACTTTTAAAAGGATGTGATTCTAGAGAGAAAACACTAGCACTTCTAGGACACAAAAATCTCAAGAGAAATGTGTGGGATTAGCTTGCTATTTATAGGCCAAGTGGTGAAAAAGTGAGAAACACTTGGCACCTAAACATAAACAAATAGCAAGGGCTCTTTCCTAGAAATTCATGCTAACTTGGTCCCCAATCTATATATATTAATTAGCTATATAAGTATAGAGGTTGTATAATAGCTTCGTTTTATCCGAATAAATCGAAACTACGCATATTAGCATGAAATACCCACTATAATGAGATAAATATTATGAAACTTTGGGAATACTCTTGAAATATTCCGAGAAGAATATGGTCAAAATTTTATCTTAAAAGGAGTTGACCTTCTATGACTTTTAAACGATCGAAAAGTCAATTACGAGTCGATTTTAGGGGTCCGAGAAAAAGTCATTCCAAAATCATGAAACTTTGTCAAAAATTCTTTTTGACCATTTTAGTGATATCCTAAAAATTTCAAGTCAAAATAATTTGTGCAAGTATTTTATTCTTTTATCTTTCGATAAAATGCACTTTCGCGACGAAATAAAATACGTTAGCCGTTTGTCGTAACTTATCGACATTTTGGCTAAGGTTTTGACTTGAAATATATTCAAATATAATATTCCTCAAATAATAATGATCATGAGGTCCGCGGAATATTTATTTGAATAATTTACGATTTTATCCATTTAAGTAAAAAAAAAACTGTTAGAGCTTTCAGGATAAAATCTATTTTCTTTCTTTAGGCAAGTCTATAAATGAGGCAATCTTAAGAATAATTCTTTGAAGAACATATCGAATATATTCAAGGATGAAGCACTTGAAGTGAACACTGTTTTGAATAAATCTTGTATTTTTGTTTCGTAAAAACAGTGCTCGGTATATTTCGACATTTATGCTGTCTTGACTTTGCCTTTAAGTGTACCAAAAATAATCTAGACTAGAAAATGTCATTATACCCGACATTCTCTTATCTAAATCAATGATTGGTACGAGATAGTGTCATATCGAATAATCTTACGGAATTTACTAGATAGCGTAGTAAATATCCTTAATTAATTTTTCACTTTCGTATTTTGACAAATCACCAAAACTAAAAGGTGAGAGACTAATACAAAGAACTATATCACAATCTTCCCATTTTTGGTATTTGTCAAAACTACTCGCGAGAAATTAAATATGTGTGAAAATACCTTCCCCTTGCTTTATGCATTCGAACTAAAAAAAGTTCGAAAATTTTGAAAAATTTAAAAATAGGCAAGGTTCCGTTTGATACACATATATAACGTCTCTAGGAGAATTTAACTTCCCCTAAATCATATAATCACACATATATAATTCATCTTTCCCTTTTTGATAAAAACTAAAAAGTGAAAAAATAAATTACAAGTGTGAGGGAGAGAGATTAATTATACTAAGCACATACAACATATAAGGGGAGGGGGATTATTACATGCCAAGAACTCCACCAATCCTCCTTATTTCTCCAAAAATTAGTCCACTTCCCAAATCTTCACAAAAATTTGGACTAATTTAGTTATACAAACAAGAGTGCCTAGCCTATAAATTACAATAATTAATTCTCCCCACAAGCTAGTTACAACAAAACAAGTAGAATAATACAAGTTAAAGTACATGGTCTTGTAATAGCTTCGAGTGGGAGCAGTGCATAAACTGAGCAAATATTCTGAGAAGCTGGTAAAGTACTTGGCTTGAGACTGCATGGAAATGGTGTTGCAGTGCATTAGTCGAGTGAGCATCTTTCTTGTTGGCATTGTGCACCGCTTGAGGTTCAACATGGCTAAGGATTATGTAGTGTATGACCAAGTGTAGAACCTACATTGTTAGTACTCAGAAAACTTGTTAGAAAGAGTGCAAGTGAGTATCAATAATAAAATTAACCAAGTAGAGTTAGAGATACATCACAGAGCTTAGGCTTCAACAAATTTTGCACGATAGGTTTAAGTCCTCATGATTCCTGTTAACACACAGTAATCCTAATAAATGCAACTATATGCACTAACGTGGCCAGTTCCCCCTGGGAACAGATCAAATAAATCTCAAGGGGATTTCTAGGCAGTCCATGAGTTCAGTGGCAAGTGTGTGTAGTGTCTTTACTCATGACAATGGAATATGATAAAGGACGGAGGTAAAGCACGAAACAAAAGCAAGTGCATTGATTCCAAGCCGAAGTACATAATAACTTCTAAGTCCAACTAACAGAGAAAATAGTTGGAAGTAGAACTGATTGCACCTATCACAACATAAGTACTAAGATAGTAGCTAGAGCAACACAGAAGAGCATATAAGCATACAAAAGTAAACATAACAAGCAAACAGATCAGATAGGTTAAACATGCACCACCATCAGTCAAGTTCAACACAAGCTAACACTCAATCCACTTGATTGTAGTGTTCATTGTTGATCACTGCATCAACCAAATTCTCACAGTCCATGTTCTCAGGATTTTAGTCATGTTGACCTTAGTTCCGTTGTCTTTGTTCTCAGTCTCCTTAACCTCATTCTCTTTACCATCATTTTCTGCAATCTCAAAGGCCTCATCAATCATAGAACCCCCATTCATGATATTTTGCACTGGGATACCCAAGATAATGTCATTGCTGACATTGTTACCACCATGCATGTTAATATGAAGCTGTATCAACTGAGACAGACTATTCTCAAGCATAGTCATTCTAGTCATAGTGGTGTTGATGTAGTTCTTCAGAGTATCTAGCTTAGTGGTGATTTTTACATAGTTGGCTTGAAGCACATCCATAGAGGTCTTCAAGGTAGTATAACTCTGTTTCAATGCCTCTATCTCAGCAACCATGGATTCATACTTCTCAAGAGACATTGAGAGAGTAATAGGAGTTATCTTGGGTTCGAAGGGTTTCAATGAGTGATTGTGAATCTCAGAATCTCTATAGATGTTGAGAGGTATCACAGTTCTGGTTTATGAGTTGAGAGAGTTGCAGTGACATGAAAGATAGGTGGAAGGCTAATATTGTACTTCAAGTACTCAAACAGCTTGGTCAAGAGGAGACCAAAAGGATTAAGTCCAGCCCTAGATGTAGAGTACATCTTAGAGAGAATAATATTGAAGGTAATTATGTTTGTGGCAACCTTATACATCACTTTCATCTCAAGAAAAGTGATAAGTTTGTCAGAGGAAGAAAAGATATTGTTTTTGACAAAAAGAGCAAGATTTTGATACAAGGAGCAAAGTGTTCAATCCTGAACTCTTTGTCATTGTTGAAAACATTTTGAGGCATATCAACTTTGCAAAAACAAGAGATGAAGTTTCTAAAATCAGCCTTGTCAAAGAGAAACGTTTTGGAAGATCTACATTTGGGAGTGAAGCAAATGCAGGATTAAGCTTAAGAGCCTTGACAAGAGTTTCTTGGTCTACAAGAACAGGTGATCCCCCAATAACAGAAGACAAGTAAATACCTTCATTGACCCCTGGATTATTGGCTAGGTTAGCATAGAACTCAGCCACAAGGTTAGGTAGGACTCGCTTAGAACAAAATGAGACAAATGGTTCGGGATTGGCCCTAGTAATGATCTTGATCAAGTCATGATCAGGTTCAAAATCTAGTAAGTATCCAGTTTGGAGCTTGGCCTTAGAGGACCTAGTGTGAGCATGGTTTAACACAAATATTGGAGGGTTAGGCTTGGCTTTCTTCTTCTTATTCCTATGAACAGAAGTAGAAGGGAACTTGACAGTGTTTTGGTGTATGTTTAAAGACAAAGTGGTGTCAACCGGATTCATGGCAAGAGTGCAGTGTAATAAATACAAAGAACAATTACTACACTTAGCCACAAATAAAGAACAAGAGGACAAGAGATATGAATGCAAGTGTGAAGCATAAATGCAGCAAGTATTTCTCTTAAATACACACTGTTAGATATTGATTCAAGTGATGATCAGGATCTGGACTACTAATCAGATACTGATGCTGACGTCATCAGCAATGCACCGTCAGGATTGGGTTATCAACAGGATTGGAAGCTGATCAGGATTTCATGAGGATATACATCAGTCCAAGAATCTAGGAAGATTGACATGTCGGTTCCTGATTTATAGGAACGCAACTATCATTCAAGATATGTACTAAGAAACGTATGTTATTGATTTGATATATCTTGTAATTAATTGATAGTGTAGCTGTGTACTGTATATAAACACAGTTTAGGTTTTACTTAATTGTAATCGCTTACACGAATTATCTTGTAACCTAGCAGCTCTCAAGAACATAAGAATTTCTTGAGAAAGTTTGTAACAATTTTATATCAGAATTAATAAAGCTGTTATTTATTCATACTTGTGTTATTATTTCTGTTTAAGTCGAAAATCTTTTACAATTGTATTCAACCCCCTTCTACAATTGTTAATTACTGGGCAACAATTGGTATCAGAGCAAACTGATTAATTACAATCATAAATGATCTTAATATGTCGACAAGCAAGTATGAAAGTATTAAAATCCCTGTTCTCAAAAGGCTGAATACCCCACATGGAGGGTAAAGATGTTGATGTATCTGGAGGCAACTGATCCTAACTATCTCGATCGAATATATGATGGACCATATATCCCTAAGAGACTGGTTGCTAGAATAGATACTATACCTGAGCACTATGTTCAGAAGACAAAGGCTGAATGGACTCCTGAGGAAAAGGCTGAAGTACTCAGAGATGCAAAGGTGAAGAACATTCTTCATTATAGCCTTGATGCTGTTATGTCAAATAGAGTGATAGCATGTAAAATTGCTAAGGAGATCTGGGAAACTTTGGAGACTCAATGCCAGGGTACTGAATCTATCAAAAGGAACAGAAGGGCTCTGTTGATTCAAGAGTACGAGCAGTTTGATGCAAAATCTGATGAGAGCCTCTGATCTGTATGATAGATTTCTGACACTATTGAATAATCTATCTCTAGTGGGTAAAGAGTATGAACCAGAAGACTCGAATACCAAGTTTCTTAGAGCTTTGCCTGAGGAGTGGGATACTCAAACCTCTATCATTAGGCATCGGTATGATCTTAATGTTGTATCTCTTGATGAAGTCTATGGGATGCTAAGAACCCATGATCTTGAGGTTCAACAAAGGAAGAATAAGAAGACCAACAAAGCAAAGGCTGTTGCTTTGAATGCTGAATCAAAATCAAAAGGAAAAAGCGTGGAGGTTTTAAGAAGGAGAAGTAGAGTCGTTGAGTCCAATACTGATGACTCATCATCAGATCCTGATGCAAATCCTGATACTGATACTGATGATGACTCTACTGATTCTGATATGATGGAAATGGTTGCTATGATAGTAAAGGGTTTCAAGAAGATGAAGTTCAGAAAGGCTAAAAGACAAGGCAACTTTCAAAAGAAACCTGTCAATACTGACAAGAACAGGTACAAGAAGAATGAAAGCAAAAGCAGCAAGTTTGACAAGTCAAAAGTCAAATGCTAAAACTGTGATGGAATGGGTCACTTTGCAACTGAATGCAAAAAGGCCAAAACCAAAGCTCTTATCTCATCTAGAAAGGATTGGATGGACTCTTCCTCAGACTCTGAAGAGGAAAAAGTGAACTATGCATTAATGGCAAATGTGGATGAGATTGCTGCTCCTGAAAATAAGGTACCTGAAGTTATTTTTGATTTTGATACTGATAATGTCTCTGAGTTAAGATATTTCTTAAAGTCTCTGCATATTTGCTTTAAAAGTCAATCTCTTGAAAATGCTAGAATAATATCTGAGATGTCAGAATTGACTAAAAGAAATGATCATCTAGAAGCTGAGTTACTCTTCATGGAAGAAGTACAAAATGAACGTGATAAGGCTAAGCACATGAAGCTAGAAATGGAGTTTAAATGTACTGCACTTGAAAAGGAACTTAATGAAGCTAATGAGAAACTCAGAACCTGGACACACTCTGGAAAGAAAACACACGATCTTATCACAGATAAGAACTGGAAAGAGGGTCTAGGTTATAAACCAGAGGACAAAAAGAAGAATAAAGGTAAAGTTATTACTGTTGAAACAACAAAATCAGGAAGAGTTGTTGTGAATGAGTCAACAAATCCAAAAACCTATAGACATGTAATAGACAGAACAAAGACCAAATTAAAACCTGTTAAGTATGTGTATCCAGAAAATCCCAACTCTACTTTAGAAAAGGGATCTACTTCTACACAAAATTCTAAGTTTAAATCTGTCAAAAATATAGGTCTTTTGTCTAGGAAACAACTCAGAGACAGAATCTGTGAAGCAACAGATAGAGAGAAAACCACTACTGCTAAGAGGATCAGGAATGGTAAAATTGGAATAAACAAAGAGAATAATTATAAGTATATTCCAAATGCACCAAGGAAAACATGCTTTAATTGTGGTAACTCTAATCATCTTGCTATTGATTGCAGGAGGAGTAAAAAGAAGGCTACTGTAGTTCCTAAGTCTGACATTAGGAATAGATCAGTATTTTATAAACCACAGAATCCTTGTTTTCACTGTGGCAGTAAATGGCATTCTATCTATACATGTGAAGAATACCATAGTTTGTACTACAATTATTATGATCCCTTGCCAAAATTTAATAAAAGTATAAATTCTGGTAGAACAAAGAGTCTGAATACTAAGCATGCATCTGTTAATTCTGATAATGACAAAGCAAATTCTGATGGATTTAAATCTGACAGAACTGCTTTTGTTAAAAAGACTTCTGTTGCTAATAGTGTTAAATTGCATGCAAAAAGAACCCAACAAGTGTGGGTTCTTAAAAATTCTAACTGAGCTCTTTGTGTTTCTGATTGCAGGGTAAAAAGAAAAATGTGTTAGTCATGGATAGTGGATGCTCTGTGCACATGACTGGAAACAAAACCATGCTATCAGAATTTGAGGAGAAAGCTGGCCCAACAGTGTCTTATGGAGATGGCAACATTGGACAAACTTTGGGATATGTCAATATAATCATTGGAAATGTCATCATTGAAAAAGTAGCTCTGGTGAAAGGACTCAAACACAATCTGCTTAGTGTTAGTCAAATCACAGACAGAGGTTATCATGTCAACTTTAATAATACTCACTTTGAAGTGATCAGTAAAACATCTGGAAGGAGTGTCTTGACTAGTCAAAGACGTGGTAACATTTATGAAGCCAATGTCTACACCAATACTGATGGTCCCTTAACATGTCTCATCAGTAAAACAACAGTAGATGAAAGTTGGAATTGGCACAAGAAGCTTTCTCATCTCAACTTCAACAACATCAATGAGTTGGTTAAGAAAGATTTGGTGAGAGGATTACCAAAGGCATTGTATACTCCTGATGGACTCTGTGATGCTTGTCAGAAGGCTAAACAGAGAAAGACATCATTCAAGAGTAAATCTGAATCCTCGATTGATGAACCATATCATATGCTACATCTTGACTTGTTTGGACCAGCAACATTATGTCCATCAGTAAGAAGAGGTATACTCTAGTCATTGTGATGAATATACTAGATTTACCTGGGTGTATTTTTTGCACAAAAAAGATGAAACTACAGAGATACTTTTGGACCATGTAAGACTCATTGAAACTGGCACAAAGTACAAAGTCAAGATTCTAAGAAGTGATAATGGAACTGAATTCAAGAATTCAGTAATGGAAGAGTTCTGCAAATACAAAGGAATAGTTCAACAATTCTCTGCTCCTGGCACACCCCAACAAAATGGAGTAGTTGAAAGGAAGAACAGAACTCTTATTGAAGCTGGTAGAACAATGTTGGAGGAAGCTAAACTACCTACATATTTCTGGGCAGAAGCAATCAACACAGCATGCTACACTCAGAACATTACTCTAATCAACAGACATGGTGTCACTCCTTATCAAATGATTAAAGAGAAGAAGCCAAGTCTGAAACATTTACATGTGTTTGGCTGCAAGTGCTTTGTTCTTAGACCTCATCCTGAACAGCTAGGAAAATTTGAAACTAAAGCTGATGAGGGCATTTTTATTGGTTATCCAACTTCAAGAGCCTTTAAAGTATATAACCTAAGAACAAGGACAGTCATGGAGTCTATCAATGTTTCTTTTGATGATAAGAAGATAATAGGAATTACTGAAGACTCACATGACAGTTTGATCTTTGCAAATGAAGCTACCAAGAATTCTGATGAAGTAATGTCAGATACTGATACTCCATCAGATCATGATGATCGACCAATGCCTGATGAAACACCAGTTACTGATGATGATTCAAATAATGCAAATGTTGAGGGGGAGCAATAGCAAAATACCATCAGTACTGATACAACTCAAACATCAGGAGGAGAATCATCAGAAACAGATTCAAGTGATAATCCTGACAGCACTTCAGGAGGAGAAAGCACTATCTCAAGGGGAGCTTCTAATAATTCTAGTTCTTTTGAAGATAACACTGATCAAGGGGGAGCATCCAACTCAAGAAATGATTTACCATCAGCAAGGAAATGGACTAAAAGCCATACTCCTGATTTAATTATTGGGAATCCTGATGCAGGTGTTAAAACCAGAAGTGCAACACAAAATGAATGCCTCTATAATAATTTTCTGTCAAAGGAGGAGCCTAAGAAAGTTGAAGATGCACTCAAGGATGCTGATTGGGTTACAGCAATGCAAGAAGAATTGAATGAATTTGAAAGAAATGAAGTCTGGAAACTAGTACCAAGACCAAAAGGTAGATCAATTGTTGGTACAAAGTGGGTGTTCAGAAACAAGACAGATTCAGATGGCACTATTGTGAGGAATAAAGCAAGACTAGTTGCAAAGGGGTACTCTCAACAGGAAGGAATAGACTATAATGAGACTTTTGCTCCTGTTGCAAGGCTAGAAGCCATCAGAATTTTTCTGGCATATGCAGCTCATAAGCAATTCAAAGTTTTCCAGATGGATGTTAAAAGTGCTTTTTTGAATGGAGATTTGGAAGAGGAGGTATATGTTGAACAACCTCCTAGTTTCATTGATCCTAAATATCCAGATCATGTCTATAGATTGGATAAAGCACTTTATGGACTAAAGAAAGCTCCATGAGCCTGGTATGAAACTCTGGCTCAATTCTTACTGGAAAGTGGTTTCAAAAGAGGTACAATTTATAAAACCTTGTTTTATTTGAATCATGGGAAGGACTTGCTGTTAGTTCAGATTTATGTTGATGATATCATTTTTGGGTCAACTAACCCCAAATTGTGTGAGAAGTTTTCAAAGCTAATGCAGTCTAGATATCAAATGAGCATGATGGGAGAAATGAGCTATTTCTTAGGTCTGCAAGTTAAACAGACTGATGATGGAATTTTTATCAATCAGTCAAAGTACACAAAGAATTTATTGAAGAAGTTTAATATGCAAGACAGTGCTACTGCTACAACTCCCATAGCTACAGCTACAAAGCTTGATCCTGATCAAGGTATTGAGGTAGATGTAACTAACTATAGAGGTATGATTGGCTCACTTTTGTATCTAACAGCTAGAAGACCAGATATCATGTATGCAACCTGTCTATGTGCAAGATTTTAGGCAAACCCCAAAGAACCACATCTCATTGCTGTTAAAAGGATTTTCAGATACTTGAAAGGCACTCCATCACTTGGCCTTTGGTATGCTAGAGAGTCTGACTTTAATCTATGTGGTTACTCAGATGCTGATTTTTCAGGATGCAAAATAGACAGGAAAAGTACTTCAGGCAGTTGTCAGTTTCTTGGAGGAAGACTAGTTTTTTGGTTTAGTAAAAAGCAAAAGTCTATATCCACATCAACTGTAGAAGCTGAGTACATAGCTGCAGGAAGCTGTTGTGCTCAGATCATGTGGATGAGGAATCAGCTAATGGACTATGGTTTGTCATATTCAAAAATACCTATTTATTGTGATAATCAAAGTGCTATTGCTATGACAGGAAATCCAGTTCAGCATTCTCTTACTAAGCATATCAGTATCAGATATCATTTCATAAGAGAACAAGTACTGGAAGGGACAATCGAACTCCACTTTGTTCCTACTGATCGACAACTAGCTGATATATTCACCAAGCCACTACCTGAAGCTACTTTTACAAAATTGATGAATGAATTGGGAATGGTAAACTATGAAAGTTTCTGAGAACAAGGGAAGACCAAATACTGATGAGTGTCAGATCCTGATGCATGTCGAATACTGACGAAAAGTCAATCCTGACGTTAGTCAAACATCAGATCCTGATGCAATGGTTTGGTTATCAGTACAATATGTATACTTCAAGTAATCCCTAATTTTTCTGTTCCTGATTTAACTGTGGTTATTGTTGATGAATTTGTTACTTACATGATTACTTTAATTAGTTTTCATTTTCACTTCTTTGATTTAATTCTTTGAAGAACAGTTCATAAACATAAAAAATTGCAGAACACATTGAATAAGATTAGAGAAATAGGATTCTTAATTAATAATAAGAAAGAGATTACATGCAAATATTACATCTTTTTTGTTCTCTCTATCTACTAATCTATTCAACAGGAAAATAAAAAGTGAAGTCCAAACCACTCCATTGTTAGCAGCCATCCCAGATCCCATCTTTGCCACTTTGTTTGGGTGGAAGTTGAATGGATAAGGTCATTTTTGCTGACATATTCATTAACAATGGTTAGTGGTGTTGGATGAGGATGCCTTAGAGGAAAGCCATGTTAATGTTGCTTGAAGAGCATCATCGATGTCGATCACTCTTGCAGGCCTTTCTCTCTCGATTTCTTCAAGACTGGCATCCATCTGTAGCCACAAAGTTTCAAGCTGCCTTTCCCAGTCAAAGGCATCAAACTCTTCACGAGTATAACAGAAGATATCTCTATTATCTACCAGATGGATATTCTTTTCTTTGACGGTAAGTTTTGACATTGTTTAAAGGTGTGTTGTGTGAAGGGTTTTTGATTTTCAGGAGAAAATGAAGGATTGAAGGGATAATGGACAAGTCTCTAAGTGTTAAATAGAGATGGGTAAGTAACAAAGTGAAGAAACGCTTCGTATTCTGGTTGTTAATGGTTCCAGGTATTTTAAGAGAGTGTTATTTGATTTTTTAATTAAATATTTTATTGTTATATTCACAAATGCACTTCTTAAAATACGAGCGCGTGTATTTTACTCACTGATACATATAGATACACAACGTGTCATATACGGTTAACACCACTCTCTCATGATGCACAAATCGATTACTGACACCTATTTTTGAGAAATTATTAGTTGTCTAAAATCAATTTAGTTCACTAAAATGATTCATTATTCTCAAAACTACCAGTATTGTCTTTTTCTCTACGAGAACATAAACCCTAATTGCTCAAAATTTCAATCTCTCTTTGTCACACCAAAAATGGAGAATTCATCATTTGTAAACAATAAGGTTTTTATCAATGGTGTCACTTTTTCTCCCAACAATTATGTTGCTGTTCTTGACCATCAGGAACTATCGAATGATTTTCACATCATTCAGGATTTCTTGGCGTGTAGTCCGATTCATTATGCTTTAACGGCACCCGCCAAAGTCTCTTTCAAGTGTGTGATGCAGGTTTGGAAGACCGCTATCTTTGGTGTACTTGAACCTTCAGGAAGGCCTAACCTGACCTTTACACACAATGGAGTTACACATCATGTTACTCCAGAAGTAGTTGTTGAAGCTCTACAATTACATTCTCTAAATGGTAAGACTACTGCAACAATTTCTGATGCTTCTTTGTTGGAGTTTGCTACGAGTCTTGGTTACAATGGAGAACCAAGAAAGTTTGGAGAGTTATACAGAACTAAACTAAAGAAGGAATGGAATTTCTTCTTTGATACCATCAGTAGATGCTTCTTGAACAAAGTCTCTAACTTTGATGCACTACCGACTGCTTCAGTTCACATTGGGTACTCTCTAATCCATGATACTGTATTTGATTATGGTTCTTTCATTCTGAGAGCATTAAGTGCTAGGAAAACAGATAAATGTGGTTATGTCTGTTTTATTATATTTTTTCAATTAATATTCTCTCATTTATGTCCCAATGTTGAATTTGAAAATGATACAGTATTGCCTATCTTTAAGATTTCTGATAACAATATCAAATCCTTAGTTAAATCAGATAAGGCAAATGGTTTTAAGGGAAATCCTTATATTCCTGATGGGGTCTGGCTTCTCTTGAAAAAGAGATTGCCTGAACTTTATGGCCCAGCCACAAGTGCTATGGGACAGGACCAAACACATCCTGTTCCTGACACAAGCACACATCATAAACAGTTACCTAAACAGTCCACCACCTCTGGTGTCTCTCAAAAGACATCAGTTGTAAAAGAAAAGAAGTCAGCTAGATCTGATGTGTCTGGCAGACAATCAGGATCAAAGGATTTCTCCACTTTAACCCTCACTAAAAAGAAGTCACAAGGAGGTAAACAAGAAGTTCAGATTGATGAATCTTTGATTAAGGCTAGAGCATCTAAAGAAACAGGTGAAAAGAGGAAGTTTTTGCAACAGGTCTCTTATTCTGATAGTGATGATGACAAGACCATCTCTATAATCATGAAGAAAAAGGAAATTGCTGCTCCTGTTACTGCTGAATTGGTTAAGCCAATAAAGCAAAAGAAAAGAAGAAGAATAATCAACAAGAGTCAGTATTATATTCCTGAAGATATGCAGAATCTTAATGATGATATTGATCTTGATGAATCATAAGTTCCTGATACAACTGTTCTTCCAGATATCTCTACTCCTAATACATCACCTGTAAAGACTGTTGAGATTACTGATTCTCCAGCACCTACATCTCCTAAGAGAAGAATAATTGAGATGTCTATGGATGAAGTAAATGATATTGCTGCTCATCTTGGTCATAAACCAACACCTCTTCAGATAAAGAGACAAGTTGAAGCAAAGGTTTTTAGTAGACAGAAGAAACAGAGGATCACTTCACCTCTGAAAGGATCAAGCCCACAAGAACCTGTACTTCAAAGGAGTTCAGAAGCTATTGAAGATCCAGTCCCACAAGAACCACCCACTCAAAGTGTGGGTGCAGACATTTCTGAAGGAATGGTCCCACAAGAACCACTTTCTCAAAGGGAAGGTGAAGACAAGAACATTCCTGCCCCACAAGAACCATCTTCTCAAAGTAAAGATGCAGGCAAGCTCACATTAGCACAGGAGATTTCTAACACTGCATTTGAGGGAAGCACACAAGAACCTTTTACTCAAAGTGTTAAAGCAGCTTCACAACCTCAGACTACACAAGAACCATTGGTAGCAAATACTGATGCAAGTCATTCTCCAGTTGCAGATGTCAATCCTGATGAAAGTATTTCCGATCCAAATATTCCACTGCTCATTGAACCACTTTCTTCAAGACCAATGGAATCTATCTCAACTTTATCAGGTAACACTTCTATCTCTACTTCTTTTACTGATAGTATGATTACAGATAGACTTGAGACAAGGGATACCTCTATTTGTATGACTTCAGTCCACTCTTCTCAGCCACCTCTTATTTCTTTGAATTTGTTGAGCCAGAACCTTTCTTGTGAGAAAGAGAGTGAACATTTAGAGAAAAAGAAGAGTGAAGAGAGGCAGTCTCCTGAACTAGCAAAAGGAGAGGTAGAACAGAGTGAGAAGTTTCAAACTTCTAGTGAGGTAGCAGTTACTATTGAAAGTAACTTAGGTGATGTTGTGAGAAGTGATTAGATCACTTTAGAAAAATAGAGAGATTTAGGAATTGTTTCTACTCTGAATGCAGGTTTTCAGGAAACAACAGTACCATCTGCTGTTGATTTAAAAATGAAAGGAGTTATGAATCCTGAAGACAATGAGGATGATAGAATTCCTGAGGCTGAAGATAGCTCAGATGATGATGATGGTGATGATGATGCTGATAATGATCCTGAAGCGGCTCAGCTTAATGCTGTCATGAAAGCAAGTCTAGGATCTACTTATGGATCATACAGTATGTTTATGGAGTCTATGGGTAAATCTACAGCTGCTCAAGTTGAGATCATAGGAGATTACAACAATCTTCTTCCTGAACATATTCAAGCTGCTAGAAGATCTGAATGGTATACTGAGTGGAATCAGCCTTCTGCTGATATAAATTTCAATAATGCACTTTTTCACTCAAGTCATATAGCTACTAAGATTTCTGATCCTAATCTCAAAGCTCATTTGAAGACAACAAGTATTCTGGCAAAAGAGCTGAAAGATGAAATTAATTCTGTCAAGCGTGATAATGAAAAATTTCATGCTCGATTTGTTAAGGATTATTCTGAAATTGCCACTGCTAAACAGCTTCAACGTTTAAGCACTGCCTTCACCACAAGGATGGATACCTTGGAAGATAAGGTTGTCACAATGTCCTCAAGGATGACAAATATGGAAGATTCTCTACAACTTATCTTTTCCTTATTGACTGAACCTGATGTCAAAAAGGGGGAGAAGGTAGTCAAAACAAAATGCACACCTGATCTAGTTGTAAGAAAGGATGATGATACTTCTGGAAATGATGGTGGTGCTCAGTCATATGAACCAGGAACCTCTGATGCTGCTTTGGTAACAAGGAGAAGTCAGTCACAAACTCAAACCAAGCGGTCAACTCATGTTTCTGAATCTGGGAAGAGAACAATAAGAACAATGGTGCAATCTCAAATCCTGACAGAAGAACAATTTTTATCACCTGGTCAAAGTCAAAGGTAAACACTTCCCACAATTCTTGAAGGTGATGAAGATTTGCTAATTACTGATGTAGAAGATGCTCCACATCTATTTGAGAAGATTACTACTGGGACAGGTGATAGTGAAATTGTATATCACACTAGTGCTAAGGTTCATCAGTATCATGCTGAGAAGGCACTTGCTTTAACTTCTGAAGAAAATCCAAATATGACTATTGATGAGATCTTAGAAGAACAAAACAGGATTCTTGAGGAGATTTCTAGACAAAAAGAAGTTCCTACTGCAAGAAGAGGAAGAGGCAGAGGAGATAGAAATAGAGGAAGAGGAAGAAAGCCTATTCAAACAAGTTCAAGACAGACAAGGTCTAGTGGAATAACGATTGAGGAGATACCTGAAGATTCTCAGAAAGTAAAGAAGAAGAAATCTCCATTACTTCTTACACTGATTCCAGATAACAAATTTAATGTACCTGAAGAAGCTGCTGATGAAAGACCACAGTTAGGTAGAAGAGGTAAAGTTACTGTGAGGACTACTCAATCTGCTGTTCCTGATTCTGATGAAGCTGAAATCTTGAAAGAACTTGAGGTTATGATTCTTACTGTTGTGGTTGAAATTCACAATCTAGAAGTTGATGAACAAAAAAAAGAGGCTAGAAAAAGAGCAAAAGATACTGAGGTTGAAGAAACCAGAAAGTACTTGGAAGATCTGGCTGGTTCAAACAGATTATTGTGGTATGATCGAAATAGACTTGTTCCAGAACATCAACAGAATGATACACCAGTAATAGGAAAGAAAAGCAAGAAATGGAAGAACAGAGTAAGCAACTATAGAGAACCAGTTGTTTTCAAATCTGTTGGATTAATTACTTGACCTTCACTGATTGAGTCTGATGAATCTTCATTGATTGCTAAAGCTGAATATGTTGAATCTGCTAAATCTCCGCCACTGTGGAAGAGTATGCAATCTGGTTTGAAGGGTTTAGAACCTGGAACAAGAGGAGGTATTGGATTTCATAATGCATAAGTTGTTTTTATATCTCAAATAGATCAACATTTTCTTGTTAAAAGGATTGGTGATGAACTAACTGTTGATGATCTTTGGGAACTAGAATCGGTTGCTATTGTTGCTTGCAATGTGAACTCAAAGAAGATAGAGAAATTGTTGTATTTCATGAAAGACAAAAGTGTCAAGAATCTATCTATTCATGAGGTGTTGTGCAAATCAACAAAAGAGCTAAAATATGTTCTCTATTTGCTTGAAAATAGACAAATCCCTGATAAAGAAGCCAGTGTTTACAATAACTGGTGTACCATGATTTTCAGAACAATCGAGTCCAGATATTTAGAAGGAGGATCAAGGTATGATGGTAATTACACTCCCATGTACTTGAATACAGAAGGACAAGAATTTGGAATGCAAAGGGGTTCAGCTGTTAAAGAAGTGATATTTTATCAAGAACAACTATCTCTGAATCCTGGTGGAAGAGAACTTGCATATTTACTATTGGGAGAGTTAGATTTACCAAGAAGCTCAATTCAGAATCTCAGAGCTGGAATCTATCAGATTGGTAAAGGAGATGAAGAACTTAGAAATCTGAAGAAAAGACTAATTCAAATTCTCGGTGATGAAGAAGAAGAGTTATTATCAAGTTTCTTGCAGTTGAGTAATTTCTTTGTGAGAATTTATGAGACTAAGCCTGAGGATTTCTTGTAATATTTTGTTTTGAGTTTTTGACATCACTGAATCAAGGAATTTGTGCTTTATTTCACAAAGTACAAATTGGGGGAGATTGTTAGATATTGATTCAAGTGATGATCAGGATCTGGACTACTGATCAGATACTGATGCTGACGTCATCAGTAATGCACCGTCAGGATTGGGTTATCATCAGGATTGGAAGCTGATCAGGATTTCATGAGGATATACATCAGTCTAGGAATCTAGGAAGATTGACATGTCGGTTCCTGATTTATAGGAACGCAGCTATCATTCAAGATATGTACTAAGAAACGTATGTAATTGATTTGATATATCTTGTAATTGATAGTGTAGTTGTGTACCGTATATAAACACAGTTTAGGTTTTACTTAATTGTAATCGCTTACACGAATTATCTTGTAACCTAGCAGCTCTCAAGAACATAAGAATTTCTTGAGAGAGTTTGTAACAGTTTTATATCAGAATTAATAAAGCTGTTATTTATTCATACTTGTGTTATTATTTCTGTTTAAGTCGAAAATCTTATACAATTGTATTCAACCCCCTTCTACAATTGTTAATTACTGGGCAACACACACAAGCATGCTCGAGGTTAATTCAAAAGAATTAAGGAGTGCAAGCACAGTGCAATAGGACATGAACAGTTAACACAGGACAAGCAATTACACTGCAGGATATGGCAAGGAGCTAAAAATCAAGGATACTAATCAATTATATATAACTGATCTATCAGAATAAGCTTGTAGCTAACCTTATTCTAGTAACAAACGACAAGAGCATTAAATGAAAATCGAGTAGTTACTACGATTGGCAAAGCTTTTACTGAAAAGCAGCATTTTAAACATTTCTACAATCACATCTTGCAGGTACCAGTCATAGAAAATAGCACATTAACTTATACAAACATGCTGGCATACACAAACACTACATTAATATCTCTCGCACAGAAACCACGATAGCACAGATATTCATTCTCAATCACAAAGCACTAAAGACAGGTGCACATGCCTAATCCTAGAATAGTACTAAGGTAGCAGATAGGATAAAACCAGATAGGTAACTAAGAATACTTAGTTAGCTCACACAGAACACAACTAAACTACAACCATACCAACAGGATCAGTAACTCCATCTTAAAAACATGCAGAGAGATTCAGATAAGAACAATTCAAATAGGCATGTTGTCAACATTACACAGAATGCACTTGGACACAATATGAGAATTGCACACAGATAAGATACATTGATAGCAACCTAAGGCAATAATATAATCATAGCACAGTGATGAAATCTACTAGAACTGATACAATCAAGATATAGACATTTAAAAAAAATTATCGGTACTAAATAATCACATCAAAGCTTAAAGCAAATCTAGGTGCTAGGTGTGTGTCCAGGCATGGCAAGTGTGACAATTAAAATCAAATGCACTTCGAGAAGTTCACAAATATAAGCACATAACACAAAACATTATAGATGTAGCAAAGTGACAGAGATGTACACATACACTGATCAAATATGTGCACAAGCATAGTCTTGCAATTTTAATATGGCAATTCATGTCATATAGCAAATCATCACACATAACCTTTTGCAAAGTTAAGCTAATTGCTAATATAGACTTGAAAAGGCAGCATACATGTGTACATTGTATAAGAGCTAAATATAGCATAAGACAATTAGTCATGTGGAATTCATTTGACACATACCACATTAGATCTAAACTGCATATTATCAAGATACAGGGCATGATCAAGACAGAACTCAATTAATTTACCAAGTATACAAGTGACAGACAGTAAAGATCATAGAGACAGGGCATGAATTCTCATTAGAGTACAAAACATGCTAAGACACTGCAAGTAAACTTATCTCTAGACATGCATAGAATCCAATCAATCAGAGAGCATAAGTTCAAATCATCAAATAATCAATTCTTAGATCACACATGCATTAGTTAATGGAGCTAGATAAAGTCAATTACAATCTTGCAAGGATTTGAGGAACGTGTACCTTGATCATGGTGGTAATACACATGATAAACTCCAAAGCCTACTTAAACACACAGTCTTACCATGTCAAAACAGGGACTTAATCATCACAATGCACATTAGGTCACTTTTAGATTTATCAAGATAGTGACACAAATAATCAAACGTTAGCATTAGCATAATATAATCAAAACAAACTGAATGATCATCACAACTATAATCATACAATATCAAATGCAAAGAGATGCCTGTTGGTACGACAGAAATCTTAAATCAAGAATTAATCGAAACAAAAATACATTTATGTCATACCAACAAGATCTTAATTCAAGAACATTGAACCAAAGAGATAAACAGTCCTAATGCTCTAAGGATCACTATCCAAATACTATGATTTCTATCTGTGTGCCCAGGAGCAAAAAATCGAAAACAGCAACATGCAGTTCATGTTCGCACGATAGAAATCATGATATTGAGACAGAGGTAAACATGGAAGGCTCACAATACATCGATCAGTAGTACGACTTTTATCTGTGTGCACAGAGATCATTAACCCTAATATCGAAGAACAACACTAATCAACACTTTCTGTACACCAGATAAAGTCGTATTACTAGGACATTGATTGTATAGACTCAAATACACACAAACAAACCGATTTCTCGATTCGTTGAAGGCTTTTTGTTAATTTTTGAATATCGACGTGATTTGGGGAAACAAATTCTAGGAATGAATTTGAAAAATCGATATTATACAGGTATGTATTTGGGTGTGTAGAACATGAATTTGTGGTCAATTTTTCAGAAGGATTACGGACATGGCCGGAATTTTGAATTGAAAAACTGGGGTTTATAGTCGAGTAAGAAGAGAAGAGCAGGATATGAATATTTTCCTTTTTGGGAAATATTTATAAAACAAATCAACGGCTCAGATCTGATGAGACGCTTAAATCTACGGTTCAGATCGTTTCGCGCATTTCCAATGCCCTTGACTTTGACTGAATGACCACATACACGCATTTTTCACACACGTATCAACCCCTTCACAAAATTCTGAATTTTGTGTATTTTATTTGTATTTTAAGATTTTCAGAAAATGAATTTTAAAATTCGATTTAAAATAGCAAATAAATCAGAAAAATTCACTGAAAATTCCTGCGCCACCGGAAAATTTGGTACTTTAATTTGGAATATTAAAGTGCACAAAGTTCCAATTTTTCGAAAGAAAAAGTAAATTTATAACTTAATAAAAGATATTTTGGAACTTATTCAAATTAACTTGTAAAGATTAAACAAACCACATACTACTTTTGGCTTTAATTATTTGCAGCTCACAACATTGTCGAAGAAATCTGAACGTTCAAGTCCCGCTTGAAAGTCCACTTAAACAATGCTCTAAGTTGCAAGATAATTAAAATAAAGTAATATATATTTTGAATAAAACTTAACAAATTAATTTGGGCACTCCATCATTCCTAAATCAAAACGAAATTTAGCGAATCTTTTGGAGCTTAAAGGTTTCGTGAAAATTTCCGCAATATTTACTTCGGTATCGATGTGTACCATTTTAATATCTCCTTTATTTATATGATCACGAAGGAAATGATGTCGAATATCTATGTGCTTAGATCTCGAATGCAATACCGGATTTTTACTTAAATCAATTGCACTCGTATTATCATATAAAATAGACACCACATCAAATTTTATAACATAGTCGGCTAATGTTTGCTTCATCCAAAAGATTTGAGCACAACATTTCGCGGCCGCTATATATTCTGCTTCGGTGGTATAAATTGAAACTGAGTTTTGTTTCTTTGAAAACCAAGAACTAAACATCCACCAAGAAATTGGCATGTGCCACTAGTGCTTTTTCTATCGATTAAATGTCCCGCATAATCCGAATCGAAAAAACACACTAAATCAAATGGATGTCCGCGGATAAATGAGATTCTTTTGGATCCGCTTGAAAGCGAGCACACTTACCAACAATAAATTGTATATCCGATCCACTAGCCGTGATATAAAGTAAACTTCTGAAAGGAAGAGTGTATAAACTTGTAACACTATAACTAATGTAACTCAACTAAAGGAAAAGATACTTAACCAGAAGACAATCAAGAACAAGAAGTCACAAGAAATCAACACTAAATGAAGACAAGGTAATTGATACAATTCAACATGTTAACTATGATCAAGCCAAGAAGAAATCATTGAGAGAAGTTCAAGTCAAAGTTGTTCATGCCTCAGTGATTTGAAAAGCCAAGAATCAAGATCATAACTATCAGTATCAATAAGACTAATTGATTTCAAGTGAACAAGAAGGAAAGCAAATATTGGAAAGCCACATTTCTAATTGGATATGGTAATTTATTCAAGAAGCAAAAACCCTATCAAGACTAGTCACTTATGAACCAGACCGTTGCATCAAGTGTCAGGACATTGATAGCAAGTTTATGTCAGTAATAAAGATCCATATTCAAGAGCTTGGTGAAGAATAAAGAAGACATGAAGATATCACAAGTTCAAGATGTGCATTGAAGTTTCAAGTTGAAGACCAGAATATTTTCTAAGTACTAAATATTCTAGATGACCAAGTAGAAGTTTCTAAGTAGAAGTTCTACTTAGAACTTCGAGATGGCTAAGTAGAAATTCTCAAGTAGAAGTTCTACTTAGAGTGCAGCTTCAACATGACACATGGCATCTTCTGAGTGGCAGATTTCCAAGCTTTCAAGATAAGGCAAGATTTATGTGGACATCATTGGGCCACGTACATCTTAGTCTTTGAAGACTACAGGACATAGATTACATGTAGTATAAATAGAAGTACTTGTGTAATGTTTTAATAAGAGAGCAATATTTGATAGAAACACAAGAAAAAGAGAGAGAGTGCATTCACAGAGTTTAGTATCATTCACTTCTCTCTGAACTTCTGTTATACTTTGTAATGAATGTTGTAGCAACCCTTTCAAGTTATATATAAGACATATATTCCTTGAATCTGTGTGTTCATTTATTGCATCGTATTTATTGCTTCTCATATTCGAAAAGTTGTATTCACCCCCCCTCTACAACACATTTGGACCTAACAATTTGTATCAGAGCTATATGTTTAACATACAAAACATAGATCCTTGTGTTGAGTAGAAGAATCGTGAGTTTTCATTTTCTAGATCTACTTTTCATTTTCTCGAAAAGTGTGTTTTAATTCGTTTGTAGTGAAAACTCATCCGAAAAATTATTTAAATACTCCAGGTGTGATTATTTAGCTTAGGTGTATTTTAATTAATTATTGTGAATTAATCTGGGTACTTTCATATTTGGTGTTCTTGAGTGTTCATCATCTGTTCTTATCAAAGAAGACAACCCAACAACTTTTTGATCTCCTTTTCAAACAGAAAAATAGTAAAAGAATAAAAAGGTGTTTTTGGACTTTGTGATTTGCATTATTCACGGCCGAAAGTGAAACAAGACATACTCAGTACCTAGCACGTATGTTTGGTGGGTTAGGTGAGTAAAGCATTCAAAGTCAAAAGGTGTTAAAGAGATAATATTGTTTATTCAATATTAAAGTGACCTGCAGAAAAATTATTCTAAGGACAAAAGTTCTACATAGAATTTCTACTTGAGAATTTCTACATAGAATTTCGACTTGGACAATTTCTACTTGGTGAATTTCGACTTGAGCAAAATTTCGACTTAGAGAAATTTCGACTTAGGCAAAAGTTCTACATATATATTCTACATAGCCTAGTCTTGGGTACTTAGAAACTTTTAGTGACCAGAATTGAAATGGCTCCTAAAAATGCATTCAAGATCCCAATGTTCAACCGAGATCACTATGAAGAATGGGTTTTCAGAATGAGACTATATCTAGAGACTGTTAACCCTGAATATCTGGAAGTCCTTGACAAGGGTAAATTTGTTCCAATGGTGGTTATTCCTGCACATACGGAAGGAGGGGTGGTTATAGCACCTCGGTCTGAGCCTAAAAAGGCCTCGGAGTTTTCGGATGCTGACAAGGAACAAATAGCTTATGATACTGCCATACGACAAACCTTGATGGAATCTCTTGATCATGAAATGTTCAACATAGTCAAAGGTCTGACTACAGCGAAGGAGATTTGGGACAAGATAGAAGTTGTCATGGAAGGATCTGCAGAGGTTAGAAGCAACAAGACACTCATACTCAAGATGGAGTATGACACCTTTAGAATACGAAAAGGAGAAGGCATAACAGACGTCTATCTACGATTCAGTCAGTTGGTATTGGATTTGAATCTGAGAGGTGTAACTCTCCCCATGGTTGAGACTAATACGAGATATCTGAGGAACCAGCCAAAAAGCATTGAACATAGGGTCTACGCAATAAGAGAAACCAGAGATTTGCATACAACTTCTCTGGAAGAGTATTATGGAATATTAAAGACCTATGAGCTGGAAACACTTCAAGATCAAGCATGGGACAATGATTCAAAAGGAAAAGAAACTGCATCAGGATTAGTTGCTGATGAGGAAGAGTCTAAGAAGGCAATGATTGCAGCAAAGCCTAAATCATCACTTGCACCACATCAAGTTGATAATGATGACGAGTGCGCATCTGACAGTGATGATGACTACTACACCCAAGAAGAGCTGGACAACATGGACAATAGTGTCGTGGCATACATGGCAAGGAAGTTCAGCAACATGAGATTCAGAAAGAGCAACCGACCACAGAGAAATTCTTCATCTTATTATCGGGCTGCTAGGGGTGGTGGTAGTTCGTCAGGCTACAAAGGAAAAGGCAAGAATACCAACTACAAATCTCCTTTGGATTTCAAAATGAAGTTCAAATGCTATAACTGTGGTGAAGCTGGACATTTTGCCTCAGACTGCAAAAAGCCTAAACAGACTTATCCAAAAGAGACATATGAAGCCCTCAAAAGCAAGTATGAATCGCTGGTGAAAGAAAGACATGGAAAACGAGCTTTATTGGTGACAGAAGGAAGAGCTTGGGATGATTCAGATGAGGAAGATGTTACTCATGTAGCAAACTTTACCCTCATGGCTGAGACATCAGAGGAACCAGAGGTACCAGTTCTAACCCTTAAATTTGAAATGTCCATTGATGATTATAAGGAACAGAACGGGGCTCTTACTGAAGAGATCTATATGTTGTGCAAAAGCCTAGACTCTTCTCAAAAGGAACAGAAAACACTTGTTGCCAAAAGCAGAATGCTTGAGGCAAAAGTGGAGAGTTGGAGGCTGCTTGCACTGTAGATACTTCCCTAAGAGACTTTATTAAATCTCTGGAGCACAAGCTCGTCCTTAAGGAAGAAGTAGAAGCATGTCTTAGGGACAAACTAGCTGAGTTAGAAACTAAATGCGAAGCTTACAAACTAGCTGCTAGTAAAGTGCATGTAGATAATGACACATTTAAGAAGATAACTGGAGTAGGTATAGGACTTGATTATTCTGACCTTCCTAAGAAAGAAGGAAAGAGACCTATTGACCCTAGTTCCAGTGACCTTAAAAAGGAAACACCTAGAATTCTTAAATCGGCTGTCAAACCTATTTACAAACATCTTGTTCTTAGAATATAAGAAGAAGAGACTGGATTGATAGCTAGATATGAGATTAAGATGGAAGATCGCCAGAAAGAACAACCTATAACTCCTATCAAACAAGTTAAAATCAATTTCCCTAGAGATGAATCTAGACTGGGATTAGGAGCTAAGGCTGTTAAACAACAAGGAAAGAAAGAAAAAGGCATAAAAGAGGTTAAGGCTGAACGAATAAAGAAAGCATGTTATCATTGTAAATCTACTGAACATCTTTCTTATGCATGCAAAGCTAACATGAATGTTCCTGCTGCACATGCCATGCCTATCACACATACAATGAATAATCTGCATCAGAATCATGCACAGTGTGGTCAACCTAATTGTATGCCATGCACTTTTAACATCATGCAAACTTTTGTGCATTTAATGAATGCATCTAGCCAGTCATGCTCAAATACTGTTGCTAGTTCAAACATCAAGAAAAAGCATGTGAGAGCCAAGACTGTCAGTCCTCCTAAAGTTAGGAGTGACAAACCTTCTCCTAAGACTGACAAATCTGTCAAGTCTGAGAAAGGAAAGGAGATAGTCGAAAGCTCTAGTAATGTTAATAAAAGTGCATCTCCTGTTGTTAAATCTGTTGATTCTCGATCTTATCGAAAATCCGGGCCCAATCAAAGTTGGGTTCCGAAGAATGTCTAACCAATCTGTCATTGCAGGGCATTAAGCAGAATAGAAATAAAGTTATATGGGTGCTAGACAGTGGAGCATCGAGGCATATGACTGGAAACAAGTCCCTGCTTACAGAGTTGGTTATGAAGGCTAGCCCTTATGTTACCTTTGGAGATGACAGCATAGGTGTGACAAAGGGATATGGCAAACTGAAAACTGGCAATGTCATCATTGAAGATATTTCCTATGTTGAGGGACTGAAGCACAATCTGTTGAGTATCAGTCAATTCTGTGACAAAGGTTACGAAATTGTATTCAACAAGAAAGGTGTATCAATCACTCACATCAAGGAAGGCTCACTAGCTTTGAGAGGAGTTCGAAAGGCAGATCTTTTTGTTGCAGATATGGATTCAGCAAATCAGAATGAGGTCACCTGTTTCTACAGCAAAGCCTCGGATGATGAAAGCTGGTTATGGCACAAAAAGCTATCTCACTTAAACTTCAAAACGATGAATGCTCTCGCGAGGCGAGAATTGGTGAGAGATCTACCTCAAATGGAGTTCGCTCCGAAAGGACTCTGTGAAGCTTGTGAAATGGGAAAGTCGAAGCGAGCATCGCATAAAAGCAAAGAAATTTCTAGTATTACTGAGCCTCTGCAACTTCTTCATATGGATTTGTTTGGCCCAGTGAATGTCCTATCTTTGTCTAGGAAAAGATATGCTTTGGTAATCGTGGATGACTTCTCCAAGTATACATGGGTATTGTTCGCAATGACAAAAGACGAAGTACCTTTCTTAATCATTGATCACATCACTCAAATTGAGAATGTTTCAACACTTACTGTGAAGACGATTAGATCAGACAATGGCACTAAATTCAAAAACGCAGTGCTAAATGACTTCTGTGTATCTAAGGGAATACGTCGTCAGTATTCAGCCCCGAGAACTCCACAGCAAAATGGAGTAGTTGAAAGGAAGAATAGAACTTTGGTTGAAGCAGCAAGAACTTTGTTGTATGATTCGAAACTTCCTTTGTACTTCTGGGCCGAAGCAGTGAGTACCGTGTGTTACACTCAAAATAGAACCTTGATCATAAAAGATAAAGAAAAGACACCATGTGAGCTAATGAACAACAGAAGACCAACAATCAAATACTTTCATGTCTTCGGAGCAAAATGCTATGTGCTTATAGATGATAAAATCTAGGCAAGTTTGCAGCAAAAGCTCGTGAAGGAATCTTTGTTGGTTACTCTACAGATGTGGTGGCAGCTTATAGGGTGTTCTTAGTGAATGATCGAAAAGTGACTGAAAGCTACAACGTCAGATTCGACGATACCAAACTCTCATCAATTTCAAGAGATTCTAGTGAACCTGAGTCCCTAAAATTTCAGAATCTGGACTTAGAAGATCTTGAAGATGAACCTGAGTTGGTTGTTCCATTAAATGTTCCAAGCGTACATGAAGAACCTGAGTCTAGTGAACAAGCTAATTCTACAAGATCAGGAGAGACTTCTTCAGTACCAACCGGCAACAACTCAGGGGGAGTAAATAGCAGCTCAAGGACTACTGTTCAAGGCTCGAGTTGAGTTGACTCTAGTTCTGTAGGAGCTGGCACTAACTCAGGGGGAGTTAGTGAAAATAATCAAAGTAGTCAGCACCCCAACTCAGAAAGTCAAGCTGAATCATCAAGACAATTTCCAGGTGAACGGGTATGGAATAGAGACCATCCGTTTGAGTTAATTATTGGTGATCCAGATGCTGGTGTGACTACTAGAAGAACTGCAAGAGCTGACATGGCTAATATCTCCTTATATTCTGGGTTCTTATCCAAGCTTGAACCTAAAGAAATAGAAGAAGCTCTTGGTGATGCTGATTGGGTGATTGCAATGCAAGAGGAACTCAATCAGTTTGAAAGGCAGAAAGTTTGGAAACTGGTACCCCGACCTAAGAACATATCAGTAATTGGAGCTAGGTGGGTATTCAGAAATAAACTGGATGAAAACGGACTTGTAACACGAAACAAGGCTCGTTTGGTTGCAAAAGGTTATTCTCAGCGAGAAGGAATTGATTATGATGAAACCTATGCACCAGTTGCAAGACTTGAGGCAGTCAGGATGTTCTTGGCATTTGCAGCACATAAGAACTTCAAGGTTTTCCAGATGGATGTGAAAATTGCCTTTCTGAACGGAGAGTTAGAAGAAGAAGTGTATCTGGAACAGCCGCCTGGCTTCGTTGATCCAGAACATGTAGATTTTGTGTATCTTCTCTTCAAATCTGTCTATGGCCTCAGGCAATCCCCAAGGCGATGGTATGAAACCCTATCCTTATTCTTAATTGAAAATGGTTTTGGTAGGGGAGTAATTGATAAAACATTGTTCTATAAAATTGTAAGAAATGACTTAATACTTGTTCAAGTCTATGTGGACGATATTATCTTTGGGTCGTCAAATGAGCGCTTGTGTGAGAAATTTGCCAAGCTAATGCAGGAAAAATATGAGATGAGCATGATGGGAGAGCTGTCCTTCTTCCTTGGATTACAGATCAGTCAGAGAAAAGATGGTATCTTTATTTGTCAATCCAAGTACGTCAGAGATTTACTCAAGAAGTATAATCTAGAAGATGCATCAGCAGCTAAGACTCCCATGGCAACAGCCACGAAGCTTGATGAAGACAAATCAGGTAAATCAATTGACATCACAAGCTATCGAGGTATGATTGGCTCACTCCTCTATTTAACTGCAAGTAGACCCGATATAATGTTCGCAACTTGTTTATGTGCAAGGTTCCAAGCGGATCCTAGAGAATCACATCTCGTAGCCGTCAAAAGAATTTTTAGGTATCTCAAGGGCACACCAAATCTAGGGATTTGGTACCCAAGAGATACAGGTTTTAATCTTATTGGCTATTCGGATTCAGACTATGCAGGTTGCAGGATTGATAGGAAAAGCACATCTGGTGCTTGCCAATTTCTTGGCAGAAGATTGGTGTCCTGGCAAAGTAAAAAGCAACATACAGTATCTACTTCTACTGCTGAAGCTGAGTACATTGCTGCTGGAAGCTGTGTAGCTCAAATACTGTGGATGAGGAACCAATTGAAGGATTATGACATGGAGCACAAGAAAATTCCAATTATGTGTGACAACACAAGTGCCATTGCCATAACCAACAATCCTGTAGATCACTCAAGAACCAAGCACATCGACATCAGGTATCACTTCATAAGAGAACATGTCGAGGAGGGGACTGTGGAGCTACATTTTGTGCCCACAATGCAACAAATTGCAGATATATTCACCAAACCTCTTGATGAAGTAACATTCAATAGATTGGTTGGTGAATTGGGAATGCTTAACACAAGTTATTAAAGCCTTCTATCTGTAAAATCCATGTTTATGTTTGTATGTGCAAGCTACTCAATCATTAAATGCTTAGACTTTAAAATGCCTAATTAATGATTGTTATAGGTTGCATATAGTGTGTTTTTGCATAAATTCCTTGTGTTTTAAGTGTCTTTTATAGCACAAATCTGTGAATTTATGCTTGTTAGATTGCATGATCATAGGGGGAGTTAAATTCATAATATTCTAAATATTGCATGATTTTTACATGAATTTACCTATGAGTTTCATGTAATTAGAGGCCTTAGAATTAAAAAACTTCATTATTTCGAGTTAGGTTCTATCTCGAAACTCATCTAGAAATTCGACTTGAATTTCGACTTAAGCTGTCAGAGTGAAGTTTTGAAAATTCTAAGTCTGGGAAGAATTTCGAGTTGGCTATCTCGAAATTCATCTCGAAATTCGACTTCGAGTTCGAGTTCGAGTTACCAGTGTGCCTAGTTCTATCTTCAAAATATTCGAGATAAAGTCTATCTCGAATTTTATCTCAAAGGTTGAGATGAGGTTTCCATTAAGGGAATATTTTGAAAAGAACTGAGAATTAACTTCGAGTTAGTCTATCTCGAAACTCAACTCGAATTTCGACTTGATGTTCGAGATAGAGCTCTTAGTCTATCTCGAAACTCAACTCGAATTTCGACTTGATGTTCAAGATAGAGTTCTCAGTTAAGCTAAAGGGAATTTTTCGAGTTACACTCCTAACTCGAAACATATCTTGAATTATCCTGTACTTTTTGCTTCAAGGGGGTATTTTGGAAAGAATTTGAGATTAACTTCGAGTTAGTCTATCTCGAGACTCAACTCGAATTTCGACTTGATGTTCGAGATAGAGTTCTTAGTCTATCTCGAAACTCAACTCGAATTTCGACTTGATGTTCGAGATAGAGTTAAACTTCTAACTCGAAATGTATCTCGAATTTCCCTGTTCTTTTCTAGAGGGGAATTTTCCAAGTTTACTACAAATCAATAATGTTCGAGATAGGATTTCCCTATAGTTTTTGCTGTAAAATTGGTTAAAGTGCTTACTTGTGCTTATTTGTTCGAGTTAACCTCTATCTCGAACTTCATCTCGAAGTTCGACTTGATGTTTGAGATAGAGTTCGACTTAAGTCCTCCCTGTATGTACTTAGACTTTAACACTCTTTTTAACAGGGATACTTTTGTCATTTCACAATCATCTATATATACATCTCTAACTCGATGCATCATTCACTTTACCTAATTCCATTTTTACAGCAGCCGTTTCACAAAAGCAAGGCGATTTCACAAACTTCATACCATTAATCCGTGTTTTTGTGATTAAACTCATACTAATCACGAATTACTGCCAATTTGTTGACTGATATTCACTTTGTTATCATTAATCGTTGTGATACTGTGTTTAGTGACCATTCATACACGCGCATATACATACACACGAACATAAATTGTTTGTGTAACTGTTCATAAAACACGATTCCATATTCTCTATCCATATACACACGATTTCACTGGTATACACATGAATATTCATCTTCATTGAATATTCAGATTTAGTATTGGCTATTGATTGAATCCTGTAGTTTAATTTCTCAAAGGGACTTTTGTTGTTCTTGTTAAATTAAAAGGGATACAATCTTTAATTCGTCAATTAATTGTTTTTCAAAATTAAAAAAAAATTCACATCTTTTAAAGAAAAACATTTAATTAAAATGGCTCACCAATTTTCACTTGCTAAAAACAATTTTTATAATATTTCTACGGAAATTGATGATCAACTCCCGCGGTTTAAGTTTTGGATACGATTTCTCAATTTGTACTCCAAAGCTAGCCATGCTTTTACTGCTAAACCTACACTAGTACATGATGCTTTACAGCAATTATGGACTGGTTCAGTTACTTTTGGGAGCAAAACAACCCCCTTTGGTTTCAGGTTTACCTTAGCGGGTCAGGAATATGAGGTGATTGAAGAGATTGTCAACAGGGTTCTGGGATTCCCAATCAAAGATGCTTATGATCCAGAACCTACAGCTGCAGAACGCCTCAGCTTCTTTGAAGAAATTGGATGTTATCCTCCGAAAGGCCCAATCACAGGAAATATCCAAAAACAATTCTTCCATGTGGAATGGAATTACTTTTTCGAGGCCATCACACGATGTTTTCAGGCACGTGAAAAAGATTTTCATCAAATTCCAATTCCAATGCAAACCTCTGCAGTTGCCCTAGCAAGAGAACTGGATATAAATTATGGACGCATAGTTCTCTCTGAGATAGTGGCTTCAATGGGATCTCCTGCAAGCAGAGATATCACTACAACTGATGTTGTCTGCTGGTTTCCTCGGTTCCTACAGATGCTGATTAATGACTTAATACCGAAGGATGCTCTTGCTGTTAGACAGGGATTTGCCAGAAGCCCAACATCTGAATCGCTAGGGATGGGCACTAAGTCACTTTCAACTATTGCTAATCAGGATAAACATCAAGGTAAACATATGTCAATTCCTGACAATATTCAAATGTGGCTTAGATATGATGCAGGAGTTACCAATTTGGAGGCATCATCACAAGTTTCATCACATGCTCAAAATCCATCTGTTCATGCTGAGGCATTTGATGAGATTCCTGATGAGCAAAGCGATGATGCACATGGTAATGAACAAGGTAATCTCTCCCTGCATACTACTCATTCCTCCTCCTATGTATCTGATTCCGAGACCCAAGAGACTGCTAACCCACAGAATCTATCCCAGGGTGAGAGCTACATTTCTGAGACTGATACACATTCTTATTCTCTTTCACCCCTGTTAACGGAAGTCTGAAAGCCAGCACGTATATATGTAGGAGATGATGAGGAGAGTGAACCTGAAGAGCAGCAACTTATTCGAAAGAAACCCAAACTTTTTCATGCTGCTACTTCAAAACCCCAGTCAAACCCTAGTGTGTCACACGCAACCACTCCACCTCACGAGAGTGGTTCTCCCTTTAAACAATCTGCACATAGGGATTTTGATGACATTTATGTACCTTTTGAAGATCATGTTGCTTCAAAAGGACATGAAGTCTTAAGAACTTCAGCCGTACCTTCACCGGTACGTACTGATGCTGCAAAGAGGATCGGTTCTGATGTCGTACAAGGACACTTTGCAGCCTCTCAGCCTGAGATTCCAACTCAGGAACAAACAGAAATTGATCCCATAACTGCCAATTATTTTGCTTATCCAATTTCTGCAGGTACTGCTTCATACTTTGGATCAATCATTGAAGACATACACGAGCGTGAGACAGGGAGTGTGTGTGAGAGGTTAGGGAGAGAAGGACCTTCATTTTTAAGGCCCGAAACCGAGCGCCAAATACCAACAGAACGAGTATTAGAGCGAGGTCACCTAAACCAAACACCGTCCCTTAACATTGAAAATCTTGATACGCGTATGACTTCTATGGAAAATCAGATGTGGCAGTTCGGACAGACGATGGGGCAGTTCGGGATGAACATTGGAAACAACCAAAGGGCTCTAGACGACTACGCAGCAAGAATGGCAAGTCAAGCTACAACTTTTGATACTTTGACAAATAAGGTCAATGACTTGGGCCATGCTGGTGGTGTCTTGGGAAGCACTCTCAATGAGAGGATGGGGGCAATGGAGTCTACAATGCATACAATGGTTGTGGAGATCAGTAGAATGATGTTCGCAGTCAGGAGTTTTGTGCCCCCGGAGTGTTTCGAGTCACAACAACCTCCCCCCGATGCTGGTGCAGGTGGTGCTAGTGGAGCGGGAGCCTCTGGTTCTGGTTTTGGAGGTTCTTATGCAACTGGTGGATCTGGAGACCAAGGTGGAGCTCAGGATAACTCACCTAAGGGGGAGAGTGGAAAGGAGACGAGACAGCAGGCAGTTCACATCGAAGAAATTGAAGAACCCGCTGATCTTGTCAAGGAACCAGAAGTTGAGCCGTCTGTTGATGAAGAGGCTCTGAGGAGGAGAAAGGGTAAGGCAATGATGGTTGATGAACCATTCGTTGACCTGAGTCATCAGGAAACAGTACAGGAGGTACTTGACTCAGATTCTGATATGGAAGACGTACCTTTGGCACATGCTATAAAAAGATCTTTGAAGGAACAAGGTGGAGGTGCTGGGATGTCTTCCGGAATGCCTGAAGAAATTCCTGTTGATGAGGAAACCCTTAAAGCTCAATAGTTAGCCTTGGAACAAGCTCAGTTCCATAAAACGAAGATGATGCAAGAACGTGCTGCCTTCCTAGAAAAGAAAGTGGAGCTACAAGGGAAGCAGTATGTTCATGAGCTTGCAAGGCTATCTGATCCTCAAGTTGATCTTGACAATAGGAGGATAGGACAGAAGTGGGATGAAGCAAGGAAGATAATGATGGGACCCTGTGCGAAAGGAGTTCATAACAAGGATGCAGATGATCTGTTCTACAACTTGAATTTGCAGAATCCAATGACTGGGGACTATATAAATGCTTTGAAGAGATTAATTTCTAAAGTCAGAGTTGGATACAATGCAAACCTTAAGGAGTGGCAGGTTATTTTGTCTTTGGTAGAAGGAGTCCCAACATCTTTCCTATATGTGGATGACAAATTCATAACGAGAAGGTCTGCGTCAGAGTTGTTCTTGCTAGTGACTAAAATTCAATACTCTCAATCTGAGGAGCTAAGCATTCTGTACAGGGATCAGTTAATGCAGCTAGCAGAGGACAAGGGTCCAGAATTCTCAGCATATCCAAATTTTGTCCGGATGGTAGTTGACGGAAAGATGAAGAGGGTTAGCATGGAGGAAAATGATCTAATGGAGCTTTCAGTGGAATCTCTCAAAGCTGTCTGTAGACAAATGATGAGTAAGGGATTCGCTTCTGAGCTTAAAGATAAATCCGTGAAGATCATTGAAAGAATCATATTCAAGAAGAGCAATGAGGTGTGGAAGTGTGATGTCATTGCTCCAAACCCTCTTGATGACGTGAAGATTGAGCCGGAGCTGATAGAGAAGAAATGGAATATTCTTCAAGCCATGAAGAATGTAGATGAAGCTCTGACTCTTCCTTCTGGAGCACTGGAACAAGGAGAGATAAGGGAGGCAATTGGTGTTCCAGGAAGTGATAGTGTATACTGGATACATGCTTATGTTGAAGATACAGCTGATGCCTTAGTATTCATAGATGCAGACCAGAATCAAACAATCTTGCATATGAGTAGAAAATGGCTGCTACGGACTCAAGATGCTGCATTTCTGGAGAGAGTATTATATGTATTCAAATGGGGCGAAGTGGAAGACAAGTATGTGGAAGAAAAGCAGAGACTCATGAGTTACCTGTCAGTTTAAAGCTGATAAATCTCACTGGAAACCTCAGCTCATAATGAAGAACTTTGAGGACATTCCAAAGATCAGAACTACTCAGGAGGTGGACAAACTCAGAAGGCTTTTCAAACATCCTTATCCAGAGCCCAAGAATCCTCTAGAAATGGAAGCTGTAAGTCTGTTGAATGCTAGGTGGAAGCAGCTTCGAGATCCAGTGTACAAGAAAGAACAGCAGCAGAAGGAGAAGCGCAAAAGGCAGAAAGAAGAGAAAGACCAAGCTGCTGAAGCTAGAAAGAGGAAACGGAATTAGGGTTAAAGGTCAAAGTGGTGTGAACTTGAAGTTGGAAAAACTTCATGTCTTTCGGTTGCTTTAACTCACTTGAGGAAAATTCACCTTAGAGTGAATCCAATAAGGTGATACAAGTTTGACTAAAAGGTATGAAATAATCCAGGTGATAGGAATCACTCAAATGATCTTTAATTCGAAGTTCGAATTCTGTTTCTAGTTTAAGTTCATTGTATTGTTTTCAAGTACTTTTCATTTGTATATTATTCAAGACTGTAATGTTAATTATCTTTTCTCGTCTCATTGTTTAGTTGAGTTATCCTTCATTTATTTGAATGTCATTGTTAGACAATCAAATAGGGGGAGATTGAAAGGCAGAGTGTATAAACTTGTAACACTATAACTAATGTAACTCAACTAAAGGAAAAGATACTTAACCAGAAGATAATCAAGAACAAGAAGTCACAAGAAATCAACACTAAATGAAGACAAGGTAATTGATACAATTCAACATGTTAACTATGATCAAGCCAAGAAGAAATCATTGAGAGAAGTTCAAGTCAAAGTTGTTCATGCCTCAGTGATTTGAAAAGCCAAGAATCAAGATCATAACTATCAGTATCAATAAGACTAATTGATTTCAAGTGAACAAGAAGGAAAGCAAATATTGGAAAGCCACATTTCTAATTGGATATGGTAATTTATTCAAGAAGCAAAAACCCTATCAAGACTAGTCACTTATGAACCAGACCGTTGCATCAAGTGTCAGGACATTGATAGCAAGTTTATGTCAGTAATAAAGATCCATATTCAAGAGCTTGGTGAAGAATAAAGAAGACATGAAGATATCACAAGTTGAAGATGTGCATTGAAGTTTCAAGTTGAAGACCAGAATATTTTCTAAGTACTAAATATTCTAGATGACCAAGTAGAAGTTTCTAAGTAGAAGTTCTACTTAGAACTTCGAGATGGCTAAGTAGAAATTCTCAAGTAGAAGTTCTACTTAGAGTGCAGCTTCAACATGACACATGGCATCTTCTGAGTGGCAGATTTCCAAGCTTTCAAGATAAGGCAAGATTTATGTGGACATCATTGGGCCACGTACATCTTAGTCTTTGAAGACTACAGGACATAGATTACATGTAGTATAAATAGAAGTACTTGTGTAATGTTTTAATAAGAGAGCAATATTTGAGAGAAACACAAGAAAAAGAGAGAGAGTGCATTCACAGAGCTTAGTATCATTCACTTCTCTTTGAACTTCTGTTATACTTTGTAATGAATGTTGTAGCAACCCTTTCAAGTTATATATAAGACATATATTCCTTGAATCTGTGTGTTCATTTATTGCATCGTATTTATTGCTTCTCATATTCGAAAAGTTGTATTCACCCCCCCTCTACAACACATTTGGACCTAACAACTTCCTATCATCCCTCGATATTTCTTGATATCTACGGACACACCGTCCTTATCTGTAGTTAACTTATCGGAGATTGACATAGGAGTACTTATAGGTTTTGCATTTTTCATCTCAAACTTCTTTAGCATTTCTTTACAATACTTCGACTGTGAAATATGAATGCCATCTTGAGTTTGTTTAATTGCAAACCTAAGAAGAAATTTAATTCTCCCATCATGCTCATTTCAAATTCTTTACTCATCTTTTCCGAGAATTCATTACATAGTGATTCTTTGGTCGCGCCAAAAATAATGTCATCTACGTAAATTTGAACGAGCAAAATATCATCACCTTCATACTTAATGAATAGAGTAGTATCTGCAATTCCTATTTTGAAACCGCTATCGATTAGGAATTTGCTCAACCGCTCATACCAAGCTCTCGGAGCTTGTTTCAACCCATATAAGGTTTTGTACAATTTGTACACATAATTAAGATGTTTATGATCTTCAAATCCCGGTGGTTGTCTTATATAAACTTCTTCTTCTAAGACACCATTTAAGAATACCGATTTAACATCCATTTGATAGACTTTGAAACCTTTATAGCAAGCGTAAGCCAAGAACATTCGAATAGACTTGATTCTAGCCACGGGAGCATAGGTTTCATCAAAATCTATACCTTCCATTTGAGTATAGCCTTGAGCAACTAATCTTGCTTTATTTCTTACCACTTCTCCACCTTCATCTAATTTATTACGAAAGACCCATCTCGTTCCAATAATGGAAGTATCGGGTGGTGGAGGCAAGAGTTCCCAAACTTTATTCCGAGTAAATTGATTTAGCTTATCTTGCATGGCATCAATCCAATCCTCGTCTAATAAGGCTTCTTTGGCCGATTTGGGCTCGATTTGTGATAAAATGCTACATTACTCACAATGTTATGAACTTGAGCTCGATTTTGAACGCCTTTACTAAGTTCACCTAAGACATTGTCTATACGGTGATCTTTGATCAAAGGAATTTCCGAAGGCAATCGAGCTTCAATTTCATTTATTTCAAGAGGATTAGAAGGAATCTTAGTTCCTAGATCCATGGTTCCCATTTGTCGAATAATGTTCTCAACTTCGGCGTTAGAACCATTTTTATGACCATTAGAGTCATCATCCTCTTCCACTAAATCTTTAAACTTAGAAAGTGGTTTTGATTCACCAAATACAACATTTAATGTTTCTTCCATAACTAAAGTTCCAAGATTAAATACTCGATAAGATTTGCTAGTATTTGAATAACCAAGAAATACACCCTCACAAGATTTAGGGTCGAATTTTGTTAGGTAGTCTTTTGAATTCAAAATATAGCATTTACTTCCAAAGACCTTAAAGTAGCTTATCTTAGGAGTTTTACCAAAATAAAGTTCATACGGAGTCTTCATTTTGATAGGACGTAGTAAAACTCTATTTAGAATGTAGCAAGCCGAAGACATCGCTTCGGCCCAAAAATACTTTGGTCTACAATATTCATTCAACATCGTATTTGCCATTTCTTGTAACATTCTATTCTTCCTTTCAACAACCCTGTTAGATTGAGGTGTATAAGGAGCAGAAAAGTTATGAGTAATCCCACATTCTTCACAAAAGTTAACAAAATCCGAATTGTCAAATTCTCGACAATGATCGGTCCTAATATAGACGATCGTTTTATTTTGTTGATTTTGTCTTCTTTTGCAAAGAGCAACAATCGATTCAAATGCATCGCTTTTTGCTTTTAAGAATTCCGTCCACGTAAAGCGTGGGTAGTCATCAACTACTACAAGAGCGTAAGAACACCCTCCTAGGCTTTGTACGGGAACCGGTCCTATAATATCCATATGTAAAAGCTCAAGTGGTCTAGTAGTAGATACCATGAACTTGGCTTTATGAGATGAACGAATTTGTTTGCCAATTTCACAAGCTTCACATACATGATCTTTTACGAAACTTAGTTTATGTAATCCTCGAACATGTTCTTTGGAACAAATATTCTTAATGAGTTTCATGTTAATATGACCCATTCTACGGTGCCATAACCATGGATCCTCATTCATGAATACTAAACAAACGTTTTCGTAATCGTTCATGTCGCACGAATAAACATTCTTATTTCGTGGACACTTAAAAATCAATTTCCACTCTTTATCATAAATAGCACAATGAGATGGAAAGAAGATTACTTTCCAACCATTATCACATAGTTGACTTATCGAAAGCAAATTGTACTTTAGTCCAGTGACCAATTGTACATTCGAAATTTTAATGCTTTCATTTCCAATATTGCCAATACCGACAATATTACCTTTACTGCTATCACTAAAAATTACACTTCCGGCGGTTACCTTTTTAATATTATTCAACAGAGATTTATTACCCGTCATGTGCCGTGAGCAACCACAATCAAGATACCACAAATTCTTCTTAGCAGTAAGGCACACCTACACGAATGATTAGTAAAATCGATTGGTACCCCTTTTTCTTGAGGGTCCGGGGGTTAGCACATAATAAGGTAAATGAGTAGTTTCATAGACAAATCTCGGCATAGGCTAATCATTCATGTACATAACATCATTTCTAGATACTTGATTCCTATTAGATATATGATAAGGATTTCTACTAGGCATATACTTAGGATTACCACGAAAAGCACGTTCATTACCACTATGGGGAAATATATTAGTAATAGAATCTCTAGAATGATTATTAACATGATAATTCACATGATCATTTCTAACATGAGCATTAAACTTTTTAGTTAAAGCTTGATGTCTCGCATTAGTGTGTTGACTCGATCGAGCATTAAAATGACTTATATTTCTGGGCATAGAATCATGTTGACTCCGAATATAAGCATTATTCTTCGATCCTTGAGCAACAAAATTTCTTTTACGAACATTTAGTTGCCTAGTATTTTGAGTACTAGTGCATGCAACATTCTTTGAGTTCCTTGGTTGAAATTTAATCGGCTCTTGACGATAAAAATGCTTTGGTTGTTTATTAGTATTTTTAACCGAAACATATACTTCCCCTTGAATACACCTTCTCTTGCATACAAGATAGACTAGTATGTCCATTTTTATTAAAAAATGTGCACACTTTCATAGGTAATTTCGAAGAGATATTATTAGTGGGAGTAGGAATATGTGCTTCCTTTCTAGGAGGATTATTTGCATCATATCTTAAACCTTCTTTATTCGAAGATATCTTGGAGTTATACACCATACTTTCCAACATAGTATTGCTCTTAGTAAATTGCTTTATTATAGCATCAAGATTATGCTTTTCTTGCATCAAGACATTTATCTTGTTATTTAGCACATTTTCTTGATCTATAACTTGAGCCATGAGCTTAGAATTCTCATTTTTGAGCCTTTCACCTTCTAAGATACTTGATTTCAATTCTAAAAACAAGTGTTCTCTTTCATTAGCCTCAATGTTGAATCGCTCTCTTAACTTATCAAATTCATCATTCTTTTCGGCTAAGATTATTTGGTGATGATCAAGATATAACTCACTTAAGGCTTGTCTAAGCTCTTCTTCTTTTGTCACCCGTTGACGCTCGTACAAGTTCGCTTATCCGATTCTCTCGTTTAGCTATTTCAAGTCCCATTGATTCATTATGAATTTTTAAATTCAAAATTTTGACATGAAGCTCACGGTTCTTCTCGAAAACTTGTATATTTTCTTTTTCAATTTCTTCGGATTGAATAATTAGAGAAATATTCTCAATTTCGAGATTTTGAATATTTTCATTCTTCTCTTTTATCTCAAGTTTCAAGAGATCATTTTGTGAAGAGATGAAATCGGAATATTCTTTGTCATTGACATGAATATCCTTTAAACGAGCAACTTCCTTTTGAAGCTCAATATTTATCTCACGATTTTATTCCTTTCAGAACTAACCGTGGCAAATTTGCAATTCATATCGTCAAGACTCGATTTTAACGAGTTGACCAAATGAATTATTTCGGATGAATCCAAACTAGAATAATCCATACTTGACAAATGCACATTTAAATTATCACTACTACATGATACAATATTTAAATTTAAAGTTGAATCTAGAGTTACCTCATGGTTAGTAGTCGACTTTTCGGTTGATGTGGATTCGTCGGAGATAGCCATTAAGCAAGGATTGACAATTTCTTCGGTCTCTTCTGGTGCTTCTTCGTCTTCGCTCAAATCCCATCCATTTTTCGCAACAAGACCGCGACCCTTAGGTAACTTCGGACATTCACGTCTAAAGTGACCAGGTTGTTTGCATTCAAATCAAACATCTTGTGCTTCTTCCACTATAGGCTCTTTTGCTTTAGGTGCCGAGTAGTTCTTCGTATAATTCGGATTATTATACGAGTTGTTACCTTGAGGTGCGCCTTGATTTTTAACATAATTCGTATTAGGGGAATTGTTATACGAATTGGGAGCACCTTGGTTTTTAGCATAGCTCGTAGTCGGAGAATTATTTCGATAATTCGGCTTTCCCTTCGAATTAAATATTCGACTTTGATTATTCGATTTTAGGAAGCCTTTACCGTATCTTTGAGCTTTACTTTGTAACACATTGTCTCAATAACAACGCAATTTCATGTTCATCGTGATTTTCCAACTCTTCGTTTAAATCGTCGTCGTTTTCTTCTTCATCGATTAATATAGCTTTCAAAGCCATACTTTTGCGTTTGTCATCCGTTTTATGGACAACTTTATCCGAAGTATTATCTTCCTCGTAAGCACGAAGATTTCCGAATAAACTATCGATGGAGTAGTCGTTAAGACTATGCAGTTCCTTTATAGTGGTAACTTTAACTTTCCAACTCGGAGGCAAGGCTTTTAAAATCCTTCGATTTTTCTCATTAGTCGTATAGACTTAACCCAGTTGAGCAAGCTCATCGATTACACGAGTAAACCTCGTTTCCATATCGTTGATAGTTTCACCTTCGAGGAGTTTGAAATTTTCGTACTCATGAATTAAGGTATCCATCCGAGATTCCTTAATATATTTTTAAAAATATTAAGGAGGGGGAATAGCTTATGACCCTTTTTAAAAAATAGAGCTTGGCGTTTTTAAATTTCTTTCTTGTTTTAAAATTAATTACTTAGAAACAAGTAATATAAAATGCGGAATATAAAAGCGAGAAAGTAAAAGAGATTGACACGATCGATATATCCTGGTTCGCGATGCTCGCAATCACCTCTTCACGGTGCAAAGATACCCAACTCCCCGTCCGTGTATCTAAGACTTGGGTCTTAGAGCGAGAATCACCTCACTTTATTTCACCTCACGTCAAAGGATATAATACAAGCACTACGACTTGAAAATCCTTTTGAATTTGAAGATTTAAAGTGAACTAGTATAAAACTAGATCAAGGGAGGAAATATAAATATTAACGAGTTAAACTTCGTTAATATAAATAAATGTCAAGTATATTAGTTTATATAAATACTCGGTGTGGCCGAATATAAATAAAGTTAAATATACAATTTACTTGTGTAACACAACACAAATAAATACGAGAAAGAGCGAGTTTAAAAATATTCCGTAGAATATTAAACAAGCTACTAACTCAAGATATACAAGTGTTACACACTCGTATTGAAATATTATAAGACCAAGATCAACGATGAAATGGTCGAGTATAATATTTCTTGGCCAAAGTGACCTTGATTTATCGAAGTTAGAGCTAGTTACTTATATTCGAAAGAATATAGAACAAGCTATTTAAAATCGACAAATACTAGTGTTATCACAACAACACTTGTATATAGCTTTGTATATAGCCGAATATGTATATTTATAGCTCGACAAAGCGAGGGACGCTATTACGCGTTAATGCTAGTGCGGAAAGTAAATAAAATGTGTGAATGTAAAACACACACGAACAATAAGTTAAGCACCACACACAAGCATATAAACACATCTCACACGTTCGTAAAAGTAACTCGTTATAAAATAATGAGGGCCGCTATTATGCGTTAAACTAGTGCAAGAAAATATATAAACACGTAATAGGATTATTCGACCGAATAAATCAAGAAAATTGCCGAATGTAATGAACTTTGGTTTCGGTTAAGAAACAAGTTCAAGATGCTTGGTTTAGTCCTTAAAGATTTGAGCTCAAGTAAGATTCAAAGGACTAGTATAAACCAAGTTAAGAAGCTCTCTTTTGATTTAAAGAATAACAAGTTTAAAACACTTGTTTATGCACTTTTAAGCACAAATCAAAAGATGGTTCTTAGCCTTTCAACCAAGTATAAATCAAGAGGTTGTTAGGGACTTAAAGAAGAGCAAGTAATTACTTCAAGAAGCTCTTCAAAACTCTTACAAGTTGTCACTATCCACTACACGAAAATGTTCAAGAACAAGTGTGTAAAGTGGTGACAAAGTGCAAGGAAACTCAAGCCAAATGAGCACCAAAGGAATGGTATTCAAGGAGGTTACCTTGGTGACTCAAAGACACTAATAAGAACACTTATAAGATGCTCAAAAATGTTCAATATAACTACCTAAAGAGGCTTGGCCGAGAGAAATAAGATGAGCAAGAAGGAGGTCCAAAACACTACCAAAATGACCGAACTTGAGCACCAAAAGAAAGGTAACCAAGGAGGTACCAAAGGTGACTCAAATAATCAGGTAAGAACACTCAAGAGGCTTCAAGAAATCGTGCTTGAGGCTGCCTTAAGAGTGATGGTCGAGAGGTGTGTAGAAGTGCTAGAAAGAGGACCAAAAACACCACTAAAACAAGGCCTATATGAGCACCACTTGAATGATATTCAAGGAGGATTAATTGGTGACTCAAACCACAATTAAGAACACTTTGGGGAGTTTTAAAATCAAGCTCAAGAACTACCCCAAGAGTGATGGCCGAATGGTGCTTAAAAGCTCAAGAAATGGACTAACAACAAAGCTTTAAAGATTGTTGAAAAATGGAGCAACAAAACTTTGTTATCCAAATCTTTTGGAGGTTTTTGGTACTCTTAAAAGGCTGTGATTCTAGAGAGAAAACACCAGGACTTCTAGGACACAAAAAGCTTAAGAGAAATGGGTGGGATTAGCTTGCTATTTATAGGCCAAGTGGTGAAAAAGTGAGCAAGTAAGAGCTTGACACTTGACACCTAAACATAAACAAATAGCAAGGGCTCTTTCCTGGAAATTCATGATAAGTTGGTCCCCAATCTATATATTTTAATCAGCTATATAAGTATAGAGGTTGTATAAAACGAAATAGCTTCGTTTTATCCGAATAAATCGAAACTACGCATATTAGCACGAAACACCCACTATAATGAGATAAATGAAAAAATATCTCAAAAATTATGAAACTTTGGGAATCCTCTTGAAATATTCCCATAAGAATATGGTCAAAATTTCACCTTAAAAGGAGTTGACCTTCTATGACTTTTAAACAACCAAAAAGTCAATACGAGTGAATTTTAGGGGTCCGGGAAAAAGTCATTCAAAAATCATGAAATTTTGTCAAAAATTCTTTTTGACCATTTTAGTGATATCCTCAAAATTTCAAGTCAAAATAATATGTGCAAGTATTTTATTCCTTTATCTTTCGATAAAATGCACTTTCGCGACGGAATAAAATACGTTAGCCGTTTGTCGTAACTTATCGACATTTTGGCTAAGGTTTTGACTTGAAATATATTCAAATATAATATTTCTCAAATAATAACGACCATGAGGTCCACGGAATATTTATTTTGAATATTTTACGATTTTATCCATTTAAGTAAAAAAAATTGTTAGAGCTTTCGGGATAAAATCTATTTTCTTTCTTTTGGCAAGTCTATAAATGAGGCAATCTTAAGAATAATTCTTTGAAGAACATATCTAATATATTCAAGGATGAAACATTTGAAGTGAACAATGTTTTGAATAAATCTTGTATTTTTGTTTCGTAAAAATAGTGCTCGATATATTTCGACATTTATGACGTCTTGACTTTGCCTTTAAGTGTACCACAAATAATCTAGACTAGAAAATGTCATTATACCCGACATTCTAGGGATGGCAGAAAAACCCGACCCGATCCGATCCGTTTGGGTCTACCCAAACCCGATTTTTTGGATTTGGATCTTATTTTTGGACCCGAAAGAGTTTGGATCTGAATTTGGATCTTAGGTGTCCCGATCCGATACCCGACCTGAAACTCGAAATCCGATTCAAACCCGATCCGAACCCGAAACCCGATTAAAAACCCGATATATATATATATATATATAATGAATTATTAAATATATTAATATCTTACTTAATTTTATAACCATGATACATATTACATAATTTACATACATTTCACTAATTATTGTATCATTTCATTATTAATATTTACATGCACTTAATCTAATTATTGTTTATTATATCATTTTGTTATTAATATTTACAATTAATAGTTAAATAATCAATTTTTCTTTTAATTATAATATTTTAGTAATTCGGGTTCAGGTCTCGGGTAAAATCCAAACATTCGGGTTTCGGGTAAAATCCGATCCGATCCGAAATCCGTTGGATCCGGGTCCAAGTCTTAGTTTTCGTTGGATCCTGAAAATCACTAAGCAGAAGCCATGTACATTGAGAATTAAACAAAATAAGAATGAATAAGAAAACTAAAAGAAAATAGACGAAGACAAAAGTAAACAGAAGCAAGAAAAGAGTTAAAAACATGGTGATAAAATTTAAAAGTAATCGGAAGCAAGAAAAGGGTTACAAACATGATGATAAAATTTGATCATTAGAAGCAATGATGATTGTATATATATAAGAAAATATAATTTTATTCTATTTTGAATATGTAAATTTGAATTCTTCTTTTCTATAAATTCAAAAATCTTTTCTATTTCAAATATTGTAATCTTAATGTTAATAAAGGAAGTTTTGTTTTTTTTTTCTAAAAAATAGGGCATAAAGAAGGAAATTGTAATTTTAATAGTTAAAATAGAGGAGTTCTAGAAAAATAGATAAATAGAATTTGATCTATTCCAGAGCTCCTTGGAGTTTTCCTTTATATAATATAAAGATATATGGATAGTAATTTTAATCAAAATTTGGATCATGCTGTTAGAATTGGTCAAAATTTTAGATCAAAATTTAGATTAGTTGGTGATAAAAATTTGGATTAGTTGGTGATCTAAATTTAAATTTTTGGATCACAACTGCTAAAGATTACCTAGAGCGCTAAATTAAAGAATTAGCTGTATGGAGAGCATCCTCGAGCCAAAAGAGATCGGAATAAAGTATCCATGTGACACATTTTTTTTTCGAAAAATAGTTCTGTATTATTCTTTTAACTAAAATCTGAGGTAAGCAGGTCTAACTTTATTGATATTTTCGGTTTTGGACCGAGATTGCATGAATTTATTTTGAAAATATTTCAAAAAATCTTATATTAATGAATTTATTTTGATTGCTTATAATATTTTAGCTAATCACTACCAACAACCTGTAACCGGCTAATCCTCTTGCGGTATTAACTATTTATTGGTAAATTCTTCACTATTATTACCATTAAGGATGATTTGTAAATTAGATTTTATGTATGTGTGATAAGAAACTGATTTTTTTTAAGAGTATTGTAGTTTGATGGTCTTTAAATTAAATACTATGCACTTTGATGGCTATTTTTATTTTTAGCATTGTGATGGTTGGAAAAATTAATTTTTAAGCATTTAAATGATGAGAAAAAGGATCCCGAGATTGATCTCAGGGAACTTTTCCTAAGATACTAAAGAAATATACTTTAAATTTGATTGGGCCCGCAGGGCTAATTAAAAATTTCTGATTTTACAAAAATGCCCATACTATAAAAATTCTGATTTGCATATAATTCACATGTATCTCAGGAAATTTACCTGAGATACATCTCAGGTTCCCCAATCTCTTAAATGATTTCCGTCAATTAACCGCCGTTAGTTATTTAGAGGGTATTTTAGACTTTTCATTCCACTTTTAATTAAATTAATCCAAACTACAGTTTCATAATTTTATCAAACCATCCCTCTCGTTTTACCCAAGCAAATACTGTACTATTTTTATCTACTGCTATTAAAAAAATAGTAAACGTTAATACATACATATTTGTATATACAGAGAGAGATTAGAGAAAATTATAAATGAAAAATTGGGAGATGTGAGATGGAGTTACTAAATTTGAAGAGAGATGATGGTGAGGGTGAGAAAAACTGGAATATGTATATATGTCGAGTGTATATGTTTGGATAAAAAGGATGAAGTAAAAGAGTGAATTAGAAGATTAATATGTCTTTATCTTTTTACAATTTACTTGTTCTGGGACTTCTTATTAGAAATATTATCTTGTTTTATCTTCGGAAAAAAAATTACCTTTTTAAAGAAAAAAGCATAAACTTTTACTACATGAAAAACCATTTAATAAGTTTTATATTTTTATCTAGTAAAGATATTGATTTATTAAATTATTCTAAAAACAAACTATAAATTTATTATTTCTAGAGAAAAATTTCCTAAACAAAAATTAATATTTTAATGATATAAACTTATCTTATAATAACTGAAAGTTTGTTGTAGTGTGAGAAGGTATTGTGACTTTATGCATAAATAATGATTGAGAAAAAAGCAATTTGGCTGGCTATCTTTTTTACTTTTGGCACTTGGATGTCTGAGAATATTTTTTGACATTTTGTCTGGTTATAATAAAATTTTTAAGCACTTGAGGGGCTTCCGTCAAAACGCTAGTAACGCCGTTAAACGTCAGGGGTAAATGTGACTTTTCAGCATGTTTGTTCTTGAGCATTCTTGAAGATCAAACAGCCTTTTGAAGGTGATTCTGAAATTCAAATCCTTCATATGAGTAATCAAATCGAATCTCATGATCTGTACTACATGTTTATGTGTGTGTATATATTCGAATATGCTTTGTTCGTGATTTCATAATTTTCGGATATTAATTCGAATTTCTTGAATTTGGTGTTGCTTTTATGATGATTTGTTGTTTATGTGGTTAGTGTCTATACATTGTTTATGATCTCAGGAATTTTATGATGATTTTTAATTGATTTTTCGTGTACTAAATATGAAAAACGAGTTTTGGTGGGGTGAACTTTGATTTCGAATTTCTGGGTTTTTGGTTAATTGGTTGTTGTTATTGATGCTTGGAATAGATTGTGGAAGTCATAAGCTTCGTTTTGATATATAGAACTCGTAGTTTGGTGTTGGATTTAGGTTCGCCGGAAAAATCGAAGAAGCTCGCCGGAAAATCTTGGCCGGTTTCTGCATTTTGGGGTTAAATTCTAACGGTGCTTGACGGCATCCCCTCAAGTGCTTAAAAATTTTATTATAGCCAGACAAAATGTCAAAAAATATTTTCAGCCATCCAAGTGCAAAAAGCAAAAAAGATAGCCAGCCAAATTGCCTTTTCCTCATAATGATCACTTCATTTTGGGATTAGTGTAGCTAGGGAATGGACTTAAATACTCTTTAAATACTCTTTCCGTACCAAAATAAGTGTCGCTTTGATTTTCAGCACGTATTTTAATGTGCGAAAAAAAGTGACTTTCACATATTATTTTTTTTAATTTTTTTTTGTGAATAAAAGTTTAAATGTTATATTTTTATTCAGAATTTTTTTTAAAAAAAATATTATGTGGAAGTCACTTTTTTTAACACTTTAAAATACGTGCAGAAAGTCAAAACGACACTTATTTTTTAATGGAAATCATATAACCGTTTAAAAGTTAATTTTTCAAGCCATCAAAGTGCAAAAATTAAAATATAATCATCAAAGTGCAAAAAAATTAATTTCAGGATCATTAAACTGAATTTAATCTTTTTTTAAAGATAAACTCGACGCCAGATGACCCCAGTAAGGAATTTGAAAAGTCTCATTTTTAAAAACCACATTTATTGATAGTTAATGCAGGAGCATTGTCCACCGAGGTGTCCAAGTAGGTGTAGAAAATGAATGAACAATATAAATACACGCATTGTCCAAGTAGGAGCATTTTTAATATGGGTCCCGGTCCAGTGCAAACGGTTGCTGGCCGTATGCTAATCCCACCGTACCGCGGAAACTTTCCGCGGTACGTGTACAGTATTGTTTTTGGTGTGAAAACAGGGGGGGCATTTTCTGCGGTACGGGGTACGTACCGCGGAAACTTTCCGCGGTACGGTGAATTTTTTTTTAAACCTCAGCCGTTGGATCATTGATCCAACGGCTGAGAAACCGTATGATAAGTAACAGTAACCTGCATACGTTTGCAGGTGACCATTTGCCTTTTAATATCTGTCTTTGACATTGAATGGTTTGGGATTTTGGGTTATGTTTACATCCATTTCCACGTGAACCCTTTGCTTGCTAATTTTCTCAGACACCTAAAACAGCACACACGCCGATGTCCGAACCCCCAACCCCATAGTAGTCTCCTTGAAAACAAACTTGATGCTTTCAAGCAAATTTTGTGAAGTTGAGTATTATATATGGGTTTTTTTAATAGATGATCAAGCACACACATTAGTCACTTACTTTTATGATATTATTACATACAAGAAGTCCATTATTAAGTATAAGCCAATCAAAATTTGACAACTCTTTTTTTTATTGTGTGCCCTTGGACATTATATATTGCCTAATAATTACGAGCTTCTCATTGTTAGTTCATTCTTTATAAATAAGAGTGTTGGAGCTCCATCTATCAAGTCCATATATAAGGATGAAGGCCCATCACTGTAGAAGCCCAAGATCAGTGGAAATAATGGTCCAATCATCTTCAACGGTCCTCTGACCATGTCTCTCCAGTAGTGGGATAGTAATGATACACATTCCCCACTTTTGTGCAACGGTCAGAAATGTGGGACACTTCATTCCACTTCTTCCACCTCCCAATGATTCACAACCACACTATAAATAAGAGAGGAAGCTATTCAAGGCGGGAGGAGGACACAACTCAAGTATTCTCTAAACACAAACACTCTACGTTTACCTATATCTCTCTAAAAGAACCGGAATACTCATTCTTACGCCGGAGGTGAATCGGGGGTTAACACCCTCGCATTCTTCTTCTTTTGCAGGTCCAAACAAAGGATCCACCTGGAAGAAATCTGGTTCCAACATTTGGCGCCGTCTGTGGGAACGTAGAGATACAATTTGTGTTGAAAATCACCACCTACCAACTGTTATGGCTGATGAAGAAACTTCGGGATGAACAGCCGGAGCCGAAGGAAGAAGGTTGTGGCCGAAGGAAGAAGGCTGTGGCCGAACGAAGAAGGCTGTGGCCGAAGAAGAAGGATGTGGCCGAAGGAAGAAGGCTGTGGCCGAACGAAGAAGGCTGTGGCCGAACATAGAAAGCTGTGGCCGAACGAAGAAGGCTGTGGCCGAAGGAAGAAGGCATGTTAGGTTGTTCACGGGATGAACGACCGAAAATGCAGTCATGCAAGGCTGAGGCCGAATGAAGAAGGATGTGGCCGAAGGAAGAAGGCTGTGGCCGAAGGAAGAAGGTTGTGGCCGAAGGAAGAAGGGTGAGGCCGAAGGAAGAAGGCTATGGCCGAAGGAAGAAGGCTGAGGCCGAAGGAAGAAGGCTGTGGCCGAAGGAAGAAGGCTATGGCCGAAGGAAGAAGGATGAGGCCGAAGGAAGAAGGCATGTTAGGTTGTTCACGGGATGAACGACCGAAAATGTAGTCATGCAAGGCCGTGCCGAAGGAAGAAGGCTGTGGCCGAAGGAAGAAGGCATGTTAGGTTGTTCACGGGATGAACGACCGAAAATGCAGTCATGCAAGGCTGAGGCCGAAGGAAGAAGGTTGTGGCCGAAGGAAGAAGGCTGTGGCCGAAGGAAGATTAAGCTGAGACCGACCGAAGGGATTTGGCCTAAACAAAGGAGTTAGGTCGACCGAAGGGATTTGGCCGAAGCAAAGATAAAGCCGAATGAAAGAACAAAGCTGAAGGTAGAAGCTCCGCCAAAAAAAAAAAATTTGCACAAGGATGAAGACGAGTCCAAAGGCTCCTGAGACCGACCGAACAGATTGGCCGACTAAAGGAGTTAGGTCGACCGAAGGGATTTGGCCGAAGCAAAGATAAAGCCGAATGAAAGAACAAAGCCGAAGGTAGGAGCTCCGCCAAAAAAAAATGCACAAGGATGAAGACGAGTCCAGAGGCTCCGAATCACACCCCCGAAAAGCTAGGACGAGAACTACTGCCACGTCCGACTCCAAAGATAAGGAGTACGAAGCACCCAAAAGGGAGAAAAGAAAGAGTCTCCTGGCGAATCAAGCTAGCTGGGGACATACAAGCTTCGGCGACCCTACCGGTAAGCATACTGAATGCCCCCAATTTCATATTTAAATGTGTTTTCAGTTCGCCCAAAGTACAATTAAATGTTCACAATCTAGCACGAGGCTTGAACAGACCCATATTAGGGGCCGACCGAACAAAATATGTGTCCTTTTTAAGCATTTAGCATTCAAGGCACTCATAATTTAAGATAGGTGAGCCACCTAGATTATTTCATCCCTTAAATACTGGGGGAAATATGCTAGGTATCAAATACCAAATACGCATAGTCCTGCTAGGCTACGGCCGAAGACGCATAATCATGCTAGGCTACGGCCGATGACGCATAAAATTAAAATTAACATGCTAGGCTACGGCCAAAGATGCATAGTCATGCTAGGCTACGGCCGAAGACGCATAATCATGCTAGGCTACGGCCGAAGACGCATAGTCATGCTAGGCTACGGCCAAAGACGCATAATCATGCTAGGCTACGGCCGAAGACGCATAGTCATGCTAGGCTACGGCCGAAGATGCATAAAATTAAAATTAACATGCTAGGCTACGGCCAAAGACGCATAGTCATGCTAGGCTACGGCCGAAGACGCATAATCATGCTAGGCTATGGCCGAAGATGCATAAAATTAAAATTAACATGATAGGCTACGGCCAAAGACGCATAGTCATGCTAGGCTACGGCCGAAGACGCATAATCATGCTAGGCTACGGCCGAAGATGCATAAAATTAAAATTAACATGCTAGGCTACGGCCGAAGACGCATAATCATGCTAGGCTATGGCCGAAGACGCATAGTCATGCTAGGCTACGGCCGAAGATGCATAAAATTAAAATTAACATACTAGGCTACGGCCAAAGATGCATAGTCATGCTAGGCTACGGCCGAAGACGCATAATCATGTTAGGCTACGGCCGAAGATGCATAATCATGCTAGGCTACGGCCGAAGACGCATAGTCATGCTAGGCTAAGGCCGAAGATGCATAAAATTAAAATTAACAGGCTAGGCTACGGCCAAAGACGCATAGTCATGCTAGGCTACGGCCGAAGACGCATAATCATGCTAGGCTATGGCCAAAGATGCATAAAATTAAAATAAACATGCTAGGCTACAGCCAAAGATGCATAGTCATGCTAGGCTACGGCCGAAGACGAATAATCATGCTAGGCTACGGATGAAGACGCATAATCATGCTAGGCTACGGCCGAAGACGCATAGTCATGCTAGGCTACGGCCGAAGATGCATAAAATTAAAATTAACATGCTAGGCTACGGCCGAAGACGCATAGTCATGCTAGGCTACGGTCGAAGACGCATAATCATGCTAGGCTATGGCCGAAGATGCATAAAATTAAAATTAACATGCTAGGCTACGGCAAAAAACGCATAGTCATGCTAGGCTACGGCTAAAGACGCATAATCATGCTAGGCTACGGCCGAAGACGCATAGTCATGCTAAAATTAAGAAGAACGATGCATAGGCAAGCCGAAGTCGAAGATGCATTACTCTACGGAAATTATGCTAATGGAGCCTCCCGAAGATGGACCAAAAAAGGTGGCCTTCATTCTAGCAAAGCCCGATTGAAGCCCGGGGACATGTTGGAGGTCCATCTATCAAGTCCATATATAAGGATGAAGGCCCATCACTGTAGAAGCCCAAGATCAGTGGAAATAACGGTCCAATCATCTTCAACGGTCATCTGACCATGTCTCTCTAGTAATGGGATAGTAATGATACACATTCCCCACTTTTGTGCAACGGTCAGAAATGTGGGACACTTCATCCACTTTTTCCACCTCCCAATGATTCACAACCACACTATAAATAAGAGATGAAGCTATTCAAGGCGGGGGGAGGACACAACTCAAGTATTCTCTAAACACTAACACTCTACGTTTACCTATATCTCTCTAAAAAAACCGGAATACTCATTCTTACGCCAGAGGTGAATCGGGGGTTAACACCCTCGCATTCTTCTTCTTTTGCAGGTCCAAACAAAGGATCCACTTGGCAGAAATCTGGTTCCAACAAAGAGCAAGTCAAACAGTAATCTTAGTGCGTTCCTTATAAATATTATAAAATCATGCTCCCTCCATCTCAAAATACATGTCCCTTTTGAAAAATAAATTTGTCCCAAATTACTTGTCCCTTTTCTTGTTTCAATGCAAATTTAAGGATAAATTTAAAAAACTATCCCTACATTTATCGTATCTAAAATTTGACTGTTCAAACTTAACTCTATTCTCATTTTTCAATGTATTAAATGTATTAGTTGGAAAATTTTATCCAACTAACCTTTATCTTAATATGTGTGTTTTTTACAAAAGGGAAATGTAAAATGGGACGGAGGGAGTAAGTCTTTGTGATTTAGGACATGTTTTTCTATTTGAACTCCAACAGTAATCCTTATACTCATTCCTTATTATTATTATAATAATAAAACTGGAAAGAGAAAGACAAAAAGTGTAATGAAGAGAGAGAAAAGAAGTTAAAAGAAGAAAGAGAAATGTATTTTATATTGATAAAAATGATATAAGGGATGGCTAGTGATTCCTTAAAGATAAGATATAGGATGGATGTCCTAGTGATTTAAGTAATCATTAGAATACTGTTGAAGTGCCATTTTGCACCATATTCCTTATATTTAAACTTAGGACATCATATAAGAGAGCTGTTGGACTTGCTCTAACTAGCATAAAAATCCGTGCGAGGCACAGACCGCTTGTTAAAATTGTATTTTAAAATTAAATTATGCATGATCAATGTCATTTGAAATATATGATTGATTTTAATAGAGTTTTGCTTGTTAATGACATATGTGTCTATTTTGTACTTATTTAAGTAAATTCAAGTTTGTAATCTGAAAAATAATACGAGTAATATTGATAGTAATCATATCAGTTTTTAATTTTGTTGTGAGTTATAGAATATAATTCGAGTATTTTATGGGTGTCGTCTAATTAAGATGACTTTTCTGAACACTTACAATCCTAAACTGTTATTCCAATTCTTCGAAAATGATGCATCCATTTAGTTGGATCTCCAAAAATATTTAAGATAGAAACTAAATAGCCTTCAAGATGTTGAATTTTTAGAGTGTAGATTTTACTTTTGATTTTAATCAAAAACTTCGTAAATCTTCTAATACGCTATTCAGGCCTTGCACTTTCACTTCTTAAAACTATCTTTCTAACTCTGTCATATCTTTTCTTCTAATTTCTTCATTTTAAACATCATTTGCCTAAGTTTATCTTTATCTGTCCGTCTGACTATCAAAACACCAGATAATTCTAATTTACTGAGTGAATATCTCTTTTGTAACTACAAGCTTAATCATTAAAAGTTCTATCATCATAAGTTAAAGTTGCGCATATGACTTATGTCCGCGTTTTGACAATGAATTCATCCTTTCTTTTTTCAAATACAGCTTCATCCAAAGATACTAATTGGAGTGAACAGATAGATAGACCAAAGACTTGAATGAGTTTGTTGTTTCTTTTCATTGAATTTTGTATATACATGCTTTTTTGAGAAAATCTTCTTTAATCATTAAAAGTTCGTGCGAATCATGAGCCTCTAGCTTTACTTATTTTCTAAAATTATTATAATTTTTAATTGATATTTTAAGTTTTTACAAAATTCTAAAAATTTACCTTTGTATCAACTGTATCTTGGTAAATAAAATATTTGATGAATCAATAAATTCGTTAAATAAATAATTTATAAATTTCTATATATTGACATCGATAGAAAATAATATTAATAAATGATATAATATTGTCCCGTTTACGCGGCACACACACAAAGATATCACGTGTACTATGAAGACACATATGATTGAGTGGTCAGGTTGTCTATGTTGAGTATACAACAACGAAAACAAAACCCAAAGCGAATAAACAAGAACAAGAAAAATAACGACAATCACACAAGACAAAGATTTACGTGGTTCGGAAATTCCTACTCCACAAGCTGCACTAATTTTGTATTGATCTCTCACAATTGTTGTGTTATGTTATGTTACAATTACATGAGTATTTATAAGAGAAGAAACTGGGTCAACCAATCAGAGTCTAATTCTGAAATTCCTAACTCTAATCCTAACTCTAATTAGAGTCCAATTTAGGAATTCCCAAGTCAAATCAGAAACCAATTCTGAAACCTAATAGACTCCACAAACCCAACAATCTCCCACTTGGAGTCTGACCACATCTTCACTTCACTCTTGTAAATCTAGTAACAAATAATCCCTCGATCAATAACTCTAACTAGTGCAACGCCTTCTCATCAATCAGTTCTGAAAGCCAGTTGAAGCTATGCAAAGCTTCAACTTTTCATTAGTAACCACCTTAGTCAACATATCTGCAGGATTCTTTGAACCAAGGATTTTCTTCAAGGACAAAGTACCATTGCTATTCAACTCTCTTGTAAAGTGATATCTCAGCTGAATATGCTTCGTCCTAGCATGAAACACAGGATTCTTCGCAAGATGAATAGCACTCTGACTGTCGCTATACAAAGCACTGTCCGCCTGTTTCTTGCCCAACTCCTCAAGAAAATTCTTCAACCAAATCATCTCCTTGCTAGCTTCAGAGATAGCCATATATTCTGCTTCTGTGGTTGAAAGAGCAACACTCTTTTGAAGTCGAGACATCCAACTAATTGTTGTGCCACCCAACGTGAAAATATATCCCGTAGTACTTTTTCTTGTATCCAAACATCCACCTAAATCTGCATCAGAGAACCCTTCCAAGATAACATCTTTCTTGCCGAAACATAATGCAACCTTGGATGTGCCTTTCAAGTAGCGCAACAACCACTTGACTGCTTCCCAATGCTCTCTTCCTGGATTAGACATGAACCTGCTAACAACTCCCACTGCATGAGCAATATCTGGCCTTGTACACACCATAGCATACATCAAACTGCCAACTACAGATGCATACGGAACTTTAGCCATATCTTTCTTGCCTTCATCCATTTTAGGTGACTGCTTTTTCGTGAGATTAAAGTGAGTCGCCAACGGTGTACTTCTGGTCTTCGCATCCTGGACACTGAATTTCTGCAACAATTTCTCAATATACTTCTCATGAGATAATTTCAAAGTACCTTCAGATCTATCCCTTATGATGCTCATACCAAGTATCTGTTTTGCCGCACCCATATCCTTCATCTCAAACTACTCAGACATCTGTCTCTTTAACCTGTTAATTTCCCTCATGTTTGATCCTACTATCAACATGTCATCAACATACAACAACAATATGATATAAGATGAATCAAATTGTTTAAAATAACAACAATGATCCATAGCACTCCTAGTGTACCCATTCTTCATCATAAAGCTATCAAACTTCAAGTACCATTGTCTTGGCGCTTGCTTCAAACCATACAAGCTTTTTATAAGCTTGCAAACAAGGTTTTCTTACAGGTACAGAGTCTCTATTGAAAACTAGTGAATCCTCTGTGTTTGTGATGGTGTCATTAGGATATGCCCCAGCTAGCATTCCCTCACCATCTAAATGTGGTTCCTGGGTGGTGAGCAAAGTGTCATGCAATAAGTCACTTGAGTCCATTGGCTCACCAAGAGAAGAAAATTCTTGGTGATCAATGTCTTGGTCCTCGATTTCTTTAGTTGCAGGCTCCAAAGAAATTTGAGTGTTAGATTCTAGAAGAGTAGTATCTTTTAGAGTAGATTTTGGCAACTCCCCCTGAGAAATAGAGGGAGTTTCAAGTGTGAAGTGCTCTCCACTCTGTGTTGTGCCAGTCTTATCACTCCCACGTGCTGACTCTTTACATGATAGTGCATTGGGGAGGATGCTTGATTCTATAGATGCACCCTGTTGAGAGGATACATCTAGTGAACTGTGTGCCCTTGATTTTACAACTTCAGCCATTTGTGTGACTGAAGAGGTGGTCTTAGATTTTTTCTTCTTCTTCTTTGGCCTTAGTAAGGGTGACTCAGGTTCCTCACTTTCTAAACCTAATTCTACAGCCAATGCTGCTTCAGTTAAGATTTTTAATGGTTCAGAAGCAATCTGTTTTCTCTTCTTCTCCTTTTTACTAACACCACCCTGTTGAGAGGATGATGCAGGTGGCTCTGTGTTTGGTAGAGTGTTTGTTTGATGGGGTTGGTTAGCAGGCCCTGGGTTAGCATCTTGTTCTACTTGCTTAGGCCTAGCTAAATATTTATAATATTTAGTAGGTTAATATATTCATTTAAAAAATTTAAATATTTTTAACAAATAATCTTATTCATCAGTGTTCAAATTTATTACTCATTCAAATTTTTTTAAAATTTTTAGTTCAGATTTAACAAATGTAGAAACTACAAACAAATATTACAATATTGAACTATGGGTTTGTGTAAACAAATGGCCCAAAAGGTATCTTTGCTGGGCTACCAGTGTATAGTTGTAGGATAAATGTTTGAATCTATGTTTACTTTTTGGACTTGTAAATTGTATTTGTGGCAATTGGCAAATGACCTCCTCGGGTTAAGTATTAAGTTCACGAGTCCATATATCAATTCATTCACGGATCTCAATAAGATATCACTTGAATCATTAAAATTATGATAAATATCAAATAAATACACTCAAGAAATAAAAAAAATTAATTAAGTTTTACACACTTTTCTAGAATACTATTGTAAGCAAACGAAAGATTATGAATTCTAGTATTTTTTATAATATAATTAGATTTTAGGAAATTTATTTACTATTTACTTTTAATTAAATCAAAGAAAATAACTATAAAAATAAAAAAATAGTAAATAAATTTCTTAAAATCTAAATATATTATCAAAAATACTAGAATTAGTAACCTTTCATTTGGTTATGGTATCATTCGAGAAAAATGTGTAGAATTCAATGAAAAATAATTTTACTTTTAAAGTACATGTGAGGTATTTGTTTGATACTTATGATGATTTTAATAATTCAAATTATATCCCGTTAAGATCAGTGAATAAATTGATATATGGACTCCACTTCAGTGACCAATTTGATACTTAACTCCTTCGTTACGTAACTGGAAAACACTTAATGATTATATAAAATATAGAATAAAACAATTATTTATTACTATTCATTATTTATCTATTATATATAATAGCATAATGTTGGGTTCTTTAAATTATTTTATTTATTTGAATTTATTAAATTACTTTTAATATTATATATTAATAATTTTCTAATTTAATATGCATATACTATTTATATCTAACTCATTATTGCATAATAATAATAATTTATATTCATTGCTACTTCATTATTAAATATTAATAATTTAACTAATAAATATCAACTATATTTACATTAGTAGCACTCTATGGAGAACCACCTTACGTGGAGAACCCCCTATGGTTCTATAGTAGAACCAATTTAACTTTTTTTTTTTAAAAAAAAATTTAAAAATTTTAAAAAAAACTGACATGCTGACGTCAGCATGCCACGTCAGCAGTGTTGACATCACTGCTGACGTGACATGCTGATGTCAGCATGTCAGATTTTTTATTATTTTTTTTGAATTTTTTTTTAAAAAAAATTGAAAATTTTTTGTGGGCCCCACTACCACTTAGCACAGAACCAGAAAATAAAAAATTGGTTCTGCAACAAAATCAGGAAAATTGAACTTTATTCCTCTTATAGAATCAAAATTAGATTTTGGTTCTACTATAGAATCAGAATATGAGGATTCTCCACGGTTACGTAAGAGCGGTCTCGATGGAACAATGACCAATATATCTAATCTGTTTTTTTAAGAAAACATCGAAAATTCACATTTCAAAAACATTGTAAGTTTGTATAGTAAATTGAGTGTAGAACAAATAGTTAAGTCAGATGAAAAAAACCATTAGATTAATCATACATTAGATTAGTTAAAATAATTGAAATTAAGTATAAAATTATTGTCAAATTACACGATATATAATTATATGATAATATATTGCAGGCTCACAACAAACTATTTTTAACAACGTGAAAAGTAATAGATTGTTTATTGTGATAACTAGTCATAATTAATCAATTTTATTCTAATAATTAAATAATTTTAGGTTAAATAAATTATTATTTTTATTTTTAATAATTAATTAATTTCCTTTTCCAGGTAAAATCCAATTTCTTTTATAGTGCTTTTTTTAAAACTACCCGTCCTTCATATTTTTTTTTTTAAAAATACTACCACTTTTAAAACTATTTATAAAAATACATTTCTTTAAAATTCTTTTTTCAAAAATACGTTTTGCAACCTTTGCAACCTCATTTGCAACTTCAGGGCGACGCCAGCCGTGTGAGTTGCAAATGAGGTTGCAAAAGTTGCAACTGAAAATTGGAAGTTGCAAATGAGGTTGCAACTGAAAACTGGAAGTTGCAAATGAGGTTGCAACCGAAAACAGGAAGTTGCAAAAGTTGCAACTGAAAACTGGAACTTGCAATCGGAAATTCGTCTGCTCCCCTATATAGCTTCGAAGTTACATATTATGCAACCTCATATACAACCTTATATGCAACCGAAAACTGAAAACTGGAAGTTGCAACTTACAGTTTTCAGTTGTCATTTTCGACTAGTTTTTTGATATATATATATATATATATATATATATATATATATATATATATATATATATATATATATATATATATATATATATAGGCATTTGCTCCATACAGAACACTCTTATATAACAAACAACAAAGAACACCTTAGATCCATTAGATCCTTTGGCCCCGCCAGATGAACCCAATATAAAAAGTTGTTATTTTTTTACCCTCTATCAAGTCTGCAAAAAAAAAATGAAAATTACTGTTCACTGATGACGTCACTGATGACGTCATCAATGAACAGTAAATTTTCAAAATTTTTTCCACTGGTTTGCTAGAGGGTAAAAAAATAACAACTTTTTGTATTGGGTGCTATTACGGAACTCTTAAATTATATTAGATATGAGGTGTTCTTTATTGTTTGTTATATAAGGTGTTTGCTATGGAGTGCAACTCTCTCTCTCTCTCTCTCTCTCTCTATATATATATATATATATATATATATATATATATATATATATATATATATATATATTTCAAAAAACTGGTCGTAAATGACAACTGAAAACTGGAACTTGCAATCGAAAATTCGTCTGCTCCCCTATATAGCATCGAAGTTGCATATAAGGTTGCATATTGAAGTTGCATATAAGGTTGCATATTGAGGTTGCATAGTGTTGAGTATTAAACAAACAAGAGAATACAGAGGGGGGTGAATGTATTCTCAAACTTTTCTTCCGATAAGTGTTTTAGGTGAAGGTTGTTTTAAGGATTTGAATTTGGTTATGTAACAGAGTGTGTGTTTGTGTTTAACAGATTATGTAAGTGCGGAATATAAACACAAGAACACGATATCACTTTAATCTAATATTGTATTAGATAAAGATCTGCTACAATCTATGAATACAAATGTTAGTATTCTCATCTTCTTTCTCAGAGAGATATTACTTGTAAAAACTCTAGATCACTCTGTTTGATACTTGCTAAAGAAGTAGGGTTGTTCACTTATATCACGTGAACAACTTGCTTACAACAAATAAGGTAGCAAACAAATTTGCTTTTTAATGTGTCTATCCTATTTGAGTAAATATCCAAACTGCTACAGATTTGACTTCTTAGAACTCTGTTCAGATCCACTAATTTAGCTCTTTGTCTCTTGTACTATCTCTCCAAGCTTCTTTGTAGGCTTTCCAATGTGCTTTACAGTATGTGGTCCATAAAGCGTCTTGGCTTGTTGCAGGTTTCTGACTTGTACAATTCTTCAGTATTTTGTCTCCAAGATTGTATTCGAGAAGTAACTCTGTTGGTGATTCGAGAACTAGAATTGGCTTAATCGATAACTCTGAGTTCTCGAATGATGTTGAGCTGACATATCGAATCACTTCTCGAATAAGTCTTTTCCCCAGGAATCCTTGAGATATCGAATAGAGCATTTTACTTATCGAATCCCTGAGATATCGAATAGCTTCTTTAGTCCTTGAGATATCGAATGTAGCTTTGACTTGTTGACTCTTAGAGAACTCGAATGATGCTTTGACTTGTTGACTTCTTGAGTTCTCGAATAGAGTATTAGACATGTCGAATCTCCGAGTTCTCGAATGAGGCTTTGACTAGTTGACCTCCGGAGATATCGAACAGTGTCTTTTGAGATATCGAATTCCTGACTTCTCGAATGCTAGACTTCTCGAATATAACAAACATACTTCTCGAATTGGTACTTGGGCAAATCTTCATTCTCCAAATTCCAACTGTGTTTATTTTGACAGTCTTGGTCTTCAAGCTTGAGGCGTGATCCTTGAAACTTCTTTCAAGCATTATTCTTTTGACTTTAATTACAGTTACACAGGTAGAATTTGATGTCTGTTATAAGTACTACAACAAGTAGAAACTCTACAACTAGAGGTTCCCTCAGTTAAGAGGTCATGTAGGTAATGCAAAGCATTACAGACAATTAGGCTTGTTATTAGATGTATACAGGCATGCCTCTGTGACTTACAATCTCCCCCAAATTGTGAGTAAGACCATTAGTCACAATTTCATGTCTGATAACAAGCCTATCATACATAAAGATAAAACTTGAAAAGTACCGGTATGTAACTTGATTGAAAATACAAAGAGGCATCCTTACAAGTTATGAAGAATTACTCGTCATATCCTTTTGGATTCATCACTTGAGCTTTGGCTCGCAGATTCTCATTTTTCTTCTTTTCTTCAGCTTCTTTATCTTTCTTCTTTGCATTTTCTTCTATAGAAAGAACAATGTCTTCTATAGCAGTGAGTTCCTCAATTAGAGGAGAGCCTGATAGATCTTTAAGAACTTCATTCAACTGTTTCTCAGAGTAGGAACTGATGTAGTCCATTCTAATCTTCACAGTTCTTCCATATTTCTTGTATTCAATAATGTAAGGATTATACTTGACTCTACACAGACCCATGGCTCTTAACTCATCAGCCTTAGCTTCCATAGCAGCAAACTCCTCCTCTCTTTTCTTTAATAGCTCCTCACTTTTCTTTTTCCGTTCTGCCTGGTGATCTCTCTTCATCTTTACAAAGTCAATCAACTCCAGCTTCCATACTCTTTCCACTCTATTTTTAGAATCCAACATAGCAATAATCCTTTCTATATCATCTAGCTTGCCCCAATGCTGACATGTTCCTTGCTTGAATTTCTTCTGTCTTCCATCAGTGTATTTAACTTCAAGGCAGTTATCAACAATGGCAACATGGTAGATTCTTTGAGCCCATAGGAATTGTAGTTGGTCTTCATCAAAGTCTTCATCTAGTGGTTGGAGTTTTAATCCTGGAATGATAGTTAGGGCCCTTGATTTAGATGACTTCACTCTTCTTGCAGCATGTTTGAATTTGATCTTTTTCACTTGGTTGCTTGGCAGAAACTTGTGACCTTCGCTTGTAGACCACTGTAGTATACCATTAGCAGTGTGCTTTTGGAAACATACAGATGGTTTCTTGAGTTGAATATCCTTCTCTTCTTGAAGTGGTAAAACAGTTGTAGAAGCCATAGATATAGATTTTGGTAGGTCATCACTAACTGTATTCACCCTAGACATAGTGTCTTGTGTTGTGGTGAGGTTACAGCTAGTAATGCCTAGGGCTTGTTGTTTTCCACTTTTCCTCTCATAGACTTTGCCTTGGCCATCATCACCTTTCTTGTCCTTGCCATCTTTCTTCTTCTTCTTATCTTCATCACCCTTATCACTCCTGTGATGACTTCTCCTCCCATCACTCTTGTCTTCATTTTCATCATCCTTATTCCTCATGATTTTGGCCATTTCTGGAACAATGCCAGTTGCAATCAAAGTTTTGAGAATATTTAGTGCTTCACCTCTTCAGCAGTCCTGACTCCTTGCTTTTTAGTTAGTCTTTCAATGATGGCAATGATGAGACTATGGTTTTGAGGAATAAGATGCTTGGGGATGACCAGTTGCTTGATCTCATCAATTCTTGTTCCAAATTGATAGATGATAGTTCTAGGATTTGTAATCACTTCAGGCAGTCTTGAGGGTTGCTCATTCCTCAGGTCATCATATAGACTTGTTGTTTTTATTCTCATTCCTCTTCTCAATCAAGTTGATTAGTTCATTTACCTCAGAGAATTTTAGGGCCTGAAGAGTCTTGTAGGTTAGATGTCATATCTTGGATCTTGCCACCATCAATATCTCTTTGTACCACACACTGTCAACTTTCTTAGGCACCACAGTGAGGTAGTCAATCTGCTCCTTCAAACTCCTTAGATAAATTTGAGTGTCACCAGCCTGTTCTTTAGAGACTTTCAGAAACTCCAAAAATGGATCATCATGGTAGACATTAGACTTTGCAACTTCTTGTAGCTTGGCCTCAGTAACCACCTTTGCTTCTACAGGCTTGGCATTTACAGTTTTGGAGAATGAAGGTTTGTCAGATGGCATACTCCCTGCAACTACAGTAGTAGTGATGGTTTGCTGTTGGCCACTTGGAGTAGTGATGTGCACAGGTGGATGTGTAGTAACTGGCAGAGTAGTTGGAGGTTCATCAACTTTGGCTTTCCATTTGCCTTGTACATGAGTTATAGACTTTGAAGTTCTTGGATGACCACCTTCAGAGATGATTATGCCTTTCTCCCTAGGTCTCTCCTCTTTATTCTCCCTCTTAGGTTTTGAGCTCCTTAAGGTCCTCTTCTCCCCCTTAGGCTTGGTATCAGGCACAGAGGCTTTAGTAGTGGCCTTTGGATTGGAAGAGATGGGATTGACATATTTTTCAGGTAGAGGGGGTCCCATATGCTTCATCATAGCAGATAGCATCAGTTGTTGATGAAGAAGAACATCAGCTGTAGTGGTAGCCTGAGTGTCCAACTTCTCAGTAAGAGTTGCAACTGTGTCTTTAAGATGAGCATTTGACTGCTTGAGTGACCTCACTTCCTTTTCAAGAGTATTCACTTTGGTGAATAGCTCAGACGCTTTAAATCCAGAAAGAGATTGGTCCTTGAGTCTCTGCACTTCAAATTTGGTCATTTCATGAACAGGGACTTCAGTTGGCATCTTATCTCCATATTGATTTGCAAAGAGAGTTTTCAGCATGGCATTTGCATCTGTTGTCTGATTTGTCAGTTTCTCCATTTGAGTGGCCATATTCTTTATAGCACTTTGAGCTAAGACCAATCCATTGTCCATCTTGGTGCAGGTAGCCTTGCATTCTTGAATGGTCTTGATAACAGAGTTGAGTGAAGGGAACTTGGAGTCAAAATCTCTCTTAATTTCATTTACTTCCCTGACTGTGGCTGCACATACCTCATTAATTTCAGTTTTAAGGCCCTTGCCTAGATAGTGAGCAGCCTTCAGAGTTCCCTTGTAGGTATCATTCACAGCTTCATACACTTCACTAGGGGTTAAAGATTTGGAATTTTACCCTAATGAAGTGATGTACTCTTCTCTGAGAAATTGAAGATCCTCTGATAGACCAATGTCATTCCTGCCTTGCAACCAAGCATCCACATTGCCATCTCTCTCAGCCTCATCTGCTATTTTCTCATTCTGCATATCCACATCTTCTTTATGACATAGCAGAATGGCTTCATAATCTGGATTTGACAAATTTGAGGTGACAAGGTGTTGGGCAATTTTTACAAACTCAGGGATCTGATCCACAACTAAGCTTTGAAGTGCTTCAACCGTCAATTGTGGTGGAACAGATCCTGATCCTGAAGCACTGTCATGTTACACAGGCTTCAGCCATTGTGACAGAAAGTCAGAGCTAGAGCTAGGCAAGCTAGACTCCTCAGTTACCGATGCAACTTCTGTAACCGGATGGAATGACTCTACTACTGGTGTCTCCACAGAAGTGGGATGAGTTACACCAGTAGTTGACACAGGTACAGAGTCTCTATTGAAAACTAGTGAATCCTCTGTGTTTGTGATGGTGTCATTAGGATATGCCCCAGCTAGCATTCCCTCACCATCTAAATGTGGTTCCTGGGTGGTGAGCAAAGTGTCATGCAATAAGTCACTTGAGTCCATTGGCTCACCAAGAGAAGAAAATTCTTGGTGATCAATGCCTTGGTCCTCAATTTCTTTAGTTGCAGGCTCCAAAGAAATTTGAGTGTTAGATTCTAGAAGAGTAGTATCTTTTAGAGTAGATTTTGGCAACTCCCCCTGAGAAATAGAGGGAGTTTCAAGTGTGATGTGCTCTCCACTCTGTGTTGTGCCAGCCTTATCACTCCCACGTGCTGACTCTTTACATGATAGTGCATTGGGGAGGATGCTTGATTCTATAGATGCACCCTGTTGAGAGGATACATCTAGTGAACTGTGTGCCCTTGATTTTACAACTTCAGCCATTTGTGTGAATGAAGAGGTGGTTTTAGATTTTTTCTTCTTCTTCTTTGGCCTTAGTAAGGGTGACTCAGGTTCCTCACTTTCTAAACCTAATTCTACAGCCAATGCTGCTTCAGTTAAGATTTTTAATGGTTCAGAAGCAATCTGTTTTCTCTTCTTCTCCTTTTTACTAACACCACCCGGTTGAGAGGATGATGCAGGTGGCTCTGTGTTTGGTAGAGTGTTTGTTTGATGGGGTTGGTTAGCAGGCCCTGGGTTAGCATCTTGTTCTACTTGCTTAGTGCGTTCCTTATAAATATTATAAAATCATACTCCCTCCATCTCAAAATACATGTCCCTTTTGAAAAATAAATTTGTCCCAAATTACTTGTCCCTTTTCTTGTTTCAATGCAAATTTAAGGATAAATTTACAAACCTATCCCTACATTTATCGTATCTAAAATTTGACTGTTCAAACTTAACTCTATTCTCATTTTTCAATGTATTAAATGTATTAGTTGGAAAATTTTATCCAACTAACCTTTATCTTAATATGTGTGTTTTTTACAAAAGGGAAATGTAAAATGGGACGGAGGGAGTAAGTCTTTGTGATTTAGGACATGTTTTTCTATTTGAACTCCAACAGTAATCCTTATACTCATTCCTTATTATTATAATAATAATAAAACTGGAAAGAGAAAGACAAAAAGTGTAATGAAGAGAGAGAAAAGAAGTTAAAAGAAGAAAGAGAAATGTATTTTATATTGATAAAAATGATATAAGGGATGGCTAGTGATTCCTTAAAGATAAGATATAGGATGGATGTCCTAGTGATTTAAGTAATCATTAGAATACTGTTGAAGTGCCATTTTGCACCATATTCCTTATATTTAAACTTAGGACATCATATAAGAGAGCTGTTGGACTTGCTCTAACTAGCATAAAAATCCGTGCGAGGCACAGACCGCTTGTTAAAATTGTATTTTAAAATTAAATTATGCATGATCAATGTCATTTGAAATATATGATTGATTTTAATAGAGTTTTGCTTGTTAATGACATATGTGTCTATTTTGTACTTATTTAAGTAAATTCTAGTTTGTAATCTGAAAAATAATACGAGTAATATTGATAGTAATCATATCAGTTTTTAATTTTGTTGTGAGTTATAGAATATAATTCGAGTATTTTATGGGTGTCGTCTAATTAAGATGACTTTTCTGAACACTTACAATCCTAAACTGTTATTCCAATTCTTCGAAAATGATGCATCCATTTAGTTGGATCTCCAAAAATATTTAAGATAGAAACTAAATAGCCTTCAAGATGTTGAATTTTGAGAGTGTAGATTTTAATTTTGATTTTAATCAAAAACTTCGTAAATCTTCTAATACGCTATTCAGGCCTTGCACTTTTACTTCTTAAAACTATCTTTCTAACTCTGTCATATCTTTTCTTCTAATTTCTTCATTTTAAACATCATTTGCCTTTGTTTATCTTTATTTGTCCGTCTGACTATCAAAACACCAGATAATTCTAATTTACTGAGTGAATATCTCTTTTGTAACTACAGGCTTAATCATTAAAAGTTCTATCATCATAAGTTAAAGTTGCGCATATGACTTATGTCCGTGTTTTGACAATGAATTCATCCTTTCTTTTTTCAAATACAGCTTCATCCAAAGATACTAATTGGAGTGAACAGATAGATAGACCAAAGACTTGAATGAGTTTGTTGTTTCTTTTCATTGAATTTTGTATATACATGCTTTTTTGAGAAAATCTTCTTTAATCATTAAAAGTTCGTGCGAATCATGAGCCTCTAGCTTTACTTATTTTCTAAAATTATTATAATTTTTAATTGATATTTTAAGTTTTTACAAAATTCTAAAAATTTACCTTTGTATCAACTGTATCTTGGTAAATAAAATATTTGATGAATCAATAAATTCGTCAAATAAATAATTTATAAATTTCTATATATTGACATCGATAGAAAATAATATTAATAAATGATATAATATTGTCCCGTTTACGCGGCACACACACAAAGATATCACGTGTACTATGAAGACACATATGATTGAGTGGTCAGGTTGTCTATGTTGAGTATACAACAACGAAAGCAAAACCCAAAGCGAATAAACAAGAACAAGAAAAATAACTACAATCACACAAGACAAAGATTTACGTGGTTCGAAAATTCCTACTCCACAAGCTGCACTAATTTTGTATTGATCTCTCACAATTGTTGTGTTATGTTATGTTACAATTACATGAGTATTTATAAGAGAAGAAACTGGGTCAACCAATCAGAGTCTAATTCTGAAATTCCTAACTCTAATCCTAACTCTAATAATAGTCCAATTTAGGAATTCCCAAGTCAAATCAGAAACCAATTCTGAAACCTAATAGACTCCACAAACCCAACAATCTCCCACTTGGAGTCTGACCACATCTTCACTTCACTCTTGTAAATCTAGTAACAAATAATCCCTCGATCAATAACTCTAACTAGTGCAACGCCTTCTCATCGATCAGTTCTGAAGGCCAGTTGAAGCTATGCAAAGCTTCAACTTTTCATTAGTAACCACCTTAGTCAACATATCTGCAGGATTCTTTGAACCAAGGATTTTCTTCAAGGACAAAGTACCATTGCTATTCAACTCTCTTGTAAAGTGATATCTCAGCTGAATATGCTTCGTCCTAGCATGAAACACAGGATTCTTCGCAAGATGAATAGCACTCTGACTGTCGCTATACAAAGCACTGTCCGCCTGTTTCTTGCCCAACTCCTCAAGAAAATTCTTCAACCAAATCATCTCCTTGCTAGCTTCAGAGATAGCCATATATTCTGCTTCTGTGGTTGAAAGAGCAACACTCTTTTGAAGTCGAGACATCCAACTAATTGTTGTGCCACCCAACGTGAAAATATATCCCGTAGTACTTTTTCTTGTATCCAAACATCCACCTAAATCTGCATCAGAGAACCCTTCCAAGATAACATCTTTCTTGCCGAAACATAATGCAACCTTGGATGTGCCTTTCAAGTAGCGCAACAACCACTTGACTGCTTCCCAATGCTCTCTTCCTAGATTAGACATGAACCTGCTAACAACTCCCACTGCATGAGCAATATCTGGCATTGTACACACCATAGCATACATCAAACTGCCAACTGCAGATGCATACGGAACTTTAGCCATATCTTTCTTGCCTTCATCCGTTTTAGGTGACTGCTTTTTCGTGAGATTAAAGTGAGTCGCCAACGGTGTACTTCTGGTCTTCGTATCCTGGACACTGAATTTCTGCAACAATTTCTCAATATACTTCTCTTGAGATAATTTCAAAGTACCTTCAGATCTATCCCTTATGATGCTCATACCAAGTATCTGTTTTGCCGCACCCATATCCTTCATCTCAAACTCCTCAGACATCTGTCTCTTTAACCTGTTAATTTCCCTCATGTTTGATCCTGCTATCAACATGTCATCAACATACAACAACAATATGATATAAGATGAATCAAATTGTTTAAAATAACAACAATGATCCATAGCACTCCTAGTGTACCCATTCTTCATCATAAAGCTATCAAACTTCAAGTACCATTGTCTTGGCGCTTGCTTCAAACCATACAAGCTTTTTATAAGCTTGCAAACAAGGTTTTCTTTCCCAGCTACCTGAAATCCTTCTGGCTGTACCATGTAAATGTCTTCCTCAAGATCACCATGTAAGAACGCGGTCTTAACATCTAGTTGCTCTAGATGTAACTCCTCTGTAGCCACAATACTTAGCACAATTCTAACAGTTGTCATCTTAACAACCGGAGAAAATATATCAGTATAGTCAATACCCTTTTTCTGTTGATAACCCTTGACTACTAACCTCGCCTTGTATCTCTTGCTGCCATCAGGTTCTTCTTTGATCCGGAACACCCACTTATTCTGTAAAGCCTTCTTTCCTGCTGGTAACTCTGTTAAAGACCAGGTCTCATTCTTCTCAAGAGAACTCATCTCTTCTTCCTTGGCTGATTTCCACTGAACTGAATCATCCACCTGAACTGCCTCTGAATAACACTGAGGCTCTCCATCCTCAGTCAATAACATATAATATGCTGAAGGAGAAAATCTTTGTGGTGGCCTCACAATTCTGCTAGATCTTCTTACCTCAGCTTGTGGAGTAACTGGAACCGTGTCATTACCATTCCCCAAACTCCCACTATTTCCTGCAAGATCTTCTTCTATAATCTCTTCAAGCACTGCTTTCTCTTTCTCATGTTGTTCCTTTGCAAACTCAGAATCGACTGCAAGTTTATCCTTGTACACTGCACTTTCGTTAAAAGTAACATCTCTACTTCTAACGACCTTCTTCGTTAGTTCATCCCAGAAACGGTAACCCATATCATCTGAGCCATAACCAATGAAGATACACTTCTTTGCTTTTGGACCAAGCTTGTCCCTGTCAGAATCTTTAACACGCACATAAGAAACACAACCAAAAACTCGCAAGTGTGAAAGATTTACCTCCTTTTTCTGCCACTCTTCTTCAGGAATATTGAACCCCAAAGGAACTGAAGGTCCTCTATTTATGAGATACGCTGCTGTGCTAACTGCATCTGCCCAAAAAGTCTTTGGCAACCCTGCATGCAATCTCATACTCTTGGCCCTCTCATTCAAGGTTCTATTCATGCGCTCTGCAACACCATTCTGCTGCGGTGTCTCTGGAATAGTTTTGACCATTCTAATTCCATATTCTGCGCAATAGCTTTTAAACTCATCACTACTGTACTCACCACCATTATCTGACATCAAACTCTTAACCTTCAAACCGGTCTGATTTTCAACTTCGGTCTTCCACTTCTTGAAAGTAGCACACACATCTGATTTATTCTTCAAGAAATAAACCCATACCTTTCTAGTGGAATCGTCAATGAAAGTGACATAGTAGCGAGATCCTCCCAACGACGCAACTGCTGTTGGACCATATACATCTGTATGAACTAGCTCTAGCCTCTCAGCCTTGGGTGTCCTCCCTGATTTTGCAAAAGTAACTCATTTCTGCTTTCCAAGAACACATGGCTCACAGAACCCAACTTCCACATTCTTCAGCTCTGGAATCTTACCCTTCGAAGTTAATAGCTTCATACCTTTTTCACTCATATGACCAAGTCTTTGGTGCCACAAAGTTGAAGACCCAATCTCATCAGCAACTGTATTTGCTTCATAGCTAGATTGTTCAACTATGTACAACGTCCCCTTTTTCTCTCCACGAGCAACAACTAGATTCCCCTTTATAACCATCCATTGTCCGTCTCCGAAAGTAACTCGATACCCTTCCTTATCTAACTGACCCACAGATATTAACATCTTCTTCAGTCCAGGAATGTACCTTACATCTTTCAACATCCAGCTAGTCCCCAAAGAGGTCTTGAGATTAATATCTCCCATGCCCGTAATATCCAGAGTCTCATCATCAGCAAGACGGACTTTACCAAAATTTCCAAGTCTGAAATTTAACATCAAATCCTTGCAAGGGGTAGCATGGAAAGATGCACCAGAATCCATAACCCATGATTCAACCGAACATTCAACACAACAAATCAAAGCATCGTCACTCACCACCTCTTCAACTACATTAGCTGAATTATCCTCTTTCTTCTTTCCTTTAGGAGCAGCGGGAGCCGTACACTGATTTCTGAAGTGACCTTTCTTCTGACAATTCCAACAAACAATCTCCTTGCGATCTTTGGACTGTCCTCTCTTCTGTGACTTCGATCTGCTACGCCCCTGATTCTGCCCCCTATCGGACTTTCTGCCTCTACTCTCAGTACTCAACAAGGAACCTGACGACTCTCCTGAGTTTCTCCTACGAATATCTTCTCCAAGAATCGCATCTCGAACTCCATCAAAAGTCATCTTACTGCTCCCAGATGAATTACAAATAGCAGTGACAAATCCTGACCAACTGTCAGGTAACGAGGATACCAACAATAAGGCTGGTACTTCATCATCGAATTTAATATCCACTGATGTCAATCTTGATAGGATAGAGTTAAATTCGTTCACATGATCAGCAACACAATCACCTTCATTCAATTTTGTGGCAAACAACAAGCGACACAAATATACCTTATTCAAAGCAGACAGCTTCTCATACATATTTGATAACGCATTGATCAATCCATAAATTGTCATTTCCTTGACGATATTGTAAGCAACGTTCTTCGCCAAAGTCAATCTGACAACACCTAGAGCCTGCCTATCCAATAGCTTCCAATCTTTCTCATCCATCTTTTCTGGCTTCTTCTCCTCCAGCGGTTCGTGTAGTTTTTTCTGATACAAATAATCTTCAATTTGCATCTTCCAAAACCCAAAATCTTTGCCATCAAATTTGTCGATCTTTACTTTCCCTTCTTCAGCCATCGCTCCCACTCGCCTGAAAACCTAGGCTCTTGATACTAGTTGTTGAGTATACAACAACGAAAGCAAAACCCAAAGCGAATAAACAAGAACAAGAAAAATAACGACAATCACACAAGACAAAGATTTACGTGGTTCGGAAATTCCTACTCCACAAGCCGCACTAATTTTGTATTGATCTCTCACAATTGTTGTGTTATGTTATGTTACAATTACACGAGTATTTATAAGAGAAGAAACTGGGTCAACCAATCAGAGCCTAATTCTGAAATTCCTAACTCTAATTAGAGTCCAATTTAGGAATTCCCAAGTCAAATCAGAAACCAATTATGAAACCTAATAGACTCCACAAACCCAACAGTCTAAGGGAATTATCGCTATATAGTCAATTTTTTTATAAATATTATTTTGATTATTATTATTATTATTATTTTGATTATTGTTATTGTTATTATTATTATTATTATTATTATTATTATTATTATTATTATTATTATTATTATTATTATTATTATTATTATTATTATTATTATTAGTAGTAGTAGTAGTAGTATTATTATTTTAAAATGTATAACCAAACCACATATTATGTATCACTAATTGAAATTTTTATATAACATAATATACTATAATCCGAATCAATAAATGTGAAAATAAACTAAGGCAAAAAATTGTTAATATGTTGCAATAATTAAAAATATCAAATTTTGTTCCACTCAAGCAACATGCACACACATCTATTATGTGTATGATTTAAGTCACATGTGACAGAGTTGTCTAATAATAGAAAGATGTGTGAATTAAATTGAAGACCGTACAATTATTATTATTAGACTTAATTGCAGGAGGAGGGCCTCAACCTTTTTTTGGCATAAAAATGGTCCAAATATAAAAAAAGATAGTGTGATGGCCTAACTATTTTTTAAACAGATAAGTGTATTTAATTTAAGACTTAATTACAACATGATGTTTGAACAACATTTTTAAACACAAAAATTGCCCAAAAATAAAAATAAACAACAATTTTTAGACTAATTTAGACGGAATGCAATCATCTGCTTAATAAAATATTTGGATCATTTTTGTGTAAAAAAAATATTTGAATCCATACTCCTGTAATTAAGTCTTATTGATATGGGTGAAAAATAATCCCTAAAGACATAATTAATGTTATGTTGAATGGCTCATTAATGAGGCCCGAAACCCTAGTTGGGAATTAAATTCGTAATTAATGATTAAGCCCAAGAAACAGCCCAAATCGGGGGCGCCTAGTATAAGCTTGTTTTCTAACATGGGTCTGATCTGTTAACAAGGAACGATTTAGAATCAAGGCCTTGAATGACACCAACTTCTAGTTTGAAGGCACCTAATTCGACATGGAAACTAACTTCTACAAGGCAGGAGTCTAGAACCTTCCTCAAGGAGGTGGCGTGTCCATCAAGTCTCCTAACCCTATTACCATTCTAAGGCTCCCAAAGCCTATATAAGGGCCTGACCCCTCATTCTCAGAACTACGTTTTTGGCTTTATTCTCAAAAACGAGATACGTAGGCATTCTGTGAGGACCGATCTGTCTCAAAACATAGAAACATCCATTAAAGCTTGAAGCTCACCAACCCTTGTATTTAATACATACAAACCCTAGCCGCAATTTAATAACTCTAATTTTTATTCCACAAAATTTGGCACCGTCTGTGGGAAAACAACATCAACCATGGTTAACACACGAAGATCAACATCATCCTTAATTGAGGCTACCACCGTTACCTCTGTTCCACCTGTCGTCACTGAAAAGGGTACGTACCCCCATCAACGAAGACAACCACTCAACCTCAAGTTTCTCAACCTATAGGGACAACTCCCCATGCTGAGAGAACTCTACCCGTGGTTGTCCATCCAAACCAAAAGACCAACCCTCTTCAGATGGTGGTCTTTCCCCTTGTTAATCGTTCACTACCTCTGGGGGTACAGATCTCCGTAGAAGCACGAATCTGACATATGTGTTACCTAACAACCCCTGTAATACTCGAGGTGTTGGACCAAGCGGCCATGCCCTGTAGATACATGAGCCGTATCACCCTCCTTACATTAGAGGCTTGGGCCCTGATAGAGGATATTATGACTACTCTGGTCCTTATACTTATGATTCGTCATCTGAGGATCCTGTAAGGCGCACTCGATGAATCCATGATGGACCACCGATGATGGCCATGGAAAGAATCAAATCCTATGAGGAAGAGATTCGGAGGTTGAAGGAGGACATAACAAGAGAACAACAAAAGCAGAACCAGGATCAGAATCAGAATCGACCTCCCCCAAATACAGGAGAGATTCCCTTTGTTGATTTGGAAAGGTCTTCAAAAGGACAGAGAAGGGCTGATATGCAATGGGAGGAGCTACGAGGGCAGAGGCCCTCAGGGGTGATCCCAAAGATTTGATGCCACTTGAAGACCCTGACGATCCCACACCTCCGTTCACTGAGGAGGTGATGAATGCTCACATCTCCAAAAAGTTTAAGATGCCTACAATAAAGGCGTATGATGGAACGGGCGATCCCTCAAACCATGTGAGGACGTATTCAAATGTGTTGCTATTGCAGCCCGCTAGCGACGCTCTCAAGTGTAGGGCGTTCCCTCAAACCTTGGCAGGCATGGCTCAAAGATGGTAGCCGTTTGCCGGCAAACTCGATTGGCTCTTTCAAGGAATTGAGCACGACTTTTATCAACCAATTTATTAGTGGGAAAGTTCATGAAAAAAGCTCTGCATATCTCATGCAAATGAAACAAGGAAAGAATGAGAACCTAAGGGATTATCTCAAGCTCTTCACCAAGGAGACTTTGAATGTCCCTGATCTGGAAAATAAAGTAGCTATGATAGCCTTGGAGAATGGAACAACGAACACCTTCTTTCAGGTGTCGTTGGCAAAGCATCCCCCTGGGAGCATGACTGAGCTCCAAAGAAGAGCGAGCAAGTACATAAAAGCTGAAGAAAGTATGAGGAAAATAGAGATCTCCACTCACGGTGGAGGAAACGGGAACTCCAAGAAGCGAAAGCAAGACCAGGGGTATGATGTTAGGGACAAGTATCCCCGAACTAGCAAGGACTCCGACTCTGCCCCCTAAGAAGAACAAAGGACCAAGGTTCACTGAGTATGCAAGGTTGAATACTCCTAGTAGTCGAATCTTGTTAGACATTGAGAAGGGTAAAGATTTCCGATGGTCGAAGCCACCCAGGGGTGATCCCGCAAAGAGAAACAAGAATCAGTGTTGTAGATTCCACAAAGATGTGGGGCATGACACTGATGATTGTAAGCAACTCAAAGATGAGATCGAATTTTTGATTCGTAGAGGGAAACTGGGCCACTTCACTAAGGGTGAAGATCGTGGTAATCAAAGAAGAGATTATAATAGAAGGGATGACGATCAAGATCGCAACCCACAGCCCCGAGGGCCAGTAATCAACATGATCTCAGGAGGCCCGACTGCGGCCGGGGCAACTCAGAACTCTCGAAAGGCTTATGCCCGAGAGGTGATGCATATTGTTCGAGAGCCACTAAAGCATGCAAGAACCGAGGTAACAATCAGATTTGATGATTCAGACCTTGAAGGGGTGAAGTTCGCCCACGATGACCCACTGGTCATAACACCCATGACTGGGAATTCAGAGGTGAAGCGAGTCTTGATAGACAATGGAGCTGCAGTGGACATTTTGTTCCATGATGCATTCGTGAAGATGGGATACAATGACTCTCAATTGACCCCATCTAACATGCCTATATATGGATTCAACGAAGTAGAGTCTAAAGTTGAGGGAACTATTCAGTTGCTCATCACGATCTGACAGAAGCCAATAGAGGTCACACAGATGCTGAACTTTTTGGGTATCAAAGCATGTTCTACTTACAATGCCATCCTTGGGAGGACTGGACTTTATGCTTTTAAGGCTGTGGCCTCAACCTATCACATGAAGATCAAGTTTTCAACCAAGAATGGTGTAGGAGAACTAAAAGGTGACCAGAAAATGACTAGGAGCTGTTATGTAGCCGCGTTAAGGCTTGATGGAGTCGGGAGGCAGGTCTTTCCGATTGAAGATATAGATGTCCGTAGTGATAAGGAACACCAAGAAAGACCAGCAGAAGACATCACACATAAGCCTCAGACAGCCATTAAGGCTAAGGCATCAACTGACTTCGTGGTTGAATGTACCATTGGTAACAAAGAAGTCGGGGGGCAGGAGATAGTACCCCAAGTAGGAATTAAACATCAGAATAAGAATAAGGAGACCAGAAGGAGTAGTGGGTGCTCTATTTTGATAGAGCATCAAAAACAAAATAAGCAATGCAGGCCTAGTCTTGCAAAGCCCCGACGGGTTTAAACTATCTTAATAGGACTTAGCTTTGTATATATCTAGTAGAAATAAGGTTCAATGAAACCATTACAGAGCATGTCGCTCCGAGTAGGACAGTAGTACTCCATGTAAGGGTTGAACCCATTTCAAGTTATTAATGTAAGTTTGCTTTTCGTTCTATGATTCTATTTATGTGCCAAGCTCCTGATGTGTGTAAGTCAAAGATGACCAAGTACCAAAAATAAAAAGAATACACGAATGAAAACAAACAAACGTATAAATAAAAACACTGAAGGGTCGAGAGTAAGATTACGACACAACCAAATAGATTTTAAGTCCTTAAAGGACCCTGGATAAAAGACAAGTTGATAAAAAGCCACATCTAGCAATCAAAGCCATGCAAGGCTGTGGAGGCTAAGGACTAGATACTCTTCAATAATTTTTTAAGCACTTAGGTTGAGAATCCAAGGATGAAGACCAACAGAGAACATTGCATTCCAGTCCTAAGATCAAGGGATATAAGAATAAAAGGCAAGAAGCCCACGAGATTGTATTTCTCGAAATCTAAATCGAGGAATCAACCTTAAATCCTTGACCTAGAATCAAGAAAACAAGAAGCAAAGATAGGTTTAAAAACCCTGAAATCAGAACAAAGGTTTGAGACAAGCCATGAAAGATATGAAGTCAAGTAAGGGATCCTAGAGAACTTTAGGTTGACATCAATCCAAAATAAAGGTCGTGAATACTTGGTAGTCGACATATGAACACCAACGTTGAACATGTGAACATCAACCTCGAATCCTAGGTTGAGAAACACGAGATATTAGCCATGAAGGCCAAGATTAGCTATGAAGGCCAAACTTGAAGGGGTCATGAACCTCCAATCAAGACCCAAAGGTTGAAACTTCAAGTCAAAACTTGAAAACCAATCTAAAATTTTGGATTCTCGATCCAGAATGTCAACGTTGAACATCTCAACACCAGCGTTGAACACTTGATTATCAACCCTGAAATGGGGATTGAAAACCTCTTAGGGAAGGTTCAAGACCTTAAGGAGCCAACCAGAGGATCTAGAGGGGATTTAGCCGACCAGAAACCTTCTGGTCTTGGACCGGCAGGTCTGATAGATGTTTTGGTGGTTAAAACACGCAAAACTTCTCTTGAAACCATATGATGGTAGTCCAATATGCTATCTTTCATTAAAATCAAAACTTCAAGGTTAGAGTTTAAAGAACTTCCTTGAGGTTGAAAACCCTTGATTTTGAATATCAACGTTGAATATTCAACATCGACGTTCAACGCTCTAACAACCTCAAGGCCGAGCACATGCCAGCCGAGAGGCCGCCCGAGAAGACTCAGGAACCAAGACAAACATTGAATCCATAACGGCCAACCAAGCTGAGAAAGGTTATTTTAAACTCTAGGTTGATGTTAACCCAAGATAAGGAGTTTGCAGGAGCCACTTACCAAAGGCTAATAAGAAAGATTTTTGCACCCTTGACCGGGAAGACCATTGAGGTCTATGTGGAAGACATGTTAGTCAAGAGCCTATTCAAGGCAGACCATATTAAGAACCTCAGAGAGGCATTTGAAGTGCTGAGGCACCACAAGATGATGTTGAATCCAACCAAGTGTGCCTTTGGCGTGGGATCTGGAAAATTTTTTGGTCTGATGGTTTCAAAGTGAGGCACAGAAGCCAACCCTGATAAGATCAAGGCAATCCTAGATATGGAATCACCAAGTTCCATAAATGACGTACAGAAATTGACTTGAAGAATTACAGCCTTAGGGAGATTCATCTCCAAGTCTGGAAACAAGTGTTTGCCTTTCTTTCAAACATCGAAGAGAGTAAAGGATTTTGAGTGGACTATAGAAATCCAAGAGGCCTTTGAGCCGCTGAAGCCCCGTTATTGGCCAAATCTAGTCCCGAAGAGACCCTTTATTTATACTTGGCAGTATCTAAGCAAGCACTGAGCGTTGTGCACATTAAAGAAGAAACTAAGTTTCAGAAACCCATCTACTATGCCAGCAAGGTGCTCCATGGAGCCAAATTGAACTACTCCGCTATAGAGAAGTTTGCTTTAGCCATGATCATGGCCTCGAGAAAATTAAGACCTTACTTTTAATCACATAAAATCGAAGTCTTGACAAACCAACCATTGAGAAATATCATGCACATCTCGAAGGCTAGTGAAATATTGATTAAATGGGCAATAGAGCTCAAAGAATTTGATATCAAGTATAATCCGTGAACTACAATAAAGGCACAAGCACTCGCTGACTTTGTGGTTGAATGTATCATTCACAACCAAGAAGTCGGGGGGCAGGAAGGTACCACACCCCAGCAAGGGCAAGATGAGACACCCCAATAGGGAGAGAAGGATGAAGTTCAGAAGGAATATTGGGTGCCCTATTTTGATGGGGCATCAAAAACAAAAACAAGTGAAGCTCGTTTAGTTCCACTGACCCCTAATGCCTTCACGATTGAATATGCCTTGAAGTTGAATTTTTCGACGACCAATAACGAGGCAGAGTATAAAGCCTTGATAGCCGGATTAGGCTCGGCTCTAGCCATGAAGGCCAAAAATCTTAAAGTCTGTGGAGACTCAAGGCTGGTGATAGCCCAAGTGAATGGAAATTTTGAAGCCAAAGATGAAATGATGGCGAAATACCTGAGGATTGTAAAATCAAAGTTGGTACGATTCAAGGAATGCCACCTTGAATTCATCTTTAGAGAAGAGAATATAACGCCGATGCCTTGTCTAAATTCGCCTCGTCTGAAATCGAGAATTACACTAGATGTCTTTACTATCAGGTCTTAGAGACCCCCACTATAGAGCGCAAGTTGCTGGATAGATCCCCATCAAAGCTCATCTTGAGACTGGTTGGCTCCCTAATAATGCCTTGGAGGTACGAAAACTATCAGTGAGAGCATTGAGATACGAAGGTCTCCTTCATATGAGGTCCTTTGTAATTCTATACTTAAAGTCTTGAATTTCAAATCCTAACACAAAAATCTAAGCCTTGGTGGCTAACAAGGTTGTATGCCTCAAATCAAGCTTGTTGTTTGAATTCAAGGCCTGAAATCAGGAACCATTGGCTAAATTCAAACCAAGGCAAGGTTCTACAAACAAGGCAGGAGAGTTAGAGTCCTAGAGTCAAAATAGAGGATCAAAAACCAACCAAAGTATCTTAGACTTGAAGTCGGGTGTTGAAGAACAAGGAAATTCCCTATATAGACAACTAAGAAGCAAAGACCTCTTTGTTTAAAGATAAGGGGGACAAGGCAAAAGGATCTTCATCACAAATTCTACATCCTAGTATGAGAATGGAAGGTTGTTGAAAACCAGAGGTCATGGTTGAATCCAAGGTTGCTTGAAACCAAGGATTCAAGAATGAGTTAAGAACCGGAAGGTCACGAAAACTAAGAAGTAGGTTGTTTGAGATCAATGATCAAAAAACCAACCAAGGTGTGGCAAATCCACTCTAGAAACAAAGAGGGAAGCCAAAGACAAAATTTGGTTTTGGTCAAATTCAAGGTCAAAAGTCAAAGTCAAAAGTCAAAGTTAAATGGTCAAATTTTGGCCAAAACAAAAACAATTGGGGCGACCCAGCCGACCAGGTGCCGAGCAAAAGCATGGGGAGGAAAAATGGGTCATGGTTTGAAAACCGGGACCTGGTTTGCAAACCAAGAACCCCTAGCTGATTTTCACTTGGCTCCAGAACGTTCAAAAATGCTTGGATTACCTTCAAATTTGAGATTCAAGGACCTAATAAGGTCCTCTACAAGCCTATGTAGGTGCCCTAGTTGTCCTTTGAAGTTTAAAAAAACCTTGTTTGAAAACAAGGTCTGGTTTGAAAACTAGCTTAAAAGGTGGTATTTCGCCTCCAAAACGTTCAAAAATGCATGTTTTCATGTGATTCTTCTTCATACTAGGAGATTATAAGAATCCCTATCATGTAAGCTCAACTTCAAAATTTAAGGTTAGGGGTGATGAAAAACAAGGTCTGGTTTGAAAACCAAGTCCAGGGGACCATATTTCTAGTCTAGACAACTCAAAAATGGGTATATTCACGTGATTTTTTCTCCAACGTGGAGATTATAAGAATCTCTACTGGATTAACTTAACTTTAAAATTTGAGGTTGGGATTTCACTAATCGCAGTTAGGGGGTGATTAACCTCGATTAGCGGCATTTAAGGACTTCCACTCAAAAATTAACCCGTTTTAAGGTTAATAATGGATATCCTAGTAATCATTATATTAAGGAGGAATTAGATAACCTTGGTTAAGGTCTTTATAGCCCTGATTAGGGTTGTTTAGCCCCGATTAGGGCAGAATAAGCGTCTTTTGCTAAAAAATTAGCCTTAATTATGGTTTATGAGCAACGACCACATGATGTTAACCTCAACTAAGGTAATTTGAGGGTAATGAATCACTAATGAATTCTTGATAAAGGATCCTATGCACCAATTGCACTTGGATTAGAGTCTAAGAGCTCGAAAAAGCACTAATCCTATTCCCGAAAAGCTAAGAAATCCTAAGAAAAGGGTTCGAGGGGCCAAGGAACATTTAACTTTCTTAAGTATTAACTTGGGAAAGAATTTTAGTCGTTGTGAATGTGTAGGTCACTCCACACTTTACTGTAAAACGATACCCGGGCAGGGCCGACATGACCTTAACTTCTACGAAAACAAATTTTCCCAGAAGTTGGGGGGCAAATGATAAGGGTGAAAAATAATCCCTAAAGACATAATTAATGTTATGTTGAATGGATCACTAATGAGGCCCGAAACCCTAGTTGGGCATTAAATTCGTAATTAATGATTAAGCCCAAGAAACAGCCCAAACCGGGGACGCCTAGTGTAAGCTTGTTTTCTAACATGGGCCTGATCTGTTAACAATGAACGATCTAGAATCAAGGCCTTGAATGACACCGACTTCTAGTTTGAAGGCATCTAATTCGACATGGAAACTAACTCCTACAATGCAGGAGTCTAGAACCTTCCTCAAGGAGGTGGTTTGTCCATCAAGTCTCCTAACCCTATTACGATTCTAAGGCTCCCAAAGCTTATATAAGGGCCTGACCCCTTATTCTCAGAACTACGTTTTTGGCTTGATCCTCAACAACGAGATACGTAGGCATTCTATGAGGACCGATCAGTCTCGAAAGACAGAAACAACCATTAAAGCTCGAAGCTCATAACCCTTGTATTTAATACATACAAACCCTAGCCGCAATTTAATAACCCTACTTTTTATTCCACAACACTTATTATTAATATTACAACTTTAAAATGTATAAAAAAAACTATATATTATGTATCACTAATTGATATTTTGATATAATATAATTTATTATGATACAAATCAATAAATATAAAAATAAATTTATGACCAAAGATTGCTAATATGTCGCAGTAATTATCATATTAAATTTTATTTCACTCAACCAACACACACATATATAATATGTATGATTTATGGTACATGTGATTGATTAGTATAGCGATAAAAAATGTGTTAATTAACTTAGAGATCCAAGTTCAATCCCTTTCAACAACAATTTTTTAAAAAAATATAGTAAACACAAGGGTAATTAAGTCATTTTCAGTTGAATACAATGTCTCACCATTTATGCTGAATAAAATGACATAATAGATAATAGATTTTTATTATTATTATAACAATATTTTATATAATAAAAAAATGTATAAACAAACCAAAAATGATATATCATTAATTTATTTTTTGATATAATATTGTATATTATAATCCGAATCAGTAAATGTAAGAATAAATTAATGACTAAAATTTGTTAATATATTCCAATAGCTAAACTACCCAAAATTTGTTAATATGTCACACTAACTAAAGTACCACATTTTTTTCGCTCACACGACACACTTGCACACATATAATGTATATCATACAAGAACACATAAAAGTGAGTGGTGTGGTGGTAAACTAAAGTACCATTTTTTTACTCACACGACACACCTGCATACATATAATGTGTATCATACCAAAACACATAAACGTGAGTGATGTGGTGATAAGAAGCTTTCTACAAATTGTAGAGATCTAGGTTCAATTCCCTCCAATAGTAGATTAGCAAAATAATTCGTGCAAGTAGACCCTGTAATTACCACACGATACAAAAACATGACACGAAACGATAAGAAAATTTAGTATTTGTGTTTATATTTTGGGTACACGACATGAAAGTATACGAACACAAAGTACACAATCCAGAAAGTACACAATCGAGATTTAGTATCGATTTTGTGTTAGCCTTTGGTTACACGACATGACACGAAGCACACGAAATAAATAAATATTAATATAAATATTAAAATTTATATTAGATATATTTTTATTTTTATTAAATAAATTAATATTTAATTATAGTATTATAAATGATTTAAAAAAATTGCTTGTAAAATATATATATTTAGTACATGTTTGTAATAATTTCACCGAAAATATTAGTATTTAATTTTTTTTTTATTTAAATTTATGTTTTTATTTAAAATTACACGAAAATACAACATGAAAAGTACACGACACGAAGGTACACGAAACTATACTAACACGAAACTACACGAACCCTAAATGGGTTGTGTTTGAATTTAGCGTTCAAGTACACGAAATATGAAAGTACACGAAATACGAAAGTAAATGACACGAAAGTACATGACAGAAATGAATCACGTAATTATAACTTCTTGATTATTTGTTTATCCGTATAAATGTGCAATACTTTAGATATAAAGAAAATAAATTGATTGATTATCAATGTGTATGATTTGTGATTTGTATATAAGACGTTACTAATTTACGCAACATTGCTAATTTAGCTCATTGAGCGAATGACACTTTTTTTTTTGGTATGTAATCTATATTTATTGAATGAGCAAAAATCGTGTAGTTAGGGATGGAATTGGGTCATTCAAGATTGAGAAGTGTCATCCCACCCATGATCTCCAAATCTGAATCCTTATTGATCCAAAACCAGGATTATTTTGCTCTACAATTCCGTCCCGAATTGGAAAAAGGGATCCCTATGAGGAATTGAAGATTGTTTTATTAACTTTTTTTTTCAAATAAAACTTTATATATATTATATAATTTGTGCCTCGCACGGACAATTTTTTTACGTCAGGCGTAAATATTTTTATCAATGTCATTCGAGCATTATTTTTATCGTGCTCAAGTTTTATATATTGATTCGATAATGTTGTATTTAATTTACAATCTATATATATTTTTGATGAAGGTGATATCTAAAATATTTAAATTTCTATGCATATTTCAAATTGCATTTATTGATGAAATATCTTTTTAATTGTTTTTTTTTTTATGAAATGTGATAATTCAATTCATAAAAGCCATACGGCATCTACAAGAATAATCAAATCGATCAAACATAGAACATGATGACACGCTCGTCTTCATAATCAAAATGAGACAAATAAGCATATGTCTGGAAAAAATGATATATCTATAAATACTCGCTCTACGCTCAATATCTTCGCCAAAATCCGAACAAGCTCTTATCGTTGAATCCGAACCAACTCTCACAATTGAAGGAGAGAAATCCATACCTCTCACCAAGGAGAGAAATTAAAATACAAGCCAACAACCGAATAAAACAAACTGAAAATACAAAAAATTTAAAAACAAAAAAAAAATTAAATCTATCAAACGAAACAACAGATAGGCGGCTAACTCTCGAAATCTTCTCTTGAATCGAAGAAGAAAGATGTCCGGAAGCTCCGATAATGTAGATCTGAAAAAACAAACCAACGCAAACCAAGAGGATAGAAATCCTTACCCAAAGAGGGAGATTATTGAAAGAGATAAGTGAAACAAAATAAAAGAAAGAATTTGGGGCTTTCCACCGGAAAAACCGGTGGAAGCCCCGCCGGTTAAGGTGCAGAGAAGGAGACTGGAGGGAGAGAGAAAAGGGAGAAATTTAGTTGTTTCAAAACTGTTTTGATATTTGTTAACACACCTTTTATTTTTTTTAATTGTTAACACACCTCTTATTTTTTTTCTTCTGAATCGCATAAAATATTAAATCAAGACTTAAAACTGATTCTTTAAAATCTCGTTATTATTAAAACTGTGACAAGCTATTATTTTAAATTATGATTTTATTTCAAAAAAAATATGAAAGAGTGTAATGTGATAAATAAATTGGTTAAGTATAGTGGGTATTTGGGATATCTTAAAATGAGTAGTTTTTGCCTTAAAAGCATAAATGTCATATAAGTGATAAGTGCAAGAATACTCATAAGTTATATAGATGTTTGGATAAAATAATTTATGAGTTGTTGAAGTATTATTAAAATTAAATTAAAAAAATTATTTTATACAATAATATCAATACAAATATTTTAAATTAAAAATACATTTAAAAACACAAATATAAAAATATAAATTATTAAACAAGTAAAGAAATCAAGAAAATAAGAAATAAGTTGGCATGATAGTACGTCGTTGTTAACATTCAACTTATCAACATATAAGTTATAAGTGTTACACTAGTGTGTTTTGATGTTATATACAGCAAGATGATTGCTTATCTTGTACTAGGTTCACTATATCTAGCTTACAATTATATGATTGAATCACTTGATATATCATTTGCATATACATGTGTTTGTTATGTATAAGTATACTCTCAGATAACTTGGTTGATGATATGAAAATGCAAAAGTATAAAGCCATCTATCTGTTCAGCTCACCAGAACCAAAACAGTAAGCTGACATGAACTCGCCAGAACCAAAACAGCAAGCTGATACGGACTTGGCAGAACCAAACAGCAAGCTGATTTCAATTATTCTGAACATGCTTATTTGAACGGGTTTTGAGCTAATTTGTTTATTAATGTTTTAACATATGATCTTTGGTGTTATATGTCTTACATATTAGATCATCGTTTTATATCTGATTTTGAGATGCAGGGATTTAGGGGGAGTTATTCTAATTCTCCTAAATTAGTTGTAATCATCAAAAAGGGGGAGATTGATACTCCTTAAGTTTTGATGATCACAAACAGTAAGCCATTTGGCTTATTAGTAGATATAAAACAGCATGATAGTTGTATATGTACTAACTTGGTTTTGCAGGATACTCTAGCTTACTGACTGTATAACCAGTCTATCTAACAGCAAGCCAAAGTTGAGATACAATGACAGTTTGGCAAGCCAGTTGCACACAGTCAATACGCAAACAGCAAGTTGTTGCTTGTAGTTTGATATAAAACATCATGTTATTCATGTATTGTGCTAACTTGATTGTGCAGTGTATTGTGCTAACTTGGTTGTGCAGTGTATTGTGCTAACTTGGTTTTGCAGGGTACTATAGCTTACTGATTGTATAATCAGTCTGTCAAAAATAGCAAGCCAAATACATGGACAATCAGCATACCATTTTCACAAACAGCAAGCTGATTGTGTCTGATAGAATTAAAGAACCTTTCGGTTCTTCAAGGAGCATTCAGAGGAAACATTATTAGGAATATTGTAAGGGCCCTCTGAATTGTTTTTTACATGCCAGCACATATTTCAAATATATTGGGGGACAATATATTCTTTACTTTGGAATAAAGAAAGTAGCATGATACTTTTGACTTATTTAATTACCAACCACATGCCCTTGTCTCCCTCATCATATCAAATATTCCTCTCCATGTTCTACACGCTCCATCTCTTTCTCTCAACTGAAGCATTCAAACTCCTTCATCTTTGTATAACCAAAAACTCATCTCTAACGGATTCAAAATTTTAATACCGTTGGAGCCTTTCAAAGATAGTTTTTAATTATTCTTGTTAACCTATTTAAGAGTTGTTCTTCCTCAGTTCTTATTATCCATCAAAGTGCAGAAACAAGAATATATACACAACTTCAAAAAGCCTTCATTGCAAAATTATTCTAAACCTCTCAAACCCTATATACTCGCATATATACATTCAGAGGGTTCATAGGTTGAGTTGTAAATTGGTTCAAACATTGTATTGTTCAATTTTTATTGAATAGTTGTTGTACAAGGTTGGCTTAAGGTTTGGGTGGGTCAAACTAGACTAGAGAAGGATACTTGGGAAGTATTTCTTAGAGAGTTAGTTCTGCACAGCAAACAGCAAGCCATTTTTAAGCAGCTAGGTGTATCAGTTGTCGGACAGATTGGTTAGGGAACAAGGGTTTGGTGAACGTTGCTAGAGAAGTATACTTGGGAAGTATAGCTTAGAGAGCAGGTTCAGAAACAGGTGTTCAGCAAGCCATTTGTCAGCAGCTGGGATAAAAGGGAGATATATTATTGTATCTTGTAACTGGATTATCATTGATCAATAATATATTCTCTTACCGGGTTGGTAAGGGACCAAGAATTAGATCATAGGGGATTAGGGGTCGAACCTGACTAAAAGTCTCTTGTGTTCTTTATTTTTCTGCACCATACTATTTCTGCACTTAGCTTACCATTTGCATTCAGCATACCATTTATAAACTGCTTAATCACAAACAGCAAGCTGTTTCTGGTAAAATTTAAAACAGGTCATAAATAAGCATTGTTATCCATAAACACCTATTCCCCCCTCTAGGTGTTGCACTTTCATTTGGTATCAAAGCTTTGGTATACTAATATTTCTGTGACAGGAAAAGTATTCGATCAAAATGGCTAACAATCTAAAAAAGAAGAATATGGCTGTTCATTGTGAAAACAGCAAGCCAACAGAATCTGGTGATGAAGAACTTGCACTCATCTCAAGTTTATCAAAAAAATGATTGAGAAGAACATAATGAAAAGAAAGAAAGGTGGACTTTTTAACCTATTTACTTTTTTGATAATCTTAACATTTTTTAAACTAATAACCGGCACATTTGTTTCTTTTAATTTATATAAAAATTAAACCATAGGATCAGACCAAATTAAACCTTTTACAAAGCTCGAAATATGCTTTAGAAGCAAGTGCATCAGTGCATGTTCGTAGGTAGACTACTGGATCCTTGTTTACCCGCGTGCAGTTGGTTCTTTCGAATTTTCTAACTACTGCTACCAAGAAAGACTTCACATTTATATCACACTTTGTTAGGCTGCCTAACATTGTTTTTCTTTCCAACCACCACCTACCCTTCACCAACCTCACCCCCACCTACCACATTCATCACCTATAAATACCCCCTTTCCCCTCATTAATTAAACACACCAAATTCTATCTTCTCTCTCTATATAGCTGCTAGATAGTCCGTCTAGTAGGAAAGCCGGTTTAGCCCACTTTTAGAAAGTGTCGGGATAGAAGGTCCTCGTGCCTAAACTATTCCATAGGGTACTTGGGTCTGACTGCAGCCATCGGAGGTGGTCCCGCTGCAGAGGTCTTTCTATCAAGTTGTGTGGCACTGTCCGGGTTGGGAGAGGTAGAGAAGAAAAGGTTGTCGGGAAACAGTGATAGGGGAGGTTTTGAGATAAACACTTTAGTGAGTTGGGGATATACATAATAGGTATCGTAGGGCTGAATTTGTGTATAAAATTCAGGGGTCGGATACCCGGATATTGTAATCTCTTTTATCTGGTGTGAAGTTGTTACTCTTGTGGATGTAGGCTGGGCCGAACCACGTTAAATCTCTTGTCTCTTTTACTGTATTGTTGGTTTGTTGCTTTATTACTATCACGTATATTTGTGGGATCTAAGCGCACATATATACCAAATCACTTCCGCATTCGCAGAGAATCGGGCAGATTCCTAACAGTTGGCATCAGAGCTAGTTGTGTCTAAATTATTGGTGCCGAAGGAAAGTCGTTAAGAAAAGTGGTTGTCTAATAAGGCGCCGTTTTGACGGAAGTGCTCCCATTGTTTCTTACACTTACCTGGCCAATTGATTTAGTTGTTTGGATTGGTTTGTGTGTGCAAACGGAGATCATGGCAAGTATTGGAGGATTCAAGGTGACTCCATATGATGGTAAAGGAAGTTTTACTCTTTGGCAGAGAAGGGTAAAGGATATCCTAACCCAACAGAAGCTAGCAAGGGCTTTGAAGGGGAAGGATGGAAAACCAACAAAGATGGTTGATGTAAAATTGGAGGAAGAAGATAAGGCCCTTATTCTTCTTACTTCGCTTCCGGAGTCATTCGATCATTTGGTCACAACCATTTTGTACGGAAAGGACACGTTAAAAATGGAGGAGGTTCAGTCAGCACTTTTGTCAAATGCTGGAAGGAAGAACCAGGATGGTGACAAGGACGGAATGACAGTTTTGGCTTTGCGTAGTCAAAATAATAGAGGAAGGGGTGCTGTGAGAGGATCTACCAATAGCAGGGGTAAATCCAGATACAGTGAAAAGGGCATGCAGTGCTTTGGTTGCAAGGAGTGGGGTCATATTAGGTCGAATTGTCCGCTTAATAAGAAGGATCCAGATGCATCATTGGCTGTGGTTACTCTTGATTGTGAAGATGTTTGCACCGTCTTCAATCGAGGCAATAGTTCTCCAGAAGAATGGATATTAGACTCAGGGTCATCTTACCATGTATGTTCCGAGAGGGGGCATTTTGACAAATTCCAAGATACAAGGAATGAAACAGTTTCTTTGGCTAATGGATCTACTTGTGAGATCAAGGGGATTGGAATTGTGAAAATCAAAATGTTCAATGGAATAGTTCGCAGCTTGAACTGGGTAAGATATGTGCCTAAGCTGAGGAAGAATCTAATATCTATCGGTCGGTTAGCTTCAGAAGGCTACAGATGCTCTGTAGTAGGGGGAGCTATGAATATCAAAAGAGGCCGTGTGGTTCGGATGAAGGGAGAGCTACGTGGGGGAATATATCGTCTGATTAGTACGTGGCCAGAACGTACTGGAACTTCGGAAATCTGGTTATCTCGTGCACGAGGGAAGATTGACTTGAAGGATACTGCTGCGGTTGTATTGCCTTCCAGTCTAGACGATGGTGCAAAGACTGGTGGGATGGATGCTTGGTCGAAGGGCTTCCACGACATCAACGAGTAGTTGGTGTGTTGCAGCTGCATATGGGCATCGATCAACATGAATAAAGTGAGCAGTGAACCATGCAACAGATTGATTTGTTTGATATGCAGTTGGGGAGTAAATGAAAGATCGATGGTCACACTTGCATGTGTGATGGTCACACTTGCGTGTGTGATGGACTACATATGGGATTGGCCGACGTGAATCAAGTGAGTATGTGTGTATACAACAGATTGCTTCACATGTATGTAGTTGGACAAATAGAGGTCAATGATACACTTGTGCGTATAGCAAGTGGGCATTCGAGAATGAATGTGCAAACTAGGGTATAGTTTGGAGTCTTGGACTCGGGGGGAGCTTAGTCGTAGGGAATGATACGGATCGAGGAAAAGTTGGAATTGTGCCAACAGGGCGCAGGTATGGAGTGCAAGTGAAGAGTTGTGAGTTTGGAAAGAGGGGGAGATTGTTAGGCTGCCTAACATTGTTTTTCTTTCCAACCACCACCTACCCTTCACCAACCTCACCCCCACCTACCACATTCATCACCTATAAATACCCCCTTTCCCCTCATTAGTTAAACACACCAAATTCTCTTTTCTCTCTGTTAAATATAATTGATGTGTTTTAATCAGTGTTTAAGTGTTACAGTGAATTATCAGAGTTTAGCTGGAAGCAGTCAGAGTTTAGTGTAAACTCTGACAGATGGAAGCTCGACAGAGTTTGTCAAACTCTGTCTGGAGGAAGCGTCTACTGGTCAACAGTGATTGAAGATTTATTATGGAAGCGATATCTTTGAAGATTGGATAGCTATCAAAGAGATCGAGTTGACATAGGAGACGTGTGACAATCTGTAATTGATATCATTGTATAGCTGATTATTAGGAATATCAATTAGAGATTGTATCGTAGCTGTATGTTATATAAATACAGTTAGGTTAACCCTAGAAGGGTATCGAACAACGAATTATCTTTATTGTAACCTAGCAGCTCTTTGTGATATTTTTACATCACGAAGAGGGTTCGTAATACAAGAAGTTTTTAAGTGCATAAACGCTTTTACTTGTTAAACTCTCATACAAAGTTGATTATTAATTGTGTATTCGGCCTAACAAGTGGTATCAAAGCCAATCTGTTACTTTATTACAGGTTAAGATCCAAACACAAAAATAATCATGGCAGCAATCCCTCCACCAACACCTACTGTTTCTGAAAAGGCTCCTACTACTGTGAGTCGTTATGAACCAATCAGGGTTCCTATTCTGAGGCCATTAGAGTATGCTATGTGGAAGGTCAAGATGACTATGTTTCTGGAGGCTACAGATCCAGAATATCTTGACAGGATTTATGAAGGCCCTCACAATCCTACAAAGCTATCTGTTGCAGTTGCTGGTGAAGAAGCAAAAATGGTTCCAAAGGAAAAGAAGGACATGACTCCTGAAGATCTATCATCAATTGCTAAGGATGCAAAAGTTAGGCATTTACTGCATAGTGCTTTAGACAATGTTATGTCTAACAAAGTCATTAACTGCACCACTGCAAAAGAGATATGGGATGCTCTTGAAGTCAGGTGTCAAGGAACTGCGGCTATTAAGAAGAATAGGAGAAACATACTCACACAAGAGTATGAGCATTTTGAGGCTAAACCTGAAGAGACCATGACAGAAACATTTGATAGATTCTGTAAACTGATTAATGATCTGTCATTGGTCAACAAAGAGTATGATCTAGAAGACTCGAATCTCAAGTTTCTTCTTTCTCTACCTGAAAAGTGGGATGTGAAAACAACCACTATTAGAGACAACTATGATCTTCCTGAAACAGAGATTGATGAAATCTATGGATTGCTCAAAACTCATGAATTGGAAATGGAGCAGAGAAACAGGAGATCAAGCAGAAAAGGAAAGTCTGTTGCTCTTAATGTTGAAGAGAAGCCTCAGAAGAAAGAGGCATCAAGAAAGAAAATGAAGGGAAAAGCTTTGGTCATACATTCAGAAAGTGAATCACCAAACTCTGATTATGATTCAAACACTTCTGAATCATCTGACTCTGAGGATGATGAAGAAGAAATGAGAAAAATGGCTGTGTTGATGGTGAAGAATTTCAAGAAAATGGGCTTCAAGAATTTCAAGAAAGGAAAAAGGTTTTCTAGGGATTCAAATGAAGACAGGAAAAGCTACAGGAAGTCTGATAAGAGAGATTCTAAAGGGAAGAAGGATAAGTCTGAAATTCAATGCTACAAGTGTAAGGAGATGGGTCACTATGCTCCTGAGTGCAAGAAGGGTAAAACTTGAAAGGTACTCTACACTAAAGACAGAGATTGGGCAGATACTTCAGATTCTGATGAAGAAGTGAACTATGCTCTCATGGCTACTACTGAATCAGAATCCTCTGAAAATCAGGTACCTCTAACTACCTATGCTTATAATATTGATGACATTACTCAATTAAGAATTTATCTTAAGTCATTGTATATAAGTTATAGGGATCAGACTTTAGAAAATGAGAGGATAAAAGCTGAAAATTCTGAACTTAAGGTAAGAAATAAACTTGTTGAAGAAAAACTTGAAAACATGCAACAAGTTCAGAAAAAGAGAGATGATGCTGTTTGTAAAGAACAAAATTTGCTTCAGAAGTATAAACAACTAGAGTCAGAGTTGGAGGAAGCAAATAATAAAATTAGGACTTGGACTAATTCTGGAAAGGACACTCAACAGATTTTTCAAACAGACACTGTTGGTCTAGGTTATAATGAGGGAGATGAACTTAGATTTCAAAATCAAGTTAAAGTCAGAACTCATTTTGTTCATGGAACCAGTAAATTTTTGTCTGAAAATGAAAAGGAAGCTGTCAAAAGTAAACCAGTAAAAACTAGTGTTAAACAGGTTAATATTGGTTCAATGACAGATAAACAACTCAAACATAAATTGAAGGAGTTAAAATCTGTTGAGAAACAGAAAGTGTCAAACAAGAACAGAAATGGAAAAGTAGGCATCACTTCAGGAAATAAACCAATGCTTGCTAGTTATGCTCCAAGAAAGACATGTCATAACTGTGGTAGTACTAAGCATCTTGCAAATTTCTGCAAGAAAAATAAAAATATAAATTCTTTACCTACAAAGTCTGAGGTAAAGAAGGATTTTGCTAGAACTAAGCCACAGACTTTATGCACACACTGTGGAAGCACTTGGCATTCCATTTATACTTGCAGAGAATATCATGCTATCTATCATAATTACTATGAACTGAAACCCAATCTGAAATGGGTTAAAGTTGATACTGCAAGTGTAAACACTGATACTGTTAGCTCAAACTCTGATAATGTTAATTCCGCTGCAAAAGCTAACAAAGTTAAGAATGCCAAAGGATCCAAGCAAGTCTGGATCCTTAAAACTAATCCTCAGTAATTGCTTGTGATTGCAGGGCAACAGGGAGGCAACCCTAGTCGTGGACAGTGGATGTTCAGGACACATGACTGGAAATAAAGCCCTGCTATCAGAATATGAGGAGAAGGCTGGCCCAAAAGTTTCCTATGGTGATGGCAATGTAGGAAGAACATTGGGATATGTCAATATTAATCTTGGAAATGTCATCATCAACTATGTAGCTCATGTCCCAGGACTCAAGCATGACTTGTTATCTGTGAGTCAAATCTGTGACAAGGGATATCATGTAGATTTTCAACCTGAATATTGTGAAGTTATCAGCAAATCTACAGGAAAGGTTGTTCTAGTTGGTCACAGGCAAAACAACATTTATGAAATCAAGCTTTTGATAGACTCTGTTGGAAAAGCTGTTTGCCTGTCCACAAGAATGTCTAGTGAAGAGAGTTGGAAATGGCACAAGAAACTCTCACATTTGAACTTGAACAACATCAATGAATTGATCAGAAAGGATCTTGTAAGAGGACTCCCAAAGGCTCTGTTAAATGTTGATGGCCTATGTGATTCATGTCAGAAGGCTAAACAAAGGAAGTCATCTTTCAAGAGCAAGACAGAATTTTCTATCACTGATCCCTATCATCTTCTGCATGTTGATCTCTTTGGTCCAGTAAATGTTATGTCTATTGCAAGGAAGAAATATGCTTTAGTCATTGTTGATGAATACACTAGATTCACTTGGGTGTATTTTCTAGCAAAGAAGGATGAAACTGCATTAACTCTGATGGAGCATGTGAAGCTTCTGGACAAAGGATCAAGCAACAAAGTCAGAATCATCAGAAGTGATAATGGAACTGAGTTCAGAAATGCAACAATGGAAGAATTCTGCAAGGACAATGGAGTGAAACAAGAATTTTCAGCACCTGGTACACCACAACAAAATGGTGTAGTTGAAAGGAAAAATAGAACCTTAATTGAAGCTTCCAGAACTATGCTTGATGAAGCAAAATTGCCAACTTATTTCTGGGCAGAAGCTGTTCAAACTGCTTGTTTTACTCAAAATGCAACACTGATCAATAAGCATGGAAAGACACCATATGAGATGGTGAAGAAAAAGAAGCCTAACCTGAAATACTTTCATATTTTCGGGTGCAAATGTTTTGTTTTGAAGACTCATCCAGAACAGTTGACCAAGTTTGAGCTAAAGGCAGATGAAGGAATTTTTGTTGGTTATCCACTGTCAACAAAGGCATTCAGAGTTTACAATCTGAGAACTAAAGTGATCATGGAATCTATACATGTTTCTTTTGATGATAAGAAGATAACTGGACTTGAAGACAAAGATGAATATGATCAACTTAACTTTGAGAATGAAGATTTAAACTCTGATGAAGGAAACTCTGATGAAACAATTCTGACAGACTCTGTTGAAACAAACTCTGAACCTCTACTGGTAAACACTGGAGAAACTTCTCAGTCACAACTAAGGGGAGAACCAGTTGAGGGGGAGCATGATCAAGATGAAGACTCAAACACTGATACTGAGTCAACTGAAAAATCTGGATCAAACTCTGATGCTTCAAACTCTGAAAATTCAAATTCTGACTCTGGGCAGTCAAGTTCAGGGGGAGTCTCAGAAAACGAAGATAGATCACAACAAAATCAGGAGAGCATGGATCCAGGGGGAGGATCACATGCTGATAGAAGTCATTTACCTTCTGCTAGGAAATGGACTAAATCACATACACCTGATTTGATAATTGGTGATCCAGATGCAAAAGTAAAGACAAGAAGTGCTACTGCAAGTGAATGTCTGTTTCATGCATTCTTGTCTAAAAATGAACCAAAGAAAGTGGAAGAAGCTCTTCAAGATGCTGACTGGATAACAACAATGCAAGAAGAGTTGAATGAATTTGAAAGGAATGAAGTTTGGACTCTTGTACCAAGGCCAAAGAACAGATCTATTGTTGGTACTAAATGGGTTTTTAGAAACAAGACTGACAGTGAAGGTGTTATCACAAGGAACAAGGCTAGACTGGTAGCAAAAGGCTATTCACAGCAGGAAGGAATAGACTATGATGAAACATTTGCTCCAGTTGCAAGATTGGAGGCAATCAGAATTTTTCTAGCATATGCCTCTCACAAGAAATTCAAAGTGTTCCAGATGGATGTGAAAAGTGCTTTTCTGAATGGAAAGCTTGAAGAAGAAGTGTTTGTCGAACAACCACCAGGATTGTGGACCCCAAATATCCAGATTATGTCTACAGGCTAGATAAGGCACTATATGGACTTAAGCAGGCACCAAGAGCATGGTATGAGACACTTGCTCAGTTTCTTCTAGAAAGTGGATTCAACAGAGGAACAATTGACAAAACTCTGTTTTATTTCAATCAAGGAAGTGACCTTCTTTTAGTTCAAATTTACGTTGATGACATTATCTTTGGGTCCACTAATGATAAACTCTGTAAGAAGTTTGCCAAGCTCATGTAGTCCAGATATCAAATGAGCATGATGGGAGAGCTTAGTTACTTTCTAGGCCTACAGGTGAAACAAACAGATGATGGAATTTTCATTAATCAAGAAAAATATACCAGAAATCTTCTCAAGAAATTTGGTATGCTTGACTGTTCATCTGCATCAACTCCCATGGCAACAGCAACTAAATTGGACAAAGACACAGGAGTTTCAGTGGATATGACAAACTACAGGGGCATGATAGGATCTCTTCTATACTTGACAGCTAGCAGGCCTGACATCATGTATGCAACCTGTCTTTGTGCAAGGTTTCAGGCAGATCCTAGAGAGCCACATCTGACAGCTTTGAAAAGAATCTTCAAGTATCTCAAGGGCACTATATCATTAGGTCTGTGGTACCCTAGAGAATCAGATTTCAAGCTACTTGGGTATTCTGATGCAGACTTTGCAGGCTGCAAGGTAGACAGAAAGAGCACTAGTGGAAGTTGTCAATTTCTTGGTGACAGACTTGTTTCCTGGTACAGCAAGAAACAGAAATCAATCTCTACATCTACAGCAAAAGCAGAGTATATTGCAGCTGGCAGCTGTTGTGCACAAATCTTATGGATGAAGAATCAATTGCTGGATTATGGATTGAGGTACAATAATATTCCTATTTATTGTGATAATCAAAGTGCTATTGCTATGACAGGTAATCCAGTACAGCATTCAATGACCAAGCACATCAGCATAAGGTACCACTTCATCAGAGAACATGTAGAAGAAGGGAATATTGAACTACATTTTTTGTCTACAGAACAACAGCTTGCAGATATCTTCACTAAACCGTTGAGTGAAGCTACATTTACAAGACTGGTCAATGAACTAGGAATGGTCTCTGGTTCTGACTAGGAATGTTGGTTAGATTCAAATCTTACTTATGTAGTGTATTACTCATATTTCCTGATTGGTTAAATGCTAAGTGAACTCTGTTGATTAAACTCTGTTATGCATACTCTGTTAAACTCTGTCAGACAACTTGCCTTAAATCAACTGCTAATCACCAGCTAGGATCCAATGTAGCATCCGTTGATTGTAGGTTGCATCAGTTGATGACTAACTGGACTGTATCCGTTGATGTTATACAGTCTTATCCGTTGATGGTTGTGTTATACAGTCTCTAAACTCTGTCAGCATGTCTGTATGTCATTCACTATTAATCAGTTTGATAAACTCTGTGAACTCTGAGTTGATTTTTGTCTGAATGAAAACACCAATGAAGAAATATGTATGAAGCATGATTCTCAGCAATTAATCATGAATCTTTCTGAGTCATTGTGATCTAATCTTAGATTGTGCAGAAAGTTAACACAGCATGATACTGGCTCATATTTATAGCATCTCTTAGTTTATTTTGTCCTAAACTCTGAGTCTATAAATACTGTGTGCATTACCTTACAAGAAAAACTACTGATGTTGATGAACTCTAAACTCTGTTAGTTATACTCTGGTAGAATAAAAAGCTTACTGCAATACCCCAAAGAAAATGTATATAGGTTGTTATACTCCTTTGAGATTATGTTGGATACTAGGATGATCCAGGAACCTATTGGTATATAATATGTGCTAAAATTCTCTGATTTTTGGTGACTAGTTAAATACTAGGATGACCCAGGAACTTATCAAAATGATAAGGGCTAAAATTTTTGAATTTTTGGTGACTGGTTCCAACCTCTGATTACTGGAATGAAAAAAAAAATTATATATATATATATATATATATAAAATAATAAAAATGAAAAAAAAATGTATATAGAGGGGGTATAAAATAAAAGTCAATGTATATAGTTATGAGTACTTCAGAGTTTAGCTTTCATCATACAATCAGTGTTTACTATGACAGTTTGTGCATCCAGTGTTTATTGATTTACTTTATGGATTTTATGAAAAATTAGATGCTCTAAAAATTGATTTAGTAAACTCTGCTTCACACACACATATTCACAACTGTGCAATTTATGAAAGGGTTTCGGTGATAAAGTTGGAGAATTGACAAACGCTGTTGATTCGTGATTTGTACTCTAAGGTAAATTTTCACTTGGACAATTTGAAAATCTTGGAGTAAATAGGGATTTTGACAACTGTTAATCAGTGGATTGTTGATGAATGTGTTCTTTATATGATTACTTTAATTAGTTTTCATATTCTCTTCTTGATTTATTTTCTTGAAGAACAGTTCATAAAACATAAATAAAAGTTGCAGAACACAATGAATAAGATTAGAGAAACATAATTTTTCATTGATAATAAGAAAGAGATTACAAGCAGATATTACATCTTTTTGTTCTCTCTATCTGCTAATCTATTCAACAGGAAAATAAAAGGTCAGTCCAAACCACTCCATTGTTAGCAAAAATTCCCAGATCCCATCTTTGCCACTTTATTTGGGTGGAAGTTGAAGGGATAAGGTTATTTTTGCTGACATATTCATTAACAATGGTTGGTGGTGTTGGATGAGGATGCCTTCGAGGAGAGCCATGCCAATGTTGCTTGGAGGGCAGCATCGATGTCGATCACCCTTGCAGGTTTCTCTCTCTCGATCTCTTCCAGACCGGCATCCATTTGCAACCACAGCGTCTCAAGCTGCCTTTCCCACTCAAACGCTTCAAATTCTTCACGCGTATAGCTGAAGATGTCCCTATTCTCGACAAGATGAAGGTTCTTTTCTTTGATGGTAAGGTTGGCCATTGTTTTTCAGAGTATTTGGTTTGAAGGGTTTGTGATTTTACAGGGGAGACTGAAAGGTTAAAGGTTTAATGAACTAATCTGAGCAAGTCTCTAGGCCTTAAATAGAGATGGGTAAGAACGAAGTTCTTAAACGCTTCGTATTCTGGTTATTAAAGCCAACAGGTAAACGCTTCAAATTCTGGTTTTACTTGGGTCCAGATATTTTAAAAGAGTATTATTTGATTTTTGTTTAAATCAAATATTTTAATGTTTTAATTTTCAAAATACTCTTCTTAAAAATAAGCGCACGTGACCCACTCGCCCATTAATGTGTCCCACTTACCTATTATCGTGTCCCACTACACATTAATCAAGGAACTGATTGAGTGTTTGTTACATAAAAGATTGGGTTTTTAATTACTTTAATCACTTTTGTGTCCAAACGATTGTGTTTTATTCTTACATCTCACAGTTCTCTTATTTTTCACTTGGGCATTCACGCAAACACCTTTTCTACATACATTTCTTTTGGAAATTCTTGCAAATTTCTTAACTCCATGGCTTCTAAAGCATTCACTGCTCTTGGTTTACGGTTTATTCCTAACAACTATGAAGCTCCACTCTATCATGAACGCGTTCCAGAACCGTTTCATCTAATGCAGAACTTCTTGAGGGATTCCGAGATTGGACAAGTTCTGGTTGGACCTGCTACTCTCTCTGCGTCTCAAATTGCTACATTTTGGCAGAATTCAGTTTATGTGGATGGAGGAGAGAATGGAACTCCTAACATTATCTTCACTTATGAAGACCAAGATTATGTGATTACTCCTTAGACTGTACGAGATACAATGGGGTTTGAAACACATACTTCTTATACTCTGGTTAATGAAACTTATTTGAGAGAGATGCTACAAGAGATAGGTTACATGGGATCTCTTGACAAGCTTGGCGGTATAAAGAGACCAAATCTCATAAAGGAATGGAACTTTTTCTTTGATTGCATCATAAGGACGTTCAAGAAGAAAGTCACCAACTGGGATGCCATTCCAATAGACAGTCTCCAAATCGGGTATTCTCTACTCTATGGTACTAATTTTGATTTTGGTCGACATGTTCTGATGAGCTTAGGTGATAAACTGTCAGAATCTACTACTGTTTATTACGCTCGTTTTTGTCAAATGCTGTTCAATGCTTGTGTACCTGGTCTCGAAATTGATGATACTGATGAAATTGATCCTTTTATAGTCAATAAGAGAATATTCTCTGATATGACTAACAAGGATGTTGGTAAAGCAAATCTCCCTGCTTTTGTCATGCCACTTGCTCTGCAAAATTTTCTCAATCAACCACAAGAACCACAACAACCTAAACCACAACAAGATCAACAAGAACCACAACAACAAGCACAACAACAACCTGAACCACACCTTGAACCTGAGCCTGAACCGTTAAACATTGATCGTACTCAAAAACCAAACACTGAATCACCTGCTCACTCAGCACCTACAAAACAACCTTCACCCACTCCAAACTCTGAATCGTCACAATCTCCACCAGAATCACAATCAGCACAAAGAGTTAAGAAGGCAGTTACTGAACAACATGCAAGTGATAAGCAGCTGAAAGAGACACAAAGAAAATCAAAGCAGACATCTTCTGAAGCTGTTTATACTAGAAAAGTGAAAAGAATAAAGATTCGGGCAAAAATACCTAAGTCACCATCTAGTGAAGAGGATTCAGATAATGTACCTCTAGCAAAACGAAGAAAACTGATATTCTCTGATTCTGTGGATGAAGATATTGATGCTCCAGAGGTCGTTTCACAGCAAACACCTCCTGTTGAAGTTCAGAAAGATGCAATACCTGCAGAAGCTGAAATACCTGCAGAGGATGAAATGCCTGCAGAGGACAAAATGCCTGCAGAAGAGGATGCTAGAGATGGTCTTTCTCCGATAAATGATATTCTTGATTCATTTATGCAATTCTCTGATCCTATCTCTGATATTGGTGTAGCTGATCAACCTACGGTTGGTCTTTCTGAAGCTGTGGCATCCCATACTGAGTTAATATCTGATGCTCACCAAACTGTTGAAGGAGGAGAAGAAATTGATCAGGCAACCAAGGTCACTTCTCAGTCTATGCCTGTTGCTGAGCCTGAGCAACATGGAGAAAATCTTGACAAGCCGACAGAAGAAATTGCTAAACCTATGGCTGAAGATGAACCTGCTAAAGCTACAAGTGTTGAAACTGGAGGTGAAAGTAGTGCAAACTCTGATGCTGCACCAGTACAAACAGACAATAAACATACACCTTTCACTCAACCTTGTACTTCTCATGAAGTTGAGAGAGCACAATTTGCAAAGAATGCTGCTGAATGGTACAAAGAGGATTGTATTTTTCCACGAGGAAGAGCAGCTGATTTTGTTAAGAAAACTGCTGATACTATCTCCAATCCAGAGATTCTTTCTTGCTTGAAAGCAACTGTAGTTCAAGTAAAAACTCTGGATAGAAGATTTGATGATACTACATTGGCAATCACTACTTTGAGGAATGAGGTTGTAGCTAGAGAAATGACGATGGAAAGAAACTCAAAACTTGTGACTACAAAATTCTCTAAAGCTCAAGACAATCTTTTTGCCAGGCTGAGTAAAGTTGAAGAGAATCAGTCTGACTTATCTGCTAAAATTGATTCTATTGCTACTTCCCTGGAGTTAATTACATCTATTCTTATGCCTGATGATGTCAAAAAGGGAGAGAGAGTTGTCAGAAGGGATAGTGCTGGAGATGGAGGGGCAAGTAGTAAAGGAAAGAACAAGGCTGAAGAGGTTCAAACTCTGAGAACTAGCAAGTCATCAAAATCACAGTCTGTTGGGAGAAATACTGATACTCAAGGTACTTCAAAGACCAAGAGTTTGCTGTTACCTTCTAATCCACAAACTGATGAAGAATTGGCTGCTAAGCTGTTTATTGAAGAGAATGAGGAAGGAGTTACGATTGAGGATATTGAAGCTGAAGAGAAGAGTTTACAAGAAGAACATCTTAAAGCTTTAAAGTCTGGTAAGGTACAAAGAGGAAAAGCTCCTAGACCTGTTGTTAAAGGTGTTGTGATCAGAGAAAGGGCTGATGTTAGTCAAAGCTCTCGGTTTTCAAAGGAAGAAATGGCAGCAGATGCTAAACTCAAGCTAAAAGGCATTGAAGGAGAAAGTTCACAAAAGAAAGTTACAACTTCTGTTGTATCACAAGCAATGATCACACCTTTACATTCTTCTCTGTTGAAATCGGTTTTTGGGAAAGGAACATTTTATGATCCAAATGTATTATCTGGAGTCTCTATGAATGTTTCTGATGGAAAAGCTTTATCTGGCAAAGTTGGTAATAATAAGGGTGGACTAGGTTCACACAGAGACAAAAGGCAATATACTGGTCCTAGAGATCCTTCTTCACTGGCTGTTCCAGGTCGTGGTGTTCCTCAAGAGAGTTTGGACAGACTGGAATCAGTACAGTTAGTTCATCAGAAGAGTTTAAACAAGGATTTTCTTTTGTACTTCATGGCTGATGGGACAGTATTTAAAGTTGGTGAGGATGATATTGGCTTGAAATGTTGGGAAGAACTAGAGTATGTTCTGTATCTTCTCAAGGTGAATAGTCGAAGGACTCAATCAGTTGCTAATGTGCTCAGACAGAGAATGACTCAGAATCTGGCAATCAGAGGAGAGAAATATAATAGCAGATATGTTCCTAAGTACAGGGATTACAAAGGCAATCTCATTGAAATGAAGAAAGGTACTGCAAAGTTAAAGACTGATTTGGGAATCACAGTATTTGATTTCAATTTACAGTCAGAAAAAGTCAGATTTATCAGACTGGGAAATGAGATGAGAAGGAACAAAATTTATGATCTTAGGACTGCTATTTATCAGACAGATGAGAGTGATCCTCAGCTCAGAGAAATTAAAGAAGCTATGAAGATTGAGCTTGAAAATGCAGAAAGAAGATTGCTGATAGATTATCTTAGAGCTGTGCCAGATCATGAAATGATAAGAGATTAAGGTCTGTAAGGATTTTCTTATTCTCTGAAGTTTTTATTAAGTAGAAGCTTAAACTCTGAATTTGTGTAAACACTGTATTTGTTTATTTGTTTTGACATCATCAATTATTGTTATTAACTTGTGCATTTTTGCTAATGAACAAGTTGGGGGAGATTGTTAAATATAATTGATGTGTTTTAATCAGTGTTTAAGTGTTACAGTGAATTATCAGAGTTTAGATGGAAGCAGTCAGAGTTTAGTGTAAACTCTGACAGATGGAAGCTCGACAGAGTTTGTCAAACTCTGTCTGGAGGAAGCGTCTACTGGTCAACAGTGATTGAAGATTTATTATGGAAGCGATATCTTTGAAGATTGGATAGCTATCAAAGAGATCGAGTTGACATAGGAGACGTGTGACAATCTGTAATTGATATCATTGTATAGCTGATTATTAGGAATATCAATTAGAGATTGTATCGTAGCTGTATGTTATATAAATACAGTTAGGTTAACCCTAGAAGGGTATCGAACAACGAATTATCTTTATTGTAACCTAGCAGCTCTTTGTGATATTTTTACATCACGAAGAGGGTTCGTAATACAAGAAGTTTTTAAGTGCATAAACGCTTTTACTTGTTAAACTCTCATACAAAGTTGATTATTAATTGTGTATTCGGCCTAACACTCTCTCTATATAGCTGCTAGATAGTCCGTCTAGTAGGAAAGCCGGTTTAGCCCGCTTTCAGGAAGTGTCGGGATAGAAGGTCCTCGTGCCTAAACTATTCCATAGGGTACTTGGGTCTGACTGCAGCCATCGGAGGTGGTCCCGCTGCAGAGGTCTTTCTATCAGGTTGTGTGGCACTGTCCGGGTTGGGAGAGGTAGAGAAGGAAAGGTTGTCGGGAAACAGTGATAGGGGAGGTTTTGAGATAAACACTTCAGTGAGTTGGGGATATACATAATAGGTATCGTAGGGCTGAATTTGTGTATAAAATTCAGGGGTCGGATACCCGGATATTGTAATCTCTTTTATCTGGTGTGAAGTTGTTACTCTTGTGGATGTAGGCTGGGCCGAACCACGTTAAATCTCTTGTCTCTTTTACTGTATTGTTGGTTTGTTGCTTTATTGCTATCACGTATATTTGTGGGATCTAAGCACACATATATACCAAATCGCTTCCGCATTCGCAGGGAATCGGGCAGATTCCTAACACACTTCAACGCTAATAGTTGTAGTTTGTAGGTTAAATTGATTGATTATAATGAATTTTTAAAATTTATTTAGGAAGAATAGCTCATACTCTGAATGATATTAGTTATAATATTATTCATGTATAATTATACTTTAAACGAATGTTAGTTCAAAAAATATAACTAATCAAATTTAATTATCTAAATTTTTATTAAAGAGAGTTGTGGATTGGAGTGCTACAATTTTTTTCATGGATAGAATTGTCTTTCTCATATAATATCAATAGTCATCAACAATCTTCCCGGAAACTAATCCCTACAATGTTAATTAAGTATACAATTTTAATGTTATTTTTTTGTCAAGACAATTTTAATCTTATTTACGTTTATTAAAAAATTTATATTTTAATTTAACTTAATTATTAAATATAATATAAATAGTTAATAATGGTTAAACATTAAATTTAAGAATAAAAAGTTTAATGTAAATGTACCTAATATAATATGTAAATAATAACTTGGATCAAAAATTGGATTTGGAGTTGGTCAAAAATTTCGATTAATTTATTCAAAAAAAAATTCGATTAATTTAAAATATATGATCCAAATTTAAATTTTTAGATCATAACTTCTGAAAATAAACTTAATCCATATTTATGTAATTCTCCTCAACACTAAAAGTTACACAAAAAGCACTTAGTGCCTGTTTGACCAAACTTATTTTAAGGATTTATTGACTTATTTTTGGGTAAAATTTTTATATTTCAATATTTTTTTTATACAAGTATTTAATGTATGTTTGAGATTCAATAAGTTGCAAAAATAAATTGGAAAATAAGTTGGATTTATTGACTTATTTTTTGATAAAAATTTTATATTTCAATTTTTTTTTATACAAGTATTTAATGTATGTTTGAGAATTATGTTATTGTTTGTTTGTCATGTTAGATGGTTGAGTGATCGTACCACTCCATTAGTCTGTTCACTCATACCACTCCATTAGTCTGTTTACTCGCTAAAATTTGACAATGGAATTTTAAATATTCCAACTAATGTAAGGAATTTTACAAGGATCAGATAAAACATATGAGGTTCCAACTTTTAAGTACAGTTAAACCTTGATAAATGAATATGCTCTGGATTGAAAAGTTTTGTTTATTAATCGAGATTATTTATTTATCGAGGTCAAAAATACTCTATCTCTATTATGTCGGGACTAGAAAAAATTATTCATTTAATAAAATTATTCGTTTATCGAATATTTATTTATCAAGATTCTAATATGAAAAGCTTGAAAATGTTTTAAATCTCTCTAAAAGATACTCCAGGTTTCCCTTAGTGCATCTGCGTCTTAATAATATCTTAAAGTATATTTTATCTGTTATTTATGCAAGGGTGTACCCTGTACACACAAAGTGGTGGCAACTGGCAAGCAACAGCAATGCACATAATAATAATAATTATTATTATAATAATAAGTTTATTTATACTAGTTAATTAACAACCATACAACCAGCTACAACTCACTCGCATTATAATTTGGTGCTTCTGGTAGGGCCTTTTTAATCAAACCAACAGCCTGGGGCTTTGTGGTAACTGTCATTGTTATTATTTAGAATCGTTCGGTATCTGATTAATTTACCCAGATGTACATGTAGTTCGTGCACACCAATTATTCTTAAATTAATCCATAGAATCTCGGGATATTTAAGTATTTAGAAAATGATTAAATACTTTTCTTTTTTGAAACAAAGACAGATTTTCATTTCTTCCGAATATCAAACAAGAAAGTCTCCAACAAAATGTAGGAGGAGACGTAAACAAATTTTGGCAATTAGCTAAACAAGGAATCCTAGCAATATCATGAGTACAAAAATTTCAACAGCGTATCAAAAGTCCAACACTTATAACATGATTAGTGCAAATTAATTAATTACTAACTGATTGATAACAATTAGAAAAAATGATTATAACAAAATACTCCTTCTGTCCCTAAATATATGCATATTTTAAGTTCATAAAAATGATAGTTCCACATATTATTTTTAACATTTTGTTTTTTGTAAATTAAACTTTAAATATCAAAAAAGAAATTTCGAAAAATAACATATAGAACTATATTTTTTATTCACCTTAAACTATGTTTAAAAAATCAAAAAAACATTAAAATACATATAAAAAATCAAAAAAACATGTATTTTAGGACGAAATATCTTTTATTCTATGAGAGTAGGGAGCTTGAGATATATCTCAGGTAAATTTTATGAAATTTTATAATTTATATGTAAATATGGGTGGGCATTTTTGTAAAATCAAGATTTATTTAAAATTTTATTAATTAGTCATGCGGGTCCAATAAATTTTAAAGAGTATCTCAGGAAAGTTTCCTGAGATTAATCTCAGGTCTTTTTTCCTCTTATTCTATTTCAGTCATAAACAACATAAACTTTTTCTCTAAATTGCACAAAATTTTACAGATGAGAGTCGACTCCCCCTATTATTAAGAACCCTAGCAGCCGTCCCTTCTATTGCTTCAGATCTTCTCCATCTCTTATCATTTAAGTCTTCAACCCCTTCACAAATCCACTCTCGTCCCTTCATCTCTAAATCATAGTTTTTTATCTTTTTTTCAATAAAATCGAGCCTATGTCTCTTCCACCTTCGAATTAAAGCGGGCGGCGTTCGGAATCAAGAGCAAGAAGGTTCCTCTTGTTTTGTGGCTTAGGATCTAAGGCTATTTAGTTTTTACTTTCGTTTTCTTGTTAATTTTTATTGTGGTCTCTGCTCGGTGAGAGTTTTGGTTTTTCTCTCCTTTATTTTTGAGAGTATGGGTGTTGTTTCAGTGATAAAAGTTTTTAGGGATTTGCAATTATGATCGATAGCTCAAACTGGATTAACTCCAATTGGATGTAGTGAAGAGGGTACTTGTAAATATATCATCTTCAGCAAATCACTAATTGTATCTCCATGAAAAATGGAATAATCAATGATTCTTTCCGTTTTATTTTTGTTCGACTCGACTATTTTTGTAAATTTCGTATATCTTTCTATTAATGAATTAATTCCATTACTAGAAAAAAAACATAAACTTTCTCTAACATCGTCTTCATCTTTTCAAAAAAGTAATATTACGTATTCCGAATTTTTTTCCCAAAAACATTCCCGCGTGATAGCTAGCATTTTCCTTTTCAAAAAAACCCTCGACAACTAACTTTAATAAAGAGGATCAACTAATATATTTTCAATAATCTACTTGGGCAGTAACTAACTACAGTAATTAGTAAGTAAAGCTTTTTAATTTTTTAATTTAAGAAATTTGGTTAATGTCATATTATTTGCTATTTGCCCGGGTGACTTGAGCACACAAGCAAAAACTAGTTACAATAAAACCTCTTTAAATTAACATTCGGTAAATTAATAATCTCTAAGTTAATAATTTTCTCCAATCCCAACTTGGACCAGTTCAAAAAATGATCAATTTCGATAAGATAATAAGATAATAACTTTTTTGAAAAACCCTATATAAATATATAGTTCCAATAATATTATAAATTAATAAATCATATATAATCATAAAAATATATGTATTACCCTTTTGTAAAATATGATTCTAGGATTCTTAAAATTTGATTCTATATGAAACTCATCCTTAACCCTTTTTGTTGCATCAAAAAGTTCGAATGTGGTGTTTTCATAAAGCATTAAAAAGTTATTAATCAATTTTTTCTAAAGGTTCCAAAAATGTTGTTTATCTTTGATATCATCTAAATATACACGAATCTTTATTTTGAATCTCGATAATGCTCATTGAATTTGTAAAACAATTTATATTTAATTATTGAATTAAGTATAAAACATAAATTGTACAATTCAATCTATTTAAATGTATATAACTGAAAATTAATTTTCTTTGATGTCAAAAATCTCTATAAATTAATAATTATTAATTTATCGATTATTTAATACCTCTCTAAATTAATAGAATTCTCTGATCCTGACTATATTAATTTAGGGTGATGGCCCAAAATATTCATCTGGGAAACTGGCTGGCCCTTTTTACTGACGGGACACGGTACATCGTGTACCGTGATATGAGGGGTGTTGCGGAACACGATCTTCCGTAACAGGGCATGATACGGAACTGAGTCTTCCGTGTTATGCATGATACGGAAGACCATGCTCCGTGACTGTGCTGCGCACCCACCTAACACGGAACACCGTCCACCGCATCATGCATAACACGGAAGACGCAGCTCCGTATCTACGTAATACGGAGGACGATTCTCCGCATCATGCTAACACGGAGGACGATTCTCCGTATCCCGTCGGTATTTCGGGTCATTTTTTTCAAAATCAGTATTTTGGGCAAAAACTTGTGAAAAATAGACATTTTGGTAATTCTCTCATTAATTTATAGAGGTTTTACTGTAAGTAAATTATAAATTAAATTTCTAAGTATTTAAAAAATTTATTGTTAAGATTTTGTAATCATTTTAAGAAAGTAGATCACAGTTAATGATGCCACATTCATGGAACAAATACTGTTAATTTCATTTAATAGTAGTAGTAAATTACTTGCAAAAAATCTTATCTTGTCTAATTTTAGACTTTAATTTCTTCATCGTTTCTCCATATGTACACGCAAGTCGCATATATTGTTGATAGTTATACAGATATTTTCCTTTTTCCTTAAGTAGCTGAGTTTGTTTTTTTGTTCACCAACAAATTAAACGTTACAGTAGGAGTCGGAGCAGGCAAGGCAACCAAATCTGTTAACTCTTGACTACCCTTTTATCCACCAATATTTACTAGTACCTTTTTTCAATACGAAAGTGCTGTAATTTTATTCTTTTTAAAGCTAATAATAGCTTATTGGAGTTTATCTAATTATATGCACTATAATCACAATAAGAGAGAGTAATTTAAGAATATTTTAAATTAAGCATACTTTACTACGATTACAATCCATTCGTAGTTGTCATGTTTACATATTGAGAAAAAGTAGCGATATATCTTAGGGAACCTTTACTGAAATACATACAAAATAATTTTAAAATTTATTGGGTAAAAAAATTTTGAATTTACTAAAACGTCCATCCCATTTTTTTACATATAAAGATAAAGATAGGTATATTAAGGAATTTACCTGAAATATATCTCATGCTCCCTAACCTCTTACATATTATACCTTATAATACAAAGAACAATATATGTCATATTTGTATTTTTAAGTTAACTATAGGGTTCATTTCCAGCATGAAGTATAATTTATTTGGTGTGCAATTTAATATTGTAGATTTTAATTGTTAAGTAACATTGTAGATTTTATTCCAATTTTTTAAGGAGGAAATAAATAAAATAGTAATTAAAATTAAAAATAAAGGAAAGAATATCAAATACAGCTAGTATATCCAAAATGACAGTTACTAGCCAACAACCATAATATCCTTCCTTGCCTCATATCATCATCCTTCCCTACCACCTCTCTATCATTTCCTCTGTTTCTTTCTGTTCATTTTTATCCCTCTCAATAATTGTTTGTACATCTGAAACTTCTAAGAAATGACTCAAGAAGTTGAAGATTCCAAGAAGCCTGAGGTTGAGACCCCTGAGGTGGTGCCTCCTGCTCCAGCTCCAGCTCCTGTCAGTGAAACTGCAGAAGAGAAATCCATCGTTCCTGTCACTCCTCCACCCGAAGAAAAGCCCGAAGAATCTAAAGCTCTAGTAGTCGTCGAAAGTAACATCTTGCACCTCCTCTTTGTTTTTTTTTTTTTATCATCACTTTGTCATACTTCAGCTCACTGTACCTACCTGTTTGACTTGAATAGGTTAATTTTTCTGTTAAGTAGCAGTTCTTGGTTGTTAGTTCTGAATTATAATTGATTGTTTTATTTTTATTGATACATATGATTAGAAATATTCATGGATGTATCGTGTCATCTCAGATGGTGAATTGATTGGAAATTCACAGCTTTATATGTGGAACTGATCGAAGTTGCTTTTAACAGTTTTAGCAAGTCAGAAACACAGATTCATTTTATCCTTATATGACTAAACACTGCTTAAAATTAATTACCATGTCGTAAAAGATGAACAATTCAGAAAACTGTATATGGTTAGGTTGTCGACTTACCTGAGATTCCAAGACCAAGAATGTAATTTTAACCTTATTTTACGGTTTTTCACCTATTACTTCATCTAATTTGTAAGTTTCGTGCTTATGGCAGAGACACCTGAACCTGTTGAGGAAAAGGCTGCTGAGGGTGGTTCTGTTAACAGAGGTAAGACACTGGAATTAATCAATAAGACTTTTTTTATAATTCTCATGCTGCATATTAAGGAATATAACTCAAATCCTTAAAAGCATACCAAAATATGTATGAACAGACAAGGTGCTTGAGCGGGTTGCGACTGAGAAGAGGCTGTCCTTGATCAGAGCATGGGAAGAAAGTGAGAAATCCAAAGCAGAAAACAAGTAAGAACTTCTGCTTAGAGAACAGCCTTTTGTATATAGCTGACCTCAATAAACCTAATATAGTAGTAGTAGTAGTAGTAGTTTGTTTGAGCAATTTGTATGTATTCTTATCATACTACTAGAATAAGAACCTAAATGTTTTGTTTTAAGAATACCATGGCAATCAATGATGTAGTAACAGTATGTTCTTAATGGTAATCAACAGAGCTCAAAAGAATTTATCTGCCGTGACTTCATGGGAAAACAGCAGAAAAGCAACCATAGAGGCTGATCTGAAAAAGATTGAGGTAACAATCTTATCATCTTTTTATGTTTTCAAATTTGAAAAGTGATGGCCATCTTGAACTTAATGTCTTTTTTCTCATTTCTCACTCATGTAAATTCTTTCTTCTGCTAATGGCCCCAAGTTTTAAGGAAATTATTTTGTAGCTCACCTGTAGCTTACCTAACAGTGACACTTGTGTAGACATAAGTATGGTAATATGGAATGGTCATCATAGAGATGATGCAAGTTCATATAATTCTGATACTAGTATAATTGAGCAGGAGAAACTAGAGAAGAAGAAAGCAGTCTATGTTGAGCAACTGAAGAACAAAATAGCCGCAATCCACAAGGCAGCAGAAGAAAAGAGGGCGACGATTGAAGCGAAGCAGGGGGAAGATCTATTGTTGGCTGAAGAGAAGGCAGCCAAGTACCGTGCTACTGGTACCGGTCCAAAGAAACTTTTTGGATGTTTTTAAAGGCTGGAACTACTTTAATGAATTTAAAGAAGAATGAAGTTGCATTTGTAAATTCTTTGATTTGGATTTATTTGTTCCTAAAGATGTCTTGTGTGCAAGATGGTTTGTTAATACCTATTATGGTGTGCATATTGGTATATTTGTGTACATATATATACCACTTGGGAGGATAATTATTGAACAGATATTGTGACCAAATCTTTTGAACTGGACCTTTCTTTGGTGAAGTTTTGTCTATCATTACATACATTCCTTCTACGGAGAAACAGAGAAATAGCATGTCTAACCAAAATAAAACTGTATTCCATTCCTGTAGTCTACCATTTTACTTTACTCTATAATACAACTAACTATGTTGCATATCGGCTTCTAGATAACAAGTGCTGATGCAATATTTCAATGCTTCCTGCTTCTGCAGCGTATCAGAATTTTTCTTATGTACTATTTCCATAGTGAAAAATGTGCGTCTACCATCAAGACAACATTCTTGGACATCACAGTTGTTTCTTATTTGTCTACATGCACTTCACTAGTAAATTCATGAATCACATGACTCCGGAGTCGGACCAAATTGAGAACAGCTAGAGCCCTCCAAACCCAACCAATTTGAGAACCAGGGCTCTCCAACCCCTTCTTTTCGCAAGTTGAGGGTCCAAGTGTGAGAAGGGTACGAGTCCTGGATAGATTATTATTTTTATAACCCCCACCCCCTCTCTAATCTTTAGATCTCGCTACTACTTGGTGTTCTGAGCATCTACAACGGTGATTTCAAATGTGTTTGCAGGCATATGTAAAATGAGGGTAAAGCAAGTCCGAAACAAATATATGCTACTCAAATTCATGCAACAGACCTTGTTCGAAGCCTTCTACATAACTCAAAGTAATTTCAAATTTACTCCAAAATATGAAGCATTGAATTTGAAGGTCATGCTAAAGAGCAGCAAGACATGCAGGCGGAATTTGTGGCATCATATTAGTATCTCCTTTGGATCTGTGCAAGCCTTTAAAAACTAAGCATATTGTTGTGCAAGTAGACAACATAGCAACCATTCTTATACTAGTATTAAAACATGTCCAAAATATCAGAAGAAAAGGAATATGTCTATAAATTGTAAAAGTAAATCCATTATTCATACACAAGAATCAGCTGATAACATAATGTCAGAGAAAAAAACGTTAACAGAAAGGAATAACTTATACCTCACAACATAAAATTCAATACTACTCGCAGGACAGAGCATAACTTATACCACTAGAGAACAGACAACAGACAGTTCCACATTTCTGGGACTTTTTTTAACTACCAAGTCTAGAAAGTATCCGTCCAGCTAAGTCAAACATGCTTCATCAGCAAAATTCAGGACCTGCACACCTACTTATTCAAATTCCTCCTACAAGTCCTAACACTGTATGAGCTCTAAAGATTTCTCCTTATTTATGCCTGCATCATGCTAAACTGGAATCTTGACAACTGCTGTGGAATGGTGGAAATGACAGGCCCATATCTCTGCCAGCGAAAGTAAATACAGAATCCAATGAGAACCACATCACTAAAACATGGCAGACATGGTCTTAACATTACCAATACATCAAAATAAGAAACCAAAATCAATGAGAAGCAGAAAACCTCCATAATTCAATTTTTAGCAAGACCTAATTTAATACGTTATAATACATAGTGAAACCTCCATAGCCTTGGTACTAATCTGGTATTTGGTTTGAACAAGCTTTACCTAAACCTTTGTTCTAAACCATAGGAATCACAAATGAAATAAGCAGGCCCTATGATTGTAAATTTTAAGTATACAACCCCTCTAGCATTCATGCTATGAAGCAAATGCAAAATTGACTTAACAGAAAAATGCCAAAACCACTATAGTACTATACCTGAACATTATCATAGAGTTCAAACAAGGGAACAGCAAGAAGTTTTAAATTTTTTGGCACTGCGAAATACTCTCTCTCAGATAAATGAACAAGAAAAATCTTCTTACATTCCTGTAAAGCAGAAAAGCGTGCCAAGGTAAAATATTAGTTTCGGAGATTTCAAAATGCATGCAGAAGGCAGTATATACTATTTAGTATTATATGTACTTCACCTTGGGTTTCGCTATGTGGGGAGGACAGTATGGGTACATCACTGTTTCAAAATTTGGCCTCCACCATGTAGCCACACATTCGCCTATCTACAATCACAAAATAAATAATAAGAGAAGTCTTATTATGCGAACGAAACGTTTTTGCTGCTGCTATTAACAAAATGTGAAACATCTGATAGAAACTTGACAATTTATGATGTTTCACATCTTGGCACTAAATTTTAGGAGATTGGCCTGTGAACTATAGCATGTTGTTGTACTTTCCTACAAAAGAAACAACTTGAGTACAAGCCCTGGAGCATGTTTTAAGATTTGTCCGTTACAATTTTATTTAAATACTTATGTTCACAGCTAGGTTTAAGTCAAATAAAGTACCTGCCAATCAGGTTGTATACCAGGTGAAGTAGCAGCAAGTTTGCTGGAAAGCTTTCTTTTTAAGCCCTCAATTTCTGAAACATCAAGAGAACCAGGAAAGGTAATATTAAGAGAAAGAAATTATTAACCAAGTTAACAAACTTTGTTAAAGGTAATGTAAACTTTAAATCGTTAGATATACTACCATTCTCTCCTGGTTTTAGACGGCCACCAGGAAGCTTGCAAAAAGTGTTTCCAATTTGCAGCAGAAGTATATGTGGATGATTATGTTCTTGTACCTGCAAAAACAGATACTCACACGAGTAAAGCAGCCTGAAATATCATGCATACAAAGCTATTTAACTTCTGACTCTCGTTTTGGTTTTACTTATAAGATCTCACTGGAATAGCATCTTTAGCCACAATGTAATTTTTCCTCTCCATTTTGCAAAAAGAAGATTACATCACAATGAAGTAAAGGACATCAAAAAAAGCAATTGACATAGCTATCACTGAGCACAAGGAGGTAGAGCAAGACAAACCTTTGTGATTCACAAATCTGGTCACACTGAATACTAACAATCACAAATGGTTTTAGTAGTTTCATTTGGTTGTTTGCTTGTTTCTTATACTATTTACATTTCCTGGGAATTCTCAAAAACTTAAAAAAATTCTTTTTAGGCCATTCAAGGAAACAATAGCAATTATAAATATATATATATTTGTTACCCATAAGCTTGGGTAAGGAACAGAAGATTGTTCACAGGGAATTTTTTTAAAAAAACATGAAGTGTCAAAGCCGACTATCAATTCTCAATTGAGAAATATGTTCATAATATGGTGCATACATAAATAATCAAACCCAGAGTAGTTGGCTCAAGTAGTAACCTCTAAGAATGAGAGCTCCATATGAATCACTTGCCCCCGTTTGGTTGGAAAGAAGAGAAAAGTCACAAAAAATGAAAGAGCGCATCTTTTTTATGATGAGAAGTAGGAAGAAAAAGAGTAGGAAAGAGAATTGACCATTCATTCTCAAACTAGTGGATTTGACCTCTAGTTTAAATCAATACAAATTAGAAAGAAAGAGAGAATGAAAATAACTAAAACTAGTACAAATCACATTCCGTTTCCACCCAATTACATTCCTTCCGACCAAAAAGATGACGAAATCCAACCAACTAAACATAATTAACATATCAAATCTTCGCCAGTTCACTTTATTACATAACTGTTCCCCTCCCTAACCTGCAGTATAATTTCATACTGTATATGTTCCGCTCATTTAATTAATTTAACAAATTTCCTCAAAATTCATCTTGTTTCTCAATTTATCGGGGCATTAATAACCAATACAATCTCTAATTTCGTTTACATCAAGATTCAATCTTACTACATCATGCTAAATTCCGCCCCTAGGAAAACACCGACACTTATATACACAACACGTCTACACCAAAAACAATAAAAAATCCAACAGAATTTGACAAACAGATACCTACCATCAATATTCCTTCAACACTAGTCCTCATGCCCTCCTTCATATAACTGCAAATATAAATACAAATATAAATCAATTAAGAGAATTATCCAAGAAAATAAACAAAACAATTAAAAAAGAACAAAAACTAGGGTTTGAAAACCAAAACCCACAAAAATTAAAATGCAAGCAGCAGGAATAGAGTGAAAGAAAGATTTATGAATACAAGAATTGTCATCATTAAATATACTAGCTGTAGCTGAATTGAATTAATATACGAATAAAAAAGGGATAAAGAAAGGGGAAAAAAGGAACGGACTTGACTTTCATACGAGCTAAGCGATCGGCGACGGAGGTGTCTTTCTCCATTTTGGGCTCTTTGACGCCGAAAGTGTAGCTGGCAAGAGGGTAAGTGTTTACTACCGGCGAAGTCACCATTGTCGGATCGGACCACGAAAACCTGTTGTATGTATGTATGTATGTGTGTGTATGTGTGTAGATTTCTCTATACTTCCCTGCGTAAGGCTTTGTATTTAATTTAACCTTTTTTATGCCAAACAAAAAAGGAATATATTATAGTATTTTCAAACAATTAAATATTGGGATCTAGAAGTGTGAAAAACAAATTATTTTCTTGTTATTTTTCCAAAGATAATAAATTTGTAAGACATGGATTCAGCACAACCATTGTAAAAATCAGTGATCGGTATAAATCGATTATAATTAATTGGATATTATAATAATATTTAATATATTAGTCTAATTATAATTAAACATGTCATTTTAAATAAATTCACAGTATTAATCGGATTTCAAAGATTGAATCGGTTGGTTACTTTACAGAGGATTAATCGATTAAATAGGGAATTTTTAGAACCATGAGTACAACTCGTAAATATAAAATTCACATATATTGAGATAATGATTGTAATAAATTTAAAACAAAAAATGTTGAATGATTTATAATCATATTTTTGTATTTTTCAAAAAATTATTATCAAAATTTGTATTGGGTTTATGGAATTTATATTTTTGGCAGAGTCAATTCTTTCAAGATATTTACATATTTAAAGTAATATGCGGAATAAGTTTTAAAATTTTTAATATTATAGATGGGCATTTAATGGATTTTTTACATAAATAAATTATAAATATTTAATGTAATATCAAATATATTTAAAATTATCTATAAAACACACTATAACTAATTGAACAATCAAAATAAAAAATATTAGAAAAATTAAAAACATTTCCCAAACTTTTTAAAATGCCATGATGTTACAAAATTTATGTTAGATATTGATTCAAGTGATGATCAGGATCTGGACTACTGATCAGATACTGATGCTGACGTCATCAGTAATGCACCGTCAGTATTAGGTTATCATCAGGATTGGAAGCTGATCAGGATTACACGAGGATATACATCAGTCCAGGAATCTAGGAAGATTGACATGTCGGTTCCTGATTTATAGGAACGCAACTATCATTCAAGATATGTATTAAGAGACATATGTAATTGATTTGATATATCTTGTAATTGATAGTGCAGCTGTGTACTGTATATAAATACAGTTTAGGTTTTACTTAATTGTAATCGCTTACACGAATTATCTTGTAACCTAGCAGCTCTCAAGAACATAAGAATTTCTTGAGAGAGTTTGTAACAGTTTTATATCAGAATTAATAAAGTTGTTATTTATTCATACTTGTGTTATTATTTTTGTTTAATTCGAAAATCTTATACAATTGTATTCAACCCCCCTTCTACAATTGTTAATTACTGGGCAACAAGTGGTATCAGAGCAAACTGATTAATTACAAACAGAAACGATTTTAAGATGTCGACAAGCAAGTATGAAAGTATTAAAATCCCTGTTCTCAAAATGGCTGAATACCCCACATGGAGGGTAAAGATGTTGATGTATCTGGAGGCAACTGATCCTAACTATCTCGATCGAATATATAATGGACCATATATCCCTAAGAGACTGGTTGCTAGAACAGATACTATACCTGAGCACTATGTTCAGAAGACAAAGGCTGAATGGACTCATGAGGAAAAGGCTGAAGTACTCAGAGATGCAAAGGTGAAGAACATTCTTCATAATAGCCTTGATGCTGTCATGTCAAACAAAGTGATAGCATGTAAAACTGCTAAGGAGATCTGGGAAATTTTGGAGACTCAATGCCAGGGTACTGAATCTATCAAAAGAAACAGAAGGGCTCTGTTGATTCAAGAGTACGAGCAGTTTGATGCAAAATCTGATGAGAGCCTCACTGATCTGTATGATAGATTTCTGACATTATTGAATAATCTATCTCTAATGGGTAAAGAGTATGAACCAGAAGACTCGAACACCAAGTTTCTTAGAGCTTTTCCTGAGGAGTGGGATACTCAAACCTCTATCATTAGGCATCAGTATGATCTTAATGCTGTGTCTCTTGATGAAGTCTGTGGGATGCTAAGAACCCATGATCTTGGGGTTCAACAAAGGAAGAATAAGAAGACCAACAAAGCAAAGGCTGTTGCTTTGAATGCTGAATCAAAATCAAAAGGAAAAACCGTAGAGGTTTCAAGAAGGAGAAGTAGAGTAGCTGAGTCCAATACTGATGACTCATTATCAGATCCTGATGCCAATCCTGATACTGATACTGATGATGACTCTACTGATTCTGATATGATGGAAATGGTTGATATGATAGTCAAAGGGTTCAAGAAGATGAAGTTCAGAAAGGCTAGAAGATAAAGAAACTTTCAGAAGAAACCTGTCAATACTGACAAGAACAGGTACAAGAAGAATGAAAGCAAAAGCAGCAAGTTTGACAAGTCAAAAGTCAAATGCTACAACTGTGATGGAATGGGTCATTTTGCAACTGAATGCAAAAAGGCTAAGACCAAAGCTCTTATCTCATCAAGCAAGGATTGGATGGACTCTTCCTCAGACTCTGAAGAGGAAAAGGTGAACTATGCATTAATGGCAAATGTGGATGAGATTGCTGCTCCTGAAAATAAGGTACCTGAAGTTGTTTTTGATTTTGATACTGATAATGTTTCTAAGTTAAGATCTTTCTTAAAGTCTATGCATATTAGTTTTAAAAGTCAATCCCTTGAAAATGCTAGAATAATATCTGAGATGTCAGAATTGACTAAAAGAAATGATCATCTAGAAGCTGAGTTACTCTTTATGGAAGGAGTACAAAATGAATGTGATAAGGCTAAACAAATGAAGCTAGAAATGGAGTTTAAATGTACCGCACTTGAAAAGGAACTTAATGAAGCTAATGAAAAACTCAGAACCTGGACACACTCTGGAAAGAAAACACATGATATTATCACAGATAAGAACTGGAAAGAGTGTCTAGGTTATAAACCAGAGGACAAGAAAAAGAATAAGGGTAAAGTTGTTACTGCTGAAACAACAGAACCAGGAAGAGTTGTTGTGAATGAGTCAACAAATCCAAAAACCTATAGACATGTTACAGACAGAACAAAGACCAAATTAAAACCTGTTAAGTATGTGTATCCAGAAAATCCCAAATCTACTTCAGAAAAGGGATCTACTTCTACACAATATTCTGAGTCTAAATCTGTCAAAAATATAGGTCTTTTGTCTAAGAAACAACTCAGAGACAGAATCTATGAAGTGGCAGATAGAGAAAAAACCACTACTGCTAAGAGGAACAGGAATGGTAAAATTGGAATAAACAAAGAAAAGAATTATAAGTATATTCCAAATGCACCAAGGAAAACATGCTTTAATTGTGGTAACTCTAACCATCTTGCTATTGATTGCAGGAGGAGTAAAAAGATGGCTACTGTAGTTCCTAAGTCTGACATTAGGAATAGATCAGTATTTTATAAACCACAGAATCCTTGTTTTCACTGTGGCAGTAAATGGAATTCTATCTATACATGTGAAGAATACCACAGTTTTTACTACAATTATTATGATCCCTTGCCAAAATTTAATAAAAGTGCAAATTCTGGTAGAACAAAGAGTCTGAATACTAAGCATGCATCTGTTAATTTTGATAATGACAAAGCAAATTCTGATGGATTTAGATCTGACAGAGCTGCTTTTGTTAAAATGACTTCTGCTGCTAAAAGTATTAAATTGCATGCAAAAAGAACCCAACAAGTGTAGGTTCTTAAAAATTCTAACTGAGCTCTTTGTGTTTCTATTGCAGGGTAAAAAGAAAAATGTGTTAGTCATGGATAGTGGATGCTCTGTGCTCATGACAGGAAACAAAACCTTGCTATCAGAATTTGAGGAGAAAGTTGGCCCAACAGTGTCTTATGGAGATGGCAACATTGGACAAACTTTGGGATATGGCAATATAATCATTGGAAATGTCATCATTGAAAAAGCAGCTCTGGTGAAAGGACTCAAACACAATTTGCTTAGTGTTAGTCAAATCACAGACAGAGGTTATCATGTCAACTTCAATGATACTCACTTTGAAGTGATCAGTAAAACATCTGGAAGGATTGTCTTGACTGGTCAAAGACGTGGTAACATTTATGAAGCCAATGTCTACACCAATACTGATGGTCCCTCAACATGTCTCATCAGTAAAGCAACAGTAGATGAAAGTTGGAATTGGCACAAGAAGCTTTCTCATCTCAACTTCAACAACATCAATGAGTTGGTTAAGAAAGATTTGGTGAGAGGATTACCAAAGGCGTTGTATACTCCTGATGGACTCTGTGATGCTTGTCAGAAGGCTAAATAGAGAAGGACATCATTCAAGAGTAAATCTGAAGCCTCGATTGATGAACCATATCACATGCTACATCTTGACTTGTTTGGACCAGTCAACATTATGTCCATCAGTAAGAAAAGGTATACTCTAGTCATTGTTGATGAATATACTAGATTTACCTGGGTGTATTTTCTGCACAGAAAAGATGAAATTGCTGAGATACTTTTGGACCATGTAAGACTCATTGAAACTGGCACAAAGTACAAAGTCAAGATTCTAAGAAGTGATAATGGAACTGAATTCAAGAATTCAGTAATGGAAGAGTTCTCCAAATACAAAGGAATAGTTCAACAATTCTCTGCTCCTGGTACACCCCAGCAAAATGGAGTAGTTGAAAGGAAGAACAGAACTCTGATTGAAGCTGGCAGAACACTGTTGGAGGAAGCTAAACTACCTACATATTTCTGGGCAGAAGCAGTCAACACAGCGTGTTATACTCAAAACATTACTCTAATCAACAGGCATGGTGTCACTCCTTATCAAATGATTAAAGAGAAGAAGACAAGTCTGAAACATTTACATGTGTTTGGCTGCAAGTGCTTTGTTCTTAGACCTCATCCTGAACAGCTAGGGAAATTTGAAACTAAAGCTGATGAGGGCATTTTTATTGGTTATCCAACTTCAAGAGCCTTTAAAGTCTATAACCTAAGAACAAGGACAGTCATGGAGTCTATCAATGTTTCTTTTGATGATAAGAAGATAACAGGAATTACTGAAGACTCACATGATAGTTTGATCTTTGCAAATGAAGCAACCAAGAATTCTGATGAAGTAATGTCAGATACCGATACTCCGTCAGATCCTGACGATCGACCAATGCCTGATGAAACACAAGTTATTGATGATGAGTCAAATAATGCAAATGTTGAGGGGGAGCAACCGCAAAATACCATCAGTACTGATACAACTCAAATATCATGAGGAGATTCATCAGAAACAGATTCAAGTGATAATCCTGACAGCACTTCAGGAAGAGATAACACTATCTCAGGGGGAGCTTCTAATAATTCTAGTTCTCTTGAAGATAATACCAATCAAGGGGGAGCATCCAACTCAAGAAATGATTTACCATCAGCAAGGAAATGGACCAAAAGCCATACTCTTGATTTAATTATTGGGAATCCTGATGCAGGTGTTAAAACCAGAAGTGCAGCACAAAATGAATGTCTCTATAATAACTTTCTGTCAAAGGAGGAGCCTAAGAAAGTTGAAGATGCACTCAAGGATGCTGATTGGCTTACAACAATGCAAGAAGAACTGAATGAATTTGAAAGAAATGAAGTCTGGAAACTTATACCAAGGCCAAAGGGTAGATCAATTGTTGGTACAAAGTGGGTGTTCAGAAACAAGACAGATTCAGATGGCACTATTGTGAGGAATAAAGCAAGACTAGTTGCAAAGGGGTAGTCTCAATAGGAAGGAATAGACTATGATGAGACTTTTGCTCTTGTTGCAAGGCTAGAAGCCATCAGAATTTTTCTGGCATATGCAGCTCATAAGCAATTCAAAGTTTTCCGGATGGATGTTAAAAGTGCTTTTCTGAATGGAGAATTGGAAGAAGAGGTATATGTTGAACAACCTCCTGGTTTCATTGATCATAAATATCCAAATCATGTCTATAGATTGGATAAAGCACTTTATGGACTAAAGCAAGCTCCAAGAGCCTGGTATGAAACTCTGGCTCAATTCTTACTGGAAAGTGGTCTCAAAAGAGGTACAATTGATAAAATCTTGTTTTACTTAAATCATGGTAAGGACTTGCTATTAGTTCAGATTTATGTTGATGATGTCATTTTTGGGTCAACTAACCCCAAATTATGTGAGAAGTTTTCAAAGCTAATGCATTCTAGATATCAAATGAGCATGATGGGAGAAATGAGCTATTTCTTAGGTCTGCAAGTCAAACAGACTGATGATGGAATTTTTATCAATCAGTCAAAGTACACAAAGAATCTATTGAAGAAGTTTAATATGCAAGACAGTGCTACTGCTACAACTCCCATAGCTACAGCTACAAAGCTTGATCCTAATCAAGGTATTGAGGTAGATGTAACTAACTACAGATGTATGATTGGCTCACTTTTGTATCTAACAGCTAGCAGACCAGATATCATGTATGCAACCTGTCTATGTGCAAGATTTCAGGCAAACCCCAGAGAACCACATCTCATTGCTGTTAAAAGGATTTTCAGATACTTGAAAGGCACTCCATCACTTGGCCTTTGGTATGCTAGAGAGTCTGACTTTAATCTATGTGGTTACTCAGATGCTGATTTTGCAGGATGTAAAATAGACAGGAAAAGTACTTCAGGCAGTTGTCAGTTTCTTGGAGGAAGACTAGTTTTTTGGTTTAGTAAAAAGCAAAAGTCTATATCCACATCAACTGCAGAAGCTGAGTACATAGCTGCAGGAAGCTGTTGTGCTCAGATCATGTGGATGAGGAATCAGCTAATGGACTATGGTTTGTCATATTCAAAAATACCTATTTATTGTGATAACCAAAGTGCTATTGCTATGACAGGAAATCCAGTCCAGCATTCTCTTATCTAGCATATCAGTATCAGATATTATTTCATAAGAGAACAGGTACTGGAAGGGACAATCGAACTTCACTTTGTTCCTACTGATCGACAGCTAGTTGATATATTCACCAAGCCACTACCTGAAGCTACTTTTACAAAATTGGTGAATGAATTGGGAATGGTAAACTATGAAAGTTTCTGAGAACAAGGGGAGACCAAATACTGATGAGTGTCAGATCCTGATGCATGTCGAATACTGACGAAAAGTCAATCCTGACTTTAGTCAAACATCAGATCCTGATGCATGTCGAATACTGACGAAAAGTCAATCCTGACTTTAGTCAAACATCAGATCCTGATGCAACGGTTTGGTTATCAGTACAATTTGTATATTTCAAGTAATCCCTAATTGTTCTGTTCCTGATTTGACTGTGGTTATTGTTAATGAATTTGTTACTTACATGATCACTTTAATTAGTTTTCATATTCACTTATTTGATTTAATTCTTTGAAGAACAGTTCATAAACATAAAAAATTGCAGAACACATTGAATAAGATTAGAGAAACAGGATTCTTCATTGATGATAAGAAAGAGATTACATGCAAATATTACATCTTTTTGTTCTTTCTATCTACTAATCTATTCAACAGGAAAATAAAAAGTGAAGTCCAAACCACTCCATTGCTAGCAGCCATCCCAGATCCCATCTTTGCCACTTTGTTTGGGTGGAAGTTGAAGGGATAAGATCATTTTTGCTGACATATTCATTAGCAATGGTTGGTGGTGTTGGATGAGGATGCCTTAGAGGAAAGCCATGCTAATGTTGCTTGAAGAGCAGCATCGATGTCGATCACTCTTGCAGGCCTTTCTCTCTCGATTTCTTCAGGACTTGCATCCATCTGCAGCCACAAAGTTTCAAGTTGCCTTTCCCAGTCAAAGGCATCAAACTCTTCACGAGTATAACTGAAGATATCTCTGTTCTCTACGAGATGGAGATTCTATTCCTTGATGGTAAGTTTTGACATTGTTTAAAGGTGTGTTGTGTGAAGGATTTTTGATTTTCAGGAGAGAATGAAGGATTAAAGGGATAGTGGACAAGTCTCTAGGTGTTAAATAGAGATGGGTGAGTAACGAAGTCAAGAAACGCTTCGTATTCTGGTTTTTAATGGTACCAGGTATTTTAAGAGAGTGATATTTGATTTTTTTTTAATTAAATATTTTATTGTCATATTTGTAATCATTATCACAAATGCATTTCTTGAAAATACGAGCGTGTGTGTTTTACTCATTGATATATAGATACACATCGTAAGTCGTGTCGTGTGCGCTTATCACCACTCTCTCATGTAATTTAATCCATTACTTATTTTGCACAAATCGATTACTGACACTTGTCTTTGAGAAATTATTAGTTGTCTAAAATCAATTTAGTTTTCTAAACTGATTCATTATTCTCAAAACTATCAGTATTGTCTTTCTCTCTGTGCGAACATAAACCCTAATTGCTCAAAATTTCAATCTCTCTTTGTCACACCAAAAATGGAGAATTCATCATTTGTAAACAATAAGGTTGTTATCATTGGTGTCACTTTTGCTCCCAACAACTATGTTGCTGTTCTTGATCATCACGAACTATCGAATGAATTTTACATCATTCAGGATTTCTTGGCATTTAGTCCGATTAAATATGCTTTAACGGCACCCGCCAAAGTCTCTTTCAAGTGTGTAATGCAGGTTTGGAAGACCGCTGTCTTTGGTGTATGTGAACCTTCAGGAAGGCCTAACCTGACCTGTTAAATATAATTGATGTGGTTAATATCAGTGTTTAAGTTTTACAGGGAAAAACAGAGTTTAACTTGAAACAGGAAGCAGTCAGAGTTTAGTTAAACTCTGACAGTTGAAAGCTTGACAGAGTTTGCTATACGATGACAGTTGGAAGCTCGACAGAGTTTAGTTAAACTCTGTCTGGAGGAAGCACGTCTCCAATCAACAGTGATTAAAGATTAATTGAAGATAATTATGGAAGCAATATCTTTACAGATGGGATAGCTGTTAAAGAGATTGAGTTGACTTAGGAGATGTGTAGCAATCATAATTGATAACATTTGTATAGCTGATTTATAGGCAAATCAATTATCGATTGTACGTAGCTGTATATCTTATAAATACAGTTAGGTTAACCCTAGAAGGGTATCGATCGTGTAACACAATATCTTTCATTGTAACCTAAGCAGCTCTCTGTGATATTTTACATCACTGAGAGAGAAGTTAATTCCAAACAGTTTTTAAAGTTATTTAAGAAATTATTGTTATTCTCTCATACTTAGTTGATTATAATCTGTGTATTCGGCCTAACAATCGGTATCAGAGCTTAATCTGTTAATTTAATACAGTTTAAGATCCACACACACACACAACTACAATCAATGGCAGAAATTCCTCCTCCAACAACAGGCTCTAGTTCTGAGAAGGCTCAACCTGCAACTGTGAGTCGATATGAGACAATTAGGGTTCATATTCTCAAGCAAGCAGAATACTCAACCTGGAAGGTGAAAATGGCTATGTTTCTGGAGGCTACAGATCCAGAATATCTTGACAGAATTTATGAAGGCCCTCATAAGCCTACAAAATTATCTGTTGTTGCTACTGGACAGGAAGCTAAATCTATTCCAAAGGAGAAGAAAGATTTGACTCCTGAGGACATTTCATCCATTGGTAAGGATGCAAAGGTTAGACATCTGCTTCATAGTTCATTGGATAATGTTATGTCTAACAAAGTGATCAATTGTAAAACTGCAAAAGAGATCTGGGATGCTCTAGAGGTTAGATGTCAGGGAACTGCAGCAATCAAGAAGAATAGAAGGAACATACTCACACAGGAGTATGAACACTTTGAGGCTAAATCTGAAGAATCAATGACAGAAACCTTTGACAGATTCTGTAAGCTACTTAATGATCTGTCACTGGTTAATAAAGAATATGATCTAGAAGATTCAAATATCAAGTTTCTTCTTTCTATACCTGAAAAGTGGGATGTTAAGACAACCACTATTAGAGACAACTATGATCTGGCAGATACTGATATTGATGAGATTTATGGGTTGCTCAAGACTCATGAACTAGAAATGGAACAGAGAAGCAGAAGATTAGGAAGAAAGTCAAAATCTGTTGCTCTAAGAGTTGAAGAAAGACCCTCAAAGAAGGAAGCATCAAGGAAGAAGGCAAAAGGAAAAGCTTTGGTCATTCATTCTGAAAGTGAGTCATCAAACTCTGATGTTGACTCAAATACAGATGGATCATCGGATTCTGAAGATGATGAGGAAATGATGCAAATGGATGCCTTGATGGTAAAGACCTTCAAGAAGATGGGATTCAAGAACTTCAAGAAAGGGAAGAGATTCTCCAAGAATGATTCAAAGTTTGACAGGAAGAATTTCAGCAAATCTGAGAGAAAGGATACCAAGTCTGGGAAAAGAGACAAGTCTGAGATTCAATGCTACAAGTGTAAGGAGATGGGTCATTATGCTCCTGAGTGCAAGAAGGGTAAAACTGAGAAGGCACTCTTCACTAAAGGCAGAGATTGGGCAGACACCTCTGACTCAGATGAGGATGTGAACTATGCTCTCATGGCTACTACTATTGATGAAGCTGAAGATTCTGAAAACAAGGTACCTCTAACTACCTATGCTTATAAAACTGATGATATAACTGAATTAAGAATATATGAAAGGCATATGACTCAGCCTATTTGTAGTTAGAGGATCCTAATCAACTTAAACCAAATTGTAATAAGTAAATATACATATGAACTGTCACAGGAATCTCAAGAAGTATTATCTGTCAGAAGAAAGAAGAAAAGTCAATCTATAGTTTTGATGTCATACACTGGAAGACGATTCAGTTATCTGATCAAGCCCCAGTACAGCATTGAAGTTAATGGATTCATTTGAACAGTGACAGAGATTTTTCGAGTGATAGTTTGAAGATCAGTTACAGTACAAGAGAATTGAGAGAAGAAATAAACCACAGCCTAAAGTCAAAAGTGAAGAAGCGTCATTGAAGTTAGTCGTTCATGAACCAGACAGTACATCGAACGTCAACACAAATCAGTGGTAATTCTTTACTACCTTTAGTGGTTTGTAAGAATTAAATTAATTATTTTTTGATTTAATTAAATTCATTTATAATTGATATAAATTAATTTAGTTGATTTAATTAAATGAATTAATTCTGTTAGAATTAATTTATTAATTAAATTAATTATTGTATCAATTAAATATGAATTAGTTAAAACATTAACTAATTAAATGGATCAAAAAGACTTAAAGAAAGAAAGTTGATTAAGTATTGAAGGAGGTAAAATTCGGTAAGACTTAATTTAAGTCTTACTGACAGAAGCCTTTTCAGGATTAAGTCTTACCGACCTGATTTAAGTCCTACCGACCTCTGCCAGCTGTTATAAGTCTTACCGAAATTCTGGTAAGTCTTACCGACACATTTTAGGTCATAATGGAGGTTTGTGTAAGTCTTATTGAAGGAAAATCAAGTCTTGGAAGCTGTTTAAGTCATGCTGAAGGAATTAAATATCCTACAGAAAGCCAGCAAGACCTGTTGTTGATATAAAAGATCAGAACAGACCAGATTAAGTCATAACGGAGAAAACACAGCAGAAAACATATCATCAAGACCAGAATTCTCTCTCTCAAGAACACCAAGAACACCAAAGCTTAAACAATTCCCAGAAAATCAAGTTCTTCATCTTTGTGATATTCTATCCGATAGAACTTGCTTATTTGTGATTCTTGTACTACTAGCGAATTAAGTTTCCTAGTTCTTATCTTGATTATTATTAACTAAATTAGAAAAGTTCATGTCGAATTTTCTAATTAGTTATTAACATCTTGATAAGTTGTTATACTGATTTTGTAACACCACATCAAGTTAATATACAGTTATATTCAACTTGAAAAATTGTGTTAAATAATTCCGCAGATAAATTTGTCTTTATCAAATTTAATTTAAAGGACAAATTTCGATAAAAAGGTAAAGATTGTATTCAACCTCCCCTTCTACAATCTTATCGGACCTAACAAATGGTATCAGAGCCAGGTTGATTGATACACAAATCAACGATCCCATTTTACTCGATTAAAAATCATCCCCGAATTTTTTAACTCTCTTAAAAAATTCATCATGTCTTCTAAAGTTGGAACTGTGAAAATACCCATATATGATAAAAATAGTTATGATATGTGAAAGAACAAAATGTTAATGTTCCTCGAGGTTGCAAATCCTAAATACATGAAAGTCTTATCAGAAGGACCAATAATACCTTTTGGAGTAATTCCTGAAGTTGTTACTGATGGAATAGTTATTACCCCTGCAAGGTATGTATACAAAGACTCTTCTGATTACACTCTTGCTGAAAGAGAGGAAGCTGCACTTGACATTAATTTGAGACTGATCTTAATAGACTCTCTAGACTCTGTAATGTACAGTCATGTGATTAACTGCAAAACTGCAAAGCAAATGTGGGAAACCATTGAAACTGTGAATGAAGGAACAGAGGAAGTTAGGGAGAATTGACTAGAAATTCTGACATCTGAGTATGAACACTTTCGATCAGCATACAATGAAAGTATTCAAGATGTGTTTGAAAGATATAACAAACTTGTCAACAATTTACAGATGCATGGCAAGTACTACACTCAGAAAAAAATCAACAGAAAATTTCTACTGTCAATGCCTGTTCATCTAGAACATAGAATTACAGCTATCAGAGAGTCAAGGAATCTAAGTGAAATAACTGTAGAAAGACTCTTTGGTGTTTTAAAAACCTACGAACTGGAACAATCTCAACAAAAGGAGATTTATGGAAAAGGAAGAGTTGCTAATACTTCTACAGCTCTTATTGTTGAGAACAAACAGGAAGTGGAAGATAAGGTTATCCAACCTTGTAAAGTTGACAGTGGTAAGCTTGAAGTTGAAGTTGGTCAAACGAATGCTAGTCCAGATGAAGGTGACTTCTATTCGTTAGAAGAGCTAGATCAGTTGGAAGATGAGTCCATGGCTTTGTTGGTAAGGAAATTCAGCAACTTCAGATTCAGGAAGAATCCCAAGTTCAGGTACAAATCTAACTATAACAGGTTCCAGAGAGGAGGTTCTTCATCCTCAAGTAACAGAGGAGGTTACAAAACTGGAATAGTTGAAAGAAGTAAAATTAGATGCTACAACTGTAATGAACTTGGACATTTCGCTACTGAATGTCAGAAGCCAAAACAAAACCAAAGAAAAGACTTTGGATCTGAGAAGAAGAAGACAGGTAGAGCCTATGTGGCTGCTGGAAAGAGTTGGGATGATACAGACTTTGAAGATGAAGAGTATGGCAATCTTGCCCTGATGGCAAAATCTGATAACTCCAGTGGTACTTCATCTGAGGTATCAATTACTGATAGTCAATATATCTATCAACTTAGTGATACACTAGGTAATGCTAATAGAGAGATTGAAAGACTAAATTTGGTAATTACAGATCTTAGTAATCAATTATCAGAATTACATGATGTACAAAATTGCCATGATAAACAAAAATCAGAAATAAGAATTCTAAAAGAACTTGAGAGGTCTCTAGCGGTGATAGTGGCTCAACAACGTGATACAATAGCCGAGCTAGAAATAAGGGCTAATGCTACTTCTAATTCATGTAAAGTAGCTAAAGAGTTGTTTAACCAACAAACTATAAATCAAACCGTAGGAATTGGGTTTGACTATAATGAGGCTGTTGGTCGAAAAAGCATTATTACCCCTAATCGTGTCAGTGCTGTAGATAGGGGTATACCATTAGTGCTTAAGAGTGTTAGTAATCCACTCTTTAAGACATCCATAGCAGAACCTATGGATACAACATCTTTAATCATTAAGGAAGAGATGCGCATTGAGGATGTAGCTAATGGCGTAGTCTTAGAAAGTAATCAAGTTGTTAAAAATGATAAAGATAGAAAGACTGTGTTTGTAAAAGCAGAAAGAGTTGGTGAGTCTACTAGTTCATTGAAAACTAGTAGCAGAAGTAACAACATGAATAAATGCAATAACAAATCTACCATGCATGCTATTCCTGTTATTGATACTGCTCATAAGAAATGTGATGCTGTTAATTGCATGTCTTGTGCTTTTAATATAATGTCTGCTTACTTTAACAGTAATCATGCATGTGTTGATAAGAATGCTCCTAGACAGCATATGAGCAGAAATAAACATGTTAGAACCAGGACTGTAACATCACCTAATTCTAAGTTTAGGACTCCAAAAAGTCCTTCTCAGGATTTGGTAAAGACATGGTTACCCAAGCTAAAACCAAAACAAGTTAAAGCTGTTTACAGGGTTAAATGTCCAGTACCTGTAGAAAATGTTGTTAAGATAAAAAGTGTTGCTTTACCTTATAAAGGTCAATTCTTTAAGTACTCCGGACCCAATCAAATTTGGGTTCCGAAGAAAGTCTAACCAATTTGTCATTGCAGGGTTTGAAACAGGTTGATCGAGTCATGTGGATTCTGGACAGTGGATGTTCAAGGCATATGACCGGAGATAAAGCCCTGCTGACAAATGTGGTGGAGAAGGCCGGCCCAGTCGTTACCTTTGGAGATAACAGCAAAGGTAAAACTGATGGATATGGCAGATTAGAAGCTGGAAATGTTATCGTTGAAGATGTCTCTTATGTGAATGGCCTTGAGCACAATTTGCTCAGTATTAGTCAATTCTGTGACAAAGGTTATGAAGTTCATTTCAACAAGAAGAATTGTCTAATATCACACAAGAGAAATGAAAGGCCGCAGTTGACTGGAGTAAGAAAAGGAAACTTGTACATAGCCAATATGAACTCTGGAAGCTCAGAAGAAATTAGATGTTTTTATTCAAAGGCATCCACTGATGAAAGTTGGTTATGGCACAAGAGACTTTCTCACCTAAACTTCAAAACAATGAATTCTCTAGTGAAAAGAGAGTTGGTGAGAGGTTTACCTTTGATTGAATTTACTCAGGAAGGTCTATGTGATTCTTGTCAAAAAGGGAAGTTAAAAAGGGCAACTCACAGGAGCACTAACATATCATCAATAACTGAACCATTACAACTTCTCCATATGGATTTGTTTGGTCCAGTTAGTGTGATGTCTATGTCAAGGAAAAGATATGCTCTAGTGATTGTTGATGATTTCTCAAAATTCACATGGGTACTATTTCTGAACTCAAAAGATGAAACTCCACAACTGGTAGTTGATCACATTAAGTTAATTGAGCTGGATTCTAATCGTCCAGTAAGAGCTATAAGGTCAGACAACGGAACTGAGTTCAAGAATGCAGTTCTGAATGACTTTTGCATTGAAAAAGGTATAACTAGACAGTACTCGGCTCCCAGAACTCCTCAGCAAAATGGAGTAGTTGAAAGAAAGAATAGAACCTTGATTGAAGCTGCACGTACAATGCTAAGTGAATCAAGACTTCCATTGAGCTTTTGGGCTGAAGCTGTCAACACTGCATGCTATACCCAGAATCGAACACTTATCAATAAAGACTTAATGAAGACACCGTATGAAGCTCTACATGACAAGAAACCAACTCTCAAGTACTTCCATGTATTTGGGACAAAATGCTTTGTGCTGAAAGAAGGAGATGATCAAGGTGGTAAATTTGAAGAAAAAGCACATGAAGCAATATTTATTGGTTATACTAGAAGAGCCTACAAGGTGTATCTTATTGATCAACAGAAAACTTTGGAAAGTGTCAATGTTACATTTGATGACACAAAACTCCCAAATATCCAAAATGAAGATCCATCTGAAAAGCTTAAGTTTGATGATATGTCAGACTCAGATTCAGATGATGACAATCAACCTGACGTTGTTGCTGATAATAATAATCCAAATGTTGGTGGTAATGATCAAGGTGATGCTGGTGAAAACAATGATAATTTTCAAGACACCACTGATACTCTTGAACCATCAACAAGTCAAACTGGCAACAACTCAGGGGGAGATAATGAAGGGTCAACAAGTCATACTCAACATCATACTGAAGAACAAGGCGAATCGTCAAGATCAATTCTTCCCAGACAAACTGTTTGGAATAGAGCTCATCCTTTTGAGCTGATTCTTGGTGATCCAGATGTTGGTGTGAAAACAAGAAGAGCTTATCAGAATCAATGTAATTATTCTGGGTTCCTGTCTGTCATGGAACCTAAGAAAGTAGAAGAAGCTCTATCTGATCCTGATTGGGTGATTGCTATGCAAGATGAACTCAATCAATTTAAGCAACTAGAAGTATGGAAGCTGGTACCCAGACCTAAAGATAGAAAAGTGGTGGACACAAGATGGGTATTCAGAAACAAACTAGATGAAGATGGCACTGTGATAAGAAACAAAGCAAGACTGGTAGCTAAAGGTTATTCTCAAGCTGAAGGCATTGATTATGACGAGACCTATGCTCCAGTGGCAAGACTTGAGGCCATCAGAATATTCTTGGCATATGCATCCTATTCAAAATTCAAAGTTTATCAAATGGTTGTCAAGAGTGCCTTTCTGAATGGTAAGCTAGATGAAGAAGTGTATGTAGAACAGCCTCCTGGTTTTGAAGATCAAGATCATCTGGACTATGTCTACTTTCTTTACAAAGCTATCTATGGTCTTAAGCAAGCCCCAAGAAAATGGTATGACACTCTTTCTGAATTTCTATTAGAAAATGGTTTTATAAGAGGTGTCATAGACAAAACGCTCTTCACTAAAAGACATAAGAATGATATAATACTAGTCCAAGTCTATGTGGACGATATTATATTTGGGTCTACTAATGAGCTTCTGTGCAAGAAGTTTTCTAAGTTAATGCAGGGTAGGTTTGAAATGAGCATGATGGGAGAACTGAAATTCTTTCTTGGATTACAAATAAGTCAGAGACAAGATGGAATATTTATTTGTCAATCTAAGTACATCAAGGAGCTCCTCAAGAAATATCACATGGAGGAGTGCTCATCAGCAAAGACACCATCAACTATAGCTGTCAAAATTTGCTTATGTGAAAGTTCTGCCAAGGTAGATATCACAGGCTATAGAGGTATGATTGGCTCATTGCTTTACCTAACTGCTAGTAGACCAGATATAATGTTTGCCACATGCTTGTGTGCAAGGTTCCAAGCGAACCCTAAAGAAATCCATCTCACTGCTGTCAAAAGAATTTTAAGATATCTAAAGGGTACGCCTAATTTAGGCATCTGGTACCCTAATGAATCTGGTTTTACTTTAATTGGATATACAGATTCTGACTATGTAGGAAGTGTTGTAGACAGGAAAAGTACATCTGGGAGTTGTCAATACCTAGGTGGAAGGTTGGTATCCTGGTTCAGTAAGAAACAGCAAACAGTTTCCAACTCTACAGCCGAAGCTGAATATATAGCTGCTGGAAGCTGTTGTGCTCAGATCTTATGGATAAGGAATCAATTAATGGACTATGGCATTGTATTGGAAAATATTCCTATTTTATGTGATAATACAAGTGCCATAGCAATCGCAAGCAATCCTGTGCAGCACTCAAGGACAAAGCACATTGACATAAGGTATCATTTTATAAGGGAGCATGTAATGAATGGTACAGTGGAACTACTATTTGTAGGATCTGGAGATCAAACAGCAGATATTTTTACTAAGTCGCTTAATGAATCCTCATTCACTAGAATTGTTAGTGAATTGGGTATGTTAAACAGTCCTAGTAATTAATACTGTTAATATCTGAAATTTGATCTTTAATAATTTTACAAGTGATTATTCTGTGAATATTTGTTGTTTGAAATCACTTGTATAATTATTTTACCATCTGATTTTCTTGCTTGTTTAACTATTTTTCACTTTGTTTATTCATATTATTTAATACTTCATACTTCTGTATTTTTAGAATAATTGTAGATATTTATTTCTATTTTAATAATTAATTTATCATATGTTTTGTAATGTTTGTCCTGTTAATATTGCTTTGTTTTCATTAATAGGTTAGCATATGGTATGTCTAATTATTTTTATTATTTGTTTAATTTTATATAATATTTTTATTATTTTTTATAAGTTATTTGTATATTTTATAGTGTTTTTAATGTTTATTTAATAGTTAATATGACTTAAAAATAGGAAAAACAGTCAATATGACTTAATTTAAAATCGGTATGACTTAAACAGGTTAAGTCTTACCGAGATTTTAAATTTAAGTCATATTTGCAGGTCAGTATATATTAAGTCTTAATCACATGTATTTAGTTAAGTCTTAATTAATTATTGTTTAAGTCTTGTTTGTTTTTAGATTAAGTCTTAGTAAAATTAAGTCTTAATTTTATTAGTTTAGTCTTATTCAAGTTTTTAGTTTAAGTCTTTTCAGAAATTTTTTAAGTTAAGTCTTATTCATAACAGTCAGTTAAGTCTTGTTAATATTAAGTCATATTCGAATATATATACATAATTAGTTATGTCTTAATATAGTTAAGTCTTATTCGAGTCTTAGTTAAGTCATATTAGTTATGTCTTAATAGTTTTAAATTAAGTCATAATCGAGTTAAGTAGGTATGTATATATATATAAATAACAGTTATGTCTTAATGCTAGTTTTAAGTCTTAATCAGTCTACTAGTATATATATAACAGTTAAGTTGTTTTTAAGTCTTATTTCATATTCTATCAAGTTAAGTCTTATAGAACAATATTGATACATACAATACACACACATATCTGTCGAATTCATGCCCAATTTTCGACCGATTTCTCTCAACTAAATCACGAATTAACCCAATATCTAGACTCCTTGCTTGATTATCTGTGTTTTGAGTGGTTAATATCACGATTTTGTTCAGTTTTTTAAGAGTTCATTTTCGAAAAATCGATTCTTAGATCTGTTTTTGTGAAAAATTGAGCTTGATTCTTGAAAAACTAAAAATACACGTGTGTTTGTGTGTATACAAGGATTGTTGTGTGAATTTTTCAGAATTTTTGAAGAACTTTTAATTATTTCGAATTTTTAATTAATTATTAATTCGAAAAATTAATTTTTAAATTAAAAATTTGTAAAATCTGAAATTTTCAAGGAAATTAAATCTTGATTAAAATGGCTGATCGATTTGAAATTATTAAACATAATTTAATCGGTTATTTTGATCCAGAAAAATGTTCAGTTGAACGTTTTCGACCGTGGATTCGTTTTTTAAATGAAAATTCACTGGTTCGCAATGCTTTGAGATTGGATGCTCCTCTGAAAATTGAACCTTTGCGAATCATGTGTACTACTGCTGTCATTTCTAATGATAACAGATCTTTTGTCTTCTCTGTGGGAGATAATCAGTACACAGTGAATGAAAATACAATAAATACGGTCTTAAATTTTCCAACTGATAATTTCGAAGAATTACCATCAGATCAAGAAATGATAAATTTTTTAAATGGTGTATTCTATCAAGACAGTCCTGATCAAACTGTCTGGAATAAAAAGAACTTCGTTCAGGAATGGGATTATCTGTTTGACACACTAGGTAGAGTCTTTGCCAACACTACGAAAGGGAACTTCGGGGTATTACCATCTTTCTTGCAGCATATTGGATATGCAGTTGCACACAACCGAAGGATTAATATTGGCAGACTACTGTGTGTTCCGATGGTTAGAAGAATCATTAATGCAAAGAAGAATTTTGATAATGGACATAAAGTTTCATGTTATTATCCAAGATTCTTATCATTGATTTTTAATCATCTTGTGGAACTAGAAAACCAAGCCCAATTTCTGAATGGAGAGTCACTGGCGTCAGGTAAACCTACTACCAGATTGTTCACTGAGTACAGCAACAAGCCAAAATTCACAAATATACCTGTAGTTGTCACCCAATATATGTCAAACTATATACAACTACCAGTTATTGAACCTGTACCAGAACCTGAAGAACCAGAACAAAACCCTGAACCACCAGTGGAAAACATGCTTGTTGATAATGAAAATCAAGGCAATCAACAAGTTGAACCTGCTCAGCAAACTGTTCCTCAGCCAACTGCTCTTGCTGTTGAACATCTAGTGCAAGAAACTGCATCTGTCCCTGAACCTGAATTTGATCAACCTATCTTATCAGAGACTGTTGCGGAATCAGCTGACCAGGTATTGCCTTCTGTTCCTCAAACTACTACTTCTCAATCTATTTCTGGAACCCAAGTGGTTGGTAGGTCTAACCAAGGGGTTGTAGGACCACAACCTCTAACCAAGGTCGTAGAGCCAAACACTCAACCACCAAAACTCATATCTTTTCACTCCAGAAAGAAATTGCAAGTAAAAAGAAGTCGAATCAGTAGTAGCAGTATGAGTGAACCCACAGCTCTGCCTCTAGAAAAGAAAAGTAGAACACAACCTGAGGCAACTGTAAGCCCGTCTGTATCCTCCCAACAGGATATGGAAATTGATATGGCCGTTACACAGTTACTAGAATCATCTTCTCAACAGGATGATTCTATTGAAATTCGCCATAGGGCCGTGGCACCTTGTAGTGAGTCAAGCACACCTCCCCTATTACTCACAATGGGGGAAGACATACCTTTAAATGAGTCTCAGGACACACTGCAAGGAGAGCACGTAGAAAATGTGACAATGCCTACCATAGTTACGGTAGAAGAGTCTTCACAGGCTTTAGAGGGAAATCTTGGTTCTCAGCCAACTTTAATAGAACCATCATCTCCCCTCCCAGGACAAACACTCCTGGCTCCCTCAAGGGATTTTCCACTCGCAGTTTTGACTGGAGAAGGTGGAAGGCAACTTGATCAATCTACTACTGAAGCAATTCAGTCAACAATTTCAAATGTTCAAGTAGATTTGATTAAGGACAGGGATTTGCGAACTCCCATTGCACCACCACTGACCTTCCCAGAGGAGGCTAGGGTGATTTTACATGCAGGTACAAATCTGGAAGCAGCTAAGGAATCTGAGAGGAGTGATGTGAGGAATACCTTAAAATTGAGTGAAACACATGCACTTCAGGTGAGTGGATCTCAAAGTGAACGTCAGGTGAGCGCACACACTGACACATACACTCTCTCATTATTAGAAAAGATAACTGCTTTAGAGAAAGAACTTGCAGGCAGCAAGGCTGAAACAGAAATTCTTAGAGCACAAGTGGGTGAGCGATCTTCTACATCCACCTCTGTCAACAGTCAGCTTGCTGTAATGAAGAAGGACATAAACTACTTAAAGACATCATTCACCAAGAAGATAGAATCTCTCGAACTCTCTCATGAAAAGGCACTTGATGACTCTGGAGATATTACTGTTGCTTAAGACATGTTAATTTCTGAGATTTCCTTGAAAGCTGATAATCTACAGTCAGAGGTACAGCACAATCAAGAATCTACTGATTCTCGTCTGGACCAGATCGAAAAGCAAAATGCACACCAGGCTAAAGGGTTAAGACATTTGTTTAATCTTGTAAGTCAAAGTCGCAAACCTACAAATGAAGAAATTGAATTCTTTACAAGTATGGGTGGTGATGATGATGAACAGGATCCTGAAGCTGGGGCAACTGATAAGTCTGTAGAGGATTCCTCAACTAAGGGGGAGAAATCAAAGGGGTCACAAGATAAATCTAAAGAAAGAGAGGGAGGAGAAGGTAAATCTGATAAATCTGGTAAATCTGACCAAGGTGAAGATAAGAGGAAGAAAGTAGTTGAACAAACTGAAGAAGATACTCAAGACAAGAACACAGGTTATTATTACACGGGTGAAACGGATAACTTCGATGTTTTTGCTGATCTTGAATTCCCTGATCAAGGTGAAGAACTTCCTGAACCTGATCTTAGTCACTGGGAAGATGAAGGACCAGTGATATCTGAATTTGAAGCTCAACAAGCTGAGAAAGAATCTGAAGAATTATTTGCTCAAAGAGAAGCAAATTTGCAACTGAGAGAAGAAAAACTTCAAAAATCTTTAGAGCAAATTGCACGAAATGAAGAACTTCAGAAAGCTGAACAGCAAGCATTACAAAGACTACATGCTATAAATGTTGAGAAGAGAAAAACATACATCAGACTAAAGAGCGGTGACAAATGGGAACGTGCTCAAAGAGCAATTGATTCACCTCAGAGTTCTGATTATGAAGATCGTCGTCTTGGACAAATTCTCGAAGAATTCAAACTGGCAAATCCAATTCATGAAATGTATATAAAGGCCTTACAGGTAGAAGTCATCAGGATAACTACTGCATTTGAACCCAAATCTGATGAGCTAGTAATATTTGTAGATTGTCATAAAGTTGGAACATTCAGAGTATCTATTCAGTTCTTTTATGACAGATCACTGACAGAGATATGGGTACTTAGGCCTAAGGTAAGAACATCTTCTGAGCTAGGTGTATTGTTACATGAAAAGTTCAAAGAATTTGCTGAAAGAGCTGGACCAGAAGTGATTAAGGAACCTCCACAAGTAAAATTTCTTAAGGGAGAGGTACTTCACACAATCAATCTTCAGACAGATGAGCTATACGAACATCATGCAAATCACTTGGTATATGCTGAATATGCTCTCAGAAATCATGGATACTTGACTGAAGAAAAGGTAATAGCTGCAGATCACATTCGTTCCTATGCACAAACGAACATAAAAGATTACAAGAAATTTCAAGGTGAACTTAGAAAGAAGCTTGGAATTCCTTTAGTCTTACCTCAAGGATTGTCGTCTAGAAGAGAACGTCTTGTTGATTCTGATCTACATATGAAACTTCAAGTCACAGATGAGCCAGAAGAAGGAGAATTCAGAAGGGAAGACAATTGAAGATAAAGATTTGCTCTATATGTTATATTTTTAGAGCCTAGATAAATCTTGATAGGAATTTATATCATATGATCAGTCTAGAGGATCATCTATCTTGTATTTATCTTTTATGTTTGAATCTGGCAAATGTTAAATATAAACCAGAAATTTTTTTTATATATTTACTTAGTATTTAAAGTCTTATCTTTCATTTGGTTAAGTTGGATTAGTTGAGGTATCCTCTAGGAATTTGCTTGTTATTGTCTAACAAACAAATAGGGGGAGATTGAAAGGCATATGACTCAGCCTATTTGTAGTTAGAGGATCCTAATCAACTTAAACCAAATTGTAATAAGTAAATATACATATGAACTGTCACAGGAATCTCAAGAAGTATTATCTGTCAGAAGAAAGAAGAAAAGTCAATCTATAGTTTTGATGTCATACACTGGAAGACGATTCAGTTATCTGATCAAGCCCCAGTATAGCATTGAAGTTAATGGATTCATTTGAACAGTGACAGAGATTTTTCGAGTGATAGTTTGAAGATCAGTTACAGTACAAGAGAATTGAGAGAAGAAATAAACCACAGCCTAAAGTCAAAAGTGAAGAAGCGTCATTGAAGTTAGTCGTTCATGAACCAGACAGTACATCGAACGTCAACACAAATCAGTGGTAATTCTTTACTACCTTTAGTGGTTTGTAAGAATTAAATTAATTATTTTTTGATTTAATTAAATTCATTTATAATTGATATAAATTAATTTAGTTGATTTAATTAAATGAATTAATTCTGTTAGAATTAATTTATTAATTAAATTAATTATTGTATCAATTAAATATGAATTAGTTAAAACATTAACTAATTAAATGGATCAAAAAGACTTAAAGAAAGAAAGTTGATTAAGTATTGAAGGAGGTAAAATTCGGTAAGACTTAATTTAAGTCTTACTGACAGAAGCCTTTTCAGGATTAAGTCTTACCGACCTGATTTAAGTCCTACCGACCTCTGCCAGCTGTTATAAGTCTTACCGAAATTCTGGTAAGTCTTACCGACACATTTTAGGTCATAATGGAGGTTTGTGTAAGTCTTATTGAAGGAAAATCAAGTCTTGGAAGCTGTTTAAGTCATGCTGAAGGAATTAACTATCCTACAGAAAGCCAGCAAGACCTGTTGTTGATATAAAAGATCAGAACAGACCAGATTAAGTCATAACGGAGAAAACACAGCAGAAAACATATCATCAAGACCAGAATTCTCTCTCTCAAGAACACCAAGAACACCAAAGCTTAAACAATTCCCAGAAAATCAAGTTCTTCATCTTTGTGATATTCTATCCGATAGAACTTGCTTATTTGTGATTCTTGTACTACTAGCGAATTAAGTTTCCTAGTTCTTATCTTGATTATTATTAACTAAATTAGAAAAGTTCATGTCGAATTTTCTAATTAGTTATTAACATCTTGATAAGTTGTTATACTGATTTTGTAACACCACATCAAGTTAATATACAGTTATATTCAACTTGAAAAATTGTGTTAAATAATTCCGCAGATAAATTTGTCTTTATCAAATTTAATTTAAAGGACAAATTTCGATAAAAAGGTAAAGATTGTATTCAACCCCCCCTTCTACAATCTTATCGGACCTAACAATATATCTTAAGGCTTTGCATATCAGTTATAGGGATCAGACTTTAGAGAATGAGAGAATCAAAACTGAGAATTCTGAACTCAAAGAGAGAAATAATGTTGTAGAAGAGAAACTTGCTAACATGCAGCAAGTTCAAAAGGAGAGAGATGATGCTGTCTATCTTGAACAAGAGTTGTTAAGTAAGTATAAACAACTAGAATCTGAATTTGAAAAGGCAAATCACATTATTAAAACTTGGACTCACTTAGGAAAAGACACTCAAGAATTTTTTCAATCTGACACTGTAGGTCTAGGTTATTCTGAGGAAGATGAACTTAGGTTTCAGAATACAGTCAAGATTAGACCACCTCTTCCGCCAAAGAAATTTGGAACATTTGTTAATGGAATAAGTGAACCTAGGTTTGAAGGTGGAAAAGAAGTTGTTAAGAAAGAACCAGTAAAAACTAGTGTTAAACAGGTTAATATTGGTTTAATGACAGATAAACAACTTAAGCATAAGCTTAAGGAGTTAAAATCTGTTAAGAAACAGAAAGTGTCTAGAAAGAACAGAAATGGTAAAGTAGGCATCACTCAAGGTAATTATCCAATGCTTGCTACTTTAGCTCCAAGAAAGACATGTCATAACTGTGGTAGCACTAACCATCTTGCTAGTTTTTGCAGGAAGAACAAAAACATTAATTCTTTACCTTCCAAGTGTGAAGTAAAGAAAGATAATGTTAGAACTTGGCCACAGACTTTATGCAAACACTGTGGAAGCACTTGGCATTCTATTTATACTTGCAGAAATTATCATGCTATTTATCATAATTACTATGAACTGAAGCCTAATCTGAAATGGGTTAGAGTTAATTCTGCAAGTGTAAACTCTGATAAAGTTAGCTTAAACTCTGATAGTGTAAATTCCGCTGCTAAGCTAACAAAATTAAGAAAGCCAAAGGATCCAAGCAAGTCTGGATCCTTAAATATAATCCTCAGTAATTGTTTTTGATTGCAGGGCATCAGGGAAAGTATCCTAGTCGTGGACAGTGGATGTTCAGGACACATGACTGGAAATAAAGCCCTGCTATCAGAGTATGTGGAAAAGGCTGGCCCAAAAGTTTCCTATGGAGATGGCAACATAGGACATACTCTGGGATATGGCAATATTAATCTTGGAAGTATCATCATCACAAATGTAGCTCTGGTTCCAAGACTCAAGCATGATCTGCTATCTGTGAGTCAAATCTATGACAGAGGTTTTCATGTAGATTTTCAACCTGAATACTGTGAGGTTATCAGCAAAACCACAGGGAAAGTTGTTTTAGTTGGACAAAGGCGTAACAATATCTATGAAGCAAGCTTGCTGACAAACTCTGATGGAAAAACTATGTGTCTGTCAACAAGAATGTCCAATGAAGAGAGTTGGAAGTGGCATAAGAAACTCTCTCATTTGAATCTGAACAACATTAATGAGCTGATAAGAAAGGATCTTGTTAGAGGACTTCCAAAGTCTTTGTTAAATGTTGATGGTCTGTGTGATTCATGTCAAAAGGCCAAACAGAGGAAGACTTCTTTCAAGAGCAAGAAGTCAAACCTGAAATATTTTCATATTTTTGGGTGCAAATGCTTTGTGTTGAAAAATCATCCTGAACAGTTGACCAAATTTGAGTTGAAAGCAGATGAAGGAATTTTTGTTGGCTATCCAGTGTCAACCAAGGCATTCAGAGTTTATAATCTGAGAACAAAGGTGATTATGGAATCTATTCATGTGTCATTTGATGACAAGAAAATCTCTGGACTTGAAGATGTTGATGAACATGATCAGTTGCATTTCGAAAATGAAGATCTAATCTCTGATAAAATAAACTCTGATGAAACCAGTCCAACAAACTCTGTTGATGCAAACTCTGAACCTCTATTGGTACACATAGAAGAAATAGTACAGTCAGAACAAAGAGGAGAACCATTTGAGGGGGAGCATGATCATAGTGATGACTCAAACTTTGATAGTGAGTCAACTGAAAATTCTGGATCAAACTCAAACTCTGATGACTCAAACTCTGAAAGTCCAAATTCTGACAGTTCAAACTCTGAACGATCAAATTCAGGGGGAGCCTCAAAGAATAAAGAAAGGCATCAAGATAATCAGGAGAACATTGATCAAGGGGGAGGATCAACTGTTGACAGAAGTCATTTACCTTCAGTTAGGAAATGAACAAAATCTCATACACCTGATTTAATAATTGGAGATCCAGATGCAAAAGTTAGGACAAGAAGTGCTACAACAAATGAATGTTTGTTTCATACATTTCTATCCAAATCTGAACCAAAGAAAGTGGAAGAAGCTCTTCAAGATGCTGACTGGATAACAGCAATGCAGGAGGAGTTAAATGAATTTGAGAGAAATGAAGTATGGACCCTTGTACCTAGACCAAAGTATAGATCTGTTGTTGGTACTAGATGGGTTTTCAGAAACAAAACTGACAGTGATGGGGTTGTTACAAGAAACAAGGCCAGACTTGTGGCCAAAGGCTATTCACAGCAAGAAGGCATAGACTATGATGAAACTTTTGCTCCAGTTGCAAGGTTGGAGGCAATAAGAATCTTTCTAGCATATGCTTCTCACAAGAAATTCAAGGTTTTTCAGATGGATGTGAAAAGTGCTTTTCTGAATGGAAAACTTAAAGAAGAACTGTTTGTTGAACAACCACCAGGATTTGTAGATCCCAAGTATCCAGATTATGTCTACAGGCTTGACAAGGCACTCTATGGACTTAAGTAGGCACCAAGAGCATGGTATGACACTCTGGCTCAATTTCTTTTAGAAAGTGGGTTCAACAGAGGTACAATTGATAAAACCTTGTTCTATTTCAATCTTGGTAGTGATCTGTTATTAGTTCAAATATATGTAGATGACATAATCTTTGGATCTACTAATGATAAACTCTGTAAGAAGTTTGCCAAGCTCATGTTGTCCAAGTATCAAATGAGCATGATGGGAGAGCTCAGTTATTTTCTAGGGCTACAGGTGAAGCAAACAGATGATGGAATCTTTATCAATCAAGCAAAATATACCAGAAATCTTCTCAAGAAATTTGGCATGCTTGACTGCTCATCTGCAACAACTCCCATGGCAACAGCAACAAAGTTGGATAAAGACACAGGTTCACCAGTGGATATGACAAGCTATAGAGGGATGATTGGGTCTCTTCTTTATCTAGCAGCTAGCAGACCTGACATCATGTATGCAACATGTCTTTGTGCAAGATTTCAGGCAGATCCAAGAGAACCACATCTAACAGCTGTAAAGAGAATTTTCAAATATCTTAAGGGCACCATAACCTTAGGTTTGTGGTATCCAAGAGAATCAGACTTCAAGCTACTTGGTTACTTTGATGCAGACTTTGCAGGCTATAAGATAGTCAGAAAAAGTACCAGTGGAAGTTGTCAATTTCTTGGTGATAGACTTGTTTCATGGTACAGCAAGAAATAGAAATCAATCTCTACATCTACAGCTGAAGCAGAGTATATTGCTGCTGGTAGCTGTTGTGCACAGATTCTGTGGATGAAGAATCAATTACTGGATTATGGATTGAGGTACAGTAAAATACCTATTTACTGTGATAATCAAAGTGCTATTGCTATGACAGGTAATCCAGTACAGCATTCAATGACCAAGAACATCAGCATAAGGTACCCTTTTATCAGAGAACATGTAGAGGAAGGGAATATTGAGCTTCATTTTGTGTCTACAGAACAACAGCTTGCAGATATCTTCACCAAGCCATTGAGTGAAGCTGTATTTACAAGGCTGGTAAATGAACTAGGGATGGTCTCTGGCTTTGACTAGAGATATTGGTTAGACTCAAAATTCTACTTATGTACTGTGTTGCTCATATTTCTGTGGTATGTTAAACTCTGCTATGCAAACTCTGCTCAATGACTGTTAAACTCTGTTAGCATGTTCTGTAAGTAATACACTGTTGACATGTTGGATAAACTCTAATAAACTCTAAAAATGTTTTTGTCTGGATGTTAATACCAATGAAGAAATCTGTATGAAGCATGATTCTCAGTAATTAATCATGAATCCTTCTAAGTTATTTGTGATCTAATCTTAGATTGTGCATAAAATTAACACAGCATGATACTGTTTCATATTTATAGCATCTCTTAGTTTATTTATCCTAAACTCTGAGTCTGTACATGCTGTGTGCATTGCCTCTCATGAATAATTTCTGATGTTGATGAGCTCTAAACTCTGTTAGTTATACAATGTTAAATTAGATTATGTTATTAGAATAACCCCAAAGCTTATATATATAGACTGTTAGAACTCCTTTGAGATCATGTTTGTAACTAGGACGACCCAGGAACTTACTGGTATATAGTAAGGGCTAAAATTCTCTAATTTTTGGTGACTAGTCAGAAACTAGGAAGATCCAAGAGCTTATCAAACTGATAAGGGCTAAAATTATAGGATTTTTGGTGACTAGTTCCAACCTCTGATTACTGGAGAAAACCAAAAAAAAATTAAATTAAATTAGGGGTTATAAATTAATTAAATATTACTGTATAAAAATTGTTTACTACAGAGTTTAGCATTCATCATACATTCAGTGTTTACTATGAGAGTTTGTGCATCCAGTGTTTACTGATTTATTTTATGGATTTTATGAAATACTAGATGCTCTAAATACTGATTTAGTAAACTCTGCTATACACACACTCATATTCACAATTGTGTAGTATTTGAAAGGATAACAGTAATTAAGTTGGAGAATTGATAAACACTGTTGGATTTTGTTGAGTACTCTAAGGTAATATTTTATTTCAGACAAAGCATATACTTGGAGTACAAAAAGAGTTTTTGAAATTTGCATGTGATACGTGCCAATTGTTTAATGGTGTCAGACAGTTAAAGCTTATTGGAAATAGGAGAGAGAACAGCAGTAATAATAGGCATTATTACTGCGCGTGTAAATAACTGTTCCACTGTTTACGTGACACGTGTCCCACTCACACACTTAACAAGAAATTGGTTGCGTGTTTAATGTCTAAAATGATTGGGTTTTAATTTTCAATTACAGATCTAATCAAACTCATTTCATTATTCACTTTTACACCCACGAACACACAACATTACACACAATTTCTCTGTTATTTTCACTTAAGCATTTTCACAAACACTTTTCCACACACTCTCTTTTCTAACAATTTGTTCTAATGGCAACCAAGACTTTTGTGGCTCAGGGATTATCTTTTGTTCCTAACAACTATGCAGCAATACTAAACACTGATAAAGCCCCAGAATCATTTCATTTGATTCAGAACTTCTTAAGAGATTCTGAAATTGGTCAAGCTCTTGTTCAACCAGAAAAACTCTCTGCCACACAAATCTCTACTTTCTGGAGAAACTCTGTTTATGATGATGGTGGAGAGAATGGGACTCCATCCATTGTATTTACCCATGAAGACCAAGAGTTTGTAATCACTCCTGCAACTGTTCGAGATGTTTTGGATTTTGATACTCACACCTCATACGCTGTGGCTGGTGAGAATGAATTGAAAGAAATGTTACAGCAACTGCGGTTTTCTGGCCCTTTGGATAAGCTTAGGAATGTTAAAAGGCGAGGGCTCAGGAAGGAGTGGAGCTTTTTCTTTGACTGCATCACTCGAGCATTTGGAAAGAAAGTCACCAACTGGGATGCAATTCCCACTGATAGTCTTCAAATCGGGTATTCTCTTCTTAATGGGAGTAACTTTGAATTTGGTAGATTAGTTCTTATGAATTTAGGTGAAAAACTAGCAGAGTCTAATACAACTGTCTATTTCTCACGTTTTTGTCAATTTTTATTCTCTGCTTGTTTGCCTAATTTGGTAATCTCTGATGAGGATGTTATACAACCCTTTCAAGTCCATAAGAGAATGTTCTCTGACTTGACAAATAAAGATGCTAACAAAGAACAAGTTCCAGAGTTCATCTATCCTCTTGCCCTCAGAAATTTTCTCAATCAACCACATGATCCACAAGCACCAGAACCTGAACCTATACTTGAACCTCCACGGTCACCTCCTCAACCCACAAACACTGAACCTCACATAACCATAAACACTGAACCAACCTCTAAACACACATCTCTGCCCACCATTGCTACTACTTCACAACCTCAATCTTCATCACAACCTCAACCACAATCCAAACCAAGGAAACCAAAGAAAAGCAGGGCTATAAGGCCACCAAGAAAGCACAGGACTGCTGAAGCTTCTAAGCCAAAGAGAGCTAGGAAGGAAAGAGCAAATAGACCTCAATCTCCATCTACTCTAGATGATTCTATCTCAGAAGAAGAGAGAACAGGAGTGAATCCTCAAGTTAAAAGGAGGAGACTGATTATTGAATAATCTGATGAAGAATTGAATTTTAAAGCTCTAGAGGATATTTCTAAGGAAATACCTGTTGTTGAGATAGACAGAGATGGTAATGCTGATGCTACAATGGATGAAATTCTTGAGCCATTGTTCCCATTCTCTGAGAACATGGACATTCCAATCTCATCACCTGCTGTTTTCTCTGAAGAAACTGATGCAGTAAATCAAACCACTGTGGTACTTGAAGAAACAGTGGCTTCTCACACTGAGTTAATCTTTGATGCTCATCAATCTGTCGAACAGGGTGAGGAAATTGATCAACCACCCATGGAGATAATCTCTGAGCCTATTGTACAACCTGCAGAGGATGTTGTAGAGCCTGTTGCAGAGAATGTTGAACGTACTGCAGACACTGTTGCAGAAACTGTTGATGAGTCTCTTCCAATTCCTGAATCAACTCACCATATTGAAGCTGAAACTGAAATTGAAACTGAAGGGAGCACTGAGTCAAGCTCTTCTCAGAGTTTACCAGTACAGACCTCTGCTAAAGTTAATGATTTTGCTGGTCCTTCAAATTAAGCAGATGTTGAAGAAGACCACTTTGAACAATTTTCAGCTGATTGGTACAAAGAAACTTGCATCTTTCCTGTTGCAAGAGCAGCTGAATTTGTCAAGAGAACATCCAGAACAATCACAAATCCAGAGATTCTATCCTGTCTCAAGGCCACTATTGTCCAAGTGAAGACTCTCAATTCTAGATTTGATCATTGTCAAAAGGCCATTTCTGATGTTCGAGGTAAAGTTATTAGAGGAGATGATATGCTTAAACTCGATAGCAAGAACAAGTTTCAATATCTTTCCCAGAATCAAGAAACATTGTCTCACAGGCTGAGCAAAGTTGAAGAAAATCAAAATGCCATGTCTTTAAAGATTGATTCTATTGCTACCTCTCTGGAGTTATTCACATCTATTCTCATGCCTGATGATGTCAAAAAGGGGGAGAGAGTTGCTAAGTCTAAATGCAAGCAATCTCAAACTCTGACTAAAGAAGATGAAGATACTGAAGATGGAGGAGCAGGAGCAAAGGGCAAAGAGAAGAAGATATTAAGAGCTGATCAAAGTCTGTAATTTAGCAAGTCTTCCAAGTCAAAGTCAACTTCCAACACCAAGAGTTTATTATTCACTGAAAATTCAATGACTGATGAGGAATTGGCTGCTAAGTTATTTATTGAAGAAAATGAAGAAGGAGCTACTATTAAAGATATTAAAGCTGAAGAAAAGAATTTACAAGAACAACATCAGAAAGTTTTAAAGTCTGGAAAGTTTAAAAAGAAAGAAAAAGCTCCTAGGCCTGTTCTTAAAGGCATTGTGATTAAGGAAAATGTTGATGCTGATCAAAGATCACATTTATCTAAGAAACCAACAGAAGCTGAAGCTACACTCAAGCTAAAAGGCATTCCTGTGGAAGGAGAAGATTCAAAGAAGAAAGATACAACCTCTGTTTCTACACAAGTTGTACAGAAGAAAGAAAACACAACCTCTGTTGCTATACAAGTTGTGTCTAGACCTCTATCTTCTCAGTTGAAATCATTTTTTGGTAAAGGAACACTTCATGATCCAAATCTAGTATCTGGAGCTCCTACGGATTTTACTGATGGAAGAGCCTTGGCTGGTAAGATTGGAAATAATAAAGCTGGTCTAGGCTCACACAGAGATAAAAGGCAACATACTGGTCCTAGAGATCCTTCTTCACTGGCTGTTCCAGGTCGTGGTGTCACTCAAGAGAGTTTGGATAGACTGGAATCAGTACAGTTAGTTCATCAGAAGAGTTTAAAGAAAGATTTTCTCTTATACTTTATGGTTGATGGGACAGTATTTAAAATTGGTGAGCATGATATTGGTTTGAAATATTGGGAAGAACTAGAACATGTTCTGTATCTTTTCAAGGTGAACAGTCGAAGGACTCAATCAGTTGCAAATGTGCTCATACAGAAAATGCTCCAAAATTTGGCAATTAGAGGAATGAAGTATAACAGTAGATATGTTCCTAAGTACAGAGACTGGAATGGAAATCTCATTGAAATGAAGAAGGGTACTGCAAAGCTGAAGACTGGTCTGGGAATCACAGTACTTGACTTCAATTCACAGTCAGAGGAAGTAAAATTTATCAGACCGGGAAATGAGATGAGGAGGAACAAAATCTATGATCTAAGATCTGCTATTTATCAAACTGATGAGAGTGATCCTCAGTTGAGAGAGATCAAGGAAGCTATGAAGATTGAACTTGAGAATGCAGAGAGAAGACTGCTTATAGATTATCTCAGAACAACACCAGATCTTGAGGAGATTAGAGATTCAAGTCTGTAAGAATTTTCTTGTTTTCTGTAGATTTTTGTTAAGTCAAGTTTAAACTCTGCTTATTTGAATAAACACTGTATTTGTATGAAATTGTTTTGACATCATCAATTATTGTTAACTTGTGCATTTTTACTAATGAACAAGTTGGGAGAGATTGTTAAATATAATTGATGTGGTTAATATCAGTGTTTAAGTTTTACAGGGAAAAACAGAGTTTAACTTGAAACAGGAAGCAGTCAGAGTTTAGTTAAACTCTGACAGTTGAAAGCTTGACAGAGTTTGCTATGCGCTGACAGTTGGAAGCTCGACAGAGTTTAGTTAAACTCTGTCTGGAGGAAGTGCGTCTCCAGTCAACAGTGATTAAAGATTAATTGAAGATAATTATGGAAGCAATATCTTTACAGATGGGATAGCTGTTAAAGAGATTTAGTTGACTTAGGAGATGTGTAGCAATCATAATTGATAATTTGTATAGCTGATTTATAGGCGAATCAATTATTGATTGTATGTAGCTGTATATCTTATAAATACAGTTAGGTTAACCCTAGAAGGGTATCGATCGTGTAACACAATATCTTTCATTGTAACCTAAGCAGCTCTCTGTGATATTTTACATCACTGAGAGAGAAGTTAATTCCAAACAGTTTTTAAAGTTATTTAAGAACTTATTGTTATTCTCTCATACTTAGTTGATTATAATCTGTGTATTCGGCCTAACATGACCTTTACATAAAATGGAGTTACTCATCATGTTACTCCAGAAGTGGTTGTTGAAGCTCTACAATTACCTTCTCTCAATGGTAAGACTCCAGCAACAATTACTGATGCTTCTTTGTTGGAGTTTGCTACGAGTCTGGGTTACAATGGAGAACCAAGAAAGTTTGGAGAGTTATACAGAACCAAGCTAAAGAAGGAATGGAATTTCTTATTTGATACCATCAGTAGATGCTTCTTGAACAAAGTCTCTAACTTTGATGCACTACCAACTGCTTCAGTTCACATTGGGTACTCTCTAATCCATGATACTGTGTTTGATTATGCGTCTTTTATTCTGAGAGCATTAAGTGCTAGGAAAACAGATAAATGTGGTTATGTCTGTTTTTTTAGATTTTTTCAATTAATATTCTCTCATTTATGTCCCAATGTTGAATTTGAAAATGATACAGTTTTGCCTATCTTTAAGATTTCGAAAAAAAATATCAAATCTTTGGTTAAATCAGATAAGGCAAATGGTTTTGAGGGAAATCCTTACATTCCTAATGGGGTCTGGCTTCTTTTGAAAAAGAGATTGCCTGCACTTTATGGCCCAGCCACAAGTGCTATGGGACAGGACCAAACACATCCTGTTCCTGACACAAGCACATATCATACACAGTTACCTAAACAGTCAACCACCTCTGGTGTCTCTCAAAAGACATCAGTTATAAAAGAAAAGAAGTCAGCTAGATCTGATGTGTCTGGCAGACAATCAAGATCAAAGGATTTCTCCACTTCAACCCTCACTAAAAAGAAGTCACAAGGAGGTGAACAAGGGGTTCTGATTGATGAATCTTTGATTAAGGCTGGAGCATCTAAAAAAACAGGTGAAAAGAGAAAGTTTTTGTAACAGGTCTCTGATTCTGATAGTGATGATGACAAAACCATCTCAATACTCATGAAGAAAAAAGAAGTTGCTGCTCCTGTTACTGCTGAATTGGTTAAGCCAGTAAAGCCAAAGAAAAGAAGAAGGATAGTTAACAAGAGTCAGTATTATATTCCTGAAGATATGCAGAATCTTAATGATGATGTTGATCTTGATGAATCATCAGTTCCTGACACATCTGTCATTCCTGATATCTCTACTCCTGATACATCACCTGTAAAGACTGTTGAGATTTCTGATTCTCCAGCACCTACATCTCCAAAGAGAAGAATAATTGAGATGTCTGTGGATGAAGTAAATGCTATTGCTGCTCAGCTTGGTCATAAACCAACACCTCTTCAGATAAAGAGACAAGCTGAAGCAAAGGTTTTTAGTAGACAGAAGAAACAGAGGATCACTTCACCTCTGAAAGGATCTAGCCTACAAGAACCTGAACTTCAAAGGAGTTCAGCAGCTATTGAAGATCCAGTCCCACAAGAACCACCCACTCAAAGTGTGGGTGCAGACATTTCTGAAGGAATGGTCCCACAAGAACCACTTTCTCAAAGGGAAGGTGAAGACAAGAACATTCCTGCCCCACAAGAACCATCTTCTCAAAGTGAAGATGCAGGCAAGCTCACATCAGCACAGGAGTTTCCTAACACTACATTTGAGGGAAGCACACAAGAACCTTTGACTCAAAGTGTTAAAGCAGCTTCACAACCTCAGACTACACAAGAACCATTGGTAGCAAATACTGATGCAAGTCATTCTCCAGTTGCAGATGTCAATCCTGATGAAAGTATTTCTGATCCAAATATTCCACTGCTCATTGAACCACTTTCTTCAAGACCAATGGAATCTATCTCAACTTCATCAGGTAACACTTCTATCTCTGCTTCTTTTACTACTGATAGTATGATTACAGATAGACCTGAGACAAAGGATACCTTTATTTGTATGACTTCAGTCCACTCCTCTCAGCCACCTCTTATTTCTTTGAATTTGTTGAGCCAGAACTTTTCTTGTGAGAAAGAGAGTGAACATTTAGAGAAAAAGAAGAGTGAAGAGAGGCAGTCTCCTGAACTGGCAAAAGGAGAGGTAGAACAGAGTGAGAAGTTTCAAACTTCTAGTGAGGTAGCAGTTACTATTGAAAGTAACTTAGGTGATGTTGTGAGAAGTGATGAGATCACTTTAGAAAAATAGAGAGATATAGGAATTGTTTCTAATCTGAATGCAGGTTTTCAGGATACAACAGTACCATCTGCTGTTGATTTAAAATTGAAAGGAGTTATGAATCCTGAAGACAATGTGGATGATAGAATTCCTGAGGCTAATGATAGCTCATATGATGATGATGATGATGATGATGATGCTGATAATGATCCTGAAGCAGCTCAGCTTAATGTTGTCATGAAAGCAAGTCTAGGATCTACTTATGGATCATCCAGTAAGTTTATGGAGTCTATGGGTAAATCTACAGCTGCTCAAGTTGAGATCATAGGAGATTACAGCAATCTTCTTCCTGAACATATTCAAGCTGCAAGAAGATCTGAATGGTATACTGTGTGGAATCAACCTTCTGCTGTTATAAATTTCAATAATGCACTTTTTCACTCCAGTCATATAGCTATTAAGATTTCTGATCCTAATCTCAAAGCTCATCTGAAGACTACAACTATTCTGGAAAAAGGGTTGAAAGATGAAATTAATTCTATCAAGAGTGATAATGAAAAATTTCATGCTCGGTTTGTTAAGGATTATTCTGAGATTGCCACTGCTAAACAGCTTCAACGTTTAAGCACTCCCTTCACCATAAGGATGGATACCTTGGAAGATAAGGTTGTCACTTTATCCTCAAGGATGACTAATATTGAAGATTCTTTACAACTTATCTTATCTTTATTGACTGATCCTGCTGATGATGCTACTGATGTCAAAAAGGGGGAGAAGGTGGTCAAAACAAAATGCACACCTAATCCAGATGTAAGAAAGGATGATGATACTTCTGGAAATGATGGTGGTGCTCAGTCATATGAACCAGGAACCTCTGATGCTGCTTTGGTAACAAGGAAAAGTGTGTCTCAAACTTAAACCAAGCTCTCATGTTTCTAAATCTGGGAAGAGAACAGTAAAAACAATGGTGCAGTCTCAAATTCTGACAGAGGAACAATCTCAACTATCTGGTCAGAATCAATTACTTCCAATAATTCCTGAAGGAGATGAGGATTTGTTTATTGCTGAGATAGAAGATGAACCACATCTCTTTAAGAAGATTACTTTCAAGTCAGGTGAGAGTGAAATTGTATTTCACAATGATATTAAAGTTCAACAGCATCATGCCAGGGAAGCACTGGTTTTGATCTCTGCAGAAAATTCTGAAATGAGTACTCAAGAGATCTTAAAAGAACAGAAGAAGATTCTTGAGGGAATTGCTAAATAGAAAGAAGCTCCTGCTGCATGTGGAGGAAGAGGCATAGGAGGTAGTGAAAGGCAGAGTGTGTAAACTTGTAACACTATAACTAATGTAACTCATCTAAAGGAAAAGATACTTAATCAGAAGACAATCAAGAACAAGAAGTCACAAAGAAATCAACACTAAATGAAGACAAGGTAATTGATACAATTCAACATGTTAACTATGATCAAGCCAAGAAGAAATCATTGAAAGAAGTTCAAGTCAAAGTTGTTCATGCCTCAGTGATTTGAAAAGCCAAGAATCAAGATCATAACTATCAGTATCAATAAGACTAATTGATTTCAAGTGAACAAGAAGGAAAGCAAATATTGGAAAGCCACATTACTAATTGGATATGGTAATTTATTCAAGAAGCAAAAAACACTATCAAGACTAGTCACTTATGAACCAGACCAGTGCATCAAGTGTCAGGACATTGATAGCAAGTTTATGTCAGTAATAAAGATCCATGTTCAAGAGCTTGGTGAAGAATAAAGAAGACATGAAGATATCACAAGTTCAAGATGTGCATTGAAGTTTCAAGTTGAAGACCAGAATATTTTCTAAGTACTAAATATTCTAGATGACCAAGTAGAATATTTCTAAGTAGAAGTTCTACTTAGAAGTTCGAGATGGCTAAGTAGAAATTCTCAAGTAGAAGTTCTACTTAGAGTGCAGCTTCAACATGACACATGGCATCTTCTGATTGGCAGATTTCCAAGCTTTCAAGATAAGGCAAGATTTATGTGGACATCATTGGGCCACGTATATCTTAGTCTTTGAAGACTACAGGACATAGATTACATGTAGTATAAATAGAAGTACTTGTGTAATGTTTTAGTTGGAGAGCAATAGTTGAGAGAAACACAAGAAAAAGAGAGAGAGTGCATTCACAGAGCTTAGTATCATTCACTTCTCTCTGAACTTCTGTCATACTTTGTAATGAATGTTGTAGCAACCATTTCAAGTTATATATAAGAAATATATTCCTTGAATCTGTGTGTTCATTTATTGCATCGTATTTATTGCTTCTCATATTCGAAAAGTTGTATTCACCCCCCCCTCTACAACACATTTGGACCTAACAATTGGTATCAAAGCTATATGTTTAACATACAAAACATAGATCCTTGTGTTTAGTAGAAGAATCGTGAGTTTTCATTTTCTAGATCTACTTTTCATTTTCTCGAAAAGTGAGCTTTAATTCGTTTGTGGTGAAAACTCATCCGAAAAATTATTTAAATACTCCAGGTGTGATTATTTAGCTTGGGTGTATTTTAATTAATTTTGGTGAATTAATCTGGGTACTTTGATATTTGGTGTTCTTGAGTGTTCATCATTTGTTCTTATCAAAGAAGACGACCCAACAACTTTTTGATTTCCTTTTTCAAACAGATAAATAGTAAAAGAATAAAAAGGTGTTTTTGGATTTTTGATTGGCATTATTCACGGCCGAAGTACATCAAAACATACTCAGTACCTAGCACGTGGGTTAGGTGGGTTAGGTGAGTAAAGCATCAAAAGTCAAAAAGGTGTTAAAGAGATAATATTGTTTATTCAATATTAAAGTGATCTGCAGAAAAATTATTCTGAGGACAAAAGTTCTACATAGAATTTATACTTGAGATTTTCTACATAGAATTTCGACTTGGACAACTTCTACTTGGTGAAGTTCGACTTGAGCAAAAATTTCTACTTAGAGAAATTTCGACTTAGGCAAAAGTTCTACATAAAAATTCTACATAGCCTAGTCTTGGGTACTTAGAAACTTTTAGTGACCAGAATTGAAATGGCTCCTAAAAATGCATTCAAGATCCCAATGTTCAACCGAGATCACTATGAAGAATGGGTTTTCAGAATGAGACTCTATCTAGAGACTGTTAACCCTGAATATCTGGAAGTCCTTGACAAGGGTAAATTTGTTCCAATGGTGGTTATTCCTGCGCATACGAAAGGAGGGGTGGTTATAGCACCTCGGTCTGAGCCCAAAAAGGCAGCGGACTTTTCGGATGCTGACAAGGAGCAAATAGCTTGTGATACTGCCGTATGACAAACCTTGATGGAATCTCTTGATCATGAAATGTTCAACATAGTCAAAGGTCTGACTACAGCAAAGAAGATTTGGGACAAGATAGAAGTTGTCATGGAAGGATCTGCAGAGGTTAGAAGTAACAAGACACTCATACTCAAGATGGAGTATGACACCTTCAGAATACGAAAAGGAGAAGGCATAACAGACGTCTATCTACGATTCAGTCAGTTTGTATTGGATTTGAATCTGAGAGGTGTAACTCTCCCCATGGTTGAGACTAATACGAGATATCTGAGGAACCAGCCAAAGAGCATTGAACATAGGGTCTACGCAATAAGAGAGACCAGAGATTTGCATACAACTTCTCTGGAAGAGTATTATGGAATATTAAAGACCTATGAGCTGGAAACACTTCAAGATCAAGCATGGGACAATGATTCAAAAGGAAAAGAAACTGCATCAGGATTATTTGCTGATGAGGAAGAGTCTAAGAAGGCAATGGTTGCAGCAAAGCCTAAATCATCACTTGCACCACATCAAGTTGATAATGATGATGAGTGCACATCTAACAGTGATGATGACTACTACACCCAAGAAGAGCTGGACAACATGGACGATAGTGTCGTGGCATACATGGCAAGGAAGTTCAGCAACATGAGATTCAGAAAGAGCAACCGACCACAGAGAAATTCTTCATCTTTCTATCGGGCTGCTAGGGGTGGTGGTAGTTCGTCAGGCTACCAAGGTAAAGGAAAGAATACAAGCTACAAATCTCCTTTGGATTTCAAAATGAAGTTCAAATGCTATAATTGTGGTGAAGCTGGACATTTTGCCTCGGACTGCAAAAAGCCTAAACAGACTTATCCAAAAGAGACATATGAAGCCCTCAAAAGCAAGTATGAATCGCTGGTGAAGGAAATACATGGAAAACGAGCTTTATTGGTGACAGAAGGAAGAGCTTGGGATGATTCAGATGAGGAAGATGTTACTCATGTAGCAAACTTTGCCCTCATGGCTGAGACATCATAGGAACCAGAGGTACCAGTTCTAATCCTTAAAGTAGAAATGTCCATTGATGATTATAAGGAACAGAACGGGGCTCTTAGTGAAGAGATCTATATGTTGTGCAAAAGCCTAGACTCTTCTCAAAAGGAACAGAAAACACTTGTTGCCAAAAGCAGAATGCTTGAGGCAAAAGTGGAAGAGTTAGAGGCTGCTTGCACTGTAGATACTTCCCTAAGAGACTTTATTAAATCTCTGGAACACAAGCTCGTTCTTAAGGAAGAAGTAGAAGCATGTCTTAGGAACAAACTAGCTGAGTTAGAAACTAAATGCGAACTTATAAACTAGCTGCTAGTAAAGTGTATATAGATAATGACACATTTAAGAAGATAACTGGAGTAGGTATAGGACTTGATTATTCTGACCTTCCTAAGAAAGAAGGAAAGAGACCTATTGACCCTAGTTCTAGTGACCTTAAAAAGGAAACACCTAGCATTCTTAAATCAGCTGTCAAACCTATCTACAAACACCTTGTTCCTAGAATAGAAGAAGAAGAGACTGAATTAATAGCTAGATATGAGATTGAGATGGAAGATCGCCAGAAAGCACAACCTATAACTCCTATCAAACAAGTTAAAATCAATTTCCCTAGAGATGAATCTAGACTAGGATTAGGAGCTAAGGCTGTTAAACAACAAGGAAAGAAAGAAAAAGGCATAAAAGAGGTTAAGGCTGAACGTATAAAGAAAGCATGTTATCACTGTAAATATACTGAACATCTTTCTTATGCATGTAAAGCTAACATAAATGTTCTTGCTGCACATGCCATGCCTACCACACATACAATGAATAATCTGCATCAGAATCATGCACAGTGTGGTCAACCTAATTGTATGCCATGCACTTTTAACATCATGCAAACTTTTGTGCATTTAATGAATGCATCTAGCCAGTCATGCTCAAATACTGTTGCTAGTTCAAACATCAAGAAAAAGCATGTGAGAGCCAAGACTGTCAGTCCTCCTAAAGTTAGGAGTGACAAACCTTCTCCTAAGACTGACAAATCTGTCAAGTCTGAGAAAGGAAAGGAGATAGTCGAAAGCTCTAGTAATGTTAAGAAAAATGCATCTCCTGTTGTTAAATCTGTTGATTCTCGATCTTATCGAAAAGCCGGGCCCAATCAAAGTTGGGTTCCGAAGAATGTCTAACCAATCTGTCATTGCAGGGCGTTAAGTAGAATAGAAATAAAGTTATATGGGTGCTAGACAGTGGAGCATCGAGGCATATGATTGGAAACAAGTCCCTGCTTACAGAGTTGGTTATGAAGGCTAGCCCTTATGTTACCTTTGGAGATGACAGCATAGGTGTGACTAAGGGATATGGCAAACTGAAGACCGGTAATGTCATCATTGAAGATATTTCCTATGTTGAGGGACTGAAGCACAATCTGTTGAGTATCAGTCAATTCTGTGACAAAGGTTACGAAATTGTCTTCAACAAGAAAGGTGTATCAATCACTCACATCAAGGAAGGCTCATTGGCTTTGAGAGGAGTTCGAAAGGCAGATCTTTTTGTTGCAGACATGGATTCAGCAAATCAGAATGAGGTGACCTGTTTCTACAGCAAAGCCTCAGATGATGAAAGCTGGTTATGGCACAAAAAGCTATCTCACTTAAACTTCAAAACGATGAATGCTCTCGCGAGACGAGAATTGGTGAGAGATCTACCTCAAATGGAGTTCGCTCCGAAAGGACTCTGTGAAGCTTGTGAAATGGGAAAGTCGAAGCGAGCATCGCATAAAAGCAAAGAAATTTCTAGTATTACCGAGCCTCTGCAACTTCTTCATATGGATTTGTTTGGCCCAGTGAATGTCCTATCTTTGTCTAGGAAAAGATATGCATTGGTAATCGTGGATGACTTCTCCAAGTATACATGGGTATTGTTCGCAATGACGAAAGACGAAGTACCTTTCTTAATCATTGATCACATAACTCAAATTGAGAATGTTTCAACACTTACTGTGAAGACGATTAGATCAGACAATGGCACTGAATTCAAAAACGCAGTACTGAATGACTTCTGTGTATCTAAAGGAATACTTCGTCAGTATTCAGCCCCGAGAACTCCACAGCAAAATGGAGTAGTTGAAAGGAAGAATAGAACTTTGGTTGAAGCAGCAAGAACTTTGTTGTATGATTCAAAAATTCCTTTGTACTTCTGGGCCGAAGCAGTGAGTACCGCTTGTTACACTCAAAATAGAACCTTGATTATAAAAGATAAAGAAAAGACACCATGTGAATTAATGAACAACAGAAGACCAACAATCAAATACTTTCATGTCTTTGGAGAAAAATGCTATGTACTTATAGATGATGAAAATCTAGGCAAGTTTGCAGCAAAAGCTCGTGAAGGAATCTTTGTTGGTTATTCCACAGATGTGGTGGCAGCTTATAGAGTGTTCTTAGTGAATGATCGAAAAGTGACTGAAAGCTACAACGTCAGATTCGACGATACCAAACTCCCATCAATTTCTAGAGATTCTAGTGAACCTGAGTCCCTAAAATTTCAGAATCTGGACTTAGATGAACTTGAAGATGAACCTGAGTTAGTTGTTCCATTAAATGTTCCAAGTGTACGTGAAGAACCTGAGTCTAGTGAACAATCTAATTCTACAAGATCAGAAGAGACTTCTTCAGTACGAACCGACAATAACTCAGGGGGAGTAAATAGCAGCTCAAGGACAACTGTTCAAGGCTCGAGACGAGTTGACGGTAGTTCTGTAGGAGCTGGCACTAACTCAGGGGGAGTTAGTGAGAATAATCAAAGTAGTCAGCACCACAACTCAGAAAGTCAAGCTTAATCATCAAGACAATTTCCAGGAGAACGGGTATGGAATAGAGATCATCCGTTTGAATTAATTATTGGTGATCCAGATGCTGGTGTGACTACTAGAAGAACTGCAAGAGCTGACCTGGCTAATATTTCCTTATATTCTGGGTTCTTATCCAAGCTTGAACCTAAAGAAATAGAAGAAGCTCTTGGTGATGCTGATTGGGTGATTGCAATGCAAGAGGAACTCAATCAGTTTGAAAGGCAGAAAGTTTGGAAACTGGTACCCCGACCAAAGAACATATCAGTAATTGGAGCTAGGTGGGTATTCAGAAATAAACTGGATGAAAACGGACTTGTAACACGAAACAAGGCTCGTTTGGTTGCAAAAGGTTATTCTCAGTGAGAAGGAATTGATTATGATGAAACCTATGCACCGGTTGCAAGACTTGAGGCAGTTAGGATATTCTTGGCATTTGCAGCACATAAGAACTTCAAGGTTTTCCAGATGGATGTGAAAAGTGCCTTCCTGAACGGAGAGTTAGAAGAAGAAGTGTATCTGGAACAGCCGTCTGGCTTCGTTGATCCAGAACATGTAGATTTTGTGTATCTTCTCTTCAAATCTGTCTATGGCCTCAAGCAATCCCCAAGGCGATGGTATGAAACCCTATCCTTATTCTTAATTGAAAATGGTTTTACTAGGGGAGTAATTGATAAAACATTGTTCTATAAAAATGTAAGAAATGACTTAATACTTGTTCAAGTCTATGTGGACGATATTATTTTTGGGTCATCAAATGAGCGCTTGTGCGAGAAATTTGCCAAGCTAATGCAGGAAAAATATGAGATGAGCATGATGGGAGAGCTGTCCTTCTTCCTTGGATTACAGATCAGTCAGAGAAAAGATGGTATCTTTATCTGTCAATCCAAGTACGTCAGAGATTTACTTAAGAAGTATAATCTAGAAGATGCATCAGCAGCTAAGACTCCCATGGCAACAGCCACGAAGCTTGATGAAGACAAAGCAGGTAAACCAGTTGACATCGCAAGCTATCGAGGTATGATTGACTGACTCCTCTATTTAACTGCAAGTAGACCCGATATAATGTTCGCAACTTGTTTATGTGCAAGGTTCCAAGCGGATCCTAGAGAATCACATCTCGTAGCCGTCAAGAGAATTTTTAGGTATCTCAAGGGCACACCAAATCTAGGGATTTGGTACCCAAGAGATACAGGTTTTAATCTAATTGGCTATTGGGATTCAGACTATGCAGGTTGCAGGATTGATAGGAAAAGCACATCTGGTGCTTGCCAATTTCTTGGCAGAAGATTGGTGTCCTGGAAAAGTAAAAAGCAACATACAATATCTACTTCTACTGCTGAAGCTGAGTACATTGCTGCTGGAAGCTGTGTAGCTCAAATACCGTGGATGAGGAACCAATTGAAGGATTATGGCATGGAGCACAAGAAAATTCCAATTATGTGTGACAACACAAGTGCCATTGCCATAACCAACAATCCTGTAGATCACTCAAGAACCAAGCACATCGACATCAGGTATCACTTCATAAGAGAACATGTCGAGGAGGGGACTGTGGAGCTACATTTTGTGCCCACAATGCAACAAATTGCAGATATATTCACCAAACCTCTTGATGAAGTAACATTCAATAGATTGGTTGGTGAATTGGGAATGCTTAACACAAGTTAGTAAAGCCTTCTATCTGTAAAATCCAGGTTTATGTTTGTATGTGCAAGCTACTTAATCATTATGTGCTTAGACTTTAAAATGCCTAATTAATGATTGTTATAGTTTGCATATAATTTGCATAAATTCATTGTGTTTTAGGTGTCTTTTATAGCACAAATCTGTGAATTTATGCTTGTTAGATTGCATGATCATAGGGGGAGTTAAATTCATAATATTCTAAATTTTGCATGATTTTTAGATGAATTTACCTATGTTTTTCATGTAATTAGAGGCCTTAGAATTTAAAATCTTCAAAATTTCGAGTTAGTTTCTATCTCGAAACTCATCTAGAAATTCGACTTGAATTTCGACTTAAGCTGTCAGAGTGAAGTTTTGAAAATTCTAAGTCTGGGAAGAATTTCGAGTTGTCTATCTCGAAATTCATCTCGAAATTCGACTTTGAGTTCGAGTTCGAGTTACCAGTGTGCCTAGTTCTATCTTCAAAATATTCGAGATAAAGTCTATCTCGAATTTTATCTCAAAGGTTGAGATGAGGTTTCCATTAAGGGAATATTTTGAAAAGAACTGAGAATAACTTCGAGTTAGTCTATCTCGAAACTCAACTCGAATTTTGACTTGATGTTCGAGATAGAGTTCTCAGTTGCTTAAAGGGAATTTTTGAGTTACTCCTAACTCGAATCTTATCTCAAAGGTTGAGATTAGGTTTCCATTCAAGATATTTTGGAAAGAATTGAGATTAATTTCGAGTTAGTCTCTATCTCGAAACTCAACTCGAATTTCGACTTGATGTTCGAGATAGAGTTAAACTTCTAACTCGAAATGTATCTCGAATTTCCCCGTATTTCTTTTACTCGAGAGGAATTTTCCAAGTTTACAAACCAATAAAGTTCGAGATAAGATTTCCCTGTAGTCTTTGCTGTAAAATTGGTTAAAGTGCTTATTTGTGCTTATTTGTTCGAGTTAACCTCTATCTCGAACTTCATCTCGAAGTTCGACTTGATGTTCGAGATAGAGTTCGACTTAGGTGTTCCCTGTATGAACTTAGTATTTTTCACTCTTTTTAACAGGGACATTTTTGTCATTTCACAGTCATCTATATATACATCTCTAACTCGCTGCATCATTCACTTTACCTAATTTCATTTTTACAGCAGCCGCTTCACAAAAACAGGGCGATTTCACAAATTACATACCATTAATCCGTGTTTTTGTGATTAAACTCATACTTATCACGAATTACTGCCAATTTGTTGACTACTATTGTCTGTGTTATCCTTAATCGTTGTGGTGGTGTGTTTAGTGACCATTCATACACGCGCATATACATACACACGAACATAAATTGTTTGTGTAACTGTTCATAAAACACGATTTCATATTCTCTATCTAAACACACACGATTTCACTGGTATACACACGAATATTCATCTTCATTGAATATTCAGATTTAGTATTGGCTATTGATTGAATCCCGTAGTTTAATTTCTCAAAGGGACTTTTGTTGTTCTTGTTAAATTAAAAGGGATACAATCTTTAATTCGTAAATTACTTGTTTTTCAAAATTAAAAAAAAAATTCACATCTTTTAAAGAAAAACATTTAATTAAAATGGCTCACCAATTTTCACTTGCTAAAAACAATTTTTATAATATTTCTACGGAAATTGGTGATCAACTCCCACGGTTTAAGTTTTGGGTACGATTTCTTAATTTGTACTCCAAGGCTAGCCATGCTTTTACTGCTAAACCTACACTAGTACATGATGCTTTACAGCAACTATGGACTAGTGCGGTTACTTTTGGGAGCAAAACAACCCCCTACGGTTTCAGGTTTACCTTAGCGGGTCAGGAATATGAGGTGACTGAAGAAATTGTCAACAGGGTTCTGGGATTCCCAATCAAAGATGCTTATGATGCAGAACCTACAGCGGAACAACGCCTCACATTCTTTGAAGAAATAGGATGTTATCCTCCGACTGGCCGGATCACTGGAAACATCCAAAAACAATTCTTCCATGTGGAATGGAATTACTTTTTCGAGGCCATCACAAGATGTTTTCGGGCACGCGAAAAAGATTTTCATCAAATTCCAATTCCAATGCAAACCTTTGTAGTTGCCCTAGCAAGAGAACTGGATATAAATTATGGACGCATAGTTCTTTCTGAGATAGTGGCCTCAATGGGATCTCCTGCAAGCAGAGACCTCACTACAACTGATGTTGTCTGCTGGTTTCCTCGGTTCCTACAAATGCTGATTAATGATTTAATACCGAAGGATGCTCTTGCTGTTAGACAGGGATTTGCCAGAAGCCCAACATCTGCACCGCTAGGGATGGGCACTAAGTCACTTTCAACTATTGCTAATCAGGATAAACATCAAGGTAAACATATGTCAATTCCTGAAAATATTCAAATGTGGCTTACATATGATGCAGGAGTTACCAATTTGGAGGTATCATCGTAAGTTTCATCACATGCTCAGAATCCATCTGTTCATGCTGAGGCATTTGATGAGATTCCTGATGAGCAAAGCGATGAGGCACAAGGTAATGAACAAGGTAATCTCTCCCTGCATACTATTCATTCCTCCTCCTATGTATCTGATTCCGAGACCCAAGAGACTGCTACCCCGCAGGATCTATCCCAGGGTGAGAGCTATATTTCTGAGCCTGATACACATTCTTATTCTCTTTCACCCCTGTTAACGGAAGTCAGAAAGCCAGCACATGTATATGTAGGAGATGATGAGGAGAGTGACCCCGAAGTGCAACATCTTATTCGAAAGAAAGCCAAAATTTTTCATGCTGCTACTTCAAACATCCAGTCAAACCCTAGTGTGTCACACGCAACCACTCCACCTCACGAGAGTGGTTCTCCCCTTAAACAATCTGCACATAGGGATATTGGTGAGGATTATGTACCTTTTGAAGATCCTGTTGCTTCAAAGGGACATGAAGCTTTAAAAACTTCAGCCGTACCTTCACCGGTACGTACTGATGCTGCAAAGAGGATCGGTTCTGATGTCGTACAAGAACACTTTGCAGCCCCTCAGCCTGAGATTCCAACTCAGGACATAACAGAAATAGATCCCATAACTGCCAATTATATTGCTTATCCAATTTCTGCAGGTACTGCTTCATACTTTGGATCAATCATTGAAGACATACACGAGCGTGAGACAGGGAGTGTGTGTGAGAGGTTAGGGAGAGAGGGACCTTCATTTTTAAGGCCCGAAACCGAGCGCCAAATACTAACAGAACGAGTATTAGAGCGAGGTCACCTAAACCAAACACCGTCCCTTAATATTGAAAATCTTGATACACGTATGACTTCTATGGAAAATCAGATGAGGCAGTTCGGGCAGACGATGGGGCAGTTCGGGATTAACATTGGAAACAATCAAAGGGCTCTTGATGACTACGCAGCACGAATGGCAAGTCAAGCTACAACTTTTGATGCTTTGACAAACAAGGTTAATGACTTGGGCCATGCTGGCGGTGTCTTGGGAAGCACTCTTAATGAAAGGATGGGGGCAATGGAGTCTACAATGCATACAATGGCTGTGGAGATCAGTAGAATGATGTTCGCAGTCAGGAGTTTTGTGCCCCTGGAGTGTTTCGAGTCGCAACAACCTCCCCCCGATGCTGGTGCAGGTGGTGCAGGTGGTGCTAGTGGAGCGGGAGCCTCTGGTTCTGGTTTTGGAGGTTCTAATGCAGCTGGTGGATCTGAAGACCAAGGTGGAGCTCAGGATAACTCACCTAAGGGGGAGAGTGGAAAGGAGACGAGACAGCAGGCAGTTCACATCGAAGAAATTGAAGAACCCGCTGATCTTGTCAAGGAAACAGAAATTGAGCCTGCTGTTGATGAAGAGGCTCTGAGGAGGAGAAAGGGTAAGGCAATGATGGTTGAGCACGATGAACCATTCGTTGACCTGAGTCATCAGGAAACAGTACAGGAGGTACTTGACTCAGATTCTGATATGGAAGACGTACCTTTGGCACATGCTATAAAGAGATCTTTGAAGGAACAAGGTGGAGGTGCTGGGATGTCTTCCGGAATGCCTGAAGAAATTCCTGTTGATGAGGAAACCCTTAAAGCTCAACAGTTAGCCTTGGAACATGCTCAGTTCCATAAAATGAAGATGATGCAAGAACGTGCTGCGTTCCTAGAAAAGAAAGTGGAGCTCCAAGGGAAGCAGTATGATCATGAGCTTGCAAGGCTAGTTGATCCTCAAGTTGATCTCGACAAGAGAAGGATAGGACAGAAGTGGGATGAAGCAAGGAAGATATTGATGGGATCCTGTGCGAAAGGAGTTCATAACAAGGAGGCAGATGATCTATTCTACAACTTGAATTCGCAGAATCCAATGACTGGGGACTATATAAGTGCTTTGAAGAGATTAATTTCTAAAGTCAGGGTTGGATACAATGCAACACTTAAGGAGTGGCAGGTTATTTTGTCTTTGGTAGAAGGAGTCCCAACATCTTTCCTATACGTGGATGACCAATTCATAACGAGAAGATCTGCGTCAGAGTTGTTCTTGCTAGCAACAAAAATTCAATACTCTCAATCTGAGGAGCTAAGCATTCTGTATAGGGATCAGTTAATGCAGCTAGCAGAGGACAAGGGTCCAGAATTCTCAGCATATCCAAATTTTGTCCGGATGGTAGTTGACGGAAAGATGAAGAGGGTTAGCATGGAGGAAAATGATCTAATGGAGCTTTCAGTGGAATCTCTCAAAGCTGTCTGTAGACAAATGATGAGTAAGGGATTCGCTTCTGAGCTTAAAGAAAAATCCGTGAAGATCATTGAAAGAGTCATATTCAAGAAGAGCAATGATCTAATGGAGCTTTCAGTGGAATCTCTCAAAGCTGCCTGTTGCAGAGAATGTTGAACGTACTGCAGACACTGTTGCAGAAACTGTTGATGAGTCTCTTCCAATTCCTGAATCAACTCACCATATTGAAGCTGAAACTGAAATTAAAACTGAAGGGAGCACTGAGTCAAGCTCTTCTCAGAGTTTACCAGTACAGACCTCTGCTAAAGTTAATGATTTTGCTGGTCCTTTAAATCAAGCAGATGTTGAAGAAGACCACTTTGAACAATTTTCAGCTGATTGGTACAAAGAAACTTGCATCTTTCCTGTTGCAAGAGCAGCTGAATTTGTCAAGAGAACATCCAGAACAATCACAAATCCAGAGATTCTATCCTGTCTCAAGGCCACTATTGTCCAAGTGAAGACTCTCAATTCTAGATTTGATCATTGTCAAAAGGCCATTTCTGATGTTCGAGGTAAAGTTATTAGAGGAGATGATATGCTTAAACTCGATAGCAAGAACAAGTTTCAATATCTTTCCCAGAATCAAGAAACATTGTCTCACAGGCTGAGCAAAGTTGAAGAAAATCAAAATGCCATGTCTTTAAAGATTGATTCTATTGCTACCTCTCTGGAGTTAATCACATCTATTCTCATGCCTGATGATGTCAAAAAGGGGGAGAGAGTTGCTAAGTCTAAATGCAAGCAATCTCAAACTCTGACTAAAGAAGATGAAGATACTGAAGATGGAGGAGCAGGAGCAAAGGGCAAAGAGAAGAAGATATTAAGAGCTGATCAAAGTCTGTAATTTAGCAAGTCTTCCAAGTCAAAGTCAACTTCCAACACCAAGAGTTTATTATTCACTGAAAATTCAATGACTGATGAGGAATTGGCTGCTAAGTTATTTATTGAAGAAAATGAAGAAGGAGCTACTATTAAAGATATTAAAGCTGAAGAAAAGAATTTACAAGAACAACATCAGAAAGTTTTAAAGTCTGGAAAGTTTAAAAAGAAAGAAAAAGCTCCTAGGCCTGTTCTTAAAGGCATTGTGATTAAGGAAAATGTTGATGCTGATCAAAGATCACATTTATCTAAGAAACCAACAGAAGCTGAAGCTACACTCAAGCTAAAAGGCATTCCTATGGAAGGAGAAGATTCAAAGAAGAAAGATACAACCTCTGTTTCTACACAAGTTGTACAGAAGAAAGAAAACACAACCTCTGTTGCTACACAAGTTGTGTCTAGACCTCTATCTTCTCAGTTGAAATCATTTTTTGGTAAATGAACACTTCATGATCCAAATCTAGTATCTGGAGCTCCTACGGATTTTACTGATGGAAGAGCCTTGTCTGGTAAGATTGGAAATAATAAAGCTGGTCTAGGCTCACACAGAGATAAAAGGCAACATACTGGTCCTAGAGATCCTTCTTCACTGGCTGTTCCAGGTCGTGGTGTCACTCAAGAGAGTTTGGACAGACTGGAATCAGTACAGTTAGTTCATCAGAAGAGTTTAAAGAAAGATTTTCTCTTATACTTTATGGCTGATGGGACAGTATTTAAAATTGGTGAGCATGATATTGGTTTGAAATATTGGGAAGAACTAGAACATGTTCTGTATCTTTTCAAGGTGAACAGTCGAAGGACTCAATCAGTTGCAAATGTGCTTAGACAGAAAATGCTCCAAAATTTGGCAATTAGAGGAATGAAGTATAACAGTAGATATGTTCCTAAGTACAGAGACTGGAATGGAAATCTCATTGAAATGAAGAAGGGTACTGCAAAGCTGAAGACTGATCTGGGAATCACAGTACTTGACTTCAATTCACAGTCAGAGGAAGTAAAATTTATCAGACCGGGAAATGAGATGAGGAGGAACAAAATCTATGATCTAAGATCTGCTATTTATCAAACTGATGAGAGTGATCCTCAGTTGAGAGAGATCAAGGAAGCTATGAAGATTGAACTTGAGAATGCAGAGAGAAGACTGCTTATAGATTATCTCAGAACAACACCAGATCTTGAGGAGATTAGAGATTCAAGTCTGTAAGAATTTTCTTGTTTTCTGTAGATTTTTGTTAAGTCAAGTTTAAACTCTGCTTATTTGAATAAACACTGTATTTGTATGAAATTGTTTTGACATCATCAATTATTGTTAACTTGTGCATTTTTACTAATGAACAAGTTGGGGGAGATTGTTAAATATAATTGTTGTGGTTAATATCAGTGTTTAAGTTTTACAGGGAAAAACAGAGTTTAACTTGAAACAGGAAGCAGTCAGAGTTTAGTTAAACTCTGACAGTTGAAAGCTTGACAGTGTTTGCTATGCGCTGACAGTTGGAAGCTCGACAGAGTTTAGTTAAACTCTGTCTGGAGGAAGTGCGTCTCCAGTCAACAGTGATTAAAGATTAATTGAAGATAATTATGGAAGCAATATCTTTACATATGGGATAGCTGTTAAAGAGATTGAGTTGACTTAGGAGATGTGTAGCAATCATAATTGATAATTTGTATAACTGATTTATAGGCGAATCAATTATTGATTGTATGTAGCTGTATATCTTATAAATACAGTTAGGTTAACCCTAGAAGGGTATCGATCGTGTAACACAATATCTTTCATTGTAACCTAAGCAGCTCTCTGTGATATTTTACATCACTGAGAGAGAAGTTAATTCCAAACAGTTTTTAAAGTTATTTAAGAACTTATTGTTATTCTCTCATACTTAGTTGATTATAATCTGTGTATTCGGCCTAACATGACCTTTACATAAAATGGAGTTACTCATCATGTTACTCCAGAAGTGGTTGTTGAAGCTCTACAATTACCTTCTCTCAATGGTAAGACTCCAGCAACAATTACTGATGCTTCTTTGTTGGAGTTTGCTACGAGTCTGGGTTACAATGGAGAACCAAGAAAGTTTGGAGAGTTATACAGAACCAAGCTAAAGAAGGAATGGAATTTCTTATTTGATACCATCAGTAGGTGCTTCTTGAACAAAGTCTCTAACTTTGATGCACTACCAACTGCTTCAGTTCACATTGGGTACTCTCTAATCCATGATACTGTGTTTGATTATGCGTATTTTATTCTGAGAGCATTAAGTGCTAGGAAAACAGATAAATGTGGTTATGTCTGTTTTTTTAGATTTTTTCAATTAATATTCTCTCATTTATGTCCCAATGTTGAATTTGAAAATGATACAGTTTTGCCTATCTTTAAGATTTCGGAAAAAAATATCAAATCTTTGGTTAAATCAGATAAGGCAAATGGTTTTGAGGGAAATCCTTACATTCCTAATGGGGTCTGGCTTCTTTTGAAAAAGAGATTGCCTGCACTTTATGGCCCAGCCACAAGTGCTATGGGACAGGACCAAACACATCCTGTTCCTGACACAAGCACATATCATACACAGTTACCTAAACAGTCAACCACCTCTGGTGTCTCTCAAAAGACATCAGTTATAAAAGAAAAGAAGTCAGCTAGATCTGATGTGTCTGGCAGACAATCAGGATCAAAGGATTTCTCCACTTCAACCCTCACTAAACAGAAGTCACAAGGAGGTGAACAAGGGGTTCTGATTGATGAATCTTTGATTAAGGCTGGAGCATCTAAAAAAACAGGTGAAAAGAGAAAGTTTTTGTAACAGGTCTCTGATTCTGATAGTGATGATGACAAAACCATCTCAATACTCATGAAGAAAAAAGAAGTTGCTGCTCCTGTTACTGCTGAATTGGTTAAGCCAGTAAAGCCAAAGAAAAGAAGAAGGATAGTTAACAAGAGTCAGTATTATATTCCTGAAGATATGCAGAATCTTAATGATGATGTTGATCTTGATGAATCATCAGATCCTGACACATCTGTCATTCCTGATATCTCTACTCCTGATACATCACCTGTAAAGACTGTTGAGATTTCTGATTCTCCAGCACCTACATCTCCAAAGAGAAGAATAATTGAGATGTCTGTGGATGAAGTAAATGCTATTGCTGCTCAGCTTGGTCATAAACCAACACCTCTTCAGATAAAGAGACAAGCTGAAGCAAAGGTTTTTAGTAGACAGAAGAAACAGAGGATCACTTCACCTCTGAAAGGATCTAGCCTACAAGAACCTGAACTTCAAAGGAGTTCAGCAGCTATTGAAGATCCAGTCCCACAAGAACCACCCACTCAAAGTGTGGGTGCAGACATTTCTGAAGGAATGGTCCCACAAGAACCACTTTCTCAAAGGGAAGGTGAAGACAAGAACATTCCTGCCCCACAAGAACCATCTTCTCAAAGTGAAGATGCAGGCAAGCTCACATCAGCACAGGAGTTTCCTAACACTACATTTGAGGGAAGCACACAAGAACCTTTGAGTCAAAGTGTTAAAGCAGCTTCACAACCTCAGACTACACAAGAACCATTGGTAGCAAATACTGATGCAAGTCATTCTCCAGTTGCAGATGTCAATCCTGATGAAAGTATTTCTGATCCAAATATTCCACTGCTCATTGAACCACTTTCTTCAAGACCAATGGAATCTATCTCAACTTCATCAGGTAACACTTCTATCTCTGCTTCTTTTACTACTGATAGTATGATTACAGATAGACCTGAGACAAGGGATACCTTTATTTATATGACTTCAGTCCACTCCTCTCAGCCACCTCTTATTTCTTTGAATTTGTTGAGCCAGAACTTTTCTTGTGAGAAAGAGAGTGAACATTTAGAGAAAAAGAAGAGTGAAGAGCGGCAGTCTCCTGAACTGGCAAAAGGAGAGGTAGAACAGAGTGAGAAGTTTCAAACTTCTAGTGAGGTAGCAGTTACTATTGAAAGTAACTTAGGTGATGTTGTGAGAAGTGATGAGATCACTTTAGAAAAATAGAGAGATATAGGAATTGTTTCTAATCTGAATGCAGGTTTTCAGGATACAACAGTACCATCTGCTGTTGATTTAAAATTGAAAGGAGTTATGAATCCTGAAGACAATGTGGATGATAGAATTCCTGAGGCTAACGATAGCTCAGATGATGATGATGATGATGATGCTGATAATGATCCTGAAGCGGCTCAGCTTAATGCTGTCATGAAAGCAAGTCTAGGATCTACTTATGGATCATCTAGTAAGTTTATGGAGTCTATGGGTAAATCTACAGCTGCTCAAGTTGAGATCATAGGAGATTACAGCAATCTTCTTCCTGAACATATTCAAGCTGCAAGAAGATATGAATGGTATACTGAGTGGAATCAACCTTCTGCTGTTATAAATTTCAATAATGCACTTTTTCACTCCAGTCATATAGCTATTAAGATTTCTGATCCTAATCTCAAAGCTCATCTGAAGACTACAACTATTCTGGCAAAAGGGTTGAAAGATGAAATTAATTCTATCAAGAGTGATAATGAAAAATTTCATGCTCGGTTTGTTAAGGATTATTCTGAGATTGCCACTGCTAAACAGCTTCAACGTTTAAGCACTCCCTTCACCACAAGGATGGATACCTTGGAAGATAAGGTTGTCACTTTATCCTCAAGGATGACTAATATTGAAGATTCTTTACAACTTATCTTATCTTTATTGACTGATCCTGCTGATGATGCTACTGATGTCAAAAAGGGGGAGAAGGTGGTCAAAACAAAATGCACACCTAATCCAGATGTAAGAAAGGATGATGATACTTCTGGAAATGATGGTGGTGCTCAGTCATATGAACCAGGAACCTCTGATGCTGCTTTGGTAACAAGGAAAAGTGTGTCTCAAACTTAAACCAAGCTCTCATGTTTCTAAATCTGGGAAGAGAACAGTAAAAACAATGGTGCAGTCTCAAATTCTGACAGAGGAACAATCTCAACTATCTGGTCAGAATCAATTACTTCCAATAATTCCTAAAGGAGATGAGGATTTGTTTATTGCTGAGATAGAAGATGAACCACATCTCTTTAAGAAGATTACTTTCAAGTCAGGTGAGAGTGAAATTGTATTTCACAATGATATTAAAGTTCAACAGCATCATGCCAGGGAAGCACTGGTTTTGATCTCTGCAGAAAATTCTGAAATGAGTACTCAAGAGATCTTAAAAGAACAGAAGAAGATTCTTGAGGGAATTGCTAAATAGAAAGAAGCTCCTACTGCATGTGGAGGAAGAGGCATAGGAGGTAGTGAAAGGCAGAGTGTGTAAACTTGTAACACTATAACTAATGTAACTCATCTAAAGGAAAAGATACTTAATCAGAAGACAATCAAGAACAAGAAGTCACAAAGAAATCAACACTAAATGAAGACAAGGTAATTGATACAATTCAACATGTTAACTATGATCAAGCCAAGAAGAAATCATTGAAAGAAGTTCAAGTCAAAGTTGTTCATGCCTCAGTGATTTGAAAAGCCAAGAATCAAGATCATAACTATCAGTATCAATAAGACTAATTGATTTCAAGTGAACAAGAAGGAAAGCAAATATTGGAAAGCCACATTACTAATTGGATATGGTAATTTATTCAAGAAGCAAAAAACACTATCAAGACTAGTCAATTATGAACCAGACCAGTGCATCAAGTGTCAGGACATTGATAGCAAGTTTATGTCAGTAATAAAGATCCATGTTCAAGAGCTTGGTGAAGAATAAAGAAGACATGAAGATATCACAAGTTCAAGATGTGCATTGAAGTTTCAAGTTGAAGACCAGAATATTTTCTAAGTACTAAATATTCTAGATGACCAAGTAGAATATTTCTAAGTAGAAGTTCTACTTAGAAATTCGAGATGGCTAAGTAGAAATTCTCAAGTAGAAGTTCTACTTAGAGTGCAGCTTCAACATGACACATGGCATCTTCTGATTGGCAGATTTCCAAGCTTTCAAGATAAGGCAAGATTTATGTGGACATCATTGGGCCACGTATATCTTAGTCTTTGAAGACTACAGGACATAGATTACATGTAGTATAAATAGAAGTACTTGTGTAATGTTTTAGTTGGAGAGCAATAGTTGAGAGAAACACAAGAAAAAGAGAGAGAGTGCATTCACAGAGCTTAGTATCATTCACTTCTCTCTGAACTTCTGTCATACTTTGTAATGAATGTTGTAGCAACCATTTCAAGTTATATATAAGAAATATATTCCTTGAATCTGTGTGTTCATTTATTGCATCGTATTTATTGCTTCTCATATTCGAAAAGTTGTATTCACCCCCCCTCTACAACACATTTGGACCTAACAGGTAGAAGCAGAGGCAGAGGAAGAAAGCCTATTTAAACAAGTTCAAGACAGACAAGGTCTAGTGGAATCACAATTGAGGAGATACTTGAAGATTCTTATAAAGTAAAGAAGAAGAAATCTCCACTACTTCTTACACTGACTCCAGATAACAAATTTAATGTACCTGAAGAAGCTGCTGATGAAAGACCACAGTTAGCTAGAAGAGGTAAAGTTACTGTGAGAACTACTCAATCTGCTGTTCCTGATTCTGATGAAGCTGAAATCTTGAAAGAACTTGAGGTCATGATTCTTACTGTTGTGGTTGAAATTCACGATCTGGAAGTTGATGAACAAGAAAAGGAGGCCAGAAAAAGAGCAAAAGATACCGAGGTTGAAGAAACCAGAAAGTACTTGGAAGATCTGGCTGGTTCAAACAGGTTATTTTGGTATGATCGAAGTAGACCTGTTCCAGAACATCAATAGATGCCAGTTAAGAAGAAGAACAAGAAAGGGGAGAGTACTGATGAACAGTTGAATCAAGGGCCAGTTGTTTTTAAATCAAGTACTCTTATGACTAAACTTCCTCTAGTCTCTGAAGTTGGTACTTCACAAACTCTTCGAAAATCTAATTTACTTTGGGCAGATATTCAGTCTAGCTTGAAGGGTTTAGAACCTTACACTAGATGAGGTATTGGTCATAATCGAACTGAAATTATCTCTACTAGAGAGATAGATCAACATATTCTAGTGAAAAGAATTGGTGATGAACTAATAGTTGATGATCTTTGGGAACTTGAAGCTGTTGCAATTGTTGCTTGCAATGTTGATTCTAAGAAGGTAGAAAAGTTGTTGTATTTCATGAAAGACAAGAGTGTCAAGAAGCTGACTATTCAGGAGGTGTTGTGAAAATCAACAAAAGAACTGAAATATGTTCTTTATCTGCTCAAGAATAAAAGAATTCATGATAAGGATGCTGATGTTTACAACAAAGTTTAGGTTTTACTTAATTGTAATCGCCTACACGAATTATCTTATAACCTAGCAGCTCTCAAGAACATAAGAATTTCTTGAGAGAGTTTGTAACAGTTTTATATCAGAATTAATAAAGCTGTTATTTATTCATACTTGTGTTATTATTTCTGTTTAAGTCGAAAATCTTATACAATTGTATTCAACCCCCCTTCTACAATTGTTAATTATTGGGCAACATTTTAATTTGAAGATGGATATGTATATACGACATATTCATCATATAATTGAAAAATTAGTAACCATTTGTGATAAATTAATATTTGGGATAAATTTTATATTGTGTTTCATAAATTTTTATAGAAGAAAAGAAGAAAATAAACATTTTTTTAAAGTATTTTTTAAATGAATATTTATCCTTGTATATATATATGGGAGTAAATATATATTTGGTATGACAAAAGATACATTTATATATTTCGTAACTTTTTTGACGAATCAACTTCTCCGTCACTACTCCAGATAGGTGCGCAAATTTTTCTTTACTAACTATTGCAGTTGGATCTAAGAATTGTCTTGGTTTTAGCTAGTATTTAATTTTCGAAGTTGTAAGTTTGGTTTTTTTGATTTCTCACCGTTTGTGTGAGTTTTGTTTTTCTGACCGATTGTGTGAGTATGGTGATTGATTTAGTAATGAAAGTTTTTAGGGATTTGCATTCTCGGTCGATAGCTCAAACTGGTTATGACGGAAGCGCAGTGATGAAGTATGTGTAAATATTATCTTCAACAAATCACGTGACTCCAAGAAGAATGGATTAATCAGTGATTTTTTCTGTGTTTTGTTTGTTCGACGCGACTGTTTATGTAGATGTCGTATGGCTTTTTATTATTGAATTATCTTATTTACTCAAAAAAAAAAAGGTAATTACATTTTGTATTCTCCAATTTTCAATAAAAAATAAGATTATACAATCATTTTGCAAAAGATAATTTGCTATTCCTAACTTTCAAAATCTAATTCAACATGCACCTTTTTAATAATTTTTTATTAAAAATTTCAATTATTTTTAACATTATAAGGTGTAAAATTGGAATTTCAACATATATTTCAAATGTTAATATTGCAGTTAAAATTGAATTTCAAATTATAAAAATAATATTAATTTAAGTTGTTTTAAATTTTTAATGATATTAATTTTTAAAATTATATTTTTCGATAAATTTTATGATTAACTATGCTTTAATTACATTCAAATATAATTATTCACTTGATAAATATTTTTTAAATTATTTAGCTTTTTAATTATTTTATTGCATTAATAATGAAAATTAGATTTTTGTTTAATATAATTTTTTCATGTAAAAAAATTCATTAATAAAAAAATTAATTAATTTAAAATTTTATTTATTAATATTACCATTCAAATTCCAATTCTACCCCTTCAAATGTAACATTTTTAACAAAAATTTGTCAGAGGGGTACATTTTGCATCCGATTTTGAAAATTAAGGGTAGTTAACTGCTTTTCCTAAAGTTGTTGTACAATTTTGTTTTGGAATGAAAATTTGAGGGTGCAAAATGCAACTACCCCTTTGGATAATTGAAACTTGAAAGTATACAAAATTTGTTTCATCTCTTTCGATATATTCCTTTATTTTACGAAATGTATGAGTTTGAGTTGCTGATTCCGGGTTATTGGATTTTGTTTATCGAGTCATCTTATTCGTGTACGAAACAACTCGATTTGTGCGTGTTGATTGAGTGTGTCGAGTCTGAATCTAAGTTCCGTAAAATTTCAAATCTAAATCATTGAGATGTTGTTTTGATTTTGTTTCTGATGTTTGTTTATCGTATCAATCACTTTTCTATGTTTTTCTGGGTTTAGTCTGAATTTCTTTTTTCCGAGTTACTGAGTTAACTCGTTCGAATTTTGTTCTGAGTCGAATCAATGGACTGAGTTATTGAGTTTTCGTTACGGGGTTGTTGAGTTACTTGTGTTTAACTGATATCATTTATTTTTGCAGTTACAAATTTTGAATATCAGTCCTTAATTTTTACTTTTTTCAATGTTATTTGCTACTTTAATGCCCTTTATTTGCTATTATTCAATGTAATATTTAATTTTTATTTTGGTAAAATTTTACAGTTGTTTAAAGTGGTTATTTTAAAGTGATCATTACTTAATTAGCAAAAAAAAAGTGATCATTACTTATAAAAGAGGTTTTTTTTTAAAGTGATCATTACCTATGAAAACTTCAGCTACTATATATGATATTTATGGTGACTATTGTACCATTTTATATGGTATTTTGTGCCTCTGAGGGTGTACCATTTATGGTGACTTTTTGAACCAATTGTTGGATAATTTTGATGTCACCTCTTTGACATTTGGGTCATAATTGATGACTATTGTTTTTGTCATATTCATAATTGATTTATTTTGTAAATATAGAGTTTTAAACTAAAATTTATTGATCTTCATTTACATGTTTAACCAAAGGCACCCCTGTTGATTAGAAATGAACCACCTTTTATCAAAATTCATGTAAGTTTGATTATATTTAATCTTATGATCCTTGAAGCGATTCCAGGGCTGTCTCCAGTAATTTAGAGGCCCTAGTTTGGATTGGTGTAAGGATCCGACGTAAATTTTGGTCCCAAACATTTCGAAGGATACATTGATTTTTTGAGTTGCTTACCTCGTAATAGCAGGTTGATGCTTGTGGGTCGGGAGAGGAATTGACAAGAACTTTTATGTGATTTTTTTCGATAGTCGACTCATCATTAGTAAATGAAATCCAACTGCAATATTTTTAAAGAATTTTTAAATTTTTAAATTGTTTTTGCAAAAATACTTCTTTTGTCTAAAAAATGCATTTTTTTTGAAAAAAAAGGCGGCAATCAAAAGCAACTAAGACATAGAATATTAAATTTTTGGAATAAAATACCAAATTAACCGAACTTTTCTGAAACTCGAATTTATACTATATAAAATTTTAAATAATATTAGTATTGAATAAAAAATAAAAGAATGTGATTATATTTTTACTAATATTTTATTTACATAATTAAATAATGTATATATTATGTGAGAAAAATGTGGCCAATATAATTTGGAGGCCCTAGGCACAATGCCTAGGGCAATTCCCCTTCCAGCCGGCTCTGAGCGATTCATAAACTTATTTCTTTCTTATCAAATTTGGTTTGGTGACCTGCTGGTTTAATAGCAATAAAAAAGACTCAAATTTGAATTTCAAAAGGAATTAATGGAACAAACAAGAGGCAGAGAAAAAAGAAAACAAGTATGAGGTAACATTAATGGCAATGGGGATTCAAAAAATAACAAGTAGTTCTGTTTAATTTTGGGTAGCAATTTGTAAAACGATGTATTTTTTGTATTTTGAGAGCACTCTTTTTCCCACTTGAGTTTTTTCCCATATGATTTTGCTCTTGTGGGGTTTTAACGAGAACCTTCTTTTGTGGTGTTCTTCCTTTCAGACTTGAAGGTTTTATTGTCTAAATGTCCGGAAGAAACATACGCCTTTCGGTTAGATGATGATTTTTCTTGAATGAAAAAATTCTTTTTATACGATATTATATTTCGCTTCAATTTATGAATGAATGAATTCCACTTTAACAAAAATAAAAAATAAAATCAAAAGGTGCACTTAGTGTTGTGCACATAGTACCATCAAAAGCTAAAATGGAAAACTAGAAAGAGAATAATGCCCCTGAGATATCCTCAGGGGACTTTTCATGAGGTAATTAAGTAGCACGACGTCGTTTTACTCCTTTTTCCTTTTATGCTATTTTTTATATTAAAAAATAGAGATACTTATTTACTATCCTGGAACAACTAGGATTTTAACAACATACAAACATGCGTTGTCTTGAGGTCTGAGTTCATATCTTCTTCCCTGGTGTGATCAAAAAGGTAATTCAAGTCTAACTTGATAGTGTTATCTTTGCAACATCTACAATTCTTTGCACACCATTTATATGGCAATATTATCAACAAATTATATGAGGTTTTTTCGTACTTTTTACATCAATTTGATTGATTATTTATGCAATTTCTCTATTTTCACGTTATATCCATTTTTTTCCAGTTTGTAAAACAATGGATGAGTCATCATTGGAGCATGATTATTAGTCTAGACTCGATTGTAAAACTATCGAAGAAATTGATTTAAATGATAATTTGGTGGATTTTGAAAAAAATCTGAACGAATATAATTCAGATGAATCTCAGGGCTCTTTGAATGAAGAACAACAAGAACAAAGTATAAATTCAACACTAATACCATATGTAGGTATAGAATTTCATAATGATGATCTTGCATATGTATTTTATTAGAATTTTGCATTATGAAAAGGTTTTTGCAACCCACAAATATTCATCCTACAAGTCTCGGAGTGATGGTACTATGATAAAAAAAACTTTTATATGCAATAAAAAAGGTTTTAGCAGATTTGATAAGCGTGAAGAAGGAAGAGAAGTGAAACATCATCATGTTACAAGAGAAAATTGTAAAGCACATGTGATTGTTCAACAAACTTCAAAAGGACATTGGTTTAAAGAGTACATGATAATTTTATCATGTCTCGTGAATGCTTTCCGATGACTTTTTCCACCAAGAAAAAGCAGCCAACTTTCTGTATAAAATGTATGCATGCATGTTTTAGTTTTAGTTGAGTTAGTTGTTCACAAACAAATGCAATGAATGGATTTTTGTCAATAAAAAGGAAATATAATGGGGCTGACTTCTAAAGTAATAAAAGTGATTTCATGCTCTGTATTTTAACGTGTGCAACTAACCTCTATATTTTAATATAAAAATAGTATAAAAGGAAAAAGGAATACAACGACATCGTGTTATTTAATTACCTCAGGAAAAATCTCCTAGGTTATCTCAGGGGCATTATTCTCAACTAGAATTGGGAAGCGATTTTACGAAAAAGTTTCACATCGCCATAAATCATAGAACTAAATACCTGCTAGTGAAGCATTCTAAGATTTACTATTTTATCCCTATTTTCAGGGTATAGTAGTAATTTCACTACCAAAAATGGGTCGACTCGATCCTTTTTTTACCCGGTTGACCTATTTTTTGTTCTTCACGCTGCTTCTACCTATTTTAGCTTCATTCATTAGCCGGATTTGAAATTCAAGCTTCCACCAATTTTACCTTTATTCTTGCTACCAAATCTTGCAATTAAGATTACAAATGTTTTCAAAAAGATTCCATGTTTACCATGTCAAAGCCATTACATTTCTCAATTCTATCTAATTATGTACGTACATACACACGCTTTAGTTTCACCATCATATATATATATATATATATATATATATATATATATATATATATATATATATATATATATATATATATATATTTTTCACATTCAAATTCTTAAAAATGCATCATTTCAGGCTGCATTTATGATATTATTTATTTGAATTAGCAATATTAATTATTTGTTGCGGGCATCTTCTGAATTTCAGAACCAATGAATCAATCAGGTTAATAGTTTAAACCTTTTTTCTTTTCTATTTTTGATATGCCAAGTTTGGTGGTTTGGTGTTTCAGTTGGGAATTTGATTACCTTTATCATGTTGCTTTTTAGGTTCTAAATGGAGACCTACTTCTAACCTGTCGTCACCCTCAGTGTTAAAACCTGGTAAGTGTTCTTGCATATATACTAAATCCTTAGAAGAATTATACTAAACGTGGTTGCATCGCTTTTGTTAATGATAATTGATTTTCTACGTTTTTGTAGTATTGAAACGCCGTGTGAATTATGTTACTTTTGAAAGTGTCTCTCAGTCAAATACCCTGAATGGCATTCAGAAAATATTCATCAGAATATGAACTAATCAACATAGAAATCAATCGAATGCAATAGGTCATTTTTTATATAAAATAATATGCAAAAGTTTTTGCAGTACAATATTTATTTAAATGATAGCATAAATGTTCTTATAATTCTGACTGCATTTTATTTATTATTTAATCCTGTTCTGTCACAATCGGAATTGGTTCAAAATATTCTATCGACGTCAGACCTGCATCCTTTTAAAGCATCTTATCCTTAGAGCAGCCAATGTGTATTGCTAATAATATTGAAAGAGACTATTTTGTATTTATGATTGCGGCTTGACAAAGTCTTGAAAGGTGTTTGGATCCTACTCTAAATTTTTGTTTGAATTGCTTTAGCCTAATATTCAGCCTCTAGCACATTTTATAACTAACATGTTATGATTATGTGTGAAACTGATTTTTCAGGTGGCAATGGTTTTGACTGATCGGAATCTACCAAATGATGTTTTTTTCGCAACACAATGAACTGTGCTAGGTAATGTTTCCGTTAATGATAATGCATCTTACTTTCCATATAATAAGTACTTATCATTCACCATCATGACTCAGCAATACACTTGAAATATTGATACAGTGGTCTCACTTGATAGAACAGTACAGTGCATGCCTCTTTTATACATGGTATATGCATCTTCCAAAATTCATGCCACTTATATCTTTCATAGTGCAATAATTTAAATTTAACAATATACTAGTGTTTGTATTTCTGGTTTCATCTGAAAATTCTCTTTACTAAGAGGGATGGGAGGACATGTACATGTAATTCTCGAATTTTACAATTAAGTTGGCCATAGTCTACAAGTACTCTTTCTTGTAAAATGCACTTAATGGTTATGTAGAGTGCAACAACTTTCAATGACAAAAATCATGTACTTCTTTCGTTCACCTTTCCTTTTGTTAAATATGTCAACGTCAAATAAGTATTGAGGTAACTTATAAATCAGAGGTGATCTCTACTGCAGGATGGCGTAAATAGATCCTTGACAATGGCTATACAAAACAAACGTGACATTGATCACACGCTTGGGGTGGTAAGTTTGGAAGGAGAAACAAGAAACCAAGTTAAAAAAAGCTTTTATTATGGACACAACTGCAAAAATAAAAGTAGCACATAAGCAAAAATCATAAATATTTGGTGAATGGGATGAACAACTGGGATCGTACATACGAGGCACATTTACGTTCTTGGTGAGGTGGAATTTTTATTTTATGATTATGTAATTATTTGATTTGTTTTTAAAGTTCTTTTGAATCTTATTAATTGTATATAGAATGGTGTTATGTGGATAAAAGTTTCATTCATACATGGTGATTTGTTTTTTTAATCATTTTTTTAGGTAATTGTAATTATATCTGATATCTCCAGAATGTTTAGATTCATAATGGTATTTCGAAATATTTATCATTATTTAGGATCATACTCTTGATATATATTATTTCGATGTCTTTACACTTTTCCAAGCTACATGGATTTTCGATATAATGGACTGGACCTACATCTACTTATATGCTTGTTGTAGTCAGCTTTGGACACTAAGCCTCCTTTGTGACATGTTAGTTTAAATATAACCATAAATGTTAAATGATGGTTTCTGTAGTTTAGGCATTAAAAATGTAATTTTGCTTTACTAAGTGATTTTGGTATGACTGTTATTGTGGAACTAAGGCTTTGGTCAGTTAAAAATTTGTTAGAATTAAGATTTGTTAAAATTCGATTATGGAACAATCCACAATGGAATGGATTGTTGCTTATGTGCATAAAATATATTTTAGAAAATAGGATATATTAATTACTAAAAGATCATTGGTTTCCATGTATTTTAATCAAAGATTGATATTTGTCTTAAACTATTATTTTTGTTTCACAAATGAAGTTTATTTTTCCATGCAACAATTCGAAAGATGACATGTGTTCTTTCCTGACATTAGGATATAAATAAATACAATGAAGCTCAAGGCTTTTAGCTTTCTTTTGATCTTTTCAGTAACAATTACTTTTATGTTTTCAATTTTCAGTACTCCAGGATTAGAGAATTAGACCTGCAACAGATCAGGCCAAGAATTTTGCAACTACAGAGAACCTAAATGGTATGCTTAATCTACACATATTTTTCTTAGCAGTGGAGTTACATACATATTACATATAACTACAGATCTGTATCATTACCAATATTTTTGATCGGACCACGAGTCCATGGAGGACACTATCTAAACAACATCCTTTTAGCATAACTTATGTGACGCTGAATATGGGTGACCTATAATATGGGTGCTAGGTCAGCTTCATGTAGAACCCAGTCGTGCAACCATTTCTTATTTTTTGCTAATTGAGTCGAATTAATTTCTTTCTTAATGATGAAAACTCTTAGCGAGGAGTTTGTCCTTATCTTTTTTACCAGAGGCATCCAGATATGAGAGACATAATCTTCATTTTAGTAAAGACATGTTGCATTTTTCAAATAGTATTAAAAACCGTCAATTTTAATATTCCACTCCTGAATTATTTTACTTGAGAGAAACATAAGTACTTTAGGATCGCGTGTAGTACATGATTTCTCTCTTAAAGATCTCTAAGTTCTCCCCAGCCTATAGCAATATGTCTCGAACTCCAGAGTCGACTAATAAATATTCATTTACCCGGTATAAACCAAGAAGTACTACCGAGAAGAAAAATAACAAGGCAGCATCATGCTATTATGAACATAATTAATGTATCCCATGAAGTTTTTGAATTTCGAGTTAAAGATTGAAGAGCAGATGAAAGTTACTGTCTACGAAGTGATCTAAGCAGCACACATGAGTGGACCTTAGTATAGGCTAGGGTGGATCAAAACCCGGTAAATTGTTGTTATTTTAAAGGGAAGATCTCTATGAAGGGTGGGCCTGCAAATAAAAATAAGACAAGGAAATATTGGAATCTTTGTTGGATATTAACTGAAAGAATGGAGCATGAAGGAGGTCATAACCAAGTAGGATAATCTCATGATGAAGATACTCTGCTCAATGGATAATATTGGAAGATATTCAAATGGTACCAACAAAAAGCCTAGCAAGTGGCAACTAATTTTAATCCTCGGTAAAGTTGTCAAAAGTATTTGTGCATGGAGGTTTCTCTATCCTTTTTTTTGAAGATGTTTTAAGTTTATATATTGGTGTGTAAGGTGATTTAATGTGTGAAAGTATGAGTAGTGTGTATTCAGTTCTTGGGCCCCAAGATTTCAGTTCAAAATTTTTGTTTTGAGACTTTAGTTTTATTTTAAGTGCAATCACACAGGTTTATAGAGACTGTTCTAATCTTTCATGTTTGTACTAATTATTCAAGAAATTTCATTAAGTAGTTTGATTTTTTAGCCAAGTTAATATTACTGTGGTTATATTAAGAACTACTAATATTAAGAACAACTAAAAGGTGTTGTGCTTCGCATTTTACTGGGGCTTCGTTTTAATGATATGCGAAGTGAAAAGAAGCTAAGTGCTTTGAAGCTGGCTGGATAAAGTGATCAAAATGTGCAGTCCCCGTTCTTGGTTTTTGTTGATGGAAAAGTTCTTATGACAATGGCGGACCTTGATTAGAAATGGTGGGAAGAATTTTCATTCAACAATTTTATCTTCAGTGCTTGATCTTTGTCTTCACTAGTCTGTTTTGTTATTATCTTTTATGGTTTTGGGATGTCTTTTGTTAGTTCTTAAGTTATTTAGGGTTTGGGTCTTTCTCTACAAGCGGGGTTTAAAGTTTTAAAGCATGTTCTTTTGTTCTCTCGGTCCTTGCAGCTGCAGTGCTGTTTCTTTGGAGCTCTTTATATCGAACATTTCTTTTGATTTTAATGATATTCATCATCTGGATTACCAAAAGAAAAAAAACTACAAACAAAATAATTAAAAAAATTTATTTAACATTTGAAGAAAGGTATTTGGAATGATCAAAATGTGAACTTATTATATCCTATATATAATTGGCATAAGGAAGTTTAGGTGGTCAGGTGGTCGTCTCGTTGTCAGGGCTAAAAAATTGATTTCATTAGAAACTAGAAATGGGCTAGAAAACAAGTTGGGCCAGAGTATTGGTTTAAAAGACCAGCGACCAGCTAAAACTATGCTACCAAATAACTAATTAATGCTATATTTAATTTAACAAACAAGCATATCAAAAGAGGATGCACTAAAATAACACATGATAAAACAGAAAAATTAAAATTGGGAAAATTATTGTTAACTAAAATTAATACAAAGATATTTTAGACTAAAGTTCAAAATATAATTAATAAAAACCTTACCACATAAAAGAGTTTCAAGAAAACCTAATTTTAAAAAAAGTCATAAAAAAAATTTTACTTCTAGATTTTACAACAAACATGTTTACAAAATTTATACTAACAAAAATCAAAACTAATCAATAAATTAACATTTTATATTTTGCAAACATTCTACATTCGGTACTAAAGTTGTAAATAAATTAAAAATAATCCGAAAATCCAAAATAAAATAATTTATAGAGAATCTAAATATAATAACCACAATAAATCCTATAATAATTTTATAATTTAAAAGTTACAAAATTATTAAATTTCATCAACAATAAAATTTAAAGTGAATTAATAAAGAATAAAACTATTAAAATATTCATCATCAACTTAATTAATTAATTTTTTTAAAATTAATTATTATTAAACGTTAACATATTTTCTATATATAAAAGTACAAAATATATGCATATTATTAATTTATTATCATTAAAAATAAAAAAAATAATTCAAAATATTATAAAAACTACTTTTGACAAAAGAATCATAATAAAAAATATATTATAAAATATTTATAAAGCAACCCGTGCATTGCACGGGTATAATGCTAGTAAATAATAATGGGTGCAAAATAGTTTTATTACATAAGTTTGAAAAATAAACATGTTTCAAAATAAATGGTAAATGTACTTTGATTATATAATTAAGCTAATTAATACATACATAAACATCTATTATTTTCAATAAAATTAATTATTTAATCAATATAAAAGAGTAATTACCAAAAATGCTATCTTTTCTAATTTTTATTTTTAAAATTTTACTATCTTCTGAAAATATCTGCAAAAATATGCTTTTGAACTAAAAATAACTTATTTTTACCTTTTCTTAAAAAAAATAAAGTTAATTTTAAAATTGCATTTGATTGAACGAGTGCAACCAATTATGCAACCAAACCAAAATTGATTTCGGTTACTAAATTTACCGAATTTCAATTATTAAATTTTAAAGTTGCATCTGATTAATTTTGGTTGATGTAAGTTGCAGGTTGCCTGGAAATCGTATTTTCGTAAATTTTTTCTAAAAATTGATATTTTTGTAAAAAACATTATGATTTTAGATATTTTTGAAAGAACTCCAATATAAAATTTTAAAATATAACAAAATCATATTTTATTTGAATTCAGTATTTGATATATTGTATGTTATTTTGATCGGCCAAAATGTATAAATTTGTGGGAGTTTATATTTCTAAAAAAACAATTGTATTATAAATTTCTCTTATCTTATATAAAATAAGTAACGATATAATTTAAAAATATAATCATAATATTCTTCGTAAATTAATAAAAACTAATTTTATAAATATTGATTCTATGAAAATTATCAAATATTTATGTTTTCAATTTTTTTTACAAAAATACGATAATAAATTGTATGTGGAATTGCGCAACCGCAGTTACATTTGAGATTATGTATTTGATTTACATTTGAGATTACCAAGAGACAGAGAAAAAAGAAAATAAGTATGCGGTAACAACTAATGGTAATGGGGATTCATAAAAATAAAAAGTAGTTCTGTTTATTTTTTAGAAGCAATCTGTAAAACAATGTATTTTTTGTATTCTGAGTACACTCTTTTTCTCACTTGAATTTTTTTCTCATAGGATTTTGCTCTTTTAGATTTTTAAAGAGAACCTTTTTTGTGAGATTCTTCATTTTAAACTTGAATATTTTATTATCTAAATATCGGAGGAAACATGCATACCTTTCAGTTAGATGATGAATTTTCTTAAATGAAAAAATTCATTTTATATAATTATTAGAGCAGGTCTAACAGTATCCTAGTGTGTTCCTTATAAATATTTCTTAGTGATTTATGATATATTTTTCTATTTAAACTCCAACAATAATCCTTATACCCATTCCTTATTATTATAATAATAATAAATTTGGAAAAAGAAGGACAAAAAGTATAATGAAGAGAGAGAAAAGAAGTTAAAAGAAGAAGAGGGATGACTAGTAATTCCTTACAAATAAGCTATAGGATGGATGTCCTAGTGATTTAACAGCAAGTCCAACAATGTCCTAAATATTATCTAAATCAATATTTAGGACATTTGGTCACTTTTTGTGCTCCAACAATGTCCTGATGGTGCTTAAAACACTAGGACATCCATCTTATGCCTTTTTTAAGGCACTTCTATACTTATCCTAAATCATTTTTAACAATCAAAAATTAACTTTCCTCATTTTCTACACTTCTTTCTCCTCTCTTTTTTCCCTTCCCTCCAATTCTAATTCAAATATATTATTATTTTAATTTATAAGGCATAAGTATAAGGCATGTTGTTGGAATTGATACACAAAAATCATGACTTAAATCACTAGGACACTATTGGCCTGTTTGGCAACGACTTATTTTAAGTCCTTAGAGCATCCCCAACCACGTAGAACCCTTAGCTAAAAGTAATTAAAATATACTATAAATAAAAATTATAGAAATTATGTAAAAAATTTCAACTCCAATGGGACATTACTCTTGTCTATATTTTTAGCCAACCTTTTGATGTTGACTATATTTGTCGTACCTATAGAGACTTGTAAGAAGATTACACATCATCTCTTACCATATTCAAATGATATATTCTATTTATAACAACTTAAAATAATAATAACTTACTATTTTTTAAAATATAGCCAATCAATATATCAAGTACCTTTGAAGCACAACGCCTTATAGGTTCAGTAAATTTTACATAATCAGTATTTTCTATCATTTTAGCCAACCCCATTGGAGATGCTCTTATGGACTTATTTTCGGGTAAAAATTTCATATTTTGATAATTTTTTTTATACAAGTATTTAATGTATGTTTGAGATTCCATAAATTGCAAAATAAAGTTATTTTTTTAAGAAAAAAGTTAGGAATCTCTAATTTTATCTTAAAATAAGTTGACTTATTCTCGAAAATAAGTTCTCCTAAACACCCTATATATTTTATTATATTTATAGAGCACCAACTAGGACGTTGTTGGACTTGCTCTAAAGAATCATTAGGACATTGTCGGAGTGTCATTTTGTACCATATTCCTTATATTTAAACTTTAGACATTATATAAGTAAGAGCATCTCCAAGAGACTCTTTATATAGGCTCTTAACTTCAAAAATAAAGAGCAATTGTTAAAATAGAGCTCCAAGAGACTCTTAGTGACTCTTTATAAACTTAAGAGACCTTAAAAGTCTCTTCTCTCTCCTCTATTTTAAGAGCCTACACATGGCTCTTAACTAGTTTTTATTAATAAAAAATTCTTTCCCTCAAAATCATCCATTACTTTTCTCTTTCTTTCATTTCACTTTCTCTCTCATTTTCTCAGAGTGGGGTCCAAATATGAATAAAAAAAATAAAAAGGAAATATAAATAGCATTGTTGGAGTTGACACTCTTTATAATGTCCTAACTTACTAGGTGATTAATTATTTATAATATGTTTAAGAGCCAACTAGGAGACTCTCGGAGATGTTCTAAGCTGTTGGACTTGCTTTTATATTGCATTACAATTTATGAATGAATGACTTCTCCTTTAACAAAAAAAAAAAAGAAAAAAAAACAAAAGTTGCACTCGGTGTTGTGCGCATAGTACCTTCAAAAGCTAAAATGGAAAACGAGAAATGGGAAGCGACTTTACTAAAAAGTTTCACATGAAAAAGTTTCACATTAGTATCTATGTATTTTGAAACAGTTTCAAATTTGTTTTCCTTATTTTTATTTATGAATTTATATGTATATATGATAATCCCATCTCATCAATATCAACCAATTATTTGGAAATTGTTATAATAATAAAATGATGATTGTCAAAGATACATGAGCATGTGAAAGTGTGAAGGAATTCTATAACCGCATTCTACAGCCACAATCAACAAACACTGCAATCAACAAACACTGCAGCCTACAATTAGACTACGACTTTCATTCAGTTTTCATATGTAAACAAGATATTTAGAAAGCCCTATAAATAACCCTTCACTTGGTAAAGGAACGATACAGATATAAGCACTATAAACAATTTATTACCTTCTCTCTCTACAGCAACTAACATAATCATAAGCCTTAATTGTGTCTACTTTTCTTTCCATTATTAAAAGCATACATCATTCATATTATAGTATTATTGTACAACACGTTATCCGCACGAGTCTCTGCCCGAGTAAGTTTTGTTGAAGTAAGGAGGTACTACTCGAGTAAAGTTTATTAAGGAAGAAGGTACTGCCCAAATAAGTTTTATTAACGAAGGAGAATGGTGAATCTTGCAAAATTAGATTTTGTTGCTTTGGATGTGTCTGGGGATAATTATCTGTCTTGGGTACTCGATGCGGAATTACACCTTAGTGCTAACGGGCTAAAGGATACCATAGAAACAGGAAAAACCACAACTGTTGAAAAAAATGCCAAAGCAATTATTTTTCTTAGGCACCACATTCATGAAAACTTAAAATCTGAATACCTCACAGTCAAAAATCCACTCACCTTTTGGACCAATCTCAAAGATAGATTTGACCACAAAAAACTTGTCCATCTGCCACATGCCCGTTATGACTGGATCAATTTAAGGTTACAAGATTTTAAATCTATTGCTGAATATAATTCTGCATGGTTTAAAATAAGCTCAAAGCTAATCCCGTGTGGTGAGAAAGTTACTGATGCTGAGATTATTGAAAAGACCTTTTCGACCTTTCATCCCAACACTATAATCTTGGCATAACAATACAGGAAACGCAATTTCTAGAAATATAGTGAGCTGATATCTCTCCTTCTTGTAGCTGAGAAAAATAATGAGTTGTTGCTGAAAAATCATCAGATACGTCCCACAGGCTCTGCCCAGTTACCTGAAGTACATAACACGTCATTCCAGAAGAATGAGCGTGGGAAAGGGCATAGAGGAGGACAAGATTATGGACGACATCGTGGACGTGGAAATTTTCGTGGTCGATTTCGAAATAAGTATAACTCTGGCCACCTGAAGTGGCAACGTGATGGTTACAACAACTCTAGTCACCAGAAGTGGCAAAATGAGGTGCCAAATAAAAGGAAGGCACCACAGGAAGGGGATACTAGAGATATATGTTTTAAATATGGGGCTCATGGGCATTGGACTCGTAATTGTCACACACCCAGACATCTTGTTGATCTTTACGAGTCATCTAAAAAGCAGAATAGACAAAGGGTGGAAACAAATTTGGCTAGCTTTAATGATGAACCAATCAACAAGACCTCAAATGAACTAGACACTGGCGCTAACCTTTATTATGGCTTAGATGACTAGTCTTCATATGTATTTCTTTGAATTCATGTTCCTTATGTATCTGCTTCAATTTCATGTTTTTATATACTTGTTTTATGTTCTTGCTTTAAGCACATGGTTTGCTTTAATAAAATTATTGTTCACTGATATATGTGCACAACATAAAATATGGGAGATTTATGCATTGCTGATTGCGCCACCACTCACACAATTCTACAAAATCAGAAATACTTCTCAAAGTTTACTAAAACCAGCTCACATGTTTGGACGATTTCGGGTACTTCAGATATAATAGAGGGTTTTGGGAAAGCTAGTTTTATCCTACCAAATGAGACACAAATTCAAGTGCATAATGCTCTTTATTCTAGTAAATCTACTAGAAATCTTTTCAGTTTTAAAGACATCCGTATTAATGGTTTCTACGTAGAAACTACTAGTGAGAATGAAAAAGAATATCTCCTTATCACTTCAATTACCTCAGGCCATAAGAAGATCTTAGAAAGATTACAATCAATATCTTCGGGATTATATGCTACAAATATTAGAGTCGTTGAGTCTCACAATATCTTCATTCCAAAAATCATAGACCCACAATCACTAACCCTTTGGCATGAAAGACTTGGTCATCCAGGAGTATCTATGATGCGTCGTATAATAGAAAATTCCATAGGACATCCTCTTAAGAATCAAAAGGTCATACCTCAAAATGAACTTCCCTGCTCAGCATGTTCATTAGGAAAACTAATTGTCCGACCATCTCCAGTTAAACTTCAAACCGAGTCTCCAAGTTTCTTAGAAAGAATTCAAGGTGACATTTGTGGTCCTATTCATCCATCATCTGGCCCATTCAGATATTTCATGGTTCTAATCGATGCATCAACTAGATGGTCTCATGTATGTCTGCTCTCTACACGGAATACAGCCTTTGCCAAACGACTTGCTCAAATAATCAAATTACGAGCTCAATTTCCTGACCATCCCATTAAATCAATTCGACTAGACAATGCTACTGAATTTACATCTGCAAGTTTCAATAATTATTGTATGTCAGTAGGAATCTCAGTCGAATACCCTGTAGCTCACGTGCATACACAAAATGGCTTAGTAGAATCTCTAATTAAAAGGCTTCAACTTATTGCACGTCCCTTACTTCTAAGAGCAAAGTTACCTACATCTGTTTGGGGTCACGCAATACTTCATGCTGCAAGTATAATTAGGATAAGACCATCTGCTTACCACAAACAATCACCCCAACAGTTAGCTTTTGGACAAATTCATAATATCTCACACTTTAAGGTATTTGGTAGTGCTGTATATGTTCCCATTGCACCTCCACAGAGATCCAAAATGGGTCCACAAAGAAGAGTAGGCATATATGTTGGTTTTGACTCACCATCTATCATAAGATATCTTGAACCATTAACTGGTGATGTGTTTACGGCTCGTTATGCTGATTGTCATTTTGAGGAGTCTGTGTTCCCTCCATTAGGGGGAGATAATGTTTTGCATAAATTAAATTCTGAACTATCATGGAATGCATCAGGATTAAATGCTATTGATCCACGTACTAAACAATGTGAATATGAGGTTTTAAGGATCATTCATATGCAAAATATTGCTAATCAAATGCCGGATGCTTTTAATGATTCTAGACTTATTATAAAATCGCATATACCCGTTGTTAATGCTCCGTCCAGGGTTGAAATCCCTATTCATAAATCAATTCCTGAAGAATTGGTTGGTGATTCAAAACCACGCCAGAAGCGTGGTAGACCTATTGGTGCGAAAGATGTTGTACCACGAAAACGAAAATTGAATGGACCTGCCCTTGAAGTGGCAAATGTTCATGAAGTAGCTACATCAAATACCCTAGAAGTGGTATCACCTCCTGAAGAGGTGCAAGCTCCTGAAGTGGTTGTGACAAAATCACCCGAAGCGGTATTACCTCCAGAAGAGGAATTTGCCCCTGAAGTGGCACATGCTTCCATAGAAGCAAAGGTACCTGAAAATTATGAGATCTCAAACATAACGGAAAATTATTGGATCGTGGGAGTAGTGAGGTTGATGATGTATATGCTTTTTCCGTGGCATGTGATATTATTATGAACTCCGATCCTGAACCACAAAGTGTGGAAGAATGTCGACAAAGAGATGATTGGCCAAAATGGAAAACTGCAATCCAGGAAGAATTGCAATCCTTGCGCAAGAGAAATGTTTTTGGGCCTGCAGTCCAAACACCTGGTGTAATCCCCATCGGGAATAGATGGGTGTTTGTACGAAAACGAAATGAGAGAAATGAAATTGTGAGATATAAGGCCCGGCTGGTAGCCCAGGGATTCTCTCAAAGGTCTGGATTTGATTACCAGGAAACCTACTCTCCTATAATGGATGAAGTCACTTTTCGTTTTCTAATGGGTATGGCTTGTATGGAAAGATTGGAAACTCGTCTTATGGACGTTATGACAGCCTACCTTTATGGATCACTTGATAGTGATATTTATATAAAAATCCCTGAAGGATTAAAGTTAGAGGAAACTAAGCCTCGACATTTGTACTCAGTTAAATTACAACGATCACTTTATGGTTTGAAACAATCTGGTCGTATGTGGTACAACAGGCTTAGTGAATAACTATTGAATGACGGGTATATAAATAATCAAGTGTGTCCATGTGTGTTTATCAAAATGTCACAATCCGCTTTTGTTATTATTGCAGTATATGTGGATGATTTAAATATTGTAGGTACTTCTGAAGATATTACTAATGCTGCTAACTATTTGAAAAATGAGTTTGAAATGAAAGATCTTGGAAAGACAAGATTTTGTTTAGGTATACAGGTGGAGTACTTATCTTCAGGCATATTTGTTCATCAGTCAACCAACACAGAAAAGGTTCTTGATCGATTCTACATGGACAAAGCTCATCCACTAACGACACCGATGATTGTTCGATCGCTAGAAGTTGAGAAGGATCCTTTCCGTCCTAGAAAAGAAGATGAAGATGCACTTGGGCCTGAAGTTCCATATCTTAGTGCAATTGGAGCTCTTATGTATCTTGCAAATAACACACGACCTGATATTGCATTTGCTGTGAACCTGTTGGCGAGATTCAGTTCTGATCCAACTAAAAGGCACCGGGATGGTATCAAACATATATTCAGATATCTTCGTGGGACAATTGATCTTGGGCTATTCTTCTCAAATAATTCAAAATCGTTGGATATGCGGATGCTGGGTACATGTCAGACCCTCATTTTGGACGATCTCAAACAGGTTATCTATTCACATATTGTGGCACCGCTATTTCTTGGAAGTCTACAAAACAGACTATCGCGGCAACTTCATCTAATCACGTAGAGTTACTTGCAATCCATGAAGCAAGCAGAGAATGTATTTGGTTACGATATGTCATTCAACACATTCGAGAATCATGTGGTTTATCAGGTATCTCAGACAGTCCTACAGTTATGTTTGAAGATAACTCAGCTTGTATTAAACAACTCAAGGAAGGCTACATCAAAGGGGATCGAACAAAACATATTTTACCAAAATTCTTCTACACTCATGAACTACAAGAAAATGGTGACATTGATGTACAACAAGTTCGCTCATGTGATAATCTGGCAGATTTACTCACAAAGTCTCTTCCCACTTCAACATTTGAAAAGCTGGGAAATAATATTAGTATGCGAAGATTGAGGAACTTGATACATCAAGATGTCAAATTGTGAGACGTTTTATTCAGGGGGAGACAATACTCTTTTTCCTTCGTCAAGGTTTTTATCCCACTGAATTTTTCCTTACAAGGTTTTAACGAGGCAGTTAATCTTTGTAATAACTCACATTTGAAAATCAAGGGGGAGTGTTATAATAATAAAATGATGATTGTCAAAGATACAGGAGCATGTGAAAGTGTGAAGGAATTCTATAACCGCATTCTACAGCCACAATCAACAAACACAGCAATCAACAAACACTGCAGCCTACAATTAGACTACGACTTTCATTCAGTTTTCATATGTAAACAAGATATTTAAAAAGCCCTATAAATAACCCTTCACTTGGTAAAGGAACGATACAATTATAAGCACTATAAACAATTTATTACCTTCTCTCTCTGCAGCAACTAACATACTCATAAGTCTTGTGTCTACTTTTCTTTCCATTATTAAAAGCATACATTATTTATTGTACAACAGAAATAATTTGGGTAACCTTTTTGGGCTCTGGCATTTCTATATTTCAAAATTATTTTATGGTGTAAAAAACTGTTCCAAACTACAACTTATTTTCACACTACAAATCTGGGTTCAACTTCAACTCCCCTCTCACAAGCCTAACTAGAACATTCATACATACACACTCGGTGACTGTCATATATAGCGCGCCAAAACCCTCCAACTGCTCTTTCATTCTGTATCTACAACACAATAATTTCAATACATACAAACCTCCTCTCCTTCTTGAATCAAAATAACAGACTATTAAATCATGGGCAAGCAGAAACAACAAGTGATTTCTCGCTTCTTTGCACCCACCCCCAAAACCCCATCTAACCCTACCCCTCAATCTCCAACCCCACCTCCCAAAATCTCCACAACTGTTCATTTCTCACCAGCCAAACGCGCCCTTAACTCCCATTTCACTAAACCCTCCAAAACCCCTAAACTCTCTCCACATACCCACAACCCCATTCCATCGCTTCACCAGAGATTCCTAGACAAGCTTCTAGAACCTTCTCATGACCTTCTAGAACCTTCTACAAGTTCCTCACTTGTGGGCCCTTCTGTTAAGTACACTCCATTGGAACAACAAGTGGTGGAACTTAAAGCTAAGTACCCTGATGTTCTTTTAATGATTGAAGTTGGTTACAAGTTTCGATTTTTCGGACAAGATGCTGAGAATGCTGCTAGGGTTTTAGGGATTTATGCTCATATGGATCATAATTTTTTGACTGCTAGTGTGCCTACTTTTAGGTTGAATTTTTATGTTAGGAGGCTTGTTGGTGCTGGATATAAGGTTGGTGTTGTTAAGCAGACGGAAACTGCTGCGATTAAGGCTCATGGGTCGAATCGGTTAGGGCCATTTTGTAGGGGGTTATCGGCATTGTATACTAAGGCTACGTTGGAGGCGGCTGAGGATGTGGGTGGGGGAGAAGAAGGGTTCGGTTCGTGTAGTAATTATTTGGTTTGTGTTGTTGAGAAAGGGATGGATGTTGAGAATGTGGATGGTGGGATAGAGAGTGGATGTGATTCAAAGATTGGGATTATAGCGGTTGAGATTTCAACCGGGGATGTTATTTATGGGGAACTAAATGATAATTTTATGAGGTCTGCGCTTGAAGCTTTGCTTTTGAGATTGTCGCCTGCTGAGTTGCTTCTTGGAGAGCCCCTCTCGAAACAGACCAAGAAGGTGACTTTAGATTATATGATCTTGTATATTTAGTAAGTTTGTGTCTTTTTGATTGCATAGGGAATATTGGATATGGAAGTTCTTGAATTTATTAGGTTTTTTGTTTGAAACGGTTTAGACACTTTTTGGAATGGAGTTGGTCATATTAAACGTACCCTAATTTATTTTCATCAACAATGTCAACGTGAAGGTAACATTTTGGGTAGTATATTAAATAAAAGAAATTAAAGCATGTTGTTACCATACGGTATAAGCGACTTTATCCGTTGAAGGAAAGTGCAAAAAATTGGATAACAGGTAACAATGAGCATAAGAAACATTAATCATGCATTATTAGGAATACAACAATGAGTTGCGAAACACTTTGATGTTAACTGTAGAATTTTCATAATGTAAAAGGTGAATTTGACTCTAAAGAAGCAAAGCTTTATCTTTAAGCTTCCAGAAGAGAAGTGTATACTGGTGAAGACGTTTCTACCAAAATTAGGCCCACCAATTGTAACAACAGAAAGCATTTGTTTTAGTCATTTATTTTCTGTAAAGGAGATATGTTCACAAATTTGATATCGGAGTAATCTTACTATTTTAGTTACTATACTTTATTTGTAGTTACTATTAACGTATGCTGGACCAACCTCAAACGTCCGCGTGGAGCATATGTCACGAGATTCCTACAATCAGGATAGTGCACTTGCTGAAGTAATGTCCTTGTGTGATGACAAGAGTGAGAGTCAAATGATAAAAAACTTTCTAAAGGAAGAAACAGAGGCGAAAATACAGGCAGCTGACTGCATGGCAACTGAGGTATGGTTGAATATTGGTTATACACTGTGCTAGGGCGAAAAGGGTTGCTTGTTAAGCTTGCAATCTATGTAGAATTGCAATATGATTGAGTTTTACCTTTTTCTGATCTAGGAATAAAAAATAAAAAAAATAAAAGAAACTCTTTTTGCCTTCCTAAATTATTTTTTTTTCGCATTATGCTTTGCATCTTGTGCAAAAACAATGCTTACATGTGCTTGTCTCTGTATATATATATGTGTGACAGCATGTCTCTGTATATATGTGTGACAGTCTAGAAATTTAGCAGGGATGGACCCAAGGGGGGGGGGGGGGGGGTGGTCCCTGGCCCACCCTGAAATTGCCAGTTTAAAGCATATATATGTATGCTGGAGTCCTCCTGCAATTTGTAGACTTAGCGTAGTTGGTCTTTTCTTGTGATTTTCCACACCAGACCCTTGCCTCATCAGTTTTTAGCATTGTTTCAGTAACTTTCTTTTTTTTTTTTTTGATAAAGGGAAAAAAACTGATGAAGAGGAATTGAACCTGTAGCATCTGCCATCTGTTTAGTGATGTTCTCAAATGTGTAAAGACAACAAGGGGAAGAACCATCCTCTGTTAATCATTAACTTTTTTTGACAATTTTTAAAATTACAAATATCCATCAACCATTGTCACAAATATTTTAATTCTTTTTTAGAAGTTTAAGTTGAATTTTTGCATTAAGAGGATTGTAATTTTTGGATCCTTCTCATAGACGGTCCTGGGTCCTTTACTGGATTGAAATATGATGTTTGAAACGTCTACTTATTAAAACTACTAGCATGTTTTCCAATATCCATGTAACTCTAGGGCGTGCCCTTTCTCCCGTGAGATCCTGTTTGCATATGGAATTATATAGATTTAAATGCATATGCAAATGTGTCAATCCGACTGTTTGTATACACCATGATGAAAAAAATGAAAATATAAGTGTTATGTTTGATGATGTGGGTTGTTTAGATAAATTCAGTGTGCATGCTTATGCTTCGGTGGATACTGATTATTTTTTTTCAAGTGTTAATGTTATTGGCAGTTGTACATTTTCTTCCCCTTATCTTATTATTAGTTATAGTCACTGTTGAATTACACCTTATTTTTTCTTTTTGTATATGAAGGGGATTACAGATATGCCTGATATGGTTGTCCAAGCATTAGCCTTGACCATTCGTCACCTGAAGCAATTTGGGTTTGAGAGAATTTTGTGTTCCAGAGCTTCATTTCGACCCTTATCTGGCAGTATGGAGATGACCCTGTCTGCCAATGCTATGCAACAGTTAGAGGTATGTTGATTTTTGATAGTTAAGTCAAATGGTAGGTGTTGCAGCATCACTTTTATTATTTAACTTCTGTGTTCTTCACTTGTGATGGCTTATGTCACCAACTGATGTGATTGATCAAAATTGCTAAATTTCTGATACCCCATTGGCGCACTCTATATTGCAATATCTGCAAAACTCTTATATATAAATTTTTAGGCATATCTGTTGAGGGTAAAATGTGCTAACTATGATACTTCATATCTGCAGTAATTAATATCTTGCCTTTTATGAGGAGAAAGTTGTACGATTGTCAATATAAGATATTCGGCCTTCATTATCAATTAGTTTAACAAATATTGTTAATTGTTCTGTTTAAAATGTTTTTTAATGATGAGTGTACCATTCCACTTTAGATTTTGAGGAATAATTTTGACGGGTCTGAGTCCGGATCCTTGCTGCAATGTATGAACAACACACTTACCATATCTGGATCAAGGATTTTAAGGCACTGGGTATGGATGCCTTGATCTTTTTAATTAATTGATTTCTTGATTCTTACCGGTATTTAGTTTTTCATGCATTAAGTTCTGTAACTTCTGTTTGTGCAGGTGACTCACCCTTTATGCAACAGAAACATGATACATTCCCGTCTTGATGCTGTATCTGAGATTGCCGAATCCATGGGTTCGTACAAAGCTTCTCAAGATATCAACATTGATGAGGGGGACTCTGATGTTACTATTGTGAGACCCAAATTACATCATGTTCTTTCTTCAGTTTTGACTTTCTTAGGAAGGTCACCTGATATTCAGCGTGGCATTACAAGAATATTTCATCGAACAGCTACAACATCAGAGGTTCTACCGTATTCTTAGCTGCTATTTTATACGTTTATCTAGAAGTTTGCATATTATAGTATGATGTGTCTTTTTCCTGAATTTTAAAGTATTATTTACGCACTAACCTGTTAAGACATGGGATAGTGGACAAGATGCTTAGATTAGGTTGACATCATCTATATATGCTTATTAATGTACATACTTTTGATGGAAAATCATGACAGTTTCTGCATTTTATTGGATGGACAGTTTGTTTCTATTATTCAAGCCATCTTAGTTACCGGAAAACAACTTCAGGAGCTTCATGTTGAGGAAGAAGGGAATAAGACAATATCAGGAAAAAAAATTGTGCACTCTGTGTTGTTAAGAAAATTAGTTATGACAGCTTCATCATCCAGTGTGATTGGTGTTGCAGCAAAACTTTTGTCGTCCCTAAACAAGGATGCTGCTGAGAAACAGGATCTTCAAAATTTATTTATCAGTACTGATGGACAATTCTCAGAGGTTGAGCAGTTATTTTTAGAATAATAAAAAATATATTATAGTTCTTTGTATAGACTTCTGTTTTCATATTTTTTATTGTTTATCCTGACCTTTAAAAAAAATATCTCGCAGGTTGGTGAAGCAAGAACAAAAGTTCAGTGTGCAAAAGAAAAATTAGACTTACAGCTTACTTCCTACCGCAAACAGCTTGGCAAACGCAATCTGGAATTTACAAGTGTTTTGGGGACAACACACTTGATCGAGGTACCACAGTAAATTTTGTTACTGTTTACAAATCACAAGCTCAAATACTTCAATTTAGTTTGTGAATTATCTGTCAGTTTATATTATCAAGTATCTTTACCTTACATTATCTTAAGTTGATGCCTATGCTGCTGGCAGTTGAAATACATTGCATTACTTTGAAATTTTCTAGACTTTAGTGCTAAATTATTATATTGCTAACCTTCCTTAATAAGCTGCCACGCATCATATCACAGGCTTTCCGTAATGTATGAGGCTGTCTTTCTTTATAACTCATGCTTTTGCTATCTAAATCAGTGTAACTTTGTCACAGCTGCCTGCAGATGTGAGAGTCCCTTCCAACTGGGTGAAGGTAAATAGTACCAAGAAAACTATACGTTATCATCCCCCTGAAGTATTGACTGCTCTGGACCAGTTGTCACTAGTCACTGAGGAACTCATTCACATCTGCCGAGCTGCTTGGGACAGTTTTCTTAAAGAATTTAGTAGACACTACTCTGAGTTCCAAGCTGCTGTTGAATCACTAGCTTCTTTGGATTGTCTACATTCACTCGCCATTCTTTCAAGAAATAAGGTTGTCTTACAGCCTTTAAGCTTATTAAACCTGTACTGCTTCCTGCACTATTTGTTGCTATTTTTTTTATTTTATATTTTATATATTCTTGGTTGCAGGGTTATGTCCGTCCAGTTTTCGTGGATGATAATGATCCTGTTCAGATATCTATCCGTTCTGGTCGTCACCCAGTATGTAAAATTGCAATCTGACCCTCGTGTATACTCTACTTTCTCTTCTGTACCATCTGCATCACAATTTTAAATTTAGTCTTTTCAGCTGTTTTTAATTTTTTATATGATTCACTGTTACCTTCTGCAATTGACCAGGTTCTCGAGTCTATATTACAAGATAGTTTTATACCCAACAATACAAACTTGCATTCTGACAGCGAGTACTGTCAGATCATCACAGGACCAAATATGGGTGGGAAGAGTTGTTATATTCGCCAAGTCGCTCTTATTGCTATTATGGCTCAGGTAAAAGCTATTTTAGATGTTAGTATTAACTTTTTAAAATAGGTTTTATGTACATGGAAATTAATTTAATTTTGCTTACGTTGCTAATTTGTAACTACAAATTATTAGTATTTTGTCAAAGTGGTTTGAAGATCCTTGTAGATGCTACTAAACTATTGTGGTATGTGTGTGGACTTTGAATAGAGGGGTTGAAAAGGGATTTACCAAAGAAAAGATGAATTTATGCTTTATTAGGTCTTGTGATGCAAAAAATTATAGCAAAGCAAAATGAATTATCTATCCGGGTCCATGGACAATCGGGTGAAGAAAGATGAGATAAAGCAAGTGCCCATGCTTTTGTGTTTTTAGAGTAGAAAAGTATGTTGTTGCTTACGGCTTCTATGTCAAAGTGGGATTCACTGCATCTGTATAACATTTGATGGCCAATAGGGGAAGCTTGCCTCTTCTATTTTCATACACTTGACATGTAATTTGAATATTTCTTTTTCAGTATCGACTATTAAACTGAATGTGAAGGAAAAGAACTTATTCGTATAAAAATGGCTCAGATTACCAAATTTTCAAGCCTTTTGTGATAGACGCAGAATAATTTGTCTATTGCGCCTCCCTTGGGAAGTTAGAATGATGATTGTACATGGACACTTTGGGAGGAAACTGAAGCGTTTCTCTGGGTTTTCTTCCTTTTTTGTATCCTAAATATTCTTTAGATAAAGTACTCACTGTTTGTTATTAGTATTATATTCAGAATAGTTTTTCTATGCAGTCTCTCATTTTCAAATAATTGCAAGATGAAGGCTTGCCATGACTGTATTTTAGTCTGAAAGTTTTCTTGTAAGTTCGAGTTAAAACGTAGCATCCTTCTGGATCACGGATTAATGTAATTTGTTTTCTGATCCCTACAGGTTGGCTCATTTGTACCAGCGTGTTCTGCAAAGTTGCATGTGTTGGATGGCATTTACACTAGAATGGGTTCTTCTGATAGTATTCAGCAAGGAAGAAGCACCTTTTTAGAAGAACTGAGTGAGGCTTCAAACATACTTCACAACAGTTCACCCCGGTCATTGGTTATCATTGATGAGCTCGGAAGAGGCACTAGCACACATGACGGTGTAGCAATTGCCTACGCTACGTTACAGTATCTACTTGAGCAGAAAAGATGCATGATTTTGTTTGTCACGCATTACCCTAAAATTGTTGACTTGAAAACTCAATTTCCCGCATCCGTGGGAGCATACCATGTTTCATATCTGACGTCTAAGGAAGATCCATCTACAAATATAAGTAACGATCAGAGAATTGACAACATAAACTATGAAGATGTCCTTTACCTTTATAAGCTTGTACCTGGTGTTTCGAAGAGTAGTTTCGGGTTTAAAGTTGCTCAGCTTGCTCAGGTTGGTTGCATGTTCTGGTCCCTATTAATAAACCAACTTTTGACATCGAAAATTTGTCTTCGGGTTAGAGTTAGTAAAAATCTACAAAAACAACTGGTAGAGCATGGAAAGTTTTAAGGTGAAAAGTATTACTAATCTGGTTTGCAAACTTCTCCTGATGCGGATCTGGTGAAAAGCATTAACTGAATTGACCATTAAGTTTGTTTTTTCTTGCCTTCAATTTTTATCTTGTAATTTGATATGTACTGTATACTCAACTGCAGCTACCTCCTTTGTGTATTAGTCAAGCTGTTAGCATGGCTGCAAAGCTTGAAGCGGCAGTAAGCAACAGAAGGAAGAACAGGCTGGCATGCACTCACTTGAAAGAACCATTTTCACTGGATAACAAAGCAGAGCATGCACCAACGAAATTCATGAGACTTAATGGTGATACCTGTGCAGAAGAAACTGAGGACCTAAAAGAACTTTGTACGGCCTACAAAGAGATCTTTTTGAATATAAAATTAGCTACCTCAGTAGATGATGATCTAGAAAAGAGCTTTCAACTATTAAACCACGCTAGACATCTTGCATTGGAGTTGGCAAATAGGTAAAGAATATTTTTCCACTTTCTCATTTTCTTATCTAGTGACTTGTCTATTTACAGAGTAATCTTCACTTTGTCAGGCGCTTGAAGCTGTTGATAGTATTGTAACTTTTTTGTATGTACCTTTTTTTTTTTTTTTGGGGAAATAGGATTTTTAAATTTCTTTGACAGAATTAGTCTAACTGAATGATTTGTCTAGTGAAACCCCTTGATAATGCTTGTATGGACATTCAGCTTGATTTGGTTGACAAATGATGCATGAGTCTGCTAATAGTCCTGCTTTTTTTCTTTCCAATAATCTTTGCTTTACTTTCAAGTTGCAAGTGCGTGTAAATGTTTCCTTTACGTGAACAGTTTCGTTTACTTATTTTTCCAGGTAATTGCAGGCCTTTGTTATCGATATTAAGTAAAGACAGCTGCACTCATGGAAATGGAGAAAAAGCCATGTACTTTCCTGTAAATACTGTAACGGTAAATTAGTATAGTCGCTAGTAGTAATCTTTATTCCTTGTCTCTGATTATAATGCTAGCTTGTTTTCGTCTAATGTTGTTCGAAAACCACCCCAGCTTGTATTATAAGTTGCTCTTTTTTGGTAGTTTTCAGTTAAAATGTACCATCCAACCTGAAGAGCATGGGATTAGTACTGTGATTTGTTGATTTAGGCACAAATTTGATAGTGTCCTCGAGCAAGCCATATATTTGATTCTTGAATACATGATAAAATTTAAGTAACTATTTAATTTTGTTTTTAATTATCTAAGTAATATATAGCACATTTGTATTTGGAATCCAATCTACAGCCTCTAGCATTACTCTCTGACTTGTGGAATTACTCTCACCTCGCAGTAAAGTCGTAAGATGTTCACAAAACTGTTCAGACTTCCAAGAGCCAATGTTACTTCCTTTCCTTTAAAAAAGGAAGAGCGGATGTTACTTTCAGCTTTTTATATATGTTCAATTGCTGAGTATTTTTTTCCCTTAATAAATATATGATATTATGCATTATACTTTTTTGATTGGTTGTGATAAATCATCAAACACTTTGTAACTAAGGAGTCATTTGTTAAATCTGAATGACAGTTTCTGGATGATTAAAATTCTGGATGATTAAAATTTTTGAATGCTGAATGAACAAATATTGTTTGATAAAAAATTTCTGAATGATGATATTTATATATTATATTTTATTTAATTATTCTTATGTTTATTAAACAAATAATTTAGATAACTTAAAAAAAATTATAACACTCTTTGTTATGCAGTACTATAATTAATATTTTTTGTTATAATTATTTAATTGTAGAAAATTGAATGTAATTGAATAATTCAGTTGCATAATTATGTTAATAAGGTTGTTTTGATTAAAATTACTCGTTGGAAAAATGACATATTAAATCAGTATTAATATATTTAGTTTAAGATAAAAATTAAAACAAAATATCACATATTGTTTTTTATAGAAAATTACTTACTACATATAAAGCACAAGAAAAAGCAATTAGCTCCCGTGTTGAGTATACCCTGGGCCATCCAGCTTTAGTTTTATGACCCAATCATCCAGACATTTTGTTTGGTCTCGTTCCTTTGTTAACGAATGACTGAATGAGGCCTAAGAGAAACGGCTAGAAGTACAGAGTCAGAGACTGTTGCAAATTAATTTGGAAAACAATTTCGTCCCTTAATTGGTTAGCTGAAAGTGTTATGCAACATCTGAAAATAATTTTTATTTATAGGGAATTTACATTGCAATAGAATATCTCACTATATTAGAGCATCTCCAACCTTCACTCCCCATAAAAGTCTACGTGTCATCATTTATAGAAATCCTTCAAAAAAACCACCACTCCAACCCATCAACCTGTTAGCTATAATTTTAGAAAACAAGATACAGATCTCTATATTTGGAGGATATCCAAAAAATTATACATGACATCTAAAAATATCACATCCACTTATATTGTGACACGTCATCAATTTAGTTTAATCTTATATATATTTACTAATTGAAATAACAATAAAATACTTTTTTTGAAATATAGCTAACAATTATAGCTAACACCATTGAAGTACAACTCTTTACAGGTTCAGTAAATTTTACATAATCATTATTTTATATTCTTTTAGCTAACCATTTTAGCTAGTACCGTTGGAGATGCTCTTATATCCTATTATATAAAAGTGAGGATTAATTGATTCCTTCTTACCAGTAACATAATAAAATAATATTAATTATGTCTTATTATGGTATAAAAATAAAAGAGATGTGCAATTAAACAATGACCAACATATTAAACTATGATACTGAAATTTTTTTTTTTTTTTGAACTTTATGATACTGAAATATGAAAAATCATGAAAAAATGCAAATAAAAATATCTTGACAGACTAAATTTCTCAAACCAAGAATCAGACCCTAAAACCCACCAGATGTGCAATGATATCCGTGTGTCCATGCCTATCAGTATATCACCAAAACAATAAAAAAATATATATATCACTTGTAATTTGTAAAATATCTAAAGCACTTTGTTAGTTGTACAGTACTTTTAAAGAGACTCCGATGTCGGTTACTGTACAATATGAATTTATATTTGATGAGCTTTGAAGGTAAATGCGAAAGTACAAAGGAGCGATGCTTATATGGACATGTTAATAAGGAAGTAAAGAAATCACCTTTAAAACATCTGCATTGTTATCAGTATCTGTATTATTAACGATAGTTCAATCTTATTTATCTTTTGTCTTCTGTAAAATTGTTATGTTATCTTGTCTTGTGTAAGGTGATTATGGTTTTTATCTTTTGCTAGCCTCTGTTCAGTCCTTGTAACAGCTAATGTTCTTGAGTAGTGATAAAAGAAGGGTAAGACTATGTAGTCAACAGAACAGATCTTTATTGAATCAATTCAAGTTCTACAATTCTCTCTAGTGTTGTTTTCTTCATTATGCAACTGCAACTGTAAAAGTATTATGGTATCAGAGCTGCAAGTGTTGATAGCATAAAGAAAATCACCTTTTAATCTGTTTATTATCACCAAGGCTGTCCATAGATTTAATCATGACAATCGGTAGTAAATTTTCGTTTACAAACCTCCAAAACCCTTTGTTTATTCACCCTTCTGATGGGCCTACATCCATTAGTGTAACTAAACTTCAAGGAGCAGCTGATTATCGCACTTGAAAACGTGCCATGGAGATTCAATTAGCTTCAAAGAGAAAATTGGGATTTGTTGAAGGCACATAACTCGGGAGCACCACAAATGTCACAGAAGGAATTCAGTGGGATACTTGCAACAATATGGTACTGTCCTGGATACATAACAATATCAGTGATGCAATGAAAACATCGGTATTGATCATCAACTCAGCTGTAAAGATCTGGAAGCAGCTTGAAACGAGATTCTATTTGAGTAATGGGTCAAGAAAGTACAAACTTTGCAAAGATTGTACAGTCTCAAACAAAATAGTAAACCCCTAGTTGAATACTACACTGTGGGATGAATTGGAAGCCATGAGTGGTCTACCCACCATTGTTGCCTCGACAGACGAAATTAAAGCCCTGATGAAAGCTATTCAGGTACAAAGATATGAATCTCGCTTGTTTTAGTTCTTGAATGGATTGAATGATAACTTTGGACCACAAAGGAGCCAACTGTTAATGTCATCGTCATTACCAGGTGTTGAAATGGCTTTTGCAGCCACTTAACAAGAAGAATCACAGAGAAACACCCTGCAAATTCCTGGTGAAGAAGAAATCTCAACCATGTTTAGCAGGGAAGTGAACGTGAACACACCCAAACAAGTGGTGTGCACTGTATGCAAACGTAAAGGCCACCTGGCTGACAAGTGTTGGACAGTGGTGGGTTATCCAAAGTGGTACAGCAAACCGGTTAAACCCACAACAAGAGGATAAGGCAATGTTGGTAGATGGAATGGACAGAGAAACTCAGGAAGCAGAGTTGGAAATGCTCCTCGGGCCAACAATGTGTACTGTAGTGGAGGTGACAGAGGAGACAACTCGAACATGGTCATTACACATCAACAGTTCAAACAGCTACTTAAACTGATTCCTGGAAACATGAGTGCTCAAACTGTTCAAGAAGATCTTGACACCCCATTTTCTGGTATGTTTACAAGCAATCTCATACATTCTTCAGCACAAGATTTGATAGTAGATTCCGGTGCATCTGATCATATGGTATGTTCTTTGAGTTTGTTGCATAACATTAAGTCTGCACCTCCACACCTCACAACTAAATTACCTACTGGCGCCATTGCACACATAACTCATACCAGTGACACCATTCTAAATTGTGGGCTTGTATTGCTGAATGTTTTATTTGTACCTCAGTTTATACACAATCTGTTGTCTGTCACTAAACTCAGCAAAGATAACAAGTGTGATGTATTGTTTGGTGAAAAACAATGTCTGGTTGTAAATTCAGATTCCAAGGAAACTATATGTGTTGGTCAACTTAGAAACAACCTATATTATCTGAGTGACAAGATCTCAATCCCAGTTGAAAGTAAAGTGTGTAATGTCACATCTCAGTCCAACTCGAATGTAAAAATCAGTGATATCTACACCAATTGACACAATAGGTTCGGACATGCTTCAGATTCAGTTCTCAAATATGTTGATTGTGTGAAACCCTTTATCCCACATCAGCCTAAAGTCTGCTTGATTTGTCCTATGTCGAAGTTCACAAAACTGCTTTACAACTTGAGTAATTCACATGCCTCAAATTCTTTTGATTTGATTCATATTGATACCTGGGGACCATACAAGGTTTGTACCAAGCAGAAATATAAATACTTTTTGACCCTGGTAGATGATCATTCTCGAATGACTTGGATCTACTTGATGATTCACAAATCAGACTATTCTCAAAACATTCAAAAGTTTCTACAACTATATTGTCAATCACTTCCAAAGTTCAATCAAAACTATTCGAAGTGACAATGCACCTGAATTCAGTGATCATGTCTGTAAGAAGTTTATGTCTGATCATGAAATAGTCCACAAAACATCATGTGCTCATAGGCCACAGTAAAATGCTCGAGCAGAAAGAAAACATAGACATGTCTTGGAGGTCGCACGAGCTTTGAAGTTTCAATCAAACTTGCCGCATCCCACTGGGGCGACTATGCTCTGGCTGCTGCGTACATCATAAACAGAACACCTTCTTCTATTGTGAATCATATGAGTCCTTAGGAAAAGCTGTTCGGGAAACCCTTTGACTACAATGAGTTGAAGGCATTTGGTTGCCTAGCTGTGGCTTCACCTCCAGGAATGGTCACTGACAAATTTAAACCTCGTGCTATTCTTTGTGTATTTGTGGGATATTCAGCTGCTAAGAAAGGGTTCAAACTCCTTCACTTGAGTACAATGGTGTCTTTCACCTCCAGAGATGTGAAATTCTACGAGTAAATATTTCCACTCAATGGTGGCAAACCTGATCTCTATATGACCCCTGTTCTAGTGGTAGTAGTGCCTGAAAATGCTCCAGTCTATGATTGTGATGAGTTTTCCCAACAGCTAGTTCAAGCCCAGCAAAATTCTGACACTTAAGAAAACTCTGAAATTACGGTTCCTAGTCAACCTCCTGGTGAAAATGAGACTCCACATACAACTAAGGATGACACATCATCCATGGAGGTCAGAAGATCACATAGACTGAAGAAAATGCCTGCTTGGATGGAAGCCTATGTTACACAACCGTATCTCACACCCACTGCTTTGTGTACCACTGTAGTGAATCAACCAATGCCATCTTCTTTTCAGTGCTTGCTCACTACAATTGCATCTGTTGAACAGCAGCATTGGATCGATGCTATAAACATGGAATTGGAAGCTCTAGAGGCAAATGACACTTGGGAAATAACAACACTGCCTCATGACAAAAAGGCCATCGGGAGCAAGTGGTTGTATGAAACAAAGTTTAAGGCAGATGGGAGCATCAAAAGGTACAAAGCTCGTTTGGTGATCTTAGGGGTAAGCAGGTCAATGGCATTGATTATGAAAACAGTTTCGCTCTAGTAGCTAAAATGGCTACTATTCGAGCACTCTTAGCAGTGGCAGCGGTCAATGACTGGATAGTGGTGCAAATGGACGTTACAAATGCCTTCTTACATGGTGATTTGGAGGAGACTGTGTACATGAAGTTGCCGTTGGGGTATACACACATGGGATGCAGAATTTCAAAAGGTACTGCTGTCTTTGCAACCAACACAACACCCATGTTAGGTCCAATATGTTTATAGAAGGGGGGTTGAATACAAACGGTACTGTTTAATCGAAATTTGTCCGGATAAATTTAATTTATATTTTGACAAATTTGAGCGGAATTAAATGAAACAAAATTCAAGTTGGATATAAAATTATATTAACTTGAGGGGTTTGTTACAAATACAGTACATAAATTATATCTAGTTAATAAAAACAAATTAGAAAATTCGACATGAATTTTTCTAGATTTGTTAATAAAAATCGAGATATAGATTAGGAGTAAAAACTCGCTAATAGTACATGAGTATCAAGTAAACAAGTTCTATCGGATCAGATATTAAAAATAAGATGAACTTGAATTTATACAAATTTATTTCTCTTGCTGTGTTGTTCTTCAATGAGAGAGAATGGAGCTTCTTGTTTTTAGATGATATATTCCGTGTGTTTTTTTTATCTGGCCGCCTGTCTTGAATTATATACTCTTCTGCCTCTTTTCTTTTTCATTTGTACTGCCAAGACAATCGGCAAGACAATCTGCTCTTCCAAGACAATCAGTTTTGTACTGCCAAGACAATCGACAAGACAATCCAAAACCACCAAGATAATCAATTTGTACTGCCAAGACAATAGGCAATACAATGGGCAAGACAATCCAAGCTTACCAAACAATCGGCAAGACAATTGAGATTGTCTTGTTAAAATTAAATAATTCGGCTGTATGATTGATTATAAACAAAAGTTGAACTGCTGTAAAAGAAGACCAGTCTCAGGGGCAGGGAGTACAGGACACGCGCGGCTGATTGTGCTGTTTCATCGGGCGCGTGTTGTACACTCGCGCTAAATCGCGTTTAGCCGACAGCAAGATAACATGTGACAGTAAGCATGTGATTCACAAGTTGTCATTTGAATTGTTCTTTTTTTGACTCCTTTTTCATGCATGCTTGTTTTATACTTTGCTGTCATTTTTTTTTCTTTTTGTCGACAACATGTACAAGCTGCAATCTAACTTCCTTTTGTTTTTTTTTATTATTCTTTTGTTTCTTTTACTTTTCTTTTGATTTTTATTTTCTTTATCTATTGTATTTAATTTAATTAACTTGATTAATCAATTAATCATTTAAACGAATAATGATTAATTAATTAATAAACTAATTAATTAAATCTAATAGATTAATATATTAATTCAAAATTAATTAACATGATAATTAATTTAATAAATAAATTAATTCGGAATGAATTAATTTATTAAATTAAATCAATTACATAATTATATTAATTAAAAGAGAATTAATATAAATCTTTTGACAGCTCAAATCTTTTCTCGAACCACTGAAAGTAATAAAGAATTACCACCGAATTTTTGTTGACGCTCGATGCACGGTCTGGTTCATGAGCGACTAACTCCAACGGCTTTTCTTTATTTTTGACTCTATGATTTGGTTCCTTTCTTCTCTTAACATACCAGTCTTGACAGCTTGAACCATTGAAGTTAATGATAAACAGCCACTGTTTAATGTTGACACTCGATGTACTGTCTAGTTCATGAGTGACTAATCGCAATGACTGTTCTTCATATATTGACTTTAAAATCTGGTTCCTTTTCTTTTCTCCTCTCTCTATTAACTTCTTCTATACTGTCTCTGTCACTGTCGAAATCTCTGTCACTTTAAATGAATCTACTTCTTTAACGAATACTTCACTGAGGCTTGATTAGATGTCTGAATTTCTTTCAATGTAGTAATTCCTCAAGTCTGTAGATTGTCCTTGATCTTTTTCTTCTGACAGATAATACTATCTGAGATTCCTTGTGACAGCCTATATACTATTTACTATTACAATCTTGTTTAAGTGAGTTGTATCCTCGAAATACAAATAGGCTACGTCATATGCCTTTCAATCTCCCCCTATTTGTTTGTTAGACAATAACAAGCAAATACCTAGAGGATAACTCAACTAACTTACTTAAACAAGAAAAAGATAAAACTTTTAAGAACTAAGTAAATAATACAAAAAAAAATTTCTCTGGTTTAGATTTAACAATTCCAGAATCTTCAGTTGATGAAATGATAGATGATTGTTCCTCTAGCACTGAACTGATCTTCAATAGATAACTCATCTTCATTTCTGATTCTTCATATCTCTACCTGATAATCCTTCACATCTTACTTTGGTGATTATTAGCAGTTCTTGATTTACAATCACTTCCCATTTCTGACACAGCTTTTCTCACTAAAGAAAAATAGCTGTTCCTACTATATAGACAATGGTGAATCAATACCATTTCTATAACTTCTGGTGAATTTACTACTCTTCCACTTAGCCTTTATACATAGTACATTAAAAGACTAATAGAATAGTATTGTGATGTAATTCTCCTTATATCTCCACTTTCATAACGAATGAAAGTTCTTTTGCTTCTTCATCTAAGGCTCCCCCTTAGTAACTAGACTTGCTTCTCATCCTAAGCACAGTCTTTACTAATCCCCCTTTCTAACTCACCCTTCTTTTACTTGTAAGCTTGAATATATCTTTTTCCAATATATCTCACCCCTTAGTTGAGGAATCCTCCAATCAACTAATTGACAAAGTAGTTGATACCAAATTGTTTCCAATTTTTACCAATCGTTTGAGTACATTGAAATCAATTGATAAAGCTTTGTTAGAAAGGAAGTTTCATTTTCTTCCTCACTGTGAGTGTGTGATAGTGTTTAGTGTACCTCACAAGTGTTCACTCTTCTCTCCACTCATTTGTGTTGAGTGTCTCACTTCTCTCTGCGTTTACACTCTTGCTCACTAGTGTTTCACTCATAGCTCCAACATCCGTTAGTGTACCTGCAAAGAAAAATCACCCTAGCCCCTTCAAGAGAGGTCAGTGGTGGTGCAATGGGAGTTCGCAAATCCCAAATCCTCGTTGGACTCGTCAGGCGAATCTGTGTCATAATCTACAAGTTGCTAATTTCCCTTTTTAGGGTTTTCAGATTTGAATTCTGAGAAGGTAAACAATGATCTATAAATGTAGAATTGAGATCAAGATTCCCTTCTAATGTCTGTGAAGACATCACCTTATTAAACTCATCAGGTAAAATCTGAATCATAGTTCACAAGTTACCGATCCGCACCTATGCCGGATCCGTTACCCGCAGGATCCAGAGATGTTCCCTCTAGGGAGTTAGATAATGATCTTGTTGAATTTTGCATTTGAGATCAATACCTTCTTTCGAGGTCTGTGAAGACTCTTAGTTCATTAAAGAACCTTTAACTTATAATCCTAACCGTAAAATGGTTGGATTACAGGTTTCCGTCAATTCATCCTTAGTGTGTGCAATCTCACTTGTGCATATGAAATATTTTGGATAGTGTAAAAGGTAGTGACTCTCCAACTGAATATCCCACACTTTCTTATTTGCTGCATCAAGTGCATTTACTCCCTGGTGACCTCTAGTCTGATAGGTTACTTCCGTTTAGGGGGTAAATCAGAATGTGTTTGAGTTTAACTGTAGTCTGGGATAAAAGTTGTTGGGTTTACAACCTTATGACTAAACATGTGAGAATACAAAATTCCATGTAGATGAACCAGCATCACAGAATATGAGCAACATAGAGATAGAATGCATTTTTAACATTTGAAAAATTTTCTAAGAAAATATTGCATTTTATCTTAAGAGAAATGATGTACAGTTGTGATTTCAAAAGGTTGAACATATAAGCAATCACAACTGTAGAAAGAGATTTTGAATTTAGGGAAGATAAAGATCCTGAGCCGGTTTTACAAAACAAGAACATAGACAAAAATCCAATTAATAAATATTAATCGAATCAATGTATGTTAATGTTTAAACCAATACAAACAAAACTATTTTATCATGTTTTAGGTCCTGTAAGATAGATACCAACTATTAGAAATTGTTAGCACTTGATAGGTCTTGTCTTCCAATTGTTAGATCCTGAAAATCAAACATTAGTTCCTAACCAATTGTATAGACACATACCAATTTGATACCAACATTGGTCAATTGTTAAGTCCTTAACACGAAGATCTGTTAACAGCAATCACAAAACAAAGATTTATACTTAAACTGCAGGTTTTGTGTGTGTTAAGAAGAAGAACAACAAAAGAACCAAATACAGTGACCTATTTGTTAGTTTTGCAAGTATAGTGACTAAACTGTAAAAACTATACAAACTATTTATATACACATGAAAAAGAATATACAAAAATAAGAAATAATATATATAATAATTATACAAAATAAAAACTATAAGAAAAGAAAAATTTGAATCAAATAAAATAAAAAATAAAAAATAAATAAACCTATACATAAGTAATAATTTACATAGCTTAAACTATAAACGAACATACGACTAAAATAAAAAGACGAGCACTACAATACATGTTAAATAAGATTAACATTTAAAAATTGCAGTACATGTACAAAAACATTAAGTATATACAAGAGTATTTATAATAGGTTAGCAAATCCATATATTTTCTGACAAAACAACTTTTTACTAGAAAATTATTTAGAGAGAAAATATGATTTAATAAACTATCACAAATATGGCAGCTATTTTAAAATAATAAAATTTTCAACAAAAATAGCTTCCTCAAAAATTCTAACTAGAGAATTAGAGAAAAATATTTTTAGAGAAAATTATTATTCTAAAATAAAGAAACATGGATTAAAACATTAGAATGATTATGACAATTCTTTTTAGAAAGATGACAAGATAGAATTCGAAAAGAATGTCATACCAGTTACTTAGCGCTCAAACCTTGGCACCAACTTCCACGTTTCTTGTTGTTCCAGATTCACAATTGCTTTCTCAGATTCCTTAGATTCTATACCTTGATTCTGAGAGACCCTTTTTGTTCTTACTCCAACATCTGGATCACCAATGATCAGCTCTATTCCAAACACACTGTCTGAGAAAGTTGGATCTTGATGAATCACCTTGTTCTTCATTGTGATGTTGTGTTTGACTAGTGAATCCTTTGTTTACTTCCCTCGAGTTATTGCGAGAATGACTTGATGATTATTTTCCAGTGACATTGGTATTGCAAATAACAAAATTGTTTCTACCACTATCACTTGGATAATTATCATCATTAACATTTTAAACTTATGACTTCAAGACAACTCCTCGATAACAACAATTGTTAACTCCTAACAACTGTTTGTTGGTAGACAATCTTGGTTCTAAAAATAAACTTGATTACCAAGACTGTCTTGTCTGCAATCTTAGAAATAATTTTCTAAGTCAAATACACCTTGATCCATAGTATAAATTATTATTTATCAAAGTGATTTGAAGCTTGCAAATAAGCATAAAAATTATTCAAAGTAATTGAACTATGGTAACTATAGATATTTCAATATCCATAGTTCTACTTTGAGAATTTTATACCATGTATAATAATATGAGTGAATTGTAAAAGATATAACAATGATTACTTAGAGGAGTTCTAAGTAATTTCACACATATCAATATATCTAACAATTAGTTAGTAAATAGAATTCTAACTAAATATCATTAACTGATATAAGTTAAAACTTCAGTACAACCAATTGTTAGAACCATGATATTAATTATAGTGAATTTCTGAAAATGGAATATTGAAAAAAAATTCACTAGAATTAACATCTGAAAACTAAACTGAAAACCAAAAAAATTGTTAGGTTCAATTCAGTTCGTTGTATATTTATTTTGATGAATATGAGGTACAGAGCAAATACTTAAATTGAATTGCTTCAAGTTCCATAACTCAAATTAATCAAAGTAAATAATTAAATAGATAAATACTAAATCTCTATGAGTTAGATTTTAGCATTTAAATATTTAAATTATCCTTAAATAATCACCACTAAAATATATTGCAATTATACACATGGCAATCATTCAACTGATAATTCTCAGTGTGAGGTCTGGATGTAAATAAGTTCACAATTCCTTTCAATACATACAATTGAAAACTTGTGAGCTTATTCAAGAATTACTTAACAGATGGGATATACAAATCATATAGCATTAATAAAATCCCAAGTTTACAAGCCAATCTTGAAAAATTAATTTCATCAAGTGATTTAGCAAACGTGTCTGCAAGTTATTCTTAACTAAAGACATGCTCTCAAAAGAATTGATACCTTATGCAAGTTGCTTAGTCCTTGAGTGTTTCACAGAGTTGTTGGATATGAAATTGATTCCTTGTGTTCTTCTTTCGTACAACTCATTTGATCTGTCTCTATGTAGCAAAACATGTCAGAACTGATGTCTCTAGGGTACCATCTCCGTAGATTTGGGTCCAACTTAAGACATCTGAAAATCAAGTGTAATAACTACAAGAATAGATTCTCAAGAATCCACTTGGGACCTTGCACATTTGCATAATTGAGAATAAAATATGTGTGTAAGTGATCTATTAGCAATTGAATAAGATAATGAGCTGATGATAACAGCAAATATCTTGATACCAATTTATAGCTAGTAGACCAACATGTAATATAATCAAGATATCATTGCACATATATATCATTTATGTTTGTGCCTAAAGATGTAGAGAGTTCTATAAATGTGACACCAATTGTTAAAAGATACCAACTGTTAAAGATTGATACCAAATATTAAATTATAGGTAGGGTGTCATACCATGTCTTCCATGCTTGCTTGAGTGATGATACCAGTTCATACTAACCTGTAGAGATTTTCAATTATCTCACCAACTAGGAGTGCACTTGTTCACATTCCTCTAGCATCCAGATTCAGTAGATCCAGATGTCCATTATAATCATGAATGTGCAGCAGGTGCCTGATATCCTCAAGTCTTGTCACTGGTGCTTCTTGTCAAATATACTGTTTGATCAAATTGTAACCTAGCATCCAGTTTGGCTTTGTCCCACATAACAATGCATTGACATCATCGAGGTAGACTTCTGGTTATCCTTGTACCAAATACAGCCTTGTTATTTGGTCTAGATACCATCTTCCCTTCAATCTGCCTTTTGTACTGATTGAGATCATCTTGCATTGCAATCACTCAACCTGGATCTTTCAGAGCTTTTGTAGCTTTCTTAGTTTCTTCTAAAAGAAGACTAAAGAAATAATCATTAGTACTTGAAGCTCTGTTAGTCTTTTACTTCCACCATTAGAAACATTAAGAACTAGAACAAAGAGTTAATTGAGTCAACACTCTTTGTCTTGGCAGACATGTTCTCATAGTGTCCTTTGACTTTCAGTGTGGTGTTGAGTTGACTAGATGATCCTTCTTTTGCTCCCCCTAAGCTGTTGCTGGGTTTACATGAAGATTCTCAATGTTGACATTGCTTGGATCTGAATCATCATTACCATTGACAGCTGGGAGCTAGAAGTCGTTGAACATCACTAAGACTTTCAATCACCTTCTGTTGATTAATAACAATCACCCAGTAGGCTGTTAACTCCACTGAGTAACCAAGGAAATTATCCTCTTGAGCATTAGCTGATTGATAGGATGCTCACTTTCATTTATCATTGCAAAACAATTTTTTTCATACTTGTGGGGTCTTCCTATATTCCTTACTGATCAGGGTTTAATCATGTCAGTAGCAAACTATCGACTGCTTCGGCATTAATACTCTTGAAGGTGCAGAAATCATCCAGAACACTAATTGATAGGTCCTGTAATCTGGTCTCCAAGTTGTCATAGTCAATTTTGCTTCCTGACACTCTTCTAGATATGATCAATAACCATCAGTGGTGTCTTGTCTTCAGATTGTTTGAACAACAACTTGTTTGTGGAGAGAAGTCATCAGTCATCACCACTTAAGGTATATTTTTCATTGATGTAGAACTTCTGTGTGATGCTTCTTTGACTTCTCTTTAAGACATGCCTCATAATTTCATTTTACTTTAATCTCAGATGAGGCAGTCTCCTTTGCTGATTCGATTTTCAGGAAAGAATCTCTTGATTTGACATTCAGGTGAGAGAGCTCCTTATGTCATAGCTGAACTCTTGTCTGATGAAGCTTTAGATTTGACCTTGTTGACTTCACCTTTGACTGAGATTCCATGTCAGCTACAGATAAGTTCTCTTTCCTTAATCCTCGAACAGTAGGCTCTTCATCTAATAAAAGATGCTTTATTACTGACAACATTCCTTAGCTATTGAATATCCTTGACCCTAGGTCATACCTTTGCTGTTGTCTCCAAGGGATGAACCACTTTGCCAGATACCGTCACCACTCTTGATAGCAGGGCTCTATCTTCGGTCATATGCCTTGAACATCCACTGTCCAGAATCCACATAACACGATGTACCTGTTACACACCCTGCAATGCTAAAATAGTTAAACCCTTTTTGGGACCCAAATTTGATTTGGTCCGGAATATTTAAAGTATTGGCCTTTGTCAGGAAAAACAACATTCTTAATCTTAACACCATTAGTCAGCAAACATTTTACCCTATAAACAGATTTGACAATCTTTTGTTTCAGTTTAGGTATCCATGTTTGTTTAGTAACAATATCATTGACTGGACATTTGACTTTGTAAACAGCCTTCATAAAACTTTGTTTAGGCTTTGGTACAAATGTCTCTCTCCTAACATAAGGAGGACCAGCAGTCTTTGATCTAACATTATTCCTGTTCATATGTTGTCGAGGAGCATTCTTATTATCACATGCATGATTACCATTAAAGTAAGCAGACATCACATTAAAAGCACAAGACATACAGTTGATAACACCACATGCTTTATGATTAGAATCAATGATAGGCATGTTACTCATGCTAGACATGTTATTGTTCTGCTTCAACTTATTACCACCTAATCCAGTCTTAGAAGAACTAGTTGTTTCAACAACCTTGACTGGCACTTTAGGTACATCTTTCTTGGATGAAACAATTTTTGGATTAGTGTCCTCAACAGATTTAGCCTTAACAAAGACTGTGACATCTTTCTTGGATGAAACATTCTTTGGATTAGCGTTCTTAACAGATTTATCCTTAACAACGACTGTGCCATTTGCACTGTCCTCATTTCTCATTTCTTCGTGGATAACCATAGAAAGAATATCTGGTGGTCCAGCATCAGATTTTTTAAATAGAGGTTCTTTAACATTCTTGAGTACATGTGGTATTCCCATTTCTTTAGCACTAACAGGGTTAGGGGAATTTATGCCCAATGATCCAACAGCTTCATTGTAGCCATACCCTATACCCGTTGTTCGTTCTATAACTTGATTGTTAAAAAACTCTTTGGAAACTTTAACAGAATTATAACAAGCCCTGACCTGTGTTTCAAGTTCAGTAATTCTAGCCATTTGTTTGCCTACAACTTCTAGAATAGATTTCTCCTTTTTATGAAGCATTATTATTTTATCTCTTTGTTGATCTTGATTAATATGCACCTTTTTCAATTCTAACACTTCATTTCCAAGTTTAGTGCTTAGCAGATCTAGTCTTCTATATCCAGTTTGTGTATTATCTAAGGAATTAAAAAGACTACGAATCAACTCAGGGTCAGAAGGAGTTACCGGTTTGTTATGATGATCAGATGCTCCATCATTTGCCATCAGCGCAAGATTTCCAACTTCTTCATCTTCACTGTCTGTGTCATCCCAGCTTTTGCCTTGTACCACATAGGCCGTGTCTGTGTTCTTCTTACCAGATGCATACTCTCTCCTTGCATCTTGTTGAGGTTGATGACACTCAGTTGCAAAGTGTCCAAGTTCATTACATTTAAAGCACCTAATCCTGCTTTTATCTACCATTCCAGTTTGGTAGCCACCCCTTGTGCTACTTGAGGAAGAACCTCCTCGCTGGAATCTATTGTAGTTAGATTTGAACTTGAACTTGGGATTCCTCCTAAATCTGAAGTTACTGAATTGCCTCACCATCATAGCCATTGACTCATCTTCCAACTGATCCAGCTCTTCCAATGAGTAGAAATCTCCACCATCCTGACTGACAGGTGTATGACCAATCTCAACTTCAACCTGTTCCTTGTCAGCGCTGCAAGGTTGAACAACCTTAGCTTCCAATTCCTTTGGAGTCTCAACCACTAGAGCTGTAGAAGAACTTGGAACCCTACATTCACCATGAATTTCTTTCTGTTGAACTTTTTCCAACTCATAGGTTTTCAAAATGCCGAAGAGCCTTTCAAGAGTAATTTGATTCATGTCTCTGGCTTCTCTAATGGCAGTTATCCTGTGTTCTAGGTGAGTAGGCATGGTCAGTAGAAACTTCATGTTAATCTCCTTTTGTGTATATTGCTTGCCATGGATTTGCAAGTTGTTGATTATTTTGTTATACCTTTCAAACACTTCCGGAATGCCTTCATTAGGGCCAGCTCTAAAGTGTTCATACTCAGATATTAAAATTTGAAGTCTGTTTTCCCCGACTTCATCAGTTCTTTCATTAATAGTCTCAATAGTTTCCCACATGTGCTTTGCAGTTTTACAATTCATCACATGACTGTACATCACAGCATCTAGGGAATCTAATAGTATGAGTCTCAATTTCTTGTCTAGTCCTGCATCCTCTTTTTCATCAGGAGTATAAGACGCAGGGTCTTTTTCATGGGTTCTAGCAGGTGTTGTAACAACTCCATCAGTAACAACTTTTTGTTCAATGACCATAGGAATTTTAGGTCCATTTTTCAGAACACCCAAATATTTAGAATTTGTAACATCAAGAAACAGCTCCATTTTATTTTTCCACATATCATAATTATCTTTATTAAAGATAGGAATCTTAACAAGGACTTTTGAAGACATGATGAATTTTTAAGTGAGTTAAAAATTCGAAATGGATTTTTGACCGAATAAAAATAGGATCTTGATTTGTGTATCAATCAATAGGCTCTGATACCAATTGTTAGGTCCAATATGTTTGTAGAAGGGGGGGTTGAATACAAACGGTACTGTTTAATTGAAATTTGTCCAGATAAATTTAATTTATATTTTGACAAATTTGAGCGGAATTAAATGAAACAAAATTCAAGTTGAATATAAAATTATATTAACTTGAGGGGTTTGTTACAAATACAGTACAGAAATTATATCTAGTTAATAAAAACAAATTAGAAAATTCGACATGAATTTTTCTAGATTTGTTAATAAAAATCGAGATATAGATTAGGAGTAAAAACTCGCTAATAGTACAAGAGTATCAAGTAAACAAGTTCTATCGGATCAGATATTAAAAATAAGATGAACTTGAATTTATACAAATTTATTTCTCTTGCTGTGTTGTTCTTCAATGAGAGAGAATGGAGCTTCTTGTTTTTAGATGATATATTCTGTGTGTTTGTTTTTTGATCTGGCCGCCTGTCTTGAATTATATACTCTTCTGCCTCTTTTCTTTTTCATTTGTACTGCCAAGACAATCGGCAAGACAATCTGCTCTTCCAAGACAATCAGTTTTGTACAGCCAAGACAATCAGCAAGACAATCCAAAACCACCAAGATAATCAATTTGTACTGCCAAGACAATAGGCAATACAATGGGCAAGACAATCCAAGCTTACCAATACAATCGGCAAGACAATTGAGATTGTCTTGTTAAAATTAAATAATTCGGTTGTATGATTGATTATAAACAAAAGTTGAACTGCTGTAAAAGAAGACCAGTCTCAGGGGCAGGGAGTACAGGACACGCGCGGCTGATTGTGCTGTTTCATCGGGCGCGTGTTGTACACTCGCGCTAAATCGCGTTTAGCCGACAGCAAGATAACATGTGACAGTAAGCATGTGATTCATAAGTAGTCATTTGAATTGTTCTTCTTTTGACTCCTTTTTCATGCATGCTTGTTTTATACTTTGCTGTCCTTTTTTTTTTCTTTTTGTCGATAACATGTACAAGCTGCAATCTGACTTCCTTTTGTTTTTTTATTATTCTTTTGTTTCTTTTTCTTTTCTTTTGATTTTTCTTTTCTTTTCTTTATCTATTGTATTTAATTTAATTAACTTGATTAATCAATTAATCATTTAAACGAATAATGATTAATTAATTAATAACTAATTAATTAAATCTAATAGATTAATATATTAATTCAAAATTAATTAACATGATAATTAATTTAATAAATAAATTAATTCGGAATGAATTAATTTATTAAATTAAATCAATTACATAATTATATTAATTAAAAGAGAATTAATATAAATCTTTTGACAGCTCAAATCTTTTCTCGAACCACTGAAAGTAATAAAGAATTACCACCGAATTTTTGTTGATGCTCGATGCACGGTCTGGTTCATGAGCGACTAACTCCAACGGCTTTTCTTTATTTTTGACTCTATGATTTGGTTCCTTTCTTCTCTTAACATACCAGTCTTGACAGCTTGAACCACTGAAGTTAATGATAAACAACCACTGTTTAATGTTGACACTCGATGTACTGTCTGGTTCATGAGTGACTAACCGCAATGACTGTTCTTCATATATTGACTTTAAAATCTGGTTCCTTTTCTTTTCTCCTCTCTCTATTAACTTCTTCTGTACTGTCTCTGTCACTGTCGAAATCTCTGTCACTTTAAATGAATCCACTTCTTTAACGAATACTTCACTGAGGCTTGATCAGATGTCTGAATTTCTTTCAATGTAGTAATTCCTCAAATCTGTAGATTGACCTTGATTTTTTTCTTCTGACAGACAATACTATCTGAGATTCCTTGTGACAGCCTATATACTATTTACTATTACAATCTTGTTTAAGTTGAGTTGTATCCTCGAAATACAAATAGGCTACGTCATATGCCTTTCAACCCATGTTAGTGTGTCCTCTTAAAAAATCGTTGTACGGCTTGAAACAAGCACCGAGAAACTGGTTCTCCAAGTTGTCAACCACACTGGTCAGTCTTGGCTTTGTGCAATCAAAAGCTGACTATAGCTTGTTCACTCTTACGAATGCCAGCTCGATCACTCTTGTTCTAGCCTACATGGATGATCTTTTGATAGAAGGAAACTCTGGAACTGAAATATTTGATCTCAAGAGGATGCTCTCTAACAAGTTTTATATGAAAGATTTGGGTAAACTCAGCTTTTTCTTGGGTCTTGAAGTGGATAGAAGTGCTGCTGGATTCTTTATGTCTCAACACAAATACCTAATTGACATCCTTACAGAGTTCAACCTGCAAACTGCTACACCTATGAAAATTCCTATTGATATACATCTTAGTTTGACCAAAGAAATGGGCAATCTAATGAGGGATCCACATCCTTACCAACGTTTGTTGAGAAAGCTCATAAACCTCACGGTCACTCGGCCTGATATTGTGTTTACAGTACACATTCTTACTCAATTTATGCAATACCCATGTGAGGCTCATATGCAAGCTGCTATACATTTGCTTAAGTATTTACTTGGAACTGCCTCTCAGGGTATCTTGTTAGCATCCAACTCAGTTGTCCAGTTGCACGCATATAGTGACAGTGATTGGGCCACCTGTCCAATGACTAGATGATCCACTACTGGCTTCTGTGTCTTCCTTGGTTCCAGTCTAGTATCCTGGAAAAGGAAGAAGCAAGCTGTGGTTGCACGATCATCCGCCGAAGCAGAGTATCGTGCAATGGTGTTAACCTCCTGTGAAATTACTTGGTTGCAAGCCCTGCTCAAAGACTTGGGCCTCACTGATCTTCCTCCTGCTGTGCTACACTGTGTCAACAAATCAGTAATTGCAATAGCTGCCAATCCAGTGCTCCATGAACTCACCAAGCACGTCGAAGTGGATTGCCACTATATTCGCGATAAAATCAACTCAGGCACTATTACTACAGTCCATACCTCAACACACTCTTAAATTGCAGATGTCTTAACCAAAGGCCTCTCAGCTAAGCAGCATTTTTATCTATTATCCAAGATTGGAGTTCAGTCTCGACCTCACACCACCAAGCTTGAGGTGGAGTAATAAGGAAGCAAATAAACCACCTTTAAACATTTGCATTGTTACCAGTATTATCAAGGTAGTTCAGTCTTATTTATCTTTTGTCTTGTGTAAGTTTCTTATGTTATCTTGTCTTGTGTAAGGTGGTTATGGTTCTTGTCTTTTGCCAGCCTTTGTTCAGTCCTTGTAACAGCTAGTGTCCTTGAATAATGATAAAAGAAGGGTAGGACTATGTAGTCAACAGAACAGATCTTTATTGAATCAATTCAAGTTCTACAATTCTCTCTAATGTTTTCTTGCTTTCTTCACTATGCAACTGTAAAAGTATTACATGTTTTTTTTTTGCCAAATTATATGGAGATGTTTAGTTGAACTGCTACTAAACAAAGGCCTGGACAAATAGTGTTAAATCAAATTAAGCATGTCAACTAGATTTATGACAAATAATAAAAAAATCTAAATAATTTAATATAAAATAACAAGCATGTTAAATACATTAACAAGGAACCGTTGGATCATTTAAAAATATATTAGAAAGTGTATTTGGTTTCAAATAATAAAAAGAGTATTTAATGATATAAATCAAAATAAGTAATTTTTTTAAAATTGAATAAAATTTTCAACGTAAAAATTCATAATTACATTTTTCTTTTAAGGTAGTTTCAATTGTTAAATAATGATTAGTTATCACTAAGTTAAAAAATTATTTTGTAAGATTCATGTAGACCGTCCAAATTTAGAGAAAATTACCAAAATAATCATTTCTGAGACTTAGTGGCCCAAAATAATGATTTTCAGAAATTTGGCCCTAATTATCGATGTAACACGCTACTCCGTGTAGCATGTCCCGCCTTCCACTTCATCTCTCTCTCGCTCGATCTCTGTCCTCCTCCATCTCTATCTCCTTTCTATCGCTTTCTCCCCCATCTCATCTGTCTTCTCTGGCCCCACAAGGGCTCATCTCTTTGTTCCGACCATCTCCCCTCGATCTCTCTCTTCTCACTTTAACACTCCGTCCGATTAGAGATTTAAGAGTTTTCCGGCAACTAAAGATAATTGAAGATATGCTACCTCCAGTAGTAGCATATCTTGAAACACGGAATTGATAGAAGCGTATTCGATGCTGACCCGTTACACCCAAAATCGTATCTTGAGGATACGTTAGACGAAGTCGCGTATCTCAAAACACGCCACACACAATAGTGTGTCCCATCGGTATTTTGGACCAAGTTTTTGAATATCCGTATTTAGGGTCTTTCAAGTTGGTAGGACCTTCACCCCCAAATTTATTGTTTAGAACTCTAGCATATATATTAAATTGAGCATCTAAAATCTAATAAATATCAATTCCTAATTTTTTCACTCCAAATCGATTATGTAATTCTTTCAAATTTAGAAATTTTTATTCTTCCTGTTATTAAAATATAATATAGGTGTCCCTCTCATTTATTTACATATGCAATGACACGGAGAAAAGTAAAAAAAAAAAAAAAAGAGTAGTGAGACTATTCTATATTTAAAATATAAAGTAAGTATAATGGATTTAAATAGTGGGTGTAGTTAATTTTTATATTATGAAATTTTACCACATTTGGAAAGCTTAGGAAAATAAAGAATTAAAAGGGAATTTCGAAAAACGAAAGTGTAAAAAATGGATGAAATATGTGGAGTATTTAATAAAAGTCCAATTTAACACCAATATATTTAACACGAATATAATTAATATAAATTATAAAATTATATAATGGACTTAACTACCGGCTTATTAAACATCAATCTGCCCTTCTATATAAACGATGTGGGACTACTTCCAACAACATTTGGTACATGTTTCCAATAAATTTTTTAAAAATGAAAGATTTCAAAAATAATTAGAAAATTTTTAAACCAAAAAATTGGAAAAAATTTCTCAAAACTAGTAAACCTTTATTTTTCTATACCTTTTTTCCCCAAACTTATCCACATCCACGCGAAAAAAAGTGAAAAATATCCACAACAAATTTTTAAATAAAAATTAAGATGTGAATGGGTTGAATGGAACAGAATCAATTACTAAAACTGGGGAGTATTTACGGTCGTTTCATCGCAAAAATGTGGACAAAATAAAATAAATGGAAGTCGAACTAAATTTAACACAAATAACCTTATTGAGTATTGACACACGCGAAATTATTAAGTGCATAAAAGTAAAAAAATAAAAATAAAAAATTTGAGGAAAATAATAATAATAATTAAATATTACTAAATAATTACCAATTGACCTGCGGGTGAAGTATAAAAATAACCGTTTTTTAGAATCTGATAACAAAAATACCAATTTGGCAGGAGTGTGGTGAAAAATAACCATTGGAATACGCAAATGGCAGTTGGGTATCGATAATACAAAAGATACGCATTAGTTAATTGGGTATTGAATATGATACGCATAAGTAGGTGGGGTAATCAAAATTTTTTTTATGCAAGATACGTTAGATTAAAATGCGTATCCCCAAATACGCATACTCTGCTTCGGTAATCAGTATCTATACAAACATACACACATCATACCTCCCCCACCTTCTTCCTCCATTGTCTCTTTCCACGACTTCACAGACGTCTGTTTCTTCTTCTACCTTTTCCTCCTATTCCATAGTCTCGATGTCCTCCATCGATGTTATAAGGCCTCTAAGAATCTTCTCCTGATAGATGAAATTGGAGTACGCATCTGGGATCTGGGTATACAATCCGGTAAGGATAACCTATCAAATAAAAAATTGGTATTTTTGTGTAGTTGATATAAAGAATCGTTATTATTATCATTAATTCTTGAGGTGCCGAATTGGGACTAAAAGTAAGATGAAAATATATCCAGCAGAGGAGAAGCTTGAATATGATAAACCTTCATCTACCACAGGTATGTATGTACTATATATATATGATAAATGTGTTTAAATTATTTAATTTCAATTTCATTTAATTGTAAGCTAGATGAATTAAAAAAATTATGTTATTCGCTGTAGATCCGACCCTGTGTTTTTGTTGATTTATATGTTTAGATACAGATTTATAGTTCAATTTAGGTTGTTTGAGCTGGTGATTGCATCTGATTAGGTTCTACATAATTGCCTGATAACTGATCATAGGTTTTCAATTAGGTTATTTGCAAAACCCTCAGCTCTTCGAAATTATCGTAAATCAGGCTTGTTTATGGACTGGACTGTGTTTTAATGCATTTTGCTGTCATTCTAATTTAATGTTTGTAGCTTTTTAAGTGGATTTGAAACTACTGAGCAAATGACATTTCTTTAAGTCTTAATTTTACAGTCTAATTTTGTAGGAATCTTTATAATCATCTGAGAATGTGCTTGACAGTGGTACTCTGTTAGTTAAGTGAAATAATCCCCTGCTTCGGTTTGGTCTATTTTCACTATAAATAACGATAGAAGGTCTAGTTGTACTTCTCGTTTTCTGATTGTATCATGCTGATCTTGTTGATCACGAATTAGTGGAACTTCTCTTTGCTATTATGCTATCTTGATAGTATTATTGCTGTATTTACTCATTTCCGAGATTTATTTCATGATCAGATTATAAAAGTACATTGCATCTTTTTTGATGCAGGCTTGATGAGGCAATCCGCTGCTGCAAGCGGAAAAATGGGTATCCTTGAAGAGAAAACTTTGGAGGTACAGAGTAAAGAATCAAAGGAAGGGCATGACAAACATACTTCAGTATCTGTTCCTCTATCCTCTCAGAAAAATGGTAATAGTGATGGTGAAGAACCTGAAGAGGATTCGGAAGAAGATTGTGAGGTGGAACCTGAAGAGGATCTAGAGGTGGAGTTTGAAGAGAGTTCAGAAGAACAATCAGAAGAAGAATTGGAAGAAGGTTCTGTCGAGTCCGAGGATGATTCAGAAGAGGATCCTGATGAGGAACCCGAAGAGGATCTTGAGACAGAGCTTGAAGAGAATCCAGAAGAACAAACAGAAGAGGAGCTGGTAGAAGGTTCTGAAGTTGAGCTTGAGGATGATCAAGAAGAGGATTCAAGTGAAGAGCAAGCTGAAAATTTGGCTGCAGAATGTGCTACTCAGTCCAAATCATGCACTGAAATTATATCTACTGAACAACTAATTGAATATGAAGGTAAAGATCCCTCAGAAAAGTGCATGTCTAAGCCAAATCCCGAAAGTGAGACCAAGTTAGCAAATCAGAATTCTTCATGTGGAAATGAGAGGATAGTAGTTAACGCAACAGTCAAGCCTTCTCTACCACAAAATTGCAGCCTTGAAAACAATTGCGAGTATGAGAAAGCTGTTAAACAAGCTGACACATCTCAACACAGTGTACTAGGAGGGCTTGAGGCTGTTGTACGCGATACAAGTTCCGGACAACAGGCTAATTCAGGGAAACGAAGGCGTAGTAGATGGGACCAAGATCGTGAAGATGACAAAAAAACAGTTGTAGAAGATAGACAAGTTAAAAAACGTAAAACAAGGTGGGATGCTGATGATTCTAAGTTGAGATCGCAGGAGTCTCAGGTAGATTTAGAGGTTCAGGCGCTAAAAAGTAGATTTTCAGAACTCAGCTGCATACTTCATCCACGAGATTACACTAACGTTGGAAAAGGGTTCCGCAGGAAATTAATTAAAGAACATAAAAAAATCTTGTCTATGTTGGAGGAGAGGAACGCGATTTTTTGTAAAGAACTATACGTACCAGTTAAGGAATATCCATCGTATAACTTCTTTGGCCTTATAATTGGACCAAACGGAAACACGCAAAAGAGGATGGAGATGGAAACTGGGGCTAAGATTCGGCTGAGAGGTAAAGGTTCCCTCAAAACAGCAAAGGGGGTTGATACGTCTGACGATACAGACTTGCGTGTCTACATAGAGGCAAGTAGTCAAAAATCTCTTGATGCTGCTGTAAGTATGGTTGAAAAATTACTGATCCCAGTAGAAGAGGGAATGAATGATCACAAACGAGCCCAATTACAGGAACTTGGTATTCTTAGAGCAGCAGGTATAATTAAAGCATGCAGTGTGTGCAAGGAGACAGGGCACGATCATTTTGCCTGTCCACAGAAGAGTTCTACGTTAAAGGCCGCTTGTGACATGTGTGGAAGCTTTAGTCATCCCACTTCTGGTTGTTCATTAACCCCTGTAAAATTGAACAGTAAATCCTCCAGAGAAATAAGTGCTGCAAAACTGTATGTTGGATCTCTTCCACAAACTATACATGAAAGTCGTTTGCGGGAGCTTTTTTCTCCATTTGGAACAATCACTGAATCAAGTGTCATAATAGATCAAAAAACTGGTAGAAGAAAAGGATATGGCTTTGTTGGATTTGATACTCCAACTGCTGCAAGCTTGGCCATAATGCACATGCATGGGTATCAAATGGAAGGTCACAGTCTGGTAGTGCAAATAGCAGGCACTCCTGTTTATCATATTCCCAAGCCTGTAGCAGCAGGTGCTTTGCCTCACTATATGCTACCGAAAGCACAAGTGTCAGTCCTTGGTGAAGGCTCGGGCTTTCCATTTTCATCATCACTAAACTTGGAATACAACAATCAATTCTCTCAAACAAGGGCTCCAACAAGGGCTCCAGTATCAAGTGGGTTTACAACTGCATATTCATCGACTGGTTTTGTGTCAATGCCAACTGAGTCTAGGAGTGCGGTTTCTTCTACCAGTTTTGTTTCACAGTTCCCGGGCAATCCTGACTATATTGGTTTGGTTTCAGGGTCAACTGGATCAAGGACTGGATTTCCGTCAGTTGGTTTGGTATCAAGTTTTACTGAGTCGAGGAGTGCGTTTCCATCAACAAGTTCTGTTTCTAAGTTCCCTGGTGATCCGGACTATCATGGAATGGTTTCAGGGTCAAGTGAATCAAGGACTACATATTTGTCGGCTGGTAATGTATCTGGGTCGGAGTCAAGGAGTGCATTTTCATCATCCAGTTTAGTTTCAATGTTCCCCGGTGATCCTGACTATCCTGGTTCAGGGTTTCAGTCATACTTTACGTAATTATGTTGTAAACCCCGACCCCACCCCACCCCACCCCACCCCACCCCACCCCACCCCACCCCACCCCACCCCACCCCACCCCGCCACTCAAACTGTTTATACAATTTTTTTTTTTGCAGACAGGGGGCAACAAATCAAGACTGAGATTAAATATGTGTGACAAATCTATCTATATATATTATAATGTCAGGAGATCGGAAATGCACCAGAATCGTTTAAAATATTTTTTTTAAATTTTCACTTTTTTGCTTTTTTTTTTTATTTAATTTTTTCTTGCATTAAGTAGCATCTTAATGATATCTTAATGGCATCTTAATAATCATTAATTACACTTATGAATATATATATATATATATATATATTAAATTTACGTCATGTTATTTATATAAAAGATTAACAAATTTATTTGAGCATTATAATTATTATTCAAATTTAAAATATTAGTTATATGTATAAAACTAAGATTATTTTCATGTAAATTAACGACTTAAAATTGTTCACATTGCGTCATTTTTTATTACATGTTGAAGATTTTTGCAAACTTTTTTCGAACGATTGTAGGACAAACGATCTTAACTTCTCGAACAATATTTTATCAATAATTGTGAAAATCGTTATAAATTATAGAAGTATAATCTTTTGGTTAAAATCTAGAATTTGTACAAAATAATATTGACAGATTTTTTATTTTTTACATAATAAACTCAACCATTTTATTGCTCAATTAAGTCGATAAAAATGTTATACACAAGTTGTTTCATTATATTGTGTCAAAATAAATTAATATTCTAATTATATTAATTTTTATGCTATTATTGACTATTGAGCATATATGTTATATGAGAGGGGTGTCGACTTTCAAAACGTTATTTAGTTCTATTTAATATTGTATTTGCTACTTTTCATAATATGATATTTATAAATTATTAAACTTATTGATATATAATTAGAGTATTATTCTAACTAATAATTCATACAAACTGTTTTAAATCACTTTTTTTAGGAAAATTTTAAAATACCAATCTACATATATTATAATAGCCGGAGATTGAAGAGGCTTTCACTCTGAAGCTTCAAAATTTTTTTTCTTGATTTTTCACATTTTTTATTTTTTTATTAAATAATTTCCTTGCATTTAATAGGATTATAATTAGTCATTAATTGTACCTATTAAACTTATATTAAATACACTTTATTTTATACTTAAAACAAAATTTTAGCCAATAATTATTATAATTATCTATATAAAATATTTTAGTTATTATTATTTCTTTATTAGAACATTTTAATTAATATATTAATATAAAATATTAATTATCCATATAAAAGTACAATTATTTCGAGTTAAAATGATAAACTAAAAGTATTTATATAGTTCATTTCTAATCCTTATTCAAATTCATTGCAATTTTTTTGGCAATAATAAATAAATGATTTTAACTTTTCGATAAATTCGTAATTAGTGACCGTGAGAATCCTGATAAGTTACGGAAGTATATAAATTTTTCAATTAACATCTACAATTTAAAATACAAGTAATATTATATAATTTACTTTTACACATGAAACATGGGGTATGATCAACTCGATTAAATTGAACCAATCCAACCTTTTTCTTTAATGATTAAATCAATGAAAAAGTTATACATTCGTTGTTTCATTATATTGTGTTGGAATAAATTAATATTCTAACTAAACACATTCTTATACTAATACTAATCAATTAATCGCGCATGTATGTTATGAGATGGGTGTCGGCTTTGAATAACATTTTATTTAATATTTATAAATTTTTATTATAAAAATTATGTTGATAGTGTAATTTGGTAGGAAAAAAAATAGAGGCCTTTATGGAGTTGATGAAGTTGATAATATGTTAGAGAATCTTCATTTTGATTAAATAATTAATTTTAAACGACTTAGTGTTTATTCAGAATCCAATAATTTTTAGATTCATTTTTATTGGAGATAGAATATAATTACATGTACATATTTATTATAAGATTTGATATAAAAGTATTAAAATATGTGAGTACCATTTTGAACATGTGTCCATGAATTTAAATTAAATATTACATACAAATAAATTCTTACAAATAATGCTCAAAAAAATTAATCAAATGAATATATACAAGTGTCGGATCACTCCAAAAAAATATGAAGCATGACTTACAAAATGCATTTGAATTCTCTTTTGTTTGTCATACAACCAAATTTATCGACAAGTCAATCACACTTCTTATCACATTTACATTCTGCTTCTTTTCTTCGTCATACAAACAAATTTATCAACAAACTAAACAATCACGTCTTTTATAATGGCATCGACAACAAAAATATTTCAAAAATGTTACTTTTACCTATCCATTGTCAAACTTTACAAATGTTTATCAATATTGAATTTCAAAAGCATTTTTTATGCAACAAAATAGATGTCATCAAAATTTTTGAAAATATTATTATTAACACTTAAGAGTTTAACTAAAACATGTTTTCTTTTCTTTTCTCTATAATTCTTAAACATTCAAATTTAATTACATTTTACACAAGTTTCAATTTATCATATCAACTTCCAAATAATAAAACTCAACGAACAATGATGTTATATATACAATTTTTAAAAATATTTTCGTGCCGCGCGTAGCGCGGCTTTGTTACCTAGTTAAAATTTAATTATTAAGATTCTTATTGTCATTCTTTGTTGACAAAGTAAGGTGGTGTTTGGTTCGTAGTTAATGAGTCCGGTTAATGGGTATTAGAACCCAAATTACATGCTTTAGTGTTTGGATTAGTCATTTTAGTTGTATTGAAGGGGTACCCATTCCTTCCAGGTGGTAAAATCATACCCTTCCCACCCCCATATCATTCTCATCCTCATTAACTTTCATTCTCATACCCTCCATTCCGGATTTCCCTTTCTCAATATCTATCCGATGTAACCAACCCAGTAATTTACAGAACGAAATGAAACATAAATTCACAAGAAAACAGAAACAGCAAAGAAGAACAAAATGAATAAACTGAACTGCAATAACAAGAACAAATGAAAAGGGAGATAAAATAATTCTCAGTCCAAAAAGCTACATTCTCCACCAACTAATTCTCCTTTTAACTTCATGGAATTGAGACTGAACACGTGTCATCAATCTAATGGTTGACCACTACAAGTTCGTTATGCACCCGATCCCATATATTCCTTGTCACTCCAACTAAACGACGTAGTTTCCTACTGACCCATACTTCTTACAATTTAATAAATAAATTAATTAATTAACTAATATATCTGACTTGGCAATTCAACTATATTAGTTACAATTCCCTCTCCTTAAACAATTCTTGACCTCAAGGATTGAAGTCAGGATATTGCTCTTTGATTACTGCAGCTAATTCCCAGGTAGCATCTTCTGGAGCTGAGTTGGACCATTGAATTAACCATTGAACTGCTGCAGCATTGTTCCTTTTGACTATCTTTCTATCAAGTACTTGAGCTGGATATACCAGGAACTGGCCTTCACTTCCCAACCTTGGCAATTCGGATGTTACAGAGTACTTGCTCCCTACCTTCTTTTTCAACAAGCTCACATGAAACACTGGGTGAACTGCACTTCCAGGTGGCAACTCCAGTCTATAAGCCACTTTTCCGACCCTTTCCAACACTTTATAGGGCCCGAAATACTTATGAGAAAGTTTCAGGTGCCTCCTTATGGCTACAGATAGCTGCCTGTAGGGTTCTAACTTCAAAAATACCATATCTCCTTCTTGTAGCTCCATTTCCTATCTCTTGGTGTCTGCATAATGCTTATACTTGTGCTGAGCAGCTACAATGGACTCATTCGGTAACTGATTCATAGCTTCCCTTTTAATCTGGAAATCCTGTACTGAATCATTAGAGGACCTATGAGTGGATGGAATACACATCTGCCTGGGCTTGGTGCCAAATAAAGCTTCATGAGGGCTCATTTTGATTGCACTGTGGTAAGTGGAATTGTACCACCACTCTGCTAGGGGTAACCATTTTACCCAAGTCTTAGGTCTGTGCCCCACCATAGCTCTGAGATACTGCTCCAGACATCTGTTCAACCTTTCTGTCTGTCCATCGGTTTGTGGATGATAGGAGGTACTCATATTCAACTTAGTGCCCACAGAACTGAACAATTCCTTCCAAAATTGACCGGTGAATAGCTTGTCTCTATCAGAGACCATGGTTTTAGGCATACCATGCAGCTTGTAGATGTGATCTAGGAAGGTCTGTGCAACCACAGTAGCACTGAAAGGGTGGGATAACGGAATGAAGTGCCCTGATTTAGTAAGTCTATCCACCACCACCACCATGATACAATCCTTATCACCAGACCTTGGCAACCCTTCTATGAAATCAAGGGAAATGTCCTCCCATATCTGTGTAGGAATTGGAAGTGGTTGGAGAAGCCCTCCTGGCAACTGGTTTCCCCCTTTAATTCTCTGACATAAATCACACATGCTCACATACTCCATAATTTCTTTCTTCATTTTGGGCCACTGAAAAAATTATGCCACCCTCCTCCAGGTCACTTCCTGGCCTGAGTGCCCACCATTGGGACTATCATGCATTTCCCACATGATTTGACTCCTGGCAGTACCTTGCTTACCTACATAGATTTTTCCTCTGTTTTTGATGATGTCTTTGCTAAAACTGAACCCTTCATATTCAGGATCATTTTCTGCTATGCCAGTAATAATGGCATGTGCCTCTTCATCTTGATCATAACTTTGAGTCAGGTCAGCGAACCAGTTTTGATGCACTGTTGATATCTCATTAATACTCCCTTGCAATTTCTCTTCTGGTAGCCTTGATAGTGCATCAACAACTACATTTTCTTTTCCTTTTTTATAGACTATCTCATAGTCTAACCCCATTAGCTTAGCTAGCCATTTCTGTTGAAGCAAAGTGGAAAGCCTCTGCTCAAGTAAATATTTTAGGGATTGGTGGTCAGTTTTAATAATAAAGTGGTGACCCTGTAAGTAAGTATGCCATTTGTGTGTGGCCATCACCAAGGCAAGCAGCTCCATTTCATAGGTTGACATACCTTGCTATTTTTTGGAGAGGCTTTTGCTCAAAAATGCTAGAGGTCTCCCACCTTGCATCAGTACTGCCCCAATTTCCATTCCACTAGCATCAGTTTCCAAAACAAAGGGCATACTTGATAAGTGGATTTTATATCCACTTAAATCGTTCCATATCGGCTTAAATTGATTACTTGGACTCAAGTATGTGGTGTGTTTAATGTGTTTTAATTGAATTTTGCAGAGCTAAGAGAGTTGGAGGTTAATTTGATTAAAATTCGGATTTTCCGGGTCGGCTACGCAGTCTACACTGTTTTGGCCATATCTGGAGTTCTACAAGTCCGATTCTGACGATCTTACAGCTCACGCAAAGACAAAGCAATTTTCTTCAATTTTGGACAGACCCCAGGGCGCGCTGCGGTGTGGATTGGGCGCTACGGCGCGGAGATCATTCTGCCAGATGCTGATTCATTGTTTTGGCCATATCTTGAGTTCTAGAAGTCCGAATTCAGCGATCTTACAGTCCACGCGAAGATAACGGAATACTCTTTCATTCTAAAGTGTTTCAGATGTCCAAATACAACTGAAACGGCCCAGAAATACTGAAGAAAAGTCAGTTACGAATTTTCCTTCAAAACCGAATCAGTTTAGGAAACGTATTATGTGCCGAACTGCAGAAATTCAACTTTGACAAGGAAATTGCTATAATTCCTACTTCTAATAAGTATGGTAATTGCTCTCGGCGGCTAGAAAATTCCAGAATCAGATCTACTCATAGAATTTGCAATTCTATTCTCATTCAAGAACGGAAATTGCCATACTCCTATTCCAACTCTAAAACGGCAATTGCTTGATGAAGAGGCAAATTGGGGCTATAAATACACATCTTGGGGGACAGAAAAAAAACACATCATTACATATCAATTACTTAGGTTTATTTGTATCTTTTCATATTTGTTTTTATCATGGTTTCATCAGATCCCATGATGACGAGAGGTTCGATTATGAACTAATCGTTGTCATGGGATTCTAACGGATTTATTTATGGAGCTTAGTATCTTGATGCTTTAAAGATCTGTGTGTGATGTATATTTGATATCCTCGTATGGTTATGCTTAATTGATAGATGCGTCGCGAACATCTAATTTGTTAATCTCTTGTGAAGCGAGAGTGGATCTTGAGATTTAGAACTTGCCATGCTAGCATAGGATAGGTTGATGTTTTAACATCATGATTTGTAGCGTAAATAGAGATATTATGCTACCCTATGTGATCTTAATAGACAACTTGTTCTTCAACCGTTATGTTTTCAAATCTTATAGAGATATAGGGTCTAAGCATAATTGGTGTCTATTCATCTTCTATCTCTTTTGTGGATGTATGTTTAGTTTGGTATTCGTATACTGAGAAGTAGCGTATACTTGTTTCGTGTTGTCAGATCAGATATCATAACCATTGCATATAGTGATTAAAGGCGTCAGATCTAAGCGAAGTATTTAATGAAGTTATGATCCCATGTTACTCTTATAGACGTAATTCGATTTTATTTCTCGTTAGTTAATTAATTCTTAGTTTGTTAATTTGTTTCTTAGTTAATTTAGATAATTACAAACCCAAATTTGTTTCTTGTCTAAGCAATTGAAATTGATCATACATTGTTGCTTGAGCATATTTACATAGAAATAGCCAATCTGTGTGTGAACGAAATTAACTTATCGAATATTAGTTGTGACCACGTGCACTTGCGTGATTTAGTGCAAACAAGTTTATGGCGCCGCTGCCGGGGACTCGGTGTTATTTTGGTGTTTATGTGCTTGACATCAGTGGAAGTTAAAATTATTTGACTTGGACACTTCTTTTATTATCACTTTTCTTTTTTATTTGTTTCTTTTTTTTTGGTTTCAAATGGCAGGTGAGCAGTTGCCATGGTGAGCATATTCGAGGACATTCATGCCTCAACAATGTGAGCTATGTTCGGGCGTTCATGAGACCTCACAATATTGTTACTACGAAGGAGTTGATCTATATGTCACTTATGAGGAACAACCATATTTTCAGTACCATCCTCAACAGTACCAGCAAGATGTTCCAAATATGCCATATTTTTTGGGTAGTGAAGAGTTTCAACATCAGCAACCTACTCCTACTTTTCAATCAGATGAGGTTGATGCTATGGAGGAGCTTAAGAGTCTTGTAAAGAGTAACGAGGAGTCTTTAAAATCTGTGGAGACACTAGTTGCTCAAGCTGTGAGATCATTGGAACAAGAAACTCTAGAGGAGATTAGGATGCTTGCAAAGAGTAACGAGGCGTCTATCAAATTTTTGGAAACAATAGTTGCTCAAGTTAGGAGTGCCTTGGAACAAGAGAATCAGCAATTCATACCAGAGGCAATTCCAAAAAATAATGGTGAATTGGAGCAAGGTACTACATGCATTATTGAGGAAGACAAATTCTAAGGAGAGGTGAGCATTCGCAACCCATGTGAGGAATTTGATAATGCTGGTGAGGTGGATGCTTTGGAAAGGGCACTATTTGGGACAAACATTGGTGAGCCACACAAATTTCGAGAATTGGTATGTGTGTACCAAGAGGCTGATGACCCTGGGAAAGATTCAAGTCTTCTACTTGTCTCAGATTATAAAGATGGAGGTAGCACATTAGAGCCAATGGAGGAAGTTCTCGTTGAGGAACCAAAGGCTTCAGCAACTTACATTTACCCTCCTCCATTATATTCAAGCGAAGCTCGCGAATGTGTGTTGTTCTACAAATTGACAGATTTCGGGTCAATCGAGGAAGGCATTGGAACGGGATATAGTTGTTACACGAATAGGCCAAGCGAGGAGAAGGGGCAGAAAGTGTGCCGCCGTGATAATGATGAAGTCTCACGAAGAGAAGACCAGGCCAACTATTATCATCCTTAATGGAAGCATGGCGTAGTCAAGCTAATTGACTCTAAACAAGCGCTTCGTGGGAGGCAACCCACGCATTTGTGTTGCATTTTGTTTTGCATATTCCGACAAGTAGGTATGTTTTTCTACTTTTCCTTATATTACCTTCCATTCAATGGGGACATTGAATATTTTAAGTTTGGGGGTGGTTTGGGGATAAGTAGTATGTGGTAGTTGTTTGTGTCATTGTGTTCATTTAGATATCATGTTTTGCATGCTTAGTAGTAATTCATTCATGTTTTGTTCGTATTATTGCATGTTTGTTTCATGTAGGGCATTCTGTTTTTGTTTCGTATACCATGTGAGTTCATTTTAGTTGCATTTGCATGGCATGCATTTTTCATGATCCCTTAGAATGAGCTAATTCTGATTGGTAGGTAGGTGTGTCTAATTGAGTGTGGTAATGATGAATAGAGGGTTGATTTAAGTTCCTATGAAATTGACTTGCATGTTACGGGAACAAAACTTTTACACAGTCTCATTAGGTTGCTTTTGGGCTAGATTGAGGTCATGCTTGTTTGGATGCTTTGAGATTTAATCACTTGATTATAGTTAGAATTTGCGTTATTCCCTTGATGGCGTAGGATCACTAAAGTCTAAGTTTGGGGGAAAACAGGGATTTCATGTTTAATTGTAAATAATTGTCAATATGGCTAGGCGTCAAATGGCTAGTAGCCGGCTTATATTTATATGAGTAGTCTAGGGTTGGAATTGAGAATTCTCATTCCAGATTGCATATATGAAAAAAAAACAGAAAAAGAAAAAAAAGAGAAAAAAAAAAGTTATGTGAATTGTTAAATGCAAAATTAACCAGGGTGAGCTCTTTAATACTCGAGCAATTAAGTTCGCGATGACTTTGTGCCTAGTGACCTAAGGCTTTTATAGTCTGGGATCCACTAACCTAACGCTCGCTACATGGGTATTACTGTATAAGCCTTTCGGGGTCTCATCCATTGCACGGTTAAATAAGCATGCGTTGTTGTGTATATTATTATGTGTCATAGTAATAAATCATGAATTCTTGTCTAACTTGAATAATGATGGAGGTGTTCTTAAGTTATGAAGTGTTTACAGTCTATTCTATTTATAAACCTGTGATTGTCTTGGCGAATAATAGGTATGGTTTTGATCTAGTTTTGGGAGTATTTCTGATGAGCATCGCACACACGCACGTTTCCATCATGTATTGTTAGTATACGGGGACTTAGTCGAGCTCTATTTGGATTTAGTTGCATTCTTTGAGATATTTGCTTGCTAGTTGGTTTTGGTTAGTTTGAAGGAGATTATTGCATTTTCATAATAGTTGCATTCATGCATTGCATTGTGTTTGCATTGTTTAGTTAAATGGATTTTGTGGGTACATTCACTATAGGCCCTCACGAGACCTTACTCGTCCACTATGGCTGCCTAGGGATTTAAAGGGCTTGTTGCATATGCCAAATGCAACCGTGATCACCTACGGAAATGGTACTAGTAAGTATTAGTTGTTTATGCTTGAGGACAGGCATCGGTTTAAGTTTGGGGGTGTGATAAGTGGATTTTATATCCACTTTAAGCGTTCCATATCGACTTAAATTGATTACTTGGCCTCAAGTATGTGGTGTGCTTAATGTGTTTTCATTGAGTTTTGCAGAGCTAAGAGAGTTGGAGGTTAATTTGATTAAAATTCGGATTTTCCGGGTCGGCTACGCAGTCTACACTGTTTTGGCCATATCTGGAGTTCTACAAGTCCGATTCTGACGATCTTACAGCTCACACGAAGACAAAGCAATTTTCTTCAATCTTGGACAGACCCCAGGGCGCGCTACGGCGTGGATTGGGCGCTACGGCGCGGAGATCATTCTGCCAGATGCTGATTCACTGTTTTGGCCATATCTTGAGTTCTAGAAGTCCGAATTCAGCGATCTTACAGTCCACGCGAAGATAACGGAATTCTCTTTCATTTGAAAGTGATTCAGATGTCCAAATACAACTGGAACGGCCCAGAAATACTGAAGAAAAGTCAGTTACAAATTTTCCTTCAAAACCGAATCAGTTTAGGAAACGTATTATGTGCCGAACTACAGAAATTCAACTTTGACAAGGAAATTGCTATAATTCCTACTTCTAATAAGTATGGTAATTGCTCTCGGTAGCTAGAAAATTCCAGAATCAGATCTACACATCGAATTTGCAATTCTATTCTCATTCAAGAACGGAAATTGCCATACTCCTATTCCAACTCTAAAACGGCAATTGCTTGATGGAGAGGCAAATTGGGGATATAAATACACATCTTGAGGGACAGAAAAAAAACACATCATTACATATCAATTACTTAGGTTTATTTGTATCTTTTCATATTTGTTTTTATCATGGTTGCATCAGATCCCATGATGACGAGAGGTTCGATTATGAACTAATCGTTGTCATGGGATTCTAACGGATTTATTTATGGAGCTTATATCTTGATGCTTTAAAGATCTGTGTGTGATGTATATTTGATATTATCGTATGGTTATGGTTAATTGATAGATGCATCGCGAACATCTAATTTGTTAATCTCTTGTGAAGCGAGAGTGGATCTTGAGATTTAGAACTTGTCATGCTAGCATAGGATAGGTTGATGTTTTAACATCATGATTTGTAGCGTAAATAGAGATATTATGCTGCCCTATGTGATCTTAATAGACAACTTGTTCTTCAACCGTTATGTTTTCAAATCTTATAGAGATATAGGGTCTAAGCATAATTGGTGTCTATTCATCTTCTATCTCTTTTGTGGATGTATGTTTAGTTTGGTATTCGTATACTGAGAAGTAGCGTATACTTGTTTCGTGTTGTCCGATCAGATATCATAACCATTGCATATAATGATTAAAGGCGTCAGATCTAAGCGAAGTATTTAATGAAGTTAGGATCCCATGTTACTCTTGTAGACGTAATTCGATTTTATTTCTCGTTAGTTAATTAATTCTTAGTTTGTTAATTTGTTTCTTAGTTAATTTAGATAATTACAAACCCAAATTTGTTTCTTGTCTAAGCAATTGAAATTAATCATACATTGTTGCTTGAGCATATTTACATAGAAATAGTCAGTCTCTGTGGGAACGAAATTAACTTATCGAATATTACTTGTGACCACGTGCACTTGCGTGATTTAGTGCAAACAATACTGTAATTTGGCAGTGCAGGTACAGGTGCAGTAGTCATTGCCTTCTTCAACTGAATAAAGGCTTCAGTAGCCTCATCATTCCAAGAGAACATACCCTTCTTCAACAGTTGAGTCAGGGGCCTACTTATTTCCCCATATCCTTTTATAAACCTCCTATAATAGCCAGTAAGGCCTAAAAACCCCCTCAACTGCTTGATAGTTTCAGGTATAGGCCAATTCTTCATTGCAAGCACTTTATCAGGATCAGTAGAAACTCCTTGGTCAGAAATGATGTGCCCTAGATATTCCAGCTATTTTTGTCCAAATTTGCACTTACTCTCTTTTGCAAACAGCTGGTGCTCCTGCATTTTCTTTAATACCTCTTCCAAGTGTGTTAAATGATCCTCTAATGATTGGCTATAAACCAATATATCATCAAAAAACACCAAAACTGATCTCCTTAGTTGATCTTTAAATACAGTGTTCATTAGTGATTGAAAAGAAGCTAGTGCATTAGTGAGCCCAAATGGCATCACCTTGAACTCATATAGACCTTGATGAGTCCTAAATGCAGTTTTGTAAATGTCTTCCTCAGCCACTCTTATTTGATGGTAACCTAACCTTAAATCCAGTTTAGTAAACCAGCTTGCCCCTGTCAATTCATCTAGTAACTCATCAATCAATGGAATGGGATACTTGTTCTTAACAATAATGTCATTGAGCTTCCTGTAATCTATCTACACACATTCTCCATGTGCCATCTTTCTTTTTTACTAGGATTATAGGAGAAGCAAAAGGACTTGTGCTCTCTTGAATCATCCCAGTTTTGAGCATCTCTTTTATCTGGTTTTCTATCTTAGTTTTCTGAATATAAGGAACTCTGTAGCTTCTCTGGTTGACAGGTTGGCTATCTGGTAACAATGGTATTTTGTGATCATGTTGTCTTTTAGGAGGCAACCCTTTAGGCTCCTCAAACACTGCCTTATACTTCTGCAATAGTGCCTTTAACTGAGTTGGTGGTCGTTCTGTCTCCAACTGCTCTTCAACCCTGGTTGCTGTGATCATGCAAATGCATCCTTGTGTAATACCCTTTTGTGATCTTAGTAATTTACTTAAGCTCTTACCAGATATGAATTGTAAGCTTTCAGAACCAATGATGCCTTGTAATGTGACTGGTTGGCCTTCCTTCATCAATATGATTTTGCATTTGTTGAAATCAAATGTCACAGGGCTGTGAAGCTTGAGCCAATCAACTCCCAAAATCACATCTGATCCTCCTAGGTTGAAAGGTCTCATATCAGTTACAAATTTCTGGCCATGTACTTCATAGTTTACTTCCTTGCAGATTGAGTCCACTAGTAATTTAGAACCATCTGCCACTGTCACCAGTAAGGAAGAGTCCACCTCTACTGTTAACCCTAGCTGCTTAATAAGACCACTGTCTATGAAACTGTGGGTAGACCCACTATCAACTAGAACATTTAGTTTCCTTCCCTTGAACCTCCCTTGTAACCTGATGGTGCTGGCAGAGCTAATTCCTGCAATAGCGTTTATAGAAATTTCTCCAGGAACCTCAGTGGTGCAAGGTGCAGTAATCAGTGTCTCCACTTCTGTGACTACTTGGTGATGTTCAGCATCCATCTCACTCGTTTCTTTACCTATGAGCACGTATAATCTGGCTTTACACTGTTGCCCTGGGTGATAGGGATCATCACAGTGGAAACATAACCCTTTTTCCCTCCTCTCTAAAATCTCTTTACTACTTAGGGTTGACTTGGTTTTGGCTGTATCATGGTGAACTGCTTTAGAATAGAATTTAGCGCCTGGGGTTTTCTGGATTGTAGTGTCTGGTGTATTGCTCTTGCTAGTAGTAGCTTTCATAGGGGAGCTAACCACCACCTTGTGACTCCTAGCCTCCTCTTGTTTAGCCAGAAAAACAGCATCCAACAGAGATTGTGGCCTAAACATTCTTACAGCCCCCTTGATGGAGTCCTTCAACCCACTAATGAAACTTGACACAAAATACTCCTCATTAAATCCCTTGTGTCTTGCCACCACTAAAGCCCTTAATTCTTCAAAATTGTCTTCATAGTCAGATACAGTAGAGGTTTGCTTTAATTTGTTGAACGAGTCTTGCACATCCCTATTTTCGGGATTTTCAAACCTTGTGACCACATCTGCTACAAATGATTTCCAATTCACCATTCCTCTACTAGATTGGTAATACCTATACCAGATACTCGCCTTGCCCTCAAAGTGCAACCCAGCCATTTTGACCCTTCTCCTTTCTTCTATGCATACAAACTGAAAATACTGTTCAGCCTTAATCACCCAGCCTTTAGGATCTGAGCCATCAAACTTAGGGAATTCCAGTTTGGGGTTAAAAGTAAAAGTGGCGTGGTTGGAGTGTCCATGAGGACTTGGTGGAACGATAGAGTGATGGTATGAGTGACTATGATTTTGATAAGTGAAGGGGTTATAAGGTGGAATGAATAGCTGTGGGTTACCCGGGTTTACATTCTATTGTGAGAGGGGAGCAGTGAGCGGAGGTGTCACTGTATAATGGGGAGGAGCATGTGCATATTGAGTCCCAAAATTAGCAGAAAAATTAGGGATGCTCATGCCTATGCTAGGATTTGCAGTAATATTATTCAATAACACATGGGTTTGAGGAATAAGATTATTATAGGGTGGGGGTTGAATCATATATGGCATTGAAGACAGTGGAACAGTAACAGTTTGAGTAATAGGAAGAGTTGGAACTAGTGGTACCTCAGAATTTTGATTTGACTGGTGTTCAGACTCCTCTATGGTCACCCTCCCAGATGTCTGTTCTTGCTCCTTCCTATCCTGGATTTGAAACCCCAGTATCAGTTTCTTCAATTCCTCAAAATTTTTGTCGAATTTATCCATCCTTAACCCCAATCCTTCCATTTTCAGATTTACTTCTCCAACCTTGTTGGGTTCTTCTGTAACTTCAGCTAATTTATCATCCTGACCCCCCAATCGCTCATCTAACATTTTCTTTCTCGTTCCCTCTGCCATCGTTGCCAAGGAAAGCTGAGCTCTGATACCACTTGTAACCAACCCAGTAATTTACAGAACGAAATGAAACATAAATTCACAAGAAAACAAAAACAGCAAAGAAGAACAAACTAAATAAGAAAATGAATAAACTGAACTGCAATAACAAGAACAAATGAAAAGGGAGATAAAATAATTCTCCGTCCAAAAAGCTACATTCTCCACCAACTAATTCTCCATTTAACTTCATGGAATTGAGACTGAACACGTGTCATCAATCCAATGGTTGACCACTACAAGTTCGTTATGCACCAGATCCCATATATTCCTTGTCACTCCAACTAAACGACGTAGTTTCCTACTGACCCATACTTCTTACAATTTAATAAATAAATTAATTAATTAACTAATATATCTGACTTGGCAATTCAACTATATTAGTTACATCCGACACTCCCAAGTCATCTTAATGCTAAATAAAGTCCCCAAATTTGTGCCGATGAACTTTTATAAACTGTGTTCTGATTACAGTCGTATTTTAGACTGCTTATAACGTGCCTAATGTTTTTGAATTTAAACTGGATCTTTGTACCATTTATGTAAATTAGAAAGAGATTAGGGAGCTTATGTCTTAGGTAAGTTCCCAAATATACCCAAATTTTATATACAAAATATGGGGGGTATTTTTGTAAAATCAGGATTTGTTTAAATTTTACAATATTATTAATAAGTCCTGCGAGCCGAATAAATTTTAAAACTTATTTTTTAAAATATCTCAGTAAACTTTCCTGAGATCTCACGGTCCTTTTTCTCAATTAGAAATGCACAATATAACATACATAATTCATATATTGATTTAATTCATAGAGAGTAGGGAACCTAAGATACATCTTAGGTAAGTTCCCTGAGATATATGTATTTTATATGTAAATATGGGGTGGGCAATTTTGTAAAATCAAGATTTGTTTAAAATTTTATTAATTAGCCTTGCGGGCCCAATAAATTTTAAAGGATTTTATTCATATCTCAGGAAAGTTACCTGAGATAAATCTCATGTTCCTTTTTCTCTAATTCATATATTGATGACACAATATGAAATGTATAAAATAAACAATATGAAACGTATGTAAGAATTATAACTATATTTTTTCCTGGTTATTTCATTTTTAAATTATTATATTACTTGTGAGACATAGTATTAAAGAAATGGTTTAATACTTTTACTAATATAATTAGTAGTTTTTTATATTAATCATTAGTTGAGATATGTGACAAAACAGAAGTATGTGGATGTTTGGGGTATCTTAAAATGAGTAGCTTATGTCTTAAAAGCATAAATGTCATATAAGTGATAAGTAGACCAGATCTTATAAGTCAGTAGAGCGTTTGGTAAATCAGAACTTATAAATCAGTAGAGTGTTTGGTAAATCAGAACTTATAAGTTAACTTTTTTTGTTATTTTCAATTTTTTTTAATATATATCAATGGATAGATCTCGATGAGTAGAGAAATTTGATATATAAATATTAATTTTCTAATGAACGGATCAAAAGATATATAGTTTTGAAGATTTGAAGGATATTATATATATTGTGTGTATCGAGAAATAAGAATAAGCCGGAAGTTGAATGTTAAGAATACTCGACATTCAACTTATCAACATATAAGTTATAAGTTGAGTTAAAACTTAATAGGTAAACACCCTTGAAAAGTTCTTACGGCCTTTTAAGCCATAAGTTGGCTAAGAAATGAAAAACCAAAAAGGCCCTATGTCAAGTGTGTCATTCTATTAAGTATCATCTATTTTACAGGTGTGCCATTGATTTATTTATATATATTTTAATTAATATTATACTTATCATGATAAGCAAGAGAGCGGGGTAATTCGTACAAGAGAAAAAAAATACAGGTAAATGTAAGGAAAATGAATGGAATCATGGTTGAAAGAAATACCAACGATTATGAATAATTTAAAAGAAAAGTACTAAAATTTGATTTTTATTTAACGAAAGTAGTGAATTCCATAGGAAATTTTATTATACCATTTAAGAAAAATACCAAAATTAAAAATATATAAAATTTTTAATAATCACAAATTTCATGACATCATTTTATCGGTTTTTTATAAGGACCATTAAAAAAACAAAAAAATTACACAATATGTGCTTGTGAAGGTGATTACAAAAGTGTTAGCGAACAGGTTGAAGGCACTTTTAGGGGACATTATAAATTAGATGCATAGTGCATTTATCCCTGGCCGTCTAATTTCTGATAACATCATGGTGTCTTACGAAATAATGCACTACTTAAAACGAAAGCGTAGAGGAAAGAAGGGGTTTATGGCGATTAAACTCGATATGAGCAAGGCGTATGATAGGGTGGAATGGACTTATCTTGGTGAGATTATGAGAAGGACGAGTTTCGGTATCGGTATATGGTGGATCAAGTTGGTAATGAATTGTGTGTCTTCAGTTTCTTACAGAGTTGTACATGGTGCTTATGAAACAGAGGTAATACATCATAGTCGAGGAATCCGGCAAGGGGACCCTCTATCCCCTTATTTATTTATAACTTGTGCTGAAGGATTATCCGCTTTGATTCGTGGATATGAATCACGAAAGTGGATTCAAGGAATCCAAGTCTATCGTCAAGCTCCAAGACTAAGGTTGAGGAATTGTTCAATGTATTTGTGAGAGCATCAGGATAGCAGGTGAACTCTATGAAATCCTCTATATTTTTTAGTTCGAACACCATTAGTTATAGTAGAGAGGAAGTGTGCCGCAACCTGCAGATGACAGAGGCGGATGATCAAAGTATGTATCTCGGCCTGCCTAATATGCTGGGGCGTAACAAATCAGTGGTCTGGGATATTTGAAAGAAAAGGTTAGGAAAAGAAATAAAAATTGGGACAGCCAGTTTTATCGAGAGGAGGAAGGAGATCCTGATAAAAAATGTTGTTTAGTCTTTACCTACATTTGTGATGAGCATTTTCTTGCTGCCTTTGGAAATGATTAAGGACCTGGAGAGAATCATGAATAAATTTTGGTGACGGACTAAAAAGGAGCAAAATAAAGGCATTCATTGGATAGAATGGTCTAGGATGACGTCTCATAAATCTATAGGAGGAATGGGTTTCAAAAAAAGCAATAAAGAATGGAAAGATCATTGTTTTCTTCGTTTTGATGATAAGTTGAATATAATCCAAACTTCGATTATTATTGTAGGAAATTGTAAATTATGTGATAAATACGAAATTATTAAAGAATACGAAATAGTAATACGGGCGAATTATTGCAGATCACTCGCGTTCATTGGATTGTATGGTCGAACTGTATATCGAAATTATATTTGAAGAAGCTAGGTAACGTCTATGCCATTCAAATTTCTTTTGTAAGATATTCCAAAATCGATTCAATCAAGTGCATTCGCAATGTTAAAATGTTAATTTTTTTTTTTAAAAAAATAAAATTTTTGATCGCGCCTCTTGGAGAATGTTGATCCCATCCCGGCCCGTCTCATGGAGAATTTTTATGAAAAAATTATGACGATAAACAAGTATAATTTTTTTTGGTCTTTCTATGTAATATATTTTAAATAAGTGTTTATATAACATAATTTATTTAAAATTTCATATAATTGTTTTTATTGAAAGAGTTGGGAATTCGTTGTGAGAACATGTTAAGAAAATATTATTATGTATAATTTAAAAATCAAACTTAATTTAAATAAAATTTACAAAATCTTATTAGGAAACTTCAATTTATTTCTAAATATGGACAGGATGAGGCAACGTCGCCGAGAAACAATTAAAATATATAATCAAATAACTAAATTCATTTCTATAAATTTATAATATATAATTAGGCAAGTGTAATTCAATTTCAAATGTAATTGAATTGACACGTACCTCATAGCAATGTTAACATTTTTTACAATGTATTAATTTGGTAATATAATAAATAAAATATATTTATCTTTTGATCACCTTTTATAAAATAAAGAAAATATAAATAAACCTGGTGCATTGCACGGGGCTTATGTGCTTTAGTTACAGTACAATGTTATACTCCTATTATAATTTTCTAACTAATATATATATTCTTAATTGATCATTTCCATCACACAACAAATAAATCAGTTAAGTGATTAATGGATTATTGATTTATCTTAATAATTTTTGATTCAATCGTGTCCATGATTTGTGGTAGAATGATAAGGCTAACTAATCACGAGTAAACCACGTTAATCCCTTATATCTACTCTATAATTGAATTATATGCTGGCTACACAGACCTGTAACAATATAACAACCTACACTGTCTACTTTGCAAAACTATAAGATATTGTTTTTTTAGCATTTAGTTTTAACTTTTCATTGTATGTTCATGTTTCTATATCTAATGCTTTATCTTATGGTTACAAAATAACAATGTTAATGATATACTAATTCTTTTCGTATCAGTTCATGTAACAGAGCAATGGCATTTGATCAACTTTCGGAACTTGACACCACTGGGACTACATGGAAAGTTAAGGTGCGTGTTACAAGAATGTGGCCATCAATCTCTATCTAGGCTGCAGAGGGTAGAAACAATCTTAAAGGATATAACATTATACTAATGGATGACAATGTAAACGAGTCAATTTGTTATGTGTTTAGCATGTAACCTAATATTGCCATTTACTTTCTTTCACTAATCTAAATTAAGATAATTGTTTTACATTTTCTTTCTTAGAACACGTACAATCATTTGTTTATGATGATCAATGGAATTCTATTGCTGGCACAATTGAGGAAGGAAGCATATATGTTATACCAAACTTCTATACTAAGGAGGCAACAGATCTTTGAAGCCAGTTTCATCAAAAATTTTGATCAACTTCTCTCCTCCAACCACTGTTCAAAAATTACCAGAGGATGACTTTATGATACCACGACACAAGTTCAAGTTTGTAGACTTGGGAGATTGTTTCAGTGTTGCAAGTGCTTATAGTAATGTTGAATTTCCTGAATTCTCAACAGGTAACATATAACATCTAAGCCCATAACTGAATGCATACCGGACCCAACAACCCACCACAGGTCAGTCCAAAAGTGCTAGCAAATTGGTACACATTAGTTGTTGACTTGAATCTATAAAGGTCCCAAATACTCTTATTCTAATCGATGTGGGATGTTATTAACACCCCCTCTTATTGGGTCGACATCCTCGTCGAGCCCACACACACTTACTAAACCCGGGCAGTGCCTCTGCACTTCTAGCCGGGTAGAGCTCGATACCATTTATAACATCCAAGCCCATAACTGAATGCATACCGGACCCAACAACCCACCACAGGTCAGTCCAAAAATGCTAGCAAATTGGTACACATTAGTTGTTGACTTGTCTATATAAAGGTCCCAAATACTCTTATTCTAATCGATGTGGGATGTTACATAACATCAAATCTTTATTATCATATTTAGTTTTTTTTAATTTAAAGCATTATACTATACTTTGTGTTTAGACGTGTAATAAGTTTATTTGGTCGACATCCTCGTCGAGCCCACACACACTTACTAAACCCGGGCAGTGCCTCTGCACTTCTAGCCGGGTAGAGCTCTGATACAATTTATAACATCCAAGCCCATAACTGAATGCATACCGGACCCAACAACCCACCACAGGTCAGTCCAAAAATGCTAGCAAATTGGTACACATTAGTTGTTGACTTGTCTATATAAAGGTCCCAAATACTCTTATTCTAATCGATGTGGGATGTTACATAACATCAAATCTTTATTATCATATTTAGTTTCTTTTAATTTAAAGCATTATACTATACTTTGTGTTTAGACGTGTAATAAGTTTATTTTTATACGTGTAATAGACATCATTGGAGTGATCGAGGAATTCCAAAATGTTAGTTTAATCAAGACGAAATTTTTATGAGGAATATTATGAGATTTAGAATCACGGACGGAAGGTAATACTGTAAAAAAATTTCTTTCATTCGTTTCAAGCAAAATCATGCTTTTGATAATTTCTGTATTTTGTGCATACATTTGATCATTTCTTGATAATTCCATCTAAATTGATCATACAAACTGCATTACTTTGAGATATGATTCTTTACGAAAATGTCCAAGAACCACCATCAGGTAAGTGTTTGGGATGATCTTGCAGTGCAAGGTGACAACTACTACAATAAAGCTATTGAAACTTCAGTCATTGTAATTTTGACAAGCACAAAGCTCAAAACTTATAAGAGTAAGCTTATTGATTCTTAAATCATCTCATAATTTTGTTTGGTACTATTGCATTTTTCTATCATTTATCATCAAACCATTCCAATATTTGAAACATTTGACACATAATTTAATAGTTTAATCCTTCTTCTGGATTCAATTTCTTAGACTCAATGCAAATCAGTTCATTACCATCATCAAAGTTTTACATAAACATGGACAATGACTCTGTACTTGCAATGCGCTATTTGTAACCAATTTTACTTCATCCTAGATTTAACAATTTCCATAATAATTTGTTTTTGTGCAAGTGAAGAACTATTTATGACAAACTTACAACAATGCAGTCTGGAAGAGGAAGGCTATACAGTTAGCCAGCAAAGTAATTTCACACCACTGGAAACTGGTGTGCAGAAAGTTTTAGAGACACTGAGTTTGAAATAGCTCAGTGAGAAAAATGGCACACAGTGCAATAAGGTTTGTAACTATATACCATACCAACAAAAGATGACATCTTGCCTTATGTGATTATCCTATTGTTTTGTAAACTTAACAAGTATAATATTTCAATCTTTCCTGCAGAAACGCTTCTTTTGCAATGTCAAAGATCTGAATGTGGAAGAAGAAAATGGGTGGTATAACAGCTATAGTTATTGTGAGGGAGAGGTTGAGAAAGTAGAAGGAAAGCTTAAGTGCTCAAACTGCACAAATAAGACCATACCTGTTCCTGAAAAGAGGTTGGTTTGCAAAGAAATCAAAATCTTATCATTTTAGAAATTACATTGTCTATTACTACAAGAATTCTTACTTTCGAAACATTTTTATCTCTTTAAGGTATATGATTATCATGCTTGCAGAAGATTCCAGTGAAGATTATAACTTCATATTAATGGATCGCGCAACCAGAAGATTGATTGGTATGACTGCAACAAAACTACAATTTCACATGATTAAGGTTTGCTACTCAACCATATTACATAGTTACGTTTATTGCTCCATTGCCTACAAAATGATAATGTAATACCATCCTCTATATAACTATTCGACATTTACATGAACAGTCAAACATATCTTTCCATCCAAAGATTAAGGAAATTAATGGAAAAGACAATAAGCTGAAGATACAACATGAAGAGGACAATATCAATTCAGGCAGTCGTCTCTATTATGTAACTGATGCTTATGATTCTTCCACCTCAACTTCTGAAATGACTTATCTAGGACCTTCAGCATTTACAGATGTTAGTATTCAATTTGGTTATAGAACATGAATCAATTTTGTTAATGGTACATGTTAACACAAAATCACGCAAGTATACGTGGTCACAAGTAATATAGATAAAATCGAGTTCGTTCCGCAGAGAAATTACCTTCTATTACAATTAGAATTCGATTTAGGTACTAAAAACTGTCGAAAATACAATTAGAACTTGAAAAGGGCAAAACAGTAATCTTTCAGCCTTGCTTCACAAAGAACACGTGTGTGAATTTTAACTACACGCTCCCTGCACCTGCTTTCTGTCTCAAGTTGTAGAAAATCTCCCAAGCTTCGCGTGAGCTATAAGATCACTGAAAACGGACTTCTAAAACTCCAGATATGGCCAAAACAGTGTAGACTGCGCAACCTTCCCGGAAAATCCGAATTTTAATCACTTTATCCTCCAAAAACGATAGAAGCATCACCCATAATCGACATTCTAGTAAATCTGCACAACTAAGCAAAACACATCAAATCTATAACAAACTTGAGGCCAAGTGAATCAATTTAAGCCGAATTGAAGCGATCCAAGTGGATATAAAATCCACTTATCACACCGCCAAACTTAAACCGATGCTTGTCCTCATGCATAAACAATTACAACTAACTAACTAACTAGTACCACTTCCGTAGGTGATCACGGTTGCATTTGGCATATGCAACAAGCCCTTTAAACCCCTAGGCAGCCCTAGTGGACGAGTAAGGTCTCGTGAGGGCCTACAGCGAATGTACCCACAAAATCCATCTAACTAAACAATGCAATGCATGAATGCAACTAGTATGAAAATGCAACGATCCCCTTCAAACTAATCAAAACCAATTTGCAAGCACATATCTCAAGGAATGCAAATAACTCCAAGTAGAGCTCGACTAAGTCCCCGTATACTAACAATACATGAACAGAAACGTGCGTGTGTGCGATGCTCATCAGAAATACTCCCAAAACTAGATCAAAATCATACCTACTCTTCGCCAAGACAATCACAAGTTGATAAATAGAATAGACTGTAGACACTTCATAACCTAGAAACACCTCCATCCTTATCCAAGGTAGACAAGAATCCATGCTTAATTACTAACAACTACTACACATAATAATATATACAAGCATGCTTATTTAACCGTGCAATGGATGAGACCCCAAAAGGCTTATACAATAATACCCATATAGCGAGCGTTAGGTTAGTGGATCCCAGACTATAAAAAGCCTTAGGTCACTAGGCACAAAGTCCCCGCAAACTTAATAGCTCGAGTATTAAAGAGCTCACCCTGGTTAATTTTGCATATAAATAATTGAAACTTTTGACTCTTTTTTTTTTCTTTTTTTTTTTCTTTTTGTTTTTCATATATGCCATCTGGAATGAGAATTCTCAATTCCAACCCTAGACTACTCATATAAATAAGAGCCGGCTACTAGCCATTTGACATCTAGCAATTATTGACAATTATTTACAATTAAACATAAAATCCCTGTTTTCCCCCAAACTTAGACTTAAGTGTTCTAGGCCATCAAGGGAATAACGAAAATTCTAAATATAAACAAGTGATTAAATCTCAAAACATCCAAACAAGCATGACCCTAACCTAGCCCAAAAGCACCCAATGAGACTGTGTAAAGTTTTGTTTCCGAAACATGCAAGTCAATTTCATAGAAACTATAAGTCAACCCTCTACTCATCATTACCACACTCAATTAGACACCTACCTACCAATCAGAATTAGCTCGTTCTAAGGGATCATGAAATATGCATGCCATGAAAATGCAACTAATATGAACTCACATGGTATACGAAACAAAAAAAACAGAATGTCCTATATGAAACAAACGTAGTATTACGAACATAAATGCATAATTTACTACTACTAATATGCAAAGCATGAAATCCTACATGAACACATAATACAACAACAACTACTAATCCCTCAAACCACCCCCAAACTTAAAATATTCAATGTCCGCATTGAATGGAAGTAAATACGAGGGATAGCAGAAAACATACCTACTAGGCGCCTTACATATCCTTCCCCATCGCAACTCAACAAGCATGTTCGGCAAAAATCCCCTTTCTTTAGCAATTGGCCTCAATAACAACCGATTAAATTCAACTTCCGCCGTCGAAGACAAAATTTTGCAACACTAGCACCACCTCTCCCATGCTTACGAGCCATAAGAATCAATACCCAACTCACAAGAAGCTCCACCAATAATCACCAAGCAATATCACACCAAAAATAGCCCAAATACCAAGAATAATACAAAATCCCCAATTTACAAGAACACAAATTCGTAATAAAAATAATATTAGAGAAGAGATAAACCAACTACGAATCAAAGAGGTGAACTTGTAATGAATTCCTCTTTAGAATTGAATTTTTAGAGATTTAAAGAAGTAGAAGAGGAATTGGATTTGTATGTATGGGTGTGTATAAATATAAGATGATGGATAAGTTTGGTAAAAAATTTAGAGTGTAGGAGATATTTAGGATGGTATGGAATTGATCTAGAATAGACATAGGAATTAGGGATTAAAGGAATTTGAGTTAGGATAGAATTTGGGGTTGATTTTGTAATAAAAAGAAGAATTTTCGCGGAAAAGAAAAAAAAAACTGGGAGGGGGGTGTAACGCAGGCGCAACCTGCGTTACAGGGGCGCAAAATGCGCGAAAGTCAGTAACGCAGGCACAATCTGCGTTACTGAGGCGCAACCTACGCGGAGAGCAGACACGCAGGCGCAGCCTGCGCAAAAAATAGTCTTTTTCTATTTTTTTTTTTCACAACACTTAAAATATTTTTTTCCCTATACTAATGCATGGGTTGCCTCCCACGAAGCGCTTCTTTAACGTCAATAGCTTGACGTTACTTCCTCAACTCATGGCGGTTTCAAAAGAATAACCGAACCGTCCTCAACAGAGAGACCATTCATACAAACGTTGACATCTTGTTTTCTTGCTTTCCACAAATCTCTCCCGTCAGAATTCAACCTAATTTTACCACCCAACGGCCTAATCTTCTTCTTTTTCTTCTTCACACCTCTAAGGTGCTTCTCCGACTCGAACGGCTGAACAAAACCTTCTTCTTCCTTATCATCGGTTTTCCACCTTCGTAACACATTATCATGCCCTTCTTCAAAATCAGTAGCTCATTATTCAAAAGTACATACATCAAATGTGGTGGAAGTTTCCCAAACTTTACACGCGAAAGATCTCGAATTGAAGAACTGTAAATGGAATCACTGATGTGATGCTTTAGCACATGTGTGTCCGACTTTTCGCTTAATAACTGATCAAACTTCTTTCTCTGACCCGTATCAACTAATTCCACACTGCAACACTCTTCCTCCTCTGTCGGAAATTTCATGGCCTTGAATACATTAAAGGTGACATTCTAATCTTGCACCCTCATTGTAAGCTCTCCTTTTTGCACATCAATCAAAGTACGGCCCGTAGCTAGAAAAGGCCTTCCCAAGATTATGGGAATCTTCTTGTCTTCTTCAAAATCTAGAATCATAAAATCGGCAGGAAATATGAGCTTATAAACTTTCACTAAGACATCCTCCACTATACCTCTAGGATATGTGATAGATCGATCGACCAACTGCAAAGAGATGTTGGTTGGCTTTGGCTCCGGCAGACCAAGTTTCTTGAAAACAGATAAGGGCATGAGATTGATGCTAGCTCCCAAGTCACACAAGCACTTGCTGAAAGAAAGGTTACCAATAGTACACGGGATGGTGAAACTCCCCGGATCTTTAAGTTTGGGTGGCAACTTCTGCTGCAGAACTGCACTACACTCCTCTGTTAATGCCATTGTTTCAAATTCTTCCCACCTTCTCTTTCGTGACAAAATATCCTTCATGAACTTTGCATATCTCGGCATCTGCTCCAATGATTCAACAAAAGTAATGTTAATGCACAATTTCTTGAAGACATCCATAAACTTCTGAAACTGTTTCTCTTGACTTTTCTGCAAGCATCCAGGATATGGAGGAGGATAGATCTGATTATTCTTTGAAGATTGCTCCGGAGTAGACTTTTCAATAGGCTCCTTGCTCATTCCCACTTCACCATCTAGCTGATCAGCCACTAAATCAGATTTCTCGATTTCTGGCACTGCAGATTTTGCAACCTGCTGATTTTGAACATCTTCATCTTCCTTAGCCGCTGATTTAGGATCCCTCGTGACTTTTCCAGATCTCAAAGTAACTACATTGATCTGTTCTTTGCTTTCCCTTCTGCCTGGATTAGCCTCCGTATCACTAGGCAGAGTTCCTTGTTGCCTACTAAGTAAAGCACTAGAAAGTTGTCCCATATAGTTTTCCAAGGTCTTTTGAGAAACTGACAGGCTTTTAATCATCATCCTCAACTCATCCATTTTTGATTTTTCATTAGAAGATTGCCCCACATGATCCTGGGGCTGTTGCTGCTGAAATCCCAGAGGTTGATATGGTTGCCTTGGAGGATATGGCTGTTGATAGCCCTGATTGAATGGCCACGCTTGCTGACCCTGAAATTGCTGATAAGGCTGCTGTTGTTGAGCACCTTGATTATTGCTCCAGCTGAAATTGGGATGATTCCTATTATTAGGATGATAAGTGGTTGGAACTGGTGCAGCAGGTCTCTGAAAATTACTCACAAACTGTGCTGATTCAGACGAGATAGCACACTGATTCGTCTCATGTGCGCCCGCATATAGCTCACAAATACTAGCAACCTGCTGAATCCCATGATTTGCCAAAGAATCTATCTTCATAGTCAACGCCTTCAACTGAGCTGCAATAGCTGAAGCTGTATCCACTTCAAAAATACCTGCTACCTTGCCTTGAGAAAGCTTCTGGGTTGGATTTTGATATTCATTAGCATCCATCGTCTGAATAAGATCATAAGCCTCCTCATAGCTCTTAGCCCACAAAGCTCCACCTGATGCTGCATCTAGCAAAGGTCTAGACTGTGCTCCCAACCCATTGTAAAAACCATTAATAACCATCCAGTCAGGCATGCCATGATGTGGACACCTACGAAGCATCTCCTTATAACGTTCCCAAGCCTCACACAAAGATTCACCATATTGCTGCTGAAATTGAGTTAGCTGGTTCCTTATTGCAGCAGTTTTCGCCATAGGGAAGAATTTAGTAAGAAATTTCTGAGCAAGATCCTCCCATGTAGTAATGGAACCGGCTGGTAAAGAGTGTAACCAGCCCTTAGCCTTATCCCTCAGAGAGAATGGGAAAAGCCTCAATTTGATCGCATCATCTGGCACACCATTAAACTTGAAAGTGTCGCAGATTTCAATGAAGTCCATAATATGCATGTTAGGATCCTCCGTAGAAGCACCCCCAAACTGAACTGAGTTCTGCACCATCTGAATCGTGCCCGACTTGATTTTAAAAGTATTAGCTGCAATAGCTGGCCAGACAATACTAGACTGAATGTCATTGATCTTAGGCTGAGAATAATCCTTCAAAGCTTTAGCTGCTGCTGGTAAATCTGCCATTTCTTTTGCTGCTGCAAGTTCTTATTATACCAAGAAACAAAAAAAACTAAATAAGAAATTCGAGTCAGTGAACGCTAACGACCACTGATGACAAGCACATAAACGAAAAACAAAACACCGATGATCCCCGGCAGCGGCGCCAAAAACTTGTTAACACAAAATCATGCAAGTATACGTGGTCACAAGTAATATAGATAAAATCGAGTTTGTTCCACAGAGATCTGGTATAGGTTTTAATTCAGTAGATGTACTTATGCAACAATGTATGGTTTTAACTCACTGCTAAGACAAATCACAATTTGGGGTTTTAATTAACTAAATTAAACTAAAAGCAAATATTAAACTAAGAATTAAATTAACTAATGAGAATTGAAATCGAATTTCTTATAAGAGAATAAACATGGGATCCTAACTTCATTAAATACTTCACTTAGATCTGACGCATTTAATCACTATATGCAATGGTTATGATATCTGATCGGATAACACGAAACAAGTACACGCTACCTGTCAGCATACGTATACCAAACTAAACATACATCCACAAAAGAGATAGAAGATGAATATACACCAATTATGCTTAGACCCTATATGTCTATAGAATTTGAAAACATAACGGTTGAAGAACAAGTTATCCACAAAGATCACACAGGGAAATATAAGTATTTTCATCTCATACTACGAATCATATTGATAAACAATTATGAACCTATGCTAGCATGGCAAGTTCTAAATCTCAAGATCCACTTTCACTTCACAAGAGATTAACAATTCAATTTAGATGTTAGCTACGCATCTAAAAGCATTAAGATTAACCATACGAGGATATCAATTACACACCACACACAAATCTTTAAAGCATCAAGATACTAAGTTCCATAAATAAATCCGTTAGAATCTCATGACAACAATTAGCTCATAATTGAACCGTTCGTCATCATGGGATCTGATGAAACCATGATAGAAAACAAGATATGAATAAAAGAAGTAATTATATTAATAAAACAAAGAGTTGAGAAAACAAATCTAGAATCCAGAATAACACAAAAGATGAAGTAGATCTAGATCCGTTGCTTGTCACGAGCGTTGAATCCTTCTCTCCTTTTCTCCCTTGCAGATTTAAGCTATGATACAATAATAAAACCATACGAATTACAATGCTAAGATGTGTTTAAATAGGCTCTAGATTTCTTGCCCAGCAAGAAAGTACCTTCTATTACAATTAGAATTCGATTTAGGTACTAAAAACTGCCCAAAATACAATTAGAACTTGAAAAGGGCAAAACAGTAATCTTTCAGCCTTGCTTCACAAAGAACACGTGCGCAAATTTTAACTACACGCTCCCTGCACCTGCTTTCTATCCCAGGTTGTATAAAATCTCCCAAGCTTCGCGTGAGCTGTAAGATCGCTGAAAACGGACTTCTAGAACTCCAGATATGGCCAAAACAGTGTAGACTGCGCAACCTTCCCGGAAAATCCGAATTTTAATCACTTTATCCTCCAAAAACGATAGAAGCATCACCCATAATCGACATTCTTGTAAATCTGCACAACTAAGCAAAACACATCAAATCTACAAAAAACTTGAGGCCAAGTGAATCAATTTAAGCCGAATTGAAGCGATCCAAGTGGATATAAAATCCACTTATCAGTACACTAACTGCAACCATTCAGAATTGTTAATGTTTTACTTAATTTCATATGTTTCAGAACAATGTCGTTGAGTTGTCCTGTAACACCCCAGTCCCACATCGAGGAGATTTGGGACTTTAGTTCAGTATATAAGCAAAAGTACTACTACTAATTGCACCAACAAATCATGATCTTTTGGGGGCCTGTGGTGGGCTTGTGAACTACCCAAGTTGACTACAGTTGGGCAAGTTTGCTTTGGCTTATTTCGGATTTGGAATCGGGGCTTGACCCGATTTTCCAAAAAGGTTCGGGATTTGACCCGGGTTGTCACATATAGTATCAGAGCTGACTCTTGAAAGCTTGATTCGTCAAGTTGTCGGAGATGGGGACACGAAAGCTGGTGGTATTATCCCACAATGGACATAGATCCGGAGGTGGGGAAACCAAGCCAGCCGATATTATCCCACAATAGCTAGAGAGGAACGATCTTGGACCTATGGGATATCCGACGAGGACGTTAGGAGTTTAAGTAGGGGAGTTTGTAACACCCCAGTCCCATATCGAGGAGATTTGGGACTTTAGTTCAGTATATAAGCAAAAGTACTACTACTAATTGCACTAATAAATCATGATCTTTTGGGGGCCTGTGGTGGGCTTGTGAACTACCCAAGTTTACTGTAGTTGGGCCAGTTTGCTTTGTCTTATTTCGGATTTAGAATTGGGGCTTGATCCGATTTTTGAAAAAGGCTCGGGATTTGACCCGGGTTGTCACATGTCCGATGGTGGAACTACTCCAGGTTCAGCAAAATCTACTAGCAAGAAGATTAAAATGGTTTTAGCATTATCTCTCTATAATTCTGCCATTTTATTTTTCAGTTCTTAGATATTCAACCAAATAAATCTACAAACTTATGAAGTGTTATTGTTGATAGAAGAAATGAATCATATGAATCTCTGGAGCTACTTTAATGATATTAAATCCTTTAAAGCATGGTCGACATATTTGTTATTTGGATTTGGTTATTGATACTACATTCGGATTGATTTTATTGTTTCTATGTTTTGATTATCATGGATTTTTCATTTTTGCTTTGTTTTGAATTTTTGGTCCAAGTACCAAGAATGTTTGGTTTAAATATAAAAAACATAAGTTTGGTTTGTTTTTAAATCAAATATGTGCTCAACGTTATTTTAGATCGGATGGAAGTAATAACTCAACATTATTATCGCACGCACATGTGATATTGTTGGTTAAAATAGTAGAGAGAACAATAACATGACCGTAATATGGTTTTACAAAAAAATTATTCCGAGATGAATAACGTCATAAATGTACGACATTAAGAAGTCACAAATAAATTATAAAATTAGTTAAACAAATATCATTCCGTCTGCGAATCACGGGCAATATTGCTAGTATATTCAAAAATTAGATACATAATCAATTAAGGATTTGAATTTTGAAAATAAAAGAGAAAATCAAGCAAGATAAGTAATTTGAAATTCAGTTTCTAAAGATGATTAATTTTAAATTTTAAATTAATTGAAAAAATCAAGTATGATTGGAAATTAATTAATGAAAAGATTGTGTATTAAGTGAGTAATTTGAATTTCTAAATTTATTATGTCTAAAAGGAAAGATTGATTGTGTACTAAATGGAAAGATTGAGTAATTTGAAGATAAGATACTTATAGAGTTTAAATTAATCAAGTAATTGATTGTTGTGATTCTCTTCACACAAATTTGCTATAATTAACTTTATTATAATATCCCAATGATTGCAAAATTAATGAGCATAACCATATATATCATATATATATCATCAACAATTTTTAAATCTTTTAACTGGAAGATATGATAGTTATAGAGGTTAAATTATGCAAGTAATTTTACTTTATATTTTGATTGGCATATCATATCTTCACTAATTTTATTTTTATGTCTCTTATCACATAAAAGACTTGACAAGATCTGATGGATTAATTAAATGAAGAGTGATGATCGTGTGAATTGCATATACAAAAAAAGGTAACTGCTAAAGTGTAGGAAGTTTAAATCAAAATTTACTTTCATATGATAAAATCATGAGGAAAATAGTGTTAGTTATTGCCTTTCTACAACTGAATAATGCATAAAATTTGATTTAATACTAACTATTCATATCCATTTTGTGATCTGGTAACCGGGTATTGTACTAACCCAAGTATATTTTGTACTGGATGATTCTTAATGGGTAATCGGGTTTTATCCATTGGATAGTAAAATAAGTATATTGTCTAGAATTACCTTGCAAATAAGTAGAAAAGTTAAATGATAGCTAAAAGATAAGGGATAGAATATGTAATTTTTGGATTTCTTCATGTTCAGGAATTAAGAATATATAGATAGATTTCAAATTTTTTATGTCCATTGGTGACAAATTATAATTTCATCCTCTATAATATAGCCAACTAATAATTTATATTATTTTAGCCAACTATTATAGAGATGCTCTCAATCTATCTATATCTATACTATTATATTAAAGCCGAACATTGAAAGTTTTGGTTTTCAGTTTGGTTATCCTATTTATTAATATAAAAGTTTTGGCTTTTGGTTTGGTTATCCTATTTATTAAAATAAATAATAACATAATATAATTAATGGTAATTAACCGATTGCCTTTTTCATATTTACTTTTAGTTGAATATATTGCCTTTTATAAACACCTAAAAAATCAATCGTATCATATCTTTCAATCATTAATATTTTCTTTCTAATTAAAACATGTTACCATTTTGATTTAAAACTAATCTTATAATCATTAATATATACCCAGAAATATCACACCATATTTTTTAATTATTAATAAAATATATTAAAAATCCGTATACATTGTTTATAATAGGGAAACATTAGTATAATCCGTAAACATGAGTATATTAAATTATATTAAATTAAAATTAAAAAATATTAAAAATAATGACTATATAAAAACATAATTGCAATATTAAATAAAATTTATAACATAATAAAAGAAACACGTGCATCGCACGGGCATTGAAAGTTTGTCGGTTCGACTTTCAGCAAGGTCATCCTAATTGTTAAAATAAATAGTAAAATAATATAATTAGTGATAATTAGCCGATTTCCTTTTTTTAATTAAAAGAGGTTTACTTTTAATTGATTGATGATATTACATTTTTTAAACACCTAAAATATCGTATCTTTCATTCAATAATATTTCTTTCTAAAAAAACACGTTAACTTTTATTTTAAAATATAATCTTACAGTATTTAATATATACCCAAAAATATAACACTATATCATCTAATCACTAACAAAATATAATAGAAATCTGTATACAACGAATATTGACCGTTAGATTTTTAGTAAAAAAATCAGAACCGTTAGATCTAATGATTAGATATATTATATGTTTAAATTAATTTACTAAAATTTCAAGGTTCGAATTCTATCAACGACATATTTTTTTTAAAATTTTATAATATAAGTTTTAAACCACATAATTTTGCAATCATTAATGTATACCCAAAAATATTACACCATTTTGCTGTTAGATTTTTAGAAATTAATAAGAACCATTAGATGTAATAATAAGGTGTATTTTATGATTAAAGTACTTTACTCAAATTCAAGTTTCGAATCCCGTCAACGACATAATTAACTTAAAATTCTATAATATAAATTTTAAATCATGCATATCATTAACTAAATTTATATTAAATTATACTAAAATAATTTTTATAAAATAATGATTATATAAAAACATAATTATAGCATAAATTAACATTTATAACATATTAAAAGAAACCCGTGCATCGCGTGTAATATTCGAAATAATAAAAGTTTGGCTAGTTGGTCGGTCGGTCGGTAAGGTACCTGTTGATCCGCCGATACAATCCATCAATAATGAACTAGACGGCGGATACGGAAGCAGAGGTTCTTCGTGAGTGGAGTAACCGCATAAGAGAAGATCCAAGGCTATTATCCTCTATCTATAAAGGGTACCTGGGGAAATAGTAAGACGGGGCTACATGGTAAGGGGGGAGGCGACGAAAGACCTGTGATACCTCGGCCGGCTGGTCCGAAGAAGTGGCAGCAGCATGCAACGTATTGGTGTTTCGGGAAGAAGACCTGCTTAGCAGTCTTACTTGTTTACTGGTTCCCTTCTTTTGCTTATTCGATACTAGTTCCCGCCCTGATCTCTCTCCGTCACTATAATTGTAAATAAGTCGTGAAGCTTTGGTCAGATGGTGGGGCCCTAGCGTCACTATAGCCTACTTTATTCCATTCCCCCTTCTTGCCTCTCTATGATTGAGCAGCTTTGCAAGCTCCCTCTCGAATTCTATATAATATGTATCTAATCTAAATTTATTTAAATATGAAACCGAGATAGTTACCTTTCAGAAAATCCTAACGATAGGGATAAATGCCTGTGCTTTACTTTATTCTTCGGAAGGTGGGAGAAAAGATAAAACTAAAATTGATTCTTAATACAAATTTAAGATTTTTGTTTAAAACTCATGTCATTAACCTCTTTTGGTTAACCCCCCAAAACCAGATAGATCTATGAGAAATCTCGTTTTGTTACATATGGTAGATTAAATGAAATCGGATACCAAAAGAATTGACTGCTGAGCCGTATGAGGTAGGGGAACAAGCTCTTCGAAACGGATACCTATCTCTTTGAATCAAACCTTTCCAGGATGCTCGCTTCCATTTAGTGCCATGTTTTGTTACCCGACTGCTGTTCTTCTGACCTCAAAGGAAAAGAAGCATACTTGAAGGGCCCATAGAGAATAGCCCCTACGGACACCATCTATCAATCGTTCCATCTCTGTTTTCCCCAAAAGGAAGAATCTTTATTTTCCATTTTCTATAGATCGGCATTATGTACTATACTACAGTAAGATAGAAAGCTGGCCGAAGAGTTCGAGTTGCTACGCTCCTCTCCTTATAAGTCCTTATCAGTCGAGATACTATGTAATCTCACATCCCCTATCTCTATTCCATTATTGAATGTAACGTAACACCTATCCAACTCTTACTAAGACCTGTGGAGGCTAAAAGAGCTGCCTTGAGGTAGTTTACTTGCTTGACCATAAGGCAGAGGAATGAGAACGAAGAAGACTAGTACATTGTCCCGGGATAATCGTAGAATAAGAAGAGAGGACGCAAACACATTTAATTCTGGTACAGAAGTTCCTATAAAAATGGGAAATGCCCTACCTTTGAGTGCGGTCTGAACTATTGATTTACGTAATTGGAAAAAACCAATTAGTTTATGACGAAACCTAGAAATCGATCACTGATCCAACTTGAGTACCTCCATATGGGAAAGGAGCGTTGTTGTTTGCCAGGTCTCGATCATTTACATGGACCCACTTCTCATTCCATTTGTGGGAATTTGATGATCTATACACCGACCCAGTGACACACCAACCACGCCCCCTCTCTTTCTCCGATCATAAAGCCCGCGGATCCTTTTTTTCACCCCCCCCCCGAATAACTGAATTAGACGCTTCGTAAAACCGCGCCGATCTACGAGAGGAGCTGATAGATGAGTAGGCTTCTCCTTTCGATTCACGGAATGTGATCTGGGACACGATGGGAGTTTGCGTACCTCGGTAGGAAAGAGATCCTATTGGCCGGCCGGCTTTAAGCAACCTTCGCATTTCCTGCTGAAATCCCAAGTCTCCAAGTGGGCCCTCTTGGCCAACCACGACCTTGGTTTTTTAGAGAATTATGTGTTTAGGTAAGTATAATACCGAAGCAGTTATGCCGACAACAACTGAAATAGCGGAGGTGATTGCCGACACTATCTATAGGATAAGCAGCTAGATCGATTCCTAAAAATCGAGTCATTCAGTGCCAAGTCCAGGCCTTCAATTCCAGGGTCAACAAGGACCAAGTGCTTTCTTCGTAGTTTACCTATGTAAAGCGATATGCTAGAAAGCCGGATGCGCTACAGGAAGAAGATGAAATGCAATCTTTAGGAAGTCGTACTTCATTTTCAAATGAATCCGACGAAAAATACCGATTAAAACTAAAATACCAAAAGCTATTGTAGTTAAAAAAGGTGGATTTAGTAGTCCTGCACGTACTAGACAAGGTGTGAGAAAAAAAGATGCGTAAACACCAAGTAAGCTAAAAAGAAAACGTGGAAACATGAGTTAGCTTTTCAAATATCTATAGAATGAGCGCTGTGAGCTATCTGCCCCAAAGAGATAGAGGAAAAAATAGGTTTGTTTGGGCTACCAAGACGCTTTCTTTATGCCCATCAAAGCACCTCGAGATGCTAATCCGCGAAAAACGAAACGAGAAATTCGGAAGAACTCGGCGCTTCATATTTGGATATAGCAAATTTCTGGCTAAATGGACGGTTTCGTGTGTCGGGGTTAAGCATTTACAAGAATAGCCGGGTAATGAGATAGACACTCTTTCAGCCGGCATTGAATGCGCATATAATAAGAACAAGATGGATGAAAGCCCGGCCAGAACCACACGTGCAAGTTTCCCCGCATGTGGCTCGTCCGTGATAACTTCTTCGGATTTGCGTGAACTAGCGGGTCGATCACTAAGTGGGGATGCTCCCTCCAGCATGAGTGAACCTTTTCGGAACTGGTTAGGAACGGGCGTCCCGACTAAGGTCTCACAAACGTGCGCTTCCCTTATGCATCCGGTCGCTTCACTAATGTGAATAGGTTATACAGAAGGGTGGGTTGGCTATATACTTTTATGCGCGTTCCTTTTTCGAACCTTTTGGTATGTATTGCCCCTAACTATGGATCAGATCCACCAGACGATAAACTAAATTCCGCACTGCTGCTGAGTCGTCGGACTTATCCACCAATGGATTCGTGGAATTTCTGTGGATTGCGTTGGGGGAAATCTACCAAAGCTAGGCAGATAAATAGACTCATTTCCCGCTGCTAAGGGAGAGCAAGAAAAAAAGGATTGTTTTTGAACCGGCACCCCCTTTTGGGGCAGGCTTGCGATCAAAGCATCAAGCCTGAACAACTAGAACCTCCGCGTCTGACTAGGTCGAAAACCTTACTTTGACATTTATGACCGTAGATGGATCTAAAAGCCTTTGCGATTCGACTTTCCGGATAAAATGCATTGGTATAGAATCTAGCAGCAATCCTTCCCGCCTTCCCGCTGGGCGAAATCTTTGAGCATTGCTAGGCTACTCTTAATAAGTTATTTCGTCAGTCAGCAGTTCAGCCCCAGGGCAGGCAACTCACTAACTACAGCTTCTATCTCCGGAAGGTCCTGCACATAAAAAATATTCCACTGCAGAGACCTTTTAAAGCCTTTGATTACGTGGCCAAGACCCGGTATTAGGGTATGAGATGTGGCAGAAAATAGCCCGAATGGGTGTAGAATCAACTCGCATAAATGCCCGGTCAAAGAAGGGCTTGCTAGAACTCTGAAGAAAGTATTTTTACTTAATTATCCTTGCATAATTATTTATAACTACTAATAACTAATAAATGTCCTTTTTCACGTAAAACATGTTACCTTTTCTATTGATCAGTAACTAATCAATTTTCTTTTTCACGTAAAAGACATTATCTCTTATATTTTATCTAACTAAAATTTTTCCACTTCTAAAAATAAAATGAGCAATTCTATTTAATAAAATAAATATTGTAATTATATTTCTAATTACTAATAATTAACAAATTTCTTTTTTTAGCTAAAATATGTTACCTAGTCTTTTTTTTTATTTTTTTCCAGTAAAACCTATTCGAGTAGTTTTATTTAAATAAATTAAATAATAATATTATAATAACTAATAACTAACCGATTACATTTTTCAGCTAAAATATATCATCTTTTCTATATTTTCAAACTAAAATTCATCATTTTCTAAAAATATCATGAACAACATATATATAATTATTATCCTAATCATATCATATAAAATTTTAAGCCTACAAAATTCATATCTTAAAATTTTTAAATCAAATTTAATTTTTTTTCGATTATATTAAAGAGCATCGGTACATCGCACAGGTTTTAAACTATTTTTTATAAAAAAAAGATTATGCATTAATATTTTGAATACCATAGTTAATATTCCTTTTTTTATTATTTGTTAAAAAATCGAATAATAACCAAAGACAACATCTATTTATACTTATTGTTTAAATTTCTTATGATATGTAAATAATTTAGAACTTTTTTTCCTCAGAAAAATTGTACCCTATCATTTATTTACAGTTTACACCTTCCTTTTTAGGATATCCCTCTCAATTCTTTAAATTTCAAAATTTATCCAAAATAGTAAAATTTTATAATATAAAAATTAATTACATCCACTAATTTCCTCCACTAAATTCACTTTATTACACAAAATATTGATTGGTCCGACCACTTTACTTACTTTTCTTATTTTTTTTCATTACTTTATACTTTTTCTTAAAGTCCGTGTCCAATTCAACAATGAGAGGAATGGAGGAAGTTATTACTAAACTTTTTTTTGAATTTTTTTGAAGAAATTCTAGTGTAAATATAGTGACCAGTGTCATTTGTGTATGATGATGCGGTGATTGACGAGTATTCCTTCTTAACATTAAAAATGAGCACGGATTTTTAGAAAAATCAAAAAAAAGGAAAAAATGGGAAAAATGATACAATTTACTAAAATTGGTAAAAAAAAAAAAATAGAGAATGAATGATGCAATTTCCCATTACATGAGTCTAGGAGAATTTTGGGGAAATGTTATTTTACAGTAAGTTTTTATTCGTAGATAATTTGAGTTACTAATTAACACTAGCATTTTGCCCGTACTTCGTACACGACATCTTATTTAATTTAAAATGATAATACCAAAAATTTAACAAATTTGATTGATTTCTGAAAACATCTTATTTAATTTAAATTGACAATACCAAAAATTTAACAAATTTGATTGATTTCTTAAAGATATTGTATGCAATTATATAAATAATCAATTCTTAGAAGGATATTATATACAGTTATATAATTATTTAATAAAATAATGATATGCTAAAATTTATATAAAAAAGTAGCATACAATTTTATTTTAACAATGTTGAAAATTTATTTAATTCATTAAAATTTGCAATAAAAGTAATAAATATTTTTACAAATATTGTTCTCTAATTGAAAACAATAATAAATTGTCTTCATTATTCAAATGCGGAAATGATAATTCCTTCACCCCTAATGACTCCAAATCATTAAACCTCATATAATATCAAGAACATATTATATTAACTATGAGACCTCAAAGTTAATATAATATGTAAATGTTGGAGAACAATGAGACCACATTTCAAGCAATTTTTAATTTTTTTTATGAATGGATAGAGGGTAGAATTATAAGACTTTTGTATTAAGATGCCCCTAGCGGGGCCCTTTAAAATAGTTTGAAATGTAGCGAATATGCATGTTCTCACTGTTCTCATTTTAATTTTTTTTGTTAATTTTTTTTATGAATGGATAGAGGGTAGAATTATAAGACTTTTTTTGTGAAGATGCCCCTAGCGGGGCCCTTTAAAATAGCTTGAAATGTAGTGAATATGTGTGTTCTCACTGTTCTCATTCTCACCAGAGCGTGACCATTAAACTGTATTAGTAAATTCGAAAATACAGTGTATATATATTATTAATATAAATTCTTTTATTAAAAATAATTAAATTATACAATTAAATAAGCAAGCCATAATATCAGATAAATATTCTAGTAGATTTATAGTTAATGTTCAAATTAAGGTCTTTCATCATGGCTCTCGCTTTCTGAAATTGTTGAATTTTTATTTTATTGACTTTATTATATTAAAAGTATGTTCTTATTGAAACGAATATAATAATTTGAATTTGAATATATTTTTAAACTACTTATTTTGATGGGTTGTTAATTTTTTTGTGATCAACTTAGAGGGGTGACCAAAAATAAAATTAATGGGAATACATAAACCCATTACCCACGTTATGATAAACAATACCTATAAAATGGAAGTTGCTTATGTGGTTCAGGCTTGTTAATTACTTCAATACTTCATTAGCTTGATCATCATGTGGACCATCTTTCTTTTTATCACTTATGTTGTTGCTATGTAGTCTATCTGTAACTAACATCTTTTTTTTTATCACTTATGATGTTGCTATGTAGTCTATCTGTAACTAAACATCTCACTCTGCTTGTAATCTATATTTATAAATGCAAACTTTTTCTTGTATTGTATTTTGTTTTCAATATTTAAAATTATGTAGCTGGAGGAGAAGAGAAAAGCTGGAGGTGCAATCGTAGTACTACAACATTACTGAAAATAAGTAAAATATCATAATAGAATTTTTTTGTTCCAATCTAAATTGGGTCGCTCCAAATGCAGTGTAATGTCAAAAAAGGGCATTAAAGAACTAAAGAAGATTAAAAAAAATGAAGGATAATACTATTTACCAAAACACAGGTCTACGCAAGAAGCTCACTTATTCACTTTTATCTTCAAATAATGTATGATTACAAATTATAACAATCACATTTTCCACTACCTATTCTCTCTCAAAAAGTCAACTAAACTGAAAAAAGGAAAAGTTAGTGCTTTTATATTTTAATATGGAGCTCAAGTGAAAGTGCTAAATATGAGATCATATATGAAGTGAAATTGAACGCGAGTAAAGAAGATATTTAGAGCATAAATAAGAGCAATGTTGCCTGATCCAGAGGGTGAGGCTTGTGACGTGGGTCTGAGCTTCTAAGTATGCTATTCCATAGTCCCTTCGGAGACATCCGATAAAAAGTATGCTATTCCATAAGACCTTCTGTTACGTAGCATGTCTACCCCATGAACCTTAAGTTGAACAAATCCATAAAGAACATAAACTTTCTTGAAAACAAAATAATGTCTATAAGTATCAAATTGAGTCCCAAGATTATTTACAAATAACATGGTCTGTACTGTGTCAATGTTATTAACTGGTAATCTTTCCAACTACCTTTGTTATTATGACATGTAAAATTGAAAATTGAAAGGTCAAGCAAATATTTTAAAGGTACCTTTCTGGTGTCCTGTATATTATTATAACATCGGGTAATTCATTAAAACTTTAATTCTTAAATTCCAAACCAAAATCAAAACCAAACAAATATTATCATGTCTATTTTTTAATAATGTGAAATCAATAAAAACTTAACTCTTATGGCCAAACTAAAAACCGGAACCAAACATATATGACCCGTACGGAGGTCTAGTACACATACCTTAACCCTACTTCAGGGGGTTGAGATGTTAATTTGGTGAAAAACCCACCTTTCAAATCTGAAAAGTGCAAACATGCGTCAAAATCCAGTAGTGTGAAGATTTGACCGGCTTGGACTTGAAGGTGAAAAATGACAGAGATAGATTTGAGTAATGACAAAAAGGAGAATCAAAGAAATAAAGAAAGATAAAAAAAATAAAGGATAATATTAGAGGTTTAGATTTGGGTCGATCCAATTGGGTTACTCCAAATGTTGTGTAATGACAAAAAATAGTACTCGGTATATATTTAGATTTGGGTCGATTCAATCTAAATTGGGTCGCTCCAAATGCTGTGTAATGATAAAAAGGGGCATCAAAGAAATAAAGAAGATTAAGAAAATGAAGGATAATAGTATCGTTGACGGAATTCGAACCTTGAAATTTTAGTAAATAAATTTAATCATGTAACATATTTAATCATTAGATCTAACAGTTCTAATTTTAACTAAAAATCTAACGGATATTATTCGTTGTGTACGAATTTTTATTATATTTTGTTAGTGGGTAGAAGATATGATGTCATATTTTTTGGTATGCAATTACTAAATAAATTTAATCATGTAATATATGCAATCATTAGATCTAACAGTTCTAATTTTTAACTAAAAATCTAACGGATATTATTCGTTGTATACGAATTTTTATTATATTTTGTTAGTGGTAGAAGATATGATGTCATATTTTTGGGTATGTATTAATTGTTGCAATATTATGTTTTAAATTAAAAGTCAACGTGTTTTAATCAGAGAGAAAAAATTATTGATTGGAAGATATGATATTTTAGGTATTTATAAAAGGTAATATCATCAATTATAAGTAAACATCTTTTAATTGAAAAAGGCAATCAGCTAATTACCATTAATTATATTATTAATAAAAAAATGAAGGATAATAGTATAGGTTTAGATTTGGGTTGATCCAATTGGGTCGCTCCAAATGCTGATTAGAGAAAAAAAAATTATTGATTGAAAGATATGATATTTTAGGTATTTATAAAAGGTAATATCATATCAATTATAAGTAAACATTTTTTAATTGAAAAAGGCAATCGGCTAATTATCATTAATTATATTATTAATAAAAAAATGAAGGATAATAGTAGAGGTTTAGATCCCCTCGTTTCTCCTTTATATAAGTATATAATAGTTCTAATTTTTAACTAAAAATCTAACGGATATTATTCGTTGTATACGAATTTTTATTATATTTTGTTAGTGATATTTAATTTCCACTATTAGTAAAATTTAAAATGCAATTGAGTTGTATATTTAGTTTTCTCGATTAGTAAAAATTTAAAATGCAATTTAGAGAAATTGATTATTTTAATATGTTTTACTTGAAAACAGAAATTGATTTGTTATTAGGAGAAATTTTATTTATAATTAAATAAGGGTAATTAAGTAAAAACAATAGGTACCGACCGACCAACCAACCAACCGACCGGCGCCATATAATTGGAAAAATATAGATTTTAGCTAAAGGAAATAGAAAAGGTAACGTTTTTTTAAAGAAAATTGATTATTTTAATATGTTTTACTTGAAAAAGAAAATTCATTAGTTATTGGGAAATTGTTTATTTATAATTAAGTAAGGGTGTCATTTAATTGGAAAAAGAGAGATTTTAGCTAAAGAAAATAGAAAATGTAACGTATTTTAGAAGGAAATTGATTATTTTAATATGTTTTACTTGAAAACAGAAATTGATTAGATATAACAATTCTAATTTTTAACTAAAAATCTAACTGATATTTTTCGTTGTATACAAATTTTTATTATATTTTGTTAATGGTTAGAAGATATGATGTCATATTTTTGGGTATGCATTTAGTAAATAAATTTAATCATGTAATATATTTAATCATTAGATTTAACAGTTCTAATTTTTAACTAAAAATCTAACGGATATTATTCGTTGTATACGAATTTTTATTATATTTTGTTAGGGTTAGAAGATATGATGTCATATTTTTGTGTCTGTATTAATTATTGCAATATTATTTTTAAAATTAAAAGTCAACGTGTTTTAATTAGAGAGAAAAAAATTATTGATTGGAAGATATGATATTTTAGGTATTTATAAAAATTCGAACCTTGAAATTTTAGGAAATAAATTTAATCATGTAATATATTTAATCATTAGATCTAACCGTTCTAATTTTTAACTAAAAATCTAACGGATATTATTCGTTGTATACGAATTTTTATTATATTTTGTTAGTGGTTAGAAGATATGATGTCATATTTTTGAGTATGTATTTAGTAAATAAATTTAATCATGTAATATATTTAATCATTAGATCTAAAAATTCTAATTTTTAACTAAAAATCTAACGGATATTATTCGTTGTATACGAATTTTTATTATATTTTGTTAGTGGTTAGAAGAGATGATGTCATATTTTTGGGTATGTATTAATTATTGCAATATTATGTTTTAAATTAAAAGTCAACGTGTTTTAGTTAGAGAGAAAAAAAATTATTGATTGGAAGATATGATATTTTAGGTATTTATAAAAGGTAATATCATCAATTATAAGTAAACATCTTTTAAATGAAAAAGGCAATCAACTAATTATCATTAATTTTATTATTAATAAAAAATGAAGGATCATAGTAGAGGTTTAGATTTGGGTTGATCTAATTGGATCGCTCCAAATGCTGATTAGAGAGAAAAAAAAATTATTGATTGGAAGATATGATATTTTAGGTATTTGTAAAAGGTAATATCATATAAATTATAAGTAAACATCTTTTAATTGAAAAAGGCAATCGGTTAATTATCATTAATTATATTACTAATAAAAAAATGAAGGATAATAGTAGAGGTTTAGATTTGGGTTAATCCAATTGGGTCGATCCAAATGATGTGTAATGATAAAAAATAATATAGATTTAGATTTGGGTCGATCCAATCTAAATTGGGTCGCTCCAAATGCTGTGTAATGACAAAAAGGGACTTCAAAGAAATAAAGAAGATTAAAAAAATAAAGGATAAAAGCATTAATTTTCAAAATGCAATACTAGCAGATATTAGGAATATATTGATATTGATACGACACATTACAAATTTAAAAAATATTACCCATAAAACTAAAATATGCTACGGAAATAGCATTTCCTAAATTCGTACAACTAATTTGTGTTTAAGATATGAAAAGAAATAATCATAAATAATTGTTTTTTTTTAAAGATGAATTTCTCATTCATGAATTGTACCAGAATACAATAATCATATAAAGAGATTTTTTCATTCAACAAAATTTATCATCTAATCGAAATAATTATTACTAGAAATAATTGTTAACAGCTAGCAAAAAAGTAAAGTAATTACTACTAGAAATAGTGATGGTTGATTGAGTGGTAATTAAATAGACGTACACACATTTAAGCAGCACCAACACAAGCAAAGCACCAGCTTCAGCATCTTACTAAATACACACACACAATTACATACATATAGATGGGCATGTTTAGGCCTTAGTTTTCTAAACCAACAAAGAAGAAGAAGATCCACAACAACCCCACTTTCATTTACCACTGGTATGAACATCTACATTTATGTTTATGTTTATGCATGTGCATACAGTAGATTTGTGTACATTTTGTTATGATTCAACTTGTTTAAGCTGGCCCTTTTTGTCAGATCATTTTTATTTACTTTGTAAGTCTTTGTATGTGTGAAATTTGGGAACTGATTAAGTTCATTTCAGGGTATTTTATGTTTTGCATTTTGTTTTATTGTTGTATGGATGGTTATTGTGTTTGTGGTGTGATTTTCTTTTTTGATGTTTAGGGTTTTGACAAACCCTTGATTTTTAGAGTTACCTGGACTTGATTGGAAATTTCCAACATTCGGGTGTTTGGATTTTATGATTTTGTGAAAATATTGCATGTTTTTGGCCTAATAAGATGTAGTGTTGGGTCTTGATACTTGTGTCCATGTCCGGGTGTCGAGTGTGTGACACGGGTACCCCAGATCAAAATGAAGAGTAACAATATTTTTTTTGTGATTGGGGAATAAGGATATTTGTATTGTTTATGACTCTCTGGTGTGGTTGTATAGTCCCCTTCGAAAACCAAATATAATAGAGAGGCTGTGTTTGTAGTGACTGCTTTAGAATGTACTCTTATGGGCTGATTCATTTTGCTTACATCGTATTGCCATACTTTTGATCTGCTAGCAAAACACATTGTAGTTCTTGAAGAGCTTAGTGTATGCTTTTCATTACCATAGAAGGACAGACCTTGCTGCTTTGATGTGTGTAAATTTTTTAATGTGAACAGATGTTAGGGATTAGTTCTGGGGATATTCTAGCAGAAAAGGGGGTTCAAATCTCTTAAATTGGGCATCTCCAGATTTAGGAAAGCCTTCGGCTCTTCGAACTTAACATGATACTCCTTAATAGTCCAATTTGTTTAAACACTTGAGATCTATGATAGTTTCCATCTTGTAAACTTCTTTGTCATGATCAGAATATAAAAGTCCATTGTGTCTTTAGGTTGCAGGCGTGATGCGGAAAATCAATGCTGCAAGAAGTAAACAAATGGGTGTGTTTAGAAAAAGAACTTCAGAGGTACAGGGTGATGAATTGGAGGAAGCAAATCGCAAGCATAGTCCAGTATATTATTCTCAGTCTTTTGGAAAGAATGTTGATAGTGACAGTGAGGAACCTGAAATGGACTTAGAAGAAGATCCCGAGGAGGAACCGGAAGAGGATCCCGAGGAGGAACCAGAAGAGGATCCTGAGGAGGAACCAGAAGAGGATCCCGAGATGGACAGAAAAACATGTAACGAACAAGTGGCTGTAGAATGTGCTAATCCTTTTAAATTAAGTAATGTAAATGTTTCTGCTGCACAGCCAACTGAATATGAAGATGAGGATCCCTCAGCAGAGTGTGAATTTGAGCGAAACCCTAAGAGTGAGACTGATGAAGTTTATCAGAAATTGTCAGATGGTAAACAGAGGGTAGTGGTTAACACAGCAGTCCGTCTTTCTCCATCACAAAATTATGGCCTTGAAAAAAATTGCAAGTATGCTTCTACAGATCAACATCGTGTCCAAGAGTCCGAGGAGGCTGCTATTGGTAATGAAAATTCTGGAGAACAACAAGTTAATCCTGGGAAAAGGAGTTGTATTAAATGGGACCAAGAACCTGATGATGACCGAAAAGCAGTAATAGAAGATAGAAAATGCAAAAAAGGTAAAACAATGTGCGATGCTGATGATTCCAAGTCTACATTGCGAGAGCCTGTTCAGCTGACCGATTTACACAGTAAGTTGTGTGGACCTTTACTAGATTTAGAGGTTCAGTCATTAAAAAAAAGATTTTCAGAAATCAGCAGCATACTTGATCCATTAGTAGACGACAAACTTGAAATAGGAGTATACGCACCTGAAAAACTAATCAAAGAACGTGAAAAGATCTTTTCGGAGTTGGCAAAGAGGAATGCTATTATTTCTAGAGAACTGTATGTACCAGTGAAGGAATATCCGACGTATAATTTCGTTGGCCTTATACTCGGACCGAAAGGAAACACACAAAAGAGGATGGAGTTAAAAAGCGGGGCTAGGATTCGTCTGAGAGGTAAAGATTCCTCAAAATCAGTACAAGGTGCTGACTCGTCTGAGGATGAAGACTTGAATGTCTACATAGAGGCAATTAGCCAGAAATCTCTTGATGCTGCTGTATGTATGGTTGAGAAACTGCTTGTCCCTATTGAAGAGGGGGTGAATGATCTTAAGCAAGCCCAATTACAGGAACTTAGTAGTCTTGAAGCAGCAGCTGTAAATAACTCATGCACTGTGTGCCAGGGGACAGGACACAATCAATTAGCCTGTCCTCAGAAGAAAACTACAATAAAGGCTGCTTGTGACACGTGTGGAAGCTTTAGTCATCCCACTTCTGGTTGTCCAGTAGCCCCTTCGAACTTGAAAATTAAATCCTCCAGAGAAATAGATGCTGCAAATCTGTATATTGGATGTCTTCCCCAAACTGTAGATGAGAGTCGTTTGCGGGAGCTTTTTTCTCCATTTGGAACAATCACTCAGTTAAGAGTTACATTAGACATGACAACTGGTTATAGTAAAGGCTATGGTTTTGTGAGATTTGATACTCCTTCTGCTGCTAGCTTAGCCATAATGCACATGAATGGGTACCAAATTGATGGCCGCCGATTAATAGTGAGAATAGCTGGCAGTCCACCTGTCACAGGACAACAAGCCAAAAGCCTCCTCCCTGTTTATTCTAATCCTGCACCTGCAGCAGTAGCTACCAGTTATCCCACTTCGCCTTACTATATGATGCCAGAAGCACAAGTGTCCGTCCTTAATGGCGAAGGCTTATGTTATCCATCATCGATAAATATGGAATACTTAACAAATCTTTATATTGGATTCCTTCCCCAAACCATGGATGATGGTCGTTTGTGGGAGCTTTTTTCTCCATTTGGAACAATCACTCAATTAAAAGTTGGATTAGATAGAACTGGTTATTGTAAAGGCTATGCCTTTGTGAGATTTGATACACCCTATGCTGCGAGCTTAGCTGTAATGCACATGAATGGATATACAATTGATGGTCACAGACTGGCAGTGAAAATAGCTGATCCTCCACCTGTCAGAGGACAACCAGCCACAAACCTCCTTCATGTTTATCCTAATTCTGGACCTACAGCAGTAGCTACCAGCTACCTCACCTCGCCTTCCTACCTGATGCAAAATTCAGAAGTACCCGTCCTTAATGCTGCAGGCATAGGTTTCCCTTCATCATTTAACATGGAACCCAGCAATCAATTATCTCAAACTGAAGCTCCAGCTATTCCTCACGAATTGTCAAGGTCGACTGCATCGACTACTGCAATTTCATTAACTGATTTTGTGTCAAGCTTAACTGAGTCGAAAACTGAATTTATGTCAACTGGTTTGGCTTCAGGGTCGACCGAATCAATTTCCGTATTATCGTCAGCTGGACCGGTATCAGTTTCAAGTGGTTTGGCTTCAGGGTCCACCGAATCAATTTCCGTATTATCCTCAGCTGGACCGGTATCAGTTTCAACTGAGTCGAGGAGTGCATTTTTAGCTACAGTATCAACTGGTGGCTCCGCTGTGTCTGACTGTATGATACCAGAAGCAGTAGTTCCCATCCTTCATACTGAAGGCTTAGGTTATCCATCATCACCAAACATGGCGTACTTAACAAATCTTTTTGTTGGATTCCTTCCCAAAACCATAGATGATAGTTGTTTGCAGAAGCTTTTTTCTCCATTCGGAACAGTCACTGAATCAAGAGTTATATTAGATATGGTAACTGGTCATAGTAAAGGTTATGGCTTTGTGAGATTTGATAGCCCCTCTGCTGCAGACTTGGCCATAAGTCACATGAACGGGTACCAACTTGATGGTCACAGATTGGCAGTGAGAAGGAAAACAGCTGGCACTCCATCTTCTAGCAGCCCTGCCTTGCCTCACTATATGATGCCAAAAGCACAAGTGTCCAGCCTCAATGGTGAAGGCATTAGTTTCAATCAGTTTTATCAGACTGAGGCTCCAACTATTTCTCAGGGAGTTTCAGGGTCAACTGGCTCAGTAACTGCACTTTCATCATCTGCTTTTGTGTCAAGATCAACTGAGTCGGGAACTACGTTTACATCAATTGGTCTGATTTCAGGGTCGGCTGAATCAAGGACTGCACTCGCGTCAACTGGTTTGGTAGCAACATCAGCTGAGACGAGGAGTGTGATTTCATCATATAGTTTTAGTTCATTGTTCTGTCGTGATTCCAACAAAAAAGATTCTAGTCACACTTAACGTGAAAACTGTTTATTCAAGTAGTTTGCAGGCAGTGGAAGATTCTAGTCACACGTAACGTGAAAACTGTTTATTCAAGTAGTTTGCAGGCAGTGGAATTGTTGGCTTCTTTTCTGACAAATGTGTTATGCTTGTTAAAGATATTATGTCAAGGATTTTTTATGTTCGATTTCATGATATGTTCATACATGTTATCTAACCTGTGACTAAATATTTGAATTTGTTCATTTCCCATAACTAGGACATTCCACTTTGGTGGTGAAGGGCTGAATAGATCAATTACTGCTGCTTGCCACACAGCCAAAGCACTTAAATTATAAACCGTGTCAACTTCTAGTTTGCTTCTGGATTCTGTACTAAGTGGCAAGCTTTGTTTTGTTTGATGTATATTCGGTTAAGCCAATTGTCTTCAATGCTACTGATTGTCCATATAAAACAGCCCTTTGGCTGGCGATTAGCGCGAAGTGTTTGTCAACACAATAATGTTGTGTTTGGTTGGGGAGAATGGAATGGAATGAGTAAAAATAAAGGGAAACTATAGAGATTAGAGGGAAGATTTGAAAAAAAATGAATGGGTGCAAAATTCCTATGATGAGATTTGTGAAGAAAATGGGTAGGGGGAGAATGGAGCATTCCTTCCAAAATAGAGATGCTTGAGTTTTTATATATTTTGTTAGAGATGGAATGAGGAAGGAATGAAAAGTATTAAAATTTTACCATAATTTAGTTCAAAATCTCATTCCATTCCCTCCTAATTCATTCATACGAACCAAACACAACATAAGTGTTCATAGATCAAACAAAAACAAAGCATTGAAGCGTACACTAGATATGAAGCGTACACTAGATAATAAGTTCTCTATGTGTTTCTGTTAAGTAATCTGTTGTTTTTGGTGCCTCTTAGGAAGGAAACCGCGGAGGCTATTTGGAAGGATGAGTTGGGAATGACTGATATTGTTTCTTTTAAAGGCCTCTCCACTAGTACAGATTACTTGTGACTGATTAGCTCCTCTTTTTGACAACTGCTTGTAAAAGAAATGATGCGAATGCTATTTATGTTCAACCAAATGATATATTCATGCACGTTATCCTTGACCTGTGACAAACGAATTGATTTGCTCATGGCCATAACAATCTACTAAAAACTGAATTGCTCGATAGAAGTTAATCATATGGCAAATTCTCTTCGTAACACAGTGCAACTGTTTGTAGCAGCATTCATGTAGAAAATTAATAAAATAATGCTGGAGAAATATTTTTCTTCTTAAAATACAATGACTATAAATTAGGTTTCACGTCATTTTACAAAAATTGCTAAATACATAACACTCCTACCCATAGAGCACAGATAGATGTTACACGAAACACTCTCGGATTCATGGCCCTTGTTCGTTCATAAACAAAGAAAAGCATGCAATAGGGCTTTGGCATGCACAAAAAAAAAACGAAAAATCGCCTATATTGATCAGTGAACAGGCCTGCAACAAAACTGTTGCATAAAAAATTCTGGAAACCAACTACACGAGTTCTTTGATAGGTAGCGAACCTGTGGTCGAAATATGATCATATATAAAGATTTCTCCAACCTTTACTGGTAGACAAAATTATTATTGAGCATCAACATTTCACAATACTTGTGTAACATTACGAAAACAAAGCTCTAGAGGAAGAACGTGACAGAAAACCACTTCAAAGAAAGTTGATAGTAGATTTTACTACTCAGTGAGATCAGCAGGTGGTTTTGGGTGAAACGGTTTCTAACATGGTATCAGAGCTCAGGCACGCGAGCGCCCGTGATCCACTCTTCGACCCATAAATGGGCATTCGAGTGAGGGGGAGTGTTAGAATATAATATAAGATCCATATAAGGCCTCCCTCTAACACCTTAAGGTTTTAGATGAGTTGATTACTTAACAATATGGATTTTTAAGTCCATCGATATGGCCCCAATAGATCTCAAAACTCTCTTCCTAGGATCTTTCTGTGCTTGATTATTTTTAATACAGGACACCTGACTCGCAAGTGGAATCTGCAGTCTTAAACGAACAAATGCAAAGCAAGATTTTGGCTTATGTCTTAGGGATTGGGAAATTGACCTCATCGCTAGAAAGTTCATACTGAAGCTAGTTTCCCACTAAGTTTTATACTCATGATAAAAGAACACACAGCACTGATAGTTTCCGAAAGATGTCAAAGGGTTGAAGAACGAAGAAAAATGTACTCCCTTCGTCCCATTTTGTATGACACTCATTCCTTTTTAGGACGTCCCAAAAAAAATGAACCTACTAAACTTACTATTTTTGAACACTACTTTTCACTATTACACCCACTACTTCTCTATTTTATAACTCCTTTTTATTAAATAAATATTATTACCCCCACTACTTTTCTACTTTACCCATTTTTTATACATCCACTTTCACACCCAACCAATCACATGTTACCACCTAGCAAGTCAAACAGAATTTTCTTAATCTCCGTGAAAGTCAAACAGAGTCTAACAAATTGGGACGGAGGGAGTATATGATTTAAACATCTCTAGTCTTGTAGTGTAGCTTTGTGGACACCTTTTCTCTTGGTATGTTGGTAACAAGAGGTTGAGGGTTGGACCTCAGTGGAGGTATGAACGATTGAACAAGTATTTAAACTTTTGCAATTGACCATGTCCAGTACATATAAATTCAAATGAAATAAAATTCATGATGTCGATGTGATTAAGACAATTAGAGAAAAGCCGAAGCCAACTAATGAATTGATTGGTAAAACAGTAACAAATTAACAATTGGTCCGTAGCTGTACTAGCAAACATAAGATATACAGAGTTTCATGCAAAAAAAGGGAAAAAAAACGCATTGAACCGAATACGAATAAACTTTTGATAAATTCGAACAAAATCTAAATGAATGAACAATATTGAATAGTTTTATCGGACAAATTTCTTTGTCGAGCTTAAAATTCGATAAAATTTAAATAAAACATGGATTGTTTGTGAGCACATTAAACTTGAACACGAATAGTTTTTTAACATTGACTATTTTCAACAGGCTACTATATGCTAACTAAATTTAATGCAAAAGAATTAATCTAATTATTATTTAAATATTTTAACATATATAACATCTATTTTGAATAACTAAAGTCATAAATTATGGATACTATATCTATTACGTGGTATATACTTTTTTTGGAACCAAACTCGAGTTTAATGAACGAGTCAAATCTAAACTTGATAAAAAAATCGTTACAATTAGTAAATAAAAAATATTATTTGAACTTGTGTTTGATAATGAGTTATTTAGGAACAAAGATATACAACGAAACAAATAGTACTAAATAATGTAATAAAACTATAAAAGTGACCGTAATTTTGACTCTCTGACATATGTTTTTTGATATTTCCCCATGATAATTTCTTTGAATTACTTTATTATACAAATTTAAAAATTTGTACGAGTAAAAAAAAAAGTTGGGGGTAATAATTACAGTACAATTTACAGCTAGCAAAATACTAGTAATAGAAAGATTCCAAGACTGAAGAGTGTTCATAAATACACACACATTTTCAGCAACACCACCTTTAGCTGCAACCTTACTAATCCAACTGGGTTTTGATTAAATGGCCATGTTTACCCTTATTTCTACTCACCCACTAAACTAGAACAAAAATCCACCACACCCCCCATTCTCATTTTCTGCAGGTATTGTATACATTTTATCTATATTCTATGTATATGCATGTGTTTGTCAGATCTTTTTTCTTTTTTTTTTTTACTTGTAAGTTTTATCATCTAAGGGGCTGATTAAGATCATTCTTCAAGTATTTTATGTTTTTTACTTTGGATTCTTGGTTTTTGTTTGTGTACTTTTTGTATCTGTGGTGTTAATTTCTTTTAGAATGTTAGGGTTTGATAAGTTCTTGATTCTTTATGTTACCCGGACTTGGTTGGAAGTGTGGAACGTAGATACGTGTTCAAGTACCGGACCCCATGATATTTTGATATTATTGCATGTGTTTAGCTGAATATGAAGTGTTGGGGTTTTTTGGCCTAAAATTAAGTGTTGGGTGTTTATACTCATACTCATGTCCGAGTGTCGAAAATAGCGGGTAATGGGATAAAAATATAGAGTTGGGGTAATAGAAATTGACTTGTGTAGTTATAGTGATTGGGGATGCTTTTATAGCATATGAATCTTAAATGTAGATCTGTAATCCTTTTTTTAAGAGAAAATGATATGTGAGCCGTGTGTTTATAGTGAATGCTTTAAAAGTGCTAGTGTGGGATGCTCTTTTTGCCATACTTAACTCTGCTAACAAAAGGCATTATAGTTCTTTAAGTGGTTAGTGTATCTTGTTGTCATGACCATAGGAGCACAGAGCTTGCTACCTGTTGCATTGGTAGTTGAAATGTGTATGTGTAAGTTTTCAAATGTGAACTAATGAAAGGGATTTTTTTTTCTGGGGAGATTGTAGCAGAGAAGGCTGTAAAAAATCTGTGTGTTGGGCACCTCTAGTCTCTAGATATAGGAAAGCCTTCAGCTCTCTGAATTATCGTACCACTCCTCAATAGTTCAGTTTGTTTAACCACTTGTGATCTTTGATTGTTGTCTTGCCTTTGTTAGTTTCATAAGGACTGAAATCATTAGCATCGAATAGCAAGTCTAGTTTCTATAAATAGCAAGGAATAGCAAGTCCAGTTGCTACTCGGTTAACTTTGTTTTCTTTCTTCAGTTGGTCCGTTTTTGTAATAAAATGACAATACCAAGTCTAGATGTATTTCTCCTTGTATTATGTCAATTTTGGTGCACATCAAGCAGTGCACTTCTCTTTGCTACTATGCCTCTCTTAAACGTATTGTTCCTACCACGCACACGTGTGCGTTTACCTACGTACTAATTTTTTAAAGTATGTTTTGGTACATTTAGCAAATCATTATTTATTTATTTATTTGTATGTTTTATGATATAAAATTTGGGAACAAATTAAGCCCATCATTTCAGGGTGTTTATGTTTTGCCCTTTGTATTTTTGTTGTTTGTATCAAGTATGTATAGTTTTTTTTATATATGGTGTAATTTTCTTTAAAATATTTGGGGTTTTGACAAACCCTTGATTTTCAATGTTACTTGGACTTGGTTGGAAGTGTCGAACATAGATATGTGTTGAAGTATATGGATTAAAAGATATTTTGAAACTATTGCATGTTTTTGGCCTATAATGTAGTGTTGGGATTTCATACTTGTGTCAGAGTGTCAAATGCGTGATACAGAGACTGAGATAAGCATGAAGATTCAGGGTTTCTATTGACTTGTACAATTATTGTGATTGGGGAATGTGGATACTTGTATTTCTAATGACTTTCTGGTGTGATTGTATAATTATAATCCCCTTTTAAAACCGAATATAATAAGCGGGCTGTGTTTGTAGTGACTGCTTTAGAATGTACTAAAATGGGCTGATTCATTTCTATCTAATAAGGAATTGTAGTTCTTGGAACGATTAGTGTATACTTTTCATCACCATAGAAGCATAGATCTTGCTGCTTGTTGCTTTGGTATATGGTATGGTGAAGTTTTCTAATGGGGACTACTGGTAGGGATTTAGTTCTGGGGAGGTTGTAGCAGAAAAGGCTGGTCAGAAATTGTTAAGTTGGGCACTTCTAAATTTAAGAAAACCTTCAGCTCTTCGAACTTATTGTAAATTGTAATACACTAATACTAATACTCCTCAATACTCCAATTTGTCTTAACATTTGAAATCTATGATAGTTGCCTTGACTTTGTTATGTTCTGAAGTATCGAAAACATTAGCAAAGTATAGCAAGTTTAGTTGCTAGTCTAGTTCTTGAAATTGCAAGGAATAGCTAGTCTAGTCTACTTGGCTAGTCTGTTAAGTTTGTTTTCTTACTTCGAGGGGTCTGTTATTATAATAAAATGGCAATAGAAAGTCTAGCTGTATTTATGCTTGTATCATGTTGGTCTTGTTGGGCATCAAGCAGTGCTACTTCTCTTTGTTACTATGTTTGTTCCAGTGTGCGCGCTTCTTTTAGTGCTTTGGTACTCAAGGTTTTCAAATGTAGGCACTTAACATTCTAATAAAGTTGTTTATTTACTGCCGAGTTTTGAGATTTAGATGCATCAGTTAACTTCTATATGATGATGAGGGTATAAAAGTCCATCGTGTATATTTTGATGCAGGCGTGATGTGGCAATTCGATGCTGCAAGAAGTAAACTAATGGGTATTCTCAAAGAAAAAACGTTAGAGGTACAGGGTATAGAATTAGAGGAAGCCGCAAATCACAAGCCTAATTCAGTATATCATCCCCAATATTTTCGGAAACATGTTGATAGTGACAGCGAGGAACCTGAAATGGACTCAGAGGAGGAACCTGAAGAGGATCCTGAGGAGGAACCTGAAGAGGATCCCGAGGAGGAACCTGAAGAGGATCCCGAGGAGGAACCGGAAGCAGACCTAGAGATGGACGGAAAATCATGTATTGAAAAAGTGGTGGCGGTAGAATGTGCTACTCCTTTCAAATTAAGTAATGAAATTGTTTCTGCTATACAACCAACAGAACATGAAGATGAGGATCCCTCGGCTGAGTGTGTGTTTGAGCCAAATCCTAAGAGTGAGACCGATAAAGTTTATCAGAATTTGTCAGATGGTAAACAGAGGGTAGTGGTTAGCGCAGCAGTCAGACCTTCTCTACCACAAAATTTTTATCTGGAAAAGAATTGCAAGTATGATGAAGCTTCTAAACAAGAAGTTAAGATCAAGTATGCTGCTGTAGATCAACACTGTGTCCCAGGGAAGCTTGAGCGGGCTGTTGTTTGTAATGAAAATTCTGTAAAACAGGCTAATCCTGGAAAAAGGAGGTGTAGTAAATGGGACCAAGATTCTGGAGGGTACAAACAAGCAGTTATAGAAGATAGAAAATGCAAAAAAGGAAAAACAATGTGGGATGCTAGTGATTCCAAGTCTTCACTGCAAGAGCATCTTCAGCTGACTGATTTGCGTAGTAGCTTGTGTGGACCTTTACTAGATTTAGAGGTGCAGTCATTAAAGAAAAGATTTGCAGAAATCAGCAGCATACTCGATCCATTAGTAGATGACAAATTTGAAATAGGAGTATATGCACCTGACAAACTAATCAAAGAACGCGAAAAGATCTTTTTGGAGTTGGCAAAGAGGAATGCGGTTATTTCCAAAGTACTGTATGTACCAGTGAAGGAATATCCAACGTATAACTTCATTGGCCTTATACTTGGACCGAAAGGAAACACGCAAAAGAGGATGGAGTTAAAAAGTGGGGCTAGGATTCGGCTGAGAGGTATAGATTCCTCAAAATCAGCCCAAGAAGCAGATCCGCCTGAGAATGAAGAGTTGAATGTCTACATAGAGGCAATTACTCAGACATCTCTTGATGCTGCTGTATGTATGGTTAAGAAACTACTAATCCCAGTAGAAGATGAAATGAATGATCACAGGAGAACCCAGTTACAGGAACTCTATAATCTCAAAGCAGCAAGTTTATTAAGCTCATGCAGTGTGTGCAAGGAGCCAGGACACAATCAATTAGCCTGTCCTTCGAAGAAAAATACATTGAGGACTGCTTGTGACACATGTGGAAGATTTAGTCATCCCACCTTTGGTTGTCCAGCAACCCCTTCGAACTTGAAATCTAAATCCTCCAAAGAAATAAATGCTGCTAATCTATATATTGGATTTCTTCCCCAAACTGTAGATGATAATCGTTTGCTGGAGCTTTTTTCTCCATTTGGAACAATCACTCAATCAAGAGTTATGTTAGATATGAGAACTGGTTATAGCATGGGCTATGGCTTTGTGAAATTTGATACCCCTTCTGCTGCGAGGTTAGCCATAATGCACATGAATGGGTACCAAATAGATGGTCACAGACTGAGAGTGAAGATAGCTGGCACTCCATCTGCCACAGCACAAACTGCCACAAGCCTTTTCCCTGTTTATTCTAATCCTGGACCTGCAGCAGTAGCTACCAGATATCCCGCTTCGCCTCACTGCATGATGCCAAAAGAAGAAGTGTCCGTCCTTAAGGATAAAGGCATAGGTGTCCCTTCATCACTAAACACGGAATCCAGCGATCAAATTTCTCAAAAAGAGGCTTCAATCATTCCTCAGGAAGACTTAGGCTCCAATCTTTTTGTTGGATTTCTTCCCCAAACTATAGACGATAGTCACTTGCGGGAGCTTTTTTCTCCATTTGGAACAATCACTCAGGTAAAAGTTCCATTAGATAAGGGAACTGGTTATAATAAAGGCTTTGGCTTTGTGAAATTTGATACTCCGTCTGATGCGGGCTTAGCCATAATGCACATGAACGGGTTCGAAATTGATGGTCACAGACTCACCGTGAGAATGGCTGGAGCTCCACCTGTCACAGAGCAACCAGCCACTAGCATTGTTCCTGTTTATCCTTATCCCGGACCTGCAACAGTAGCTACCAGCTGCCCTGCTTTGCCTGACAGTATGTTGCCAGAAGCACAAGTGTCCGTCCTTAGTAGTGAAAGCTTATGTTATCCATCATCACAACACATGGTATACTCAACAAATCTTTATGTTGGATTTCTTCCCATTACCATAGATGATAGTTGTTTGCGGGAGCTTTTTTCCCCATTCGGAACAGTCACTCATTCAAGAGTTATATTAGATATGAGAACTGGTTATAGTACAGGCTATGGCTTTGTAAGTTTTGAGACTCCCTCTGCTGCAAGCTTAGCCATGATGCATATGAATGGGTATCAAATTAATGGCCACCGACTGGCAGTGCGCATGAGAACTGCTGGCGCTACACCAACCACGAGCCTCCTTCCTGTATATTCTATTCCTCAACCTACAGCAGTAGCTACCAGCTGCCCAGCTTTGCCTGACTATATGATGCCAAAATTTGCTCAAGACATGGAAATCAAGAATCAAAATGAGGCTCCAACCAAACCTCAGGAAGTCTCGGGGTCAAGTTGCTCAAGTATTGCACTTCCGTCAACTGCTTCTGTGTTAAGGTCAACTTCATCGGCAACTGCATCTTTGTCAACTAGTTTGATTCTAGGGTCAAGTGTGTCAGGGACTGCACTTTCATCGACTGGTTTGGTAGCGACGTCAACTGAGTCTAAGAGTGTGATTTCATCATATAGTGTTATTTAGTTGTTCTGCCATGATCCTGGCTATCCTCACTCAGATTCCTAATCATACTTTACATGAAAACGTTGTAACCCCACCCTATCTTATGACCCAAACTGTTCATACAGGAGTTTGCAGGCAGTTTAAAGAGCACTTCGGTTAAGAATTCATGTTATTCTTGTTATTGACAATACTGTCAAGCTACTAGTATCATTTTCTTCATTTCTCGAGAAAATTCAATTCTATGGCAAATTCTCTTTTGTAACACATTACGACTGTTTGATGCAGCATTTATGTAGGAATTTTAAAAAATATGCTCGAGTAAGTTAATTTCTTATTTTTCTCTCAAATTAAAAAGAAATATACATAAGTCTCACATTATTTTCAAGAACTGCCAATTACAGAACATCCGTATCACTCAAATTATTTAACTAGGGGCGAGCCCTTATGCTATTTAAAAATACTCTCAGCTCCCTTGCCTTCATTGTGTGTGTTGGTGATACGTCATTCTCCGTATCACTCAAATCAATGAATTCAACACATGGAACCTCAGCTTCTTGACATTTCACGACATTAGGGATATGGGGAACATTAGCTTCTTGACATTTTGTGACATTACGGACACGCATTGGCGGTGAAGGGCTCAATAGATCAATTACCTCTGCTTGCTGCACAGCCAAAGCACTTGACTTGTAAACCGTGTCAACTCCTTCTAGATTACTTTTGAATACTGTACTAAGTGGTAGGCTTTGATTAGTGTGACGTACTTCGGTTAGGTCACTTGTCTTCTCTGTTACTGATTGTCTATGCAAAATAGCCTTTTGGGTCGCGATGTGTTCATTTTCAATGTCCAGCAACAGGTCTTGTAGCTTTTTATCAATTTCACTGATGGGAGCTGCCTTCTCAGATCTCTTCAATCTTGGTTTACGAATATTTTGTTTCTTTGCTAGCACCCTTTTTTCCTCAAACTCGACTACTTTTTCAGGACAAGCACTGCAATGAGAGAGAACGGACCTCGGTCATTTCAAGCCTTTTCATTGAACAATATAGCATTGTAGTCGTACATACAACAGAGTATGTCTAAAGTACTCGTCCTACTTGCAGCAAAGGGCCAAGAAATCAGCAAGTGTTCATAAATCGAAACACATGCAATTGGGGTTTGCCATGTATAAACAAGATCACCCTATAATGATAAGTGAATAGGCCTGCAACAGTTATGATTGCATCCAGAATTCATCAAACCAACTACACAATTTCGTTGCTGTTGAGATTAGGTTCGTATCCCGAGGTCGAAATAAGACCATTTATAAAGATTCCTCTAACCTTTTAGAAAAATATTTTGCTAAATATCAAGATTTCTCACTACTCATGTATGCTATTCAGTGTACAATAGTTATATGAATTATTCTGCAATCCAACTAGTCAAAAATATATTTGCTATGTCACTGACATTTCAAAAAAAAAAAAAAAAACCTTTCAAGGAAGAACGAGACAAAAAAGCCACTTCAACTAAAGTTAAAATAGAAATTACCACTCAATGAGATCAGCAGGTACTACAGAGGTTTTAAGTCCATCAATGTTTTCCCAAGAGACCTCAAAACTCTCTCTTCCCAGGACCTTCCTGTGCTTGATTATATCTAATAGAGGACACCTGACTGGCATCTGTAGTCAAAATATAGTGGTCAGAATGTAGAACTGAATGAGCAAACACAGAACAAGATCTGGGTTTAGTTTTTTAATGGATCAGAAATTTAACCCTGTCATTACAGAAAGCATACTTAAGCTAAAACTCGAATCTGCAAAGGTAACTCCCCACTAAGTCTTATACCAGAACATCAGGAATTCAGGATCAACAAAAAAAAAAAAAAAACAGCATACTAGGTCTCCTAACAATTTCTTTGGATGGAAGAACGCAAAGAAAAAATTTATATGCTATAAACATCCATGGTCTTGTAGCCTAGTGGATAACCCTCTTCCCTTGGTAACAAGAGGTTAAGGGAACGACCTCAGTGGAGGGATGAACAACCAATCCAAATTTCTGCAATGACCATTTCCTATATATACATATATATGCATCAACAATTTGTATGATCTTTAATCTTTGGGAACTAATGTCTCAGTCTTTAAAACATTGGCGTGATTGATCTGTCAATCATCATAACCCTTAAGGCTCCTGCAATTAACATACTACTCTTCAGAACACAAATTTTATTATAATCTTCTAATCTCCCGGATTAAGAATTGGTTCACAGTCGACTTTTCAGGAACCAATCAAAAGGAATTTACAAACTACAGATATCTTAAAGTATAGTGTGAAACCCTAAAAAGGAAAAGAAAAAAGGCCTTCAAAATTATTATGTGCACTTAAAAAGTTTCTAACTTGTACTGCAATACCTTGTCCAATGGAGGTTTAATTCCAAGTGCCGATGAAGTAGAACGCAAATTGGCGAACTGCCTCAACTTCCTCTCAGCAATCTTTGGAAGGATATACTCATCTAATCATTATATCAACAGTTAACTTACAAGTGTCGTATGTCCAAGAAACTTCAACAAATGACCCAAGAATGCCATCGTAAAAAGATAACAGGAGAATCATTTGTATTTTCACGGCCAAAAGAAGCATGTCATTTTAACTCGTATAATGAATCAAAGATCTCGGTGTTTGATTTCTAGTTACATGCAGTTGCAGACAGATGGTAAACTTTGGAAATGGAAAGTAAAAAAATAAGAAAGGATAATTCATTAACTCTTAACTAGGAATCCAATTTAAGGCATACTAACAGCTCGTTAACAATCATCAAAGAACATCAATCAGATCATTTAACAAGTGTAAAAGAAATCATAGGTATAAAATTAGAAGCTTAAGTTTCAGAGGGTCAATATAACGGACAACCAAAAGCACTACATTATTCTTTCTGTTTTTTAATTCAAAAATGCAGATGTGACTCGAGTGACTACTGCAGAAAGTTGTAGGGAGTAAAATATATTTGGTGACTGGACATTTAATTGTGGAATACAAAAATTGAGACAACATATATAGAGATTACAAATTATAGATTCACTGAATCTATATTACAGTTGACACAAATTATTCATTATTTACACCAAATACTGAAGATTAATTATAAAACTAAAGCACGCTATTTACCATTAATTTTAATGAAGATTATTTACCATTAATTGTAAAACTGTAGATTTCCACAAGAATTGATTCAAAACTAAAGCAATGCAGCTGCATCATTATTTACGACTGGTTAAGTATTATACAAGGCCACAAGAATTTCTAACGCTTCACTATTACTATACATTTCAATGATTCAAAACTAAAGCAATGCAGCTGCATCATTATTTACGACTGGTTAAGTATTATACAAGGCCACAAGAATTTCTAATGCTTCACTATTACCATACATTTCAAATAAAGTCCACAAGATTCACAATGAAACAAAAATCCTTGAACAATGCGACTGAGACAGTTAAAGAATAGCCAGAATGAAGCTCAATCCATGACTTAATTGGTAAAAAAGAAAAAAGCAATTAAGCTAAAACGATGGAAATGTACAAAATTCCAAATACAAGATGACCATAATTTTCTCTTTTTTTTCATCAGAATTTTGATCCAATTTATTCTTCATTTTACCTTTGTAATTATGTTTAGAGATAAAGGATCTCAGGTTCCCTATTCTCTTATGTTTATAGAGGAAAAAAAATTATCTTACTTTGGGGTGGCTAGTGGCTACTAATTGATCGTACAAATTACCTTTATTCATATCAAATTTTAGATAAGAAATCAGACAGTGGAAGTATACTGCTTTTTGCATCAAAGAATTTACCAGTTTTCTCTGGAGGCCACTCGAAATATCTAGCACATATATTCTGAAGTTTGAGGCGGTCAAATGGAAGGACGCCAAGAGCCCTGCAAGTTATAAGATAACTATGAATTCTCTCGAACTCCTGCTCTCTTTTCAAGTTCAGTTCACGTGCTAATGGTACCAGGACAGTGTCGAAAATGAATGAGAGGTATTTATAATGAAATATGACTGGAGGCTTTATCCCCCATGACAAGGTCATGGCCCATGGGTATCAATCCTCACTTCCCCTCCCCCATTACCAAAAAAAATTGTGAACTACCAATATTTAATTGAAGACATTAATAAGGAAGGTGGAGAGATCACCTTTGCACCACAGAAGAGTCAGCTGAGTGGCATTTTGGCCTCAGATATGCCTCAATCACTGTTAAATATGGGTTCTCATTCTGCAGATTATGTACAGGTCCTACATAAACTATCATTAACTATAAGTTAGTAATGCTTTTACTTTAAAACCAAAACTTGAAAATTTTGAAAAACTAGATCTGATCTGACAGTATTTGAATCTATAACGGCAGGTAATAGATTAACATCTACACTTTTCTTTGCATTAAATTTTATGATTACATTTTAGTATTTCTGTCATTTTAGAACACCCCCCCCCCCCCAAAAAAAAAAAAACCCACACACACACACTATAGAACAACCTATTTTCCAGCTCCGTCCCCTAGCAGAACATATATCAGTGTACATGGTTATTCAATCACAAAAGCAATTTTTTTAGTGCTATACCATTTTCGTTGATTGTATGAGTGCAGTTTTCTTTGTTAATGCGTCTAGGAGCCTGATTTTGTTTCTTTAAACTCTTTGGCTTTTTTGCAAAGGATAATCCCTCTGATGCAACTCGTTGAAGAACATTACATTCACCAATTGACTTAACAATCTGGCATGCTGCTTCCTGTACTAGAACAAAGATATATTACACATTAATCAGCCTGAAGCAGAAACTCAAGTTGTTAATGGAACTTCTGTAGCTGTCAAAACTGGAAATCATGGTTTGATCTTACCTGACCAAGCTTATGGACTCCAGGTGTATAATCACTTCCAAGAAGAAGCGCCAGTGTAATCTGAAGAATGTAAATAGCCTGTTACTGGATATCTAAGTAGATATATGCTACTAATTGAAAGATCTCATTTACCGCAAATGACTACCAGTTTTTATCCTAATCAACAATATATTAAATAATATGCAGATGAATTCACCAAACATACATGCTAAAGCTCTTCAGGTGCATTATAACGGAACATTGCATATCAAAATAAAGATGCAAATGAAAGGTGTGTGAATAGACCCTGCTCTATGAGCGAGAATGCTGGATACACAGGGTACGTTAGGTTTAGGATGCAAGGTTTCATGCTATAGATCTCAACTCCTAGAACCAGTCTGTTACAACGTCCTTGTGTTGAACACTTAAATAAATACACACACAGTCACACACACAGATATATATATATATATATATATATATATATATATATATATATATATATGTGTGTGTGTGTGTGTGTGTGTGTGTGTGTGCATACAAGTCCCAAGGGAGTCTACATTTCTATAAAAAAAATCTTCGAACATTTTACATATGCCGGTGAGCTAAAATTTAAACTCTAGAAGCCATTTAGTGAAGTAATTTGCACTGCAATACAGTTTGAGGAATGAACCATGAAAAGCTAGGTAATAGGGGAATGCAGGATCATGTTCTTTCTAAACAGTGCCAACTGAGGAAAATGAAGGGAAAGGGTCTCAAATATAGATGTTTCTAGAAATCTAAAATAAGCACACATTGTAGACCTTTTAAAAGAAAGAAGTACGTTACCAAGGAGTTCCTTCCAAAGCCAAGCTTTGTCTCAATGTCATTCATCTCATAACAGACAACATAACCACCTTCACCTATATCATCAGCCCTTATTTAGCAATATGCAACATAAATAGATAAGAAAGTAAAAGAGCTAAAAAAATAAAAGTTTGAAGAATAAAGAGGGAGGAAAGAAAATACCAAGACATATATCTCTATACACTGTTCTTGCACCGAACAAAAATATATCAGAATCTGAAGTGAAACATCCATCCTGATAATAACAGGCATAATAAAAACAAAACATATATGAGATTTTTGGTAATATATATGAGTATAGATTTGAAACTATAAAACAGAGGGTTTCACTTACACATAAAGATTCTGAGTTTAGCACTGCACACTGAGCTTCAGCTTCCTCGAGGCTGAGTAGTTAGGAACAAATTGCAAATATTACTTTAGAATTGTAGTACACAAATCAGAGATGATGGGACTGATCAACAACAGCCATATGATATCTATACTTACAAAGAAAGAATGAGAAATGTTGTGTTTAACATTAAAAAAAAATAGACAAACTACTGGAGTAGTTCAAATGGTTTACTTCTTAACAGAGTAATTGGCAAACAGGAGTGCATCTGTAACCATGTGTTCCAATCCCTAAGTCCAAAATTTGACAGTACAGGCTCACCCACTTGTTACTAAAAGGTGACATTGACCTAGACACCTAGTGAAGTATACAACTAGATTACCTAATTATACAAGGAATTCCAAGCGCCATGCCAAGGATATTAGCTTCTTTTATCATACCAGAAAATTCTGATCCCATATTCCTTTGAAGTGAAGAAGCTTTATCTGAATTTGTTTCATCTTGAGAAGTCTGCATTGACCAAAAACGTATCTAGAGGTAATACAACATAATATTCACATGAAACTTAAGTAGCGGCAAAGATGATGCAAAGAAGAAAAATAAGATGACGTTGCAATGATCTTTAAAGAATTTCGTACCTTAGTTTCCGAATTTAAGCGCCTCCTGTAAGTTGACAATTTGATGGCAGGAATGGCTCCATCTACAGTTAAACAGATTTATGCTATTTTTATTATTAAGAAATGAATTCTGTGTGTAATTTATAATGTTGGTGTCAAATTGTTAGGATCTTGTATTATACAATCAATATTTGTGATTAACATTGATACTACAAGTCAAGTCAACTAATCTGATCTAGTTTTAAGGTTCAGAGGAAACAACTGAATATTATATGGCATCCATGGAAATTAAACAGTGAGGATATATTTCACAATAAATAAAGATTCAACACAGCGCGTCATCTTATGTTACACTATTTGTATTTGCACTATCCAGCATGCAATTCAATAAGGTTTCGACATCTGCACCACTCTAGTTCAATAGCAATTGGCAAGTAAATTTCGTTTGATAACTTCATTGGATGAATGAAACATAAATCTTCATATTTCATCTGGAAGAGGATAATACCTACATTATATGTATAAGAGGGTTGCTAGTAACTAATTGGATTTAATCCCTCCATTTCAAACTATCCAACCCATATAAAATACCAGTAATCATTATTTAAAGGGGTACTTCAGTTAGTAATATACAACAACACCTTTTTACGACAGCCTTGTTATAATTTTTCCAACATACAACAATTCAAATAGTAAGCCCTTTTTACCACTTGGAACTGCATTTACAAAATGTGTATCACCTCTTTCAGGCATGCATATAAAAAATCCGAGTTTAATGTGGTAATTTGGATTACCGATAGTATTAAAACTCAGCATTACATTTCCTATTTAAATTTACAAAAAGTACATAAATTCACAATCTTGAAACATAAGCACCTAAACATCAAGAATCACATATATTTAAAACCTAATAACAGAAATGGATAGAAAAGGGTACTAGTAGCAGTACCTGCAACCAAAATGAGGGTACAATTCAAAGCAAGAAGAGCTCGAAGACGGTGAAAGAGACCTCTAAGATAAACCTTGTCTTTAATAGAACAAGATGACTTGTTCACATTTTGAAGTTGTACAATCCAACAAGATAGATCTATGCACACCCTTTTGTCCCTTTAAACAATTCATTAACCCCTTATTAAATTATACCTCATTTTCATAATCAAAATCAAATCTTTATTGCAGATAAATTAAAAAAGAATTGAATTATAAACAAGGGGTGAAATTAGTTACCTGAGATGTTCAAGTGGGAGGGTTTTCTTGCAAGAATCCAAGATGTCCCAGAGATGTTTCACTCCCATCTTTTTTCAAAATCCTAATTGGATATACACAGTGATAAAGATAGTGCAGACCTTTGTATGTATTGTGTATGTATCATGCTCTAGCTTTTTAAATATGGGGTGAGAGGGAAAGTTATCGAATAACGTAATCAGTCAGGCCTCTTTTTTTTTCCGTTTTTTGAAGGATTTTCGAATTTTCACTTCTTGTGAGAATAAGTTTTAAAAGAAAAAATAAAAGAAAACACTTCCTGTGAAAATAGAAGTATAGAATGCAGTTTTAATTTTTAGGAGTAGTACCTTTAGCAAAAAATACTTGAACATCTCTCATTGTTGGCTAAAATAGTATTATTTGTTTCTTAGAATTTCATAGATGACTCTTAACCTTTCATATATCTCTCTTTAATATAGTCAACTTTTGGCTTTACATTACCCTTATAACATGCATTTACATGGCCTATATAAAGGTTTGCTTGTACTTTGATTTGATACAACAAATAATGAAATGATCTCCCCCTTCTCTATTATCTAGTTCTCTCAAATCTTATCTCTATATTATATTATATATAATACGTTATCAGCACGAGTTCATTATTTTGTTCAGCAAGAAGCAAGACAGAAATCAGCTCAGAATATTTTGTGAATCCACGTTCATGATATTACTGTTGCAAGAGCATATTATTGGCATGGAAAGTGTAATATGTTTTTTCCAACATATCTTTATCGGTGATACTCTCGTCACATAATTTCAATTGAGATGTAATTTTAAACATGGCAGAGTTATACTCGCTCACACTTTTATAATCTTGCAATCGCAAGTGTAGCCAATCATAGCGAGCTTTTGGGAGTATCACCGTTTTTTAGTGATCATATCTTTCTTTGAGATCCTTCCAAAGAATTGATGGATCTTTAATAGTTAAATACTCCGTTTTCAATCCTTCATCAAGGTGATGGCGGAGAAATATCATAGCCTTTGCTTTATCTTGCTCGGAGGTTTTATTTCCCTCTTTTATGGTGTAACCAAGACCCATGGCATTAAGATGGATTTCGGCATCAAGAATCCATGTCAAATAATTTTTGCCGGTGACATCAAGTGCATTGAACTCGAGTTTTGTAAGATTCGACATTATCACTAAAATATAATTCCAAACAATGTCAATTTATAAAATAAGCATAAATACAACATGTGTTACCAAAAACATTATATTGACATGGACACATATAATTTGATAACAATATTCCATCAAGAAAATCATGCATAATTAAACAATTAGGCATATTAAATTTTGCACGCATATGAAATTAATCCATTTTGCTATAAGCTAAGATTTGTCTATTTTTAATTAGATAGAGATCTCAAGGAGCTTCAAGGTAAGCAAATATAAACATGTTGCATGCAGTTTATTTACTATATAAACTATGAGACATAATAACAAACAATCAGTATATAAGGTTGAATTCAATTTACCATATAAATGAAGACTGATTATAAAGACACAGTAGATTGCATTCAATCTACCGTGTAAATAACATCAAAATCTTTTGTAATACTCATATTATAGATTAATGTTAATAAATAAGGTTATACGTACCTTCTGGATAGCTCCACGATTTCTTGCAGTACTTCCCAGATTATTTTCCCGCAAATATTTCTCACTTAAGAGTTTTTGGGTGTGCAGTTTATGTTCCGATATCTCCTCCCCAACGAACAAAAATGGGACTCCAAAGAAGATTAGGGGTATATGAAAGGCATATGACATAGCCTATTTGTAGTTCGAGGACTCAACTCAACTTAAGCTTAGTTTGTAATAAGTAAATAACTTTAACTGTCACAGGAATCTCAGGAGGTAATATCTGTCAGAAGAAAAACCCTAAAGTCAATCTATAGTTTTGATGTTTTACGCTGGAAGAAGTTCATATTGCTGATCAAGCCTCAGTATAGCATCAAAGAAGTGGATTTATTTGTAAGACAGAGATTTCTACAGTGAAAGGTTCAGACAGTATACAGTGAAGTACAAGAAGGAGAAAGAGATGAGAAGAAAAATGAATCACATTTTTAATGTGAAAATTAAAGGACAGTCATTGAGGTTAGTCGTTCATGAACCAGACAGTACATGGAACGTCAACAAAATATTCAGTGGTATTCCTTTATTACTTTCAGTGATTCAGAAAAGAATTAAGACAATCCAAGGATATATAATTATTCTTGTTTAATTAATTTAAATCAAGTAGTCAATTTAATTAATTAATTAATTCATCTTGAATTAATTCTTTAATTAAATTAATTATTAGATTAATTAAATCAGATTAATTATTTAAGTAAGAATAAATTAAAATGATTATTTATTAATCAATTTTAATTTAATTCTGAAAAATGAACTAGCAAGACAATCCCTGATTGTCTTGCCGATTGTCTTGAAGGTTTAAATCAGAACAGCAAGACAATTGGAGATTGTCTTGCCGATTGTATTGAAGAAGAAATCAATAAAGCAAGACAATTTCTGATTGTCTTGCCGATTGTCTTGATAATGATAATGTCTGAAAAGCTTTTGAAAAGTAGAATAAAAATCTAATTTGATTGTCTTGACGATTGTCTTGGCAGTTCAAATTAGATTGTCTTGATAATGATCAAAAAGAAAAAGTTTCAAACAGAATGATAATTTTGATAAAGCAAGACAAAGATATCTGAATTTGATTGTCTTGCCGATTGTCTTGGAAGAATCTGATTGTCTTGACGATTGTATTGCCTATTGTCTTGGCAGTACAAAATTGATTGTCTTGGCAGTTATATTTAAAGACAAAGAGGCAGTGATTGTTATATATGAAGATATATCGACAGAAGCAATCAGCAAGGAAAATACATATCAAAATATTTCATTCAAGAACAGATTTCTCTCTTCTCTCTCATCAAGAACACAGCACAAGAAGCAGAAAAATATATAGAAAATCAAGTTCATCTTATTTTTAATATCTGATCCGATAGAACTGATTTACTTGATACTCTTGTACTATTAGCGAGTTTTTACTCCTAATCTATATCTTGATTTTTATTAACAAATCTAGAAAAATTCATGTCGAATTTTCTAATTTGTTTTTATTAACTAGATATAAATTTTGTACTGTATTTGTAACAAACCCCTCAAGTTAATATAATTTTATATTCAACTTGAATTTTGTTTCATTTAATTCCGCTCAAATTTGTCAAAATATAAATTAAATTATCCGGACAAATTTCGATAAAACAGTACTGTTTGTATTCAACCCCCCCTTCTACAAACATATTGGACCTAACAATTGGTATCAGAGCCGATTGATTGATACACAAATCAAAGATTCCATTTTACTCGATTAAAAATCATCCCAGAATTTTTTAACTCTCTTAAAAAATTCATCATGTCTTCTAAAGTTGGAACTGTGAAAATTCCCATATATGACAAAAACAGTTATGATATGTGGAAGAACAAAATGTTAATGTTCCTCGAGGTTGCAAATCCTAAATACATGAAAGTCTTATCAGAAGGACCAATAATACCTTTTGGATTAATTCCTGAAGTTGTTACTGATGGAAAAGTTATTGCCCCTGCAAAGTTTGTACACAAAGATTCTTCTGAATTCACTCTTGTTGAAAGAGAGGAAGCTGGACTTGACATTAATTTAAGACTGATCTTAATAGATTCTCTAGACTCTGTAATGTACAGTCATGTGATTAACTGCAAGACTGCAAAGCAAATGTGGGAAACCATTGAAACTGTGAATGAAGGAACAGAGGAAGTTAGGGAGAATCGACTAGAAATTCTGACATCTGAGTATGAACACTTTCGATCAGCATACAATGAAAGTATTCAAGATGTGTTTGAAAGATATAACAAACTTGTCAACAATTTACAGATGCATGGCAAGTACTACACTCAGAAAGAGATCAACAGAAAATTTCTATTGTCAATGCCTGTTCATCTAGAACATAGGATTACAGCTATCAGAGAGTCGAGGAATCTAAGTGAAATTACTGTAGAAAGACTCTTTGGTGTTTTAAAAACCTATGAACTGGAACAATCTCAACAAAAGGAGATTTATGGAAAAGGAAGAGTTGCTAATACTTCTACAGCTCTTATTGTTGAGAACAAACAGGAAGTGGAAGATAAGGTTATTCAACCTTGTAGTGTTGACAGTGGCAAGCTTGAAGTTGAAGTTGGTCAAACGAATGCTAGTCCAGATGAAGGAGACTTCTATTCGTTAGAAGAGCTAGATCAGTTGGAAGATGAGTCCATGGCTTTGTTGGTAAGGAAATTTAGTAACTTCAGATTCAGGAAGAATCCCAAGTTCAGGTACAAATCTAACTATAACAGGTTCCAGAGAGGAGGTTCTTCATCCTCAAGTAACAGAGGAGGTTACAAAACTGGAACAGTTGAAAGAAGTAAAATTAGATGCTACAACTGCAATGAACTTGGACATTTCGCTACTGAATGTCAGAAGCCAAAACAAAACCAAAGAAAAGACTTTGGATCTGAGAAGAAGAAGACAGGTAAAGCCTATGTGGCTGCTGGAAAGAGTTGGGATGATACAGACTCTGAAGATGAAGAGTATGGCAATCTTGCCCTGATGGCAAAATCTGATAACTCCAGTGGTACTTCATCTGAGGTATCATGTACTGAAAGTCAATATATTTATCAACTTAGTGATACACTAGGTAATGCTAATAGAGAGATTGAAAGGATCAATTTGTTAAATACAGATCTTAGTAATCAATTATCAGAATTACACGATGTACAAAATTGCCATGATAAACAAAAATCAGAAATAAGAATTCTAAAAGAACTTGAGAGGTCTCTAGCGTTGATAGTGGTTCAACAACGTGAAACAATAGCTGAGTTAGAAATAAGAGTTAGTGCTACTTCTAATTCATGTAAAGTAGCTAAAGAGTTGTTTAACCAACAAGCTATTAATCAAACTGTAGGAATTGGGTTTGATTATAATGAAGCTATTGGACGAAAAAGCATTATTACCCCTAATCGTGTCAGTGCTGTAGAAAGGGGTATACCAATAGTGCTTAAGGGTGTTAGTAATCCACTCTTTAAGACATCCATAGCAGAACCTTTTGATACAACATCTTTAATCATTAAGGAAGAGATGCGCATTGAGGATTTAGCTAATGGCGTAGTCTTAGAAAGTAATCAAGTTGTTAAAAATGATGAAGATAGAAAGTCTGTGTTTAAGAAAACAGAAAGAGTTGGTGAGTCCACTAGTTCCTTGAAAACTAGTAGTAGAAGTAACAACATGAATAAATGCAACAACATATCTACCATGAATGCTATTCCTGTTATTGATACTGCTCATAAGAAATGCAATGCTGTTAATTGCATGTCTTGTGCTTTTAATATAATGTCTGCTTACTTTAACGGTAATCATGCATGTGTTGATACGAATGTTCCTAGACAGCATATGAGCAGAAATAAACATGTTAGATCCAGGACTGTAACACCACCTGATTCTAAGACTAGGACTCCAAGTCCTTCTCAGGATATGGTGAAGACATGGTTACCCAAGCTGAAACCAAAACAAGTTAAAGCTGTTTACAGGGTTAAATGTCCAGTACCTGAAGAAAATGTTGTAAAAATAAAAAGTATTGCTTTACCTGATAAAGGCCAATTCTTTAAGTACTCCGGACCCAATCAAATTTGGGTTCCGAAGAAAGTCTAACCAATTTGTCATTGCAGGGTTTGAAACAGGTTGAACGAGTCATGTGGATTTTGGACAGTGGATGTTCAAGGCATATGACCGGAGATAGAGCCCTGCTGACAAATGTGGTGGAGAAGGCCGGCCCAGTCGTTACCTTTGGAGATAACGACAAAGGTAAAACTGATGGATATGGCAGATTAGAAGCTGGAAATGTTATCGTTGAAGATGTCTCTTTTGTGAACGGCCTTGAGCACAATTTGCTCAGTATTATTCAATTCTGTGATAGAGGTTATGAAGTTAATTTCAACAAGAAGAATTGTCTAATATCACACAAGAGAAATGAAAGGCCGCAGTTGACTGGAGTAAGAAAAGGAAACTTGTACATAGCCAATATGAACTCTGGAAGCACAGAAGAAATTAGATGTTTTTATTCAAAGGCATCTACTGATGAAAGTTGGTTATGTCACAAGAAACTTTCTCACCTAAACTTCAAAACAATGAATTCTCTAGTGAAAAGAGAGTTGGTGAGAGGTTTACCTTCGATTGAATTTACTCAGGAAGGTCTATGTGATGCTTGTCAAAAAGGGAAGTTAAAAAGGGCAACTCACAGGAGCACTAACATATCATCAATAACTGAACCATTACAACTTCTCCATATGGATTTGTTTGGTCCAGTTAGTGTGATGTCCATGTCAAGAAAAAGATATGCTCTAGTGATTGTTGATGATTTCTCAAAATTCACATGGGTACTATTTCTGAACTCAAAAGATGAAACTCCACAACTGGTAGTTGATCACATTAAGTTAATTGAGCTGGACTCTAATCGTCCAGTAAGAGCTATAAGGTCAGACAACGGAACTGAATTCAAGAATGCAGTACTGAATGACTTTTGCACTGAAAAGGGTATAACTAGACAGTACTCGGCTCCCAGAACTCCTCAGCAAAATGGGGTAGTTGAAAGAAAGAATAGAACCTTGATTGAAGCTGCACGTACTATGCTAAGTGAATCAAGGCTTCCATTGAGCTTTTGGGCTGAAGATGTCAACACTGCATGCTATACCCAGAATCGTACACTTATCAATAAAGACTTAATGAAGACTCCATATGAAGCTCTACATGACAAGAAACCAACTCTCAAGTACTTCCATGTATTTGGGACAAAATGCTTTGTGTTGAAAGAAGAAGAAGATCAAGGTGGTAAATTTGAAGAAAAAGCACATGAAGCAATATTTATTGGTTATACTAGAAGAGCCTACAAGGTGTATCTTATTGATCAACAGAAAACTATGGAAAGTGTCAATGTTACATTTGATGACACAAAACTTCCAAGTATCCAAAATGAAGATTCATCTGAAAAGCTTAAGTTTGATGACATGTCAGACTCAGATTCAGATGATGACAATCAACCTGACGTTGTTGCTAATAATAATAATCCAAATGTTGGTGGTAATGATCAAGGTGATGCTGGTGAAAACAATAATAATTTTCAAGACACCACTGATACTCTTGAACCATCAACAAGTCAAACTGGCAACAACTCAGGGGGAGATAATGAAGGGTCAACAAGTCATACTCAACATCATACTGAAGATCAAGGCGAATCATCAAGATCAATTCTTCCCAGACAAACTGTTTGGAATAGAGCTCATCCTTTTGAGCTGATTCTTGGTGATCCAGATGTTGGTGTGAAAACAAGAAGAGCTTATCAGAATCAATGTAACTATTCTGGGTTCCTGTCTGTCATGGAACCTAAGAAAGTAGAAGAAGCTCTATCTGATCCTGATTGGGTGATTGCTATGCAAGATGAACTCAATCAATTTAAGCAACTAGAAGTATGGAAGCTGGTACCCAGACCTAAAGATAGAAAAGTGGTGGACACAAGATGGGTATTCAGAAACAAACTAGATGAAGATGGCACTGTGATAAGAAACAAAGCAAGACTGGTAGCTAAAGGTTATTCTCAAGCTGAAGGCATTGATTATGACGAGACCTATGCTCCAGTGGCAAGACTTGAGGCCATCAGAATATTCTTGGCATTTGCATCCTATTCAAGATTCAAAGTTTATCAAATGGATGTCAAGAGTGCCTTTCTGAATAGTAAGCTAGATGAAGAAGTGTATGTAGAACAGCCCCCTGGTTTTGAAGATCAAGATCATCTGGACTATGTCTACTTTCTTTACAAAGCTATCTATGGTCTTAAGCAAGCCCCAAGAAAATGGTATGACACTCTTTCTGAATTTCTATTAGAAAATGGTTTTATAAGAGGTGTCATAGACAAAATGCTCTTCACTAAAAGACATAAGAATGATATAATACTAGTCCAAGTCTATGTGGACGATATTATATTTGGGTCTACTAATGAGCTTCTATGCAAGAAGTTTTCTAAGTTAATGCAGGGTAGGTTTGAAATGAGCATGATGGGAGAACTGAAATTCTTTCTTGGATTACAAATAAGTCAGAGACAAGATGGAATATTTATTTGTCAATCCAAGTACATTAAGGAGCTCCTCAAGAAATATCACATGGAGGAGTGCTCATCAGCAAAGACACCATCAACTATAGCTGTCAAAATTGGTTTATGTGAAAGTTCTGCCAAGGTAGATATCACAGGCTATAGAGGTATGATTGGCTCATTGCTTTACCTAACTGCTAGTAGACCAGATATAATGTTTGCCACATGCTTGTGTGCAAGGTTCCAAGCGAATCCTAAAGAAATCCATCTCACTGCTGTCAAAAGAATCTTAAGATATCTAAAGGGTACGCCTAATTTAGGCATCTGGTACCCTAATGAATCTGGTTTTACTTTAATTGGATATACAGATTCTGACTATGCAGGAAGTGTTGTAGACAGGAAAAGTACATCTGGGAGTTGTCAATACCTAGGTGGAAGACTGGTATCCTGGTTTAGTAAGAAACAGCAAACAGTTTCCAACTCTACAGCCGAAGCTGAATATATAGCTGCTGGAAGCTGTTGTGCTCAGATATTATGGATTAGGAATCAATTAATGGACTATGGCATTGTATTGGAAAATATCCCTATTTTATGTGATAATACAAGTGCCATAGCAATCGCCAGCAATCCTGTGCAGCACTCAAGGACAAAGCACATTGACATAAGGTATCATTTTATAAGAGAGCATGTAATGAATGGTACAGTGGAACTACTATTTGTAGGCTCTGGAGATCAAACTGCAGATATTTTTACTAAGTCGCTTAATGAATCCTCATTCACTAGAATTGTTAGTGAATTGGGTATGTTAAACAGTCCTAGTAATTAATACTGTTAATATCTGAAATTTGATCTTTAATAATTTTGCAAGTGAGTATTATGTGAATATTTGTTGTTTGAAATCACTTGTATAATTATTTTACCAACTGATTTTCTTGTTTGTTTAGTTATTTTTCACTCTGTTTATTCATATTATTTAATACTTCATATTTCTGTATTTTTAGAATATTTGTAGATATTTATTTCTATTTTAATAATTATTTTATTAAATGTTTTGTAATGTTTGTCCTTTTGTTATTTATATTTGTTTTCGTAAAAAGATTAATCCATGTTTCTGTAAAATATTTATTTATAGTATTTTTAATAATATATGAGAGTGTATTTTAATTGGATTAATTATGCACATTAATTTGTATTTTATTAGCATATTATTAGCAGTTTAATTAATTGTCTTGTTTGTGATTATAATATCAAGACAATCGCCAAGACAATCCACAGATTGTCTTGGAAGGTTATTTTGTTGATAATAAAATATTTTTCAGATTTTTATTCTGTTTTTATTTTGTTTTACTCAAAACAAACGATTGTCTTGATAGTTTTGAACTACCAAGACAATCGGCAAGACAATCACTTGATTGTCTTGGAGTGTCTTTTCTCTATTTTAAAAATTAAAAAATAATAATATATGTGTGTTAATTTATTTTAATCAGTTAAATACTTGATTGTCTTGATAGTATTTATACTAACAAGACAATCGGCAAGACAATCAACTGATTGTCTTGTAATGTTAGTATGTATTTTAATAAAAATAAAAAAAATATTGTTTTCATTTTCCTTTATTTTTCAGAATTGTAAACGATTGTCTTGATAGTGTTTATACTGCCAAGACAATCGGCAAGACAATCAAACCGATTGTCTTGTAAAAACAGAACACAATCAGTCAATACAATTATCTCTTCTCTCTCGTGTCTTTACACAGAGAACTCAGTGCATACATACACGATATATACACACATATCAACTGAATTGCTGCTCGATTTTATTCAACAAAACTGAAAACCAAGACCAGATTCAAGTAGATCGTTCAATTATCTTTCTTTTGAACCGATTATTTTCGAATATTGTTAAGTTTTTGAAAATCAAATTTTTCAAAAGTTGAATCGGGTTTTAGGTGTTTTAAGAATTCTAGATTTTTTCTGAGAATTCTAAAAATAGATTGAGACTCCCAGTGATCAAGAGAACATCATATAAATTTTTGGGATTTTTCTGACAACTTTGAATTAATTCGAATTTTTAATTAATTTTAATTAATTATTAATTCTGAAAATTTTCGAATTGTTTTAATTTTCCTAAAATTAAAGTGTGTTTTTGTGTTTAAAAAAGTGGCTGATAATTTTGAGATAATGAAACATAATTTGGTTGGCTATTTTAATCCGAACGATTGTCCCTACGATCGATTTAGGCCTTGGATACGATTTTTGAATGACGATTCAATTATCCGAACTGCCATTTCGATCGAAGCCCCAATTAAGATAGGACCACTGAGATTGATTTGCACAGAAGCTGTGGTGTCTGAAGACTTGACCTCATTTTCCTTTGATTTTGATGGTACACACCACGTCGTGACAGAATCAACCCTTACTACTGTTTTGGGCCTTCCTGCGGATAATTTTGATCCATTTCCAACCAGTGAACAACTCTATCAATTATTCATTGATATTAATTATCATGGAGTAATTGATATGAACAACCTGAGCAAAAGTGTGACGCCCCCAGATCCGGGGTCGGAGATCTAGGCGCTCACGGTCCATTTTCCATTAGTAACATACCTGTTCTTGCACATAATATATATAACACAACCATCGACCCCACAATAAACTCACACCACACTCACACGCACAGGTTAGAGCCTCAGAAACGTCACACATTGATTAAACAGTAATAAATTTATCAGAGTTATTACAGACCGAATTAAATAGTATTTATGCTACCAGCAACACTTCGATATGAAGCGAAGTTGGCGGCTTGAAAGTTTGTTACGATACACTGCCTTGCACAGGTCATGCTGATAAATAAAACGTACTAACAAAAGCTGCCAACCAATCCGGCTAATGGGGCCTACCGGTGGAATCTCAAGTGGTGGCTCGGGTCTAGTCACCTACTTTCGAACAGTCTGCCTGGGTCTTGCCATTTCGCGTAGCTGTTGTGTTTGTAAAATTTGAAAACAAGCAAGAGTGAGCAACTATAGCTCAGCGAAAATATATGTATAAAGTAAGCAATATAACATGTCATATGATTGGCAGTTGATATACTTGTTTGTTTCAATCAGTTATAAAATCACTTGTCATAGTTGATAAATCTCGAAGGTGCAACAATATGTGCCCTTGTTTTCAAAATAAACTTGCAGTTCTAGATACTGCATTGAATCAACATCTTTCTCATCAAAATAGAACATTATCAGCAACTTGGCACAAAAGCCTAAGAAGCAGTGTCAAAGTATTTTTCCAAAATGGAGGAATGGGACTTAAAGAAAACACAAAACCTGACAAGGATTGACGATGATCAGTCGCCACATCCAAGTCCAATAATCCGCGGGTCTTCTCTACCGGTAGAAGGATAGAAACTACATCCGTAACTATCCCTCGGGTGAAAACTACATCCGTAATCACCCTTGATGAAAACTACATCCGTAATCATCCTTCGGCAACACCTGGGCCGGAATAATAAGTGATGGACCGCCTGGCTCACGGCCGCTTACACATCCCGGGAATCGTTCGTCAACGGTTCCCACACCTGCCAGAGTCCCTTTTTCTTTTTCTTTTAAAACTTGATTTTGATTGAAAACAAAGTAATTGAGGTCCGACATCAGTCGACCGATGATTCTTGAAATCATACAAGAAGCAGAATCTGACCGGGGGTTTTCGAAAATGTTTTGAGTTCGAAAGAGTTCGAGTTTGGAAGAATTAAAAAGTATCTTGGATTAACTTGTCTTTAAATAATGAATAGTAATTAATAAATAATATTTTAAGATTTAATATTAATAATTAATAAAATAATTATTCGATAAAATAAACTTTTAATCCAAGATAGGGTTTCGAGTATTTACGAAGATATATCAATAGTTATTTGAATATACGATACCACCCGAATGACCCTTCGGGTTTTCGCAATCTAGATACGATATAATAATATACCGCTCCCCGGTCAATAGTATATACGGACCGCTACGACCTCTATTGCTAGAGTCGTTGTCCGAAGAAAACGTTTCAATCTAAGTTCAAGGGGTAAAAGCATACATGTACTTGTTCAATCTCAATTGCATCAATACTTCGATAAACATAGCATTTGATATAATTTGAAAACTACAAACACAACAGTGAAAATCCTTGTATAGGGATAAGTTTTGAAAAGTAAACTTGCCTTGGTTTGGTTGTGGTGGTCGAGCGTGCGGATTCGAACGATCTATACATAAACAATAATCGTTCGTTAGTGTCTTAACAATATCCCTTTAATTACGGGGTTTTAAGGGGGTACGAAATTAACTTAACGACTTCGTCTTATGACTCCCTAGCCCCACTATAGGTCCATGTCATCACTTGATTACGCTCGTCACTTACTCGACTTAATTTAGTTACCACGTTCGAATCATAACCACTAACCCTAGAATCATGTTCCACTAATCGATTTTTTTCCATTGCGCGGATTTTACTCTAGCATTTTTATAAAATCAAAAAATTCATATTTTAATCGAATTCCTTTTGGGTGGTCTTCACCACTGCATTACCTACATTCTCAAATTTTTCCATGATCCCACACATATTTTAAGGTGTTTAAACAAGGTTCACAAGGGGGTCACTTAATGCAGTCCATAGTCCAGAAACAAAATTCACTCCTCCGGCCATAACTAAAAATCTACACATCACCTAGCTATGAACCTTACATTTCCAGAAACTACATTCAATTATCTTTCCAACAATATAAGGTAGGACATCAGGGGACATCATTTGGGGGTTCAAAATCGTGCTACAATACAGATAAAAGTTCCTGGACAAACTCAGCAAGCTCAAACTACTTAGGTCAACCATTTTTTCATACTTCCATCATATAATCAACACCTAATACACTTAGATCACGGTTCATAACACTCATGGAGATATATATATTAACCATAGCCATAAAAATCACAATCTCAACATCAAAACTCAAGATCCATGCTATCCAATACATATACATCCAAGATTAGTCCTAAAACACATGGATCTACTACCATACTATATAAACAATACATAACCAAGGGGGTTTGAGATTTGTATACCTTCTTGAGTAGCTAAAGACCTTGGATGAGCTTTACAACAACTAAGAACACTTGGATGAGCCCTCACAAACCTTAATCCTTCAAGATCTAAAAGATAACAACTTAGGTTAACACCCTTCTAAACTTTCAACAATATTTATCTCAAGAATCAATGGATGGAAGGCCATGAAATTGATACCATACCTCTATTATAATGCAAGGAAGCCCTAGGATTTTTGCTTGGAATTGTAGGTGAGGAAAAGATGGAGAGAAAATCTCTCTCTTCCTCCTCTTGTAGTTCGGCCGAAAGCTTCTAAAAGGGGGGGGAGAGTGTTTTCTTATGTTTTGTTTTTGAAAGTTAATAAAATGAGGTGTGTGATATGTATTATTGTGGGGATTAGATGTGGTTCACATGTTGCCAAGCTAGAGTCTAGGTTGTCTCCCCATGCCCTATTGTCCTCTAGGTTACAACACCCATCACACATGTCACTATTCAGTATTCACTTCTACTTTATGCTTTCTAGTTTCTTTTCCTAACTAGCTAGTTACATGGCACTTGCATGTAATTTCTTTCCTTGTAATATTATTCTCCCACCAATGCTTGTTATTTAATCTTTACTTCGTATCGTATCTTAATTATTCTCTCGTAATAATATTTTGTCGCGTAGAGATTTCCCCTATAATTCCTTAAGTACTTATTGTGTAAATTCCTCGAATGTCCATAATTCCTCGTCACAATTCTTAATAAATCCTTTAATACTCTAACCATTCTCAAATCCCAAGTTTTGTAAATATTACTAACCATAAGACTCTTGCCTTCACAATCTCTCTGTATATCTTACATAATAAATGCAACAACGCAGTTTCTAAGACAATCAATTCTATTAATCAACAGGGATGACTAGAAAGGTTCCATAATGACAATGTCACAAGATATTAAATAAAAGGAAATATTACCAAAAATTAGGGTTCTTACAAAAAGGAATCTGGTTCAACCATGGGATGCATTCTTCGACACGATCTCCAAGGTATTTGCTAATTCAGCCAGAGGTAACTTTACTTACCCACTCTGCCACGTCCTTCTTCATATTTGGCCACCAATAGTATTCTCTCAGATCTCTATACATCTTAGTGCCTCCAGGGTGAATTGAGTACCTTGAACTATGAGCCTCTTGCAAAATCTCGTCTTTTAATTCTTGAACGTTCGGGATCCATATCCTAGATGCGTACCTCATAATTCCATTCCCATCCTTCTCACACTTAATTTCTTCGCCAGTCAAAACTTTCTCCATCGAATTCTTTTCTTCTTCCATCTTCTTTTCCTGGCACAACTTAATCTTTTCCAATAACGGTGGTTGGACTTTTATTTCCATTAGACTCTCTTGTCCAATTCCTGGTAACCTCACTTCAATCTCCAATTTCTCAAGGTCCTTGATCAATTCGTCCACTGACGTTATCATCTTGAGTTTCTCCTTTCGGCTAAGTGCATCGGCCACCACATTGGCCTTCCCTGGGTGATAATGAATCTCACAATCATAATCTTTGATTAGCTCTAACCATCTCCTCTGCCTCATGTTTAACTCTTTCTGAGTGAATATGTACTTTAAGCTCTTGTGATCCGTGTAGATTTCACACTTTTCTCCGTAAAGATAATGTCTCCAGATCTTCAAAGCAAAAACTATCGCTGTTAGTTCCAAATCATGGGTGGGGTATCTTATCTCATACTCCTTAAGTTGTCTGGACGCATAAGCAATCACCTTACCGTGCTGCATAAGCACACACCCTAAACCTTTGTGGGATGCGTCGCTATAAATCACAAAATCTCCCTTATCATCAGGTAGGGCTAGTACTGGTGCTGTCACCAACCTCTTTTTCAACTCTTGGAAGCTCTCTTCGCATTTTTCAGTCCACACAAACTTCTCGCTCTTTTTGAGTTAGTCGGGTCAAAGGGGCTGCTATCTTTGCAAAGTCTTGGACAAATCTCCTATAGTAGCCAGCCAGTCCTATGAAACTTCTCACCTCTGTCGGAGTGGTTGGTCTCTCCCAATTTGATACAGCCTCTATTTTGGCTGGGTCCACTAGAATGCCTTGTTCGCTAATCACATGCCCTAAAAACTGAACTTCCTTCAACCAAAATTCACACTTCGAGAACTTAGCATACAACTTTTCTTCCCTCAATGCTCCCAATACAATCCTCAAGTGCTCTGCATGTTCCTCCTTCGTCTTGGAATAAATCAAGATATCATCGATGAAGACTATAACACACTTGTCCAAGTATTTCTTGAAGACTCGATTCATTAAGTCCATGAAAGCTGCAGGGGCATTCGTTAACCCAAATGACATCACTAGGAACTCATAGTGTCCATACCGGGTGCGAAAGGCCGTCTTTGGTATATCTTCTGGTTTAATCTTTAACTGGTGGTACCCGGTCCGCAAATCAATCTTAGAGAAATAAACTGCATCTTTCAATTGGTCAAACAGGTCATCTATCCTGGGCAAGGGATACTTATTCTTTATAGTCACCTTGTTCAACTCCCTGTAGTCTATACATAATCTCATGCTGCCGTCCTTCTTTTTCACGAATAACACCGGGGCTCCCCACGGTGACACACTAGGTCTTATCATCCCTTTATCCAACAACTCTTGTAACTGAGTGGCTAGCTCTTTCATCTCCACTGGGGCTAGCCGATATGGGGATTTCGAAATCGGGGCCGTACCTGGAACTAAGTCTATAGCAAACTCGATGTCCCTATCGGGTGGTAGTCCGGGAAGATCGTCCGGAAACACGTCCGCGAACTCATTAACTACAGGGATTTCCTGCAGGTTTGGTGCCTCCTTCTTGGTATCCTTCACATAGGCTAAATAGGCTTCGCATCCTTTACGTAACAACTTCTTAGCTTGAATCATGGTCAGGAACTTTTGGCTTTGCCGTTTCCCACTAAATACTACTTCCTCGTCCCCTGGCAGTCTCAAACTTACTTTCTTCTTGACACAATCAATCTGGGCTCCGTGGGTTGTTAACCAATCCATACCTACTATTACGTCAAACTCCCCTAGTTTAAAAGGTATTAAGTCTACCCGAAAGTGTCGCCCTTCTATTTCTAGGTCACAACCTGGACATACTTGGCTAACGGGAATAATTTCATGATTAGCTATCTCTATTTGCAATCTGTCTTTCAATGGTTCAATCTTAAGGCCTAACTGACATACAAAATCTAGAGATATGAAAGACTTGGTAGCTCCCGAATCAAATAAAACATTTGCTTTAACTGAGTTGAGTAATAGGGTACCTGCAATCACATCCGTGTTCCTCACGGCATCCTGCACCGTCATGTTAAAAGTTCTTGCAGTAGGGGCCTTGTTAGAAGCTGTTCCACTCACTCTCGATGCAGCTGGCCCAGAGGACATACATTCCCTCATTCGGTGCCCTGGTTTCCCACACTTGAAGCAATTACCTCCGACACTCGGGTTGTTACTAGTTCCGCGACAGGCGTTAGCATAATGCCCTGTCAGCCCACACTTGAAGCATTTCACATCTTGCAGGTTACACACGCCCGCATGTTTCCTTCCACATTTATTGCATTCTGGGGGTTGGGCTCGGGATGGGGTAGAGTAAGACGATCCCTGTGGTCGGCCGCCCTGGCCCACACTCCAACTTTTAGCTCTCTTGGTTCCAAAGTTCCCGCTGGGTTGGGACATCGTTCCTCGCTTAAATTTGCTCGGAAAGCTCCCACCAGCAGAGTTTCCCTTTCGGCTATCCAACTTCCTCTTCTTTCCTTCTCTCTCCTTCTGCATCTGTTCACTTCCAGCCTCAACAATTGACGCTTTCTGTACCAGGGTGGCATAGTCCGTCAGCTCAAGAACCGCCACACGATTCTGAATCCATTGTTTTAGCCCTAATTGAAACCTTCGGGCCCTCTTTGCTTCAGAGTTCACATATTCCGGCACAAACCTCGACAGCTCAGTAAATTTGGCCTCATACTCAGCCACCGTCATGTTTCCTTGCTTCAGTTCCAAAAACTTCAGCTCCATCTTTGTCTCCATGAACCTAGGAAAGTACTTCTCCAAGAACAGCTCGCTAAATCTCTCCCAGGTCACCACACCTCTTCCTTCCAAATTCTTCTTAGCTTCCCACCAATAGTTCGCCTCACCCTTCAGAAGGTAAGTGGCGAAAACAGTCTTCTGCTCTTCAGCGACACCCAGTATCTCGAAAGATTTTTCCATTTCCTTTAGCCAGGCCCTTGCCTCAACAGGGTCGGTAGTTCCTTTAAATTGTGGGGGTTTCAGGGATTTGAAGTTCCGGAAAGCATTAGCATTAGCATTCTGGGGTGGTTGCTGAACTGGGGGACGGTCCAAGTTCTGCCTAAGTAACTCCATGAACTGTTCCATAGGGCCTCCCCTAGGATGTTCTACCTCTCGGGTATCATCACCAGCTTCTTCTTCCTCATACTCAGAGTCATAAAAAGGGTTATGATCGTTGCCCTCATTCTCACTCAGGTTGACATTCTCCCCTTCATGGTTCTGGTGGCCTCCGGCTCCATGGTGGCTACCCTGGCCCTCAGAACTGATCGGGTGGGCTCGAGTGTTCATTCTTCTGGGTGGCATGATTCTGATAATAAAACAAGAAAGGGGTTAGGGTTTTCAAATTACCTGACAGCGTTTGCACGGGTCAGGAGCGTATCGTTCCTCCTCATAAGGGTGGAAGTGCAAAAGTTTTAATAATCCGATGTTGGAGATAAAATGTCAAACATTTTTGGGAAAAATCCCTTTGGGATGCGAAAACATTTACAAGAGTTTTCAAAATTTTGAAACCTCAAAAATATACATTTTTTTTTAAAAAAAAAATTATTTTAAAAAAAATTGTAGGAACATTTTTTAAAATTGTAGAGAAAAATTTGAAATCGCATATCGTAAATTTGAAATAGCATGGTTGTATTTGTGGCTTGTAGCAATTGTATAATCACAGTTGTATATCAAAACAGTAAAGCATGGCATCGGAAAGTAAAGCAGTTGAGGCAATATTAAGGAAACTGAAACTAAATAAGTACGGTACAAGGGTTATCACAAGGTTTGGATGTTAGAGCCAAATACATAGTTCCGATGTCAAAGTCTAGCAAAAGTGGAACGAATACAAATACATCATCCGAATAGTCAAGCTACACAAAAGTAGGGCTACATCCATGCATACTACCCGAAGTCACATCTACATATCTGTAGGTCAGTCTACTCATCCACTGGTCAGAAAGGATACCACTGCACAAGTCAACTATCCCGCAAAATTGACATACAAATGTCATCTGAACCTAGGGGACTGAGCTATCAGTAACACATCACGGGGCCGCGCCGCGACGGAGCAAGGTCCTCACTCGGGCAAATGCACGACGCACAACACGCCTAGCATCCCTAGCCTGGATCACTCCGCCCCCGCGGATCCCTAAACCAAGAATCCTATCGCGACTCCTCATCTCAATCCTGTGGAGTCGAGCCCTAGTCCTCCTAGCAACAGTGGTCCTCATCTCAGCCTGGATCCTCAAGCGCGCCTCGCGCTCCTCCACTAGTGCCCGCCTCGCCTCGTTAAGTCGGGCCTCTGCAGATAGTAAGTCTCGGGTCAGGAACTGTACCACGTAAGCGTGCTCAGTACCCGACACTGGGTGTAGGTCCATCGGTGGAAGTGGTATGACAGGAACAGGGGTAGGTGCAGCAGCAGCAGCAGGAGCAGGAGCAGTAGCAGGGGTAGGGTCAAGCTCCTCCTCGCCAGAAGTGTCATCCTCAGAGTCACCGTCCGATGAAACAGGGCTAGATGTCTGTGGAGAAGGTGGGGGTGACACAACACGACCCTCGCCGGATCTCACACTCTCCTCATCAGTAGCTACAGGAGATGGGGTAACAGGCTCTGGCTCCAGCTCAGGCTCAAAGGGCTCCTCAACGGGATCCTCATCATCAGTACTCTCTATCAGTGTAATCCAGGGGCCAAGCTCGGAGTCAGCACCCATATCCTCCTCAGGATCCTCGGTATCTCGCATCAGTGCCTCATCATGCTCTCTCTCGAAAGCCTCAGGGTCTGGTATCTCCTCCATCTACACAAGGGAAATAAGGTGGGTCACTAACCATAAAAGAAAGGTTTAGGAGTAGTTCCCTCACGGGCCTTAAAGTCAGGGCTATACCCGATAACCCAACCACAAACTCGATGAGAGTTCTAAGTATTATTAATGTTGTTATTAAGGTTATCGTTATTGTTATTATTATTAGGGTTGCTTTCTTAAATTACTATCGTTTCTGAGAACTGTAACCTGGCTCTGATACCATTTCTGTGACGCCCCCAGATCCGGGGTCGGAGATCTAAGCGCTCACGGTCCATTTTCCATTAGTAACATACCTGTTCTTGCACATAATATATATAACACAGCCATCGACCCCACAATAAACTCACACCACACTCACACACACAGGTTAGAGCCTCAGAAACGTCACACATTGATTAAACAGTAATAAAGTTATCAGAGTTATTACAGACCGAATTAAATAGTATTTATGCTACCAGCAACACTTCGATATGAAGCGAAGTTGGCGGCTTGAAAGTTTGTTACGATACACTGCCTTGCACAGGTCATGCTGATAAATAAAACGTACTAACAAAAGCTGCCAACCAATCCGGCTAATGGGGCCTACCGGTGGAATCTCAAGTGGTGGCTCGGGTCTAGTCACCTGCTTTCGAACAGTCTGCCTGGGTCTTGCCATTTCGCTTAGCTGTTGTGTTTGTAAAATTTGAAAACAAGCAAGAGTGAGCAACTATAGCTCAGCGAGAATATATGTATAAATTAAGCAATATAACATGTCATATGATTGGCAGTTGATATACTTGTTTGTTTCAATCAGTTATAAAATCACTTGTCATAGTTGATAAATCTCGAAGGTGCAACAATATGTGCCCTTGTTTTCAAAATAAACTTGCAGTTCTAGATACTGCATTGAATCAACATCTTTCTCATCAAAATAGAACACTATCAGCAACTTGGCACAAAAGCCTAAGAAGCAGTGTCAAAGTATTTTTCCAAAATGGAGGAATGGGACTTAAAGAAAACACAAAACCTGACAAGGATTGACGATGATCAGTCGCCACATCCAAGTCCAATAATCCGCGGGTCTTCTCTACCGGTAGAAGGATAGAAACTACATCCGTAACTATCCCTCGGGTGAAAACTACATCCGTAATCACCCTTGATGAAAACTACATCCGTAATCATCCTTCGGCAACACCTGGGCCGGAATAATAAGTGATGGACCGCCTGGCTCACGGCCGCTTACACATCCCGGGAATCGTTCGTCAACGGTTCCCACACCTGCCAGAGTCCCTTTTTCTTTTTCTTTTAAAACTTGATTTTGATTGAAAACAGAGTAATTGAGGTCCGACATCAGTCGACCGATGATTCTTGAAATCATACAAGAAGCAGAATCTGACCGGGGGTTTTCGAAAATGTTTTGAGTTCGAAAGAGTTCGAGTTTGGAAGAATTAAAAAGTATCTTGGATTAACTTGTCTTTAAATAATGAACAGTAATTAATAAATAATATTTTAAGATTTAATATTAATAATTAATAAAATAATTATTCGATAAAATAAACTTTTAATCCAAGATAGGGTTTCGAGTATTTACGAAGATATATCAATAGTTATTTGAATATACGATACCACCCGAATGACCCTTCGGGTTTTCGCAATCTAGATACGATATAATAATATACCGCTCCCCGGTCAATAGTATATACGGACCGCTACGACCTCTATTGCTAGAGTCGTTGTCCGAAGAAAACGTTTCAATCTAAGTTCAAGGGGTAAAAGCATACATGTACTTGTTCAATCTCAATTGCATCAATACTTCGATAAACATAGCATTTGATATAATTTGAAAACTACAAACACAACAGTGAAAATCCTTGTATAGGGATAAGTTTTGAAAAGTAAACTTGCCTTGGTTTGGTTGGGGTGGTCGAGCGTGCGGATTCGAACGATCTATACATAACAATAATCGTTCGTTAGTGTCTTAACAATATCCCTTTAATTACGGGGTTTTAAGGGGGTACGAAATTAACTTAACGACTTCGTCTTATGACTCCCTAGCCCCACTATAGGTCCATGTCATCACTTGATTACGCTCGTCACTTACTCGACTTAATTTAGTTACCACATTCGAATCATAACCACTAACCCTAGAATCATGTTCCACTAATCGATTTTTTTCCATTGCGCGGATTTTACTCTAGCATTTTTATAAAATCAAACAATTCATATTTTAATCCAATTCCTTTTGGGTGGTCTTCACCACTGCATTACCTACATTCTCAAATTTTTCCATGATCCCACACATATTTTAAGGTGTTTAAACAAGGTTCACAAGGGGGTCACTTAATGCAGTCCATAGTCCAGAAACAAAATTCACTCCTCCGGCCATAACTAAAAATCTACACATCACCTAGCTATGAACCTTACATTTCCAGAAACTACATTCAATTATCTTTCCAACAATATAAGGTAGGACATCAGGGGACATCATTTGGGGGTTCAAAATCGTGCTACAATACAGATCAAAGTTCCTGGACAAACTCAGCAAGCTCAAACTACTTAGGTCAACCATTTTTTCATACTTCCATCATATAATCAACACCTAATACACTTAGATCACGGTTCATAACACTCATGGAGATATATATATTAACCATAGCCATAAAAATCACAATCTCAACATCAAAACTCAAGATCCATGCTATCCAATACATATACATCCAAGATTAGTCCTAAAACACATGGATCTACTACCATACTATATAAACAATACATAACCAAGGGGGTTTGAGATTTGTATACCTTCTTGAGTAGCTAAAGACCTTGGATGAGCTTTACAACAACTAAGAACACTTGGATGAGCCCTCACAAACCTTAATCCTTCAAGATCTAAAAGATAACAACTTAGGTTAACACCCTTCTAAACTTTCAACAATTTTTATCTCAAGAATCAATGGATGGAAGGCCATGAAATTGATACCATACCTCTATTATAATGCAAGGAAGCCCTAGGATTTTTTCTTGGAATTGTAGGTGAGGAAAAGATGGAGAGAAAATCTCTCTCTTCCTCCTCTTGTAGTTCGGCCGAGAGCTTCTAAAAGGGGGGGGGGAGAGTGTTTTCTTGTGTTTTGTTTTTGAAAGTTAATAAAATGAGGTGTGTGATATGTATTATTGTGGGGATTAGATGTGGTTCACATGTTGCCAAGCTAGAGTCTAGGTTGTCTCCCCATGCCCTATTGTCCTCTAGGTTACAACACCCATCACACATGTCACTATTCAGTATTCACTTCTACTTTATGCTTTCTAGTTTCTTTTCCTAACTAGCTAGTTACATGGCACTTGCATGTAATTTCTTTCCTTGTAATATTATTCTCCCACCAATGCTTGTTATTTAATCTTTACTTCGTATCGTATCTTAATTATTCTCTCGTAATAATATTTTGTCGCGTAGAGATTTCCCCTATAATTCCTTAAGTACTTATTGTGTAAATTCCTCGAATGTCCATAATTCCTCGTCACAATTCTTAATAAATCCTTTAATACTCTAACCATTCTCAAATCCCAAGTTTTGTAAATATTACTAACCATAAGACTCTTGCCTTCACAATCTCTCTGTATATCTTACATAATAAATGCAACAACGCAGTTTCTAAGACAATCAATTCTATTAATCAACAGGGATGACTAGAAAGGTTCCATAATGACAATGTCACAAGATATTAAATAAAAGGAAATATTACCAAAAATTAGGGTTCTTACAAAAAGGAATCTGGTTCAACCATGGGATGCATTCTTCGACACGATCTCCAAGGTATTTGCTAATTCAGCCAGAGGTAACTTTCATTTACTCACCTCTATGTTACAAACTATTGGTTATGCTGTTGCTAACAACCGTAGAATCAATATTGGTAACCTACTTTGGAGTACTATTATTAACAGGATTGTTAAGGCCAGAAGGGATTTTGATGAGGGTAAGAAAGTTCTATGTTATTATCCTAGATTTTTAACTTTGTTATTTAATCATCTTGTTCCTGTTGGTCAACAAACAGTTTTTAGGAATGACAACCCTATGGTATCAGGCAGGCAAACCAAGAAAATATTCACTAGCCTTGATACACATAGAAAGTTAATAAATGTGCCAGTGTATATTACACCATATTTGTCTAACTTCTTAAATCTACCTGTCATTCCTCGACTTTTGAATGCACCTGAACCTGAACCTCAAAATGTACCTGTCCCTGAACATCAACATTAAATGGAACAATCTATTCCTTCAGGTACAGCTACTGCATCAATGGAGCAGGTATTGCCTTCTATCTCTCAAACTGTTTTTGGAGCCCAAGTGGCTGATAGGTCAGACCAAGAGGTTGTAGAACCACAGCCTCTATCCCAGGTCTTAGAGCCAAACACTGTGTCTAACCAAATCTCTAAACCTAAAGCCAGAAGCAAGTTGTTGACAAAAAGAGCTGATAGAAGAAGTGATAATGTGAGTGATCCCACAGCTCTGCCTCCACCAAAGAAGAGAAGAAACCTACTACTTGAGGCATCTGTTAGCCCATCCATTTCCTCCCAACAGGACTTGGACATTGAAATGGCCGATGAACTGTTACTAATTTCATCCTCTCAACAGGATGCAATTATTGAAATTCGCCAAAGGGCCGTGGCACCTTGTACAGAGTCAAGCACACCTCTATTACTCACAATGGGGGAAAACATTTCCGTAGAATCTGATGTTGCTAAGGACACTGAGCAAGGAGTGCACGATAGGATTGTTACTGTGCCTACCATTGTTACGGTAGAAGAGCCTTCACAGGCTTCAGAGGGAAATCTTAACTCTCTGCCAGTTATAATAGAGTCATCATCTCCCCTCCCAGGAGGAACATTCCTGGCTCCCTCAAGGGATTCTTCACTCGCAGATTTATCTGGTGAAAGTGAAAGGCAACTTGGTCATCCTATCACTGAAGAAATTCAGTTATCAAATCCAAATGAATTGATAGAGATGACTGAGGATTGGGAATTGCGAACTCCCATAGCACCACTACTGACCTCTCCAGAAGAGGCTAGGGTGATTTCTTATGCAGGTACAGCTCATGGAAAGGAGCTAGTGTTGAGTGATGTGAGGACCACCTTAAATATGAGTGAAACACATGCACGAAAGGAGAGTGACATATCCTTGAGTGAACATCAGGTGAGCGCACACACTGACACAAACACTTTGTCTCTCATGGCTCAAATCAAAGAACTGCAAAAGAAATTAATGGAAACTGAGGCTGAAAAACAAGTTTTGAAAGCACAAGTGGATGAACGATCTTCTTCTTCCACCTCTGTCAATAATCAGCTCATGATTATTCGTGACGATGTCCACAACATAAAGACTACACTCACTCCAGCAATCAATACATTGATACAATCCAACTCTCAGGCATCTACAGAAAGAACAGACATTCTAAATGCTATTGACAGACTCTCTAATAGGGTGGATGAACTTCAAGTGGAAATGCATGAATCTGCTCAATCATATTCTACAACCTTTGCGAAGCTTGAAGAAAAGTATGATTACATGTTTGAAGGACTTGATCATCTATATAACATTGTTAAACCTACTCATAATATCACACCAGAACAAAGAGCATATTTTGAAGACTATGATGATGATAATGAGGGGGATAATGATGCAAATAGGGAACTTGACAGTCAACGGAAGTCTGTAGAGGATTCCTCAACTAAGGGGGAGAAGTCTGGAGATGGAGAAGCAGGTAATTCAGGAGAAGCAGGAGGAAGTAAGTCAGGAGGTCAAGGGAGGCATAAGGAGAAGTCTGAGAAGTCTACCAAGGGAAAAGAAAAAGCTGCTCATGATCAGGATGTATTCGAGTTTGATTTCGATCTCAAGAATAGTAAGTTTGAAGTACAACAATTAAATGATATCGAAGAAGATCTTTCAAACTGGCAAGATGATCCTGTGTTTGAGAAGGAACTGCAAGAGGAGAAAGCTGATCGTATGATGAGACAAGCTAAGCTTGAGAAGACCAGACAGGTAGTGAATGAGAGATTGAAGCTGAAGCAAGCTAAAGATGCAGAGAAACAAAAGCTACATGCAATCAGTGTACAGGAAAGGAAAAGAGATATTCAGTTGAAGATTGGTCCAAAGTGGGATAGAGCAAGAGAGATTTTTCATTCTATTCAGAACACTGCTAATGATGATGAACGTTTACTCCAACTACTTCAACAGTTTCAAGAGACCAATCCAGATTACTTGCAATATATGGATGCACTGATGCTGGAAATCTCAAGGATAGTAGCTGGATTTGATAGATGTGCAGATCAACTGATAATTCAAATTGACTCTCGTACAATGGGTTCTCTCTATGTGTCACTTCAAATCTTTCAACAGAGAAGCTTGATGGAACTGTGGATTATGTCCATAAAGGTAAAAAGGTTTTCTGAACTGAATATTTTACTTCATGAAAGACTTTTGGAGTTTGCGCAAAGGAATAGTCCACAAGTTATTCAAACTCCACATCATGTTAAGTTTCTCAAGGGTAATACACTACACTCTTGTTTCCTTGATTCTAAGTCGATGAAATTATACACTGCATCTCATCTGGTCTGGTTAGAACATATGCTGAGGACTACAGGATTCGAAGATAAAGAAAGTATCTTTGTTGCTGACATTATTCGATCATATGCTTTAACTGGCTTTGAAAAGAAATATTACATTCTTCGGAATCGGCTATGGGGTAACCTTGGAATCTTGCCTAAGAAACCTAAAGGTCTTGTGTCAGATTATGAACGTGTACTTGACAAGGATTTGATCAAAACCTTAGATGATCAAGAACGATTTGACACAGAGAATATCAGAAGATTCCTAGAGCAAGAAGATGAAGTTGAACTTGGAGAGATAAGGGATGAAGAAACTTCAAAGTGATGATCAGCTCTACATGTGATATCTTTAGAGCTTGGATAGGTCAAGATAGAAAATTGTATTATATGATCAGTCTAGAGGATCATCTATCTTGTATTTATCTTTTATGTTTGAATCTGGACAATGTTAAATATAAACCAGAACTTTTCTTTTATTTACTTTGTGTTTAAAGTTTTATCTTTTACTAAGTTAAGTTGAGTTAGTTGAGTAATCCTCTAGGTATTTGCTTGTTATCTTCTAACAAACAAATAGGGGGAGATTGAAAGGCATATGACATAGCCTATTTGTAGTTCGAGGACTCAACTCAACTTAAGCTTAGTTTGTAATAAGTAAATAACTTTAACTGTCACAGGAATCTCAGGAGGTAATATCTGTCAGAAGAAAAACCCTAAAGTCAATCTATAGTTTTGATGTTTTACGCTGGAAGAAGTTCAGATTGCTGATCAAGCCTCAGTATAGCATCAAAGAAGTGGATTTATTTGTAAGACCGAGATTTCTACAGTGACAGGTTCAGACAGTATACAGTGAAGTACAAGAAGGAGAAAGAGATGAGAAGAAAAATGAATCACATTTTTAATGTGAAAATTAAAGGACAGTCATTGAGGTTAGTCGTTCATGAACCAGACAGTACATGGAACGTCAACAAAATATTCAGTGGTATTCCTTTATTACTTTCAGTGATTCAGAAAAGAATTAAGACAATCCAAGGATATATAATTATTCTTGTTTAATTAATTTAAATCAAGTAGTCAATTTAATTAATTAATTAATTCATCTTGAATTAGTTCTTTAATTAAATTAATTATTAGATTAATTAAATCAGATTAATTATTTAAGTAAGAATAAATTAAAATGATTATTTATTAATCAATTTTAATTTAATTCTGAAAAATGTCTTGCCGATTGTCTTGAAGGTTTAAATCAGAACAGCAAGACAATTGGAGATTGTCTTGCCGATTGTATTGAAGAAGAAATCAATAAAGCAAGACAATTTCTGATTGTCTTGCCGATTGTCTTGATAATGATAATGTCTGAAAAGCTTTTGAAAAGTAGAATAAAAATCTAATTTGATTGTCTTGACGATTGTCTTGGCAGTTCAAATTAGATTGTCTTGATAATGATCAAAAAGAAAAAGTTTCAGACAGAATGATAATTTTGATAAAGCAAGACAAAGATATCTGAATTTGATTGTCTTGCCGATTGTCTTGGAAGAATCTGATTATCTTGACGATTGTATTGCCGATTGTCTTGGCAGTACAAAATTGATTGTCTTGGCAGTTATATTTAAAGACAAAGAGGCAGTGATTGTTATATATGAAGATATATCGACAGAAGCAATCAGCAAGGAAAATACAGATCAAAATATTTCATTCAAGAACAGATTTCTCTCTTCTCTCTCATCAAGAACACAGCACAAGAAGCAGAAAAATATATAGAAAATCAAGTTCATCTTATTTTTAATATCTGATCCGATAGAACTGATTTACTTGATACTCTTGTACTATTAGCGAGTTTTTACTCCTAATCTATATCTTGATTTTTATTAACAAATCTAGAAAAATTCATGTCGAATTTTCTAATTTGTTTTTTTTAACTAGATATAAATTCTGTACTGTATTTGTAACAAATCCCTCAAGTTAATATAATTTTATATTCAACTTGAATTTTGTTTCATTTAATTCCGCTCAAATTTGTCAAAATATAAATTAAATTATCCGGACAAATTTCGATAAAACAATACTGTTTGTATTCAACCCCCCCTTCTACAAACATATTGGACCTAACAGTATACGTTGGGTTTGACTCTCCCTCAATTATAAAATATTTGGAGCCCATGACTGGTGATTTATTTAAGGCAAGATTTGCCGACTGTCAGTTTGTTGAGACAGTTTTTCCTGCATTAGGGGGAGATAAGTCAAAATTTGAAAAAGAAAGACAAGAAATTTTATGGAATGCAGCATTTCTGTCTCATTATGATCCTCGCACAAATCAATGTGAACTTGAAGTTCAAAAGATTATCCACCTACAAGAGGTTGAAAATAAATTGCCCGATTCATTTACTGATGTCAAAACAGTGGCAAAGTCACATATACCAGCTGTCAATGTTCCTTGTAAAATAAAACTTCCTAATGAAGAAAATAAAATCATGCTAGCAAATGAGTCTAAAGCACGCCAGAAGCGTGGTAGACCTATTGGATCCAAAGATAAAAATCCTAGAAAATCAAGGAAACTTGAAAAACAAGCTGGTACATCAAATGACATCATTCCAAATGAAATAGAATTGATCACTGAAGAGACGTCTTCAAAGGATGATCAAACACCTGAAATTGAAGACAATGAAGAGATCTCAATAAATTATATCATTTCAGGAAAAAGGTGGAATAGAAAAGAAATTGTCATGGATGAAATATTTGCATATGCAGCTACACTTGACATTTCTGAAGAAATTGAGGATCATGAACCTAGATCGATCTATGAATGTAAAAGAAGAAATGATTGGCCAATGGAAAGATGCTATTGAGACAGAATTGAAATCACTTGAAAAACGTCAAGTTTTTGAACCTATTGTCCAAACACCTGCAGGTGTGAAATCCGTTGGATATAGATGGGTATTTGTGCACAAAAGAAATGAGAAAAATGAAGTTGTGAGATATAAGGCACGCCTTGTTGCACAAGGCTTCTCACAAAGACCGGGAATTGTTATGAAGAGACTTATTTCCCGGTAATGGATGCAACAACATTCAGATTTTTATTAAGTTTATCAATTTTAGAAGGGCTCTGAATGAATTTGATGGATGTTGTGACTGCCTACTTATATGGGTCACTTGATAATGACATTTACATGAAAATCCCCGATGGATTAAAAATGCTTGAAGCATGTAGTTCAAGACCCCGAGAAATTTATTCAATTAAATTATAAAGATCATTGTACGGGTTGAAACAATCAGGTCGAATGTGGTATAATCGCCTTAACGAGTACCTTTTGAAAAATGGATATGTTAATAATGTAATTTGTCCATGTGTTTTTATTAAAAGGACAAAAATGGGGTTGCTTACTATAATTGCGGTTTATGTTGATGATCTAAACATCATAGGGACCCCATATGAGCTTAATGAAACGATTGAATATTTGAAAAGAGAATTTGAAATGAAAGACTTGGGCAAAACAAAACTATGCCTTGGTTTTCAAGTTGAACATCTATACAAAGGAATTTTTGTCCACCAGTCTTCATATATTGAAAAGATCCTTAAGCGATTTATTATGGATAAAGCATATCCTGTGAGTATACCTATGGTTGTTCGCTCACTTGAAAAGAAAAAGGATCCATTCCGTCCAAAAGAAGAGGGAGAAGAACTTCTTGGTCCCGAAGTACCATATCTTAGTGCCATTGGTGCACTAATGTACCTTGCCAATTGTACACGACCTGATATTGCTTTTTCTGTTAATTTATTGGGAAGGCATAGTTCTGCTCCAACTCGAAGACATTGGACTGGTGTAAAACAAATTTTTAGATATCTTCGAGGTACAATGATATGGGTTTGTTTTATTCTAAAGACTCAAAAGTAGAATTAGTTGGTTATGCAGATGCAGGTTATCGATCTGATCCCCACAAAGGTAGATCACAAACAGGTTATGTATTCATATATGGTGATGCCGCAATATCTTGGTGGTCTACAAAGCAAACTCTTGCAGCAACTTCTTCGAATCATGCTGAATTATTGGCACTACATGAAGCTAGTCGAGAATGTGTGTGGCTAAGGTCTTTGGTCCATTATATTCGAGAATCATGTGATCTTTTAATCAATAAAGGGAGTCCTACTGTTCTATTTGAAGATAATGAAGCATGTATCACTCAGACTCGAGAAGGTTACATTAAAGGTGATAGGACGAAGCACATTGATCCAAAGTTTTTCTTCACTCCTGAGCTTCAGCAAAGAGGAGAAATTGATGTCTATCAGATTCGCTCATGTGAAAATCCAGCAGATTTGTTCACAAAGTCACTTCCTACATCAGCTTTCGAGAAATTAATACACAAGATTGGAATGCGTAGATTTCGAGATATATGTTGATATTAATAGTCATGTTGCAATGAGGGGGAGACATATACAATACACTCTTTTTCATTAGTACAACACATGTACTTTTTTTCCTTCACTAGGGTTTTTCCCACAGGATTTTTCCTAGTAAGGTTTTAACGAGTCATGATGTTTGTACGAGTCATCCAAGGGGGAGTGTTATGTATTTATTGTCTGACTCTTAGAATTTCATAGATGACTCTTAACCTTTCATATATCCCTCTTTAATATAGCCAACCTTTAGCTTTACATTACCCTTGTAACATGCATTTACATGGCCTATATAAAGGCTTGCTTGTACTTTGATTTGATACAACAAATAATGAAATGATCTCCCCCTTCTCTATTATCTAGTTCTCTCAAATCTTAACTCTATATTATATTATATATAATACTATTGATTATTTAAGATTTGTTAAATTTATTATGTTTTCATGGGATTAGGTTATAATAGTTTGTTATATTTTAAGTGAGATGATGCGGAATACTTTTACAATAAATATAGTCAATATAGTGGTGCTCTAAAATTTTTGATACTTAAAAATTGTATTATTGACACTTTTTTACCATAATTTTTTTACTTTTATTTATATACTTGATTTATACATACATAAATTTGTTAAAATTGAGACCAGTTTACCTTATATGGATCTTCAATCCTAAATTGTGCTTATGTACAATAAAAAATAATTTGGTCTCGGTTTAAATAAAAATATGTACGTACTCCCTCTTGTCATAATGATCTTCTCACTTTGACTTTTGGTATTGTCCATTATAAGCGATTGATTACTAATTTACGCATAATTTATTAGATAAAATATAGTCATGAGTGATTTTGTTTGATTCGTATTTGTGAGTATTTTAATACAGTGAAGTTTTTATATTTAATACTAATACGAAATTGAAGATATTAACGATTAAAAGTATGCGTTGGCAAACGTGTCCAGTCAAAGTGGGAAACGTTTTTGGGACGGAGGGAGTATAATATAAGAGTATACATGTAATATTTATCTTTAGTTAAAAACGTTTTTTCATCGAAAAAGTTTTATAAGGTGTAATTCTATAAAATATCTACACTTCAAAAATAATTCTATAAAATTTATCATTATTTTTTTGTTAGAAAAGATGATCTCATCGTCGGTGCGGTCCCATTTTCGCTACATTTTCGCTACAGATCTTCTGTTGGCAAGCGCTGTTCCGATTCTTAAAAAATGTGAGGAGGTGAGTGATGAGCCTCCAATTCAGAAAGAACTCTATCGTTCCCAGCTTCGGGAACGGGTTGGAAAGAAGCGCCCGTCTTTTGGACCTCCGTCTTCTTTCTTAGGCACTCAATAATGGTTTGACGGGACGATACTGCATAAGAAACAAACAAGTCAGAAAGTTAAATAAAATCGAAGCAACATAGGCATATCATGGAGGGAATACAAAAGATAAATAGAAGAAAATAAATGTTACCACTACCTCATAGATCGAAGATCCGGTCGTTGTTTCAGATAGAGGTCAGGGGAATTCTCCCCACTTGTAGAGGAGGCTGTAATCGTGTTCGTCCGCCCCAATTATTGCAGGCATTACCACCTTAGTCGGGTCAACCTCCCGCCATTCGAAGAATTGAGCGATCTTCCGGCCCGAAAGAAAGAACCACTTGTCATGGCTCCCCATATTCGAGTTAGTCTATGAAGGAATTTACGAATGAGCGGAAGCGCAAATAACAATTATTACGTAAAAACCATGTATCGCACATAAAGAAAATCATATAAAATGAAAAGAGCGAGGAATCGTGATCATACCTTGAAATCGAAGCTTTACAAAAATGGTGTTTTAGCAGTTGCTCCTCAGAGTGTGAAGCACTCTACCGGTATCCACCAAGATTAATTCTTCGATGAAGCTTTTATAAAACTCGAAGCTTTATAAAAATGGTGCCTTGATCTTTTTGAGAGAGAGAGAGAGAAAGAAGATGGAGGCTACTAGGGTTTTCACAAAACCACAAATGCATACTAAAACACCTCTCATCTCTTTCTTTATATAGGGCTAATGTAGGTTTAGTATAATTAATATATCATGTATATATTAATATATATAAATCCCACAAATTGTTTAAATAATAATTAAACTATTTTAATCATTATTAAAACAACTTGCTCTCTCAAAATTCCTTCATCAATAAATTAATCTTTTTATGGTGTGACCCTGTAGGTTCAATATTAAGCCGGTAGTAGAAATAAATAATAATAAACTTTTTATTTATTATTTATATGAATTCTAATAATTCATTAAATATAATTAACTGATTAATTATATTTATTCTACATCGTGAGTGATGCTTCTCAACATATCGCGACTATCCGGATAATATGAATTCACTGCTTAGAATACCAAGAACCTGTCAGTGACTAGTTACCGTACAATCAATTCCTTCTACCCTACAATATCCCGATTAAATACAAGGCATGGATCTCGTGTCAGGCCTATCAAATTTAATCATATGATTTCTTATTCATAATGCAAAGTTCATATTAATGCAAATTAGAAACTCCTTTCTAATTTCATACACTCTGGCCAGAGATTCCAGAACTCGCATACTAAGAATAACATAGGATATTCACTTCCTTACTGGAAGGGGTAGATTCTTTATTGATCGTTAACTATCTCCATACATAAATCCCTGTACCCAGAATAGACCTAATGGATGTCCTTGAGACTAAGGACTAAACCAAAGCACAGTTCATTATATACAAGATTACTCTAACGATCTCAAGTCTAAGGACACTTGTACAACTATCACTCAGTGAATAACTATTGACACGTGAGTAAACTCCATTAGTTGTCCAACTTATCGAGTCATGTTCAGTGAACTTATTCCCTAATAAGCACCTACATATTAGCTATAGTGTCACCACACAAATGCCTATGAGAACAGACATCCTCCTGACGGGAGCAAGCATAATATGTACCGATCTTTGCGGATTCACTATCTTCCGATTAGTTATCCTATGATCAGGAACTGTTTAAGTCTAGAGTTATCATCTTCTAGATCTCACTATTATAATCTCATTATAATTATAGAAGCTTTACTCTAAACTATGGAACATCTTATTTAAAACACTTTAAACAGATAATGCCCGTAATAAAATCAAAACAAGTCTTTTATTATTATTAATGAAATCAAACAAGAATACATGAAAGTTCTTCCTAACTCATCATACATGATTGGATTTAGGACAAACACTTTCAATCTCCCACTTGAACTAAAGCCAATCACCCTGGTATCTAATACCCATCTTCTCTTTATGACGATCAAAGTGAATCTGAGACAATGACTTTGTGAGTGGGTCTGCTATGTTGTTATGTGTGTCAATTCTCTCAACCTTGACATCTCCCCTTTCAATGATCTCCCTAATCAAATGAAAGCGCCGCAAAACATGTTTGGAATTTTTATGAGACCTAGGTTCCTTGGCTTGTGCTATTGCTGCATTGTTATCACAATACAACACAATAGGCTCTTCAATGCTTGGAACAACTCCCAACTCAGAAACAAATTTCCTCATCCAAACGGCTTCTTTTGCAGCCTCACTTGCAGCTATATACTCTGCTTCCGCTGTGGAGTCAGCCGTTGTCGACTGTTTGGAACTCTTCCAACTAATCGCACCACCATTCAAAGTAAACACATACCCTGACATGGATTTGCTATCACTTTCTGATTGAAAACTAGAGTCAGTATAACCCTCTATTTTCAATTCAGATCCACCAAAAACAAGAAAAATATCCTTAGTCCTTCGTAAGTACTTAAGGATGTTCTTCACTGCTTTCCAGTGGTCTTCACCTGGATTGGACTGATATCTGCTTGTCACACTAATTGAATAAGCAACATCAGGCCTAGTACATAACATCGCGTACATGATAGATCCTATTGCTGAAGCATAAGGAATCTTACTCATGCGCTCTCTTTCCTCAGGTGTCTTAGGAGACATCTTTTCGGAAAGGGATACTCCATGGCTCATCGGTATGAGACCTCTCTTGGAGTTTTCCATGCTAAACCTTTTAAGCACTTTCTCGATGTATGTACCCTGGGTAAGACCTATCATTCTTCTAGATCTATCTCTATAGATCTTCATACCGAGAATGTAGGATGCTTCACCCAAGTCCTTCATAGTGAAGTTCTTTGATAACCACACTTTGACTGATTGCAGCATCGGTATATCATTTCCTATAAGAAGTATGTCATCCACATACAATACAAGAAATGTTACCGCGCTCCCACTAACCTTCTTGTAGACACATGGTTCATCTATGTTCTTGATAAAATCAAACTCTTTGATTGTCTCATCAAAACGAATGTTCCATCTACGAGAAGCTTGCTTTAATCCATATATGGTCCTTAGCAGCTTACACACTAGTTGTTCATTCCCTTTAGAAACAAACCCCTCTGGCTGTGTCATATACACTTCCTCCTCAAGTTTCCCATTGAGGAAGGCCGTTTTCACGTCCATTTGCCAGATCTCATAGTCGTAGTAAGCAGCAATCGCAAGCAAAATCCGAATTGATTTTAACAGGGCTACAGGCGAAAAAGTTTCATCAAAGTCAATCCCTTGCCTTTGTCTGAATCCTTTTGCCACGAGCCTGGCCTTATAGGTCTCCACCTGGCCATCTGCTCCAATCTTTCTTTTGTATACCCATTTGCATCCAATAGGATTCACATCCTCTGGTGCTTCAACCAAAGTCCATACTTGGTTGGCATACATAGAATCCATTTCGGATTTCATGGCACTCTGCCATTTCTCTGAGTCAACACTACTCATAGCCTCATTATAGGTCATAGGGTCGTCATCATCAACGATTGATAACTCATTGTCATTCTCAATGACAAGGCCATAATACCTCTCAGGTTGGCGAGACACTCTTTCTGACCTACGAATGGGCTGTACCACAGAAGGTTGTTCAGTCTGAACAGGTGTTTCCTCTTGAACCGTAGTAGTTTGTGCTTCTTGAACTTCATTAAGTTCTATTTTGCTCCCACTGTTTCCTTCTAGGATAAACTGTTTTTCCAAGAAGGTAGCATGTCTGGAGACAAATACACTATGATTGGTGTAGAAGTAATACCCTAAAGTTTCTTTAGGATATCCCACAAAACTACATTTCACGGATCGAGATTCCAGCTTATCAGGGTCAACTTTCTTGACATAAGCCGGACATCCCCAAATCTTAACGTGTTTAAGACTCGGTTTCCTTTCTTTCCATATCTCATATGGAGTTTGAGGAACAGATTTGGAAGGCACCTTATTCAGTAAATATGCTGAGGTTTCCAATGCATAACCCCAAAGGAATACTGGAAGATTTGCGTAGCTCATCATGGACCGAACCATGTCTAACAAAGTTCGATTTCTCCTTTCAGATACTCCATTCAACTGTGGAGTATATGGAGGAGTCCACTGAGAGACTATACCATTTTCTTTGAGATAATCTAGAAATTCTCCACTCAAGTATTCACCACCTCGATCTGATCGAAGAGTTTTAATACTACGTTTGGTTTGTTTCTCCACTTCATTCTTATATTCTTTGAACTTTTCAAAGGCTTCAGACTTGTGTTTCATCAAATACACATATCCGAATCTAGATCGATCATCTATGAAAGTAATGAAGTACGAAAATCCACCCATGGCTTGCATAGACATCGGTCCACATACATCTGTGTGTACCAGTCCTAGCAAATCTGCAGCCCTCTCTCCATGTCCACTAAATGGAGATTTGGTCATTTTACCCAATAGACAAGACTCGCATGTAGGATATGATTCAAAATCAAAGGGGTCAAGCAACCCTTCCTTATGCAATGTCCGCAGTCTATTTTCACTAATATGACCAAGTCTGCAGTGCCACAAATAGGTGAGATTTTCATCATCTCTTTTCCTTTTATTAGTATGTTCAATTTGTAGTAAATCATGCTCTATGTCACACACATACAGACCATTATTTAAAATACCACAACCATAAAGAACGTTATCTCTAAGAATTGAACATTCATTATTCTTAATAATAAATGAAAATCCATCCAAGTCTAACATAGGAATAGAAATAATATTCCTCACAATCGAGGGAACAAAATAACAATTATTTAGAACAATAGTCTTGCCCGTAGGCATATTTAAATCAAACGATCCTACAGATTCAGCAGCAACTCTTGCTCCATTTCCCATCCGTAGAATCACCTCCTCTTCCCCGAGAGTCCTACTTCTCCTTAGTCCCTGCAACGAATTGCAAATGTGAGAACCATAGGCGGTATCTAATACCCAAGTAGAATTTTGATTTATTGACATATTCACTTCAATCATGAACATACCTGAACCAGAAGCGACAGTCTCACTATCTTTCTTCTTTTTCATTTCTGCAAGGTAAACCTTGCAGTTCCTCTTCCAGTGCCCCACCTTGTTACAGTGAAAGCAAACAGCTTTGCTCTTGGGGTCTTCAGCTTTTGGTGGAACCGGCTTTTTCTCACCAACTTTCTTCTTCTTGGAAGGGTTCTTCTTCCTTTTCTTAGGATTGGAACCCTCACCAATTAGAAGAACAGAACTCTTCTTAGAGGGAAAATTCGATTCCGCAGTCTTCAACATGTTGTGGAGTTCAGCCAGGCTGACGTCCAACTTATTCATGTGAAAGTTCACAACAAACTGCGAAAATGAAGCCGGAAGTGATTGCAAGACCAAGTCTTGAGTCAGTTCCCTATCCATGACAAAACCAAGTTGCCCAAGACGTTCAATCAAATTGATCATCTTAAGTACATGGTCATTCACGGATGATCCCTCAGACATCCTACAACGGAACAGCTCCTTCGATATCTCATATCGAGCTGTCCTCCCTGCCACATCATACAACTCTTGCAGATGCCCTAGGATAGTGTGAGCATCCATAAGCTCATGTTGCTTCTGTAGCTCATCGTTCATGGAAGCTAGCATGATACACTGAGCAACATTAGCATCATCTATCCACTTACGATACACAACATGTTCATCATTATGTGCATCGTCAGCAGGTTCAGCAGGCTTAGGTGAGTCAAGCACATATTCCAGCTTCTCAACCCTGAGAACAATTCTCAAGTTTCGAAGCCAGTTAGCAAAATTTGGACCAGTCAATTTGTGAGCATCCAGTATGCTCCGGAGTGATAGTGCAGAAGACATAGTGTATATAGTAAATCTGTAAATGATAAACACATAACAACACTTAGCGAATATACAATTTCATTTTAAAACACTATATGAATCGGGTCTTTATTCATAAGTGACTCCCACTAGTTTATATAATTTATTCAACCCCCTAAGTGAAAAATTAAGCATTCATAATGCTAGTGGGAATAGGGATCCTATATTCCATCACACAACCTCGGCTGTGGCACGAAACGCCATGTGATGTTCAATAGGCAGACAACTCTTGTCAATTACATCTCATGTTATTCCCTTATAAAACTTTAGCCTCTTGAATAATTGAGTCACGGCTGTGGCACGACAAACTCAATATTCTAAGTCAAGTCTAACCCAACATTCCGTACAACTGAATCAGTCTCCAACGGCCCACGGCTGTAGCACGTAACGACCATTAGATTCTAATTCATTGTACACATCTCTATGTAATAGACATGTATTTCTTATTTCAAAATCAAAGCCCTCGGCTGTAGCACGAAACGACAATGATTCAAAAATAAGAACTACTTTCTACCATGTTGGAAGGCTATGACCGACACAAGCCCGTTGTGTCATTGGCCAATTACTACTTGATATTATTTAATTTTAGAGGGATTATATTATGTTACAATCATAATCATATTATAAAGAGATTCTTCCTTTTAAATTAAATATTTCAAATCAATAATCGATAATTGGATGATTCCCAGATCGGGGGGAGCATTGTCAAGAGGCGTCACTTAATACCCCTTTCTTACAGATCGAAATCCGTTTTTGACAGAATCATCCATTCTCTCAATATTGAAAATTCATATTTAATTACGTGTTTCACAAACACAAGAATCTCATGATTGTATTCATAATATTATTATTAAGGCAAGAAACGATTCCTATTTCTAGATTTTCTAGAGCACGCCTTATTTTGATTTAAGTTCACCTAAATCTATCATCGCATGGTAAACATAGGCATATATCTCATATATAAAAATAAATAAACAAGTAAGCATGCAAGCAATATCATGTCACACATTGATATAATGATGTATGGATTTATTATAGCATTTAAAAGCAATTTAAAACAATTAAAAGATGCTTTAAAACACTTTCGGGAATATAAATATTTCAAAAATATTATATAAAAAATATTTGACCACTCCATTAGATCCGTCTCGGAAAAACGAATCCAACGATATATTGCACGCCCAAAACGGAGTTACGAAACTCCCAGAAAATCAATTTTAATTTTGACAGAAAATGAGTAACGCATTACTGCCATGCGTTACAATAATTTAAAGCCATTAAATGGTGTAACGCATGTAGTAAATGCGCGACATGACTTGTAACGCATTCACTGAATGCGTGACCCCCTTCTCCCCGCGTGCGCTGCACGCGCCCGACAGCAGGTGCAACAGTTTTTATATTTTTTTTTTATTGTTAATAGCCGACCGTTGCTTTGCCAGGTGGGTTGTAACTCCTGCCATTTACTTGATAACAAAAAAAAAACTGCCGCCATTATTGTATATTATCCTGAAACTGCCGATATTAATAATAACTATTATTATTATTATTATTATTATTTTAATTTTACTATTAACAAATTAATTAACAATTAATTAATAAATTAATAAAAAATCAAAATAATATGATTTCTCAAATCCAACAGCAGAGAAAATTACCAGGTGGCTTGTAGGGTCCTTTGCAATTTTAATTTCATAATATTCACATGCATGATTATTTTATGAATTTTAATTAAAACAATTTTTTAAAAATTCATAATAAATAATCTACACATCACAAAATTATGAAAAAAATATCTAGATGATCCATAACACTTATAGAATCCAGATCAATGGTCAAAACTTCATGCAAATATTATTTTGAATTAATTCATAATTAAATCCAAATAAACTTGCAAAAATCATAATAAATCCATACATGCATAAAAAAATCTAAAGTTTTTTATATGAATCTCTATATGCAGAACCTAGCTCTGATGCCATTGAAGGAATTTACGAATGAGCGGAAGCGCAAATAACAATTATTACGTAAAAACCATGTATCGCACATAAAGAAAATCATATAAAATGAAAAGAGCGAGGAATCGTGATCATACCTTGAAATCGAAGCTTTACAAAAATGGTGTTTTAGCAGTTGCTCCTCAGAGTGTGAAGCACTCTACCGGTATCCACCAAGATTAATTCTTCGATGAAGCTTTTATAAAACTCGAAGCTTTATAAAAATGGTGCCTTGATCTTTTTGAGAGAGAGAGAGAGAAAGAAGATGGAGGCTACTAGGGTTTTCACAAAACCACAAATGCATACTAAAACACCTCTCATCTCTTTCTTTATATAGGGCTAATGTAGGTTTAGTATAATTAATATATCATGTATATATTAATATATATAAATCCCACAAATTGTTTAAATAATAATTAAACTATTTTAATCATTATTAAAACAACTTGCTCTCTCAAAATTCCTTCATCAATAAATTAATCTTTTTATGGTGTGACCCTGTAGGTTCAATATTAAGCCGGTAGTAGAAATAAATAATAATAAACTTTTTATTTATTATTTATATGAATTCTAATAATTCATTAAATATAATTAACTGATTAATTATATTTATTCTACATCGTGAGTGATGCTTCTCAACATATCGCGACTATCCGGATAATATGAATTCACTGCTTAGAATACCAAGAACCTGTCAGTGACTAGTTACCGTACAATCAATTCCTTCTACCCTACAATATCCCGATTAAATACAAGGCATGGATCTCGTGTCAGGCCTATCAAATTTAATCATATGATTTCTTATTCATAATGCAAAGTTCATATTAATGCAAATTAGAAACTCCTTTCTAATTTCATACACTCTGGCCAGAGATTCCAGAACTCGCATACTAAGAATAACATAGGATATTCACTTCCTTACTGGAAGGGGTAGATTCTTTATTGATCGTTAACTATCTCCATACATAAATCCCTGTACCCAGAATAGACCTAATGGATGTCCTTGAGACTAAGGACTAAACCAAAGCACAGTTCATTATATACAAGATTACTCTAACGATCTCAAGTCTAAGGACACTTGTACAACTATCACTCAGTGAATAACTATTGACACGTGAGTAAACTCCATTAGTTGTCCAACTTATCGAGTCATGTTCAGTGAACTTATTCCCTAATAAGCACCTACATATTAGCTATAGTGTCACCACACAAATGCCTATGAGAACAGACATCCTCCTGACGGGAGCAAGCATAATATGTACCGATCTTTGCGGATTCACTATCTTCCGATTAGTTATCCTATGATCAGGAACTGTTTAAGTCTAGAGTTATCATCTTCTAGATCTCACTATTATAATCTCATTATAATTATAGAAGCTTTACTCTAAACTATGGAACATCTTATTTAAAACACTTTAAACAGATAATGCCCGTAATAAAATCAAAACAAGTCTTTTATTATTATTAATGAAATCAAACAAGAATACATGAAAGTTCTTCCTAACTCATCATACATGATTGGATTTAGGACAAACACTTTCAGTCCACGCGATTGTTCCTTCGGGATATAGTATAAAAGTCATTGCTCTACGGATTCTTCCTGAAGTCGTAATGATACCAGAAAAAAGACGTCCTCAGCTCGATCCTCGCTTCCATGCAACGGCATTTGAAATAGTTGACGTGGATGAACCTGTTAGGTTCCAGCTGGCCGAGAGCGATCCCTATGTCTTTGAGCAAATGCTTTAGGAGAGGCAACATAGGCACACGGAAGTCGCATTTTGTAATAACCCTAATTTTTGTGAATATTTGAAACTTGGATGAATAGTGATTTTATGGGTGGACGAAAAATTTTTGCAACCCCGCTATGTACGAATTATTAAATGGAGATTTCGAATTGATATTACGTCTTTACGATGCAAATGAGTGTATGTAAACGTCGTTAGTTTTCGACGAAACCCATTATTTCGAATGGTCACGTTTTCCAAGATAATAAGGAATATGAGGATTATATTATGAAGGGGAAAATTATGGATTTCGAATTCCACCGTTTAAACGAATTACAAGTGTTTGCAATGGTAAGGAATTACGATAAAAAGATTTGTATCGCGAAATGTTTCGGATGTTAATCGCAAATACGAAAACAATTACGTAACAAGTATTAAGTTGGCAAGTAAAGAAGTCCATGAAAGATAAATGCCATGCAAACTAGACACTTAGGAAGCAAACCAACTTAGTTAGTATCCAACTAGAAGGTACAAGGCATAGTTCCATATTTTCATGGAAAGGTAATCAAGATTAGTCAAGAATTCTAGAAAATCTAAAAAGCCTACTATAGCCTAGCTTTTGACAAGGAAAACTCAGCTGATATATTGATGTATATCACACCAAAATAATTCATTCTCTTCACTTTATCATTTTCCAAAAGCAAACAAAAGCTCTCCCCCTTCCTTTTCTTCATTCTCGGGTAAAACAGCAGCAGTGTCTTCAAACAGCCATAACTCCTTCATTTCTCTCTCAAATTTTATGTTCTATAGCTTGTTGGAAAGGTATTGAGATGCTCTACAACTCTTCTTCAGGAGACTCGTCCAGAAAAGCAAGGTAAGGCCCTCGTTTTTCCAGTTCTTTCAAGAGTGGTAATGCTGATTCCGAAAATCTAACTTGTTTCTTGAATTCCTTTGCAAGCTTGAAGATGATAAACATAGATCAAGGCTTCCTTAAGGCTTAAAATCTCTTGTTAGTATTTTTTAGGATTCAAAAAAGGTATAATATCCCTCCACTCTTAGTTCATGTCAAGTTATGGTTTATATTTCAAGATCTATAAGTAATAGTGTAGTTCTTGGTGTTTTGGGCCTTTGGTGATGAGATCTTAAGGATTGATGTTTGTTATTATGTTGTAAGCCATGTTCTTAGATTATGTAGTCTTGTATGTGTTAAGGATAAGGATCTTGGTGATTTTGGTGGTTGTATTAAAGTATAACAAGAGATCTTGAAAGTTAAAGTGATGAAAAAGGATGTTGAAAATTTTGTGACATGTTCTGTTTTGTAAAGAGATTTTGGACTATCAAACCTTGTCACCTTGAGACCCAACACACATTTCTGGAAATTTTTTGTTTTGTAGTTTCTATACATATTAAGTTCATTGTGAGATGATTTATGGTTTGTGAGTTATGGTCAAATTATTAAGGAGTGGTCCTGAGCAGAAACTGGTACATTAAATTGACTTTGAGAGGCTAAACGAACCCCTTAAAATTGGTTTGAGATTATAAAATTTTAGTGTAGCTAGCCCTTACAATATAGAAGACGATCCAAAAAGAATCAAGTAAAAATGTTAATTTTTTGATTTTATAAAAATGTCGGAACCAAAGTTGCGCGATGACAACATGCCCTACATAGCCACTGCCCTGTTCTGTGAAACTCGGAAAATGAGTCCCCTAAACAGGGGTAAAACTTTGTTGGATAATATTCTAGATATTCTATAGATCGTGCACGCGAAAACGGTGCGTCATTTGAGTTAACGGTTAAGGAGTTATGAACATTTTAGTGAAACTAGCGCAAATAGTTCCACTCCGTAGTTGACCAAGTTTCTAAAATCCGTTTTGCCTACCTACACTCGTGTTTTCCATATCGAAACAATTTTGATAAATATTAAAAACACTTAAGAAGTTTCTTGAGGTGGTTTGGTAATTAATTATGGATTTTTCAATTTATTAAAAATGTTGGAATGCGAGTCGCGTAATAGTAACTTCCCGAAAAGTCAACTCTAGGAGCACCATTTTGGCTAAGATAAAAGGACAATTGCAAGTTGATTAAAACACGGATGTTGTTGAGGAAAATCACAACTACTTATTTGAATAAAGAATTGGATTAAAGGTCGTTGATAAGATAGCTTTACGAATGGTTAAAATAGACCCGAGGAGGTGAAACGCTGGGCAAAGATAAGTGTTAATAGAAAAGGGCTAAGGACTCATAAAGACAAAAGATGCTAGCGATCACGTAATTGGTTAATGAAGTTGAGTATACTTGTTAGTAGTATGGGTAGCTATTCGATTAAGAAGACTAACCGTTATTTGATATCTGATTCCAGAACTATCCGAAACGAGTGAAACCTGAGGAATGTACTTGGGATTCCAGGCAAGTTTTCCAACCCTAAGCTTTTTGTTTTCAAAATATTATATTTTAATTCTTCCTATGCAAGTTTCCAAAACCGAACTTTAAGTATATTTCAAAAACTGTTGTTCTGATATGAATGCATGTACTGTTTAATATATTTTGCGAGAAAGTTTACAAACGCATGCATGGTTTTCCCCTAAGTACTTGTGATACTAAATTAAGTTTTCAAGCATATATATACACCCAAGTGACATATATGTATATATATGGCTATGTTAAGGCTCGGATAGAGCGCGAATACTTTCGGATTTGAATCGGGAGTCAGATATATTTTATGTAAAAACCCGGTAACCCCGGAGACTAGTATTTTTCATAGATTCCGATGATTTTAAAATTCAAGAATATCGGAATTAATTATTATTTTTTAATAAATATTATTTGAATATTTATTAATTAAATGAATATTAATTTCAATATTCATTTAAAGTTGATTTATTTAATTATATTATTATTTTAATAATCATTTATTAATTATCAAATATTATTTAAAAATCATTTAAATATTCTAAAAATTATTTAAAATCTATTTGGCCTATTTAAAAATTATTTATGGATTTTAAAAATTATTTTAAATATTTTCCGACCTTTAGAAAAATATTTAAAAATAGCAGGGGTTCTCAAATATTTTATAATCTTATATTCTTCGTAAATACCACCCAAATGGCTTGCGAACTTATCAAAACTTGGGAACCCAAAGTTTTGGGAGCGATTAAAATTGTTTTCTCCATTTGCTACAAACTAAGCGTAATCAGTGCAATAGCCCTACATTAACCAGGAGGGTCAGGTTTTAAAAATCCTTAAGAAAACTCCGAATAACTCCCAAGTAAAGTTTGAAACGAATTCCCTGAGTAAAGAAAATCGGTTGACGAAGATCAACTCGCGAGATGAACTTACTTCCTCATTTTCTTCCGGAAGTAAAGATTTTAAAAAGTTTCAAAGCTGGTTTATTGACTCTGGGACTAGTGGATGTTTGGGTGGGAAGCGACTTACGAGTCGTAGGCCCATCCGGAAGTGCATATACCGAAGTGTAAGAGCTGGCAAGTGGCATGTCCATCAAGGTATATGCACTGGATGAAGAAACTTGCAAGTAGGCAAGTCAATTATAAGACCCATAGTTGGTCGGGCCATGGCCTCCGTAGTAGGTACGTCACCCGTCTACTAGTAGCGAAGTGTTTTGTACGATACAATGGCTGATCACCTTGTATCGGGGTACTCCAGGATAGTCCCATCCTTCCAATTGGAATTGTGCTGCAACACTCTATTGGAAGCCCAGGTGCTCCAGCACCGATAGTGTTGTCAGTGTTGAACTCATCATGAAAGGTTTTAAAAACTAGAACGATCTTGTGTTAAAAATGACTCAGGGAAAGTTAATGCTATTTTAAAAGTTGAATTTACAGTATGCTACTCAGTTTTCAAACGAGGTGACAGTATTTTTATAGTACTATAATTATATTGCTGAGGTACCGCATCTTGAACTGTCGGGTGTTTTGACGAAAAGGATATACCTATATGTATATATTTTCAAACTTGAGAAGTACTGGAACCTTATAAATGGTTCAGTTTAAGTATGATGATAAGCAACTATCGTAGCAGCATATTGAACTGCGTATTTTGAAAAGCTTTCTAAAAGGTTATCAAAACTATAGTGTAAACTATTTTCCTACGATGTGAAGGTTATTATTGTTATTATGAACTTAATTTGTTCATATGATATCATTTTCTTAAAACTTCATACTGAGTACGAGTATTTATTCAAAACTCGGACATGTATATTGTCGAGTTATATTTTAATATCAAGAGACATATGCTCATACTTTTGGAATAATCTTTTTCAAGACAAATTATATTATTTCTCAAAACGGAAAACTTGTTGAGCTTTATGTAGCTCATTCTTGCTTTATAAAAACCTTTCAGAAAGAGAAGAATTGGGTCGGTTAACTCCGTACCAGCAGAAGAGGAATAGAAGAGTTACCCTTGGGATGATGCAGTTTCAGATAAATACTACAAAGTAAGTCTGATAGGTTTCAACTGTCATTTTCAAGACTTACCTTAAGGTGTAGTTTCCATAAGTGTAGTTGTGTAAGGTTCTGGATTGTACAGATGAATTGTAATATCCAGTGCTACTCTGATTATCGTTTCTGAGGCTCTAACTTGTAAGTGTGGAAGATTGAGGTTTGGATTGGTGTATTTTTGAGTTGTAAAATTAATACAGGTATGATATGGAGGGAAGTTGATATGACGACCTGAATCCCTGACCTCGAATTTGGGGATGTTACACATTTGAAGGCAGCTTCGGAGATGCCCGTGGCGATGCCCCCATAGCCCTCGGGTACCGGAGGCGTGTGGTATATATGATCCCTTCTGTCACCGACAGACACATGCCACACGCCGAACGGAATATGGAATGTGTTGGGTATTTTAGCGAGGTCTTCTTTCGATCAGCTTGGAATGAAGATTTGCCACCCGGGTAAGTGATTACATTGCGGAAGGGGGATGCAGGCGAAGGGCCAACGCCACCAATCGACCGATCCATGTCCCTGTATTCAAAAATAAAGAGACATTATCCTTGTACTCGGATGCTAGTTAAAGAAAGGGAAGGGCCGAGCACAACATTCCGGGATCGATCGGGGATAACCTAAAGCTAAAGACGAAGTGATGGGAGAGACTAAGGAAAGCTAAAGGTGAAGCAATGGGAAAGGCAAAGAGAAACTAAAATCCAGACCACCCGAAGAATGTTCTCACAGCTTGAATATCCCAAAGGACGTGCATGCCTAGAGAACTTCCTAGTGGCCTCAGAAAGTCCCATGAACTTAACGGGCAACGTTGGGAACAAAACTAAAGCCTAAACTGATACATACAACATTAAACAACCCGTTTACTACCAATAGGCATAGAGTTTCTACCTAGACAGAAAATACGAAATGAAAACTAAAACCCTTTTTCACCCCGCATACATACAAACCCATAAACAACAATGCATAAATCTGTTTACAAAACGGATGCAATATGAATATAGAACTTACTGGTTTTAAGAAGAAGATGATGAGGGAAAGATGAGGATGACAGATCCTGACTCTTTAATTTGGCGACGATTGGCAAGAAATATTAAGAGCATTGCATGTATATATTTTGTGTTTGAAAGCGTGAAAGAGAAATGAGGGGAAATGTTGAGTTTATATGGAGTTATGTGACATTTGGACATGAGGCATTTCAGATCCAATGGTTATGATGAAGCGTGGATCTCGAGGCACTAACATCTGTCATCATTAAAGGGACACAACTCCCAAGGTGACATGTCATCGTTGCCCATGGCCTGCTTATCCTGAAGCGTGAGTCTCGAGGGATGATTCTGAAAATGGGTCATGGACTTTGGTCTTCGCTAGAGGATAAAACTCTGAACGAAACCTAGGGACATGCTGGAGGCCCATCACTTTACTGGGCAAGGCCGAAGGCCTAGTACGGGAAATTCGAAGGAAGCCCAAGGCAACCTAGCCAAGTTACAAATAACGGTCCAATCGGTTATGCACTCTCCTCATAATGTGGGACACGATCCCCACTAACGCACCTCCAGGTTCCACGCTCCCGCCTGAATGGGAAATATAAACGAACAAATAACAGGTTTGAGAGGTTAATTCATTCTTTACACACAAATTTACAGGCACTTGTACGTTTACTCTTCCTACTCAAAAACCAGTTTAACTTATTCTCACACTAGAGGTGAATCGGGGGACAATTTCTCACATTTTTCTCTTTGCCGGAAGGCCAAAGGACTCGATCATTCGTCCGCAGAAATTTGGTTCCAACAATGACCACCAAGCATTGGCACACCTCGAGATGTAATGGAAGAGATTTCCAAGAAGTGCAAAAAGTTTGCTGAACTTAAGATCATGGGATCTTTTAACGTATCATGCAAATTCGATCGTTCAGTTTGTTCCAAATTTAAAAGTGTTAAGCCTTCGTTGCTCAATGGTTATGAAAGAAGCCTTGGTAATTTTTTTGACGGCTTATAGCATTTGGAAGTGCTTAATATATCTCACAGTCACATTGTTGATGTTACCTCATCACGCTCTCAAAAGAGAATTCTTAGAGAGTTGACGATACTATTCTTCAGAAAGCTTGTGGTCTATGTCCATTTTTCACGTTTATGAATGAGTCATGCACTATGTACCAGAGAACTAGAGCCGATGAAGGTCTAATGAGGTGGTGGCACAGGTATGAAGAAAGCTCATGGAAAGCAGATGAGGTTGAATCTCTTGCAACTTAAATGCAATGTTTTACTTTTTGACTAATTATAATTAGTCATCAGAATAAAACAAAGGGTTAAATAGCTATTTGATCATTGTACTATATGAAAACTTTCAATTGGGTCATGATCCCAAAAAAGTTTTCAATCACATAATGGAACCATTAATTATTTTCAATCGCATCACTATACTATAAAAAAATTTCACTGCCGTTAAAAATGGTTTGACTTTGACGGAGAGCCGTTAAACTGTTCATCAACTTTCAATTAGGTCACTGAACGAAAATATCAACTTTCAATTAGGTCACTTGACGCAAAAAAATAAAATTGTAGATTGAAAAAAATTAAAATTTTTGTTAAAAAAATTTAAAAAATAAAACTGTAGATTGAAACTTTTTTAAAAATTCAAAATTTTTTATTTCGAAAAAATTCGAGATTTTTTCTTTGAAAAATTTGCAAAAGCATGATATCTTAAAATAATTGTTCACATGTATCGATTTATAAGCATATAAACAGAATGGGTATGTTCATAATTGAAAAGTTAAAAAAATTCAAAAACGCTGGAAACTTGAGTAAAGAGTAAATCTTTTTTTTGAGGGGCTCTGGAATTTAAAAGTTCAAACTCCTTATCTTTTTTTGATTTTTGATGTACCTACTTGAGCCGGATGAAACGAATTTTTCTTTTGCTAGGCCCATAGCTAAAAACCCACTTTCTTACGATTACGAGGTTTTTCGAATATGAAATCCAATCCTGGAAATACAGCATCCCACTTTTTTTTACTACCCAAGGCTTCGATACATTTCGAAATCGAGAGATCTCGACTGGAGCAGGTGCTATCCAAGAACAATTAGCCGATCTAGATTTAAAAAATTAAGCTTCAATTAAAATTTTAAAAATTCAAAAAAATATTGATGACCTAATTGAAAATTGATATAAAGTTAAGTGATGGATTAGCATTCCGTCCATTTGTTTAACGGAAGTTAACGGAAAGTTAACGGCAATGACCCAATTGAAATTTTTTGCTTGTACAGGTGTTTGACTGAAAACTTTTTTGGGATCATGACTCAATTGAAAGTTTTCATATAGTACAGTGACCAAATAGCTATTTAACCCATAAAACAAATGAGATCTTTGCACAAACTTTGAAAACAATTATTGTACTTTCTTTCTCCCATATCTGGGCCCTGGGGCGTGATCAAATATCAGCTCGACTTTTATATGCCAGTTCGCATGAGTAATCGAGTACTGTCAAAGTACCCATAAGCATCAAGTGGTTGAAAATTGATCAGTTTTGGTTGAGCGAACACTCCTGCGCACGTGCTTGTTTAAAGATTAATTGTTTCACTTTATATTAAAAGAAAGAACCTAGTTTACTTTGAGAATTTTTTCTAGATGAGGCTTGAATAGCATAACAAAGCCAAGAAGAAAGCTGCCCAAGAATCTCACAAAAAACCCTCATTTATTGAATAATATAGTAGATTAATATATCGTTATAAAATAATAAATATAAATATAAAACCAAACCGGAAATGAAGAGGCAGAAGCTATTGGTTTTAAGGAAGCTTGGAGTTGGATTAAAAGAATTTATCATGGTATTTGACAACCTTTAAGCTATGCTAAATGTATCCATCATTTTGTGAAACTATCGCACGAGCATATCCAGAATATATATACGTGGTGTTTGAGATATATTTTACGAGCTAGCATTATGCTAATATTATTTTGAAGATTTCACTTTGTTTGGATGGAATTAATGACTCTCGGGTACGTGTGGGTCTACTCGAGGATGGATAAGTTAGTTAAATACTCGGTTCAGAGTGATTACAGATTACAGATTGTTATGTATAAGTTGAACGATCAACTTCCAAATGTTAATGCATCCAGGTTTCAAATGACTCTTATTTCTAATATGTACGTTGAATCGCCTGGAGCATTTGGTCTCATAAAACTAATGTTGTCTGGAAGAATAAGTCTTAATTATCTTCAAAGGTCGTGAATGGATCGGAGCACGCACTCTTCTTTTCCAATGGCAAAATGCACAAGTCAAGGTAGGTCCTCTTATAAGCTCAATAAACAGCTGAGAGATGGTCATGATGATTTGGCAAAAGCCAATCTCTAGGTGGGTAACATGTAATGTACATGCAGCAGTTTATGTGGACAGAAACTTGAGTTCTTTTGGGTGTATGATTAGGAATAACCGGATGTGGCTATTTCTTAGCAGGTTATGGAGGACAATCGGTAGGTATTTTTTATCTAAAAACTGTAGAGGCTGCTATGGCATTCTGAGAAGCACTTTCTCTTGGTTTAAAAAATAGGAGGTTTCTAATTTTTTTAAGAGTAAATTACAGAATGATGGCCGTATTTTACACCAATTTTTAAAAAAGTGATCAATCTTTCAATTTCTCAAATTAGTGGCCAACCTTTCACTTTGTCTTTCAAAACAGTGGTCAGTCTTTCAATTTCTCAAATTAGTGGCCAATCATTCACTCCGTCTTTCAAAAAAGTGGCCAATAGTAGACTAATTATCCTTAAAGTGGCCACTTTTTTAAGACGCGGAATGAAATGTTGGCCATTAATTTGAGAAATTGAAAGACTGACCACTGTTTTGAAAGACAAAATGAAAGGTTGGCCACTAATTTGAGAAAATGAAAGACTGGTCACTTTTTTGAAAATCGGTGTAAAGTACAGCCACCACTTTGTAATTTACTCTTTTTTTTACTATCAAACTTGATTTACTCAATATTGTCCAAGTTATAATAAGAAGCATATAAGACTTACTCCCTCCGTCCTTTACAATTGTTAACATTTATTAACGGAAATAAATTTTTGTATAAAAAAAAATTAAAAATAAGTTATGAAATTATCATTGAAATGCATCTTAAAATGCGTGCTGGATAACACTTAAAAAATGTTAATAATTGAAAAGGACGGAGAGAATATCTTACTTTTATTATTGTTTATCTATTACTGAGGACTTGAGATTCCGTTAGTTTATTTTGAAAAACGATCATCGAATGTTGATGTTCACAATACTACGCTAAGCCAGTTTGATACTCCCTCCATCTCTTTTTTCTTTTCTCGTTTGATGAATGACACGGATTTTAAGATATGGATAATGAATATTGTTTTTTTATGGAGTTGTTGGTATTGAATATTGTTTTTAAGGAGTAGTTAATATTGAATATTATTTGTTTGGAGTAGTGGATGGAGTAGTTGGTATTGAATATTATTTTTAAGGAGTAGTGGGTGGAGTAGTGGATATTGAATATTATTTTTAAGGAGTAGTGAGTGGAATAGTGAGTATTGAATATTATTTTTAAGAAGTAGTGGGTGGAGTAGTGGGTATTGATATTGTTTTTAAGAAGTAGTGGGTATTGAATATTATTTTTTATGGCCAAAAATAGTAATAGAAAAAGTTATTTGAATTACGTTAAAAGGAAAATAAGAAAAGAAATAAGGGAAGAACGGAATACTTTTTTCTTGGGGAAGTTAGTTTTGTACTTAATCATAGGGAAATGGTCTCTAACACCTTTCCTTCCTGTCGATATGATTGTTAGTGGTATTTAAAATAATCAAATTTTGGTTATTTTAACTCAAATGGATCATATAGTATCGCATAGTGTACTAGCCTATAATTCGTGCGAAACACAAATTATCATATATTATTATTATGAATTAATATATTAATTATTTGATTTAATATAAAATTTTAATTTATTTTAATAAATTTTATTATTAATTTTAATTTAAATATATTCCATACTTAATTTCATTATATAATAAATATTACTAATTTAAAGTTATTTTTAAATTTAATGTTAAATATCTTAAGAATTCAATATATTTTTCTTAAAAAAATTATTTAGTACTCCCTCCGTCCCACCCAAATGTTTACATTTGGGTTGGGCACGGAGACCAAGGAAAAATATAAAGAAGGAGGCGAGAAGTAGTAAAAATGAGTAAAGTGGTGGGACCCATCAATATATAATGTATAAAATGAGTTAGTGGAGGAAAGTAGTGGATGTAGTTGATTTTTATATTATAAAACTTTACCATTTTAGGAAAGTTTAGAAATGTAAAGAATTGGATGGGACATCCCAAAAAGGAAAGTGTAAAGAAATGGATGGGACAGAGGGAGTATAACCTAAAATCGCAGAAGAAAGAATCGTATGAAGAAGTGTGTGCATGCGATGATTCTAATCGGGATATAATTGAAAACGTTTATAATTCTATAAAACATGTGGTATTTTATTTTTAATAAATTATATATAATTTAACTGAATTTGGAATATTTAACACGGGTTGTATTTTATTTTAATAAATTATATATAATTTAACTGAATTTGGAATTTTTAACACATTTTTTTTAATTTTTAAAAACTATATTTTTGTGTCTTTTGTTGGTCAGTTGGTTAAGCCTTTAACCCGTGCAAAGCACGGGCTATTATATATTATTATTATGAATTAATATATTAATTATTTTATTTAATATTAAAATTTAATTCATTTTAATAAATTTTATTATTAATTTTAAATTTACATATGTTCCATTCTTAATTTCATGACATAAATAAATATCATCAATTTAAAGTTATTTTTAAATTTATTATTAAATATCTTAATAATTTCATAGATATTTTTTAAAAATTATTTAGTGTAAATTAAAATCATAGAAGAAAGAATCGTAGGAAGAAGTGTGTGCGAACGATGATTCTAATCAGGATATAATTGAAAACAATATATAATTTAAATGAATTTGGAATTTTTAACACATTTTATTAATTTTTAAAAATATATTTTTGTGCCTTATTGGTAAATTTTATTGTTTATAATAAATAATTTAATATTTTTATTACAATTTTTTTAAATTGTTATTTTTAATAAGGTGTTAACAATTGTTTTGGAAGGCGTTAACCAACCAACCAAATATACATTGTTTTGCTTATAATAGTATAAAATATGTGATTTTTTTATTTTAAATAAATTATATAATTTAAGTGAATTTTGAATTTTTAACACGTTTTTTAATTTTTTTTAAAAATTTATTTTTGTGCCTTATTTTTAATAAATAAATTAATATTTTTAATATTATTTTTTTAACTTGTTATTTTTAAGAAAGTGTTAACAAATTTTTTTGTAAGGCATTAACCAATCAACTAACTAATTGCTTTGCGTATAGTATTAATCTAATTAGTAAATTCAAATATAGTAAATTCAAATATAGATCGATGTGGATTGAGAAGATTGAGAATTTGAAGTGTAATACAATACCATTTGTTGTTAACACCTATAATGACTTTGTATATTATATAGATTATTTATTTATAATTTTTATTTAATTTAATAACTAAATAGGAAAGTTATAAATTTTTTTGGAAGGTGTTAACCAAAACCAACCAACCAATTATACCCTATTTCGTTTATAATAGTATAGATATAGTATAGATAATGACTTTGTATATTATATAGTTTATTTATTTATAATTTTTATTTAATTTAATAACTAAATAGGAAAGTTGTACATTTTTTTGGAAGGTGTTAACCAAAACCAATCAAGCAATTATACCCTATTTCACTTATAATAGTACTAGCTTTATACCCGTGCAATGCACGGGTAACTACTTTAATTAATATTTTGTAGTACAATTTTGATTATAATTTTTTTCATGAAAAATTAGTTTAATAGCATTTTGAAAAATTTGTTTTTACTTTTAATGATAATAATATATATGTATATGATTTGTAAGTATATATTTGTTTTTCCCTTGTAAATGGTTTCTCTTTAATTTATATTTTAAAGTTTAGGCTAACATATTTTTTAGTATTTCATAATTATTTTTGAATTTTTTTTATTTTATTAGATTACATATGATTTTTTATTTTTTTTATTTTTATTATTATGTAATTTAATGGTTATCTTAAAATTTTTAGATCTTTTGTTATAGTGTTTTTATAGTTTTTAAAGGCATTTTTTTTAACTTTTTTTGGAAATATGCAAATTATATTTTAAGGTTTAACCTAACATATATTTTAATATTTCATATTTTTGGGGAGTTTTCTCAATATTATTAGAATATATATAATATACTTATATGTGGAAACTTATTGGTTTAACTATTTTTTATATATGAAGAAAGTTTGTACTATCTTTTTATATTTTTATGTTGGTATATATTTGTTTTAAGTGCATTATATTAGAGTTTATTGTTGATTTTAGTTTTCTACATTTAGATCTTTTTTTTTGAATTGACGTTTGTTTTGTAGATTATATTTTGTTAAATTTTGGTTTCATTTCCAATTATGACATGTTTTTTGATTATTTTTTGATTATATTATTTTACCACATATTTTCTTAAAAACTTCTTTTTCGTTTTTTAATTAAATGTACATTCTTGTTTTTTTTTTAAAGTATTTTTTGAATTGAAATTCTGATGATATGTGATATGGGCTGAAAGTAGGCCCTAGAAATACATTTAATGACACATTAAATGAACTAAGGATGGACCAGGATCAAAGGCCATTAATGAGGCCCGAAACCCTAATTAAATGATAATTTCGTAACTGTTAAATCAGCCAAATAAAAGACTTTGTTATTGACTCCAAAAAGGAGTCAAAACATCTTTGGAGTAACCTCCAAGACATACAAATTTAATACTTATCCACCTTCCATCCGGAAGGATCTAGAATTGGGCCTAAGTTGTATCTTGCCCACCAAGACACCTAATTCTATTCTGATTCTAAGGTTCTCAACACCTATATAAGTATCTGACTCCATATAAACAGAACTACGTTTTTTGGCTTGATTCTTGATATTCGTAAGATACGTAGGCATCATGTGAGGACCGCTTAAGTCACGAAACACTAGATCAGCCATTAAAGCTCGAAGCTTCCACAAACCCTAGCATTCAATACGTAATAAATACACCCTACTTTTCGTTCCACAACATTTGGCGTCGTCTGTGGGAAGCGGATATCAACCATGGTTACCACTCGGAGAACACCAACACTTTCTGAAACCATTACCAGCACCACCGCACCCCCGATTGGGGAACAGGTACCCCCAGGGACGGATTCTCAGACACTAACCACTCAACCTCAAGGAACCGAAACGCAAACTCATGGGTCGTTACCCTTAGTGATGAATCCCACCACCCAAGGGACGAATCCCCTTCAGATGGTGGTCGCCCCTCTCGGAGGACAATCCGCTCCACCCATCGCTTAGATCTCTACGACCTTGATCCCCGCAAGCACGAACTCGGTGTATGGCTTGCCCAGCTATCCCCCGTATCAGGCCGGACCAAGTGGTCACGCCCTCCAGATACGCGAGCCGTACAATCCACCTTACATCAGAGGTTTAGGACCCAATCAAGGCCAGCAATACTACGACTACTCAGGCCCATATTCTGGTGACTCATCCTCGGAGGAAGATAGGGATGAAGCCCCGAGGAGGCGACGTCCGAGCAAGGAGCCTATAGGACAGGCTCTCCAAAGAATCCATGATGGACCCCCTCAGACACTTGCCGAGAGAATCAAGGCACACGAGTCCAAGATCCTACGGCTGAAGGACGACATGGCAAGAGAGCAAGCCAGGCAAAATCAAAATCGACCCCCTCCGGATTCAAGGGAGATTCCTCTAATCGACTTGGAGAAATCTTCAAAGAGACAAAAGAACGGTAGATACCCCAACTGGATCAACAAGGGTTGAAACTCCCAGGGGAGACCGTAAGGATTTGATGCCACTGGGAGACCCTGACGATCCCACGCCCCCATTCACCGAGGAGGTGATGAGTGCGCACATATCACGGAAGTTCAAGATGCCTACTATAAAGGCTTACGATGGAACGGGAGATCCGGCTAATCATGTAAGGACGTTCTCAAATGCGCTGCTGTTGCAATCGGCAAGTGATGCCCTGAAGTGTAGGGCGTTCCCTCAAACCCTGTCGGGTTTGGCACAACGTTGGTATAATCGTCTACCCCAAAATTCAATCGGTTCTTTTAAGGAATTGAGTGCCGCTTTCGTTAGCCAATTCATCAGTGGAAGAGTTCATGAGAAAAGTTCTGCATCTCTTATGAATGTGGTGCAAGGGAAGAATGAGAATCTGAGAGACTACCTCAAGAGGTTCACTAAAGAAACATTGAATATCACTGATTTGGAGAATAAGGTGGCCATGGTAGCCCTGGAACATGGAACCACTGACCTTTTCTTTAAGAGGTCATTGGCAAAACATCCTCTTGAGAACATGGCTGAGTTACAACGGAGGGCTGATAACTATATCAAAGCCGAGGATAGTATGAAAAAGAGGCCACAACAGGTAATGGAGGGAGTAACAATGATTTAAGGAAGAGGAAGACGGATCAGGAATATGATACCAAGGACAAGTACCCGCGTACGGGCAAGGATTCAGACTCGGCTCCTAGAAAGGGAAATCCGGGACAGAGATTTACTGAAAACTCAAGGTTGAATGCCCCAAGAAGCCAAATCCTGATGGAGATAGAAAATGACAGGGACGTGAGATGGCCGAAGCCATTAAGGACTTATCTTGAGAAAAGAAACAAGAATCAGTACTACCGGTTCCACAAAGATGTGGGACATGATACAGATGATTGTAGACAATTGAAAGATAAGATTGAGTTCTTGATCCGCAGGGGAAAATTGAATAAATTTTGCAAAGATGGGGATCAGGGAAACCCAAGGCGGGATTATGATAGGAAAGATGAGGATCGTAACAGCAATCAGCAGCCCCGGGGGCCAGTGATCAACATGATCTTTGGTGGCCCAACAACGGCCGGGACAAGTAGAAATTCCAGAAAGGCGTATGCACGAGAGGTGATGCACATCGTAGGGGAAGCCCCGAAGCGTGCAAAGACGAAAGTCTCAATTGGATTCGATGATTCGGACCTTGAAGGGGTGAAGTTATCTCACCTGTGATAGGCAACTCCCAAGTGAAGAGAGTCTTGATTGACAATGGAGCATCGTTGGACATTCTGTTTCATGATGCCTTCTTAAAGATGGGATATACTGAGTCTCAGTTGACACCATCAAACATTCCCATATATGGGTTCAACGGAGTGGAGTCAAAAGTTGAGGGGACAATTTAGCTACCCATGACTATAGGGCAGGAGCCACGGGAGGCTACTCAGATGTTAAATTTCTTGGTTATCAAAGCAACATCCACATACAATGCTATCCTAGGTAGGACAGGACTACATGCTTTTAAGGCGGTTGCCTCTACCTATCATTTAAAGGTTAAGTTCCCAACCAGAAATGGAGTAGGAGAAGAGAAAGGGGATCAAAAGATGGCAAGGAGTTGTTATGTGGCCGCACTGAGGCCGGATGGAACCGGGGGGCAGGTCCTTCCAATCGAGGATATGGATGTTCGAGAGAATGGAGATCGGAGAGGAAAACCAGCAGAGGACTTGGTTCCCATACCTTTGGAGTTGGGAGATTCTGAGAAGGTTACTTACATCGGGGCATCTTTGAAAGACCCCTTAAAAAGCAGGTTGATCATCTTCTTGCAAGACAATAGTGACGTATTTGCGTGGACAGCAGCTGATATGCCAGGGATAGACCTCCAATTGATAACACACAACTTGAATGTGGATCCAGACCGGAAGGCGGTGAAGCAAAAGAAGAGGAATTTTGCACCTGAGAGGCAAGAAGCCATAAAACAGGAAGTTGACAAACTTCTAGAGGCAGGCTTCATTGAGGAAATTTAGTTCCCAGAATGGTTGGCCAATCCAGTAATGGTCAATAAGGCAAATGGAAAGTGGAGGATGTGTATAGATTTCACTGATCTGAACGATGCATGCCCAAAGGACTGTTTTCCCTTGCCAAGGATCGATACATTAATAGATGCCACGGCTGGGCACGAGATGTTGAGTTTCATGGATGGATTTAGTGGCTATAATCAAATCAAGATGCACAAGGATGATATTCCTAAGGTAGCATTCATCACTGACTTTGGTGTGTATTGTTACCTGGTCATGGCTTTTGGACTAAAAAATGCAGGAGCTACCTATCAAAGGTTGGTAAACAAGATTTTTGCTCATATCATTGGAAAGACTATGGAAGTTTACGTGGATGACATGTTGGTGAAGAGCCTGCACAAGGCAGATCATATTGAGCACCTACGAGAGGCATTTGAAGTTTTAAGACACCACAAGATGATGTTGAACCCCGCCAAGTGCGCTTTTGGTGTTGGGTCAGGGAAGTTCTTGGGTCTTATGGTCTCGAAACGAGGTATCGAGGCTAACCTCAACAAGATTAAAGCTATCTTAGATATGGAACCACCACACCACATTCCATAAGGGACGTACAGAAACTAACTGGGAGGATTGTTGCGTTGGGTAGATTCGTCTCTAAATCCGGGGATAAGTGTTTGCCGTTTTTAAAAACACTAAAGAAAGTAAAAAACTTCGAATGGACAGAAGAAAGCCAAGAGGCCTTTGAACAGGTGAAGAAGTATATGGCTGAAGCCCCGCTGCTGGCCAAGCCAAGTGTGGGAGAAATCCTCTATCTTTACTTGGCAATTTCAGGTCAAGCTATGAGTGCGGTGCTGGTAAAAGAGGAAAACAAGGTTCAGAAACCCGTATACTATGTGAGCAAAGTTTTACACGGAGCAGAGTTGAACTACTCCACTATTGAGAAATTTGCCTTAGCATTGGTAACTGCCTCTAGGAAACTACGGCCTTATTTTCAGGCACATAAGATTGAGGTCCTTACAGGACAACCATTGAGGAATATTTTGCACAGCCCTAAAGCCAGTGGTAGGCTCATCAAGTGGGCAATTGAGTTGGGAGAATTCGATATTAAGTACAAGCCAAGGATGGCCATCAAAGCTCAGGCACTTGCTGACTTCGTGGTTGAATGCACCATTGACAACCAAGAAGTTGGGGGGCAGGAGATACCTCAGGAAGGCAATAAGGAAGACAAGGAACCCATGATTGAGGAGAAGGAATTCTGGATGCTCTATTTTGATGGGGCATCAAAAACAAAAACAAGTGGTGCAGGTCTTGTCTTACAAAGTCCCGATGGATTCATGATTGAATACGCCCTGAAGTTGGACTTTCCAATAACCAATAATGAGGCAGAATATGAAGCTCTGATAGTTGGACTTGGCTTAGCAGGAGCCCTAAGGGTCAAAAACCTTAAAGCTTGTGGAGATTCAAGGCTGGTTGTGGCCCAAGTCAATGGAGAGTTTAAGGCAAGGGATGAAACCATGGCTAAATACTTAAGGCTTGTGAAAACAATAATGACTCAATTTGATGAGTGTTACATTGAGCACATTCCAAGGGAGGAAAACACCAAGGCTAATGCCTTATCCAAATTTGCCTCCTCCGAGATAGAGAATTATTCGGGAAGTGTTTACTTCCAAGTTCTGGGAACCCCTACCATTGATTCAAAGTTGGTTGCACCTATCGGAGTAAGGGAATGCTGGATAGATTCCATAAATCACATCTCGAGACCGGTTGGCTCCCGACCAATGCCATGGAGGCACGAAAGTTATCTGTGAGAGCATTGAGGTATGCTCTGATTGAAGGGATACTCTACAATAAGTCTTTTGTGATTCCTTATCTGAAGTGTTTGAGACCTGAAGAGGCCAAATCAGCTATTGAGGAGGTCCATGAGGGAATTTGTGGACAACACTTGGGGGGCAGGGCCCTAGCTCACAAGATAGTCAGACTCGGTTTCTATTGGCCTGAGATGATGGCTGATGCCAAAGAGTACGCGAAAAGGTGTGATCGGTGCCAGAAACATGCACCATTGGTTAGGCAACCACCAGAGATGTTGGCATGTGTTAGCTCTCCCATTCCCTTTGCTATGTGGGGAATAGACATACTTGGGCCCTTTCCTATGGCCACTGCTCAAAGGAAGTTCCTGGTTGTGGCTATTGATTACTTCACAAAGTGGATTGAGGCCAAACCTTTGGCTAAAATCACAACTAAGCAAGTTATGCAGTTTTTCTGGGAAAACGTCATGTGTAGGTATGGAATATTACGAATCCTGGTTACGGACAATGAACTACAATTTAACAACAAAGAGTTTAAGGATTATTGTGATGAGAACAGGATTAAGCTTCGGTTTACCTCGATTGCCCATCCTCAAGCCAATGGCCAAGCTGAGGTTGCCAATCGAGTCATCCTAGATGGACTTAAGAAAAGGGTGGAACGCTCCAGAAACACTTGGGTGGATGAGTTACTACCCATACTCTGGGCATACCGAACCACATGCAAGGTGACTACTGGAGCAACTCCATTCATGTTAGCTTACGGGGCTGAAGCTGTGGTACCCGTGGAAATTATGCATGCATCTCCACGAGTGGAAGCCTTCGAACCAGACACCAACGAGGAAGGAATGAGACTAGCCCTCGATCTTATTGATGAGGTAAGGGATGAAGCCCATGCTAGAAATACTGAACATCAGAAGAAAGCATCTTTCTACTATAACCTAAGGGTGAAAGAAAGGTTCTTCCGTCATGGGGACCTAGTACTTAGAAAGATTGAAGCATCCGGAGTTGGACAGAAGGGGTAGTTGGCTCAAAATTGGGAAGGCCCGTATCGGGTCAAAGGCACACTAGGACGAGGATCGTACAAGTTGGAGACTTTGGAAGGAAACGAGGTGCCTCGTACTTGGCATGCCTCGAACCACAAAATCTATTATGTTTGATTATCCTAAGTAGGATATAGCTCATATCTATTAGAAGAGTAGAAATAAGGTCGACGAAACCATTCTGGAGTTTTTCAACTCTGAGTAGGAAGTAGAGTATTATGTAAGGGCTAGACCCATTTCAAGTTTTATTGCAATTTGGTTTTCTCCTCTCCTGGTTACTATTCTTTGTCTATTATGTGTCAAAGCATGCTTAAAATTGCTATCTAAAGTAAGCCGAAATACAAAAGACAAAACGAAGGAAAAACCAGAAAGTGCATGAAATAAATAAATAAAAGCCCGAAGGCATAAGTTTTAAGTTACAAAATAAATAGTTACAAAAACACATGCCGCGCAGGGCAACAAAAATAACCTAAGGGGCCTGGGACGAAGCTGGCTCCTCCTCATTTCTCTGGGTCTTGGAACCCCCTTCAGAACGAGAAGGAGAGGTCTTGGTGGTGTCAGAGTCCCCTCGGAGAGGAGTAGCCTCGGGATCAAGAATCCTCCCCCCTCACCTAGAACCTCATCCTCGTCCTCACCCTCTTCTTCTCCAGTAGGAAGGGTAATAGGAGGATGTGGACTCGGGAAATCCTCAACAACAAACAAACCAGGATGCTTTTTAAGCACCGCCTCCAAAGCCTCGTTCCAGCCATCAGTATACTGGATGAGGTAAAGAACTTCATCGTGCCTCTCCATCAAAATCTGAAAATCCGTTGAGTCCATGTAAGCATCAATGAGGTCCTCCTTCTTAGACCTCAAGTCCACTAACTCTGCGTGAGCAGATGCCAACTCCTCCTCTTTCCCCTTCAGCTTGTCCTCAAACTCCTTGATGCGTATTTTCTCCTTTTGATATTTAGTCTCGTGAGCCTTGGACTGGTTTTTCCAGGACTTAGCCTGGTGAACCATGCCCTGAAAGTGGATGTTAGCCTGAAAAGGAGTTAAGTCAAGAATGGACGTAACATCAAGTAACATTAAATTGAAAAAGAGTTAAGGAAGAAAAACATACAGAGGCTAAGGCCTGGGCACCCAGATGCTCATTTTCTTCCATATCCTCCCGATACGAAATCTTTGTAATCACATGGAGTAATGGAGTTCAAGGACCAGTCCATGGAATGTTTGGTGGATCCCACCACCAAATCCTGTTTCCTAAAGCCACAAGGGGCCCTATAGACAGTGGACTGCACATTCACCTATTGAGGTCCACCCTCTAGGTCAACCGATATCAAATCTTGCTTCTGCACTTTGTGTGGGCACAGGAATGAGGGCTCAGTGGGTTTCCCCCTCACGTCAAGGGTCCTCTTAGCCCTTTTCATACGGGCTGTCTCATCATCATTAGGCTTAGTAGCCTTCATAATCTTCAAAGCAGCTGCGTAAACACAAACAAAAACGTTGGTATAAGATAGCATAGAAAGTAAAAATCACAAAAGAATGGAAAATTACCCTGATCGGATACGCTGGAAAGGCCGACGGCCCTCAAAGACTCCTCATTGATGAGGTCCCAGCAAAGAGTTCGCCCATTATCTCCAGTTAAGGAGTCATAGGCGGCTTGCTCCTCCGTGTTCAAAACAATCTTGTTAGGGTTACCATCAGACACCTTTCCAAAGGATTTTCTAAAAAGGGTGCCCCAATCACCCCCTTCCCAAACTAGATACATGAATTCCTCTTTCAATTGGGGGTTATTATCAACCACAGAATGACCGTTAAAAATATGTGGGATCTTGGGTCGTTGTCTAACATAGACCCACCCCGGTTGGTTCGATGAGCTGTTGTAAAATTGAAAGATTTTCCTGAAGAGAAGGAAGGTTCTAGAATATCCTAGAATAATCCTAGAAATTCCGAAAAAATATGAATATTGATATAAATGGTTACGAGGCCCAATAAGGCCCAATAAAACCCAGTAGGCTTACTGGGCCCAAAAAGTACAAATATTTTCGATCAGGATTTTAATTGAAATTCGATTAGAAATCCAAATCGAAATAGCGTCGACCAAAACGTTAAAAATGACTTAAGTCGACCAGGACCCTAATCGAAATTCGATCAGGAATCTTGCTCGAAATGACTTCGACCAGAGTGGCAAAAAGGTATTTAAGTCAACCAGAATCCTGATCGATTTTCAACCAGGATTCATTGGTCCAAAAGCCCAGTAAAAATTCATAATACAGGCCCAAGAGAATATTCAAGCCCAACTTACAGGCCCATTGAAAAATATAGGGCTTTCGAAGAAAACCCAACAAAAAGTCAACCAGGATCCTGATCGAAATTCGATCAGGAATCCTGGTCGAAAGGTCTTCGAGCAGGATGGAAAAAACGACTTAAGTCGACCAGGATCCTGGTCGAAATTCGATCAGGAATCCTGGTCGAAAAGGCTTCGATCAGAATGATGTTTTTGAGATAAATCGACCAGGATCCTGATCGAAATTCGACCAGGAATCCTGGTCGAAAGATGTTGTATTATTTGAGCTTCTTTTTTCAGAAAATTGTTTCCAAAAGTCAGTTATCCCACAATATTTTGGATAAAATTTATCAAAAATAAAGAAAATGCTTGTGGGCACTAGGAAAAATCCCAAAACATGCAAGAAAATTATAAAATAAGTTTTCTATGAGACATGGAAATTGTTGATTAGCCTGAAATAAGGCAAGTCGTCGTAAATGTGTAGGTCGCTCCACACTTTGCATTCAAGACGATATCGGTGAAACACTAGTGTACATAAACCTTTAAACCTCAATGAAAACCTGATCAGTTTTCTTAGAAGTTGGGGGGCAAATGATATGGGCTGAAAGTAGCACCTAGAAATACATTTAATGACACATTAAATGAACTAAGGATGGACCAGGGTCAAAGCCCATTAATGAGGCCCAAAACTATAATTTAATGATAATTTCGTAGCTATTAAATCAGTCAAATAAAAGACTCCGTTATTGACTCCAAAAAGGAGTCAAAGCATCTTTGGAGTAACCTCCAAGACATACAAATTCAATACTTATCCATCGTCCATCCGGAAGGATCTATAATTGGGCCTAAGTTGTATCTTGCCCACCAAGACACCTAATTCTATTCTGATTCTAGGGTTCTCAACACCTATATAAGGATCTGACTCCATACAAACAGAACTACGTTTTTTGGCTTGATTCTTGATATTTGAAAGATACGTAGGCATCTTGTGAGGACCGAGTAAGTCATGAAACACTAGATCAGCAATTAAAGTTCGAAGCTTCCACAAACCCTAGCATTCAATACGCAATAAATACACCCTACTTTTCGTTCCACAACAATATGCTTTGTTTACTTGTTTATTATATATAAGAATGAATTTGCGACTTATTTTTTATTATGATTTTTTGCTATTTTATCCTTGTTTGTTAATATTATAAACATAATTGTTGTCAAACCTAAAAATAAAATCTTTAATAATTTTTATTAAAATAATGTTTTTCCTAAAACACTTTTATTTGGTAAACGATTTATTTGAAAATTATATTTTAAGGTTTAGCCTAACATATATTTTAATGTTTCATATTTTTTGGCTTGTTTTCTTCTATTTATTAGAATATATATAATATACTTTAAAAATGTGAGAACTTATTGTAAAACACATATACATTTGTACAATTTTTTTAAAAAAGTTTGTACTATCTTTTAAATTTTGAGAGAATTACCAAAATGCCTATTTTTCACAAGTTTTTGCCCAAAATACTGATTTTGAAAAAAATGGCCCGAAATACCGACGGGATACGGAGAATCGTCCTCCGTGTTAGCATAATACGGAACATCGTGTTCCGTATTATGCATGATACGGAACACCATCTTCCGTGTTAGCATGATACGGAACACGGTGTTCCGTATCCGTGCATGATACGGAACATGGTGTTCCGCAACACCCCATGATACGGAACACGGTGTTCCGCAACACCCCGTGATACGGAACACGGTGTTCCGCAACACCCCTCATATCACGGTAGACGGTGTAGCGTTTTCAGTCAGTAAAAAGGGCCAGCATGGCTCCCATATGAATATTTTGGGCCATCACCCTTAAATTTTTGTGTTGGTTTATATTTATTTCAAGTGCTTTATATTAATTTTATTGTTGATTTTAATTTTTTAAAATTATATTTTTTGTTTTAAATTAGCGTTAGTTTTCTAAATTATATTTTGTTAAATTTTTGTGCCATTTTCAATTATAACATATTTTTTGATTACTTTTTAATATCTTGTTTTACCATATATTTTCTTTAAAAAAAAATTTGGTTTTATAATTAAATTTAAATTCTTGTTTTTTTAAAAAAATATTTTTTGAATTGAAATTCTGATGGTATGTTTTGTATACTTATTTATTTTATATAAAGAATGAATTTGTGATTTATTTTTCATTATGATTTTTTGCTATTTTATCCTTATTTGTTAATTGTGTGTAAGTTTTGTCCTACTACAACTCTTTTTCCTATAATAATAATAATTAATTAATTAATTTGATGATGAAATTTTATTAGTTTTATTCTTTATTAATTTACTTTAAATTTTATTGTTTTTTTTAGATAAGCCAATTATATTAAAACAACCTTAAAGAGGAGTACAACTGTAGCTGCTGGTAGCACCAGTAAACTGCAAACTGCTACTAGATTAAACTACTAAACTACTAATATTATTACTAGAACTGGTGGGAACTGCTCGAAAGCTAATCTAAGCCCAGAACGGATTTAGACGACATGTGATTAGCTGCAAAAAAATTGGGCTCATTCATGACTCCATTGCCATGAATCAAGTCTTCTTGAACGTCTTCCACCCCCATATGATGTTCTTGATCTTCTACATGATGGCATAGGATTTTTTGTACTGATTATATTTTGATTCTCTATTAATTATCTTATTTTGGATTTTTGGATTATTTTTTTAATTTATTTACAACTTTGGTACCAAATCTAGAATCTTTGGAAAATAATAAAATATTAATTTATTGATTTGTGTTGACTTTTGTTACTATAAATTTTAAAAACATGTTTGTTGTAAAATCTAAAAGTAAAATTTTTTTTATGACTTTTTCTAAAAATTAGATTTTCTTGAAACTCTTTTTTGTGGTAAGGTTTTTTTAAATTATATTTTAAACTTTAGTCTAAATTATCTTTGTATTAATTTTAGTTAATAATAATTTTCTCAATTTTAATTTTTTCTGTTTTATCATGTGTTATTTATTTTAGTGCATTCTTTTTTTATCTTGGTTGTTAAATTAAAAATACAATTATTCACTTGGTAGTATAGTTTTATAGATTTTAAACCAATAATCTAGCCCAACTTGTACGCCAATTATATATAAGATATAATAGTATAGATGACTTTGTATATTATATAGTTTATTTATTTATAATTTTTATTTAATTTAATAACTAAATAGGAAAGTTGTACATTTTTTTGGATGTTAACCAAAATCAACCAACCAATTATACCCTATTTTGCTTATAATAGTATAGTATAGACTTTGTATATTATATAGTTTATTTATTTATAATTTTTTTTAATTTAATAACTAAATAGGAAAGTTGTACATTTTTTTGAAAGGTGTTAACCAAAACCAACCAACCAATTATAGCCTATTTCGCTTATAATAGTATAGTATAGATATGAAAAGTAATAATTTTATTTTATTTTTGATAATTTATATTTTTTTTGTTGTCTCTTTTTGATAAACTTTCTAATTAAAATATAGACCTAGTTCATTGTTATTGAATATTAATTTGTGGGACAAAATACAAAATATTAATAAAAATCATCTTTTATTATTTGAAGAAAATTTCACTTTATCTTATATTAAATAGGAAATTTTTTGGAAAAGAGTCCAACTGAGTGATAACTATAAAAGAAAACATCGATCCAAACGAAAGAAATTTACTTGAAAGGTTGCATGTATGGCATGCATCTTTTATTACACTAAAAGTCAACTTGTACTTTACGAAATATGTAATACTACTTTTCAACAGAAGTTCAACTGAATATACGACAAAGGATATGAATTATGATCAATTCCATGAAGTTTGATTAAAAAAGTTGGATACGCATCGTACGTGCATTTTTTATGATATTAGAAAAAAAAAATCATGTTTGTATAAAAATTTTATGTTTGTATAAAAATTTTATCTTTTGTGTTTTTATGATAAAAATTTTTATGATATTAGATGGTAAAGGGTGTAATTCTGACTCATCTCGAGAATTATCTTAGAACAGATACTAAATTAGAAGACATACTAGCTTATAATCTGTGCGATGTACGAATTTCTTTTGATATATTATAAATTTTATTTTATTCTATAATTATGTTATTATATAATCATTAATAACATATAATGATATAATATACCTTATTATTAGATCTAATTATTCTTATTTATTATTAAAAATAATGATTGGACGATATGGTGTGATATTTTTGGGTGTATATTAATGATTTCAAGATTAATTTTAAATTAAAAGGTAACGTATTTTAATTAGAAAAAAAAATATTAATGAACAAAAGTTACGGTTCAATTGATGTTTTTAGGTATTTATAAAAATTAATATCTTCAAATAAAGAGACAATTAACTAATTTGCAATAATTATATTATTATATTATTTATTTTAATAATTAGGATAACCATACCAATTACCAAATCGACAAACTTTCAATATTTCAGTTTTAATATAATAGTAAAGATTGTAAGATTAGTTTTAAATAAAAAAAGGTAACGTTTTTAGTGGGTGAAGGCCCTATCTACCCCAAAATGGGGGGAGGGGTTACCAAAATGCCCAGATCCAAAAATGCGGCCCTAAATACCCACGGGATACGCTAATGACAGAGTAGTATCCTCATGTCACGCCACTGGGAGAATAGTATCCTCGTGTCACGCCATTGGGAGAGTAGTATTCATCTTAGTATCAAACAATCACTATAGCAGCAGATACGCATTTGCGTAATGCGTATCATGAGACACACATTCCGTAGAAGCGCATCTGATGTCATCATCGTCTTCCTCGGGTGACATGCCGGGCGACTCGTTGGGCGATTTTACGCCATTTTTTCATCTGCTTCGTTCTCCCACCTCATTCATTTTCCAGTCGAGTTCTATATACCAAACGATTCGTCTCATTGTCCTCTACAACCCTATGCCATTAATTAATCGATTATGTTGCCGGATTTTACAACCCCAAATCCAACCATTTTCCCCGATTAGTTTCCCGATCTGGTTCAAAGACGCCTCTACGGGCCAGATTTGCAACAAACCAATATCTTAATCTGATGAGCAAAGTGTGACCATAAAAAATATGTGTTCATTTGGGTCGGAGATGGCCAAAACGAAGGTAAGGGAGGGGTGGGTTCGAGTCGCCGGTCGGAGGGGAGGGGGAGAGCAACGAGCACTTAGAAAAAATTGGGGGAAAAATGAACTTGGGACACGTCGTTGCTAGTGGCGTGTCCCGTGGGTACTGAGGGCCAAGGATTTTGAAACGGGTATATTGGGCCATTGAACTCCAAAATGAGGTATTTTGGTCATTATCTCGTGTTTTAATTAGGAAGGAAATATTAATGATTGGAAGATATGATACGATTGATGTTTTTAGGTGTTTATAAAAGGTAATATGTTCAACTAAAAGTAGATGTGAAAAGGACAATCGGCTAATTATCATTAATTATATTATATTATTATTTATTTTAATAATTTGGATAAGAGCAAACATAAGAAAGAGTCCAAGAAGAAGTTATATGCGGGTGGAGGAATTTTAATCAAAATATAACTACGTTAACATTATTAATTAGTTTTAATAATATTATTATTTATTTTATTTTAATTATTAGGATAATCCAACCGAAAATCAAACCGACCAAACTTTCAATCTTTTGACTTTAATATATTAGTATAGATAAGCTTACATAATTGAAAAAATAAAGCGTCGAATCCAGATTTTATGGAAAAGAATAGTATTGCTCTATTGGAATAAAAAAAATTCGAATTCACATCATATGTTCCATGTAGGTAAATGAGATCATTTTTTTAAATAGGCATTTGTATTAAAATTACTTGGAATACTATTGATAGAACTAAATTTGAACACTTTAAATATTTTCGAATATTTATCTCTAAATTTAAAGAATCCAAAGAAATCTAATTGATGAATACGTGAGGTTGAACAAACAGAGCTCCTTTTCAGAGTAGGGAAAAAAAGGTATGTAATACTAAATAGAGAGAGCCCAAAAGAAAAAGGGCCGGAGCCCAAAAGAAAAAGGGCCCCTTAAAGCCCGTAAGGAGGAAAATGCATTTAAGTTGTACAATGGAGTAGACAAACGGGGGGCGGTTACAAACGTTAAGAAACGAAAGTAAAGTAACATAACATAACAGTCGTTTAATTGTCCCAATTTCATCATTTCTCATTTGTAACTCTCACCTGACCCTCCCTCTCTCTCTTCAGTTTCTTTCCGCACATACACACACTACTTATAAACACCCAGTTACAAACTACTTCCTTGCTCTTGCATGTCCCAAGATCGAAATTCTCTCCAGGTTTCCACCCCCCCTCTCATCTGTATCTCTCTCTCTCCCTCCCTCCCTCTCTCTCTCTCTCTCTCTCTCTCTCTCTCTCTCTCTCTCTCTCTCTCTCTCTCTCTCTCTCTCTCTCTCTCTCTCTCTCTCTCTCTCTCTCTCCTCTATCTCTCCCCTCTCTCTCACCCTCTCTCACACACACAGACACTATTTTAAGAGAATTGTATATCTATGATTGCATTTGAATGTCAAGATCATCGGATCGTTATCTTTTAGTACAGATGCATTCTTTTTGAAACTTTTTGGATTATATTCTTCATTTCTATTTAGTTTCTAGGCCTCTCTTGTTTTTGTTTTATGTTTAATTGAAGGTTTTTTCGTAATTCACTAGTGCTTTAGCTTAAATTCAGCTTCATCTATGTTTTTTATATGTTGTTGTGTTTATGTTATTGCTTGCTTTCAATTCGGATTGATATTACTTTTGAATGCCAGAACTTGTTAGGATTTAACTATGCAATTGTTTTCACTTCTTTGACATTTTTGGTTATGGAGAATCATATATTTTAGCTGTTTTTGAACTTTGAAAAGGATATATAATTTGATCAACTTTAATTTACACTGTCTGTTATTTTGTTATGACAGTGAAATAATCACACAGATTTTCTCAAATAATATTGTATTGATGTTTATGTTAAATCACACCAGGCAACATAAGATATTAATTAAAATGTATGCAAGCCTTTTTTCAATACAAATCAAATAGGTGTTGGAATATATTATTATTTTGTTATATTTTTTAGCATTAGGCTATCCCTGAATCCTCGATTAAAGATTTTTTAGATAGATGATTCTGCATATGATAAATAAAACTTAAAACTACTAAAAATTGGGCGTAGTATTTGTCAGACTTTTCTACTTGCTAACTTGGACACTAATTTCTCTGTCTTTTTAAATTTGCCAAAGAAAAACCTTAAATTTGGCATTTTGGGAACATTGAATTATACGATTTCCAATATAATAGTTTGTTTTCTATGTTTCCCTCCCTCTCCGGTCCCGGGCCGTACCCTTTTGAGTAAAAAGAATATATAAGATATATCACATACAGTACGTCTAGGATGTACTGTTAATGTTGTTAAGAGCTTGTTTGTTAAACTTGGCAGCCGAATTGCGGCAGAAACCTTTTGCTGCACGGAGTGTTTATAATTTTGCTTATTTCTCTGTCATCTTCTTTATCCAAATATTTTTATGAGAAACAATGCTGATTGGTTTTTTTTTCTCTTCTTTGTAGGCTTTATGATGCTCTAAAGTTTCTTGAGATTTATTATCAAGTCCTAAATGGAAGGTGGCACTGTTTCGAGAAGATGGGAGGATCTAGATACCGATGTACTTATGAGGATAATAGAATCTTTCAATAAATTCGAGTTGACTCCAGGCATAGCTCACGTTTGTAGAGCTTGGCGTTTGGCATGTTCCGACCCTCTGCTTTGGGAAACTGTTGATTTGTCACATATGAAGTCCAACTTCATAAAGACATCATTAGAGCCCTTTGTCTATGTGGATAACCAGTCCGATAGGACGTTGACCCGGATTCTAAGGCTCAGTTTAAGTATTAGTCGTGGAAATATATTAAATTTGATATTCCATTACAATCTTTATCTCACTGATGAGCAATTGACATACACAGCTGAAAGGTAATTTAAAAACCTTAATCTCTTTTTCCATTAACTTTTATATTTAATTCCTGCCCAACTTTCATATCACCAATAACTTCCTGTTAAGCACTTTGATATTATATTGCCTGTTGTTGCATGTTAGAATCTGAGGTAATATATAATTATAGAATGTGACGTTCTTCGTGGATTTAGGGTTAGGATTTCTGGATAGATATGCTGAATGGCTAAGCATGCTTGAGGATCTTGTGTCTGTATAAATTGTTACTATGTAAAATCTGAAATGTTTTCTATGAAAGCACTAAAGAACTTAAATTTACTGTTTAGACTTCGAACTATTTGAGAAAGATGGTACTTTATAGGCTATACGACTAAATGAGAAGTGAGAACTGTTGCATATACTGACTTCAATAATTATCTGTGAGGATTTTGGATTCCTTTAGGTCTTTATCTTCACTACGAGACCTAGTATTTTGCTCTATGTCGAGATATCTTATCTGTCTCTCCAGAAAAATATTTTTTGTTCAATTTTTTTTTAGTTTCGTAAATCTCCTTCCGAACCAATCCGCCTACTCGGCTTCTTGTACTCAAAGCTATTTGTGTATCTATCCCAATAATACTATTGTTCCATACCATTATGGAAGAAGATCCAGGTAAGATCTGCACTTCCTGCCTTCCTGGCAATGAAAAAGATTTGATCCACAACTCCAACATACACGAGACTTTATATTCCTTCTCGTTTACATCCATATCCCGCTTGAAATATGAATGAATTAAAAATTTCATATATTCATTGGGATACTGCGAGGTAAGAGAGAAAGCACCTTTTTAGAATTTACTAACCCTGTAACCTAAACCGAAGAATTCTTATTATACATAGCGAAGCGAGTTCTAGTTCATATTGATTAGCCACAAACGATAGGTTAAGTAATATTCTGTTAAGAATGAAATTGGATATTTTGTGTTAGTACTTATTTTTTTGTCAGCACAAAAAAACTTTCATTTTTCGGTACAGATAGATTTCCTTAATGACAACGCTATTAAGGCTGTCCAACATCCCTTCCCTTCCCAAAATTTTTTACAAACATATAGATGTCCTTTTTTGTTTGATATAGATGTCCTTTTTTTGTTTGGAACTGCCATTTTAAATTAAGAAGTTACTCGTTATAGTTGGATCTGAAAGACATCTATTGGTCAAAACAAATTTATTTGTTGTCTAGTTATTCTTGAGAAAGACTTGTTTTATAGATTCGTATCTTTATTTGTTGTTCTTTATGATTCACATCTATATATATTGAATTCGCTGTTGTACTATAAAAATTTAATTTGGTGAGACAAAATCCAAAAAGATCTTCCTTTTTTTAGTGTCCATTTTCTTTGAATCTCTCTCTCTCATTCCTTTTTGCTAGTTAATTATATTTTGAATAATGCTAGGTAACCCCGAATTGGACCCCAAATTTTTTTCCAAATTACACGTGTCACTATCTTATTGGTTATAACTATAATGGACCCGCCAGGGTCATATCAATCTCACCAATTAAAATCTTCATATCAATCTCACCAATTAAAATCTTCGCCAACTCATCCATGCCACATCATTTGGGAGCATTTTTTGGGTACCAATTTGGGGTACCTAGCATTACTCTTATATTTTTTGTTTATTAGTTTTTCTGGTACAGGGTCATAACAAAAGAGGAGTGGCTAGGCTATCCCGCCTAGCTATGCCAGAAAAAAAAAAAAGATATAAATCAGTTAAAAAATTACTTTTTTAAAGGATGATCTGATTTCAATATGTATGATAGAATATATGTCATTTAAACTTCAAGTCTTGGGTCTTCCGTCTCAATATATCTATGAATAAATCAAGAGCGGTCAGGGAAAGAACAGGTTCAAGATCACGATTAATTTCCTTTTCAAACCCACTACACACTGCGTGCCACAGAACTTAAAAAACCTAAAGGGGCATGAGTCATTTATTCTGTAGAGCACCGTTCTTGCCAAGGTTGTATGTCTTTTTGTAGCCTATTTAAGAAAATATGGTACTTTATAAGACTACTGAGTACTGTTGCATATACAGGCTTCAATAAAGATCTGTGAGGATTTTGGATTCCTTTAGGTCTCTTATCTCTAGCGCGAGACCTAGTATTTTGCTCTATATTCTGTCCGCTCAACATCTATGACCTATTTAAACAGAAATTTAAATACCCATGCACCTTTCCCACCGGGGTGGGGACCCTCCACCTTCATATGATAGTCCTTGCGTTCTTGGTTTGTTACGCTGCATACTATATTTTGAAACATTGCAACAATTAATGATCTTGCGACTAGTGGTATCATGATATTAATGTTTACTAGAACACGTCTGCTACTCGTTATTTCCCCAAGTTATAATACAACATTTACATCTTAAGCTATAATATTTTTAATGTATTAGAATATCGTGGAGCAGGTTTTTACATTTTGGTATAACATAGCTTGCAACAGGCTAAAAAGAGTATATCATATATTTCGAAGTATGTAGAAATATTATTGTGTGATTACTTTACCTTCAACGGTTTACAATATATTGCTGCTTTCATAAAGTGGTTTACAGTGATAAAATTATTTAATTTTGTTGCAGGTGCCCAAGGCTTAAACGACTTGTGATGCCTGCCTGGAACCGAATAAAGAGAACTGGTATATGTAGGGCTATTAGCATGTGGAAGGATCTCGAGTCAATGACCATGCCTAGCATTGGAACCCCTCGATATGTTATGGAAGAGATTTTCAGAAACTGCAAAAAATTTGCTGAACTTAAGATCATGGGATCTTTTAACGTAACATGTGCGAATTCTATCGTTCAGTTTCTTCCAAATCTAAAAGTGCTAAGCCTTCGTTGCTCAATGGTTATAAAAGAAGCCTTGTTTATTATTTTGGATGGCTTAGAGCATCTGGAAGTGCTAAATATATCTCACTGTCACATTGTTGAAGTTCCTCCACCACCTGCTCGAAAAAGAATTATTCTCAAGGAGATCGATGATTCTATACTTCACAAAGCTTCTCGTTTGCGTCAATTTTTCGCATGTTTGAATGACTCGTGCATTATGTGCCAGAGAACTAGAGCTGATGAAGGCCTAATGAGGTGGTACAGGTATGAAGAGAACGCATGGAAAGAAGACGAGGTTCAGTCACTTGCACTATAAATGCAATGTTTTGACTTTTGACAAATTATATATTCCTATCAAAAGAAACATAGTAGATCTTTGCAATAAGTTTAAAAACATAACTTTCTTTCTACCGAGTGGGTTGTGATGGGGTATCAGCTCAACATCTGGATGTTGTTATGATGCCTTTTCTTTTTCCTTGGTTTTTGTTATAGTTGAGACCTGACAAATTACCAACATGCTTTATGTATTGGAGTTTTGAACAGTTTTTTTTTCCCTTGGTTTTGATTATAGTTGAGACCTGACAAATTACCAACATGTTTTATGTATTGGAGTTTTGAACAGTTTTCTGTTTCCTTGGTTTTGGTTATAGTTGAGACCTGACAAGTTACTAACATGTTTTATGTCTTGGAGTTGAACAGTTTTTGTCGAGACCGATATGGGGAAATAATAGTTTTTGTTCGGATTGTGTAACAAACATGCTTTACTTTGAGACAATTTTTTTGAAATCGAGCATTCAGGCAGGCTCGAGTGACATATATAACAAAGCTGCACCAGAAAGCACACCAATTAAGTAACATAACCAAACTGGAAGTGGCAGAAACTATTGGTTCTAAAGAAGTGTTGAGCTGCGTTAGAAGAAATAAAAGGCACCGTGTTATCATGAAATCTGGAAACTGCTAATCCAAGCTCTACACAGTGAGGCTGGTAGTGTCTCTTAATTTGGTAATCATCCAAAAACTACTAATCCATTGTTGCGTTTTTGAAACGATCTACGAACAAGATTGTGTATTTCCTTGCACTATCCTCTGAACCAAATCCATGTTTTAATCCATTAGGATTAGGATAAAAAGAATATTTAAATTTATATGTAATTTTGAAGGGAAGTTGAAAATGAGAGTGTCTTAAATTAAGAGAAAATGACCAAACTACATCATTTTTCTAAGGAAGGTGCCCGAAATACCCATTTGCGGGAGAAGTCGCCCTTTTTATCCACGGAGTACGCATGCTGGTCATGCGTGGCTTGGGATACGCATCTTGGAAATGCGTAACTCAAGTCACGCATTTTATGCGTATTGACGTCATCTGACATCATTTCTTCACAAACATCAACGGAGCTCAGAGGACCAAAAACGGAGCTGAAAATCGCCATCGTCCGTCCATCTGATTCAGGCCACCTCCAGGAAAAATAAGCACATCAAAATGATGCTCAGGCATGTATCTACATCATTCCATATTCCGTTGTTGAGTTCTGGCCCCGTAGGGGCGTGCACAAGCAGATCTGATAAGTCGATCGCAAAATGGACTCGATTTGGGGATTTTCAATCCAGCGAACCAAACGGTAAACTAAGACTATAGGATTGTAGAGGAGAACAATACGAGCATTTTGGTATAGAGTATGTGACTGCTCGATGCGTAGAAAACGTGGACGAACCGATTGAAAAAAACGAAGAGAAAATGTCTGGCGGCGGGGGAGAGAAGACGATGAACAGTGAACACATACGCGTGTGTATCATGCGTATCTCTGAAAACGCAATCAAGAAATGCGTATTCTCTGTTACTGTTCACAGCTCAGAATTCTAATTTTACAAAGTGTACGCATTGTGTAGATGCGTGCTCCTTGACTACGCAATTTCAACATGCGTATACCCTCTACGCATGTGTGTAATGCGTATTCCGTGGGTAAAAAGGGCGGACAATTCCAACGGTGGGTATTTTGGGCGGTGGGAATTAAATGGTGGGTAGTTTGGTTTTTCACCCTTAAATTAATGTCAATTTTGAAAGGAATGTAAATGAGAGAGTTTAGTTCTACTTCTACTTGTATTAATATATTTTTATAAATACGTAATATTTAAAGGGAAATATCATCTTCTTTAATTAATTGCATATTTTTCAAAATATACTCGCAATTTAAAGGGCTGCTTCGTGCTTATGTACTCGCAATTTTTCAATGCAATTTTGTAAACTAAATTTTTGATGTGTACTAATAATATCAAATTTAATAGATGATTAATGAGTTTCTAATTTTAAATTTAATAGATGATTAATGAGTTTTGAAAAGTGAATTTTATCATATGTTTTATTAGTATATTTAGAGTTATAAATATTAAATTTAATTACGTTGTTAGTGAGAGTCGAACCCTTGACCTATGGTAATACTTGCTTTTTATCCCTTTTCCTCTTATTATATAATAGGATATAATGGGATATAATATAATTAATACTAGGAAACTTATTCGCGTTTCGTGCGGTTCACAAATTTTTATTTTAAAATATTGAAAATAGATGAATTATTTTTTATTATTTTTAAAAATTGATTGGTCTCTTAGAATTTTTTTAAAAAATTGATTCAAAACAATTTACTTGAATTATAAATTTGAAGATATTCTATTTATATACCTAAAATTTTCATAATCTAAATAATATCATAAACATAAAGAGTGGCAATTATTTTACGACCAAAAGTTATAAATATTATATATAATAACACATTTTAAAGCCGATGCCCCTCTCATAACATACATGTTCAATAGTAGTGCAAGAATTTATTTAAACAGAAAATTAATTTATTTCAACACAATATAATGAACAACGGGTATATAACTTTTTTATCGATTTAATCTTTCGATAAAATTGGATTTTTTCAATTAAATCGGTTTGGTCATAACCCATGTGTAATTTATTCATGTTTAAAAAAAACTATTTATATTGTTTTTATTATACGTGTTAAGCGAAGATTTATATACTTCGATAATTTATTACGATCATAATTACTAATAATGAAGATTGCTTGAGAAGTTAAGGATCGTCTATATTACAATTGTTTGAAAAGAAATTGGAGTGTCATTCGATAGGAGATAAAAAAGGACACAGTGTAGAGGGAGTAAGTGAGTAACAATAAAAGTGAACTGAAAGAACCTTTTCTCTTCTCTCTTTTCTGTCTCCCTTTTCTCTTCCCCTTACCGTCTTTCTCCCTCTTCTCTGCACCTTTACCGGCGGGGCTTCCACCGGTTTTTCCGGTGGAAAGCCCCAATTTCTTTTCTTTATTTTGTTTGATTTGTCTGTTTCAATAATCTCCCTGTGTGGGTAAGGATTTGTATCCTTTAAATTTGTTTCGGATTGTTTTTCTAGATCTACAGCATCGGAGCTTCCGGTTTTCTTTCTTCTTCGATTCAAGCGCAGCTTATTGGATTTCGAGAATTAACCGCCTATCTGTGGTTTCGATTATCAGATCTAAGTTTTTTATTTTTCTTTTGTATTTTTAGGTTATTTTTTATTCGGTTCTTGGGCTTGTATTGTTTTGGGTTCTCTCCGTTGTGAGAGTTTGGATTTCTCTCCTGTGTGAGAGGTTTGTTTTTTCTTCGCTTCTTGATTGTGAGCGGGGTTTTGATTTAATGATGAAATTTCGTATGGAATTACAGTGGTGGTCGATAGCACAAACGATAGCTCCATCGGGACACATTGAAGTGGGTACCGGTAATACAACGAGGATGCACGAAGTGGGTACTTGTATTTGTATATACTTTATCTTCAAAATATCGCTTAACTGTCTCTTCAGGAGAACATGCGATTGCAATTTACAGTTTGTTCGTCTCGATCATTGGTGTAGATGCCGTATGGCTTTTTATTAATGAATTAGCACCTTTGTTCAAAAAAAAAAAAAAGGACACAGTCTAAACAATTTTTAGTCGTCATTTTACCTAAAAATAAACTTAATTGTATATTCAATTAATTCTTAATATTGAAATAATAATTATAATGTTAAGGTAAAGTTTTATAATTGTTTAAATAAATAATATATATATATAATATATATTTATTAGGTATAATTAATTACTAATTAATATGTCATTAAAAGATATTTAATGAACGAAAATAATTTTAATAAAAAAAATAAAAAAAACGAAAATTCAAGAAAAAATTTAAATTTAAATAAAATATTCTACTTAAATTAAAAAGTAAAAGTATAATTTATTTCTTAAAAAGTAAAAGTATAATTTATTTCTTAAAAAGTAAAAGTATAATTCGTAAACACCGAATCCCAATCCCACATGGAGTAGGATTGAGGGAGGACACCGCGTGGAAACCTCTATATATACCCCAATAGTCTTTCCATATACGCACTAATCTTTCAAGCCTCATATTCATTCATTATACATTATACGTAATCTTAATCTAGGGTTTTGAGAAATCACATGAGTCGTATGGCGGAAACAATTTCATTGGATTATTTAGAGGAAGGACTAGAGATGAGTGTCGAGGAAGCTGAGAGGGTCAAGAACGTTGTATTGCGTGATCTGCAAACAGAAAAGAAGCTTTGTCTGGTTCTGGATTTGGATCATACTCTCCTCCACACCAATTTTCGAGGAAAACCAGACCTGTCTCGTTATGAGGGTGATGATATCTACGAATGGAAGGTCATGGGAGATGTGTATTTTACTAAATTGAGGCCTTTTGTTAGAAAGTTCTTGGAAGAAGCAAGTCAGCTGTTCGAGTTGTATGTGTACACAATGGGAACACGCATTTATGCTTCTACAGTTGTTGGCGAGTTTCTTGATCCTGATGGCGTGTATTTTGGTAATAGAGTTATATCGAGGGAGGATTGTACTATTCCAGGGCTTAAGGGACTTGATATTGTGCCTGTCCATCCAAGTGCTGTTGTTATTTTGGATGACACGGAGTGTGTGTGGGAAGGATATTTGGGGAATTTGCTTTTGGTTGAGAAGTATGATTTTTTTCCGCAAGCGGAATTGGATGAAAGTGAAGATGCAGGAGCATTGAGTTGTGCTTTGGAAGTACTTACAAAGCTACACAGCGTTTATTTTGAGTGGTACGATCGTTGTAGGGACTGTGATGTGAGAGAGCTGATTCAAAATCATTGGGAGGAAATTGGCGATGATGAAGGGCAGCAAGGAGTTGGGACGGGGACTTGTTCATCTGATATGGTATGTGGAAAGCGTGCAAGAGTTGATGATGAGCATTCGAGTGTTACTAAGAAGCAAAGGATCGATCTGCTAGCATTCTGATATTTTATTTACGAAGTGGATATGAGAATTTGTTTATATGAAATTTTGGTAGAAACAGGGCATGTAATAGTAATTTACTGAACTTTGATATTTGATTAGTTTCTATTTCTGGGGATTCGATCATATATGTGCTACCAGTTGAAGCCATTTTATAAGACATGGCATGTGGCCTGATAATTTGGGACTGAACTAATTAGAATTATCTGGTCAAATATGCACATCTGCTGTTCTGTCTCAGTATGGAGGATCACTCAGCCTTTTGAATCATTTAGATTTAACAATATATTTATAAAGGAAGAGCATTCTGGACAAGGGAAAATCCTAGAAATCTTTATGGGCTCTGCCTAAAGATTACACCTTATGCAGTATTCTATTAGCTCAAGTGATCGCTTTCTTCTCTGTCATGACCCTTGGATTGCAATGACTCCTCTAATTCATCTCCTAATTTCCTGTTTTCAAACATATTCTCTATTGCCGAATCTTCTACTCTGGCCACTATTAGTTCTATCAACGATGATGGTAACTTGCTTCTTATTAACAACCATGAACATGCCATTCAGTTTAGACTCTCGTATCGAAACAATGGTTCATCAGAATGATGTGATAACTTGGGATGTATGCAACTCCATCTTATCAAGCTCCACACAATCTGGGTTCAGGATTCTAAACAGCCCTCTGGTCATTCATCTCCCTAGCGGGCTAGCATAACTCTCTACTTTGGCACCCTCTTGCGGTTCTAAAGATTTCTTTTGCGATGTGGCTGACATTAAAGGCTAGGCTCCTGACTTTAGCATAATTCATGTCGTGTTGCAACAGTAGTTTAGACCATAGATTTGCCTTATTAGCTATCTGACCTATTTCAGGATATCGTAAAGTCATGAGAAATGCCTCTTGAACCCTGTATTTCCCTTTTCCTTTATATCACAACCTTATATTTACTTGTATTTTTGTTCTTTCAGAATTTGGGAACATCAAAGAACTTGTATTTCCCTTTTCCTTAGGCTTTGCATAGGTCGTTGATTTTGAACTTTTAACTTTTTACTGCGATTGTATGTCAATGTCATCCGGCTTTTGCTTACCATTGTCTGCATTTAGAGTGCACACAGTAAATATTGATTTGTCTAAGATGATGAAAAATAAGGATGTGATAAAGTGGCCACCTTTCCAAAATAGTTGACATCTATTAATTAAGTGTGCTAAGTACATACGAAAAAACTACTAGTTTACTTTCAATTTAAAAAAGCAGCGAGTATTTTCCGGAAAGAAAAAATGATGCAGGGATCGTAAGGATTATACAATGTGGATCAGTTTATATTTGTCTTGTCAGATGGCATTTTTATTAACTATGGATCTGGAAATGTAAAGCATGATTAGCTACATTATCTGATGTAAACAAATCAAACCTTAGATCTTAACAGTAAACATCAACTTTTGTTTTCCTTATTTGTTTACTTTACAAATCAAATTTTAGATTTTTATCGACAGGTTCCACATAAAATCACTTAAAATTAGAATTTTTAAATTATTTAAGGGTTCAAAAATACCATTTTTTTAGATTTTATTATACAAATACCATTTTTTAAATATTTGGCCAAAAATACCTGTCTATTACACATTTCCAAACTAGATATTGCTGTTACGCATTTGATAAATGAGTATCACGTGAAAAAACAAAAAAACAAATTATAAAAATTGAGATACGCATTCCTGGAATGCTAAAAAACAAATTATAAAAATTGAGATACGCATTCCTGGAATGCGTATCACCCTCTCTTTTCAGGTACTACGCATTTCTAGGATGCGTATTACCTTCTGAAAGTTATTCTTTTTTAATTTTTTTTTACAAATTAGCCATTTTTCAAATGCGTAATACTAATACCCATTTTAGAAATGCGTAATAGGCTGGTATTTTTGGTCAAAAATTTAAATTTAGTATTCTTGTCCAAAAGTTAAAAAAACTTGGTATTTTTGTCATTTTTTCATTACTTAATATATTATACTGTAGAACATCATACATTTTGATAGTATATTAATTATAATCAATTATTTTTTGTCAAATTTTTTTTAAAACATATTGTAATGATGAAGTACAAGTCGAATTACGTGAAAAATAATTTATCTTTAATAAAAGTATCTTTTTTTAAAAAATAAAATATTGTGTACGACATTATTATACCATACTATCTAATTGTATATGCATGCTGCAACAAAATTAGAATATAGTGTATTGCAGCAGAACGAATAAATTTCAGTCGTTGATTGCACATAATTCACGATTGAGATTAGTCCTTGTTGATTTGTATTTTTATGAGTTTCGTTCACAGGAAAGGACTGATATCAATTCCAATTCCAAGTCTTTTATCTATTACAGTTCAAAAGTGTGGAAAATAGTCCGTGGGTGTGTGATTATCTACTAATTAATCTAATAAACAAATAAAAAGTATATAATAATTATTAGAGAAAACAATCCAAGAATTAGGATTCTTCAATTGGCTATCATGAATGTCTAATTTGTGTCCCTTGTTTTGTTAAAAACAATCCTTCTAATGTTTATAAAATCCTCTCCCAAGGTAAATTATAGTGCTTACAATTATCGCTTAAACGCCACTCCCGTGGTCATACAAAGTACAACTATAGATTATTACGAACCAAGTATTATCAGTTTCACAATTTGCATATCAATCTCCTGATATAATAATTAAATTGTGTCTATCATATCATGTACTACAATTACAACTCCTCTACCGATTCGTTATAATTCCTAAAGATTAAAATTAAAAGTTCGCGACTGTTCTAATTGTATAAAGTTCTTAATGACCGATTAATAATAACAAGAAAACCACATAATTCATGATTGAGATTAGTCCTAAGTTCTAATTTAATATAAGGTTGTAATATGAACTTAACCCTCTTTATCGTATATAAAATCAAGTTATCAAGTCATAAATAACATTAAAACCCGTGCACTGAAATAATTTCTCATCTGAAATTCTATATAATTATTATATACGTATTGCTAACTAGTGCTTTGTCCCGGATTGTTGTTTCTATTTTTTAAAAAATACTTATCGACGATCCAACCGCACTTATGTCAATATATATCTAATTTAGTGATATTCCCAATATTTTAAAAAATAATAAATTAATTTGGATGGTAAAAGTGGTAGTCAACTATCGATTTGACCTGTACTGCTAACTAGTGCTTTGTCCCGGAATGTTGTTTCTATTTTTAAAAAAATACTTATCGACGATCCAACCGCACTTATGTCAATATATATCTAATTTAGTTATATTCCTAAGATTTTAAAAAATAATAAATTAATTAGGATGGTAAAAGTGGTAGTCAACTATCGATTTGACCTGTACTACTAACTAGTGCTTTGTCCCGGATTGTTGTTTCTATTTTTTAAAAAATACTTATCGACGGTCCAACTGCACATATGTCAATATATATCTAATTTACTGATATTCCCAAGATTTTAAAAAATAATAAATTAATTTGGCATTTTTTCTATTTTTATTTAATTTTTTAATTTATTTTACAAACTACTTAAAAATGGATGGAAACTCAAATAAATATAAATTAGTGAAAATAAGGTAAACTTCATGACAAAATTAGTTAGTATGACTACTTGGTTGTGTATGAATTTTAAATCAAATTTTGAATTTTTTTCGTAATTTTGTTAAATTTATCAAGTAATTCTACAAACTACTTAAAAATGAGGGAAAAATCAAATTATTAAAAAATTAGGTAAGATTCATCACAAAAATAGTTAGCATGAATACTTGGATATGTATAAATTTTAAATTAAATTTTGGATTTTTTTCTATTTTTATTTAATTCTTTGATCTTTATTGATGTGCCGAAAACATGACAATTTAAAATCGCAAGCGCACGATCTCGTTTTAGTATTTATGATTCGATCCACAGGGAATAATATTGATTTCGCAATACTTAATAATTGATTTAATCGAATTAGGACAAGTGGTTTTGACAATTGGATTTATGCTGTCTAATTACCAAATATTAAATGAACCTATTTTTTTTTTTTTTAAAGAAAAGAAAATTATTATTCTACTTTTGAACTAATTAATTAACATTGAAAAGAACAAAACTAATTTATTATTAAAATTTAAAAATTCGAATTTAACTAATTAAAATCAAACTAGAATGAAATATTTTTTTTTATATTTTTATATATATATTTTTAAAATTTTTAATACTTAATTTCTAAGAAAAATTAATCTAATTTAAAAGAAAATTTTATTTAAAGTAATTTTATTTTACCTAGTTAAAAATTAAAAGAACAGGAACTAATAGTAAACCAACAACAGCTCTAAAACAGGACAAAGACGTGGTAAGATCAAGCCATAAACTCAGAATCTTAGAAACATAGCGCAAGAACAGAAAACAGGAACCCAGGGCCGAACTCTAACAGCAAGATACTCAGACATCGACGAACAACATCTCAAAATGTAATACTAAATTCTGCAATCAAACTCAGCACATAAATGTGAACAAAACGATGTGATACATCAAACTCGGAACTCGGTTATCAATTAACTCGGCAATTATCAACAAAATCTTGGAAAAGAACTCGACTTTACAAAACAAAGACAATATCAATCGACAGAACCAAATTTGACTTAACCAAAATGCAAAACCCAATCGACTTAACCAAACTCAACAATAAACAGAACAAGTCGCATAGAACAATTTCTCAGCAAACATCCTAACAAGAGTAACTTGGAAAATAAAACAGCGATTGGGTTTGGGTTTGATGCGAGGTTCGAAGAGGGGAGTGAGGGGAAGGAGATCGAAGTAAAGAAAAGGAAGAGAGGTGAAGGAGAGGTGGGTTGAAGCTTTTTTCGTGGGGAGAAGGGCGAAGAGAAAAAAAACAAGAAACAAAATGATCGGGCTGGGTTTGGAGATTTGGTCGAAGAAAAAGAGGCAGGGGAGGGATTTTGTTCGTGGGAAAGAGAGAGAGAGAGAGATAGAGAGAGAGAGAGAGAGAGAGAGAGAGGAGGGTGAGATTAGTTTGTATGAAGAAGAACAAGAACCGGAAGGTTTTGCAGGAAGATGGAGGAAGAATGGAAAACAAGAGCTGCAGAAAACAAAACCGAAACTTTTGTGATATTTTTTTTTTCTACTGCTTCGACTTAAATCCAAAACAAACTGACACAAAAAATAAATAACGAAACTAAAATTAATATTTTTTGTAATTTTTTTTTTTAAATCAAAAATGAAAATAAAATGATTAACTAGAAAATTAAACTTACACTTAAGATGAAGATTTGAAATTAAAATTGCCCACAATAAAAGGGAAATTTAAAGGGGCAAAATTAATATTAAAACGAAAATTAGCATTACGAAAAAAAACAAATCCTTTAAATCGATACTTTCAATCCCAAGTGGTTAGCGTTGCTACTTTATCCACCCGAGAATTTACGAAAATAACGAAATAAAGAACAAGGAGAGAAATGAAAGTGAAGTGCAATAAATTAAATGAAACTTGAAATTTGCATAAAAATAAAGAGTGTTTACAAGTAGAAAAAATAATAATATTATAACTATAATTTTTGGAGATGAACTAATACAACATAATTCTAGTATGTAAGGTAATGGTTGTGTACAAGTGAAGAATTGAAGCCTATTTATAGGAAAATTTTAGGGTTTTAGGTAGGTGTGGGTGAATCTTGGCCCTTGATTTAGTTTAGTGTTGGCTAAATCTTGGCCATCCATTTTGTTTGGTGAAAATATGCACCACCCCCCCTTGCTTTTTCTTTTCTTCTTGTTTTGGTCCTTCTTCTTTCTTCTTTTGTCATTCCTTGACATTTATTTCTTTATTCTGACATTTCTTCATTTTTTCTCGATTTTCCTGAAATGCAACAAAATAATTTATTAAAATACGAATTCAAACAATAAATAGGCAATAAAAATATGCAAAAATATGCACTTATCAAATGCCACCATACCTATCTTTTGCTCGTCCTCGAGTAAAACACAAAGAAAAATGCAGAATGAAAAACCTATACTCACTGTCGTAGGAATCACGGGTAATTTTAGGTTTACCAACCCGTTAAACCTATAGACGATCTCTACAGGAGGAGTGTTGTCTCCTAAGGGTTTACAGAAGATATACCCATAAAATCTTTGAGATAAATCAGCAAGTATCCAACTTTCCTCTTTTACTCTAGCTTTCATTGGTGTCAACAAAACAATTTTGTAGGAAAATATATGCCTTAAAGATTATTCTAATAATAGCCAAGTTATAGGTTCCCACAATCCACATGATTAGACTAAAAATTTACAAAAAATCCCAAGGTGTGTAGTGAATTTAAGGCCTTTTGATGGATTAACTGCATACGAACATTTTCTCTTTTTCAACCAATATTGAACTGACCCAATCTCTATCAAAACAAGGTTCTAGCCAAACTTCACGCTCTTAGTAGTTAGACCGACTGTGCAATGGTTGAGGTCCCAAAAGACTTTTGCATCAATACCCATTTAGCGAGTTTTAGGTCAACAATCCCAGATCACAAAGGACCTTAGGTTGCTAGGCACAAAGTCCCCTCGGACTTACTTACTCGGGTTATTAATGAGCCCAACCTAGCCGATTTCCCTACTAAGAATTTATTATTACAAAATTACACTAGCACTCAACAATTACAAACATTTATTGACTCTTTTTCTTTCCTTTCTTTTTTTTTTTCTCTTTTTTTTTTCTTTTTTTTTTGACACTATAGGAACCAAATTTCGCAAAGGTTTGATTCGACATTGTTCTAACATGTGGGTTCTCTCTCAGGTATCGAATAACATTCCTATGCAATTTTTCCATCAAAAGTCTCGTGCAAATGTGCCGTCTTGGTCTTTTAAGCAAAAATTTGTTCGACACAAGTTTCATGAGGAAAACCTTACCTGACTACGTTCAAATTATCTAAAGGCATTATACATATAATTTTCGAAAAATAGTTAACACCAACTAGTTCTAGAATTTAAAGAGTGGGAAGGACAACTAAGCTAAAATATCTCTATTTTTGGATTTTTAAAATTTTTAATTTTTTTGGATTTTTCAATTTTATGTATTTACACTAAAACCCTCCCCCATACCTAAATCATGCATTGTCCTCAATGTATGGAAAATGCAAGATAAATGACAAGGGAGAATGGTGAGAAAATACCTGATAAGGATGAAAGAGAGTTTACAATTACCTACTGAAGAAACTTACTTGATTCATGGATCGATGAGGTAGATAACCTCTTCCTCAGGATCAATTGGCAGCTCTAAAAATGGTTTGAGTCTTTGCCCATTAACTTTAAATATATCACCATTTTTAGGATTTTCAATTTCAACAGCACCGTGAGGAAAAACGACCATAACAACATAAGGACCTTCCCACCGGGATCTCAATTTCCCGGGAAACAAATGAAGCCTCGAATTGTACAAAAGAACTTTTTGACCAGGAGAAAAAGATTTTCTCAAAATAGATTTATCATGAAAAAGCTTAGTTCTTTGTTTATAGATTTTAGCGTTCTCGTAGGCTTCATTTCTCAACTCCTCGAGTTCAGACAATTGCAACTTCCTATGACTACCAGCGATTGGTAAGTCAAAATTCAACTCTCGAATGGCCCACATGGCCCTATGTTCGAGCTCAACGGGCAAGTGACAGGCCTTTCCAAAGACAATCTGATAAGGGGACATGCCTAAAATGGTTTTAAAAGCGGTCCGATAGGCCCACAAGGCATCTATCAACTTAGTTGACCAATCCTTCCTATTCGAGTTGATAGTCTTTTCTAAAATTTGCTTAATTTGAAGATTCGAGACTTCAACTTGCCCACTAGTCTGAGGATGGTAAGGGGTGGCTAGACAATGAGTTATTGAGTACTTTTTCAGAAGAGACTCAAATTGACGATTCTTGAAGTGCTTGCCTTGGTCACTAATGATAGCCCTAGGTGTACCGAAACGAGAAAAGATATTCTCTTTGAGGAATTTAAGAGCGACCTTGTTATCATTGGACTTAGTAGCAATGGCTTCCACCCACTTAGACACGTAATCGACCGCTAACAGAATGTAGAGGTTGCCAAAGGAACTAGGAAAAGGGCCCATAAAATCGATACCCCATACATCAAAAATCTCAATGATTAAGATGGGGCTCATTGGCATCATGTTTCTCCTAGTGATCTTTCCTAATTGTTGACACCTATTACACGCGGCACAGTATTCAGCAGCATCCTTGAACAAAGTAGGCCAATAAAAACCGCTTTGGAGGATTTTAGCGGCTGTTTTCTTAGCACTAAAATGCCCTCCACAGGCTTGGTCATGGCAGAAAGAAAGGATATTCTTGAATTCATGATTTGGGACACACCTCCGAATGATTTGGTCGGGACAGTATTTAAAGAGATACGGGTCATCCCAAAAGAAGTGTTTGACCTGTGAGAAAAATTTCGATCTATCCTGAGAGGACCAATGAGAAGGAATGTCACCGGTTGCAAGATAGTTGACAATATCGGCGAACCAAGGGGGAGTAGAGATGGACAGAAGTTGTTCGTCCGGAAATGATTCGTTTACAGGAGAGTCGATGGTGGACTCCACTATCAAGCGGGAAAGATGATCGGCGACAACATTCTCAGAACCCTTCTTATCCCGAATTTCTAGGTCAAACTCTTGAAGCAAGAGAATCCACCTAATCAATCGGGCTTTAGAGTCTTTCTTAGAGAATAGATAACGAAGAGCAGCATGGTCGGTGTAGACAATGATTTTCGAACCGATAAGATAGGACCGAAACTTGTCGAGAGCAAAGACTACGGCTAGAAGTTCCTTTTCGGTGGTAGAATAATTAAGTTGGGAATCATTCAAAGTCTTGCTAGCGTAGTAAATGACATGGGGCATCTTATCGATTCGTTGCCCTAAAACGGCTCCTACCGCATAATCAGAAGCGTCACACATCAACTCGAAGGGGAGATTCCAATCTGGAGATCGAATGATTGGGGCAGAAGTCAATTCTTTCTTAAGATGCTCAAAAGATTGTAAACAATCGCTATTAAAATCGAATTTGACATCCTTCCCGAGAAGATTGGTTAAGGGTCTAGCCTTCTTGCTAAAATCCTTAATGAAACGCCTATAAAAACCCGCATGGCCTAGGAATGAACGAATGGCTTTGACCGACTTGGGTGGGGGTAGATTTGCAATGAGGTCAACTTTGGATTTATCGACTTCTATCCCCTTTTTAGAAATTTTATGACCAAGCACGATCCCTTCCTTAACCATGAAATGACATTTCTCCCAGTTGAGAACGAGGTTGGTTTCTTTACACCTTTTTAAAACTAACTCAAGATGGTTTAGGCACTGGTGAAAAGACGAACCAAAGATGGAAAAGTCATCGATAAAGATCTCGAGAAAATCCCCTACCATGTCAGAAAAGATGCTCATCATGCATCTTTGGAAAGTGGCTGGAGCAGTGGTTAGACCAAATGCTAAACGTCGATAGGCAAAGGTTCCAAAGGGACATGTGAAAGTGGTCTTTTCTTGGTCTTCGGGAGCAATGGGAATTTGAAAATAGCCAGAATAACCATCTAGAAAACAATAGAACGAATGACCAGCTAACCTTTCTAACATTTGATCGATAAAATGCAAAGGGAAATGGTCTTTTCTAGTGGCAGAATTGAGTTTCCTATAGTCTATGCACACCCTCCACCCATTTTGAATACGGGTGGGTACTTGCTCATCATTCTCGTTGGTGACAACGGTAATGCCAGACTTCTTCGGAACTACTTGAATGGGGCTGACCCAAGAGCTATCAGAAATGGGATAAATGATCCCATTATCGAGACAGTTAAGAATTTCTTTTCGAACGACTTCCATCATGGTGGGGTTCAGACGCCGTTGAGGATCTCGAACGGGTTTTGCATCATCAACTAAGTGAATTCGATGTTGGACAATGGCCGGACTAATTCCTTTAATATCAGAGATACTCCAACCTATGGCCTCCTTATGTTCTCTAAGTACCCTAACAAGCTCATCCTCTTGTGAATCGGTCAAATCAGAGGCGATAATAACGGGAAGAGACTCGTTAGGACCTAAAAAGGCGTACTTAAGAGTGTCGGGAAGAGGTTTGAGTTCTAAATCGGGCGGCGTTGACTCAACGGGTTCATGAGTTTCGAGAAGAGATAGGGGAGATGGTGCAACATCATGATTATTTGTAGGAATGGTGGATTCTAACATTTGGTTGACCTCATTTGTATATTCGGAAACATCCCAGTTTTGCCCAAAGTGGTTTAAACAAAAATCAAGAGCATCGTTAGGGTTCATGAAATTTTGATCAACTATTTCATTAATGAAATTAACATTTATAGGTTGATCATGAAAATCATCGGGTTGTTTCCCAACATGAAAGATATTGAGGTCAATGGTCATGTTCCCGAACGATAGTTTCATCAATCCATTCCTACAATTAATCAAAGCATTCGAAGTGGCTAGAAACGGACGTCCTAGAATGACGGGAATTTGGTATGTCGGATTCTTAACCGGTTCGGTTTCTAGTACCACAAAGTCAACAGGAAAGACGAAATCTCCAACTTTAATTAGCACGTCCTCGATGATCCCCTTAGGAATTTTGATTGATCTATCTGCTAATTGAAGGGTAACATTCGTCTTTTGAAGTTCTCCTAACCCTAGGGTTTGGTAGACAGAAAATGGAAGCAAGTTCACACTAGCGCCTAAATCGAGTAACGCCTTGTCCACAAAAGAATAACCTATGACACATGAAATTGTGGGACAACCGAGGTCCTTATATTTCACGGGAATCTGGTTAGAAAGAATTGAGCTCACTTGAGAGGTCAAAAAGGCTTTCTTAGGGACTTGGGTGGTTCGCTTATGAGTGCACAACTCTTTTAGACATTTCGCATAAGAGGGAATTTGTTGAATCGCGTCTAAAAGAGGAATGTTGACTTTAACTTGCTTAAAAACCTCTAGGATCTTGTCTAATTGAGCAGTTTGCTTATTAGAGACGAGGCGTTGTGGGTAAGGAGCCTTTGGTTTATAGACTTGTTCTTCGGGAACGGGCTCCGAGGTTGTTCCACTCGAAGAAGATGGCTGACTAGAAGAGACGGGAATCGGAGTTTGATCAGAAGGATCGAGAATAGGTGTCGGTGCAACGTTTGATTCTTCTTCCTCTTCGGGGGATTCGACTCCTACTCGATTATCAACTTGCTTTCCGGATCTCAGGGAAATGATAGCATGCACATTGTCAGGAGGTCTTTGATTAATAGGAAACTTAGGGTTGACCTCAGCCTGACTTGGAAACTTATTCTTCTCACGCTCGTGGATGGCGCTAGCTAATTGGCTCACTTGTACCTCTAACTTAGATATGGCTTGGGTGCTAGCATTTAAGATCTGCCTATCTTGAGTCATGGTTTGCATGAAAGTTTGTTGCGATTGAGCCAAATTAGTGGTGGTTTTTAGAAGCGCGTCGAGACTTTTCTCCAACGATGTAAGTCGCTTATCCGACTCAGAAAAACCGGGAGGGTGGGAAGGAGCTTGAGTCGGATAAGGAGCAAGATTTTGAGGGGAGAAAGAATTCGCGTGAGGTTTATGAAAAACAGGTGGTTGAGATTGGAAGTTTTGGAACGAAGGAGGTTGATTTTGGAATTGTGCGGGGTGAGATTGTTGACCTTGACCTTGATTCCAAGAAAAGTTCGGGTGATTTTTCCAACCGGGGTTATAAGTAGGAGCATAAGGATCATTTCGAGGACCCGATTGGAACATCACATTGACTTGCTGAAAGTCTTGAGGATTTTGTATCCCTTGACTGGTTGAGTTAAAATTTGAGCACATGGATACTTGGGAAGGGGACCCGTTGGTTTCTAAGGCTTCTAACCGTCGAGTAAGAGTGGCTAATTTAGCCTCGGTCGCAATAGAGTTACCAACTTGATGTAGCCCTCTTTGATGCATGGTAGCTATTGAATCGTTTGATTTCTCGGGCTCTCGAGTGGGCTCCCTAGTTGATTCCCACAGCATAGTCTTTTCCGCGAACTCTTCGAAGAATTCCCATCCCGCGTCCTCGTCTTTCTCCATGAACTTCCCTTGGCACATAGATTCCAACAATGCGGTTGTTGAACCATCTAAGGCCTCGTACACAATCTTACAGAGCCTCCATTTTTCGATTCCGTGGTGGGGACATTGGGATAAAAGATTTTTAAAGCGATCAAAACACGTCCAAAATGGTTCGTTGAGTTTTTGACGGAATTGATTAATCTCATTAGTGAGTTTCGTAGTCTTATGGCTTGGAAAGAATTTTTTTAGAAAAATGACTACGAAACCCTCCCACGTGGAAATCGAATTGACAGGTAGACTATACAACCATTTTTTTGCATTATCTTTTAGAGCGAAGTTGATTAGTCTAAGTCGTATGGAGTCCTCGGAAAGTTGTTGGAGTTTTTGTAAAGCGCAAACTTCCTCGAATTCATGTAGAAAAAGATAAGGATCCTCACCGTCACTCCCGCGAAAATTAGGTAACATCTAATTTGATGACCTTTGATTTCGAAATTGTTAGCACTTACGGGAGGTAGGGTGATGCAAGAGGGTTGGGCTGATCTGGTGGGGTAACAACGATCCTTTAACGAAACTGCCATGGTTACTATAGGGTCAAGAATTTCTACAGGTTCGGATTCTGAAGAGGATGAACACTCAATTGGTCTCACTAACCTAGCAGAATTATCTCTAACTCAAGTAGTGCGCATGAACAGGAAGAAAACACTTAGCAAAAAATTCGAGAAAAATTAAGCACACAAAATAAAGGGTGAAAAATCAAAAGAAAGATCTAACCTAGGTTTCCCTAAATAACGTTAAGACACGCTAAAAATTCCGTAAATTAAGAATTATTCAGACCGATTCGGCCAGATTAGAGCAGGCATTGCCAAGAGGCCAAACTCGTCACTTAGACACCAAATCTTAACAGCCAGGCGAACCTTAGACACTGAAGGTCGTGAATAAGTCTTAATTACGTTTATTTTTAGGCACCTTTCTAATTTGAACGTGAAATCCTAGGGGCAAACGTCTAATTAATGTAACAAACAACGATATATATACAAAACTATAAACAATTATGGATGCTTACACTACGTGTTTTAACTAAAAGAAAGAAGAAATTTAACGTACCTTTGGGTCCTCCAGCAATCACCACAATTTATAAGGCACGAAAAATTAAAAACAAGGAATAAAAATCTAGATGATGTGTCCTAAGTGATTAAATGCATGATGCAACAAGTGTGTATTTACAAATAATTTTTTTTTTTTTGATTTTTTTGATCTTTTGATTTTTTTTCTTTTTTTTTTGATTTTCTAAAAAAATGAAAAGCGGGAGATACGGGTTACCGAAGCACGCTTCCAGAAATTCCAATTTTTCCACGCTCCGAGAGAATAGTCCCGAAATTTCACACTTTCCTGAGAAAAAAAACGAAATATAAAAAAATTAAGGCAAGAAATAAAACTAATCCGAAAAATTAAATATTAAGGTGTGAAAAATAATTAGATCCCCGGCAGCGGCGCCAAAAACTTGATGTGCCGAAAACATGACAATTTAAAATCGCAAGCGCACGATCTCGTTTTAGTATTTATGATTCGATCCACAGGGAATAATATTGATTTCGCAATCCTTAATAATTGATTTAATCGAATTAGAACAAGTGGTTTTGACAATTGGATTTATGCTGTCTGATTACCAAATATTAAATGAACCTATTTTTTTTTTAAAAGAAAAGAAAATTATTATTCTACTTTTGAACTAATTAATTAACATTGAAAAGAACAAAAATAATTTATTATTAAAATTTAAAAATTCGAATTTAACTAATTAAAATCAAACTAGAATGAAATATTTTTTTTATATTTTTATATATATATTTTTTAAAATTTTACTACTTAATTTCTAAGAAAAATTAATCTAATTTAAAAGAAAATTTTATTTAAAGTAATTTTATTTTACCTAGTTAAAAATTAAAAGAACAGGAACTAATAGTAAACCAACAACAGCTCTAAAACAGGACAAAGACGTGGTAAGATTAAGCCATAAACTCAGAATCTTAGAAACATAGCGCAAGAACAGAAAACAGGAACCCAGGGTCGAACTCTAACAGCAAGATACTCAGACATCGACGAACAACATCTCAAAATGTAAGACTAAATTCTGCAATCAAACTCAGCACATAAATGTGAACAAAACGATGTGATACATCAAACTCAGAACTCGGTTATCAATTAACTCGGCAATTATCAACAAAATCTTGGAAAAGAACTCGACTTTACAAAACAAAGACAATATCAATCGACAGAACCAAATTTGACTTAACCAAAATGCAAAACCCAATCGACTTAACCAAACTCAACAATAAACAGAACAAGTCGCATAGAACAATTTCTCAGCAAACATCCTAACAAGAGTAACTTGGAAAAACAGCGATTGGGTTTGGGTTTGATGCGAGTTCGAAGAGGGGAGTGATGGGAAGGAGATCGAAGTAAAGAGAAGGAAGAGAGGTGAAGGAGAGGTGGGTTGAAGCTTTTTTCGTGGGGAGAAGGGCGAAGAAAAAAAAAAAACAAGAAATAAAATGATCGGGCTGGGTTTGGAGATTTGGTCGACGAAAAAGAGGCAGTGGAGGGATTTTGTTCGTGGGAAAGAAAGAGATAGAGAGAGAGAGAGAGAGAGAGAGAGGAGGGTGAGATTAGTTTGTATGAAGAAGAACAAGAACAGGAAGGTTTTGCAGGAAGAATGGAAAACAAGAGCTGCAGAAAACAAAACCGAAACTTTTGTGATATATTTTTTTTTTGTCTACTGCTTCGACTTAAATCCAAAACAAACTGACACAAAAAATAAATAACGAAACTAAAATTAATATTTTTTGTAAAAAAATTTTTTAAATCAAAAATGAAAATAAAATGATTAACTAGAAAATTAAACTTACACTTAAGATGAAGATTTGAAATTAAAATTGCCCACAATAAAAGGGAAATTTAAAGGGGCAAAATTAATATTAAAACGAAAATTAACATTACGAAAAAAAAAACAAATCCTTTAAATCGATACTTTCAATCCCAAGTGGTTAGCGTTGCTACTTTATCCACCCGAGAATTTACGAAAATAACGAAATAAAGAACAAGGAGAGAAATGAAAGAGAAGTGCAAGAAATTAAATGAAACTTGAAATTTTCATAAAAATAAAGAGTGTTTACAAGTAGAAAAAAAATAATATTATAACTATAATTTTTGGAGATGAACTAATACAACATAATTCTAGTATGTAAGGCAATGGTTGTGTACAAGTGAAGAATTGAAGCCTATTTATAGGAAAATTTTAGGGTTTTAGGTAGGTGTGGGTGAATCTTGGCCCTTGATTTAGTTTAGTGTTGGCTAAATCTTGGCCATCCATTTTGTTTGGTGAAAATATGCACCACCCCCCCTTGCTTTTCCTTTTCTTCTTGTTTTGGTCCTTCTTCTTTCTTCTTTTGTCATTCCTTGACATTTATTTCTTTATTCTGACATTTCTTCATTTTTTCTCGATTTTCCTGAAATGCAACAAAATAATTTATTAAAATACGAATTCAAACAATAAATAGGCAATAAAAATATGCAAAAATATGCACTTATCATTTATTCCTATTTTTATTCAATTTTTTAAAACTGACACCCGCAATGTTTCATTGTGGGCACCCGCAATGAAACATAGAAGACGTTAATTTCAAATATAAAAAGCAGTAAAAATGTGAAATTACGTTTTGACCCTCTGAAATACTGCCGCAATGATACAAAGCAGAAAAATGGAAATCTGAACTTACTTTTTTACCCTTAATGCTGTCACAGGTAAACATTGCGGTATCCTCTTACAGCCGCAATGAGCTATTGCGGTAGCCGCATGACCCGGTTTAACCCGAATTAAACCCGTTTCCCCTTTATTCATTCTGCAAAACACTTCAAGGCGATTGAGGTGATTTCCGCGTGATTTTCACACAGATCATCTCATCTCCTCTCATCTCCTCCTCTAAGGTATCCCTTTACGTATGCAGACACAATACGGACATATACACACACACGCGCGCACTACTATATACATTGCTACGTTTGATTCGTTTTTAACTGTGGGTGGTGCTTATTTGCTTCGTTTTAGTTAAAATCATGAATTAAATCGAATTATTAGGGTTCATAGTTCGAATTTTACCCATTTTTGGTTTGAAATTAGGGCTTTTACCCTCAATTGAGTTGAAATTAGGGTTTCTCATCTTCAATTAGGTTGAATTAGTTCGAATTGCCTATTTTAAAATTATGATTCAAATTATTATCCGAATTTTTATTAAAATTATGAATTAATTCGAATAATTAGGGTATATAATAAAGAAATTATAATTATAAATTATTTTATAATTATAAAAAATTGTGCTGTGCATGCTTCATTTTTTTGGATGGAATAAGATCTGTTGAAGACGGTTTCATGAATGTGACGTTCATTAAGGATCGACCGAAGCAACAAGGCGGCTCTGATTGTGGCATGTACGTTTGCAAGTATATGGATGCTATACTTGGCGGCAAATCATTGAAAGACGCAAGGTGGGACCCTGTACATGATGTTTTTACTTTCCGGTATCGCATAGCTTGGGAGCTTTTTAAAGGGGAAGCGCGGAGATGACTACTGCTAGGTTACAAGAGAGGAAATTAGTTAGACGTATGGTTGTTGTTAGTTTATTTGAAACAGGTTTGAAATATGTATGGAAAGTAGTAAAAACAGACTACTTATTGCAATTTATTTTGTAGTCTGTTTTTACTGGGTAGAAGAAACAACAAGCAGGCCCTTTGAAAAAAAACAATTACTTGTCGTAATGACTCATTGCGGCACCCACAAGGACTCATTGCGGAAGCGAAATTTTTTTTTTTTGCAGTTTCTTTCCTGTTTTTCGAATATTTGAAAAAACAATTAACTATAAATATTTTAAGTTACATATATATATATATATATATATATATTTGAATTTTAAATTAAATATTTCAAATTTTTTAAGAATTTTAAGTTACATATTTGGAAAAAATTATTTTTTCATTTTTCTCGAATTTGAAATTAAATATTTAGAAAAAAATATTTGGAATTCGTTTGGCATTCATATATGATTGCTTAATTTAATTGAAAGATGTGACATTCCTGGACGAGTGGGTTAATGTGAATCGAAACTTTGCAGTTAAGCGTGCTTGGGCTAGAGCAATCTAAGATGGGCGACCCCCTATGAAGTCGTTTTTTTCAATTCTTTCAGAATAATTTTTTTTTAAGTTTTGCTCATAAAAATGAGCTTATTATTTTTTTCAAAATGTAAAATAAGGGTTTTCAATTTCCCTAGAATATTTGGATTAAAATATAATTTAATTATTTTTTAAAATTTTAAATGGAATATTTGAAAAAAGAGATGAATTAATCAGTTTTTTCGAATTTTAAATTCAAAATATGGAAGAAAATAGTTTTTCATTTTTCTCCAATTTTAAGTTAATTATTAGGAATAAAATATAATTTAATGACTTTTTTCCTAATTTTAAATGAATATTTGAAAGAAATAGTTTTATTATTTTTATTAGTAGGAGTCTCTACCTGACGCTTGTGGGACATTATGCTGAGGTAGGTTACCGCATTGAGACATTGCGGCAGTCATGCTATTGCCGCTTTGCGTCATTGCACAATTTTACACAATTTTCAATGTGTTCAAATTACATTCCCAAAATTCAAATGTTATTTTCAAATTATAATTTTATCATTTTTTTTTTCAAATTTTAAGTTAAATATTTGTAACCATACATACACAATTCCCAAAATTTTCAAATTACATTACTAAGATTCAAATGTTAATTTCAAGTTAAATTTAATTTTGAATTTAAAGGTTGAATAGGTTGTAAATTTAAAAAAATTCTCTATAAATACTCACCCTAAATTATCATTTTTTTTCGAATTTTAAGTGGAATATTTGGGGAAAAAATAATTTTAACATTATTTTCGAATTTCAACTTAAATATTTGGAAAACATTAGAGTTACCATTTTTCCCCAATTTTAAATAAAATATTGTATAATTTTTTCATTTTTTTCAAATTTTAAATTATATATTTGTAAATAAATAATAAAATTATTTTTTTTTTAAAATTGCAATATGAGTGAATTTCGTTTGAGAAACATATATTAATTGTTTATTGATATGACAGATGTGGCATTTTTGATCGAGTGAAGTTATACGTTTGAAAAGTAGGAAGTTAAGCGTGCTTGGGTTCGAGCAATTTTAAGATGGGGACCCCCTGGGAAGTCCATTTTTTTCAATTCGTTCCAAATTTTTTTACATGTTTTGCTTGAGATTATTATTTTTTTAAAAATGTAAAATGAGATTTTTTCCATTTTTCTCGAATTTTTCCTGGGATATTTGGAATAAAATATAATTTTATCATTTTTTGGAATTAAATACAGTTTTATTCGATTGCCGCAATGAGACTCTTCGGTAACCATTGCAAGACGTTGTCCTGACGTCATGCTTAGGTAATCTACAGCAATGACCCATTGCGGAAGCTGTAACCATACATACACAATTCCCAAAATTTTCAAATTACATTCTCAAGATTCAGATGTTAATTTCAAGTTAAATTTTATTTTGAATTTAAAGGTTAAATAAGCTGTAAATTCAAAAAAAATTCTCTATAAATACTCATCCAAAATTATCATTTTTTTCAAATTTTAACTGTAATATTTTGAAAAAAATAATTTTATCATTATTTTCGAATTTTAACTTAAATATTTGGAAAAAATTAGAGTTACCATATTTCCCCAATTTTAAATAAAATATTGTACGATTTTATCATTTTTTTCAAATTATAAATTAAATATTGGTAAATAAATAATAAAATAATTTTTTTTAAAAAAATTGCAATATGAGTGAATTTCGTTTGAGAATCATATATTAATTGTTTATTGAAATGACAGATGTGGCATTCCTGGCTGAGAGGAGTTATACGTTTGAAAATTAGGAAGTTAAATGTGCTTGGGTTGGAGCAATTTTAAGATGGGCGACCCCCTAGGAAGTCCATTCTTTTTAATTCATTCAGAATTTTTTTACATGTTTTGCTCATAAACATGAGCTTATAATTTTTTTAAAAATGTAAACTGAGATTTTTATATTTTTTCTCGAATTTTTCCTGGGATAGTTGGAATAAAATATAATTTTTATCATTTTTTCGAATTATATACAATTTTATTTGATTGCCGCGATGAGATACTGCGGTAACCATTACAAGACGTTGTCCTGACGTCTTGCTTATGTAATCTGCCGCAATGACTCATTGCGGAAGCTGTAACTTTACACAGTTTCCACCGTTTTCAAATTACATTCCCAAGATTAAAATGTTGATTTCAAGTTAATTTTATTTTGAATTTAAAGGTTGAATAGGTTTCAAATTCCAAATTTTTTCTCTATAAATACTCATCCTAAATTATCAACCTAAGTTATCATTATCATATCCTAGTTTTACAATTTTCTATCTAGCAACAAAGAGTAAGTCATGCATGCCAAAAATGAGAATATGGCTACTTTAAAAACAAAGTTGAAAGAAGCCAAGGTAGAGATCAAAGTTATGGAAGACAAGATCGTTGATCTGGAGGTTATGGTGGAGGATCTCGAAGAAGCCTTGAAAGAGGCTTACATGGAAATTAATTATTTAAAGAAATTGTACGGTCACGGAGATGAATATCCGTAGACGGAGATAAAAAAAATTGTATTTTGATGTTTTCCGCCCCTCCCAAGTTATTATTAATGAAATAAAATCTTGTTTTGATGTTTATTCTAAGAATTTTGTATTATTGGCTAAAAATGTATCTCCAATTCAAATAACAAAAATACTTCAAGTTAAATGTGAACTAAAATATGTCTTTTTACCGTTTATTCGAATTAAAAAAAAAGTTTTTGGTAAATTCGAATTAAAAAAAAATCTTAAAATTTGGAATAAAAAATAATTTTATCATATTTTCCGAATTTTAAATTAAATATTTGGAAAAAATTAATTTTCCATTTTTCTCAAATTTTAAATTAAATATTTGAAATAAAGTATATTTTCATCATTTTTTTCGATTTTTAAATGAAATAGTTGTAAATAGATAATAAAAATACTGGGTTAAGAACAGGGGAAAACAGGGGAGGAGAGAGAATAGCTACTGCATTCTCGATTGCCGCATTATGTTAGGTCCAAAATAGTTTGTAGAAGGGGGGTTGAATGCAAACTATATCGTTTAATCGAATTTGCTCTTTTCTTAAAAATATTAAATCAAGAACAAATTGATGCGGAATAAACCGAATACTTATATTCAAGTTAAATATAAAATTTATATTAACTTGATTGGGTGTGTCTAAATACACGGGTACAAATTACAAGGTTTGATGACCAAACTAATTATTACAAATTCTATAGAAAATTCGACATGAACTTTTCTATATTTGTAATAAAAAGATCGAATGCTAAAAAGCAATTCGAGAGATAAGTTCTAGGGAACTTAATCCGCTAGATAGTTCCTATAGTACAAGTAAACTATTTCTAGTGGTTTAGATTGAACGATACAAGCTAGAAATAATTTACAAGAATTTATTTGAAGCTCAGACTCTCTTGGTCTCTCTTTCTCTCTCGGCTCTGTCTGTTTTTGGAGAGGAGTGAAGATATGAAGATGTATGTCTCTCTTTTTTCTGGCTGCTGGCTTCTGTCTGTTTTTATATCACAGCCATAGTCATATTGCTTTGTTTCAACTAATATAACAATCAGTTAACAATAATATGACATTCGGTATGACTATCCGCTACAAGTAATATGACATTCTCTTCCAATATAACTTTCGGTATGACTATCCTTAATACTTGATATGACAGTCTGTTGAACTAGATATGACAATCCATCCCAATATAACTTGCGGTATAACTATCTCTTTGAATGAGATATGACTATCCAGTTGAGATAATATGACCGTCCAATCCAACATCTTGATATGACTATTCTCTTGAACTGAATATGACAATCCAATAATCATATTCTTTTCTTTTGATGGATATAACTTTCGCTTTTCTTCTTTAACAACCAAGTCGACACAAGCATTTCTCTTGAATTATTTAAACAAACAATTATGTTTGTTTACTCGTTTTATAAGTACGGGTTCCGTAGAAATGCTTTTTAATTCGCACAGCTTCTAATCTTTAATTAATAAATAATTATTTAATTCAGAAATTATAAAAATAAATGTCTAATATTATTAGATATTTATAAATATAATTATCTAATTAAATAAAATATTTATTAATATAAATAAATCTTTAAGCTCTAAGTTGCGGTTACCTGAGGGTCTCGAACCGGACTCCTTTTGCTTAACAAAAAATATATCAATTCCAACCGGGATTCCAGCTTTAAGAATATATCACTTTCCATTCTATTGTGATAATTCTATTTTCTCATAACCCGTCCAGGTGTAAGCTACGGTCTCTTGAGAATCTGAAACCGGACTCTTTTTGCTTAACAAAAAATACAACAATTCTAACCGGGGTTTCAGCATTAAGAATATATCACTTTGCCTTTCTTTGTGATAAATCTTTTTCTTCACAGCCAGTCCACTTGATAGTAAAATCCTTGTGGTTAATTAATTTAGCACTTCTGTTGCTTGCACAATGATTCTTTCATATACCAGTCTTGATAGCTTGAACCACTGAAGTTAATGACGAACAACCACTGTTTAATGTTGACACTCGATGCACGGTCTGGTTCATGAGTGACTAACCGCAATGACTGTTCTTCATATATTGACTTTAAAGTTGTGGTTCATGTCTTCCTTTTCTTCACTCTTTTTAAAATAATCTGTATTCTGCCACTGTAGGAACCTCTTGTCACTATAAATAGAATCCACTGTCTTGATTACTCCACTGATGCTTGATCAACTGAATGAACTTCTTCAAGTGTAGTATACCTCAAAACGGTAGATTGACTTTGTCTTCTTTCTCTTGACAGTTATGCATTTGAGATCCCTGTGACATTACATATACTATTTACTATTACATTCTTGTTTTAGTTGAGTTGAATCCTCGAAATACAAATAGGCTATATCATATGCCTTTCAATCTCCCCCTATTTGTTTGTTAGACAATAACAAGCAAATACCTAGAGGATAACTCAACTACAAACAAGAAGAAGATAAATCATTAAAGAACTATAGTAAATAATACATTAAAAAAAATTTCTGGTTTAGATATAACTTTTCCAGAATCTCAGTAGATGAAATGATAGATGATTGTTCCTCTGACAATGAACTGATCTTCATTAAGTAACTCATCTTCATTTCTTGACATATCTGCCTGATAACCCTTTACATCTAATATTGAACATTATCAGCAGATACTTTGGAATTCTTCAGTGGTAAAGAATATGACTTTTCAACCACATACTGAACAATTCTTCTTTGTCGTTTCATACTTCTCTCCTTCCTTATGTCTCCCTACCTAAGGTGATATGTTACCTCCTTATAACGGTGAATACTCCTTATCTCCCCTGACAAGGCGAATAAATCTATCTCCCCCTGACAAGGTGAATACTCCCCCATTCTAAGGTATATCTTTTTTTTATATCTCTCCCCCTTAGATAGAAAATCTCCCCCTCACTAAGGTAAGCTTATACTCTCCCCCTTAGTTGAGTATCTCTTACTAAGGCAATCTTTGAGTATATCTTCTTCAGTATATCTCTCCCCCTTAGTTGAGTAATCCTCCAAGCATTCAATTATAGCAAACATCCAAATGTAAATTAGATGATACCATATTTTCAATTATAACTCACCTCTTACCTTTAGTACAACAGATTCTTCATACATCTAACATTGACTGCTGGAATAAAGTAAAGAAGCTTTGCTTGTGTTGAAGGATTTTTATGAAGACTTCCAGAATAGAAGTATGTAGACTGATCAACTTTGCCCTTTAGATATTCAATATAGCTTCACTATTGATCATCCTGACAACCAAATCTTCCGACAATTTCCTTGTATCTCCCAAATCTTGTAAGTAAACTTTGTTTGGGAATAGGGAATGAGATTTGGTGTTTATCTTTCTTCCTCACTGTGAGTGTGTGATTCTGTTTCGTGTACCTCACAAGTGTTTAGCTTATCTCTCCACTCATATCACTTAAAATGAGTGATCTCATCTCTCAATCTCAAGTGTTTACACTCATGCTCACTAGTGTATCACTCTTATCTCTCATAGCTCCAACATCCATGTGTACCTGCAAGGAAAATTCAACATAGCCCCTTCTAGAGAGGTCACTGGTGGTGCAATGGGGTTTCGCAAATCCCCGATCCTCGTTAGACTCGTCAGACGAATCTGAGTCATAATCTACAAGTTGATAAATTTTTTTCCCTTTTTATGGGTTTCAGATTTGAATTCTGAGAAGGAAAACAATGAAATCAAAACTTAGAATTAAAATAATGTTTCCATCTAATGTCTATGAAGACATCACCTTGTTAAACTCATCAGGTAAATCTGAATCATAGTTAACAAGTTGCCGATCCGCACCTATGTCGGATCCGATACCCGCAGGATCCAGAGATGTTCCCTCTGGGGAGTTAGATAATGATCTTGTTGAATTTTGCATTGAGATCAATACCTTCTCTCGAGGTCTGTGAAGACGCTTGGTTCTTTGAGGAACCTTCAACTTATAATCTTAACCGTAATATGGTCGGAGTATGAGTTGTTTCCGTCAATTCATCCTTAGTGTGTGCAATCTCACTTTGTGCATAGGAAGTATTTTAGTCTTGTGTATGAAGTAGTGACTTACCAACAGATACCCTGGTTGACAGGCGAATTTTAATAGAATCATCATTTTAAGATAATGAATCCAGAGACTGTTTTAGTGCCATTTTTCAGCTCTGCATCCTTTTGGGAGAATGCAGGCGAGCTTACAGATACCTCAAGTTGTATAAGACTATTCTCTTTGAGAGGTAGAGCTATGGGTTTACTATCCCTCACATCCTTATTTGTTGTAACAAGTACATTTACTCCCTTATTGACCTTTAGTGTAATAGGTTACTTCCACTTCAGGGGGTAAGTTAGGATGTGTTTAGATTTGGATTTATAGTCCGGGATAGAAGTTGTTGGGTTTACAACCTCATGACTTACAATGTGAGAAAACTTCCACTAGGAGCTGAACCTGCATCACATAGCAATAGAGCAATATAGAGATAGAATGCATTTACATCATATCATAACATTGTGTGAAAACATATGCATTATATCTTGTAAGAGAATTGATGTACATTTATGATTTCAAAAAGTTTTACAATTATAAACAATCACAAATGTTGAATGATTTGAGTTTTCTTTTAAAAACTGTTAATGTGCAAGAGTCTGCATTTATGCATAAAACAATGTATTATAATGTCTTTTAATGAAAACTAGGTCATTTTATTTTTAAAAGACACAAACTCTTGACTTCGCAGTAATTTAGAAAGAAAGATTTTCTTTAAGTGCTTATTATGTATAGAGAACTTTAACACAAAGTTAGTGAAAGACTCATACAAGCACTTGATGTCGTTTAGGTGACAAAGATTACCAAGTACATAAGTACAGATAACCAATGTCTCTCCTTTGGCACTTCATTACTTAGCACAACATAAACTAAGTAATTGACTGATGGATGTAAAATATTCTAAGAACTATCATATGTATAAAGTGGTGTATAACCAGAATTAGAGAATTCAATTTTGAAAATTTTCACCACTTCAAAATATGATAGGAGACCGAATGTAATTTTAAGTCTCACTTACTTAGAAAGTTGAACACCTTAATTTATACTAACACTAATGATTTATAGATAAGACACATTTACTCAGAATAAATCCTAAGTAATATCATCAGAGATAATATATACATCATAATTAGTTTGCAATAAAGTATCAGAACAACTAGCAATTGTCAGTAAACAAATATTTTACTATTTGATACCAACTGCTAGTATTTATCAAATACTTTAAAATGCAAGTAATTGTGTTTATGATTACTTTACCAAAATTAAATTATGAGCAAATAAACCATTGAATTGCTTCACGTCATAATTTAACTAGGATATAAATAATCACTGTTAAAAACTAAATATTCAATGATACCAATTGTTTGATAAATTCAATTTAGTGAAGATTGAATTTTTTACATTGGATACCAATTGACAGAATAAATATTAGTATCTAACTACTTATGATTATCATTCACTGATATTCATAAGTACGAGGAACTAGTTGACAAGAAATGCACAAGCTCTTAAAATATAACATTTTAAACTTATGACTTCAAGGCAACTCCTCGTTAATAACAATTGTTAACTCCTAGCAACTGCTTTTATTAGACAAACTTGGTTCAATAAATAAGATTCGATTACCAAAGTTGTCTTGTCTGCAATCTTAGAAAAATAATTCTAAGTCCAATACACCTTGATCCATTGTGTATAACATTTATTATCAAAGTGATTAGAATTTGCAAATAAGTATAAAAATTATTCCAAGTAAATTTTCACTTAGAAAATTTCCACACCTTGTATAGTAGTATGAGTGAATTTCAAAAGATACAACATAGAGGAGTTCTAAGTAATTTCACTCATGCCAATACATCTCACAATTAGTTAGTAAATAGAATTCTAACTAAATATCATTAACTGATATAAGTCAAAACTTCAATACAACCAATTGTTAGAACCATGATATTAATTATAGTGAATTTCTGAAAATGGAGCATTGATAAATTAACTAGAATTAACATCTCACAACTAATTGAAGACCAAAACAGATAGGTCCAATTTAGTTATGATTCAGATTTATTTTGATAAATGAGGTATAGAGCAAATACTTATATTGAATTGCTTCAAGTTCTATAACTCATATTAATCAAAGAAAATAATAAAATAAATAAATACTAAATCTCTATGAGTTAGATTTTAGCATTTAAGTATTTAAATTATCCTTAAATAATCACCACTGAAACATATTGCAATTATACACATGGCAATCATTCAACAGATAATTCTCAGCGTGAGGTTTGGATGTAAATAAGATCACAAGTCCTTTCAATACGGACAATTGAATACTTGTGAGCTTACTTAAGAATTACTTAACAGATGGGATATACAAATCATATAGCATTAATAAAATCCCAATTTTACAAACCAATCTTGAAAAATTAATTTCATCAAGTGATTTAGTAAACATGTCTGCAAGTTAATCTTAATCAAAAACATGCTCTCGAAATAATTGATACCTTATGCAAGATGCTTAGTCCTTGAGTGTTCCACAGAGTTGTTGGAGATGAATTTGATTCCTTGTGTTCTCCTGCTTTCGTACAACTCATTTGATCTGTCTCTATGCAGCAAAACATGTTAGAACTGATGTCTCTAGGGTACCATCTCCGCAGATTTGGGTCCAACTTAAGACATCTGAAAATCAAGTGTAATAACTACAAGAATAGATTCTCTAGGATCCACTTGGGGCCTTGCACATTTGCATATTGAGAACATAATATGTGTGTAAGTGATCTATTAGCAATTGCATAAGATAATGAGCTGATGATTCCTCTATAGCCTGATTAGGTCCTAATTAGTAGATCCTGAACTTGTTGGGTCAAATATCTCTAGGGTACCATTTCCTCAGATCCGGGTCCATCTTAAGATTTTTGATTACCAACTTGTTAGGTCCAAACTAACAGGTCAAAAGCCAGCTAATGATGTGTTGGTAAAAAGTCTTGACAGGCCTAGAATCTTCTAAATAGAAACAAAAGATCCTTGACTTACTTTTATTGTCATCATTCTCTTGACTTACTTGTTCTCCAAATAGAATTATTCTTTTGGCTTGCGTGAGCTCCTAAAAGGATTCTTCTATTGGCTTGCATGAAGTAATTCAAAAGAATTGCAACTTTACCAATATCAAAATAGCAAATATCTTGATACCAATTTTTAGTTAATAAACCAACATAAAATATAGTCAAGATATCATTGCACATATTTATCATTTATGTTTGTGCCTAAAGATGTAGAGAGTTCTATAAATATGACACCAATCGTTAAATGATACCAAATATTAAAGATTGATACCAAATGTTAAATTATAGTTAGGGTGTCATACCATGTCTTTCATGCTTGCTTGAGTGATGATACCAGTTTATACTAACCTGTAGAGATCTTTCATTATCTCGCCAACTAGGAGTGCACTTGTTCACATTCCTCTAGCATCCAGATTCAGTAGGTCCAGATGTCCATTATGATCATGAATGTACAACAGGTGCCTGATATCCTCAAGTCTTGTCACTGGTGCTTCTTGTTAGATATACTGTCTTATCAGCTTGTAACCTTGCACCCAGTTTGGCCTTGTCCCTCATAACAATGCCTTGACATCCAGTTAAACTTTTGGTTATCCTTATACCAAATACAGCCTTGTTGTTTGGTCTGGATACCAGCTTCCCTTCAATCTACCTTTTGTAGTGATTGAGATCATCTTGCATTGTAATCACTCAATCTGAATCTTTCAGAGCTTTTGTAGCTTTCTTAGTTTCTTCTAAAAGAAAACTAAAGAAATAATCATTAATACTTGAAGCTCTGCTAGTCTTTTACTTCCACCATTAGAAACACTAAGAACTAGGACAAAGAATTAATTGAGTCAACATTCTTTGTCTTGGCAGACATGTTCTCATAGTATCCTTTGACTTTCAGTGTGGTGTTGAGTTGACTAGTTGATCCTTCTGTTGCTCCCCCAAGCTACTGCTGGGTTTACATGAAGATTCTCCATGTTTGACATTGCTTGGATCTGAATCACCATCACCATTGACAGCTGGGAGCTAGAGGTTATTGAACATCACTAAGACTTTCAATCACCTTCTGTTGATTAATAACAATCACTCTGTAGGCTGTTGACTCCACTGAGTAACCAAGGAAATTAACCTCTTGAGCATTAGCTGATTACTAGGATGCTCACTTTCATTTATCATTGCAAAACAATTTCCTACATACTTGTGGGGTCTTCCTATATTTCTTACTGATCAGGGTTCGATCATGTCAGTAGCAAACTATTGACTGCTTCAGCATTAATACTCTTGAAGGTGCAGAAATCATCCAGAACAATAATTGATAGGTCCTGTAATCTGGTCTCCAAGTTGTCATAGTCATTTTTGCTTCCTGACACTCTTCTAGATGTGATCAATCACCATCAGTGGTGTCTTGTCTTCAGATTTTCTGAACAATAACTTGTTTCTTGAGAAAAGTCAACAGTCATCATCACTAAGGTATATTTTCTTTGATGTAGAACTTCTGTGTGATGCTTCTTTGACTTCTCTTTATGACATGCCTCATAATTTTATTTTACTTTAATTCCAGATGAGGTAGTCTCCTTTACTGATTCGATTTCCAGGAAAGAATCTCTTGATATGACATTCAGGTGAGAGAGCTCCTTATGTCATAGCTGAACTCTTGTCTGATGAAGCTTTAGATTTGACCTTGTTCACTTCACCTTTGACTGAGATTCCATGTCAGCTACAGATAAGTTCTCTTTCTGTTAGGTCCACTATGATTTTAGAAGGAGGGGTTGAATACAATCAATATCAATTTCTCAAAATTTATTCGTTAAATAATTTTCACTTAAACGAATATTTTGTGCGGAATAAATTGACTCGGATTTCAAGTTGAATATAACTGTATATTAACTTGATGTGGTGTTACAAAATCAATCCAAACTATTATCAAGTGTTTAATAACTAATTAGAAAATTCGACATGAACTTTTCTAATTTAGTTAATAAATCTCAAGATAAGTACTAGGAAACTTAATTCGCTAGTAATACAAGAATCACAAGTAGACAAGTTCTATCGGATAGAATATTACAAAGATGATGAACTTGAATTTATGTGAATTAATTTGTTCTTGGTGTTCTTGATATTTGAGAGAGAAAGCTGCTGTGTTTTTCCAGGATTTCTGCTGTGTTCTGGTCTGTATTTCATTCTGCTACTTCTGCTGTGTTATATAGGTCTGTACTCATTAGATATGACTTAAACTGCTTCAAGACCTATTAAATCAGCTGTTAGCATGACTTAATCTTGTTCCAAGACATAATTAAACCTTAGATATGACTTATTTTCTGTCGGTATGACTTAGAAAATGTGTCGGTATGACTTAATCTTCAACAGTGTGGTCGGTATGACCTAAACACTTTTGTCGGTATGACCTAACACCTTTCCAGAAATATCTTGCTTCGGTATGACTTAATTCCCTCGGTATGACCTAGCAGATTTGAGGTCGGTAAGACATAAACCATTGCAGCAGCTCGGTATGACCTAATTCTTCTGCTTGGTATGACTTAGACTTAAGTCATGTCGGTATGACCTAATTTAAGTCATACCGAACCAAACTTAGTCAAGACATAATCTATTCAGCATTTAATTAAGTCGTTGATCCTTTTAATTAATTCATGATTAACTAATTCATGATTAATTGATACAATAATTAACTTAATAAATAAATTAATTCTATTAGAATTAATTCATTAATTAAATCAATTAAATGATTTATATCAATTAAAAACAAATTAAATTAAATCAATAACTAATTAATTTAATTCTTCCAAACCACGGAAAATAATAAAGAATTACCACTGACTTATGTTGACGTTCGATGTACTGTCTGGTTCATGAACGACTAACTTCAATGATGCTTCTTTACTTCTGACTTTAAGCTGTGGTTTATTTCTTCTCTCAATTTTCTTGTACTTTGATTGATTTTCAATCTATCACTCGAAAAATCTCTGTCACTGTAAATGAATCCATTCACTTCAATGTTATACTGAGGCATGATCAGATACCTGATACGTCTTCCAGTGTGAAACATCAAAACTATAGATTGACTTCCTTCTTTCTTCTGACAGATATTGCTTCCTGAGATTCCTGTGACAGATCATACGGATATTTACTTATTACAATTTGGTTTAAGTTGATTAGGATCCTCGAACTACAAATAGGCTGATTCATATGCCTTTCACTTTCCTTAATCCTCGAACAGTAGGGTCTTCATCTTGTAAAAGATGCTTTATTACTGACAACATTCCTTAGCTATTGAATAGCCTTGACCCTAGGTCATACCCTTGATGTTGTCTCCAAGGGATAAACCACTTGGCCTGTCTTCACATTCACATTTGATAGCAGGGTTCTTTTTTCGATGATATGCTTTGAATAAATCAATAATAATGCATAATCGATTAACCTGTTAAGCCCTACATTCACAAATGGATAAAAAGTTCTTGGTACCCAAATTGTTTAATTGGGTCCAGATGGATTAGAGATTTCTCTTTTATTATAGTTAACAACAGTTTTAACCTTAACATGCTCATTCTTATCTTTGACTGACCATTTCTCCTTTTTAATGTCATTGACAAAATATTCACTGAGCAAGGAGAATAATGGTTCCTTCCTAACATAAGGAGGACTATCAGTCTGTACCTTATTGTTATTCTTAAACATGCTTTTTCTATGATCAATGCAAATACTAGGAAATGTATTTATGATATTTGAAATAAGCAGGCATGATAATAAGAATACATTGCATACATTCAGCATTAAAACATTGCAGATAAGAGTTATGCAAATTATACATGTTATGCATTTTAGAAAATTCAGTACGATCTACTTTAACCTATGTACACTTGTGTAACAGGTAGCAAGTAGATTTACAGATATTCAATAATTTTCTAAACATGCATGGAATAGAAGAATTAACAATTAATCACTAATTCTATCCAATCCATTCCTATTGTTATATTATATTATATAATCTCTATTACCTAAGTCAGTTTTACAAATGACTTGATGTTCTAATGACACCCTAGGTAATTATTCCATCTTTTAAACTTTTTAAACCTTAACAAACAATTCAGAATGAATAAGCAAATCTTGTTCTACTGGGGATCCTGAAACTAGTTTAAGCAGAGGTCATATATGCTTGACATATATCATTTGAGAATTGAGAGATATTGTCTAAGGAACACTTCTAACTCACTATTGCAATTAATTAAATTCAACAAATATTCATACACATAATAAGATCTTCTAACCAAAGATATAACAATTAAAAACTAAGATCTTAACATGCTTTGAATTTCTGAGAATTACATATTACACTAGTTCGAAGAATTGATACCTGAGACATGTGAGGTGAATCATCTTCAGAGATTGCTATGAAGGCAAGATATTAATTATGCTCTTCTCATCATCATCTGATCCATCCCAACTCTTTTCTTCAGCAAGATAAGTTCTGCACCGATGCTTCTGTTTCATCTCATTTAATGAATCCCTATTCATCCTTGTCTGTCAGAATTCTGTACCATGTTGCACACCTTGATAGTTACTTATAACATAAAACTTTTCATAACTGCAACTATCAAGTTTTGTTCTTTCCACCATCTCACTCTTGTAGCCACCTCTTGAACTGTATCCTGAAGAGTTTCTGCTTCGGAATAGATAGGCCTAATTCCTGGATTAAACATTTGTAATCTTTCTAAATTAGTAACTCTTCATGTATGTTTTGAGGTTCCATCATTAATTCCTGACTGAGATGTCTAACTGTCTAGTTCATTCTCAAACCTCCTTGATTCCACTTTTCTAAAATCTCTGTTGATTCCTTGAAAGATATTTCTTGGTACAATCCACTAAGTGTAGTAGATGTTACATTGGAGCAATCCACTTAGTGTTTGTATATCACAGAATCAATAGACTTATATCAAATCTTCGAGAAAAATTCTATCCACTAAAACCTCATCCATTCCTGCTTCTGAAAAACCAGTGAATTCTATGGATATAACTTTGAAGAGCTTCCACAAATTTTTCTTCAGTAGGTAGAAATTAATTTCATTGAAAAATGCATTTTCTTCAAAAGATTCAAATCATCTTTGACAATTCGGAGGAATCTTCAACTAACAATCTTCTAAGAACCATTGGCTTAGAATAAATTCAAAATATTTAAAATTCAAAAACTTCAAGTACTCGAAAATTTTTGAGAAATAAAAAATCTGAAAGTAAGTTCAAATTAATTAAAATTCGAAATTAGAGTCAAATTAATTAAGAATCAAAAAATTTCAAGAAATGAAATTTTTGAGAGTTAAAGAATCCAAAAATAAATTCAAGTTAATTAAAATTCGAAATTATCAAGAATTAAAAATTTTGAAAATTAAACAATTTGAAAATAAACTGAAGTTGTTTAAAAACCAAAATTTCCAAGAATTAATCATTTCAAGAATTAAAAAATACGAATATAAGTTCAAATTATTTAAAGATCAAAAATCTCAAAAAGGAATATTTTTGAAGGTTATAGAATTCGAAAATAGAGGAGTTGACTTTTTGGTCTAATACCGGATTTAATTTCTGTATGGGTTAACAAATTCGAAATCCAATTGGAGGACCACAAAAATACGGATCTTCATTTGTGCGTCAGTCAAAAGGCTCTGATGCCAATTGTTAGGTCCAAAATAGTTTGTAGAAGGGGGGTTGAATACAAACTATGTCGTTTAATCGAAATTGCTCTTTTCTTAAAATATTAAATCAAGAACAAATTGATGCGGAATAAAACGAATACCGATATTCAAGTTAAATATAAAATTTATATTAACTTGATGGGGTGTGTCTAAATACACGGGTACAAATTACAAGGTTTGATGACCAAACTAATTATTACAAATTTTATAGAAAATTCGACATGAACTTTTCTATATTTGTAATAAAAAGATCGAATGCTAAAAAGCAATTCGAGAGATAAGTTCTAGGGAACTTAATCCGCTAGATAGTTCCTATAGTACAAGTAAACTATTTCTAGTGGTTTAGATTTAACGATACAAGCTAGAAATAATTTACAAGAATTTATTTGAAGCTCAGAACTCTCTTGGTCTCTCTTTCTCTCTCGGCTCTGTCTGTTTTTGGAGAGGAGTGAAGATATGAAGATGTATGTCTCTATTTTTTTCTGGTTGCTGGCTTCTGTCTGTTTTTATATCACAGCCATAGTCATATTGCTTTGTTTCAACTGATATAACAATCAGTTAACAATAATATGACATTCGGTATGACTATCCGCTACAAGTAATATGACAGTCTCTTCCAATATAACTTTCGGTATGACTATCCTTAATACTTGATATGACAGTTTGTTGAACTAGATATGACAATCCATCCCAATATAACTTTCGGTATAACTATCTCTTTGAATGAGATATGACTATCCAGTTGAGATAATATGACTGTCCAATCCAACATCTTGATATGACTATTCTCTTGAACTGAATATGACAATCCAATAATCATATTCTTTTCTTTTGCTGGATATAACTTTCGCTTTTCTTCTTTAACAACCAAGTCGACACAAGCATTTCTCTTGAATTATTTAAACAAACAATTATGTTTGTTTACTCGTTTTATAAGTACGGGTTCCGTAGAAATGCTTTTTAATTCGCACAGCTTCTAATCTTTAATTAATAAATAATTATTTAATTCAAAAATTATAAAAATAAATATCTAATATTATTAGATATTTATAAATATAATTATCTAATTAAATAAAATATGTATTAATATAAATAAATCTTTAAGCTCTAAGCTGCGGTTACCTGAGGGTCTGGAACAGGACTCTTTTTGCTTAACAAAAAATATATCAATTCCAACCGGGATTCCAGCTTTAAGAATATATCACTTTCCATTCTATTGTGATAATTCTATTTTCTCATAACCTGTCCAGGTGTAAGCTACGGTCTCTTGAGGATCTGAAACCGGACTCTTTTTGCTTAACAAAAAATACAACAATTCTAACCGGGGTTTCAGCATTAAGAATATATCACTTTGCATTTCGTTGTGATAAATCTTTTTCCTCACAGCCAGTCCACTTGATAGTAAAATCCTTGTGGTTAATTAATTTAGCATTTCTGTTGCTTGCACAATGATTCTTTCACATACCAGTCTTGATAGCTTGAACCACTGAAGTTAATGACGAACAACCACTGTTTAATGTTGACACTAGATGCACGGTCTGGTTCATGAGTGACTAACCGCAATGACTGTTCTTCATATATTGACTTTAAAGTTGTGGTTCATGTCTTCCTTTTCTTCACTCTTTTTCAAACCTTTATAATCTGTATTCTGCCACTGTATGAACCTCTTGTCACTATAAATAGAATCCACTGTCTTGATTACTCCACTGATGCTTGATCAACTGAATGAACTTCTTCAAGTGTAGTATACCTCAAAACGGTAGATTGACTTTGTCTTCTTTCTCTTGACAGTTACGCATTTGAGATCCCTGTGACATTACATATACTATTTACTATTACATTCTTGTTTTAGTTGAGTTAAATCCTCGAAATACAAATAGGCTACATCATATGCCTTTCACATTGTCTCAATGCGGCAGGCAATGCGGCCTTCCGTAATTCGCCGTTGCAGCAGTCAAGTATGCAGTAGCTTTTCTCTCTCCTCCCCTGTTTTCCCCTGTTCTGATCTGTTCGAATTTTTTTTCATATTTTTTTGTCATATTTTTTATCATATCATATAATTCATTTTTAATAAATAATGGATTCAATATTTTAATAAATAGTAATCAATGATTTCAACTAATTCAATTTATTCATTACTTTTAATTATTATTACTATTACAATTGCATGGGAAGTCCATTTTTTCAATTCTTTCCAAAAAATTTTTACAAGTTTTGCTCATAAACATGTACTTATTATTTTTTTAAAAATGTAAAATGAGATTTTTCCATTTCGAATTTTTCGTGGGATATTTGGAATAAAATATAATTTTATCATTTTTTTCGAATTAAATACAGTTTTATTTGATTGTCGCAATGAGACTCTGCGGTAACCATTACAAGACGTCGTCCTGACGTCATGTTTTAGTAATCTGCAGCAATGACCCATTACGGAAGCTGTAACCATACATACACAATTCTCAAAATTTTCAAATTATATTCCCAAGATTCAGATGTTAATTTCAAGTTAAATTTAATTTTGAATTTAAAGGTTGAATAGATTGTAAATTCAAAATTTTTTCTCTCTAAATACTCACCCAAAATTATCATTTTTTTTCGAATTTTAAGTGTAATATTTTGAAAAAAAATAATTTCATCATTATTTTCGAATTTTAACTTAAATATTTAGAAAAAATTAGAGTTACCATTTTTCCCCAATTTTAAATAAAATATTGTACAACTTTATCTTTTTTTTCAAATTTTAAATTAAATATTTGTAAATAAATAATAAAAATACTTTTTTTTAAAAAAAATTGCAATATGAGTGAATTTCGTTTGAGAATCATATATTAGTTGTTTATTGATGTGACAGATGTGACATTCTTGACTGAGTGGAATTATACGTTTGAAAACTAGGAAGTTAAGCGTGCTTGGGTTCGAGCAATTTTAAGATGGGTGTCCCCCTGGGTAGTCCATTTTTTTCGATTCGTTCCGAATTTTTTTTACATGTTTTGCTCATAAACATGAGCTTATTATTTTTTTTAAATGTAAAATGAGATTTTTCCATTTTTCTTGAATTTTTCCTGGGATATTTGGAATAAAATAAATTTTTATCATTTTTTCGAATTAAATACAGTTTTATTTGATTACCGCGATGAGATAATGCGTTAACCATTACAAGACGTCGTCCTGACGACATGCTTAGGTAATCTGCAGCAATGACCCACTGCGGAAGTTGTAACCATACATACACAATTCCAAAAATTTTCAAATTACATTCCCAAGATTCAAATGTTAATTTCAAGTTAAATTTAATTTTGAATTTAAAGGTTGAATAGGTTGTAAATTCAAAATTTTTTCTCTTTAAATATTCACCCTAAATTATCATCTTTTTTCGAATTTTAAATGGAATATTTGGAAAAAAAATAATTTTATCATTATTTTCGAATTTTAACTTAAATATTTAGAAAAAATCAGAGTTACCTTTTTTTCCCCAATTTTAAATCAAATATTGTACAATTTTATCATTTTTTTTTCAAATTTTAAATTAAATATTTGTAAATAAATAATAAAATTATTATTTTTTAAAAAAAATTGCAATATGAATGAATTTCGTTTGAGAATCATATATTAATTGTTTATTGATATGATACATGTGGCATTCCTGGCCGAGTGGAGTTATACGTTTGAAAACTAGGAAGTTTAGCGTGCTTGCGTTGAGCAATTTTAAGATTGGTGACCCCTTGGGAAGTCCATTTTTTTCAATTCGTTCCGAATTTTTTACAAGTTTTGCTCATAAACATGAGCTTATTATTTATTTTTTTTTAAATGTAGAATGAGATTTTTCCATTTTTCTCGAATTTTTCCTGGGATATTTGGAATAAAATATAATTTTATCATTTTTTTGAAATAAATATAGTTTTATTTGATTGCCGTAATGAGACATTGCGGTAACCATTACAAGACGTCTTCCTGACGTCATGCTTATGTAATCTGCCGAAATGACTCATTGCGGAAGCTGTAACTTTACACAGTTTCCACAGTTTTCAAATTACATTTCCAAGATTCAAATGTTGATTTCAAGTTAATTTTATTTTGAATTTAAAGGTTGAATATGTTTCAAATTCCAAATTTTTTCTCTATAAATACTCATCCTAAATTATCAACCTAAGTTATCATATCCTAGTTTTACAATTTTCTATCTAGCATCAAAGAGTAAGTCATGGATGCTAAAAATGAGAAGGATGCTACTTTAAAAACAAAGTTGAAAGAAGCCAAGGTAGAGATCAAGGTTATGGAAGACAAGATCGTTGATCTGGAGGTTAAGGTGGAGGATCTCGAAGAAGCGTTGTAAGAGGCTTACATGGAGATTAATTATTTAAAGAAATTGTACGGTCACGGAGATGAATATCCGTAAACGGAGATAAAAAATTGTATTTTGATGTTTTCCGCCCCTCCCAAGTTATTATTAATGAAATAAAATCTTGTTTTGATGTTTATTCTAAGCATTTTGTATTATTGGCTAAAAATGTATCTCCAATTGAAATAACAAAAATATTTCAAGTTAAATGTGAACTAAAATATGTCTTTTTACCGTTTATTCGAATTAAAAAAAACAGTTTTGGGTAAATTTGAATTAAAAAAAATCTTAAATTTTTGAATAAAATATATTTTTATCATATTTTCCGAATTTTAAATTAAATATTTGGAAAAAATTAATTTTCGCCTACAAGTGCATAGCCAAGATTATTGCCAATCGCTTGAAAGGGGTCCTTCCTGGCCTTATTGATATTTCTCAATCGGCTTTTGTCAAAGGTAGGAACATTTCGGACAACATTTTGACTGCTCAAGAATTATTTCGGGGGTATAGTAGAAACTCAGGAGTAGCTAAATGTGCTCTAAAAATTGATTTGCATAAAGCATTCGACTCTTTAAGCTGGGAGTTTTTGCTCAATGTTCTACATAAGATAGGGTTTCCATGTCAATTTGTTCGATGGATCACAGCATGCATCACAACTTCGATGTATTCTGTTAAAGTGAATGGTGAACTAAAGGATACTTCAAAGGAGCCAAAGGGCTGCGGCAGGGGGACCCCATGTCCCCATACCTGTTTGCAATTGCAATGAACGTTCTATCGCACATTCTTGCTGCTTCTCCTACAAACTTTACTTACCACTGGCGATGCAAAGATATGAAACTCACCCACCTTCTTTTTGCTGATGATGTCCTGCTCTTTGCCCGTGGTGACAAACCTTCCTTAGAGCACTTGATGAATTCTTTGCAAAAATTTAATTCATTAAGTGGCCTCAAACCAAATGTTGACAAGAGTTCATTTTTTTCTGCAACTATGATCCTTCCCTAATTCACTGGTTCGATGAGGAGTATCACATTCCGCACGGGGAACTTCCTGTGAGATTTCTTGGAGTCCCTCTCATATCAACAAAACTTACAAGTAACGACTGTATTCCCTTGATTGACAGAATCATAGCTCGGATTCATGTCTGGACAAACTATCTCCTATCCCTGGCTGGACGTGCTCAATTAATCAAATCTGTCTTATTCTCAATCCAATCTTACTGGTCGAATCATTTCATCTTACCGGGGGCTGTTCATAAGCATTTGCAAACTATTTTTACAAGGTTCCTTTGGCAAGGTAAAATCATGAATAAAGGAGGGGCTAAAGTTAAATGGGATCATGTTTGTCTTCCAAAAGAAGAAGGAGGACTTGGCTTCAAGAATCCTAGGGAGTGGAATAAGGCTCAAATCTTACTTCACTTATGTAAGGTGGTGAATAGAGGTAGTTCTTTATGGGCTAAGTGGGTTAATAACACGGTGATTAATCGGAGGTGTTTCTGGACTATGGATATTCCTTCCGACTGCTCTTGGATTTGGAGTCGTGTTCTCAAACTCCGACCTCTAGCTAGGAAATTCATTTCATATACGCTTGGAAATGGTCAAGATACCTCTCTATGGTTTTCTCCATGGTGGAATGCGGAGTTCTTAGCGTCTTCAAGGATTGATCCTATTATTTCTCAATCTGGCCTTTCTCCTGACGCAACAGTTCATGATCTTATTAGCACTGGTGTTTGGGCGCTTCCAACTCGAAACTGCAGGCTTAGGCACATTCATGAATCTCTTATGAGATGGTTGTCAACCTTTTCTTATCCCACATTCAACCTAAACCTTAATGATAAGATCACCTGGAATGACACTCATCTTTCAAAATTAAAAACGTGGCACATATGGGATGCAATCCGCTACAAACTTCCGGCAATTTCCTGGTATAAGCATGTTTGGCATAGACTTCAGGTAGCTAGATATGCTCACTTTGAGTGGCTTCTTTGTTTGGATAGGCTGCCAACTCTTCAGCGCTTATATAACATGGGAATCAATACTCACACTCAATGCTTTCTGTGTGTGAATGGTGTTGAAGACGCTAATCATTTATTCCTGCAATGCTCGTATAGTCATTGGGTTCTGGACCGGCTGGCTTCCATGCTCATGTTATCGTCCTAAGCTGACTCGTGGACTCACCTTCTAAGAAACTGGTCTGATCATAACAGTGTGGTTTGTCGCTCTATCGCTCTTCTTTCAGCCCAAGTCTTTATTTACCACATTTGGCGGGAGAGGAATGCTCGTGCTCATGATAAGGGTTGTTGCAGTCCTTCTAAGCTTTTAGATGGTGTCCTTATGGATGTAAAGAGTAGGTTAAGTAATTCCACATGGTTTAATAACCATAGTAATGAGTTTAGTGGTTGGATAGTTTTTTAGGTATTTCTTATGTTTGTTTGTTTCAATCTTTTAGGTTGATCATTTATTTCCTCCTCTATGGCTTGTCATAGAGTAAGGGTGAATCCCTCTTTTTTTTCTCTTCTTCTAATATATAATCAATTTAGCAAAAAAAAAAATACCGGGTTAAGAACAGGGGAAAACAGTGGTGGAGAGAGAATAGCTACTGCATTCTCGATTGCCGCAATGTCTCAATGCGGCAGGCAATGCGGCCTTCCGCAATTCGCCATTGCAGCAGTCAAGTATGCAGTAGCTTTTCTCTCTCCTCCCCTGTTTTCCCCTGTTCTGATCTGTTTGAATTTTTTTCATATTTTTTTGTCTTATTTTTTATCATATCATATAATTCATTTTTAATAAATTACGGATTCAATATATTAATAAATAGTAATCAATAATTTCAATTAATCCAATTTATTCATTACTTATAATTATTATTACTATTACAATTGCATGGATTGCATATTAAAACCTTACATTGAAATTTAAGATTATAATTAATAATAATAGTTTCAAATATTACAGAATACAATTGAAACTAAGGTTTTGGACAATTTCTTCTATCATGTTTTACTCCTACCTCCCCACATTTTCCGCACTTTTGTTGCTTAGTTGTTGAAGTTGATGTTTCAATGCCACTTTTATATCTTGCCGCTTTCTTTCGTCCCTTAGTTTATGACCTTGGAGGATCAAATATCGGATCATGATCCCAATCATCTTGATGAAACGACTCGTCCAATTTTTCGGTCTTATCTTCTTTTGGAAAAGCATTTTTCACGTGACACCTCTCACGCTCAATCACGTTCATCACGTAATCGAAACGTGGGACGGAACAACTAGCAATAGCTCCTAAACTTTGAAATGATTTGCACAATGCACTATACCTTGATGCTCAATATTACCAAGAACAGGAGGGGTATAAGGTAGAGGTCCGACAATTTTGTTGCCATTTATTGTCCACCTAGGCTTGATGTACTCCTTCGATATACGTGTTTTTTGTTTCTTGTCTAGGTAACGGATCATGTGTTTACAAATCATCCCGGAATGTTCAAATTGCCTACAAACACATTCAATCTTTCCATCCAAATGGATCGTCAGTCGATACCTTTTTCTACGATCCTCCTGCACGGTAGACTTCTCAACCAAGTACATTTTAAATAAATAACATCCACCATCTTTAGCTTTCGTCACGACATAAGATGTACTTTTTAGAAGCTCCTTTTGAAAACGCCTAAATATATCTTTCGTGTAAATTTCGGATGCATGAATTTCCAAGGATGATTGCAATACTAGTCTCCTTTCCCTTTCTTCGCTCTCGTAGTCGCCTTTAACCTCCCTAAGATATTGTTCCTGCAAAGCCTTTTGGGAATTCTCAATGAATTCTTTCAAACCGGTATATGCTTGCACATATTCATCAAAAAATGCATTCATTGATTCGCTCCTAGAGGTAGTGGTCATACCGGCGGCAAAATGTGATTTTGTGTAAGCACCAATCCATTGATCTCTAATGCCATACATTTCATTTAACCAAACATGATCCTCATGGTCGTACTTCTCGACCAATTCCTCCCATCTACCTTCAAATTCTGTGGGTGACAACGACTTGTACACACATGCATTAAAATCCGTTTTGAATTCCGGATATTTGTTGTACAAACTAGATAACTTTGTTGACGGAGGAATTTGGGAACAACAAATTTTGAGGTACGTCGCCGGAAATAAGATCTATAGCGGTGGTTCTTTACCAGAAAAAGTGGTGGCGTGTGGTGGCTGAGATTGATAGGGTTAGTGGCGGCTATTTCAGAGCCCTCGACTTCCAACCCCTTAATCGGCCTACGTACCCTGGTATTTATAGGGATCAAGCCATACGTAGTTCTTGGAGAGCAAGAAACCCAAATGGGCTTGGATTGTAGGTCCAGCATCCGGAATGTTCTACTATGAGGCCTAACCACAAAGGCCCAAGGCTCATCCAAGATCTCAAGACTTCATGGATAAGGAAACTTCCCCCGTCGAGGACTAGTCCTATCCGCTACAAGCTATTTCTTTATTTCAAGGATGCAGGTATAGCCATGGTTTACCCCAAATGCAAAACGCATCCCTGTCCCCCGAATGAGAAGCACCCACCAGATAGCAGGACAGGTGATCCAGAGCTTTTAGGTGCAAAGTGCAGGATTACTCCGAAGTTCCCCAATGAGAGCGCGCCCATTGAATACAGGAACAGAGCTCCCAAAGCACACACCAGAAAGTCCCCATCTTTCCACCTTAGGGCGCACCCGCCCTTAGTGTTTAAGAAGGGTCCTTATATCCAGGCAAACCCCTGGAGGCCTTCTACGACGGACATCCCCCTCCTGAGATACGACATGAGGGAATTCTTCAATAACTCCTGGAATCCCAGCCTAAGTGGAATTCCAGAAGAGAATTCTTTAATGGCTCTTGGAAAACCAGCTTAAGTAGAATACTTCATCATGACTTGTCATTGAAGGCGCGCCCTAATAATCAGGGTGTGACCTAACTTACCTCTATCTCACCAGAACCCTAATTTGACCTAGAATTCCCCAAATTGAACCCATTATCGACCCGAATCCATCTTGAAAATACCCGAACCAAATTTTGGCTATAACAACTACCCCCCATTCCATATGAAGTTGAAAACAAAATATGGAATTTAAGCCTTTTTTGAACTCAAAATTTCTTATCAAGTTTTTTTTTACTTCATTCTTACGCACAGACGTGCCTTTTGCTATTTACCTATTCCAAGCACTTTTTTATCAAATTGAAATAACTAGCAATCCTTCAATACAGAGGGTGCGTCCTCATACTTCTTTAAAAAGGTTATACAAAGGCCACATCCTCTATTTCTTTATTCCGTGAAGTCCTGAAAAACATGTCTTGACAATTTTGATCTTGATCCACTCAAAGAGGTATGCCACTCAAGAACCACATCTCTAAGCTTACATGAGCCATTTCAGTGTAAGTAACAAAAGATGTCATGCAAAAGTGTGCACCTCTTATAAAGCACGGCTTTGTAACAAAATATAATTTCCAAACACAAAAATTTAAATTTTTTTTATAGAGCTCCCTTTTAAATTTGTCACCACATGGACTCCTCATCCAAAGCAAGGAAGCACGTAGCCTCCATTCATAATCTCTATATTTTTTTTATTCCTCAATAACCAATTATCAAACCCATTTCTTCTTTTAAGGCGCGGCCTTCTTTACTAGATTGACGTGTTAGTTCTAACACTTTTGAAAACACCTTCCATTGGATCCATGCAAGCTTTGTCAACTTGGATTGAAATATTAAATTTGATGATAGTAATAAATTCCCACTTTTTAGTTTCTTCATTTACTCCCGTAGCCTACATTATGCATGTATAAATCTTATGTTATTTTCCTTACTTCATTTAATGGTGGACCTCATCATTAAATAACTTCTCATTTCAATCTCCACCGATTCACATACAAAGGCAAAGGATGAATTCTCCTTAATCACTTGAATGAATGCGGTCCCCATATATTATCACCTACTTCTCTTGAGCTCCATAAAAATATTTTTTTTTCGAAGTCCTTTGATTTGGCCGAATTGATTCAGAACTTGAAAATATTGCTGTTGTTTGCTTTGCCTTGATGATTTTGTGCTTAGTAGTAGCTACGGGTCCCAGAACATCACTCCATTCAACTTTACTTCAAGGCTCTTAAACATATCCACGTGTTATAGAAAATACTTTTCCAGTTTTCCAATATTGTATGTCTAGGAGCGCGCCCTGTCGATAGGATGCAGCCACATGTTCATTTTCCATGTGTTCTGATAACCTATTTGCATATGCTTGTTACGCCAAAATCTCCTGCAGTTTCTTTGTCATCTTTTTCTTCTTTGAAAATAAATCATCTGCACGTGTTTGCAACCTTAATTTACATAAACTTTCCAAACCATCACGAGCACTCCAGACTTTCTTAATTTGACGTGTCTGTTGTCCATGCATGCCTCATATGTTTTTTCACTTAAGAAAGTCCCCTGGTAACACGACTCGACTTTCATACTGTAGCCAACATATATCAATTTGTTCTCCTCAAATTCATAAAGCGATACATCACACCCATCTCGGTCATTAGCTCTCCCCCTTTTTTTAACAACAAAGCGCGTCCTATTTTTCATCATTTAGGTCGATGTTAGTATATTTTCATGCTGCTATTACTTGGTCTTGTACGCTGCGATTCTTTTACTAGCTTACATCCATCCATCTTTATGTTTGCTTTTCTCTCGAAACTTAATAGTCGTATAATCTGCATATATTTTTCAGTCCCCATATGCTTCATTCCATGAACACGAGCCTTCACCTTTTACAAGTATTGTAACAGGACGCGCCTTGTAAACTCAACGAAATTTTATGAGAACATCAATCATAGTCGGTATTGCAGATTCACCATCGATAATAAGCTGCGAGCCTACTGCAAACTGGGTCAGCGTTGTGATATGGATGTCAGCATGCTGGTGATTTCAGATGCAAATGATGCAATTTTTCATGTCGCTTGCACATAATTGACATTAAATAAATCACTTTTTGCTATGCAGGCTTGTAATTTTTCTTAACTCCAGGAATCTTCACAATGCTTTTTCAAGTGTCTTGTTTTTTCTTAACCATGTGCTCGTGGGTCCCGCTTTCAACTTTCACCACATTTTCAGGTTCACATGTGCATTTCAAAGGCAAAGGAGTTTATTATTTTTTTTCATTTTTGCTTGAATTCTTGCGGACCCTATCACTAGCACAAGCACAACTACCATCTTGATTTTTTTTCTTTTTCACGAGTCACACATGCATGTTTATTACTTTATGCAAACTTTCCATTCTTCATTATCTTCATTTTCTTTTTTTTCTAAATGTCAAATCTTAGGTCGCGCCTTATAGTGCTTGTTTATACCCAAGGATGCCTCATGCATGTACACAATAAGCAGACATGATGCGTTACATATTGACTTTGCAAATACCGTGACAACTGCATTTTCAGCTTGGTTTTTTGCTTTTCTTTCGAGGGCGCGCCTTGATAGAAGCAGTTGCATCTTCTTTTCCGTTACATACCAACTAGTTAATTGCAGCCTCTTTTAATCTATTAAAAGATATATACTATCTATTTACTTGGCCTGGCCTCCGTATAAACATATTTGTTTTGCTTGTGTCTTGCTAGGCGGGTCCTGCTATTTAGTACACTTAATTCCCATAAACAACTCCCACAAACTTGCCATTTACTTTCATTAAAGCAAGTATCCATTAATGCTTGGCAAATTCTAGAATTTACATCCACATGTATAACTGCATGGCCAACAACATGTTGGTGCAGTGGTTGAGCCACTGGCCTTCTTTAAAGGAGGTCAGGGGTTCGACTCCTGCGTGTGCGTGAGTTTCTTAGTTTGTATTAGGTTTCCTTTCTGTATTTGTATTTCTGTATTTGTAATGGCCGGGGGTCCTTCGGAAACAGCCTCCCTATTATATAGGGGCATGGTCTGCGTACAGCTACCCTCCTCAGACACCACTTTGAGTGGTATTATAACTGAGTAAGCTAAGTTTTTTATGTATAACTGCATGCACGGAGTAGTATATGTATCCTCTTTTTTGTTTTTTTCTTCCTTTTTCCTTCATGATTTGTGGGCCCAGCTGCATAACTTTTATCTCAAAAAAATTTAGTTTCCTTTTCTTCTTTTTTATCCATATGTAGCAGCCACCACCACCTTTCTCCTTTCTTCAAGTGCGTTCACATAAAGAGCCCAAATCAAGGCGCGCCCATTTGTTTTTGTAATTCCGATCCATACGAGGCTTAGCCACTCTACTAATCAACACTTTATCATAAACAAGTTGTTACACTTTAATAATTTTTATATATCACGCTATGATCAATGCACTTGGTATTTTTTGTTGGTCTTGTGCACCTTTTTTCAACACATTTTTGCTTGTTTCCAAGAGCTCTCTGTTAGCACTAAAGTAGCTAGGAACCCCATGTAACTCATGGCAATCTACTCCATTAATTTAATACTTTAAAAGTATTTTGTAGATTAGCCTACTTATTGAATAGGTACGAGCTCTTCCATTATCATATAAATTCTTGACACAAGCATGCTCTATTTCCTGTTGGTGCAGCCGTTGGCAAGTCTACTTATTTTGTATTTTGGAAGAATACCTTGCACACATGCTGACAGCCTTTATTTTTGTATATGAGATGCCTTCTGATATCCCATGTTTTACTTGATGGATAGCTTTGAAAGATTCTGTCGGCAAGAATTTGTGTGTCTTCCGTCAGCTTCTAAGGGCTGTAACAGAGAGCTCGCCTATGTGTAAGTCTTCAATTTCTTTTTTCTTTTGTTGTAAAAGTGAGGAAATTGCCCAAGTCAGGGTAAGAGTTAACGTATCTCCTCCTACAAATATAAGGGTCATCGCTGTTGCCTTGATAACATCTGCACTTTTGTGTCCATATATCAAGCCACCAGATTTTTTCATACAACGATCAGATCAATCAAATCGCGATCCTATTTCAATGGTCCTTCTCTGATAATGCTCATCCAGCTAAGAACGCATAAAGTTGTCCAACTCCTTTGCAGTCCTTCTCATGGACCTTCGATTTCCTTGCAAATCCATCCATTCAGTAAATGGTATGCCATTTGACAGTTCAAAAGCTCCAACCAAAGACATATATTCTTCAAATACTTTTATAAAAGGCTTTGATTCCATCTTGTTCTCACCATCACCAACACTACAATACGGCTTTGTGGCAATCATTTATGCCATGATATTTAAAACTACTTGTTACAACCACCGACCAATGTCAATCTTGGTTGTCCCTGTTATCCCATTTTTATAACAAAATGAGAAACTCTTTGATGCATGTTGGCTTTAGGGCGCGCCCATCTACAACGGCCAGACCTTGTTTACATTCTAACTTTTTTGTTGAATCCTTCATGCTTGTTAGTACAAGCAGCAGAGTTTCAAGAACACTTTACAACGCGTTCAAAGTCACACCATCTTTTCCAATTTATTTCTTGCAGAGTTGTATCAACAAATCATTTTTTAACATTTTTTTTACCATCTTGACACGCTTCTTCCTTTTCTGCTCGTGTAGGCGCGCCTTGATTGTATGCTTGATAGCTTAATGCAAAAGTCAAAAATAATGACAAACTTTTATTATTCAACAGTCGGTGAACATTTCCATGTGCCATTACTTCAATAACAATATTATTATTATTTTTGAAACATCAAGCAGCTCCTTCTTTGCAGGAATGAAAACCAACCATCCATTACAATTACGGCTTTTATGAGATGAATTTGATTCATGCAATCTGGCATATATTTTCTCTTTGACTCCGGTCAATACTTTAAATACTCATGTATAAAGTCTTTAGCATTTTGTTTACAAGGCACGCCCTTGATTTTATTCTCTTATGTAGAGTTTCATTCCTTCAATGATTCCTTCAACGTACACTCAGCAACATTTTGTGGCAAGCCAGTCTATAATATTTTTTCACTGCTTAATAGCTTTTGGAATATATGATTTGTATTCACCTCCAAGTATGTTCAAGAATATGTAGTAAAATAAAGGCAAAATTTTCATTCTGCTTTCTCTTTATTTAATGTAAACGAACCTCCAATATTTGTGTATGTATGCAGCCATTAGTCGAGGGCGCGTCCTCCATTCTAAGGGACTGTGCAACTCACCCTAATGGGCGTACCCTACAGGCAGGTAAACATTCTCGAAAAATTCAAAAATTTCACAACCAACTGAGACTAGGGGAAGTGTACCTGGACTACCCCCTAGACTAGGAAGTAATTAATTTACCTTTTAGTCTACTATTCAGGCATTGCCCTACTTCAATCAACTTCTGGTAGAATGGGGAGCTAAAGCATCACTCTGTTCATAATGGGGGCACCAGCCTTACTCTATTAAAAAAAAACTCCATCAACCACTCACATGACTACCAGGGGGCCTCTCCTTTAAATGCTTTACAAAACGATAGAGTGCATTCTCCGGTTCGGGTATTTCAAATCTCATCCCATTAAAGGGCGTCTCAAAATGAGGCATCCTATGAATAACATCTCTCGATGAGGCATCTCACTAAGAGGCATCCAACGAAGGGCATCTCACGAAGAGGCATCTCACAAAGAGGCATCCTATGAAAGGCATCTCACGAAGAGATATCCCCGTGGGGGTATTCCGCTGTTCATAGAAATTGCCCTGAAATATATGTATATGTAGGGCTAGGAAGGTGCATCAGTACTACCCCCAGCATCAGAATATCATTCTTTAAAGGAACATCTCTTAAAGAAGCATCCCAAGAGGGGAATTTTCAAGAGAGAGCCGTTGGAGTTGCCAAGGGCGCGCCCTGTTGCTTAGGGTGCGCCCTAAGTGGACGAGGGCAATGACAAAGTCTCTTCTAACCGAGATGAGAGTCTTGATGATAATCATGATTAATGCTCCATTTAAAGTGTCATTGTTATGTAGAGGGGCTCACTCATGACCTTGGGGCCACAACCTGATGATCAGGGGGCGCGTCCTAAGGTTCGTGTGGCCTCTCCTCCAATAACTTCCTCTCACCTAAAGAATACTTCTTGAAGATGGGGAAGTGTTCAACAAGCAAATTCTTCCAGACATCATTGGAAATCATCGGAGCCTCGGGGATCACTATCAGGCCGCCACTTGAGAATTCTTGGGATCTCCTTTGCGTAGAATCTCCTTTTTGCAAATCTTCAACTAACAAAAAATGTTAGGTATTACCTTGAGGGCGCGCCCTCACTGGAAGGGTCATTTGATAAGGAGATCTCTAAGTGTGCGTCCTCTAATCATGGATTATCCGTGAATAAGTCCTCTGAGAATGAGAGTTTGAATAGTGGCTAACACATTTCCTCCCTCCAAGTGAGCAAGAAGCTTCTTCAAATCATCAACATTAAAAACTCCAACTCTCGGGATATCTTTGATATTCGGATGTGGAGCTAGCTGAGTACCCCCCAAGGGTAGAGGTTAGGTCACCACTTTGGTTGTTCACATGAGCTTCAATCTGGAGTTGTGGTTAAATTACCACTTGGCCTCGATTTTGAACTTGAGTATTCTGATCTTGAAGTTGAGGATTTCCATGAAGTTAAGTATTTCCCGGAGGCTATGCAATTCTTTAAGGCTGAGGATTTCCCTCATGCTGAGGACTTTCCTGATGCTGAGGACGCGTCCTCTGCTTATCATCTCTTGTTGAATTCTCTGAAACAATGGGGATCATCAGGGGAATTCTTCCACCAGAGGGCGCGCCCTGTCCATCATAGGGCGGCCATCCCCCCATATACCTGTTTAGTCTCATATCATCATAATAACGGTCTTCTCTTCTTCCAGTAGAACCTCGAGGAAAGGCTTGCTCCTGTCCATGGGGCCTCGACCTGTTATCAGGGGGCGCTCTCTGTGGATCACGACGTGCATCATCTCGAGGAAGGGCTCGATTCCAAGTGTTCTTCTTTCTTCTGGCCAGGCAAACCCCTATAAGCCTTCGCATCAGGAAAACCCCTGAAGGCCTCATCAGGAAAACCCATGGAGGCCTTCTCATCAGGCAAACCCCTGGAGGCCTTCATATTAGGAAAACCCCTGGAAGACTTCACATCAGGCAAACCCATGGAGGCCTTCTCTTTCAAGCAAGGTTCTCCTCATCTTGTCGGATTTCACTAAGGGCATGCCCTGATAGATTGGGATGATATGTCTGATAATTCTTTAGATCTTTTTTAATTAGGATTTTTCCACCTGCAAAAATTCAATCAACAAAAAATCTTAGATGTTACATGGAGGACGCGTCCTGAAGATGAGGACATTTTTAATCATTGAATTCTCTTAGAAATTGGAAATCATCTGCACATCAATATTTTTCTAGAGGATGCGCCCTCTAGAGAAGCATTCTCTATATAAAAGCCTTTTGAAGAACTCAACATTAAAAACTCCAACTTCTGGGGTATTGGCTGGCTGACTACCCCCCTAGGGTAGAGGTCGACTTGTTGTTTGATCATTCCTTTGATTCTGACCCTGAGGCTGTGGATGTCCTTGAGGCTGGAGATTTCCATGAGGTTGTGGATTTCCATGAGGCTATGGATTTCCATAAGGCTGTGGATCTCCAAGAAGGTTTCCTTGAGACTTTCCTTTGAGGGAGGGCACGGCCTCAACCTCACTTCACTGGAGGTACGTGAAGGAACTTGAAAAATACAGAGGAATCTACCACCTTAAAGCGCGCCCTTTTTATTACGAGGTCGCCTATCCCCTCGATATATCTTCATTCTTCTATTGCCGTTATCACGGCTACTTCTTCTATTATTATCGCAAGGGAGAGCTTGCTCATGTCCAAGGGGCCTCGACCTGTAACATCCTTCTTCGAATCATATTTGAAATCGTCCCTTGGAAAACCTAATTCAACGTCGCTGACCGGAAACCACCGCCATTGAACATACCCGGATCCATCTTTTTGCAGCAGCAGCGTGAAAATTATCTTTAGAACCATCTATTCTTCATCACGTCGAATCTCAATAGGGGTGCGCGCAAAGCGGTGAGGGTGAGGGCGTGCCCTCTATTGAGGATTTAACAACCTCTTCGAGAACTTTCCTCAACTTGGAGGGCTTTCCCTGTTTGGCGATGATTACATGAGATACTCCGAGATTTTCTCCTACTTTCTTGCACTTCCTCCACAGAACTCAATGTTGCCCCAAAATTATTTATGGCATCTCCCATACGATATAGCTGCTCCATTAATGCCGCGTTGCTGATAAGAACAGGCGGCTGTCCGCCGACGGTGGCTGGAGTTCCAAGATGGTGTGGAGGAACAGAGATTTCCTCCGGAACATAAGCTTCGTGACGAGCTTGGTTATCCCCCAAATCATCTCTTTCGCGAGAACCTCCACCTTGATTGTGAGACATCTTTTCCTCCTAAGATTCAGATTTTGATTGGCTCCCCTCCTTCTAGCGCCAATTTGTTGACGGAGGAATTTGGGAACAACAAATTTTTGGGGTACGTCGCCGGAAATAAGATCTATAGCGGTGGTTTCTTTACCGGAAAAAGTGGTGGCGTGTGGTGGCTGTATATAATTGGTGGTTGAGATTGATAGGGTTAGTGGTGGCTATTTCAGAGCTCTCGACTTCCAACCCCTCAATCGGCCTACGTACCCTGGTATTTATAGGGATCAAGCCATACGTAGTTCTTGGAGAGCAAGAAACCCAAATGGGCTTGGATTGTAGGTCCAGCATCCGGAATGTTCTACTATGAGGCCTAACCACAAAGACCCAAGGCTCATCCAAGATCTCAAGACTTCACGGATAAGGAAACTTCCCCTGTCGAGGACTAGTCCTATCCGCTACAAGCTATTTCTTGATTTTAAGGATGCAGGTATAGCCATGGTTTACCCCAAATGCAAAATGCATCCCTGTCCCCCGAATGAGAAGCACCCACCAGATAGCAGGACAGGTGATCCAGAGCTTTTAGGTGCAAAGTGCAGGATTACTCCGAAGTTCCCCAATGAGAGTGCGCCCATTGAATACAGGAACAGAGCTCCCAAAGCACACACCAGAAAGTCCCCATCTTTCCACCTTAGGGCGCGCCCGCCCTTAGTGTTTAAGAAGGGTCCTTATATCCAGGCAAACCCCTGGAGGCCTTCTGCGACGGACATCCCCCTCCTGAGATACGACAGGAGGGAATTCTTCAATAACTCCTGGAATCCCAGCCTAAGTGGAATCCCAGAAGAGAATTCTTTAATGGCTCTTGGAAAACCAGCTTGAGTAGAATACTTCATCATGACTTGTCATTGAGGGCGCGCCATAATAATCAGGGCGCGACCTAACTTAACTCTATTTCACCAGAACCCTAATTTGACCTAGAATTCCCCAAATTGAACCCATTATCGACTCGAATCCATCTTGAAAATACCCGAACCAAATTTTGGCTATAACAAACTTCTCGGGAAATTTACTACTTATATGCCATGTACAATATAAGTGTTTTGTTTCGGGCATAACCGTAGCAATAGCATTTCCCAAAGCAATGTCTTGATCGGTAATAATTGTAGTGGGAGGTTTGTTGTCAATGGCTTCCAACCATGTTTCTAAAACCCATTTATAAGATGTCTCGGTCTCATCTCTCATGAGTGCAAAGCCAAAGAAAATATTTTGGTAATGGTGGTTTACCCTCGAAATTGGTATGAAAGGCATACAATATCTATTCGTTCGATAAGTTGAGTCGAACGTCACCACATCACCAAAATTCTTATAAGCGTTCATGCATCGAGGATCAACCCACACCAAACCTTTAACACGATTCTCGTTATCCATATCCACTCGATAGAAGAAATTACCAAATTCATTCTCTTGTTGTAATTTTCGTAACAAGACCGAGCCACACTCCGCATCACCGGAATCAAACACTCGGCGCCGAATATCCCGTATGACATTGCGTACATCTTGATGAGAAAACCCTAAATTTTCAATGCCTCCACATGTCTCACCAAGATATTTCATCACTTTATTCGTCTCGATCCCCGATTTGTTAAACAACTCAATCAATGATCGGGTGATCGGATCGATGTTGCGCGACGTTTGAAAAAATTGTCTCTTATCCGGTGTTACCATGGCATGATTGTGTTTCAAATCAACCAAAGTTACCTTCCATTTATTTATATTCACTAGATGGCATACGTACATTCGAGCACGACAATTCGTTCGTGGATCTACATCTCTAATGCGTCATTTTCCTTTATCACGGTATTCCGATTTCGGTGCTACTCTTCCACCCTTCTTACAAATAAACATACGGGATGATGGATCATGACTCCGTTGATGTCTATGAGTATTCCAAATTATTATCTCGAATCCGGCATTTCGAACATAATTTCTATAAAAAATTTCCGCCTCATCTAATGTATCGAAAATCATTCCAACACAAGGCACAACCTTATTAACATCCGCAAATGTAAACTCACAATTTTCGTTTCCAATATCCTCATCATCATCAATTTTTCCCATCCTAATATTCTCATCTCCTTGATCATCATTTTTTCCCATCCCAAATTTCTCATCTTCTTCATCATCACCATCACTAATAATTATCTTGTTTTTACCCTTTCCACCATCATTTTTTCCCCACCAACATTATCAACATTCATTTTATCTTTATGAACATTGTAATAATTATCAACATTCATTCTATCTTTATGAACATTATAATAATTATCAACATCCATAACATCATCAACGAATAATTTACGAGAAACATAATTTTTTCTAACGGGCGGCGTAACATAATCATCACCATTACATTCACTAGATGAACTAGACGAGGTAAATAAAAGTGAAGCCATTTATTAGAGGACTAACCTTAATTTTGGATGAATTTTTGAGCTCCAAACTGTTAAAAAATGCAGCTGTTTTTCTGCTGTAGGTAAAAATGAGAGTGGAGATGAAAAACTCTGTAACCTTAAAAGAGACAGATTTTTTGGGGTCCACGCATGCCGCAATGTTTCATTGCGGCAGGGAGTAATTAATGCAATACAACAGCAATGGTTCATTGCTGCAGGTGGTTCATTTAATACCAACCACCAACCATTATTAATGCCAAAAAATTTGTCTGAGCCACAACTGAACATTGCAGTAGTAAAAACTGCCGCAATGAGTCATTGCTGCTGAAATTAAAGATTTTTTCTTCTTTTCTTTTTTTTTTTAATTTTTAAATCTTCAAATATGCATTCAAAAAATAAACTATATTAATTTTAACTTGAAAGTATCTTTAATAATGTATTATGGATACTTTTTACATGTTATGTAGTTTAAATAATGATGGATTAATATGTACATCTCAATCTTAGCTAACTGTTGAAAAATAAATGAGTATGGTAACATTTTTTGCTATTTTTTCTATTCAAAATATTTAATATAACTTTTTTATTAACGCTTTCATTCATTTTAACTTACATTACTGTTTATGCTATTTTTTAAATTTTAAATTTGCTACTGTTAGCACATTCTTGGGCATATGGAAGTCAGTACGAGTTCATGACTGTACATTGTGGAGCCGTAATCTTAGAGCTTGGGAGCCAGCAACAGTTGAATTGCTTAATGGTTTCATCGATCAAGTTGTCCTATCAACGAAGTCAGACAAGTTAGTTTGGTCACAAAATAACAGCCATTTCACTACCAAAGATTGTTATCAGTCATTGGTCAGTTCTCGACCTCAATGACCATTCTGGAAATTGATTTGGAAGGCAAGAATTCCACCTAAAGTGGGCACATTCCTGTGGAAATTTGAACACCAGATATTACCTACATTACAACTTTTAGCTAGAAGACTTAACCGTCCAAACTTCTCAGCTACTTGTAAATGGTGTGGCTCTCAGGAAGAGTCTTTGGATCACCTTTCTTTCCAGTGTGAGTTAGCTACTTGGAGTTGGGCATTCTTATCAAGTTGGTGCGACTGGCCAAGTAATCAGGCCCCCACTCACTCATTATGTGATCTTTTCTCCAATAAACCTAAAGATATGAGTAGCAAGAATTGGCATGTTATTGTAGCATCTTCTCTATGGTCAATTTGGTTATCACGTAATGAACTGGTCTTTAAAAACTCTAGAATTAATAAAGGTGATTTCATTTCTCTCATCAAGCTAAGATCGTTCAAATAGTTGGAAGTTTGTTATGAGATAAATTCAAATGTCTCAACCCTATGGAATGTTAATCCTGTGGGAGCATCAAGATATGTCTATCAGATAGAAAATCTATTTTTTTTTCTTTTAACATGGGAACCCGCAGCCGCTACCCTTCGGGTGCGCTCTGGGTAAACCCATGGGCTCGCGCAATAGCCTGCAAACCACGTGATCCAAGGCAAATCGCACAAGTGCGACAGGCTCTGCCCCAGGATGGCATAATCACAAATCCGCCTCCCATGGGAGTCGAACTTGTGACCAAGAGGTGAGATGACCTCTCTTTAACCAACTGAGACAACCCTGGTCCAGCCTATTAAAGGAATACAACTTAGTATGTGTTTGTGATGGCTCGAGAACTCATAACCCAACTACAGGCACGATAATAGGTATTGGTGGCCTGATTAAGGACAACTTGGGCAACACGATATACATTTTCTCTTGTCCTGCAGAAGACGTTGACATTTTACATGTTGAACTGAAGGCATTGGATTTTTTAACCCATATTGTATCATACGCCCTGCGTATAATGAAAAGAGTTTGTTTTTGTTCAAATTCTACCAATGCAATCTCTTCTTTGAAAAAAAGTTGGATTTTTGGGGACCTTCAAAATTTATTCTTTCCCCCCATGGTAATAGACTTTCAGCATCTTCCTTAAGAATTCAACCAGGAGGCTGACAAGCTGGCAAAACATGGAGCACAGAGACCTTATTTGATTGGTACATGGATCTAATACACACCTATATCCTTTCTCTCTTTCCTCTAGCTATCATTTCAGGACAGATGGTGCTCATGCAGGTAATTTTTTCTTGTTTTGTTAGTCCCAAGTTGCATGCTTGCTCCCCTACTTCTGTCCATTTATTCTCTCCAGTTTCTGAATTTTCTCTTCATAACCTCTCCCCCCTCTTTTCTTTTCTCTTAGTTTTCCATCATTCCCTCTCCCTGCTCACCTTGTCATTCTTCATGAACAATCTTTGGTTCCCCCTCCCCACAATGCGGTCAAGATCAACGTGCATGGAGTGATAGAGGAACTCCCAGCTCCTAGTGGTAACATGAATGGTATAGGTATAATTTCCATAGACCACGATGGAATATTCCTGTGGGGAGTCATGGGGCCACTTAAATGATTAGAAGGCTATGAGTCTCAAGCATGGGCCATCCATCTCGCTTTGAAAATTGCTTTCCAGAAATCAATTTCTCGCGTCCATATCGAGTGTGATAATGTCATCATGTTTGACATGTTAGTGGATCAAGATGAAAAAGAATTTGAGGAGGAAGGTCTCACCCTAGCTGTTCAACAAATCAAAGTCTTGTCTGCAGAATATAATAGCCTCGTGTGGACCCTTCTCAATAAAAAAGTTGCAGTATCTACTCTGTATTTGCCACAAGAAATAGAGCCCCTGCATATATGGCTGAATTCTCTCTCAGAAACTGTTCTAACCTAGTTGAGGTTACCTCACCATTTTGTTCCCTTTCAGAAATCTTGGACATGGACATTGGCTTAGGTCCACACTGGCCTATTTTCGAGATTCTACCAGACTTCGGACATGGTGAATCTGTGCATTTCCCAGCCACGACACTCATTGTCTCTAACAACTCCCACTACCCGGCTCCTAATGCTCCTGTTTCAACCTCTTTTATTGAGGACCTTGTGAACGACATGTTTCAGTCCCATTCCCTTCCTTTCTCGCCTATCATGTCTTCTCTCTGGTTTAACTTGGCCAGCCAATCTCTCCCAGTTATTGCCTCCCAAGGTGTGATTATCAAAGAACCTTCCCAGCAAGCCCCCCTTCCCTGTTTCTGGTGGTAAGAATAAGGAGCCTGTCAGTGAAGTCTTACCTCATCTAGGTCTTAAGAAGCGCAAACTCTCCATTGTTGGCTTTGAGCCAGGTGAATCATCTAATGCCGGATCAAGTCTGGACGATGTAATTGTCCTAGGTTAACGTATTAAGCCATCCATTAGCCTTCATTTTGTTTCGGTGCCAGTTCTTCTCTTTTTAGTCCGTTGCAGAGGTTTAGCAGTGTTCCTAGCAGTAGTTCTCTTGTTTTCTAGCTCGGTTGAGGCTTATAGTGCCTGTCCTAGCTTTTGTTTTAATCCCCTATAAGTGCCGTTTGGCCATCTTTTAATGCTTTTTGCCTATCTAAAAAAAAAAACTTGCTAGCATAGTTTTAGCTTTTAAACGCTCTAGCCCATTTCTAATTTTTAATGAAGTTACATTTTAACCCTGAAGACGACACGACCAGACGACGACCACTTAAACCTCCATACGCTAATTATATATATGGGATATAATATAATTAATACTAGGAAACTTATCCGCGCTTCATAAACTTTTATTTTAAAATATTGAAAATAGATGAATTATTTTTAAATATTTTTAAAAATTGATTGGTCTATTAAAATTTTTTAAAAAAATTGATTCAAAACAATTTACTTGAATTATAATTTTGAAGATATTCTATTTATATACCTAAAATTTTCATAATCTAAATAATATCATAAACATAAGAAGTGGCAATTATTTTACGACCAAAAGTTATAAATATTATATATAATAACACTTTTTAAAGCTAGTGTAAGAATTTATTTAAATAGAAAATTAAATATTTCAACACAATGTAATGAACAACGGGTATATAACTTTTTTATCGATTTAATCTATCGGTAAAATTGGATTTTTTCAATTAAATCGGTTTGGTCATAACCCATGTGTAATTTATTCATGTGTAAAAATAAAAAACTATTTGTATTATTTTTATTATACGTGTTAAGCGAAGATTTATATACTTCGATAATTTATTACGATCATAATTACTAATAATGAAGATTGCTTGAGAAGTTAAGGGTCGTTTGTATTACAACTGTTTGAAGAGAAATTGGAGTGTTATTCGATAGGAGATAAAAAAGGACGCAGTGTAAACAATTTTTAGTCGTCATTTTACCTAAAAATAAACTTAATTATATATGTAATTAATTTTTAATATTGAAATAACAATTATAATGCTAAAATAAAGTTTTATAATTGTTTATATAAATAAAAAAATAAATTTAATATATATTTATTAGGTGTAATTAATTACTAATTAATATGTCATTAAGAGATATTTAATGAACAAAAATAATTTTAATAAAAAAATCAAAAAAACGTAAATTGAAGAAAACTGTTTTGAACGGTTTTAGTAACTTTTCGATCTCCAAGTATTATAATATACTAGGTGAACAAACCGCGCTTCGCGCGGTTGTTGGAAATGTTGTTAAAAAATATTTGAATAACGTCACTGTAATATTATCATTAATTTTCTCAAAATGAGATGCTGGGCACATTTTCAGCTTTAAAAGTGTAGAGCAAGCTCATTTTGATTATAACCTTATTCACAAGGTTTCCGAGTTTGCACTCACCCCGTCCGAGATTTATTAGAGCAGATACTAATTTGTAAGATGATAAGCCAAATTATTCAAAATGAAATAAAAATTAGGATTCATATTAGAAAGGATTCGAACTCCCGACCTCTCAATGAAGGAATTGGACCAATGAAGGAATTGGACGGAAAGCACAAAGGGACTTGTGATTGCAATTGCATATACCCACATAGTACAAAATTTCAACTGATTTCATTGCCACATTACATAGTTTATATATGCAACCCCTCCTCAAAATCTAATTTAAGAGCATTATGTTAACATCCAGTCCTCAAAATCTAATTTAAGAGCCTAAATAAAGAACCTCTTAGAGATGCTCTAAATTATGTCCAAGTCAGCACACTACCATTATTCTAATTATAGTTGGTATTTGGCGATGAACTCTTGGTATTATGAAATTGGTAGAACTCTAATTTAAGCATTTTTGCCAGTAAGGTAAGAAGTTCTTTGCACATTTTGCTTATAATTTCTATATATTTGATTAAATATGCTTTAATAAACATGTAATGTTACTGTGATTTTGACTCATGGGGTTAACGTATGACCCTAAAAGTATATACCTTTTTTAGTCTGAGGATAACTAAAGATATTTACTTCACTAATAATATAAATATAATTTTATGGTAAAAAAAGAAAAGGAAATGTATAAATTCAAGTAGAGGATGACATACTTAAAGTATATAATCTCATTCTTTGAGCGGGTTTTAACTTATTTGTGACTACAATTGTAATAATATTTACTTAAAGTAATTATCTCCCACCTTAGTCATCATTAAACTGAAATTTTGGATCCTTGAGACGATTACTTTTCAGGGTTTGACATGCAATTATATTTACAGTGAACAGACACCTATAACAATTACCACCCCTTTAGTCATCAAGCCTTTATCAAATTCTGGATCATCAATGGGAGACAGTTCTCCATCAACAGTAGCAAAGGACATCGAGCTCGCATCGAATTTTGGATCCCCAATGGCAGACAGTTCTCCATCAATAGTAGCAAAGTGTTATCTATCAACACTTGCAAAGGATCTTGCGCTTCCCAGTCTCTCCGAATTAGAAGGCATATGTGTATTATTGTAGAATTGTGAAACTGAGTTGGTCACATGCGATGAATAGGAAATTGAATTTTCTTCGGGTCTCTTTTTTTTTTTTTTTTTCAGGTATGAGAGACCTAAAATCTATAGAAACACCTGCACGCAACACTGTTAGTGTATAGAAATCCATGTATAAAGTGGTGACATTGAAATCCATGTTCAACTCACCGGGAATTAAAGGCTGAAAAAATATGTCCTTAGATACCCTGGACACACTTTTCTTACATTTTTTTACCAACTCAGTTGGATCATTAAGCCCTGCCATAATTACCCTGGACACAAGAAATATGAATGTGATAGTTAAATGAGACCAATGACTAATACCTAGAATAGTAGGTCTCTAGGACATAGTAGACTGTTTTTAAAAACAGAGAACAAAACTGAGAAAAAATAAAGAGATCCACACCAATAAATAGAACAAAATAAATATTGACACGTACGTACTTATTTGCTATTACGATTTCAGTAGCATCAAATAGACATTCCTGCTTCCTTGAAACACGAGCGCCCTCACCTGCCTTAATACACTGAAACAAGAAAAAAAATGTGATGGTTAATCTAGTACAAAGACTAATACCAAGACTGGAAGGTCATTAGAACATAGTACATTATTCTTTCAAAAAGAGAACATGACCGAGACAAAAATAAAGAGGCCGTCACCAGTCAATAGAACAATATCAATACCACGCGTATAACAAAATTATGAGGAAAAAAATTAAGGGATGCAGCATATAGGAACTGGTGCTGTGATCAGAGATGAACACTCGCGAGTTGCAGGGGAATGGAGTGTTAAGGAAGCGGAGGCCCGTAGCCTCAAGGATGCCATCAACTGGACTCATCGGTTGGGTTTTAAAAAGTGTTCTTTCGAAACGAATTCAAAGCTTGTAGTAGATGCTTACAATGGTGGTTCTGGAAGATCAAATTTTCGTTCCATTGTGGCAGAATGTGTTAATGCTTTTCAGTATCTTAATGAAGTACAGGAAACAATTTGTTTACAGATCTGCTCATACGTTAGCCGAGCTTCTATTTCTATGCCAGGTTTCCATGAATGGCAGGGGAATGCCCCTAAATTCATCCTTGATATATTGAACTTTGATATGAGTTAATGGAATGCAAGTACTTTTATGTCAAAAAAAAATACTATGCGCACATACTTGTTTGTTATATCAATAAGGTTTGCATCGTATAGACATTTTTGCTTCTTTTAAACACGAGCACCCTCCTTAGTAGCCGCTGCCGGTGTACCAACAGCCATTAAACCCGGAGTTCTAACACCTGCATTGCATTACAACTATGCAAGTTAATGTTGATAGTGTAGATACCCCTACCCCCAGGTTAACAAAGTCAGTTTTAACCTAATATAGAATACAGACAGTTCCTTCCATTGTGATTCATACAAATATAGAACGCGGGTGAAATACAGTATGCACCTGGAGAAAATTCATGATGTTTTGAATCTGCATGCTCTTTATCCAATGATTCAACAAAAATTAATTAATAATTAGAACTTGCATATCTTAAAAGGCTAACACTAAAATAAAATTAACAAAATACATTGAATTAATATAAACACATATTCAAATCACATGAGTCAAAAATGGAAAAGTACGAAAGCATAACAGAAATAAGATGGGGGAAACAACTAACCACTTATATATCTCAAGAAATGACCTTCAATAGGCCCAAATACATTATCATCGGTACGACGAAGCAGCACATAGGGAGTAAGCTCACAACCAACAATCGGAATATCTCCATTAAAAAAATATAAATGGAATAAATGGAAGCTGTTGTGTGTGTATATATCAATATATGTAAAGGTTTGAGTTGAAGAGTCAAGGACATGATGCAGGTAGTGCAAAGGGTGGGGTCTGAATTCCAAATATATAAGCTAACTACATAACGTAAGGGAGGCAAAAAGACAGTCAAATTATATAACCTAAGGGAGGCATAAAGATAGCCAAATTGGGATTATTATGTTATGTAAATAGGAGGAATTTGGGAAAAAGGAAAAACACAGTAAAAATGAGATTATGAGATTGGGGAGCGCCACGTCAGACAGCTGGGATTTTCCTTTATATAGATATATATAGATATAGATATAGATTTAATAAAATATTCTACTTAAATTAAAAAGTAAGAGTATAATTTATTTCTTAAAAAGTAAAAGTATAATTCGTAAACCTCGAATCCAATCCCACATGGAGTAGGATTGAGGGAGGACACCGCGTGAAAACCTATATATATACCCCAATAGTCTTTCCATATACGCACTAATCTTTCAAGCCTCATATTCATTCATTATACATTATACATAATCTTAATCTAGGGTTTTGAGAAATCATATGAGTCGTATGGCGGAAACAATTTCATTCGATTATTTAGAGGAAGGACTAGAGATGAGTGTCGAGGAAGCTGAGAGGGTCAAGAACGTTGTATTGCGTGATCTGCAAACAGAAAAGAAGCTTTGTCTGGTTCTGGATTTGGATCATACTCTCCTCCACACCAATTTTCGAGGAAAACCAGACCTGTCTCGTTACGAGGGTGAAGATATCTACGAATGGAAGGTCATGGGAGATGTGTATTTTACTAAATTGAGGCCTTTTGTTAGAAAGTTCTTGGAAGAAGCAAGTCAGCTGTTCGAGTTGTATGTGTACACAATGGGAACACGCATTTATGCTTCTACAGTTGTTGGCGAGTGATGGACAATAAAACCGTTGCCATCCTCTACGGATTAGCCATAGGGCGTCTACGGCTATGGCAGGAGGTCGGCTAAACGGGCGTCAGTCCCTAGGAGAGGTCCTACGACAGGTGTCGTGCTCATTCCAAAAAGCGCAGACACCTGGCTCTAGGATACCACTTCATCATTAAGTTGGCCTTCGGGGGAACAGGGGGCCCTGGGGAGAATGATGGAACTATCCACCTAGCCTCAAGATAATCGAACCAGGTGGAACAAGGAAAGGATGGATGAAGAGCCACGTGCCCAGGAACCATCGCTATTTAAAGGAATGAAGGAAGAACGCGCCAAGGGTCGAAAAAACCGGAAAAAAATCAATCACAATAAAATAGAACAAACTCCTTCTGATGATCGCTATGGATTCTATTTAAAAATCCCCCGGCCATCATTTGGCGCCGCTGCCGGGGACGAGAATACTTACCCAACTGACGATCTAGGATTAAGTGTGTAACACCATACCTGAAAATCATAATTGCCTCAACAGCCAAAAGATGAGCTACGAGTCGAGTACCCGTGAAAGTTCCCATCGTTCGCCTTCAAACACGCCGCCGCATTCTCCTATCCACAGCCAGTTCTCGCATCTCCGAGCACAACAGAGGTTCATGCAGAGACAGATAGATCATTTAACGGCTAAGATGGCCGGGAACTATTACGAACCTCGGACGCGACCCGACCACCCGATTTCCTGAGGACGGCTGGTCAGATCGTTCTTTTTCTTCCTCTCACGAAGAAGAACGCAACCAAAATTCCAGTTCTAGTCACTCCTGCGGCCCTCGCCAAGAACAATCTTCCTCAGGATCTCGAGCATCGGTCTTTTCTCGATTATCCAGTAGCAGAGATTCTTTCGAAAGAAAACCATACCGAGAGAGAGGGATCCCAAGTGAGAGGAGGAGGTCCAGGTCACCGGAACACAGAAGAAGAATACCCCCTATCATAAATCGACAGAATGCGTCGGACCGACGACCGGAAAGACAAGAAGGATTGATGGCTAGACTGGCCAGGCTGGAGGAAATGGCCACCGTGCCCCTCTTGAGCATGCCGGGAAGCAAGTCTCCATTCTCTGAAACGCTGGAATTATCACAAGTTGATTTGGGAGTCAAAATAACAGGGCTGGAATCTTTCGACGGTACCACAGATCCCAATGATCACCTTAGCTACTACGAGAATTTGATGATTTGTCACAGATACAATGATATAACAAAGTGTCGTTTATTTATCTCCACCCTCAAAGCTCATGCCCGAACGTGGTTCTCCGGGTTACCACCCCGAAGCATCAGTTCTTGGGAAGAGTTTAAGGCCACCTTCTTGGGCAAATTCCGCGTCAATATACCCCATGCGGTACATACAATATCGTTGGAAAATGCGAAACAGAACCCAGGAGAATCCCTGCGAGACTACATACAGAAATTCAAGACAGCTGCGTCGAAAGTCAGAGAGCTACGGCCAGCCAATGCTGTTGATTCTTTTATCCGAAACATGAATTATAAAGAATGTAAGGACTGTTGCAAAGAGCTCTGCAATAAAGAGCCCGAAGATCTCTATGAAGCCTACAGCATCGCTACGGCTTATATAGCAACCGACGAAAGACTTCGAGCCTACTATCCCAGTTCGAAGGTCGAAACATCGAGTTCAGAGATTAGAAATTTGCAGGTAGATGGAATGGATGATTTTCGAGGGGCAGGGCGCAAGAATTTCCCTACGGACCAGAGGATTCCTCGCCAGAATAGAGAAGAGCCAAACTTCACGCCCCTCAACAGGACACCCTCGGCGATCCTGGACGAAATTAGGAACAAAGACTTCTACCAGGCACTCCCACCAATGAGGACTCCTACGGAAAAGAGAGATAAGACACGATTTTATGCCCATCATGCGAGTATTGGTCACAACACAGATGAATGCCTGTCTTTGAAGTATTTTTTGGAAAAGCTGGTCAAAAGAGACCTACTGAACGGATACGTGCTACCACGCCGACAGAGTGCTAACCCCCGGCCATCATGGAAGCTCAAAGGGCGTTCCGTTGGTCCGAGTCGATCATCACATTCACTGATGAAGACTACCCAAGGGGGGAAATGTGCCGAAGTGGGCCTCTCACGGTTCAACTAGATATCGCTGAGCAGGATGTGAAAAAGGTATTGATAGATAATGTCTCTTCTGTAGATATCATTTTCCGACACACTCTACGAAGAATGAGGTTAGATGGGCAGGCAGAAAATCAGAATGCCGAAGACATCAGGGGACCTCTCTACGGCTTCGGGAATAACGCGGTCCCAATACAGGGAACTATAGATTTGCCAACCACCTTCGGCACATCTCCTCGAGAAGTGACGGCTTTGGTCAAGTATTATATCATCGATATTGCCTCCTCATACAATGTCATAATAGGGAGACCGACCTTATTTTTCCTAGGAGCAATCATTTCCATCCCGCACATGAAAGTGAAGTTCCCTACCCCCGGAGGGACGGGTTCGTTGAAGTCTGATAATGAAGCATCTATGACATGTTACTCTGCGTCTCTTAGTTTGGCTCAAACCAACCCTCGGAAAAGAAAATTGTTTGGAGAATCTAAGGGTAAAATCACTTCGGGAAGTGCTTCCAAAGCTTCCAGGTCCCTTGAGAATCAAGTCTTGATCGTCGAGAATTCTTACCAACCTCTCTCTGGAGAAAAGAAGGATGTTGAAACTATCCCTTTTTCGAAAGCCGAGCCAGGCGGGCCAACAGAGCAAATTGAGTTGAAGGTGGGGGATCCCTCGAAGCTGATATCCATCGGACAAGGGTTAACAGGATTGTTGAAAGAAGATATTGTAAAGTTGCTCCGTGAGTATACTGACATATTTGCATGGGAGCCGAAAGACATGCCTGGAGTGGATGAGTCTATATCTGTTCACCGACTACATCTAGACCCAGAGAAAAAACCTGTAAAACAAAAAAAAAATGGAACTTTGCTCCAGAAAGACAACAGGTCGTAGACGAAGAAATCAGCAAATTGTTAAAGGCGAATTTCATTTATGAGATCCAATTTCCGGAGTGGATAGCCAACGTGGTTCTGGTGAAAAAATCTAATGGGAAATGGAGAGTGTGCATTGATTATACGGATCTCAACCGAGCCACCCCAAAAGACTATTATCCTTTGCCGGCTATTGATCATCTAGTTGACGCTACGGCGGGACATGTCCTATTTAGTTTTTTGGATGCTTTTTCAGGATACAATCAGATCAGCTTGGCACCTGAAGATAGGCCAAAAACTTCTTTCATCACTCACCGGGCCGTATATGCTTATCGAGTTTTACCGATGGGATTGATGAATGCGGGAGCCACGTACCAAAAGGCAATGAACAAAATCTTCTCTGCGCAGATTGGGAGGAATGTGGAAGTATATGTAGACGATATGGTGGTCAAGTCCGAAAGGGAGCAGAATCATGTGGCAGATCTAAAGGAAACTTTTGATAACTTGAGGAGATCCCATCTTAAACTCAACCCCACTAAGTGCACTTTTGGGGTGGCTAGCGGCAAGTTTCTCGGTCATGTGATAAGCACCGAAGGAATAGCAGCAAATCCTGATAAAACGAAGGCTATCTTGGATATGCTTCCTCCAACCACTCCCAAACACGTACAATCGCTGAATGGGTGTTTAACCTCTCTTCGGCGATTCATATCAAAACTCTCCGAGAAAAGCCTACCTTTTTTCCAAATCTTGAAAGGGATAAACAAGAATCAACAGATAGAATGGACCACGCCGTGCCAGGAAGCTTTTGATTCTTTGAAAAAGTACCTCACCTCCCCTCCTGTGTTGTCTCGTCCGAAGACAGGAGAACCCTTATACCTGTACCTCGCGGTTGCAAACGAAGCAGTAAGCTCTTGCCTTATTCGTGAAGAGGATGGAAGACAGATGCCCATTTATTATGTCAGTCATGTGCTCCGAAATGCAGAAACTAGGTATCCTACCATCGAAAAGATGGTATATTGCCTTTTATTAGCCAGCAGGAAGTTACGACCTTATTTCCAAGGTCATGACATCAACGTCTACACTAACTACCCCCTGCGGAGGATATTACACAAGCCAGATCTATCTGGTAGATTAGTCAACTGGGCAGTTGAACTTAGCCAGTTCAACGTCAATTATTTGCCAAGAACCTCAATAAAAGGCCAAGCTCTTGCAGATTTCTTAGTTGAATGTTCAATCCAACCAAAAGGGGAGGAAGATGGAGAGATGGAGAGAAGTCCTTTGTGAAACCAGCCCCAACCGTGGAAATTGTTTGTTGATGGGTCTACGACAGACGACAATAGTGGAGCCGGAGTGCTACTGATCAGTCCGGAAGCATTTGAGATCCAACAATCCATCAAATTCGCTTTCCCAGCGACCAACAACTGCTCCGAGTAAGAGGCCCTCTTGGCAGGCCTTCGACTCTCTAAAGCTTTGCAAGTCCAATGCCTTCAGATCTATAGCGACTCTCAATTGGTGGTCAATCAAATCTCAGGGGAGTTCATGACCAAATCACCATTGTTAATACGGTACTTGGCAGAAACAAAAGGACTACTGCTTCAATTTAAGGAAGTTACTCTTTCAGGGATAATGCGAGGGGAAAACCAAAGGGCTGATGCGTTAGTAAGACTGGCCACCGCTGAAGGCGCAGAGACGTCCCCCGGCATTCATCACTCAGTTTTATTGACACCTTCGGTCAGGTTGTCTACGGATGGGGACTTAGAGGTTTTGTCAGCAACCTTAGGCCCAAATTGGATGACTCCCCTCTTACTATACATAAAAGAGGGGATCCTCCCGGAAGATAGGACAGCCGCCCGAAAACTGAGGGCCAAAGCAGCTCAATATTCTGTCATAGATGAGTCCTTATACCGAAGGTCACTCTTAGCCCCCTTACTCAAATGCGTAGACAGCCCTGAGTCAGATTATTGCATGCTAAAAGTTCACGAAGGTATTTGTGGGAGTCATTCTTCTGGCGAGGCCCTGACTCACAAAGTCCTTCGACAAGGATACTACTGGCCAACTTTAAGGCAAGACTGTATAAACTACGTTAAAAATTGTGCGAAATGCCAATTATTTGCTTCAATTCCCAGGCAACCACCTGTTTTACCGTCTTCTATACTATCACCGGTGCCCTTCGATGTGTGGGGAATGGACATTGTTGGTCCTTTTCCTCCAGCTAAGGGAGGCCTTAAATTTCTTATAGTAGCAGTGGATTACATGACCAAATGGGTAGAGGCCAAAGCCGTAGCACATATTACAGCACAGGTTTGTAGAAGGTTCTTTCATGAATCCATAGTCACACGTTTCGGCATTCCGAGGGTCTTAGTAACAGATAATGGACGGCAATTTATTGATGCCGAGTTCGAAGAATATCTCTCCACCTATCTTATCTAGCATCGTAGGTCTTCGGTTGCCTACCCTCAGTCCAATGGGCAAGTCGAAGTAACGAACCGGAGCCTGTTGAAAAGCCTCCAAAAGAATCTAGAAGACCATAAATCTTTATGGGCCGAAGAATTGCCTAATATTCTGTGGGCTTACAGGACAGATACTCGAAAACCCACAGGAGAAAGCCCGTTCCGGCTTGCTTATGGAACCGAGGCTTTGATCCCTGTAAAAATTGGAGAGTCCTCTCTTCGAGTTGCGGAATATGACCAGAGCCGTAACGAGACAGGTCTTCGTACCAATCTGGATTTACTGGAGGAAAGGAGAGAGAATGCTGTCATTCGAATGGCCAACTATAAGCAGGCAACGGCTAAATACTTCGGAAAAATCCATCCACGACAGTTTCATGAAGGAGATAAAGTGCTGAGATCCACGACAGTTTCTGACCCATCCCACTCTAGGAAGTTAGATCCTATCTGGGAAGGACCTTATGTGATTCAACAAGTGCTCCGGCCGGGCACCTATGTTCTCGCAAGGTTGGATGGCGAAAGAATCCCGAACACGTGGCATGCCGTTCACCTCAAAAGGTTCTATCCCTGAGTAAGTGCCACTTTCTTACTAATAATCTTTTTATTATGTTTTGGGTAACTTAAAAGTTACCGAATAAATTTCGCGGGGGATAAATAAGCATGATCATGCCAACCCCGTCATGCTTATGTTTGTTTATGTTTCGTCGTGTGTGTTTATGTTTGTTTAAGTTTTGCTTTGTAAATAAATAAACTAGATGCAATTTTATTGCACGAATCACCATTATGTAAATCTAAGTTATTTTAAAGCCTTGGGCCTAAGGGGTCATGCCTTGTATTTAAGGATGTCGGAAGCCCTCTACTAAAAAGCCAACGTATGTAGTCCTCTTGCAACTACGGCAAAAGCCTTTCATATGCGACCCAACAGGCGCTTCGGCATGAACATAGAAATTCAAACCCGTTCGTTCAAAAGCCACCAACATATGTAGTCCTCTTACAGCTACGGCACGAACGGGTTCACTCAATGGGTCCATTCAAAAAACCAACATATGTAGTCCTCTTGAGGCTACGGCATGAATGGATCACTCGATCGGTTCATTCAAAAGCCAATACATGTAGCCCCATTACAGCTACGGCATTGAATGAATCACTCAATAAATTTGCACGACCTCACATTGCATATAGTTTAAACGAAATGGCGCATACTTGCTCCCCCATCAAAATCGTTCAAACGCAACAAGAACAAACAATATATATGGACTGTAAAAAATTAAAGAATAATTTACAACATCGTTACAACCAAAAAAGAGACAGAATCTTTTATTGAAACATAATAAACGTTTACATCCTGATGGAAAACAGAAATACATCGACTAATATTCAAGCTTTTTTAGCTACTGAGGTGGAAGAAGAACCGCCGGAGCTATCACCATCAGCACCTCCCCCTTTTTTGGTTTTCGGTTTCTGGTCACTCCGACGTTTAGCCAAGGCCTCCTCGATCTTCCTGAGGACTTCAGGAAGATCAGCCTCTGTTTCCGGGCCGTCGAAGACAACTCCGTCGATGATAACCTTATTATTATCGTAATCGTACATCACGCCAGGACCCATAACTAGTTAATATGAGAAGAAGGTGGAAAGGAGATGATATTTGTAGGAAATGAATAAATCGGAAGATACTTCACACAAGTATTTATAGGCAGCGTGTGAAGATCGGATAGTCCAACAGTCGGACCGTTACACCCCCTCCATGACTTTTTGAAACTCACAAAGAAGCTAGGAAGTCAGTCAAAGCACAGAAATTCACGCTTTGACCAAAGACTCACGAACTGACCACCCAAACCCCAACTTTCTGAATAAATATGTGTTCTTCCCCACTACGGGCAATTCCCCACAAAACAAACACCAATCGAGCTGCGAAGGAGGTGACTTCAAAGAAGTGACCCCTACGGCCTTCGGCTAAAGGCCGAAACAGATAATCGACATAAACTAAATTTGTCAGGATAAATGCATTATTAAAAAGTCCCCACAAAAGGTTAGAAAACAATTACTCGAAAGATTAAGATACGACATAAGCATAAACTCTAGTACCAATCATGCCCTTAAGGTTTATAAAGTTCAAAATAAGAGTTCAAGAAAAAAAAAAGGGAATGGAGTTCCAAAAGTCTGATATAACTTAAACAAAAAGGAAAGTGACACCCACAGCCATGACCCTCTTCCAAAGCACCAAGGGCCTATGGACTATGAACCGAAGGAGGCATATTCATCTCTGAAGCTTTAGGAGCCGCTTCCACATTCATCTCTGAAGCTTTAGGAGCCGCTTCCACATTCGTCTCTGAAGCTTTAAGAGCCGCTTCGGTATATTCGGTCTCCCCAGGCTTCCCTTCGGCCCTGACAGCTTCCACACCCGTCTTCATAACATCCTCAGCCTCCAAAACATCAGTTTCTTGGTTCCTAGCCGATCCTTCCCCGTTCTTGGCCAGTTCCGCTTCCCGGAATTTATCGACTGAATGAGCTTGGAGGTCTACGATGTTCCCTGCTCCAATAAAGTTCAAGCAGTCATTATATCCAACTTCGTGGAAACTCCCTGCTTCGATCTCTAATTCTTCCATGAATGCTTCGGATTTCTTGAATTTCTCAACGCAATCTTCATAGGTGATCAAAGCATTCTGCTCGACCTGTTCCAGGAGTTTAGAAACCTTCACAATCTCTACCTCTTTCGCCGATAAGGATTTATTTAAGCCCTCCATCTCGGAACGTAGGCTCGCACATATCCCCCTCTCCACGTCCAGATCCTCTAGAGCTTTAGACAGCTTCTCAGAAGAATCCTTATGTGCCTTTCGTTCTGTCGAAAGCTCTCGGCTGGCCGTATCAAGTTGAAGTTTGGTTTTCTTGGGCATATCGCCAAGCTTCGATTTTGGCCATCTTCTCTAGCTCAGCCCTGTTGTGCTCCATATCAGCTCGTTGGGAATTCTGAGAGACCCTCTCGGTCAGGTCCAAGAAATAAGTTTCGAACTGGGCAAAACCAAAAATATATGTATAATAATCATGATGATAATAATGACTGGGGATTAGGAACACTATCTAGAAGAGAAAGCGAAAGAAAGTATGCCCAAAACGGAAATATACCTTTCCCAGTGTTTCCTTAGCCTTGACCAAGATCTCTTCGTCCCCGGCCATTCGCAGTTTGGCTTGATCAGGGGACAATGAGAAGGCATTAAGAGCACCTAAAGGACTTTCCTCTTTGATTCCCTCTCCCAGCCACCCACTGCCTGTCCGAAAACGAATGAGGGTATAATCTTCAACCCCATGCGCCGTAGGATTCTGAAGAACCCCTGGGGCATGGCCCGATCCGGAGGCCCCAATGTTCACTAGATCTGTAGAAATTCCTCTGGATTCGAGCAGGTGGGGAGGAAGAACCTCCTCAACTTCACTGTCATCCGCAGTAACACCCTCCGGCACGAGCCCCCTCTCGATCGTCTTTACTTTCTTCTTCCCAAGACCTTGGACGGCATCATTGCCTCGTTTCTTAGTCTGAACTTTCGGGGGCAAAACGGAGGCTCCCTCCTGGTGTAAGTTCCCCATGGCCGTATCGGCTACTTGGGTGCTATCCCCAGCACTATGCCTACTCTCACTGACTGCGTCACCTTTTTTGATGGCACGCTTCTGAGCCAAGTACAAGATTCGACTTTTGTTCATACCTGGAAGAGGAGGAAAATCTCTCAACAGCACTGTTCAAGAGAAAATAACAAACATTAGTACACAAGCCGAAGCGAATAGGAAAAGTAGAAACAGGAAAACATACTAAAAACCAGGGCCTATTTGAACAAAAATTCTTACGGTTGTGTTCAATTAAGAAAGGAATGTGGCGGAAGTGTGTGTCGGACCACAAACCCTCAGGTTTCTCCCCAACAAATCTAATGGCCTCCCCGTATTCCTCTGGGATTAATCGCTCCGTCCTCCTTACGGCCCCGGTCACGCCATCTGGCCTACGGTATTCGGGTAGATACCCTAGATCCCCTCCTTTAATAAACACAAACTCCCCGTGCCAGCCTTTGTTAGTCGAAGGTCCTTCCACCAAAGAACCCCCCAAAGTCATCCCCTCTTTCCAATGTAATTCGAACAGAGGTTCGTAGTTTCGAGAAGCTTGCAGCTTGTGCAGCGACCAAAACAAAGATAATGTAGGTTCCCTTCCTAACTCCGTGCATCGTGCTATGAACGCACAGATTTTCCTAATAGAGTTGGGACCGGGCTGACCCAGACCCAACTTCATATCTCTCAGAAGCGTATGGAAAAACCGGTGCATGGGTAGCCGTAGCCCGGCCCTAAAATGCTCTAAAGGAATCCTTACCCATAGATCTCCTCCACAAAAATAAATGTACTCGCCTTCCTCCGGCATTCTAATTTCGTAAGCCTCGGGAATCTGGAAGGAATACCGCACGACCCCTAAGAAATCCCGGTCAAAAGTGCATTCCTTATTGATGTACTCCAATTTTCCCAGGTCCCTCTTTAAAACCTCATCCGAATGTTTAGCATCCCCGGGCCTATGGTAACAGGCTCTTCCGTACAATTGAAAATATACCTCCCTGTTAGTATCCGGAGGCGCATTCACGAACTTCTCTGTAGTGTCCAACCAACCTGTGGGCGAACCCACACAACATCGAGTGGGGATTCGTAATTCCCTGGAAACCCCCTTGCGGCCTCCGCCCCTTGCGGATCCCTGCGGAACCCCTCTACCCAGTGGCTGCGGCATCACTCCCTTGTCTTTCGACTGACCCCCCTTATGTGACTTTCTTTGTGCCACAACTACCCTCCCCGGAACCTCTTTCGGCTTCTTCGAGAGAACCACAGCCTTCCCGGGGGGGGAGTCTCCAAGCTAATGGTGTGTCTGAATCACCCTCAGTCGAGGACCTCTCGTTGTCTCCCGAGAGACCATCCCCACTATCAGACTCGCCAGTCCCCGCGGATTCTGATAAAAGTGCGTTATCTGAGTCTGTGACGCTTACATCGTCTTCAAAGTCCGCACCTCTCTTTCCTTTCGTCATTTCTTCGCTAAACAAGAAGAATAACAAGAAACGGAGGTCACCATAAGTCTCAATCTACAGGGAATCTAGCCTAAATCCTTGGAAAAATATGTAATAATGATAAGATATATGTATCTAAACCCGAACCCCACTCTGTTCTTAACCTCCACTCGCCTCACATGAAACTCGATTCACAGAGCGATAAGGTTCGACCCGCATACACCCTTCCCCGATGAGAAACATGGAACCCATTATTATATATCCCTAAGGATCGTAAAAAAAAAAGGGAGAAGAAAAAGGAAAATAAAACAGAAAATGTAAATCCAAACATACCTTTCGGAGAAATTCTTGAATCAACGATGAGCTCCTTAGAGAGATACTCTTCTATGCGTTTGTAGAGAAATGCTTGTAGAAAATTAAGTGTAAGATGAAGAGGCGTTACTCCCCCTTATGTATGAGAAGGGTCCAATCAGGGAAAGCCACGTGTCCCTAAAAGGAGACAGAGGAGCGTGCAACGTGGGCATATAGGTGAGACGCGAATCCCGGGACGGTTTTGCCAACTGGCGGGCACTTATCCCGAAATTTCAGTGGGAACTGCCTACAACCGGGTTTTTTCCTTGCACTGTCCTAGCCCAAAAACCGAACCGAAGAGAGATACAGGTTCCTTAAAAGGAAACCTTATCGCTCGGGGGGCAAATGATGGACAATAAAACCGTTGCCATCCTCTACGGATTAGCCGTAGGGCGTCTACGGCTACGGCAGGAGGTCGGCTAAACGGGCGTCAGTCCCTAGGAGAGGTCCTACGACAGGTGTCGTGCTCATTCCAAAAAGCGCAGACACCTGGCTCTAGGATACCACTTCATCATTAAGTTGGCCTTCGGGGGAATAGGGGGCCCTGGGGAGAATGATGGAACTATCCACCTAGCCTCAAGATAATCGAACCAGGTGGAACAAGGAAAGGATGGATGAAGAGCCACGTGCCCACGAACCATCGCTATTTAAAGGAATGAAGGAAGAACGCGCCAGGGGTCGAAAAAACCGGAAAAAAATCAATCACAATAAAACAGAACAAACTCCTTCTGATGATCGCTACGGATTCTATTTAAAAATCCCCCGGCCATCAGCGAGTTTCTTGATCCTGATGGCGTGTATTTTGGTAATAGAGTTATATCGAGGGAGGATTGTACTATTCCAGGGCTTAAGGGACTTGATATTGTGCCTGTCCATCCAAGTGCTGTTGTTATTTTGGATGACACGGAGTGTGTGTGGGAAGGATATTTGGGGAATTTGCTTTTGGTTGAGAAGTATGATTTTTTTCCGCAAGCGGAATTGGATGAAAGTGAAGATGCAGGAGCATTGAGTTGTGCTTTGGAAGTACTTACAAAGCTACACAGCGTTTATTTTGAGTGGTACGATCGTTGTAGGGACTGTGATGTGAGAGAGCTGATTCAAAATCATTGGGAGGAAATTGGCGATGATGAAGGGCATCAAGGAGTTGGGACGGGGACTTGTTCATCTGATATGGTATGTGGAAAGCGTGCAAGAGTTGATGATGAGCATTCGAGTGTTACTAAGAAGCAAAGGATCGATCTGCTAGCATTCTGATATTTTATTTACGAAGTGGATATGAGAATTTGTTTATATGAAATTTTGGTAGAAACAGGGCATGTAATAGTAATTTACTGAACTTTGATATTTGATTAGTTTCTATTTCTGGGGATTCGATCATATATGTGCTACCAGTTGAAGCCATTTTATAAGACATGGCATGTGGCCTGATAATTTGGGACTGAACTAATTAGAATTATCTGGTCAAATATGCACATCTGCTGTTCTGTCTCAGTATGGAGGATCACTCAGCGTTTTGAATCATTTAGATTTAACAATATATTTATAAAGGAAGAGCATTCTGGACAAGGGAAAATCCTAGAAATCTTTATGGGCTCTGCCTAAAGATTACACCTTATGCAGTATTCTATTAGCTCAAGTGATCGCTTTCTTCTCTGTCATGACCCTTGGATTGCAATGACTCCTCTAATTCATCTCCTAATTTCCTGTTTTCAAACATATTCTCTATTGCCGAATCTTGTACTCTGGCCACTATTAGTTCTATCAACGATTATGGTAACTTGCTTCTTATTAACAACCATGAACATGCCATTCAGTTTAGACTCTCGTATCGAAACAATGGTTCATCAGAATGATGTGATAACTTGGGATGTATGCAACTCCATCTTATCAAGCTCCACACAATCTGGGTTCAGGATTCTAAACAGCCCTCTGGTCATTCATCTCCCTAGCGGGCTAGCATAACTCTCTACTTTGGCACCCTCTTGCGGTTCTAAAGATTTCTTTTGCGATGTGGCTGACATTAAAGGCTAGGCTCCTGACTGAGGATAGAATGATTTAGTTTTGTATGACTGAGCAGTGAGCAGCAACTTTTAGTCTTGTTTCCCTAGTTTACTAGTGGAATTCATGTCGTGTTGCAACAGTAGTTTAGACCATAGATTTGCCTTATTAGCTATCTGACCTATTTCAGGATATCGTAAAGTCATGAGAAATGCCTCTTGAACCCTGTATTTCCCTTTTCCTTTATATCACAACCTTATATTTACTTGTATTTTTGTTCTTTCAGAATTTGGGAACATCAAAGAACTTGTATTTCCCTTTTCCTTAGGCTTTGCATAGGTCGTTGATTTTGAACTTTTAACTTTTTATTGCGATTGTATGTCAATGTCATCCGACTTTTGCTTACCATTGTCTGCATTTAGAGTGCACACAGTAAATATTGATTTGTCTAAGATGATGAAAAATAAGGATGTGATATAAGTGGCCACCTTTCCAAAATAGTTGACGTCTATTAATAAGTGTGCTAAGTACATAGGGAAAAACTACTAGTTTACTTTCAATTTAAAAAAGCAGTGAATATTTTCCATAAAGAAAAAAAGATGCAGGGATCCTAAGGATTATACAATGTGGATCAGTTTATATTTGTCTTGTCAGATGGCATTTTTATTAACTATGGATCTGGAAATGTAAAGCATGATTAGCTACATTATCTGATGATTGTAAACAAATCAAACCTTAGACTATAGACTATAGACTATTACTAACCAAGTATTATCAGTTTCACAATTATAGTGCTAACAATTATCGCTTAAACGCCACTCCCGTGGTCATACAAAGTACAACTATAGACTATTACGAACCAAGTATTATCAGTTTCACAATTTGCATATCAATCTCCTGATATAATAATTAAATTGTGTCTATCATATCATGTACTACAATTACAACTCCTCTACCGATTCGTTATAATTCCTAAAGATTCAATTAAAAGTTCGCGACTGTTCTAATTGTATAAAGTTCTTAATGACCGATTAATAATAACAAGAAAACCACATAATTCATGATTGAGATTAGTCCTAAGTTCTAATTTAATATAAGGTTGTAATTTGAACTTAACCCTCTTTATCGTATATAAAATCAAGTTATCAAGTCATAAATAACATTAAAACCCGTGCACTGAAATAATTTCTCATTTGAAATTCTACATAATTATTATATACGTATTGCTAACTAGTGCTTTGTCCCGGATTGTTGTTTCTATTTTTTAAAAAATACTTATCGACGATCCAACCGCACTTATGTCAATATATATCTAATTTAGTGATATTCCCAATATTTTAAAAAATAATAAATTAATTTTGGATGGTAAAAGTGGTAGTAAACTATCGATTTGACCCGTACTCCTAACTAGTGCTTTGTCCCGGATTATTGTTTCTATTTTTAAAAAAATACTTATCGACGATCCAACCGCACTTATGTCAATATATATCTAATTTAGTGATATTCCTAAGATTTTAAAAAATAATAAATTAATTAGGATGGTAAAAGTGGTAGTCAACTATCGATTTGACCCGTACTACTAACTAGTACTTTGTCCCGGATTGTTGTTTCTATTTTTTAAAAAATACTTATCGACGGTCCAACTGCACATATGTTAATATATATCTAATTTAGTGATATTCCCAAGATTTTAAAAAATAATAAATTAATTTGGCATTTTTTCTATTTTTATTTAATTTTTTAATTTATTTTACAAACTACTTAAAAATGGATGGAAACTCAAATAAATATAAATTAGTGAAAATAAGGTAAACTTCATGACAAAATTAGTTAGTATGACTACTTGGTTGTGTATGAATTTTAAATCAAATTTTGAACTTTTTTCGTAATTTTATTAAATTTATCAAGTAATTCTACAAACTACTTAAAAATGAGGGAAAAATCAAATTATTAAAAAATTAGGTAAGATTCATCACAAAAATAGTTAGCATTAATACTTAGATATGTATAAATTTTAAATTAAATTTGGGATTTTTTTCTATTTTTATTTAATTCTTTGATCTTTATTCCTATTTTTATTCAATTTTTTAAAACTGACACCCGCAATGTTTCATTGTGGGCACCCGCAATGAAACATTGTGGGTACCCGCAATGAAACATAGAAGACGTTAATTTCAAATATAAAAAGCAGTAAAAATATGAAATTACGTTTTGACCCTCTGAAATACTGCCGCAATGATACAAAGCAGAAAAATGGAAATCTGAACTTACCTTTTTACCCTTAATGCTGCCACAAGTAAACATTGTGGTATCCTCTTACAGCCGCAATGAGCTATTGCGGTAGCCGCATGACCCGGTTTAACCCGAATTAAACCCGTTTCCCCTTTATTCATTCTGCAAAACACTTCAAGGCGATTTAGGTGATTTCCGCGTGATTTTCACACAGATCATCTCATCTCCTCTCATCTCCTCCTCTAAGGTATCCCTTTACGTATGCAGACACGATACAGACATATACAAACACACACGCACTACTATATACATTGCTACGTTTGATTCGTTTTTAACTGTGGGTGGTGTTTATTTGCTTCGTTTTAGTTAAAGTCATGAATTAAATCGAATTATTAGGGTTCATAGTTCGAATTTTACCCATTTTTGGTTTGAATTAGTTTGAAATTAGGGCTTTTACCCTCAATTGAGTTGAAATTATGGTTTCTCATCTTCAATTAGGTTGAATTAGTTCGAATTGCCTATTTTAAAATTATGATTCAAATTATTATCCGAATTTTTATTAAAATTATGAATTAATTCGAATTATTAGGGTTTATAATAAAGAATTATAATTATAAATTATTTTATAATTATAAAAAATTGTGCCATGCATGCTTCATTTCTTGGATGGAATAAGATCTGTTGAAGACGGTTTCATGAATGTGACGTTCATTAAGGATCGACCGAAGCAACAAGGCGATTCTGATTGTGGCATGTACGTTTGCAAGTATATGGATGCTATACTTGGCGGCAAATCATTGAAAGATGCAAGGTGGGACCTTGTACATGATGTTTTGACTTTCCGGTATCGCATAGCTTGAGAGCTTTTTAAAGGGGAAGCGCGGAGATGACTACTGTTGGGTTACAACAGAGGAACCTAGGACTTTAATTAATTTTGATCTCGTTTATTTGATTGTATTATTATTTTGTTAATTCTGTTTTAAAAGTTGTTAGTTGTATTTATATTGGTTAGGATTGTGTTGATGTGGTAATGTTGTTAGACTTAGATTAGTTAGACGTATGGTTGTTGTTAGTTTGTTTGAAACAAGTTTGAAATATGTATGGAAAGCAGTAAAAACAGACTACTTATTGCAATTTATTTTGTAGTCTGTTTTTACTGGGTAGAAGAAACAACAAGCAGGCCCTTTGAAAAAAAAACAATAACTTGTCGTAATGACTCATTGCGGCACCCGCAAGGACTCATTACGGAATCGAAAATTTCTTTTTTTTGTAGTTTCTTTCCTGTTTTTCGAATATTTGGAAAAAAATATAACTATAAATATTTTAAGTTAAATATATATATTTTTTTTAAATTTTAAATGAAATATTTCAAATTTTTTAAGAATTTTAAATTACATATTTGGAAAAAATTATTTTTTTCATTTTTCTCGAATTTCAAATTAAATATTTAGAAAAAAATATTTGGAATTCGTTTGGCATTCATATATGATTGATTAATTTAATTGACAGATGTGACATTCCTGGACGAGTGGGTTAATGTGAATCGAAACTTTGCAGTTAAGCGTGCTTGGGCTAGAGCAATCTAAGATGGGTGACCCCCTGTGAAGTCGTTTTTTCAATTCTTTCCGAATAATTTTTTTTTTAAGTTTTGGTCATAAAAATGAGCTTATTATTTTTTTCAAAATGTAAAATAAGGGTTTTCTATTTCCTTAGAATATTTGGATTAAAATATAATTTAATCATTTTTTTCATATTTTAAATGGAATATTTGAAAAAAGAGATAAATTAATCAATTTTTAGAATTTTAAATTCAAAATATGGAAGAAAATAGTTTTTCATTTTTCTCCAATTTTAAGTTAATTATTAGGAATAAAATATAATTTAATGATTTTTTTCCGAATTTTAAATGAAATATTTGGAAAAAATAGTTTTATTATTTTTATTAGTAGGAGTCTCTACCTGACGCTTGTGGGACATTATGCTGAGGTAGGCTACCGCATTGAGACATTGCGGCAGTCATGCTATTGCCGCTTTGAGTCATTGCACAATTTTACACAATTTTCAATGTGTTCAAATTACATTCCCAAAATTCAAATGTTATTTTCAAATTACAATTTTATCAATTTTTTTTCAAATATTAAGTTAAATATTTGTAACCATACATACACAATTCCCAAAATTTTCAAATTATATTCCCAAGATTCAAATGTTAATTTCAAGTTAAATTTAATTTTGAATTTAAAGGTTGAATAGGTTGTAAATTCAAAAAATTTCTCTATAAATACTCACCCTAAATTATCATTTTTATTCGAATTTTAAGTGGAATATTTGGGAAAAAATAATTTTAACATTATTTTCGAATTTTAACTTAAATATTTGGAAAACATTAGAGTTACCATTTTTCCCCAATTTTAAATAAAATATTGTATAATTTTTTCATTTTTTTAAAATTTTAAATTATATATTTGTAAATAAATAATAAAATTATTATTTTTTTTAAAAAAATTGCAATATGAGTGAATTTCGTTTGAGAAACATATATTAATTGTTTATTGATATGACAGATGTGGCATTTTTGGTCGAGTGGAGTTATACGTTTGAAAAGTAGGAAGTTAAGCGTGCTTGGGTTCGAGCAATTTTAAGATGGGTGACCCCCTGGGAAGTCCATTTTTTAAATTCGTTCCAAATTTTTTTACATGTTTTACTTGAGCTTATTATATTTTTAAAAATGTAAGATGAGATTTTTTCCATTTTTCTCGAATTTTTCCTGGGATATTTGGAATAAAATATAATTTTATCATTTTTTGGAATTAAATACAGTTTTATTTGATTACCGCAATGAGACACAGTGGTAACCATTACAAGACGTTGTCCTGACGTCATGCTTAGGTAATCTACAGCAATGACCCATTACGGAAGCTGTAACCATACATACACAATTCTCAAAATTTTCAAATTACATTCCCAAGATTCAAATGTTAATTTTAAGTTAAATTTAATTTTGAATTTAAAGGTTTAATAGGTTGTAAATTCAAAAAAATTTCTCTCTAAATACTCACCCTAAATTATCATTTTTTTTTCAAATTTTAAGTGGAATATTTAGAAAAAAAATAATTTTATCATTATTTTCGAATTTTAACTTAAATATTTTGAAAAAAATTAGAGTTACCATTTTTCCCCAATTTTAAATAAAATATTGTATAATTTTATCATTTTTTTCAAATTTTAAATTAAATATTTGTAAATAAAAAATAAAATTATTATATTTTTTTAAAAAAAAATTGCAATATGAGTGAATTTCGTTTCGTTTGAGAATAATATATTAATTGTATATTGATATTATAGATGTGGCTATCCTGGCCTAGTAGAGTTATACGTTTGAAAACTAAGAAGTTAAGCGTGCTTGGGATCGAGCAATTTTAAGATGGGTAACCTCTTGGGAAGTCCATTTTTTTCAATTCGTTCCGAAATTTTACAAGTTTTGCTCATAAACATGAGCTTATTATTTTTTTAAAAATGTAAAATGAGGATTTTCCCTTTCGAATTTTCTTGGGATATTTGGAATAAAATATAATTTTATCATTTTTTCGAATTAAATACAGTTTTATTCGATTGCCGCAATGAGACTCGGCGGTAACCATTACAAGACGTCGTCCTGACGTCATGCTTAGGTAATCTGCAGCAATGACCCATTGCTGAAACTGTAACCATACATACACAATTCCCAAAATTTTCAAATTACATTTCCAAGATTCAGATGTTAATTTCAAGTTAAATTTAATTTTGAATTTAAAGGTTAAATAAGTTGTAAATTCAAAAAAATTTCTCTATAAATACTCATCCAAAATTATCATTTTTTTTCGAATTTTAAGTGTAATATTTTGAAAAAAAATAATCTTATCATTATTTTCGAATTTTAACTTAAATATTTGGAAAAAATTAGAGTTACCATTTTTTCCTCAATTTTAAATAAAATATTGTACAATTTTATCATTTTTTTCAAATTTTAAATTAAATATTTGTAAATAAATAATAAAATAATTTTTTTAAAAAAAATTGCAATATGAGTGAATTTCGTTTGAGAATCATATATTAATTGTTTATTGAAATGACAGATGTGGCATTTCTGGCTGAGAGGAGTTATACGTTTGAAAACAAGGAAGTTAAATGTGCTTGGGTTGGAGCAATTTTAAGATGGGCGACCCCCTGGGAAGTCCATTCTTTTCAATTCGTTCCGAATTTTTTTACATGTTTTGCTCATAAACATGAGCTTATTATTTTTTTTTTAAATGTAAACTGAGATTTTTATATTTTTTCTTGAATTTTTCCTGGGATAGTTGGAATAAAATATAAAATTTATCATTTTTTCAAATTATATACAATTTTATTTGATTGCCGCGATGAGATACTGCGGTAACCATTACAAGACGTCGTCATGACGTCTTGCTTATGTAAACTGCCGCAATGACTCATTGCGGAAGCTGTAACTTTACACAGTTTCCACCGTTTTTAAATTATATTCCCAAGATTCAAATGTTGATTTCAAGTTAATTTTATTTTGAATTTAAAGGTTGAATAGGTTTCAAATTCCAAATTTTTTCTCTATAAATACTCATCCTAAATTATCAACCTAAGTTATCATTATCATATCCTAGTTTTACAATTTTCTATCTACCAACAAAGAGTAAGTCATGGATGCTAAAAATGAGATGGAGGCTACTTTAAAAACAAAGTTGAAAGAAGCCAAGGTAGAGATCAAGGTTATGGAAGACAAGATCGTTGATCTGGAGGTTAAGGTGGAGGATCTCGAAGAAGCCTTGAAAGAGGCTTACATGGAGATTAATTATTTAAAGAAATTGTACGGTCACGGAGATGAATATCCGTAGACGGAGATAAAAAAACTTGGATTTTGATGTTTTCTGCCCCTCCCAAGTTATTATTAATGAAATAAAATCTTGTTTTGATGTTTATTTGAAGAATTTTGTATTATTGGCTAAAAATGTATCTCCAATTCAAATAACAAAAATACTTCAAGTTAAATGTGAACTAAAATATGTCTTTTTACCGTTTATTGGAATTTAAAAAACAGTTTTGGGTAAATTCGAATTAAAAAAATCTTAAAATTTGGAATAAAAAATAATTTTATCATATTTTCCGAATTTTAAATTAAATATTTGGAAAAAATTAATATTCCATTTTTCACAAATTTTAAATTAAATATTTGAAATAAAGTATATTTTTATCATTTTTTTTGGATTTTTAAATGAAATATTTGTAAATAAATAATAAAAATACTGGGTTAAGAACAGGGGAAAACAGGGGAGGAGAGAGAATAGCTACTGCATTCTCGATTGCCGCATTATCTCAATGCGGCAGGCAATGCGGCCTTCCGTAATTCGCCATTGCAGCAGTCAAGTATGCAATAGCTTTTCTCTCTCCTCCCCTGTTTTCCCTTGTTCTGATCTGTTCGATTTTTTTTTCATATTTTTTTGTCATATTTTTTATCATATCATATAATTCATTTTTAATAAATTATGGATTCAATATTTTTATAAATAGTAATCAATGATTTCAATTAATCCAATTTATTCATTACTTTTAATTATTATTACTATTACAATTGCATGGGAAGTCCATTTTTTTCAATTCTTTCCGAATTTTTTTACAAGTTTTGCTCATAAACATGTGCTTATTATTTTTTTAAAAATGTAAAATGAGATTTTTCCATTTCGAATTTTTCGTAGGATATTTGGAATAAAATATAATTTTATCATTTTTTCGAATTAAATACAGTTTTATTTGATTGCCGCAATGAGACTCTGCGGTAACCATTACAAGACGTCGTCCTGACGTCATGTTTTGGTAATCTGCTGCAATGACCCATTGCGGAAGCTGTAACCATACATACACAATTCTCAAAATTTTCAAATTACATTCCCAAGATTCAGATGTTAATTTCAAGTTAAATTTAATTTTGAATTTAAAGGTTGAATAGATTGTAAATTCAAAATTTTTTCTCTCTAAATACTCACCCAAAATTATCATTTTTTTCGAATTTTAAGTGTAATATTTTGAAAAAAAAATAATTTCATCGTTATTTTCGAATTTTAACTTTAATATTTAGAAAAAATTAGAGTTACCATTTTTCCCCAATTTTAAATAAAATATTGTACAACTTTATCATTTTTTTCAAATTTTAAATTAAATATTTGTAAATAAAGAATAAAAATATTTTTTTTAAAAAAAATTGCAATATGAGTGAATTTCGTTTTAAGAATCATATATTAGTTGTTTATTGATGTGACAGATGTGGCATTCTTGACTGAGTGGAATTATACGTTTGAAAACTAGGAAGTTAAGCGTGCTTGGGTTCGAGCAATTTTAAGATGGGTGACCCCCTGGGCAGTCCATTTTTTTCGATTCATTCCGAATTTTTTTACATGTTTTGCTCCTAAACATGAACTTATTATTTTTTTTTAAATGTAAAATGAGATTTTTCCATTTTCTTGAATTTTTCCTGGGATATTTGGAATAAAATAAATTTTTATCATTTTTTCGAATTAAATACAGTTTTATTTGATTGCCGCGATGAGATAATGCGATAACCATTACAAGACGTCGTCCTAACGACATGCTTAGGTAATCTGCAGCAATGACCTGTTGAGTATTGAATACAGTAAAAAAATACAGAGGGGGGTGAATAGATTCTTGAACTTTTCTTCATTCTTGAATCTTTGCAGCAAGATATGTGTTGAGTGTGTGAGATATGTAAGTGCGGATAATAAAGACAAACACAACACAATATCACTTTAATCTAATATTTTATTAGATAAAGATTTTGCTACAATCTGTGAATACAAATGATAGTATTCTCAGCTTCGTTTTTCTCAGAGAGATATTTCTTGTGATGTTTCTCAAAAAAAACTTATCTGCTAAGGAAGTGAGGCTATATCCTTATAGACATGGATACACCTACTTACTACAAATAAGGTAGGTAAACAAAATACTTTCCAGTCTGTCTATCTCATTTGAGTAAGAGTCCAAACGGCTACAGATTTGACTTTGCAAAGCCTGTCCAGATCCACTTCTTTAGCTCCTTGTCCCCTGTCTTATCTCTCCAAGCTTCTTTGTAGGCTTTCCAACGTGCTTTATAGTACATATTCAAATAAAGCGTCTTGGCTTGTTGCAGGTTTCTAACTTGTACAATTCTTCAGTATTTTGTCTTCAAGAATGTATTCGAGAAGTGGCTAAGTGAGTGATTCGAGAACTAGAATTGACTTAATCGATAACTCTGAGTTCTCGAATAGTGTTATATTGACATATCGAATCACTTCTCGAATAGCTCTTTTCTCTGGGAGCCCTTGAGATATCGAATAGAGCATTTTGACATATCGAATCCCTGAGATGTCGAATAGCATCTTGAGTCTTTGAGATATCGAATGTAGCTTTGACTTGTTGACCCTTTTAAGAACTCGAATATCACCTTTGACCTGTTGACTCCTTGAGTTCTCGAACAGAGTAATAGACATATCGAATCTCTAAGATATCGAATGAGATATCGAACAGTGTATTCAGAGATATCGAATAGTGTCTTCTGAGATATCGAACCCCTGACTTCTCGAATGCTAGACTTCTCGAATAGACAAATGTACTTCTCGAATTGGTACTTAGGCAAATTCTTCATTTCTTCAAATCCCAAGTGTGATTATTTGGCAGTCTTTATCTCCTTGCTTGAGGCATGAACCTTGGAACTTCTTTCAAGCATTATTCTTAACTTAATAGGTACAGTTACACAGCTAGAATTTGATGCCTATTACAAGTACAAAACCAGTAGAAACTCTACAACTAGAGGTTCCCTCAGTTAAGAGGTCATGTAAGTAATGCATAGCATTACAAGCAACTTAGGCTTGCTATTAGATGTATTCAGGCATGCCTCTGTGACTAACAATCTCCCCCAAATTGTGAGTAAGATCCTTAGTCACAATTTCATGTCTGATAACAAGCCTAACATACGTAAAGATAAAACTTGACAGTACATGTATGAATTTGATTAGCAATGTGGATAGAACTATAGGGTGAGTAATCTTACAGCCTATGATGAAGTACTAACCATTGTCATTTGTTTCCCTTTCCATAGCTTTGGCTTGCAAATCATCATATGCTTTCTGTCTTCTTTCTTTCTCCTTCCTTGCATTCTCATCCATAGCTTTTATTATTTCTGCCATAGCATCCAATTCTTCAAGCAAAATTGAGTCTTTGAAATCTTCAAGTACTGGTTTCAGAATGTTTGCAGGATAGTGGTTGAGTAGGTTCATTCTGATGTGGACCTGATCCCCATTTCTCCTCCTATACTTCACCACATAGGGATTAAACTGAACTCTACACAGTCCCTTTGCCCTTAGCTTTTCTGCTTCAATCTCCAGTCTCTCAATTCTTTCTCCCTTGCTAGCCATTTCTCAAGACACTCTTTTCTGATTCTCTCCTCATGATCTCTCTTCATCTTTACAAAATCAATTAGCTCCAGCTTGCTTGAATTTGATTCATTTTACATGATTACTTGGCAGCAGTATGTGACCTTTGTTTGTAGACCATTGTAGTATTCCATTAGCAGTTTGCTTTTTGAAACATAAAGATGGTTTCTTGACTTGAATCTTCTTCTCTTCTTGAGGTGGCAAGACAGTTACAGAAGCCATAGATGTAGATTTTGGTAGGTCACTACTAACAGTATTCACCCTAGACTTAGAGTCTTGTGTTGTGGTGAGGTTACTGTTAGCAATGCCTAAGGCTTGCTGTCTTCCACTTTTCCTCTCAGGGGCTTTACCTTGGTCATCATCATTCTTCTTCTCCTTATCATCCTTCTTCTTCTTTTTATCTTCATCACCCTTATCACTCATGTGATGTCTTCTCCTTCCATCACTTCTGTCTCCATCCTTGTCTTGATCACCATCCTTGCTTGGGTTGAACTTAGCAGATTCAGGTACAATGCCAGTTGCAATGTATGACCTGAGATAAGATATAGCTTCCAATTCTTCTGCTGTTCTTAAACCCTTCTTCTTGTTCAGCTTCTCAATGATGGCAATAATGAGAGGTTTGTTCTGAGGAGTTAGATGCTTAGGAATGACCAGCTGCTTGATATCATCAATTCTTGTTGCAGCCTGATAGATGATGGTTCTAGGATTTGTGAATACTTCGGTAGCCTTGCTGGTTGACCATCCCTTAACTAATCAAAGAGACTCTTGCTGTTTTCATCCTTCTTTTCAATCAGTCCAAGGAACACATCCACTTCTGAGTGCTTTAGACCCTATAGAGTGTTGATGGTTAAGTGCCATATCTTATTCTTTCCTACCATCATTATCTCTTTGAGCCATAGGCCATCAACTCTCCTTGGTACAACAGTGAGATAGTCAATCTGACTCTTCAAACTCCTATGATATGATAAAGCATCACTAGCCTGTTCTCTTGACACTTTCAGAAACTCCAAGAATGCATCATCATGATAGACATTTGAGTTTGCAATTTCTTGTAGCTTGGCCTCAGTGACCACCTTCACTTCTACTGGCTTGGCACTCTTAGATATGGAGAATGGAGGTTTGTCAGATGGCATACTCACTGCAACCACTGTGGTTGTGATAGATTGCTTTTGACCACTAGGAGTAGTGATGTGCACAGTTGGTAGAGTGACAACTGGCAGAGAAGTAGGAGGCTCATCAACTTTGGATTTTCCTTTGCCAGGCACATGAGTTAAAGATTTTGAAGCTCTTTGATGGCCACCCTCATTGAAATTGATGCCCTTTTCTAGTGGTCTCTCCCCCTTTGGATTTGAGTTTCTTGATGTCCTCTTCTCCCCCTTAGGCTTGTTGTCAGGCACAGAGGCTATAGAAGTGACCTTTGGAGTTGAAGATTCATCAGGCAGAGGGAGACCAATGTGCTTCATCATATCAGCTAACATGGACTGTTGATGCAGAAGAACATCAGCTGTGGTGGTGGCTTGAGTGTTCAACTGCTCAGTCAGAGTGGTAACAGTGTTTGTAAGATGAGCATTAGACTGGGTGAGAGAGGCTACTTCCCTTTCAAGAGCATTGACCTTGGTGAGCAGTTCAGTAGATTTGAAGCCAGACAAGGATTGTTCTTTCAGTCTCTGTACTTCAAACTTAGACATAGAATGCACTGGGACTTCAGTAGGCAGCTTGTCTCCATACTGATTTGCAAACATAGTTCTTAGCATGGCATTGGCTTCTGTTGTCTGATCAGAAAGATTTTGAAATTTGTGCCCCAGACCTTTGACATTATCTGATAGAATGGCTAAACCATTGTCCATCTTTGTACAAGTAGCCTTGCAGGTTCGAATGTCCTTGAGAATAGTCTCCATTTGAGGGAATTTAGCATCAAATGTCATTTTTATCTCATGCACCTCTTGAGTTGTTGCTGTGCAAACTACTTCAACTTCTGTTTTTAGGCCCTTGCCAAGGTAGTGTGCAACCTTGAGAATGCCTTTGTAGGTGTCATTGATTGCCTCATACACATCATTAGGGGTGAGAGATTTGGCATTGGACCCTAGTGAAGTGATGTACTCTTCTCTGAGGTACTGGAGACCTTCTGAGGGAGGGATGTCATTTTTGCCTTGTAGCCAAGCATCTACATTTCCATCTCTCTCAGTTTCATCTATGATCTTTGCCTTCTGCATTTCTACATCATCTCTGTGGCATAAGAGGATAGCTTCATAGTCTGGATTGGGCATGTCTGCAGTGAGAAGGTGCTGAGCAATCTTTGTGAACTCAAGGATCTGATCCACAATTAAGCTTTGGAGTGCTTCAACCGTCAAATGTGGTGGAACAGACCCTGATCCTGAAGCACTGTCATGTTGCACAGGCTTCAGCCATTGAGACATATAGTGAGAGCTAGAGCTAGGCAAGCTAGACTCCTCAGTTACAGATGCAACTTCTGTAGCCGGATGGACAGACTCTACTACTGTTGTCTCCACAAGAGTGGGATGAGTTACAACAGTAGGTGACACAGGCACAGAGTCTCTAGTGAAAACTAGTGAATCCTCTGTGTTTGTGATGGTGTCATTAGGGTATGCCCCAGCATGCATTCCCTGACCATCTAAATGTGGTACCTGGGTGGTGAGCAAAGTGTCAGGCACTAAGTCACTTGAGTCCATTGGCTCACCAAGAGAATGGAATTCTTGGTGATCAATGCCTTGCTCCTCAATTGCTTGAGTTGCAGGCTCCAAAGAAATTTCAATGTTAGATTCTGGAAGAGAAGAGTGTTGTAGAATGGATTTTGGCAACTCCCCCTGAGAAATAGAGGGAGTTTCAAGTGTGATGTGCTCTCCACTCAGTGTTGTGCCAGCCTTATCACTCCCTTGTACTGACTCTTTACAGGAAGGTGCATTGGGGAGGATGCTTGATTCTATAGATGCACCCTGTTTAGAGGATACATCTAGTGAGCTGTGTGCCCCTGATTTTACAACTTCAGCCATTTGGGTGACTGAAGAGGTGGTTTTAGACTTCTTCTTCTTCTTTAGGCTAATGATAGGTGACTCAGGTCCCTCACATTCTAAACCTAGTTCTACAGCCAAGGCTGCTTCAGTTAAGATGTTTAAAGGTTCAGAAGCAACCTGTTTTCTCTTCTTTTTACTAACATCACCCTTTTGAGAGGATGATGCAGTTGGCTCTGTGTTTGGTAGAGTGTTTGTCTGAGAGGGTTGGTTAGCAAGCCTTGGGTTAGCATTTTGGTCTTCTTGCTTAGGCTGTGCTAACTTAGACTTAGATTCAAATATTGGCATGTTGTGGGGGTAAGACCTAAACAAACCCTCCATGTGGGGAGTTATCTTAAGCCTTACATCCACATCATTCCTAGTCTCCAAGTTACCAAAAATGAGTTCGGTCATGGACCTAGGATAGCCTATTTTACTTTTATCTATTCCAGGCAATTCAATTAATGAAGCATTTTTAAAATTAATTACTGATTGAATAAAACGAGGAAAGAAAATTTCAGTACCTCTCTTGGCTGTGTTCTTACCAAGTCTCCCATATAGCTCCTGTAAGATGAGATGTCCAACATCTATCTTTCTCCCATGAGCCAAGGCATAGGCAAGCTGCTGCACAGGTGTACTAATCTAGTCAAAGCTCGATTTCCTTGCAGTGAATACATGAAGGAGTGTAGCAAAAACATAGCTCCATTCTTTTCTCAAGTACTTCCTATTCAGCTTCCCAAGTTTAATAGCATCGGAGTAGTTGATAAATTCAAAGAATTCTTCCAACTCAGCATCGGTGGCCAGGGAGTCATATGCCTCTTGTTGCAAATCCAAGGCAAGATTCATGTCTGCGGTAGTGATAGTGATATCCTCGCCTTGAATCTTGCAGTAGACAACATATTAGGTGATAGCATTCTCAAGGGCGATGACCTCCACAGTAGCTGTCCTCCAGAATTGTTCTAATAAGTCTATGTACAGGGTTGGGTTGGCTGAGAGTGCACCCTTGATGTAAGATTCAGACAACCATCGAACAAAGCACTTGAAATTAGCATTTGGTGCTTCCACATCATTGGTAATTGCGATGAAATTGGTTTGAGATGGTATGGTGAGTTGAGTGTTTGCCATTTGGGTAGAGAAGAAAAGAGAATTAAGGTTGAAGAAGAAATTTGCAGTTAGGGTTTTCAGAGGTTTTAGGAGTTTAGATGCTTGAGAAATCGAACGAAATGAGTTGAAGAGTTGTGAAATTGTATATATATGAATAACCTGAGTTGTCGATTAGATATATGATCTGTATCGACAAGTCATTCGAGAAGTATAAAACAACTATTCGATAAGTCAAGAATGGCTTATTCGATATCTCAGGCAGTTTGTAACTCACAGCTGGCAGTTATTTAACTCAGAAAATAATTCTAAGCTAAATAAAATATGTTTTTATGAGCGAAATAAAATTTTGAAAATAAATCCAAAAAGCGATTAAGTGTCAGCGAAAAATCAGCCTTTTCAAATGATTCGATAACTCAAATACAGTATTCGAGAACTCCATCACTAGAGAACTAAAATACTCTATTCGAGAACTCAGAGTGTGCTATTCGATTTCTCCAAAAGACACTATTCGAGAACTCAAGAGGGTTCTAGATAGGCCTATTCGAGAACTCGAGCCATGACATAACAATGAACCATTCGAGAAGTCTGACTTATCGAACTATACTTTTCACTCATAAAATTCAATTTTCACTATCTTTTAAAATTTACCAGAAATATTCACTGAAGAATATTCTACCAAATTAAATAGTGATTCTCTCAAAATTTCACAGAAATTTCAAGCTAAAGATATATGATTTTCAACATATGCAACATTATGGAATATTTATAAATCATACTCTAGCCAATACTTACTTCAAAAATATTGAGCATTTGATAAAGTAAGTATTTACTGCTGCAACAATCTAGTTGATATATTCACTTAGCCAGAATTTGAAGAATTCAGCATTCCAATCTCACTAACCAACCTTGTGAAGGTGGCTTCATCTAATGGCTTAGTGAATATGTCAGCTAGTTGTTTTTCTGTGGGAAAATAATGTAACTCAATGGTTCCATTAGTTGCATGCTCCCTTATGAAGTGATATCTGATGTCAATGTGCTTTGTCCTAGAATGATTGACAGGATTGGAAACTATAGAGATTGCACTTGTGTTGTCACACATGATTGGAATTCTTTCCAACACAAGTCCATAATCTCTAAGTTGGTTTCTGATCCAAAGCACTTGAGCACAGCAACTTCCAGCAGCTATGTACTCAGCTTCAGCTGTGGAAGTTGACACAGATTGTTGTTTCTTGCTGTACCAAGAGACTAACCTTTGTCCAAGAAACTGGCAGCTACCTGAGGTGCTTTTCCTATCCACTCTGCATCCAGCATAATCAGCATCAGAATAACCAACCAGATTGAACCCTGTGTCCTTAGGATACCATAACCCCAAGTTTGGTGTGCCCTTCAGATATTTGAAAATCCTCTTTATTGCTATCATATGTGATTCCTTTGGATTTGATTGAAACCTTGCACACAAGAATGTTGCAAACATGATGTCTGGCCTACTAGCAGTGAGGTAGAGTAGAGAACCAACCATGCCTCTGTAGATTGAAATATTTACCTTCTTGCCCTTAACATCTTCATCTAACTTGGTGGCAGTGGCCATGGGTGTCTTTGCAGGTGAGCATTCTTCCAAGTCAAATTTCTTCAATAGATCCTTGATGTATTTGGTTTGACTTATAAAAATGCCATCTTTCCTTTGACTAACTTGCAGCCCAAGAAAGAATGTTAATTCTCCCATCATACTCATCTCATATCTGCTCTGCATGAGCTTAGAGAATTTCTCACACAGCTTCTCATTTGTAGAGCCAAATATGATATCATCCACATAGATTTGAACTAAGATAATATCATCACCATGTTTCTTGTAAAACAGTGTCTTGTCCAGTGTGCCTCTAGTGAATTGATTCTCCAGTAGAAATTGTGATAGTGTGTCATACCATGCCCTAGGAGCTTGCTTAAATCCATACAATGCTTTAAGCAATCTGTAAAAAAAGTGAGGGAATTGTGGATCCTCAAAGCCAGGCGGCTGTTGCACATATACTTCTTCTTCCAACTCCCCATTCAGAAATGCACTCTTGACATCCATTTGATAAACCTTGAAATTACAATGTGCAGCAAATGCCAAGAAAATTCTGATGGCCTCTAGTCTAGCAACAGGGGCAAAAGTCTCATCATAGTCAATGCCTTCCTGTTGAGAGTATCCTTTTGCAACCAACCTTGCTTTGTTTCTTATGACTACACCATTTTCATCCATCTTATTCCTTAGAACCCATTTTGTTCCAACAATGGTTCTATCCTTTGGTGCAGGCACAAGTTCCCATACTTTGCTTCTTTCAAATTGATTTAGCTCCTCTTGCATAGCAATTATCCAATCAGGATTCAACAATGCATCATCAAGTTTCTCAGGCTCAACTTGGGATAGAAAGCAACCATAGAGACATTCATTTAGAGTTGCTCTCCTTGTCCTTACTCCTGCATTTGGATCTCCAATTATCTGATCTGCAGTATGTGATATATCTCATTTCCTTGTATGTTCATATTTATTTCTCATCCTTGATGTTGCTTCATCATCCAGATCATGATCATTTACATTTCCTCCCCCTGTGAAGTTGCCACTAATCACAGGTGTGTCTTGGATGCTTGTTTCTTCATTGTTGATTGACATAGGTTCTTCATTCACTTGAGTTTGTTGAATTGTGGGCTCAGATTCAGTTTCAATCTCCTCATCAGAATTATCAAGATTGTCAAACTTCAAAGGATCTTTATCTTCATCATTGGCTTCTTCTAGTCCAGGTAGTTTGCTGTCATCAAATGTCACATCTGTGCTTTCCATAACTTTCTTTTGACTGATGACATAAACTTTGTATGCAATTCTTTCCATAGAGTAGCCAAGAAAAATTCCTTCAAATGCTTTTGCATCAAACTTTCCAACATATTCTGAATTGTCTTTTAACACAAAGCATTTGCTTCCAAAAGTATGAACATACTTTAGAGTAGGCTTCTTTCCAGTCATCAAGTTGTAAGGTGTCTTTCCAGTGTTTTTGTTTATGAGGGTTCTGTTTTGGATATAGCATGCAGTGCTCACAGCCTCAGCCCAAAAACATGTAGGCATCTTTGCATCAAGTAACATTGTTCTAGCAGCCTCAATCAGAGTTCTATTCTTTCTCTCAATAACTCCATTTTGTTGTGGAGTCCTTGGAGCTGAGAATTGTTGAGAAATACCATTCTCTTTGCAGAATGCTTCAAGCATGGCATTTCTGAACTTTGTTCCATTATCACCTCTTAATGCAATCACACTTGCATTGTTGGCCTTTGCTTCCTTGTCAATTTTCTTTATATGCTCAATGATTACTTGTGGAGCCTCATCCTCTGATGCCAGAAATTCTACCCATGTATACCTTGTGAAATCATCAACCATCACTAGAGCATACTTCTTCCTTCCTAGTGACACAATATTGACAGGCCCAAACAAGTCCATATGAATTAGTTGTAGGGGCTTGGTTATTGATGTCACTGTCTTTGACTTGTGGCTTGATCTTTTTATTTTTCCTTTTTGACAAGCCTCACACACTCCTTCTTGACAGAATTCAATTGTGGGCATGCCTCTCACTAACTCCCTTTTGACTAGAGAATTAATGCCTTTGAAGTTCAAGTGTGATAGCTTCTTGTACCACAGCCAACTATCTTCATTTAATGCTTTTGAGTAAAAGCAACAAATTTTGTCCTTGTTTGCAGAGTTCATATTGGCTACAAACAGGCTTCCTTTCCTTACTCCAGATAGAGCAAAGTCACCAGTCTTCTTGTGGGTGATCAAACATTCATCTTTGTCAAAATTCACTTTGAAGCCTCTGTCAGTAAATTGACCAACACTCAGTAGATTGTGCTTGAGCCCCTTGACCAGTGCTACATTTTCAATGATGATATTTCCAATTTCCAACTTGCCATATCCCAGTGTGTTGCCAATGCTGTCATCTCCAAAAGCAACCATTGGGCCAGCCTTCTCCTCATACTGTGATAGCAGGGCCATATCACCAGTCATATGGTTTGAGCATCCACTGTCCAAAATCCACATGACCTTCTTTTCACTTTCTTTGCCCTGCAAACACAAAGGTATTACTTCTCCTTTAGTACCCAAACAAGTTTGGGTCCATGTGGCTTAGCAACAGTTTTATCATAAACAGCATGCTTATCAATTTTCTTGATGTTAGTCTTCTTGTCACTGTTAGAAGTCTTAGAATCAGGGTTCTTAGACTTAGGTGACAGAGGTACCTTCCTAACTTTAGGAAGACTTGAAGACTTTGTTCTTGTGTAGTGTGTGTGAACATTGTGACTGATGCAACCTTCCATGAATTGTCTTCTCAAATTAAAACAACTAGTCATTACATTCATGTTACATGGCATACAATCAAGTTTATCACAGAAAGGAGAGTCTCTATGTCTTAAAGGCACAGAGCAATCATAGAATGGTTTAGCAACACTACCAGATGGTTTCTTGCATGCATGAGTTAAATGATTAGTGCTAAAACAGTTTTGACAAACTTTCCTAGGGGCATTTGGCACATAAGCATAGCTGTTGTCCTTGTTAATCCCCAATTTGCCATTCCTGTTTTGTTTCTTTTTAGCCACTTTCTTCTCAAACTCATTATTCCCAGCTGAAACAAACTTCACAAATTTCTTAGGTCTAGGTCTACCTCCTACTGGCTCCTTGGCTTTGGTTTTGACGTTCTCACTCTTAGAGGATGCTTGTTGTTCATTTGATTGTGCCTTATCTTCATCATCCAACATTTGCTTAATGAGTAAAGCATCCTCATCAATCTTAAGTGTTGGTGTTTTAAATATTGGGTTCTCAGTCTTTTTCAAAACCTGAGGCACTTCCTCTTGAACAACAGTGTCATCTTCAATGACTGCATAGCCTTTCCTCTGTTTAAGAGTGTCATAATCAAGTCCAATGGCAGCCTTAGGTCTAGCTAGATTTTTCTCATGGTAGGACTGCAATAGACTAGAGGAATTCTTAAATGTTTTCAATTTAAATTCATTTTCAGCTAGTTCATCCCTAAGAGATTTCTCAACTTGACTAGCACATAGAACCTTATTCTTTAGATATTCAATTTCTTGTTTAAGGTTTTCTACTTGCATAGCAGTTAGTTCTACTTCCTCATTTCTTTTGTTCAACAGTTCATTCTTAGTAGACAGTTTAGCAATTTCTTCATTAGCAGCAGTCATACTAGTATAAATATTAAACATCTCAACAGATAGTTGTTCAACCATAGATTTGTATTCAGAAACAGACATGTCTATGGTAGTGAGGGATGGTACCTGAGAGTCTGATGCAGATGGTTCTTCCTTGGAGTTGGCCATCAAGGTATAGTTGCAGAATTCTTGTTCTTCTCCATCACTATCAGAATCATTCCAACACTTCCCTTCAGCTATGTAGGCCTTACCTGGTGTATGCTTCTTTAGCAGAGCCTCATACTTAGCTTCAAGCTCAAGAAACTCCTTATCCCTCTTTTTAGGCTTCTTGCATTCACTGGCAAAATGCCCTAGGTCATTGCATCTATAACATCTCACAGATGACCTATCCACATAGCTGGTTTTGAATCTGTTTTTGTTTGCTTTCACAGGTGCCTTGCTCTTGTTGAATGAATGATTTTGAGATCTAGGCTTGAAGGGCAGATTCCACTTAAATCTGATGTTTGGGAATTTTCTAGCCATAAAAGCATATGAAGTGTTTTCCATGGCATCCAACTCTTCAAGAGTGTAGAACTCATCTTCTTCCTTTTCATCAACAGGTTCAGTCACTTCTTCTTCAGTTTCTTCATCATCTACTATCTCTTCTATTCTCAGCTGACTTGTAGATGCTTCCAGGTCTTGAACAAATTTGTTGACAATCAAGGCACAGGATGTGTTTATCATTCTGCCTTGGTTGGCTTGGATAGCCCTCTTTTGAAGTAGCTCAAGCTCATGAGTCTTTAAAACCCCATAGAGCACATCATATGTGACTTTGTTCAAATCTCTTTCTCTTAGAGATATGACCCTTTGCTCTAGATGGTTTGGTGCAGATAGTAGAAACTTCATGTTTAATTCCTTAGTGCTGTAAACCTTCCCATTCATTTGAAGCTCAGTCACCAGCTTGTGAAATCTCTCAAACATATCAGTAATACTTTCTTTGGACTGTGCCATGAAAGCCTCATACTGTGTGACCAGTATCTGTTTCCTATTCTCTATTACCTCCTCTGTCCCTTCACATAACACCTCGATGTGGTTCCACATGTCCTTGGCTGATGTGCATGATGCTATGTTGGCAAACATCGACATATCCATGTAGTCTATGATCAGCAACATGAGATGACTGTCTAGGGCAACCTTTTCCTTCTCTGAGTCCGTCCATTTGGATGGCTCTTTTGGAACATATGATCTAGGAATGACCATTGTGCCCACTGTAGATTCAGCAATTTCTTGTTGTGGTACAAATGGACCATTCTTGAGGATGTCAGGGTAGAGAGGATTGGCAGCTTTGATGAACAACAGCATTTTTATTTTCCAGAGGTTGTAATTCTCTTTGTCGAACTTAGGGACCTTTACCATACCTGTAGTCTTTGGTATATTCGAACTCATGATCGTTTTCTGTTTAGATTAAACAGCCTGCTCTGATACCACTTGTTGAGTATTGAATACAGTAAAAGAATACAGAGGGGGTGAATGGATTCTTGAACTTTTCTTCGTTCTTGAATCTTTGCAGCAAGATATGTGTTGAGTGTGTGAGATATGTAAGTACGGATAATAAAGACAAACACAACACAATATCACTTTAATCTAATATTTTATTAGATAAAGATTTTGCTACAATCTGTGAATACAAATGATAGTATTCTCAGCTTCGTTTTTCTCAAAGAGATATTTCTTGTGATGTTTCTCAAAAAAAAACTTATCTGCTAAGGAAGTGAGGCTGTATCCTTATAGACATGGATACACCTACTTACTATAAATAAGGTAGGTAAACAAAATACTTTCCAGTCTGTCTATCTCATTTGAGTAAGAGTCCAAACGGCTACAGATTTGACTTTGCAAAGCCTGTCCAGATCCACTTCTTTAGCTCCTTGTCCCCTGTTTTATCTCTCCAAGCTTCTTTGTAGGCTTTCCAACGTGCTTTATAGTACATAGTCAAATAAAGCGTCTTGGCTTGTTGCAGGTTTCTGACTTGTACAATTCTTCAGTATTTTGTCTTCAAGAATGTATTCGAGAAGTGGCTAAGTGAGTGATTCGAGAACTAGAATTGACTTAATCGATAACTCTGAGTTCTCGAATAGTGTTATATTGACATATCGAATCACTTCCCGAATAGCTCTTTTCTCTGGGAGTCCTTGAGATATCGAATAGAGCATTTTGACATATCAAATCCCTGAGATGTCGAATAGCATCTTGAGTCTTTGAGATATCGAATGTAGCTTTGACTTGTTGACCCTTTTGAGAACTCGAATATCACCTTTGACCTGTTGACTCCTTGAGTTCTCGAACAGAGTAATAGACATATCGAATCTCTGAGATATCGAATGAAATATCGAACAGTGTATTCAGAGATATCGAATAGTGTCTTCTGAGATATCGAACCCCTGACTTCTCGAATGCTAGACTTCTCGAATAGACAAATGTACTTCTCGAATTGGTGCTTAGGCAAATTCTTCATTTCTTCAAATCCCAACTGTGATTATTTAGCAGTCTTTATCTCCTTGCTTGAGGCATGAACCTTGGAACTTCTTTCAAGCATTATTCTTAACTTAATAGGTACAGTTACACAACTAGAATTTGATGCCTATTACAAGTACAAAACCAGTAGAAACTCTACAACTAGAAGTTCCCTCAGTTAAGAGGTCATGTAAGTAATGCATAGCATTACAAGCAACTTAGGCTTGTTATTAGATGTATTCAAGCATGCCTCTGTCACTAACATGACCCACTGCGGAAGTTGTAACCATACATACACAATTCCCAAAATTTTCAAATTACATTCCCAAGATTCAAATGTTAATTTCAAGTTAAATTTAATTTTGAATTTAAAGGTTGAATAGGTTGTAAATTCAAAATTTTTTCTCTATAAATACTCACCCTAAATTATCATCTTTTTTCGAATTTTAAGTGGAATATTTGGAAAAAAAATAATTTTATCATTATTTTCGAATTTTAACTTAAATATTTGGAAAAAATTAGAGTTACCATTTTTCCCCAATTTTAAATCAAATATTGTACAATTTTATCATTTTTTTTTCATATTTTAAATTAAATATTTGTAAATAAATAATAAAATTATTATTTTTTTAAGAAAAATTGCAATATGAATGAATTTCGTTTGAGAATCATATATTAATTGTTTATTGATATGATACATGTGGCATTCCTGGCCGAGTGGAGTTATACGTTTGAAAACTAGGAAGTTTAGCGTGTTAGCGTTGAGCAATTTTAAGATGGGTGACCCCATGGGAAGTCCATTCTTTTCAATTCGTTCCGAATTTTTTTACAAGTTTTGCTCATAAACATGAGCTTATTATTTTTTTTAAAATGTAGAATGAGATTTTTTCCATTTTTCTCGAATTTTTCCTGGGATATTTGGAATAAAATATAATTTTATCATTTTTTAAAATTAAATATAGTTTTATTTGATTGCCGCAATGAGACATTGCGGTAACCATTACAAGACGTCGTCTGGACGTCACGCTTATGTAATCTGCCGCAATGACTCATTGCGAAAGCTGTAACTTTACACAGTTTCCACAGTTTTCAAATTACATTCCCAAGATTCAAATGTTGATTTCAAGTTAATTTTATTTTGAATTTAAAGGTTGAATAGGTTTCAAATTCCAAATTTTTTCTCTATAAATACTCATCCTAAATTATCAACCTAAGTTATCATATCATATCCTAGTTTTACAATTTTCTATCTAGCAACAAAGAGTAAGTCATGGATGCTAAAAATGAGAAGGATGCTACTTTAAAAACAAAGTTGAAAGAAGCCAAGGTAGAGATCAAGGTTATGGAAGACAAGATCGTTGATCTGGAGGTTAAGGTGGAGGATCTCGAAGAAGCGTAGTAAGAGGCTTACATGGAGATTAATTATTTAAAGAAATTGTACGGTCACGGAGATGAATATCCGTAAACGGAGATAAAAAAATTGTATTTTGATGTTTTCCGCCCCTCCCAAGTTATTATTAATGAAATAAAATCTTGTTTTGATGTTTATTCCAAGCATTTTGTATTATTGGCTAAAAATGTATCTCCAATTGAAATAACAAAATTATTTCAAGTTAAATGTGAAATAAAATATGTCTTTTTAGTTTTGGGTAAATTTGAATTAAAAAAATCTTAAAATTTGGAATAAAATACATTTTTATCATATTTTCCGAATTTTAAATTAAATATTTGGAAAAAATTAATTTTCTATTTTTCTCAAATTTTAAATTAAATATTTGAAATAAAGTATATTTTTATCATTTTTTTCGATTTTTAAATGAAATATTTGTAAATAAATAATAAAAATACTGGGTTAAGAACAGGGGAAAACAGTGGAGGAGAGAGAATAGCTACTGCATTCTCGATTGCAATGTCTCAATGCGGCAGGCAATGCGGCCTTCCGCAATTCGCCATTGCAGCAGTCAAGTATGCAGTAGCTTTTCTCTCTCCTCCCCTGTTTTCCCCTGTTCTGATCTGTTAGAATTTTTTTCATATTTTTTTGTCTTATTTTTTATCATATCATATAACTCATTTTTAATAAATTATGGATTCAATATTTTAATAAATAGTAATCAATAATTTCAATTAATCTAATTTATTCATTACTTATACTTATTATTACTAGTACAATTGCATGGATTGCATATTAAAACCTTACATTGAAATTTAAGATTATAATTAATAATAATAGTTTCAAATATTACAGAATACAATTGAAACTAAGGTTTTGGACAATTCTTTCTATCATGTTTTACTCCTACCTCCCCACATTTTCCGCACTTTTGTTGCTTAGCTGTTGAAGTTGACGTTTCAATACCACTTTTATATCTTGCCGCTTTCTTTCGTCCCTTAGTTTGTGACATTGGAGGATCAAATATCGGATCATGATCCCAATCATCTTGATGAAACGACTCGTCCAATTTTTCGGTCTTATCTTCTTGTGGAAAAGCGTTTTTCACGTGACACCTCTCTCGCTCAATCACGTTCATCACCTAATCGAAACGTGGGACGGAACAACTAGCAATAGCTCCTAAACTTTGAAATGATTTGCACAATGCACTATACCTTGATGCTTGTGATGCACCAACATTACCAAGAACAGGAGGGGTATAAGGTAGAGGTCCGACATTTTTGTTGCCATTTATTGTCCACCTAGGCTTGATGTAATCCTTCGATATACGTGTTTTTTGTTTCTTGTCTAGGTAATGGATCACGTGTTTACAAATCATCCCGGAATGTTCAAATTGCCTACAAACACATTCAATCTTTCCATCCAAATGGACCGTCAGCCGATACATTTTTCTACGATCCTCCTGCACGGTAGACTTCTCAACCAAGTACATTTTAAATAAATAACATCCACCATATTTAGCTTTCATCACGACATAAGATGTACTTTTTAGAAGCTCCTTTTGAAAACGCCTAAACATATCTTTCGTGTAAATTTCGGATGCATGAATTTCCAAGGATGATTGCATTACTAGTCTCATTTCCTTTTCTTCGCTCTCGTAGTCGCCTTTAACCTCCCTAAGATATTGTGCCTCCAAAGCCTTTTGGGAATTCACAATGAATTCTTTCAAACTGGTATATGCTTGCACATATTCATCAAAAAATGCATTCATTGATTCGCTCCTAGAGGTAGTGGTCATACCGGCGGCAAAATGTGATTTTGTGTAAGCACTAATCCATTGATCTCTAATGCCATACATTTCATTTAACCAAACATGATCCTCAAGGTCGTACTTCTCGACCAATTCCTCCCATCTACCTTCAAATTCTGTGGGTGACAACGACTTGTACACACATGCATTAAAATCCGTTTTGAATTTCGGATATTTCTTGTACAAACTAGATAACTTCTCGGGAAATTTACTACTTATATGCCATGTACAATATAAGTGTTTTGTTTCGGGCATAACCGTAGCAATAGCATTTCTCAAAGCAATGTCTTGATCGGTAATAATTGTAGTGGGAGGTTTGTTGTCAACGGCTTCCAACCATGTTTCTAAAACCCATTTATAAGATGTCTCGGTCTCATCTCTCATGAGTGAAAATCCAAAGAAAATATTTTGGTAATGGTGGTTCACCCTCGTAATTTGTATGAAAGGCATACAATATCTATTCATTCGATAAGTTGAGTCGAACGTCACCACATCACCAAAATTCTTATAAGCATTCATGCATCGAGGATCAACCTACACCAAACCTTTAACATGATTCTCGTTATCCACATCCACTCGATAGAAGAAATTACCAAATTCATTCTCTTGTTGTAATTTTCGTAAGAAGACCGAGCCACACTCCGCATCACCGGAATCAAACACTCGGCGCCGAATATCCCGTATGACATTGCGTACATCTTGATGAGAAAACCCTAAATTTTCAATGCCTCCACATGTCTCACCAAGATATTTCATCACTTTATTCGTCTCGATCCCCAATTTGTTAAACAACTCAATCAATGATCGGGTGATCGGATCGATGTTGCGCGATGTTTGAAAAAATTGTCTCTTATCCGGTGTTACCATGGCATGATTGTGTTTCAAATCAACCAAAGTTACCTTCCATTTACTTATATTGACTAGATGGCATACGTACATTCGAGCACGACAATTCGTTCGTGGATCTACATCTCTAATGCGTCATTTTACTTTATCACTGTATTCCGATTCCGGTGCTACTCTTCCACCCTTCTTACAAATAAACATACAGGATGATGGATCATGACTCCGTTGATGTCTATGAGTATTCCTAATTATTATCTCGAATCCGGAATTTCGACCATAATTTCTATAAAAAATTTCCGCCTCATCTAATGTATCGAAAATCATTCCAACACAAAGCACAACCTTATTAACATCCGCAAATGTAAACCCACAATTTTCGTTTCAAATATCCTCATCATCATCAATTTTTCCCATCCTAATATTCTCATCTCCTTGATCATCATTTTTTCTCATCCCAAATTTCTCATCTTCTTCATCATCACCATCACTAATAATTATCTTGTTTTTACTCTTTCCACCATCATTTTCCCCACCAACATCATCAACATTCATTTTATCTTTATGAACATTGTAATAATTATCAACATTCATTCTATCTTTATGAACATTATAATAATTATCAACATCTATAACATCATCAATGAATAATTTACGAGAAACATAATTTTTTCTAACGTGCGGCGTAACATAATCATCACCATTACATTCACTAGATGAACTAGACGAGGTAAATAAAAGTGAAGCCATTGAATAGAGGACTAACCTTAATTTTGGATGAATTTTTTAGCTCCAAACTCTTAAAAAATGCAACTGTTTTTCTGCTGTATGTAAAAATGAGAGAGGAAATGAAAAACTCTGTAACCTTAAAAGAGATAGATTTTTTGGGGTCCACGCCTGCCGCAATGTTTCATTGCGGTAGGGAGTAATTAATGCAATACAACAGCAATAGTTCATTGCTCAGGTGGTTCATTTAATACCAACCACCAACCATAATTAATGCCAAAAAATTTGTCTGAGCCACAACTGAACATTGCAGTAGTAAAAACTGCCGCAATGTTGCTTGGGAGCTAGCAACAGTTGAATTGCTTAATGGTTTCATCGATCAAGTTGTCATATCAACGAAGTCATTCAAGTTAGTTTGGTCACAAAATAACAGCCATTTCACTACCAAAGATTGTTATCAGTCATTGGTCAGTTCTCGACCTCAATCACCATTCTGGAAATTGATTTGGAAGGCAAGAATTCCACTTAAAGTGGGCACATTCCTGTGGAAATTCGAACACCAGATATTACCTACATTAAAACTTTTAGCTAGAAGACTTAACCGTCCAAACTTCTCAGCTACTTGTAAATGGTGTGGCTCTCAGGAAGAGTCTTTGGATCACCTTTCTTTCCAGTGTGAGTTAGCTACTTGGAGTTGGGCATTCTTATCAAATTGGTGCGACTGGCCAAGTAATCAGGCCCCCAGTCACTCATTATGTGATCTTTTCTCCAATAAACCTAAAGATATGAGTAGCAAGAATTGGCATGTTATTGTAGCATCTTCTCTATGGTCAATTTGGTTATCACGTAATGAACTGGTCTTTAAAAACTCTAGAATTAATAAAGGTCTCTATGTTAATATGGAATGTTAATCCAGTGGGAGCATCAAGATATGTCTATCAGATAGAAAATCTATTTTCTAGTCCAGCCTATTCAAGGAATACAACTTAGTATGTGTTTGTGATGGCTCGAGAACTCATAACCCAACTACATGCACGATAACAGGTATTGGTGGCCTGATTAAGGACAACATGGGCAACACGATATACATTTTCTCTTGTCCTGCAGAAGACGTTGACATTTTACATGTTGAACTGAAGGCATTGGATTTTTTAATCCATATTGTATCACACGCCCTGCGTATAGTGAAAAGAGTTTGTTTTTGTTCAAATTCTACCGATGCAATCTCTTCTTTGAAAAAAAGTTGGATTTTTTGGGACCTTCAAAATTTATTCTTTCCCCCCATGGTAATAGACTTTCAGCATCTTCTTCGAGAATTCAACCAGGAGGCTGACATGCTGGCAAAACATGGAGCACAGAGACCTTATTTGATTGGTACATGGATCTAATACACACCTATATCCTTTCTCTCTTTCCTCTAGCTATCATTTCAGGACACATGGCGCTCATGCAGGTAATTTTTTCCTGTTTTGTTAGTCCCAAGTTGCATGCTTGCTCCCCTACTTCTATCCATTTATTCTCTCCAGTTTCTGAATTTTCTCTTCATAACCTCTCCCCCCTCTTTCCTCTTCTCTTAGTTTTCCATCATTCCCTCTCCCTGCTCACCTTGTCGTTCTTCATGAATAATCTTTGGTTCCCCCTCCCTACAATGCGGTCAAGATCAACGTGCATGGAGTGATAGAGGAACTCCCAGCTCCTAATGGTAACATGAATGGTATAGGTATCATTTCCAGAGACCACGATGGAAAATTCCTGTGGGGAGTCATGGGGCCACTTAAATGATTAGAAGGCTATGGGCCATCCATCTCGCTTTGAAAATTGCTTTCCAGAAATCAATTTCTCACGTCCATATCGAGTGTGATAATGTCATCATGTTTGACATGTTAGTGGATCAAGATGAAGAAGAATTTGAGGAGGAAGGTCTCACCCTAGCTGTTCAACAAATTAAAGTCTTGTCTACAGAATATAATAGCCTCGTATTGACCCTTCTCAGCAAAAAAATTGCAGTATCTACTCTGTATTTGCCACAAGAAATAGAGCCCCTGCATATATGGCTGAATTCTCTCTCAGAAACTGTTCTAACCTAGTTGAGGTTACCTCACCATTTTGTTCCCTTTCAGAAATCTTGGACATGGACATTGGCTTAGGTCCACACTGGCCTATTTTCGAGATTCTACCAGACTTCGGACATGGTGAATCTGTGCATTCCCCAGCCACGACACTCATTGTCTCTAACAACTCCCACCACCCGGCTCCTAATGCTCCTGTTTCAACCTCTTTTATTGAGGACCTTGTGAACGACATGTTTCAGTCCCATTCCCTCCTTTCTTGTCTATCATGTCTTCTCTCTGGTTTAACTTGGCCAGACAATCACTCCCAGTTATTGCCTCCCAAGGTGTGATTATCAAAGAACCTTCCCAGCAAGCCCCCCTTCCCTATTTCTAGTGGCAAGAATAAGGAGCCTGTCAGTGAAGTCTTATCTCATCTAGGTCTTAAGAAGCGCAAAATCTCCATTGTTGGCTTTGAGCCAGGTGAATCATCTAATGCCGGATCAAGTCTGGACGATGTAATTGTCCTAGGTTAACGTATTAAGCCATCCATTAGCCTTCATTTTGTTTCGGTGCCAGTTCTTCTCTTTTTAGTCCGTTGCAGAGGTTTAGCAGTGTTCCTAGCAGTAGTTCTCTTGTTTTCTAGCTCGGTTGAGGCTTATAGTGCCTGTCCTAGCTTTTGTTTTAATCCCCTGTAAGTGCCGTTTGGCCATCTTTTAATGCTATTTGCCTATCTAAAAAAAAACTTGCTAACATAGTTTTAGCTTTTAAACGCTCTAGCTCATTTCTAATTTCTAATGAAGTTACGTTTTAACCCTGAAGACGACACGACCAGACGACGACCACTTAAACCTCCTTACGCTAATTATATATATGGGATATAATATAATTAATACTAGGAAACTTATCCGCGCTTCATAAACTTTTATTTTAAAATATTGAAAATAGATGAATTATTTTTTAATATTTTTAAAAATTGATTGGTCTATTAAAATTTTTAAAAAAAAATTGATTCAAAACAATTTACTTGAATTATAATTTTGAAGATATTCTATTTATATACCTAAAATTTTCATAATCTAAATAATATCATAAACATAAAAAGTGGCAATTATTTTACGACCAAAAGTTATAAATATTATATATAATAACACTTTTTAAAGCTAGTGTAAGAATTTATTTAAATAGAAAATTAAATATTTCAACACAATGTAATGAACAACGGGTATATAACTTTTTTATCGATTTAATCTATCGATAAAATTGGATTTTTTCAATTAAATCGGTTTGGTCATAACCCATGTGTAATTTATTCATGTGTAAAAATAAAAAAACTATTTGTATTATTTTTATTATACGTGTTAAGCGAAGATTTATATACTTTGATAATTTATTACGATCATAATTACTAATAATGAAGATTGCTTGAGGAGTTAAGGGTCGTTTGTATTACAATTGTTTGAAAAGAAATTGGAGTGTTATTCGATAGGAGATAAAAAAAGGACGAGAGAATTACCAAAATGCCTATTTTTCACAAGTTTTTGCCCAAAATACTGATTTTGAAAAAAATGGCCCGAAATACCGACGGGATACGGAGAATCGTCCTCCGTGTTAGCATAATACGGAACACCGTGTTCCGTATTATGCATGATACGGAACACCATCTTCCGTGTTAGCATGATACGGAACACGGTGTTCCGTATCCGTGCATGATACGGAACATGGTGTTCCGCAACACCCCATGATACGGAACACGGTGTTCCGCAACACCCCATGATACGGAACACGGTGTTCCGCAACACCCCTTATATCACGGTAGACGGTATAGCGTTTTCAGTCAGTAAAAAGGGCCAGCATGGCTCCCATATGAATATTTTGGGCCATCACCCAAAAAGGACGCAGTGTAAACAATTTTTAGTCGTCATTTTACCTAAAAATAAACTTAATTATATTTGTAATTAATTCTTAATATTGAAATAATAATTATAATGCTAAAATAAAGTTTTATAATTGTTTAAATAAATGAAAAATAAATAAATTTAATATATATTTATTAGGTATAATTAATTACTAATTAATATGTCATTAAGAGATATTTAATGAACGAAAATAATTTTAATAAAAAAAATCAAAAAAAAAAAAAGAAAATTCAAGAAAACTATTTTGAACGCTTTTAGTAACTTTCCGACCTCCAAACATTATAATATATATAGATTTAATAAAATATTCTACTTAAATTAAAAAGTAAAAGTATAATTTATTTCTTAAAAAGTAAAAGTACAATTTATTTATAGTATAATTCGTAAACACCGAATCCCAATCCCACATGGAGTAGGATTGAGGGAGGACACCGCGTGGAAACCTCTATATATACCCCAATAGTCTTTCCATATACGCACTAATCTTTCAAGCCTCATATTCATTCATTATACATTATACGTAATCTTAATCTAGGGTTTTGAGAAATCACATGAGTCGTATGGCGGAAACAATTTCATTGGATTATTTAGAGGAAGGACTAGAGATGAGTGTCGAGGAAGCTGAGAGGGTCAAGAACGTTGTATTGCGTGATCTGCAAACAGAAAAGAAGCTTTGTCTGGTTCTGGATTTGGATCATACTCTCCTCCACACCAATTTTCGAGGAAAACCAGACCTGTCTCGTTATGAGGGTGATGATATCTACGAATGGAAGGTCATGGGAGATGTGTATTTTACTAAATTGAGGCCTTTTGTTAGAAAGTTCTTGGAAGAAGCAAGTCAGCTGTTCGAGTTGTATGTGTACACAATGGGAACACGCATTTATGCTTCTACAGTTGTTGGCGAGTTTCTTGATCCTGATGGCGTGTATTTTGGTAATAGAGTTATATCGAGGGAGGATTGTACTATTCCAGGGCTTAAGGGACTTGATATTGTGCCTGTCCATCCAAGTGCTGTTGTTATTTTGGATGACACGGAGTGTGTGTGGGAAGGATATTTGGGGAATTTGCTTTTGGTTGAGAAGTATGATTTTTTTCCGCAAGCGGAATTGGATGAAAGTGAAGATGCAGGAGCATTGAGTTGTGCTTTGGAAGTACTTACAAAGCTACACAGCGTTTATTTTGAGTGGTACGATCGTTGTAGGGACTGTGATGTGAGAGAGCTGATTCAAAATCATTGGGAGGAAATTGGCGATGATGAAGGGCAGCAAGGAGTTGGGACGGGGACTTGTTCATCTGATATGGTATGTGGAAAGCGTGCAAGAGTTGATGATGAACATTCAAGTGTTACTAAGAAGCAAAGGATCGATCTGCTAGCATTCTGATATTTTATTTACGAAGTGGATATGAGAATTTGTTTATATGAATTTTTTGTAGAAACAGGGCATGTAATAGTAATTTACTGAACTTTGATATTTGATTAGTTTCTATATACGTGCTACCAGTTGAAGCTATTTTGTAAGACATGGCATGTGGCCTGATAATTTGGGTCTGAACTAAATAGAATTATCTGGTCAAATATGCACATCTGCTGTTCTGTCTCAGTATGGAGGATCATTCAGCCTCACTCTAATTCTATTTGAATCATTTAGATTTAACAACATATTTATAAAGGAAGAGCATTCTGGACAAGGGAAAATCCTAGAAATCTTTATGGGCTTTGCCTAAAATTATAAACTTCCACCTTATGCAGTATTCTATTAGCTCAAGTGATCGGTTTCTTCTGTGTCATGACCCTTGGATTGCAATGACTCCTCTAATTCATCTCCTAATTTCCTGTATTCAAACATATTCTCTATTGCCGAATCTTCTACTCCGGCCACTATTAGTTCTATCAACGATGATGGTAACTTGCTTCTTATTAACAACCATGAACATGCCATTCAGTTTAGACTCTCGTATCGAAACAATGGTTCATCAGAATGATGTGATAACTTGGGATGTATGCAACTCCATCTTATCAAGCTCCACACAATCTGGGTTCAGGATTCTAAACAGCCCTCTGGTCATTCATCTCCCTAGCGGGCTAGCATAACTCTCTACTTTGGCACCCTCTTGCGGTTCTAAAGATTTCTTTTGCGATGTGGCTGACATTAAAGGCTAGGCTCCTGACTGAGGATAGAATGATTTAGTTTTGTATGACTGAGCAGTGAGCAGCAACTTTTAGTCTTGTTTCCCTAGTTTACTAGTGGAATTCATGTCGTGTTGCAACAGTAGTTTAGACCATAGATTTGCCTTATTAGCTATCTGACCTATTTCAGGATATCGTAAAGTCATGAGAAATGCCTCTTGAACCCTGTATTCCCCTTTTCCTTTATATCACAACCTTATATTTACTTGTATTTTTGTTCTTTCAGAATTTGGGAACATCAAAGAACTTGTATTTCCCTTTTCCTTAGGCTTTGCATAGGTCGTTGATTTTGAACTTTTAACTTTTTATTGCGATTGTATGTCAATGTCATCCGACTTTTGCTTACCATTGTCTGCATTTAGAGTGCACACAGTAAATATTGATTTGTCTAAGATGATGAAAAATAAGGATGTGATAAAGTGGCCACCTTTCCAAAATAGTTGACGTCTATTAGTAAGTGTGCTAAGTACATACGAAAAACTACCAGTTTACTTTCAATTTAAAAAAGCAGTGAGTATTTTCTGGAAAGAAAAAAAGATGCAGGGATTCTAAGGATTATACAATGTGGATCAGTTTATATTTGTCTTGTCAGATGGCATTTTTATTAAATATGGATCTGGAAATGTAAAGCATGATTAGCTACATTATCTGATGATTGTAAACAAATCAAACCAAAATTTATCCAGTCATATGCAAAGTCAGACAGACGTGAAGATATAGATATAGCTATAGACATACCTGCTTTGTGAGACATCATATATTTGACCTTTAATAGCCAGAAGAAGAGGCTTCTTCGGATCAGTGCCATCATAAGCTTTCAATTCCTCCTCGGTAATCCCACCGAGCTGAACAGGAGGAGGCAGAGGTTGTTCCTCTTCTTCAAAATCTGTAATCTTCTGATACTGCAGCTGACAAAACGATCCAAACATTTCTGAAGCGACATAGTACAGACAAGGCAAGCCCTGATTCTTTGAGCGTCTCCCATAATTTAAGTGGCATTGATTCAGATGAGGATACTTTGTGAGTATGCAACAACAGATAATAACAACAATAATAGTAATACAGTTGCTAATCCATAACCTACACCCATTCTCTAAAATTTGAGGAGTATTGTTTTTTCTTGGAAAAATCATTTTTGATTGATGACATTTTGTCTTTAAAAACAACTGCGAAGAAATTGTACACAGCACAAAAATGACCAAACTATGTTTTGTTTAGTTAATATCATTAAAATTTATATTTGTATAGAGATTGGATTATATCAGTTCCACACGTCCGCACTACCATTAAGATCAGAACTTACCTGCTCTTCATCCTACAGAGAACTCTTTACGTTGGTGAACAACAACAAAGTATGGTTATCTTGTGCCACTTTCTATTGCTGAAAACACGTCAATTCATAAAAACCCATAAATAACAATTAGATTCATCACAAAACCATATGAAAATTGAAAATGTTGGTATGATGTCAGAAAGCAAGAGTTTAGAAAAGGTGCACAGGCCACAAATTGAATTCCTGTTTATTCAGAAAACGGCATTAATTTAAAAACCTTGTAGTTTAACACACAGAATTCATTATTTAATACAGCTTAGTATTGAAGTTCAATTATATCCCCTAAAATTGGAAAATGAGATAATATTATGTGCATGTAAGAAACACATGCACTACAACATCATTCATTCTCCCACATGTATCTTCGTCACAAGTTTCTCCTGCAGAACATCTCGGTTACATTTCTTTGAGGATATCAATGATATTACTCTCTATCAGCTTCACCTACAGATGGGATTTCCTTTGGTTCTGCGGCCACATACTCTGTTGGAGCATCTTCTGCAGGCTTCGCATCACCAACAGCTTCAATAGCTTCAGCAGTTCCACTTGCAGTTGACTCATCTGTCACTGGTACTGTCTGCTTGATGGTTCCAACTTTAACGTATTTGCTCATGAACTTGTATTCCCAATCTTGCAAGGCCTCAAGCTCAAACACACCAAGACCAGTGATATCTGAAGTCAGATCTTTGTCCTCGAATGACATCTTTGCAAGAGCTCTGCTCGCGTCCTTCCCGGCAAATAGTGCATATGGCCCACCAGGTCCATAAAACATCCTATATGATCCCATAGGTTCAACACACAAATTGGTAGAATGTATTAGAATATCGTGCATCGCTTCAAATGTAACAAAATTGAATTTATCAACAATATGCTGTTCTAAGGTGAGTTATTTTTCAAAGTCATTGCAAAAAAAATAAAAAAATGATCTAAAGGCTCTATTACTCATTATATTGTGTTGTTTTCATTAGGGGAAACCGGGAAAGGATAGTTGTGATATAGAAATGTTTGTCTTCTTAACACTTGTATTTTCGTAAACGACAATTTTGTCATTTCATTGTCAAACAATACTATGCCATTTAAGGCTATTAGCAGAGAATGGAACCTATGTTCCACGTGATACATAATTGTGAGCACTGAAAACGCCAAACAGTTCTTAGATCATTCCTTCCACCCTAACATGTTTCTACTTTCCTACCCTAAAGTAAACAGAGGTAAAGGGTATATTTGAGATTTGGGAGCAAGAAAGCAACTAACTCATTCACAACACATGCGATGCGTTTACATATCGATCAGATCCTCTCAGTAAAATCAAACAATTCATGTGCACAATAAAGCTAACAATGTCAGAACTCGAAACATATCTTTACTTCCAAACATAAAAATTTCTTCACATATTTACCAAAAACATTTTACTCCAACTGATCAAAATTCATATAAACCAACTAATTAGAAATTCCAAACTGAATAAACAATTCCTCATTTACAAACTACTCCAATCACAAGCATCTCAAAAACCTTAAATCCAATTCACAAATTCCATCCAATCACAAACAAATTCACACATACATATACATAAAAAAAACTATAAATACATTCAAACAATTATAATCAAATTCACACACACATACACACACACACACACACACACACACACACACACAGAGAGAGAGAGAGAGAGAGAGAGAGAGAGAGAGAGAGAGAGAGAGAGAGAGAGAGAGAGAGAGAGAGAGAGAGTTATACCTGCTCTGAGAGACATCATAGATCTGGCCTTTAATAGCCATAAGCAGAGGCTTTTGGGGATCAGCACCATCATAACTCTTCAACTCCTCCTCGGTAATCTCGCCAAGCTGAACCGGCGGCGGCAGAGGCTGCACTTCCTCTTCAGCACCTCTATTTCTCTGATACTGAGCCTGAGGGGACGGTCCAAACAGCTCCGAAACGACGTAGTATAAGGCCAGTCCCAAAGCTACAACGGTGAAAAAAGTCGCCGGAGATAGACCAGTGTATACTGTGATTGATTCCTTCAGCGTCTCCCATAACTCAATCGCCATTGAATAATTAGCTAGGGTTTCTGTGTAGATGTATATCAGTCTGTGTGTATAGATTATATAGATACACCTGAATTTGCTGGCTGCTTATCTACTACCTACTCCCCCCTTGCGTTTCTATATTTGAGGCGTTGTCTTCTCCTATTTGTAGTACTTTGACTCGTGTAAATCATTGCATTTAAATTTATTAAAAAATATATATAATAAAGTGTAGTACATGTTTTTATTTTTATTTTTATTTTTTGAAACTTAAATGTTTTTATTTTAAAAATAGAAACATGAAATTTGACAAAAGATAAAAAGATAGAAAAATGAAATGAATTAGTGGTTCAACTTTGACGAATCATACTTTCAAATATAAACCGCTGTTTGAGTTGAAAGCAGAAAGTATGAAATATATTTGATTTTAATAACATAAATCTTTTTTTATTGAAGAATCTTTTTTTTCCTCCAAATGTATGTTAATTGTTTTCTTTTAATGATTAGTATTACTCAGTGATATACTTTTACAGATTTTTATATTACTTTTAGTGCAGAATTATTACTTTATAGTCATGTGAAAGAAATTGCTAGCATATTATTATTGATGTAATAAAAAAAATTATTATAATTATTATTATTATTATTATGAAAAAAGTGATAATTTCCTTTATTACGATTAGATATTGACTATATAAGCCATCACTGTATTGTAAACGAACTAAGTTTTATGCCTTCATGATTTAATAAGAGAGTATTTGCGTATACATTATTATGTATCAAGAGCAAATATGACGATGGGGCGAAACCACAACACCGATTATGATGGGTTTGTGAAAGAGACCGTCTCAATCCAACGACGATGCAGCCATTTACAACAATATTAGCAGATCGTTTTTCAATTGAAATCGATGATGATTTACAATATGAACGACGACTCGTTGATTGTTTCTCGATGGAAACGACATCAAACGACGATGACGACCGTTTTCTTAATTGAAAACAACGACGACGACGACGACTACTTTCAATATTTTTTTTTAATTTTCTTATTATTTTGCAAACTCTCGATACTTATTGTTTTTAGTATTTTGATGAGGGAGGACGTTAGCATATTATTATTGATGTAATACGGAAAGTTACCGTAATTATTATTATTAGGGAAAAAAGGATTGTTTCCTTTATTACGATTAGGTATTGGATATATAAACTGTCATTGTAGTGTAAATGAATTATGGTTTTATCTTCACGATTGAATTAATAAGTAGTTGCGAATATTTTTATCAAAAATAAAAAATTATAACTTTATAGGGTAAAATGGATTAATCATAACTGAACTCAGCCCCAACTTGCAACTGGGTAACTGAACTCAAAAACCTTGCAATTACATAACTCAATAAATTAAAACTTGCATTTAGGTAACTGCCGTTAACCTAACTAACAGAATAAAAACTGAACTTGCAACTTACATAACTGAACTTATCCGTAACTTGCATTTACATTACTAGATTAATAAAAACTTGCAACCGGGGTATTGAACAAAAATAAACTTAAAATTGGGCCCTGAACAAAAAATTCAGTTTTTTTATTTAAAATTTTAATTTTTTATTTATATATAAAAACTATAAAACAAATATTTTAAATCTTAATCTTTTTTTAATTTACTAGCTTATAACCCGTGCAATGCACGGCTCCTTTTCTAATATCTCTAATTATATATATTTTTTAAATTTTATATGTTATTAATTTACATATCAAATTGTTGGTAAAAAATTAATATATATAAGATTTTACACATTCAATTTAATATTTGTGCTCTATCTTGAATTCTTAAAATTTGATTTGGAAATTTTACAGCCCACATGAAATTAGCAAAATATTCATTAATTTAGTGATGATTTAACAATTATTTCCAATTAAAACTATGCAAAAACAAAAGAGAGAAGAAATTGACCATTTTTTTACGTTGAAAATCTATTCAATTTTTAAAATCTACTTATATTTTGTTTTGATTATCAAAATACCCTTCTTATTATGGATAAGATCCCTCTTACGCTTATTATATATAAGGATATAATAAAAAATTGGAATTTTCTTATAAAATTCATATTCAGTTTTTTATTTTAAAATCTTAATTATTTTATTTAATCTTTGTTTGATTTATAAAAAATTTGAATTTTCTTATAAAATTCATATTCAGTTTTTATTTTAAAATCTTAATTTTAAATCTTAATCTTTGTTTAATTTATAAAAAATTTGAATTTTCTTAAAAATTTCATATTCAGCTTATAATTTTAAAATCTTAATTTTTTATATATAAAAACTATTAAACAAATATTTTCTTAAAATAAAAAAATGAACTGAATCTCAGTCTCTCTCCTCTCTCAATCAGTTTATTTTGCTTATTCTCGATCTCCATTTTGTTCATTGCCCCCATTGCAAGTTTATTTTTATTCAGTTGCAAGTTTACTTTTGTTTAGTACCCAAGTTGCAAGTTTTAATATATTGAGTTATGGAATTGCAAGGTTTTTGAGTTCAGTTACCCAGTTGCAAGTTGGGGCTGAGTTCAGTTATGGTTAAGCCATTTTACCCTAACTTTATAGCTTAAGTTTGTTCACTATTATCATCTAATTTTTTTTTCTAAAGTAAATAACACGAAAGTTAATGTTTACTATTAAGATCTAAGTTTTGATTTGTTTACATTCATCTGATGAAGCTAATCATGCGTTAAAGATTCAAAACCATAGTTAATAGAAATGACAAATAGAAACTGATCCAAATTTTATAATCCTTAGGATCCTTCCATCTTTTTTCTTTCCAATGGTAAATTCTCACTGGTCTTTTAAGTTGGAAGTAAACTAGTACATCTTCTGTATGTACTTTAGCTCACAATTTAATAGATGTCAACAACTTTAGAAAGGCAGAGACTTGTATCACATGATTCACATCCCTATATTGCATGATAGCTTGGATGGATATTGAATCATTTTTTTCTTTCGTATTCGTTTACACAATATACACCAAATCTCTTTATTGCACACACTATATCATCTAATAATTCTTGTGTTCCTTTTTTTTTTGTGTTTATAGATGGTAGCTGGCCTTGCTATGCTTAAGAAGTGGGATTCTAGGGTTCCTGTTAATTTTTGTGGAGGAGATCGGGAGTATTTCAGAGATGTTTCTTAACCTTTCACACAGTTGATTAAAAAGATCAAAGAGCTAGCTTATAAACCTCCAAAATTTGAGAATATAAGACCATGTTTAGAAAAAGACATCATAACACAGCAACCCCCCGAAGCTAGTGTTGCAACCATTCCTCCATATTACATTATTGAGATGACACAACCATCCCAGCATGTGTCTCAGCCTCCCAAGGCTAGCATAATTTCTTCGCCTAGTAGGACTGCAAAGATAACATCCTGTAAAATGAAGGAAGAAAGGTGGCTCATCACAAAGAGTTCAGAGATGGATCATAGTCCACCATAAAAGTATGTAAGAATATGGAATTTCCGGAATTTATTTTCTATTCAAAATTGTCAAGATGTGTCGACGCGGTAGCCCTAAATGTTCAACCATTCTACACATACACATCCCCGTCAAAGCTTCTTTGTCGAATATAACATAATTTAATTTTGATATTGGTCCTAGATTTTGCCTATAACAACAATAACAGGTATTTAAGTTCCCTTCCTTTTCCCCATCTTCACAAGCTTTTGTATTTCACAAAAAAATATTGTAAAGTTTTAACCAATTCATCTTGAAATTTTCTAAACATCTCCTTGGTATAACTTTGGGAACCATGAATCTCCAATACAGGATGCATTTTTATAGAATGCTTTAAAGTACAAGTGACATAATCTTCTTCTTTCTCCCGTATAATTTATCTTGCTCATGTTTTTTGAGCAATTTTAATGAATTTTTTCAATTCTGTGGTGAAATTCACATAACTATCAAAGAAAGAATTCATCCCCTCACTCCCTGAAGTAGTATTCTGACCTGCTAAAAAAGTGTTCCTAGTATATGCAATGATTCATTTCTCTTCAACTCATATAGCCCTGTAATCATTTATTTTCTTTTAGCTCATACTTCTCGACCAAGGATTCTCATCTAGCCTCAAATTCAACTTCGGTCAAGGAGTTATAAATACAATGGTTAAAGTCCACTTTGAAATCCAGAAAGGTGGAATAACAGTGTGCTAGTTTTTTAGGAAATTTGTTAATAATGTGCCACAAATACAACAAATAGGTAGAATTGGGGAGTACACTTGCAATAGCGTTTACCATGGCTTGATCTTGATCGGTAATTATAGTCATTGGATGCTTATTCCCCACACTTCGAGCCAAGTACTCAGAACCCATTGAAAAATTGTTGCATGTTCATCACACATTAGTGCAAAACCAAATATCATTGAATGGTAATGATGGTTAACCCCGATAAAAGGGACAAATAGGATCGCATATCTATTTGTCCGATATGTTGTATCAAATGCAACAACATCACTAAAATTTTGTTAGGCCACTAAACATCTAGGATGCAAGCGTTGATCTTCATCAACTTGTGTTCTAATAAAAAATTTAGGACCACTTTCTTCGTTGAACCTGTATAACAAGTCTAATGTGGCTTGAACATCACGTTTTTCAAAGCTTTTTTTCCTTTCATCTCGTATCACATTTCTAACATGTTGACTACCAAACTTAACTTTGTCATTACCTAAATGAATATTACAAATAATATTCATTATTTGAAAATTATGAATTCCCGAATCATGAAGAGTTTTTATCAAACTAGGGGTAGCAGTATTCACATGTTTTTCTCGTTGTATCAAATTAATCTTGGTAGGAGTGACAACTCCGTGATTGTGATTTAACTCAAGACTAGTTATCTCCAAAAAACCTAAATTATTCCGATAATTCACATACATTCTTATTTTGCAATCAAATGGAGAATAATTTCTCTATGTCGATTAGAATTACTACTTTCACCAAAACCACTTTTTCCCGCAAGTTCACAAACATGTATACAGGCATAGATTTCTTTACTTATAGAACTCCTTTGGAGTGATTGAATTTTAATGCTGAATCCATTTTTTAGGGAATATGCACTAAAAAAAATTCTCGCTAGTTCCAAAGTATAAAACAAATGATTCAAATAAGGAACACCATTACCATCCACATTTTCATATAAATTTTCACCCTCTGTATTATCATCTTCATTTTTATATAACTTTTCACCCTCTTCATACACATTTTCCTAACAACAAAAAATTCCTCATTTTCATCAGTAATAACAAACACTTCATTTTTTTAAAATCATCAACAAACTCATCATTATACATAAATTGAGGGGTGCTAGATGTTGGGTTTCGAGGCATAAAACGCAGCGAAAACAGTGCTTAAAACAATAAAAATTCGAAACCCTAACTCAGGATCCATGTATAAGTCGAGCAGATTATGGAGAACGGAATCAGTACTTTTTAAGAAGCTTTAAACGTATGAAAGATGGAGGTCCAAAGATGCAATCACCACACATCCCTTGTAGCAAGATTTGCGTCTCCAAAGCAGTCCACACGAACGTCCGATTGTCCAATGATCAAGGGAGCCGGTACTAGCCGAAAGGATGCCTCTCTCTCTCTCTCACTCTCTCTAGCCTCTCAAAGAATAGAGCAGCTAGGGTTTTTGCAAAAAAACGATTTTGCAAAGTTGTAACCCTAAACCATACATCATTATGTTTTTATAGGGAGAGAGTTGGGCCTTAAAACCATAAATCGTTTTGGCTTCTCTAAACCAATTTGATTTATGTTTTAATGTTAAATTCAAATTCCTTTTAAATAATTAATTAAGACCAGCTCAATTAATTAAATAACCAATTTCGAATTTAATGATTTAATTAAAATTCGTAATCTAAATTAAAACTCCTTTTAAATGTTCTATTTGTGTAACCCTTTAGGTTATTATTACGTTGGCAATAATTTTAATATCCAATAATAAAATTATAAACAATGAGCGGCATCTAGTAATACATCATTGCTACCCAAGTAATAATAATAATAATAATTTGTGATCCAATCAAACCTTTCGTGATTAATGTTTCTGTGTAATATAATCCCTTTAACCAAATATTATAGATTAAACTCGAGGCATGTAATCAGTCATCCTCTTCAACGTTTAATCCGGGTTTCCTTGATATAACGACCTAGAATTTTTCGCGATTTATAAATGCTTATTTAATTGTTAAATGTGAAATTATGTGATTTAGGTGATGAGTATAATTTTTTGAAGTCAAGATATGTGTGAAATCATGTTTGTGTGATTATATGATGATTGGTATGTGTCGTACATATTCGTGGAATTTTATTTATATTTTTAAAGCATTAAAAGTATTTTTAAAGTGCATTTTTAATCTTTCGAAAATCATGTAAAATCATTATAATTGATTTAAATCATGAAATCTCTTGCATTGTCATCTTTGAGACAAGAATTAGTTTGTAAAATTAGTGTAAGTATTTTGTGAGTTTTGGTATTTTAAAATAATTTAAAAAGCGTTATTTCTTTTAAAGAGCCTTTATTTCAGAAATTCATTTTTGAGCCTAAAATTATTTTAAAAATATGGGGAGCCTTGTAATTTCATAAACTTTATTTTAAAATTTTAAAATTTATATTTTCTTAAATTTCCTATTTTATTTCGATTTAATAGTGGATTAAAAAAGTGATTTTTTAGAAAAGTAGTTAGTAATTGTTTAATTACTCTTTTGCCCCCATTTTATTGTCAAGAGGCGTAGCCTCTTCTTTCTTCTTCCTCATTCTCTCGCCTGTCATCTCTCTATTCTCTCTCTTGTGAGTTTTGTCTCGGTTCTTGAGCTCCATCGCATGCAAGCCTTGTTTCTTGCTTGTTTGCTCCGATTTTTACATATTTGTGATGTCCTTGCCCTCTAGTTTCTACCTATGTAACTATTTTCATGCTAATGTTAAACCCACTTGTGTGTGCGTGTATATACGCGTGTATATGTTCGATTATATGATGATATTTACATAGTTTGATGATGGGTTCGAGCTTATAGCAGATATTGAGTCTTAACAGTCAAATCGGAGGAAAATTATGGATGGAAGCCCCGATAGGGGAACCCCCGAGTTTCCACCGCCACCGGTGATGAACTCCGGTGAACCGGTGGTGGCCAGTGATGAATTTGAGGCCTATAAATCTTTACAATTTCTGTTTATTATGATTTAGTACTTGCATGTGTAAATTACGATTTTTTATTTTTATTCCTTGATGATTTGAATTCGAATTTTGTGATAAACTTAAATGAATTAATTCATTGTTGTTCGAATTTTCGGATACATGAATATTTAATTATTTTGCTATTTTCTAAAATACAAGCATGTGTCGAATTTTATATGTTGATATGGAATTATAGATAATTGATATGTGGTAATTAGTAACTAATTAAATTGTACAAATCAATTCTTGAAATGTATAGATTTAATTTCGAAATATGCATGATAAGAATGAATTATTTGATTTATGTTTGATGAAGTGATTTAGTATGATTTTATTGATTAGTTAAGCATGATAAGTAGTGTAATATTGGGAAGTGTAGGTGGATCTTAAATCCATCGTAGGAATTTGATTGTGAATTTGAGTCAGATATCTTCAAACGGGATAGTCTATATTATAGAGGAAACTCTGCCCGATTTTCGGGAAATTATAAATAGTAAAATGTAAACCAGAATAGCATGATTGCTTATGAGTTAGTATTATCTGCTAAAGTGTATAAAAGGCTTATTTGGAATGCATGTGCTATGTGCTAAGTGTTTAAATGATTATCTGTATACAAGGTGGTTTAGTGTACTATCAGGTACGTATGATATATGATAAGTATAATGCGTTATAAGAAGCGATTGGGCAGATTATGATTAGACGATTTAGAAGTATAGTATTCTAAAGTAGTGATATGGTTTATGTAGATAAGAAGGACGTAGGACCTAGTGATAAAGGAAAGGCTAAGGTCGAGTACCAGTGACTGAGCTGTTAGCTGTTGCATTCTATCGGAGGCAAGTAACTCTGTCTTTCCTCTGAAAGTTTATATTATTGAAACTGCAATATCTTGTTGATTCAAGCATGCCTATCTTATACCATGTTGATCATACTTCTGTTGTATACTTACCTTTGCATGTATCCAAAATCTTTATTGATAAATCCTGGTTCAACACATATAAACCCTAGACGAGCATAATTCTTTTTAATTGCTTCTTGACCATACTGTCACCCAGAGTTAACCAATACTAATTCTTTTTAATTTCTTCTTGACCATACTGTCACCCAGAGTTAAAACAATACTAATTCTTTTTAATTGCTTCTCGACCATATATGTCCTACATTTTGCTAGAATCATGTCCTATTGACTGACCGATAAACCAGTGTTCCACTTGACTTATGTCCGTGTCCAGTTTAACCTATGTTGACCCTAAAACACATAAACTTCATCGTGAGATGAACACTGATCCAAGAACTTAATTTTCCTTTAACAATATTCTTTAAACTTGAAATCTGATCAATTACCTTGGTGCCTTTGAGTCTACATCTTCTCGATTCAGACTTGTATCCTTATTTCATTAATGTCAGAAAACTTGGTCAAACCCTTTGACTTTTATCATTGCAAATCAAAATAAGTTGTTTTCTTAAAATACTTTGAAGTTACTTAGACTCGACTGATCTGTTATCAGAGAGTCGAAGGTACTTCGAAGTAAAGGTTTTCGAAAAGATTAAGTATTAAAATGTTTTATAAAGTTAAAAAGAGTTTTGCAAAGCTAAATTTTTTAAATAAGATTTTTATAAAAATGTTAGGAACTCCGTCTAAATGGTTTCCACGGATTCCTGATGATTGGAGAGACGGGGCGAACGGGTAATGCTGGTTCCGTCGGTTTGAGTATGTATTAGTGTAGTTCTGGTATGTCCAGTTCGACACCTTTATAGGCCAATGTGTTGCCTCTTGGGAACCCAAGCTATCCTAATGAAAGGAAATGATGGCCAGAGGGACTTTGTGTCCGGTATGGGGACTTTATAGGCTGATCACCCGTATTTGCTGTTATGAAATAAAAACCTCCAATCAGTTTTCTTAAAGTGATGATTACTTTTTATTTACCATGAAATGAAATTGGTTTACCGATTGAAATGTCAATTACTTTACACAGTTTTAAAATATCTATTGCTATCCTGATTATCATTTAATATCCTATCATTTCTAACTACCAGTATTGTTTATACTGCTTCCAGCATATTTATGTCATATTTTGATCCAATCTTCTTATTGACTTTCCACTTACCCTTTCCTTTGGCATTCCCCTTATTTACCATAATTATGGGAGTAGAGGATGCCTTCTGAATGTTGGTCTCAACAGTTTTCAACATAGCCAAAAATTCGGTGGGGTACTTGTCTATCTCATTCATGTTGTAATTCATTACAAACTGAGCATAGTTGCTGTTCAAAGATTGTAAGATCAGATCTATCTGGGTTTCCGGACTAATCGCGGAACCCAGAGTAGCAAGGTACTCCATATATCCAATCATCTTTAGAACATGCGGTGCTACCGGATCACGTTCACCCTATTTACACGCATACAAGGCCTTGCTTGTATCAAACCTCTCTTGACGAGCCAGTCCTTCAAACATACGTTTAAGGTGCTCGATCATTATATAAGAATCAAAATTCTCATGTTGTTTCTGCTGCTCAGGACTCATAGTCGCAAGCATCAAACAGGTGACATCGGTGTCATCATCCAAATGCTTCTGATAAGCATTTCGTTGAGCCTCCGTTACACCTTCAGGGAGCGGTCCAGGGCGAGGAATATCTATGACATAGAGCTTTCGCTCTTGCCTGAGGACAATCCTCAAATTCCTTTGCCAGTCTAGGAATTGAAGGAATTTACGAATGAGCGGAAGCGCAAATAACAATTATTTCCGTAAAAACCATATATCGCACATATAGAAAATCATGTAAAAATGAAATACGAGGGATTCGTAACCATACCTTGAAATCGAAGCTTTACAAAAATGGTGTTTTAGCAGTTGCTCCTCAGAGTGTGAAGCACTCTACCGGTATCCACCAAGATTAATTCTTCGACGAAGCTTTTATTTATAAAACTAAGGTTTTATAAAAATGGAGATTTTGGGAGAGAGAGATGAAGAAGATGGAGGCTAGCTCTTTTTATGTTTTTCACAAAAACCAAGTGTATCAAAAGTGTCCTCATCTCATTCTATTTATAGGGCACAAGTAGGTTTTTAACATTAATATATCATTATATATTAATATATAAATCCTACACTTTACCTTATAAAATGTTAAATAATAATTAAAATAATTTTAATCATTATTAAAACAACTTGCTCTCTCAAAATACCTTCATCAATAAATTAATCTTTTTATGGTGTGACCCTGTAGGTTCAATATTAAGCCGGTAGTAGAAATAAATAATAATAAACATTTTATTTATTATTTATATGAATTCTAATAATTCATTAAATATAATTAACTGATTAATTATATTTATTCTACATCGTGAGTGATGCTTCTCAACATATCGCGACTATCCGGATAATATGAATTCACTGCTTAGAATACCAAGAACCTGTCAGTGACTAGTTACCGTACAATCAATTCCTTCTACCCTACAATATCCCGATTAAATACAAGGCATGGATCTCGTGTCAGGCCTATCAAATTTAATCATATGATTTCTTATTCATAACGCAAAGTTCATATTAATGCAAATTAGAAACTCTTTTCTAATTTCATACACTCTGGCCAGAGATTCCAGAACTCGCATACTAAGAATAACATAGGATATTCACTTCCTTACTGGAAGGGGTAGATTCTTTATTGATCGTTAACTATCTCCATACATAAATCCCTGTACCCAGAATAGACCTAATGTATGTCCTTGAGACTAAGGACTAAACCAAAGCACAGTTCATTATATATAAGATAACTTTAACGATCTCAAGTCTAAGGACACTTGTACAACTATCACTCAGTGAATAACTATTGACACGTGAGTAAACTCCATTAGTTGTCCAACTTATCGAGTCATGTTCAGTGAACTTATTCCCTAATAAGCACCTACATACTAGCTATAGTGTCACCACACAAATGCCTATGAGAACAGACATCCTCCTGACGGGAGCAAGCATAATATGTACCGATCTTTGCGGATTCACTAACTTCTGATTAGTTATCCTATGATCAGGAACTGTTTAAGTCTAGAGTTATCATCTTCTAGATCTCACTATTATAATCTCATTATAATTATAGAAGCTTTACTCTAAACTATGGAACATCTTATTTAAAACACTTTAAACAGATAATGCCCGTAATAAAATCAAAACAAGTCTTTTATTATTATTAATGAAATCAAACAAGAATACATGAAAGTTCTTCCTAACTCATCATACATGATTGGATTTAGGACAAACACTTTCAATCTCCCACTTGAACTAAAGCCAATCACCCTGGTATCTAATACCCATCTTCTCTTTATGACGATCAAAGTGAATCTGAGACAATGACTTTGTGAGTGGGTCTGCTATGTTGTTATGTGTGTCAACTCTCTCAACCTTGACATCTCCCCTTTCAATGATCTCCCTAATCAAATGAAAGCGCCGCAAAACATGTTTGGAATTTTTATGAGACCTAGGTTCCTTGGCTTGTGCTATTGCTGCATTGTTATCACAATACAACACAATAGGCTCTTCAATGCTTGGAACAACTCCCAACTCAGAAACAAATTTCCTCATCCAAACGGCTTCTTTTGCAGCCTCACTTGCAGCTATATACTCTGCTTCCACTGTGGAGTCAGCCGTTGTCGACTGTTTGGAACTCTTCCAACTAATCGCACCACCATTCAAAGTAAACACATACCCTGACATGGATTTGCTATCACTTTCTGATTGAAAACTAGAGTCAGTATAACCCTCTATTTTCAATTCAGATCCACCAAAAACAAGAAAAATATCCTTAGTCCTTCGCAAGTACTTAAGGATGTTCTTCACTGCTTTCCAGTGGTCTTCACCTGGATTGGACTGATATCTGCTTGTCACACTAATTGAATAAGCAACATCAGGCCTAGTACATAACATCGCGTACATGATAGATCCTATTGCTGAAGCATAAGGAATCTTACTCATGCGCTCTCTTTCCTCATGTGTCTTAGGAGACATCTTTTCGGAAAGGGATACTCCATGGCTCATCGGTATGAGACCTCTCTTGGAGTTTTCCATGCTAAACCTTTTAAGCACTTTCTCGATGTATGTACCCTGGGTAAGACCTATCATTCTTCTAGATCTATCTCTATAGATCTTCATACCGAGAATGTAGGATGCTTCACCCAAGTCCTTCATAGTGAAGTTCTTTGATAACCACACTTTGACTGATTGCAGCATCGGTATATCATTTCCTATAAGAAGTATGTCATCCACATACAATACAAGAAATGTTACCGCGCTCCCACTAACCTTCTTGTAGACACATGGTTCATCTATGTTCTTGATAAAATCAAACTCTTTGATTGTCTCATCAAAACGAATGTTCCATCTACGAGAAGCTTGCTTTAATCCATATATGGTCCTTAGCAGCTTACACACTAGGTGTTCATTCCCTTTAGAAACAAACCCCTCTGGCTGTGTCATATACACTTCCTCTTCAAGTTTCCCATTGAGGAAGGCCGTTTTCACGTCCATTTGCCAGATCTCATAGTCGTAGTAAGCAGCAATCGCAAGCAAAATCCGAATTGATTTTAACAGGGCTACAGGCGAAAAAGTTTCATCAAAGTCAATCCCTTGCCTTTGTCTGAATCCTTTTGCCATGAGCCTGGCCTTATAGGTCTCCACCTGGCCATCTGCTCCAATCTTTCTTTTGTATACCCATTTGCATCCAATAGGATTCACATCCTCTGGTGCTTCAACCAAAGTCCATACTTGGTTGGCATACATAGAATCCATTTCGGATTTCATGGCACTCTGCCATTTCTCTGAGTCAACACTACTCATAGCCTCATTATAGGTCATAGGGTCGTCATCATCAACGATTGATAACTCATTGTCATTCTCAATGACAAGGCCATAATACCTCTCAGGTTGGCGAGACACTCTTTCTGACCTACGAATGGGCTGTACCACAGAAGGTTGTTCAGTCTGAACAGGTGTTTCCTCTTGAACCGTAGTAGTTTGTGCTTCTTGAACTTCATTAAGTTCTATTTTGCTCCCACTGTTTCCTTCTAGGATAAACTGTTTTTCCAAGAAGGTAGCATGTCTGGAGACAAATACACTATGATTGGTGTAGAAGTAATACCCTAAAGTTTCTTTAGGATATCCCACAAAACTACATTTCACGGATCGAGATTCCAGCTTATCAGGGTCAACTTTCTTGACATAAGCCGGACATCCCCAAATCTTAACGTGTTTAAGACTCGGTTTCCTTTCTTTCCATATCTCATATGGAGTTTGAGGAACAGATTTGGAAGGCACCTTATTCAGTAAATATGCTGAGGTTTCCAATGCATAACCCCAAAGGAATACTGGAAGATTTGCATAGCTCATCATGGACCGAACCATGTCTAACAAAGTTCGATTTCTCCTTTCAGATACTCCATTCAACTGTGGAGTATATGGAGGAGTCCACTGAGAGACTATACCATTTTCTTTGAGATAATCTAGAAATTCTCCACTCAAGTATTCACCACCTCGATCTGATCGAAGAGTTTTAATACTACGTTTGGTTTGTTTCTCCACTTCATTCTTATATTCTTTGAACTTTTCAAAGGCCTCAGACTTGTGTTTCATCAAATACACATATCCGAATCTAGATCGATCATCTATGAAAGTAATGAAGTACGAAAATCCACCCATGGCTTGCGTAGACATCGGTCCACATACATCTGTATGTACCAGTCCTAGCAAATCTGCAGCCCTCTCTCCATGTCCACTAAATGGAGATTTGGTCATTTTACCCAATAGACAAGACTCACATGTAGGATATGATTCAAAATCAAAGGGGTCAAGTAACCCTTCCTTATGCAATGTCCGCAGTCTATTTTCACTAATATGACCAAGTCTGCAGTGCCACAAATAGGTGAGATTTTCATCATCTCTTTTCCTTTTATTAGTATGTTCAATTTGTAGTAAATCATGCTCTATGTCACACACATATAGACCATTATTTAAAATACCACTACCATAAAGAACATTATCTCTAAGAATTGAACATTCATTATTCTTAATAACAAACGAAAATCCATCCAAGTCTAACATGGGAATAGAAATAATATTCCTCACAATCGAGGGAACAAAATAACAATTATTTAAAACAATAGTCTTGCCCGTAGGCATATGTAAATCAAACGATCCTACAGATTCAGCAGCAACTCTTGCTCCATTTCCCATCCGTAGAATCACCTCCTCTTCCTCGAGAGTCCTACTTCTCCTTAGTCCCTGCAACGAATTGCAAATGTGAGAACCACAGGCGGTATCTAATACCCAAGTAGAATTTTGATTTATTGACATATTCACTTCAATCATGAACATACCTGAACCAGAAGCGACAGTCTCACTATCTTTCTTCTTTTTCATTTCTGCAAGGTAAACCTTGCAGTTCCTCTTCCAGTGCCCCACCTTGTTACAGTGAAAGCAAACAGCTTTGCTCTTGGGGTCTTCAGCTTTTGGTGGAACCGGCTTTTTCTCACCAACTTTCTTCTTCTTGGAAGGGTTCTTCTTCCTTTTCTTAGGATTGGAACCCTCACCAATTAGAAGAACAGAACTCTTCTTAGAGGGAAAATTCGATTCCGCAGTCTTCAACATGTTGTGGAGTTCAGCCAGGCTGACGTCCAACTTATTCATGTGAAAGTTCACAACAAACTGCGAAAATGAACCCGGAAGTGATTGCAAGACCAAGTCTTGAGTCAGTTCCCTATCCATGACAAAACCAAGTTGCCCAAGACGTTCAATCAAATTGATCATCTTAAGTACATGGTCATTCACGGATGATCCCTCAGACATCCTACAACGGAACAGCTCCTTCGATATCTCATATCGAGCTGTCCTCCCTGCCACATCATACAACTCTTGCAGATGCTCTAGGATAGTGTGAGCATCCATAAGCTCATGTTGCTTCTGTAGCTCATCGTTCATGGAAGCTAGCATGATACATTGAGCAACATTAGCATCATCTATCCACTTACGATACACAACATGTTCATCATTATGTGCATCGTCAGCAGGTTCAGCAGGCTTAGGTGAGTCAAGCACATATTCCAGCTTCTCAACCCTGAGAACAATTCTCAAGTTTCGAAGCCAGTTAGCAAAATTCGGACCAGTCAATTTGTGAGCATCTAGTATGCTCCGGAGTGATAGTGCACCAGACATAGTGTATATAGTAAATCTGTAAATGATAAACACATAACAACACTTAGAAAATATTCAATTTCATTTTAAAAACACTATATGAATCGGGTCTTTATTCATAAGTGACTCCCACTAGTTTATCTAATTTATTCAACCCCCTTAAGTGAAAAATTAAGCATTCATAATGCTAGTGGGAATACGGATCCTATATTCCATCACACAACCTCGGCTGTGGCACGAAACGCCATGTGATGTTCAATAGGCAGACAACTCTTGTCAATTACATCTCATGTTATTCCCTAATAAAACTTTAGCCTCTTGAATAATTGAGTCACGGCTGTGGCACGACAAACTCAATATTCTAAGTCAAGTCTAACCCAACATTCCGTACAACTGAATCAGTCTCCAACGGCCCACGGCTGTAGCACGTAACGACCATTAGATTCTAATTCATTGTACACATCTCTATGTAATAGACAAGTATTTCTTATTTCAAAATCAAAGCCCTCGGCTGTAGCACGAAACGACAATGATTCAAAAATAAGAACTACTTTCTACCATGTTGGAAGGCTATGACCGACACAAGCCCGTTGTGTCATTGGCCAATTACTACTTGATATTATTTAATTTTAGAGGGATTATATTATGTTACAATCATAATCATATTATAAAGAGATTCTTCCTTTTAAATTAAATATTTCAAATCAATAATCGATAATTGGATGATTCCCAGATCGGGGGGAGCATTGTCAAGAGGCGTCACTTAATACCCCTTTCTTACAGATCGAAATCCGTTTTTGACAGAATCATCCATTCTCTCAATATTGAAAATTCATATTTAATTACGTGTTTCACAAACACAAGAATCTCATGATTGTATTCATAATATTATTATTAAGGCAAGAAACGATTCCTATTTCTAGATTTTCCAGAGCACGCCTTATTTTGATTTAAGTTCACCTAAATCTATCATCGCATGGTAAACATAGGCATATATCACATATATAAAAATAAATCAATAAGTAAGCATGCAAGCAATATCATGTCACACATTGATATATTGATGTATGGATTTATTATAGTATTTAAAAGCAATTAATCCAATTAAAACATGCTTTAAAAACACTTCCGGAAATATAAATAATTCAAAATTATTATATAAAAAATATTTGACCACTCCATTAGATCCGTCTCGGAAAAACGAATCCAACGATATATCGCACGCCCAAAACGGAGTTACGAAACTCCCAATAAATCAAATTTATTGTGGACAGAAAGGCTGTAACGCATGTCCGGAATGCGTTACAAGCATTTAAAGCCATTAAACTCTGTAACGCATCCGTAAATTGCGCAACACCCCTGTCACGCATTTCTGAAATGCGTGACACCCCCTCCTGCGTTTGCGCTGCACGCGCCCGACAGCAGAACAGTTCTTGAAAATATAAAAACGGCAGCCTTAATAACAATAACAGTTCTGAATATATATGTAACTGTTCAAGCAATTAATGCCCCCTTAATAACAATAACTTTTATTATTATTTAATTTTACTATTAATAAATTAATTAACAATTAATTAATAAATTAATAAAAATTATCAAAACATGATTTCTAAAATCAATCAGCAGCAAAAAATAATAGATCAACAAGGGGTTCTTGTGCAAAATTTTTATTTCATATTTTCCATATGCATGATTATTTTATGAATTTTAATTAAAACAATTTTTTTAAAAATTCATAACAAATAATCTACACATCACAAAATTATGAGAAAAATACCCAGATCATCTACAACACTTGTAGAACTCAGATTAGTGGTCAAAATCATATGCAAAAATTATTTCGAATTAATTCATAATTAAATCCAAATAAACTTACAAAAATCATAATAAATCCATACATGCATAAAAAAATCTGAAATTTTTATATGACTCTCTATATGCAAGAACCTAGCTCTGATGCCATTGAAGGAATTTACGAATGAGCGGAAGCGCAAATAACAATTATTTCCGTAAAAACCATATATCGCACATATAGAAAATCATGTAAAAATGAAATACGAGGGATTCGTAACCATACCTTGAAATCGAAGCTTTACAAAAATGGTGTTTTAGCAGTTGCTCCTCAGAGTGTGAAGCACTCTACCGGTATCCACCAAGATTAATTCTTCGACGAAGCTTTTATTTATAAAACTAAGGTTTTATAAAAATGGAGATTTTGGGAGAGAGAGATGAGGAAGATGGAGGCTAGCTCTTTTTATGTTTTTCACAAAAACCAAGTGTATCAAAAGTGTCCTCATCTCATTCTATTTATAGGGCACAAGTAGGTTTTTAACATTAATATATCATTATATATTAATATATAAATCCTACACTTTACCTTATAAAATGTTAAATAATAATTAAAATAATTTTAATCATTATTAAAACAACTTGCTCTCTCAAAATACCTTCATCAATAAATTAATCTTTTTATGGTGTGACCCTGTAGGTTCAATATTAAGCCGGTAGTAGAAATAAATAATAATAAACATTTTATTTATTATTTATATGAATTCTAATAATTCATTAAATATAATTAACTGATTAATTATATTTATTCTACATCGTGAGTGATGCTTCTCAACATATCGCGACTATCCGGATAATATGAATTCACTGCTTAGAATACCAAGAACCTGTCAGTGACTAGTTACCGTACAATCAATTCCTTCTACCCTACAATATCCCGATTAAATACAAGGCATGGATCTCGTGTCAGGCCTATCAAATTTAATCATATGATTTCTTATTCATAACGCAAAGTTCATATTAATGCAAATTAGAAACTCCTTTCTAATTTCATACACTCTGGCCAGAGATTCCAGAACTCGCATACTAAGAATAACATAGGATATTCACTTCCTTACTGGAAGGGGTAGATTCTTTATTGATCGTTAACTATCTCCATACATAAATCCCTGTACCCAGAATAGACCTAATGTATGTCCTTGAGACTAAGGACTAAACCAAAGCACAGTTCATTATATATAAGATAACTTTAACGATCTCAAGTCTAAGGACACTTGTACAACTATCACTCAGTGAATAACTATTGACACGTGAGTAAACTCCATTAGTTGTCCAACTTATCGAGTCATGTTCAATGAACTTATTCCCTAATAAGCACCTACATACTAGCTATAGTGTCACCACACAAATGCCTATGAGAACAGACATCCTCCTGACGGGAGCAAGCATAATATGTACCGATCTTTGCGGATTCACTAACTTCCGATTAGTTATCCTATGATCAGGAACTGTTTAAGTCTAGAGTTATCATCTTCTAGATCTCACTATTATAATCTCATTATAATTATAGAAGCTTTACTCTAAACTATGGAACATCTTATTTAAAACACTTTAAACAGATAATGCCCGTAATAAAATCAAAACAAGTCTTTTATTATTATTAATGAAATCAAACAAGAATACATGAAAGTTCTTCCTAACTCATCATACATGATTGGATTTAGGACAAACACTTTCAGGAATTTAGTTCCTGTCAATTTGTCCTTCTCAAGGACTGATCGTACAGAGAAGTTATTTGAGTTGTTTGTCATTTCGAATATCTACAATGTTAAAATGCATAAAATAATTAGTCTACGGAATTGTTAAATTATGTTCAAGTGATTATTCATATATATTCACAATATATATCTCCCACTATTTTTGTCAAATTAATAGCCCTACCTATCAATTCGTAAAAGTTTCTCTAAACCTTTCTAGTGAGCCAAGATCCATATTTTTTCACTTTTAAGGTCAGCTTTGGCTTTTCTCCTTAAAAAGATTATTTAGGTAGACAACATTTGTCAATTATATCATATATAACTCTTGGATAGTTTGGTAGAACAACATTTGTTCACATAACAACATTTGTTCACATTTATCCAATAAATCATACCAAACTCTATGCCTCTAAGTCCTATTGTGGTCACTTAGTTAAGTCGAACCCAATGGTCCAACAATTAAGTATCACTAATTTACTCCATCATGCCTTACCACGATAAACGAGGGCACTTCGCTTTGGCGAACCCACCCTTTCTCGATCTAAGTCTTGACGCGTGTTTCCCATTTGGAAGGCATCTTAAACTTAATATTTTTCTTAGGGGTTTTTTAAATTAAAACGACCATGATCCCATTAAGAAGAGATTCCCAATTTTTCCTTGAATTAAATACTTTAAATCAATATTCACCAATGGTTTGATTTCCAGGTTATTGGAGGAGACACAAGCGGTCTCACTTAATAACCAACTTCCTTACAGGTATGACCCATTTTTTACAAAATCTCCCCATATCGAAATAATTGAAAATTCGTATTTAATTCCGTGTTTCATAAACACAGAAATCTCATAATCGTTATGTTAATTTTAAAATCTCATGTCGTTACAGATTTTATTTTGTTTAAGCAGGCATGGCATGGGTGATGTATCTAATATATACATGATTAATCTAATTAAACATGCATCTTTATCTCTACACATACATTATATCGCATAAATTCATATATATGTAAAGTGCAGTATGTAAACGTGCTTGGTGATGGCCTTTATCCTATATGATCCTTTCAAGCTAATGAAAGGATCAAGGTCAATCTATGGTGGTAAAATATAAATACAATTACATGTCTTCATTTTTCTTGTCTCCTTGGTTGCTCCTCCTCCTCTTTGATCGTCCTTCAATCTTCAAGTGCATTACATTGAATAATTGAATACAACCTATACTAATGTACTTACATAATAAAACTCGAGTTGCATTCGAGGTTAAACAATTACAAGAATGAAGAAAACGACATGCAAGTCGTATTTACAAAACCAAAACCATAAACCATTAATCTAAGGGTCTTAAGGCCATAACCAACACCATGCTCATGTAACACATAATTCATCAATATACATCAGTACATATCATATCCAATATGATCTTATATGTTATAACTCGTAAAACAATTTTCAAATAATCAAAAAACAAATTTTCAAAAAATCTAAAAAAACTTTTCAAGGCCCTTTTGAAGGCCTAAACAGCCACAAAGGTCTAAAAGCAGCATAGAAGACAGCAAAGCTGTGAGTTTTGCTCGTGGCGATTTTCCGCCCCATTCTGACTCCGTCGAAAATCACTATTCACAGCAAACGCATCATATACGATTTGATTTTCGATCACTTTCAGAAAATTCCGAAAGGTCGTCTTGGTCAGTTAACATATCATATACGTACAAATCATCAAACAGTCATCCAATGATAGTTTAAAGCTAAACAGATCATCATATATGCGATATAACTGTTTATAATCAACATATATCAAAACAGAAACATGGCAGATTCATAAAACATGCATACATGCATCAAATACAGTAAACACGTAACTAAATCAGCCCCTTATACACGTAGCTCTGATACCATTGTTGGGTTTTGAGGCATAAAACGCAGCAAAGATAGTGCTTAAAATAATAAATATTCGAAACCCTAACTCAGGATCCATGCATAAGTCGAGTAGATTATGGAGAATGGAATCAATACCTTTTAAGAAGATTTAAACTTATGAAAGATGGAGGTCCAGAGATGCAATCACCACACAACCCTTGTAGCAAGATCTGCTTCTCCAAAGCAATCCACACGAACGTTCGATCGTCCAACGATCAAGGGAGCCAGTACTAGACAAAAGGATGCCTCTCTCTCTCTCTCTCTCTCTCTCTCTCTCTCTTTAGCCTCTCAAAGAATAGAGCAGCTAGGGTTATTGCTAAAACCAATTTTGTAAAGTTGTAACCGTAAACCATACATCATTATGTATTTATAGGGAGAGAGTTGGGCCTTAAAACCATAAATCGTTTGGGCTTCTTTAAACCAATCTGATTTAGGTTTTAATGTTAAATTCGAATTCCTTTTAAATAATTAATTAAGACCAGTTCAATTAATTAAATAACCAATTTTGAATTTAATTATTTAATTTAAACTCGTAATTTAAATTAAAACTCCTTTTAAATGTTCTATTTGTGTAACCCTTTAGGTTATTATTACATTGGTAATAATTTTAATATCCAATAATAAAATTATAAACAATGAGCGGCATCTAGTAATACATCAATGCTACCCAAGTAAGAATAATAATTGGTGATCAAATTAAACCTTTCGTGATTAATGTGTCAGTGTAATATAATCCCTTTAACCAAATATTATAGATTAAACTCGAGGCATGTAATCAGTCATCCTCTTCAACGTTTAATCCGGGTTTCCTTGATCAATGAGTAGACTATTAAAAACAAATCAATATTTGAGCATGGCCATGCATTTTCTTAGTCTCACTCAATAAAGAGGCCAATAATATCTCTCCAACCAATAGGAGGGTTAAATCCTTTATCTATCATTCATATTTCTCATACGTCTTAAAAATATACCCGATGTCCACTTTTATCATCACCCGGTCAAAGGTAACTTTTAATGTACTCAAAGTATATTAATCCTCATATAGAAATATTTTATTATCTCAAGTCTAAGGATCATTACACCATTATCACTATGAGTCTTTCTAATGACATTATCAACATGTAGAATCTCACTGTGGGTCTATCCAGTGCCATGTAGAATATTACATGCACCTATGTTCTTGACTTTAGTATCACTATACCTATGACCAATGAGATGTGGTCATCTACCAACAAACATACTAATCTATATGCATTATAACTGTCCCATATTATTAATGCTTGATTAGGGATATTTAGGAATATTACCACTATTCATATAATCCCATTTTTAAGTCACATACTTAAAGATATAGAATACGTGTTACATATTCCAATGACATTTATTATTCTAACATTTATTTCGCAGTAACAAAGACATAATAAATCAATGTAGAATAATCCATAAACATAATCATCAAATAACAAAATAGTCTTTCCTAGAAGCACAATTACATTGTCTCTAGGGCACTAACACTATCACTAGATTCATCTAAAATTTCATCCATGTTTAAATCATCAAGATGTAAAGTATCATCACTTTTTTCTTTTTGTTTTTTATGTTCCGAACCAAACATACGAGCAAATAATTTTTCCACCATAATACACAATAAAAATATAGGAAGAAATATTATACTGAATTTTCAAGATCTTGCTTAAAACTTGTTATGGGGATAATAATCGCCAAAAAAATCATAGGAATGTATGGCTGGGAAATGGGAGCACTTGAATGGGACTATAGGGGATAAGGGAACGAGATGCCATCGCCGTCTTTTACAATGGTACGTACCGTTTCGCGATCTTTTACAGCGATGCAGGCCATTTTTTTTGAAATTAAGTGGGATAGTATGCTGCATAACAGGTCCCTGGCATAAGATTGCAAGGGACCGGGAGCCTCTTTATATTAGGTTTCTTTTTTCATGATTTCTTGACACTTGAATGCCAAATCTGAAAAGATTTGTAATTGATGGGTATTTGACCCTAATCCCTTATCTTACTTTTCTTGAATAAAAAATTTTTGCGTTCATTTAAAATTAAGACTACCATCTTTTTAAACTTCATCTTAAAAATGGCCATCAATCCAAGTTACAAGCACAATTACCTAAGTTCTCTCTTAAGAGAAGATCAAGAAGATAACATAACAATGACTACACCAAATCAAAAAGATAAGTAAGTGTATATTTTTCATATTTTCATTCTTTTAACTATTTTCACAATATTTCTTGTCTGGTACATATATGAGATATGTGTGTTTTTTTACAGTATAACACCGTATCTGAAACATTATAATTTTATTTTTGTATATATTGTACAATCTATTTCCTGTGATCGACCTAGAAGAAGCTACAAATGATGAAGGCTTTGCAACATATTTTGAAAGGCTGAGAGATTAAGTATCTAAAGTTGAGTTGTAGATCACAAACTATAAAGGGTTTTAAAGTGGCAGAAATGCAATGAAATCATATAGAACTGACTTCAATTTGCTCCAATCACTTTTGGAGGGATGGAGATCGAAACTAATATATATCTTCACTATATGATTGGTATTAAAATTGGCCACGTTTTCTATATTTTATGTGAGAAAAAGACAAAGAAATATGACTTTGAAGAGTGCTTAAAGTATCATGGTTTTCATATAATTTTTGTAGATCTAGGTTATTCTTACCTGACATTCGAGGCAGCATGTGGTGAGAAAAGATCACAAATTATTCTAAAAAGACATTCACTTATTAATGCGATCGAGTTGTTATCTACACTCGATCCCTTTTCTAAAGATGAAATTCATCAAATTTGGATAAATTAACTTTGTATGTTTTATGTTTGACTCAAATTTTGTGTGAGTCTCTTAGGATTAAATTACTAGCAAAGTTCATTCGAAACAAATTGAAAATGGTAAAATTCTCAGGGTAATTTTAGTAATATTAGAGCTCGGATAAGGCATTATTTCAAGAAGATTGCTGAGAAGAATCAGGTATAAATCAAAGCTTGAGGTATATTATTCGGATAATGCCAATAAGCCATTAACCGTTGATGAATTAAATAATTTGTATGGTATGTTGAGATATTACGGGAAGGATGAGCTCGACAAAGAGCATTATACGCGTGATTCCAAAATTGTGATGAATGAGGTATTTACACTCTTTTTTGGTTAAACATATAAAGGTTAGTATGTACTTATCAATAAATTAGGCCTGTAGAATTTATGTTGCCTGAAAGATTATATTTTTTCTTTCTTAATACTCTACTTCTCTAGTTCATTGCACATTTAATTTAATAAATTATGTTTTGTTGATTTGGATTATTATTTTGCAATTAAATGACCTTAGTTTAATTCATTCTTTAGTTTAAGTCATCCACTTTGTTATTTGTATAATATTTTTTTTAGTCATAAAACATAGAATGTGTCTAGTTTTAATAAAAGTTAAATTGAGTTTAATGCATGGATATTTAAAATAACAAAAGATAGGCTTTGTAAGTAGATCACGAGAACTATACATGTGCCTATTTTGTATGTTTATCGAGAGAGCAACAACTCTAGTTAATAAGTAATGGAATAAATTTGGACCTGAACGGAATGATCCATTACCGATTAAATGAAAAAAAATTGTTTTAGATTAATTAGGACATAAATAAAGCATTGGGTATGTTGCTTTTACTTTTATTTCTATTACCATTCTTATCTCATTCCATTATAAACACAACCTAATTTTTTTTTAAAAATGGCATCAATTTTAGTAAAAATGACATTATTAATTACACTGCAGTCAGCACAAGTGTTCCTCACCATCGAGTCCAAGTATGAATTAAATGCAATAAATTAACTGTCTATGATGAACATATCACCTTATAGTACAATTATAAGAACAGGGGCGGATGTACATGCAAAGTACTGGGGGAGAGGTCCCCACTAAATTTTGAGTTTGCTAGTTAAATTGTATGAATAATTGCTTAGTGTCCCATTCAAAAATCACAAGTGCCCCCACTAATTCATCAAAATAAGAGAAAAGAGGATCAAAGTAGTGAATTAACCGATATTACAAAGAAAAAAGAAACACATATGTAAGTTATTAACAAACATATACTAAATATATTTTAAAAAAGAAAATATTAGTAAACAAATACGTATGTAATGTAATATTTTTGCAATAACATTATCTATGTTATTTTATATTTTATATGGTGCCCCCAGTAAATTTCTTCCCTGGATCCGTCACTGTATAAGAAGATTGTTAAACATCCATCTGTTTCCATGGTTGATTATCTTCTAGCACCAGATAATCCTACTAAAAGTGTTTTCACAAACACTTACCGGAAAGACTTTTACTTCATTTGAGAAGACAGAGGTGGGGTATCTTTGGGGACATTCACAAGTACTCTCACATGTCGACAAGTAATACAATGTCTTTTTTTTATGTCTTTGATTCTAATTTTCTTTCCTGTAGTTTTGAAATATGACAAGTCATTTTTTTTCTAATAATGTAATTTTGGTAGACTGATGGGAAGAGTGAATATCATGATTTGCAAGACCTACAACTTGTTCCAATGAAGTATGTTAGCAAGGATTGGAGTTTGGTTCAATACTAGATGAGAGCAGTTAAAACAAGGGAAATTGTTGAGTATTATACTCTAAGTGCGATAAGTTTGAAAGTTGTTGTGGATGAAGTATCCAAATTTCATTGATATGCGTCATTATGAGGTACTCCATTTATTTTCTTCTACAGAGGAAATTTTACTGATTTTGATATTTTATTGGAATTATAGTTTCTAGCTATGTACTTAAATTGATATTCATTTTTTAAAAAAGTTTTTTAATATATATCCATTTTGTGTGTAGAGCTTTTCTAGGCAAGGACAAATATCAAATCAAAAAGCTTATAAAAAGAGTGGCAACATTCCTGAAGAAATAAAGGAAACTGCCACAAAGCACAACATCGTTTTACCGGGTAAGTACATGGGCGACAAGGAAGTGCTAATATATCTATACATATATGAAAAAGGATAATTAAAACAATCACAAGATAACTTTTACGTAGTATTAAAAGATTTTGTAATATGTCTCAAGTGATAAGGTATAGTCTTACATGTACGATCAATTTTTTACAAATATACTCCAACTGTTAAAGTCACCAAGTTTAGTTAACAAAAGAAAAGTCACACGAGTTTACATATGCCTACATTATACACGGACAATTTATTGAAGTAATTATTTATATTATACTCCAATATTTAATTTGATAAAATTTCATGTCATTAAAAACTAAATTAATATTTTAGCAATTAAAAGTAATCATGTGATGATTATCGTATGGATATTTATCCAAAATTTAAGCATATTATAAAAATTTACTTCATGAAATTGGTATGTAATATTCAAAATACTATACGAATATGAGATAAATCGAAATTTTATTTATTATCATATTTCTAATTACAAAATTATCTTAATATATATATATATATATATATACATACAATTTCAGATGAGAAATTATTTGAGTGCACGGGTTTTAATGTTATTTATGACTTTATAACTTGATTTTATCTACGATAAAGAGGGTTAAGTTCAAATTACAACCTTATATTAAATTAGAACTTAGGACTAATCTCAATCATGAATTATGTGGTTTTCTTGTTATTATTAATCTGTCATTAAGAACTTTATACAATTAGAACAGTCGCGAACTTTTAATTGAATCTTTAAGAATTATAACGAATCGGTAGAGGAGTTGTAATTGTAGTACATGATATGATAGACACAATTTAATTATTATATCGGGAGATTGATATGCAAATTGTGAAACTGATAATCCTTGGTTCGTAATAGTCTATAGTTGTACTTTGTATGACCATGGGAGTGGCGTTTAAGGGATAATTGTAGGCATTATAATTTACTTTTGGAGAGGATTTTATAAACATTAGAAGGATTGTTTTTAACAAAACAAGGGACACAAATTAGACATTCATGATAGCCAATTGAAGAACCCTAATTCTTGGATTATTTTCTCTAATAATTATTATATACTTTTTATTTATTTATTAGATTAATTAGTAGATAATCACACACCCACAAACTATTTTCCACACTTTTGAACTTTAATAGATAAAAGACTTGGAATTGGTATTTATATCAGTCCTTCCCTGTGAATGAAACTCATAAAAATACACATCAACAAGGACTAATCTCAATCGTGAATTATGTGCAATCAACGACTGAAATTTATTCGTTCTGCTGCAGTACACGATTTGTTGCAGCATGCATATACAATTAGACAGTATGGTATATTAATGCAGTACACAATATTTTATTTTCTAAAAAAATATACTTTTTTTAAAGATAAATTATTTTCACGTATTTCGACTTGTACTTCATCGTTACAATATGTTTTAAAAAAAATTGACAAAAAAAAATTGATTATAATTAAAATACTATCAAAATGTATGATGTTTTACAGTATAATATATTAATTAATGAAAAAATGACAGAAATACAAAGTTTTTTTTAACTTTTGGACAAGAATACCAATTTTAAATTTTTGACCAAAAATACCAGCCTATTACGCAATTCTAAAATGGGTATTAATATTACGCATTTGAAAAATGGGTAATTTGTAAAAACAATTAAAAAAAATAATTTTTAGAAGGTAATATGCATCCTAGAAATGCGTATCACCTGAAAAGAAAGGGTGATACACATTCCAGGAATGCGTATCTCAATTTTTATATATTTTTTTGTTTTTTCACGTGATACTCATTTATCAAATGCATAACAGCAATATCCAGTTAGGGAATGTGTAATAGGCTTGTATTTTTGGCCAAATATTTAAAAAATGGTATTTGTGTAATAGAATCTAAAAAAAATGGTATTTCGAACCCTTAAATAATTTTAAAAGTTCTAATTTTAAGTGATTATATGTAGAACCTGTCGGTAAAAATCTAAAATTTGATTTGTAAAGTAAACAAAAAAGGAAAAAAAATGTTGATGTTTACTAGTTAAGATTTAGCAGCTTGATTACTGTCTGGCCTTTCCACCATAGAATTTCATTAATAAATTGCAAATTAAATTTTTTTTAAAGAAAAAATGGATTCTAATGTAGATAACTAACAACATATAAAATTTCTTATAAAAAAACAACATATAAACTTTATAAATGACTAGCTTAAAGCCCGTGCAACGCACTGATGCACGAATGTTCTTTAACATAATAATTTTTTTTAATTTTTATTAAAAAATTTAAGACATGAATTTTGTAGGCTTAAAGTTTTAAATGATATGATCTGATAATAATTATACATATGATGTCCGTGATATTTTTAGAAAAAGATGGATTTTAGTTTGAAAATATAGAAAAGATGATACGTTTTAGCTGAAAAACGTAATCAGTTAGTTATTATAATATTATTATATTATTTTACATAAATAAATGTTGAGTATTGAATACGGTAAAAGAATACAGAGGGGGGGTGAATGGATTCTTGAACTTTTCTTTGTTCTTGAATCTTTGCAGCAAGATATGTGTTTAATGTGTAAAATATGTAAGAACAGATAACAAAGACAAACACAACACAATATCAATTTAATCTAATATTTTATTAGATAAAGATTTTGCTACAATCTGTGAATACAAATGGTAGTATACTCAGCTTCGTTTTTCTTAGAGAGATATTTCTTGAGATGTATATTGAAAAACTTATCACCCACTTAGCTAAGGAAGTGAGGCTGTATCCTTATAGACATGGATACACCTACTTACTACAAATAAGGTAGGTAAACAAAATACTTTCCAGTCTGTCTATCTTATTTGAGTAAGAGTCCAAACGGCTACAGATTTGACTTTGCAAAGCCTGTTCAGATCCACTTCTTTAGCTCCTTGTCCCTTTGTCTTATCTCTCCAAGCTTCTTTGTAGGCTTTCCAATCTGCTTTATAGTACATAGTCAAATAAAGCGTCTTGGCTTGTTGCAGTTTTCTGACTTGTACAATTCTTCAGTATTTTGTCTCCAAGAATGTATTCGAGAAGTGGCTAAGTGATTGATTCGAGAACTCGAATTGACTTAATCGATAACTCTGAGTTCTCGAATAGTGTTATATTGACATATCGAATCACTTCTCGAATAGCTCTTTTCTCTGGGACTCCTTGAGATATCGAATAGAGCATTTTGACATATCGAATCCCTGAGATGTCGAATAGCTTCTTTAGTCCTTGAGATATCGAATAGATCATTGACTTGTTGACTCTTAGAGAACTCGAATGATGCTTTGACTTATTGACTCCATGAGTTCTCGAATAGAGTACTAGACATATCGAATCTCTGAGATATCGAATGAGATATCGAACAGTGTATTCAGAGATATCGAATAGTGTCTTCTGAGATATCGAATCTCTGACTTCTCGAATGCTAGACTTCTCGAATAGACAAATGTACTTCTCGAATTGGTACTTAGGCAAGTTCTTCATTTCTTCAAATCCCAACTGTGATTATTTGGCAGTCTTTATCTCCTTGCTTGAGGCATGAACCTTGTAACTTCTTTCAAGCATTATTCTTGACTTTATAAGTACAGTAACACAACTAGAATTTGATGCCTATTACAAGTACAGAACAAATCGAAACTCTACAACTAGAGGTTCCCTCAGTTAAGAGGTCATGTAGGTAATGCATAGCATTACACATACTTAGGCTTGTTATTAGATGTATTCAGGCATGCCTTTGTGACTAACAATCTCCCCCAAATTGTGAGTAAGACCCTTAGTCACAATTTCATGTCTGATAACAAGCCTAACATACATAAAGATAAAACTTGACAGTACATGTATGAATTTTGATCAGCAATGTCAATAGAACTACAGGGTGAGTAATCTTACAGCCTATGATGAAGTACTAGCCATTGTCATTTGTTTCCCTTTCCATAACTTTGGCTTGCAAATCATCATATGCTTTCTGTCTTCTTTCTTTCTCCTTCCTTGTATTCTCATCCATAGCTTTTATTATTTCTGCCATAGCATCCAGTTCTTCAAGCAAAATTGAGTCTTTGAAATCTTCAAGTACTGAATTCAGAATGCTTATAGGATAGTGGTTGAGTAGATTCATTCTGATGTGGATCTGATTCCCATTTCTCCTCCTATACTTCACCACATAGGGGTTAAACTGAACTCTACACAATCCCTTTGCCCTTAGCTTTTCTGCTTCAATTTCCAGTCTCTCAATTTCTTTCTCCCTTGCGAGTCATTTCTCAAGACACTCTTTTCTGATTTTCTCCTTATGATCTCTCTTCATCTTCACAAAATCAATTAGCTCCAGCTTCCATACTCTTTCCACTTTATCTTCTGAGCTCAACAATGCAATAATTCTTTCTATGTCATGTAGTTTGCCCCAGTGTTGACATCCTCCTTGTTTGAATTTCTCCTCCCTTCCATCAGTATATTTGATCTCAAGGCAGTTATCAACAATGGCAACATGATAGATTCTTTGAGCTTGTAGGAGTTGCAGTTGGTCTTCATCAAAATCTTCATCTAGTGGTTGGAGTTTTAAACCTGGATAGATTGTCAGAGTCCTTGACTTGGATAGCTTTGGTTTCCTTGCAGCTTGTTTGAATTTGATCCTTTTGACATGGTTGCCTGGCAGTAGCATGTGACCTTTGTTTGTGGACCATTGTAGTATTCCATTAGCAGTATGCTTTTTGAAATGTACAGATGGTTTCTTGACTTGAATCTTCTTCTCTTCTTGAGGTGGTAAAACAGTTGCAGAAGCCATGGGATTAGATTTTGGTAGGTCATTACTAACAGCATTCACCCTAGACTTAGAGTCTTGTGTTGTGGTGAGATTACTGCTAGCAATGCCTAAGGCTTGCTGTTTTCCATTCTTCCTCTCATAGACTTTGCCTTGGTCATCATCCTTCTTATCCTTGCTGTCTTTCTTCTTCTTCTTATCCTCATCCCCCTTATCACTCCTGTGATGACTTCTTCTACCATCACTCTTGTCTTCATCTTCATCATCCTTATTCCTCCTTGACTTGGCCATTTATGGAATTACACCAGTTGCAATGTATGATCTGAGAATGTGCAGTGCCTCCATTTCTTCAGCAGTGCTTGTCCCCTTCTTCTTTTGCAGTAGATCAATGATGGCAATAATGAGTCTGTGATTTCGAGAAGTGAGATCATTGGGAATGATCAATTGTTTAATCTCTTCAATTCTGGTGCCAGACTGATAGATGATGGTCCATGGCTTCTTAATCACTTCTGGAAGCCTTGAAGGTTGGCCATTCCTCAAGTCATCATACAGACTCTTATTGTTTTCATTTACATTCCTCTTCTCTATGAGCTCTATCAGTGCATCTATCTCTGAATGTTTCAAGGCATGTAGAGTTTTGTAGGTTAGATGCCAGATTCTGGATTTTGCTACCATCATTACTTCCTTGAGCCATGAGCTATCAACTTTTCTAGGTACCACAGTGAAGTAATCGATCTGATCCTTCAAGCTCCTTAGATACAATTGAGTGTCACCAGCCTGTTCTCTTGAGACTTTCAGAAACTCCAAGAATGCATCATCATGATAAACATTTGAGTTTGCAATTTCTTGTAGCTTGGCCTCAGTGACCACCTTCACTTCTACAGGCTTGGCACTTTTAGATATGGAGAGTGAAGGTTTATCAGATGGCATACTCCCTGCAACCACTGTGGTTGTAATAGTTTGCTTTTGACCACTGGAAGTAGTGATGTGCACAGTTGGTAGAGTGACAACTGGCAGAGAAGTAGGAGGCTCATTAATTTTGTCTTTTCCTTTGCCTGGCACATGAATTAGAGATTTTGAAGTTCTTTGATGAGCACCTTCAGTGATTTTGATGCCCTTTACTGGTGGTTTCTCCCCCTTTGTAATTTGAGTTCCTTGATGTCCTCTTCTCCCCCTTAGGCTTGTTGTCAGGCACAGAGGCTGTAGTATTGACCTTTGGGGTTGAAGATTCTTCAGGTAGAGGGAGACCCATGTGCTTCATCATTGCAGACAACATTGATTGTTGATGCAGAAGAACATCAGCTGTGGTGGTGGCTTGAGTGTTCAACTGCTCAGTGAGAGTCTGTACCTTGTCTGTAAGATGAGCATTGGACTGAGTGAGAGTAGCTACCTCCTTTTCAATGCATCTACTTTACTGAATAATGCATTAGATTTGAAGCCAGAAAGGGATTGTTATTTAAGTCTCTGCACTTCAAATCTAGACAGCTCATGCACAGGAACCTCAGTTACCAGCTTGTCTCCATATTGATTTGCAAAGAGTGTCCTAAGCATGGCATTGGCATCTGTAGTCTGATCAGATAGATTTTGAAATTTGCTTCCTAGACCTGTGACTGTATCTTTAAGGAGAGCTAGACTATTATCCATCTTGGTGCAGGTGGTGTTGAAGTGTCTGATATCTTTGACCACACTGTCTAGTTGAGGAAATTTGGCATCAAAGGCCCTCTTGATCTCTTCTACTGAAGTGGCTGTCTTGTCACTCACCTTGTTGACTTCAGTTTTGACTCCCTTGCCAAGATAGTGTGTAGCCTTGAGAAAACCCTTGTGGAGTCATTGACAGCTTCAAACACTTCACTAGGGGACAGGGATTTTGCATTTGAACCCAGTGAAGTGATGTATTCCTCTCTAAGATATTGAAGTGCTTCACTGAGAGTTACATCATACTTTCCTTGCATCCAGGCATCTACATTACCATCTCTCTCAGCATCATCAATAATCTTGGCCTTCTGCATCTCCACATCATCCCTATGACATAGTAGGATGGCTTCATAATCTGGATTTGAGATGTTGGATTTGACACAGGCACAGAGTCTCTAGTTAAAACTAGTGAATCCTCTGTGTTTGTGATGGTGTCATTAGGAGATGCCCCAACATGCATTCCCTGACCATCTAAATGTGGTACCTGGGTGGTGAGCAAGGTGTCATGCACCAAGTCACTTGAATCCATTGGCTCATCAAGAGAAAAGAATTCTTGATGATCAATGCCTTGCTCCTTATTTTCTTGAGTGGCAGGCTCCAAAGAAATATGAGTGGTAGATTCTGGAAGAGAAGTGTGTTGTAGATTAGATTTTGGCAACTCCCCCTGAGAGATAGAGGGAGTTTCAATTGTGATGTGCTCTCCACTCAGTGTTGTGCCAGCCTTATCACTCCCATGTGCTGACTCTGTACAAGTAGGTGCATTGGGGAGAATGCTTGATTCTATAGATGCATCTTGTTGAGAGGATACACCTAGTGAGTTGTTTGCCCCTGATTTTACAACTTCAGCCATTTGGGTGACTGAAGAGGTGGTTTTAGACTTCTTCTTCTTCTTCTTTGGCCTTAGTAAGGGTGACTCAGGTTCCTCACTTGCTATGCCTAATTCTACAGCCAAGGCTGCTTCAGTTAGGATTTTTAGAGGTTCAGAAGCAACCTATTTTCTCTTCTTTTTACTAACATCACCCTTTTGAGAGGATGATGCAGTTGTCTCTGTGTTTGGTAAAGTGTTTGGATGAGAGGGTTGGTTAGCAAGCCCTGGGTTAGCATTTTGCTCTACTTGCTTGGGCCTAGCTAACTCAGATTTTGAGGCACATATTGGCATGTTGTGGGGGTAAGTCCTAAATAAACTCTCCATAAGGGGAGTTATTTTGAGCCTTACATCCACATCATTCCTAGTTTCCAAGCTACCAAAAATGAGTTTGGTCATGGATTTCGGATAGCCTATTCTATTTTTGTCTAACCCAGGCAATTCAATCAATTTAACATCTATGAAATTAAGTACAGATTGAATAAAGCGAGGGAAGAAAATTTCATTACCTCTCTTGGCTGAGTTCTTACCAAGTCTCCCATACAATTCTTGCATTATGATCAAACCAACATCAATCTTTCTCCCATATGCTAGAGCATATCCTATTTGTTGAACAGGTGTGCTGATTTGATCAAAGCTGGACTTCCTTGCTATGAAGACTTGAAGAAGAGTGGCAAAGACATAGCTCCATTCCTTCCTCAAGTACTTCCTATTCAAATTTCCAAGCTTGATTTTATCTGAGTAGTTGATAAAATCAAAGAAATCTTCCAATTCCTGATCAGTTGCTTGACTGTCATACACTCCTTGTTGTAACCCCAGTGCTTGATTCATATTTTCAGTAGTGATGGTGATTTCTTTGTCCTGAATCTTGCAATAGATTACGTATGAAGTTATTGCATTCTCTAGGGCCACGACCTCCACAGTAGCAGTTCTCCAAAACTGTTCTAGTAAATCTAGATACAGAGTTGGGTTGGCTGAGAGTGCATCCTTGATGTATGATTCAGCCATCCATCGAACGAAGCACTTAAAGTTTGCATTGGGTGCTTCAACATCGTTGGTTATTGCTATGAAATTGGTGTGTTTAGGAATTGTGAGTTGGGTATTTGCCATTGTTACACAGAGAGATGAGAAGAGAATGAAGGTTGAAGAAGAAATTTAGCTTTTGACGTTAGGGTTTACAGAGGTTTTGGAACTTTAGCTGCCTGAGAAATCGACTGAAATGATTTGAACAGTTGTGGAATTGTATATATGTGAGTGACTTGAGTTGTCAATTAGATATAAGTTTTGTATCGACAAGTCAGTCATTCGAGAAGTTTAAAACAACTATTCGATAAGTCAAGAAAGGCTTATTCGATATTTCAAGCAGTTTGTAACTCACAGCTGGTAGTTATTTAACTCAGAAAATAATTCTAAGTTAAATAAAATATGTTTTTATGAGCGAAATGAATTTTTGAATATAAATCCAAAAAGCGATTAAGTGTCAGCGAGAAATCACCTTTTCAAATGATTCGATAACTCAAATACAGTATTCGAGAACTCCATAATTAGAGAACTAAAATACTCTATTCAAGAACTCAAAGTGTGCTATTCGATTTCTCCAAAAGGCACTATTAGAGAACTCAGGAGGGTTCATGATAGGCCTATTCGAGAACTCGAGCCATGACAAAACAATGAACCATTCGAGAAGTCTGACTTATCGAACTATACTTTTCACTCATAAAATTCAATTTTCACTATCTTTTAAAATTTACCAGAAATATTCACTGAGGAATATTCTACTAAATTAAATAGTGATTCTCTCAAAATTTCACAGAAATTTCAAGCTAAAGATGTATGATTTTCAACATATGCAGCATTGTGGAATATTTATAAATCATAATCCAGCCAATACTTACTTTAAAAATATTGAGCATTTGATAAAGTAAGTATTTACTGCTGCAACAATCTAGTTGATATATTCACTCAGCCAGAATTTGAAGAATTCAGCATTCCAATCTCAATAACCAACCTTGTGAAGGTGGCTTCATCTAATGGCTTAGTGAATATGTCAGCTAGTTGTTTCTCTGTGGGAACATAATGTAACTCAATGGTTTCATTAGTTGCATGCTCCCTTACGAAGTGATATCTGATGTCAATGTGCTTTGTCCTAGAATGATTGACAGGATTGGAAACTATAGAGATTGCACTTGTGTTGTCACACATGATTGGAATTCTTTCCAACACAAGTCCATAATCTCTAAGTTGGTTTCTGATCCAAAGCACTTGAGCACAGCAACTTCCAGCAACTATGTACTCAGCTTCAGCTGTGGAAGTTGACACAGATTGTTGTTTCTTGCTGTACCAAGAGACTAACCTTTGTCCAAGAAACTGGCAGCTACCTGAGGTGCTTTTCCTATCCACTCTGCATCCAGCATAATCAACATCAGAATAACTAACCAGATTGAACCCTGTGTCCTTAGGATACCATAACCCCAAGTTTGGTGTGCCCTTCAGATATTTGAAAATCCTTTTTATTGCTATCATATGTGATTCCTTTGGATTTGATTGAAACCTTGCACACAAGCATGTTGCAAACATGATGTCTGGCCTACTAGCAGTGAGGTAGAGTAGAGAACCAACCATGCCTCTGTAGATTGAGATATCTACCTTCTTGCCCTTACTATCTTCATCTAACTTGGTAGCAGTGGCCATGGGTGTCTTTGCTGGTGAGCATTCTTCTAAGTCAAATTTCTTCAATAGATCCTTGATGTATTTGGTTTGACTTATAAAAATGCCATCCTTCCTTTGACTCACTTGCAGCCCAAGAAAGAATGTTAATTCTCCCATCATACTCATCTCATATCTGCTCTGAATGAGCTTAGAGAATTTCTCACACAGCTTCTCATTTGTAGAGCCAAATATGATATCATCCATATAGATTTGAACTAAGATAATATCATCACCATGTTTCTTGTAAAACAGTGTCTTGTCTAGTGTGCCTCTAGTGAATTGATTCTCAAGTAGAAATTGTGACAATGTGTCATACCATGCCCTAGGAGCTTGCTTAAGTCCATACAATGCTTTAAGCAATTTGTAGACAAAGTGAGGGAATTGTGGATCCTCAAAGCCAGGTGGCTGTTGCACATATACTTCTTCTTCCAACTCCCCATTCAGAAATGCACTCTTGACATCCATTTGATAGACCTTGAAATTAGAATGTGCAGCAAATGCCAAGAAAATTCTGATGGCCTCTAGTCTGGCAACAGGGGCAAAAGTCTCATCATAGTCAATGCCCTCCTGTTGAGAGTATCCTTTTGCAACCAACCTTGCTTTGTTTCTTATGACTACACCATTTTCATCCATCTTATTCCTTAGAACCCATTTTGTTCCAACAATGGTTCTACCCTTTGGTGCAGGCACAAGTTCCCATACTTTGCTTCTTTCAAATTGGTTTAGCTCCTCTTGCATAGCAATTATCCAGTCAGGATCCAACAATGCATCTTCAAGTTTCTTAGGCTCAACTTGGGATAGAAAGCAACCATAGAGACATTCATTTAGAGTTGCTCTCCTTGTTCTTACTCCTGTATTTGGATCTCCAATTATCTTATCTGCAGTATGTGATCTATCCCATTTCCTTGTATGTTCAGATTGATTTCTCAGCCTTGATGTTGCGTTATCATCCAGATCATGATCATTTACATATCCCCCCCTGTGAAGTTTCCACTAATCACAGGTGTGTCTTGGATGCTTGTTTCTTCATTGTTGGTTGACACAGGTTCTTCATTCACTTGAGTTTGTTGAATTGTGGGCTCAAATTCAGTTTCAATCTCCTCATCAGAATCATCTAGATTGTCAAACTTCAAAGGATCTTTATCTTCATCATTGGCTTCTTCTAATCCAGGTAGTTTGCTGTCATCAAATGTTACATCTGTGCTTTCCGTAACTTTCTTTTGAGTGATGACATAAACTTTGTATGCAATTCTTTCCATAGAGTAGGCAAGAAAAATCCTTCAAATGCTTTTGCATCAAACTTTCCAACATATTCTGAGTTGTCTTTTAAAACAAAGCATTTGCTTCCAAAAGTATGAACATACTTTAGGGTGGGCTTCTTTCCAGTCATCAAGTTGTAAGGTGTCTTTCCAGTGTTTTTGTTGATGAGGGTTCTGTTTTGGATATAGCATGCAGTGCTCACAGCCTCAGCCCAAAAACATGTAGGCATCTTTGCATCAAGTAACATTGTTCTAGCAGCCTCAATCAGAGTTCTATTCTTTCTTTCAACAACTCCATTTTGTTGTGGAGTCCTTGGAGCTGAGAATTGTTGAGAAATACCATTTTCTTTGCAGAATGCTTCAAGCATGGCATTTCTGAACTCTGTTCCATTATCACTTCTTAATGCAATCACACTAGCATTGTTGGCCTTTGCTTCCTTGTCAATTTTCTTTATATGCTCAATGATTACTTGGGGAGCCTCATCTTTTGATGCCAGAAATTCTACCCATGTATACCTTGTGAAATCATCAACGATCACCAGAGCATACTTTTTCCTTCCTAGTGACATAATATTGACAGGCCCATATGAATTAGTTGTAGGGGCTTGGTTATTGATGTCACTGTCTTTGACTTGTGGCTTGATCTTTTCATTTTTCTCTTTTGACAAGCCTCACACACTCCTTCTTGACATAATTCAAGTGTGGGCATGCCTCTTACTAACTCTCTTTTGACTAGAGAATTAATGCCTTTGAAGTTCAAGTGTGATAGCTTCTTATGCCACAGCCAACTATCTTCATTTGATGCTTTTGAGTAAAAGCAACAGATTTTGTCCTTGTTTGCAGAGTTCATATTGGCTATAAACAGGCTTCTTTTCCTTACTCCAGATAGAGCAAAGTCACCAGTCTTTTTGTGGGTGATCAAACATTCATCTTTGTCAAAATTCACTTTGAAGCCTCTGTCAGTAAATTGACCAACACTCAGTAGATTGTGCTTGAGTCCCTTGACCAGTGCTACATTTTCAATGATGACATTTCCAATTTCCAACTTGCCATATCCCAGTGTGTTGCCAATGCTGTCATCTCCAAAAGCAACCATTGGGCCAGCCTTCTCCTCATACTGTGATAGCAGGGCCATATCACCAGTCATATGGTTTGAGCATCCACTGTCCAAAATCCACATGACCTTTCTTTCACTTTCTTTGCCCTGCAAACACAAAGATATTACTTCTCCTTTGGTACCCAAACAAGTTTGGGTCCATGTGGCTTAGCAACAGTCTTATCATAAACAGCATGCTTATCAATTTTCTTGATGTTAGTCTTCTTGTCACTGTTAGAAGTCTAAGAATCAGGGTTCTTAGACTTAGGTCACAAAGGCACCTTCCTAACTTTAGGAGGACTTGAAGACTTTGTTCTTGTGTAGTGTGTGTGAACATTGTGACTGTTGTGGAATAAAAACTAGGTTGAAAATATTGCGGCTAGGGTTCGTGAGCTTCGTGCTTTAATGGCTGCTTCTGCGTTCGAGACTTAAACGGTCCTCACAGAATGCCTACGTATCTCTGTAAATTAGAGAATCAAGCCAATAAAACGTAGTTCTGAGAATGAGGGGTCAGGCCCTTTATATAGGCTGAGAAGCCTTAGAATTATGGTAGGATTTGGAGACTTGATGGACAAGTCTTTGAGGAATGTTCTAGATCTATTCCTTGTAGGAATCAGTTTCCATATTGAATTGGATGCCTTATTGGATAAGTTTGAAAGGGATATTATCCTTATCCAACTCTTATTTGCTGAGCTGTTTATTACCCTTAATATTAATTACGAAATTAATATTATATTTAGGGTTTTGGGCCCAGCTGGTGGGCCCCACGTTTGAATTATTCTCGGCCTAATTAATGCCACATTAAATGTGTCTTTAGGGCTTATTTTCAGCCCATATCATTTGCCCCCCAACTTCTTAGGAAAACTGATCAGGTTTTCGTAGAAGTTATATTTGCCTTAATCGAGACTCGGGGTCGTTTTTATCCCTTACCTGGGACTTCTTAATTTTCCTACCCTTATATGGGAGTTTTGGTTTACACTAGTGTTTCACGAGTATCGTCTTGATTGTAAAGTGTGGAGCGACCTACACATTTACGACGATTTGCCTTATTCGAGGCTTTAATTTATGCTTGCTTTTAGCAATTTCGGCACCTTCATAGAGTTTTTATGCATTATTAGCATAAATTATTGCTCAACTTGTCAAGAAAATATTTCTATAATTTTCCCGTATTTTTCTGTACTTTTCCTAGTATTTTAGGAATTTTTTATATACCAACAGGTATTTTTCGTAATTTTTCCTAATAATTTAGGAATTTTTATATACCAACAGGTATTTTTCGTAATTTTTCCTAATAATTTAGGAATTTTTATATACCAACAGGTATTTTTCGTAATTTTTCCTAATAATTTAGGAATTTTTGTATACCAACAGGTATTTTTATTATTTTTTGGGAATTATTTTTCAATTTCCCAACATTATTTTAAAATTTTTAAAGGAAAAAGTCATCCTGGCAAGAAATGCCTCCTGGGCGTGGGTACCCCCGCCTAGGAGACACCCTCCTTAGGCACGCCTAGGGGGTTTGGTCTCCTGGGCGTGGGTGATCTTTCTCCCTGGAAATGCTTTCTGGGCGTGGGTACCCCCGCCTAGGAGACACCTTCCTTAGGCACGCCTAGGAGGTTTGGTCTCCTGGGCGTGGGTATGCCCTTCGTTCCTTGAAATGCTTTCTGGGCGTGGGTACCCCCGCCTAGGAGACACCTTCCTTAGGCACGCCTAGGAGGTTTGGTCTCCTGGGCGTGGGTATGCCCTTCGTTCCTTGAAATGCTTTCTGGGCGTGGGTACCCCCGCCAAGGAGACATTTTCCTTAGGCACGCCTAGGAAGTTTGGTCTCCTGGGCGTGGGTATACCCTTCTTTAAAGAAAATCGAGCTGGGCGTGGGTACCCCCGCCAAGGAGACACCTTCCTTAGGCACGCCTAGGAGGTTTGGTCTCCTGGGCGTGGGTATAGCCTTCTTTAAGGAAAGTCGAGCTAGGCGTGGGTACCCCCGCCAAGGAGACACCTTCCTTAGGCACGCCTAGGGGGTTTGGTCTCCTGGGCGTGGGTATAGCCTTTTAATTGGGCTTCCTGCCTTTAAATTCTAACGGAATTTTATCATATTTTCTAAAAATGTCGTAGAACATTCTAGAATTTTTTAAAATTTGAATTTCATGGGCTTCCCGCCTATTCAAAGGCCCAGTCACCTGTTGACAGCCCATTTACTGGATATAACCGGTTGAATGACCAACCATGAACTCTATAAAAGAGTAGTGTGCATCCCTCATTTCTCATTTCACTATTCAGCAAAAATTATCATTCCCTTATCACAAATATTTTTCAAAAAAGCTCTGCTAGGGTTCTGTCGTGAGGCGATTTCCGGCGTCTTTACTCCGCCCTATTTTCCAGTTTCTGTTTGAAGATCGTTGAATCTTCATCTTCTTCAACCTCTTTTTTCAACTTTTCTGGGTTTCAAGCTTTCAAGGGAAGCATATCAATGGAGGATTCGAGCTCTTCGGGCCAGTCACAACTCGCTAACACTTCCACCACCGCTCCACGGCTTTCAAGGGGTAAGAACCCTAAAACATCTCTTGTCCATGCCAGTGTTTTTTCCCTTAGAGATCTTTTAAATGAGTTTGGTCAAGCTTTTCCAAACATGCTTCATTTAGATGCTTTTGAATATAAATCGAAATATAAACAACATAGGGTAGACATTCTAGCCCAACTCTTTCATATTAATGGGCCTTATAGGGCCGTTGTTCCGGCCTCAAACGAAAGGGCTTGTCACCCAAAGCCTGGGGCCATTAGGATTTATAAAGAAACTTTTTATGCTGGTTTTCGCCTTCCTCCTCCTCCCTTTGTTTACCGTCTTTTGGCCGAAGCCCGGGTTTGTCCAACCCAACTTATGCCAAATGCATGGCGTTTTATTTATTGTTTCTTGGTCCAATGTAAGAAACATGGGCTTGAGCCCAGTATCTCTGTTTTTCGATATCTATTCAAATTTGTCAATTCTTCTGATAATTCGGGCTGGGTCAAAATCCAACACCGTTCCTTGGCCCGTTCTTGTTTTGTTTCGGATTCCGCTCCTGATTCCCTTCCTAATTGGAAAAGGGAATGGTTTTATATCTTTTTGGATGGGGATGACTGGGATAACTATTTTCGGCCCAACTTCTGCAGAGCCGTTGATGGGCCTGTTAGGAGTTTAAAATTGGGCGTGGAAGAAGAGGCCGCCATAACTTTGTTAACATCGGATAATTTGCATCAATGTGCAAATTTGATTTCTGAAGATTCGCTGCAGGCCCATGGGCTAAGCGATTTGGGCCCTGAGGGTAATTCTCACCTCTTGCTTTGTTAACATTTTATGCTAGATATAATTTTCTAACTTTCTTATAATCATTTTGCAGCCAAAACTGCTCTGGGAGCGATTTTTAGGCAGAGGGAGACTGCTGCCACTGCTAGGGTGGTAACAGAGAACCCTAGGGCCAAAAGGGCCAGGACAGATGAGGCTTCTCCCGCGGTGGAGCGTGTTCCTGCTTTTCTTCAGGAAAAGCCTGTTCCTATTGAGGAAGACCTTACTCCCTTTACAGTGGGATGGGGTTTATGCAATAGGGACACAGCTGTAGGTGACTCCAGGGCTGCAGCTGAGTGGTCCAGGAGCGTGGTTACTCCACGGGACAGGGTCCACATTGTGGAGTCCTCTGATGACTTGCAGATTGAGCTTCTCGGGGCTCAAGCTGTTGCTTCGGTAATTTCTTATTCAACTTCTTTAATTTAATTGCATTTACTTTTCCCTTATTTACTTGTTTCCTTTGCAGATGAACGCCTACCTTCAGGCTGCTGTTCATAACCTGAAGGAGGTGCGTGCTGAAAAGACCATTGCTGAGAGGGATAGAGACAGATACTTTGATGCCTCCGAGGCAAACTTTGCTCGTTTTAGGGAGGTGGAGAAGGAGCTGGCTGCTGAGAAGGAGAAGAACAGGAAGCTTCAGCTGGAGGTGCAGCAAAACAGGGAACACATCATTGCTGATTATAAGGCTTCTAAGGACTTTCAAGATGTCCTGAATGCCGAGTATGATGCAAACTTTCCTGGCACCTTCAAGGAGTGTTGGGAGGGGATCATCGAGGAGCTGAGTGGGAAGATCGAGGGGGTATCCTTGGAGAAGTTCCCGGTACCTGCTATCCCTGGATTGACAGATACCTTGGAGATTGCTACAGAGACAGCAGTGGATGGGGACTCTCAGCCCACTCAGGATCCACCTTCTTCTCCTGGGGTAGAGACAGCAGATCCTTCTTCCACTCAGGGAGATGTAGTTATTGAGGACTTAGATGAGTAGATGGCCCTGCGTGGCTTATTTCTGTTTGTCTTTATTTATTCTGAACTTTTGCCCTTCGGGGCTTATGACTTAACTTATTTATGCAGTAGTTCCTTTTGTTTCCATGTTCTCATTTTTTGCTTATAGTTCGTTAAACTTTAGAATTTCTCAAGTACTTGGCCTCCTGGCTGGTACTAAACTCACAAGTTAGTTCAACGTCTGCCTTTCGTGTTTATTTTAACAAAGAGAAGTAACTCATAAAGAAGACAATATAAATTCCATTATGTTGTCAATGGATATCAATAGAATGGGTTCAACCCTACATAAATATTCTATCTTCTACTGGGAGCAACATGCTCTAAAATGGTTTCATTCGAACCTTATTCCTAATAAATAGATAAAAGTCCAAGCCTTTGTCAAAAGAACTTAGATATAATAAACTTTGAGGTTCACAGCATGCCAAGTTCGGGGCACCTCAACCCCATCCAAGGTTTCTAACTTGTAGGATCCTTGCCCTAACACCTTTCTGACTAGATATGGTCCTTCCCAGTTTGGTGCTAACTTTCCTTTCTGGCCAACTCCTGAGGCTTCAATCTTCCTTAAAACCATGTCACCTTGTCGAAAGAATCTTTCTTTAACTCTCTGGTTGTAGTGAAAAGATGCTCTCTTCTGATATTCAGCATTCTTCGCATTAGCTCCATCTCTAACCTCATCAATTAAGTCAAGGGCAAGTCTCATTCCTTCGTCATTAGTTTCTGGCTCATATGCCTCAACTCGAGGTGATGCTTGCATGATCTCTAAAGGCACAACTGCCTCGGCTCCATAAGCCAGCAAAAATGGGGTTGCTCCAGTCGTTACCTTACAAGTGGTACGATATGCCCAAAGTATGGGCAACAACTCATCTACCCAAGTATTCCTAGAGTGTTCGACCCTCTTTTTCAGTCCATCAAGGATAATTCGATTAGCTACCTCAGCTTGCCCATTGGCCTGAGGGTGTGCCACCGAGGTAAAACGGAGCTCAATTGCATTCTCTTCACAATACTTCTTAAACTCCTCATTGTTGAATTGTGTCCCATTGTCTGTCACAAGGATTCGTGGGATTCCGTATCTGCAGATGATGTTCTCCCAAAAGAACTGGGAAACTTGCTTGGTGGTTATCTTGGCCAGGGGTTTAGCCTCAATCCACTTAGTGAAATAATCAATTGCTACTATTAGGAATTTCCTCTGTGCTGAAGCCATGGGAAAGGGTCCAAGTATATCCATCCCCCACATTGCAAATGGAATGGGAGAGTTAATCGAGGTCAACACCTCAGGCGGTTGCCTCACAATTGGGGCATGCTTCTGGCATCTCTCACATCTCTTGACATAGTTTTGTGCATCAGCCAACATCTCCGGCCAATAAAACCCTAAACGAATTATCTTGTGAGCTAGGGCTCTGCCCCCCAAGTGTTGCCCACAGATTCCTTCATGAACTTCCTCCAATGCTTCCCTTGCCTCTATAGGCCTTAGACATTTCAAGTACGGGATTACAAACGACCTTTTGTACAGAATACCCTCAATCAAAGTATATCTCAACGCTCTTACTGAGAGTTTTCGTGCCTCCATGGCATTGTCTGGGAGCCAACCGGTCTCCAGGTGTGCCTTAATAGGATCTATCCAAGAGTCTCCTATATCAATTGGTGCCACTAACTTTGCATTAACGGTCGGGGCCTTCAAGACCTGAAAGTAGACACTCCCGGCATAATTTTCTATTTCAGAAGAAGCAAACTTAGATAGGGCATCGGCCTTAATGTTTTCCTCTCTTGGAATGTGCTCAACATAGCACTCCTCAAACTGGGACATAACAGCCTTTACTACTCTCAAGTATTTTGCCATAGTCTCATCTTTAGCCTCGAATTCACCATTTACTTGTGCTACCACAAGCCTTGAATCTCCACAAACTTTGAGATTCTTGACCCTCATGATTCTGGCCAAGCCCAAACCAGCTATCAATGCCTCATACTCTGCCTCGTTGTTGGTAGTAGGGAAATCCAACTTTAAAGCGTACTCAACTGTGAACCCATCGGGGCTTTGCAAAACCAAACCTGCACCACTAGATTTTGTTTTTGATGCTCCATCAAAATAGAGCACCCAATATTCCTTCAGATCGGGTGTGAGTTTCTCTTCTTTTTCCTCTTGCCCAGGGGTAGTCATTATCTCTTGCCCCCCGACTTCTTGGTTGTTAATAGTACATTCAACCACGAAGTCAGCTAATGCCTGAGCTTTGATAGCTGTCCGAGGCTTGTATGTGATGTCAAACTCTCCTAATTCAATCGCCCATTTGATTAGCCTTCCACTGGCCTTAGGGCTATGCAATATGTTCCTCAATTGCTGGTTTGTCAGAACTTGAATCTTATGTGCCTGAAAGTAAGGCCGCAGCTTTCTTGAGGCAGTTACTAATGCCAAAGCAAACTTTTCTATGGGTGAGTAATTCAACTCAGCCCCATGCAACACTTTGCTCACATAGTAGATAGGTTTCTGGACCTTCTCCTCTTCCCGAATAAGGACGGCACTCAGGGCTTGTTCGGATACCGCCAGGTATAAACTAAGAATCTCCCCAGGACTTGGTTTAGTCAATAACGGGGCTTCAACCATGTACTTCTTCAGTTGCTCAAAGGCCTCTTGGCTTTCAGGTGTCCACTCAAAATTTTTCACCTTTTTTAACGCTTGGAAGAAAGGCAAGCATTTGTCTCCAGACTTGGAGATGAATCTTCCTAAGGCTGCAACTCGACCTGTCAACCTCTGCACATCTCTTATAGAGCGTGGTGGCTCCATGTCTAAAATCGCCTTGATCTTGTCAGGATTGGCCTCAATGCCTCTTTTCGAAACCATCAGCCCTAAAAACTTCCCCGATCCAACGCCAAAAGCACACTTGGCGGGATTCAACATCATCTTGTGGTGCCTCAGCACTTCAAATGCCTCTCCGAGGTGCTTGATATGATCAGCCTTAAGTAGGCTCTTGACTAACATGTCATCAACATATACCTCCATGGTTCTTCCAATCAGATGGGCGAATATCTTATTCACCAATCGTTGGTAAGTAGCTCCTGCATTCTTTAGACCAAAAGCCATGACAAGATAACAGAAGACACCAAAGTCAGTTATGAAAGATACCTTAGGTATGTCATCCTTGTGCATCTTAATCTGATTATAGCCGCTGAATCCATCCATGAAGCTTAACATCTCATGTCCAGCTGTAGCATCTATCAACATATCAATCCTCGGCAGGGGAAAACAATCTTTTGGGCATGCATCATTCAGGTCAGTGAAGTCTATACACATTCTCCACTTCCCATTTGCTTTCTTGACCATGACTGGGTTCGCTAACCATTCAGGAAACTGAATCTCTTCAATAAAACCAGCTTCAATCGGAAGGACCTGCCCCCCGACTCCATCGGCCCTCAGTGCGGCCACATAGCAACTTCTTGCCATCTTCTGATCACCCTTTTGTTCTCCGACACCATTCCGTGTCGGAAACTTAATTTTCATATGATAGGAAGAGGCCACAGCCTTAAACGCATGAAGTCCAGTCCTTCCAAGGATTGCGTTGTATGTTGATGCTGCCTTGATCACCAAGAAATTCAACATCTGAGTCGCCTCTTTAGGCTCCTGCCCAATAGTCACGGGTAGCTGAATAGTCCCTTCAACGTTAGACTCCACTCCGTTAAACCCGTATATAGGCATGTTTGTAGGGGCCAGTTGAGAGTCATTGTAACCCATCTTTACAAATGCATCATGAAATAAAATATCCACAGAAGCCCCATTGTCTATCAAGACTCGTTTTACTTCGGAGTTTCCAATCACGGGAGTTATGACCAGCGGGTCGTCATGGGGGAATTTCACCCCTTCCAAGTCTGAATCATCGAAACCAATTACCATCTCGGTTTTAGCACGCTTCGGGGCTTCTCCCACAATGTGCATTACTTCTCTAGCATAAGCCTTTCGAGAATTCTTAGTTGTGCCAGCTGCTGTCGGGCCTCCCCAGATCATATTGATAACTGCCCTTCGGGGCTGGGGATTGCGATCATGGTTGTCATCCCTCCTATTATTATCTCTCCTTTCATTGTCCCTTCTGTCATTGTCCTTTCTCTGGTTCCCACGGTCATCACCCTTGGTGAACTGACTTAGTTTTCCTCTTCGTATCAAGAACTCAATCTCATCCTTGAGTTGCCTACAATCGTCGGTGTCATGTCCCACATCTTTGTGGAACCTGCAGTATTGCTCCTTATTTCGCTTAGCTGGGTCTCCTCTAAGTGGCTTCGGCCATCGGAAATCCTTTTCCTTTTCAATGTCCAACAGGATCTGGCTTCTTGGAGCATTAAGTCTGGCATACTCTGAAAACCTTGGACCCGAGTTCTTTTTTGGAGCAGATTCAGAGTCTCTGCTAGCTCGGGGATACTTGTCCCTAGCATCGTACTCTTGTTCTTGCTTCCGCTTGTTCCCTCCATTGCCCAACGTGGCTTCTTTCTTGATGCTGTCCTCAGCTTTTATATACTTGTCCGCCCTTCGTTGAAGTTCATCCATGCTTTCAGGGGGGTGTTTTGCCAACGACCTCTTAAAAAAGAGATCCGTGGTTCCATGCTGCAAGGCTACCATGGCCACCTTATTTTCCAAATCGGTTATATTCAGAGTTTCCTTAGTGAATCGCTTGATGTAATCTCTTAAGTTCTCATTCTTTCCCTGTGTCACATACATAAGGGATGCAGAGCTTTTCTCATGAATTCTTCCGCTAATGAATTGACTGACAAAAGCGGTACTCAACTCCTTGAAAGAGCTAATAGAGTTTGGAGGTAAACGACTATACCAACGTTGCGCCATGCCCGACAGGGTTTGGGGAAACGCCCTACACTTAAGGGCATCGTTGGCAGGCTGCAGTAACAAGGCGCTCGTAAACGTTCTCACATGAGTTGCGGGATCCCCCGTTCCATCGTAAGCTTTGATCGTGGGCATCTTAAACTTTCGGGAGATATGTGCATTCATTACCTCCTCAGTGAATGGAGGGGTCGGATCATCCAGATCTCCTTGTAGCATCAAATCTCTAGGATTATTCTTGGGGGGTTCCACCCTGGTAGTTCCTCTGGTTGGGGCTTCAGCCCTTCGGTGTCTCCTTGAAGACCTCTCCAGATCTATGAAGGGAATCCTTCCTGAAGTCGGAGGAGGTCGAGTCTGATTAGGGTTCTGTCTCTCTAGTTCCCTTGCTTGGTCGTCCTTCAGCTTCTGAATCTCGGCTTCATAAGCCTTAATTTTCTCTGCGATTGTTAAAGGACCATCTCGGTTCGATGGATTCCTCCCTAGAGGCTCCTTACTAGCGCGTCGCCTCCTTGGGGCTTCGTCTCGATCATCGTCTTCAGATGACGAGTCTCCGGTATAAGGACCAGAATAATCATAGTATCCTGGTTCAGGAGGAGCCGGGCCTCTAAGATAAGGGGATTGTTGTTGCCCATGGATCAACCGAGCATGACCGCTTGGTCCTGGATCCCTTGGATCTTGGGGGTAATTAGGTAGCCCATACATTGGGTTAGTGTTGACAGGGAGCGAAGAAGTGGAGAGACTGTGAAGCGGCGGGCGGCTACTCAGAGGGAGAGGAGAGACCACCATCTGGAGCGGGTTAGTCTCCTATCCTAGAGGGACGATTACAGGTTGAGATCTTTCAGCGGGGGGATCCGTCCCTTGTGGTTGAGAGGCCTGACTACGAGGGTTTGTTTCCGTCAATGGGGGTACAGACCCTGGCCCTGTACCAACAGGAGGAGCAGTGATTGGTGGAACGATGGTTCCGGAGGTAGCCTCGGTTGAGATCGGTGTTGTTCTTCGAGTGGTAACCATGGTTGATGTCTTCTTCCCACAGACGGCGCCAAATGTTGTGGAATAAAAACTAGGTTGAAAATATTGCGGCTAGGGTTCGTGAGCTTCGTGCTTTAATGGCTGCTTCTGCGTTCGAGACTTAAACGGTCCTCACAGAATGCCTACGTATCTCTGTAAATTAGAGAATCAAGCCAATAAAACGTAGTTCTGAGAATGAGGGGTCAGGCCCTTTATATAGGCTGAGAAGCCTTAGAATTATGGTAGGATTTGGAGACTTGATGGACAAGTCTTTGAGGAATGTTCTAGATCTATTCCTTGTAGGAATCAGTTTCCATATTGAATTGGATGCCTTATTGGATAAGTTTGAAAGGGATATTATCCTTATCCAACTCTTATTTGCTGAGCTGTTTATTACCCTTAATATTAATTACGAAATTAATATTATATTTAGGGTTTTGGGCCCAGCTGGTGGGCCCCACGTTTGAATTATTCTCGGCCTAATTAATGCCACATTAAATGTGTCTTTAGGGCTTATTTTCAGCCCATATCAGTGACTGATACAACCTTCCATGAATTGTCTTCTCAAATTAAAGCAACTAGTCATTACATTCATGTTACATGGCATACAATCAAATTTATCACAGAAAGGAGAGTCTCTATGTCTTAAAGGCACAGAGCAATCATAGAATGGTTTAGCAACACTACCAGATGGTTTCTTGCATGCATGAGTTAAATGATTAGTGCTAAAACAATTTTGACAAACTTTCCTAGGGGCATTTGGCACATAAGCATAATTGTTGTCCTTGTTAATCCCTAATTTGCCATTCCTGTTTTGTTTCTTTTTAGCCACTTTCTTCTCAACCTCATTATTCCCAGCTGAAACAAACTTCACAAATTTCTCAAGTCTAGGTTTACCTCCTACTGACTCCTTGGCTTTGGTTTTGACATTCTCACTCTTAGAGGATGCTTGTTGTTCATTTGATTGTGCCTTATCTTCATCATCCAGCATTTGCTTAATGAGTAAGGCATCCTCATCAATCTCAAGTGTTGGTGTTTTAAATATTGGGGTCTCAGCCTTTTTCAAAATCTGAGGCACTTCCTCTTGAACAACAATGTCATTTTCAATGAATGCATAGCCTTTCCTCTGCTTGAGAGTGTCATAATCAAGTCCAATAGCAGCCTTAGGTCTAGCTAGATTTTTCTCATGGTAGGACTGCAATAGACTAGAGGAATTCTTGAATGTTTTCAATTTAAATTCATTTTCAGCTAGTTCATCCCTAAGAGCTTTCTAAACTTGACTAGCACATAGAACCTTATTCTTTAGATATTCGATTTCTTGTTTAAGGTTTTCTATTTGCATAGCAGTTAGTTCTAGTTCCTCATTTCTTTTGTTTAACAGTTCATTCCTAGTAGACAGTTTAGAAATCTCTTCACTAGCAGCAGTCATACTAGTATGAATATTAAACATCCCTACAGATAGTTGTTCAACTATAGATTTGTATTCAGAAACAGACATGTCTATAGTAGTGAGGGATGGTACCTGAGAGTCTGATTCAGATGATTCTTCCTTGGAGTTATCCATCAAGGCATAGTTGCAGAATTCTTGTTCTTCTCCATCACTATCAGAATCATCCCAACACTTCCCTTCAGCTATGTAGGCCTTACATGGTGCATGCTTCTTTAGTAGAGCCTCATACTTAGCTTCAAGCTCAAGAAACTCCTTATCCTTCTTCTTAGGCTACTTGCATTCATTGGCAAAATGCCCTAGGTCATTGCATCTATAACATCTCACAGATGACCTATCCACATAGCTGGTTTTGAATTTGTTTTTGTTTGCTTTCACAGGTGCCTTGCTCTTGTTGAATGAATGATTTTGAGATCTAGACTTGAAGGGCTGATTCCTTTTAAATCTGATGTTTGGGAATTTTCTAGCCATAAACGCATATGAAGTGTTTTCCATGGCATCCAACTCTTCAAGAGTATAGAACTCATCTTCTTCCTTTTCATCAACAGGTTCAATCACTTCTTCTTCAGTCTCTTCATCATCTACTATCTCTTCTATTCTCAGTTGACTTGTAGATGCCTCCAGGTCTTGAACGGATTTATTGACAATCAAGGCACAGGATGTGTTTATCATTCTGCCTTGGTTGGCTTGGATAGCCCTCTTCTGAAGCAACTCAAGCTCATGAGTTTTTAAAACCCCATAGAGCACATCATATGTGACTTTGTTCAAATCTCTTTCTCTCAGAGATATGACCCTTTGCTCTAGATGGTTTGGTGCAGATAGTAGAAACTTCATGTTTAATTCCTTAGTGCTGTAAACCTTCCCATTCATTTGAAGCTCAGTCACCAGTTTGTGAAATCTCTCAAACATATCAGTAATACTTTCTTTGGACTGTGCCATGAAAGCTTCATACTGTGTGACCAGTATCTGTTTCCTATTTTCTCTTACCTCCTCTGTCCCTTCACATAACACCTCGATGTGGTTCCACATGTCCTTGGCTGATGTGCATGATGCTATATTAGCAAACATCGACATATCCATGGAGTCTATGATCAGCAACATGAGATGACTGTCTAGGGCAACCTTTTCCTTCTCTGAGTCCGTCCATTTGGATGGCTCTTTTACAACATATGATCTAGGAATGACTATTGTGCCCACTGTAGATTCAGCAATTTCTTGTTGTGGTACAAATGGACCATTTTTGAGGATGTCAGGGTAGAGAGGATTGGCAGCTTTGATGAACAACATCATTTTTATTTTCCAGAGGTTGTAATTCTCTTTGTCGAACTTAGGGACCTTCACCGTACCTGTAGTCTTTGGTGTATTCGAACTCATGATCGTTTTCTGTTTAGATTAAACAGCCTGCTCTGATACCACTTGTGGAGTATTGAATACGGTAAAAGAATACAGGCGGGGGTGAATGGATTCTTGAACTTTTGTTTGTTCTTGAATCTTTGCAGCAAGATATGTGTTGAATGTGTAAAATATGTAAGAACAGATAACAAAGACAAACACAACACAATATCACTTTAATCTAATATTTTATTAGATAAAGATTTTGCTACAATCTGTGAATACAAATGGTAGTATTCTCAGCTTCGTTTTTCTTAGAGAGATATTTCTTGAGATGTATATTGAAAAACTTATCACCCACTCAGCTAAGGAAGTGAGGCTGTATCCTTATAGACATGGATACACCTACTTACTACAAATAAGGTAGGTAAACAAAATACTTTTCAGTCTGTCTATCTTATTTGAGTAAGAGTCCAAACGGCTACAGATTTGACTTTGCAAAGCCTGTTCAGATCCACTTCTTTAGCTCCTTGTCCCTTTGTCTTATCTCTCCAAGCTTCTTTGTAGGCTTTCCAATCTGCTTTATAGTACATAGTCAAATAAAGCGTCTTGGCTTGTTGCAGTTTTCTGACTTGTACAATTCTTCAGTATTTTGTCTCCAAGAATGTATTCGAGAAGTGGCTAAGTGATTGATTCGAGAACTCGAATTGACTTAATCGATAACTCTGAGTTCTCGAATAGTGTTATATTGACATATCGAATCACTTCTCGAATAGCTCTTTTCTCTGGGACTCCTTGAGATATCGAATAGAGCATTTTGACATATCGAATCCCTGAGATGTCGAATAGCTTCTTTAGTCCTTGAGATATCGAATAGATCATTGACTTGTTGACTCTTAGAGAACTCGAATGATGCTTTGACTTGTTGACTTCATGAGTTCTCGAATAGAGTACTAGACATATCGAATCTCTGAGATATCGAATGAGATATCGAACAGTGTATTCAGAGATATCGAATAGTGTCTTCTGAGATATCGAATCTCTGACTTCTCGAATGCTAGACTTCTCGAATAGACAAATGTACTTCTCGAATTGGTACTTAGGCAAGTTCTTCATTTCTTCAAATCCCAACTGTGATTATTTGGCAGTCTTTATCTCCTTGCTTGAGGCATGAACCTTGTAACTTCTTTCAAGCATTATTCTTGACTTTATAAGTACAGTAACACAACTAGAATTTGATGCCTATTACAAGTACAGAACAAATCGAAACTCTACAACTAGAGGTTCCCTCAGTTAAGAGGTCATGTAGGTAATGCATAGCATTACACATACTTAGGCTTGTTATTAGATGTATTCAGGCATGCCTTTGTGACTAACAATCTCCCTCAAATTGTGAGTAAGACCCTTAGTCACAATTTCATGTCTGATAACAAGCCTAACATACATAAAGATAAAACTTGACAGTACATGTATGAATTTTGATCAGCAATGTCAATAGAACTACAGGGTGAGTAATCTTACAGCCTATGATGAAGTACTTGAGTCTTTGAAACCTTCAAGTACTGAATTCAGAATGCTTATAGGATAGTGGTTGAGTAGATTCATTCTGATGTGGATCTGATTCCCATTTCTCCTCCTATACTTCACCACATAGGGGTTAAACTGAACTCTACACAATCCCTTTGCCCTTAGCTTTTCTGCTTCAATTTCCAGTCTCTCAATTTCTTTCTCCCTTGCTAGCCATTTCTCAAGACACTCTTTTCTGATTTTCTCCTTATGATCTCTCTTCATCTTCACAAAATCAATTAGCTCCAGCTTCCATACTCTTTCCACTTTATCTTCTGAGCTCAACAATGCAATAATTCTTTCTATGTCATGTAGTTTGCCCCAGTGTTGACATCCTCCTTGTTTGAATTTCTCCTCTTAGAGAACTCGAATGATGCTTTGACTTGTTGACTCCATGAGTTCTCGAATAGAGTACTAGACATATCGAATCTCTGAGATATCGAATGAGATATCGAACAGTGTATTCAGAGATATCGAATAGTGTCTTCTGAGATATCGAATCTCTGACTTCTCGAATGCTAGACTTCTCGAATAGACAAATGTACTTCTCGAATTGGTACTTAGGCAAGTTCTTCATTTCTTCAAATCCCAACTGTGATTATTTGGCAGTCTTTATCTCCTTGCTTGAGGCATGAACCTTGGAACTTCTTTCAAGCATTATTCTTGACTTTATAAGTACAGTAACACAACTAGAATTTGATGCCTATTACAAGTACAGAACAAATCGAAACTCTACAACTAGAGGTTCCCTCAGTTAAGAGGTCATGTAGGTAATGCATAGCATTACACATACTTAGGCTTGTTATTAGATGTATTCAGGCATGCCTCTGTGACTAACAATAAAGCTATCCGAATAGGTTTTATTGGGAAAAAATAGAAAAGGTAACGTATTTTAGCTAAAAAAGGTAATTGGTTAATTATATTATTAGTAATTATAGTTATAATTATAATAATAACATTTTATTTTATTAAATAAAATAATATTCTATTTTATTAAATAGAATTATACATATGTTGTCCGTGATATTTTTAGAAAAAGATGGATTTTAGTTTGAAAATATAGAAAAGATGATACGTTTTAGCTGAAAAACGTAATCGATTAGTTATTATAATATTATTATATTATTTTACATAAATAAAGCTATCCGAATAGGTTTTATTGGGAAAAAATAGAAAAGGTAATATATTTTAGCTAAAAAGGTAATTGGTTAATTATATTATTAGTAATTATAGTTATAATTATAATAATAATATTTTCTTTTATTAAATAGAATTTCTCATAATATTTTTAGAAAAGGAAATTTTTAGTTAGATAAAATTAAAAAGATAATGTATTTTACGTGAAAAAGAAATTGATCAGTTATTAAAAAATATAAAATGTGACATGTTTTACCTGAAAAAGGAAATTTATGAGTTATTAGTAACTATACGTAATTAAGTAAGGATAATTAAATAAAAATAACATATACCATTAACTAAGGGTAAATAAGTAAAACTAACAGGTACCGTACCGATCAACCTAAATTTTAATGATTCGGCTTTTATATAATAGTATAGATTTAACACTTAAAATTTGAACAAAAAACTTGATTTAATGTTTCAGCTTTTATATAATAGTATAGATTGTACAATAATATTTATTCCACTTAATAAGCACAGAAATTTAAACTCTCTGTTGCAGCCAAACAGACTTTTTATCACATTAAATTTAAGCTTTTTGATAACTCTGAGGTGTATCTGAGATGCTTTCGGTTGGCAGTTTATATGTTTGGATCTGTTAATTCTGTTGGGTCATATAATTCTAGATCATTTGTAGAAATCTGTTGGTAAATTTGGTTTTTTTAGGCGGGTTTTTATTTTGGAAAGTTTAGACCTCTGTTTCGATATAGCTAATGTAATTGCTTGTATAACTTTGTTTCGATATAGCTAATGTAATTGCTTGTATAACTTTGTTTCGATATAACTCCCGTCAAATCAAAAGTTTAAAGTACAAAAACTATATACTAATATGTTAAAGTACTAAAAACAATAATAATATATTGTTTTTGAAATACAGCTAGCCATTATAGATAATAGCATTGGAGTATAGTATTACATAACCATTATTTTATATTATGTTAACTAACTATTTTAGCTACTCCCCTTGGAGATGCTCTAACCAAACAAAAAATAGCTAATAGCTATACCACAACTGTCCCTTTCTCTGATAAAAACACCATCGGATAAACTGGCGGAATCTTTACATGTTTATCATGGTTTTGAAAAGCCAACATAATGCTAAAAAGCTATTGTTCATAATTTCTTATTTCCAATATTATTTAATGCTATATATATCTAATGCAATGAAGAATGTTTTATGGACCTGGTATGCCCTATGCATTATGTGCTGGAAAGGATGCAAGTAGAGCTCTTGCGAAGTTGACATTTCTAAAGGACGAATATCTGATTTGGGATCTCACCGGTCTTGGTGAATTTGAGCTTGCAGCCTTACATCGAGAACTAGCAGCTACTGTCGGAAGACTGAGCCCCCGGCTAGCAAGATCGGGAGCAGGGACGAATTCAAGGGGGGCATGGGGTGGCCATGGCCCCCCTAAAACCTCCTCAAAGAACTTAATTTTCTTCAATTTTATGTATAAATTTTAATTACACAGTGTATTTTGTCCCCCCCCCATAAATTGATAATTCTTGATGGTCCCCCCAAATATATTCATAAATCTCTTATAATTTTGGTTTTTATACATATAAATTCATATATTGCTCTTGAAAACCTAGAATGTCACATGTACTTTTGTCTTCGAAAATTTTCACTAGTACAGAAATGACCTATAGCGTCGCCACCTATAGCGTCGGTTATTGACCTATAGCATCGCACTTTTACCTATTTCGTCGGTTGTTTGCATTAACAGACGCTATAGGCCTATTGCCAGAAGCTTTGGCGTCGGTTGTTTGCAACAACCGACGCTATAGGTATAGCCTATAGCGTCGCACCTTAAAATGGCGACGCTATAGGTATACCTATAGCGTCGCCCGTAAAATGCCGACGCTATAGGCTATACCTATAACGTCGCCCCCTAAACTGCCGACGCTATAGGTATTGCTTATAGCGTCGCCACAAAAAAGGGCGATGCTATAGATGTAGCTTATAGCGTCGCCATTTCAAATGCCGACGCTATAGGTATAATTTAAAAATAACAATATAGCGTCGCACCTATAGCGTCGGTTATTTGAATTAACTGACACTATAGGTACAATTTATAGCGTCGCCCCTTAAAATGCCGACGCTATAGGTATAGCTTTAAAAATAAATAAATATAAGAATAAAGGCCAAAAAATTAAATTAAAATAGGAAAAATGACAATTTTTGAAAATGAATTCATACACATCAAAGTAGGTCATACTCACTATTTGTGTGATGAATGTTACCCAACTTTCACTAATATTCCATTTTTTTATTTTTCCCCATTTTAATTAGTTTGTCAAGTAAATCAAAAAATTAAATAAAAATAGGAAAAATTCCAATTTTGAAAATAAATTCGTACACGTCAAATTAGTCATACTCACTATTTATGTGATGAATGTTACCTTATTTTCAATAATTTTCCATTTTTTTATTTTTCCCCCTTTTTAACTAGTTTGTAAAATAAATCAAAAAATTAAATAAAAATAGGAAAATTGCCGATTTTTTAAAATAAATTCATACATACCAAAGTATTCATACTCACTATTTGGATGATGAATTTTACCCTACTTTCACTAATTTTCAATTTTTTTTTATTTTTCCCCATTTTTAACTAGTTTGTAAAATAAATCAAAAAATTAAATAAAAAAAGGAAAAAATGCCAAATTCTGGAAATAAATTCATAAACACCAAATTAGTCATACTCACTATTTGTGTGATGAATTTTAACCTACTTTCACTAATTTTCCATTTTTTTTTATTTTTTCCCATTTTTAACTAGTTTGTCAAATTTACATTTAATTCGAGTTTTATCCTAAAAATATTTTAAAATAATATTTAATTCATATATGCGTTATGTAATCACATTATATTAATAAAAATATGTTTAAAATACTATTATTTGTACTAAATCACTTTATATGTAATCACTTTATAATTCATAAGTCATAAAGTCATTAAATTTCATGAAAAAAGAATAATAAAAATATCTATTAATATTTCCATTATTTACAAAGCATTAATCAAATATTTCCATCAATAAATATTTTCATTATTTGATACTAAAAAAGTTTTTATATCTTTAGAATATTTTCATTTAAATATAACCAATAAAAATTTAAATAGTAAAAGTATATTTAATAAATAGTATTTAATTTCTTCTTTTATTAAGGAAAAAACAACAACTTCTGATTGGTCAGTTATGAAGCACACGGATCGTGCCTTATAAAGTTCCGAGCCGTCCATTACATCTGATCCAACGATGGAGAGCAATTAGATTGTCTCATTACTCTATCTTTCACTTTCTCTAGCTCTCCGCCTCTTCTTCTTCTCTCTTGCCTTCCGCCGCTCCACCAAACAATTTCTCTAATTCCAATTTCTAAGAAGTTTGATTTGTTCGGCGATGAAGGGAGGCAAGAGAACCAATTCATCACTGAACCAATTCATGTCAATCTCTCTCTCTCTCTCTCTCTCTCTCTCTCTCTCTCTCATACACACCCATCCTAAGAGAAAGTTATGATGACCTACAGTCTTACCTTTTACCTTTTTAGTCATCTTAATGAATTCTCGACAATCATCCTCGTCACCTGTGAAAAACTCTGTTGTTTCTGAGCCTCAGAGGTGCACAACAGATCCGTTTACTTCATCAAGGAAAATGAGGCACGGGAAATTGGATTGTGTGCTTTAAATCAGTGCTGTGGGATTGGTTTAGAGGCGAACCTGACTGCATAATTAGTCATAAATGCTTCTAAGGTTTCTGCTAGACAGATTCCACAAACTCTCTATGGCATTTTCTTTGAGGTAATTTTTTAAAAATGCATTAACAACTTCTCCTATTTTTTGTTCTGCATTTTATTTTGTTGTTCCTAATGTTTTCGATTCAAATTATATCACTGGTTGTGACTTCGTCTCTGGAATTTGAACTTTCACACAGTTATATGCATATGCGAAGTTAATGGAAATTTTCATTGTGCTGAAAATATCACAGGAGACGTGCTCCGTCATATTACAACCGAGCATGAACCTCTGTTCAAGGTATCCTTTGAAATGAATATTGGTTATTGTATTTTCTTTGGGGTGCTTTTTTGTGTGCACATAACAACATAAGTATACTGTTCTATCAGTCCAATTCCAATTTTTTTCTTTTAACTGGGAATACATGGCTTTACAGAAAAACAGTCTACAAAAGATTCTAGACCCTAAAAGTCAGGAACTGTCCCTCCTGGGAAGGGATTTGCGTGACACTCACTTGAGTACACGTATAGCAAGCAAGGGGCAAGAGTCAAGTAGTGGTATGGCGGATCCCCTGCTGTCATCACTAGTGTTGAAGTACCCTGCTCCAGGAGCGGAAGAAATTTCAAATCTAGTGACCTCCTGTGCAGAGGACTCGTCTAGCAAAAGTGAGTCTGCACAGCACATCTGGCAGTCTAGGTAAGAATAAGCGATTGCTTTTCCCTACGTAACTTTGGAACCCATTTTTTCTTTTTTTCTTTCGAAGTTGAACTTTTAACCTCTTTCGTTAGGTCTCTCATTCAGTCAACCACTTATTCAAATGATCATCTCCACAAGTTTAAGCTAGCTTGTAGGTTTAAAGCCTGAAAGTTTACATAATACACAATAGCATTTGATGAATACGTTAAGGATATGTTTGTTCAGCGAAATGAATCATGGAGTAAAACATAGCTACCTTTTATAGGCATGGTATTGATAGTCTAACTATGTATGTATGTATGTATGTATTTAAACAAGCTACCATAAGGGAAATTATGCAATATCTCTCTTAACTGGTGTTTGAAGAAATATTAAACACCTGTAACTCCTTTAGTTACAAGTACCCTCCATTCCATTAATTTTTTTGCTAATATGCAACATTGATCCATTGTATGTTCGTTTCTTGACATTACTTAGAATGTTTTAGTCCGGTCAATAGATAATTTCATGTGAAGTTCTATACCAGTCAAACACTAAATTAATGTTTTCAAAGTATTAAGCATTCAAAGTGTCATTAACGATTGACTACGAAGTTGTAAACAAAAATAACCTGCGATTCATTCTAGTACAGGATCATTTACGTTACCGTAATTTTATGTGGTTCATGCAAATTAGTAGTTTAATGTCTTCAGCAGTTAAGAATTGATAATTGTGCTGTAATGGAAATTCATGAGGATAAACTCTGCAGCTCATCTATTCTATTCCAGAATTGTATCAAAGGTTCATTAGAAATTGCCTTATATCTGTGAAAAGTCTATATACTTTGATCATGTGCTGCTGGATTATTGGCATAAGCTCCCCTCTCCCTACTCTAATTAGATCCAATTGATTATGTTTAAGCACTTCTTGATTATTATATAGGCTTAAGTCCCCACTCAAAGGCTACAAAAAATTTCCATTACACAGACTGGTTTCTTAAGTGTCTGCCAATAAGAAAACAATCAGCTGTTCAATTTATTTTTTAAAACAGTTGTTAGTTTTGTTTATTCTTATTGATATTGCCTTAGATCTTGTTAATTTATATGGATCAATATTTCCAGGTCAGGGACATATGTGATTGAAATTGGAGCTGACGAAGGGAAAACATATCCTTTTTTGATGCAATTTCCACGGCCTAGCACAGACTTGTTAATGGCGGATTTAATAATAGAGCACTAATCAAAAAATCCCATTGATACCAAATGAATAAAAAAAGACAACATTGACAACGAAAAGGAGGGTCCAGTAATTCATCAGTGAAGTCATAGGGAGCATTTGTTGATTCTTTTGAATGAAGTCAAGAGTGCTGCTGATGATGATGAAAGAGTAACAATAACAATCATACTGATGAGATGTAGGTATGTAATGGATGAGTTTTACTGATCTGAAGAGCTTCAGGTCATTACTATGGCTGCATAAGATGCAACTTTTCTCCAGACCTTTTGTGCTGATCTGCATAAGTTGATGTTGTATATAATGGGTTAAATGGTGTATAGACTAGTTTGATTGCATTATATTTTGGTTGTATTGAATAGTTTGTTTTGTAATATTTTGGTTGTATTGAATGATTTGTTTTGTAATGGGATTAAAATTGTGTCACTTGTTTGGTGCTCTAGCTTGGATTATATTTTATAATGGTGAAATTGCAATTTTGAAATTTTTATTTTTTTTTAAAAAAATTGACTTTAGGCGTCGGTCAATTGAAAGGGCGACGCTATAAACTATACCTATAGCGTCGGCATTTTAAAGGGCGACGCTATAAGCTATACCTATAGCGTCGGCATTTTAATGGGCGACGCTATAAGCTATACCTATAAATGACCGACGCTTATAGCAGACTTTTAGCATCGGTCATTTAAATGACCGACGCCTAAAGTAGACTTTTAGCATCGGTCATTTAAATGACTAACGCCATAGCAGAATTTTAGCGTCACCAAACCTATAGCGTCCCCTGCATATACTACGCGATTTGACCGACGCAATAGGTCCAGTTTGTACTAGTGTTTGTTCAAATTTAGCCCCTCCAACCCATGTTTTCTGGTTCCGTCCCTGCTTACAAGATTGGGAAAACAAGTTCATGAGCAAATACTCCCTCTGTCTAGGGCGGCACATGGGTAGGGTTGGGTTGGGTCGGGTCGGGATTTCGTCAAACCCCAACCCAATCCAATTAGTTTGGTTTTATAAGAAATCAACCCATTAATTGAAAAAAAAAATTGTAACCCAATCCCGACCCAACCTAATTAGTTCGGTTTGGTTCGGATTGGGTCGGGTTAAATTTGCTAATCGGAAGAACTTTGCAGAAAATCTCGAACATTGCAGAATTTTTTTACACTTAGCAGAAAGTGTTGCAAAAAATTTATATAGTGCAAAAAATTTATACTGTGCAGAAAATTTGTAGAAAATATGCAGAAAATATATAGAATATGCAGAAAATATGCAAAAAAATTTGCATTTTATGTAAACGGGTTGGGTTGGGTTGGGTAAGGGTTAAAATTTGTTAAACCCTTACCCAACCCAATTAGTTCGGATTTTTTAAAAATTAACCCGTTTAACCCACGGTTTTGGATGATTCGGTTCGATCAGTTAAAAAGAGGGTCGGTTTGGATCGGTTTGGTCGATTTTCGGAACCCATGTGCAGCCCTACCTCTGTCCCTCTCATTTCTTTACACTTTCCTTCTTGGGACGTCCCACCAATTCTTTACATTACTAAAAATAATGACTTTTAACAATAAAATACATTATTACATCCACTACTTCACTCCACTTTTTCAACACTTTACACTATTACACCCACAACTTCACTTATTTTAACAATAAAATCATCATTACACCTACTACTTTATTTATTTTAATAATATTATACCGACTATCCTTGGTCTCCGTGCCCAAACATAATGTAAAAAAATCAACGGAATGGAGGAAGTATGTGATAGATGGAACCATCAAGCGCACACAGAATACCAGTGGTGTATGAGTCAAATACCATTGGGACTGCTGAAGCTACTGTTTCTTCGGAGTTGGGAGATGATGCTAAGCCTGCCAAAGATGCTCCATCAGAGCTTTGACACAAAAACCAAACGAAATCACATCTGTAGGGAATAGAATAAGGAATAAGAGTGTAATTTCTGGATGATAGATACTTGATATATTTCAGAAACCCAAGCGAACTGAGTACGAAAATGAATTTGTTCCAAACTTGCTGGTTTTCTGACAAATAATTTGCATTAATAAATCAGGAATATAAGTGTTCCCATATCCCTCTCCTAACCCTATTCTCTCTCTCTGTAGCCGCCTTCATCTTCTTACCGGCGGGGCTTCCATCGATTTTTTCTAGTGGAAAGCCCTAAACTCTTTAATTTATTGTATTTGTTCTTGTTTCATTCAATAATCTTCTTTTTGAGGAAGGAAATCTACCCTTTTAGTTTGTTTGTTTTATTTTTAGATTTAAATCATCGAAACTTCCGATTTTCTTTATTCTTCGATTCAAGCGAAGCTATCGGATTCGAGAGTGGATCGATTCTCTTTGTGGTTTCGTTTATCTAAGGTTTTTATTTGGAATTTAAATTTGTAATTTCAGTTTGTTTTTTCTCTCCTTAGTGAGAGGGTGTTTGTTCTCTCCTTTATTGTGAGGGTTGGTTTTGATTTAGTGATGAAAGTTTGTATGGGATTGCAATTATGGTCGATAGCTCAAACGGTTTGTGGCGAAGCAGGTACTACATGTAGATATATCTTCTTTAAATCACTTAATTGTCTCTTCATGAAGACTGACGATCAATATTTTATGTTTGTTCGACTCGATCATTTTTGTAGATGTCGTAAGGCTTTTTATTATTGAATTATCTCCTTTTTTCTTCAAAAATAAATAAATAAATCAGGAATTACAAATATTTACTCACAAACACCAACTAATTTATAATTTTAATATCTAAAATAGAAATATTTGTTTTATACATACATAATTTTTTTTTTATTATTTGACACCTTAATAAAATGTACACAATTTTCATTTTTTTTGTAAAATATCATAAATTTTTGACACGTGTATTCATTTACGAACACAAAAAAAGTAATTTTGAATTGCGAACAAAAAATGTATTCTCTCGGTCCCATCCAATTCTTAACACTTTTTTGTCACTTTCTGGCACGTATTTTAGGGTGAATTTTAAGGATAATTGCATAACTTATTTTTAAAATTTTCCTTTTTTGTATAAAAATAGGATTATTCTATTTTTATACAAAAAAAGAAAATTTCAAAAATAAATTATGAAACTATCCTTAAAATTCACCTTAAAATATGTGACAAACGCCCTATTTCAAAACGTAAACAACCCGGTATGACGGAGGGAGTATGTAATTATTCTTGAACTAATATCGTCAAATATAGATTATTTTGTTTGTTTTTACAAATTAACCAGCTTAATTGCTGTGCTAACTTTCCCTCCCGCTAAAATCTCAAGTACTCCAAAAGGGAAGGGTCGGGTCGGATCGCGTCGATAATCACTGAGATTAAAACATTTGACCCATTTCCCCCAATTTGATAAACCCTAATTCAGAAACGAGAAATTCCCAAAACAGAGATGGAAATAAAGGTGAAGTGCAACTGTGGAGAAGAAAAGTGCAAAGAATGGGGTATTGTTGAGCTCCAAGGCGTTGTTGAAGTTCAGCCTCACTTCCAACATTCTTTTCGTACTCTCCCTATTGGTAAACTCTGCCGCCCTTCTTCTCAGGTAAAATGTCCCGCTCGCTCTTATACAATTATTAAACCTCTCTTATACGATAACCTCTTTTAAATATTATTTTAGAGGTGTTTTCTAGTTACCCAATTGATTTAACTTATGTTGAAGAAATTATAATTGGGTTGAAATAGTAGTAATGTCTATAATGAGTATTGATTGTAGGCATTGTTTTACGAGGATAATTTCTGAGCTGATAATGTGTTTTTTTTTTCTTGTACGTAATAATTAAGGAAAACTATACGTTTACTGTTGGGTATCATGAGTTGAGTGGATCAAAGGTGCCTTTAAAGAAACCATTTTTGGTGCTGAAGAAGAAAATTAAACATTCCGTTGCGGATAAGGATGATAGTGATACTAATTCATCGTCCAAGGTAGAATTGGAGGTTATTGGAATTGTTCGACACCGGATTTTGTTCAAGAACAGGCCAAAGGCTCTCATATCTAGTAAGATGATTTTTAAATTAGTTGTAACAGCTGTAATATTTAATTACTATTATGTGTTATAATTATATGTTGCTCCTCAAAGTAATTCATCATTCGGCATATTTTCCTGTGTACCAGGTCTTGCCACTTTACCCATTTTATCTCAATTGACCTTCCAACAACATTTTTAATATCTAAGATATACATAAAACTAACTACACAAACAGCCTTTCTATGTGTGTGGGCAAAGACCCTGCTCGTAGGTGCACCTAAGTGTTTTTGTTTTGGTTTTATATTCACAAGACTGACTAAAAATATTTCTGTGCCTGTAGAATCCAATCAACTTAAGTTAATATCACAACATACAGGTGGAAATCTAATCTTCATATAAGGGATCGTTTAGTATATGGTAATTCAACCCAGTTAACCGAATCAGAATATTGTTCCTATGCACTAGTGTTTGGTTGAGCGTTTTATTTGGTTGGAATGGAAACTCCTTCCTATTAACCTTGTAACTCATGCCCCCACATAACTACGGGGTTCCTCATGATTCCCTTTTCCACTCCCATTAACAAACCAAATGTCCCCCAAGTACCTAGAAAAAATTATATTGAACCAGAGAGTGTAATATCTACAGAAATTGACAACTTCTGTAATCACTAATAAATGGCTTCATTTTGCTTTTGGTAATTGAAGTGAAAAAGTACCAAGCTCCCAATTTGTGGTGCTAGATAATTCTTGCAAAAATTTTAATTGACTCTAGAAACCTGTATTTCTTATGGCATGGATACTTACCAATGAAGTAAAAGAAAACAGAGCTAAATCTGCATTACATTCAGAAGTAATGATATCCGCACACAGTTGGAGCGAATGTCAGGATAAGATGGTTCAAACCTTTTGTGTATATGTTTGGCACCTTGCATGATAAGATGTCTGCTGACAGTCTCTTGAGTGCAAATAAAATTTCTCGTTGTTGCATCACATTACTTTGTATCCATCTCAAATTTTTTTTTTTTAATATTATCATTTTATGCTTTTTGCCCTTTGTGCAGGCTCAGAACCAGTAGTAAAGCCCAAGAAGCTCAACACACCAGGTTCTGTTGGTCATACAAATTAGCATGAATTTCATATATTGCTTCTAGAAATGTAGAGCATCAAATTTGATTACATCTTATAGTCATTATATTAAACTTGTTGCAAAATTAAGTTTCTATCGTTTGGAATTGACAGCAGTTTTTCCTTTCCGTATCTCTATTGTTGTTTCCTGTGTATCTATCTTGAGCCAGAGCAGGCACATGTTTAGTTGTTGAGTGACTGTATTTGCATTATGTACCATGTATCTGCTAAAGAAATAGTACTGGATGCCCATTGTCGATGGATTAAGATCATTACTTTCTTTTTTTCCAAGCGACACATTGTCAATGGAGTATGATCATCATCAAATCTTTTGTCTGAGCGACTATAATCTTTTTTGTGGCCAACGTTTTTTTTTTATTTATTTTTTGCTAGGTGTCGCCAACATTATTTAATCTCTACAATCTTGAAAATTGGAAAATTCGGACTACAATACACATAATTTGAATACATATATCATGTGTAAGGCCGTCTTCCCCTATTAAACATAGTAATGTATTTAACATTCTATCCCTACCAAGCTTGCTTCATGTTAGCCATAGACAAACCATGTCGAGCTCAGTTTGTTATGAATAATTTATGTCTAAATTTGGATAGTGAAATATTATTTGAGATCGGTTGAACTTCAACTTAAACTAAGTTTGTTTATATATGTTCATGAGCATTTTATACCTGGCTAGATTTAAACTTAATTATTGATGTTTGTTAACATCTTATCAAGTATATATCTATATATAGAGAGAGAGTTGCAATCTGGGAAGAATACCTTATATAAAGAACAATAAAAAACACCATCATAATACTTTATTTTTCATAAAAATTGATTTGTTATGACAAGAATCACAAATTTAAACAACAATTAAGCTTAACATATCGAATACAACATAAAATCTCATCTAAATTTAAAAATCAAATGGTACATAGAATCCACTATAGAATCTTATATATATTTTTGTAACAATAAATTATGTGTTAACTGTAATCTTGATTTAAATTTTTTGTTAGATTCTATTTCTATTCATGAAATACATTATATAGGCTTGTGAGCTGGTTGCCTGTTAGTTGACTGAATTATATTTCCGACTAAATTGGTTGAGTTGTCTAGTGTGTGTTTTCAAGCTCGAGATCAAAGATGTGTTTGAATTTGGCTTGTTTAACTTTCACATTAATTTTTTTAGATAAATCCTTTGGTCTAAACCATCATTTTTAAGGGCAGAGGAAGAATATAATTAGTAAGGTAACCCTAGCACGACGGATTTGGAGATGGCTCCTCTATAATTTTTCTCTTCCCCCTCCTTTCCTTTCCACGACAATGCCAGGAATTCGAATTATTATGAGGGTGAGACCCTATTTAACAAGGGTTTGGATCCCTGGCAATCGAGGATGTAATCATCTTTTCGCTAAAAAAATCTCGTGGTTAGGTTTATCGAAAGTTGTTAAAAGATGTGCTTGCAGAGATTACATCACTCTATCCGTGCTTAATTTTTTGTCTTTAGGGTTACTATACTTATACCTATCCGGTTTCTGTGAACAACTAATTTGCCAGCCATTGCTTAACAGTGCCCAATTGAGCATTGGTTTTGAAATAAAGTAACCATCAGATGTTAGATATTTGGGCCAATATGCCCGCAGCAAATTAAACAGTTGAGCACATGTATGATGAAACAGCACCTGGCCAGGGGCAACGTGATGAAATAATCATTTTGCACTGCATGCTTGACATGAGTAAAAGAGATGAATTAAACACAATATTGCTAAACATACACATCAGTTGTTACGTTAAGTTGGGAATGAAATGAATTTTGAACTATAATATTATTATTATAGGTAAGTTTACAAAAATTTATTCTTCGTCTCATCTCATTTTATTTCTAAATCTTAACAAAATTGGAGTCCAACCCCAAATTGAAATAGGATGCTCCGTTATTTTACGTATCAATTTTTTACCCAAATCTCATAATAAATCTTTTACACTCATTTACTTTTTATCAATTTCTTTTACTTCTACCTCCATTTTTTTTATTTATGTTCACTTATTAAATGTCATTTCGCCCTCCCCCATGAAAGATACTAGCATAAATGAAACAAAGAAGTGACAAGTTTATGACAAGAAACAGGAGTAGAGGAACTAGTCAACTACCATAAGCTCACTTTCATTCCTGAAATAGATTTATAATAAATAATATTATGTCCAAATCTTTTATCTTGTTTAATTATTTATGATGGATATTTATGATCAAATAATTTTGACTAATATCTGTCCATCATTCTTGTACAATTTACAAAATATTAAAAATAAAGATTAAAATAAATAGAATAAATATATTTTCTATGATACTCCATTTGTTTTTTTCTATGCGATTTGACTTTTGGTTCACATGTTTGGATGCTTTGATCGTATAGCTAAAATTATACTAATTCTAATTATGAGGAAGTATAATTTTTACTATACATTTTATTTATATTATACAGTTATTCATGATAACATCCTTATATTAATAAGAATTAAGAATTCTATACAATCTTATATAAAACTATTTTTAGATTCTAATTTTCACACTAAAAGAAGTTTTTATGAGCAAAAATAGAATCTTAACAAAAATATTGGATCAATCATAGCTTGATTACACGTACTTTAGTTGTTATAAATATATATGTATGATTGTTCTTTTTTTATTTTTTATATAAGAAGTATTATTCATAGAATGTAATCCATATTTGATTAAAGTTGATTAATTTGATCATAAAAGTCAAACAAGACAAAAATTTTATATACCGTGCTACGCACCGACTACGCACGTGTTACGTACCGGTTACGCACGTGCTACGTACCGAACGATAAAATTTGTTAATTAATTAATATAAACATGTCATTTTAAACATTATTTAAAAAAATGATAATTTAATTAGAAAGTAGTTAAATTGAGTACAAAAATACCTATTAATCAATTTATACCAATTGTATTAACATTAATAGTATCGAACAATTATCATAACATTCACTTCTCTCGCTCAAAACATAACCATAAGATTTGAATGTTGCAAGGGTATCAAAACTTGCCGGCAAAACACATAAACCATAATATTATATATTTGTGATTGATTACCTTGAAATCCTGTCAAAGTTGTGTCTTGCATATCATATCAAAGTGATTAGAAGGCATTTCCTTTAACCCGCACTATTTTCCGAAGTGCCACAATTCCTAAGAATTCAGTATAATTAATGTCCAGAGAAAATATTTTTTGCCATTAATATATAAAAAATTTATATAATATCGTACCTTTGATTGGGTGTTCCAGTTTTTCAAATCAATACACCATAGGAACTAAATGTATTTACAGTTATACTCTTCTAAAATCGGGTGAGGGTGGGCCCTAACTAAAATGATGCATTTTAGCACCACATGACGGGAATAAGATAATCGAAATTTATCTAAATGAATTTTCATCCTATTTCCGATGGTGAGATTAAAAAGGTATTTGTCCTGTACAAAAGGTTTCATGGTTTTGCGTCCTAGATCTTTTGGGAAAAAATCAACCTCAATAACCTTTGAGATATGGGGCTTGAAGGACGTAGGAAGAAGGTTTTTGGAAATACGTCCCCCGTGATCAAAATCTAAATTAAATATACAATGACTCACATGAAAACTAATTGCAGAATGAGGGTTATAGAACGCTAAAAAAAGTGGCATTAAAAGGTATTTGCATATCTTTGCTACTAAAACTCTCAATATCAGTTGTTAAACTTTGCACATTAAGATGGGATTTGAAATTTTTGAAATGAAAATATGCAAGTAATGAACAGACTGATACTGATAAGAAGATGAATATGAAAAAATAAAATTTAAAGGAATGATAAAATCTGTTATCTCCATGGGCGATAACGGTTGGATTGTTAGGAACATCGTGACAGGGGATGATGGTTGGGTTAGTGGGGATAATAGTCGAGTTATCATGAGGGTCAATGGAAATACAGTCTCCACTGACATCACTTGCATAGACCCAAAACTATTGTAAGATAAACAGAGATACCCAACATCTTGCTAGAATAAACTATAATCAGGTTGATGTCTATGAGTTGAAAGATGGCATATAAGAGTGTGTGTACAAAATATACATAAATAACATGAGAGTATCTAGATTAATAAATAGATAAAAGAAAGGGTTGAATCTTACATCTAAAGCTTCGATGTGAACTGGTCTCACCAATTTCACGATAATCGCCACCAAATCCTGTATTCCTTGTGCCCGCTTCACTCGTCATCATGTACTACTCTCACTCTCACAGCAACACCAACGACGAAACAATTTAAACCCTCAAAGTAGTGTGTAGTTTTGTATCAAGTTTATAGGAAGAAATTGGATAAATTATGCAAAATTATATACGAATTATTAATTAGATATAGATGAATTTAAATTTTTTTATTTTACTCATTAACAAAACCAAATGCAAAAAAAAGAAAAAAAACTGGAAATTAAAAGTTTAGCGTACTCGGCCGCATACCCTCGGCATACACTACATGCGCCACTACTTGTTTTTCATTTCTCTCATTTTTTACAATCTTTCTACGAAATTCATAAGTTTTTTACCCATATTTTAATTTTAATTTTTTGGAAAATTTGGTATATTTAAATGTGTAGTACTGTAAATTTCTATAATTTTCATTATATTAATTCTTTGAAAAAAAAAATATGGGTTGCGATCAATTTTTTGAATACATATTAAAAATTCACTAACACTTATTTCTCATGACTGTTATAAATCATTAGATTGTCTCTCAAAAAAATGTTGCATGTTTCAGTAAAATGATAAAGGATATCTATCGTGCATGATCCATTAAATGAATATAGAGTGAAAAATTAGTATTACGAAAATCGCTAAATAATATATGTTAGTATAATCCTGGTTGATTTTAACTTCAAATATTAATTTATTATAAATATTTTTTTATATTAAAAAATATGTAATATATGGATATGTTAAATCAAGTAACTACTATATTTAAATTAGAATTGTTAACTAACCATGGTTAGTATAATAGGATGAGAATGGTAAATAAGGAAAACTTTTAATATAATATGATTGGTCTAAAATTTAGGAATAATCTCTGATTGGTCCTAAAATAATTCATAATTTTCTGATTGGCTAACTGTATCTAACTGTATACCCGTATTATAAATATTTTTTGATATTAAAAAATATGTAATATATGGATATGTTAAATCAAGTAACTACTATATTTTAAAAAAAAAATTTTGTTAAGTAACCATGGTTAGTATAATAGGATGAGAATGGTAAATAAGGAAAACTTTTAATATAATATGATTGGTCTAAAATTTAGGAATAATCTCTGATTGGTCCAAAAATAATTTATAATTTTTTGATTGGCTAATTGTATCTAACTGTAAATCAGATATTATAATAAATGATATAAAATCAAAATATTATTTATAGATATTTATGAATAAAAGTTTCTTTTTGACAAAAAATAAAGAATATTATTATCATATTAACACATATTCGATTACTGGTATGATATTGTTTCGGAAATAGTCCTATCATGCTCACTGATTCTCAACTCCCGAGTCGTTTTTTCTTTTCTTTTTGGATTTTTCTCAATTTTGTTATTGAACTAGTTGATAAAGCCGCGCTTCGCGGCGGCGTTACAATATTTTTAAAAAAATTCAATAAATTTACGTTATATTATAATATTAATATTAAATTTTAATAATTAAATAATCTTCTCTAATGAATCAATTTCTTGTTAAATACGATTCTTTCGATTGAGCTGCTCTCTCGTTAAAATCGAAATCCCAACATTTTAACAACTTATATAATATTTTTTATCTATAAAATCGAACAGTAAAAATAAAAAAAAATTATGGCTTCAGTATCAAATTCTAATAGCTAATACAATCTTTTCTAGCGAACCGTCTTCCTGTTAAATACGTTTCGAGCCGCTCTTATTTGAAATCGAAATTCTAACTTCATTATATAAAGAGAGTAAGTTCCAATTTTTATATTCTTTAAACTTTCTAATATTTATGGAGTTTTAAAAGATGAAAACACGTCTTATATTTTTTGTATATTATAGATATTCTTGTATTTATTTACAGTTTCTGCATGGGAATGTCTTTCTGTTATGTTAACATATCAAAAAAAAAATTAAAATATGAAGACTTTTTGTTACGGGAATAATATTACATTTATGGATATATTTTTGTAATGCAAGTATAATTAACTTGTATAAAAAAGTTAAAATAAAAGATTTCTAGGAAAAAAGATATATAGTTTTAAAAAATCGTATAAGATGTCTCCACCGTCCTCGTATTCTACTTCCAATAAAACATTTTATTTAATGTATTAATTATATATTTAAACATCTTTTATACGGTCTTATCTAATGAACCGCTTTCTTGTTAAACACATTTATTACTATTGATTCGCTCTCTCGTTAAGACCAAAAACCTAAGTTTTACATATATTACTTGTATGATAATGTTTATCCATAAAAATGAAATCCTAAAAATAAAATAAAATTTATAACATCATAAGATATTTTAATAGCTAGTACGATCTTTTATAGTGAGCCGTCTTCCCGTTAAACACGTTTTGAGCCGCTCTCGTTTGGGATCGAAATTCTAACTTCATTACATATTATTGATGATACTTATCTTACACAACAATTTTTTTCCTTAAAATCAAAACCTAAAAAATAGAGTGAATTCCAATTTATATTTTCTCTAGATTTTCTAAAATTTAGGAGTTTTAGAAAATGAAAACACATCTTATTTTCTCTTTATATTATAGATACTCCAGTATTTATTTAGGATTTCTGCATAAGATTGTTCTTTTACTCATTGTTCTTTTATTACTTAAACACATCAATTCTTTTCTTTTTAAATACAGTGACTTTTTTCATGACAATAGTATTGGATATATGAATAAATTTTCCTAATATAAGTATAATTAACTTATATAAAAAATATATAATTTAAGAAGATCGTACTTTCTATAAAATATTTAATTATATGTCTGCTCTATATATTCAAACACCTATTCTAGTTCTAGTAGAACTTTTATTTATATATTTTTTGTAGAACTTTTATTTGTATATTTTTTCTATAAAATCGAACTCTTATTCTCTATAAATTCGAACTCCTATTCTACTTCCAATAGAACTTTTAATCGTATGTCTTATAAATACTTATTATACTTCCAATAGAACTTCTAATCATATGTCTTTCCTATAAATTCGAACACTTATTCTACTTCTAATATGCTAATTGATATTTTTATATTTGTTAGTGTTTAAAATTTTAGAAAATTAGAAAAAATCGATTGAGACGATATTAGAGCGTCACCTAAACTCCCGCTATCCTCCTTTATATATATTGATTGATTGATTCTTAAAAAAGTTAAATGCATTTTGTATACATGAAGGGGGTGTTTGGGGGAGCTTATTTCCAGAATAAGTCAACTTATTTTAAGTCAATGTTAGAGATTCTTAACATTCCAACTTATTTTCCAACTTATTTTTGCAACTTATGAAATCTCAAACATACATTAAATACAACTATAAAAACAAATTATCAAAATATGAAAATTTTACCCGAAAATAAGTTATAAGTCCGGGCTTATAAGCCCAGCCAAACACCACCGAAGTATGCACACTGACTTCAATTTATGTATTTATAGTATCAGTTGTGCCTTTTGTATACCTAAATTTCATCTAAATAATAATTTGGGTACCTAAATTTTAGTTATATATTTTGTGTGCCTGAACATTTTATACATGTTCATAAATCAATATTATATATATATATATATATATATTATAAATTTGTATTCAAAAATAAAAATAAATAAATATTGTATATTAGATTAGATAAAAAATAAAAGACAAATATTATTATTGTTCCTCATTTATATTAAATTTAAGTTAAATTTAAAACATTAATTATTGTAATTATATAAGGATAGTAATAATATTCGTAAAAATAGTGTAAACACCTAAATTTAAAAATATTTGAAAAATCAGAATAATATGTATAAATATTTGAAAATTTTATTTCTATCATATCAAGGTATTTAATTTTTTCTTTCTATGTGTTAATCTTAAATATTTATTTTTTGTTATTTCATTTAATACATATATAACTATATATATAATAAATATACAAAAAAAATATATTTCAAATATTTAAGTAAATTTAAAATACACAAATTTCTCAATATTAATAATTTCTGGTACACAAAATGCATAATTTAAAAAAACAAAAATTAAAATTACATAAATTATTTAGTTTTGGGTAATGCTAAACATAGCCCGTAAGGCTATGGTTAAGCATTAATATAAATGGATAAATGCATTTAATACATCAGTTTTGCACTTAATATATCAATTTTGTACGAAATTCAATATGATTATTTAGAAATTTGGGATATTTTTATCGTTGAAAATTAATATGAATGCAGGGGGTCCATTATTATTAGTTGGAAAATTTTACATTTTATGTATTTCAATTATGAATTATGCATTTTTTGTTCCTGAAATATGTAAAAATAAAGGGAAATACTAACAAAAGGCTATGATTAAATATTAAATATTCTTATATTTTCAATATCTTTTATAAATTTTTAATTGTTTTTAGTTTCCTAATATTTCTTTGCAACACAAACTTATATAATTTAGATACATAAATGTATTCAACTCTTCTTAAAAAAATGTGACAAAATTGTACATCTGCATCTCTCCCATTTTCCTGTAGACAAGAACACAAACAAACTTCATCAAACACTCACCAAGAAACACACATATTCTTGATTCAGACCAAACCTTCTTGGGTTTGCTTCTTCACCAACATCAAGTCTCTACACACACACACACACACACTATGTTTTCATCATCAATATTACTCACCTCATACCTCAATCTCTTCCTCCACGCATCACTCTCTCTCCTCGTAACTCTCTTAATCTCTCTCCTCAACATCTCTTCTCTCTCTCTCTACGCTCTCAACACTTACATTCACCCTGATGACGTCTCTCCCAATAATTCCAACACAAGGGCTGCTATTAGACGTCCTGGTGCACCAGAAACTGAGCTCAGACCCAGAAAAAAAACCAAGCAAAACTTTGAATTTGATGAAAATAAAGCCCAGATCTTTAGGCTTAAACTCAGTCATGCCCATCTTCAATCAAGATTGCATTTTGATCAGTTTCATAAGGCTTTTAGCTCTACTTTTGTGGCCCTTTTTAGTTTAGTATTGCATATGTTCTTGAAAGTGGATAAAGATCATGGGATTCTTCAAAATGCTACTATTGTTCCTGTTTTGTTGTGTTTTGTGGGTGTTTTTAGGGTGTGTGTTTTGGTTTTTGTGGTGTCGTTTGAGCCGTCGGCTTCTAAGAGGTTGGATAAGCAATGTAGTGTTCTGTTGGGGATTTTAGGATTTGTGGTAGGAGTTTTGTTTGTTTTAGATGTTTTTCCTAAGTGGGCTTTTGATTTTAGGTTGGGGTTTTTGGATGGATTTGGTAAGCTTGTTGTTTCTGTGTCTATGGGTTGTTTAGCCGGTTTATTGTATATGCCTGCTTCTAGGTATGCTCGTGCATTTTGGCTTGGGACGGATCAGAGTCGTAGTTATTTGTCGATTATATCTTGTAATTGGATTGAAAGATTGCTTCTTTATGGAAGTTCGTTATTGGCTATATTTACTGCATTGCTTTGGATTAGTCCATTTGCGGATTTATTAGTTAATAAGAATAATACTAGTGGTAGGAAGGGATTGATGGCTGATGAATTGGTTGGTAATTTGGGTATGTCAAGTTCGGATTTTAATAAGTTTAGGCAATTGTGCCTGTTGGTTGTGGGTGTTTTGCAAATGGTGACTTTACGGGCAAATTTGCAAATATTTTTGAACGAAGCAGTGTTATCTTGGTACCAGAGATTGCATGCCAGTAAGGTTCCAGACCTGGATTTTAGCAGGGCAAAGGTTTTCCTGCACAACCACTACTTGTGTCTTGTAGCTTTGCAGTTTTTTGCGCCACCAGCATTGGTACTTCTCTTTCTTGCTTTATCTCAGATTGGCGATGACTTACATAAAAACATTTATATGTTATGTAGTTTGCTTCCTTGCACTGCTTTAGTCAAAGAAGTGGCCCTGTTTATGGCATGGTGGGTTGTCTTTATATGGTCAATATTTACTGCAGGAAGCCTTGCTCTATATCGACGTGGCATTTTGTATCTATCATGATAGCATTTCTTTATCGTGTCCCTAACTTCTAAATTTTGGCCTTCACGTTGTATTTTTATGTTTCTTATATGGGATTTAGAGTATCGATCATGTAACGAATTTTCATTCTTGAATTAATAGAACCGACATACACATTTTTTAGAGGCTTAAATTGGTATCACTGTTTATTTATTTTTTCATATGCTGCAAATTGCATGCTTGATCTTATTGCCGTGATGCTTTTGAGCATAACTATGATCTATCATATTTAAAGCATGCCATTCATATTTATAGTATCTTGTGCAGTTTCATATCTGTTACCTTATTATATACATCGTAGTCCTGTTTTGTTGAGAATGCTTCAAGTACATTTACGATTTAGGCCCAAAACATAGCATCTTAATGTTTAAGCATACATCTTGTTCTCTCAGCCTGACTTATCTTAGATCTTGAGTTTAAGTATTTAAGTATACTTCAATATTTAACCGATTAACTACGTTAAAATGCATTAATTATGTTATAAAGTAATGATGATATGTATTATTGAGGATTATGAACTTATTTAGTTGATTATTTAGTTTAATTTAAATGAAACTCTTGAAATACATATATAATATGTATTTTTAATCTATTAATATGTGCCGTATCCCCCCGCACCCGTATCCCCATATTTTTAGATTTGCCGAATGCCCGTATCCCCGCACCCGCGCTCATGCTTCCTAGATGATGATTCATATTCCAAAGGTCGGCATCATGTTTGACTTTCGCGCCCAAAGTTGTCTATCTTGGAGCAGTGTGGAGTATACTTGATAGAAACATTAGGCTTTATCCTATCAATTTTTAAGGAAGTTTGTCAGTTAATGCTTTATATTTGTAAGTTCTAGTTCTGATATGAAAATAAATAATCTAATGAATATATTTCCAATGTTATTTCAGTTAATAATTATAGGAAATTTTCAGTTGGGTTCCTTTAAGATACTGGCAAGAATATTATAAATAAGGCCTTTAGTTCTAATAATTCAATATCCTAAATGACAGATTAGTAAGCAAGCATTAGAACGTAACTAGACCTAGCGAACAGACATTTGATTGAAAAAGTATCATCTAGGATGCACATTTTATAACTATTATAGAAAGCAAAGACATATTAAAACTCCTTGATAAGGTTATAGTTACTACACTCAAATGAATTTGGACAATTCCACATTGTCCACATAGTAATATCATGTCTCTTCGTACACCAGAATAAATATACCGGATAATTTGCGTTTTTTCTTTCCTGTGAGCTACATCTGTGGCTCATCCTCTTTTTGTAGTCGAAAAGGAGCTCCATCCTACTGACTCTTTGGAATGTTGATCATCCTTCATATCAGTCAAATCTGATCTATTTCCAATACCCTCACTACATCTAGGACACTGCTCGTTTTTCATAGAGCTATGTTAGGCTCAAGCTAATTCAGATTAGTACTGTTTAAAGCGTGGAGGCACTATCATAATGATAATTATATAATCGAACTACAAACCTTGCTTGATATCTGTTTAAATTTTCAAGATGTTGACCACATGATATTTTCCACGATATTTTCCACCGGTAGTGTGTTATGCAGGCTCCTATAAATGGTTACACTGTATGCATTTTATAACATAGAAATGCATATAACCTTTAGGTCTATTCATGCCACAGTCAGGGAAGCAGCAAGAAGTAATTTTTGTCTATTGAATGATGGAAATCAGATGCCCGTTTTTCACTTAATCCCAGATCAATGTAAAGCTTAAATGTATATATGTTTGATGACATAGAACAATAGCACCAGAGTATATACTGTACTATCAGGACTTGACCAAAAATCGGACTCAACATATGAATACATCATACTTATCAAGTAAATGATCACTAAAAGCACCAAAAAGTGTCAAAAATCCTAGGCAATATGGGATTAACCTTAAATAAGTTATTCAATATCCAAAAAAATAGGATATTAAGTAACCTATTTAAGTTCAAGTAAGTGATCACTTAAAAGCACCAAAAAGTGGCAAAATCCATAGAAAATTTTATATACTCCCTCCATAGGATATTTTCATTTACGGGGAGTGCAAAGTCTGCTTGTCTCGAACATCTCTTGGAAGTGGAGATGAAGAGAGTTCTGAACAACAGACCATTATGACCATGGCATATCCTATTTCATTAAGAGCTGGATGGCTAAATGCTCGCTTTTAGGAGGGGAAGGTCACCCGAATGCCATTTAAGTTTAATCCCAATTCAGGATAGCATAACGTCTCTGCAAGGAACAGATACAGGATTTGCAGTAGGTATAGCCAAACTAAAAAAACACGTTTTGGTACATCTCCAGTGATACAAACTTAGGTCTATTGTAAACAGCAGTTTAGAGTTGTACTTGAACTCTTAAAGGTAAATTATATATTTTGTAGTGAACAATACCCCAAAATAAAAATAGCCGACCTTACTCTTTTCTGTGCAAATATCAGTGTGCCTTTTATGGGGGCAACAGTAGAAATATTTACATGACATATAAAACTTACATGCTTATCTAAACAAGGGCAAGTACCCCCCTAATACCCTCACGGCCCCACCTTAGATTGGTCCTTGATGCATGCATACATCTCTCTCTTGGTAAGAATAGGTCAAGGGTTTATAGTGGAGGTGTGTGTGTGAGTGAGTGAGTATTCAAATCTTTGTCTTTGACATTTGTCAAAGAACAAACTGTTGGAATTATGAGCCTCGTTTGTCTTGAAATAGCCGACACTGCAGCATTTCAACAATGTCTTTGAACCCTCGTGAACGTTTTAGAGAACACGAGGGAGCTCTCTCTCACACACACACACACATTTTGTAAGATGATAACAACATAAATAAGTCTTATGCAAAAGGAGAGTGATATCTTTTAGCCAGTGTATATACATATATGTCTATAAACAGTTGTGGTCATTAATAATAAACATAATGGAGGAATAATCAGTTTTTCTATCAGAGAGGTAATCTTTCTCTTGTGATGCAAAGTAGCAAGTGGAGGGAGTTCTTGTCGACATTTTGGGGTCTAAGAATTTGTGGCGGCTCATGAAGAGAGTCTAATAGCCATTATTATGTCATTTATACAAGGGTTAATAACATTTTGGCCATAAATGTTTCCCCAGAAGTACACAGCAGCCCTCATACATAGTAAAAGAAAGTCAGTTGGATTTTGTACGGTTTGACCCTATATTCATCGTTATCGGGTGGAAAAATAAAGAAGTCAATATTTGGAAGGGGCAAAATGGGAAATAGCGATTTTCACTCATCTCTTCTCCCTATTCGTGCTACCATCTCAATTCTCACGTTTCTTTAATTCTTTTCAATCCATGGTGTTTATCTATCTATATTCTATAGATATAACTACATTTCACATATTTATTTGTTAGGTGATCTATGTGTCTTGCATTTCATTTCAGATACTATAGCTATTGTATATGTTATAAGTTGTGTGTGTTTTGTTGACTTTATTTTTGGATTCACTTGGTTCGAATATGGTTAGTTTGTATATGATGAAGGATATTAATAGCTTTTGCTTGCCTAAAGCTGGTGAGTGTGATCCAAAATTGAACTCATTGCTTTTTATTGCGACATCATTTGGTTATCCAATGAAATTTATAAAGACTTGGAAGGGGAATTATTCTCGTTTAAGTTGGGTTGGGATTTTACTTGTAGCAATGGAAATATTACTGTTGCTAATATTTAGAAGATAGGGCTAATAGGTATCATGACTCCTGAGTTTGCTGCTCTATTTCTCAACAAAGTTGTGAAGAATTGGGTTAGGTTTCCATCACCCCGGTGACCGGAAATTAATTGGGTTAATGTGTAAAAAGTAGCATACTTAAAGGGCCAGCTTATTACTTATCTAGCTCTTGTATGTTTTAACCATTGAAGATTTTGCTTTTACCCCTAAAAGGTACAAAATCCAAACTTCAATCGGCTAAACTTGATGTCCGACGGTATTAGGGTTACTGTGTATTTTTGTTGGGGAAACTTTTGTGGTCAAAATTTTAATACATACTTTTGTCTGTTCATCTTACCTTGGGACGGAGGCACTATATGAGACCATAATCCAGGGTGCAGGAAGTAGGAAGTACTTTCAAGTGTAATAGAGTTGCAGTTGTTACTTCTTGGTGTTGCTTGACTATATATTTTGTATTCTTGTCTCTTGGTTCAATTGGGGCTTTCCTTTAAACCTACAGTTTGAATGGAAATGTTGAAAGTGTTAATAGAAGGAATTTTTACGTTCTTTGACAAGAACATAATCAAATCAGCTCGGCTCGGCTCGACTCGACTCGATTGATGTTCAGATTGGCTCAGGCAGATGACGAGCAGAACAACCTGACTCGTTTAGATTTTAGTCTTTAATCGCTGGTTGGAAAAAGATCCAAGTTCAACATTCATATATACTCCAAATACACCATTTCAGATCTTGAGTTGATTGCACTCAGCATGTATTATGAATGCAACATAATTATATTGTAAAATTTTAAATATTATGTAGTTAGAGCATTTCCGGAACCCCCACCTCTGTCACCTAAGGAGATTTATAACATTTTATGTGAAAAATTTGTTTCCATTCGAAATCCGAAAATAGGATATAGTTTTAGGGACTAAAATTAAATTCCCGTATTTGGGTTTTACTATAGGTAAGTACTCTACTCATCACCCGTCGTCAGATCATCATCTTTCCTAGGGGTGTTCATGGGTTCACCAAACCGATCAAACCGACCCAACCCGACCATTTTTTCGGTCGTTCAAACCGATAAAAAAAACCCCGATACTTGATTGGGTTAGAAAATTTTCAAACCGATTTAAATGGGTTGGGTATGGGTTATATATTTTTTCGGCCAACCCAACCCAACCCGATCTAATATATAATTTTTATTTGATAATTTAATATAAATCTATATATTATATGCAGATATGCATTACACAATATATCATAATTTTATTTATAGATGTATGATTACATATGGTGTGTATGCATATGATTTACGATGTAATTTACATTACTAAAATTATAACATTAATTAAATTATATATTAACAATAAAATCCTAAGTTACACATAATTTAATTTTACTTAAGTTCTCAAAATGAGCTTTACTTTGCGTACTTTAATTTTTTTTATAAAATTATTTAACCCATTCAAACCGAACCAACCCAACCCAACCCAACCCAAACCGATATATAATGGGTAGGGTTGGATTATAAAATTATTTTTTACTGGTTGGATTGAAAATTTTCAAACCGATTTAATTGGGTCGGGTTGCAAAAACGTCTTCAACACGGCCAACCCGACCCGCGAACACCCCTAATCTTTCCTCCTTTCTCTTTCCATTTGCTACATGTTCATCATCTCCAGAAATTAATATTATTTGAAAGAAAAAAGGATTAGAGATGAGTAATGAGATAATTTTTCAGAGATAAATAAAATTTGGGGATAATTTTGGAAAACTACAATTGTTAAGGATGGGTACGAGGTATTTAGGCCTTGTTTGGCTAACCATATAAGTTAACTTATATGTCCAAAGTCCGTTTCAACTTATTTTGTAGTGTTTGGCAAAATAAGTGAACGAGCTTATTAACAACTTATATGGGATAAGTTGAATGTTAAGAAATCCTAACATTCAACTTTTAACTTATTCTTATTTCTCGATACACGCAATATTCTTATCCTTTAAATCTTCAAAATCATATATATTTTGAGCCGTTCATTAAAAAATTGATATGTATATATCAAATTTCTCTACTCATCGAGATCTATCCATTGATATTCACTTATATATATTAAAAAACAAATATTTTGAAAATATTTAAAAAAGTTAACTTATAAGTTCTGATTTACCAAACACTCTACTGACTTATAATTTCTGATTTACCAAACACTCTATTGACTTATAAGTTCTGATTTACTTATCATTTATATGACATTTATCACTTTAAGCTATAAATTACTTATTTTAAGGTAAGCCAAACGGGCACTTAATGAGAATGCTCTGAAATGTCCCCAATCTTTGAACTCTTACTTTTAACAAAAAATCTCAGCTATTTCGTTTAAGCCTATAAAGCAACAAGTTTGAGGTTACACATGTTTCCTTCCCAAGTTGAGGAAAATGAATGTTTAATATCTTTTATTATAATTACATACATAGTAGGAACAAAGTGCCGTAGATTGTGTTTGGAAATAAGGCATACTCACGAGCGAAAGTAAATAAATGGAAGTGGAAGTAAGTGAAAAGGGAAGTAATATGTTTCATTTACTTGCTTCCAAGTTTGAAAAATTATAGAACGAAATTGATTTCATTAGCATGCTTTAACTTTTCATTTTACTTTTGGGATGAAAATTTTGAAAGGGAAGTAAGCAAAATTTGCTTTACCTTTCACTTGCTTTCGCTCCAAAAAAAAAATTCGGGAGCACAAACATGGATGCAAATTATATTACTTTACTTCCTTTTCACTTGCTTTCCTTCCTCTTTTTAACTCGGGAGCAGGGTGTAAAACTTTTATATTGAATGATCAACTCCAATATAACTAAAATTTTAACGCTCAAACACTTTTAACACTTATGTTATGTTTGGTTGGGGTGAATGGAATGGAATGGATGAAATTAAAGGAAATTAGTGAAGATTAGAGAGAAGATTTGGAAAAAATTGATATAGTACAAATTTGTTATGATAAGAATTGTGAAGAAAATGAGGGTGATAAGAAATGGAGCATTCCTTCTCAAAATGAGATGATTGAATTATAATATCAATTATTATAAATGGAATGGAGGAAATAATGAAAATTTTGAATTTCTACTCATTTTATACTTGAAATCTCATTCCATTCCTTCCAATTTCATTCATCCCGGTTGTGATGAATGGAATAGAATAGAATGAGAGTTCAATATTCATTCATTTAATACTTCAAATCTTATTTCATTTCATTATATTCACCCCAACAAAATACAATATTACAGTATTAAAATGTCACCAAAGTGAACCACACAAATATGTAATTTGCACTTTGGAACATATGGATAATTTGAAGCATATCTATCCTTTAAAATGACAAACTTGTGATTACTTCAATTAGAATGTTGAAATGAATTATTGTAACTTACTGGTCGGTTTTTTTCCTCCTATTATTCTTCTGAGACTTTTAAACAATTTAACAGGTTTACAAACCTAACAAGTTCATTCATCTGGTGTAATGCTTAAAGTCTTTGAAAGATAATACAAAAACATAAAACCAAACCAAATTCTGGAATACAAGAAAAACCAATAAGCAATTCAATCAATCTCACACAACCCAACCTTACCACAAAGATGTAGGCAAGCATCCCACACTACAAAGAAAATAAGAGAGACTGTTCTAAACAAGACTGTCTTTAAATTAAGATACACAACAGATAAAACACATAGAGCGAAATCATCTAGAGGTGAACCAAGTCAATACCCGAACCACCATTCCATGTTCCGAATCAAGTTTAAAATGATTTCTTAAAGAAACACCATTCATAATCATCCTCTAGTACTTGACAAACAACAAAAAGATTTACCACGGTTCGTTCTTGACTCAGAAACCCTTTTCTGCTTACTTTAAACTTAAGTTCCTTCCCCTTCCTATATCCATATCATACTTCTTGCATACAAAAAGTAATTTATGTCTATACTTATTCACTTACCCTGGTGACCTGGCCCCTTGTGCTAATTGCAATGAAGCGCCTCCTTGATTCCTTGGATTGTGCGAGAAATAAGATTGTTCACAGTTTCAACTGACTCGGCTGTGAGCTTAGCTGCAGGGAAGTCATTGATCATTATCTGAAAACCGACAGTCAGAAGGGAACCACCACCACCAGCATCACAACTACTTTCTTTTCCCACCATTTCATGGGAGCTGCTAGGTCCGTCAGAGTCAGGAAAGCAATCTGGAACTATTGCAAACCCAGACGGAAGGATAGCTATACATGCAGAGTCTCCCCCATTCATCACCACATTCATTGATGACATATCAACAGCTGCCGAAACTATTAATGATCCCAACGCATCGTTGGATGTCTCCTGGAGTACTAGCACATTAGTCTGATTTGAATTACTGCCGCCTGTCGCCTGAAGAGGTTGTTAAACAAAAATAAGTCAGAAAACGAAGAACGAAGATTAGATTTAGTTGTAATCCGTCTATGTTCATTTATGTGAAGCCAGAGAAATTCAGACAGGAAACAATTAGATAGCACAATGGAGAACAAGCCCTATACAATCAAATTTCATAAGAAAATAAAGGTTCATATAATTGTTAATCTTTAATTTCCAAATGACAAAAGCACATGGAGCAAATTTTTGAAAATATAAAAATTTGATTATTATAAATTACTCCATGCACATGAAAATGCAACTTATTTACGACTGATGTACTAGCAGTACTGCTCTTTTTCTTTGGCTTATTGGCGGCTGATGTCCTAGAAATACTATTTCCTTTTCTTTTGCTAACCGAACGCAAACACCCATCTACTTTGCCTTTGAAAAATTGAACCTTTATATAAGTACTTTTTTTTTTTTATGGATAAGACTATAGGAATACTCACATTAGCACTCAAAAGAGAGATTCTGTTGCTGCTATCTTGGCCCTTGGCAATGCAGACCATCTGATTCATTTGACCACCGTGGGACAAAAGGTCCCAGCGGCTCCTCAGTTCTTCATTTTGCAGTAAATCAAACAATTGCTGCTGTTGCACGGGCATCCAAACAGATAATGTAGCACTTAAAACTATACCAGAGGGCTCTCCCAGGCTCTGAATACTTTTCCGCATCATCAACCTTGCACCTTTGCCCATGTTCCCTGCTTGGACAACCTCCCAATTGTGCATTGTTGCACAAACTCCAGCACAGAAGTTACGAGTCATGCGTTGAGCCAGTTTTGCCATGCTTGTCTTACCAGTTGCCGTAATAACTGTTTTCATGAAACTATATATATATCAGAATTCAGTAATACAACTATAATCAGATAGTACAATGAATGGATATCAAATGACCTGAGTGATCTTCAGTGGGTCCGGCAGAAGGCATGATGGTTGCCAAAAAGTCGCATTGTCTTTGAAGGGTTGCAACCCACTTTTGTGCACCAAAGCCCATGCCAGACCTTAGTAAAGGACGGTATAAATGGTGGACTGAACTCTCGTCATATTCGGTATGTTCAACCCAGATAATCTGCAATATAAAATTGAAACATAACCATGATATATCGTTAGCCAGAGGTCAATTTTGTCTTGATCCATACCAGCGCAATGTACTATTGCTCTAGCACTGACAAGATCTCAACTAGGTCTACGAGATATTAATGAATTGCACTTTGGAAGTGGAAATCTAGCTGAGATATCTGATCATTTTAATAGAAAACTATTTTAGGTAGCAAACATGAAGCCTGGGAATCCCCCTAACAGTCTGTAGTATTACTTTATTTTAACAACTTCCTAGACATTGCTAATATGCACGGATCAACGAATTCTGCAAATAAAAACGTAGATGCACTTGCGAACACTTCATCATGATGATATGTTCAAGAACTCAGAAAAGTATTTGTGTTTATTTATCACTGATCAAATGCCGCCACAAAAACAGGCTCTTTGAAAGGACCAAGAGCAGTCTCACCCTTGAAATTGGGTTATAAAAGCATGTTTTGTCTGATATACTATACTTATATCCTTTAAAAACAAAACATGATCATTAGGAAAGAGATACAATATTATATTATGATATGGTTTGATATTGTAACTACTATATGAAACTGCATCCAGTTCATATAACCTGGTGAACTGTAAAGAATACTTGGGAGACAAAAAAGTAAACAGTGAGATCATTTAGCTTTAAACTAAGAGGGATGATACTTTCAATGCTTTTATATGTGGAAACAACTTGGTTGGCATAAATATAAGAAGCGTTTATCTAATGTGTGTTCAAGGGCACACGATAAGAACTTAGTTGACACTTTTTGATTTGTTTATTTTTATTAATAATAATGGATTTTCTGCATGCACAAAAATCTCAACCAATTAAAATTTGACAACTCATAAAAAAATAGTTGTTAGAGTGCGTCCTTGGACACACACCACAAAGACCCATATAAGAAATGGAAACAGCAAATATTAAAATGATCCCATTTACTGTTCATGAAAAAGATTTATAAGCCTTAAAATTTAGATCATAATATTAAACAAATCAAGCAACAACTTCACAGGTAAAACACTAAAATACTACTAGAAGGTTCAGCTTATAAGTTGAAAGTATGACGGCTTCCTATTGGGACTACATAAATAAATTGCTTCTAAATAGTCAAGTACGCTAGATCAACAGCAGTCCATCACTTTATCATAATACAGATAAGGAACGATTGCAACAAGAGAAAACTAGCCCCCTAAGCATTATAAAAATCAACAAGGATAAATTGCAAAGAATAGAGGAGGTGAGACCATGAGGGTACATGTAAAGATGCACGAACTGATAGATAATAATGTATCAACAATTACCTTAGAATACCCATTAGGCATATCTTGCACGATGCATCCAGAAGGAAGCCTCCTGCAATGCATGAATGTCTGTGCATTTGGAACTTCTTGAATGTCGTCAATAGAAACGTCAACGACCGCCCACACCCCATCTCCATGTTGCTTGCAGAATCGAAGAAACCTCACTTGACGAGTGGGGACCAATGGTGAAATGACTTGAATTTCAGCATGCATCTACAGTGTTAATTTCAAGCCTGAGTTTGGTACACATCTAGGTAATAATAAAAATAATATATGGAAGAATTTTGAAGATGTGTACCAGTTGCAGAGCACCATTTATAGAGCCACCCATACCACTAGAAATCACATCAATAGCATAGCTCTTTCCAATCATGCCAGGAAACATTTCACCCCAACGATTCTGTACAAACGAAGAGTCAAGAAAACCATAACTAAAAATACAGACTTTTTAAATCTACAGTACAGAGAATATGGAAGGAAAGAAAAAACATTCGTCAACAACTCCATTGCTAAATTTTCTAGTTGGACCACAATTTGAAGCACAAAAACTTCTTTGAACATGTTTGTGGAATCAGATCATCTAAACCTATAGTAGTTTCAGAAAACTTAAAGAAAATAAAAACAAAGTATTGAATTGCACAACTTACTGCATCCATCATCATCTCTACGAAAGCCACACTGTTGATAGTTGACAGACCAGTGGCCCTGGTACCGTCAGTCCTCAGACCAGGTTTCTTGTCCATGAAAGGGGTAATTATCCTTGGGTACTCCTCCAAATTCAGTGCTTCACCACTTCCATTCAAACTTTTTAACCAGAGTGGATTATCAATCTGAGTCAACTTCAGTAATTCATTCATTGCATTTAAAGCGATTTCAAGAAGCAAGGATTTCTCAAACGGCGTACTAAGGCCAGTCATGCCAATAGATGGTATGGTGGAAGGCACTGTATGCATAGTATTTGGAACCCCAGTGCCAAAATCAAATCCCATAGGCAATGCTGCCTCTTCAGGACCTAAACCACCAAAGCCATTCCTTCCTACTGCAAGTTCCAAGTTGAAGTTAGACATTGCAGGAGGGAAGGCACCAGCTAAAGGCGACAAAGGTCTTCCTAGGAATTTGCCAGTGAGAGCACTCATGCGATTGAGTTCATCTTTCAACCTTGCATTCTCAATCCGAAGATGATTCTCCTCGAAAGATATCTCCCCAAGTATAGCTCCTCCACCACACCCACTGCAAATCGGATTTCTCATGGCTTCCTTGATAGCAATGTTTTCTACCCGAAGCTTATCATTCTCTTGTTTCAGAATTAAATTCTCATGGCGCTCCAGTTGAGTCTAATGATTAAGTAAGCAACTTCAGTTCAATTGAAATAAAATGTAGCACACATTTGTCAACAAAAGAATCTTTGAAACTCTATTACCTTCATCTGTGTTCGTCTATTCTGAAACCAAAACTTCACTTGCTTGTTTTCTAAGCTTAACCTCTTCCCAAGTTCCAACCTTTGTTTCTCATCAGGATGGGGATTCTCCTTAAATGAACTAAACAAAAAAAAACAGCATCCAAGACATAAATAATGAAAAAAAAAGAATTAAACAACTCAAATCTGCACAATGTTGAAAAAAGTTACCCTTCAAGTTCTTGAATTTGATATGGAGTATGCCTATGGTATTTCTTTGTTCTCTTGGATTTACCCCTTGGTCTTTCTTGTTCATCACCTGATGCAGCTTCCATATGTTCACTGCCAGATTTGCTCTCAAAATCCTCTTCCCTAGCGTTTACCATTGCACCAGACTCAGAACTTCCACCAATCAGACCCATCTCATCAAGACCCTCCATCTTAGGTTTCTACATAAATATCAATGCATTATATCAAACCAACAAAATAATAAGTTACAGAAGTAAAATAACATAATCAAGATAACAAAAATTATAAATGAAGCAAAATATGAAAACCCCTGGGAAATTTATAATGCACAACCATAACCAATATATATGTAATGTGTCTGTGTGTGTGTGTGAAAGAGAGAGCATACAAGTGCAAGAGATAGAGCAGAAGAGTTGAAGACAGGTTGAACAATAGGTGGAGTAAGCAAGTGATGCTGAGGAATAGAAGCAATGGTCATGTAGTTGGTAGTGTACAAACTATCAAACAACAGCCCAGCATCACCACCACCACTACCACTACCAAAAAACCCCCCTAAACTCATCAGAAGCAAATCCAAGAAAACAAACCCTTTCTTTGAATTTCTTGAACCACTACAAAACCCCAATGTAAATTTCACAACAACAAAGGCATAAATATATTTACTAATCTCACTTATCAGATTCAAGTCATAAAAATCAAAGTTATGAAATGGCCTTAATTTTCACCAACCAAAATTTAAGTAGCAATAAAAAAGGGTACCAATACACAACCACAAAGAGTAACCCTTATAATTACTACTAGCTAGTGTTGCAAAATATCCAGTTGAGACTCAGGCAATATGGCTGTACAGTTTCTAGCTGTCATTAGTCAAGAAAACAGAAACAATGCTAAATACAAATACTGTAGCAAAAAAGTGTTGACTTTTTTCAGTACCTTTATAAAGACATGCAATGAGTATCAGAAATATTAGAAGGACCAGTTGACTATTTTTCCCTTTTTCTCACTTCTAACCAAACCTTTAGTCCTAGTAGTATGGACTAATCTTTTGTCAATATGCACCTTTCCAACTCCAAGGCCATCTATATAATTTTATATACAGCATAGCAGACTGAACTAAATAGTGTTAAAGGAACAGGAAGGTTTGATGTCATAGAAAGTTTTTTTTTTTTTTTATTGATAATTCGATTTCCGGCCAGTTTTCACGCAACTCAAATAATTCGGAGAATTGCTAACATACTCGTAATCAAAGAATATGACAACTCACTCATAAAAAGTTTACAGTTAAATTACGAAGTAGGGATTTGTGGACCCTCTATCGTTTAATTTTCTTCCATTACAATTACAAGTTACAATAAAGCATGGAACAATCTCAATAAATTAAGGTTTAATATTTTTATCGATCCCGACATAACAGATATGATTAATAATTAATCTCGATAAATTAAGAACATTTACGGTTTCAAAATAGTTAGTTTCTTGAAGTTTAAATCTATGTTATGCGGAACTTCGTTAGTGATTTGTATAGTTGTCATATATTTACATAAACAAGTAAAAGAATCGAAAAGAAAACAAAGTTATAATCTATACATGTGTTACACGTAAAAGAAAACAAAGTTATAATCGATACGTGTGTTACACGTAATACGTGTGTTACACGTAATACGTGTGTTACACGTAAGAATAAGTATAAACCGAACCATAAATCAAAATAGAGCTTAAAAACTGAAAATTTGTAAAAACAAATCGTATCATTAGTTATTGATTTGTTTACGATTCAAATTTTTAGAATTTGCATTTATTTGTTTCGGTTTTTATAAAAAATCGAATCGATACAAATTTACGATTTTAAGATTATTGGTTCCTTGAGATTTAAATCTATGTGATGGCGGGATCTGTTAGTGGTTTGTATAACTGCCATAGATTTACATAAACAAGTAAAAGAATAAAAATGAAAACATAACTATAGCCTATACATGTATCACATACAGGATAAGCCTGAATCGAATTATAAATTGGAATCAAACTAGAAATCATAAAAATTGTAAAACCATTCATACCATTATTTATTGATCTGTTTACAACTTGAATTTTTTAGAATTTACATTTATTAGTTTCAATTTTGGTTTTCAAAAGAAACCAAATCGATAGAAATTTACGATTTCGAGATGATTGGTTCCTTGAGATTTATATCTATGGAATGATGGGATAGGTGCCATAGATTTTTACATAAACAAGTGAAAGAATCAAAAAGAAAACAAAGTTATAATCTATACATGTATCACACATCAAGGTAAGTATGAATCGTAAATCAAAATCGAACTAAAAATCATTAAAAAAAAATCATTTCATTAATTCTTAATTTGTTTAAGATGCGAATTTTTAGAAATCGCATTTATTGATTTCGCTTTTGATTTTCATAAGAAATCGAATCGATATAAATCGAATCGATATAAATCGAATCACACCATTATTAATAGCTTTATTTATTTTAGTACATGTGACATGATACATGTGTGGGGAAGAGGCCTACTACCTACATGTGTGTAGAAAGAAATGAGGAGGGTTTAGAGCTGACTTACAGAGGCTGGAGCAAGCACGATTAGTTGTTACTGAATTCTCCAAGAAGCCCTTGTCAAGTCTAGATTCCTTCGCAAAAGCCAATGAACCAACACAAGACCAGATTAATTTTGTAATTACGGTAGATTAGAGTGTATTATATATAAGTACTGTAATTTTCTTTGGGACTTTTCGGACAAAGATGTGCGATTTCACAAGATTAGTGGGGTAATAATACGTTGCCAGTCTAATTTAAGCGAAGTTACGAAATATTTCAAAATGAGGCTTTTTGTTGGAATTAAAATAATTATCAGTGAAAAATGAAATAGTAAAAATATTAAAGATTTGAAACGACTCTTGCATGCATGTCACATTTTTGGTAATTTCTTTCTCTAATTTGGAAGTATATAATACCTATGCAACGATGACTAAGCATTGACGGATTGAAATTATAAAATAGCATATCTCTTCGGCATCGGGATTATTCTTCAAATTTCTATTCTTGTGACATTTATTTATTCGAAAAGATAACCCTGACATTTATTAAAATTGGCTTATTTTTTGTTATATCTGAAATTTATACTTTTATTTATATTTTGAGAATTTTTGACGAGAAATGTTTTAACAGAGAAGTTACTTTTTTCAACATACAAAAAAAAGGCTATAGGCCATCAGGATCACACACCCGCATATATACGGTGAAATGCAATGACTGATTGATATTTTGACAAATTTAATTAAAATAATTTTAAAAATGGAATAATTAAAAGAATTGTGGATACCGTAGTTGAACAAAATATACGATAGTGCCCGCTACCGCGGTGTTCTTTTTTTAATGAATTCTCGAACATTTTCATTTGATAATATCGATTAAATAGGGCTTCGTAGATTTCATCGTTAAGTCATTTTTTAAATTTTAGTGGTTAACTATCTACCTGCTGCGATAAATGTATGAATTAACCATTTACCTGCTGCGACAAATGTATGAAGTTGTTAAGATGATATTGTGCTTTTAGATATTAAATTCTGATTCGACAAAGTTGTGAATGTAAAACCTTTTCATTTGTAATAATTATTTAGTAAATAAATTTCAGTGAATGATGTGGCATTATTGAGTTATAAATTAGAGAGTATTAATTGATAGGATTCATATAAATGTATGCGGGTTCATATCATTAGTTCTACTATCGACTAATAGTAAAATCATACATGGCATTTGGGAGAATTTTTTGGAAATTTTGTTTGGTTTCCTCGTGTTTTTCATTTCATTAATGGGAATAGTGTTGGATTTGTGGACTAATAGGTAAGTTCAATATTATTTTTAACATGTTAAAGTCCAATATTTTGTGATTATAAAAAATTAAAATTATGTTAATTTATTCACAATTGAGACAATATTTTGGTTATAGTCAAATTGTACATAATGTCTATATACAATTTGAAAACGTAATGTAAAATTTTGAATATATTTATTGTTAAATATAATTGATTTGGTTAATATCAGTTTTTAAGTTTTACAGGGAAAAACAGAGTTTAACTTGAAACTGGAAGCAGTCAGAGTTTAGTTAAACTCTGACAGTTGGAAGCTCGACAGAGTTTGGTATACGCTGACAAGAGGAAGCAGCTAAACTCTGTTGAACAGAAGCGTTTGCTGGTCAGTAGCAGAATTATTGAAGATAATTATGGAAGCGAATATCTTTGAAGATTGGATAGCTGTCAAAGAAGTCGTGCCGACTAGAAAGACGTGTAGCAATCATAATTGATAATATTTGTATAGCTGATTTATAGGAGAATCAATTATCGATTGTACGTAGTATCTTATAAATACAGTTAGGTTAACCCTAGAAGGGTATCGATCGTGTAACACAATATCTTTTCATTGTAACCTAAGCAGCTCTCTGTGATATTTTACATCACTGAGAGAGGAGTTAATTCCAAACAGTTTTTAAAGTCTTATTGTTATTCTCTCATACTTAGTTGATTATAATTGTGTATTCGGCCTAACAGTTGGTATCAGAGCTTGATCTGTTAATTTAATACATTTTAAGATCCACACACACACACAACTATAATCAATGGCAGAAATTCCTCCTCCAACAACAGGCTCTAGTGCTGAGAAGGCTCAACCTACAACTGTGAGCCGATATGAGACAATCAGGGTTCCTATTCTCAAGCCAGCAGAATACTCAACCTGGAAGGTGAAAATGGCTATGTTTCTAGAGGCTACAGATCCAGAATATCTTGACAGAATTTATGAAGGCCCTCATAAGCCTACAAAATTATCTGTCATTACTGCTGGACAGGAAGCTAAATCTATTCCAAAGGAGAAGAAAGATTTGACTCCTGAGGACATTTCATCCATTGCTAAGGATGCAAAGGTTAGACATCTACTTCATAATTCATTGGATAATGTTATGTCTAACAAAGTGATCAATTGTAAAACTGCAAAAGAGATTTGGGATGCCCTGGAGGTTAGATGTCAGGGAACTGCTGCAATCAAGAAGAATAGAAGGAACATACTCACACAGGAGTATGAACACTTTGAGGCTAGATCTGAAGAATCAATGACAGAAACCTTTGACAGATTCTGTAAGCTACTCAACGATCTGTCACTGGTTAATAAAGAATATGATCTAGAAGATTCAAATCTCAAGTTTCTTCTTTCTCTACCTGAAAAGTGGGATGTTAAGACAACCACTATTAGAGACAACTATGATCTGGCTGACACTGATATTGATGAGATCTATGGGTTGCTCAAGACTCATGAACTGGAAATGGAACAGAGAAGCAGAAGATCAGGCAGGAAGTCAAAGTCTGTTGCTCTAAGAGTAGAAGAAAGACCCTCAAAGAAGGAAGAAAGCAAAAGGAAAAGTTTGGTCATTCATTCTGAAAGTGAGTCATCAAACTCTGATGTTGACTCAAACACATATGGATCATCTGATTCTGAAGATGATGAGGAAATGATGCAAATGGCTGCTTTGATGGTAAAGACCTTCAAGAAGATGGGATTCAACAACTTCAAGAAGGGAAAGAGATTCTCCAAGAAAGATTCAAAGTCTGACAGGAAGAATTTCAGCCAATCTGAGAGAAAGGATACCAAATCTGGGAAGAGAGACAAGTCTGAGATTCAATGCTACAAGTGTAAGAAGATGGGCCACTATGCTCCTGAGTGCAAGAAGGGTAAAACTGAGAAGGCACTCTTTACTAAAGGCAGAGATTGGGCAGAAACCTCTGACTCAGATGAGGATGTGAACTATGCTCTCATGGCTACTACTGTTGATGAAGCTGAAGATTCTGAAAACAAGGTACCTCTAACTACCTATGCTTATAATACTGATGATATAATTGAATTGAGAATCTATCTTAAGGCTTTGCATATCAGTTATAGGGATCAGACTTTAGAGAATGAGAGAATCAAAACTGAGAATTCTGAACTCAAAGAGAGAAATAAGGTTGTAGAAGAGAAACTTGCTAACATGCAGCAAGTTCAAAAGGAGAGAAATGATGCTGTCTATCTTGAACAAGATTTGTTAAGTAAGTATAAACAACTAGAATCTGAATTGGAGAAGGCAAATCACATTATTAAAACTTGGACTCACTCTGGAAAAGACACTCAAGAAGTTTTTCAATCTGACACTGTAGGTCTAGGTTATTCTGAGGAAGATGAACTTAGGTTTCAGAATACAGTCAAGATTAGACCACCTCTTCCACCTAAGAAATTTGGAACATTTTTTAATGGAATAAGTGAACCTATGTTTGAATGTGGAAAAGAAGCTGTTAAGAAAGAGCCAGTAAAAACTAGTGTTAAACAGGTTAATATTGTTTTAATGACAGATAAACAACTCAAGCATAAGCTTAAGGAGTTAAAATCTGTTAAGAAACAGAAAGTGTCTAGAAAGAACAGAAATGGTAAAGTATGCATCACTCAAGGTAATTATCCAATGCTTGCTACTTTAGCTCCAAGAAAGACATGTCATAACTGTGGTAGCACTAACCATCTTGCTAGTTTTTGCAGGAAGAACAAAAACATTAATTCTTTACCTTCCAAGTCTGAAGTAAAGAAAGACAATGTTAGAACTAGACCACAGACTTTATGCAAACACTGTGGAAGCACTTGGCATTCTATTTATACTTGCAGAGATTATCATGCTATTTATCATAATTACTATGAACTGAAACCTAATCTGAAATGGGTTAGGGTTAATTCCGCAATTGTAAACTCTGATAAAGTTAGCTTAAACTCTGATAGTGTAAATTCCGCTACTAAAGCTAACAAAATTAAGAAAGCCAAAGGATCCAAGAAAGTCTGGATCCTTAAATCTAATCTTCGGTAATTGTTTGTGATTGCAGGGCATCAAGGAGAGTAACCTAGTCGTGGACAGTGGATGTTCAGGACACATGACTGGAAATAAAGCCCTGCTATCAGAGTATGTGGAGAAGGCTGGCCCAAAAGTTTCATATGGAGATGGCAACATAGGACATACTCTAGGATGTGGCAATATCAATCTTGGAAGTGTCATCATCACAAATGTAGCTCTGGTTCCAGGACTCAAGCATGATCTGCTATCTGTGAGTCAAATCTGTGACAGAGGTTTCCATGTAGATTTTCAACCTGAATACCATGAGCTTATCACCAAAATCACAGGGAAAGTTGTTTTAGTTGGACAAAGGCGCAACAATATCTATGAAGCAAGCTTGTTGACAAACTCTGATGGAAAAACTATGTGACTGTCAACAAGAATTTCCAAGGAAGAGAGTTGGAAGTGGCATAAGAAACTCTCTCATTTGAATCTGAACAACATCAATGAGCTAATAAGAAAGGATCTTGTTAGAGGACTTCCAAAGTCTTTGTTAAATGTTGATGGTCTGTGTGATTCATGTCAAAAACAGAGGAAGATTTCTTTCAAGAGCAAGTCTGAATCTTCAATTGTTGATCCTTATCATCTTCTTCATGTTGATCTTTTTGGACCAGTAAATGTTATGTCTCTTGGAAGGAAGAAATATGCTCTAGTCATTGTTGATGAATATACCAGATACACTTGGGTGTATTTTCTAGCAAAGAAGGATGAAACTGCATTAACTTTGATGGAGCATGTAAAGCTGCTGGACAAAGGATCAAAACACAAAGTCAAAATAATCAGGAGTGATAATGGAACTGAATTCAGGAATGCAACAATGGAAGAATTCTGCAAGAACAGAGGTTTGAACCAAGAGTTTTCTGCACCTGGTACACCACAGCAAAATGGTGTAGTTGAGAGGAAGAACAGAACCTTGATAGAAGCTGCCAGAACTATGCTTGATGAAGCAAAATTGCCAACCTATTTCTGGGCAGAAGCAGTTCAAACAGCCTGTTTTACTCAAAATGCCACACTAATCAACAAGCATGGAAAAACACCATATGAGATGGTGAGAGAAAAGAAGCCAAACCTGAAATATTTTCATATTTTTGGGTGCAAATGCTTTGTGTTGAAAACTCATCCTGAACAGTTGACCAAATTTGAGTTGAAAGCAGATGAAGGAATTTTTGTTGGCTATCCAGTGTCAAGTCAACCAAGGCATTCAGAGTTTATAATCTGAGAAAAAAGGTGATTATGGAATCTATTCATGTGTCATTTGATGACAAGAAAATAACTGGACTTGAAGATGTTGATGAACATGATCAGTTGCACTTCGAAAATGAATATCTAATCTCCGATGAAATAAACTCTGATGAAACCTGTCCAACAAACTCTGTTGATGCAAACTCTGAACCTCTACTAGTACACACAGAAGAAACCGTACAGACAGAACAAAGGGGAGAACCAGTTGAGGGGGAGCATGATCATAGTGATGACTCAAATTCTGATAGTGAGTCAACTGAAAAATCTGGATCAATCCCTGATGACTCAAACTCTGATAGTTCAAAATCTGACAACTTAACCTCTGAGCGATCAAATTCAGGGGGAGCCTCATAGAATGAAGAAAGGCCACAAGATGATTAGGAGAACATTGATCAAGGGGGAGGATCAACTGTTGACAGAAGTCATTTACCTTCAGCTAGGAAATTGACAAAATCTCATACACCTGATCTAATAATTGGAGATCCAGATGCAAAAGTCAGGACAAGAAGTGCTACAACAAATGAATGTCTGTTTCATGCATTTCTGTCCAAATCTGAACCAAAGAAAGTGGAAGAAGCTCTTCAAGATGCTGACTGGATAACAGCAATGCAGGAGGAGTTGAATGAATTTGAGAGGAATAAAGTATGGACCCTTGTACCTAGACCAAAGAATAGATCTGTTGTTGGTACTAAATGGGTTTTCAGAAACAAAACTGATAGTGATGGGGTTGTTACAAGAAACAAGGCCAGACTTGTGGCCAAAGGCTATTCACAGCAAGAAGGCATAGATTATGATGAAACTTTTGCTCCAGTTGCAAGGTTGGAGGCAATAAGAATCTTTCTAGCATATGCTTCTCACAAGAAATTCAAGGTTTTTCAGATGGATGTGAAAAGTGCTTTTCTGAATGGAAAACTTGAAGAAGAAGTGTTTGTTGAACAACCACCAGGGTTTGTAGATCCCAAATATCCAGATTATGTCTACAGGCTTGACAAGGCACTCTATGGACTTAAGCAGGCACCAAGAGCATGGTATGAAACTCTGGCTCAATTTCTTTTAGAAAGTGGGTTCAACAGAGGTACAATTGATAAAACACTGTTCTATTTTAACTATGGTGATGACTTGCTTTTAGTTCAGATATATGTTGATGACATAATTTTTGGGTCTACTAATGATAAACTCTGTAAAAAGTTTGCCAAGCTCATGCAGTCCAGATATCAGATGAGCATGATGGGAGAGCTTAGTTATTTTCTAGGTCTACAGGTGAAGCAAACAGATGATGGAATCTTTATCAATCAAGCAAAATATACCAGAAATCTTCTCAAGAAATTTGGCATGCTTGACTGCTCATCTGCAACAACTCCCATGGCAACAGCAACAAAGTTGGACAAAGATACAGGTTCACCAGTGGATATGACAAGCTTTTAGAGGGATGATTGGGTCTCTTCTTTATCTAACAGCAAGCAGACCTGACATCATGTATGCAACATGTCTTTGTGCAAGATTTCAGGCAGATCCAAGAGAACCACATCTAACAGTTGTGAAGAGAATTTTCAAATATCTTAAGGGCACCATAACATTAGGTTTGTGGTATCCAAGAGAATCAAACTTCAAGCTACTTGGTTACTCTGATGCAGACTTTGCAGGCTGTAAGATAGACAGAAAAAGTACCAGTGGAAGTTGTCAATTTCTTGGTGATAGACTTGTTTCTTGGTACAGCAAGAAATAGAAATCAATCTCTACATCTACAGCTGAAGCAGAGTATATTGCTGCTGGTAGCTGTTGTGCACAGATTCTGTGGATGAAGAATCAATTACTGGATTATGGATGGAGGTACAGTAAAATACCTATTTACTGTGATAATCAAAGTGCTATTGCTATGACAGGTAATCCAGTACAGCATTCAATGACCAAGCACATCAGCATAAGGTACCATTTTATCAGAGAACATGTAGAGGAAGGGAATATTGAGCTTCACTTTGTATCTACAGAACAACAGCTTGCAGATATCTTCACCAAGCCATTGAGTGAAGCTGTATTTACAAGGCTGGTAAATGAACTAGGGATGGTCTCTGGTTTTGACTAGAGATATTGGTTAGACTAAAAATTCTAGTTATGTAATGTGTTGCTCATATTTCTGTGGTATATTAAACTCTGTTATGCAAACTCTGCTCAATGACTGTTAAACTCTGTTAGCATGCTCTATAAGTCATACACTGTTGACATGTTGGATAAACTCTAAGAAACTCTGATAATATTTTTGTCTGAATGTTAATACCAATGAAGAAATTTGTATGAAGCATGATTCTCAGTAATTAATCATGAATCCTTCTAACTTATTTGTGATCTAATCTTAGATTGTGCAGAAGATTAACACAGCATGATACTGTTTCATATTTATAGCATCTCTTAGTTTATTTATCATAAACTCTGAGTCTGTAAATACTGTGTGCATTGCCTCTCATGAATAATTTCTGATGTTTATGAGCTCTAAACTCTGTTATTTATACACTGTTAAATTAGATTCTGTTATTAGAATACCCCCAAAGCTTCTGTATATAGACTGTTAGAACTCCTTTGAGATCATGTTTGTAACTAGGACGACCCATGAACTTACTAGTATATAGTAAGGGCTAAAATTCTCTAATTTTTGGTGACTAGTCGAAGACTAGAAAGATCCATGAACTTATCAAACTGATAAGGGCTAAAATTATAGGATTTTTGGTGACTAGATCCAACCTCTGATTACTGGAGAAATCAAAAAAAAAAAAAGAGGGGGTTATAAGTTAATTAATATGACTGTATATAAATTGTTTACTACAGAGTTTAGCATTCATCATACATTCAGTGTTACAATGAGAGTTTGTGCATCCAGTGTTTACTGATTTACATTATGGATGTTATGAAATATTAGATGCTCTAAATATTGATTTAGTAAACTCTGCTATACACACACTCATATTCACAACTGTGCAGTGTTTGAAAGGATTACAGTAATAAAGTTGGAGAATTGGTAAACACTGTTGGATTCTGTTGAGTACTCTAAGGTAATATTTTAGTTCAGACAAAGCATATACTTGGAGTACAAAAAGAGTTTTTGAAATTTGCATGTGATATGTGCCAACTGTTTATTGGTGTCAGACAGTTAAAGCGTATTGGTAATAGGAGAGAGAATAGCAGTAATAATAGACATTATTACTGCGCGTGTAAACGGATGTTCCACTATTTACGTGACACGTGTCCCACTCACACACTTAACAAGAAATTGGTTGCGTGTTTAATGTCTAAAACGATTGGGTTTTTAATTTTCAATTACAGATCTAATCAAACTCGGTTCATTATTCACTTTTTCACTTTTACACCCACGAACACACAACTTTACACACAATTTCTCTGTTAATCTCACTTAAGCATTTTCACAAACACTTTTCTACACATTCTCTTTTCTCAAAATTTCTAAACTGTTCTAATGACATCCAAGCCTTTTGTTGCTCAGGGATTATTGTTTGTTCCCAACAACTATGCAGCACCACTAAACACTGATAAAGCTCCAGAACCGTTTCATCTGATTCAGAACTTCCTAAGGGATTCTGAAATAGGTCAAGCTCTTGTCGAACCAACAAAACTCTCTGCCACGCAGATTGCTACCTTTTGGAATAACTCTGTCTATGATGATGGTGGAGAGACTGGGAATCCATCAATTATTTTTACTTATGAGGAGACATAGTTTGTGATTACCTCAGCAACTGTTAGAGATACTATGGGCTTTGACACTCACACCTCATAAGCTGTTGCTGGTGAGAATGCATTGAAGGAGATGTTACAGCAGCTGCGGTTTTCTGGCCCTTTGGACAAGATCGGTAATGTAAAAAGGCCAGGGCTCAGGAAGGAATGGAGCTTTTTCTTTGACTGCATCACTAGAGCGTTCGGGAAGAAAGTCACCAACTGGGATGCCATTCCCACTGATAGTCTTCAAATCGGGTATTCTCTTCTCAATGGAAGTAATTTCGATTTTGGTAGACTAGTTCTTATGAATCTAGGTGAAAAACTAGCAGAGTCTAATACAACTGTCTATTTCTCACGTTTTTGTCAAAGTCTATTCTCTACTTGTTTGCCTAATGTGGAAATTTCTGATGAGGATGTCATCCAACCCTTCCAAGTCCATAAGAGAATGTTTTCTGACTTGACCAACAAAGATGCAAACAAGGATCAAGTTCCAGAGTTTATTTTTCCACTTGCCCTCAGAAATTTTCTCAATCAACCACAGGAACCACAAGCACCTGAACCTGCACTTGAACCTCCACAGCAAAATCCTGAACCTACAAACACTGAACCTCACATAACCCTAAACACTGAACCACCCTCTAAACCTACATCTACATCCACTCCATCCACTGTTGCTACTACTTCTCAACCTCAACCTCAATCCCAAACACAAAGTCAACCTCCACCTCAATCACAACCTTCATCTCAACCTCAACCTCAACCACAATCCAAACAAATTGCTAAGTCCAAGAAACACAGGGCTATAAGACCACCAAGAAAGCAAAGAGCCAATAGGCCAAAAGATGATGAGGCTGAAGTTCCTAGGCCCAAGAGAAGAAGGGTATTAATTTATGAATCTGATGATGAGATAGAAGCTGAAATTGAAGCTCCAGAGGATATCTCTATGGAGACTCCTGCTGTTGAGACAGAGGTTATCTTAGAACCTACTGTAGCAGAAACTGAACTCAGAGTTGATGAACCTGTACTTGCTGAGGTTCAAATTGAAAAAGATGATAGAACTGAGTTACCTGCAATGGAAGAGTTTGATGAAAATTTTATGTCATTCTCTGTTGAAGTTGAAGATCCTATTCCAACACCCATGGCTGCAAACTCTGTTGAAATTGGTGTTGCTGATCAACCTACTGTGGTGCTAGAAGAAACAGAGGTTGCATCTCACACAGAGTTATTCTCTGATGCACATCAAGTCTCTGACCATGGTGGGGAAATAGATCAGCCTGCCAAATTTCTCTCTTCAGAGATTATCAAGATAAATTCTGCTAATCAAGAAGAACAAGTTCCTCAAGAAGAACTTGTTCCTGAACTTAATGAAGAAACTACCTCAGTTGCAGATGCAGATGATTCTGAAAATGATCCTTCTAAAGAAGTGAGTGCAGAAGCTGGATCTTCTCCAAATGTTGAAGTTCAGACTGATGGACTGAAAACAGGGGAGAAGACAGACTTTGCTGGACCTTCTACAAGAGAAATTGAAAATGATTACATGGCAAAACAAACTGCAGAGTGGTACACAGAAGATTGCATATTTCCTACTGGAAGAGCAGCTGATTTTCTCAGGGATAATTCAAGGAAGATTTCAAATCCAGACATTCTGACATGCTTGCAAGGCACAGTGATTCAGGTTAAGGCCTTGAATCACAGATTTAATGAAAATCAGAAGTCAATTGTGGATCTGAGAAATGAAGTTGTACAAAGAGAGATGAGTCTACAGAGAGACAACAACAAGTTGTTTCAAACCTTCTCAAGGACTCAGGATACTCTGATTCAGAGATTGGGCAAAGTTGAAGAAAATCAGACTTTGTTAGCTGAAAAGATTGAATCCATTGCCAACTCTCTTGAGTTAATTACTTCAATATTGATCCCTGATGATGTCAAAAAGGGGGAGAGAGTTGCTAGATCTAAGTGTAAGCAGCAGCCTCAAACTCAATCAAAGAAAGATGATCTTGATGATGAAGGAACTAATTCAGAGAGGAGGCTGAGATCAAAGTCTGGTGTTAATCTGAAAGCTGGCAAGTTTACAAGATCAAGTACATCAGTGGATACAAATATACAGAGTACTTCAAGGAAAAGGGATTTGTTATTCTCTGACAATCCACAAACTGATGAAGAGCTTGCTGCTAAGATTTTCTTGGAAGAGAATGCTGAGGGAGCTACCTTAGAAGATGTTCATGCTGAAGAATTACTCTTGCAAGAAGAGCATTTGAAAGCTATGAAATCTGGAAAGGCCAAGAAAAGTGCTAAAGCCCCAAGGCCTGTTCTAAAAGAGATAGTGATTAAAGAAAATCTTGCTGGTAGTCAAGAAGAAGAAGAAGGAAAATTGATAAGAAAATCATCACTTGATGCCAAGCTGAAGCTTAAGGTATAATGGGTCAAGAAGACAAAGGGAAAAAGGTAGATACAACCTCTGTTGCTACACATGTTGTGAGTGAACCCTTATCTGTTCAAAATAATCCATTGTCTGCTCAAATGCAAAGATTTTTCTCCAAGCCTACAATTTCTGTTCAAGCTCAGAAGAAAGGAGTTGGTACTTTTCAGCATGATAGAGCTTTCTTAGGAAAACCTCCTGGTAAGAACACATCTGGTTTAGGTTCTCACAAAGATGTCAGAATAGACAACAGTCCTAGAAATCCTTCATCAATTATTTCTCCTGGAGCTGGTATGATTCAAGAAAATTTAGACAAACTGGAGTCAGTACAGCTGGTTCGTCAGAAGAGTTTGGATAAATACTTTTTACTGTACTTCATGGAGGATGGAACAGTGTATAGGGTGAATGAAGATGACATCAAGCTGAAGCTGTGTGAAGAACTTCAATATGTTCTGTACTTATTCAGGGTTACAAATCGAATAACAGCACTTATTGCTGATTCTATAAGAGAATATATGAAGAAAGCTAAAGTACTTACTGGTTCAAAGTCTACAGAAGAGTATGTTCCTAAGTACAGAGACTACCATTGAAATCTTGTTGAAATGAAGAGGAATAGTGCTCGACTGAAGACTGACTTGGGTATAACTGTGCTGGACTTCAATTCTGAATCAGAGAAAGCATATTTTATCAGGCTTGGAAAGGAAATGAGGAAAAACAAAATTTATTCTCTGAGAACTGCTATCTATCAAACTGGAGAAGATGATCCTAAGTTGAAGGAGATCAAGGAGATAATGCAGAGAGAGCTCGAGAATGCATAAAGAAGACTGCTTATAGACTACCTTAGAAAAACACCAGATATTGAGGAGGTTAGGTTGAAAAAGTCTGTAAGTAATTCTTATTTTCTGTAAATTTTGTCAAGTCAAGATTAAACTCTGCTTATTTGAATAAACACTGTGTTTGTATGAAATTGTTTTGACATCATCAATTACTGTTAACTTGTGCATTTTTACTAATGAACAAGTTGGGGGAGATTGTTAAATATAATTGATGTGGTTAATATTAGTGTTTAAGTTTTACAGGGAAAAACAGAGTTTAACTTGAAACTGGAAGCAGTCAGAGTTTAGTTAAACTCTGACAGTTGGAAGCTTGATAGAGTTTGCTATACGCTGACAAGAGGAAGCAGCTAAACTCTGTTGAACAGAAGCGTTTGCTGGTCAGTAACAGAATTATTGAAGATAATTATGGAAGCGAATATCTTTGAAGATTGGATAGCTGTCAAAGAAGTCGTGCTGACTAGAAAGACGTGTAGCAATCATAATTGATAATATTTGTATAGCTGATTTATAGGAGAATCAATTATCGATTGAACGTAGCTGTATATCTTATAAATACAGTTAGGTTAACCCTAGAAGGGTATCGATCGTGTAACACAATATCTTTTCATTGTAACCTAAGCAGCTCTCTGTGATATTTTACATCACTGAGAGAGGAGTTAATTCCAAACAGTTTTTAAAGTCTTATTGTTATTCTCTCATACTTAGTTGATTATAATTGTGTATTCGGCCTAACATTTATATTGATCAGGGCCGTCTAATGTATAATGGAGATCCGGTGTAAAATCTAAAAAGGAGGTTCCTAAATTTTTTTTTTATATAATTAAACTACATAAAATTTTGAAATTGTTTACCTGATAAAGTAAGTATTGGAGACCCAAAGCAGAGATAAGCTTGTACTTGGAATGTTGAAATTGTTAATGGTGCAATCAGGTGGTGAGATAAAAAAAATGATTGCATGGCAATAGTTTTTTTTTAATTTTTTTAATTTTTTTTTTGATGAGTGGATAGAGGGTATGATTATAAGCCTTTTTCGTATTGGGTGCCCCTGGCGGGGCCCGTTAGAATAAAAGAAATATGAGGGGACTCATTAGAAGAGGATCTCATTATAAGAGGGGTCTCATTTGAGCAGTCCCCTATATATATATATATATATATATATATATATATATATATATATATATATATAATAAGACTAAAAAAATTTTGGGCCCCTTAAAATTAGGGGTCCTATTCTATTGCTCCACTTGTTCCCCTCAAAAGCCGGGCCTGATAGTGATTGATTCGGATTGTGTAATGTTTGAAATGTTCATGTAGTTATGGATCGGGCCAAAAATATTTGCAATGTATAACTCAATAATATCACGAGCCATATCAAAATGGACTCTATTAATAAACTTACGGAAGTGGGTTGTATTAAAAAATTCAACCACTTTTTTTAACAGGAAGAAATTCAACCACATATATGTCTTTAAACTTTTAAGATTTGTTAATTGCGTTGCTATGTTGCTACGGAAAATGTGTAAAGTCTTACATCAATTCTAATAATTGGGATTTCACCTCTAACTGGACTCATTTTCCAAATCCTTTAGTACTGTAATATTGATGCATTTTGAAGCACAAATTTGTAGATCAGATAATTTGAAAATATGATTATTTGGTTAAATATCTCAGCTAGTGTAGGTTTGAAGTTTGCGATGTTCTGACATGCATGAAACGCGTTTATGATGAAATCTATAATCTATATCTATACTAATAAATAAATATAAATAAATCTATAATAAGCAAACATGCAGGCCCATCTTGAACTTTCGAGGGGCCCTGTGTTAAGTATAAAATGTGGCCTCAATATCCATAGAGAACAATACTCTAACAATTACAGAGATGCCAAAATTATGTAAGTGATGTAACTATTCGGGTAGACAATATTGTAAATTTCCGAGCAATAGTGAAAGAAATATAGATTTTAGGTCTATTTTACTGTTCAAAAGATAAACACATATGTAGGTTTAAAAATTTGGGAGTCCTTTAAATTTTGAGGCCCTGTGCTATAGGGCTTCTTACACACCCTCCTAGACGGCCCTCCAAACATGTATATAATTGTTAGTAATTTGGTTCAATAGTTATCGTTAAAAAAATAGTGATTGTTAGATATTTAATAAATAGATTATAACCGTTAGATCTAATCAGAAAAAATATTTCTTTTTCAAACCCCTCTTCTAAATATCCAAGGTTCGAATTCCGTCAACAACAAATTTGCATTAAGATTTTCTATTATCGGTTTTAAACAATACATGTCATTTATTAAATATGTATTATTATTAGTCATATTTTTATTAATTAATATTGTAAAGTTAAATTATATTGATAATATATTATTATACTCTATTTTGTTTAATCATATAATTTTGAAAATATTTAATTAAAAGTAACTCGTACTTTGCACGAGATATAAGCTAGTATATCTTTACTATCTATACTATGCTATATTATTATAAGCAAAAGGGGTATAATTTGTAGTTTGGTGAATCTTCTATTTTTGATTATCTCCTATTTTTGTTTATCGCTCATTCACAACCGTTAGATCTTCAACTCAAATAGAACATGATCGTGAGATACAACAATACTAAAAGTTATTATATACAAAGGTCTAAGGTTCGATTCCCGTGCTTTGCACGGGCTATAAGCTAGCATTTACTAATAAGCGAAACCCTCTTTAAAATGATATTACGGTACCAATTTGGTTGTTCCCTTTTTTGGTTTAACCTTTATTCCCATTGTTTCTAAAATTTTATGTTATCTTTAATAAAACAATAAAATTGTTGTAATCCTAGAACAATTTCGATTATTTCCATCCACTTAATCCTATTTCTTCTAGAACTCTACGTTATCTTTAATAAAATAGTAAAATTGATCCTAGAATAATTGAAATTCTTTTATTGTAATCGTACTAAGTTACAAATACTCTATGAGAATCACATATATCGTATTTTCTTCATTTTCTAATATTAAATTAATAATAATTTATATAATAATTAAATATCCCGTTCTATTGATACTGCACTCTCCATATTTGATTTCATCCCAAAATTCGTATCTTTCAGAATTGTTAAAATTTTGTTATAAAGATAAGGAAATTATCAAAAATACCCATGTTTTCAAACTTTTTTTTTGCAAAAATACGATAAAGTTGCATATTTTGTTGCGCTGCACGTTGCAAGCAGTTGCATTTCAGGTTGCAGCAGTTGCATTTGGGGTTGCATATGAGGTTGCACCGTATTTTTTAAAAAAATTCTACAATTTGGGTATTTTTGAAAAATACCTTAATTATAATTATTTATTTTATTATAACCAACTGAATTGTATAAATAACATAATTTTAAAAACATTCAAAATAATAAATTAATAATTCATTTAAATTAATTTTCCCGATTTGTGCGAAGCACGAATTATCATGTTACTAATATACATTTGAATTTTATTAGTTAGTGCAATTCCAATCGTTTTTGTTTATATTTTATTAGTTAGGAAAACTTTAATGAATTCTCACTATCCATTTTCAGCTTGGTTAAAAAAATTGAAAATAGTAATTTTTACGCTAAAGTTGAATGTAATATAATAGATATAAAGGTATTGAAATATTACAATTTCAAAAGAATATAATAATCAAGTATTGAAGTAAACTATCCATTTCATGCTAGAACATGGGGAAATGGTTTGACTGGGTGGTGGTGTTTTAAGTAAGGTTCTGGGCAGGAATGAACTTCATTTAAGTAATAGAAATCTCTCTCTGTCTTTATGACAGTTTTTATCCTTCTGTCTATGGGACAGTTTTTATATATGTCTATATGACAAGGTCATTTATCCATTAATCATATTATCTCATTCAGTTAATTCAGTGAGTTTCTTAAATATAGTTGAGGAAAATAGTCCAGATAAAGATATCATGGCACGGTCGGAAGCATCTTTGGAAAAATTGTATGCGAATATGGTAATTGAAGACGAAGAGCAAGAGGAGATATCAGTGGCAAATAACGAGGTGGTTCAACAGAAGCCAACGTACATGTTAGTGGGGAAGTTCTTGACCGAGAAAAATATAAATTTCCAAGCTATGCAAAACTTGATGGCGTCATTGTGGCGACCAAGAGAAGGTATGGAGTTCTATGATATGGGAGGTATGAAATATTCATTTATCTTTTTTCACAAATTAGATATGCAAAAGGTTCTGGATGGAGGGCCTTGGTCCTTTGAACAATCGATGCTGGTGCTACGCCAAGTTTCAGTGGGGGAAGATCCAAGTACAATCCAGTTACATGATATGGAAGTTTGGGTACAAATTCATGATATGCCTAGGGGTTTTATGTCTGATAATATTTTGAAGAGCATAGGTGCATCAATGGGGAGGTATGTCAAAACAGAGCCAGGAACATATGAAGGAGGGTGGAAACCATACATCAGAATTCGAGTTGCATTGAATATTAACAAGCCAATCAAAAGAAGGTTGAAAATAAAGAGGGAAGGAAATAATTTTAGCTGGATAAACTTTAAATATGAGAAACTGGGTACTTTCTGTTTTGTTTGTGGGATGATAGGACACTCTGAAAGAAATTGTGCTGTTGTGTATGCAAACCCTGACAAACAGATTGACAAGCCATATGGTACATGGTTACGTGCACAAGCTAGAGGTACAAAACCAAATGCAGGATCGAGATGGATTCGAAATGCAGGTGGAGGGGGAGATAGCTGGGTTACTCAGAAACAGCAAGGTTCATCATCAAACAGTCATGGTGAAAAGAAAGGGGAAGCGAGATTCATGGAAATTGATGGTAAGACATGTGAGATTGGAGGGGAAGGTGGTGACATGATAATTAAACCACGTGATTTAACCATACAACAGATAAGAAATTATTCTGTTTCAAATGGTAAACAGGTAATAGAGGGGGCCATGGATGGACATAAGGAATCTAGTGAAGATGATATTATCATTGAGTCAAAAAGAAAAAGAGTTGAAAGTGTAACTGATGTTGGAGAGAATAATGGGATGGACTTTATACAAACAAAAGAGAAGGAACAAGACAAAGATGGGTCAAAAAACTTGTTATTGGCGGGTCCTGTGGTCCAGGCCCGCCAAATATTATGAGCCTCTTAGCATGGAACTGTCGTGGGCTGGCCAACCCACGAACAGTTAGACTTCTGTTGGATTTCAATCAACAGTATAGGCCGAGTCTTATCTTTCTGAGTGAGACATTGATAAGTGGATTTATATCCACTTGGAGCGTTCCATATCGGCTTAAATTGATTGTCTTGGGCTCAAGTTTGTTGTAATTTTGATGTGTTTTGCTTAGTTGTGCAGATTTACGAGAATGTTGATTAAGGTGGATGCTTCTATCGTTTTTGGAGAATTAATTGATTGAAATTCGGATTTCTGAGACAGTTGCGCAGTCTACACTGTTTTGGACATAACTGGAGTTCTAGAAGTCCGTTTTCAGCGATCTTACTGCCCACGCGAAGCTTGGGAGATTTTCTACAATATGGGATAGGTGTTGCACGGGCAGGTTGCGCGTGGTTGGCGCAGGCTGCGCGACAAACAGACTGCTGGGCGCAGGTTGCGCGCGGAAAATCTTGAAAATTACTGTTTTGGCCATATCTTGAGTTCTACAAGTCCGTTTTAGGCCCGTAAGCAGTCCACGCGAAGCTAACGAGATTCTCTATCATTCTAAGGTGGTACAGAGGTCCAATTATGATTTGAACTTTCCAGAAATATTGAAGAAAAGTCAGCTACGAATTTTCCTTCAAAACCGAATCAGTTTAGGAAACGTATAATGTGCCGAGCTGCAGAAATTCAACTTTGACAAGGAAATTGCTATAATTCCTACTTCTAATAAGTATGGTAATTTCTCTGGGCGGCTAGAACATTCCAGAATCAGATCTATACATGGAATTTGCAATTCTTATCTTATTCAAGAACGGAAATTGCCAATCTTCTATTCCAACTCTGAAACGGCAATTGCTTGGTGGGCAAAACTTCTAGAGCCTATATAAACACATCCAACCCTTGTAATTTGTATCATTAGGAGAGAACCATTATATATCAATTACTTAGATTTATTTGTATCTTTTCATACTTTGTTTTTTATCATGGTTTCATCAGATCCCATGATGACGAGAGGTTCGATTATGAACTAATCGTTGTCATGGGATTCTAACAGATTTATCTATGTAGCTTAGTAGTTTGATTGCTTTAAAGATTTATGTGTGGTGAATTCTTGATATCCTCGTATGGTTGTGTTTCATGTGTTTAGATGAGTCATGAACATCTAATTTGTTAATCTTTTGCGAAACGAGAGTGGATCTTGAGATTTAGAACTTTCCATGCTAGCATAGGATAGGTTGATATTATTATCATGATTTGTGGCATACATAGAGATATGATGCTACCCTATGTGATCTATATGGATAACTTGTGCTTCAACCTTTATGTTTTCAAATTCTATAGAGATATAGGGTCTAAACATAATTGGTGTCTATTCATCTTCTATCTCTTTTGTGGATGTATGATTAGTTTGGTGTTTGTATACCGAGAGGTAGCTTATACTTGTTCCGTGTTGTCTGATCAGATATCATAACCATCACATGCATTGATTAAAGGCATCAACTCTAAGCGAAGTAGTTAATGAAGTTAGGATCCCATGTTTTCTCTTGCGGACGTAATTAGAATTCAATTCTTGTTAGTTTGTTAATTCTTAGTTTTATTAATTTGTTTCTTAGTTAATTATAGTTAATTAAAATCTTGTTATTTGTATTAGCAGTGCATAATAACCATACACTGTTGCATAGGTACAAAACTGAATTAAAACCATAACCAGATCTCTGTGGGAACGAACTCAACTTTATTCTATATTACTTGTGACCACGTACGCTTGCGTGATTTAGTGCAAACAAGTTTTTTGCGCCGCTGCCGGGGATCATCGGTGTTTTATTTTTGGTTTATGTGCTTGTCAATAGTGGTCGTTAGAGTTCACTGACTCAGATTTTTTCTTACCTATCTTGTTTAGTTTGGTGTGTTCAGGTACTTGAGTGTTGAAGATGGCATGCGAGGAGTTGCCATGGTGGGCATATTCGAGTACATCCATGCCTTATCAATGTGAGCGGTGTTTTGGCGTTCATGATCCCTTACAATATTGTTATTACGAAGGAGTTGATCCATATGTCAGTTATGAGGAACAACCATATTTTCCATACCATCCTCAACAGTACCAGCAAGATGTTCCAGACATGTCATATTTCTTTGCAAGTGAAGAGTTTCAACATCAGCAACCTACTCCTACTTTTCAGTCAGATGAGGTTGATGATTTGAAGGAGATTAGGAAGGAGATCAGGATGCTTGTAGAGGGTCATGAGAAGAATCTCAAATCTATGGAGACACTAGTTGCTCAAGTTTTGAGTGTCTTGGAACAAGAGAAACAGCAATCCATACGAGAGGCAATTCCAGAAAATAACGGTGACTTGGAGCAAGGTACTGCATGCTTAATTGAAGAAGACAAATTCCAAGGTGATGTGAGCGTTCGCAAGCCATGTGAGGAATTTGATCATGTTAGGATGGTGGATGATTTGGAAAGGGCACTATTTGGGATAGACACTGATGAGCTGCACAAATTTCAAGAATTGGTATGTGCGTACCAAGAGGCTGAAGAACATGGGACAGATGCAGGTCTTCTACTTGTCTCAGAGTGTAAAGATGGAGGTAGTGCATTAAAGCCAATGGAGGAAGTTCTCTTTGAGGACCCAAAGGCTTCGGAAACTTACATTTATCCTCCTCCATTATATTCAACCGAAGCCCGCGAAGGTGTGTTGTTCTACAAATTGACAGATTTTGGGTCAGCTGATGAAGGCATTGGAATAGGACATATTTGTTATACGAATAGGCCAAGCGAGGAGAAGGGGCAGAAAGTGTGCCGCCGTGACGACGATGAAGTCTCACGAAGAGAGGACCAGGCAAACTATTATCATCCTTAATGGAGGCTTGGAAGTAACGTCAAGCTATTGACGTTAAAGAAGCGCTTCTTGGGAGGCAACCCAAGCATTGTTGTATACTGGTATGTTTTCTATTTTCCCTCGTAATTACTTCCATTCAATGAGGACATTGAATATTTTAAGTTTGGGGGTGGTTTGAGGGATAAGTAGTGTATATAATTGTGATTTTGAGTCATTGTGTTCATGTAGGATTTCATGCTTTGCATATTCATAGTAGTTTATGCATATATGTTCGTATTAATTATGTTTGTTTCATATAGGACATTTTGTTTTTATTTTTTTGTATACCATGTGAGTTCATATTAGTTGCATTTGCATAGCATGCATATTTCATGATCCCTTAAAACGAGCTAATTCTGATTGGTAGGTAGGTGTCTAATTGAGTGTGGTAATGATGAGTAGGGGGTTGATTTATAGTTTCTATGAAATTGACTTGCATGCTTCAGAAACAAAACTAATTACACAGTCCCATTGGGTGCTTTTGGGCTAGGTTGAGGTTATGCTTGTTTGGATGTTTTGAGATTTAATCACTTGTTTATATTTAGAATTTTCGTTATTCCCTTGATGGCGTAGGATCACTAAAGTCTAAGTTTGGGGGAAAATAGGAATTTCATGCTAGTTGTAAATATTTGTCAATAATGGCTAGATGTCAAATGGCTAGTAGCCGGCTCATATTTTTATGAGTAGTCTAGGGTTGGAATTGAGAATTCTCATTCCAGATTGCATACATAAAAAAAAAGAGAAAAGAGAAAAAAAAGGAAAAAAAAAAGAAAAAAAAAGTTGTGTGAATGTGTAGTTGCATAATTGGCCACGAGTGAGCTCTTTAATACTCGAGTAATTAAGTCTGAGGGGACTTAGTCCTAGTAACCTAAAGCCCTTGTGGTTTGGGATTGCTGACCTAACGCTCGCTACATGGGTATTATTGTATAAGCCTTTAGGGGTCTCATTCATTGCACGGTCAAATAAGCATGTTTGTTTGTGTTCTATATAGTTGTTTGTCGTTAATAAAGCATGAATTCCTGTCTAACTTGAATAAGGATGGAGGTGTTCCTAGGTTATGAAGTGTCTACAGTCTATTCTATTTATAAACCTGTGATTGTCTTGGCGAAGAATATGTATGATTTTTGACCTAGTGTTGGGAGTATTTCTGATGAGCATCGCACACACGCACGTTTCTGTCATGTATTGTTAGTATACGGGGACTTAGTCGAGCTCTATTTGGATTTAGTTGCATTCTTTGAGGTATTTGCTTGCTAGTTGGTTTTGGTTAGTCTGAAGGAGATCGTTGCATTTTCATAATATTTGCACTCATGCATTGCATTGTTATTGCATTGTTTAGTTAGATGGATTTTGTGGGTACATTCGCTATAGGCCCTCACGAGACCTTACTCGTCCACTAGGGCTGCCTAGGGGTTTAAAGGGCTTGTTGCATATGCCAAATGCAACCGTGATCACCTACGGAAGTGGTACTAATTAGTTAGTTGTAATTGTTTATGCTTGAGGACAAGCATCGGTTTAAGTTTGGGGGTGTGATAAGTGGATTTATATCCACTTGGAGCGTTCCATATCGGCTTAAATTGATTGTCTTGGGCTCAAGTTTGTTGTAATTTTGATGTGTTTTGCTTAGTTGTGCAGATTTACGAGAATGTTGATTAAGGTGGATGCTTCTATCGTTTTTGGAGAATTAATTGATTGAAATTCGGATTTCTGAGACAGTTGCGCAGTCTACACTGTTTTGGACATAACTGGAGTTCTAGAAGTCCGTTTTCAGCGATCTTACTGCCCACGCGAAGCTTGGGAGATTTTCTACAATATGGGATAGGTGTTGCACGGGCAGGTTGCGCGTGGTTGGCGCAGGCTGCGCGACAAACAGACTGCTGGGCGCAGGTTGCGCGCGGAAAATCTTGAAAATTACTGTTTTGGCCATATCTTGAGTTCTACAAGTCCGTTTTAGGCCCGTAAGCAGTCCACGCGAAGCTAACGAGATTCTCTATCATTCTAAGGTGGTACAGAGGTCCAATTATGATTTGAACTTTCCAGAAATATTGAAGAAAAGTCAGCTACGAATTTTCCTTCAAAACCGAATCAGTTTAGGAAACGTATAATGTGCCGAGCTGCAGAAATTCAACTTTGATAAGGAAATTGCTATAATTCCTACTTCTAATAAGTATGGTAATTTCTCTGGGCGGCTAGAACATTCCAGAATCAGATCTATACATGGAATTTGCAATTCTTATCTTATTCAAGAACGGAAATTGCCAATCTTCTATTCCAACTCTGAAACGACAATTGCTTGGTGGGCAAAACTTCTAGAGCCTATATAAACACATCCAACCCTTGTAATTTGTATCATTAGGAGAGAACCATTATATATCAATTACTTAGATTTATTTGTATCTTTTCATACTTTGTTTTTATCATGGTTTCATTAGATCCCATGATGACGAGAGGTTCGATTATGAACTAATCGTTGTCATGGGATTCTAACAGATTTATCTATGTAGCTTAGTAGTTTGATTGCTTTAAAGATTTATGTGTGGTGAATTCTTGATATCCTCGTATGGTTGTGTTTCATGTGTTTAGATGAGTCATGAACATCTAATTTGTTAATCTTTTGCGAAACGAGAGTGGATCTTGAGATTTAGAACTTTCCATGCTAGCATAGGATAGGTTGATATTATTATCATGATTTGTGGCATACATAGAGATATGATGCTACCCTATGTGATCTATATGGATAACTTGTGCTTCAACCTTTATGTTTTCAAATTCTATAGAGATATAGGGTCTAAACATAATTGGTGTCTATTCATCTTCTATCTCTTTTGTGGATGTATGATTAGTTTGGTGTTTGTATACCGAGAGGTAGCTTATACTTGTTCCGTGTTGTCTGATCAGATATCATAACCATCACATGCATTGATTAAAGGCATCAACTCTAAGCGAAGTAGTTAATGAAGTTAGGATCCCATGTTTTCTCTTGCAGACGTAATTAGAATTCAATTCTTGTTAGTTTGTTAATTCTTAGTTTTATTAATTTGTTTCTTAGTTAATTATAGTTAATTAAAATCTTGTTATTTGTATTAGCAGTGCATAATAACCATACACTGTTGCATAGGTACAAAACTGAATTAAAACCATAACCAGATCTCTGTGGGAACGAACTCAACTTTATTCTATATTACTTGTGACCATGTACGCTTGCGTGATTTAGTGCAAACAGACATTGGTGAAAAAAAATAAAGTGGAAAAAGTAAGTAAAAAACTAGGTTTTGCAGGCTGTTTTGTCGTGGAGGTGCAAGGTCATGCAGGGGGGATTGCTTTGTTGTGGAAGAATGAAGGTGCAGTGCAGATTCTAAGCAGTTGTAATAATTTTATAGATTTTGAGGTCAGTAACGACCAAACGGGACGTTGGAGATACACTGGATATTACGGGTATCCGGAGAGAGCTAGGCGATCTGAGTCTTGGGACATGCTGCGTCAGCTGTCTAGTCAGTCAGTGCTGCCTTGGTGTATAATAGGGGATTTCAATGATATTACTTCTATGGAGGAGAAACGAGGGGGGAAAAATCAGCCTAGAAGACTAATGGAAGGCTTTTCTGAGGCAATTCTGGATTGTGGTTTATATGATTTAGGTTTTTCGGGGGATCTTTTCACATGGGAAAGATCAAGAGGAAACCAAACATGGGTTCAAGAGAGGTTGGATAGAGGAATGGCGAATACAAGTTGGATGGAAATGTTTCCGTTAGCAGAAGTTAAGGTTCTTGAATTGTCAACTTCAGATCATTTGCCTTTGTTGCTGCAATTACATAGGCAGGTGTTTGTGCAAAGAAGTCGAAGATTTAAATTTGAAAACATGTGGATTGAGGAGCGAGGCTGTAGAAATATAGTGCAGTCATGTTGGGAGGAGGGAAGTGCAGATAATCTTATAGGTAAAATATCGAGATGTTGTATGCAATTGGAAGAGTGGGGTGGAGGGTTGGTTCGTGAGATGAAAACAGAGATGGGAAAGTATAGAAAGGAAATGCAGCACTATCGATCGAGGAGAGACATGAATGGTATTCAGAAATACAATACGGCTCGATGGCATTACATGAAATTGCTAGAAAAACAAGAGATTTTCTGGCGACAAAGAGCCAAGCAGTTTTGGCTTCGGGATGGTGATAAAAATACTAAGTTTTTTCATAAATTTGCATCTACTCGAAAGCAACACAATAAAATCACAAAGTTGAAGAATGATGTAGGGGATTGGAAGGAAACAGATGGTGAAATCCAAGAGATTATCACGGAGTACTTCAATAATATTTTTAAGAGTGCTAACATGGATGTCAATTTACCACCAAGAATTACATTTCCTACGATTTCAGAGGTGCAGAATCAGTTGCTTATCATGCCAATATTGGATGAGGAAGTCAAAGATGCGGTTTTTGCAATGCATGCTGACAAATCACCTGGGATTGATGGATTAAATCCAGGTTTTTATCAGGCCTACTGGGAGATAGTTGGGAGAGATGTGATTGATTTCTGTAAGATTTTCTTAGAAAATGGAACACTTCCAGATGGGATAAACTGTACCCTAGTCTGTCTTATTCCTAAAGTCAAACATCCAAAGAAGATGACTGATCTCAGACCAATATCGCTGTGTAATGTGTTAATGCGAATCCTATCCAAAGTGCTGGCAAACAGAATAAAACCAACGTTGAATGCACTTATTTCAGAAAAACAAAGTGCATTTATTCAAGGACGTTTGCTAACTGATAATGCTTTGATAGCGTATGAGATTAACAATTATATACATAGGAAGACTAAAGGAAAAACTGGGGTAGCTGCACTAAAGGTGGATGTTTCTAAAGCTTATGATAGATTGGAATGGTCGTTTCTTGAATCGATGATGGGGAGATTTGGTTTTCAAGATATATGGATACAAAGAGTTATGCAATGTGTGAACTCAGTTTCTTACAGTTTCTTAAGAAATGGAGATATTTTTGGCAATGTGGTACCTAGTCGAGGAATAAGACAGGGCGACCCGATTTCTCCGTATTTATATATCCTTTGTGCAGAAGGGTTGAGTGGTATGATTCGAGAATATGAAAAGTGTGGCCTAATACATGGCTGTAAGATTGCAAACAAGGCACCACGTATTTCTCATCTTCTCTTTTCTGACGACTGCTACTTCTTCTTGAGAGCCACAGAATCAGAGGCGCGATCGTTAAAGAATGTATTACAAAGATATGAAGCACTATTAGGGCAGGTTGTAAACTATGATAAATCTGAAGTGATATTCAGTCCGAACACTAAGGAAGAAGAATGTAGGGAGGTATGTGATAGTCTGCAAGTAAGACAAGTTCAAAAACCTGGCAAATACCTTGGCATGCCTATGTGTGTTGGCAACAGAAAAACAGAGGTTTTTGGTTTTCTTACGGATCGAGTGCAACAAAAATTGAAGGGCTGGTATAATAAGGATTTATCGAAGTAGGGGAAACTAATTTTACTCAATTCATCAGCTCAGACAATGCCTAGTTTCTGGATGAATTTGTTTCTAATTCCAGTTACTATATGTGAGGAAATTGAGAGGAAAATGAATGCATTCTTATGGGGTAATGGAGAAAAGGCTAAGGGGGTCAAATGGAAGTCATGGCATAAGGTATGCAAGCCTAAGCAGTGTGGAGGTTTGGGTGTTCGGGAATTAATGAAAGTAAATTTGGCCATGCTCGCTAAGCAGGGATGGAGGTTACTTAAGGAGTCTAATTCCTTAGTCTCAGCAATAATGAAGGCGAAATATTATCCTAACTCAAGCTTCTTGGATGCTAAAATAGGGTCCAGTCCAAGTTTCGTTTGGAGAAGTATTCTTTCAGCTGGGGATGTAGTAAAGGCGGGAGCTCGAAAACGAATTGGGAATGGGAAAGATACGGATGTGTGGGGAATTCCTTGGTTACCTGATGTAAGTGATGGTTTTGTGAGGACTCCAATGGCGGTGCAACTTCAGAATAGCACAGTCCACGGTTTGATGCAGGAGAACCAGTGCAGCTGGGACGTTGATATAATCAACGATATTTTTCAAATTCGTGATGCTCAGTTAATTAAGCAAATTCCATTACCTATAAGAGATACCACAGATTCATGGTTTTGGCTTCTTGATGAAAAAGGAGAGTATACGGTCAAGAGTGGCCTCCGATGGCTGCAGGGTGAATTAAATGATGTAGATAAGTGGTTTTGGACCAAGCTATGGTCGCTCAAGTTACCAGGTCAAGTAAAAAATTTCTTATGGAGGGTTTGTACTTCGTGTCTTCCTACAGCTGATGCACTGGTAAGGAAGCATATTGATATTAATGAAAGATGTCCTTGGTGCCACTCTGCAAGGGAAACTGATAGTCACGTCCTATTTGTATGTGACTTTGCGAAAACAGTCTGGAATATGACTGGATTGGATTCAATTCTGAGAGACCATAGGGATGATTCAGCTGGTATGGTCATAAGGAAGGTTTTTTATAAGTGTTCAAGAGAACAATGTGTACACTTGGGCATGGTGTGCTGGAAATTGTGGAATAGAAGAAACAGATGGGTGTGGGAGAAGATAAATGGTTCTGCTTTTGGAGTTAAGACATCGGCCTATAATTTATTGAGAGACTGGAGAGCAGCGCAGGTAAGGGTGGAGAATGGTCGAATGGTAGCTGGGGCACGGCGCTGGGAAAAACCGGATGCAGGATGGGTAAAAGTGAACGTCGACGCAGCAGTTTTCCAGGATAATAGTATTGGATGTGGTGCTGTTATTAGAGATGCGCAGGGCATGTTTTTGGCAGCTAGATGTAAAAAAATTGATGGAGCTTGGAGGCCAAGGGAAGCAGAAGCAATTGCCTTAAAGGAAGCATTGTCATGGATTGTTGAATTACAATATAAACAATGTTTGTTTGAAACGGATTCAAAAACATTAGTGCAAGCATGTAGTAGGGATCCGGATGAGTCATATTTTGGAACCATAGTGGGTGAGTGTACCCATTTGTTAAAGCACATAAATCCGGTGCTATTTCGTTTTGTTTTTAGATCTGCGAATAATGTGGCGCATGTTCTAGCTAAAGCCGCATTTTCTGTGTCAGATCATGGAGAGTGGTATGTCACTTCTCCTAGTTTTCTTTCCCATGTTCTAGAGCTTGATTTGATTGGTTGAATGCAAGTACGTTTTGTTCAAAAAAAAAGTAAGGTTCTGGGCCGGTTTAAGTCCTTGCATGGATTAATATAGTTATCTAGTAGTCATGTTTAGTGGGCCTTATTGCTTTTGATATGTATGCCCAATTAAAGCCCTTCACAACTACTTTTTAATTCCCTTTAGAATGTTTTTGTGCTGGTTGGGTTTATGTCTCTTAGAGCATCTCCAATAGGAGTTGCTAATCAAGTTGACAACTTTGTCAAATCATCAAAAAAAATTAATTTTTTAATTGATCTTCAATTTGGCAATTTTGAATAGAAAAATGATCCAATGGTTGGCAACTCTAAAAGTTGTATAAATGGTCCCCATATGAGTAATTAAATAATGTAAATTTGAAGGAAGACATGTAAAATAGGTATATTAGTGTATTTCTTTTAAACAAAAATATGCACTTTAACCATTTGAGGAAGTTGCCAACTTTTGGCAACAATCGTTGGCAACCTTAAGGCAACCTTGACTCTCCAATAGGAAGGCAACCAAGATTGCTTGCCACATAGATGTTGGCAACCTTCTTGGCAACTCCTATTGGAGATGCTCTTATGTCTGCTGGTGCATTTCATATAATGGCCAGATTTTTTTATCTTAATTTATCCTGCTTTTCAAATAAAAGTATCGAAGTTAATTGTTAAAACATATTATTTGTTATATTAATATTTATAATATTATATTACATTATAAATAAATTATAAAAAAATTAAAAGTAACTCGTGATTGGTATAATAAATGGTAATTAGTGATTGGCTTTTTTGCATTTATTTTTAACTGAAGATATTACATTTAAAAACAATTAAAACATCAATCCTACAGTCCAATCATTAATATTTCCTTTCTAATTAAAACCTATTACTTTTTGATTTAAAACTAATCTTAAAATCATTAATATATATCAGAAAATATCACACCATATTTTCTAATTATTAATAAAATATATTAAAAATCCGTATATGTTGAAGGAAACATTACTATAATCCATAAACATGAGTATATTAGAAAAAACCTGTGCATAGCACCGTCATTAAAAATTTGTCGATTTGATTTTCGGCATGATCATCCTAATTATTAAAATCAATAATAAAATTATATTATTAATGATAATAAGCTGATGCCAAAGACATTATCTTCTAATTAAAACACGTTAATTCTAATTTAAAACATAATTTTGCAATAATTATCATACACCCAAAAAAATCACACCATATCTTCCAATCACTAACAATATATAATAAAAATCCGTATACCGTCAGATTTTTGGTAAAAAATTAGAACTTTAAATCTAATGTTTAGATATATTATATGATTAAATTAATTTACCAAAATTTCAAAATTTCTTCAACGACATATTTACAATTATTCTATAATGATATGTGAATAATATTTTTATTTTAAAGTTTGTAGTAGTCTTGGAGTATCTTGGAAGTATGTTTTTTCACTTCATATTGGTGTTAGTGTTTGGTAGGTACTCTGGGCTGGGCTAAGGTTATGTTGGGAATCTTTTCTAAACTGTGGTTTTTTTAAGGCTACAAAATGATCTAATTGTTCGACTGAGTTGTATTAGTTTAACTTTTTTAATTTTGTAAATATAAAAAATAATGTAATTTATATATGAAAAGTGACATGGAGACCATCATCTCATGGGAGATCATATACATTATGCATTTAAAACATTATAAATTTTTTTATTTTACGAAGCATGTTAAATGAATTTCACTATTTCATTGAAAATTTTCAAAATCGTGTATGTTCTTCAAGCAAACACATATATGTTTTGCAAATTAATTGTGATTTGCAAAACAATTTGTTTTACAATTGTTTGTTAGCAAAATATGCATGATTTTCAAAAATTTCACTAAATTATTGATATACATAAAACATGTTATGTAAAATAAGTCAATTTGCATTGTTTTACTTGCAGAACACATATGCTTTCCAAAATCTTCGAAAAAACAATGATCTCCATAGAAACTAACTCAAAGTGAATAGCTAGTTCTTAGCCTAATAACAAATCACGTTATTTTGCCGTGTTTTCGACATTTGATTATTGTGACCGAAATATTGCAGTGAAGGTCTGAATTAGTTGTTATTCATAAAAAAATAATTTTTTAAAAGTTTATATATATATATGCGTACAATTTGATGTAGTGATATATTCGTATATAAAATAAGAATTAGTTGTAAGTTGTTATTTCTTAGTTGTGTTGTTAATTGTTGCATACATTACACTGTGTGTAATTCTGAGAACTAATACGGTATTAAGCAATAATTTAGCTTTAAACTATGGATACCTAATATTATGAATAATTTCGACAATTAAAATTGAAAACAAAATTTCATTCAGGGTTCCGTCTTCGACGACACCTCGAACCTTGGATATTGATAAAATAAATTTAGTCCAATTAAAAATTTTTGTAATAAACTTTCTCGGCAATATCTCTAATTTTATACACTAATAAAATAAAACTTAATTAATATACAATATTTTATATTTTGTAGTAATATAAAATAGGGTATTTATAAAAAATACCACTTTTTCTAAGTTTTTTGTGCAATTTTACCATCTACTCAAAAAAATTGTAAAAATATCTTTAAAAATTTTTTTTTTTCGAAAATACCAATTTCAATAAAATATTTGTAAAATTTACGTTCTGCAATCAAATCAACCAGATGCAATATGTTGGTAGACTTTATGTGATTTTAGTTGAATTTGCTTACGTGGCTGTGTAATGTTAGAATATAATATAAGATCCATAATAAGGCCTGCCTCTAACACCTTAAGGTTTTAGATGAGTTGGTTACTTAACATTGTATCAGAGCTCAGGCACGCAGAGGTCCTAGGTTCGACTCTCTGCGACCCCAACATTCTCAATATTTAATATGGACATGAAGGCAAGTTATACTCCAAAGATGAGCGTCTGAGGTCCTAGGTTCGACTCTCGCGACCCCCAACATTCTCAATATTTAAAATGGACACGAAGGAAAGTTATACTCCAAAGATGAGCGTCTGTGATCCACTCTTCGACCCATAAATGGGTTTTCGAGTGAGGGGAGTGTTAGAATGTAATATAAGATCCATAATAAGGCCTCCTTCTAATACATTAAGGTTTTAGATGAGTTGGTTACTTAACAACAAACAATTACATTTGATTGATTTGGTTGCAAAACGTATTTTTGAAAATATTTTATAAAATTTAACATTTTTACAAAAAAATTTAAAAATGTTGGCAAATTTTTTTAAACTTGAATATTTATGAAAAAATCTTTATAAATATCTAAAGTTAAACTTTGAAAGCTTTTGAAAACACGTCTATGTAAACAGTAAAAGTAGGCAATTACTCCCTCTGTCCCCCTCATTTCTTTACACATTACTTTTTGGGACGTCCCACCAATTCTTTACATTAATAAAAATAGTAATCTTTTACAATAAAATACATTATTACATCCACTACTTTACTCCACTTTTTCAACACTTTACACTATTACACCCACTAATTCACTTGTTTTAACTATAAAATCACTATTACAACCACTACTTCACTTATTTTAACAATAAAATATACTATTACACCCACTGCTACATTTATTTTATTCATTTCCCTTAATCTTTGTGCTCAAAGCAAATGTAAACTTCCTGTTGGGAGTAGAAGACATCTTCAAATATTATAGTACAAAGATATTTAAAGTGGATTTCGGGTTTTGATCGTTTGGATCGTTTTTTAGCCCAGCCCGTGAGAGAATTCATAAATATTAAAGTGGCTCGTATATACAAAACCCAAAATGAAATAGCAGACACACGGGCAAAAAATGGAATTCATAAAGAAAATTCATTGCGGTTGCCGGTTGGGTTTAGTCCTGAGTGCGTATTGGTTAACTAAGGATCTTAGTGGAATTTAATTAAAGAGTAATGTTAGGGAATCAAATACTTTTTTCAAAAACTTGTCCAAAATGATGTGGTAAGTGGTGATGTATTAAAATGTGAAGTTTTAGTTAATGGAATTGATGTGAATGCAGCGGGATCCATCTCATTTATTATTTTTGCCACATCATTTTATAGATATTTTTGGGAAAATTGTTTGATTCCCTAACATTTTGCTTAATTAAATGGCAATATAAAATGATGATTTGAGTTTAATATAAAATGATGATTTGAGTTTAATGACGTCAGGGAGGAGTTGCTGCAAATCAAGAGTCTGTTTTTGGTGGTGATGTCCCGTAAATTTTTTAATGTTTAAATAAGGAAACGTTAATCATAGCCCTAAGGTTATAGTTAAGCATTAAATATTCTCGTATTTTTAATTATTTAGTTGATTTTTAAATTTTTAATGCTTTTTTTAGTATTAATTTAATTTCCCAAGTAATAATAGTGAACTCCTGCATTCACATTAATTTTTTCTAATAAAACATCCCAAATTGTTAAATAATTATATTGAGATTCGAGCAAAATTGATGTATTAAATGCAAAATTGACATATTAAATACATTTATCCACTTACATTAATTCTTAACCATAGCCCTAAGGGCTATGTTTAGCATTACCCGTTTAAATAAGTCATTTTTTTTATTTTATATAAATTTTTCTAAATTATAAGTGTTTTCCATATTGTATGTAATTTTTAGCTATATAGCTTATAACTCATGTGATGCACATATGTTTTTATTAATATTATTTGTCTTATTACCCATATTTTCATATGTATGTTTTAATTGGTAGAAAAATAAATTATAGAAGATAATAAAATATTATGATACATGTTTGATAGTGTTTTAATTTTTACCTATAATATATTGTTGACTGGAATTTTTTTAGAGTAGTTTGTATGATAATATAAATGTATAATAATAGTTTATTGAAAATAAATAATAATTTTTTTTATTATAATATGTTGTTGACGGTATTCGGACCTTAAACACAACTTATAGAAAATAATAAAATATTACGATACATGTTTGATATTATTTTAAACGATAGTATTTTAATTTTTAACTATAGTATGTTGTTGACGACAATTTTTTTGAGTAGTTTATATGATAATATAAATGTATAATAATTTACTGAAAATAGATAATGAATATAATATGTTGTTAGACGGGAATTGAACATTGAACTCATCAGAGTAGTTTATAAAATATATATATGTTGAGTAGCACTCTCGGGAGAACTTTTTATATAAACCGTAGCACGTCACTATTTTTCTGATTCCATAGTAAAATTAAAATTTGAATTTTTGGTTCTATAAAAGAAAAAGATCAATTTTTTTGGTTTTATAATAGAAAAAAACCAAATTTGTGATTTTGTGGTACAACCAAATGATTATGTGGCAGTCATACGTCATCATTGATGTCGATACTATTGGTGTGACAGTGCCACGTTATAAGTGATGTCATCACTGATGACGTGGCACTGACACGTTTCACTATCACGTTAGTAGTGGCGTCATCACTGATGACGTGGTACTGCCACATATCAGTACCAGTCAGCTTTAACATCAGCAATAATAACGTGGTACTACCTCGTCATCAATGGTGACGTCACTACTGAATCATGAATTTATGAGAATATTTTAAAAAATATTTTTTTAATATTAGATCTAATAATTCTCATTTATCTTTTTAAAATCTAATGATTATTATTTAATGTACCAATTCAGTGTATCGAACGACCAATTTCAACTTTCCTTATAATAATATAGTATAGATTCCAACTATATTCCACCTCTGATATACCAAATATATAAATTAAAAGAAAGTTAAATAATGAAAGAATTAGAAAAAAAAATTACATTGCTAATAAGATTAAATTTAGTGCAATCTAGATGCAGAAAGTTTTAAGAATTACTCGGTGCTCTAATGTAACCAATTCGAAGTTCTAATAATATGTTTACATTTTGCTGTTAGTGATTTCTGTAGGGTTATGAAAGTAAATTTCTGAATGTATGAAATTATTTAATTATGTCAAAATTTGAAATTATTTGGAAACCTTCACCTAATCTCCTGCCCTAAAATTTGAATACATGAAATGCATTTCGGCAAAAAGTGAATTGATGTGTCAAATCAGAAGAAAAGGTACACAAGGTAAAAATGCATGTGTATGTTTAGTCAATAGTACAAAACAAAGAAGTGAAGTAATTACCCACGTACACAATCACTTCTTTTGAGATGTGCTTGGTTCAGTTTATAATCATCGTAGATTGCAACGTGTCCATGTAGAGGCACCTAACTATAGATATGCATACTTTCTTTTTGAGAGACATTATACTAACTTCAGAAATTATAATTCAGTATAATTTTTGGTAAATCAAAATTTATAAATCAGTAAAGTATTTGATAAATCAGAACTTATAAGTTAATTTTTTTTATTTTCAAAATATTTGTTTTTTTAATATATATCGATGGATGTCAATGGATAGATCTGGATGAGTAGAGAAATTTGATATATACATATCAATTTTCTAATGAACGGATCAAAAAATATATGATTTTGAAGATTTGAAGGATATTATATATTGCGTGTATCGAGAAATAAGAATAAGTTGAAAGTTGAATGTTAGGAAATCCTAACATTCAACTTATCAACATATAAATCATAAGTTGAGCTAAAACTTAAATAGACAAACACCACTCATAAGTTCTTACGGCCTTATAAGCCATAAGTTAACAGTGAGTAATATGAAACCCCAAACACGCCCATAGTTGGTAGCTTATGACTAATAAGCCTATAAGAGCTTATAAGGGGTGTTTGCCTATTTAAGGGCCCGTTTGTTTACACTTATTTCAAGAAGCTTATGGCTAATAAGCTCATAAGTGCTTATTATAACTTATCTATACTATTATATAAAAGCCGAAACATTAAAAGTTTTGGTACCTGTTTTTTGGTACGTAGTGAATTTACTTATTTACCCTTCATTATAAAGAAAAAATATATATATATATATATATATATATATATATATATATATATATATATATATATATGATATCTATACTATTAAAACCCTTAAAATAAATAATAACATAATATAAATTAATGGTAAGTGGTCAATTTCCTTTTTCATATTTAATTTTAATTGAAGATATTACCTTTTATTAACACCTAAAAACATCAATCGTATCATATCTTCCAATCATTAATATTTCCTTTCGAATTAAAACACGTTAGCTTTTTAATTTAAAACCAATCTTACAATCATTAATATATACCCGAAAATATAACATCATATTTTTCAATTATTAATAAAATATATTAAAAATATGTATACGTTGTTTATAATAAGGAAACATTTGCCGAAACATTAAAAATTTTGGCACCTATTTTTTGGTATATGTTTTTTAGTATTTCGTGAATTTACTTATTTAACCTTTATTATAAAGAAAAATATATACAATATCTATACTATTAAAGCACCTAAAATAAATAATAATATAATATAATTATGTTAATTAGTCGATTGTGTTTTTCACATTTACTTTTAGTTAAAGATATTACCTTTTATAAACACCTAAAAACATCAATCATATCATATCTTCCAATCATATCATATGTAGCAATAATTAATATTACCCAAAAATATCACATCATATCTTCTAATCACTAACAAAATATAATAAAAATCCGTATACTACGAATAAAGACCATTAGATTTTTAGTAAAAAATCAAAATCGTTAGATCTAATGATTAAATATATTATATTGAAGGTTCGAATTCTATCAACGACATATTTATTTTAAAATTTTATAATATAAGTTTTAAACCATGTATATCATTAAATAAATTTATATTAAATTATTAATATTAAAATTAAAATAAAATATTGTAAATAATGATTATATAAAAATATAATTATAACATAAAATAAAATTTGTTACATATAAAAAAAATCCGTGCATCGCACGGGTTATGTAACGCCCCCAAATCCGGGGTCAGTAGATTTGGGCGTCAGGCTAACAAACTCAATAATTCTAACAAAAATTGGCCATGATGTATTCGTAAATACAACATAAACCTGCTGAATACTAAACTAAAAATCTGAAATCCAAAATAAAATTGAAATAAAAACAAAAACTCAATCAACAGCTCTTTGACCCCAAATCCTAACTCAGGATCTTAGGTTACAGTTCTAGAAACAAGAAAAACCCAAAACCAACTTAAATACAACTTTAATTACAAAACTTAATACAGACCTAAATCACTGATATAACTTCGAATAGAAGTATACCAGGCCAACTAATCAAATACATAATATCACTACTAAAATATATTTACATACAACAAATCAATTACAAATCTAACTACCGTGATCCAAGTCAGCTTCACAACTGCATCCCGCTTCTTCTCTCCACTTTCTGAACTGTGCAGGCTAAGTCTCACCAACTAGTTTACTGAAAAGTTAGATTTTAAAAAAACAACAAGTGTGAGCCAAAGAACGCTCAGCAAGTTATATATATATAAAACTGAACTGGATTAAACAAGAATGCAATAGTTGCAATTCGAGAAATAGGAACGATAAACATGAGCGAAGAAATACTCACCAATTTATAACCAATACTATAATTGAAATCTGGATTCTTAACTTTAACAAGAGATTAATATCATTTAAAACCTTTATAACTCAAAATCAAGATTAATAACTGAGAAGGGTCGTAATACTAGATTCAATACTTTTAATACTTGCAAAAATACTTTATCTAACACTTAAACGAAATCTCCAAGAAATTCTCAGTTACTCAAATCTCATTCATGTCGCTAAGCATTTGCATACCTAGCTGCCTAACCGGCCTGACAATCATGAGTTTGAATTACTAAGAAGATCTCAAATCATTCTCGGTTCTCACTATCACTGCGCAACACATGCCACGGTGACCGTAATAACCGTGAATTATTTTTCACCATTCAAAATACTAACATAACACTCTTTTATTTACTACTAACCATCTCTGCCCCAGATAAAACTTTGAGAGAAAGAATATCAAGAATTTTTCCAATCATTCTTACTCCACTTTCACGTACAATGTTACTTGCGAAGGGAATAACTGAAAAACTTCTATCTATCCTTAATCTCATTATTTTACTGAGGTTTCAACTTTTAATCATATAGACAACAATTAACTCAGAAATACACAATTTCTAAACCGATAATCATTTATAGTAAAACAGGTATATCTTATCAAAACATTCATGTCCAATAAACCGTAAAACAGATATATCTTGCCAAAACATTCCTCTCATTAAAACTATTCCACAAATAAAACATACTTTCCGTGAAACTTTTTGAAACATTTAAATTGATTTTATTATTCTTCAGATTACGGACAATACGGGTGATCAGCCACGTAAAGTCCCCATTCCTTTAAAACTGGGTTCCCATTGAGGCAACACATTGGCCTTTAATGCTGGACTAGGACCACCCTAGCCTCTTACGCTAAATAAAAGTGCTGGACTAGGACCACCCTAGCCTCTTACGCTTATCCAACTTATAAACCATCTTATTAATAATTTAAAACATTAAACCTTTTCAGTCCTTTATACTCACTGGCAAAAGACCAGCCCAGTATAAGGAAATTTTAAAAACATCTTTAATTAATAACCATTTTAGGAAGCAATACTAGCAAAAACTTTAACAGAATATTACCGTCAATACTTAAGAAAGGATAATACTAGCAATAAAACTTTGAGATACTATATAAACAGAATACTTGAATAAAACATTTCCTTAACAATAATTTGAAAGAAAATGACAAAAGCAATAAGAATTTGAAGGGATACTTATACTGAATAGAAACATATTTATCTCGCTTGAACGATAAGCGAGGGTTAGTACACTTGCCTCGTTTCCAGTGCGTCGATTCACCACTTACTGTACTTTGTTCTTTACTCGATCACTCGTTCATTTTCCTTCAACCGTCTCGTCAACTTGATCGCTGGGTCCATAACGAATCCCTAACTCTCCGAATTTCCAATTCCCGCGACTCTCTCTCTCTCTCTCTCTCTCTCTCTCTCTCTCTCTCTCTCTCTCTCTCTCTGTGATGCCCAGAACCCCAACACCATTTCCAAGCATAACAAAATCACAAACCCAAGTATTACAGCAATACCACGTGTATATAACAACCACCACGTACAATCTCTGCAGTACCGAACCCAAACCCAGCAAAACAGTTATTAAACTCACACCATTGAAGTTTATACACACATTGATACACAATCAGCCATGCAGGGACACAAGCACGAGCCACAAACAGGGTTCACGAACCGGGGAGGGGAAGCACACTCACCCACGCACACAGCTGCGATATATATACATACACCCACACATGGCTGTCTCGAATTCACACAGCAACACAGTAAATCGGAACCAGGGGAAAGCAAACAGAGGCACACGATCGCCGTTGAGGCTTACCAGAAGTAGTAAGTGTCGGGATAGAGAGAGGGTAGCGAGATTTTGATAAGGGAAAAGAGATATCGAGAGATTTGAGATGGAGTTCGAGAGAGTTCTGAGAAGAGCCCGCTGCAACTAACCCATTTTGGGGAAAAATTATACTGATTTAGGGATTTAGAAAAAAAAAGGGGTAGTTTAATAATTCCATCCCACTAAAAATCAATTTGGAAACTAGTAATTAGCTTTTAGAAATTCGAAATTAAATAGAAAATTGGTGAAATTAAACTTTTCACCTTTAAAATAAAGAATATTAAATTACGAGCACACACATATTTTTAAAATATTTTTCGGATAAAAAAAAATGAATTAAATATGAATTTTCAAAGTTTTGATCCTTTAAATACCATAAAACTCTTAAAATCCTTTTAAAATACAAAAACTCCAAAATTAAATCTCCCGAAAATTTTAAAAACTAATTAATATTATAAAGATAATATTACAAAAGATTTTGGGATTTTTTTATAACTCTGATAATTAAATACAGATTTTTTAAAGATCAATAATACTTGATTTAAACATTTCTAAATCACTAAAAAAAATACCAATAAAAAAATACTGGGGCACACATAACTCAATATATACTTATATAAACTCAACACTAAATATCGTTGAACTCCACAACGATATTCTCAAATCCAATTCCATACTTTAAATACTAATTAACATAATTAAATAATAATAAAAAAATAATAATAATAAATCCTAAAATAATCTGGGATCTTACATTCTACCCACCTTAAAAGAATTCCGTCCTCGGAATCAGGTAAAGAAGGGTTACTGGGCCAACTCGGGTTGCATCTGCAACTCTACTAATCTATACTCAGGATACTTATTTACTATACTGGGATCTCTACTGATCTCTCTATATAGAACAACTCTAATCGATACTATATGCCACGCGTTACTAGCATTCTAAACTCCATTGGCTTACGATCAAGATTACTCGAGACATTATGATTCATGATATTTGAAGAGAACGATTTCACATCGTAGCAAAGGTTCCACAATTGTAGAATTAATTTATGAGGTTTCAAACAAATATTCTTTGAAATGAAAGATTACTGAGTGATCAATATGATCAAATGAACCTTGTTGCGTGCCTTATTCAAGACATGACTAAAGGTAATTAACCTTCTTGTACTTCACAACACACAAGTGATGGCGTCCCATCAGACTGCTATCACACAGACAAACAGTCCTTGTGTCCCCTATAAATAGGGTTGTTCACCTCAGTTGGAGTAAAGAAAACATAAAAAGATTCGAACATCGAATTAACAATCAATTGGTGAGAAATTCTCAGACATACCCCTAGATTACAACTAAACGGATTCCATGGGTACTACTTCAGAAGAAAAAGATAGTCAGGAAAGAAATAACTGGCACAATACTAAGAAATGATGGTCTGTCAACAATAGGATTTTTCACTGATGAAGAAATTTCGAAACTCATATATCAAACTTGACAGGGTTTAGAAATAAAAGAAATAGGCATTAAAGCCTCCATCATAACTGGAAATCCAACTTCAGGGAAAGAAAATTGTCAAAATAAACTCATCAAGGGAATATTGATTAAGAAAGAAAGGTATTGCCAGGGTCTCCGCGTACATCTTCTTTGTCGACTCCTTCGCTGACTCGCCATTCGATCTAGACTCTGAAGGTTCCACTACCTACAGGTTCAAGGGTTTCTACCCAACTCCGCTCAACTATCTGCCACCACTCACATCTTAACTCACTAACTGGTACTATATCCAATAGTCCAACACGAGTCCTATATGAACTCTGACGTTCCTTACTTAACTATACATACTCCTACACACTCTCGTTTCTAGTTTACTATAACCTCGCTCTGATACCAACTTGTAACGCCCCCAAATCCGGGGTCAGTAGATTTGGGCGTCAGGCTAACAAACTCAATAATTCTAACAAAAATTGGCCATGATGTATTCGTAAATACAACATAAACCTGCTGAATACTAAACTAAAAATCTGAAATCCAAAATAAAATTGAAATAAAAACAAAAACTCAATCAACAGCTCTTTGACCCCAAATCCTAACTCAGGATCTTAGGTTACAGTTCTAGAAACAAGAAAAACCCAAAACCAACTTAAATACAACTTTAATTACAAAACTTAATACAGACCTAAATCACTGATATAACTTCGAATAGAAGTATACCAGGCCAACTAATCAAATACATAATATCACTACTAAAATATATTTACATACAACAAATCAATTACAAATCTAACTACCGTGATCCACGTCAGCTTCACAACTGCATCCCGCTTCTTCTCTCCACTTTCTGAACTGTGCAGGCTAAGTCTCACCAACTAGTTTACTGAAAAGTTAGATTTTAAAAAAACAACAAGTGTGAGCCAAAGAACGCTCAGCAAGTTATATATATATAAAACTGAACTGGATTAAACAAGAATGCAATAGTTGCAATTCGAGAAATAGGAACGATAAACATGAGCGAAGAAATACTCACCAATTTATAACCAATACTATAATTGAAATCTGGATTCTTAACTTTAACAAGAGATTAATATCATTTAAAACCTTTATAACTCAAAATCAAGATTAATAACTGAGAAGGGTCGTAATACTAGATTCAATACTTTTAATACTTGCAAAAATACTTTATCTAACACTTAAACGAAATCTCCAAGAAATTCTCAGTTACTCAAATCTCATTCATGTCGCTAAGCATTTGCATACCTAGCTGCCTAACCGGCCTGACAATCATGAGTTTGAATTACTAAGAAGATCTCAAATCATTCTCGGTTCTCACTATCACTGCGCAACACATGCCACGGTGACCGTAATAACCGTGAATTATTTTTCACCATTCAAAATACTAACATAACACTCTTTTATTTACTACTAACCATCTCTGCCCCAGATAAAACTTTGAGAGAAAGAATATCAAGAATTTTTCCAATCATTCTTACTCCACTTTCACGTACAATGTTACTTGCGAAGGGAATAACTGAAAAACTTCTATCTATCCTTAATCTCATTATTTTACTGAGGTTTCAACTTTTAATCATATAGACAACAATTAACTCAGAAATACACAATTTCTAAACCGATAATCATTTATAGTAAAACAGGTATATCTTATCAAAACATTCATGTCCAATAAACCGTAAAACAGATATATCTTGCCAAAACATTCCTCTCATTAAAACTATTCCACAAATAAAACATACTTTCCGTGAAACTTTTTGAAACATTTAAATTGATTTTATTATTCTTCAGATTACGGACAATACGGGTGATCAGCCACGTAAAGTCCCCATTCCTTTAAAACTGGGTTCCCATTGAGGCAACACATTGGCCTTTAATGCTGGACTAGGACCACCCTAGCCTCTTACGCTAAATAAAAGTGCTGGACTAGGACCACCCTAGCCTCTTACGCTTATCCAACTTATAAACCATCTTATTAATAATTTAAAACATTAAACCTTTTCAGTCCTTTATACTCACTGGCAAAAGACCAGCCCAGTATAAGGAAATTTTAAAAACATCTTTAATTAATAACCATTTTAGGAAGCAATACTAGCAAAAACTTTAACAGAATATTACCGTCAATACTTAAGAAAGGATAATACTAGCAATAAAACTTTGAGATACTATATAAACAGAATACTTGAATAAAACATTTCCTTAACAATAATTTGAAAGAAAATGACAAAAGCAATAAGAATTTGAAGGGATACTTATACTGAATAGAAACATATTTATCTCGCTTGAACGATAAGCGAGGGTTAGTACACTTGCCTCGTTTCCAGTGCGTCGATTCACCACTTACTGTACTTTGTTCTTTACTCGATCACTCGTTCATTTTCCTTCAACCGTCTCGTCAACTTGATCGCTGGGTCCATAACGAATCCCTAACTCTCCGAATTTCCAATTCCCGCGACTCTCTCTCTCTCTCTCTCTCTCTCTCTCTCTCTCTCTCTCTCTCTCTCTCTCTCTCTCTCTCTCTCTCTCTCTCTCTGTGATGCCCAGAACCCCAACACCATTTCCAAGCATAACAAAATCACAAACCCAAGTATTACAGCAATACCACGTGTATATAACAACCACCACGTACAATCTCTGCAGTACCGAACCCAAACCCAGCAAAACAGTTATTAAACTCACACCATTGAAGTTTATACACACATTGATACACAATCAGCCACGCAGGGACACAAGCACGAGCCACAAACAGGGTTCACAAACCGGGGAGGGGAAGCACACTCACCCACGCACACAGCTGCGATATATATACATACACCCACACATGGCTGTCTCGAATTCACACAGCAACACAGTAAATCGGAACCAGGGGAAAGCAAACAGAGGCACACGATCGCCGTTGAGGCTTACCAGAAGTAGTAAGTGTCGGGATAGAGAGAGGGTAGCGAGATTTTGATAAGGGAAAAGAGATATCGAGAGATTTGAGATGGAGTTCGAGAGAGTTCTGAGAAGAGCCCGCTGCAACTAACCCATTTTGGGGAAAAATTATACTGATTTAGGGATTTAGAAAAAAAAAAGGGGTAGTTTAATAATTCCATCCCACTAAAAATCAATTTGGAAACTAGTAATTAGCTTTTAGAAATTCGAAATTAAATAGAAAATTGGTGAAATTAAACTTTTCACCTTTAAAATAAAGAATATTAAATTACGAGCACACACATATTTTTAAAATATTTTTCGGATAAAAAAAAATGAATTAAATATGAATTTTCAAAGTTTTGATCCTTTAAATACCATAAAACTCTTAAAATCCTTTTAAAATACAAAAACTCCAAAATTAAATCTCCCGAAAATTTTAAAAACTAATTAATATTATAAAGATAATATTACAAAAGATTTTGGGATTTTTTTATAACTCTGATAATTAAATACAGATTTTTTAAAGATCAATAATACTTGATTTAAACATTTCTAAATCACTAAAAAAAATACCAATAAAAAAATACTGGGGCACACATAACTCAATATATACTTATATAAACTCAACACTAAATATCGTTGAACTCCACAACGATATTCTCAAATCCAATTCCATACTTTAAATACTAATTAACATAATTAAATAATAATAAAAAAATAATAATAATAAATCCTAAAATAATCTGGGATCTTACAGGTTATAAGCTAGTAAACCCATAAGTTGAATGTTAAGAATCCTAACTTATAACTTATTCTCGATATACATAATATATACTCCCTCCGTCCCAGTTTTATTGTCCATATTGTTTTTTGCACGCATTTTAAGGTGCAAATTAAACATAGCTCCATTAATATTTTTTCAAATTTTCTTTTTCTGAATAAAAATTCAGTATCTAAACTTTTATTCAGAAAAAGAAATTTTTTAAAAAAATATATGGAACTATGTTTAATTTGCACCTTAAAATGCGTGCAAAAAGTAAAGTGGACAATAAAACTGGGACGGAGGGAGTAATATCCTTTAAATCTTCAAAACCATATATCTCTCGATCCATTCATTAGAAAATTGATATGTATTTATCAAATTTCCCTATTCATCGAGATCTATCCATTGATATCCATTGTTATATATAAAAAAACAAATATTTTGAAAATTATAAAAAAAGTTAACTTATATGTTCTGATTTACCCAAACAGTCTACTGATTACAAGTTCTCATTTACCAAACACTCTACTGACTTTAATATCTCTGCTCTACTTATCACTTATATGACATAAGTGCTTATAAGCCATAAGCTACTTATTTTAAGATACCCCAAACATACACTAAGCTTTACCTCAACTTATAACTTATATGTTGATAAGTTGAATGTTAGAAATTCTTAACATTCAACTTTCAGCTTATTTTTATTTCTCAATACACGAAATATATAGGCCCCGTTTGGGGTTTCATTTTTCAAGCAACTTATGTCTTATAAGGCTATAAGAACTTATGAGGGGTGTTTGCCTATTTAAGTTTTAGCTCAACTTATGATTTATATGTTGATAAGTTGAATGTTAGGAAATCCTAACATTCAACTTATTCTTATTTCTCGATACACGCAATATATAATATCCTTTAAATCTCAAAATCATATATCTTTTGATCCGTTCATTAGAAAATTGATATGTATATATCAAATTTCTCTACTCATCAAGATCTATCCATTGACATCCATTGATATATATTAAAAACCAAATATTTTGAAAATAATAAAAAAAGTTAACTTATAAGTTCTGATTTACCAAACACTCTACTGATTTATAAGTTCTGATTTATCAAACACTCTACTCACTTATAATTTCTGATCTACTTATCACTTATATGACACTTATGCTTATAAGTCATAAGCTACTTATTTTAAGGTAAACCAAACGGCCCCAATGATGCTTTTGAAAATTGGTAATCCGGTTGAGGTATCGATTGAAGATTAATTAGTTAATTGGGGATTAATTGGAAATATTAATCAGAGTATTAATTAGATATAATAATAATATTTTAATATAATAGTCTAATTTTGAATTAAATATATCATTTTAAATAGATTTACCGGATTAATCGGATTTCAAAAATCAAATCGACTAATTACCTTACAGAAAATCATCGTACGAACTTTATTATCATGAAGTCCAGCACATTAAACGTAAATAAAGAAATTTGTTACGATGAGACAATTTGTTTTTTTGATTGAAAAAAAACATTTTCTTTGGGATTACTCAAAGTTGTTTATAATTTGGTTAGACATTTAATTCCCCGGTTAAACTTAACTATAGATTCATCTTATTGATCTTATTTATGTTGAGTAAGTCTTTATAGAGAACCATCTTACGTGGAGAACCACTTATTTAATACTAATTTCTAATTCTATTATAGAACCAAATTTCTATTTTTTTAATTCTATAAAAAAAGAATGACGTGGTAGGCAACATGGAAGCGCCATGTCAACGATGGTGACGTCATCAATGACGTAACAACTTCAGTTTTTTTTTGAAAAATTTTGGTTGTGTTACAAAATCAGAAAAAAATATTTAAAAATTTTTGGTTCTGCTACAGAATCAGAGAGTTCTCCACGATTCTTCATGTAAGATGTTTCTCTATAGATGAATGGCCTATTTATGTATATGATGAGTATTGTTACGACCAAACTCAACACGCAAGTGCACGTGATCTCAAGAAATACAGATAGCAAATAAGATTCGTTCCTACAGGGACTCGTTGTATTGTCTAGTTAATTCACTCACCAATGTCTGATTATTACTCAATGCTACGACAGATTAACAATTGGATTTTTGTTTATCACTACACTTACTCTAAGATTTATAACTAATTATCAACTACTTGAACTAAGAATTATGTCGAATTGCTTATGCGAATAAAATATGGGATTTTAACTTCATTAAACAATCCATCTATAATCTCCACTTCTCTAGCCTTTTCATGTGATTTGTTAATACCTGATCGAATACACAAAACTGATATAAGCCAACCTTCGTTGCACGAATACCATCCTAAATAACATCCACAATAAAGATAGAAATCACTTAGTCTCCCAATTATGCCTAATCTCCATATGTCTATTAAGATTGAAACATAATGGTTGAAGTACAAGCATTCAATTGATCACATAGTCGTCATAAAACGGTTAGAGTTACGACACTAATTATGAATGATATTCTCACGAATAAACCTACGCTAGCATGGCAAGTTCTAAACCCTTATATCCACTTTCGCTTCAATAAGAATTAACACACAATCACAGGAGTTAGCTACTCTCCTATAACGAATTAAATCAACCATGATAGGATATCACATCAATCACACTATAGGCATCGAGAAGATTCAACAAATAAACTTCATGAATAAATCCGCTGAAACCCCATGACAACGAATTAGTTCATAATCAAACTAATCGTCACCATGGGTTCCAATGTAAACATGATAGAAGGAAACGAATAATGATTAAAATAAATATCAAGGGTTCTAAAGAATACACCCAAGCCAAGCATCCACAAACTAGAAAGAATACAAGAATAAATTGAAAACTATCTTCTTCCTCGCTTCTTCGTGCTTCAAAACTCCGTAAATAAAATACGTGATCTCTCCTCTATTCTAGGGTTTTTCTTCCTTTAAATAGGCCTCCATATGCAAGTAGTTCGTAAGGAATTTTTATTTTTTACTTCATCTCGAAAAATCAGCAAATCAGGAATTTTCGTCAGACTAACCGGCGCTGTCGCGCCACTTCTGTGTACGAAACCAGCGCTGCCGCGCCACCTCTATGCTCCCAGCGCTGTCGCGCCATATACAAGCTCAAACACGGCGCTGCCGCGCCGTGCCTTCTGTTCAGCAAACTGCATTTTTCCCTTTTTCTTCATTATAACTCCGATTTGCGCTCCGATTGCTCCGCTTCATTCCTTTAACACTTATGATTGACATTCCTGCACAATACCCTTAAAAGAGATCAAAAATACCACAACTCGGGTACAAACATTCGTTTTAAGCCAAATGGAAACGTTTTAAGTGAATAAAATATCCACTCATCACACCCCCAAACTTAAACCGATGCTTGTCCTCAAGCATAAACAGACAAATTATCTACAACTAACTATTACCACTTCCGTAGATGATCACGGTTGCATTTGGCATATGCAACAAGCCCTTTAAACCCCTAGGCAGCCCTAGTGGATGAGTAAGGTCTCGTGAGGGCCTATAGCGAATGTACCCACAAAATCCGATCTATAATGCAACTAACTATATGTATGCAACTACATGAAAAATGCAAGGATCCCTTTTAAACTCACCAAAACCAACTAACAAGCAAATATCTCAAAGAATGCAACAAATCCAAATAAAGCTCGACTAAGCCCCCGTATACTAACAATACATGAACAGAAACGTGCGTGTGTGCGATGCTCATCAGAAATACTCCCAAAACTAGGTCAAAAATCATACAGGCTTTCAGTCAGGACAATCACAGGTTTATAACTAGAATAGACTGTAGACACTTCATAACCTAGGAACACCTCCACCCTTATCCAAAGTAGACAGAAACTCATGCTTTATTACTATGACACATAATACTATATACAATACGCATGTTTATTTAACCGTGCAATGAATGAGACCCCAAAAGGCTTATAAAATAATACCCATGTAGCGAGTGTTGGGTCAGTGGATCCCAGACTATAAAAGCCTTAGGTCACTAGGACTAAGTCCCCTCAGACTTAATTACTCGAGTATTAAAGAGCTCACTCTGGTTAATTTTGCAATTAACAATTAGACTTTTGACTTTTTTTTTCTCTTTTTTTTTCCTTTTTTTTTCTGTTTTTTTTTCTTCTTTTTATGCAATCTGGAATGAGCCTTTCTCATTTCCAACCCTAGACTACTCATATAAACATGAGCCGGCTACTAGCCATTTGACGCCTAGCCATTATTAACAAATATTAATTGATGAAGGACAGAATATTAAATCAAAGATTTATTGAACAAAAACAAATAAAGCAATGAATTATACGAATCCCAAGAATAATCAATAATATTATTCCCAAGAAAAATGTATAATCCAAGCTTCTTAGAAATGTATAATGTTCGGTATATTTATACCGAAAAATCAAGACCCAACACAATAAATCAAATCCCAAAACATCTGGGATAGTCAAAACACAATAAAGCAAATCCCAAAACATATGGGATAATCAAATCTCAAATATCTAGCAAATCCCAAAACACATGGGATAATATAAAATCAAATCTTAAATATCTAATAATAATAATAATAATGAACTGAACCTATCATATAAACTCATATATAAACGTTCTCCACTCCCATTCCTCACCTCTATGCTCCCAGCGCTGCCGCGCCATATACAAGCTCAAACACGGCGCTGCCGCGCCGTGCCTTCTGTTCAGCAAACTGTATTTTTCCCTTTTTCTTCATTATAACTCCTATTTGCGCTCCGATTGTTCCGCTTCATTCCTTTAACACCTATGATTGACATTCCTGCACAATACCCTTAAAAGAGATCAAAAATACCACAACTCGGGTACAAACATTCGTTTTAAGCCAAATGGAAACGTTTTAAGTGAATAAAATATCCACTCAATCTGGAATGAGCCTTTCTCATTTCCAACCCTAGACTACTCATATAAACATGAGCCGGCTACTAGCCATTTGATGCCTAGCCATTATTAACAAATATTTACAATTAGCATGAAGTCCATGGTTTCCCCCAAACTTAGATTTTAGTGCTCCTATGCCATCAAGGGAATAACGAAAATTCTAAATATAATCAAGCGATTAAATCTCTAAACATCCAACAAGCATGACCCTAACCTAGCCCAAAAGCACCCAATGAGTCTGTGTAAAAGTTTTGTTTCTGAAACACGCAAGTCAATTTCATAGGCACTATAATTCAACCTTCTATTCATCATTACCACACTCAATTAGACATCTACCTACCAATCAGAATTAGCTCGTTCTAAGGGATCATGAAAAATGCATGCCATGCCATGAAAATGCAACTATATGAACATAAATATCACAATAACAGAATGTCCTATATGAAACAAACATAAATAATACGAACATATATGCATGAACTATTACTACTATGTAAAATATATGCAATCTACATGAAACACAATAACACACAAATACTACTATACACTGCTTATCCCCCAAACCACCCCCAAACTTGAAAAATTCAATGTCCGCATCGAATGGAAGTAAATACGAGGGAAAGCAGAAAACATACCTACTCGACGAAACACATGGGTTGCCTCCCACGAAGCGCTGTCGTTAACGTCATTTAGCCGGACGTCACTTCCTCAACTCACGACGGTTTCAAAAGAATAACCGAACCGTCCTCAACCGAAAGACCATTCATGCACACGTTGACATGTTTATTTCCTCCCAACACAACTTTTCTTTCACTCTTCAACTTGATTTTTCCACCCGTCGACTTCTTCGCCTTCTTTTTCTTCCTCACACCTCTAAGGTGCTTATTCGATTCGGACGGCTGAACAACACTCTCTTCTACTTCATCATCGATCATCCACCTTCTTAACACGTTATCTTGGCATACTTCAAAAATCACAAGTTCATCATCCACAAGGACATACTTCAAGTGTGGTGGCAGCTTCCTAAGCTTCACCTTCGAGAGATCTTGAATGGAAGAATTATCAATGGAATCACTGATGTGATGCTCGAGCTTGTGCATGTCTAACTTTTTGCTCAACAAATGATCAAACTCTTCTGCCTGACCCGTATCAACTATCTCCACACTGAAACACTCTCATCCTCTGTCGGAAATTTCATGGCCTTGAACACATTAAAGGTGACATTCTGATCTTGCACCCTCATTGTAAGCTCTCCTTTTTGCACATCGATCAAAGTACGACCCGTAGCTAGAAAAGGCCTTCCCAAGATTATGGGAATCTTCTTATCTTCTTCAAAATCTAGAATCAAAAAATCGACAGGAAAGATGAGCTTATCAACCTTCACCAAGACGTCCTCTACTATACCCCTCGGATACGTGATCGTCCTATCAGCCAACTACAAGGAGATGTTAGTTGGCTTTGGTTCTGGAAGACCAAGTTGCATGAAAACTGATAAGGGCATGAGATTAATACTTGCACCCAAATCACACAAGCATTTGCTAAATGAGAGATCTCCAATAGTACATGGAATGGTAAAGCTCCCGGGGTCCTTCAACTTAGGTGGCAACTTTTGTTGCAAGATGGCACTACATTCCTCCGTCAAGGCAACGGTCTCTAGCTCCTCAAGTTTCAATTTCTTCGATAGTATGCCCTTCATAAACTTCGCATAGCTCGGCATTTGCTCAAGAGCCTCCGCAAATGGTATGTTAATCTGAAGCTTCTTGAAGACATCCAAGAACTTAGCAAATTGCTTGTCGAACTTTTGCCTTTGAATTTCGTTTTGGGTATGGAGGAGGTGGAAACACCTTATCTTCTACTTCTTTCTGAGCATTATCATTCTTACAAGTTATAGGGGTCAAGGGAGTAGCATTAGGTAGCAATTTAGGACCAGATTCGACCCTAGAATCAAAATCAATTTTTTCTTCCAGAAGCTGCGGCGCTGCCGCGCCAGTATTATACTGGGAAACGGCGCTGCCGCGCCGTGCAGTCTGTTCAGATTTTTCACTTTTTTCCTCGGTTAATTTTTCTTTGTTCTGACCTTGTAGAATTCTTCCTGATCGTAATGTTACTGCCTGGACCTGTTCCTTGTGATCTTTCTTGCCTGGATTCATCTCTGTGTCACTCGGAAGCATTCCTGGTTGACGGTTCAACAATGCATTGGCAAGTTGGCCAATTTGATTCTCTAAAGTTTTCAATGACACCGCCTGACTCTTGTACATCATTCGAAGCTCTTCCAATTCAGACTTCTCAGACTGATTCAATGAATTCCCTTGAGACGGTTGAAATCCCGGTGGATTGAATGGTTGCCTTGGAGCATAAGGTGGTATTTGATAGTTCTGATTATATGGCCTTGCATTGAACTGCTGATTTTGGGGTTGCTGAACACCACCCTGATTGTTGCTCCAACTGAAATTAGGATGATTCCGATTGTTGGGATGATAAACATTAAGCACTGGTTGCTGAGCTCTTTGAAAATTACTAACAAATTGTGCAGATTCAGATGAGATAGCACACAGATTCGTGTCATGAGTCCCTGCACACAATTCACACACCATAGCAACCTGGTTAGTCCCATGATTAGAAAGGGAATCTACCTTCATTGTCAACGCCTTGAGTTGAGCAGCAATAGCAGTAGCTACATCCAAGTCAAGAACTCCAGCCACTTTAGCATGTGGCAAGCGTTGAGTAGGATTCTGGAACTCATTGGCCGCCATCATTTCAATAAGATTATAGGCATCCTCGTAGCTTTTTACCCACAGCGCACCTCCAGAAGCTGCATCTAACATAGGCCTGGACTGAGCTCCCAACCCGTTATAGAAATTGCTGATTATCATCCAATCCGGCATCCCATGATGAGGACAACGTGCCAATATCTCCTTGTACCATTTCCAAGCTTCCCCCAAAGATTCCTGAGGTTGCTGAGCAAACTGAGAAATAGAATTCCGATAAGCTGCTGTCTTCACCATGGAGAAATACTTCGTCAAGAACTTTTGAGCACAGTCTGCCCATGTTTTAATAGAGCCTGATGGCATAGAATGTAACCAACTCTTGGCTTTATCCCTAAGAGAGAAGGGAAATAGTCTCAATCTGATTGCGTCATCTGTAACTCCGTTGAATTTGAAGGTGTCAAAGATCTCAAGAAAGTCCCTAATATGAGCATTGGGATCTTCAGCAGGACTACCCCAAAACTGTACTGTATTCTGAATCATCTGAATAATGTTTGGCTTAAGCTCGAAATTATTAGCCCCAATAGCTGGGCGAACAATACTGGTATGAATATCCTCCACTTTTGGCTGAGAGAATTCACTCAAAGCCTTCACTGGTTGTGCTTGATCTGCCATTTCTTCTATTGATTCAATATCGTCTTCCAACCCGATGTTCTCAAAGTCAAGTTTTCTTCTTGCTAGTTCTTCTCTACGTGCTTGAGCTCGTGTACGCATACACTCTCAAAAAGTACCTGAAATTTACCAACAAGAAATTTGGTGAGAAACGTCCTAGTCACCGAACTTTAATGACCACTGATGGCAAATACTGAAACTAAACAAACAAAACCGCGTCCCCGGCAGCGGTGCCAAAAACTTGTTACGACCAAACTCAACACGCAAGTGCACGTGATCTCAAGTAATACAGATAGCAAATAAGATTCGTTCCTACAGGGACTCGTTGTATTGTCTAGTTAATTCACTCACCAATGTCTGATTATTATTCAATGCTACGACAGATTAACAATTGGATTTTTGTTTATCACTACACTTACTCTAAGATATATAACTAATTATCAACTACTTGAACTAAGAATTATGTCGAATTGCTTATGCGAATAAAACATGGAATTTTAACTTCATTAAACAATCCATCTATAATCTCCACTTCTCTAGCCTTTTCATGTGATTTGTTAATACCTGATCGAATACACAAAACTGATATAAGCCAACCTTCGTTGCACGAATACCATCCTAAATAACATCCACGATAAAGATAGAAATCACTTAGTCTCCCAATTATGCCTAATCTCCATATGTCTATTAAGATTGAAACATAATGGTTGAAGTACAAGCATTCAATTGATCACATAGTCGTCATAAAACGGTTAGAGTTACGACACTAATTATGAATGATATTCTCACGCATAAACCTACGCAAGCATGACAAGTTCTAAACCCTTATATCCACTTTCGCTTCAATAAGAATTAACACACAATCACAGGAGTTAGCTACTCTCCTATAACGAATTAAATCAACCATGATAGGATATCACATCAATCACACTATAGGCATCGAGAAGATTCAACAAATAAACTTCATGAATAAATCCGCTAAAACCCCATGACAACGAATTAGTTCATAATCAAACTAATCGTCACCATGGGTTCCAATGTAAACATGATAGAAGGAAACGAATAATGATTAAAATAAATATCAAGGGTTCTAAAGAATACACCCAAACCAAGCTTCCACAAACTAGAAAGAATACAAGAATAAATTGAAAACTATCTTCTTCCTCGCTTCTTCGTGCTTCAAAACTCCGTAAATAAAATACGTGGTCTCTCCTCTATTCTAGGGTTTTTCTTCCTTTAAATAGGCCTCCAGGTGCAAGTAGTTCGTAAGGAATTTTTATTTTTTTACTTCATCTCGAAAAATCAGCAAATCAGGAATTTTCGTCAGACTAACCGACGCTGCCGCGCCACTTCTGTGTACGAAATCGGCGCTGCCGCGCCACCTCTATGCTCTCAGCGCTGCCGCGCCATTTACAAGCTCAAACACGGCGCTGCCGCGCCGTGCCTTCTGTTCAGCAAACTGCATTTTTCCCTTTTTCTTCATTATAACTCCGATTTGCGCTCCGATTGCTCCGCTTCATTCCTTTAACACCTATGATTGACATTCCTGCACAATACCCTTAAAAGAGATCAAAAATACCACAACTCGGGTACAAACATTCGTTTTAAGCCAAATGGAAACGTTTCAAGTGAATAAAATATCCACTCATCAACTATAAAAATGGATTAAAGTAAAATTTTGTATGCAGAATGAGGCAGTCGCAACATTGACATGTCCTGCACAATAATAAATCAACACTAATGAATAATTTCTAGATAAAAACGTTTTTTTAGGAAAAGTCATTTTATACGTTGAGTATATTTTGATTGATTTGATTATTTGTATCGCAATTGAATAAATAAATTTGATTGAGTTATGAATTTGGGTATTTAAACTCAAATGTAATTTATTCTATAACTTGAATATTCTACAAAATTTTGAATCCGTGTTCAAAAAATTGACGTTCAATCTGTGTGATAGTAGTGCATGTTATGATATGCTCCTAAATAATAGATTAATCTTCATATGCACCTTAATCAACCATATATGATAGTCTTTCTCTTTTTCTTCTAACCCTAGCCTCCACTAAAGAATTTTGAGTGGGCTTTTATTGGTTTTTATCGGTGAAAAGTCTCAATTTCTTTTCGTTTTTTCCCGCTTTCATATCTAGTTTTCCTTCAATAAAGTTTCCAATGTATTAGGGTTTCAATAAATTCTCAATTTATTTGGGCTGTGTTAGTCTCTCCTTATGAGAGTTGGGTTTTTGTTTTGATTGGATTTTGGTATTTTCCATAGCCGAGGTATCGACAAGATTTTCATGATTTTGATTCAGAGATGAATGTTCTTATGAGTTATGGGATTGCATCTATGGTCAATAACTCAAATAAGATTAGATTCAGATGGAGGTCACAACAAAGCGAGTACATATAAAGAGTAGCACTCTATGGAGAACCACCTTACGTGGAGAACCCTATGATTCTGTAGTAGAACCAATATTTTTTAATTTTTTTTCTGATTCTGTAACTGAACCAATTTTTTTTTCAAATAAAAAGCGAAACTGCCACGTCATCACTGCCACGTCAGCAGTGCTGACGTGGCACTACCACGTCAGCAGTGCTGACGTGGCACTACCACGACTCCCTCCACGTCAGCACTACTGACGTGGCACTGCCACATCACCTGCCACGTCATCACTGTTGACGTGGTAGTGCTACATCATCAATGATGGCGTCATCGATGACGTGGCACTGCCACGTCAGCAGTGATGACGTGGCACTGCCACGTCAGCAGTGATGACGTGGCAGGTGACGTGGCACTACCACGTCAGCAGACATGCCACGCCAGCTTGTCCAGATTTTTTTTTTGTGGAACCAAATTTTTTTTATAGAACCAAAAGAAAAAAAAATTGGTTCTATAATAGAATCAGAAATTAGTATAGAATAAGTGGTTCTCTACGGTTCTCCACGTAGATGGTTCTCCATAGAACAATGGCCTACATATAAATGTCTAGATGGACGCGGTGAAGAGAGTACTTGTGAATATATCATCTTCAACAAATCGCGTGATTATATCTCAAAGAATGGATTAATCAGCTATTATTTTTATTTACGTTTGATTAGACTCGACTATATTTATAGATATCGTACGACTTATCATTAATAAATTAAATTTTATTCAAAAAAAAGATTAATCTTCGTACAACCAAGTGTAAATATCCTGATTTGTTTAGTGCGTAGTTTTGATTCCGAGGACGGAATCCTATAAGGAGGGAAGACTGTAATAACCGCGAATTTCGAATAAAATTTTTCTACTCGTTATTTAAATTTATTTAAGGTCAATGCATTAATATATTTAATTAGCGCGTTTTTGGTTAAATTTTAAAATTTTATATTCGTATGTAAATAAATATTTATTATATCTATTTATTTATAATTATTAGGTATTTATTAAAATTAGAAAATTTAGGAGAATAGGATTTTAATTTTGGACGGATATTAATTTTAAAGCGCGGAATTTATTTTTGAGAACGAATTTGGGTCTCGTTATAATTATCCAGCAGGAAAACGACGATATTAATATTACAGTTGTAACTGATCGGGTCGTTAAATACGAAGAAGGAGACAGCATATTCTTCTTTACGAAACACAATATTGTTTTCCCGGAACAAAAATATTCTCACAAAAACACCACACTCTCTTTCACAAAACACAACCTCACTTTTACAAAACACAAAATGTTCTAAACATTCTTTTTGTTTTAACAGTCCCAACGTATCATTTTTTTTTGGTATTTCCAGAGTTCGGCCCTTATTTTCTCTATACAAACATAACACAGAAATCTTAATCTCTCTGCAAAACCAAAACCCACAGGCTATTCTTTTTTTCTTCTTCTCTGCACACAGAACATAACCAAGGTAGTTTTCATTTTTTTTTTCTTCTGTTAATTGTTTCTTTCTCGTTTCCGTTTTGTAGAATCGGGTAGGCTCGATTAGTACATGTAATTGGGTTGTTTGTTGACTGTGTTGATATCGATTGGTGGTTGAAATCGGATTAAGGAGGATGAGTGTTGTTGTTGTTGTCGAAGAAGAGAAAAGGGGGAAGTGAGGGGTTGTATGGTGGTGTCGCGGTGAAAGGGGGAGCAGTTTGTGGTTGAATCGGTTGTAATGGGTGTTGCCGTGTGGTGTAATCGGAGAAGGAGGATGATTGTAGTCGGTGGTGTGGTCGAGATGAGAACAGAGAAAGAGAGGGAGGTACGAGGGAGAGAGTGAAGAGAGTTTGAGGGGAGTAAGAAGAACGAGAGATGGAGAGTCGGAGATGGGGGAAAACAGAGTAGGGGTGGAGGGAGAGTGAGTCGACTCGGCTCATACCGAGTTAGAGAGAGAGAGAGAGAGAGAGAGAGAGAGAGAGAGATTGTGAGAGAGATAGTGAAGCAGAGAGATTTCGAGAGGGAGAGTGAGGCAGAGAGATTTCGGGGGAGTTTGATTTTTTTTATTGTTTGTTTTTATTTTTTATTATTTTATTATTTTATTGATGATTATTGGACTCATTATAATTTTTGACCCATAAAATAATAAAATAAATGGTTGAATGTTTTAAAATTGATTTTAATAATTGTTTTATTATTATAAAATGGTGAGAAATAAAATAGGAGTAATTTATAATAAAATTAGAATTTAGTGTAAAATGAGTCATTTTATTTTGAGAATAAAACAGGACCTATTTAAATGTGATTCGAGTGATTAAATAATTAGCAATTATTTAAGTCATAATTAGAGACTTAATGATTCGCTAATAAAAAGGAGTTATAAAATTTTAATATTATTAAAATTGTGAGAATAAAAAGAGTTTAATAAAATGGTAAAATTAAGTAATTAATTAAATAAGAATAATTTGTGATTTTTGGACGAAAATTAGAGATTTATGAATTTGTCGATAAAAGAGGAATAAATGTGAATAAATAGGACTAAAAAGCTATATAATTTTAGGAGATTTATATTTATCGTTTCCGGTTTATTTTAATTAACCGGATCGGACCAGATTATCTAGAGGCTAAAATTGGATTATTATATCATTACGAGATTTAAAAATGGATTATTCCCGTTATAATCGGTAACCCATATTTTCGTTTTAAAGTGGGATTTACGGATATTAAAATAGTATATATTTTCTAGATTTGATTCCTGAGTTCGAAGAGAGATTTATTTATCCGGGAATTATTTTCCGTTAATTATCGTAGAGATTTTTGAGAGATATTTTATTATTATATTTAAATATTATATTATCGGATCAGGGATACTTTCTTTTGACGAATCGCTCACGTATTTTTGGTTGCCATTTTTAGAGAATATTTCCCGAGCCGTAGATCGAAGCCAAGTTCACGGGTAGAGTATAAATTTTATCTGCATTCATTTGCACTTCGAGATCGAGGCAAGTTCCTTCCTACCCTAACTCTTAGAGACTTGTATTTCTGTTCGTATTATTTCATTCGTTAATTATTTTTGAGCTATCAATTATGAGATTTATCTGTGGTTCCTTATGATGCAATAATCTTTATTTTCTCGTCGCGATATTTTGCTACTGTTAAAGTTACCTTACTTGCGAATTATATCCCTTATAAGCGCAGTATCAATTTCTTTGCTATCGGGTCGATCTCATTAATTCGAGACGACTATTATTATGATTCAGTGAAACTAATCTCACTCGTTCGAGATAGTTACATTTATTCTTTTCAGCCGAACTTATTGTACAAATTCGACAATAGTTATTGATTATCTTTTGGTTGGTTCATCTCTCGAATCAACAAATAAGAGTTATAAAAATTAGGATCGTTAGAGTTTTACTCGTTGATCAAGTGAAAAATATTCTATTTAAACGTTCATCAATTATGGGCATTATAAATATTCGAAAAGTACTACTTGTACAGTACGACTCCCAATTACTTCATTTTAAGACTATCCTCAACATTTCGAGATGGTTGACTTTATTGTTGAGGGTTGTCATCTCGTTCATGTCAACCAATAAAATATTATTATTGAGAATTTACCTCCGTCCATTGTTCGGATTGGTGGGACAATTGAGTCAGGCTGGCAGTCCGCCAGATTTATAATTACTTTCCTGGAAATGTTATCTTATTTTATCTGTTCAACAAATATTCGGAAATTCTGTATTTTACTGGTCAAATTTGGGAAAGAGGTCCATTTTAGAGAAAGAGAGACTTGTGTACCGTTATGTGGACACGAGATATATTGGCACTATGCTGCCAGGGTTTAATTAATAACCCCTATGATGCTAGCATTCATACATATATACATTATATTGTTGATAACGTATTTTAGCCGTGATCGGGCGAAGTGCGATATCATTGGAGGACGGTATTCCCGGTCGGATAATTGATCGCCCCACCGAGATACCGAGAGGTGGAAGACCAGTTTATTCTTAAATCATGAGTCACCAAAGTTAGATCAATTGAGTCTTTCGAGTATTCTGTTTCGAGATGAGTATTGAGTCAATGCCAGATTGTGCTATCCGATTTTAAAATTTCGAGTATTTCTTTTGGTGAATCTTTTTATATTTATTTACCGAGCAAGGAGAGAACTTGCTGAGCACCATAGTTGCTCATTCTTGCTTTACAACATTTTATCCAGCTGTCAAGATGGAAATAGGCGAGACGTCCAGCCAGGGATCCAGAGGAAAGGGAAAAGCTCCAGGCTATGCTGACAAGAACTAGATTATCCAGCTGGAACCTTGATATTTATACTTTTGTGAACGTTTGTAAGATATTATCCTAAGATGTACTAAGTCGTATTGTAATACTTTGTGAGACCGATCTTGGATCTGTGGAGTGGGACACTTATGCTCCGTTGCATTAAATATTTTGCTTTATTATTGCGTTAACGTGTGCTGCAGGATATTGAGACAATGTGACGACCCGGATCCCCAGTCCGGGCGGATCTGGGGGCGTTACATATTTACACTGAGAATGTGAGTTATGTAATACGAAATAAATTATTGTGTTGAGTTATTTAAGCACTATGATCAAGTGCTAGTCGAGTTTGTCCATAGGTCTGCGAATGAAGTAGCTCATAGATTGGCAAGGGTTACTTATTCTATGTCAGGCATCCATGAGTGGGTTGATACCGCTCCGGAATTTATTTCTGATGTATTGATCATTGATTCAATTTAATAAAAGCAAGTACGTTTATTTCAAAAAAAAATTATTAGATAGCACATTTAATTTATTATCAAATATAATTTTTAAATTTACAAAATTATAAATTATTAATGTATAATTTATGGGTCCTACTTTTTGAGAGACGGTAGAAATATTATTAAATATTATCCTAAAATATTTTCCATCATATCTTCAAATTATAATTTAAGTTTTAATTTAATTTTGCATGTACTACAAAGACTTAACAATTTTTTTTTTGCTAATTCAAAAACTCAACATTTTTATAGTAGTTAAATATTGTCGCCATAAAAAATTAAAATTTTTTTTGACGAAAAAAATTAAAATTTTTTAACATCTGGACATTCGAATTGTTTATTCTCTCTTACAAATGGAAAAAGAAATAATACATTTAATTGCTCCAAAATTTATGGATTTTGCTATGAATTGCTAAATTTAAATTAAAGAGAACTATGACACACACATTGGCCCGTGATCACAATTTTATAAGTTACATTGAAGACAGTTTCCTAATTCTTTGCAAAGTAGAGACCAAACTCAGTTCTGTCAATTGTTTCCAGATTATGAAGACTTTTTTGAGTTCAATTTAAGCTTGAAACCACTTATGTATTTGACTATACCCATAGCAAATACAAAACTTGAGACTAAAAGAATATACTCCTATTACACTACACGACTCTCCCAGTATTAGTTGGCATCAATTCGAGGTGCTTCACTGAGGTGCTTCACAGTAAAAAAACTCAATCCTAACCTGATGTTTGGGTCAACAATCAAGATGACTACTAATATATTTAAAGAATTATCTAAATTCTTAATTTTTCTTTTAAATATATTACAAAAAATTGCAAATAAGGTTGCAACTTGAGATTTTCCAAAAATATTAAACCTTTCCACAAATATATATATTTTAATAAAATATTTTATGAATTTTAGGATCTAATTTAAGATACATTTAGACGTTTAATCTCCGATTAATCCTCTATAAGGTAACTAATCGATTCGATATTTAAAATCCGATTTAAATAGACTATTTACAACATCAAAAAATGCAAAATGTAGTATTTACAACATTGTTCAAATCCAGCTTCATCGACAATATTTCAGTACATAACTTGGATTGAGTATATTTCACTTGCTCAGCTACCAACGTAGCCAACTCTCTTACTAAACTTTGTACTTGACTTTTACAATTTTACAACAAATTACACACATTGCATGCATAAGGACAGTGGAGAACATTATTACATTTATCGAACAACCTCAACGTCTGTAGTAATGAGAAAGTTAAGATTGGAAAGGGAACTGTAAATGTTGAATTTATGTTGGCGTTAAAGGGCTTCCGTCTGTTTATATAAAATTAGTGAACAATTTTGCCTCTACATATTTCTCTACTTTCCCAAGTTCTTACTTGCGCAATTGTTTAATATGGATATCACCACTGAAGAAATTGAAATGAACATCATACCCCTCAACTGGCAGTCATCTTATGACAACGGATTAGGCAAAGAATGGGATGACTTTCTGAAGAATAATAGCTTTGTTACTGGACAAAAACTACAATTTAAATATGTAACTGGACCTAAAATAGGATTCAAAGTATCAATTATGTGAATGTTACCACATAGACTTGCTTTCAAGTTTAATATTTTGCTCTTTAATCTTTCTATACACACTTTCTTGTATAAACCTTAAAATGAAATATTCATCAATTCCAAGTAAACAAACAATATACTTCTCGCAATCAATACACAAAGAGACAGTATTAGCATTCCTTCTATCATCCTTAACATTCCTTTCTATTTTCCGTTACAACCTGCAATTAAATTATCAATCACAGCGTTAAAGTATTAGCAAGCATAATCAATAACACTTAATAAGCTGCCAATTTCAAAAGACAAAGAATGTTCAGAAAGAATCACACCTTGGAAAAATGAGCAACATAGTTCTCCAAAAACAATTCGCATGAAGAAAGAAAAAGACAGGAAATGCTTGGTAAGTGTTATTAAGTGTAAGTAACTGTGATATCTGAATTCTCTTCTCATGACATCATGACCATGTTTCACAAACCCAGATCTGCAAGTGGAATAAAACAATATTTGTAAGAACATTCATCAAAAAATTACAAAGCAAGAAACATATTGAAATCCGAAAAAAAGACAACAAAAAACTTCCTACATAAAACATAACCTACAAAACAAAACAATCACATAATTAGCTAAACGTAACAAATATAAATTGGCACATTGAAAACAAAAGAGTAAACAAACGTAAGAAGAAAGAAAGAGAGAGAGAGGGAGAGAGAGAACAAACCTTTTCAAATTTGAAATTGAAAACATAATGATAGAAATTTGACAGGGCTGGGGGTAAGAGCACATGGGAACTTAAATTTAATATTTCTTTACATGCAAGTGGATGCAGATATCAAAGCAAGAGGCATGTCTTGCAACATTTGAACATATTATACAGGTATAATACCTGTATTGTCATATATTATACGTACATATTTGTAGTAATACGTACATTTATACTGGAATACATACTTTTCTACCGGTAAAAGCAGTAGTATAGGAAAAAAGTGAGGGATAGAAAGGTAAAATCAATCACATTTAGTCATCAGGAATTATAATTTATATAGATATAGATATTAACGCTTGAAAGACTCCCAAAAAATAAGGCATATAATTCCGTCAAAAAAAACCGTTGATAAAATTATTTATAGGAAAAAAGAAAAAATAAAGCTGTTATTTATACACATCCATATCGTGTGTACGTAGGGATGACAAACGGGTTGATCGATTCGAGTTTTGTGAAAACCAGATCCGGATCTAAATATGTATATTGGACCCAGATCCAGAGCCGATTGAAACCCAAATTCCTACATCCAGACCCAATCCGTCGGATTTCGATTCGTTTTGGGTTTTAATCGGATCTTTATTTATTTATCAATTTTTTTCAACAATTTTTTTGTAGCAATAATTAATCAACTAGAACAATATATTTAATCAAATGTCAAGGAAAATGTAAATTCTAAATAAGCGCATGCAGCATCCAAATATATATAATTAAAAGATGAATAGTAAAAATATGTTTCTCAATTTGTAACATTTATATGTCACAAACTGACTTGAATGCTTTATAACATGAATTTTTTATAATTTATGAACAAACAAATAATATTGTTGACGAGATTACGAGAAACTACTATATAGTAACTTTAAGTTAAATGGGTCTTAAATTAATAGCATTAAAATAATTAGACTATTAAAACATTAATAATTAAAAATATATTATATATATACACTATATTATACACAAATATATATATATATATATATATATATATGCCTTTGCTCCATATAGAACACTCTTATATAACAAACAACAAAGAACACCTTTGATCTATTAGATCCTTAGGCCCCGCCAGGGGCACCTAATACAAAAAGTTGTTATTTTTTTTACCCCCTATCAAGTCTGCAAAAAAAAAAGTGAAAATTACTGTTCATTGATGACGTCATTGATGACGTCATCAATGAACAGTAAATTTTCATTTTTTTTTTGCTGGTTTGCTAGAGGGTAAAAAAATAACAACTTTTTGTATTGGGTGCTATGACAGAACTCTTAAATTATATTAGATATGAGGTGTTCTTTATTGTTTGTTATATAAGGTATTTGCTATGGAGTGCAACTCTCTCTCTCTCTCTCTCTATATATATATATATATATATATATATATATATATATATATATATATATATATATACATCGGATCCGGATTTGGTACGGGTTCAGTTCAATTTTCGGGTTTCGGGTCCGGTTCGATTCGATTAACACCAAACCCAAACCAAAATTTATCCGGGTTTAAAAATAAATCTCAAACCGAGATCCAAATCCAAAATTTTGGATCCGGTTAGACGCAATCGGATCGGAACGGGCCGGGTATCCATCGGGTCGGGGCAAATTGTCATCCCTTTGTGTACGCCGGCTTTTGGAAATGCATTTTTTTTTTGGAAATGCTTTTTTTTTTGTCCAAAATTTAAGATTTTATGAAAAACATATAAACATATACTACCAAACCTGCCTTTAGAGACTGCTTCCGGTAACACTCCTTCATGATTTCGAGCTAGCACAGAATAGCTGTATGAACCTGACTCTTCAAAAATCGCAGCGTCAACGTTGACCTTAACGGTACCTTCCGGTGGGCACTCCCAGTACTCATTGTCGTCCTTTCGAGGCAAAAACCCGAGAGAAAAATCGAACGACCTGTCCTGAGCACTCCATTTGCTAAGGAAAGATTTTGCTGACCTACAAACTTCTGCAGACTCCATTCCACCCTGATTCCATACTATTGTTGGAGTTTAATTCTATATTCATATGTTTAGTTATTTATTTAGATATTTATTTGTTTTTCAGTTTAGTATTCTTAGCTGTATGTACGTGACATGTGCGTGTAAGTAGCAGTTTGAAATGGTCTAGAGAGTTTTTAGGAAGTTATGGGTAGTGGAAGTAATGTAGGAGTCCAGTAAACTAGTAGTTAGTTGCTATTTTCTCTCTAGCCACCTTGTGTCTGTGGCTATTTAATCTGATGTACTCCAGTTTAATATATAAGAAAACAGAAGTAATACAATGTAGTTTGTGTTTGTTTTCTCCGTTTATACAGTCAGCTATCTATATTGTGTGTGTTCAAATATAGTGTGTATGTTAAGTAAAGCCCAGGCCCAGTTTTAAAACCTACACTTGGTATCAGAGCATCAGGTGGTTCCATCTTCAAGTGAGGCCGTGGTTCAGATGGACTTGGCCTCACCTGGCAGGTGATTGTAAGGTAGCTACAGCAGTTTCTGGAGGAGCCAGCTGCAGCTGTTTCTGTGGTTGGGGTGCAGTTTCTAGGCAGCTTGGTGCGCCTGGTCTGTGTATGTTGAGCGTTCAAAGTCAAGTGAACGTTTCATTGTCGGAAGAATTGCGACATCAGTGTGCTCAAGGAGGGGATGCAGAAAAAGGCGGCCGTGTCCAGTTTGGTTGCGGCGGGTTATCCCAGACGGATGAAGATTGGCGATAAGATCGATAAGGAGGGTGTTTCTAATGTAAAAGCATTGTGTCGGTTTTGCTTTAATGATGAACCAACATTATTATGACAGAAATAAGATGGCCAGATAGGCAAAGAAGATGTGCCAGACGGGTAAATAAGAAGAGCCAAACGGGCTAAGTTGAAAGCCATACGGGCTAGGTTGAAAGCCATACGGGCTCAGTTCAATAGCCATACGGGCTTGTGAATAATAGCCATAAGGGCTGTGAAATGGATGCCATATGGGCAGGAAATAAATTGTCAGACGGGTAAACAAGGAAGCCAAAAGGAGCTGTGATCAGTGGTGCCATATGGGCACAGAAAGGCCACACGGGCTGGATCAATGTATTTGCCATAAGGGCATGTAGAAGCTGTTTCAGTTCGAGGCATGCCATACGGGTAGCTGAAGAATTGATAGATGAATATAGAATTAAGGGGGAGATTGTTGGAGTTTAATTCTATATTCATATGTTTAGTTATTTATTTAGATATTTATTTGTTTTTCAGTTTAGTATTCTTAGCTGTATGTACGTGACATGTGCGTGTAAGTAGCAGTTTGAAATGGTCTAGAGAGTTTTTAGGAAGTTATGGGTAGTGGAAGTAATGTAGGAGTCCAGTAAGCTAGTAGTTAGTTGCTATTTTCTCTCTAGCCACCTTGTGTCTGTGGCTATTTAATCTGATGTACTCCAGTTTAATATATAAGAAAACAGAAGTAATACAATGTAGTTTGTGTTTGTTTTCTCCGTTTATACAGTCAGCTATCTATATTGTGTGTGTTCAAATATAGTGTGTATGTTAAGTAAAGCCCAGGCCCAGTTTTAAAACCTACAACTATATCATTTCTACTTTTCCATAACAATCAGCAGACCATAACTATATCTTCCACTTCCCTTCTTTTATACCTCTGAAAAGTGAAAAGCTATGAACAGCCAGTCTGAAAAACTGGCAGCATCCTCTACATCAGACATGTATCCCGCCCTACTCCAACTTAATCTAGCAAACTAACACATTACCAGAACATGAAGCACACTTTCTGGATTATTGTTACAAACCGGACACAAAATGTTAACTGAAACTTTCTTAACAACCAATTCATCATTCGTGGGCAAACATTTGGACAGCGCCCTCCACACAAAATGTTTTACTTTTAGTTGCACTTTTAAATTCCATACTTGCTTCCACATACTCGAATTGTTCAGAGACGTGTTGTCATTAACTGTTTGCATTGCCGAATAAGCGCTCTTAACTGTACACATCACCATCTTTTCTTTATTCCAAAACCATAAATCATTGTCAGTATCACTGAGTGGAATCGAAAGGATCAACCTGGCATCTCTCTCCACAAAAATATCCTTAACTAAATCAGCATCCCACTCATTTTGTCCCGGGATTAACAAAGCATCCACCTTACAATCATTCAAAGCTGGGTGTTTAGTGTGCACATATGGGTCTGTATTAGGATAGTGGCTCTACAAATAGGAAGCAGGAGGCTTTAGAAATAGGAAACAGGATGGTAGATAGGCATGCAATCTTGTGTATTAATGATTTAAGCATGCTTAATTAACAACGCTCTATCCTCGACCTTTGATACCACTCCACCTCCCGTATTAAAGAGGTCGAGAATTCGATTCTAGTGGAAGTGCGTATGTGTTTAATTATCAAAAAATTAACAATGTTGTTAATTTTAAAATTTTTTGAAAAATCTTTCAAAGGTATGCATGCAATTACTGTATCAAAATTTAAGATAAATAGGATATGTTTATAGACATACTCCTACTAATTTTTAAGACTTTTATTGTACACCCAAATTGTACTAGTACTAGTACCATCTTGTATACACAGTTGCACCGGCAGCACTACAATGCCTCAGTCCATCTGGATATTGGTGGACTATAAGAAGTATATTAAATTACTAGTCTACAATTTAATTCAACCCACATGTCTTTTCTCTTCACAAATTAATTTCTGGAATTGACACTACAAAAAATATTAAAAATTGGCAGGCATGGGAAAAATATTAAATTTAATAAATAAATAATTTCAGTAAATGGATAAAATTTTTATATCTCGACTTTTACTGTACTAGTACAATTTTGTATAAGATTCCAATCCTCTTTCTTTTTTTATATTCGTAGAAGGTTCTTTCTGAATTTTAACGAAAGGATTTTTCTTCGATTTTAAAAAAAGGACAGATTTTTACTTCTTTTCGTATAATATTCTTGTAATAGAAAAATAACAGAAAAGAAAAAAAAAGAAGTCAATAAACTTATTGAATTAACTTCTTATTAATATATTGTTTCATCGATAGGGCTCGTTTGGCTTAGCTTAAAATAAATAACTTATAGCTTAAAGTGATAAGTGTCATATAAGTGATAAGTAGATCAGAGCTTACAATTCAGTAAAGTGTTTGGTAAATCAGAACTTATAAATCAAAATCAGTAGAGTGTTTGATGTTGAAGTATATTGTTCCACATCACATTAGCTGTCATTCGGTTATAACAAACTCTTGTGTAGCTCCTGTATATAAGTAGTTGATAGTTATTTTAGTTTGTAATTTTCACAATGTAGTTCCTCAGCTCTCTCTCTCTCTCTCTCTCTCTCTCTCTCTCTCTCTCTCTTCAGAGTTTGTTCTACACTCCATTAATGGAGCTTGTTCTGTAAATACGTGATGTAATCTTGATTCAATAAAGAAGAGTTTATTGTTCTATTTCTTTCAATCTTACTTCGTAACATGGTATCAGAGCCGAGAATCGATCTTTCGACGTTGTTGTTGATCTCTCGATGCTGCGTTTCATCTATCGGACTCATTCAAGTCTCAATCTACGATTCGTAGTTTGTGATCTCATCTTGATCTTCTTCGCAGTTTGCAATTGTAAGAACCCTAATTTTTGTAATATTTTTTTATATATAATATCATATGACATTGTCAATTTGGAACCTTTTGAGTCACCCATGTTTTTTAATGGAATGGATTATCTGAGAAAATTATGTTGTTACATTCACTATGTAAGAAAAGGGGAAGATTGCTGAAGGCAAGAGTCTTATTGCTAGTAAGATTTATAAAACTTGGGATTTGAGAGTTATTAGAGTATTAAAAGATTTTAAGGGATTATGACAAGGAGTTATGGATATTCGAGGAATTTACACAATTAAGTACTTAAGGAATTATGAGGGAAATCTCTACGCAATAAGATATTATTACGAGGAATTAATTAAGATACGATATGAATTAAAGATTAAGTGACAAGCATTGGTGGAGGAATAATAATACAAGGAAGGATATTACATGCAAGTCTCATGACACTAGATTGTTAGAAAAGCAAACTAGAAAATGCAAAAGCAACCAATGAATAGTAATTAGTTGGTGCATTATTCTAGGAGACAAAGGAGTATGGTGTATGCCTAGTCTACTACCTAGGGTGTCAACATGTGATACACTACCAATACATATCAATACATAACACAATAATACATATCATAACACATTACCCAACCAAAACAACTGACCCCCCCTTTTGTTCAAGAACTCTCGGCCCAAGCTCTCAAGGGAGGAAGAAGAAGAATTTTCTTCAACTTCCCCTCACTTACAAATCAAGGCAAAAAATCCTAGGTCTCCTATACACTATAAAGAAGGTATGCTATGAATTTCACACCATTTTATCCATCCAATCTTGAGATATTAATTGTTAAAGATAAAGAGAATAGTAACCAAGTGTGTTTATCTTTTAGATCTTGAAGGATTAAGGGTTGTAGGAGCTCATCTAAGTGTTCTTGAGACTTGTAAAGCTTACCCAAGGCTCCTAGATACTCAAGAAGGTATAAAACTCTAACCCTTCTTGGTTATGAATTATCTATGGTGTATAATGATAGATCCATGGATGTTAGTGTGAATCTTGGACATATAAGTCATGGATGATGTAGATCTTGAGTTTAAATGTTGTGGTTGTGATTTTTAAGCTTGTGGTTAGTGTATGTAACTCCATGTGTGCTAGAGAGTATGATCTTGGTGGTTTAGATGATGGTTGTGATGTTTATATGGGATTCTTGAATGGTTAAGTGGGAAAAACATGTTGTGTAAATTTTCCAGGAACTTGTACTGTCTTGTAGGAGGGTTTTGAACCCCTAAACCTTGTCCCCTGAAGTCCTGATATATATTGTTGGAAAGGTATTTGAATGTAGTTTCCATAAATATTAGGTTCATGACTAGGTGATGTATAGATTTTGAGTTATGGCCTGAGAAGTGAAAAGTGTTTCTGGAATCCGAACTGCACTAAATGGTCCACTAGTGAACCTTGTTTAAACCCCTAAAAATTTATGTAGGATCATGGAAAAATTAGGGGAGCTAGTAAATGCAGTGGTGAAGGCTAACCAAAAAGAAATTGATTAAAATATGTATTTTTCAATTTTATAAAAATGTTGGAGTAAAATCCGTGCAAGTGAAAAACCAATTAGGAGATTAGTGTAAAGTAGTTTTAAGAGTATTCACTTGAGTTTCGAGTTTGAGGAATAGATTTGAGTCGAATGGGTAACGAATGTGATAATGTGATGACATGGTCATATAGGAGGGTTAGTGGGTCAAATGGTGGAGTCGCTAAGATGACCTTGTATTCTTTAAAACATTATGATTAAGTGGTGTTGCTAAGATACTAACGAGCGAATATTGGATATTTATAGATTGTCGCTCCACTCCACGAGCCCAACCACCCCAACCTTCCCAAGGCAAGTTTTCCAACCCTAAGCATTTATTTTCAAGATATTATGTTCCTGATTCTACCTATGCAAGTTTACTTTTCAAAACTTACATATATAAGGACTTTCACCGTTGTGTTTGTAGTTTTCAATCGTATCATATGTTTATACTTATTGAAGTAATGATGAAATTTGAGGTATATGCATATGTATGCTTGCACCCCCTTGAACTTAGAATGAAATGTTTTCTCGGACAACGACTCTAGCAATAGAGGTCGTAGCGGTCCAAATATACCATTGACTGGGGAGCGGTATATTATTATATCGTGATTAAATTGCGAAAACCCGAAGGGTCATTCGAGAAGTATCGTATACTTAAGTATTTATTTTTATATCATCATAAATACTCAAAAATACCTATCTTGGATTAAAAGCTATTTAATTAGATAATTATTTTATTAATTATTAATATTAAATCTTAAAATATCATTTATTAATTATTGTTCATTATTTTAAAGGCAAAGCTAATCCAAGATACCTTTAGCACTTTCAAACTCGAACTCTTTCGAACTCAAAACATTTTCGAAAACCCCCGGTCAGGTTTTGCTTCTTGTATGATTTCAAGAATTATCGGTCGACTGATGTCGGACCTCAACTACTCCGTTTTCATTCAAAAACCAAGTTTTAAAAGAAAAAGAAAAAGGGACTCTGGCAGGTGTGGGAATCGTTGACGAACGATTCCCGGGATGTGTAAGCGGCCGTGAGCCAGGCGGTCCATCAATTATTATTCCGGCCCAGGTGTTGCCGAAGGATGATTACGGATGTAGTTTTCATCGAGGGTGATTACGGATGTAGTTTTCACCCGGGGATAGTTACGGATGTAGTTTCTATCCTTCTACCGGTAGAGAAGACCCGCGGATTATTGGACTTGGATGTGGCGACTGATCATCGTCAATCCTTGTCAGGTTTTTATGTTTTCTTCCAGTCCCATCCTCCACTTTGGAAAAATACTCAAACATTGCTTCTTGGGCTTAAGTGCCAAGTTGCCGATAGTGTGGCTTTTGATAAGAAAAATATTGACATCGTGCAGTATCTAGTACTGCAAGATTTTCTAAAAAGATTGGCACGTGTTAGTGCCCTCTTGCAATTATTTCAAAGAATGAAATGTTTTTGAATGAGAAACCTTCTAAGCTAATGGAAGGAAAGAGGTTTGCAAAGATGTATTCCCTGTACAGTATGTTAACCGTAGAGTGTTTTGCCGAAAATGATATACTCATATGTATATATTTTCAAACTTGTGATATATTGAAATAGGAACCTTATAAAGGGTTCATATGTTATTCTTAAAGCTCTTTAGTGAGTATAGATGTTTTATTCAAACTCGGACATATATATTGTCCAATTATGTTTTGAAATCTGAGATATATACCCATATAGTTGGGAATGTTTTCGAAATAAACCACATTAATATTTTTCAAAATGGTGAACTTGCTGATTTTATAAAAACTTTTCAGAAAGAGAAGAATTTGATCGGTTAACTCCGCACCAGCAGAAGAGGAGTAGAAGATTTACCCCTGAGATGATTTAGTTCCTGATAAATACTACAGAGTAAGTCTGATAGGTTTTCAACTGTAATAGCAAGACTTGTCTTCAAGTGTAGTTGTATAAATGGAAGTGCGCAAGATTCTAGATTGTACAGATGAATTGTAATATTTAGTGTTACTTTTGATTATCGTTTCTGAGGCTCTAACTTGTTTGTGCTTAAGATTGAGGTCTGGATGGATGTATTGTTGAGTTGTAAAGTTAATACAGGTATGATATGGTTGGATAGTGATGTGACGACCTGAATCTTTGACCTCGGATTTAGGGGTGTCACAGCAATTTCCATTACTTGTTCTTAACAGTTTGTTTTCGATATTGTTGCTCTCTTATTCTTATATGTTTGCGTTTCGAGATTATTTTTCGATCTGTTCTTTAAATCTCTACATCATATCTACATTGTAGTTACAGTTGTGTTGAAACAAAATTGAAGTGGAGTGGAGTATGGTTAGAGGTTTGTTTAAGAAGCAGTTATTATTTTGTACACAAGCTGTGTTTGATATTTTGCCTGACCTAAAATGTTAGGTTCAGTTTCAACGCTTGATGATTTGGTTGTTTTTGGAGTAGATGATCAAAGTGAAGTTATTTTATTTGGTGAGCATTTTGTTTGTGCCACATCTTTGTTGCATTTGGCATTTATTTTTTCTAAACTCCTTAGTGAGTTCTGATTCTAAGCTCCATGGTGAGTTCTAAGCCTACTTTGTAGGTTCCTAAACTGAATTCTGAAATTGATGATTGCTTTGTGATCATTTTTCTGATATGGCCGTTCGAGTTAATCTTGTGACTCTGCGAGGTCAGAATTTATGATATGTTTTTTGGCCGTTCGAGTTTGTTTTACGACTCTGTGAGGTCTTCATTATTTCTGATTTTGTCCCCTTTAGTGGCAGTTTCTCCCATTGTGGGTTTATTTGGCTTGTCTCCTTTGTGAGCTTGCTTTGTGATTTGGTTTGTGGGTTGTTAGGTCCAAAATAGTTTGTAGAAGGGGGGTTGAATACAAACTATGTCGTTTAATCGAATTTTCTCTTTTCTTAAAATATTAAATCAAGAACAAATTGATGCGGAATAAAACGAATACCGATATTCAAGTTAAATATAAAATTTATATTAACTTGATGGGGTGTGTCTAAATACACGGGTACAAATTACAATGGTTTGATGACCAACTAATTATTACAAATTCTATAGAAAATTCAACATGAACTTTTCTATATTTGTAATAAAAAGATCGAATGCTAAAAAGCAATTCGAGAGATAAGTTCTAGGGAACTTAATCCGCTAGATAGTTCCAATAGTACAAGTAAACTATTTCTATCGGTTTAGATTTAACAATACAATCCATAAATAATTTACAGGAATTTATTTGAAGCTCAGAACTCTCTTGGTCTCTCTTTCTCTCTCGGCTCTGTCTGTTTTTGGAGAGGAGTGAAGATATGAAGATGTATGTCTCTTGTTTTTGGCTGCTGGCTTCTGTCTGTTTTTATAGCACAGCCATAGTCATATTGCTTTGTTTCAACTGATATAACAATCAGTTACCAATAATATGACATTCGGTATGTATATCCACTGCAAGTAATATGACAGTCTCTTCCAATATAACTTTCGGTATGACTATCCTTAATACTTGATATGACAGTCTGTTGAACTAGATATGACAATCCATCCCAATATAACTTTCAGTATAACTATCTCTTTGAACGAGATATGACTATCCAGTTGAGATAATATGACTGTCCAATCCAACATCTTGATATGACTATTCTCTTGAACTGAATATGACAATCAATTTTTCCTTTTGCTGGATATAACTTTCGGTATGACTTGCAACTTTCCTGAACAACAATCTGATTCATTTTCATTTCATCACCTGGCCACCTTTTAACTAATTAAGAGATGCTTCGTTGAAATGCTTTTTACCCCGCACAGCTTATTATCTTTAATTAATAAATAATTAATATAATTCAGGAATTATAAAAATAAATATCTAATATTATTAGATATTTATAAATATAATTTTCTAATTAAATAAAATATTTATTAATATAAATAAATCCTTAAGTTCCAAGCTGCGGTCTCCTGAGGGTCTGGAACAGGACTCCTTTTGCTTAACAAAAAATATATCAATTCCAACCGGGGTTCCAGCTTTAAGAATATATCACTTTCCATATTCTAGTGATAATTCTATTTTCTCATAACCCGTCCAGGTGTAAGCTACGGTCTCTTGAGGATGTGAAACCGGACTCTTTTTACTTAACAAAAAATACAACAATTCTAACCGGGGTTTCAGCATTGAGAATATATCACTTTGCATTTCTTTGTGATAAATCTTTTTCCTCACAGCCAGTCCACTTGATAGTAAAATCCTTGTGATTAATTAATTTAGCACTTCTGTTGCTTGCACAATGATTCTTTCACATACCAGTCTTGATAGCTTGAACCACTGAAGTTAATGACGAACAACCACTGTTTAATGTTGACACTCGATGTACTGTCTGGTTCATGAGTGACTAACCGCAATGACTGTTCTTCATATATTGACTTTAAAACTATGGTTCATGTATCCCTTTTCTTCACTCTTTTTCAAACCTTTATAATCTGTATTCTGCCACTGTAGGAACCTCTTGTCACTATAAATAGAACCCACTATCTTGATTACTCCACTGATGCTTGATCAACTGAATGAACTTCTTCAAGTGTAGTATAACTCAAAACGGTAGATTGACTTTGTCTTCTTTCTTTTGACAGTTATGCAGTTGAGATCCCTGTGACAGTACATATACTATATACTATTACATTCTTGTTTAAGTAGAGTTGAATCCTTGAAATACAAATAGGCTACATTATATGCCTTTCAATCTCCCCCTATTTTTTTGTTAGAAAATAACAATCAAATACCTAGAGGATAACTCAACTACAAACAAGAAGAAGATAAAGCATTAAAAAACTATAGTAAATAATACATTAAAAAAATTCTGGTTTAGATATAACATTTCCAGAATCTCAGTAGATGAAATGATAAATGATTGTTCCTCTGGCAATGAACTGATCTTCATTAAGTAACTCATCTTCATTTCTTGACATATCTGCCTGATAACCCTTTACATCTAACATTGAACATTATCAGCAGATACTTGGAAATTCTTCAGTGGTAAATGTTAAATATAATTGTTGTGGTTAATATCAGTGTTTAAGTTTTACAGGGAAAAACAGAGTTTAACTTAAAACTGGAAGCAGTCAGAGTTTAGTTAAACTCTGACAGTTGGAAGCTCGACAGAGTCTGCTAAACGCTGATAAGAGGAAACAGCTAAACTCTGTTGAAGAGAAGCGTTTGTTGGTCAGTAACAGATTTATTGAAGATAATTATGGAAGCGATATCTTTGAAGATTAGATAGCTGTCAAAGAAGTCGTGCTGACTAGAAAGACGTGTAGCAATCGTAATTGATAATATTTGTATAGCTGATTTATAGGAGAATCAATTATCGATTGTACATAGTTGTATATCTTTATAAATACAGTTAGGTTAATCCTAGAAGGGTATCGTGTAACGCAATATCATTTCATTGTAACCTAAGCAGCTCTTTGTGATATTTTACATCACTGAGAGAGGAGTTAATTCCAAAATAGTTTTTAAAGTCTTTTAAGAACTTATTGTTATTCGCTCATGCTTAGTTGATTATAATTGTGTATTCGGCCTAACAATTGGTATAAGAGCCAATCTGTTAATTTAATACAGTTTAAGATCCACACACACACACAACTATAATCAATGGCAGAAATTCCTCCTCCAACAACAGGCTCTAGTGCTGAGAAGGCTCAACCTACAACTGTGAGCCGATATGAGACAATCAGGGTTCCTATTCTCAAGCCAGCAGAATACTCAACTTGGAAGGTGAAAATGGCTATGTTTCTGGAGGCTACAGATCCTAAATATTTTGACAGAATTTATGAAGGCCCTCATAAGCCTACAAAATTATCTATCGTTACTGCTGGACAGGAAGCTAAATCTATTCCAAAGGAGAAGAAAGATTTGACTCCTAAGGACATTTCATCCATTGCTAAGGATGCAAAGGTTAGACATCTGCTTCATAGTTCATTGGATAATGTTATGTCTAACAAAGTGATCAATTGTAAAACTGCAAAAGAGATCTGGGATGCCCTGGAGGTTAGATGTCAGGGAACTGCTGCAATCAAGATGAATAGAAGGAACATACTCACATAGGAGTATGAACACTTTGAGGCTAGATCTGAAGAATTAATGACAGAAACCTTTGACATATTCTATAAGCTACTCAATGATCTATCACTGGTTAATAAAGAATATGATCTAGAAGATTCAAATCTCAAGTTTCTTCTTTCTCTACCTGAAAAGTGGAATGTTAAGACAACCACTATTAGAGACAACTATGATCTGGCTCACACTGATATTGATGAGATCTATGGGTTGCTCAAGACTCATGAACTGGAAATGGAACAGAGAAGCAGAAGATCAGGCAGGAAGTCAAAGTCTGTTGCTCTAAGAGTTGAAGAAAGACCCTCAAAGAAGGAAGCATCAAGGAAGAAAGCAAAAGGAAATGCTTTGGTCATTCATTCTGAATGTGAGTCATCAAACTCTGATGTTGACTCAAACACAGATGGATCATCTGATTCTGAAGATGGTGAGGAAATGATGCAAATGGCTGCTTTGATGGTAAAGACCTTCAAGAAGATGGGATTCAAGAACTTCAAGAAGGGAAAGAGATTCTCCAAGAATGATTCAAAGTCTGACAGGAAGAATTTCAGCAAATCTGAGAGAAAGGATACCAAATCTGGGAAGAGTGACAAGTCTGAGATTCAATGCTACAAGTGTAAGGAGATGGGCCACTATGCTCCTGAGTGCAAGAAGGGTAAAACTTAGAAGGCACTCTTCACTAAAGGCAGAGATTGGGCAGACACCTCTGACTCAGATGAGGATGTGAACTATGCTCTCATGGCTACTACTGTTGATGAAGCTGAAGATTCTGAAAACAAGGTACCTCTGACTACCTATGCTTATAATACTGATGATATAACTGAGTTAAGAATCTATCATAAGGCTTTGCATATCAGTTATAGGGATCAGACTTTGAAGAATGAGATAATCAAATCTGAAAATTCTGAACTTAAAGTAAGAAATAAAATTGTTGAACAGAAACTTGAAAACATGCAACAAGTTTAGAAAGAAAGAGATGATGCTGTTTATGTAGAACAGGATTTGCTAGGAAAATATAAGCAACTTGAATCTGAGTTGAAGAAGGCAAATCACATAATTAAAACTTGGACTCATTCTGGAAAAGACACTCAAGAGGTTTTTCAGTCAGACATAGTTGGTTTAGGTTACTGTGAGGGAGATGAACTTAGGTTTCAAAACAAAGTCAAAATAATTCAGTAGGTAGAAATTAATTTCATTGAAAAATGCATTTTCTTCAAAAGATTCAAATCACCTTTGACAATTTGGAGGAATCTTCAACTAACAATCTTCTAAGAACCATTGGCTTAGAAAAAATTCAAAATATTTAAAATTCAAAAACTTCAAGGACTCGAAAATTTTTGAGAAATAAAAAATCTGAAAGTAAGTTCAAATTAATTAAAATTCGAAATTAGAGTCAAATTAATTAAGAATCGAAAAATCTCAAGAAATGATAATTTTTGAGAGTTAAAGAATCCGAAAATAAATTCAATTTAATTAAAATTTGAAATTATCAAGAATTAAAATTTTTTAGAATTAAACAATTTGAAAATAAATTCAAGTTGTTTAAAAATCAAAAATTCCAAGTATTAAAAACTTCAAGAATTAAAATTTTTGAAATTAAAGTCAAATTAATTAAAAATAAAAAATTTCAAGAAATGAAAATTTTTTAGAGTTAAAAAATCTGAAAATAAATCAAGTTAATTAAAATTCGAAATTATCAATAATTAAAATTTTGAGAATTAAACAATTTGATAATAAATTCAAGTTGTTTAAAAATCAAAATTTCCAAGAATTAATCATTTCAAGAATTAAAAAATTGAATATAAGTTCAAATTATTTAAAGATCAAAAATCTCAAAAATGAATATTTTTGAAGGTTAAAGAATTCGAAAATAGAGGAGTTGACTTTTTGGTCTAATACCGGATTTAATTTCTGTATGGGTCAACAAATTCGAAATCCAATTGGAGGACCACAAAAATACGGATCTTGATTTGTGCGTTAATCAAAAGGCTCTGATGCCAATTGTTAGGTCCAAAATAGTTTGTAGAAGGGGGGTTGAATACAAACTATGTCGTTTAATCGAATTTGCTCTTTTCTTAAAATATTAAATCAAGAACAAATTGATGCGAAATAAAACGAATACCGATATTCAAGTTAAATATAAAATTTATATTAACTTGATGGGGTGTGTCTAAATACACGGGTACAAATTACAATTGTTTGATGACCAACTAATTATTACAAATTCTATAGAAAATTCAACATGAACTTTTCTATATTTGTAATAAAAAGATCGAATGCTAAAAATCATTCCAGAGATAAGTTCTAGGGAACAAAATACGCTAGATAGTTCCAATAGTACAAGTAAACTATTTCTATCGGTTTAGATTTAACAGTACAATCCAGAAATAATTTACAAGAATTTATTTGAAGCTTAGAACTCTCTTGGTCTCTCTTTCTCTCTCGGCTCTGTCTGTTTTTGGAAAGGAGTGAAGATATGAAGATGTATGTCTCCTGTTTTTGGCTGCTGGCTTCTGTCTGTTTTTATAGCACAGCCATAGTCATATTGCTTTGTTTCAACTGATATAACAATCAGTTAACAATAATATGACATTCGGTATGACTATCCACTGCAAGTAATATGACAGTCTCTTCCAATATAACTTTCGGTATGACTCCTTAATACTTGATATGACAGTCTATTGAACTAGATATGACAATCCATCCCAATATAACTTTTGGTATAACTATCTCTTTGAACGAGATATGACTATCCAGTTGAGTTAATATGACTGTCCAATCCAACATCTTGATATGACTATTCTCTTGAACTGAATATGACAATCAATTTTTCCTTTTGTTGGATATAACTTTCGGTATGACTTGCAACTTTCCTGAACAACAATCTGATTCATTTTCATTTCATCACCTGGCCACCTTTTAAATAATTAAGATATGCTTCGTTGAAATGCTTTTTATCCCGCACAGCTTATTATCTTTAATTAATAAATAATTAATTTAATTCAGGAATTATAAAAATAAATATCTAATATTATTAGATATTTATAAATATAATTTTCTAATTAAATAAAATATTTATTAATATAAATAAATCCTTAAGTTCCAAGTTGCGGTCTCCTGAGGGTCTGGAACCGGACTCCTTTTGCTTAACAAAAAATATATCAATTCTAACCGGGGTTCCAGCTTTAAGAATATATCACTTTCCATATTCTAGTGATAATTCTATTTTCTCATAACCCGTCCAGGTGTAAGCTACGGTCTCTTGAGGATGTGAAACCGGACTCTTTTTGCTTAACAAAAAATACAACAATTCTAACCGGGGTTTCAACATTGAGAATATATCACTTTGCATTTCTTTGTGATAAATCTTTTTCCTCACAGCCAGTCCACTTGATAGTAAAATCCTTGTGATTAATTAATTTAGCACTTCTGTTGCTTGCACAATGATTCTTTCACATACCAGTCTTGATAGCTTGAACCACTGAAGTTAATGACGAACAACCACTGTTTAATGTTGACACTCGATGTACTTTCTGGTTCATGAGTGACTAACCGCAATGACTGTTCTTCATATATTGACTTTAAAACTGTGGTTCATGTCTCCCTTTTCTTCACTTTTTTTCAAACCTTTATAATCTGTATTCTGCCACTGTAGGAACCTCTTGTCACTATAAATAGAACCCACTATCTTGATTACTCCACTGATGCTTGATCAACTGAATGAACTTCTTCAAGTGTAGTATAACTTAAAACGGTAGATTGACTTTGTCTTCTTTCTTTTGACAGTTATGCAATTGAGATCCCTGTGACAGTACATATACTATTTACTATTATATTCTTGTTTAAGTTGAGTTGAATCCTCGAAATACAAATAGGCTACATCATATGCCTTTCAATCTCCCCTATTTGTTTGTTAGAAAATAACAATCAAATACCTAGAGGATAACTCAACTACAAACAAGAAGAAGATAAATCATTAAAGAACTATAGTAAATAATACATTAAAAAAAATTCTGGTTTAGATATAACATTTCCAGAATCTCAGTAGATGAAATGATAGATGATTGTTCCTCTGGCAATGAACTGATCTTCATTAAGTAACTCATCTTCATTTCTTGACATATCTGCCTGATAACCCTTTACATCTAACATTGAACATTATCAGCAGATACTTGGAAATTCTTCAGTGGTAAATGTTAAGTATAATTGATGTGGTTTATATTAGTGTTTAAGTTTTACCGGGAAAAACAGAGTTTAACTTGAAACTGGAAGCAATCAGAGTTTAGTTAAACTCTGACAGTTGGAAGCTCGACAGAGTCTGCTAAACGCTGACAAGAGGAAGCCGCTAAACTCTGTTGAAGAGAAGCGTTTGCTGGTCAGTAACAGATTTATTGAAGATAATTATGGAAGCGATATCTTTGAAGATTGGATAGCTGTCAAAGAAGTCGTGCTGACTAGAAAGACGTGTAGCAATCGTAATTGATAATATTTGTATAGCTGATTTATAGGAGAATCAATTATCGATTGTACATAGCTGTATATCTTTATTGGCAGCTTTTCCATCTACATAGCTGTATATCTTTATTGGCTGCTTTTCCATCAGAGTTTGCCAATAACTTTGCTTTTCTGATGGTCTCCTTTCTTTATTGGTTGTTGTATTGGCTAGTGTTATTGTTGGTTGCTGTATTGTTCTGATGGTCATTTAGCATTGATTAATGCAGAAAAGTGTGAAGAGGGTGAAAATGGTGATTTGGGTTACTAGGTACAGCTAAGGTCTTGATGTTGCGTGGTAAGTACGAGAAGGTTGTCAAAGAGAGAAGTGAAAAACCTGATGAAGAAGATTTGGCTAGTGATTCTGAGAAACTAATTTTCATGTTGTCTGAGAGAATTTGGTATCCGGAGTATGAGGTTTTTGGCTTTCCGGAAGGTAATGTTGTTCAAGAAGCACTGTTTCTGGATTTACGCAGGGGCTGAAAGATCAGGATCAAGAAGTGTTCGTATTTCCTAAGTCTACAAGTGAGCAAGAAGATGATATTGCTACAGTGGTGAATCTTAATCTTTGTAGCCTATCTGATGCGCCTTCTCTGGCTGATTTTATCAATTCCAATCGTAAGAACATGGGGCGTGTTAATGAAGCAAGTTTGAGGGATAAAGTCTTGAAGTTGCAGACTAGGTACAATAGAATTGTGGAAGAGAGAGGCAAGAATCTTACTGATGATGATTTTCCGACATACAATGAGCATATGATTTTTCAACTGTCAAGAAAAGTTTGGGGAAATGATCTGAGAGCTAATGTCTGGCCAGGAATCTAGTGCTATTCTGGAAGCTGATGTGTGATTTGGAAAGTTAATGATATTGATTACGAAATACAACCATATTGCTGTCAAATACAAACATGGTGTCAATACAAGTTGTTGTCAACACAAGAGTATAATGAATGGTTCAGTTTTAACACTTCATGATGCTGAGGCTAAGTTGGATCAACATGTCGAATTATGCAGCAAGTTTACAAATGAAGATACATGTTCAACTTCAAGTTGAAGGTTTCCAGATTCTTCCAACCTCCAACTTGAGGGGGGATGTTGAAGTATATAGTTCCACATCACATTAGCTGTCATTCGGTTATAACAAACTCTTGTGTAGCTCCTGTATATAAGTAGTATAGTTGATAGTTATTTTAGTTTATAATTTTCACAATATAGTTCCTCAGCTATCTCACACACTCTCTCTCTCTCTCTCTCTCTCTCTCTCTCTCTCTCTCTCTCTCTTTTCCCTAACTGTCTCTCGCTCTTCAGAGTTTGTTCTACACTCCATTAATGGAGCTTGTTCTGTAAATACGTGATGTAATCTTGATTCAATAAAGAAGAGTTTATTGTTCTGTTTCTTTCAATCTTACTTCGTAACATTTGATAAATCAGAACTTATAAGTTAACTTTTTTTTATCATTTTCAAAATATTTATTTTTTAATATATATCAGTGGATATCATTGGATAGATCTCGATGAATAGAGAAATTTGATATATATATATATATATATATATATATATATATATATATATATATATAGGCTTTTGCTCAAATACAAACCAATCTTATAATAAAAACTAAAAACCACTATCTTCACACCCTAATTTACTATCTCCACACCATATTTTACTATCTCCCCCCCTATATGACATCACCCACCCCCAATATGACATCATCATGCCATCACCCACCCCCTATATGACATCATCATGACATCAATCACTATTTTTATTAATAATTCAATTTTTTATTTTTTTATTTTTAATTATCTTTTTTTATTTTAATTTATATTTTCAATTTTTTATATTTTTATATTTTCTTTTAAAAAAATTGTTTAATTTATATATTTTTTTTGACGTCATTGCTGACGTCATCAATCACTAAATTACATATTTCGATCAATAAATATTTTCTGGGAAGATATTTTCCTGGAAAACATTTTCCGGGGAAATATTTCCATAAAAAATTTTCCCGAAAAAAAATTTCCGGAAAAAAATTTCTGGAATTTTTTTCAGATATTAGTGATTTTAGCTGTGTATATTAGTGATTTTAGCTTTGTAAATTAGTGATTTTTGCTGTGTAATTTTTTTTTATATTTTTAGTTTTTATTTAATTTTGGTTTGTAGTGCTATATATATATATAGAGAGAGAGAGAGAGAGAGAGAGGGTTACTCCAATACAAACCCCTTATAATACAAACCTAAAAATCAATACATTTTTTTAATAAACACAACTACACACGCGCACATCACACCGTTTATTCTCTTTCTCCCTACCATTCTGCATTTCTACCAACCACACTACCCCTCCCCCACCAGACCCGACCCCATCCACCCCCGTACCCCGTATCAACCCTCTGTAATCTATCATCTCCCTGATTTACCAGTCCAGAATACATAAATCACTAAATCATATTACAGAAATAAACCGTTTATACTACGAAAATCACTAATTTATACGCTAGAAATCACTGACTATTACCAGTTCAGCAGAAAATCTAAACTTATAATTGTTATGCCCGAATCTCGGCATATGTCCTAAACAGGCCCAATGGACTATACTAGGGGCCCGCCTCTCATAATTGGCTCAAATATCTCTCAATGGGCCCAAATATTGAAGAAGGATCAACAACAAGGCATGAGGCCCGATTAGGGATCGCTTCACCTCTATCTCAAAAATCTCTTGAAGACGCTCTCACCCCAAGGGTCACCTCACTATGACCTCCTGCTAATACTCAAGACGTCCTCTCATGCCAATAACAAAGGAAAAGAGGTCTCACGCTAGGCCTCCAAAGGGTTTCACGCTAGGCCTCCAAGGGGGTCTCGTGCTAGGCCTCCAAAGGGTTTCATGCTAGCCCGGCCTCAGGGTCACTGCTACCGGGTCGCAGCCCAGGGTCGCATCTACAGTACGAACAACATCGCTATCTTACTACGTTTCTCCATATGAAGGCTCAACATCATCAGAAATCAGTCAAATATATTATCAAGCACAATATGGAAGTGTGTGACCCCAAGCTGTGGGTCGAGTTCGCTAGTAGTCCCTAGTATGGGATAGCATTACATCTCTTTGCAAGGTCCAACGAGGCCTAGAGGTCCAGTGAGGCCTAGAGGTCCAGCGAGGCCTAGAATACTCTTATGAAGGCTCATAGCTAAGCCCAGCGAGGTCGCATGAGTATGATTATCTCCATAGCCTTAATTGGGCCATGGGTCATGAGCAGGATTAATGGACAAATTATATCAGCCCAAGAAGACGACTAGTGGATTTGGGCCAAGTCGAGCCCATAGAAACCCTAGCCCGTCTGGGTAACTTCTTCTCCAAGAGACCTACGTATGGCTTGATCCCTATAAATAGGGTACGTAGGCACCTTGTTATGGATGATTGACAGCTCACCCCTGAAATATCAACAAACAAGATCAGCCACAAACAGTTACAAATCTCCTCCGTGTTCTTTGTGTTCTTAGCAGAATATCTGTATTTTGCTCCATAATTCCGGCAACCTCCAAAATATTGTTATACAATATTCTCCCTATAACAATAATACATCACGATTTGACGATGAAGATGGTGCCCCTTCGGGGCCAGAAGTCAGAATGGAAGAGGAGATCGATTAGGAATCTCGTCGGAGCCAGATCTTTTAAAATCAAGCTCGAATGAAAATTTGAGCTCATCGGATAAAAAGACCGGTGGTGTGGTGGTAGCTGTGGTGGTGGTGTGGTGGGTGGCAGTGGTGGTGGTGGGTTTGCTGGTGGAGACGGTAGTGGAGTGGAGTGGAGTGGGGTGGGGTGGGGTGGGGTGGGGTGGGGTGGGGTGGGGTGTGGGAAGATGGAAGTGGTGAGTGAGGGGCGGGAGCGATTCGGTGGTGGTGATGGGGGCTGGGGGCTACGGGCTAGGGGGCCGTGTTTTTTTTTAGTTAAGTAATTTTAGTTTTTTTATATTTTTTAAACTAAATATAAAATAGTGATTTTGGTTCTACAAATTATTGATGGTTTGTAGGTTTGTATTTTAAGAGTGGTTTTTAGGGTCTTGTTCTAATAGAAACTAGAAACTAAACCTAAATTAAATATTTCAAGCTAATCTAATGACCAAATTAGGGGTACTCCAATACAAAAAACGTTTAAAATTATTGTCTCTATTCAACAAAAATAAAAAAAAAAATTTAAAAAAAGTTACTGTTCACGTGATGACGTGGCACGTGAACAGTAATTTTTTTAAAAAATTTTTTTTTTATTTTTTTTATATTTTTGTTGAATAGAGCCAAGAATTTTAAACGTTTTTTGTGAAGGTGCCCCTAGCGGGGCCATTAAAATAAATGAAATATAATTTATTTAGTGTAGGTTTCTAGTTTCTATTCTAAGGTTGGTTTCTATTTGAACGCTAGCCTATATATATATATATATATATATATATATATATATATATATATATATATATATATATATATATATATAAATTTTCTAATGAACGGATCAAAAGATATACTCCCTCCGTCCCACCCAAATGTTTAAATTTGGGTTGGGCATGGAGACCAAAGAAAAATATAAAGAGTATATATATATATATATATATATATATATATATATATATATATATATATATATATATATCAATTTTCTAATGAACGGATCAAAAGATATACTCCCTCCGTCCCACCCAAATGTTTACATTTGGGTTGGGCATGGAGACCAAAGAAAAATATAAAGGAGGAGAGAAGTAGGAAAAATGAGTAAAGTGGTGGGACCCATCACTATATAATGTATAAAATGAGTTACAGGCCAATACCCTCGGAGCATAATGTCTTATAAGTTACAAGCCAATACCCTCAGAGCACAATGTCTTACAAATTCGATAAATTTTACATAATCAATATTTTATGTAATTTAGCCTATCATATCCCACAGAGCACAATATCTTACAAATTCGACAAATTTTACATAATCAATGTTTTATGTAATTTAACCTATCATATCCCACCTCGTTCAATTATGCAAAAAGAAAAAGACAGAAACAACTATAGTTAATCCAGTATTAAAATTCAGTGTGCTGGACTGCTGGTCAACCCCGTGTTTTTGAAGCAAGAGTTAATCTTATCAAGGATTGCTTCTAATCTTATCACCTAAATGAGCTTGATCCTTTACACCAGTTAACTCCTCTTTGTTTAACGTTAATTTAATCTGGTTCAATGACAGACAACTCAAATGGGGTGGTGATTCTTATCACTCTGTTGAATATCTTGGTTTATAAACTCCAAGAAGTGCAAACCAAACTCCATGAAGTGCAAAGTAAACTTAAAGAAGTGCAAACCAAACTCCAAGAAGCAGAGAAAACTAAACTCCAAGAAGCAGAGAAAAGTGATCGTTTACCGTTGTCTGTACGACAATTATGTCGTCGATTTTCACTTAAAGAAATCCAATGGGCAACAAATAACTTCCACGAAGAATTTGTGATAGGGAGAGGTGGTTTTGGATTGGTTTATAAAGGTATCATTGACTATAAACAGGGGCATGTTGCTATAAAGCGGTTGAAATTAATGTCTAAGCAAGGAAGCAAAGAGTTTCAGACAGAAATTGAGATGCTTTCCAAGTTTCAACACAGCAATTTAGTCTCTCTTATTGGTTATTGCGATGACTGTGAGGAGATGATCCTAGTTTACGATTATATTTCTCGTGGTACCCTTGCTGATCATCTGCATAAAAAGGTTAGAAAAGGTGATAGTTCTTTGCCTTCTTTATCATGGGAGCAGCGCCTCAAGATTTGCATTGGAGCAGCACATGGACTAGACTACCTTCACACTGGTACAAGCACTGAGAACAGAGTTATACACAGAGATGTCAAGACTACAAACATTTTGCTGGATGAGAATTGGGCTGCTAAAATTTCAGACTTTGGATTATCCAAGATAGGTCCAGCAAATCAGACATGTACATATGTGAGTACTCGTGTCAAGGGCACACCCGGTTATCTTGATCCATATTATGTGTCAACTCACAGATTAACCAGGAAAACTGATGTCTATGCCTTTGGGGTAGTGTTATTTGAGGTTTTGTGTGGAAGACCAGCATTGGATTTGAGTCGGGATGAAGATGAAATGAACTTGGCTGGATGGGTACAGCACTGCTTCAAAGAGGGATTCTTGGACCAGATAACTGATCCTAGGCTCAAAGGGAACATTTCCTCTGATTCTTTAAATCCGTATGTGGACATTTCTATCAAGTGTTTACAATACCAACCAAAGCACCGTCCTACTATGGCTGAGGTGGTTGTTGGCCTTGAGTCTGCATTGACATTGCAAGTAAAGAGTACAGATTATTCTTTATTCGAGATAATACCTACTGACTATCCCCAGGAAGAAGTAGATTGTTCAATGCTTGAGGTGAAGAATACTGACCACAACCAAGGATATCAATTTACAGGAGTAGGGACTGTAAATGATTCTAATGGTTGGCATCGCAAAAAGCAGAAAATGACATTTACAGAAAGGATCAGTGGTCTTCTTTCAGCTACTAATCAGGCGTTCTCAGGTAAACCTAAACTCTTGATATGTCAATATGTGCATACAACTTATCTTAAAAAAGAATGAAAAATAGATTTTTTTTGTCACTAAATTATTGGCTCTTTTATAAACTTACCACCAAACTAAAAAAATTCCCATAAGTGTCAACTAATTATGTAATAGCCCAAGTGGTAAGGGTGTATCCTCTATCGTCCCAGGTCATGGGACTCTCGCTCACCCCGAGAATTATCTTATCTTAGAACAAATACTAAATTGTAAGGCATATAAGTCTACATAGTCAAAAAAAATTCCCAAGTATTGTTCCCACATGTCACTTTACATATTATGTGGCTAAATATGTGACTATATACATTATTAAATTAATAAAGGAAAGTGTAACAAGCGTATAAGAAGACACGATCATGAGGAGGATATTAATATTGCTATGAGGTAGTGAAGATGATCCTGATTATGAGGAGGATGAGTTTAGTGATAATGAAGATGATGATGAAATGGAGAGTCTGATGATAATGTGGAATCAGATGATGATGATCAACAGGAGGAAATTAGAGATAAGAAAAAAAAATGTCGAGAGAAGGAAAGATTGATCCTTTAAAGGAAGGTAATCTAATTGAAAGGTCTGTAGGTAATGGAAGTCATAATGTTTCAACAGAATTTTTCAATCTTCAACTCTTGAATCACCTTGCTCAATACATCCGAATATCTTGAATCACACACAAAAAAAATCACAATACTTCTCCTTGTCTTTGTAAAATGGGCAGCCATAGAACTTCAATCCCCTTGTTGATATTTGAAGGAAGAAATTCTAACTACAATTGCAACATGAATTTACAGGAGAAAAGACTGTAAATTTTTCTAATGTTTCACAACGCAAAAAGCAGAAGATAACATTGACAAAAAAAATCGGTGGTCTTCTATCAGTTACAGCTCGGGTGTTCTCAGGTAAACCTAAACTCGTTATGCATCAATACTTATCCACAAGTTACCTGGATAAAGCAACATTACTAGTTTGTGGTAATTAGTCAGTGAAGCCATCATCCATTTTAAATTCTTAATAATTTAAACCATGAGGATTTAAAGATTTTAATATTGAATAATAAATGATAATCTTCTCCTTCTACCTGTCATTACAATGTTTCTAGCATGTACTACATGATTTACAATTCCCTCTCTCAGTCAAAAGACATGCAAAGACATCGACGGTACCAAAACCTTGGAACCAGGATGATGTTTTGAAGTCATCAAATTTGAAGAGTTTTGCGTACATTGATCTTAAGCTAGCTACCAGGAATTTCCGTCCTGACAGTTTGTTAGGGGAAGGAGGTTTTGGTTGTGTTTTTAAGGGTTGGGTTGATGAGAACACATTTGCTGCTGCAAATTGGGGTACTGGCATGGCTATTGCAGTGAAGAGATTAAGAATAGAAGGATATCAAGGATACGAAGCGTGGCTGGTAAGCATTAACTTTGTACTGTAATATCTACAGTGTGTTCTAGTTTTTACTTTTTACTGTTCAAATTTCAAGTAAGCTAGTTAAAATAATATTTCCACCTCTTTGAATACAGGCAGAAATCAGTTGCCTGGGCACACTTTGTCATCCTAATCTTGTGAAATTGATCGGTTACTGCTTAGAAGATGAGCTACGATTTCTAGTATATGAGTTCATGCCTCATGGCAGTTTGGACAATCATCTATTCAGAAGTGAGTTTCTCAATGTTATTAGTGCTAATCCAGTCGAGTATTCCCTTCTAGACCACCATTATGTATGTTATGCCAAAATTAGATAACTGTATTATGATGCCAGGGTTACAGCAGAACCAATTTTAAATATCTATTGGCTAATACCAGTTAAACTATAAACATCTATGTGGCTAGTACGAGTTATTATCAAGTGCCATTACCTGTTTTATGTATCTCCAAATTTGGAGTTGATTAAAAGTTTAGTAAAATACTGAATGCTTGTAGAGATAGATTAACTGATTTGTGACGTAGCTACTTAATTCGTATAAAACAGGGGGTCCTGCTCAACTGCTTACTTGGAATCTTCGTATAAGTATTGCTCTTGGTGCAGCAAAGGGGCTTGCGTATCTTCACAGTCCTGAAGCAAATGTGATCCATCGTGATTTCAAAACATCCAATATTTTGATTGATTCTGTAAGTAGAACAAATTCATGTTAAATTACTAGTAGTCCCATTTAAATTATATTTTTGCATAACAAACTTTCTATTATGATTGATAGAAATATGAGGGAAAGCTCTCTGATTTCGGAATGGCAAAAGACGGGCCAGAAAATGAAAAAAGTCACGTGTCTACAAGGGTTATGGGAACATGTGGTTATGTAGCTCCTGAATATTTGCTTACAGGTTATTGTTCCACATAATCAGATGTCAAAATTGGTTTAACAATGCAAACATCAAGCGCATACTCCTTTCTGTAGTATAACCTGTACGCATTCATTTTTCGCCATTCTCATTTTGTACCTCTTCTAATATAATCCAAACTCTTGTTGTGAAGGTCATATAACAATGAAAAGCGATGTCTACAGCTTTGGAATTGTTCTCCTAGAAATTCTGACTGGGCGAAGAGTAAATGACCGTAACCGTCCAGGAATGGAACAGGACCTTGTTTCTTGGGCAAAGCCTCACCTTACTAGCAAGCGTAAGATTTCAAGTGTAATGGATACGTGCATTCAAGGCCAATATACTGTCAAAACAGCATTACAAGCTTCTTCCCTAGTACTTAAATGCCTCTTGGTTGATCCCAAATCAAGACCTGATGCAAACCAGGTGGTAAAAGAATTAGAGAAGCTTCAGAATTTGTAAACTCAGAGAGTATCAGAAGTGAAGCCCTCCAGGTCCAAATACTTTGCCATTATGGAGGAGAAGAAGCAAATCCTTGTACAAACAAATCATATGGATTTTCATAGTAGATACCCAACTTGGTAATAAGAGATTGATGGTTCTAGTCTCCGCGGAGACAAATTTATGCGGTAGTATGTAATATTTTTGTTATGTAACATACTCAATTTATAAAACAACAGCGATCCCATGCACAACTTCAGTAGTATGGGAGTAAGTTTTGTTTCGAAGCCAACTTTTGAAAACTTCTCCATATCCTCCCTCGTCCAATGACCAATCCATGGTACGCTTGCAATTTACTGTCATCGCCACTAACGCAATACTTTTCCGTTAGCTGTTATTTTACGTCTTTGCATATATACAGAGGTTTCTACTGTTATTAATTAATGAAAGAGTAACTGATAACACATTTTAATTGTATATTATTAATATATTATTTAAATAAATTGGTACATTATTTTTTCCATTTTATGCTTGGTTTGCATTTATTGTGATTGTGTAGATATTGAGAGGATCTTCATGATTTGATCAAATATTGGAGAATAATGCATTAAAGTCAAGATATCAATCCACATCGTCACGAGTCAGCAGAATCGTGGTGAATCAAGCAAGATATCGGATCAAATGGGAATGCTGAGCAAGCGCTTGGTCACGAAGATTATTGTAAATAAATAAAGTGATCTTTTAATTAATGCTCCTTTGTAAATATTTTAGTATAAATAGACGTGTTATGTTCATTGTATAAAACACATCTAGCTTTACTTCATCTTTTTCTCTAGCATAAACCTTCCTCCTTGTATTCAAGTTATCGTGCAATAAAAAATCAAGTTTTTCTTCAATTTCTGGTATGAGTTCTTTAATTTATATCGTTATTGCTTTAATCATGCTTGGCTAAGAGCCCTTTCTAAGGGGCGGATGTAGTTGGTCGAATAATATGATGTGGTGTAAGTGCTTTAAATGACATATTTGTTTTGCTAGTCATTTTCAATATCATATTATGTGAGTATTTTCATGCGAGCCACACAAGTAGAGTTTGGAGTTCGTATAGTTAGGATCCATAAAGTTTTGAGAATTGACTTTATTGGTAAGATCGATACAAAGTGTTGGTAAGATCGATACAAAGTGGTTTTTACAACTTTAAATTATATTTGATTCGAAATCATTGGTTGTCTTTATTTCGAATGCTTATGTGTTTATTGTTAGTGGAGATCAATTTTTATGCTACACCATAATTTCATGTTTGGCCAATGAAATCCGTTCCTTAGTTATTTTTATAAGTGATATTTTTAAGTGCTAGTAATTGCTTTTGTTAGTTTATAAATTAGAAACTTGATTCGCGTTCTCTGTGGTTCGACCCGTACTTGCCTTTGTACTCACGTACACCCGTGCACTTGCGGTAATTTATTACTTAACAGATTTTCCCTTAATAATGACTCATTTTTGAACCCTCGATATCCCATAAGAGAAACGAAAGAGATACCAGTAGACCAAAAGGTCACCAGTTTTTGCACCTATACTTGATTAGTGTTATACCCAAAATTTGTACAAGGAAAGGTTTGACCAGAAGTGGCAAAGTCAACTATATTGTTGGGCTTGTCCCATGATTGGGCCGGCCCATGGATGCTCCAACTTGATTGGGGGATTGTGGATAACTAAACCTATCAATACGCTTATGGCCGATGATCCTGCATTCTGATAAGTTGTCCCGGTCCATGGATGCTCCAACTTGATTGGGGGATTGTGGATGACTGAACCTGTTAATATGCTTATGGTCGATGATCCTGCATTCTAGTAAGTTGTCCTTATTGGGGATTACAACACATCTTACGTGACAATAGTTTTTGAGACTTTACCCAGTAGTCTGGTGAGTTAGACTCATCGGGGGGTAAAGATCCATTTATTCATTTGGAGTAAGTCGTGACTATCCCTGCAACCTATGATTGACGAAATAGCTGGTAGCGGTTGATGTTACCTCCAATGGTTAGGGCTAATGTTGTATCCGTGAAGTCGCAATCTTGGTTGAGCCTTGGGGTCATTTGGCTAGGCTTCATCGCATGGACTCTCCTAAACTGGTTCTGATTTGGATAAGGGTTCTCTTAAATGAGCTCTGATTCGCATGGACGCACTGACCAATCTTGCGGGCTTTGGGCCTATCAAACAAGGAAACCAATCTCTACTAGGTTTGGGTTTCTTATTTTCCAAAAATTACGTGAGACTTGATCCATATATATGGGGTACGTAGGCACATTAAAGGGGTTGGAAATTCAGATCTCAGCGAGACCACCACCACCCTTTTAATCTCAGCCACCAAAAAAACACCTAAAACCACCATTCTCCGGTGACTATTCTGGTAACAAACCACCATCGCAGATCTAGTTTCCGACGAATAACCTCAAATTTTGTTATCACAAATTCCTCCGGTAACAAATTGGCGCTAGAAGGAGGGGTATTTAGATCTACATCTAGGAGGAAAGATGTCTCAAAATTGTGATGATAGTTTGTATGATGATGGAGATTACTACCCGGATGGCTATGAAAGAGAAGAGCCTTATGTCCAAGAACCTATTGCAGATCCAACCTACTTGAGGAGAGATCAACAACTTGTGTTGATTAGTAATTCAGATCTGATGGAGGAATTGCATCGTATGGGCAAGAGCTTGGAGAGTTTTAATGCCCGTTTGAGAACCGTTGAATCCAAGAGAGCCAATAACGTTCATTACGGTCGCGGGGATCTCTGAGCAGGAGACGAGTAAGATGGGGGAATGGAAGAACTAGATGCTGGGGTTGCAAGAGGTGCGAGTCATATTGCGGTTAGGAGAAACCCCCCAATTACACCACGAAGGTTGGATTTTGGGAATATTGAGCCAATTGCGGAATTTCCAGAAGATGGGCAGCAGAATCGGGGATTACTAGATTCGCAGCAAGCACTCCCAACTCAAGCTGGGCGCCCCAACCAGGTTCGTCGTCCTGTTAGACATGTTAGCGCTGGAGAAAGGTTCACTGCTGTGATGGACTTAATGGGTTTGAAACTGACTCATCAAGAAGTGAAGGAATTACTTGTTAGTCACAAAGGCATGCCTGAATACATCTAATAACAAGCCTAAGTGTGTGTAATGCTATGCATTACCTACATGACCTCTAACTGAGAAAACCTCTAGTTGTAGAGTTTCTATTTGTTCTGTACTTGTAATAGGCATCAAATTCTAGTTGTGTAATTGTACTTATAAAGTCAAGAATAATGCTTGAAAGAAGTTCCAAGGTTCATGCCTCAAGCAAGGAGATAAAGACTGCCAAATAATCACAGTTGGGATTTGAAGAAATGAAGAATTTGCCTAAGTACCAATTCGAGAAGTACATTTGTCTATTCGAGAAGTCTAGCATTCGAGAAGTCAGAGATTCGATATCTCAGAAGACACTATTCGATATCTCTGAATACATTGTTCGATATCTCATTCGATATCTCAGAGATTCGATATGTCTATTACTCTATTCGTGAACTCATGGAGTCAACAAGTTAAAGCATCATTCGAGTTCTCTAAGAGTCAACAAGTCAATGCTCTATTCGATATCTCAAGGACTAAAGAAGCTATTCGACATCTCAGGGATTCGATATGTCAAAATGCTCTATTCGATATCTCAAGGAGTCCCAGAGAAAAGAGCTATTCGAGAAGTGATTCGATATGTCAATATAACACTATTTGAGAACTCAGAGTTATCGATTAAGTCAAATTCGAGTTCTCGAATCAATCACTTAGCCACTTCTCGAATACATTCTTGGAGACAAAATACTGAAGAATTGTACAAGTCAGAAACCTGCAACAAGCCAAGACGCTTTATTTGACTATGTACTATAAAGCACATTGGAAAGCGTACAAAGAAGCTTGGAGAGATAAGACAAAGGGACAAGGAGCTAAAGAAGTGGATCTGAACAGGCTTTGCAAAGTCAAATCTGTAGCCGTTTGGACTTTTACTCAAATGAGATAGACAGACTGGAAAGTAGTTTGTTTACCTACCTTATTTGTAGTAAGTAGGTGTATCCATGTCTATAAGGATACAACCTCACTTCCTTAGAAGATAAGTTTTTTTTTTGAGATAAGATTTTCATATACATCAGAAGAAATATCTCTCTGAGAAAAACGAAGCTGAGAATACTATCATTTGTATTCACAGATTGTATCAAAATCTTTATCTAATAAAATATTAGATTAAAGTGATATTGTGTGGTGTTTTGTATTCGTTATCTGCACTTACATATTTCACACACTCAACACATATCTTGCTGCAAAGATTCAAGAACAAAGAAAAGTTCAAAAATCCATTCACCCCCCCTCTGTATTCTTTTACTGTATTCAATACTCAACAAGTGGTATCACAGCAGGCTGTTTAATCTAAACAGAAAATGATCATGAGTTCGAATACACCAAAGACTACAGGTACGGTGAAGGTCCCTAAGTTCGACAAAGAGAATTACAACCTCTGGAAAATAAAAATGCTGTTGTTCATCAAAGCTGCCAATCCTCTCTACCCTGACATCCTCAAGAATGGTCCATTTGTACCACAACAAGAAATTGTTGAATCTACAGTGGGCACAATAGTCATTCCTCGATCATATGTTGCAAAAGAGCCATCCAAATGGACGGACTCAGAGAAGGAAAAGGTTGCCCTAGACAGTCATCTCATGTTGCTGATCATAGACTCCATGGATATGTCGATGTTTGCCAACATAGCATCATGCACATCAGCCAAGGACATGTGGAACCACATCGAGGTGTTATGTGAAGGGACAGAGGAGGTAAGAGAGAATAGGAAACAGATACTGGTCACACAGTATGAGGCTTTCATGGCACAGTCCAAAGAAAGTATTACTGATATGTTTGAGAGATTTCACAAGCTGGTGACTGAGCTTCAAATGAATGGGAAGGTTTACAGCACTAAGGAATTAAACATGAAGTTTCTACTATCTGCACCAAACCATCTAGAGCAAAGGTTCATATCTCTAAGAGAAAGAGATTTGAACAAAGTCACATATGATGTGCTCTATGGGGTTTTAAAGACTCATGAGCTTGAGTAGCTTCAGAAGAGGGCTATCCAAGCCAACCAAGGCAGAATGATAAACACATCATGTGCCTTGATTGTCAACAAATCCGTTCAAGACCTGGAAGCATCTGCAAGTCAACTGAGAATAGAAGAGATAGTAGATGATGAAGAAACTGAAGAAGAAGTGACTGAACCTGTTGATGAAAAGGAAGAAGATGAGTTCTATACTCTTGAAGAGTTGGATGCCATGGAAAACACTTAATATGCTTTTATGGCTAGAAAATACCCAAACATCAGATTTAAGAGGAATCAGCCCTTCAAGTCTAGATCTCAAAATCATTCATTCAACAAGAGCAAGGCACCTGTGAAAGCAAACAAAAACAAATTCAAAACCAGCTATGTGGATAGGTCATCTGTGAGATGCTATAGATGCAATGACCTAGAGCATTTTGCCAGTGAATGCAAGAAGCCTAAAAAGAAGGATAAGGAGTTTCTTGAGCTTGAAGCTAAGTATGAGGCTCTGCTAAAGAAGCATACACCAGGTAAGGCCTACATAGCTGAAGGGAAGTGTTGGGATGATTCTGATAGTGATGGAGAAGAACAAGAATTCTGCAACTATGCCTTGATGGCCAACTCCAAGGAAGAACCATCTGAATCAGACTCTCAGGTACCATCCCTCACTACTATAGACATGTCTGTTTCTGAATACAAATCTATGGTTGAACAACTATCTGTTGAGATGTTTAATATTCATACTAGTATGACTGCTGCTAATGAAGAAATTGCTAAACTGTCTACTAAGAATGAACTGTTGAACAAAATAAATGAGGAACTAGAACTAACTGCTATGCAAGTAGAAAACCTTAAACAAGAAATCGAATATCTAAAGAATAAGGTTCTATGTGCTAGTCAAGTTGAGAAAGCTCTTAGGGATGAACTAACTGAAAATGAATTTAAATTGAAAACATTTAAGAATTCCTCTAGTCTATTGCAGTCCTACCATGAGAAAAATCTAGCTAGACCTAAGGCTGCTATTGGACTTGATTATGACACTCTCAAACAGAGGAAAGGCTATGCAGTCATTGAAGATGACATTGTTGTTCAAGAGGAAGTGCCCCAGGTTTTGAAAAAGGCTGAGACCCCAATATTTAAAACACCAACACTTGAGATTGATGAGGATGCCTTACTCATTAAGCAAATGTTGGATGATGAAGATAAGGCACAATCAAATGAACAACAAGCATCCTCTAAGAGTGAGAATGTCAAAACCAAAGCCAAGGAGCCAGTAGGAGGTAGACCTAGACTTGAGAAATTTGTGAAGTTTGTTTCAGCTGGGAATAATGAGTTTGAGAAGAAAGTGGCTAAAAAGAAACAAAACAGGAATGGCAAATTAGGGATTAACAAGGACAACAATTATGCTTATGTGCCAAATGCCCCTAGGAAAGTTTGTCAAAATTGTTTTAGCACTAATCATTTAACTCATGCATGCAAGAAACAATCTGGTAGTGTTGCTAAACCATTCTATGATTGCTCTGTGCCTTTAAAACATAGAGACTCTCCTTTCTGTGATAAATTTGATTGTATGCCATGTAACATGAATGTAATGACTAGTTGCTTTAATTTGAGAAGACAATTCATGGAAGGTTGCATCAGTCACAATGTTCACACACACTACACAAGAACAAAGTCTTCAAGTCCTCCTAAAGTTAGGAAGGTACCTCTGTCACCTAAGTCTAAGAACCCTGATTCTAAGACTTCTAACAGTGACAAGAAGACTAACATCAAGAAAATTGATAAGCATGATGTTTATGATAAAACTGTTGCTAAGCCACATGGACCCAAACTTGTTTGGGTACCAAAGGAGAAGTAATATCTTTGTGTTTGCAGGGCAAAGAAAGTGAAAGGAAGGTCATGTGGATTTTGGACAGTGGATGCTCAAACCATATGACTGGTGATATGGCCCTACTATCACAGTATGAGGAGAAGGCTGGCCCAATGGTTGCTTTTGGAGATGACAGCATTGGCAACACACTGGGATATGGCAAGTTGGAAATTGGAAATGTCATCATTGAAAATGTAGCACTGGTCAAGGGGCTCAAGCACAATCTACTGAGTGTTGGTCAATTTACTGACAGAGGCTTCAAAGTGAATTTTGACCCAAACTTGTTTGGGTACCAAAGGAGAAGTAATATCTTTGTGTTTGCAGGGCAAAGAAAGTGAAAGGAAGGTCATGTGGATTTTGGACAGTGGATGCTCAAACCATATGACTGGTGATATGGCCCTGCTATCACAGTATGAGGAGAAGGCTGGCCCAATGGTTGCTTTTGGAGATGACAGCATTGGCAACACACTGGGATATGGCAAGTTGGAAATTGGAAATGTCATCATTGAAAATGTAGCACTGGTCAAGGGGCTCAAGCACAATCTACTGAGTGTTGGTCAATTTACTGACAGAGGCTTCAAAGTGAATTTTGACAAAGATGAATGTTTGATCACCCACAAGAAGACTGGTGACTTTGCTCTATCTGGAGTAAGGAAAGGAAGTCTGTTTGTAGCCAATATGAACTCTGCAAACAAGGACAAAATTTGTTGCTTTTACTCAAAAGCATCAAATGAAGATAGTTGGATGTGGCATAAGAAGCTATCACACTTGAACTTCAAAGGCATTAATTTTCTAGTCAAAAGGGAGTTAGTGAGAGGCATGCCCACACTTGAATTCTGTCAAGAAGGAGTGTGTGAGGCTTGTCAAAAGGGAAAAATGAAAAGATCAAGCCACAAGTCAAAGATAGTGACATCAATAACCAAGCCCCTACAACTAATTCATATTGACTTGTTTGGGCCTGTCAATATTATGTCACTAGGAAGGAAAAAGTATGCTCTGGTGATGGTTGATGATTTCACAAGGTATACATGGGTAGAATTTCTGGCATCAAAGGATGAGGCTCCACAAGTAATCATTGAGCATATAAAGAAAATTGACAAGGAAGCAAAGGCTAACAATGCAAGTGTGATTGCATTAAGAAGTGATAATGGAACAGAGTTCAGAAATGCCATGCTTGAAGCATTCTGCAAAGAGAATGGTATTTCTCAACAATTCTCAGCTCCAAGAACTCCACAACAAAATGGAGTTGTTGAAAGAAAGAATAGAACTCTAATTGAGGCTGCTAGAACAATGTTACTTGATGCAAAGATGCCTACATGTTTTTGGGCTGAGGCTGTGAGCACTGCATGCTATATCCAAAACATAACCCTCATCAACAAAAACACTGGAAAGACACCTTACAACTTGATGACTGGAAAGAAGCCCACTCTAAAGTATGTTCATACTTTTGGAAGCAAATTCTTTGTGTTAAAAGACAATTCAGAATATGTTGGAAAGTTTGATGCAAAAGCATTTGAAGGAATTTTTCTTGGCTACTCTATGATGCAGAAGCCAATGATGAAGATAAAGATCCTTTGAAGTTTGACAATCTAGATGATTCTGATGAGGAGATTGAAACTGAATTTGAGTCCACAATCCAACAAACTCAAGTGAATGAAGAACCTGTGTCAACCAACAATGAAGAAACAAGCATCCAAGACACACCTGTGATTAGTGGCAACTTCACAGGGGGAGGAAATGTAAATGATCATGATCTGGATGATGAAGCAACATCAAGGCTGAGAAATCAATCTGAACATACAAGGAAATGGGATAGAGCACATACTGCAGATCAGATTATTGGAGATCCAAATACAGGAGTGAGGACAAGGAGAGCAACTCTAAATGAATGTCTCTATGGTTGATTTCTATCCCAAGTTGAGCCTAAGAAACTTGATGATGCATTGTTGGATCCTGATTGGATAATTGCTATGCAAGAGGAGCTAAACCAATTTGAAAGAAGCAAAGTATGGGAACTTGTGCCTGCACCAAAGGATAGAACCATTGTTGGAACAAAATGGGTTCTAAGGAATAAGATGGATGAAAATGGTGTAGTCATAAGAAACAAAGCAAGGTTGGTTGCGAAAGGATACTCTCAACAGGAAGGCATTGACTATGATGAGACTTTTGCCCCTGTTGCTAGACTAGAGGCCATCAGAATTTTCTTGGCATTTGCTGCACATTCTAATTTCAAGGTTTATCAAATGGATGTCAAGAGTGCATTTCTGAATGGGGAGTTGGAAGAAGAAGTATATGTGCCACCTGCCTTTGAGGATCCACAATTCCCTCACTTTGTCTACAGATTGCTTAAAGCATTATATGGACTTAAGCAAGCTCCTAGGGCATGGTATGACACATTGTCACAATTTCTACTGGAGAATCAATTCACTAGAGGCACACTGGACAAGACACTGTTTTACAAGAAACATGGTGATGATATTATCTTAGTTCAAATCTATGTGGATGATATCATATTTGGCTCTACAAATGAGAAGCTGTGTGAGAAATTCTCTAAGCAGATATGAGATGAGTATGATGGGAGAATTAACATTCTTTCTCGGGCTGCAAGTGAGTCAAAGGAAGGATGGCATTTTTATAAGTCAAACCAAATACATCAAGGATCTATTGAAGAAATTTGACTTAGAAGAATGCTCGCCTGCAAAGACACCCATGGCCACTGCCACCAAGTTAGATGAAGATGTTAAGGGCAAGAAGGTAGATATCTCAATCTACAGAGGCATGGTTGGTTCTCTACTCTACCTCACTGCTAGTAGGCCAGACATCATGTTTGCAACATGCTTGTGTGCAAGGTTTCAATCAAATCCAAAGGAATCACATATGATAGCAATAAAGAGGATTTTCAGATATCTGAAGGGCACACCAAACTTGGGGTTATGGTATCCTAAGGACACAGGGTTCAATCTGGTTGGTTATTCTGATGCTGATTATGCTGGATGCAGAGTGGATAGGAAAAGCACCTCAGGTAGCTGCCAGTTTCTTGGACAAAGGTTAGTCTCTTGGTACAACAAGAAACAACAATCTGTGTCAACTTCCACAGCTGAAGCTGAGTACATAGCTGCTGGAAGTTGCTGTGCTCAAGTGCTTTGGATCAGAAACCAACTTAGAGATTATGGACTTATGTTGGAAAGAATTCCAATCATGTGTGACAACACAAGTGCAATCTCTATAGTTTCCAATCCTGTCAATCATTCTAGAACAAAGCACATTGACATCAGATATCACTTCATAAGGGAGCATGCAACTAATGGAACCATTGAGTTACATTATGTTCCAACAGAGAAACAACTAGCTGACATATTCACTAAGCCATTAGATGAAGCCACCTTCACAAGGTTGGTTAGTGAGATTGGAATGCTGAATTCTTCAAATTCTGGCTAAGTGAATATATCAACTAGATTGTTGCAACAGTAAATACTTACTTTATCAAATGCTCAATATTTTTGAAGTAAGTATTGGCTGGAGTATGATTTATAAATATTCCACAATGCTGCATATGTTGAAAATCATACATCTTTAGCTTGAAATTTCTTTGAAATTTTGAGAGAATCACTATTTAATTTGGTAGAATATTCTTCAGTGAATATTTCTGGTAAATTTTAAAAGATAGTGAAAATTGAATTTTATGAGTGAAAAGTATAGTTCGATAAGTCAGACTTCTCGAATGGTTCATTGTTTTGTCATGGCTCGAGTTCTCGAATAGGCCTATCTAGAACCCTCTTGAGTTCTCGAATAGTGTCATTTGGAGAAATCGAATAGCACACTCTGAGTTCTCGAATAGAGTATTTTAGTTCTCTAGTGATGGAGTTCTCGAATACTATATTTGAGTTATCGAATCATTTGAAAAGGCTGATTTTTCGCTGACACTTAATCGCTTTTTGGATTTATATTCAAAATTTCATTTCGCTCATAAAAACACATTTTATTTAGCTTAGAATTATTCTCTGAGTTAAATAACTGCCAACTGTGAGTTACAAACTGCTTGAGATATCAAATAAGCCTTTCTTGACTTATCGAATAGTTGTTTTATACTTCTCGAATGACTGTCTTGTCGATACAAAACTTATATCTAATCGACAACTCAAGTTATTCATATATATACAATTTCACAACTGTTCAACTCATTCCGTTCGATTCTCAAGCATATAAACTCTTAAAACCTCTGAAAACCCTAACTGCGAATTTCTTCTTCAACCTTAATTCTCTTTTCTTCTCTACCCAAATGGAAAACACTCAACTCACCATACCATCCCAAACTAATTTCATCGCAATTACCAGTGATGTGGAAGCACCAAATGCTAATTTCAAGTGCTTTGTTCGATGGTTGTCTGAATCTTACATCAAGGGTGCACTATCAGCCAACCCAACCCTGTACATAGACTTATTAGAACAATTCTGGAGGACACTACAGTGGAGGTCATCGCCCTTGAGAATGCTATTACCTCATATGTTGTCTACTGCCAGATTCAAGGCGAGGATATTACTATCACTACCGCAGACATGAATCAAGCCTTGGATTTGCAGCAAGAGGCATATGACTCTCTGGTCACAGATGCTGAGTTGGAAGAATTCTTTGAATTTATCAACTACTCAGAGGCTATTAAACTTGGAAAGCTGAATAGGAAGTACTTGAGAAAGGAATGGAGCTATGTTTTTGCTACACTCCTTCATGTATTCACTGCCAGGAAATCAAGCTTTGATCAGATTAGTACACCTGTGCAGCAGCTTGCCTATGCCTTGGCTCATGGGAGAAATATAGATGTTGGACATCTCATCATACAAGAGCTATATGGGAGACTTGGTAAGAACACAACCAAGAGAGGTACTGAAATTTTCTTTCCCCGCTTTATTCAATCAGTACTTAATTTCAAAAATGCTTCATTGATTGAATTGCCTGGATTAGATAAAAGTAAAATAGGCTATCCTAGGTCCATGACCAAACTTATTTTTGGAAACTTGGAGACTAGGAATGATGTGGATGTAAGGCTTAAGATAACTCCCCACATGGAGGGTTTGTTTAGGTCTTACCCCCACAACATGCCAATATTTGAGTCTAAGTCTCAGTTAGCACAGCCTAAGCAAGAACATAATGCTAACCCAAGGCTTGCTAACCAACCCTCTCAGACAAACACTCTACCAAACACAGAGCCAACTGCATTATCCTCTCAAAAGGGTGATATTAGTAAAAAGAAGAGAAAACAGGTTGCTTCTGAACCTTTAACCATCTTAACTGAAGCAGCCTTGGCTGTAGAACTAGGTTTAGGAGGTGAGGAACCTGAGTCACCTATCATTAGCCTAAAGAAGAAGAAGAAATCTAAAACCACCTCTTCAGTCACCCAAAAGGCTGAAGTTGTAAAATCAGGGGCACACAGCTCACTAGATGTATCCTCTCAACAGGGTGCATCTATAGAATCAAGCATCCTCCCCAATGCACCTATCTGTAAAGAGTCAGCACAAGGGAGTGATAAGGCTGGCACAACACTGAGTGGAGAGCACATCACAATTGAAACTCCCTCTATCTCTCAGGGGGAGTTGCCAAAATCTAATCTACAACACACTTCTCTTCCAGAATCTACCACTCATATTTCTTTGGAGCCTGCAACTCAAGCAATTGAGGAGCAAAGCATTGATCCTCAAGAATTCTTTTCTCTTGATGAGCCAATGGATTCAAGTGACTTGGTGCATGACACCTTGCTCACCACCCAGGTACCACATTTAGATGGTCAGGGAATGCATGCTGGGGCATCTCCTAATGACACCATTACAAACACAGAGGATTCACTAGTTTTAACTAGAGACTTTGTGCCTGTGTCAACTACTGTTGTAACTCATCCCACTTCTGTGGAGACAACAGTAGCAGAGTCTTTCCATCCGGTTACAGAAGTTGCATCTGTAACTGAGGAGTCTAGCTTGCCTAGCTCTAGCTCTAACTATATGTCTCAATGGCTGAAGCCTGTGCAACATGACAGTGCTTCAGGATCAGGGTCTGTTCCACCACAATTGACGGTTGAAGCACTCCAAAGCTTAATTGTGGATCAGATCCCTGAGTTCACAAAGATTGCTCAGCACCTTCTCACTGCAGACATGCCCAATCCAGACCATGAAGCTATCCTCTTATGCCACAGAGATGATGTAGAAATACAAAAGGCTAAGATCATAGATGAAACTGAGAGGGATGGAAACGTAGATGCTTGGCTACAAGGAAAGAATGACATCTCTCTCTCAGAAGGTCTCCAGTACCTCAGAGAAGAATACATCACTTCACTAGGGTCCAATGCCAAATCTCTCACCCCTACTGATGTGTATGAAGCAGTGAATGACAGCTACAAGGGCATTCTCAAGGCTGCACACTACCTTGGCAAAGGTCTAAAGACAGAAGTTAATGAAGTGTGTTCAGCCACAACCAAGGAGGTGCATGAGATAAAGAGGACTTTTGACTCCAAATTCCCTCAATTGGAGACTGTAGTCAAGGACAATCTAGCCTGTAAGTCTACCTGCACCAAGATGGATAATGGTTTGGTTATTCTCAAGGATGCTGTCACAGGCCTAGGGCACAAATTCCAAAATCTCACTGATCAGACAACTGAAGCCAATGCCATGCTCAGGACCCTCTTTGCAAATCAATATGGAGACAAGCTGGTCACTGAGGTCCCTGTGCATGAGATGTCTAGGTTTGAAGTGCAAAGACTCAAAGAACAATCCCTGTCTGGCTTCAAATCCACTGCATTGTTCAGCAAGGTAGATGCACTTGAACAGGAGGTAGCTACACTCACTCAGTCTAATGCTCATCTTACAGACAAGGTACAAACTCTGACTGAGCAGTTGAACACTAAAGCCACCACCACAGCTGATGTTCTTCTGCATCAACAGTCAATGTTGTCTGCAATGATGAAGCACATGGGTCTCCCTCTACCTGAAGAATCTTCAACCCCAAAGGTCACTCCTACAGCCTTTGTGCCTGACAACAAGCCTAAGGGGGAGAAGAGGACATCAAGAAACTCAAATACAAAGGGGGAGAAACCACCAGTAAATGGCATCAAAATCATTGAAGGTGGTCATCAAAGAACTTCAAAATCTCTAACTCATGTGCCTGGTAAAGGAAAAGACAAAGTTGATGAGCCTCCTATTTCTCTGCCAGTTGTCACTCTACCAACTGTGCACATCACTACTTCCAGTGGTCAAAAGCAATCTATTACAACCACAGTGGTTGCATGGAGTATGCTATCTGACAGACCTCAAATCTCCATATCTAAGAGTGCCAAGCCAGTAGAAGTGAAGGTGGTCACTGATGCCAAGCTACAAGAAATTGTAAACTCAAATGTCTATCATGATGATGAATTCTTGGAGTTTCTGAAAGTCTCAAGAGAACAGGCTGGTGATGCATTATCATATCATGGGAGTTTGAAGAGTCAGATTGACTTTCTCACTGTAGTACCAAGGAGAGTTGACGGCCTATGGCTCAAAGAGATAATGATGGTAGGAAAGAATAAGATATGGCACTTAACCATCAACACTCTACAGGGTCTAAAGTACTCAGAAGTGGATGTGTTCCTTGGAATGATTGAAAAGAAGGATGAAAACTGCAAGAGTCTCTTTGAAGAGTTAAGGGATGGTCAACCAGCAAGGCTACCTGAAGTATTCACAAATCCTAGAACCATCATCTATCAGGTTGCAACAAGAATTGATGATATCAAGCAGCTGGTCATCCCTAAGCATCTAATTCCTCAGAACAAATCTCTCATTATTGCCATCATTGAGCAGCTGAACAAGAAGAAGGGTTTAAGAACAACAGAAGAATTGGAAGCTATATCTTATCTCAGGTCATACATTGCAACTAGCATTGTACCTGAATCTGCTAAGTTCAACCCTAGCAAGGATGGCGATCAAGACAAGGATGGAGACAAAAGTGATGGTAGGAGAAGGCATCACAGGAGTGATGAGGGTGATGAAGATAAAAAGAAGAAGAAGGATGGTAAGGAGAAGAAGAATGATGATGACCAAGGTAAAGTCTCTGAGAGGAAGAGTGGAAGACAGCAAGTCTTAGGCATTGCTGAAAGTAACCTCACCACATCACAAGACTCTAAGTCTAGGGTGAATACTGTTAGTAGTGACCTACCAAAATCTACATCTATGGCTTCTGAAACTGTCTTGCCACCTCAAGAAGAGAAGAAGATTCAAGTCAAGAAACCATCTGTATATTTCAAAAAGCAAACTGCTAATGGAATACTACAATGGTCCACAAACAAAGGTCACATGCTACCGCCAGGCAACCATGTTAAAAAAATCAAATTCAAACAGGCTGCAAGGAAACCAAAGCTATCCAAATCAAGGACTCTGACAATCTATCCAGGCTTAAAACTCCAACCACTAGATGAAGATTTTGATGAAGACCAACTGCAATTCTTACAAGATCAAAGAATCTACCATGTTGCCTTTGTTGATAACTGCCTTGAGATCAAATATACTGATGGAAGGGAGGAGAAATTCAAACAAGGAGGATGTCAACACTGGGGCAAGCTACATGACATAGAAAGAATCATTGCATTGTTGAGCTCAGAAGATAAAGTGGAAAGAGTATGGAAGCTGGTGCTAATTGATTTTGTGATGATGAAGAGAGATCATGAGGAGAAAATCAGAAAAGAGTGTCTTGAGAAATGGCTAGCAAGGGAGAAAGAAATTGAGAGACTGGAGATTGAAGCAGAAAAGCTAATGGCAAAGGGATTGTGTAAAGTTCAGTTTAACCCCTATGTGGTGAAGTATAGGAGGAGAAATGGGGATCAGGTCCACATCAGAATGAATCTACTCAACCACTATCCTGCAAACATTCTGAAATCAGTACTTGAAGATTTCAAAGACTCAATTTTGCTTGAAGAATTGGATGTTATGGCAGAAATAATAAAAGCTATGGATGAGAATACAAGGAAGGAGAAAGAAAGAAGATAAAAAGCATATGATGATTTGCAAGCCAAGGCTATGGAAAGGGAAACAAATGACAATGGCTAGTACTTCATCATAGGCTGTAAGATTACTCACCCTGTAGTTCTATCCACATTGCTAATCGAAATTCATACATGTACTGTCAAGTTTTATCTTTATGTATGTTAGGCTTGTTATCAGACATGAAATTGTGACTAAGGGTCTTACTCACAATTTGGGGGAGATTTTTAGTCACAGAGGCATGCCTGAATACATCTAATAACAAGCCTAAGTGTGTGTAATGCTATGCATTACCTACATGACCTCTTAACTGAGGAAACCTCTAGTTGTAGAGTTTCTATTTGTTCTGTACTTGTAATAGGCATCAAATTCTAGTTGTGTAATTGTACTTATAAAGTCAAGAATAATGCTTGAAAGAAGTTCCAAGGTTCATGCCTCAAGCAAGGAGATAAAGACTGCCAAATAATCACAGTTGGGATTTGAAGAAATGGAGAATTTGCCTAAGTACCAATTCGAGAAGTACATTTGTCTATTCGAGAAGTCTAGCATTCGAGAAGTCAGAGATTCGATATCTCAGAAGACACTATTCGATATCTCTGAATACATTGTTCGATATCTCATTCGATATCTCAGAGATTCGATATGTCTATTACTCTATTCGTGAACTCATGGAGTCAACAAGTCAAAGCATCATTCGAGTTCTCTAAGAGTCAACAAGTCAATGCTCTATTCGATATCTCAAGGACTAAAGAAGCTATTCGACATCTCAGGGATTCGATATGTCAAAATGCTCTATTCGATATCTCAAGGAGTCCCAGAGAAAAGAGCTATTCGAGAAGTGATTCGATATGTCAATATAACACTATCTGAGAACTCAGAGTTATCGATTAAGTCAATTCGAGTTCTCGAATCAATCACTTAGCCACTTCTCGAATACATTCTTGGAGACAAAATACTGAAGAATTGTACAAGTCAGAAACCTGCAACAAGCCAAGACGCTTTATTTGACTATGTACTATAAAGCACATTGGAAAGCGTACAAAGAAGCTTGGAGAGATAAGACAAAGGGACAAGGAGCTAAAGAAGTGGATCTGAACAGGCTTTGCAAAGTCAAATCTGTAGCCGTTTGGACTCTTACTCAAATGAGATAGACAGACTGGAAAGTAGTTTGTTTACCTACCTTATTTGTAGTAAGTAGGTGTATCCATGTCTATAAGGATACAGCCTCACTTCCTTAGAAGATAAGTTTTTTTTTTTAGATAAGATTTTCATATACATCAGAAGAAATATCTCTCTGAGAAAAATGAAGCTGAGAATACTATCATTTGTATTCACAGATTGTAGCAAAATCTTTATCTAATAAAATATTAAATTAAAGTGATATTGTGTGGTGTTTTGTATTCGTTATCTGCACTTACATATCTCACACACTCAACACATATCTTGCTGCAAAGATTTAAGAACAAAGAAAAGTTCAAGAATCCATTCACCCCCTCTGTATTCTTTTACTCTATTCAATACTCAACATTACTCATTGAGTTGGATAAAGATTTAGAGCACAATGATGGCCAGACCAGTGCTACTGATGTTGCGATGCAGGTGCCTCATCCTGAAGAGCGTAGAAACAACTATGATAATGAGAATAACCGGAGAGGAGGATACCTTGGCCGGGGTTATCGTGGGGGAAGTTATCGAGGACGAGGTCGAGGATATTTCAGGTGCCAAGGCAATGATTCTTTTGAAGGACTAACACGAATGAGAGATCCAATTATAGTACCTGTTGCTTCGCATAGCGCGACGAGTGCAACAAGGAGGGAGCAGGCTTATTCTCAGGGTGCACAACCTACCCCGCAGCTCTTGCAAAATGTTCCAATTGTTATGAATCCTCAAGGACAGATTGTTCCTTCTTCTACCGCTGCACAAGTTGCAGCGCCTGCCAATCCAGCTGCTGCTGCACAAGTTACAGCGCTTACCAATCCAGCTGTTGCTACATAGGTTGCCGCGCCTACCACAAGCCTTGTTATTGCATAGGTTGCCACGCCAACAACCGCAGTTACGATGACTTAATTTGCCCCACAAGTTTCGATTCACTTTGCAACTCCTGTCATGACTCAAACCCCACCAATTGTTAGCACTCAGCCATCCATCTTTGTTAGCATTGGCACGCCAACTCCACCAGTTGGAGGATTTCAGATGACAGTTCAACCCACTAGTGTTCAGATTATCCCCGGTGTAGGAAGTGTGAATGTTGATGATATTAAGAAATTACTTGCACATCTTGAAGGGGGTCTACAACATTGATGACTCAAGTTGCATCACCCTTCTCCGCTATAGTTAGAGATGCCTTGTTGCCAATGGGATATCGGAATACAACTGTTGATCTTCAGTTTCATGGCAATTCAGATCCAAGAGAATTTTTAAGGCGTTTCAACCTAGAGATGGATGTGTACCAAGTGCCCAGGTTGGCTAGGTGCCGTTTGTTGGCTGCAACTTTCAGAGATAGTGCACAACTTTGGTTTCAGAAGTTGGGTGTGAAGTTATCACATCTTGGGATCAGATGCAAGTTATGTTTTTGATACAATTTCAAGTACCCGTTAAGTATGCACCATCAGTGATTTATTTGGAAAACATCAAGCAACGAGAGGGTGAAACTTTGAATGCCTATTTCAAACATTTTAGTGCAGAATCTGTAGGAGTTAGAGGTCAAGGTTATGACAATGGTTCTAATATGGAAGGAAAACACCAAGGGGTTCAAAAACGATTACTTGATGTAAACCCAAGAGCTTTATATATTCCATGTGCTTGTCATAGTCTTAATCTTACTCTTTGTGATGCGGCTAATTCTTGTGTTAAAGCTATTTCATTTTTTGGAGTTGTGTAACGGATATATGCATTATTTTCAAGTTCTCCTAAAATATGGAAGGTTTTGCTTGGCAATGTTCCGGGTTTAACTGTGAAATATTTGTGTAATACTCGTTGGGAAAGCCGTATAAAAAGTGTAAAGGCAATTAGATTTCAAGTTCTTCAAATTAGGTTGTCTTTGTTGGAATTAAAAGAATCTTCTAATGATCCAAAGTCAGTTAGTGAAGCTGAGAGTTTGATTGGGCTACTTGAGAGCTTTGAGTCCCTACTTGGTATGGTTATATGGTATGACATTTTATTTTCCATTAACATGGTGAGTAAAAAGTTACAATCTAAATCAATGTGCATTGGTGCTACCATGAAACAAATAGAAAGTGTGATGACATTCTTTGAAAAGTATAGAGAAGAAGGGTTTGTCTCTAGCATGAATGTTGCCAAAGAAATTGCATTTGATATGGATATTGAGCCTACTTTTCCTATAAAGCGTTGTGTCATTAAAAAAACAATTTGATGAAAATGATGCCAATGAAGATGTGAGATCAGTTGAAGAGTCTTTTAGAATTGATTTTTTATGCGATTGGTGGATATTGCAATTAATTCACTAAGGAGCCGCTTTGAACAATTACAAATAGTTGAAGGTATTTCTGGGTTTTTATTTTATCCACCAACTTTAAGGTCTTTGGAGCATGATCAAGTCAAACAATGTTGTAGTAATCTCGTAACTACTTTTTCTCATAACGGGTTGTCAGATTTTGAGCTAGATGTCTTGGTACAAGAAGTAGAGGTATTGTAACATTACGTTCCGAATAATTTGACATCCGCTCTTGAGATTCTTGAATTTGTCAAATCTCTTGATTGTCTTCCGAATGTTTCTATTGCTTATCGAATCTTATTATCTATACCCGTGAGTGTAGCATCAGCTGAAAGAAGTTTTTCCAAGTTGAAATTTTTGAAAAACTATTTGCGTTCATCGATGTCACAAAAAAGATTAAATGGTCTCGCAATTTTATGCATCGAGAGAGATATGTTGGAGAATATTAATGGTGATGCCATAATCATTGATTTTGCATCAAGAAGTGCTCGACGAAGTTATTTTTCATAATTCATCACTTGTATATGGCATGTTGGTATTGAAACTATTGTTAGTACTTTGATGTTTAATTGGTATGGTTTATATTTAAAATGTACTTGAATCATAATTTTTATTAGTATGTTTGTTTTCGGGAAGGAAAAAAATGAGGGCCCGTTTTTTTGATTTCGCCCTAGGCCTCCGTTTATTATGGAACGGCCCTGGTCATAGACAATGCATTACAACAATCTACTAGAGAGAGAAACTAGAGTGCTTAACAAAAGAAATAGAGCAAAATCAAGATAGCGGCTAGAGAAAGAGTATGAAATCAGCATCAAAGCAATGTTAAAACAATCGAAGTTGAAGAACAAAAAGGCAAGCCCACTCTTAAGCAATTTAATCTCTGACTTTTAGCTCATTATCAATGAGAGATGAGACCACCGGTTAGAAAGCTCAAGATTGATGCCTGGTTAGATTTTTTCCAATACTATATCCAAAAACTATACACTTCTTCAAAAGTTTAAATATCTGTGTTCGACTTAAAAATGACTCTCTTAAAACTAGCAGACTCCAAGTCCTTGATCATATTCAGTTTTCAACTCGATCTACAATTCTCCTTCTGAATAGTAGAAGATTTTCTCATCTCCCTCACTGAAGTCAGAGTCCTACAATCAAAGAATTACAATATATCTCTCATCCTGTCCAAATTAGTAAAACGGTAAGTGTAGCGCGCAGAGAAACAATAGCAGCAAGTAATATAACAAAAACACAGTAAAATAAAACACACAGATTTAAGTGGTTCGGCAAAGTGCCTACATCCACTGAGGCTGCTGATATTATTAAACAGAGTGAGAAATTTACAGAGCGCTTCAACAGATTTCCTCACTAATAATATCTCTCAAAGTGTTTCCCAAATTTGCAGAAATTCTCATACAAAAACCAACCTACTAAGCTTGTTCTATCTTCTAATTTCTGATGTACTGGAGAAATGGGAGAGTGCTGAATTTATATTACTATGTCAAGACAAGAACTTAATTCAGCATTCATAGCCAACCAACTTGTGCCTCAGATTTCTCCTTGTTCATATTTGTGGGTTGAAAAACACACCCATCAGTACCAAGAAATTTAGTTGCCTAACTAGACAAAACTCTACTGTTGACTTAAGTATGAGCCAGAAAACAACAGTAAGAACTAGCTGGTTAGCTAGCTTGTCCATTTGCGGAATCTGATAAGCTAGCTTGAAAAAGATAGAGCAATAAAGAGAAAATTTAGTTTGATAATAACTTACATCATCACAATGGCAACCAGAGAACCTTCTTACACATGGACTAATGCACAATCAGTATCCTGAGTGAGAAACGGTTCAGAATAAGGTTACAATGAGTAACAAGATTTATTTTTAACAAGCATCTTTTTGCACAAATCTACAATTACTCAGCCAATACCTTTGCAGATCAAAATTAAGTTATTTATAGTGACTGAGTTATCTCAATGACCCAATCTCAACAACTAATACCAATATACAATAATCTTATTTAAATGAGAGGTCCATTTAATCAACAAAAACACAAAAGCTAAATGCTCCTCTGCAAGTTCATTTGAACCCTGCTAACTTGCTAAACTACTTTACAGGGATGATTATTTGAGCAAGTATTTTACTAGTATTATGCACTATTGTTCTATGGACCTTGTGGACTACTTTTTTCTTTGTTAATAGAATACCTTCGTTTAGAAATCGTTTATCTAAATACGTTAAGTAGTACTATTCAAACACTCTCCTAGAATTCTGGTTCTATGCTTTTACATATTTAAACAAATTAAATTTATTGGTGAAACTTCTAATATGCTGATAGTAAACAAAACAACCAATATAGATGAAAACTTTGACCGAGTAACAATGTAAGAGACCAATATAAATGCAATTTTACTCACATATTTTCCCTACCTTTATATTTATCAGCAATGGCTTCTATCCATAATCTGTCTCTGTTGTTATATGCAAAACTGATGCTAGAAGCAACCAGGAGAAAACCCTTGGACTGTTCCTCAAGGAGAACAGGTTGCACCAGGAGAGAGCGAGTACCAACTGGGAGAATCTTCCAAAGTTCAGAGTCTGAAAAAGAGGAAAAATTACAACTACATCATAGTTGGCATGAGCAGTAATGAAATAGCATGATCAAGATGCATAAATTCTAATAGCTAACTTATCGAAGCATAAGGTGACTAGGCAAAAGTCTCAATTCATAATTTCTGTAATTTTGATATTTCTTACAGAGCCGGGGATTGAAACAAAAGTCTGATACATCGTAAACCATTATAATTTTAACACTATCAACTGCAATCCCCTCAAACTTTTATCAAACTGTAAAATCTTTAATATCTTTATATAGCAGAAGCGTTGAGCCAATATACTGTTGAATAATTTTAAGATATGCACACTTTGACTTATATGCACTATAGAATTAGTGAACCGGCCACATAGAGTAAAATATACGTTTATAAGTCTCAAAATTAATCCATAACTTTGTAGTCTAGTGGATATCCCTTTTCTCTTGGGAGATCAAGGCTTCAATCCTGAGCGGAGGATGCATAAATGTGTGAATATTAGAATTCTTTTGATTGACCATTACCACAAGAAGTCAAATATTAAGAAATTACTTGCAGCAATCATATATGAAACAAAAATATTAAAAAAATTGATGGAAGTAGGCAAGAAAAAACAGACCATTACAAAATACTTTTTGGTTGATTGTTTGGATTTTCCTGATTAGTTGTGTATAACTGTAGGCAAGAATATACAGACCATAAAATCCTTTTCCTTTCTGTTCAAAAGTACAAATGATCACACTAATTTTTTCACTTTTTACATAATTTTACCGGATGTAAATATGTGTTATGATTATTGGAAACACAGAAAGTACTGTCATTATGATAATAACTTGTTGGCACAGTCTAAAATAGGAAGAATTAAAGCATACCTGTTCTCTGCGGAAAATAAAGAGTATCCTTCAAATTAGAGAGACCAATTTGTTCAATCTGTTTCTCAAACCAACCAAGTGCATTACTTTTTGAAATATTTTCAGGTGTATTCCAGTAGCCGCGAACACATAATGCACCTTGGACTGATATAAGCTGGAAATGCAAAGAATAATAATTTGCAAATGGATATCATGTACTGGTTTTTCTTTTAAATAATCACTAGTGTAGAAAAGTTCAGCACTTACCACTGAAACAGTGTTTGTATTGCGCAAAAGAATGTAAGTTCCCCAAGCCAAATCTTCCATTATGCTATTCGAAATATTTTGTGACATTACAAAGACTTGCTCAGAACCATCAGGAAGACTTGCTTGATCCACTTGAGAGGCACCCTGCATATATATGAAGTTTTACCATACTGAGCAGTACTGACTTTGTCTACATGTCCAATTAGCTATAAACACATAATGTTTACACTAAAGTGTTTATAATATCATGCATTCACATCAAACTCTTTAAATATAATTACAACTGGCTCAGAAGTTGTTTAGTCTACCAACATACATATAAGGAGCTCTATGGATGACAGTAAGTTTTGAACTCCATTTTTTAGGTTGAAGACCGATGTTCTTTAATGCTTACACAAAAAAATCTAATATCAAAGTCCTAATCAACTGACTGGACATGTATTCTTGGATTAAATTAATTAAACAATCATATAGCTTAAAGCCAGAGACTGCTCTGCAGTAAAATCAACAACAAGATGCATCTTGAAGTGTTCACCTGTGCGAGTTAAGTGATCGATCTCACAGGTCAACTTTATAGTACCAGTGTGAGTTTACTGTAATTTTCTTGTCATGAAACCTGAGCATAATTTTAGAAACCTTCTGAAAAAATGTGCTATCTATGCATAACATGTGGTTGCGATAAGTTTTTAGTTTTCATCGTTGAACTATTAAAAATTGAGCACATAATACACACACACAATTGCATCCATCATTCTGTATTATACATAACAACTGGATGCTATGAGTTTCTAGTTTTCATTCTAAGTGTTATTTTCATTTAAGCACACACCTACATAAACACACACAACGCATCTATCATAAGCAAAGTACGAGAAACGAAGCTACCTTTAAGAACTTTCCAAGAAAAGGAACAAAAACAGAAAATGCAGCCAACGAAATCCCCAAAGCTTCTGTTCTCTACACATCAATATAAGTAAACACAAGTCATATTAACAACAAATTTAAACATAATAAAGCACCAAACATATAGAGTTCAAAAGGGGTCATTTGATTTCTACTCACAAGCTGAGAAGGTGTAATGTAACTGGAATCAGAACCCACAAAATGATTTAACAACAAAAGCGAACCAAAAGCATATCCAATCCATCTAGGCAAGTTGGATTCGTCCAGTCCAGGAATCCCTTAAATACATAAACACACAGTGAAGTTGCAGTGAAACATATATAAAGTTGCAGAGCACACAATGGGAAATGAAAGATTAGTACCTAGTGTAAAGCGAAGAACAGAGAGATTCAATTGTTGTTGCTGAGTTTGAGTGTCATTGGGATCAGTGCAATGAGTTCTTGATTTTCTGATCTTAAGTGTATGTACATATGGACGGGGATGGGGAAGTGTATTAGTACTGACGGGGCTACGATTTAGCGGGAAACTCAAGTGAAAAAAAGTGAGGAGTGAGTGAGTGGTTAAGGACATGCTTATTCATTTGGAAGCCAGGCTTGTAGACTTGCTTCTCACTGGTTCGGTTTTTTCAGACAATTGTCAAGCTGATCCAATTGTGTCCGTCCGGTTAGATTTTTCATTATCCAGTTCAATTTTGATTATTTTGATTTTTGAGTATTTTATCGAGATATTTTTGAAGGATCAACTCGGTTAGTCTTTATATATCAAAATTATTTAGAAAAACTATAATAAACCTTACAAAAAGTAGCAATTTAAAGATAAGAAGTAGTATCCTCCTCGCTTTTCAATGTGCAAAATCTCTAATTAATCACTGTAATCTAGTTCAGCTAACATTTTCTTCTCAATAAACAGCATAGCATGCAACTGTAATCTAGTTTAATAATGAATTTGTTAATATAAAAAAATACAACATACGAATTACCAATAAAAGATCAGAAGATTAAACTTAATATTCTTTGTATCGTGGTTCTTCTGTGCTTTGGAGGAGAGCTATTAGGGTTTTCCTTGTCAGGTGATAGATATAAGATACGTGCTGGCAAATAACAAATATAGAATATTAGTTTATCTTATTGGGCTTTTTTTTAACTAACTACCATATGGGCTTTAAAGATTTAATTGGTAGTCCTAAATTTAGAGGCCTTCTGTGTTTTATGTATTTCCCATTTTAAATATATTTTATTAATATTTTTTTAACAATAATTAATAATTATATAAATATATTATATGTATACATAATGATTAAAATATGAGACCCCTATAAGATTGGTAGCCCTAGGCAGGAGCATATCTCAACTGCCGTAGGAGCCGACTCTGTATATAACATAATCTAGTATTAATTTTATCTTAACTTAAAACTCGTGCGATGCACGGATATTTGTATATACTTTTTCTTCATTAATTTGAATTAATTTTTTAAAACATGAATTTTGGAGTCTTAAATTTTTAAATGTGACGATTTGATAATAATTATATAAATATTATCCGTGATATTTTTATAAAAGGAGGAATTTCAGTTAGAAAATATGTAAAAGATGATAGGTTTTAGTTGATAAAAGTAATATGTAAATAATTAGTAATTATAAAATTACTATTTTACTTATTAAATAGAATAGTCTGTGATATAATTGAAAAAAGAGAGGTCTTAGTTAGAAAAAATTAAAAAGATAACACGTTTTAGGTGAAAAATGTAATTGAATAATTTATAATAATTATAATTTATTTATGTAATTTTACTAAATAAAATTACTCGTAGTATTTTTAGAAAATGAGAAATTAATGTTGTCGGTGATATTTCTAGTAAAAGAAGAAATTTAGTTAGAATATATAGAAAAAATGATTTGTTTTAACTGAAAAAGGTAAATGGTTAATTATTAACATTATAATATTATTTTATATTATAAAATAGAACCCCCATAATATAATTGTTAGATAAAAAAATATTTTAGTTATAGAAAATAAAAAATGTAACGTGAAAATTAAAAAGGCAACATGTTTCTAGTGAGAAGGGTATTTGATTAGTTTATAAAAAGCCCGAGAGATGGATAACTGAACAAGGAGGTATTGAACACAAACCTTCTTACAATTTTGTTGCTTTTTATGCCGGGTCAAGACTTTATGTAGGTAAGGATATGGCCTTCACTCAGATGAAGATTCTTGCAACAGCCATCATACACTCATACATGCCTAAACCATTCAGGTGGTCGAAAATCATGCTGTAATCCCAAGTGATTCTGTCGTTCTTGACATGAAATATGGTTTGAAGATCAGGGTAGCTAAAAGAAATGCAGGCTTGCCTGCTTCTGTAGAATGAACCATTCGTGTTCTAAGTTACGAATCACAAGCTTGTCATATCTTTCAAGCTAAATTTGTAATCGAGTTCAGTTTCTTTTAATTCTATCAGTTTCTTTTAATTCTAATGTATTTTCCTTATCTTAATTGCATCCCAAGATGTTCATTTTTTGCCAGTTGCTGGCTCATCCCAATGCTATTGGTCCCGAAGCTGGGGAATAATTCATAATAGAAATTTAATTAGCATGAAAATTGTAACACTGAATGTAGTTTCTTGTACAACCAGTCTAAAATTGAAACCCCATAAAAATGCTGCTTCACTTTTTTTCTATATATTTCTTGTGGTGTTTACACACGCGAGGCAACTATTAATTTAATAAAATTCTTTATTTGAGCCTAAAAATGGATCAAACTGAAATATAATGTTCATGTTATAAACTAAAGATAATAATAATATTGAAAGATAGCAAAATGAATCCAACTAGACCGTATCGCTAGAAAGAGAGAAAGTAAAGTAAATCTATTACTTGTTGTTGGTGTATCAAATTATTAGCAGCAATGTCATTATTTATAGGGTAATTTAGATAACCACTTAAATATGAATGCATGCTGGGAATTTTGATTCTGCATTTACATTGTTTTCTTCTTCCGTGTATTATTGACTGCAGCATCTCTTTTCTTCATCTAGATGCACAAAGATTTGACAATCAATTCATGTTCATATTATAATAGTTCAAACATTTTTCCACACAAATTTTCAAGTGGAAGAGACAATTCAAACATATCGAAAAAATTGAGTATCCTGAAACCACAACACAACAGAGAATTTAGTATGAGATAACATATCGAAAAAATTGAGTATCCTGAAGCCACAACATAAAATTTAGTATGAGATAATCTCGGTTGCTCTCATCCAAAAAATGTCATTTTATGTTGACTGATATGCCTATTAGTATCAGCTGTTCAGAATATTGCATCTGAGAAGAAACATGTCGATTTGTCGAATAGTCAAGCATCAAAAGCAGCAATGATGGCAAATCATAAAATGATTGCCTCTCGAACACAATTTTCCATTTGTGAATTTCTGTAAGCACAAGCTTTTTGCACTGGCAAGCAATCAAACACTGAAAAATAATGTATGGTGATCATGAACAAAATTCATCGGCACATTTGTACTCATCGTTGGCCTATAATTCCAATTTGTATAAGATATTTCATTGATAATTGAATATCCCAAATACTTGATACGGGATACTCACTGACCATTGGGTATCACATATGCTGGATACTCCATTGACAATTGTGGATACTTCGCACAGCCACATTAATTTTCTTGGTTTGCTTTAGGGGTAGTATTGTATTAGTACTTTTTTTGAGTTTAATAATTTTTAAAAATTTTACCTACTTTTACCAACTTCTACATAGTTATTGAAATTCAAGATGATTTTTTTTAGAGTTATAAGAAGTAATGTCAAATCTTATAAAAAAACTCATGACTTTTTTTAGTTATAATTTTTGTTAAAAGTCATTAAAAATCGTTCTCATTAAAAGTCACTGTCTTTTTGAATAACACTGTACTTATAAAAAGTTTATAAATTTCTAAATTCAACACCGTCCTATTTTTAAATACTTTTTACAAATCTTAATTGAATAACACCATACTTTTTAAAACTGTTTAAATATAAAATTGAATATCTCATGACTTTTTTTGTTTTTTTTTGAAATAGAATATCTCATGACTTTTAAATCGTTAAAAATCTTTAAATTTTTTAATACAATACCACCCCCATAATCAATAAATTTTCAATTCGAATTACCAACAAGTTTTTCTACAATCCAAAGAAATTTGTTCGCTCCATTTTAAGAGCACAAACAGAGGCTAATGTGTTTTCTTCGGCCTGAGACATGGTCCGTGATTGCATGAGCCATGAAGGTAGATATAGCTTCTGGGCCAATTTTAATAGTTCAAATGACTTTAATGTGAGCTCCCGCCTTAGTAGTTTTTTAGACAACCATAAACATTAAATAAAATTACAGTATGAATGGCAATCATTTGTATATTTAAGGGAAAGATTACATGTATATATCATTTTTTTTGGATAAATAAACTTATAATATTTTGTAAATGTGTATGTGTTTTAAAAAATTTCATGTAAGCGAAAATCGAAACCAAGATCTAGGAGGCTGGAACGATAGAGGATGAATCCTCAGGCTATTCAATCACGTCTAGTGGTGTTAATATCGGTTAATTAAAAGAGTAAAGTGCACTTTGTGTACCTGAAGTTTGGGCTTGGACACCACTTGCAATACCGAACTTTTAAAATTGAGAATCTGCAATAATATACAAACAATTTACTTACACGTTATGTACTGCAGTCAGCTTGGCACTAACTCCGTTAATTTCACAGGGATAAAAATGTAGAGTGGGTATCAACCCAACATCGATAAGATAAAGAAGATTTATCTTGAATATAAGCAGCCAAAACAACTTCATTAGTATGAGGCCTTTTGGGAGGAGCCCAAAAACAAATCCGTGCGGGCTTGGCCACGGCCCAGAGCGGACAATATCATACTAATTTGGAGTTAATGGGTGTTGTGCGGCCAAACAAGTGGTATCAGAGCCGATGGTTAAGAAGTTGATACTGGGGTTGTGGGCTGCAAGTTGTGTGGTGTGGGGGAGGCTCTCCAGAACTGCGGTTGGAGATCTTGGACGGCTTGTGTCGAAAGTCTTCCTGACACTGAGGTGGTCGGGCGGCGTGTCCCGCAAGATGAGGAGCCCAACAAGTGAGTAGCGATGGTATAAGGGTCACAAGATTGGTGGTTCTTGGATTGAGGGGAGATTGTAGAGTGGGTGTCAACCAAAGTCCCACATCGATAAGATAAAAAAGATTTATGTTGAATATAATCAGCCAAAACATCTTCATTAGTATGAGTCCTTTTGGGAGGAGCCCAAAAATAAATCCGTGCAGGCTTGGCCATGGCCCAGAGCGGACAATATCATACTAATGTGGAGTTAATGGGTGTTGCGCCACCCAACAAAAAATGTATTTTCCCATCCATTTCTATAAATTAAAAAGAAAAATCAAAATCCAAGAACATCACCACCTTCCCCAAATTTCCGGCGACCAAAACAACTCCGGTGATGCCTTGTTTACGCTCCAAATCGATACCAAATCAACCTTAAGCTTCTGGGCAACTTATAACACAACAAAAATGACCAAAAACAAGCCGTAATCGACACCACTTACCAAAATCCGGCGAGCTTAAACTTAACTCCAGCAAAAATTTGACTTTACATAATTCGGGAACGAAACTTCAAGATTTTGGTGTCAAAAGAAAGCTTAAACAACAACAAAACTAATGACCAACATCAATTACATAAACAATAACACAAACGTAAGATACAATTAATTTTAAAAACTAACAAAAACCTTTAACTCGTTTTTAGCAAAATCGAACATAAACATAGCAATTAAATACTCAAATCAATTGTAAATGACAATAGGAAGCTAATCGAACCATCAAAATAAGTGAACGATTCCCCAATCAAAAAGCCCCAAATTAGGACAAGAACCCTAATTCGTACACAAACGATGAAATTAAACACATAAATTGACTCTATACAATCATATGAAGTTATACAAATCATCAAAACAAGTGAACAATCAACGGATTGAAAAGTCCTAATTTTCACCAAGAACCCTAATTTTCACCAAATTTTATTTTCTATTTAATTTATAGAAATGGATGGGAAAATACATTTTTACCCCTGTGAAATTAACGGAGTTAGTGCCAGGCTGACGGTAGTACACAACGTGTAAGTAAATTGTTTGTACAGTATTGCAGATGCTCGATTTTAAAGTTCGGTATTGCAAGCGGTGTCTAGGCCATACCTCAGGTACACAAAGTGCACTTTACTCTAATTAAAATTTATTATTATTTTTATATTAGGTGAGTGTTGATATGTGTACACCCCAAATTAATAGTTGCACTCTAAATATTGTTTAATCAAAACTACAGTAGAACCTCGATAAATGAATATTCGATAAACGAATAACCTCATCAAATGAATAATTTTTTCCGGTCCCGACATAATAAAGACAGTATATTTTTGACCTCGATAAATGAATAATCTTGATTAATGAATAAAATTTTCCGGTCCTGGGCGTATTCATTTATCGAGATTTAACTGTACCTTGCTTTCTTGCTTGTGTTCACCAAACTTGTTTCTCAACTCAAATAACTTGGTGCATATACAAAGATAATTTAACTGCATTTTAAATATTACATATAATATTTTTTATTTTTTTTAATTATTTTTTCTTCTTCTTCATAATTTGAGTAACTTAAATATTAACACATTCCTAAATATGTTAGCAAAATGAGATCGCCCAAAATGAGGATCTGACATGTACCCAGCATCCGCATATCCAATCAGCTGCGATTTTGAATTGTTTGCGAAGAATAGTCCAAGATCAATTGTCCCACGAAGATATCTAAATATATGTTTGATCCCATCCCAGTGCCTTTTAATTGGATCAGAACTGAATCTCGCCAACAGGTTCACAGCAAATGCAATATCAGGCCGTGTGTTATTTGCAAGATACATAAGAGCTCCAATTGCACTAAGATATGGAAATTCAGGCCCAAGTGAATCTTCATCTTCTTTTCTAGGACTGAAAGGGTCCTTCTCAACTTCTAGCGATCGAACAACCATTGGCGTAGTTAATGGATGAGCTTTGTCCATATAGAATCGATCAAGAACCTTTTCCGTGTAGGTTAACTGATGAATAAATATGCCTGAACATAAGTGCTCCACCTGTATACCTAAACAGAATCTTGTCTTTCCAAGATCTTTCATTTCAAACTCATTTTGCAAATAGTTATCAGCATTAGTAATATCTTCAGAAGTACCTACAATATTCAAATCATCCACATATACTGCAATAATAACAAAACCAGATTGTGACCTTTTGATAAACACACATGGACATACTTGATTATTTATATACCCGTCATTCAATAAATATTCACTAAGCCTGTTGTACCACATACGACCAGATTGTTTCAAGCCATATAATGATCGTTGTAGTTTAACTGAGTATAAATGTCGAGGCTTAGTTTCCTCTAACTTTAATCCTTCAAGGATTTTCATATAAATATCACTATCAAGTGATTCATAAAGGTAGTCTGTCACAACGTCCATAAGACGTGTTTCCAATCTTTCCATACAAGCCATACCCATAAGAAAACGAAAAGTGACTCCATCCATTATAGGAGAGTAAGTTTCCTGGTAATCAAAACCAGGCCTCTGAGAGAATCCCTGGGCTACCAGCCGAGCCTTATATCTCAAAGTTTCATTTCTCTCATTTCGTTTTCGTACAAACACCCATCTATTTCCAATGGAACCACACCAGCTGGTGCTCGGACTACAGGTCTAAATACATTTATCTTCCGCAAGGATTACAATTCTTCCTGAATTACAATTTTCCATTTTGGCCACTCATCTCTTTGTCGACATTCTTCCACACTTTGTGGTTCAAGATCGGAGTTCATAATAATATCACATGCCACGGAAAAAGAATACACATCATCAACCTCACTACTCCCATGATCCAATAATTTTCCGTTATGTACATAACTCATTGAGATCTCATAATTTTCAGGTACCTTTGCTTCCATGGAAGCATGTGCCACTTTAGGGACAATATCCTCTTCTGGAGGTAATACCACATTGGGTGGTTTTGTCACAGCCACTTCAGGGGCTTGAACCTCTTCAGGAGGTGATACCGCTTCTGGGGTATTTTTAAGAACATTTGCCACTTCAGGGGTAGGTCCATTCAATTTCCATTTTCGTGGCACAACATCTTTCGCACCAACAGGTCTACCGCGCTTCTAGCGTGGCTTTGAATTACCAATCAATTTTTCAGGAACTGATCTTTGAATATGGATTTCAACCCTGGCTGAAGCATTAACAGCGGGTATATGCGATTTTATAATAAGTCTAGAATCATTAAAAGCATCAGGCATTTGATTATCAATATTTTGCATATGAATGATTCTTAAAACCTCAGATTCACATTGTTTGGTTCGTGGATCAATAACATTTAATCCTGATGCATTCCATGATAGTACAAAATTTAATTTATGTAAAACATTATTTCCCCCTAATGGAGGGAACACAGACTCCTCAAAATGACAATCATCATAACGAGCAGTAAACACATCACCAGTTAACGGTTCAAGATATCTTATGATAGATGGTGAGTGAAAACAAACATATATGCCTATTCTTCTTTGTGAACCCATTTTGGATCTCTGTGGGGGTGCAATGGGAACATATACGGCACAACCAAAAATCTAAAAGTGAGAAATATCAGGAACTTGGCCAAGAACTAACTCATGGGGAGATTGTTTGTGGTAAGCACATGGTCTTATCTTAATTATGTTTGATGCATGAAGTATTGCATGACCCCAAACGGATGTAGGCAATTTGGATCTTAAAAGTAAGGGACGTGCAATGAGTTGAAGTCTTTTAATTAGAGATTCTGCTAAGCCATTTTGTGTATGTACGTGAGCTACAGGGTGTTCGACTGAGATTCCTACTGACATGCAATAATCATTGAAAGTTATAGATGTAAATTCAGCAGCATTGTCTAGTCGAATTGATTTAATGGGATGGTCAGGAAATTGGGCTCGCAATTTGATTATTTGAGCAAGTAGTTTGACAAAGGATGTATTTTGTGTAGAGAATAGACAGACATGAAACCATCTAGTTGATGCATCGATTAGAACCATGAAATATCTGAATGGGCCGGATGATGGATGAATAGGACCACAAATGTCACCTTGAATTCTTTCTAAGAAACTTGGAGACTTGGTTTGAAGTTTAACTGGAGATGGTCAGACAATTATTTTTTGAGGTATGACCTTTTGATTCTTAAGAGGATGTCTTATAGAATTTTCTATTATACGACGCATCATAGCTACTCCTGGATGACCAAGTATTTCATGTCAAAGGGTTAGTGATTGTGGGTCTATGATTTTTGGAATGACGATAGTGTGAGACTCAATGACTCTAATATTTGTAGCATATAATCCCGAAGAGATTGATTGTAATTTTTCTAAGATTTTCTTTTGACCTGAAAAGGTTTAAGTGATAAGGAAATATTCCTTTTTATTCTCACTAGTAGTTTCTACGTGAAAACCATTAAGACGAATGTCTTTAAAACTCAAAAGATTTCTAGTGGATTTACTAGAATATAAAGCATTATGTATGTGAATTTGTGTCTCGTTTAGTTGGATAAAATTGGCTTTCCCAAAACCCTCTATTATATTTGAAGTGCCCGAAATGGTCCAGACATGTGAGTTGGTTTTAGTCAACTGTGAAAAATATTTCTGATTTTGTAGAATTGTGTGAGTGGTGGCGCAATCAGCAATGCATATATATCCCATATTTATACTATGCATAAATATAAGTGAACAATAATTTTATTAAACCCAAGTTCATAAAACAAGAACATAAAACAAGTACATTAAAACATGAAATCAAAGCAAATACATAAGGCACAAGCATTTAAAGCGATACATATAAGAACTAGTCATCTAAGCCGTAGTAAAGATTAGCATTATTAGTATGTCCATTTACAGTCTTGTTGATTGTTTCATCATTAAAAAGCCAAATTTGTTTCCACCCTTTTCCCGTTCTACTTTTTAAATGACTCGTAAAGATCTACAAGATGTCTAGGTGTATGACAAGTACGAGTCCAATGCCCATGAGCCCCACATCTAAAACATATATCTCTAGTATCTCCTTCCTGTGGTGCCTTCCTTTTATTTGACACCTCATTTTGCCACTTCTGGTGACTAGAGTTGTTGTAGCCATCACGCTGCCACTTTAGGTGGCCAGAGTTATACTGATTTCGAAATCGCCCACGAAAATTTCCACGTCCACGATTTCGTCCATAACCTCGTCCTCCTCTATGCCCTTTCCCACGCTCATTCTTCCGGAATGATGTGTTATGTACTTCAGGTAACTGGGCAGAGCCTGTGGGACGTATCTGATGATTTTTCAGCAACAACTCATTATTTTTCTCAACTACAAGAAGGAGAGATATCAGCTCACTATATTTCTGGAAATTGTGTTCCCTGTATTGTTGTGCCAAAATCATAGTGTTGGGATGAAAGGGCTTTTTCAATCATTTCAGCATCAGTAACTTTCTCACGACACAGGATTAGCTTTGAGCTTATTTTGAACAAGGCACAATTATATTCAGCAACAGATTGGTCCAAAGAGTGAGTGGATTTTTGACTGTGAGGTATTCAGATTTTAAGATTTCATAAATGTGGTTCCTAAGAAAAATAATTGCTTTGGCATTTTGTTCAACAATTAGGGTTTTTCCTGTTTCTATGGTGTCCTTTAGCCCGTTGGCACTAAGGTGTAATTCCGCATCGAGTACCCAAGACAGATAATTATCCCCAGACATATCCAAAGCAACAAAATCTAATTTTGCAAGATTCGCCATTCTTAATGCAAAATAAATATTTAAAACATGGTAGAGCAATATGGCATGTTAAACATAAACAATTAAACACATACATACAATTATAATTATAACATATAATGACATAATTTATTTAAAAGTTACGACGGCATAGCCAGCCAGTTTATTTAAAAGTTACGACGGCATAGCCAGCCAGAAACTTTTTAATAATAATCATAGTGCAACAATTTTAATATATTAAAGAGTAATATAAACAAGGAAATTATAACCATATTTATAAGTAAAAATAGAGCATACCTCATTCGTTAATAATACTTATTTGAGAAGTACCTTCTTCCTTAATAAACTTTACTTGGGCAGTACCTCTTTACTTCAACAAAACTTACTCGGGTAGAGACTCGTGCTGATAACGTGTTATAAACTAAAGATAATAATAATATTGAAAGATAGCAAACTGAATCCAACTAGAGCGTATGGCTAGAAAGAGAGAAAGTAAAGTAAATCTATTACTTGTTGTTGGGGTATCAAATTATCAGCAGCAATGTCATTATTTATAGGGTAATTTAGATAACCACTTAAATATGAATGCATGCTGTGAATTTTGATTTTGCCTTTACATTGTTTTCTTCCTCCGTGTATTCTTGACTGCAACATCTCTTTTCTTCATCTAGATGCACAAAGATTTGACAATCAATTCATGTTCATATTATAATAGTTCAAACATTTTTCCACACAAATTTTCAAGTGGAAGAGATAATTCAAACATATCGAAAAAATTGAGTATCTTGAAACCACAACAGAGAATTTAGTATGAGATAACATATCGAAAAAATTGAGTATCCTGAAGCCACAACATAAAATTTAGTATGAGATAATCTCGGTTGCTCTCATCCAAAAAATGTTATTTTATGTTGACTGATATGCTTATTAGTATCAGCTGTTCAGAATATTGCATCTGAGAAGAAACATGTCGATTTGTCGAATAGTCAAGCGTTAAAAGCGGCAATGATGGCAAATCATAAAATGATTGCCTCTGGAACACAATTTTCCATTTGTGAATTTCTGTAAGCACAAGCCTTTTGCACTGGCAAGCAATCAAACATTGAATAATAATGTATGGTGATCATGAACAAAATTCATCGGCACATCTGTACTCATCATTGGCCTATAATTCCAATTTGTATAAGATATTTCATTGATAATTGAATATCCCAAATACCTGATACGGGATACTCACTGACCATTGGATATCAACATATGCTGGATACTCCATTGACAATTGTGGATACTTCACACAGCCGCATTAATTTTCTTGGTTTGCTTTAGGGGTAGTATTGTATTAGTACTTTTTTTGAATTTAATAATTTTTAAGAATTTTACCTACTTTTACCAACTTCTACATAGTTATTAAAATTCAAGATGATTTTTTTTAGAGTTATAAGAAGTAATGTCAAATCTTATAAAAAAACTCATGACTTTTTTTAGTTATAATTTTTGTTAAAAGTCATTAAAAATCGTTCTCATTAAAAGTCACTGTCTTTTTGAATAACACGGTACTTATAAAAAGTTTATAAATTTCTAAATTCAACACCGTCCTATTTTTAAATACTTCTTAAAAATCTTAATTGAATAACACCATACTTTTTAAAACTCTTTAAATATAAGAATTGAATATCTCATGACTTTTTTTGTTTTGTTTTGAAATAGAATATCTCATGACTTTTAAAATCGTTAAAAATCTTTAAATTTTTTAATACCATACCATCCCCATAATCAATAAATGTTCAATTCGAATTACCAACAAGTTTTTCTACAATCCAAAGCAATTTGTTCGCTCCATTTTAAGAGCACAAACAGAGGTTAATGTGTTTTCTTCGGCCTGAGACATGGTCCGTGACTGCATGAGCCTTGAAGGTAGATATAGCTTCTGGGCCAATTTTAATAGTTCAAATGACTTTAATGTGAGCTCCCGGCTTAGTTGTTTTTTAGACAACCATAAACATTAAATAAAATTACAGTATGAATGGCAATCATTTGTATATTTAAGGGAAAGCTTACATGTATATAACATTTTTTTTTTGGATAAATAAACTTAAAATATTTTGTAAATGTGTATGTGTTTTAACAAATTTCATATAAGCGACAATCAAAACCTAGATCTAGGAGGCTAGAACGATAGAAGATGAATCCTCAGGCTATTCAATCACGTCTAGTGGTGTTAATATCAATTAATTAAAAGAGTAAAGTACACTTTGTGTACTTGAAGTTTGGCCTAGACACCACTTGCAATACCAAACTTTTAAAATCGAGCATCTGCAATACTATACAAACAATTTACTTACACAACACTGCCGTCAGCCTGACACTAACTCCGTTAATTTCACAGGGATAAAAATGTATTTTCCCATCCATTTCTATAAATTAAAAAGAAAAATCAAAATTCAAGAACATCACCACCTTCCCCAAATTTTCGGCGACCAAAACAACTCCGGTGATGCCTTGTTTACGCTCCAAATCGATACCAAATCAACCTTAAGCTTCTGGGCAACTTATAACACAACAAAAATGACCAAAAACAAGCCGTAATCGACACCACTGACCAAAATCCGGTGAGCTTAAACTTAACTCCGGCTAATTTGACTTTGCATAATTCGGGAACGAAACTTCAAGATTTTGGTGTCAAAAGAAAGCTTTAACAACAACAAAACTAATGACCAACATCAATTACATAAACAATAACACAAACGTAAGATACAATTAATTTTAAAAATTAACAAAAACCTTTAACTCGTTTTTAGCAAAATCGAACATAAACATAGCAATTAAATACTCAAATCAATTGTAAATGATCATAGGAAGCTAATCGAACCATCAAAGGAAGTGCACGATTCCCCAATCAAAAAGCCCCAAATTAGGACAAGAACCCTAATTCGGTTTACTCTAATTCGTACACAAACGATGCAATTAAACACATAAATTGAATCTATACAATCATATGAAGCTATACAAATCATCAAAACAAGTGAACAATCAACGGATTAAAAAGCCCTAATTTTCACCAAGAACCCTAATTTTCACCAAATTTTATTTTCTATTTAATTTATAGAAATGAATGGGAAAATACATTTTTATCCCTGTGAAATTGACGGAGTTAGTGCCAGGCTGACGGTAGTACACAACGTGTAAGTAAATTGTTTATACAGTATTGCAGATGCTCGATTTTAAAGTTCGGTATTGCAAGTGGTGTCTAGGCCAAACTTCAGGTACACAAAGTGCACTTTACTCAAAATAAAATTTATTATTATTTTTATATTAGGTGAGTGTTGATATGTGCACACCCCAAATTAATAGTTGCACTATAAATATTGTTTAATCAAAACTACAGTAGAACCTCGATAAATGAATATTCAATAAACGAATAACCTCATCAAATGAATAATTTTTTCCGGTCCCGACATAATAAAGACAGTCTATTTTTGACCTCGATAAATGAGTAAAATTCCTGTCCCGGGCGTATTCATTTATCGAGATTTAACTGTACCTTGCTTTCTTGCTTGTGTTCACCAAACTTGTTTCTCAACTCAAATAACTTGGTGCATATAGAAAGATAATTTAACTGCATTTTAAATATTACAACATAATATTTTTTATTTTTTTTAATTATTTTTGCTTCTTCTTCGTACTTTGAGTAACTTAAATATTAACACATTCCTAAATATGTTAGCAAAAATTATTAACTTACATGTATTTTCGCAGGGGCGGAAGGACATGGAGACCATGGGTGGCCATGGTCCCCCCCAACTTTTAAGCAGCTTCTTACTACCATTATGTATACCATGTAAAGAAAATTGTGAAATCAAGTTTGGCCCCTCCCGTTTATAAATAACCTACAACCCATATATATTTTAAAACATATTTTAAAAGTAATCCACACAAACAAGAGCCCAATAGACTATTACAATTTACAAAGTAATGTACAAACATCGTGTGTAACCTTGGTTCTACTCTGTTCAATTCAAGGGGAAGCGAGTAAGCGACCTATTTGGCTATCTCCGGATTTTTTTGGCCCCCCTTTTATATTGAGTTTGCGTCCGCGCCTGTATTTTCGCTTAATATAAGAACACTATATAAGGTCTATCTGATCTAATCACCTCCACCCTCATATTCTATTGATGACCCCTATACTAAATATATAATACAATTTTAATATGCAAATCTTATTACTCGTAAAAAGAAAATAAATTGTTTTGTTAATTTACATTTGTTAAATTTAATATCCTTTGCAAAATTAGACTTAAAAAGGTAAATTATAAATAAAAGTGATGATCAAAGTATCATTATTTAAGAAAAGGATAATAAGATTAGAAGTTTATTTCACAAAACAAGAACAATAACAAAAAGTAAAAGACAAAGGATAAACAAAAGATTGAGAGCATGAAAGGAATGAGGTAGGATATAAAGAAAAAACGAGGATGATTCAGTCAAAAAATTAATTAGAGTGTATATATCAGCATCCATTTTTTATTAAGTGTACTAACTTAAATTTGAATTCCTTCAGAAAAACTTAAATTTGGATTTGTGAAAATGTCGGTGCAAACTTGGAATAGAAGTATGTATGAAATTATAGCAAGAGGAAACAGACAGAGTTGTGACACATATTTAATATAATAAAAATGCTAGAGATACCAAAAAAGATATTCACAAAAAATATCCCAAATAATTATGTATCATTGTTTACTTAGTAATTTTTTTAATATTTAATATAATAAAAATGTTAGAGATATTAAAAAAGATATTCACAAAAATTATCCCCAAATAATTATGTGTCATTGTTTACTTAGTAATTTTCCTAACAAAACTATATGATTTCGTTCACAAATTAAAACCAACCATATATTTGCGGTTTACCACATCATTTAGGAAAAATTTTGAAAAATTATGTTATTGTTAAGTCATATATGTTTTTAGATGATGATAACAAATACCACAATGCAGAAAATGAATCAAGGAAACGAAGCTGACAAATAAATCAGGAAGCTAGCTGAAATACAGATCAACAAAGGCTACATCTTGTGAATGAGACTCTGCAAACAGTTAGGAATTATTTCTGTAACAAGCCACAACATGCTACAATCAGATATCTGTAATAAGAAGAGAGTTTGCCATAACCATGCAGGTACGTTCGAGAAGTCAAGAAAAGATGAGTTCGAGAAGTCATTCGTGAACTCTAACAAAAAGGGTTTATTCGAGAAGTCCTAGTTCGAGAAGTCAGATTGTTCTGTTCGAGAAGTCTGTAACAATCACTATTTGAGAAGTCTATTCAAAAGGCTATTCGAGAAGTCATTCGAGAACTCATAAATGAACTACTCGAGAAGTCATCATTCGAGAACTCAAGTTTCATCTGTTCGAGAACTCAACCTGGCTTCTTAATAATGCCAGAGTTCTCTATAGGAACATATCGAATGAAGATTTAAACCTAGACTTACTTTTCAACCCGTGACTTATAGGCAGTGATCAATTACACAGAGGATGTTACGAGTAGGGAGTCAAATTGTAGATATTTGAAGGCTCAAACTCTTCCAAGTGAAAGGTGAAATCAATCACTGTTTATTCGACTTCAAGGGCAACAATAAGAGTGGAAGCAACCTCCAACATGATTACACTACTACTGAAGAATTCGAAGGATATCTTGATAAATGCATAAAGATCAGCCATTATATTTTGGAGGTTTAACCACAACTCAATAAGCAGAAAAGCTTATTGACTTTCAAAAAGATTATCTTTTTGATTAAAGCTACTTTCAGAGACAAAGCTCCAAAGCAAAAAGATCTTTTGCATAAAGCATCACGTGGGCTTGGAAGCTAAGTCATTTCAAGAACTTAGTAACTTTTGAAGAAAGAAACATACACTGACTTGAAGCATGCTGGGATTGTCCAAATCAAGGAGAGAAGACTTTCAAGATAATTCTAGAAATGGCTACCACTTCGAGCATGCGTGTGTGACAAGTTATACCAGAAATGTATCATCACATTTCACGGAGTTTTACTTGTCTTCATATAGTTTAAATAAGCTGTATGAGCAACATAGTTTTAGTAGAGAAGAAAACACTGATCACAAGGCTGATAGCTTTGTTTTCTTGTAAACACTAAAACATTGTAACCCGCAGCTGTGTATTCTTACGCAGAGAATTATCTTCAAATACAACCATCAGGTGGACTAAGAAACCAAGCTAACCCACCTGAGATTTTTTATATCTCGTGTTGTATGTGTCTTAGATAATTTGTTTATCTTGTTTTCTTAGTGTTCTCATAACAATCTGTCTTAGACCTCACTAGTTCGAAAGAATTTAGTTGAGATTGTATTTAACCCCCCTTCCACAATCTCATGGTACTTAACTGGGAAATAACAGTTCTTAACTAGCGTAATAACCCGTGCGAAGCACGGGTCATCTTTTAGTCATTGATATAAATTCGTACATTTTTACGATATTTTTTTTTTTTTGAGTATAATTGTACATATTATGTTCACACATATTATAATATCACTACTTTAATTTATGGATCATTTCATTTATGCATAAATCATATGAGCACTAAAAAAAGGATGTTTTGTAGCATGTAAATATATTGTATAGGCTATAACATAATTTCTTTTAGAGCAATGATAAAAGGACATAAAACAATATAAGTCATCATTAACATATTTACTCAAAAGTTAAATTAATATCAAAATAGGAAAAGGGAGAGACCGGGTTTAAGTAATACGTTTTTTTAGTTCAAACTCAAAAACTTATGTAGCTCAATGGTTATAAGGATGAGTTTTTTCGAGGACATGAGTTCATTCCCCATAAGAACATAATTTACTCAAATTTTTTATGTAAATAAAAGAGTAATGACAACTTCATGTAATTTTCTAAAATCTAAGGATAAAGTTGTACTTCACAGGGGGTTTATTGGCTCAAAATTATCCCCTATATAGAAGAAGATTGTTTCAAGACATTCCTAATTAGGAAATGTACATAAATGCTATGGATCCAATTGCTTACATATGTACTTATTACAGTAGTTCGGTTAGGTAGATAATTGATTCAAGATGTACTGCATTCCTAATTAGGAAATGAACATAAATGCTACTGATTCAATCCAATTGCTTTATATAGGTGCCGCAAATTGCTTAAGTTCACAAACAAGATAAACAGAACACAAATTCTAAAATGGCTATCAAAACCGTCATTCAGCTTGTGCTTCTCCCTCTGTCCTTTTTAATCTTTCTCTACATTTTCATGATGCGGAGACGCAGCGCCTCTTTGTTAACTAATTGGCCCCTGGTGGGCATGACGCCTAGCGTGCTTAAGAATGTTCACAGAGTACACGACTTTGCTACATGCATTCTCCGAAAAAGCAAGCTAACTTTCCAATTCATCGGGCCTAGTCTAGCCAACATTGATTTACTTTTTACTTGTGATCCTGCTAACATCAACTATATCTTGAGCAAGAACTTCACAAATTATCCCAAAGGCCCCGAGTTTGCCAAGATATTTGATGTACTTGGAGATGGGATCTTTAGTGTCGATGGTCATCTTTGGGAAGTTCATCGCAGTACTACCATGTCACTCTTCAATCATGCACAGTTTTATAACACGGCACAAAAGAACGTGAGGAGAAAAATGGAGAAAGGGCTAGTCCCACTGCTTGATCATGCGTCTGAACATGGGATTGAGCTGGATCTCAATGACATATTTCAGAGACTTAATTTTGATAATATTTGTTCCTTGCTTTTAGACCATGACCCTGAAAGCCTCTCTCTCGAATTACCCTATGTTCCTTTCCATCAGGCTCTCGTGGATTTTCAAGAGGCAGTGTTGTATAGATATGTACTTCCTGAAAGCATTTTGAAGCTGCAAAGGTGGATTGGATTTGGTAAAGAAAAGAAGCTAAGGAAAGCTTCGGAAGTCATTGATGAATTTATGTATAAATGCATATCTATGAAGCGCCAAGAAGGGGTATTGAAAAATTTTGAGCACACGTCCGCAGCAGACGAGAATGATAAACTAGACCTTTCAACAGCTTTCATGGAATTTGCGGACAAGGAAATGCCAGGAAACCCTGATAAATTTTTGAGGGACACTTTGCTTAATTTAATAGTTGGTGGGAAAGATTCAACAAGTGTAGCCCTTTCTTGGTTTTTTTGGCTTCTTTCAAAGAATCCTTTAGTGGAATCCAAGATTTTTGAAGAGATCAACACAAACTTGCAATTAAAAGATGTTAAAAGTTGGATGCTGTTTAACAAAAAAGAAGAGTTGCAGAAACTGGTTTATTTGCATGGAGCTTTTTGTGAGGCTTTAAGACTCTACCCTTCGGTTCCTTTTAATCACAAATCTCCAACACAAGCAGACATTCTTCCAAGTGGCCATCGAGTGGAGAAAGACTCTAAAATCGTGTTGTCATATTATGCCATGGGAAGAATGGAGAGCATATGGGGAAAAGATTGCTTGGAGTTCAAACCCGAGAGATGGATAACTAAACAGGGAGGCATTAGTCATGAACCTTCATACAAGTTTATTGCTTTTAATGCTGGGCCAAGACTTTGTATAGGTAAGGATATGACGCTCACGCAGATAAAGATTATTGCAACAACCATCATACATGCCTACTCCATTCAGGTGGTCGAAAATCATCCGGTAGTCCCAAGTTCTTCGATCATTCTCGAAATGAAATATGGTTTGAAGGTCAGGGTAGCTAAAAGAAGTGCATGATCCTGCTTCTGTGCAATGAACCATTCGTGTGTTTTAAGCCAAGAATTACAACCTTGTTATATTTTTTAATAAATTGGTACGTAGCACATGGCGGCTATAGTGCCTTATGTGTGTAATCCAGTAATCCAGTACTCCAGCTACTTTTAATTCTGATGTTTTTTTCTTATCTCAATTGCCTTCAAGATGTTTACTGCCTGCTAATTGCTGGCTCATCTGTAATGCGTTTCGTTCGGAATTTGTGGAATAAACCTTCATAATCATTAAATATCGATTTACATTTGCAGCTAGTCTACGATAATAATGTAGGAAAAGTTATTTGACAAACCATTGATGATGAACTATAGCAAACACGAAAAACTCATAAATAGAAACTCATTACATCTTTGCAGCTGTTGCTCGAATGTTCAGTGCATAAATCCACAAATTTAAACAAGATCTATATTTTCCTTGTAGCTTTCATAATTTAAACAAACAAATTCGATCTCGGCATGAACCAACTTTTGCATTTTCATTTCTCGTCTCTCCTGCTTTCGCTTTCTATTCCCATTTACATATTCACAGTGTCATACTCATATCTCAACAGGAAGTATTAATTCCACATCCAGAAGAGTATTAAAATCTTACTCTGCTATTCATGCATATGAATTTATTCACTATTTACAAATTATGAAACCAATTAATACAGTAGCACTCTTTGGTAGCTGCAGCCACCGAATTTATTTGTAATTTAAATTTTCCGCTAAATAAGCCAGACTGCAAAACTGCACTAACTGTTACTAATACTACTACTCAATGTCAGTCAACAGAAAAGTCAACTACTGAGATCATCAGCTGAGTTGGCAAGTTAGAGCTGAGCTGGATAGTTTGTTACAATTCTGTTAGTTAGTTTCTGAATGTATAAATACAAGTCTACTCTGTTTGTAAAAGTTAAGGAGATTTAATATACAACTTTCATTTTCTAATCTTCTTCTTCTTCATTTTCTGTACTTGCTATACTGTAACTTTGTAAAATTGTCATGGTATCAGAGCTATGGTAAAGCTCTTGATATGATTCGTTCTTATGCTTCCGCGGTTACAAACAACAATTCATCAGCAACGATGACTTCGTCATCAATTCCGGCGTCGTTTCCGGCGCAATCCTCCATTGATATCAATCATCCGTACTTCTTAAGCTCTGCAGATCATTCAGGTCTTTCTCTTGTTAATGAAATACTTACTGGATCGAATTATCACCATTGGAGCAGATCTGTGGAGATTGCTCTTTCTGCAAAACTCAAATTAGGCTTCATAGATGGATCGTTGCCTAAACCTTCAGCTGATGCTTCTCAAATCTCTCTCTGGATGCGTAGTAATGATCTGGTAATATCCTGGCTTTTGAACTCCATTTCTTCTGATATTCGCAAATCTGTAGTCTATATGAACACTGCAAGAGATATTTGGACTGATCTTGCTACTCGATTCTCTCAACATAATGTTCCGAGATTGTTTTATCTTCGCAAAGATCTTGCATCTCTCTGTCAAGATACACTCTCTATTACTGATTACTTCACAAAGTTTCGTTGTTTGATGGACGAACTTGATATGCTTTCTCCTATTCCTAAGTGTTTTTGTCCCAATTCTACTTGTGTGTGTCAAAATGCTATGAAACTTGCTAATTACGAGAAGTTAGTGAAGTTAAGTCAGTTTCTAATGGGACTAAATGAGCAATATACGAACATTCGTGGTCAAATTCTTCTAATGAATCCTCTACCTGAACTGAGTCATGCCTATTCGATGCTGTTACAAGAGGAGAATCAGAGAGATTTTAGGCCTACAACTATTAATTCTGAACACTCTATTATGAATGCTAAATTCACACCTAGTTCTACATTCAAAGCTAAGTCTACGAAGAAAGTCTCAGACACATCAGTCTTGTGTGATCATTGCAATTTGCCTGGTCATACTCGTGAAAAATGTTTTGCATTACACGGTTACCCTGAGTGGCACCGTCTCTATGGACATCCAAAGCCTAAACCACGAACTGTCAAGAAATCTGTTGGTCAACAGTCAACTACTGCCAATTCATCTGTCTACCAATCTGCTCATAATGACAAACAGGTCATATCTACTTCTGATAGTCCTCTGACTATATCTGAGCCCAATGCTCCTGCTCTTACTCAAGCTCAATATCAGCAACTACTTAATCTACTGCAAGCTAATGTTGTCAAGCCTCAAGCATCACTTGCTCCATGGATTCAAACTCCAGAATTTGGTACACATAGTGCAGGTATATCCTATATGTCCAACTCTACAACTACTACATTTGACAACTCAGTACATACCTGGATAATTGACTCTGGAGCCACACATCACATTACACCACATTTATTTTTACTTAAAAACATTCAGGAGTTAAAGTCAGATATTCATCTTCCTAATGGTAATATATCTCAAATACATCACACTGGAGATATTACTCTTGGATCAGACATTGTTCTAAAACAAGTACTTCATGTTCCACAGTTCCACTGTAATTTGTTATCTGTTGCTAAACTAACATCAGACACATCATGTGTTATACATTTTTCTGCTTCAAAATGCCTGATGCAGGACCCTGTTTCGAAGAGGGAGAGAGAGATTGGTGAATACACTGAAGGCCTTTTCAAACTGTATCTCAAAACTATTTCTGCAAAAGTTAACATTGCTACTAGTACTGATCATCTCTGGCACTCCAGACTTGGTCATCCCTCCAAATGTATACTTCAACACATTCCTTGTATTTCTGTGTCCAGTAATAGTACTGAATTGTCATCATGTGATGTTTGTCATCAAGCCAAACACTCTAGGTTACCTTTTCCAGTAAGCTCTTCTAAATGTACTGCTATCTTTGAGCTAATTCACTGTGATGTATGGGGACCCTACAAAACCCATACTCATGGTAGATGTAATAAATTTTTGACTATTGTTGATGATTTCTCTAAGACCACTTGGATTTTTTTGCTAGTTGATAAATCTCAGGTTCCTGGCTTAGTCAAAAATTTTCTTACATATGTTACAAATCAATTTCACACCAATGTTAAAATTCTCAGATCTGACAATGGGACTGAGTTCTGTAACAAAGAAATGTCAGACCATCTTCAGTCATTAGGTATAATACACCAAACCAGTTGTCCTTATACACCCCAACAAAATGGGGTTGTAGAAAGGAAACATCAACATCTTCTAAATGTAGCAAGAGCCCTGAAAATTCAGTCAAATTTACCTATCTCATTTTGGGGAGATTGCTTATTAACAGCTGTACATCTTATAAATCTATTACCATAAAAAATTCTTGATTTTAAAAGTCCATATGAGTTTCTGTTTAATACTCCTCCTGACTACACAAATCTTAGAAGTTTTGGATGTTTGTGTTATATTCCAAATCTTCAATCTCATTCAGATAAATTTGCTCCCAGAGGTCTCAGATGTGTATTTCTTGGGTACCCTTTCAACAAGAAAGGCTATAGAGTCATGGCTTTAGACACCAGAAAATGTTATGTATCTAGGGACATAGTATTTGTTGAATCTGAATTTCCTTTTCAGCATTCTACTCTACACTCTGAATCTTTTGAATCTTCAAACACTATGTTTCCCTCTTCTCCTCTTCTTAGTCATGAAGACACTTCTAGTTCATCAGTGCCTCAATTTACTCCTCAACAGTCTACTGATATTCCCACTATAACTACTACTGACAACCAATCTCATAATCATTCATCCATTCCTACATCTGTGAATCCTACATCTCCTACTCATTTACCAATTGCTTTGTCCAAACCTACCAGAAAAAGGAAAATTCCTCAAAGATTACAAGGTTTCACTGGCTTACCTTCAAGTGTTAATACCAGTCTCTCCATTCCTTCTCAGCAATATAAAGATACTGACTCACCTTATCCAATTACTGCTTTTCTCAGTTATACTGCCTTCACACCAAATTATACCAGTTATTTAGCAGCCACTGCTAAAGTACCTATACCATACACCTATTCACAAGCTTCACAAAATTCAAATTGGCTCACAGCCATGAAATTGGAACTAAATGCCCTAGAAAATAATCAAACCTGGGAACTTGTACCAAAACCTGACAATAAACATGTGGTGGATTGTAAGTGGATATTTAGAATAAAATATAATCCAGATGGATCCATTGAGAGATATAAAGCCAGACTTGTGGCTAAGGGGTTCACACAAACATTTGGATTAGATTACTTTGAAACATTCTCCCCTGTAGCCAAAATGACTACTGTTAGAGTGTTACTTGCTGTTGCTGCTGCTCAGTCTTGGCCTATTAATCAATTAGATGTCACCAATGCTTTTCTGCATGGTGATCTTCATGAAGAGGTCTACATGAAGGTTCCTCCTGGATACTTTGATTTATCTACTCATTTCTGTATTCCTCCTGGCACTGATATCAGTAATTTGGTCTGTCGATTGAGAAAGTCTATATATGGCCTAAAGCAGGCACCTAGGTGTTGGTTCACTAAGTTCTCCAAGGCATTACTGAAATATGGCTTCTCCCAATGTCACTCTGATAACAGTCTTTTTACATTCTCCAAAGGCAAAGTCTTTGTTGCTGTTCTAGTGTATGTTGATGATATTCTCATCACAGGAACTTGTACTTCTGGTATACAACAAGTTATCTCTTTTCTGGCATCCAATTTTAAAATCAAAGACTTGGGTCCTCTAAAATTTTTCCTTGGCATAGAGGTGGCTAGAAACTCAACTGGAATTTATATTCACCAGAGGAAGTATACTCTGGATATACTTGCAGATGTTGGCTATACAGATTGTAAACCTTCAAGAATTCCTATGGAACAAAACCATAACTTGCAGAAAAATACAAGTATTTTTTTGTCTGCTTCTGATATTACTCTATACAGGAGATTGGTTGGTCGATTACTGTATCTCACAATTACTAGACCTGAGCTAGCATATCCAGTACAGGTTTTGTCTCAGTTTATTACTCAACCTAGAACTGATCATCTAACTGCTGCTTATAAAGTTTTGAGGTTTATTAAGGGAACTCCTGGACAGGGTCTGTTCTTTCCTGCCAAGTCCAATTTGTCTCTTACTGCCTTCTCTGATTCTGACTGGGGTGGTGATATGCTTACCAGACACTCCCTCACTAGTTATTGTGTGTTGTTTGGCAATTCCTTGATTTCTTGGAAGTGTAAGAAACAACACACTGTTTCTAAATCCTCTGCTGAAGCTGAATATAGAAGCTTAGCTGATACCTGTTGTGAGTTAACTTGGCTGTTAGCTATTTTCAAAACCTTTGGCATTGCCTGTCTCACTCCTGTCAAGCTGTTTTGTGATAATCAATCAGCTCTCTATATAGCATCAAATCCTGTGTTTCATGAGCGCACCAAGCACATTGAAATTGACTGTCACCTTGTTCGTGAAAAGTTGCAGTTAGATGTTATTACAACTTCACATATTGCCTCTTCTAATCAACCTGCTGATATCTTTACCAAGGCATTATCTTCAACTCAGCTGCAGTTTCTGTGTTCCAAATTGAATGTCAGCAATCTTTTTCAGCCCTTCAACTTGAGGGGGGATGTTACTAATACTACTACTCAATGTCAGTCAACAGAAAAGTCAACTACTGAGATCATCAGCTGAGTTGGCAAGTTAGAGCTGAGCTGGATAGTTTGTTACAATTCTGTTAGTTAGTTTCTGAATGTATAAATACAAGTCTACTCTGTTTGTAAAAGTTAAGGAGATTTAATATACAACTTTCATTTTCTAATCTTCTTCTTCTTCATTTTCTGTACTTGCTATACTGTAACTTTGTAAAATTGTCACTAACACTTAACTGTCTCCATGTTCCGACCTCTAGTAAGCTGTAACCAAAACAACACCGTCCACCACTTCACCCATTACTCACTCCGTCCCAATTTATTTGTTTTCATTAATTTTTTCTGATCAAATTGACCCAACTTTGACCGTAAATTAAAAATATTTTTTTCATTATTTTCAAAAAGCAAAAAGTACATATTAAAATAGATTACATATACTTTCTAATGATATAATTTTTATAGTTATTTTTGATTGTATACTACATAAAAATTTCAGTCAAAGTTTGATTAATTTGATCGCAAAAAATCATACAAGACACATAAATTGGGAACGAGAGAGTATTATCCTTCGTTTCTAAACAATTAACGCTCTAAATTTTGACAGATGCCAAAAAATATAGTTATATTTACTCTGTATTAAATTTAAAATTTACTAGCTTATAGCCCGTGCAAAGCACGGGTTACTTTTAAATACTTTTTAAAATTATATGATTAAATAAAATAGAGTATAATAATTTATTATGGATATAATTTAACTTTGTAATTAATTAATAAAATTATTAGTAATAATAATAGTTATTTAATAAATGATATGTATTGATTAGAACTAATAATATAAAATCTTAATGTAAATTTGTTGTTGACGGGATTCGAACCTTGGATCTTTAGAAAAGGGATTTAAATATAGAATATTCCTTATTACTAGATCTAATGGCTATTATATATTTACTAAATATTTAACGGTCACTATTCTTGTAGATGGTTGAATCAAGTTGAACGAAACAACCAAATTATACCCCTGTTTGCTTATTATATAATAGTATAGATGTGTAAGTTAATTTAGATCATAAACTTTATTTCATATAAAAATTTAAAAGTTATTTTGAATTTAAAAATATTTTACTTTTTACAATTCGCGTGCAAAACTCATGCTAATTATATAGGAACGGAGAGGATGCTCGAGTAAGTTGGTACTAAAGCCTTCATGTCCAAAGTCCTTATTTTCAATTAGAGCCGTAAATGAACCGGACTGTTCGGTAAGCTCATCCGGTTCGGTTCGAGTTCGGTTAGCTCGTCGGATAAGTTTACCGAGCTCGAGTGCGGACAAGAAAAAGTGTCCGATAAGCTTACCGAATATTGTTCGGTTCGTTAGGATTTCGTCTGAATTCGTTAAGAGATCGTCCGAGTTCGGTTCGAGTTCGGTTCATTCGATAAAAACATTAATATTTACAATTTTTTATTTTTAAAATTTATTATTATATATATAATTACCGAACTGTTCGTGTTCGGTTCGGTATGTTCGTGAACAGTTCGTGTTCGATTCGGTTCATTACCGAACTTGAGTTCGGACAAGCAAAAGTGTCCGATAAGCTTACCGAACATTGTTTGGTTCATTAAGAATTTGTCCGAGTTCATTTAAAATTTGTCCGAGTTCATCCGAGTTCGATTCATTTACAGCTCTATTTTCAATAGTGACTTTAAGTAATTTTAACTTTAAGCACTTGAAAGACAAAAAAGTACGTACAGTAGGTAACATGTATGATGTCTCGGACACGAGTAAATCTTGGCTTACATGAGTACATGTTACAGAAATTTGTACTTCCTTCATCTCAAAAAACTTTTCCCGTTTTTGTTGTATATGTTTGTCAGTGTACATTTTTTATCGTTAATATCTTCAATTTTGTATTAATATTAAATATAAAAACTTCACTGTATTAAAGTACTCACAAATATGATTCAAACAAAATCACTCATGACTATATTTTATCTTATAAAATATGTGTAAATTAATAATCAACCGCTTATAATAAATAATATCAAAAAAAAAAGGGGAAGAATTTTGTGAGACAGAGGGAAGTGGGAGTAGTAATTAACACCTGTAGTCCTGTACTGTAAACTGTATTACTTGTGCTGGACTCGTACTTTAATATACATTTGGGAGATACAGTAAAGAAAAGAAAATCCAGAAGGAAGGCGAGGTAGACGACGATGTCTCCCATCGCATCAAGGCGGGGTGGCTTAAGTGGAGGGCAGTGTCAGGGGTGTTATGCGACACAAAAGTCCCTGTTAAGTTGAAAGGGAAATTCTATAGAACGGCCATTCGTCCCGCGCTGCTTTACGGTTCTGAATGTTGGGCGACGAAGAAGGCCCTCGAAATCAAGATGGAAGCGGCTGAAATGCGGATGTTGCGGTGGTCTTGTGGGTGAACGCTGATGGATAGAATCCCGAATGCAGTGTTTAGGAGCGAGCTTGAAGTGGCGCCTTTGTCAGCGAAGGTTAGGGAAGGGAGGTTGAGATGGTTCGGCCACGTCCGTAGGAGGCTGGCAGAAGCCCCAGTGAGGAGGGTGGAAAGCATTTCGGTTACTGGTGTGAGGAGGAGAGGCAGACCGAAGAGGTCGTGGGAAGAGCAGCTTAGGTTGGATTTGAAGGCTCTTAACTTAAATGAGAACATGACCGCTGATAGGCCCTCTTGGAGACGCCATATCAGAGTGGTGGATTCTCTTTTAGGGAGCGGCTCGGTAGTTGAGAACCTCAGAGTTGGGTTTTCTCGATTAGCGCTATCTTAGATTTTTCTACCTCAGAAGTCCGACCGTTTCGTTCGCAGTGTTCTCTAATTTCTGGTTTTTTGTTTGGACCGGTCTTTCCTTTGTGTGGGTTAAGATCGGTTCGGTTGTCTCGGTTTGGTTGTTTTTGGGTTGGTGTCTTATACCTATGGCTTTTGGCTTTGTTTGTTATTTTGTTCTGCAGGGGTTTCAAGCGGACCTATCATCTCAAATCGTCAGAATGGAACGTAATCGCAGGGGTTTTGAGCGGAGCTATCATCATTCAGAAGAGAGCAAATCCTCGCAGGTAAGTTTATCCCATGTGGAGGACGCCATTGGGCTCAGGTATCATTTTAGATCTTTTTAATACCAAAACACCCTCATACTTTATCACGCACTAAGCCGAGGGTCTTCACGGAAACAGCCTCCCCACTCTAAAAGTAGGGGTATGGACTACGTACATCCTGCCCTCCCCAGACCCTGCTCTGAGCGGGATATACTGGGTATGTTTGGTTTGGTTTGGTTTGGTTTAGTAAAGAAAAGAAAAATGCTAACAAAATAAATAAAATTTTTAAAAAAATGTCCAAAATACGTATTTTCTTATCATTAGTTGATTAAATAATTAATGTGATGAATCTCGCATGCATTTATATGAATTACCCAATTAAAACTTTTCTAGCATTACTCGAAAAGAAAATAGTATAAATTTGTTATTTGAATTGATGCATAGATGGCAATCTATACTCTTTATGAATACGGAAAATCACGTTTCATGGACGTGCAATAGTATCAAAAGTACCAAATTTGGTTATGAATAAATTTAGGGAAAGATTCCTTACAACTACATAATTATACAAAATTATTTTACTTTAATTTTTTTAGCTTCTCTCGGATTCGATTCTTTACAATCACGTAATTATGCAAAATTTATTTATTTTTAAAATCTATAACCCGTGCTTCGCATATTAGCTAATTAAAAAATAAATATGAAAGAATGTTATCTAGCTATCTATATATAGACGGTATTCTTCTACATAAATTTTAAAATTTTAATTTCAGATAATGAACAAACTGAAATGCGTGCATTGTCACCGAAAATTGTGAAATAGACCCGCTTGTTCAAAATATTCTATCTGAGAAGAAACATGACCATTTATGGAATACTCAAGTATCAAAGGAGGCGACAAATCATAGAATGATAGAATGATTGCCTCGCAACACAATTTTCCATTTAAGAATTTCTGTCATCATAATACTAGATTATTTCCCGAAATTACCTGATCCCTTTTTGATGATGGACACACTTATTGAATTTGTTAACTTTATTGACAAGTAGCATGAAATTCCGTGCAAAACACGAGCATCATTTAAATTCATGTAACTAAGTTTTTTGATTTTTGAAGTAAATGACTCGTGATATTGTAATTTCTGAAATATTATATGTTATTAATGTAATTTTTTTTATGGGTAATATGTTCCTACAATTAACTTTAGGAAATTCTCCTAAAGTTAACCATTAAGATTGTGACACATATGCACAATCATTAATGCCCATGTGGGACCCTTTTAAATAAAAAAAGGAAATCTATCAAAATTACGTAGTTTTGATGGGTTAACTTTAGAAAATTCCCTACAGTTAACTGTAGGACCATTTTTCTCTTTATCAAATATATCTTTTATTAATATTGATAGTAGTTGAATTTCTTACCTGAATTTCAAATATGATCGTAACATTTTACTTACACTTAAGAATTCATATGCATTTTTATAAATAATAATAATAATAATTTAGTTTAGAAAGACAGAACAATAAGTATTTTGAAAAATTTATCCTTGACTTAGTAGACTCACGTATAGACATATATAGGATAGTGCTCAACTGATAACTCATATTATAATCAGGACTGAGAACTAATCTTATGCTCAAATGTATAATGTGTGCATATGTACACCATTCTCACTCAATCATTCATTCGTGTCACCAAATCGATCATCACTCTAACAATAATTTACGGACATTTTTGTCACCGAGTTCCAACCACATTCTCGACACCACATTCGGTAGTTTATTCATTCCATTTTTCATCTTCTCACATATAAATGAGTTTATAAATCCACATCGATGTCATTTTCACCCACTCTACCACCATCAATGCCATAACCAACACCTTCGAATACTATCAAAATTTCAGCTCTGGAAATTTTTGGTAATTTATGTTCAAAACTTTTAGTATAAATTTGGTGATTCAAGTTGAATTTTCTTTGATTCTACTTTGATTTTGGTGGTATAAGTGGTGGTGCGCATTCAAATGTAACTACATCTCCAATTTTACCCTTCTACTTCTACTATTTTTGAAGATTTTTTTACACCATCTTCGACAATACATCAATGTCATCACCACCTCTTCTCCACTTGTACATTGTGTGTATACATCTATACACCTTACTCACTTAACCATTCCTTCGTGTCACCAAATCGACCAACACTCTAAAAATAACTTGCAAACGCTTTTTATCACCGAATTCCAACCACCCTACTCTGCTAGCTCATTCATCTCATTTTTCGTCCTCTCATATAAGATCCGAGTTTATAATGCCCCATCGATGTCATTTTCACCCACTCTACTACCGTCAACACCAGCACGTCCGAACACTATCAGAATTTCAGATTTTGGAAATTTTCGTATTTGCATTTAAAATTGTAGTGATTTGGGTTCAGATTTAGGTGATTCAAGTTGAATGTATAGTAATTCTGCTTTCATTTTGAATTTTTTGTGGTGCAAAGGGTGGTATTGATGTGATTGCATTAAAAGTTTTAGTGATTTCGCTTGTGATTCTAGTGGTGGTGAGTGATAGTGACGGTATCGTGGTGGTATGGCAGTGTGGGTGGTAGTGGTGTTAGCAATGTGTTGTTAATGGTGGTGGTGGTAGTGATGTATCTATCGAGAAACACATGACTTATATATAGTATTTTCTTACAAATTGATTGTTAATACGAAATATATGATCTATGATTTTTTTTTGTATTATGTATAATTTTATATTTAATTCTTCCTTGAAGCTCCATAAGTAATCACTAACAATTATATAATTGTGTATATGTATATTACATGTAGTCTTATTTTAAAAAGTCACTTTTATTGATCTATAATTTTGAATTTCTTTTAAATAAAATTTAATTAGTTATTTTTTAAATTTATCTTCTTAAATTCAATCATTTTTAAAGCCCTTAAATTCAACTAATCGATAATTATAATTTATGTGTTTTATACAATTTAATATTCTCTTTTTAAATATCTATCTTTCATTAATATAGGTATAAATCTTAATCTCATAATTATATGTATTGAATCTATGATCTAATTTATAATTACGTGTCCTAACCCAAATACGTTTCTTTTATTTAATTCAATACAATGTTTATATCTCACATATAAATTATTTAATTTAATCACAAAACTATGTTTTAAATTAGTATAAGAGTTCTCGTCAAAAATCATTTTGGCTTGTACTAAACATAATACACAGACAACATATTTCATTTCGATAATTTCAATTTGGTTAAATCTCAAAATGAATATTAAATAAAATAGAGCAAGTGAATTATTTGTGCATGTAGTAAATAATTTTTAGAAAGTTATTGTAAGTTTCGTCTTTGGTTGAGTGGTTAAAGATGTGAATATAATTCATTCATAGCCCGTAGGATATGGGTTCAATCCTCCTTACTAACAACTTTTTTTATACATTAATATAATCGAGGGTAAAAACGTAATTTACTAAATAGCTTTGAAAGCCCTTGTTAACCTATAATATATATAATGGATAGCAAAGAACTTATTCCCTCCGTCTCTCATTTTTTTTACAAATAAGTTGGGTAAGGAAATTAAAAACATGTGTAAAATAGTGGAGAAAAATAAGAAAAGTGAGTAAAGTGGTGAGACCAATCAATATTTAATATATAAAATAAGTATAGTGGAGTAAAGTAGTGGATGTAATATTATAAACTTTATTATTTTGGAATATAAAAAATTGAGAAGGACATCACAAAAAGAAAAGTATAAATAATTAGGAGGGACAGAGGGAGTATTATTTAATTCGTACACTGGGGGATAATTAAAAAAATTTCACAAACAAAAAAGGGCAACTAATTTGCCTCCAATTCCACTTTTCGTAAGCGTGTCCAATCCACATATCTGCTACGTGAGGTTTAATCTGGTTTACACTCTTCGATAAAGTTCATTAATATTCGAGCTCATTAATTTACCTCGTCTATCTGAACGATCGGTCTTAACTCAGAAGGAAGAACATGTAACAGACTGAATGTTAGCTTGATGTTTTGATGATGAATACAAATGTTGCTTGTGAATATTTCATGCTTTATTATATAATCTTGATTTACAGGAAGCAGAGATTTAGGGGAGTTTTACTCTCCTATAAATTTTTGAGTAATCATCAAAGAGGGGGAGATTGATAGCCTCGTAGTTTTGATGATCACTCTGTCAGTAAGCTGATAAGCTTTATAACCTAATGTTATAGCTAGATTGTTGGTTGTGTTCTAACTTTGTTTTGCAGGACCTAATCAATAGTTGATTATCTCATTGTCAATTGTCAGCAAGCTGAGACAGTGCAAACATGATTTTACAGCAAGCTGAGACAGTGCAAACAGACGATAACAGCAAGCTGTCAGCCACCAACCAGAATCAGTTTGGACAGAATCTCAAGTCCGGATTTCAAGGAGAAATTATAGGATATGAGTTGTAAGGACTAACTAATATATATCTCGTATAATATATATATATATATATATATATATATATATATATATATTAGAGCTCAGATTTTTCAAAAGTCTCTTTCTAAACTGATTTCCTAATTAAAAGAGTTTGTTACCTTTCAAAATCTTTTCCCAAACGGACTCTTTTATATCTTTTTACTTATGTATTGAGGGCAAATCTTTTTAATTCATTTTTCTACCCATCCCTCTGTACATGAACATTTTATGAACGCTGGAAATTGAATTACCCTAACTAATTGAACGTGAGAATTGGATTCAAGACTATTGCAATTAGGTTTGATAATTCGAATTCTTTTTTTCACTATAAATACTTGTGTGGCTATTTTCTTCTTTGAACACCTTCAAGAACACACAAGAACAACTCAGCACTGACTTTCATATCTTATACACGAGCTCTAGTATTACATACGATATTGATATATTAGAGAGTTCATAGTTTTGAGTTGTAAACACTTTTTATTCCAGTGTATTGTTCAAGTGTAATTGGTGTTGCTGGATAGGTGTGCTTGGGAAACAAGGGTTCAGGAAATTAGAGGCTAGAGAAGTCTATACTTGGGAAGTATAGGGCTTAGAGAGCATATGGTTCGAGGAATGGGGCATTTTAGAAAACTGCCATCAGCAACAGGGAATTGTAAGAGATATATTATTGAATCTTGTAACCGGTGTTTATCTTGATTAATAATATATTCTCTTACCGGGTTGGTAAGGGATCAGGACGTAGACCGTAGAGATTAGGGGTCGAACCTGGTTAAAATCCTTGGTGTTCTTTACTTTATGCTTTTACTTTTCTGAATTGCATTGCATTTTAGCTAGTTGACAGACTATTTTTTATTGCAATCACCAAGCTGACTAGCCAGCAGTTTTAATATTCGGTAATCTTTAAAAATTGGATATAGTTGGCCATAACACCCATTCACCCCACTTTAGGTGTGTATTCTCATTTGGTATCAGAGCGTGGTATACTAACATTTCTGTAACAGGAAAAGTATCGATCAAATGGCTGACAAATATCTTGAAAGAACATCGGATTTTCGGGCTCCTCTATTTCTTGGTACCAAAAATTACAACTGGTGGAAATTTCGTATGGAGGTCTATCTTTCCAGAGAACCACTTGTGCTAAGGGTTATGCAAAGGGCAATTTTGAATTCTTTAAAGAAGATGGCAAGCCAAAAGATGTTGATGAGCTTACGGATGCTGAACTAAAAAAGTATGGCTATAATGGCAAGGCTAGGAACTCCTTCATGAATGGATTGTGTTCAACTGAATGTGAAAAGATATCTTCATGCAAAACAATGAAAGAAATATGGGATACATTGGAGTTATGTCATGAAGTTTCTAAAAGTCTAAAGAAGGTGAAATTAAGCCAGCTAATGAATGAGTTTTGAAATTTCAAACTCGAAGAAGGTGAAACAATCAGAGAAAGTCAAGCAAGGTTTCAAATGAATATGAATGCACTAAAGCAACTTGGAAAGACCATCCCTCAAGAAGAAATTAATATGAAAATTCTAATTGCGGTGCCATTTGTCTTCGAACCAAAGGTGATAGCTTTGGAATCATCACCAACAATTGATACTATGGATCAATTATCTGTATTTGCTGAATTAGAACAATTTGAAAGCAAAATTCTGGAAAGCAAGAAAGGTTCTACTCATGTTACAGCCACTCAAATGAAGAACTTAGCACTTCATACGGATTCTGTCAGCAAGCTAGAATCTGATGATGAATCTTATGAAGACCTTGCTATCATAAAAAGGAAGATCAATAAAATGATTGATCTCAGAAACAAGGTGAAGAAGGATAAGTAACTCTTTACCAACAAGAAGTTCTCAAAAGAAACCAGCTATTAAGCTTGTTTTGAATGTGGCAAACCGGGTCACTGCAAAAGGATTGCAACAAGCTGAAAAATAATCCAAAGCAGCAAGCTACCTCAAAGGACAAAAAAAAAACCTAAAGCACTTTTATCTTTGAGTGATGACAAGGAATCGGCTTCTCATAATGAATCAAGTGATAAATTATCATTCTAGCACTTGTTGGACTTAATGATGAGGGTAACATACAAGGGGACACGGAAGAAGTTCATATCAAAAGTGATGTCTCAGATTCGGAGAGCACTAGTAATGAGGTAAATTCATTTAACTATGATTTGTCTAGTACTCCTATATTGGAAACACTAACTATGCAAGAACATAGTAATGTATTTATGGAGGAATTTCTAGCACTTAAAGCTGAAAATAGCAAGCTAACAGAAAAGAATGCCCATCTTAAAAAGGTGGTTTCTGATCTTATGCTTGAAAATGTCCCGGATAATACTCATGATGAAGTTTCTGAACTTAAGGCCAAGGTTACCCAATTGGAAGGATTGAATAAGGTTATTCTCAAAGGAATGATATACTGTGCAAAGAAATCAGCGAGCTAAGATCAGATATTGAGGTAAGAGATTAATGTCTTGAGACATTCAAGATTGAGGAAGCAAATTCAAATGAATCTTCGGACAAAATCAAATCCTTGAAAGCAAAAATTGAGACATTCAAACTTAGGGAATCTGCAATAAATGAATCATCTCAGCAAGTTGAAATGGTATCTCAACAAGCTATAAGAATAAAAGAGCTGGAACAGGAGATAAATAATCTTAAAAAGGAAATGGGAAAGTTTGTCAAAGGAGAGGAAGTGCTCAAATCTATGATGAAGCAAACCAAAGTTCCACTGGAAAAGGAAGAACTTGGAATAGCTTCAACTTCAAAGGATAAGGCTCTCAAATATGATGGGAAGTATGGTATTCCTTATGATTATGCTATGCCTTGGAGAATCTGCAACAAATGTGGAAAGAAGGGTCATTTATCAAAGTATTGCAAAATTCAGAATGCAGATCCAGCAAGCTGGAACAGACAGACAGCTTACCGACAGCAAGCTAACAAAACAAAGAGAACAAGGAATCAAGCTCCAAAAGTGATTCAAAAGTGGGTCAAGAAGTCTGATAAACATATTCTTTATGTTCAATCTACTGACCATGGTGGATCCAACCAAATTTGGGTACCCAAGTAGTAAGTATGCTATTTGTCCGTGTATATTTCCTTGAATTTGAGTATATTATAATTGTGGTACTAACAAGATTCCTCTAGCATATAGATGGGACAAATATATGTATATATATTGTATCATGCAGGAAATGGAAAAGGAGAATACTATCATGACTGATTGGTGACATGGGATGAAGTCACATTCATCATCATTTGGAATGTGTATTGTCTAATCAGCAAACTACTTTGCACATGAATAACCTAAAAATATGTATTCAACGTGCTGGTTTGATTTATCTAACTTTATATATATAACCATCCTACTGTTTGTTAAATGATTTATTACGTGTTATGTGCTTACATGCTTATCTTGTTAACCCCTTTTCTGATGATGTCATAGGGGGAGAAGAATATGAATACATGTGATAAAAGGGCTATAATGTTATATTCTATACATGGGATTTATCAACTAGTATTTTAATGCAGGAATGATTCGTGTTTATATCTTATTGAATACGATGATATATGTTAACCTGATTACATGACTATATGGTAAGATATTTTTTTAATCAGGGGGAGCATTGTTTTAGGGGGAGCAACATAGTCTTTCCGATGTATTCTAGTATGTCATCATCAAAAAGGGGGAGATTGTTAGCTTGATGTTTTGATAATGAATACAAATGTTGCTTGTGAATATTTCATGCTTTATTATCTAATCTTGTTTTACAGGAAGCATAGATTTAGGGGGAGTTTTACTCTCCTATAAATTTTTGTGTAATCATCAAAAAGGGGGAGATTGATAGCCTCGTAGTTTTGATGATCACTTTGTCAGCAAGCTGATAAGCTTTATAACTGAATGTTATAGCTAGCTTATTGGTTGTGTTCTAACTTTATTTTCCAGGACCTATCAATAGTTGATTATCTCAGTGTCAATAGTCAGCAAGCTAAGACAGTGCAAACATGATGTTACAGTAAGCTGAGACAGTGCAAACAGACGATAATAGCAAGCTGTCAGCCACCGCCCAGAATTAGTTTGGATAGAATCTCAAGTCCGGATTTCAAGGAGAAATTATAGGATATGAGTTATAAGGACTATCTAATATATATCTCGTATAATATATATATATATATATATATATATTAGAGCTCAGATTTTTCAAAAGTCTCTTTCTAAACTGATTTCCTAATTAAAAGAGTTTGTTATCTTTCAAAATCTTTTCGCAAACGGACTCTTTTATATCTTTTTACTTATGTATTGAGGGCAAATCTTTTTAATTCATTTTTCTACCCATCCCTCTGTACATGAACATTTTATGAACGCTGGAAATTGAATTACCCTAACTAATTGAACGTGAGAATTGGATTCAAGACTATTGCAATTAGGTTTGATAATTCGAATTCTTTTTTTCACTATAAATACTTGTGTGGCTATTTTCTTCTTTGAACACCTTCAAGAACACACAAGAACAACTCAGCACTGACTTTCATATCTTATACACGAGCTCTAGTATTACATACGATATTGATATATTAGAGAGTTCATAGTTTTGAGTTGTAAACACTTTTTATTCCAGTGTATTGTTCAAGTGTAATTGGTGTTGCTGGATAGGTGTGCTTGGGAAACAAGGGTTCAGGAAATTAGAGGCTAGAGAAGTCTATACTTGGGAAGTATAGGGCTTAGAGAGCATATGGTTCGAGGAATGGGGCATTTTAGAAAACTGCCATCAGCAACAGGGAATTGTAAGAGATATATTATTGAATCTTGTAACCGGTGTTTATCTTGATTAATAATATATTCTCTTACCGGGTTGGTAAGGGATCAGGACGTAGACCGTAGAGATTAGGGGTCGAACCTGGTTAAAATCCTTGGTGTTCTTTACTTTATGCTTTTACTTTTCTGAATTGCATTGCATTTTAGCTAGTTGACAGACTATTTTTTATTGCAATCACCAAGCTGACTAGCCAGCAGTTTTAATATTCGGTAATCTTTAAAAATTGGATATAGTTGGCCATAACAACCATTCACCCCACTTTAGGTGTGTATTCTCACTGAATAAACGAGTATCTCCGCATGATGGAAGAAGATTCTCTTTGAAATGTAAGGTATTGAGCAGCGGTGTAGAATCAGATCCAAAGATAGTAATCCATTCAGTGCAATTATTTTGAAAGAGGAAAACGAAGGCAAGTGTTTGGATCTATTATGACATAGGCATGAAACGCTCCTCGATCCATTTTTAATATTATAAAACTCTTTCTGATACCTTCTTCTCGGTTCCTTCTTCTCCTTCTTCCATAACCAAATAAAAAAATTAAAAAATTCATATAATAAATATAAATAATTAGTATAAAAAATAAAAGCATCTTCCGTGGCTCAGGTAGTGACTAATCATCTGCAAATAATTCTCGATGTGAAAACACAGAGACAAAGGACTGATCTTTGATAGGAGAAAGAGTGGATCTACCTATTGCATTGGCAAGCAATATAACACTAAAAACTTAAACGCATTGTTAAAATGTACAGAAAACTTGAAAAGTTGGGCACATCAGTACTCATTGCAGGATCCATCAGAAAAGAAAAAGAAAACACATGGCCTCTGTTTCTGCTCCTAAATGAGAAAAAATGTGGTTGCAAATCTGCAGGAATATGATGATCAAACGTTAGTAGCACTATCGGATTAGCATATTGTTTGATCATACTAATCGGCTGAACATAAATATTTTTCTTATCATCAATCAAATTTGTCAGCATTTTCATCTTAATATAAATGATAACTTTGCAATTATAATTGTTCTTATCTTCAATCGAGTTTATCGTGTCTTCATCTGATGACTAACAATTGACTGGTAATTATTATTGTTATTATAATGCAACGAGTTCATTGTCATAGGATTCTTATAGCTTGGCTCCATTGTATGTATTGGTTGAAGGTCATTATTACCAATTTACCATCATTCCATCACTCCACAACTATTGATCAACTTGCAAGCTAGGGTTACTACTAATCACAATCTTAATCCTATTGTTCTTCACCAATTCTTTCTGACTCTTTAGATTATCAATCTTAATCTCCAAATCATTAGCCAAATCTCAATTGCATGATCACATTTTTTCATACAACGAAACTTTGAATTCTACGTTAATTTGGAAGGTTCGTAATTTTTGAACTATAACACCTGCATCAGGCGATGATCAGTGATCAATCCGAAACTAGCAGATGAATAATCAAGTATTAATATGTCAATGCATGTAAAATTCAATGTGTACAGTCATAAATATGCTTTGATTATTATAGAGTTAAATATTTTTGTAGAAGAAAATAAAAAATAAATTTTGTTGATCGACTTACTTTTCGTGAATTCAAATGAAAGACAAATACTATTCTGAAAAGTATGTCGCAATAGTTTTATTGGTAAAGCTTTTTACCGGCAATGCGAACATTATTTTAAAAAGTACGGAATTTTTGAAAGAGGCATAAAGCAATGAGATCCTGACATTTTATCAAATAAACTAGATGTTTGCTTTGATAGTTTTTTTAAATATTAATGCATATCGTAGAATTGAATCAGAATCTTTAAATTCTAAACATTGTTATCACAATAACTATATGTCTTTGACAACATAAAATGTGCTATCAATATATAGCAAAATCGATTTTGACAATTCTTAGATGATCTTGAAAGAAATGTGCATGCCATGTATTATTAATTTATTATAGAGACATAGAACAAATTAAAAGCGTAGCGGCGAGACATTTGTAGACAACCATTAGAAAGAAAAAAGGATAGCTACAATCCACAATTCTTCATTACACACAATAACTCATCTTTATACGCAACCATACACGATTAACCTGTTTACTCCCTTTGTTTGCCGACATTTTTTAGTGTTGTCTGAATTTGATTGCGTTTTAAGGTTTTAGTTTTCTCCAATCTTTCACATATTTACTTCTATATTCAAAGTTTTTCACCTTTGTTTTTAATTTTTCTTTTTCTTGCTAGTAGTCGGTTGTTGATGTTTTTTCTTTAATTTTCACCTTTCACAATTGTTATGAATCATGGGAATGTGATTAAGTAGTTCATCAAGATTGTGTGTATTTTTATAAGCATTTATTAACCCAAAATGCTCACACAAATTGTATGGCGCTTTATCCATCCACTTTTCGGCCAAAACTTGCTAATTAGCAGAACAAAGATAGAATAAAATACGATCAGACATCCAGACTCATCAATTATGTATAGAAATTGTACTTTCTAAAAGAAGTCACATAAAAAATATGGAAAGTTTATTTAAATTACGTTTTATACAAATAATATATATTAGAATACATCTAAAAAATTAATAATTTTCCAGACCTAATCTCGCTAATTCCAGTTTCACTGTGAAGTTGATCCTCTAAATAGGCTCTCATTATTGAGTTCAGAAACATATGATAATTAAGTAAAAATTAAACCTTCCATAAAACATAGATCAATCCTCATGAAAAATGTTATTATAAGGTTGCCAAACCAAACAGAGTTTAAATCTTTCATTCTCCTTTTTTGTTCACTCAGACTCTTCTAACCAAACATAGCTTAAATTTTTCATTCTCCTATTTTGTACACTCCGACTCTCCTCTACGTCCTATCTTGTTCACTCCAACTCTACTAGTAACATGAATTGATAAAACAGTCAACAATTCTATTGTTTCCTGCTCTCTCTCTCTCTCCCTCGTTAAGTAACATAATTCATACGGAGTACTAGACAGATTAGTGACAGGAAGTTCTTTTTTTTTAAAAGGGGATCATCTAGCAACAACTCTTGTGCACTTGGGCCGCATTTTCTTATTTTAGTTCAAGCTGCAAATACTCTTGTGCACTTTGGCGGCCTTTTCAACCTCCGTCTGATTTAACTTTTGGAGTCAATACGATATTCACTTTCGTTTGCTATGGCACCTTCTATCAACGCCTCCAATTCTACCCATTACCTACTTTGATTTTTCCTCAAATTAATTCCAGACCAAGGATTTCAATCTACCACAGCTAAATTCATATCGTAAGTTGCACTATCATACAACACTCCCGGACCGGACAAGAATGCAAGTCCATAAAAACCTCTCTGTTGTCGTAGATAGTTTGAAGCGAAATCAATATTAACAATTTCTGAATGTTCCCGAAAAAGGTAGAAGGGCATATACGAATTTTGATGTAAATTGACAATATCAGGGAAAAAAAAAAATGGACATTATAGATCGTCATCCCTTCACTCTCTAAATGCAAAAAAAAAAAAAAAAAAAAAAACATAAAATTAATCCTCCTAGATTCAAGAACTTAAGAAAAAGATTAAATTTACTTGGAATGGCACAAAAGCGAGCTTGAAATCATCGAAAACGTGAAACAATGGTTGGTCTAAAGGTGGTATGTTTCAGTTTGAATGTATTTTAAGGTTTTAGTTTTCTCCAATCTTTCATCACATATTTACTTTCCATTTGAAAGTTTTTTCACCTTGTTTTTTTTTTTAATATATTTTCTTTTAATATTTTGGCTTATAGCCTTTCACAATGAGTATCTGTTCATTGACAAATTTCGTGGTAAGCGAATATCAATGTCATTAAAAACATGTGAATTTTTTTTTAAGAACATCTGTATATAATAATATGAGTAATGCTAGGTACCCCAAATTGGTACCAAAAAAATGCTCCCAAATGATGTGGCATGGATGAGTTGGCTGTATGGAAGATTTTAATTGGTGAGATTGATATGACCCTTACGGGTCCATTATATTTATAACCAATCACATAGTGACACGTGTAATTTGGAAAAAAATTGGGATCCAATTTGGGGTACCTAGCATTATTCTAATAATATTTGGGTTTCATGTACCTGAAGATGTTAGAACTCTGAGGTTAAAACAAATCAATACAAATTTAAGGGGTATTTGTGTAAATTACTGATAAAAATTTATATTTACAAAAATGCCCCAGCGAGGCCCCTTACTTTATAGGTAATATCTCTTATAACCTTAGGGGAGATTCCTGAAGTTGTCCTCAAGCCCATTTTTCTCATAATATTTTAACTCACAATGTTCATACCAACTATATTAAGTTACCTCTTGCATGTTAAAAACAAAAGAAATGACCTGAGGTATTGATGTACTATCCCTGTTTTATTGACACCAGGGTGGTAACTGTTCTAAGGCTGCAATGCTCATAATTGAGTTCATAAACATGTAATACTTATATAGCCACAAATTTCAGGGTATTGCCAACACAAGATTATTGTTTCTTTAAACCATTAGTGCCAAATCCCGCCTTGCCTTACTTCGAAAAGATGTGCAAGTAAAAAGCTTCTCACGAATGATTCTCTTGATGTCCTGAATGACAAAGGAGAGGTAAACCTCACTTGACCCCGGTTATGCCTTATGAAATTTCTCTCCCTCCAAATGCTATGGGCTGCAGCTGCTAAGTACAGATAAGAAATGGATTTTTCATCCTCGAGGAAGACACAGCATGAAATCTCCCTTCTGAGAAATCATCCCATATATCTCCCTTCTGAGAAATCATCCCATATATTAAGCATTCGTACAGGATTCCCCAGCAACACCACTTCAGCATACAGGCAGTCCAAAAATAAGTGCTTAATAGTTTCTGATCCACAGTTACATAAGTAGCATATAGATTTGGAAATGGATAAAGTTTGCCAGATTACATCAAGCCACAAAGGAGGTGTACTACGGCCAGATATGGAATTATAAATGATGGATGTCGTAACTTGATTGTTACTCATACCATCCCAGTAGACAAAAACTTCGATAACCACCAATACAGTAGGAAATTTTTGTAGCTGCATAGGATCTTGCATTCAAAATCTGCCGGAGTGCTGAAGAATACGCCATAGCTGATATACAATGCAAGCTTCATTCCACTTGAAGAGATCTCGAATACCCAGGCCCCCTTTACTTTTTTTCTGACAAGTAGACCAAGACACTTTGTACACTCCTTTCCGAGCATTACTTCTTACCCAAAGAAAGTTAGTCATAAGGGACTGAATCTTCTATAAAACAAATCTGGGTAAAAACAGGTATTGAGACCAATAACATTGAATGGCAAACAAAATTGAGTTCGTAAAGAGAACGATGATACAGCATCCAACAAAATTTTAACAGAAGCAGTCTCCATTACTAAATAAAAACACATCATCGCCAAAAATCAAATGAGTCAATTTGATATTATTGGCCTTCCAATGATAAGTAAAATTTCCAGAACTAGTACCTTTTTTAATACAGGATGTAAGTACCTCCATTGCAATGACCCTGGGGGAGAAGAAAATCCAACAGTAAAATTAAAATAATTAATAGTACATGCTCATTCACAAAAACAGTCTCTTGACACCAATATGAAAATCCAACATATCTATGCACATTCTTAAAGAAGCACTTAGGGAATGATGTAGGGAAAAACATTTAATAGCACTGACTAATTAACACTACCACTGAAAATCTCAATGCTATATTAATAATCAACAACCTTGATTGCGGGTCTCATAATCACCTGGCACTACAAAACCATGTGAATTCATTACTGTAATTTGATTCCAGGTACACAGTCCAGGAGCACCCATTGCCATCGGAACCTACAGACAAAGATACTGCCTAGTTAGTAAGCAACCTTAAGATGCAAAATATGATAATATCAATGATCTGTAATATGCAGACTTCGAACATATAATCGTAAAGCTAATAAATCACAAACTAATGTATATTTCTCATTAGAGTCCAAAAATTCACTTCAGCAGTCAACACCACAAAATTTGATAGATATTCCAGGTGTATATAACTAGATTATGAATGAAAACAATGAGTACATGGCCTACTTTGTACATGTAATATAAGATCAAGATAGAAATATACAACTGAGCTGAAGGTGAATAGGAAGAATGAAATATCAGTAAAAATGGACTATATATAGGCGACCATTTGTCTAAGTAGCAATCCCTTCGGGTTTTAAGCAAATTTGTTTCCCCCATTTACTGAACATTTCGAAAACAAGTTCATTTTTATAGTTGGTCCAAAATTTTTAGATGTTTGGACTGTTTTAACAACTTCAATAATCCAGAATCCTCTTCATAATTAATTTCGGTTTCCTCTTCTATGTTGGGCATATAATTTCTGATTAAGTTAATGTAAATAAGCAATATGTCAATACAAATACCCCGACTCCCCAAGTACGGATTGGATAAGGACTCCAAAGAATTGCTGAACACCCTTAAAGTACTCATCATTTTATCTCATTTCTAGTTTTAGAGTGTTCATGTTAAAGTATTCCTCATAAGTTTAATATGACACTCCAGAGCCAGAAGTTCGATATTACAACTGCTAATCTCATACATGTAATTTTTTAGGTTATGTCAAAGTAAAGTTTTTACAATATATTTTATAATGAATACAAAAAACTGAAGCCTTAGAAAAATTCTTTTCCTTTCTGTCCCTCTAAAATGAGCTATACCTAGACTTCCGTAGCTCGGTAGACTAGTAGTGACAGACAACCAAACTTGCAAAAGTACAAAAGATTAAATATATAAAAAGAATTACGACATGTACAAGAAGAGAACAAAACTTTAGACACATATGTAAAAAAGGAGAACAAAACTCAGAAGAAAAACAGAATTTGGCCTAGAGTCTGAAGAAAGAAGAAATACCAAATTCTTAAGAAGATCAAGTCTTCCTAGTTAGAGTATTAGAGATAGCTTATTGTAAAGAAAGCTGCAGAACTAAAAAGTGTATAGGGATATGAACTTAAAGGTGAAGCCAAACATAGTGCATATGAGGAGCAATCTTATTTTAGATTTACTGGCACCTAACTGAATTTTCTGAATTATAAAGAAAGGGTAAGAAGATGGTCAACTGCATTTGTTGATCTTTAATCTCTCAAAAAGCCAATAGTCATGCATTGTCATAAATTTAAACCACAGGATGATCAATTATGAATTACAATACATCATCTCCGACTTACCTTGTATATCACTGGATAAGGCCAAGGATGCTGTGAAGAATGACCTGTCACTGGACAAATAGGAACAAAAAACACATCAAGTCTGTACTACCACCAAGGCACCCCAAATCTTCATTACCTGGGTCATATTTGGAATCTTCCCAAAAGTGCAAGACACATAACACACTGATCTTGCTATGCGGATCGATTTGCCTTAAAAATTTTGATTCCTATAGTTCTTGATATCAAGCATCAGGAGCTCACTAAATGTAATACTAATAGAACTTGATTTCAACTAATAGTCTTGTTATATCTTAAATGTTGTTGGAAATTATTCGACAGTATTAAACTTGTAGAATCTCATTGTTTTTTCCTAACAAAAAGGACTTTTTCAACATCGTCAAGTCCATGCTCGAACTACAAGAAAAAAGAAGAAAAATGGACAGGTCAAATAAAGGGAGTACATCTTGCAGGAACTCAAAGATCTCTATCTAGAACCTCCTATGATGTATATCTGAAATGGTAAATATAACATTGTTGTAAAACCATCCACTCAACTTGTGTGCATACTGCATAGCAATCAACAACTCCAAGAGAGAAGCCTAAACATTATTTTAGACATTTAAAGATCAATCTCCAAGTCGCATGAAGCTCAACTTTTTATGATCTCCATGATCTGCAAGTCATACGATGAGTATGGGCTACTCATCCCTTCTGACCCCTAAAAAAGTGCGACAATAACGCAATCTTTCCAGAATTTATGAGATAATCAACTACATGTTCCCTGTAAGGAGGTTTTAGTTGAATATCTCTCTCCATCATTTTCCCAGCAAGATTATCTGCTTCGACCATATAGCTGTTCTCAATAAGTCCGGCCAAAAGATGAGAGTATATATCTGAATCTATGGAAGATACATTTCCCAAAATTTCGACGTCATTGTATAAGCGGAAGCCATCCAGAATCCTTCCCTTAAAACAGAGGCCTCTTATTAAATGGCTAGAAGCCAAACCATCAGGATTCACTCCACCTGCTAACAATATTCTGAACACCTTCTCAGCCTCCTCGAACTTTCCAACCCACAACAAAGACACAACGAGGGAGCTATAGCACTCACCAGCAGAAATATCACCCACTTCCACAACTCTTTCAATCAGCTTATAAGCCTCCTCTACATTATCCTCTACACAAAGCCCATTAATCAAAGTTGTCAAAGTAATCCTATTAGGTGAACAACCAGATGCCTTCATTCGGTCCAAAACACTCAATGCCATCACTGACCTACCACCCTCACAAAGACTCTGAATTACTGTCGTATAAGTAACAACATTCGGTCTACAACTCTTACCACCATTCTCCATCTCACACAACAGCTCCAACGCCTTCTCAAAACTTCCAAACCTACAAACCCCATCAATTAGAATCGAATACAAAACCGTATTAGGCACACACCCATGCGCCCTCATATCCCTAAACAACCCAAAAGCCTCACCCAACCTACCCCCATCAACAAAACACTTAACCATCGCACCATACGTAATCATATCCGGAAAATTCCCTGTCAACCCCATCTCCCTCACCAACCCCACCGCCTCATCCACATTACCCATATAACAAAATGACCTAATCACAATATTATACGAAACCGTATTCACCCTCAAACCAAACTCCTTCATTTTCCTCAAAACCCATAACCCCTCATTCCCTAACCTAGCTTCCTTACACAAAACCAAAACAACCTTAAATGTCTTAACACTAACAAAACATCTCTCATTCCCATAAGCATGAACAACATCATAAATAATCCCAGGATTACGATTAATTCCTAACAAGTTACAAGCTTTATTATAAGTTAACAAACTATGACCATAACTAGGTTGAATTCCGGCCCATATAAAAAATCTAAGACCCAACAAAGGCTGATTGAAATCAACACATGCTTGTAAAACAGAAAATAAAGATAAAGGGTCTAATTTAACATTAACTCTATCAAGAGTTCTTTCAATGTTGGGAACATTTCTCTGTAAATGGGTCCAGTAAATGTGTGCAGAAGAAGATGGTTTTAATTGTTTTGGGAAGATTGGGTTAGTGATTTTAGGGGTGGTCGTTGAAAGGTATTTACAAATTGAAAATAGAGACATTGTGTTGTATGTATTGATTGTGAACAACATACCTCAATTTTAATAGTCTGGGATGAACATTTGGAGTTTCATTGCATAAACTACTTCTAGTATAAAAGTGCCTAATTTTGAGTTTACACTTCCCAGTCCCGGCCCTCATTTATAAAAGAATATGGAACTTAAGATATATACGCAAGTACCATTCCTGAAATACTATACAAAATTTTGGTTAATTAATTTGTAAAGTCTTGTCTTGATGTTCTTGGGAGGCCTACTCATATATAATCCAAACTACATAATTTTATTTAAGGGATATTATGAATGGTACCCTTTTGGTATTGGTTTTTCTGAATGGTACCATTACATATTTTTGACTTACGAGTGGTATCATCAAGGTTTTGTCTTCTCAATAAAAATACCCCTCCGTCATTAAAAAGTTAGTCAAACGTTAGTCAAACAGTAATTTTAATTAATATTCTGAATGGTACCCTTCTGGTATTGGTTTTTCTGAATGGTACCACTGCATATTTTTGAAAATCAAAATTAAACTTCTAGAAATCAAAATTAAATGGAAAATTGGTGAAAAATTAAAATTAAAATTTTTAAAATGAAGAGTATGAAATTACAAACACCCACATATTTTTAAAATATTTTTAGAATCAAAAGCTCACATTCAGGGCACCCATTTAGGGTACATTCTGGGCACCCATTAAATAAAAATAAACAATGTTCAGATATTCAGATGTCTAGTAATTATTTCCGTCTGTCTATTGATTCATTGTTCAACTTACAGATGCATGCAATTACACACTGGCATGTTGTTCTTATACATGTACTCCCTCCGTTCCATTTTATGTGAACCTTATTCCTTTTTAGGACGTCCCAAAAAGAATGAATCTATTATAATTACTATTTTGAACACTACTTTTCAATATTACACCCACTACTTCTCTATTTTATGCTCTTTATTTATTAAATAAACACTATTACACCCACTACTTTCCTTCACTATGTCAAATCTATTATTAAATATTAATAGGACCCATCACTTTACACACATTTCAACTAATTTTATTCTTTTTTTACTACATTTTCTTAATCTCCGCGAAAGTCAAACCATGTCATATAATTTGGGACGGAGGGAGTATATCTATAACTTAATTTTATTCAAGTCAAACCTAGTGGAGGCAAATTGGAAGACAAAGCAGCCCTACATATTTAAGGCCAAAATTAGAAAAAGAACAATATTTATGTTATAAAATAAATTTAAATTAAGTAATCAATTTTGAGCTTTTCAAACAAGCATGATCCAACCACATTCCCTGTTCATGTCAAAGATATGTGGGTGTTTGAAATTTCATACTCTTCATTTTAAAATTTTAAAAATATTGCAAGTCAAAAATATGGAGTGGTACAATTCAGAAAAACCAATACCAGAAGGGTACCATTCAAAATATTAATTAAAATTATTGTTTGACTAACGTTTGACTAACTTTCTAATGACGGAGGGGCATTTTTATTGAGAAGACAAGACCTTGATGGTACCACTCGTAAGTCAAAAATATGCAGTAGTACCATTCAAAAAAGCCAATACCAGAAGAGTACCATTCATAGTATCCCTTTATTTAAAAGTGTTTAGAGACTCGAGGTGGCGCCTTTGTCAGCGAAAGTAAGGGAAGGGAGGTTAAGGTGGTTCGGCCACGTCCGCAGGAGGCGGGCTGAAGCCCCGGTGAGGAGGGTTGAATACATCTCGGTCACTGGGGTGAGGAGGAGAGGCAGACCGAAGAGGTCGTGGGACGAGCAGCTTAGGATGGATCTGAAGGCCCTTAACCTAGATGCGACTATGACCGACGATAGGCACTCTTGGAGACGTCATATCAGAGTGGTGGATTCTCTTCTAGGGAGCGGCTCAGTAGTTGAGAGCCTCAGAGTTGGGTTGTCCCGGTTAACACTATCTTAGAAGTTCGGCCGTCTTGCTCGCAGTCGCTGTTTTCAGCGGTCCCCTATTTTCTGGTCTTATATTGTTGTTATAATGTTGTTTTAATAATGTTGTTTTATGCCATGCAGGGATTTTCTTCGAGCGGAGGTATCATCACACAACGGAGAGTAAACCCTCGCAGGTATGTTTATTCCCATGTGCAGGACGCCATGGGCTCAGGTATCATTCAGATCTTTTCCTTACCGTAACACCTTCTCTTTTTTCACGCACAAAGCCGAGGGTCTTCACGGAAACAGCCTCCCCACTCAAAAGGTGGGGGTATGGACTGCGTACATCCTACCCTCCCCATACCCTGCCCCTGAGCGGGATATACTGGGTATGTTTGGTTTGGTTTGGTTTATACATCATAGATTCCTTTTTCTCTTTATAAAAATAAAATTATTATTAGTAAAATTTTGCGATCATAATTACACAGCGCTAAATAAATGAATGAATACACGAGTAATCTGATGAATATAATTAATTGTTATACTTCCCTTTAGAAAAAAACCAATTGAGTAAATCGCGCTTCAAGACGATCTTATTATTTATTATTTTTTTTTGAAAAAAATTTAAAATATAAAATTGTTTAAGAAACAAATTAACAAAAATACAAATTTCTGATATCATATAAATTAATGAACATAAATTTATACAAATTTAATATATATAAATAGTAGAGTGAATTGTTTACATTTTTTTTCTTATGATTTTTGTATCTTATTTTCTTAAACCGACACCCCGCTCTAATAATTAATATATGTAATAATAAAAACTTAAGAACTAACCGTCGCTTTAAATTTTAGTTATTTATATTATCACAAATCCACTAATTTTTTGATTAATATCAAACACAATAAAAAAATTAAGTATGTATCATGATAACAAAATTCAAATTATTATTATCTTTTGTTTGTACCGATTTTTGTCACATTTGTTTGAGCCGCCATCCATTATAATAATTACATAAATAGACACAATTATTTATGTTTGATGTCTCAAAAATTCAATCGACTTAATGAAGAACCTTTACCTTCACGGTAAAAATGACAAAAAAATAATTTGAAAATAAAAAGTTAAAATAAATAAAAACTAAAACATTTTTTTTTTTCTCAATTGAAAACTAACTAAAACAATTTTTAAAAGGTCTGAGAGAGGTTGTAAAAGCAGCTCAACACAGTTTCACCTTTTGGGATCGTAAAAGAGAACTCAATATTTGTAAATTTATATAGTAAAGATATAGGAAAAAAATTTATACATGAATTAGGATATAGAGATAATTGATGCTTCGAACATAAAGGTAATTAATTTTTTGATTTCGTAACTCCTGGGGTTCTCCTTTATATAATATAATATAAGGAACGAAGTTTATAAAGCACACAATATAGAAGTTTTCTATTAGTGCACCTTAAATCTTATATTTTATTATTATTTTTGATAATCCAACCGTACGGATGAAACGTTTATGTCGAAATAACATTGTATACAAATTTTTATTATATTTGAAATAGTGGAGTATCACTTTAATAATAATACTATTTTGTATATATATTCAACGACACAGATTTATCATAATTTTATTGCTCTAAATTTATAGTTCCAAAAAATTAAATTACACGAAAATTTGTACATTCACGTATTTTGGTATGAATTTAACATCCGTACAGTTGGATTGTTCAATTAATAATTAATTTATCATATATTAAGCCGCACTAATGGGAACTTCTCTAATGTGTGCTTTATATATTTTTTTTCCCTATAATTAATATAATATAATGTAATATAATATAATATAATATACCCCTTATTATATTTTATAGTTTGGTTAACCCCTTATTTTTTATTACCCTCATTTTTTGTTCTCCCTTTCATTCACAACCGTTAGATCTACAAGTCAAATAGACGATGCTCGTTGGATACTATACTAAAATATTGTCATATACAGAGATCTAAGGTTCGAATCCCGCCAACAACATTTTAATCTATACTGTTATATAAAAGCCAAAACATTAAAAGTTTGGTCGTTCAGTATGGTACCTGTTGATTTTACTTAATTACCCTTACTTAATTACAGATAAAATTCATTCTAATAAATAGTTAATTTCCTTTGTGAGGTTAAATATATTATCTTTTTTCTTTTTCAATAACTAATTCATTATTTTATCTAACTAAAATTTCTCTTTTTTTAAAAACACCCTACGACCAATTTTGTTTAATAAAATAACATAATAATATTGTAATTATTATTAACTAACCATTTACCTTTTTATGCCAAAATACGGTACCTTTTCTACTTTCTTTAACTAAAATCTCTCCTTTTTCAATTATATAACGGGAGGTTCTACATAATAAAATAAAATAATAATAGGCAATTACCTTTTGCAGCTTAAATGTATTATCTTTTCTATATTTTCTAACTAAAATTCCTTTTTTCTAGAGCAGAAACATTAAAAGTTTGGTCGGTCAGTACGGTACCTGTTGATTTTACTTAATTACCCTTACTTGATTACAGATAAAATTCATTCTAATAAATAGTTAATTTCCTTTTTGAGATTTAACATATTACCTTTTCTTTTTTTCAATAACTAATTAATTTCTTTTTTCAGGTAAAACACAATATTTTTTTAAAATTTCTCCTTTTTTAAAAACTCTACGAGCAGCTTTGTTTAATAAAATAACATAATAATATTGTAATTACTATTAACTAATCATTTACCTTTTTCTGCCAAAATACGATACATTTTCTACATTTTCTAACTAAAATCTATCTTTTTTCAATTATATCACGGGAGGTTCTATTTAATAAAATAAAATGATAATAGGCGATTACCTTTTTCAGCTTTAATGTATTATCTTTTCTATATTTTAAAAACTAAAATTCTTTTTTTCTAGAAATATTAGGACCAACTTTAATTTCTCCTTTTCTAAAAACACTACGAACATTTTTATTTAGTAAAATAACATAATAAAACCCAGGCAATCTTTTCCCCATATGCTCTCCATTCTTCCCATGGCATATAAAGACAACCCGATTTTAGAGTCTTTCTCCACCCCATGGCCACTTGGAAGAATGTCTGGTTCTGTTGGAGACTTGTGATTAAAACGAAACAGAGGGTAGAGTCTTAAAGCCTCACACAAAGCTCGCTGCAGGTAAACCAGTTTCTACAACTATTCCATGTGTTGAAAAGCATTCAACTTTTAACTTCTTTTGAATGCAAATTTGTGTTGATCGCTTCTATAATCTTGGATTCTACTAGGGGATTTTTCGAAAGAAGCTAGAAAAACCAAGATAGAGCTATACTTGTTGTGTCTCTCCCGCCAATTATTAAGATAAGCATAGTGTCCCTCAAAAATTTATCATGATTTTTTTGGCTTTTCCTTGTCCACAAATTTCATGAAAGTTGCTAAAATGTCTAGTGTCTAGTTTATCATCCACGTCTGCTGTAGACATGTGCTCAGAATTTTTCAATGCCACTTGTTGGCGCTTCATAGATATACATCTATATATGAATTCATCATTGCCCTCCCAGGCTTTGCTTAGCTTCTTCTCTTTGCCAAAGCCAAACCAACTTCGCAGCTTCCAAATGCTTTCAGGAAGTACACGTTTATACAACACGACCTCTTGAGCATCCATGAGACCCGATGGAAAGGATCATAAGGTAAATCGATCAAGAGAGAGGCTTTGAGGGTCATGGTTTAGGAACAAGGAACAAATGTTATCAAAATTAAGCCTCTGAAATATGTCAAGCAGATCCACCTCAATCCCATGTGTAGATGCATGATCAAATATTGGAACCATCCTTTTCTCCAGTTTTTCCCTCGCAATATTTTGTAACGTCTGATAAAACTGTGCATGATCGAAGAGTGACAAGGTGGTACTGCAATAAACCTCCAAGAGATGACCTTCAGCACTAAAGATCCCGTCTCCAAGTATATCAAATATCTTGGCAAATTCAGGTCCATTGGAATATTAAATTTGAATGTTAAATTCATAAGCATGGAAGGTGTCATGCCCACCAGAGGCCAGTTGGTTAACATGGAAGCACTGCGTTTCTACATAAAAAAGTATAGAAAGATTAACAAGGACAGATGAAGAAGCACAAGTTGAATAACGGTATTGATAGCCATTTTAGAGTTTTTGTCTTGTTTATCTTGTTTGCGAACTTGAGCAATTACCGGCACCTATATAAAGCAATTGGATTGATTCAATAGCATTTATGTTCATTTCCTAATTAGGAATGCAGTACATTTTCTAAGCGCTATGTAGTCTACTTGCACAACGCTGATAAAAATTATGAGAAATGCTAAAATTCCCAAAAAATTCTCAAATTTTTTCCCAAAAGCTTAGTTGATAAGATTTGATTGGATGTGTATTTTAAAAATAAAGAGGCCCTCCATGTATTCATATGAACTCCACTAATTAAAAGATGACACTTGACATTTGGGAACAATTTCGGGATCTCAAAAATTATTTTCTCCTAAGTTCATATTTGTAGGGTGAATTTAACATTCAAACTCAATTGTCTTTGTTTTCCAAAAAATTATGTTCCAACTTTCCAAAAAATTATTATCGTTGGAACGGACTAATAAATAAGGTGATTTTCAGTCTTCTTGTAAGCATACATATAATTTTTAGTAAAAGTTTATGTTGCAATATTATTTTATGTGCTTGTTATATTTATTTTACAATTTTCAATTATTTTTAACATATAATTTACTTGTTATATTGTTTTCATATTATTATTTTTAGGCCATTTTTTTTATTTTGCATAGGGCATACCAAATTTCAGGCATGGCTCTGCCCGCACCAATTAATTTTATTTTACCGCTCAAGGTTGTCAATGAGGTTGAACGTTATTTACATACATTGCTACTAGGCACCTGTCTACACGTTAAGATATGTGTATTCTAGGTGTTGGAGGTCCATCAACCCAACCTATCGTTAAGACCAAAACGTTGGACCCATTCGTTGTCTTATCTAGACTGGTCTGGGCCCATATAACTAAGTCTACCATTTGTCGAACGATGGAAGCCCGGCAATAGACAAAGGCCCAATAAAGAAGGACGTCCAATCTCCATGCGTGGCCCATTAGGGCGCACGATCGCTACTCTCCAGGTAACTTCCACGATCTCTGCATGTTGGGATTTATGGGTGATAGTTTAGAGACAACTTAACTAGATTATATCATACTTAGTTTTTGTTAAATAGAACATACTGTCACAGCCAGAGTATGTTCTTGTGACCAAAGTAATTGCTGTAATTTAATAAGTATGTATCTTGGAAAAAGTTCATTTAAATGTTCAAGCCTCAAGATTACATCAGTTCGACAGCAAGAATAAATGTTACTGTCACAACATTGACAGTAAGGTTACAAGAAGATAGCATGTTCCAAGTCACGACAACAGACTCCATCTAACAGCAACATTGGCGGAAGCATGAGACAGCAACATTATCACAGTTTGACAGCAAGTTTGGGATTCTTGACAGCAACATTGGCGGGGATTCATACTGTCAACCAAGGAACATTCTCTTGACAGCAGACTTTGCGGTTAAAGTTACTATCTCACTGAATTATTTGAATTGGGGATTTATCTCAATCAAACCCGTGACAGTTTAGATGTTCAAGAAATAGATTTGCTGCACCTTGTCAAAGATTGTAGCAGACCTGAAAGACTACGATAGAAGCTTGAGAGATTACAAGACAAAAATCGTCAATTCAAGAGTATGACAAATCTACATCTACTAGAATTGTATTAGCTTGAATTAGAAAGAATCTAGGTTGCTTTACATATAATGATAACTCTGTTTGTATAGCAATTTAGGAAAGTCACATGGGTGTGCAAATTGTAAGGAGCTGCCACTTGAAAATGACAGTAGCTCCACAACCCATGTGACAGAGATGTTAGAGCAAATTAGTATACGTAGAGAATCATCTCTCATTCTTTTCTGTATTCATTGTAATCACTCAAGAAACCGAATCTTGAGAAAATACTTTCTCTCAAGGTTGTAGCAACACTTTGCAGAATATCTTGAGTTACCACTTGCGTTTGCATTTCCCGTACTGATAATTTACAATCTTTATTATTGTTGTTGAAATAAAGTTTTGAAGTTATCAGTAATGCATTCAACCCCTCCTTCTGCAATACTCTGGGACCAACACTGCACGACAAAGAGGAAGTGGAAGGATAGAGAATAAGTATACAGGTTTGGTCATTGTCAGAGATACATACACACACAACACGAACTCTACGTTCATATTACCTTACAAAAAACTGACTAACGTATTCTCACATCGGAGGTGAATCGGGGGGCCAAACCCTCGCATTCTTCTCTTACAGGTCCGATCGAACTTGGGCTTGACAGAAATCCAGTTGTAACACTAGAAATAATTAGGTTCTACTACTAGACATGTAATGCAAGATAACCTTTTAGTAGCAAATGATTGTTCCTAACATATCGTATCGGAAATATTATCTACAGTAACAGATGCCAAGTTATAGGGCTGATTATTCGGTTATATCCGAACCGAATTACCGAAAACCGAAATATCGAATAAACTCAAAACCATAACCAATTAGTAAACCGAAATAATTTCGGATATTTTACCGAACCGAAATTTTTATTTCGGTTAAAACCGAATACCGAATTAAAAAACCGAAATAGAAAAAGAAAATTAATTTTCTAGAAATTCTTACAACCAATCAACTTATAAACACTTCTGGCAAATTAATAAACTAGAAATTCTTTATGCAAAAATGCCATAAGTTTACAACAGTCATAATATTAATATTCATTGTCTTAAAAATAACATAAGTTTGCATAACTTTTTCCTCTCTGAATCTCTTAAAGAAATACAAAATGCAGCAAACATGTCTAGAACTCTAGAACTAGAAGTCCCAGTGGTCAGTTCCTAGAGAATGCAAATAAATCACGCAAGTACGCAACAGCAGGCAGTAGGCACTAGGCATTAGAATCAAGTGATGAGATTAATCGACTGAAGAGTGAAGATTAAAGAGTCGAGTCTCAACTCTCAAGGATTATTTGAAGTTTGGATAGAAAATAGAAAGAAAATAAATGAAGTCTAAAAAGGAAAAACGGCGACTTGAACAAAATAAAAGATACCTAATAGGGTTACTGCTTACTGGGTCTGTGCAAAAAAATAAATATCATATATATATATATAATATTATATTATAATTTATATATTTCGGTAATTTCGGTAATTTCGTTTATTTTGGTAAAAAAAACCGAAATAACCGAAATACCGAATAACACTACAAACCATATCCGAATTAAAATCGAATTATTTCGGTTCGGTTAACCGAACCGAATTATTTCGGTTAGTTCGGTTCGATATTCGGTTAACCGAACCGAATGCTCAGCTCTACCAAATTATCGTTTGTCGTTTATCGTTGACCAACCCCTCTTAATGCAATGGCACAATCTTTAGGCAAGTATCTTCGGAACATATCTGGTTCGCGAACCATAAATAAAATCGGAAATTAACTATTGAGTCATTTTAATTTTTTTAAAAATTTATCCATACGACATGTAACTTTACCAAATATTTTGTTACAGGCATAGTTAAGTTGTTTTTTTTTTTTTGGTTAGATGTAATTTTTTTTTAATTTTTCAATTTATTACACAACTAACATCTACCTATAAAGCTATACTAAAAATATTAAAAAGAAAAAATTCATTCTTAAAGGGAAAAACAAAACAAATATTCGAGCAATGAGACTCTCATGAGAGAAAATACTAAAAAATACAGTAATAAAATTTGAGCTTTCATACGGTGCTACGATAACATGGGGCTATGTAGCTGCCCACCACCGCACCACCCACTATCCATTAGGGGTGTTCACGGTTTGGCCAACCCGATCAATCCGATCCAAACCGGGTACTTTTCAGCCGATCTACCCGATGTATACTCTGATTGAAAAAACGTCAACCCGATGTTAATTGATTGGATATGGGTTTTGGTTTTTAAAATCCGATCCAATCCAACCCGATCCGATTAAAAATAAGATAATTAAAATATATAAGCCCAACCCATTAGACATTAGTATTAGTATTAGTCCAGTAGTCCACTGTAGTCTGACTTCGGAATCCGGTCCATTACAATTTACCCTATCAAAGTATCTGATAGAATATAATTTACATATATTTTAGAGGATTTTATTCCCACATTTAATGAGCTTTTGCGAATAATCGTGTCGATTTAATAAGTTTTATTGGAGTTTATTGCAGGAAATAAATAATTCCCAAACTTGGAAGGAATTGAGTTTATTTGGACTTAAATTACTAGAAAATTCGTAACTATTGGGCAGCTTGCGTGTACATCACTGTTTGGGCCATAACTTGAGTTTCAGACATCAGAATTGGGTGATCTTACAGCCCACGCGAAGATAACAGAATTTTCTACAAGTCAAAGGTGGTCCAATATCAATATTCCAACTGGAGAAGCCCAGAAACAGGCCTGAAAGACAGATGACGAATTTCACTTCCTGGAATCCTATTTCAATTCTAATTACGGCAAATCTTGGACAACAAATTCTTATCCAACACAAAGAGGGAAATTACCAGAAGTCTACGAGGCTTATCTAATTCAAGGAGGATATTTCTTTTTTTATTCCTACTTCTATTACAATTGTAATATTTTATTAGCTGTTTCCTACTTAGTTTTGGTTAGCTAATTTTTAGGCTCCTGGTGCCTATATAAACACATCTAGGGGTATTGTTTTATCATCCAATCTTAGAGATCAAAAGCATTGGTACGTATACTTTTGTAAACACTTTTTCTCTATTCTTATAATTATGTGTTCTTATATTCATTCTTGTTTTGTTAATTCAATCATGTGTGAGTAGTTTATTAATCTAGGGTTGAGTTGAACCCTAGTTATGGTCGATGTGTGAATTCCCCAATTTGATTGTTTAATTGCTCTTGCTTATTGAGTTGTTTTAATTAGCAATTGCAGATCAGACGTGATTATGTGTATTGTTTGAACCATTATCTATTTATCAACGAGAGTTGGATTTAGATGGTTGTGATTTATCCAATAAGAACATGAACTTCTCCATGAGAATAGGTAGAACGGATTGTTAGGAAGTTAGGGTGCTGTTATTAATGTCTCTGAATTGCATGATACCATGAGAATAGGCTTGATTGTATTTTAGAGAAGCCATTAATACCCGAGAGGGATTATTGGTATTTATAGGGCGCATCTTTCCTGTTGAGTATTATACGATTAATTGGGGAGGAAAATTCACGATTGCATTGACCATGCTAGTGGGGATACTTAATTCTGGATGTTTTTAGATCTGATTAGTATAAACACAATTCTTCTTAGTATAAATTAGTTTAATTAAATCCTCAAAATTTATTGTGTTACTTGCTTAGCTAAATTAAATCAGAAAAAGACTGGTGATTGGCACTTTTGTCTCTGTGGGAACGACTCTGACTTACCCTACTGCATAGTTAGAAGGATTTGTTAGATTTTTATTATTTGATAGGCACGCGACAGCCTTGTCAAAAATTTTTGGCGCCGCTGCCGGGGACAAAGCAGTGTTAGATTGGTTAATTTTTGAGTTAGTTTAGCTAAGTTTTTTAGTTGTGTTGCTTCGGCTATTATTCTTGTTCTGTTTGATCTTTGCTTGTGGTTTTTCTTGTTTCTTGTAAAATTGATTTTCAGATTCCTATGACAAGAAATTAAGCGAGTGAAGAGAGGAGCAGGAAGAAAACATGGAGGCATTGATTGAGACTATGCGGGCATTTTCTCAAAAGATCGATGAAATTGAGTCAAGAAATTCTTATTTGGTTGCTACTTGTGATGTTTGCGGTATACAGGGACACACTCTAAATTTTTGCCAATATAATACCCCTTATTACCCAAGCCAAGCACAATATTGGGATAATAATTTTCATTACAATGCCCATTACAACTCTGACCAGCCACCACAATACAATCCTTATTCCGAAACATACACTTCTAGTTTGGAAAATTATTCTGATTTTTCCTACCAAAGCAATCTAGCTCAACCAGAAAAATCAAGCTTGGAAACTGCCTTGGAAACTTATTTCTCTCCATGTGCCAAGATGAATGAGTCATTAGCCACTTGTGATGCTCAACGTCAACAGTTTAATGCTCAGTTTGAAGAGAAACAAGTTAGTCCATGCCAAGCTAAACCACCTCAAATCAACTACTTTCAGCCACCACAAAAATCCAACTTGGAAAGTCTGTTGGAAGGAGTTGTTGTTACACAGCTGAGCAAGAATGAAGAGGTTGAGACAAGTCTTAATGAGTTGAAAACTCAAGGTAAGTTGATTGAAATCTCAATTGCTCAACTAGCTCAAGAGGTAACTGAATTCGTTGAGAGGCGCTCTCAATTGGAGGAAATACCAATGAGTCAATTTGATGATACAACTTTGTGGAGTGGTAAGGAGTTCAAAGAGTCACCAAACGAGGTTAGTAATAGTGAGCTAATTTTTGATGATTATGATGATTTTGATGATGATTTTGAAAGTCTCACTCTTATTGATCCATATGCTTCTCAAGAAATTAACTCGTGTGAAAACTCTTTTGATAATAATGATGTTGATATCTTAGATGACTCTATTTGCATGCTATTTGACGAGGGTGATAGTATGGTTGTGGAAGATATAAATTTGAATAAGGATATTGTGATTCCCATTGTGGTAGATGAGATAGAACCGAATTTGGATACGCTTGATTTGAAGAATGCTAAGATTGAGAATGTGTATATGCCTGTTGTAGACCCGATTTGGGAGGGATTTGTGAAAAGTAGTCATAAATGTTTTGATGCGGATTTTGCTAAATATTTTCACATCCCGAAATTTTGTGAGCATCACATGAGTCTCACGTGCCAATTTATGTATCTTCTTGGTTATCTAATTGGTGCTCACATCACTAGATTAATTCAAATTAGGAGATATGTACATCTATATGCTTTTTCGCCAGGATAATTGTCAACAGGTGTCGGGCTAACGACGTTAAACAAATGCGCTACTTGGGAGGCAACCCATGGATTCTGTATACTGTGGAGGACTGGTGCACTTCATGCTTTGGCATAGGGGAGTATTTCTTTCCTTCTTATTATTAGTTGATATTCTTAGTATTGTGCCATTGAGGACATTGCCACATTTAAGTGTGGGGATGTGCTTAATATATATATGTGTTTTGTTATAAAAAAAATTCAAAAAAAAAAAAATTGAAAAAAAATTTGAAAAATACCAAAAATAATTCTAGCCATGTGAAGGTTACTTACGTAAATGCACTCATGCATGCTTAGAAATCTTGTGTTTATGGATACTTTTGATTGAGAGATGATATGTGATGTTCTTGTGCACACACGTACACTAGCAAGTAGAAACTAGTAGACTTATTGAATGTGCTAAATGATTAGAATGACATGAATATATGCAAGGTAATTTGGTTTATATGCTTTGAATACAAGTAGGTGCGTTAGAGAGACTATTACTTTGGGATTGATTATGTTTTGTCACACCAAGTGAGTTTTGAGCTTATATGCATATCTTTTGCATAACTATTTGTTTGCTTGAGTGTCCACTTGTTGTTTACATTGCTAGCACTTGCTTGAAGTCTTTCTTGAGATGCATGACATTAATTGGTGACAACATGATAAAGGCAATTAGGTATAACCTCATATTTCCTATAATTCCAAACCATTTATACATGATCAATTAGTTAACCCTTTGAGCTTAATCCTATTCTTTCGGTGACACACCACGTTACTTGCCATATATCCTTTTCTTGTATTGGCCTATATTAAATTTGAACCCAATTGTCAAAGGCTAGTATTGTGCTTAAGGGAGTAATAAGGTGTGTAATAAAAAGGGGGTTTTATTGATGATCATACTTTTGGGGAATATTTGGGGTTTGATTGTTAGCTTGTTAGTCGAAGTTGGAAATCATATCTTAAGGATCATTGTTCATCTGGTTATTATTCAGCTCTCTAAAAAAAAAAGGGAAGAAGCAAGTACTCCTTTGAGATCATTGGGTGGTAAGTGCAATGACATATGAAAGGGACGATCCATGTGCATGCGCTGGTATTAAGCAATTGTATTTTGGTGACTTTTCGCTACCCGTGGTTACTGGAGAATTACTTGTCTTGAAAAAAAAAAAGAAAAAAAAAAGAAAAAAAAGAAGAAAAAGAAAAAACAGAAAAAATAAATTTGAGAGCATACTTATCCTTTGTGATCCTACTTAGATTCGACTAGACAAAGTTTTTGGACTATGATAAAAGTTCAAGTGTGGGGAAGTATTCATTGGTTTTCATAAGTATGGGAGTTGTTTGAATTTCATTGTTGGGTACTAGCTTTTGACTTAACCTTCTTTAGCTTTCTTGACATACCTTGTCCCTAGCCCCATTACAACCTGAACAAAGACCTTTTGATTGTCATCGATAATGTATGTTGTGTTAAGAGTTAGATTGATAACAAGGACAAAGCATGTTTATGATATTGTTGGAGTTGAGTGAAACACTTACCCTTGTTTTGAGTGAATATTCTTTGTGAGTGAAGGTGAGTTTTTGCTTTTGGCATAGGAGATCCCAGATTTTGTCTCAAAGATGTGCTCTTGTGTGCTTAGCATGTTTACCAACCTATTCTTACATTTGACATGGATTTCTATAATTTTATGCATCTTTCTTGAGTAAACTATGTGGATACTTGCACTTTAGACACCAAGACATTGCATTTTCATTTTGATTCTTAAGTTGATATGGCATGAGAGGACGGGTGTGTGTGGTGTTGTGTTGATGTGTGATCTTTTGCATGAGTTGGATGGATTTTGTGGGTATATTCACTATAAGCCCTCACGAGACCCTACTCGTCCACTAGGGCTACCTAGGGGTTTAAAGGACTTGTTGCATATGTTAAATGCAACCGTGATCACCTACGGAAGTGGTACTAATTAGTTAGTGTAGTTATTATTTTAGCTTGCACGAGGACGCGCAAAGTGCTAAGTGTGGGGATATTTGATAGAATATAATTTACATATATTTTAGAGGATTTTATTCCCACATTTAATGAGCTTTTGCGAATAATCGTGTCGATTTAATAAGTTTTATTGGAGTTTATTGCAGGAAATAAATAATTCCCAAACTTGGAAGGAATTGAGTTTATTTGGACTTAAATTACTAGAAAATTCGTAACTATTGGGCAGCTTGCGTGTACATCACTGTTTGGGCCATAACTTGAGTTTCAGACATCAGAATTGGGTGATCTTACAGCCCACGCGAAGATAACAGAATTTTCTACAAGTCAAAGGTGGTCCAATATCAATATTCCAACTGGAGAAGCCCAGAAACAGGCCTGAAAGACAGATGACGAATTTCACTTCCTGGAATCCTATTTCAATTCTAATTACGGCAAATCTTGGACAACAAATTCTTATCCAACACAAAGAGGGAAATTACCAGAAGTCTACGAGGCTTATCTAATTCAAGGAGGATATTTCTTTTTTTATTCCTACTTCTATTACAATTGTAATATTTTATTAGCTGTTTCCTACTTAGTTTTGGTTAGCTAATTTTTAGGCTCCTGGTGCCTATATAAACACATCTAGGGGTATTGTTTTATCATCCAATCTTAGAGATCAAAAGCATTGGTACGTATACTTTTGTAAACACTTTTTCTCTATTCTTATAATTATGTGTTCTTATATTCATTCTTGTTTTGTTAATTCAATCATGTGTGAGTAGTTTATTAATCTAGGGTTGAGTTGAACCCTAGTTATGGTCGATGTGTGAATTCCCCAATTTGATTGTTTAATTGCTCTTGCTTATTGAGTTGTTTTAATTAGCAATTGCAGATCAGACGTGATTATGTGTATTGTTTGAACCATTATCTATTTATCAACGAGAGTTGGATTTAGATGGTTGTGATTTATCCAATAAGAACATGAACTTCTCCATGAGAATAGGTAGAACGGATTGTTAGGAAGTTAGGGTGCTGTTATTAATGTCTCTGAATTGCATGATACCATGAGAATAGGCTTGATTGTATTTTAGAGAAGCCATTAATACCCGAGAGGGATTATTGGTATTTATAGGGCGCATCTTTCCTGTTGAGTATTATACGATTAATTGGGGAGGAAAATTCACGATTGCATTGACCATGCTAGTGGGGATACTTAATTCTGGATGTTTTTAGATCTGATTAGTATAAACACAATTCTTCTTAGTATAAATTAGTTTAATTAAATCCTCAAAATTTATTGTGTTACTTGCTTAGCTAAATTAAATCAGAAAAAGACTGGTGATTGGCACTTTTGTCTCTGTGGGAACGACTCTGACTTACCCTACTGCATAGTTAGAAGGATTTGTTAGATTTTTATTATTTGATAGGCACGCGACAGCCTTGTCAGTATCACGTATTACAAATACACTAATTTGTATTATTACTCTCATATTATTAGAACTTACAAATAAGGAACATGAACATACCACTGAGTCTGAGACCATGGCCAGGAATATCAACATCATTGAAGTTTAATGATTGATTCATCTATGTTATGATTCAGTTCAAATTTAAAGACTATGTCTAGTGTTTAATCAATTTCTTTTTATGTGTTAAAATTCGAATTTCAGATATTTAAGACCTATGCTATTTGTGTTGCATGAATGATTGTAATATTTTGTTGAACTATTTCCGATTTGTTTTGAACTCTCATTTTCAGCTTTATTTTTTTTGATAAAAAATTTATTTATATATTTACTAACCCGATCAATCCGATCCAAACCGAAATACATTAAATGGGTTGATTTACAAATTATATTTTTATGAATTAGGTTGAAAATTTTCTAAACCGATTAATTTGGTTGGATCATAAAATTTATCCATCCGATCACCGCCGCAGCCCCCACAACTTTCTCTATTTTGTCTTTTCCCATTAAACTCGGAGTTAGCCGTTACAAATAATTTACCAATAAACAGACCCCTAACCTCATCAGTAGGAATAAAAAATTAAATCTGATATTATTAATAAATACTTTCTTTCTTTGCTTAATTTTGTTTAGTTTCAAATTTTGAACTAATATTAATCAAAATTTGACTAATTTTTTTTTAAAATTTATAATAATATAAGATATATAAGTCTACTTATTAAAAAAATCAAGATATATAATTACCATCGGCATATTAAGAATGAACAAATAAAAATTCTAAAACAAGGAAACAAATAAAAATCCCAAAAATTCATTTTAAACAAGAATGGGATAATCTATCTGTTTGGCAAAACTTAAAATAAGGACTTATGAACTTATTTTCGGATAAAAATTTTATATTTTGATAATTTTTTTCTATACAAATATTTAATGTATGTTTGAGATTCTATAAGTTGCCAAAAAAAGTTAACTTTTTTCAGAAAAAAGTTAGAAATCTCTAACTTTGTCTTAAAATAAGTTTGACTTATTCTGAAAAAAAGTTCCCCCAAACACCCCAAATGAATCCTAAGTCCCTAACATTATCCATTCTTAATATAACGGAATTATGTTATAACCATGACTTGGTAAAATTCAAATTCATAATATTCAAATTATTTTCATAATAAAATTGTAATCATTAATCTTTCAACTTCCCTCACACTTTTAAAATTTAAATATTTGTAAGCGGATTGGAAATGAATTTAAGTCAAACCAAAAAATTGGACTAATATATGCAAATTATATAAAAATAATTATAAAATAATGTGATCAAGATGATGTAATAAAAAAAAGATTTTTATTTTTTTTGAAATTCTATAATTATATAAATGCAAAGGATCCATTATATTTAAATGAATAATAACCAATTAAATTAATACACATATTATTTTATAAAAAATTTTGTATTGTTACCTCTAATATTTTCCTTTATCAATGCACTGTACCAATGTCAAAACTCAATTAATCTCTGCGCCCAAAATACAGTTTTATCGGTATCCTACATTTGTGTGAAACCTCTACTTCGAGCAAGTGCGGTGCTAAAGATCATTCCTTTTCAGCATAGAAAACGATAGAGTCCAGCGCGAGAACATGAGATCTCTGTCTGCCATTACAATTTTATTTACTCTTTTTAGTTGTATTTACGTAGTATAAACTGCCATGTTTGTACATGACTAATGTATTTGCATCCATATTAATCCCTCTTTCACGCAAACCAATGCAAAACACTCCTGACTCATCACTGTCTTGTAGTAATTTCAGATTCCTCTCTCTCTCTCTCTCTCTCTCTCTCTCTCTCTCTCTCATTTTTAATCATCCTCATTTCAATCTTTACTAATTTATCAGACACCCTAATTCATAGAGTACACTGATTCGCCGCAGATACTCTCATTATTTCACTTCTTTTTATTCATTCACTTCCCAATCTTAAGATTTTGTGTACTGCATTTATTACTCTCTAGCCCCTTTTTTCCTCAACTCCCAACCCCTTTTTTCTTCAAATCTCAAATGGGTCTTCATTTTTTACTCATTTCTACAATGGGGGGTTGTTTTCTTGAAAATTTTCTCATGGGGTTTTAGATTAGGGTTTAAAGATACTCTCTTTTTAGTGTAGGACTAATTTGGGTCCATTTTCTTGGAACCCCTTTAAAGGGTTTTAGGTTGGTTTAAAGATTTTGTATGTATAGGTCGTGTTGGTCTTGATTGAAATGGGTGCCACCAGTTCTAAAGCTGAGAGGAGTGAAGCTTTGAGATTGTGTAAAGAGAGGAAAAGATTCATCAAAAGAGCTATTGATTCAAGGTATAATTTTGCTGCTTCTCATGTTGCTTATATACAATCTCTTAAGAATATTGGTGTTGCTCTGCGTCGATTCGCAGAAGCTGAAGTGTTAATTGATTCTTCTATATCTACTGATGTTGATAAGACTATGTCACCTTCCTCTTATCCTTCATTGTCTCCCTCTCACAATGCTGCTGTTTTCGATTCACCATTGGCTGCTGAAAGCCCTATAGGGAAATCGCCAGTGTCTAGATTAAGTTATATGAAATCAGGTGGAACTAGTGTTATGACTGTTAGTGTTAATCTAGGTAGTAATCCTGGTTATGTTGATGATAATGAGTCTATGGCATTTCCGGTGCGTCCTCCTCCACCGCCTTTTCATGAGTCTGGTTCTTCTTGGGATTATTTTGATCCTACTGATGAGAGCTTTAGTTTTAGTGGACAAAATGGGGGGAATTCGAATTTTGATGATGTGAAAATGAATGGGCAAATGAGTGAGAGAGATAGTGATTTTGATTTTAATAATGGAGATTGTGAAGCGGTGAAGAAAGAGCAAGAAGTTTCATGTAGTTCAACACCTCGAAGTGATCGACTTGGCAGAGCTAAATCTGAGGCGAGCGGTTTGTATAATGCTCATCACACACGTGATAGTGAAGTGAGGGAACTTCACAATGAAAGGATTATAGGCGGGTCAGCTACAATGTCAAGTGAGGGAGCAGCTGCACAATCTTGTTTGAGAATGGACAAGGCTTTGGTTGGGAAAGGGATGTGTTCAGAGAGGGAGGATCCTTCAGACTTTATTACACATAGAGCTAAAGATTTCCTCTCTAGTATTAAGGATATTGAGAATCGGTTCTTTAGAGCATCTGAGTGTGGTAGAGAGGTCTCTAGGATGCTTGAGGCGAACAAAATTCGGATTGGATATTCAGAAGCAAGAGGTATTTATGTTTACCTGTGTAAATAAGTTAATTGCTTAGTGCTGGTGTATTGGAATTTTCAATTGTTGGTGTTAGTTATTTATATTTTTAACTGTTTGATTTTGGATGTCAATGGTATTTTATTTTTTAGGAAAATCCAGTGGCATGGGTTTTCTGGAGATGTTATCTCCAAATTGTTGTGGAGGAGGAACTGCATTTGTTTCTCACGGTGAGTTTGTCTTTTAATGATTTATGTGTATCACATATTGTTTAAATTGTTCATGCTTGCTCAATTATTGAATTGATATACATGTGAGTGGATGTAATTTTCTAGTAGTCAGTTATGTGCTGACGAGTCCATTGAACTTGCCCCAAGTCTCAAATTCGTTTGCATATTTTAGTGATTTGCCATTCAGATTGAGATTGAAGCATTGTGTTCTGCTTAGTGTGTAGAGGTCCAGTCGCTGTTTAGCCTTTTGAAATTCATTGGCCTATTTGTTAATAAGCCTAAGTACTGGTGCTATAATACCATTTTTTCTCTTTTGGAAAATATACTAGAACCTTCACACAATGTGACAAAGGTCATAACATGGAACCGCTCAACATCTGCACGATCATCGTCCTCAAGAAGTCCTCTTGCCTCAGCATCAAAAGACGACAATGATGATAGTGGGAGTGAATTTGCTGAAGAGTTTTGCATGATTGCAGGAAGCCACTCATCCACCTTGGACAGAATGTATGCATGGGAAAGGAAACTCTACGATGAGGTGAAGGTATGTGTATTTTCATAATCCACTATGTTTCATTTATTTGCTGTAATTTTAAGTAAATTGTCCTAAACCTTTAGGGCTGGTGTTTTTAGATGTTGTAAGTTACATGTCTAATTGTGACCCCGTTTATTGATTTTCTGGGAAAATGGTTTTGCTAGCTAAAGCTTTTTAATAATGGCACCTAACCAAAAGTTTATGTGCTTGGTGTCACTTATGTTTTATTTTATTATTAATTATATTTGTGCCTTTAGGGTTTAATCTTGTATAGTTGTATTTAAGTTTTGCTTAACTAGCTGACATACAATTTGCAATATAGAAATACTTGAGCGGAAATTTCATGAAGAAAGTACCCTATACAACCTCCAAATAATTTTGTGTTATACTTTCTCATTGTAAGCAAGTATTTCAGTAGCCTGTAAATAGAAACAAAAAAGATATCATGCATTTTCCATATTACCGAGTTACTGGGAATCGTAAAAGCTATAACTACTCAAGTCCTTCCCAGGTCGAAATTTAGCAAGTTCATATTAGTAGTGACTTTTGCAATCTCTGTACAATTTACCCAATTACTCTTAAGTGGTGCTAGGAAAGTGCTTATACATGTGTCTTTTGAAATGCATTTTATTAAAGTACATCATTTGCCAATTCACTGCCTTGATGACATTGATATTGGTGGTTCTGGTCCTGTGGAATACATATTATCTAGAATATCTTAAATTTAAATACACAGGTAAAAGGGTTTAACTTGATACGTAGATGACTTAAGTAACACGATATGGCGTGGCCTGTGGAACTAAGTTTTTTATAAGTACCTATGTTTATCAGGAAAATTCTGATACTTGTATATATTTTTACCTATAGAAAAAAAGAAAGAAGGAAATTCTGATAGCTGTTTACTTATTGACAAGACACAATCATGGAAAGTAAACCGTGTTTGACCACAGACAAGTCTAGCATAACCCCTAAAAAGTCAACTGGGATCGAATAAAATTGAGTTGTTTTGGGTGCATATCGAGATAAACAGTTCTTGACAGTCAATTTCATTGTCAAATGATGGGGATTAATTGATTGATTAAATTTTGTTTTTTAGTTCCCATAAAATCTGGCATAGTGACATTCTTAATTGATCTAATTTTGTTTAGTTACATTTCACAAAAATCTCTGGGGAATTATTGACTTGGAGATCTTATATGATGACTAATTCCACTTACTAGCTTATTTGGAATATGAATGGAGCTCCTCAATTTCGTATTTGCTTTGCGTTTTATATATACTTTTCACCTTATATAAGTTGTTTACCATTGTAGGCTAGTGAGTGCATCAGAAGGGAATATGATCGTAAGTGTGACCAGCTTAGACACCAATTTGCAAAGGATCTTAGCAGCAGCATAATTGACAAAACTCGATCAGTGATTAAAGATCTTCATTCGCGAACGATAGTGGCGCTTCATGCTGTAGATTCCATAGCAAAGCGGATAGAGAAAATGAGGGATGAAGAGCTGCTGCCACAACTTATTGAACTTGTACAAGGGTAAGATTCGAAATGAACTTTCCATTTGCATTCAGATGAATACTTTGTTGGGTTTTTAATCCTTTTACACCTCCTGCAAATGGATTCTGATGAACAATTCGATAAGCATATTTTCCCTGGGCCTAATGCAGATTGGTCAGGATGTGGAAAGCTATGCTCGAATGTCACCATGCACAGTACATTACAATCTCCTTAGCCTATCATGCTAAGAATTCAACGAGAACGCCTCAGGGAGATGCAAAACAAGAGATTATGGACCAGCTTCAGCTTGAGATGGAATGTTTTGGTTTAAGCTTTGCAGACTGGGTAAACAGTCACAATTCGTATGTGGAAGCTCTCAATGGTTGGCTGCAGAACTGTATAATGCAGCCTAGGGAGAAGTCTAGGGGCAGAAGGGCATTCTCCCCTCGTAGAGTTGTAGCCCCTCCTATAATAGTTCTTGGACGAGATTGGTCTGAAGGGATCAAAAATTTGCCTGCTGAAGAGCTTACTGAAGCAATCAAATCCTTATTGTATGACTTGCGCCATTCTGTTCAGCGGCAAGAAGAGGAACCACAGAACAAAGAACCAAAACTTGATGCTAGCAGCAACATAGAAGCAGATGTGAAAGAAGAGAATCCTGCTGGGTCATCAAATCTGAGTAGTATACATAGTAGTCTTACAAAGGTTCTTGACAGACTCACCAAGTTCTCTGAGGCATCACTGAAAATGTATGAAGATATCCGGCAGAAAAATGAAACAGCCCGAAATGCATATTCGAACTACAGACCACCCAGGTCGATAAGCTTATAATATCTTATCAAATACAATAATGCTTTAGTATTTTTGTGCAAATAGATACTTGTAAGTTATGCAATCTTCCTTTGAAGAAATGGTAGATTAGTCATGGTTTTTTGCTATTTAAAATATCACTCTGTATTGCTGAAAGACGTGTGCTTCTACAGCTGTGATCAACATGAAATTGGTTTCTCACTATTTCTTTCAAGTGGATTAGTAATTCTGTGTTTGATTGGACTTGGGGTGAATGAATCAGGGAATGGAATAAGATATTTGCTATTTTAGGGTTAAATGTTTATATTTTCATCCTCCCATTCCCAACAATCTATATTAGAGCCCAACCTAACTCATTTTTCATTATGTTGTGCTTGGTTGGGATGAAAACACGAAGTAAATTATAATTGAAAAAATACATTGTTAACTCGATTGAACTAAAGTACGACATGCAGTTTCTCTCCTCCGACCAAATGGAGCAGTACAACAATATGATTTCAGGATATGTAAGGGTGTGTTTGGTATTGTTGTACAGCAGCTAAATTTAAAAGCTGCTTTTCCGAAAAGTGTTTTTAGTCAAAAAATTGCTTTTAGAGAAAGCAGGTACCTCCATGCTTTAAAAAAAAAAAAAATTGCTTTTAAGCTTTTGTGGGAAGTAATTGTTGGTTTCAACATCAAATCTCATCTCACCAAAAATATTATTTTTATTATATTTTTACATCAAAACATGAACATATCAAAAATATTATCAAATAGTTTTCAGCTTTTTACAACATTTTTTTCACCAGCACTTTTTCTAATAGTACAACAATTTTAAACAATAATTCCAAATAGAACCTAAGTTTTCCGAATAGGTAGGTTATAGTGATCTCTGGATATGTAATTTTGCTCGGTAAAATATTTGAACAGTTCGAGGTTGGCTCGATTATTATCTAATCAAATTTGAATATTTTACTAGTCGAACTCGAATAACTCACAAACAAATTACTCCTTTAGGCTACACGTCAAATATTACATTAAGTGGTCAATAATTTTAGTCAAGTATAATATTTTTTCAGTTTTAATTATACTAAATTAAATATTTATGAAAAAGGTAAATTAATAATTTTATTAATCAGTAAATTTTTTGGTCCCGATATATTATAAAATACTTCATTCATACAGAGCTGGGTATGCACTTGGGCTAAAACTTAATTTCAATGCTAAACTGGGCTCGAGCCCACCCAAGTCCCGAGCCTAATCCAAGTACAATTCCCGCCCCAAAATTTAAAAGTTTCCCCCTTTTTTGAAGATTGTTTTGCAAAGTTGTTTTGGAGAAAAGGCGTGTGCTAGAATCATTAGATACAGATAGATATAGAAAGGAAGTTCCATTACTAAATTCCTCAGTTTATACATCTTCATTTACAAGGTCAGTTTCTCATTTACCTTAATTAACATGTTTTATGTTTTTGTTTGATTTTGTATTCTTGTTAATTAGATGCATTGATTATGAATCTATAGTATCAGTTCAGTTATAATGTTTGTTATGTGAAAAGGGTTTGTTTTGTATGTGTCTTTGGGGTCTAAAAATTTGGTTTTTGATTTTTTAGATTTGATTTCAATGGGTGATGAGAGATTTTGTGATGGGGTTTCTAAGAAAAGGAATGCTTTAGGGGATGTTACGAATTTTGTTGGGAAAAGGGAATTTTCTGCGATTTCGGGTGATGCGGGTTGTGGGGTTGAGAATTGGAGTATGGGTGAGCCTGCGAAGAAAGTGTGTTTAGGAGTGGGGAATGTTGAGAAAATGAATTCTTTGGTTGGAGGGGTTTTAAATGATGAAGATAGGGATAAGGTGTTGTTGGAATTCTCGGGGTCTTGTCCTGAGGTTAATGAGTTGAGAGATTATAGTAGTCTTGTAGGCATTGTGAAGCCTACAAGTCTGAGTGTTATCGACAGTCTTGATGTTGGAGGAAGCGAGCCAATGGTTGAAATAGTTGGTTCTCAAGGTGAACAAAGCACTAATGTGTGTGGAAAATTGGACAAGGATGTTGGTGAGGATGATGAGAATGAGCTCGGTGACGATTATCTGGACTCGATTAAGTCTGAGTTTACTGATTACCTCAGATTTCCAGAATCGCAGGAATCTAGATCATCTGATCTGGAGAGATGCGTAGGACTCAAAGGTGATGGATTATCTGATTCCCCTGTGGGTTTTGACTTAATCAAAGCTTGCTCTTGTTCTTTTTGCACAAAAGGTAAAACTTCTTATGTTTGCAATTTTATGTTAATAGATCATCAAGTGACAGGCATAATACATTAATACATGTTTTATTATATTTTCTTAATTGATCTGAGATTCTGATTAGCCAGTTTTTGTTCTATTTTATTATGGTCAGCTGCTTATATTTGGTCTGACCTCCACTACCAGGATATCAAGGGTCGTTTAGCTGGTAAGTCTTCAACCTCTGTATCTTCTCAGCAGTCATATATTAGCATGACACATTCATGTGTTTCTTTGTTTTCCTTAATTTGCTCAATGCTCTTAAGTCTTATCAAATAATTTGTTTAAAAAAATTAAAACACTTAACTTCAGCATTAAAGAAGAGCCAGAAAGAAGCAAACATCTTGGTTCAGAGAAGCACCAAGAACAAGGCAATTGATATGCATCCAAGAAAGCCTGATGTCTTAAAGCTACAATCCAGTCTTATGGATCATTGGAGGTCGCTCTTTCTCCGTATGGAGGATATATATGTTCAGGAAAGCAGCCAGCTTGTAAGTTGTGCTCTAACATACGATATTTAACCTGCATGCTATTGGACAAATTTTTGCCTAAAAGTAGTCTTTTAGAAGCAAAATATTACTATATGCCAGCTATGGCTGTTTCATTATCCATTCTTTTTTAGGAGAGCTTTCTATTGTGACATTCCCTGGTTTTATGAACCCTGGCTATCAGATACACATTTGGTTGTTAACTTTCATTTTTCCAAAATATGCCATAGGACCATAGCGTTTTAAGGTCTTTCGTAGCTCAATTAGTGCCATCTTCTTATAAAGATTCCCTGTGGCACTATGCTTGGCTTAGACAAAATAATGGATACTGGTAGAAGAGGTAGAGGGACACACGAGTCAGTGCCCTAACCAAGAGAGGCAGGGACAAGATTTCCAATGATCTAAACAGTTACTTATCTTTTGTTTTCTTTTTTACTAAGTATATACCTCTAGTTTTCACTTGTCCTCAACGCTACCATTTTGAGTTGTATAACATATATCCTGTTTGGTGATAAGGAGAGCGGAAGATTAAAGTTGTCTAGAAATCAATACATATATATCATATTCAAGCAGATAAGCAGTCACTCTTATAATCTGTAGACTGGACTGCCTTTGATTATAAAATTTGCTCTCCTTATATTGGCTTGTGGGAATTTTTGGAGAGCTGTTCTTCCTAATTAGGATATAGTCATCTAACTATATTCTTCTCAAGTGTTCTATGGTAGACCTCAAGTTCTGCCTCTAAAACTGTACTGGATGCAACTAGAAGTTAAGAACACAGTTGTTACTTGTACAGACAAGAGGACAACAGCAACAACAAAATAATTGCTCAGGAGAAGATTTTCATCTGTCCTGATTTCGTTCCTTTATACCATCCTTTTACTATGTAATCAATCTCTGGGATTGTTAATCTATAAATCGTGAATGACTACTAATCTCCAGTCTCCAGTAGCCCTTTCTACTGTTCTGAGTAGTATCCCCCATCCTGGATGACCTGGATACAAAGACCATCTCCGACCCATTACACTAAAATATTGCAACTTTTACACTATTTGTAATTTATCTATTTAATTTAAAGCAGATATGGCCATTTTTTTATATAAGGACACCAGAGGTTATAATACTATAATTATAAAGAAAAAACTAAATGACTAGTGAAAGTCGCAAAAAATAAATTTAGCCAAGAGTTTACCTGTCCATTCTAGCTTCCCCAGTCAAATATTTATGGGTAGTATACTAGTAAAATACAAGTAAACATCTAGCATGGGCAATATATTAGGTATATTATCAGCTTGAGGAATATAATTATTTAAAAAGTTTGTTTGTACTTTTAAGAAGAGTTATTCTTTATACCTCTAGTAAAGCACCTCAATCAGACAACTTATTATAATCACAAGTCTCGTTAGACTTGAAAAATCACTGAAGCCATCTGCTAGTTACTTTGTGCTTTACTAGGCAAATAAACATAGTTCTGAATATTTGCAAGATCTTAGACATCAACATGCAGTCTTTTAGACATCAACATGAATAGAAGAGATATCCATACATATCTATGAACAGTGCCGCATGAACTACAATTAATTATTCAAGGTTTACTGATCTAATATTCTCTGTTATTTTGAACTGATCAAGTCCTAGTATGAACCTGGTTCTCTCTGTATAATTATAAGCAACAACACTATGATTATGATTGTGTTTCCTACATAATTATATGATAACAAATGAGACACGTAATCAGAAATTGTCCACAGATCCTTAAAAATGTAGTCGACTATTATATATTTATATGTGATACATAAAAATTCTGTATATTATTTTATCATGCTAAAATTATTTTCACTGTCTAGCTCTAGTTTTTTGTGCAATTCAACATGTCTGTGTGACTGTATCTTATATGTAGATGTAAAGTTATTATCAGAAACTCAGAAAGTATATTGCAGTATCATTACATCAAGTTTGTTCTATTGCACTTTAGCACACTGCATTGTAGCTCTTATGTGTACTGATTATTGATGATAGTGATTCACAATCATAATTGATTTTGCTATGCGTTACTGATTCCTTTACTTGAAAAATTCTCAGACAGCCTCTCACTTGTAAGTAGATGTCACTGTCATTAATTTATTTATATCAAAATCCCATGAACAATCTCTTCAGTTATGTATTTGGGACGTGATGAGTGGCAAAATTTCTTTTTTTGCTAATGAAGTGGCTCATTGATCTTGAATGGCAGGAAAGCAGCTTATACACACTAAGAGATCTACGAGATGATTGCAAGACTGAATTGGAGTCGATCAGTGGGATGCTTTCGAAGAAACATTAGTATGCTTCTAGAGTTTGTAATACTGGTATAATCTTCTTACATACATTTCTTGTCGTGCCAGGTTCTTCAAGTAGTTTCATCCTAAGTCTAGAATTATCATGTAGATGTATAAAACAAATGTTACATCTGTTGTTTTATGTTCGGGAGCACAGTCTGTAAACCTAAATTTTTGTACTTCTTTAAAATCGAAGATGGAAAAAACTTATCATCTTGATATTGGAACTCGAAAGCGATACGAGATATTCTAAAATGTTAAGGGGATATTCGCTGCCCAGAATGGTGAAACTTGAAAGTTAGTTCTCAATTGTCATGTAATGCGTGGAGTCTAATAGAGGCAGTTGAAACTCGGTTGTGGTGCTGCCATGATGTGACCTAAATGGCTTTGATTAGATAATATTGTTTTATTAGCTTCATTTGTGTGATGTGTTTACGTAGAAGTTACATTAGGAATTAGCTTTTGCAGATGTCCTAGTCTCCCACAAAAAAAGAGCTCAAAGAGTTGTGTTCGTTTCTTTGTTACAATCACCAAACCAATCGCTTTGGAGAACAGTTACAATAATTATAACGCTAGTTACAATAATTATAATGCTAATGATGCTTCATGTCAAATCTAGAGATAAACTTGTTAATTAGCTGATGCTTCATGTCAAATCTTTATTTAAGCATCCAACTGGGGTGTTTAGTGGGTTTATCACATAAGCATACCGGTACATTATTGTTAATACTAGTAATAATGAACGAATGATGGGAGGTGTAAATATATAATAATTCACATCAGGTCAATTCTACATCGTATGCAAATGTATAGTTGATGTTATTTGAGAGCTATTTAATTTCAATTTAAAGAATATTTGAAATAAGAAAAGAATCGAAATGAAAAACAGTACTTGACTTGTAAAGCTCATGACTGTTTTTTTTAATACATGTTTTTTGTAAATTTATTATCTATATTTGTGTGTGCGCTCTTACAGTTGAGTGTAAAATTTTGTTGTCAAGAGTCAAGATACACTTCATACTGTTTGCAAACTTCATGTCTGACTATTGGTAATTTGGTGAAATCAGTTCCATACTTATAAATCAAATTCGAGTTCAAACCCCGTCATCTAGCCTCTAGATATCTCACCCTTGAAAACAATAAGTTAACTGGTTAGGAGTTGACTAAAGTTAAATTAAGAGTTCAAAATGTGCAAGGCATCTCAGAAAATTTCTCAGTAGAAAATTAAAGAAAATCTTTTAAATACATATTTCTTAACAATATAAATTTTTAAATAGTTTCCAATTATTTAGTAGTATCTAATTTTAATTTAAATTTTATAAGTTTAATTAGAAAATTTTCAAATATAATACTGTTTTTATCCTATTTTACATGTTAATTTGGGCTATTATCAAAGTCATATTTCGGTTTAATAATTTTTAAATAAATTTTACTTTTGGAATGAAAGTCCATCCTTTTTATCCTGAAAGATAATTAAAAATAAAATAATATACAATTATATTTTTTAAACACATTAACTTGGATGCATAAAGTGAAGGAAAAAACAGAAAAAGTAAATAATTTTAGATGGAATGAGAATATAGTAATATACTACTACTTATTTAGTTATTTGGGTCAAAATTATTGTAAACATACCTAGGGAACATGAATTGTTTGCGTAATTTCAAGAACTAGCATGTGTTCATTTCTAGTGGAGCCGCAATAAACGATGATAGTCGTGGGCCGTCACATGATCATGTTCCCACTACTGGACTGGTTAGCACAGATCTGACCCAATCTATGTAGCTAACCATGATTAAGCTTAACTCAACCATAGTTCAAGATGTTTCGTTTTTTCATCTCATCAGGCACACCTATCGATGCTCCCGGGCCCTACTTATCGATGTTTACACTAGAACGGGTTCATTGCATCTGTTTTGCATTGATTTCCCCACCTGCTTCTTGCTGAAATGCTAAACCTACTGACCTTACCCCTAAAAGGCTTAACCTACGTGGAAGGCTAAAATATGACAGACAAATTAGAGTAAAAGAAATTGTAATTCACTGCTCCCTAGTTTGAAAATGAGATTTCTGACACGTATTTTAAAATGTATTTTAAGGGTAGTTCATAATTTATTTTCAAATTTTTTTTTTATAAAAAATAATGTATATACAAAATGAAAAAATTTTAAAAATAAATTATGAAACTATCCTTAAAATACGTGTCAGAAAATGTAAAAAATTGGTTGAGACGGAGGAGTAATTTTTTTATTCCATTATTTATTACATTTTCATTTTTTCGATGAAACATCATTTTTTTTAAATACTTTTATAATATTAAAATTTAACTACATACACTATTCTCTAAAAATTTTAACTTGATTGCTGGCATTCACTTTCTTATATGATATAATTAAGTAACGAAATTAAGATCGGGATTGTTAAGTATTAATGTGTGTCTCTTAAAAATTTTACGCAATTGTATTATAATTTAAAGATTTGAATTCGTTTTTCACTATTGTATTTGTATCAGTAGGAAAAATATAAATTAATATTCGGATTCCTTCTTTTCACTATTGTATCACTGAAAATAATATAAATTAATTTTAAAAAAATATATGTCAACAATATTTTATGATTAACAATACTTCTCCATCCTAAAATACATGTCTCTTTTGAAAAACAAATTTGTTCCAAATTACATGTCCCTTTTCTTAATTTAAGGAAAATTTTACAAAATTATCCCTACATTTATTGTATCTAAAATTTGATTTTTTCAAACGTAACTCTATTATCATTTTTCAATGTATTAAATAAGGATATTAGTTAAAATTTTTATCTAACTAACCTTTATCTTAATATATGTTTTTTATAAAAGGGATAAATAATGGGACGAAGTATAAATTAAACAAACATGATGTCACATAGGAGTAACAATCTAGGGCCTTCCTGACCTGAAGCTTTTGGCCCTTCCCAAAGGCTAAAAATAGTGCCCGTTTGGCTTACCTTAAAATAAGTAACTTATAGCTTAAAGTGATAAGTATCATATAAGTGATAAGTAAATCAGAACTTATAAGTCAATAGAGTGTTTGGTAAATCAGAAATTATAAGTGAGTAGAGTGTTTGGTAAATTAGAACTTATAAGTTAACTTTTTTAAATATTTTCAAAATATTTGTTTTTTAATATATATAAGTGGATATCAATGGATAGATCTCGATGAGTAGAGAAATTTGATATATACATATCAATTTTTTAATGAACGGCTCAAAATATATATGATTTTGAAGATTTAAAGAATAAGAATATTGCGTGTATCGAGAAATAAGAATAAGTTGAAAGTTGAATGTTAGGATTTCTTAACATTCAACTTATCCCATATAAGTTGTTAATAAGCTCGTTCACTTATTTTGCCAAACACTACAAAATAAGTTGAAACGGACTTATGGTTAGCCAAACACCCCAATAACTACATTCAACCACCTTAAAAGTAATGGCACGTGTCAATGCATTACCGCGTATAAACTGACACCTGGCGGTCGAAACCAACAGTCAACCTACGTGTCGCAATCTAACAGGTCAACAGTCAAACGTAAAAACGAAGCAAGAAAACAGGTGACCAGAATTTTGCCTTTAAATACACAACCCAGCCGTTCATATTTGCTTAGAGTGAAACACCAAAAAAAAAAAAAAAAGTGAGGCCACTTAAAGTTCTTGAGTGTTAGATTATTCATATTATTTCCCCCTCTTAATCTCCCCGCTTCTTTGATCCCTTTCTGTAATTCTCTGTCTTTCTGTGTGTTTTCTTGATTTTTAACAATCCAAGCAAGCTCACAACTCTGTGTTTTTGAAAGCCAGGTTTTCCAGAACAGTGATCCTAAGTTTAAATTTTTTACACTTTTCTGTTTGTTTCATCAAATCTTGGAGAGGGTTTGTATTTCTATACCCCTTCATCCCTGTTTCTTCATTTTAAACAAGATTCAGGTTCTTTTTTTATTAAAAAATTATTTTTAGATCTGTTTATTTGTTTTTTTTTATCTTGATTAACCTTGTAATGATGGCAGCAGCATCTTTAGATTTATACAGTAGTTTCTCTGATCCTGGTAATGAAGATCTGATGAAAGCACTTGAACCTTTTATGAACTGTGCTTCTTCAACACCACCACCTTCCACTTCTGACTTCTACTACCCTTTTGACTCTTCTTTCTCTCCACAACCACCTACTTTCTATCCGGGTCAAATCCGACCCGACTTCACAACCCATATGGGTCTTGACCAACCGGGTTCTCTTGGCCTTAACCAACTAACCCCATCTCAGATCCATCAGATCCAGGCCCAACTCCAACAAAAAAGCTACTGTCAAAGTCAAGCTCTACTTGCTCCTAAGCCTGTCCAAATGAAACATGCAGGGACCCCACCAAAGCCCACCAAGCTTTACAGGGGTGTAAGGCAAAGGCACTGGGGCAAATGGGTCGCTGAGATCCGATTACCCAAGAACCGAACCCGACTTTGGTTGGGAACTTTCGATACAGCTGAAGAAGCAGCTTTAGCTTATGATAGAGCTGCTTATAAGCTAAGAGGTGACTTTGCTAGGCTAAACTTTCCAAATCTTAGATATGATTTAGAATTTTCTACTTTTAGGCCTTTGCATTCAACTGTTGATGCCAAGCTACAAGCTATTTGTGAAAACTTGAGCAACAAGCCACCTAAGCAGAGGAAACCAAGAAAGCCCAAAATGGAAAGTTCTAAACAAGTGGTTCCGAAAATGGAAAGTGACTGTGAGAGCAAAGCAGATGGGTCGGGCGGGTCATCACCGGAATCCGAGATAACTTTCTTGGATTTCTCAGAGCCTTCGTTTGATGAGTCTGAGAATTTCATGTTGCAGAAGTTTCCTTCAGTGGAGATTGATTGGGAAGCGCTTACGTCATCTCTGATGTCAAAAAATTAATGTGGTTTTAATTTATTTTTAGTTGTTAATTATGTCCAAGAGTCTTGGTTAGGTGTAGTAGTTTGTTATGGTAACCTCTGAAATGGTCTTTTTAACATTCACAGAGGTGGGATTTGTATATGTATGTGTAGGGTTATGTAGGGTAAAATTTTATATTTACCTTGTATAATCATGGCCTGCTTAGTGAATTTTTTGTCTAGGCATGGCCAAGGGAGATGTGTTTGTAGTTTGTTTATTATTAAAGTTGTACTATTGTTTAACGTTGTGTTCTTGTTTTGAGTTGATTCTTTTGATGAATGCTTTGGTTAATTGGTAAATAATGATTTTTTAAAGTTTTAAAAAACTTGTACAGCCTTGGTCAATAATCTTTTCAACTACTCCACCAAAGATGCTATCGGCTTTTGATATTATCTTACCACAAAATGAATACTGGAAAATGGATTGCTAATTACACTTATGAGGTTAAAATTGGTAATTTAAACCTTGACATTTGATATTTAATGTTTGCATCCTGTAAACCGGACTCGATAATCATGAATCAAACGGCCTCGAGCTCTTATATACACCGGCAGTGTCATGATACTTTTTTTCTTTTTGTTGATCACTTGATTCTGAGAACTTCATCTGCCAAGAACCCTCAAAAACTCAAGTAGAGACTGTGATACGGCTAAGCAATTGTTTCCTCTCCATGTACTTTGTTAACAATTAGCAATGGTGCTAACACAACAAAGTAGTAAAATCTTGCAAGAGGGTTTTCGATATTCACGAATAATATATTTGAAAATGGTAAAAAAAGAAACTGTTCGTGCAGGCTAAGTATCTGAGGTTTTGTTATTGCAAAAGTGATCTCTTGGTGTCATTGTCATCATGGCAATGTATACTCTATAAATGCTAGACAAGGGCAGCTTTTGATTTATTAGTAGCACAAACTAGTGCGACAAGAAGGTCCCTTTGAAGTTGAAAGGGAGATTCTATAGAGCAGCTATCCGGTCTGCGATGTTGTATGGTTCGGAGTGCTGGGCAGCGAAGAAGACCCACGAAAGCACGTTGGAAGCAGCGGAAATGAGGATGTTGCGGTGGTCGTGTGGATGCACGTTGCTAGATAGAATCCCTAATAGGGTGTTCAGGACCGAGCTCGAAGTGGCGCCCCTCTCTGAGAAAGTTAGAGAAGGGAGGTTGAGATGGTTCGGTCACGTCCGTAGGAGGCGGCCGGAAGCTCCAGTGCGTAGGGTCGAGAGTCTTTCGGTGGATGGGGTGAGGAGGAGAGGCAGACCGAGGAGGTCATGGGAAGAGCAGCTTAGGTTGGATTTGAAGGCTTTGAACCTAAGTGAGACCATGACCGCTGACAGGTGTTCGTGGAGGCGGCAAATCAGGGTGGTGGACTCTCTTCTAGGGGACGGCTCTTTAGTGGAGGACCTCAGAGTTGGGTTGTCTCGGATGACATTATCGTAGGAGTTTGGCTTATGCCGCCTTTTTTCCCCTTTATTATTTATTATTTGTATTATCATATGTTCCCCGGTTGTGCAGGTGCAAGGAGCTTCGCTTGGTGGTATCTAGGGGCATGGTAGGTAAGTCCCGTGTGGAGAAAGCCATGGGCTCAGGTATGGTTGTGAACGTTGTCGTATATCCTTTAGAATCCTTTGTATTTATCACACACCGTATATGTCGTGCACATAGCCGAGGGTCTTCACGGAAACAGCCTCCCTACCCTAAAAAGTGGGGGCATGGTCTGCGTACAACCTACCCTCCCCAGACCCTGCTCTGAGCGGGATATACTGGGTATGTTTGGTTTGGTTTTACAAACTAGTCAAAACACTAGAAGCATAAATCTTCGAATCTAGAATAAATTGATTGCATAAACTCGAGATACATATCCTCATGTTCGACTTCCACAGACATATTTATGTACACAAAAGAGTAAAGGGAAGGACCTGTAAAAACGTTTGAGGAAAAGCCAATAAAGAAAGTGGCACTACATCATATATGATCTTTACCAACACTCAAAACGGTGTTGTCACATAAAATGTTGGCTTAGATGACTAAAAATAAGTTAAAATGTATGTCTGGCAACATCGTAATCGAATGTTACCGTCCATGTTGCCTTATATGCAATTTTAATCCACAGAAAAAGCACCAAGTGCAAATCAACTTCCATTATTCCGGCCAGATTGACCAATATCAGAGTCAACTTCTCTGATCTCATCTTTTTCTTTGTCAAGCTTTCCTCCTGTTAGCTTGGAATTCTTTTTTCTTTTGCTAAAAATGTTAGGTTGGACTTTGAAGAATCTGTCTTAAAGATTTTGTGAGGGTCAGATGCTGACAATAGCATGTCTGAGAATGCGCCAGATTTACGAGGTTTATTTTATAGATCACATGGATTCGAAGGATTGGAAAATCGACTTAGCGTGTGGAGATGTAACAAAAAATAAATATTATGAACGTAGCTTATGATCCTTTAAATAAACAGATTGTTCCTAACAGAAATAGTTTAGATAAGAAAGGCTCCCATCACATACCAGCTGCTCACAAAACACTACCAAATCACTAAAGAAATGATCAAATATAAATCACATGAATTTGAAGGATGAAAAAGCGACTTAGTGTGTGCAAATATTGCAAATCGGATTGCAGATCAAGTTGCAAATGTTACAATCGTATTTTAAAAAAAAATACAACTTGGATATTTTTGATAAAAGCTCTAAAACCATACATTGAGCCTGCAATTGAAGGCCACTAATTTAAATGATAATACTACAAGAAAACTGATGGTAAATGAATAACAAAGTGGTACACAAACAAAACGAAAATTTAATCTTGCAAGAGGGATTTTGATAATCACAAATACCATATCCTAACAAGGTAAAAAAAATCTGTGCGAGGCTTGGTATCTGAAAATTTCTTGTTATTGGGAAAGTAATCTTTCAGTGTCATTCTCATCGAAATCAAGACTTTCTTCTCCTTGATTGTCTATGTGTCTATCATGCAACTCATCTGATCTTGAAACAGAAAGCTGCAAGTATTCTTTTCCTGAATTTTGAATTTCAATCTCTAAATTTCCTATTTCTGATAGTACCTTGGCACCCATTCTTGCTTGGTCTCTGTCTCTCGGGTATGTACAGTATAAGAAGGAGTAGATGAACACACAGATTACCATTGGAAAGAAAATAGCTGTGTAAAGAGCTTTGGCTAGAGGTGCAGCATTCTCTCTATCAGCCTTAGTTTCTTGTGATCCTGTAGATCCCTTTGGGATTGGCTTATAACCGAATACATACTGAGCAAGTATTCCAACTGTAGGTGGTGCAAATGATGCTAGCACAGATTCAAATGACCGATCCAGTGCATAAATGCTTGTCCGATATTTTTCAGGAACAATTTCTGCCATTATTGGACTGTATGTATCAATAATTCGATGTTAACAAGATAACCAAAATAAAAAAACAATTTTTTTATTTTGTATCTAAGTACACGTAATATATTTGAGACATACTTGTTTGTAGCTGATCCATTCCAGGAAATAATAAACCCCATTACGAAGAAGACAAATCCATGAGTTAAAGCTGTGGAGGGGTTATCAGGAATTGCCAGCAACAATATCGCTGCCAAGGGTATGGTTGATCCCGCGCTTATCTGTGAAAGTATTATCCTCCCAGAATTAGGCAGGTGTTTTGCAAGAGTGTCCCCCAATTTTCCTCCAAAAAGGCCACCAATTGAAGTAGCAACGGCAAAGGTAGTCCACAAGAGTGCTGTTGTTTTGTGCGAAAATCCAATAAGTTCTAACCACATTGGTGCAAATGACAATGCTGACCACGGGAACGAGCCTGAAATGCCCTGTGCTACAATTATCTGGAAAGATGGAATATTAATCACTGTCCTGGCTTCTGCAAGCATGTTCTTTGATTCGGACCAAAATGACTGGTGTGGAATTGATGGTGTGTTATCAGAAAACCGGGGATCATGGGCAAAAATGCGGACTAAAATACCAACTACAACACTTATCAATCCAACTAAATGGAATGCAATTCGCCAACCAGGGATTCCCATAAACGACGTTGAAGCGATTAGTACAGAAAGAAATCCACCAATGATTGAGCCAAGGCCTCCGGTAAATTGAAGCCATCCGAACGCCACACCACGATTGCTATCATCTGTTGAATCAGCAATTAGTGACTGAATGGCTGGTAAGACAATGGCAAGCCCAATTCCATTGAGTCCTCTAGAAATCGCAACCTTTACAACCAAACATATAGTAAGCATGAGATGCATTGAAAATTAAAGTGACATGATAATTTTATTTTTACATGATCTAAACTGTTGGCAATACTTAGAATACCGTCTTCGAAGCATATATTTCTAAATACGGAAAAGATCTAACAAATGCATAAGCTGACAATATAGAAATATTAAAACTGTCCCACTCCAACAGACAAATTCATGTACAGAGAGAGGGGGTGAGAGGGACCTGCAAAAAAGTTGAGGAGAATCCAACTAGGAAGGTGGCAGTTGCCCACAGAAAAGCACCAAGTGCAATGACATGGGCTCTGTTGTAATGGAGGGCAAGGTAAGCAGCTAATGGGTAGCAAGCAGACTGGACCATGGATCTGAAGAGTGTGAGTGAGCCCAGGCTAGTTGGATCAATGTCAAAGGCTTCTCCAACTTCTTTATAAACCCCTGGTAATAGAGACTCGTCGGCCCTTTCCATTATTCCGGCCAGATTCACCATTATTAAAGTCAACTTCTCAGATTTCATCTTCGGCTTTACTTCAGTTAGTTTAGTGTGGAATGTGACTTCAACAGGTTCTGTTTACCCTTTTGTCCTAACGATTTTTAATGGGTCCAGTTCCTATGTTGACAACTTGCTTGTGCCACATAATCAGACTATCAGAGTGGTTTGACATGCGAGCTATTACCTAGAAAAAAAAAATGATGAATTATTTGAATTTTCGCCAAAATATTATATATTCTTATTTTTCTTTTATTCTTATTTTTTAAAAATGTGTCTATATATACTTTTTAAAAAATTTAATTTTAAAGAATCACTAACACCCTTCTCCGGAATTTTAAAAAGGAATGAAAGTAAGTGTAATAGAAAGCAAATAATATAATTTGTATTTCTATTCATGCTCCCGATTTTTTTTTAAGGAGAGAAGCAAGTGAAAAATAATGAAAATTTTATAAATTTTATTTCCAAAATTTTCACTTCAAAGATGGGATAAAAGTGAATGTAAGTGATGTGTCTAATTAAAAAATACTTGATATTACAAATATATCCTTACTACTTGAATTATGACATTTGAATTTAAGGATTGAGTTGTAACTTAAAATTTATTTATGTTTTACTTTCTATTCGGAAACATGCTAATGAAATTAAATTCGTTCCATAATTTTTAAACTCGGGAACAATTCAGTGAAACATTTTACTTTATTCTAATTAATATTAAACTAAAATATTGCAAGTGTCGTCTTGAGTAAGGTGCAATTACACAGAATGCACTTTACTCCCTAAATTATTAACAGAGTTAAATTAAATTAACAAAATATAACAAAGTATAATAAAATACAAAAATTAATATTTAAATGCTCAATTTTGAATTAAAATATTATAAATGGTATTTTGAATAAAGTATGAGTACATAGAATGCACTTTACTCTATTAAATATCAAAAAAGTGTATATTAGACACATGATATGAGCATAAATTGTTGAAGTAAATAAACAATAAACTAGTAAATTTAATATCTAAAAATCTAGAATACACAATTTATGGACTTGTTTATAAACTAAACTTAATGTGAATGAAGTACGGTAAGTAATAAGTTAGAGCAACTCCAAGAGACTACTTATATGACCTCTTAATCTTAAATATGAAGAAGTTGAGCAAAAAACTTGCTCCAACAGTTTCCTAGCGACTCCTTAGAAAGATAGGACATCCCCTTCACTACTTATTTTTAAAGAGTTGTTATCCTTCCTTATTATCATTTTTATGGATAAAATATTCATTTCCCTCCATTTTTAGTTTCCTTTTAACATAAAAAAAGTACAGTTAAACCTCTATAAATTAATATAGTTGGGATCGGAGAATTTTATTAATTTAGAGAGGTATTAATTAATCGATAAATTAATAATTATTAATTTACAGAGAATTTTGACATCAAAGAAAATTAATTTCCAATTATATACATTTAAATAGAATGAATGTACAATTTATGTTTTATACTTAATTCAATTAATTCATTATATATTGTTTACAAATTTAATGAGTATTTGCGAGATTCAAAATAAATATTCATGTATATTTAGATGATATCAAGGATAAAACAACATTTTTTGACCCCTTTTCACATAAAGAAGCACCCAAGAAATCAAAAACACTGATTAATAATTTTTTAATGCTTTACGAAAACACCACATTCAAACTTTTGGATGCAAAAAAGATGGTTAAAGATGAGTTTCATATAGATTCAAATTTTAAGAACCCTAGAATCATATTTTACAAAAAGGTAATACCTTTTTTTTATGATTATAAAAGAATTATTAATTTATAATATTATTGGGACCATATATTTATATAGGGTTTTCAAAAAAATTATTATCTTATTATCTTATCGAAATTGATCATTTTTTGAACTGGCCCAGGTTGGGACCGGAAGAAATTATTAACTTAGAGAGATTATTAATTGATCGAGTATTAATTTAACGAGGTTTTACTGTAGGTGGCATTTAAGTTTAATATTATAATAATAATAATAAGAAGTACATATAAGTAAGAAGTACATATAAGGAGTGTTGTTGGAGTTGACCAATCTTATAATGTCATAAATCACTAGAATACTATTTTTTTATAATATTTATAAAGAACAAGAATATTTATAAAGAAGGAGTCTCTTGAAGTTGCTCTTAGGAGGCTAAACCTAAACCATACATATTAGTATTCAAAATGGTTTACATAATATGTAGAAATTGACGTCGTCTTAAATAATTTAATTATATATTTTGTTTAAAATATATGTTTATATATTTTAAATATATTATTATAAATGCAATATGGTGCTATTTGAATGACATTGTTAAAATTTCTTATCGCATCGTGCAATTTGTTAAAAATTCAAACTTCAACCACATTACGAGAACTAAAAATTGAACATTGTGTGTGATGTGATACAATACGAGCAATTTGTGTGATGTGGGCAACAAACATCCCTAAAAATAACAATTTTGTCTATCGAAGTAGATGAATCGAGTGCATATGTTGTAGGTGAAGCAATGCTAATGTATTTATTTTTTATATTTCTTAAATTCAATTCATCACATGCAAAATCATACTTTATGAGAATGTAAAGGAATTTTTGTTAAAAAAATGTTTAATTTTGATACTGAATTCTTTACAAATAATACACTCATATGTGAATTTGTCACAATTTATCACTATAATGGATTTATTCCATAAATTAAATGCACTACTTGATAAATTTTTAACGATTTTTGAAAAAATAATCCAATAAATCAAAAAATTTCGAACAACATACAACAATCATCAATATATATATATAAAGGAGGATACGCGGGAGTTTAGGTGGCGCCTTTAGAATCGTCCAAATCTATTTTCTAATTTTTTAGAATTTTAGAATTTTAATTTTAAAAATTCTAACTTCTAATCTATAAAGAAAAAAAATTCGAATTTATAGGAATTTAAATTTATAAAGAAAGAGACTTTGAATTTATACGAAATTAGGAGAAAGAATTCAAATATATATATATATATATATATATATATATATATATATATTGAAGGTATAACTAGAACTTCAAAATTGTTTATATAGTATAAACAAATTGTTTTATTATTATTCTATATATGGAAGAAATATGATATTATGATATGATCATGTCATAGTTGATAGTTTTACTTGGTAGTTGGTTCATTGATAGACTCATAACTTTATCGTGTTAGATCTAAATAAATAACCAGAATCATCTTATGCGATATTATCAAGGTTACACGATAAAACTGTAGCGCGAAAACATACCTGATTCCATGACAGTAGATATGAATACGGATTATGGACTTGATCTTCCATAGACTTGATTCGCCTCTAGCCGTATCTCTCTCTGACTGATGGGAATAGGAGAGTAGAAGTTGTGAATTAGCCTTGGGGACCAAGACCCTATTATGTTCTTTATATAGTACTCTAATTAGACCCTATTAACCCTAATCAGATTACTATTGGGTATTACACATTACAAAGCCCATACCGAATAAGATGTTATTGGACTCTTTATTTAAGACCACTTAATTAGTCCAAATATAGAATAAACATTAAATATAATTGTCTTTAATTTGTAAGCCCATAATTATTATTAGATTATAAAATATAATCTAACAATCTCCCACTTGGGCTACAAATTGTTCCAAACAACAATTACATTCAATAACCATAAGTGCGCACAAAATTGTTTATTCTTTAGAAAACATCTTCCTTAGTCAATCTGGTCCATCTCATATATAAACATGGAACCAAAGCGACCTTCGTCACATTGTCGTAACTCGATCCTCAATGATCACCACATAAATATATTCAATGACATAGATCAAGTATGGATGTGTAACTGGAAATTACATACAATGTGATCTCAATCATGTCTATTTCCAATTGGTCCTTAATACCTTAGTGAGATCAAACTTTATTCTTTCAAACTTTATGTCAAAACCACAATTGAAAGAGATAGCTCATATAGAAGAATAGAGAGAATAAAATAAAATAACTTCATTCTGCAGAAAACTCAAAACCATAAATATCACTATAGTGTCAATAAAAACTGAGTACCGAATATAAGAACAAAACAAAAAAAAACTCCCACTAGAACTGAATATCCTCTAATGAGACAACACCCATATGAGCAGTATGCCCAAAAAAACTTTATGGTGTCAAAAAAACTTTAGTAAGTAAGTGGGTCTGCTAGCATAAAATTTGTTCTTATATACTCAATAGACACTAGATATTACATTCCCTCTACAATAACTTGATATTTAATGTCTATCTGTTTAGACATAAAAAAAATTAACCAGAAGTAGATTTTCTTGTATCTACACAACCAACAAAATCAGAATTGGAATACATAATGATCTCCAAATTTTCCAAATTCTAATAAACGAGCATGTAATATTTTGTTCCTTGCAAGTACCTTATAACCCATTCAATTACAATCCAATGATCCATTTCAGGGTTACTCGAATATCTGCTTAACATACCCACAGCGAATGCCAAAACCGGCAGGGTACTAAACTTGACCATACATAAAACTCCCACTGAACTTATGACATAGCCACATGTTATTCCCAGATTACACACTTGTATAATTGTAGAAGGGGGGGTTGAATACAATTCTTGATATTTATAAATTTCTGATAAGAACTTCATAAACTTATGAAGAGATAATTGCAATGTAAGATTTAAACACAAACACATATAAAATCAGGTGGTTAATATGCACCACCTGAAGCTTTTATTTGAAGAAAACTCTGTGATACAAAATGTACACAGCTGCCGTTTTACAACTCTTTGCTTCTAAGGATATTCAAGAAACCCTAAGCAAATATGTCTGTTTTCTTAACCTACAAAGAGTTGCTACACTTGGTTATATATCCCAAGTTTTACAAGTACTACTGGAATAAGATAATACTAATCTAATTCTAGTTGACTTGCTACTACACTCCAAATACACATGTAGCCGAAAGGTTGTCCTTGTGTTCAGACATGTCTCCTGCACCTTTCTTGTATTCATAGTGTAAATGTAATGCTTCTTTCTTCTGTGTTTCCAAAGTATGGCTGCCATACTGCTTTTTGTATCTACTATAAACTCATGTGATCTGTCAGTCAAACATGTCCTTATCAACTGCTAATCTCTAGCTAATCATAGAAAACAGTGTCAATGATTATCCGTTGATGATGTATACTGACATCCGTTGATGATGTATAGAGCAGTATCCGTTGATATTGGGACTTGAGCTGTATCCGTTGATAGAGTGGATTTGAGTTGTATCCGTTGATAGAGTTTAGTCTTCATCCGTTGATACACTTTCACTTAGACAGAATTACATAGCATAGCTTATTTACAATTGGCTACCCTATTCTGCCTATCCGTTGATAGTCAACATGACTGTGGATAAAAACACTATCAACTGATAACATAGAGATACTGCAGTGTGCTACAAAACCTCATCCGTTGATGAGCTACCTGTCAACGGATAGAGTTATAAATCCTCATCCGTTGACAGCTACAAAACCTTAAACAATTTGATTGATTGTGAAGTTATCATCAAGTACAACATATTCCTAACAATCTCCCCCAATTTATACTTGATGGCAATAAAGCATAAATTCAGGACCTTGATGATAACAAAACATTCCTAAAGATATATAAAGAACAATACATAAATTGTATTAAGCTACAATAATTAAAAACTGAAAGTTTGAGAAATTTACAGAGAAGTGCTCCTCTAGACTGAGCAGATTAGGACTGTTTCTTTCCTCTTGTTGGCATCACCCTTGATTTTCCTTCCTTGGCAGAGTTGGACTCAATCTGTATTTGGAGTTGCCTATAGAAGGCATCTTCTTCATCTACCTTTGGATTTAGCTTCTGTTGTAGCCATCTCAGGTATTGAGAACTAGCCTTTGGTAGTTGGTCTTCTAACCTGAAGAATCTCCTGTTACCATCTTCATCCCTGAACTCCATCATCCAGAAAGGTTGGAGGTGGATTTTCTGTCCATTGTATGGGATCTTCATTTTCCTTGGTAGACTTGATGGTGAGTTCCAATCCCTCCTTATTTGTTCTATTTTGTCCAGTATCTCCCCTTTTGCTATCTTGGAGAACCCTGTGTATCTCTTGATTGCAGAGAACACTTTGGTTAAGGTATGATAATTTTCTCCAAGAACCCTTTGTAGTGGCCATGTCCTTTCCGTTCCTCCCTTGTATACAAAGACCAATCTTTCAGGCAAATGTCTATATTTGTCAATTCCTCTTACTTCTGACAATTCATCCAGATAAAGATTCATGTCAGAGTATTCTTCAATATCTGCCTGATAGATAAAATCATCCTTGTTTTCCAAGATTGGCTGCCTGACAATTGCAGGTACCCTAGCAACTTGAATTGGTTCCTTTGAAGGTTGCTTCCTTGGTTTCCTTTTCTTCTGTGTAGGCTTCTGTTGAGGCTTCAGCAAGAATGAAGGAACCTCAATGGAGTCAAGATTCATTGGTTCCTCTTTAGGTACTATAGGCTCATCATGGAAATTTACATCTGGGTTGAATACTTTTACATCAATAGGTTGTGATGAACCAACTGTCTCTTTGTTTTCAGTTTCTGGAGAGACAGGCCTCCTTGCATGTGATTTTAATCTCTTGGATTTGGGGACTGATTTCCCTTTCTTTTTGAATTTGGGGACTTCCTCAGGTTCCCTCAATTCATCCTCTACCTCATCCAATAACTCTTGAGCCAGCCTTGCTTGCTTCTCATCTGAGTTTTCATATTGATATTCAGTGCTTGGTTGAGATTCTCTTAGCAGCCTTGAGGTCTCTTCTCTCTTGGCTTCAACAAATCTAGGATGGCTGTTGGATATGTTTAGAACTTTTCCATTCCTTATGATTACAGCCATCCATTCTCTTACACAACTGTTAGTCTTCTCCTTGAATTCCTTGATTGCCTTACCCATCAACTTCTCTTCATCATCCTTGGGAAATGGAAAGTCCAGTTGTAACTTGTTCTTCCCATTTGCTTTTGGTGGTGAGAAGGGTCTTGATTTGATGTAGGGTTCAAATTCCTTAACATGAGAAGGCTCAGCATCATAGAATGTAGGAGCCACAATTGCTGGAGTGAGCACCTTCAGAATTGTTGTAGATATTGTTGGAGCTGAGGTTTGGCTAGAGAACAGAGTTGATGCAATAGATTGATTGATCAATCTTTCTGTCCTCATTATCCTTTCATAGTTTTCTTCTTTCATCTTTTGGAGAGCTTCAATTTTGGCTAGCTTTTCTTCTTCTGTCAAGTTTGAAAGATCAAACTCTTCAGATAGAGGTTTGGATTTGCTGGGGGAAGCTGTGACAATGAATTCTTGTGGATTGACCACTATGGTAGGCTGCTGCTCCCCCTCACTTGCTGCTTCCCTTCTTTCAGAAATTAAGATTTGACTTGTAGTTGCCACAGCCTCTTCCACTTTCTCCCCCTTTTTGTTATGATTTCCATATCAAGTTGATGATAGGTGTAGTTTTGAGCAAATGCAAAATCATGAATACTGCTACCACCTTCATCTTCAGAGCTCTGGCTGTCTTCATCTTCAGAATTGTCAAATTCATCACTCTCAGCAGTGGTTGGCAGAGCTGCTATAGATTCCTTAGCTCTAAGTAGAGATTGTGAGGTGTGCACTAGGTGCATTGCCTCCTCTGCTTCCACATTGCCCTGTTGTGCCAGAATTTGATAGGCAGGAACAGGGTGAGTAAAGGTTTCAGCATCCAAAGAAATGGAGTCAATCATGGACTGATATTCTCTTTGAAATTCCATTTCCTTGGATGCATCCTCAACCCCCATTGACTCACTAGCAATGGCTGCTTCTTCCATCCTTATCTCTCCTGTAGTCCCTTCTCTCCCCTCATCTCTCTTTTCTTGCATCAAGGGCTCCCCTTGGCTCACACCTCTCACACCCTCACCTTCACCTACTAAGGTGGAACTCTCAAACTCTCCTTTTGCCTGACCGGAAGAAATGGCCAGCCTCTCATTATTTATCTCTCCTTTTGCCTGCTCACAAGGCAGCCTCTCACTCCCTTCCCTCAAACCTAAAAGTGTTTCAACTACTGAGAACTCCTCTACACTTGACACTGGAATGTCAGATATAGCAGTGGTAGAGTGAGTTATCAACGGATAAGGAATATCCGTTGATGGAGTAGTTATAGCTGTCAACGGATGGCTAGATAGAGGCGCATCCGTTGATGGAGAAACACTTGTCAACGGATGAAGGATATCCGTTGAGGAAGGAATAATTATATCCGTTGAAGAGAAAACCAACACTGAATCTGTGGAGATTGATTTTAAGTTCGAGGCCACAGTCTGTGTTGAGAATTCTGGAAGGGAAGATTGATGGTCCAACAAATCATCTAAAAGATGATGACCACCAATTACAGAGTGGGGCTTCTCCAAGAATATTAAAGATGGAGAATCAGGAATTGATGTAGATATCATATCCACATCCAGAGAAGGAGTTGGTGATGGTGGATTGTAATGTGTGTCGATTTGAAGATTAAGATCAAGGGGCTGTGACTCCACATTTATTGAAGCCACATCAAACTGAGTTTGAGAAGGTACAGTTTCCTGTACAGTGTGTGCACCCTGTGATTCCCCTGTGGTTTTAGATTTCACTCTTCTTCCATAGGTTTTTGAGATTGGGCTATATGTGTCCCTAACCCTTTTGTGCAGTGTTCCTTGTGGGGAACTTGATTCAGTAGTCACACTCTTTTGGGAGAGTGTAACTAGAATTTGGCCTGTAGTTACATTAGCAGTCTTTTGAGAGACTGAAATGGTGGTTGCACTCATCTCTCCTTCCTTATCCTTAGGGCTTCTTTGATGTTCACCCTGTCCCTCACCACTCACTACCACCTTCACACTCCCCTCAAGAGGTTTGGTAGATTTTACAACAGGTGTCTTTTGAGAGACACTTGAGGTTTGCCTTTTAGAATGTGGTTTTGGAACTCTGGATTTGGTCACTTTGGTAGGAGCCTGTTTGGTCACAACTACAGACTCCATTGTGACACTAGAAGGCAAAGAAATTTGGGGGTTGGAGATAGGGGTCTCAGAGTTAGAGATAGTTACCTGAACAATTGGTAGATATACCAACTGTACTCCTGCATTGAGGTTCATTCGAATCAGGTCACTTAAGACTCTCTTCTCTTGAACAAAACATTGGAACTTGCTATCCGGGTTAGCAATGGATAGCTTATTCTCAGACACATGCAGTGCTAAGAGCATTAAAAATCTAGCAAAGTAGATATTCTTGCTCCTAGTTTCCTTTTTACCCAACTTTGCAGTTATCTCATACATAACTAATGTGCCAAAATTATAGAATTTATCATTTAAAAGCATACACATCATTGTTAGCATGGACTGGGTAACAGCATCAAAATTACTAATTTTTCCTGAAAAAGTTTTAATGAAGGCATCACAGAAGTAGCTCCATTCTTTAACCATTCCTTTTCTATCAATTTTCCCTAAGTTTTCAGTACTAAGGGCATAATTAATAGAATTAAGCATGGCAACAATTTCAGCATCAGTAGGTACTTTCAGACAGTTATTCTCAGGCAAATTTAAACAAGCAGTTATTACATCAGAATTAACCACATAGTTTTTACCCTTTAAAGAAAAAGCAATTGTACCGTCTGTGCCATTGTACTCAGCAGATGTCCACATTTCTTCAATTACCTCGTGGATTAAGGGAGTGGTAGCCGTCATAGCATATGACAGTTTGCATTTCTTCACGAAACTCATCAAGGTGTGGTAAGCTTCTGGAGCATTCACTGTATCAACAAAGGCCGCAAAATTGTTCTTCTCATAGGTAAACCCAGTGGAGGACATCATCTTAACAATAGGCGCCATTGAAGTGATTGAACTTTGGTTACAGAGAGTTTTAGGGAAGAAGATGCAGTTAACTTTTGATATGCTTGAAAATGAATAAAAGTGAGATGTGAGAGTACAAGTCCGCCTTTTATATTTTTCAAGAATTAAAAATGAAATAATTAAAAGTAATTACTCCATTGGTCAAAAGTAACTGTCAGATAATAAATAAAAAGAGAATAAGTACAGCCATGATTAGATATACACGGTTACCAACGGTTAAAAAAAAATGTATATCAACGGATATAGAATGAACGGTTGAGATACAGTTTATCCGTTGATGACGTGGATAGCCTGTTACCCGTTGACATGCAAAAATCTAGTAATGTGTTTATACTATCAACGGATAAAAGGATATCCGTTGATAAGCTAATTTTGCCTTATGCAAAATTTCTGCAGAAAATTTTTCTGAAAGTTTTAACTTTCAAGTAAATCAAAACACATTTCCAGCTTCAATTCAGTGAAATCAAATATCACTAGAAATTATGACAAGTTAAGCATACCTAGCTCACCTACCAATCTTGTGAATGTGGATTCATCAAGAGGCTTGGTGAAGATATCTGCAAGCTGCATTTCACTTGGCACAAAGTGCATTTCTACTGTACCATTCATCACATGTTCTCTAATGAAGTGGTATTTGATGTCAATGTGCTTGGTTCTCGAATGTTGCACTGGATTCCCTGTGATGGCAATAGCACTTGTGTTGTCACAGAAAATTGGAATCTTCTCAACTTTTAGACCATAGTCAATGAGTTGGTTTCTCATCCATAGAATCTGTGCACAACAGCTTCCAGCCGCAATGTACTCAGCTTCAGCTGTAGAAGTGGAGACTGAGTTTTGTTTCTTACTGAACCATGACACAAGCCTGTTTCCTAGAAATTGACAGGAACCTGTAGTACTTTTCCTATCAACTCTGCAACCTGCATAATCTGCATCTGAATAGCCAGTTAGATCAAAACCAGATTCTCTTGGGTACCAAATGCCAAGGTTTGGTGTTCCCTTGAGATACCTGAAAATTCTTTTAATAGCTATTAAGTGAGACTCTCTAGGTTCAGCTTGAAATCTAGCACAAAGACAAGTAGAAAACATTATATCAGGTCTACTAGCTGTTAGGTATAAAAGTGAACCTACCATGCCTCTATAACTTGAGATGTCCACAGACTTTTCCTTAGTATTCAACTCAAGCTTAGTTGCAGTGGCCATAGGTGTTTTAGCAGATGTACAATCCATTAAGTCAAATTTCTTTAAGAGATCATAAATATATTTTGTTTGACTTATGAAAATGCCCTCATTAACTTGCTTTACTTGTAGGCCAAGAAAGTAAGTTAATTCACCCATCATACTCATTTCATACCTACTTTGCATAAGTTTGGCAAACTTTTTGCAAAGCTTCTCATCTGTAGACCCAAAAATAATATCATCAACATAGATTTGAACAAGTATTGAAGAGCCATTAATATCCCTATGAAATAAGGTTTTATCTACTGTACCTCTAGTGAAGTGGTTCTCCAAAAGAAATTGAGATAAAGTGTCATACCAGGCTCTTGGTGCTTGCTTCAAACCATAAAGTGCTTTCATGAGAAGATATACATATTCTGGAAATTCTGGATCCTCAAAACCAGGAGGTTGATGGACATAGACCTCTTCTTCCAGTTCCCCATTTAGAAAGGCACTTTTGACATCCATCTGATAGACTTTGAAATTGGCATGTGCTGCATAGGCTAGAAAGATTCTTATTGCCTCAAGTCTTGCTACTGGAGCAAAAGTTTCATCAAAATCTATTCCTTCTTCTTGAGAACAGCCCTTTGCCACTAATCTAGCTTTATTCCTCACAATTATGCCATTTTCATCTGTCTTATTCTTGAGAACCCATTTAGTACCTATGACACTTCTATCATCAGGTTTGGGCACAAGTTTCCATACTTTATTTCTTTCAAATTGGTTTAGCTCTTCTTGCATTGCTAACACCCAATCTGGATCTAGAAGGGCATCTTCCACTTTCTTAGGTTCCTCTTGAGACAGGAAGCTACTGTATAGACATTCTGCTTGAGTGGCCCTTCTAGTTTGGACTCTTAAATTTGATTCACCAATGATTAACTCAAATGGATGATTTCTAGTCCATTTTCTTGCAGGTGGAAGATTTGATCTTGATGAGGTTGCTTCATTTCCATGATCATGTTGATTTAGCATTGAATTTTGACCTTGAGAAACTCCCCCTGAGTTTGTTGTCCTTGCTGAGTTATGAAGTTGACTGTCAATGGATGCATCATTTTGCCTGTCGACGGATGCTTGAGAATTTCTGTCAACGGATGCATCTCTAATAGTGTCAACGGATGTTGCAGAATGACTGTCAACGGATGCTCCAGAATGACTATCAACGGATGCTTCATTTTCAGTGTAAGCATCACTTCTAGTTGCTATAACAGCTCTAGGTGGATCTCTGTGGTCATGATCTTCATTCTCCTCATCATCATCATAGTACATTCTTCCTTCACCTTCATTCTCAAATTCCAACTTTTCATGGTAACCTTCATCATTTAGGCCTAGAATCTTTTGATCATCAAACACAACATGTACAGATTCCATAACAATGTTGGTTCTTAGATTGTAGACCTTGTAGGCTTTCCCTGCTGCATATCCAACGAAAATAGCTTCATCTGCCTTTGCTTCAAATTTGCCTAAATTATCTCCATGATTCCTTAGCACAAAACACTTACGTCCAAAGACATGTAGAAAAGCTAAAGTTGGTTTCTTGTTGGTTAATAACTGATAAGGAGTCATTCCTCTAGCTTGATTGACCAAGGAAATATTCTGAGTAAAGCATGCAGTGTTGACAGCTTCAGCCCAGAAATATGTTGGTAATCTTGATTCACTTAACATTGTTCTAGCTGCTTCAATGAGAGTTCTGTTTTTCCTTTCAACAACCCCATTTTGTTGAGGTGTTCTGGCAGCAGAAAACTCATGGACAATTCCATTCTCTTCACAGAAAATCTTCATTATGGAATTCTTGAATTCAGTACCATTGTCACTCCTGATCCTTTGTACTCTGTCTTCAGAACCATTGTTTAGCATTCTGAGGTGATTGATAATGATTTCACTTGCACAATCCTTGGAGTGCAGGAAGAAAGTCCATGTGAACTTAGAAAAATCATCTACAATCACCAGACAGTATTTCTTCTTTGAAATAGACATGACATTTACTGGACCAAATAAATCCATATGCAGCAATTGAAGAGGTTTAACAATGGATGACTCTGTCTTGCTTTTGAAAGATGATTTCTTTTGTTTCCCTAATTGGCAGGCATCACATAGCCCATCTTTGACAAACTCCAAATGAGGGATTCTTCTAGCAAGATCCTTTCTTACCAAATCATTCATAACTTTAAAATTCAAATGTGACAGCTTCTTATGCCATAGCCAACTCTCATCCTTACTTGCTTTGCTGAAGAGACAAGTAATGGATTCTGAGCATGTTGAATTGAAGTCAGCTATGTAAACATTTCATTTTCTAAAGCCTGTCAATACCACATTGTTGTCTTCCTTGGCAGAAACAACACAGGCTTCTTTTGTGAACTTTACTTCATAGTCTTTGTCACAAATCTGACTGATACTCAGCAAATTGTGCTTTAAACCTTCAACTAAAGCCACTTCTTCAATGATGACATTGTCTTTTGAAATCAGGCCATATCCCTTAGTATATCCTTTGCTGTCATCTCCAAAGGTAATTCTAGGGCCAGCTCCTTCCTTGAACTCTTTGAGCAGGGTTGAATCTCCTGTCATGTGCCTAGAACATCCACTGTCTAGGTACCATAGATTCCTTCTGTTTCCCTGCACACATTTCAAAAATAAATCAAGTTGATTTTGGTACCCAAGCTTCCTTGGGTCCTTTCTTGTTAGCCTTTGACTTTGCACTCTTAGCATTCTTCATCTTAGGTGTAGATGCTTGAGTAATGGGGTTTGACAAATGCTCATTTGCATGAATATTGGATGCATGCATGTGTGGAAAATTGGCATACATATTATTCATGTTAGGTAGGTTCCATGACATTTGTGGCACATTCATAGATTGAAAGTATGGATTAGACACATATGGCATGTTCACATATGGATTTGAAAAACTAGCATTTTGATACAAACCAGGCATAACAGGCATTGCAGGCATACATGGCATTGGTTGAGGTACATGAACAGGAGCCTTGTTGACAATCTTGCAATTAGAAGATAAATGATTGACACTATTACAATTACTACAAGTTTTCCTAGGAGCAAACTTGTCAGTAGAGTAATTGTTTTTCTTGTTGATGCCTATCTTACCATTTCTGTTCTTTTTCTTTTTGCCCTCAATTTCTACCTTTTCATTGTCTGATTTACCAACAGCCTTTTTGTTGTGTAAATCACCTGTCTTAGCCTTCCCACTGGATTTGGTTTTGCTGCACTCACCACTAACAAAATTCTTGTTTACTGGACCATACTTGATATCCAGTTTCCTAAGTTCCTTCTTACTAACAGACTTTTTGTTAGTCGACGGATACCTCTCATCCGTTGACGGTTCATCTGTCAACGGATGATCACTATCCGTTGATTCACAAATAGTCTCTAGATCCTCAAGGCCAGGTTCTAGCTCCTTTTTCCTTTGAGTCCAGGTATCCTTCACAAATGATTCTATTCCCTGAACTTCTATTATGTTTTGAGAAATATTCCTACAACTTTGAAATTTAGCAATTATCCCTTGTTCTTTTTCAAGCTGGTCTTTTAAAATCAGTTCTATTTTTAACACAGCTTCAAGTTCACTTTTAGCATTATTGCAATCAACTCTCATTTTCTCAAATTCTAGAAATTGAGATTCTAGAGCAGCATTTCTATCACTTAAAAACAGATTAGACTCTTTAATTCTATTGTTCTCTTTAGTAAGTGATTTAAGAGTAACACTTAAGTGATATAGTTCAGTAGACATTTCATCTATAACACTATTGCATTCCTCTTTAGTGAGCTCAGAGAGATTAGTAGAAAATATCTGATTGCTAGCTGAACTTGCTTCCTGCTCTCCAGAATCAGCCATTAAAGCAAGGTTGACTAACTCAGCATCATCATCAGAATGATTGTCATCAACAGCCCAGTCATACTCTTGGGTCAAGAATGCCTTTCCTTTTTGCCTGAGAAGATCAAAATATTTCTTCTTATAGTCAACAACCTCAGTTGGCTTTCCCTTGTTCTCAGATCTAGGTTTCCTGCATTCACTTATCATATGACCAGCAATCCCACAATTGTAGCATTTAATTTTGGATTTATCCACATAGTTGTTTGTGGAAAAATCCTTGTTAAATGGCTTGGCCATCCCAGAGTTTCTCTTGAATTTCAGCTTAGAGAATCTCCTAGATAGAAAAGCTAAGCGCTCATCTATCTCATCCAATTCATCCTGCTGAAGGGCATTCAATTCCTCAGACACCTTTTCCTTGCTCCTGCTTGATTCTGCTCTACCTTTACCAACCTCCCTGTTTGGTGTAGAACTAGCAGTTTCTGTCCTTTCCTCCTTTTGCTCCAAATTGGCAACGAGTGCAACTGACCCACATTTCTTTTGAGACTTCTTAATCTCTTCATCCTGCTCCATTTCCAGCTCATAGGTCTTTAAAGTTCCATAGAGCCTTTCAAGAGTAAATGTCTTGTACTCTTGAGTGTTTCTTAGAGAAACAGTCATTGGCTTCCATTCCTTGGGCAGTGATCTCAGAAATTTGAGATTAGAGTCTTTAACTTGATAGACTCTTCCATACAGTTTCAAACCATTTAGTAGCTTTTGAAATCTACTAAATGTATCATTCAATGTTTCTCCACTCTTAAAGTGAAAATGTTCATACTGTTGGATTAGTAATTGCATCTTGTTTTCCCTTACCTGTTCTGTTCCTTCACACAGGGTTTGAACAATGTCCCATACTTCCTTGGCGGTAGTGCAGTTAGTAACATTGTCAACCATGTCTGTTTCTAGACCATTGAACAGAATATTCATGGCCTTTTTGTCTTTGTGGACTTCTGCAATATCTTCAAGACTCCACTCAGAAACAGGTTTGGGAATGAAAGTGTCAGGCACATCATCAGCCAGGCCAACTCTTGTTGCTGTCTTCATTGGAACGTGAGGACCCTTGTCAATGCAATCCACAAAACCCTCATCAATAGACGAGAGATGTAGACGCATTTTTACTTCCAGTGAAAGTAATTTTCTCTATCAAGAACTGGAATCTTCACTCCATAATCCTTCTTAGACATGTTGGAAGTGTGTTGATCTTTAAACTTCAAATATGTTAGAAGCTTGCTCTGATACCAATTGTTATTCCCAGATTACACACTTGTATAATTGTAGAAGGGGGGGTTGAATACAATTCTTGATATTTATAAATTTCTGATAAGAACTTCAGAAACTTATGAAGAGATAATTGCAATGTAAGATTTAAACACAAACACATATAAAATCAGGTGGTTAATATGCACCACCTGAAGCTTTTATTTGAAGAAAACTCTGTGATACAAAATGTACACAGCTGCCGTTTTACAACTCTTTGCTTCTAAGGATATTCAAGAAACCCTAAGCAAATATGTCTGTTTTCTTAACCTACAAAGAGTTGCTACACTTGGTTATATATCCCAAGTTTTACAAGTACTACTGGAATAAGATAATACTAATCTAATTCTAGTTGACTTGCTACTACACTCCAAATACACATGTAGCCGAAAGGTTGTCCTTGTGTTCAGACATGTCTCCTGCACCTTTCTTGTATTCATAGTGTAAATGTAATGCTTCTTTCTTCTGTGTTTCCAAAGTATGGCTGCCATACTGCTTTTTGTATCTACTATAAACTCATGTGATCTGTCAGTCAAACATGTCCTTATCAACTGCTAATCTCCAGCTAATCATAGAAAACAGTGTCAATGATTATCCGTTGATGATGTATACTGACATCCGTTGATGATGTATAGAGCAGTATCCGTTGATATTAGGACTTGAGCTGTATCCGTTGATAGAGTGGATTTGAGTTGTATCCGTTGATAGAGTTTAGTCTTCATCCGTTGATACACTTTCACTTAGACAGAATTACATAGCATAGCTTATTTACAATTGGCTACCCTATTCTGCCTATCCGTTGATAGTCAACATGACTGTGGATAAAAACACTATCAACTGATAACATAGAGATACTGCAGTGTGCTACAAAACCTCATCCGTTGATGAGCTACCTGTCAACGGATAGAGTTATAAATCCTCATCCGTTGACAGCTACAAAACCTTAAACAATTTGATTGATTGTGAAGTTATCATCAAGTACAACATATTCCTAACACCACAAGTGCCATTATTGTCTTTACTGGATTTACTAAGTGGCACTTTCTCTTAAGTTTGTTGAGTTTGCTCTTCTTGAGCATCATCTTGATTTTGAGTAGGAAACTTTATAGATATATCCACATTGTTATCTTGAACTACACGAGGCAAAGAAATTAATTCTTCCTCAAAGACAACATTCCTTACTTTATATCTTCCCCCTCAAACTCAACATCCTCAAGAAATCTAGAGCAATAAGCGATTAGAACGCTCCCACTTCTCAAAGTTCAATTTCTCAGTATTAGAACTTTCATCCGTAAGAGAAGCAGGTTGTTCTTTCCTTATAGCACAGTCTAAATCCATGCAGCCGAGAACTAACAGAACGTTTTCTTTCCAGTTCCTAAAGTTTGTGCCGTTTAGCACAGGAATGGAGTTCATGTTGGCAGTTATATTAGCAGCAGATGTATTAACTAGCAATTTAGAACAAAAAAAATATAAGCTCGCATAATGGAAATTCATGTCATATGCATACATAATAGCACAAAAAAAAACATGAATTTAATTACTATAGTGTGTGTGTGCCCATTCAAACAAGATACCTAGCACAACATTAATATTTAGTCTTTGGACAGAAATATTAACTTGCAAGTGGTACTCTCCACGCAGAAATCAAATATTAATAATAAATTCGGTCAAGCAATAACCTTCCTTTGGGCCGGTTTATTACTCACATGAAAAATTTATAATTATTACATATTTATCCCCGCACGTATATTCATTATTTGGCCATTAAATAATCATCCTTTGAGCCGATTATTGTAACGCATAAATAATAAACATACACATCCTATTATTTCAAAATAAATAAATCTTCACATAAATATCACTTTGGCAATATTTTGCTTCAACTCACTTATTCGCGAAATAAAAGGACGAAAAATAAATAATCATTATTTTTCAAAAAAAAATATGCCCAAATCCTTATAATTGTAAAAGCATTAAAAAAAACACTTGATATTTTAATATTTTTACAATTAAATCTGCATGAGATAATTTGCATCACAAATTGATAATACAATCATGTCATGGCAACGACCAAGCACAGAACAATTCTTCTCATCCCTCACATGTATTAACGCGAATAAACATATTAACCAAACACGTCATTCACGAACACAGAACATGAATTGAAGTTAATAATTGACTCTGCTGTATGCTACAATTTATGTTCTCACAGGGTACAACAAAAAAACGAAACTTTTAGCCCCATATATTAATATGAAAAAATTGCCATGTTATGTATATAACAATCATGTAAGCATTAATAGTTAAACATGTATAATATGTACAATTCTTTAACTCGCATGTATAACAAATCTTGCAACCAGAAGCTTTCAAAAAAAAATATGAGGCATACATACACATACATAACCTCGAAACAAGAACCGAGAACGATATATAATCATATATGAATGTATAACGATCATAAAAAAAAATATGATCAACCCTAATAATTCAACATAAGATAGGCTCGGATACCAATTGTTAGATCTAAATAAATAACCAGAATCATCTTATGCGATATTATCAAGGTTACACGATAAAACTGTAGCGCGAAAACATACCTGATTCCATGACAGTAGATATTAATACGGATTATGGACTTGATCTTCCATAGACTTGATTTGCCTCTAGCCGTATCTCTCTCTGACTGATGGGAATAGGAGAGTAGAGGTTGTGAATTAGCCTTGGGACCAAGACCCTATTATGTTCTTTATATAGTACTCTAATTAGACCCCATTAACCCTAATCAGATTACTATTGGGTATTACACATTACAAAGCCCATACCGAATAAGATGTTATTGGACTCTTTATTTAAGACCACTTAATTAGTCCAAATATAGAATAAACATTAAATATAATTGTCTTTAATTTGTAAGCCCATAATTATTATTAGATTATAAAATATAATCTAACATATCGTACTCATTATCCATAATCTGTGTTGGAAATATAATACTTAATCATTTAATTCATTGTTTTTTTTTTACGAATGCTGATAATTATTTGTTGAATATGTTTGGAGGTTATTCACTTTTCTAGCATGGTGCGGGAGAGAAGAGATGGCATCAAAAAGAAGTAATCTATCTCAATTTTTTTAATTTATTTTATCGCAAAGTCTTTGGTATATATTCTTTTCTTATGTTTTTGTCATTTATTTACTATGCCTTCTAATAATCAATATATCAATCAATCAATCATCAATCAATATATATATATATATATATATATATATATATATATATATATATACACGCGGGAGCTTAGGTGGCGTTCTAAGATAGTCTCAATCTATTTTTCTAATTTTTTAGAATTTTAGGATTTTAAATACTAATAAATATAAAAATATTTTTTAACATATTAGAACAAGAATAGGTGTTCGAATTTATAGATAATAAGAGTTCGAATTTACAGGGAAGACATATAATTAGAAGTCCCATTAGAAGTATAATGGGTATTTAATTATAAGGTATATGATTAAAAATCAATATATATATATATATATATATATATATATATATATATATATATATATAAAGGAGGATAGCGGGAGTTTAGGTGGCGCTCTAAGATCGTCTTAATCTATTTTTCTAATTTTCTAGAATTTTAAACATTAATAAATATAAAAAAATCAATTAACATATTAGAAGTAGAATAGGTGTTCGAATTTATAAAGGAGAAGAGTTCGAATTTATAGGGAAGACATATGATTAGAAGTTCTATTGGAATTATAATAAGTATTTATAAGGCATACGATAAAGTTCTATTGGAAGTAGAATAGGAGTTCGAATTTATAGAGAATAAAAGTTCGAATTTATAGAAAAAATATATAAATAAACTTTCTACTAGAAGTAGAATAGGTGTTTGAATATATAGAGCAGACATATAGTTAAATATTTATAGAAAGTACGATCTTCTTAAATTATATATTTTTTATATAAGTTAATTATACTTATATTAGGAAAATTTATTCATAAATCCAATACTATTGTCATAAAAAAAGTCACCGTATTTAAAAAGAAAAGAATTGATGTGTTAACATAATAAAAGAACAATCTCATGCAAGAATCCTAAACAAATACAGGAGTATCTATAATATAAAGAGAAAATAAGATGTGTTTTCATTTTCTAAAACTCCAAAAATTTTAAAAAGTCTAGAGAAAGTATAAATTGGACAATTTTACAGCCCACGGGAATTTAACAAAATAATCTTTAATTTAATGATGGTTTAACAATTATTTTCCAATTATTTTCTCTTGAGATCCTGAGTGTCCATTTGAATAGTAATTATTAAATCATCACTAAATTAATTTTATAAGTTTCGTGTGGATTGTAAAATCATCCAAATCTGATTTCGAGATCTCAAAATAGAGTCCAAATAGTAAATATGGATTTTATTTAATACTAATAAAAAATAATTAAAATTCAATTCTAATACAACCTTTTTTTAATTATATTCTTTTCAGATTATAAGTTTCGTTTTAAAATTCAATTCCAATACAACCTTTTTTAATTATATCCTTTTTGGATTATAATTTTCTTTTTAAAATTCTCTTCTAATGCAATCTTTTCTAATTATATCCTTTTTAGATTATAATTTTCTCTTTTAATATGACATAATCTTGATCGCCTATTTTTAAAATATTAGATTTGACGGTTGAGATTATTTTGGTAGTACAATGACCAAAATTAGGATAATATCCCTTTTATGCTTATTATATATAAGGATATAATAAAAGTTAGGGGTTTGGTCTTAACGAGAGAACGGCTCAATAGGAATACCCGTGTTTAACGAGAAAGCGGTTTATTAGAGAATATTATATATGTTAAATATTAAAATTTAATATTGATGATATAATAGAAGAGAAATATATTTTGAATTTTTTAGGATTTTAGGATTTTAAATATTAATAACTAAAAACTATTTTTAAACATATTAGAAGCATAATACGTCTTCAAATTTATAGAGAATAAGAGTTTGAATTTATAGGGAAAACATATAATTAAAAGTTTTATTGAAAGTATAATAAGTGTTTGTAAGACGTATAATTAAGAGTTTTGTTGTAAGTAAAATAGGAGTTCTAATTTGTATAGAATAAGAGTCTGAATTTATAAAAAATACATATAATTAAAAAAATTATTAGAGGTAGAAAAGATGTTTGAATATATAAAGAATACATATAATAATTTTTTTTGTTGGAAGTAGAATACGAGAACGGTGAAGACATCTTATACGATTTTTTAAAACTATAGATCTTCTTTCCTAGAAATCCTTTATTTTAACTTTTTTATACAAGTTAATTATACATGCATTAGAAAAATATATCCATAAATTCAATATTAGTCACGCAACGAAAAGTCTTTGTATTTTAAAAAAATTGACATGTTAACATAAAAGAGAGACATTCTCATGCGAAAGTTGTAAATAAATATATGAAAATCTATAATATACAGAAAATATAATATGTATTTTCATCTTTTGAAACTCCATGAATATTAGAAAGTTTAAAGAATGTAAAAATTGGAATTTACACTCTTTTAATGTTTTAATTTTTAAGAAAAAATTGATATTTTATAAGATAAGTGTCATCAATAATAATGAAGTTAGAATTTCAATTCCAAATAAGAGCGATTCAAAATGTGTTTAACGGGAAGACGGCTCATTAGAAAAGATTGTATTAACTATTAGAATTTGATACTGATGTCATATTTTTTTTTTAATTTTAGGGTTAGACTTTTTTGAATAAAATTTTTCATAAAATCTTTATTATAATATATACTAAAGTTGGGATTTTGATAATATTGATAATATAATATAACGTAAATATGTATTGAACTTTTTTAAAAAAATTGTAACGCCGCCGCGAAGCGCGGCTTTATAGCGGGAGTTTAGGTGGCGCTTTAAGATCGTCTCAATCTATTTTTCTAATTTTCTAGAATTTTAGAATTTTAAACACTAATAAATATAAAAATATCAATTAACATATTAGAAGTAGAATATGTGTTCGAATTTATAAAGAAGAAGAGTTCGAATTTATAGGGAAGACATATGATTAGAAGTTCTATTGGAAGTATAATAAGTATTTATAAGGCATACGATTAAAAGTTCTATTGGAAGTAGAATAGGAGTTCGAATTTATAGAGAATAAGAGTTCGAATTTATAGAAAAAATATATAAATAAACGTTCTACTAGAAGTAGAATAGGTGTTTGAATATATAGAGCAGGCATATAATTAAATATTTTATAGAAAGTACGATCTTCTTAAATTATATATTTTTTATATAAGTTAATTATACTTATATTAGGAAAATTTATTCATAAAACCAATACTATTGTCATAAAAAAAGTCACCGTATTTAAAAAGAAAAGAATTGATGTGTTAACATAATTAAAGAACAATCTCATGCAAGAATCCTAAATAAATACAGGAGTATCTATAATATAAAGAGAAAATAAGATGTGTTTTCATTTTCTAAAACTCCAAAAAATTTAGAAAGTCTAGAGAAAGTATAAATTGGAATTCACTCTATTTTTTAGGTTTTTGATTTTAAGAAGGAAAAAAAATTGTTATGTAAGATAAGTATCATCAATAATATGTAATGAAGTTGGAATTTCGATCCCAAACAAGAGCGGCTCGAAACATGTTTAACGGGAAGACGGCTCACTATAAAAGATTGTACTAGCTATTAAAATACCATATTGATGTTATAAATTTTATTTTATTTTTAGGATTTGATTTTTATGGATAAACATTATCATACAAGTAATATATGTAAAAGTTAGGTTTTTGGTCTTAACGAGAGAGCGGATCAATAGTAATAACCGTGTTTAACAAGAAAACGGTTCATTAAATATGACCGTATAAAAAGTGTTTAAATATATAATACATAAAATAAAATGTTTTATTGGAAGTAGAATACGAGGACGGTGGAGACGTCATATACGATTTTTATAAAACTATACATCTTTTTTCCTAAAAATCCTTTATTTTAACTTTTTTATACAAAATTATCTATAATATACAGAAAATATAAGATGTATTTTCATCTTTTAAAACTCCATAAATATTAGAAAGTTTAAATAATATAAAAATTGGAATTTACTCTCTTTATATAGTGAAGTTAGAATTTCGGTTTCAAATAAGAGCGGCTCGAAACGTATTTAACAGGAAGACGGCTCGCTAGAAAAGATTGTATTAGCTATTAGAATTTGATACTGTAGTCATAAATTTATTTTATTTTTACGGTTCGATTTTATGGATAAAAAATATTATAATATAAGTCTTTATAATATATGTTAAAAAGTTGGGATTTCAGTTTTAACGAGAGAGCGGCTCAATCGAAAGAATCGTATTTAACAAGAAATTGATTCATTAGAGAAGATTATTTAAATATTAAAATTTAATATTAATATTATAATATAACGTAAATGTATTGAATTTTTTTAAAAATAAAAATTGTAACACCGCCGCGAAGCGCGGCTTTATCAACTAGTTTTATTAGAAGTAGAATAGGAGTTCGAATTAACACTGATAAATATAAAATATCTTTTAACATATTAGAAGTAGAATATGTGTTTGAATTTATAGATAAGAAGAGTTCGAATTTATAGGGTAGACGTATAATTAGAATTTCTATTGGAAGTATAATAAGTATTAATAAGACATTTGATTAAAAGTTTTATTGGAAGTAGAATAGGAGTACGAATTTATAGAGAATAAGAGTTCAAATTTATACAAAAAACATATAATTATAAGTCCTATTGGAAGTAGAATAGGTGTTTGAATATATAAAGTAGACATGTATTTAAAAAATTTATTGGAAGTAGAACACAAGAACGGTGGTAACATTTTTACAATATTCTAAAATTATATATTTTTTATACAAGTTATTTATACTTCTATTAGGAAATATTTTCATAAATCCAATACTAACCAATCTCATAAAAAAAAAGTCTTCGTATTTAAAAAGAAAAGAACTGATGTGTTAACATAATAAAAGAACCTTATCATGCGGGAATCCTAAATAAATAAAGGAGTATCTATAATATAAAGAGAAAATAAGATGTTTTTTTTTTTAAAATTTCATATGTAATGATATTGGAATTTCGATCCCAAACGAGAGCGGCTCGAAATGTGTTTAACGGGAAGACGGCTCACTAGAAAAGATTGTATCAGCTATTATAATTTGATATTGACGTTATAAATTTTATTTTATTTTTATGATTTGATTTTTATGGATAAACGTTATTTTACAAGTAATATATGTAAAAGTTAGGGTTTTGATCTCGAGAGCGAGAAAAAAGTTATTTCATTAGATAAGTGTCGTCAATAATATGTAATGAAGTTAGAATTTCGATTCCAAATAAGAACGGCTCGAAACATGTTTTAACGGGAAGACGGCTCACTAGAAAAGATTGTATTAACTATTAGAATTAGATACTGATGTCATAAGTTTTAGTTTTTATTTTTAGGGTTCAATTTTTATGGATAAAAATTATAAAATAAGTCTTTATAATATATGTTAAAGTTGGGATTTCAGTTTTAACGAGAGAGTGGCTCAATCGAAAGAATCGTGTTTAACAAGAAATCGGTTCATTATAATAGATTATATAAGTATTAAAATTTAATATTAATAATATAAGATAACATAAATATGTATTAAATTTTTAAAAAAAAATTGTGATGCCGCCACGAAGCGCGGCTTTATCGAATAGTATTTTATTGTCTGCTAATCCTAACATGCTCACAAATTTTATTTGACTATTTCTATAGAAGAATTTGGGCAACATACAAAATCTTCATAATTCAAATAATTTTATAGCAAATAGTCAATTATAAAAAACCTAATTATTTTAAAAAAACTAATTCTTTTGTTCTTTTTCCAAAAACAGAGCTAGAAACATTTCCGAGAACTACTGTACTGGTGTGAAAATAATAGTATTACCGTATAAAAAAAAAAAAAAGAAAGAAACAAAAAGAGAGACACAAAAGGGTACCCTTTTCTGACAGACTGATCTTCTTCCTCACCTCACCAGCCGATAAAATTTCTCCGAATACTTACATGAACAGAGTTTGGATATCTCCGAATGCGAGTGTCTGACTCTGACCAGCTAAACCCAGAATTTAATGAAGAATTACATACAAATAACATGGGAAAACAAAGACAACAGCAGCACACACAAGCCTCTTCTTCTTCATCGTCATTAAAAACTAAAGCAGCCCATTTAGTTTCTGATCTCACTACTGTTATTCTAAACCCCATCTCTGATCATACTAATAAATCTTCTGTTCTTGTAAGTATTTTTTACTTTTCTTGGTTTTTTTACTGAGCTGGTAATTTAATCTTGGGTATTTGATTTTCTTGAATTTAATTGTGGGTTTGTGTTTTGATGAAATGCCCAGTTCTTGATTATGATGTTTCAGCTGTATAATGGGTAGTTTTGGGAGTTTTATGTGTTATGTTGTTGGGGTTTTGATTTTTAGGTTTTCGGGTTTCTTGTTGATTATTTATTTGTGTTGTAGATATGGAGATGCTGCTACATTACCTTTGTGTTGAGTTTTAACACTGTTATGCTAGTTTTGGGGGGCGGAGGAGGCGAGAATCGGAATTTGGGCTTATTCTAGCATTAGGAGTAGTTTTGGTTCTTGATCACTCCTGATTCTCTGTTATGCTACTTTTATCTCAACAAATTTAAATAAGTTTATACTATGTAAAAACAAAATTTAGTAAGCAAATTTTACCCTAGAAGTTTGTCCAATTAATATGATCTCTTGCTAGTATAAGCTTAGCTCATTTTTGTTACATGTACTAGGCAACTCTTTATGCGACAGCTTTTGAATATTTATGATAGGTCTCAGTAAGCAGTACATAGGACATCAAAACACCAATTGGCTATTTGTTAGTAACATACTAGTTACTCTGTCATTTTTTTTAGTCTTTATTGTGAAGGAAGTGTTTAGGACACAGTAAATAAAAAGAGATTCTATTTAGCTTTAATTAATTGACTAGTAATGTTGTGTTTAGAGTGCTGATTTTTGGTAGCTGGACGGTTGTCTTTGGTACCCAAGTATCAATGCGTGGTTTACTATGTCAACAAGAGCGTATAGTACATATTCTTCTGCATATTGCTTATTATCAGCTATCCTTTTTCACCTTTAGATGTTATAATAAAGTTCTATCCATTTATTTTTGCATTTTGCACATTGTTTGCCCTGTTAATTATTTTTAACTGTATGGATTATGGAATGTGTTTCCATAAGATCAATAATAAAATATTATAAGGTCTTTACAAAATATGACAGAACTTAGTTCGTGTCTTCTAACAGTCAAATTGTAAAAGGAGTGTATGCTAGAAATTTCACATATTTGCTTTAATTCTCTGAAGTGTGACCTGTTAAAACTTAAAGTTTAGTTAAGACTCTGTGTCTCGTTATGGCCATTTTTTCACGTTTACAACTTTATGTAATGATTTTTCTTGTTATTTTAGGAAGATAACAGTGAGCCAAATAGTATTCAGCTAGAGCCTCCTTCAGAGGAGAGTCCAGGGGATTCAACTGAAGGCCCCGATACGTCTTCATTTTCTGCATTCCTTTATTCTCTGCTATCTCCTTCAGAGACAGCAAGTACTCTGAACTTCAATGGGTCAAGTGAAAATGCAGCACCAGATGATGTAACAAGGAAGGAGAGTAGTGGAAAGAAAAGCTTGATTTCTAGGGGTAAACAATCCCTTGGTAGAGCTATCAATCAGGCCACCAAATTTACTGGATACCGCAATCAAGCCTCTACAAAGGGTAATAATGCATCGGTTGATGAAGAAAACGCTTCCAAGTTTCTCAGGGATGATGGAATTTTAATGAAAACTATAAGTGAATCTATTCCTCCTGATAGTCTTCCTGAATCTTCTGAGACGTCGTTGCTTCTTTCCGAGAAGACACGAAGTGCTCTTTATGTCTCGTTACCCTCAGTGGCACAGGGAAGGAAATGGGTGTTGCTGTACAGGTTAGGAATGACAAGTTTTATACTTCTTATTCTTTAAAAACTGAATGTCAAACATTTGAAAAATGACTTGCTTGATTGTTATCTTTTTTACAGTACTTGGAGGCATGGCATTTCACTTTCAACTTTATACAGAAGAAGCATGCTTTGCCCTGGTCCGAGCCTCCTGGTACATTTTTGTCCCAGTGTTTTCTGACATATGTTTACATGATTATGATTCTTGATTAAAAAAATTTAGTGCGTCTTCCTAAAAACAAGTTTTACATGTATTAAGAAGGTTTGTTAACGATCTAAGAGTTAGTAAGATATTTTACACAAAAGGAGTCCTTGCAGACTGTCCCCAGGCATTTTTTTTACTATTTGAGATGATTATTATGTGTAACTACTAAATAGATAGTCAATGTGCCATTCCTGATATTTTAACCATCACCTTCTTAGTCCATTTTAAGTGTGTTTTTTTTGTGTTTCACCCAACCAAGGAGACAAATCTTTGAGCACAATAATATTCTGTCCCAGTTATAGTTCTGTGATTTGGAAATCTCCCGTTCTAGAAACTAATTAGTTACTATGACATCTCTGTCATCTGCATGACATGTATTGTCATCTCGTAGATTAGAAACTGTGGTATTTGTTAACATCAGTTGAAAGAGTTTAATCTAACCTACCACCATTTTCAAATTATGATTTATGTTTGGTAATTGAAGATATTATAACCCCTCCAAAATATATATATACACACTACTAGGACATCCACTAGGCAGGCTTAGTGAGAGAAACAGGCTCCTACTTGACCGGCTGAGAAAACATCACAAACTGTAAAAAAGACAATACTGAATCTAGGAAATTATAACAGCAGCAGTACAGCCCAACACTAGTTCAAGGCAGAACTAAGAGCAAAATCTCTAGATGCTAATTTCTGGAATATCTTACAAGTAAAGACACACTCTCTAGCAGTTCTTGTACTGAGTTATAAAGCTGGCCAATCGAGCTCAACACTTGAACAAGGTAAAAATAAGAGCAAAGTCTCTAGATGCCGATTCTGAAATTTCTTACAAAGTAAAGATACACTCTCTAACAGTTCTCTTTACTGACTTAATAAGCTGGCCAGTCGAATGAGGAGGACAAGACTTATGAACTCTAGCATTTCTCTCTAACCTGATTGACTACCAAATAAAGCACCTAAACTTTGATTTAATAGTAAGAGTAATTACAGACCATAGAGAGTTCTAGTCCAGCGGAAGTGGGATGGGGCTAATACTGAAAAATTATCATAAAAAAGGACAAGTCGACTACTGAAAAGATGGTCCATTGTCTCATCAGCTGCACCGCAAAGGACACAAGTGGAGCTTACATCGTACCAATACTCTTTTTTAAGAACCAAGTAAGCAACCAAAGGAGGAAAGAACATTTTGGAATAGAAAGTTTTCCAAATAGCAATAGACCACCTTGTACAAGGAGCAGTTAATCGAATTGAGTTTCAAATTGTAGAAATTTTAACATGTTCAGGCTAACTGTCGTTCCATGTGATGAAATCATTTCTTGCAAGGTATTGAGATACTTGATGTTGAAGGTCAATAGCCCAAACATGGTTAGAGGCGTCAAGTGACCAACATCTTTCATTAAAACTGAAGCAACATGGACTAAAAGAAACAGATTCCATTAAACTGATAATACTTGGATTAAATTGAGCTACCTGAGGGTTTTGAATGAGACAAGGGTCGTGCCAAAGCAAAAAAATTAGAGTGGAGGCCTGCTTGATGCCTAACTTGATTCAGGGCAGTAGCACGAGCATTGAGTATCATTCTAAATCATATGTTTATCTTCTTTTTTCTATTTCCACCGAATACCCAGTTCTCAGGAGTCAAGACAGCTTTGCTTGACTTTCACATTCTTCGTTGAGTCGATCATATGAAGTTTGGGATCACAACAAATACCTTTTGAAAGCCCATGGGTTGTGTCATCTGCATGTGTGTCTAACTGTCTATTGTCTGTTATCTAGCATATGGTGCGTTTTGGTTGAATTTTTTGACCTTCTGGATTATTTGGTAACCTGTAATGCCATTTGTTAATATTTCTTAGGTTGTTGGAGATCGTAGAGGTGCAATATTTGGTGGTTATGTTGAAGCACCCTTAAGACCATCACTTAAGAGAAGATATCAGGTAACTCAAGTCCCTTTTTCTGAAAGCATTTTTCCCCCTTTCTGTTTCATTTTCTCACCCTTTGCTGCATTGTCAGGGTACTAACAGTACATTTGTTTTCACAAATACATCTGGTCTTCCAGTTATATTTCGTCCCACAGGTACTACTAAATATGTCACTTTATGTCTTTCCCATCAACTTTTCCAGTCTGCATCCATCTTTTCTTCATTGTGGCAATGTAGAACGCATATAGTTTTACAAGTGAGACATTTAAATAGATATACATGTTTGTAACTCCGAATCCAAAATGATTTAAGATTTTTCTTAATAGTAGCATTCTGCATACAACTTAAGCCACATTATATAAAAACTTAAAACATGGATAACAACCAGTCTATTACATTTTTTTATCGCAAAGACACTTTGTTACAGCAGAGAACCAACTTTACTCCCTTAGTTTACAGAAACGTCCCAAGAACTAGTAATTCTTACATGAAAAAGAGTCAACTTATAAATGTTAGTACTAAATGGCACTACTTTCTTGAGTTTGATGCCATACATATATTATTACTACATCATTTTGGTCTGATTTAATTTTTGGCATAAGCATCTATGACAGATGAATCTCTTAGTGTAATTGTTCACAATTTTGGTATATGTGACTCTTTGTGTAGAATGGGGGAGGTAGTATGTATCATGCTTTTCTCTGGTTCAGTTTTAAATAATTATGAATTACTCTTCCTTCTTGTTTCAACTTTAGTATAATCACAGACCACCCAGGACCATGACTTCCATCTTTGTATCAGTGGCAGTAGAGTATATAAGCAGCGAAGTAGGAATCGAGTTAAAAAAACATTTTATAGGAACATGGTCCCTTTTTATCTTTTCTTTTTCTTTCCTTTTCCTCGGAGGACTGGCAAGATATCTAGCTCAATGGATATGACTGGTTTGATTTGATAATGGCAAAATTTAATATTAGGTTTATGTGGGGACGATGGACTGTTGCATTTCAAGTTTTGGATTAAATGGCTAAGATAATTGCCTGGTTGTTTTTGGTTAAGAGTTTGGGACCTTTGGGCTGATGGTAATTAGTACTTAGTGCTGGCCATTGTTTACTGAATACCCAATTCTTTATAATTTTCTTATCTTTATATCACTTATATTCGTGGGCAGCCCTTGGAGAATCACTTATGCTATTATTCATTCCTTTCTCATTAGTGGTTTTTTAGTGTTCATAATACTCCCTGGCAGAACGCTGGTGGTGGTTCGAGGCCGCTATAGTTTAGTGTAATCAATGGGCTATTAGTGTTAGTTGATTGATGATGTAAGGTTTTATATCTTCAAAATTATAGAGATGCCATTTCTCTCTATTCAACTTTCCCTTGGTAAACAAACAAAGCTTTTTAATGCGGTCAGAAAGTACTGCCGATGCCGCGCCAACAAGTTCTTACATTTCATAATTGGTCAAGTAGAAATGTAGAATCGAGATTTGAGAAGAAATATTTAGAGTTCCATTACTTGATTACAAAGTTTAAAAATGATTATAAGTTATAACTTTGGAAAACCTATTATCGATGTGAGGAGTAATTTATAATTAGACTTAGACCTAAGAATTTCTATAAGATTGCTTAACAGTTTAAATTAAGTAAATGATTGTTTTTGAGGTCTGGTTATCTTGTCATGCAGGTATGAACCGCTATTTCACTTTGTGCTCGACTGACTACCTGGCCTTGGGTGGGGGCAGTCACTTTGCACTCTATTTGGACAGTGATCTGTGAGAACTCTATTACTTTTCTTCAAAACATTATCAAAAGTATCAGTATTCATGAATGTATATCCTGGATAATTCTCTTCAATTTCTGTTTACAAGGTTAAGCGGTTCGAGTTCAGCCTCCGAAACCTATGGTAACCCATGTCTGGCACATACTGAAGATTTTGAAGTGAAGGAAATTGAGGTGCTCGCAGAGCTCTCTCCCTCTGTGTGTGTGTATATGATATTTTTGTAGCATTTGATTACTTAGTCCAACGAAGTTGTTACAAAGCCACAAGCCTAATTCTTGCATTCTTTCTTGCCTCATGCAGCTGTGGGGTTTTGTGTATAGTTCAAAATATGAGGAGATGGTTTCTTTGTTGCGGTTTGAGGCTCCAGGTATATGCCGTTGGTAAAACGGCTTCAATGGATTGTGATGAAGCATAACACTACTAGCAACTTATGTTCAAGACTTGATGCTAACCCTCTATCTACTTAAACAGAAGTACTGTATATATACAAGTAATAAATCAAAACTAGTCATGCAAGCTAAATCACCATGTCACTTTGTACAAATGTGTTGCATGATATATACAATGGTCCGCTGTATATATTTCTTGGCCATTTTTTTTGTTGATAAATGAAGGTTCGGGTGCTTTATGCTGTTTGATTTTCTACGCTAATACCCGAACAACTGACCAAAGAAACACACTTACTAGGATTTTGCCATGTCAGCCGATTCGTATTTTTGGTTCTTTCTGACTCACAAAAATAATATGCTTTAAATTTATTGAAAGATTGCAAGATAAAAGCATGAAAAAATGAACTATAGTGAATCCATCTAATGTTCTATAGAAGGTTCTAGTTAATCCTTCCAATGTTCTAGGCAAGATGGTTTTAGATAATCAACTGAAATAAATATTGCTATCTTGCCAGATATTATCCCAGAGTATTAGTCCCCTTTTATTACTGGGAGTAACAGTTTGTCTCCGCCGTATGAAAAAGAAAGAACTATGGTCAAGATGCAGAAGTGGTGTTGAAGTTCTATATGATGCATTTGTTTTCAAATGAGCTTCGATTCTACGGTCTACTATTTACAGATGGTGTCACTGTTAAGTATCACAACTCACAAACTTCAAAATGATGCACCATAATCACTCGTTACCAAAGAGCTAATGTCTTGTCAAAAGAAGAAGGAAAAAGAAATATGAACAATTAAATCCCCTGAATGCTGATATATATTCTGGCTGTTTGGGGTGGTTACATTTTGATAATTCAGGAGATGGATTTCCTTCTGCGAAAGCGGGCTCTGTTATCAGGGGATGACCTTTGTTGTGCATCTTCACTTTCTTTGATATTTGTTCCTTTGTGGAAAGTAGATGAGTTTTTTATCTTCCTCCATCCAAAAGACCAAGTTGGTAAACTCCTCTGCTTGCTGTGGAGCTTGTTATAATCTAGCTGCAGTTCAGAGTAATCTCTCTGCAGCTCAGCCATTTGCAATTTTACTTTCTCTAATTCTACTCTGAGATTTGTGATATCTGTGGATGTAGACAACCAGCTATGTTCCTGGTCTATGTTCTCACCATTTCCAGCCTGGTCCGGTCCTTGCATTACGGCTCTAATTTTGACTTGTTCAGCAAACAATACCTGCTTATATTTCTCCATGTTACATAAGAGTGTAAGGTTTGAAATTTTAATTATCTTGACAATGCTATGCAATGATAATATGGCAGACTGTATAAGCATATGTGTGTGTTTTTCAGAAGTATGCGCACTTCAAATCTTTGCAAGTCATGATAGGCTTGCAAACATTACCTGGATCACACTTCTTAAAGGCAATCTATCATTTTGCGCAGCATGCATGCATGCATCAAGTGACAGCTTCTCACAGTTCATGACTTTGCACAGCCTTCTTTGATCGTGCTCCGATAGCTTAGGATGAGACTGTTAGAGAGTTGAAAATATGATTCTTTATAAACTTACTTGGGAAGGCCTACTAGATATATTGGATAGCAGGCAATACGAAAAATTATAGCAGACCTTGAGATATATGTCAATAGCTCTGTAAAGTCCATCATCACAAGTTCGAGCATTTTTTGGCAAAGTCTCAGCCAAGGCCTGAAACTTAGAAACAGATAGATTGGGATCTCTTGCTACCTCTGCGAGGTAGTTGTCCAAGAGCTTACTAATCCCCGGTTTGACCGGTTTCTGCTGCTGATGTTCATGCATCAAGAAATGCTCCAAAATTCTTTGCACCACGCCTATGTTGTGCGCTGTGTACTCCTCTGTGAAGCTAGGGTTGCTGTTGACAGGAATCAGTTAGCATAAAAATGAAACCTTATATAATGAACTAATTCAAAGGCTTATTAAAATTATATTACTAGTAGAAGACTGCAATACTCACTACACTGGCATCCCTTGATCCCCAATTGTGTAACTTGGAATTAAGAGATCATCCACACTTGCATTTTCAAGTGTCATTCCGACTCTTTTCTCAAGCTCAAATGTAAGGGCCGGTGATACCAAATAGATTGTCGCCATCTTTAGCATCCACAGTAAGAACTTACAGGAAATGCCTTCATTTTGACTAGGCAGAATGCTAACTAGGCTCTCAATCGCTATTTTGTATTCCTTATGATGTGCAGTGCCTCCTTGCTTCCCACCACTTGAAATGTTCCATTGCAGCTCATTTTTTCCAGACCCATATCTTCTTGCTCCAATCTCTTCATCCATGCTTGGCAGCCATTTCTCTGCATATTTCATGATACATGAACCTATAGTTTCTGGTTTTGTACCATTTGCCCGAACTGCTGTTATGATCCTCATGAAATGATCAATGCATAGGGTAGCCACATCATCAAACCACCAGCTCTCGTTGTTCACAATATCTCCTGTGTTTGGATTTTCCCGTGAAGCCTTTTGAGCAATAGAGTCACGACATCTTCGCACAAGTTGGATGTTTTGAGCCCATGGAGACAACGATTCACACGATTTCAAGACAGTGATGGAATCTCTCCAAGAAGAAAGGACTACAAATGTGAGAAAGGCTTCTGTCTTGTATATCATGTTTCCATCTTCTAGTTCTTCTGTCATCTCTAGAAATTCTGCTGCACATCTAAGTGCAGCTACATTGTTTGGATTTAAAGCTACTGGGAACCCATAACAAAATTTCAAAACGGTTTCAAAAGTATCTGATCCACCCGGAAAGTTTTCCAGCTTAATGTTGTAGCCTGAATCGGACTTTGAAAGATTCAATTCGATTCGACCAATGTAGCCACATTTTGAAGTAAGTGAAAGCTGTACTTGGGAGAAATAGATCAGATGGAATGATTATATTACACAAAACAATAATTTTCATATTTTAAATGTATTTATGAACAATTTACTCATGATATTGTAACTTAATAAACTGTTATTCATATATACAAAGAATATTTACTGTTGTTATCATCCCAAGCAAAAGTTGAATTTCATTGCTATTACTATTTTAGAGTTATTGGGGTTGAGTAGTACTATTAAAGTAATGATATTGGTATTGGAAAAGATTGTTAGATATTAATATCATATATAATTATCTATCAGGGTAGGAACCGATGACAGCATGGTTCATATTTATGCATTTTAGACTCGGATCTTTTAAAATTCTGGTTCCGTCACTGTAAATAATATAACAACATAAAAGTTATCCAGTATCTGTATTTTTATAAGCTATAGTAATTGCTTGAGCCTTCCTTTGTGCATTAACAGAAATAAGAAGTTGATTAACAAAAAATGTAGAAAGCCTCATTTCCTTATGTTGAATAAACACTATCCTGATCCTACCAAACAGATAAATGCAGTTTAAACTTTCAGTTGTCTTGCCATGGCTTTTCTAATAATTTGTACTAAAAAAGAGAAGTACAGCATCATTACTCGTTTGTTTACCTTGTGAACAGCAAAGGTTACTCCTTGTACTTGAATCAATAGATCAGTTGGGACTTGAGAATTAATGTACCTGTGAAGTGCACAAAGTAGTAAGAGAATCAAGTTGTATCCAACGGGAAGGTACAAGTTAGACGAAAAACTGTTATAAAATTATTCTTGAAGATAATGTATCATCCCCGAAAGCTTGGCAATATTTAGAAGTTGCAAATTAATTAACTTATGACTCTGCTTAGCAATATAATGGAGGGAAAGGTGGTGTCTGGTGTTGTTACCACGGATGATCTTTGTTTTCGGGGCTATCTGTTATCCCAACAACTCTAGGGGAAGGAAGCACGATACTACTACTGTTATGATCTTGATCATTGCCATCAGAATCACTTCCAGGACTATGCTGTTGGGTCGTTGGAAGGGATTGAAACATTGCGATTTTTTTTTATGCTCTCTTGTTGTATGAGATCATATGTAGGTTAAGGCACAATTTACACATATTAGTATGCAAGAGTGGGTCAGAGGTACAGTTATGTCTGATTGGGGAGTTTGTGGTAGAAAGGTAGTGTTGTACACTTAGTTGTTAGGAAGTTACTTCTTATGTTTCTATATGAGTTGACTGTCACATACACTTCATTTCTGGATATAGAGCCAACTTAGGAGTTGTCCACAAAAACTAAGAGAATGTTTATGACAGGTCTCATTCAAACCACGTTGATACGGAATAAACCAGTTGATCTTGTGTGGCTTCAGTATAAGCTGCAATACATGGAAATGCCTTGATGACCAGCCTTGATTTTCATAGATTGCAGTAGTAATGTCAGGAGACAGGAGTCCATTCAGTTATCTTTCTGCACATTACTTCTTGCAAAATCAAATGTATGCGCGGTGTAAGACTTTGACATGAGCTTCTGCAGTTCTGCAGTTGTTCAAATGGATAATTATTTTTGCTAATTAAAAAGGAATGTCTTTTGTTAAATGGATAATTTTGTTTGCTAAGCCTAACAATGATATAATAATGTTATTTTAAAGTGTATTTTTTTTTTATCTAGGCAAAAAATGGTTACTTATAACACGTAAAAATCACCTGCTTTGAATGGAAGCAAGTATATCGTACATGTTTTTAATTTTGTAGCGTAAGATATGATTGGTATTTGAAATTGATCCTATATAATTGTTGAAGTTCTCTATTTTGTCCTTCTCTCTTCCGAAACTCTCTCTCTGTAATTCTCTCTCTGCATAAAGAAAATAAAGAAAGAAGACAATTGATCAGCAAAAATCCGATAGCAGAGAAACATGTCAGGTGGTGTATCTGCATTGGCAAAGTATAAGCTTGTTTTTTTGGGAGATCAATCCGTCGGTAAAACCAGCATTATCACTCGCTTCATGTACGATAAATTCGATACAACGTATCAGGTACTTATCCTCATAATAATCCTCATTCTGTTCATCACAGATATGTATCTTTTTCGTCAATCCTCAAAATTCATTTTGCATTTCCGTTTGTGATGTGTTCATATCAATTTGATCCAGGTTACGCATTACGTTCTTATGATTGGAATTTATAACGATTAATTTCTGTAAAATTTTAACTAAGGTTGCAATGGACTTATGCGTTATGATCCAACATATGATCTTATGCATGGATCACATGTTAGAACCCATAATATGTTTAATTTTGCTGAGTTGATCGTTAAACAGAATCTGTTGAAACGCAGGCTACTATTGGAATTGATTTCTTATCGAAAACAATGTACCTTGAAGATCGAACAGTTCGCTTGCAGCTTTGGTATGTTTCCTGCTCCACTTTTCTCCCTTGATGCAAAGCTAGTTGCTTGTTCATGTGCTCTTAAATCTTTATGCCCTGCTTGAAAAGAATGCAATGGAACTTATACTATCCGTGCGCCTTAATGTCGTTGTTTGTAAATTTCATTCTTTCATCCATTTATTTCATTTCAACCTGTTCAAACTAGAGCTAAACCCATCAATTTGAGAATGAATACACCATTCTCATTCCTACTCATTTCCTTCGCAATCTCCATCATAGAAATTTTGCGCACTTAAATTTTTTCACTCTAAACATCTTTCTCTTTCCTTTACTGTTCGCAATTTTTTCCATTCCTACCTCTTTCCGTTCCTCCAAATCAAATGGAGTATAAGTACCTAAATTTTTTTAAGTATGTAAATTTTCTTCTAAGAATAAAATATCTGAGTTCTAGCTATATAGCTCGTGAAGAATATAAAGAAAATGTATGGGCACTTAAAGAATATATGTTGGATATTGGCGTTTCAAGGTTATTATGCAGTTCCTTGGCAGCAACACCACCCTCTCATCGGAAAAATTATGCTCAAGTGATTTACGTATATTGCTTTGATATTGTAGGGATACGGCTGGGCAAGAAAGGTTTAGGAGTCTCATCCCTAGCTACATCAGAGATTCTTCTGTTGCAGTGATTGTCTATGATGTTGCAAGTGAGTAGCAGCTTGAATAGAGAGAAATTTAGTACATGGCCCTTCGGTGTTTTTGTTGGTCATATGTTTGTTATGATTTTTAACTATTCTCTCCATTTAAATGAAATTAAGTTAGTAGGTTCACATATAAATATGAGTAATGCTGGGGAACCCAAAAATGGTTATTTCCAGAATTTTGCCTTCACAACTGTAACTGCTCAAGAACTGCAATAAACATAGTGCATGCACATTCTTTTCATCAAGGCATGTGCGATTAGAAGAAAGAATACAAGCTAGCTGTTAGCTTCTCTGTGCTTTGTGGTTACGAAGTTATTTTCAGATGAAGCCTATGTGATTCGTGTTTCACTCTGTATTGTTCATATTTAGCTTGATATTTTCCCACTGTGCAGATCGACAATCATTTTTGAACACTGCAAAGTGGATCGAGGAAGTACGTACTGAACGAGGAACTGATGTCATCATTGTCCTTGTTGGAAACAAAACTGATCTTGCTGAAAAAAGGTAGGAAAAAATCTGCCGTGCAAAATATTCTACTCTTCCCTTGGCGAAATAGATTGTTACTGGAGATTTTGTATAAGTTGCCTAACGAATACAAATGATGATGTTGCTGGAAACCAAACAGGCAAGTATCAATTGAAGACGGAGATGCTAAAAGTCGCGAGTCTGGAGTTATGTTCATGGAAACGAGTGCAAAAGCTGGATTCAATATCAAGGTCGAGATTTATCATTATTCAAAATTCCAATTTATATAGAAAAGAAAATCTGATCTGTTAGCAGTCCTCTGTCAGAAATCTCTCAAGTTGCATTATATGGCTATAGGAGATGGCCTACTAACAAAGATTATGTCCTCTTAATAAATTTAATTATATTGGCATCGTAAGATTGATGATCTGATGTAAACTTCAATTTCAGCCCCTCTTTCGAAAGGTTGCTGCTGCTTTGCCAGGGATGGAGGGCATTTCAGGAGCAAAGCAGGATGGCATGGTCGACGTGAGTTTGAAGCCCAGTACCACCAAAACTACCAAGTCAGAGCAGGAAGGTGGAGGAGGATGTTCGTGCTAGAGAAAGCAGTTGGGAGCAATGTTGCAAGAAGAAAGAATCTTGAATTACATAACATCTGTGCTAGAGAAAACTGTTAGGATCAATATAGCATTACTTAACCCAAACCAAGGTCTCCTCGATGACTTTCTTATCAGTTTTATTTCAGACTCCTATGTAAGATGAAAATACTGTAGGTAATTTAGCTCCTCTGAGTTTTTTTGGGTTTGCACCGAGAAATTTGACATCATTATCCCGTTGACAACAACATAGACATCTTATTGGCATTGCTTTTACTTTGCTCAGTTCTTTAACCACCTTAGCGAAACAGTGGCAAAACTAAAATTTCGAAAGATTCGAGGTTAAAATTTCATTAATAAAAATATATCACTAATTTTTATGATCACCTTCACATCTCCCATAATAAGGTGGCTATGCATTTGTATTTACTCCATAATAGTACATGTTCAAGCTCTATTAGCAATTTCTCATACCAAGTAATTCTCTAACCCTAGAAAGTAATGACTGGTTGTCAAAAGCTGTGCTACTCGCGGCAATAAAATAGAAGATAATTGCAAAATGAGGATATAAGGCTACTCAGAAAAAGTGATTTCAACTCGATATACAAAGTAGAATAGAAACCACTATCATCTCTGAAGAGACTTGCAAAAGATTGACCATGATTGCACAATCCAAAATTAAAAAAGAAAACTACATGACTATGGAAACTGAAGCCTATTCATCCATGGTGAGATCCATCTGCCATTTGCCTAACCCTTAAGGTCAGCATTATCAGAATCATTGTTCCCAAACATGACCTGGAAGGAAAAAAAAACAATGTCATTACTGGGAAACACAGGTAAGAATACAAGCAAAAGCCTATACAAGGTACTAGATTATAGAAAGAAGCCTTTTAATTTTCAATGAGATGGCTTCATCTAAACAGAATCCCAAATTCTGTGGCATATTCTGATGTCATCTTTACTACGGAATCTGGTTATTCGACACACTGGAAGAGACAGCTTAATCTTCACTGGTATAAGAGTAGTAATGTTCATCATGGCTCTAAAGTAGAGAGAACTCGGTATATATTGGATTGACTAGTCGATTCAATTAAAACGATAAAAATATTTAAAAAAATCCTTTCTGAGTATCATTTAAAGTTATGCTGCACTTCCTCTATCCAGTATTCTCTACCAAAAACTAACCAAAGAATAAGGATAGTATTATCAAGTTTCAATACGAACGTGATCGATTTAATCGTTTTTAGCAATAGCCGAAATAACAGTTATTTAAATAAAAAGAATACTTAAGAGGATTAGCGTAATGCATGACATGATAGATACATATCTTACATTACTGAGAATAGGAGAACAACTTTTCTTGAATTGAACGAGGCAGACCGCTTATATTTTCTCAGCCTGTTACTGGGCATGTCACCAATGTTTTCGGGAACAATTTTCTCTGCAGAATTATATAAGCTCAAAGGTCAAAATTCAAAACACAAGTGATTCTAGAAGTGTTTACAGGTTGTTCTAGAAGTGTTTCTAGTACATCTTCTTGAACCTCTGATCATTCAAATAAAATTCAGGTGAAACTGGAAAAGCGCGACCGAGATACTTGCATGATACAAAAGATGCAAATATTCGACGAGAGTAATTACTTAGTGCATGTGGTAACTTGTCAGATTATACCAGATCAAAGTAATCAAACACGAAAAAACTACACAAGCGGGGAATATTTGTGTACACAACAGACACATGGTCGCAGTATAAGATAGTAATTACCTCTGAAAGTGAACTTTGGTAACACAAGACTGTGGTCCATTAACATCTGCATAATTTTTTCTCCCATCGGTACGCTCATTTGTCTTTGGATTGTCTTCTGCAAAATGAAGTTAACTGTCGAATTTAATTCAAATACTTGTTAAAAGTATCGACAAACACAAGAAGCCTGAAAACAAAAAAGAAACTACGAAGAGTTACTTGATAAAACACGCCAAGGTTTTCTAATGAGTTAAAATCAAAGTTTGGCATGTTAATTCAGGGGATAACATGATAGATGTTTAGTTTTCCCAATGAAGCTTACTGTGAAAGGATTATCATTCTTCACACTTGTAGTTGGTTCAACTCTAATTTTAGGTTTCTCTGACTTTCCCTTCTCAAGATCTACATCCGCAACTAATGGACCAAAAACATCTACATCGTCCATATACCAGTTAACTTCGTTTTGACTGATCAAAACAGCATCCAAAGACAGAGAATGTTTCAATGGCTGTGGAACTTGTAAGACCTTTAAGAACGGAATTTTTGTTTCACATGGAGCAATACTAGTGGGTTGATCAGGCAGAAGTGCAATGCAATGTTGGTCCTGCACAAAGGGAAATCAGTTGAAAAATATCAACTGAACTATCATACCAAAGCTAACTTAATCTGTATAGAGCATTGAACAACAAGGGTAGACCAAAAGCAATTAAAGATCACACAAAATTTCGAAAAGGAATAACCACAATAATTTTGTTAAACCGAACAACAACATAAAATGTCGATTTCTAAGGTACATTAGTTCACTAATCAATTTAATCAAACACTGGAGGCAGAGAACATTGATCCGTTGGGGGTAGGCTGCAATTAGCGAAAAATGAACAATGACAGCTGATAATACCAATACTAATATAAGATTAAGAATGTGAGCTAAACAGCAACTCTATTAATAAGAAAAACTCAAGTTACAGATTGGTATTTGTAATTGATAGTTCATATTCAGTCAAAATGATCATATAAGGAGGTTAAAATGTCCTAAACACACACAAAATGCTTGAGATTTAGCAAGCAAAACTAAACATGTCACATTTTCTAAAGAAACATATATATACTGGGAAATGTTGAAGGGTAGTATAATTGAAAACATAGAAATGTAGGTAAATTAAAATAAATGATAACATGGATTAGCATAAAATGGAGGCAAAATGAAAGTAAAAGAGACAACAAATCTCAGTACCTCTTGGCTTAAATGTACAGCCATTGCAGTAAAAAATGAGTCAAGAGGAAGAAGCTGAAATCAAGAGAGAGAGAGAGAGAGATATCAAAGTCTTGCTCCTTTTTCCAAACAAATGCATACACTAGATGTATCCATGTATATATGTATAAACAGAGAGAGAGTGGGAGTCAGCAGAGAGAGAGAGAGTGGGTCAGCATAGAGAGAGAGTGGGAGTTAGTAGGAGAGAGAGAGAGAGAGAGATGAACGTTAAAGTATAATAGTACATGATGCAGTATATGTAAGTAGGAGTAGATCGAACTTCGAAGACAGACAGAGAGACAAGAGGAGTTGGGATTATTATAATAGGATTTGTTTACTATGTGTCCGAGAATACAGGTTAAAGAATTCGTGTTTGATAAATTTGAAAAATTTTTATTGGTGAAAATTCATCGTTATAAATAAAGATTCTATCAATCAAAATTTGATAACTAAGCGAACACGAATTATCACCAACCACACACTACAAAAACGATTATAATATACTATAGTATTATACCAGTACTAGTAGAAATATGTTAGTGGCACTATTTTCCAGGAAATGACTCTGATTACGACATTTCATCCACGCGACAAACATTTCCCCCCCACACCCAAATTCACTTTCCGACCATTTTATACATAGTACTCCCAGGGAAATGTTAGGAAAGTGAATTTTAGTAGGAGTACATTTTATTTTATTTATTTTCATGACTTTATTTATTTATATTCTATATTAATCCATTTTATTTGAAAAAAATTATTCACGTATATGCAGTCATTTGAATCCAAAATTTGAGGTAGTTGCATATTTTGTGATCAAAAAATTAAAACACAGAATAAAATATATTGAATTAATTACTACTATTAACTTTAATATTTTAAATGAGCACAGTTTCAGTGTATAAAAAAGAACGCCGTAAAATATGAAAAAAAAAGTCAATTGTATTACATTTATTAGGTACCTAAATAAATCAGTAGTGGGCTGTAGGGTAATTGCTGAGGCATTAAAATGTATTTAAAAGATGTAATAAATGTTTACATTTAAGTAAATGTTTTCCATGCCTCCAACCAAACCTTTTTTCGGTGGGATAAAGGCCCAAAATAATATTTTTTGGATAAATTTGCTCAAATTATTGATTCTGGAAAAGTTGGTCCTAAATACCGATGGGATACGGTATTGCGTGCACCGTATCCTTCAAATACGGCGTTTCGTGTGTCGTATCATCATCTGATACGGCGTTTCATGTGCCGCAACATCGAGATACGGTGTTTGGTATAACGTATTAGGTTAAAAGTTTAGTACCCCTGGCGGGGCTTGTAAGAGTATCAGCATTGATACGGCGTTTCGTGTGAAGTATCAACGCTGATACGACACACCAAACACCGTATTAGCTGTTGATACGGCACACCAAACGCAGTATTAGCTGCTGATGCGGCACACGAAACGCCGTATTAGTCACTGATACTTCACACGAAACGCCGTATTAGATCGGTAAATAGGGTCAGACATGCTCAAATATGATTATTTTGATAATTTTCTCTTTTCGGTGTTGGAACATGTTTTTCAAGATAAAATATTTTCTTATAAGGAAAATCTTTACAATCCGATTCGTTTTTATAATATTCGATTTGTACAACAAATGCTTTAAAATATCTTTTATATAAAAGGTTTTGTATCACACCTTAAAGTTTTGGTTAAATTAGATATCTAAATTTTTTTCTGCAAAAAGAATTTAATTATTTACATGTAATGTAGAAAATAAAGTGTAGTGGAAAGGAAGAAGAATCTTTGTGAGGATTTGCATTTGTCACGTAGCTTCATGTGAATTTGGAAGCTGCATTACAAGGCAGCTAGCTTATCATCATCGCACCGTCTTTGTGAAATTATACCAACAAAACACATTCACGGGTTCTTCATTTAATAATACGTATCCTTCGCTGAAGCACACCTTGAGGTTGTAAATTGTAATGGAGTGAGTGGGTATTGAATTTTTTTCTTACACCTTTTGTGAGATATGTCGAAATTTCGAATCTTGTTTAATACACAACATGTATCCTGACAAAAAAAAAAAAAAAAACGACATGTATACGTAGTTAAGGTGAAAAAAAAGATCGAATGAAACCTCAATTATTTATTGAGAGAAGTAGAGAACCCTTATTTTAATAAGGGAACTTAGTAACCAATTTTGATTGCTTTCATCCAATTCTTTCTTCTCCTTCCTTTACCTCCATGTCTCAAAACTCAAATTATTCCTTCTTCTCCTTATTCCTTTAAATCAGATTGTGATGCGTTTGTTGAATATATAACAACGGAAACAAAATATAAATCGAATAAACTAGAAAATTACATGGTTTAAAAATTTCTACTCCACAAGCCGCACTAATATTATAATAATCTCTCACAATTATATTGTGTTAGGGTTTTACAATTACAGAAAATATTTATAATAGAAAAAATTGGGTCTATCTCAACATATACGCCAAAGCTGAAAATCACGCACTTAAAGGCCCTGAGCGTGCGGTTCAATGGTCCTAGGTACAAAATATAATGCTGGCTGATTTGCTCAAGGATCCTGAGTCTACGCTCAGGGGTCCTGAACAGTTAAGATTCCACATACTTAACAATTTCTCACTTGGAGTCTGACCACATCTTCGCTTCACTCTTGTAAGTTTAGTAATACCCAATACCTCAATCAATAATTCTAACTAGTGCAGCGCCTCCTCATCAATCAATTCTGAAGGCCAATTGAAGTTTGAAGCTATGCAAAGCTTCAACTTTTCATTAGTAACAACCTTAGTCAACATATCTATAGGATTCTTTAAACCAAGGATTTTCTTCAAGGACAAAATACCATTGGTAATCAACTCTCTTGTAAAGTGATATTTCGACTGAATATGCTTCGTCATAGCATGAAACACAAGATTCTTCGCAAGATGAATAACACTCTGAATGTCGCTATACAAAGCACTATCCACTTGTTTCTTACCCAATTCCTCAAGAAAAATTTTCAACCAAATCATCTCTTTGCTAGCTTTAGAGATAACCATATATTCTGCTTTCGTGGTTGAAAGAGCAACACTTTTTGAAGTCGAGATATCCAACTAAGTACCGTGCCACCCAAAGTGAAAATATGTCCCGTAATACTTTTTCTTGTATCCAAACATCCACCCAAATCTACATCAGAGAACTCTTCCAAGATAACATCTTTCTTGCTGAAACATAACGCAACCTTGGATGTGCTTTTCAAGTAGCGCAACAACCACTTGACTACTTCCTAATGCTCTTTTTTCTGGATTAGACATGAACCTACTAACAACTCACATTGCAAGCCTTGTACACACCACAGAATACATCAAACTGTCAACTGCAGATGCATACGAAACTTTACCTATATCTTTCTTGCCTTCATCCGTTTTAGGTGACCGCTTCGTTGTGAGATTAAAGTGAGTCGCCAACAGTGTACTTCTGGTCTTCGCATACTGGACACTGAATTTTTGCAACAATTTCTCAATATGCTTCTCTTGAGATAATTTCAAAGTGCCTTCATATTTATCCATTATGAGGCTCATGCCAAGTATCTGTTTTGCTGCACCTATATCCTTCATTTCAAACTCCTCAGACATTTATATTTTTAACCTGTTGATTTTCCTCATGTTTGATCCTGCCAACAAAATGTCATTAATATATAACAACAATATGATATAAGATGAATCAAACTGTTTAAAATAAGAACAATGATCCATAGCACTCCTAGTGTACCCATTTTTCATCATAAAGTTGTCAAACTTCAAGTACCATTGTCTCCGTACTTGTTTCAAACCATACAAGCTTTTTATAAGCTTGCAAAGAAGGTTTTTTTCCCAACTACCTGAAATTCCTCTATTTGTACAATGTAGATGTCTTCTTCAAGATCACCATGTAAGAACGCGGTCTTAATCTTGGCCTTGCTAAGTAGGTCTTAATTCCACATTAGCATGATATTGTCTGCTTTGGGTCGAGCCCACACGGATTTGTTATTGGACACATCCCAAAAGGCCTCATACTAATGAAGTTAACTAGTTGCTTATTAGCTAGCAATCTGCCTCTCCCACAAATGATGTGTGATAACTCCCAACAATCTCCCCCTTCACACATCGGGCTCGACACCTATCGAATCTGCCTCCTTTCCGTGTGACCTGGCTCCCCCTTGACCGATGCTGAAAATCCCCCTGGCTATTAGGCTCCCCTAGGCCCATACTGGAAAGTCTACCTGCTCCCCCTTAAGCCCAATCTGGGATAGCTCATCCACCTCTTCTTGGATCCATTCTGGAGCCCATTAAGATTATTATGGACCATTATAACCATAGATCTGATACCACTTATTGGGCTTGCTAAGCAGGCCTTAACTCCACATTAGTATGCTATTATCCACTTTAGGCCGAGCCCGCATGAATTTATTAGTGGGCACATCCTAAAAGGCCTCATACTAATAGAGTTAACTGGTTGCTTATTAACTAGTTCTCTGCTCCTCCCACAAATGATGTGGGGCAACTCCAAACACTTAATATCTAGTTGCTCTAGATGTAACTCTTATATAGCTACAATACTTAGCATAATTCTAATAGTAATCATCTTAACAACTGGAGAAAATATATTAGTATAGTCAATACCCTTTTTCCATCAATAACCCTTGACTAGTAACCTTGTCTTGTATCTTTTACTGCCATCATGTTATTTTTTGATTCGAAACACCCACTTATTCAGTAAAGCCTTCTTTCCTGCTGATAATTCTATTAAAGACCTAGTCTCATTCTTCTCAAGAGAACTCATCTCTTCTTCCATGGCTGATTTCCACTATACTGAATCATCCACCTGAACTGCCTCTGAATAACACTGAGGTTCTCCATCCTCGGTCAATAACATATAATATGCTGAAGGAGAAAATCTTTGTGGTGGCCTCATAATTCTGCTAGATCTTCTTATATCAGCCTATGGAGTAACTGGAACTGTGTCATCACCATTCCCCGAACTATTTCCTGCAAGATCTTCTTCAGTAATATCTTCAAGCAATGTATTCTCTTTCTCAGGTTGTTCTTTTATAAACTCAGAATCGATTGCAAGCTTATCCTTATACATTACATTTTCATTAATAGTAACATCTATACTTCTAACGGCCTTCTTTGTCAGTTCATCCCAAAAACGGTAACCCATATCATCTGAGCCATAACCAATGTAGATACACTTATTTGCTTTCGGATCAAGTTTATCCCAGTCAGAATCTTTAACACGCACATAAAAAACACAACCAAAAACTCGTAAGTGTGAAAGATTTACCTTCTTTTCTGCCACTCTTCTTCAGGAATCTTGAACCCCAAAGGAACTGAAGGTCCTCTATTTATGAGATACGCTGTTGTGCTAACTGCATCTGCCCAAAGAGTCTTTGGCAACCCTGTACGTAACCTCATAATCTTGGCCCTCTCATTCAAGATTTTATTCATGCGCTCTGCAACACCATTCTGTTACGGTGTCTCTCGAATAGTTTTGATCATTCTTGTTGGTCCCTGATGTGTAAAATAACTGCAAGCGCACAGTGGTTAATTGTAGCAAATACAGGTCGATCCACAGAGACTATGAATTTTCAAAACCCTAATAATTAAATCAGGCGAACTAGACAAATAGGTTTGAGATGAGTTTTAATTAACCTAATTAAACTAATTAACAAAGATTATCAAATAATATGGAAAACCTAAGAATCCGAATCCGTTAATCAATCACATATAATATCAACTCGCCCTAAATCAATCCTCTTTTCTTCAAAAATAAGATATATCAATCAACGAGACAAGCATATACTATGAAACTTGTTATCTAACAATAACCTATCAAAACTTCAAGGAGCAAGCATAGGCTATGAAAAACAAATCCGGTAACAATAATATATCAAAATCACTTTGTCAATTGAATAATTAAGCACCAAGAAAAATTATGAGAATCAATTAATAGGAACGAGAAGAAATCAAGGGGAATTAATTTAACTTCATCTTCATCTTAGGGCAAGAGAATTAGCTACTCATGATTATAAAAATAACGAAACAATTATAATAATACCAAGTAAACATGAATCAACGATTTTAACAAAACTAACTTTAATCTATATATGGTCAGAAACTTAATAAGCCTAATATTAATAACGTGAATGGCAAGTATTTATATAATAAATTAATAAATCTAGTTAACTAATGAAGCATGCATGTAATCAAATAGTAAGGTCGTAGCAGAAGATTTGAAACAAGTGAACGCACGAAAGAAGGAAAAGAAGAACTAAAAAATATTAATAATTCAGACGAGTATGTCGGATAAAAGCTACCAACGAAAGTAAAAAGCAAGAAAATAAAGAGCTATCAAATTCTAGGTGTCTCAAATTACAAGGGAGAAGGCCATATATATAGGGGAAAATATTGGGTTTGGCCCCTTTGATTACAATCCAATCTTGAATATAATTTCTTCAATTTCCTTTTCTTCTTCAATAAGTAATCGATTTTTCCTCCAATTTCCTTTTCTTCAAGTATTTTCCACCTCCTTTCCCTTTTTGCACCTTTTCCTGCTAGAAATCTGTTTTTATTTATTTTCCTACAAAACAAAATAAAACAATTTATTAATTAATAAAATTACGAAAACGGACATAAAATAGGTATTAAAAATATGATTAATTATGGACCTATCAAATGCCCCCATACCTATCTTTTGCTCGTCCTCGAGAAAAATATATAATAAAATACTATCTAATATATAATACCACTTCCGTAGGTGATCACGGTTGCATTTGGCATATGCAACAAGCCCTTTAAACCCCTAGGCAGCCCTAGTGGACGAGTGAGGTCTCGTGAGGGCCTATAGTGAATGTACCCACAAAATCCATCTAGCTCATGTAAAAGATTGGTCAATGCAACACCACACATACAAGTCATCTCATGCTACATCAACTTAAGAAATCAAAGTGAATTTGCAATGTCTTGGTGTGTAAGGTGCAAGTATTCACATAGTCTACTCAAAGAAATATGCAGCGGTCATTAGAAGTCCACGTCAAGTGTAAAAATAAGTTGGTAACCATGCTAAGCCCACAAGAGTACACCTTAAAGTCAAAACTTGGGATCTCATATGCACAAAACAAGCAATAACTCACCTTTCACTCACAAAAGAATATTCACTCAAGAACAAGGGTAAGTGTATCACTCAATTCCAACAAAATCATAAGCATGCTTGACATTTGGTATCAATCTAACTTTAACACAACATACATTAATGATGATAATCAAAAGGTCTTTTATTTGGGTTGTAACGGGGCTAAGGACAAGGTATGTCAAGTAAGGCCAAATAAGGTGAAGTGTCAAAAGCTAGTAGGAACCATAATAAATCATACACAACAACATACATCCTCCCCATACATGGATTTCTAATTTTCTTCCAACAAACTGCTTGACTAGTCGAATGAAGAAGGATCGCACAAAACACATAAACATAAGTATGCTCTCATATGATTTTTTTTTTTTTTCAATTTTTTTTCTCTTTTTTTTCTTTTTTTCTTTTTTTTTTCTGGAGAGCTAAGATAGATAATATAAATATATAAGAAACCACAATCCTTCTTCAAGAATTTATTGAATAACGACTGACAAGTAAGCAACAAAACCCAATATTTCCCAAAAAGTAATGAACAAAAGTAAACCCCATCTCACACACCTTATTACTCCCTCAACTTACTACTAGCCTTTGACAAATGGGATCAAATATACGTAAGGCTGCACAACAAAAAGGTCTAGGCAAGTAATGTGGTGTGTCACCGAAAAAATAGGATTAAGCTCAAAGGGGTAACTAATTGATCATATGTAAAGGGTGTGATAATTTGGATAATAATTGGTTATTCCTAAATGCCTTTATCATCTTATCATCAAATAATGTCATGCATTTCAAGAAAGGTCTCAAACAAGTGCTAGCAATGCAAACAACATGTGGACACTCAAGCAAACGAATATAAAATGCAAAAGATATGCATATAGGCTCAAAATCTCACTTGGTGGTAAAACATAATTAATCCCAAGCAAAAATCTCTTTAATGCACCTACTTGTACTCAAAGCATGGAAACCAAATCTTCTTGCACATATTCATGTCCTTTTAATTACTTACAACATTCAATAAGTCTACTAGTTTCAACTTGCTAGTGTATGTGTGTGCACAAGAACTTAGCTTATCACTTCTCAATCAAAAGCTTCAGAAACACAAGAGTACTATAGCATGTAAGGGTGCATCAAGCCAACTTATAACAAGTAATCATTTCACAAGGCTAGAATTATTTTTGTATTTTTTCATTTTTCATTTTTTTTTTGGGTTTTTTTTTTAAAATAATACTACTAAATCCCTCCCCCATACCTAAATCATGCATTGTCCTCAATGTATGCAAATGAGAGAAAAAGAAATGACAAAGTAAAAGGACAAAAATACCTGATAAGGGCAAGACGGAGGAATAGAACTAACTACTATATACAACAAGGTAACTTACTTGAGTCACGCATCAAGGAGGTGGATCACCTCCTCCTCATAATCAACTGGCAGTTCTAAAAATGGTTTAAGGCGTTGACCATTAACTTTAAATGTTTCACCAGTTTTAGGATTTTCAATTTCAATAGCACCATGAGGAAAAACAACTTTAACAACATATGGGCCCTCCCATCTAGATCTCAATTTGCCAGGAAATAAATGCAGCCTAGAGTTGTATAAAAGAACTTTTTGACCAGGAGAAAAAGATTTTCTCAAAATAGATTTATCATGCAAAATTTTAGTTCTTTCCTTATAAATCTTAGCATTTTCATAGGCATCATTCCTGATTTCTTCTAACTCAGACAGTTGTAACTTCCTATGACTACCAGCAGTGGGTAAATCAAAATTCAACTCTTTAATGGCCCAAAAAGCTCTATGTTCAAGTTCAACGGGAAGATGACATGCTTTACCAAACACAATCCTATAAGGAGACATGCCCAAAACAGTCTTAAAAGCAGTGCGATAAGCCCAAAGTGCATCTATCAACTTAACAGACCAATCTTTCCTATTTGAATTGACAGCTTTCTCTAGAATTTGTTTAATCTGCCTATTAGAGACCTCAACTTGACCACTAGTTTGAGGATGGTAAGGTGTGGCTATCTTATGAGTGATGGAATACTTCCTCAAAAGAGACTCAAACTGATGGTTTTTGAAATGCTTACCTTGGTCACTAATTATAGCTCTAGGCGTACCAAATCTAGAAAAGATATTCTCCTTTAAGAACTTAAGAACTACCTTGTTATCATTAGACTTAGTTGGTATGGCTTCGACCCATTTAGAGACATAATCAACCGCTAAGAGAATGTAGAGGTTACCAAAAGAGTTAGGAAAGGGACCCATAAAATCTATTCCCCAAACATCAAAGATCTCAATAACTAAGATTGGATTCATTGGCATCATGTTTCTTCTAGTGATCTTTCCTAAATGTTGACACCTACTACAAGCGGCACAAAATTCAGCAGAATCTTTAAACAGATTGGGCCAGTAGAAACCAGATTGAAGTATTTTAGCAGCAGTCTTTTTAGCACTAAAGTGACCTCCACAAGCCTGATCATGACAAAAGGAAAGTATACTTCTAAACTCATGGTTTGGAACACACCTCCTAATGATTTGGTCCGAACAATACTTAAAAAGATAGGGATCATCCCAAAAGAAGTATTTGACTTGTGAGAGAAATTTGGATTTATCTTGCTTAGACCAATGAGAAGGAATATCACCAGTGACAAGGTAGTTAACAATATCAGCAAACCAAGGAGTGGTAGATATGGAAAGAAGGTGCTCATCAGGAAAAGACTCATTCAAAGGCATATCAATGGTGGACTCCACTACTAGACGGGAAAGATGATCAGCAACAACATTTTCAGAACCCTTCTTATCCCTAATTTCTAGGTCAAACTCTTGGAGCAACAACACCCACCTAATTAATCGGGCTTTTGAGTCTTTCTTAGAGAAGAGATATCTAAGAGCAGAGTGGTCTGTGTAAAAAATGATTTTAGAACCTATAAGATACGACCTGAACTTTTCAAGAGCAAAAACAACAGCTAGAAGTTCTTTTTCAGTGGTGGAGTAGTTGAGTTGAGCATCATTTAGAGTCTTACTAGCATAGTATATGACATGAGGTATCTTATTAATTCTTTGTCCTAAAACTGCTCCTACAGCATAATCAGACGCGTCACACATAAGCTCAAAAGGTTGATTCCAATCAGGGGATTGAATGATAGGGGCTGAGGTCAACTCTTTCTTAAGATGATCAAATGATTGAAGACATTCATTAGAGAATTCAAATTTTATGTCCTTGGAAAGAAGATTGGTCAATGGTCTAGCCTTTTTGCTAAAATCTTTAATGAAACGCCTATAAAAACCAGCATGCCCTAAAAAGGAACGAATTTCTTTGATAGATTTTGGTGGAGGTAGATTAGCAATGAGATCAATTTTAGCTTTATCAACTTCAATTCCCTTTGACGAAATTTTATGACCAAGAACAATTCCTTCTTTAACCATGAAATGACACTTTTCCCAATTAAGAACAAGGTTTGTTTCTTTACATCGTTTTAAAACTAAGTCAAGATGATGAAGACACTGATGAAAAGAAGAACCAAAGATGGAAAAGTCATCTATAAAGATTTCTAGGAATTCTCCTACCATGTCAGAGAAAATGCTCATCATACATCTTTGAAAGGTGGCAGGGGCAGTGGTTAGACCAAAAGCTAAACGACGATAGGCAAAGGTTCCAAATGGACAAGTGAATGTGGTCTTTTCTTGATCCTCAGGAGCAATGGGAATTTGAAAATAACCAGAAAAACCATCTAGAAAGCAATAGTATGAGTGACCTGCTAACCTTTCTAAGATTTGATCAATAAAGGGTAGAGGAAAATGATCTTTTCTAGTGGCAGCATTTAGTTTCCTATAATCAATACACATTCTCCAACCAGATCGGACACGAGTGGGAACTAGTTCATCATCCTCATTGACAACTACAGTGATCCCTGACTTTTTAGGCACTACTTGAACAGGACTGACCCAAGAACTATCAGATATAGGATAGATGATTCCATTATCTAAACATTTAAGGATTTCCTTCCTAACAACTTCCTTAAGAGTCGGGTTTAACCTCCTTTGTGGCTCTCTAACTGGTTTAGCATCATCAACTAAGTGAATTCTATGTTGGACAATGGCAGGGCTAATTCCCTTGATATCGGATATGCTCCACCCAATGGCTTCCTTATTCTCTCTAAGTACAAGTAAGAGTTCTTCCTCTTGAGAAGGTGACAGATCAGATGCAATTATGACTGGGAAAGACTCAGAAGGGCCTAGAAACATATACTTAAGAGTTTCGGGAAGAGGTTTGAGTTCTAATTCTGGTGGGCCTGTCTCAACTGATTCATTAGCTTCATAAAGTGGCAATGGAGAAGGTTCTAACTCTTGGCTGGTACTAGGAATGGTGGACTCTAACATTTTATTGACCTCATTTTTATGACAAGTATCATCCCATTCTTGACCAAAGTAGTTTTGACAAAAGCTAAGCACATCATCAACATTCATGACTTCATTATCAACTAACTCATCAATCATGTTAATTTCTATGGGTTGGTCAAAATAGTCATTGGGTTGTTTTCCTACATTGAAAATGTTGAGATCAATTGTCATGTTTCCAAAAGTTAGCTTCATTAAACCATTCCTACAGTTAATTAAGGCATTAGATGTGGCAAGAAAAGGTCTTCCTAAAATTATGGGAATTTGATTTTTGAGATTTTTGACTGGTTCGGTTTCTAGAACAACAAAGTCGACGGGGAAGACAAAATCACCAACCTTAATCAACACATCTTCCACTATACCAGTAGGAGTTTTAACAGAACGATCAGCTAACTGAAGAGTGACACTAGTCTTCTTAAGTTCACCTAAACCCAAGGCTTGATAGACAGATAATGGAAGAAGATTCACACTAGCTCCTAGATCGAGTAAAGCTTTATCAATGAAAGTATCACCTATGACACAAGAGATGGTAGGACAACCAGGATCCTTATACTTCACAGGGATTTGATTTGACAAAATAGAACTAACATGAGATGTTAGGAAAGCTTTCTTAGGAACATGAGTGGTTCTTTTATGAGTACATAAATCTTTTAGACACTTAGCATAAGAGGGAACTTGTTGAATCGCATCTAAAAGAGGAATGTTAATCTTGACTTGCTTAAAGACTTCCAAAATCTTATCTAACTGAGCAGATTGTTTGTTTGAAGTAAGTCTTTGAGGAAATGGGGCTTTCGGCTTAAAGACTTTTTCATTAGACACATCAGAGTGGGGTTTCGAAGGTGGTTCATCGGATGGTGGTGACTCATCAACTTTATCTACTTCAGAACTCTCGGAATTTGAAGATTGCTTAAGACTAGGATTCAAGAGTAAAGGATTTGGTTCAGATGTTAGCTTATCTTCTTCTTGAGTATTGACACCAGCATGATTGTTGAATTGATTACCAGACCTTAGAGAGATAACAGAATTTACATTTTCATGAGACTTTTGATTTGGATGAAATTTAGGATTTGTCTCGGGTTGACTAGGAAATCGATTTTTCTCTCTCTCACTGATTGTGTTTGCCAATTGACTAACTTGGACCTCTAGCTTAGATATGGCTTGAGTGTTGGAATTTAGTAACTGCCTATCTTGGGTCATGGTTTGCATGAAAGATTGTTGAGATTGAGTTAAATTAGCTTGAGATTTCAATAACGCCTCAATACTCTTTTCTAAAGAATTGAATCTCTTATCAGATTCACTAAAACCAGGAGGATTCAAGGGGATTGAGTTTGGATAATGACCAAGATTTTGAGGAGGATATGAATTAGGATTTTGAGTTGGGTATGGACCAGGATTGGGCTTTTGAAAAGCAGGTTGAGGGCTTTGATTATACTGATTGTATTGACCTTGGTTCCATGAGAAATTTGGGTGACTCTTCCAACCAGGATTGTATGTGGGTGCATAAGGATCATTCCTAACTCTAGGTTGAAACATTGCATTGACTTGTTCAATTTCAGGGCAATTCTCTACCACATGATTAGGAGAACTACAGTTTGCACAGAGAGACATTTGAGAGGACGCATTGTTGGTTTCTAAGGCTTCTAAACGTCTAGTGAGTGTAGCTAACTTAGCTTCGGTTGCAATAGAATTACCAACTGTGTGTAAGCCCTTAGATGAGTTAGATTTTTCAGCTTCCTGATTAGGTTCCCTAGTTGACTCCCACAACATTGTTCTTTCAGCTAACTCCTCAAAAAATTGCCAAGCTTCATCTTCATCTTTGTCCATAAACTTACCATTACACATAGACTCTAACAAAGCAGTGGTTTGGCTATCTAAGGCTTCATAAAGAATTTTGCAAAGTCTCCATTTTTCTATACCATGTTGAGGACATTTAGACAACAACTTTTTAAATCTATCAAAATATTTCCAAAAAGACTCATTCCGATTTTGTTGAAATTGATTGATTTCATTCCTAAGTCTGTTTGCCTTATGGTTTGGAAAATATTTTTTTAGAAAGATAGCAACAAATCCCTCCCATGTGGAAATAGAATTAACGGGTAGACTATACAACCATTGTTTAGCATCTTCTTTCAAAGCAAAATTAATAAGCCTGAGCCTAATGGAATCCTCACTCAATTGTTGAAGTTTTTGTAATGCACACACTTCCTCAAACTCTCGAATGAAAAGATATGGATCCTCTCCCTCTACCCCAGCAAACCTAGGTAACATGCTAATGTTGTGATGTTTGATTTCAAAGTTATTCGCGGTTACTGCGGGTAAGACTATGCATGAGGGTTGAGCGGTACGAGCGGGGTAACAACGGTCTTTAAGTGAAACAGCCATGACTACGGGTTGAACTTCTAATTCTTTTGACTCAATTCTAGTGGGTGAAGAGAACTCAAGTTGCCTTACTACTTTAGGAGATGACAGATTGGTTTGTCTTACTAATCTAGATGTAGTGTCTCGAACCCAAGCACTTTGCATACAAGAGAAGTAAACAATTAGTCACGTAGCAGACAAGAACTATAAGTAAACCCCAAAAAAAAATGGAAAATTAAAAAGAAAAATCTATATTATCCTAAAAAAAATCTAGACCTTGCTCCTAACAATAAGATACTACTAAAAGTCACAACTCAAAAAGCACTCGTCCTGACTGGCCAGGCAGGTGCAAGCATTGCCAAGAGGCTAAACACCTTTCTAGACACCAATCCAAATTAGCCAGGTAAGCGTCACGCTTGCCTAGACACCAAACGAAAGAATACTTAGTGATTTGTTCCTCCTAGATTCTCTTCCTAATTGAGCGTGAGATCCTAGGGGCTAACGTCTACTTAGTTTTATTAAGGAAAGGGGAATGCAAGATGAAGGAATTAGTGATTTGTGGGCCAAGGAAAGGGTGATGAAATCCCCCACCTTATCTTGTAATTGGGTGGCACCCTTAAGATTGATTGAATGATGCAACACACAAAGAACAAGAAAGTAAACACTTATGGATGCACTACACTACGTGTTCTATTCTAAATTGTACGTACCTCTTTCCTCCAGCAATCACCACAATTTTATAAGATGGACAGCAATAAATACAATAAAGAAATCTAGATGATGTGATCCTGTGTGAGAGAATGAATGATGCAGCAAATTGGTTTAACAAACAATTAACTAACTAATATTTTTGGGTTTTTTGAATTTTTAATTTTTTTTTTGTTTTTTCAATAATGAGAAAGAAAGAAAAATAGAGAGAGGTGATACGGAATACCGAAAAGCGCTTCTAAAAATTTCAAAAGAGACAGCGAGGCCTTCTAGCGATCTTCTTGTCCAAGCTTTTCTCCGCTTCACAATTCCCTAAAAAAAACAAACAAAAGAAAACAAGAAACTAATCCGAAGAATTAATATCAAGGAGTGAAAATTACCAATAGTCCCCGGCAGCGGCGCCAAAAACTTGATGTGTAAAATAACTGCAAGCGCACAGTGGTTAATTGTAGCAAATACAGGTCGATCCACAGAGACTATGAATTTTCAAAACCCTAATAATTAAATCAGGCGAACTAGACAAATAGGTTTGAGATGAGTTTTAATTAACCTAATTAAACTAATTAACAAAGATTATCAAATAATATGGAAAACCTAAGAATCCGAATCCGTTAATCAATCACAAATAATATCAACTCGCCCTAAATCAATCCTCTTTTCTTCAAAAATAAGATATATCAATCAACGAGACAAGCATATACTATGAAACTTGTTATCTAACAATAACCTATCAAAACTTCAAGGAGCAAGCATAGGCTATGAAAAACAAATCCGGTAACAATAATATATCAAAATCACTTTGTCAATTGAATAATTAAGCACCAAGAAAAATTATGAGAATCAATTAATAGGAACGAGAAGAAATCAAGGGGAATTAATTTAACTTCATCTTCATCCTAGGGCAAGAGAATTAGCTACTCATGATTATAAAAATAACGAAACAATTATAATAATACCAAGTAAACATGAATCAACGATTTTAACAAAACTAACTTTAATCTATATATGGTCAGAAACTTAATAAGCCTAATATTAATAACGTGAATGGCAAGTATTTATATAATAAATTAATAAATCTAGTTAACTAATGAAGCATGCATGTAATCAAATAGTAAGGTCGTAGCAGAAGATTTGAAACAAGTGAACGCACGAAAGAAGGAAAAGAAGAACTAAAAAATATTAATAATTCAGACGAGTATGTCGGATAAAAGCTACCAACGAAAGTAAAAAGCAAGAAAATAAAGAGCTATCAAATTCTAGGTGTCTCAAATTACAAGGGAGAAGGCCATATATATAGGGGAAAATATTGGGTTTGGCCCCTTTGATTACAATCCAATCTTGAATATAATTTCTTCAATTTCCTTTTCTTCTTCAATAAGTAATCGATTTTTCCTCCAATTTCCTTTTCTTCAAGTATTTTCCACCTCCTTTCCCTTTTTGCACCTTTTCCTGCTAGAAATCTGTTTTTATTTATTTTCCTACAAAACAAAATAAAACAATTTATTAATTAATAAAATTACGAAAACGGACATAAAATAGGTATTAAAAATATGATTAATTATGGACCTATCAGTCCCTGTGGATCATAGTAATTTGTGTTTAACCCGTTTAATGATTACAAAGGGGATTTAGAAGATTTACCTTAATCGCTACGGCGCAAGCGATTCAAATCCACGATCTTCTATTGTATTCCCTTACTCCCTTGAACGAAGCGTGGCCTTCGATCCTCCAAAGTTTAGCCTCCAAGCTCTAGAATTCCGAACCATTATTTTTGGAGGCATAATGAGTATTTATAGGCTACAATAGGGATCTTGGAGTAAATTAGGTCGGGCCTTCTAATGATAACTTGGGTCAAGCCCACTATCATTAATATTAATTAATTCCACTAAATAATTAATATTACACCACCCACCTAATTCCGGTAATTTAATTAATTAAATCGGCTCCTTTATTATTTGCTTATTAAATTCTCCATGTTTAAAATATCGCATGTCCATTAATTAAATAAATTACTGATAATTCATTTAATTAATATCTTTTATCCTCGATCATCCACTAAACCTTTATTTAATTATGCCGGAATAAATCCACCTGCAGGGTTTCACATAATTAATTCTTTTTGAGCTTTCAAGGGGACATCATTAACCCGAATATTATCAGGACATGGATTCCTTCTATAAATAATATTCACCATGTATATAATTCCATCACCCAAAATATATTGATTTAATTCAAAAGAATTATTTCATATATAAATCAAAGCATGTAAATAATATACACGTGTCAATTACTATATTCGGATTAAAAACCTAAGCATTAATAATAACATAGAATCTTAGTTCACCTTCTTAATCAGTATAAGGGAACAATTCTAAATTTGATCCTGTTCAATATACACAAAGTATACTAGTATTATTTAATAGTCAATATAAACTAATCTAAATAATACTACAGCCATACCAGTGGATTGTCCAATACCACCTGTGCTGTGAACCTTATTATATTATATAAACCGTATTTAACAATCTAATATTTTGTATCCCATTTGATACTAGATTGTCCACAATATATAATATTAGACAGCATGTAAACATTTAAATGATTCTCAATAAAATAGGCCAGAGATAAATGTATATTTCAAATAGATATTTTCAATATACACCAACAATCTCCCACTTATACTTAAAATATTCTATGAGTACATCAGTGTTTATTTAATCCACTATTAACCAAAAAACTATGTGTTCATCCATCCGACTCCTATCGCTTCCACATGCCTGTCAAAAACCTTGGCTAGCAAGCTCTTTGTGAAAGGATCTGCCCAGTTGTCTTCTGATGATATGTGAGCCACAACTATATCTCCTCGTTTTATGATTCCTCGTATGAGATGATACTTACGTTCAATATGTTTAGCTGCTTTGTGATCTCGCGGTTCCTTCGAATTTGCCACAGCACTAGTGTTATCACAATACACTGTCAAGATCCTAGGAAAATTAGGTACCACATGCAAGTCCAAAAGGAAGTTCCTGAACCATACAACCTCCTCTGCAGCCACAGAGACCGCCACGTACTCGGCTTCCATGGTAGAGTCTGCAATGCATTTCTGCTTTACACTCCTCCATATAACGGCTCCACCTCCCAAAGTAAAAACATATCCCGAGGTTGATTTCCTTTTATCCCTATCTGATTGAAAATCTGAATCAGTATATCCCAAAGAAAATAGATATGAGGCCTTGTAAATTAACATATACTCCTTTGTCCTTCTCAGGTACTTGAGTATAGTTTTTACTGCACTCCAATGTTCCTGACATGGGTTCGACTGATATTTACTAACCATGCCCACAGCAAAGCAGATGTCAGGCCTCATACATAACATAGCATACATAAAGCTTCCACATGCCGAAGCATAAGGAACTGCTTTCACGCTCTCTATATCATTAGGTATCGAAGGACACTGCTCCTTGTATAGAGCAACTCCATGCTTAAAAGGTAGAAAATCTTTCTTAGAGTTCTGTATGTTAAAACGAGCTAATACTTCATCAATGTAGGGCTATTAAGATTAAGCCAACATCCTTTTCTTGCGATCCCTTATTACTTTGATCCCAAGGATGTATGTCGCTTCACCTAAGTCCTTCATTTCAAATTGTTTGAATAACCATGCCTTTACCGATGACAACATCTCAACATTGTTTCCAATTAATAAAATGTCATCTACATATAGTACTAGAAAAACCACTGCATTACGCTCACTTCTCTTATACACGCATGATTCGCTTGGACTTTGATCAAATCCATATGACTGGACTGCATGATCAAAACGAATATTCCAGTCCCTAGAAGCTTGTTTTAGTCCATAAATAGACCTCTAAGCTTACATACCAGATGCTCATGGCCTTCCTTAATGAATCCTTTTGGTTGATGCATATAGATGGTTTCCTCAAGACTTCAATTAAGGAAAGCTGTCTTGACATCCATTTGCCAAATCTCATAATCGAGATGAGCTGCCATAGATAAAAGAATCCGGATCAACTTAAGCATAACAACCGGCGAAAAGGTTTCCTCATAATCGATCCCTTCTTTCTGAGTATACCCTTTCGCAATAAGTCGCGCTTTCTAGGCTTTCACCTTTTTGTCAGATCCTCTTTTCTTCTTGTAGATCCACATACATCCAATGGGTTTTACACCTTTGGGTGGTTCCATGAGCTCCCAAACTTGATTGGAATACATAGATTCCATCTCAGATTCCATTGTCTTTTGCCATATATCTGCATCTTTATCTAGAATTGCCTCTTCGTATGTCCTGGGATCCTCATCATGTTCACCAGAGACCAAGTCCGAAGACTCTCCTAAAAACATGAATCTATCTGGTTTTTGAACAACCCTCCCACTACGACGAGGCACTGGTGCAATATTAGTGTTAAGTTATGCATTTTCTTGTGGTTGTTCTACTTGTACTATTGGCACTTGGGATTATCTGTCCCTCCCACTAATTCCTCTAAAATGATACTACTTGATGTGCCGAAAATATGACAATTAGAATCGCAAGCGCACGATCTCGTTTTAGTATTTTAAGATTCGATCCACAGGGAATAATTTTATTTCGCGATCCTTAATAATTAATTTAGGCAAATTAGAACAAGTGATTTTTGAAAATTTGATTTTATGCTATTTAATTACCCAAACTATTTTTTCTTAAAAGAAAATTAATTAATCTACTTAAACTAAAAACTGAAATTTTTTTCATTTTTTTTAATTATTATTTGATTTAAAATTACCTAAAGAAAATTTAAACAAAAATTTAAAAGAAAATCTAGCTTATTTAATTTAACTAATTAAAAATTAAAACAACAGAAAAGTTGAATTTTATTTTTCTATCTTAATTCCTAAAGAAAATTTAAACTAATTTAAACTTTAAAAAAATCCTAAATTCAAACTAAAACTAAACTTTATTCTAAAACTTCTTTTTATTGAATTAAAATTTTCAAGAAAATTAGAACTTTTTTTTTTCTAAAACTTTTTTTTTTAACGAATGAAACAAAAGTTTCCTTTAAATCATTTACAACTCAATAAAATTCAATTACAGTGTAAATCGATCGACCAAAATAAAACTAGCAACATAGTACCGAAACAGAGGCTAAAATCGAAACAACCATAGTACGACTCGACTTAAACAACAATTTCAAACAACTCAGACAGACTCGCTGACTCGACCACAGAATTCACAACCACGAATGCGGCATAATTCAGTAAACACGAATTCAGGCAACGAAACCAATCAGATTATGCACGCATTCTTATTCAGGGGACTCAACTAAAAATAAGAAAATCGAAAACGAACAAGAAACAAGAAAATCTGACCAAAACATAATCTAGAACAAGACAATAAGCTCCGCATACAAACAAAACGAAATACAATCACTGAAGCAAAAACCAATGATTCTACAGGTAGCTTAAATCGAGACTGAGACCCAGCCATTCGAATAAACAACAACCGAATGAAACACGACCCAGCTACGAAAATCCCAGTTCATAAACATAGCCGTGGAAACGAATGCAGACAATCGAAAAAACCAGAAAAACGCAGAACTAGACTCATCGATTGTCAACCCAGTCGGGAATACAACTCAGAAACGAAACTCGGAAACATTACAACTTAATTACAATGACACTAACTCGAAGAAATCGGCGAACACGCACAAGAATTCGACAAAAACAATTCAATGATTCTGTTTACCGAATCAAAGTCACAGTAAAACCTCAACATAAATTATCAATAAAACCTTAGTATTAAAGAAACCCAGAAAACCAAACAGATATTAAAACTTCTTGATTCAGTAAAACTCGAAAATGTAGACACACAATAACGAAATAGGATAGCAACGGTGAACACATAATCATCAAAACAAGACCCAGTACTCAGCATCAAAATAGAAGAAACACAGCAGCGACGAAGAACAACCCAGAACAACTACAATCGAACTAAAAAAACGATGAGAGTAGGGGGATGGGAGACAGGTACGAGCAAGAAGAAATAAACGAGGGGGGGTTTGTTTTGTGTGAGATTCGTAGAAGAAATACGAGAGGAGGCGAATTCGCAATTAAAGAAGAAGAAAAATGTTGGGTTTATTCGAAAGATGAAGAAGAAGGCTGTTTGGGCGAATTAAAGAGAGGAACACAGGGGAAGAACAAGTTCGAGGCTGGACTGTTTGTTCGAAGGAGGAGATCAACAAAAAAAAACAAAGATGAAAGAAAAAATGGGTTTGATGAAGGAGATGTGTGCTCGGAGGGGGGAAGATGGTTTTTTTGTGAACTTGCAGTGAGGAAAAGAGAGAGTATGGAAGAAAAAAAATTAAGGAAGTGAATCTGGGTTTGTTCGGATAAAACTAAAAACAGGGGAAACAAGATTAAGCTTCGAATTATATCTAAAATGGCAGTAAATAAAAAGCGATAAAACTATATAATAATATTATTATTTTTTTATAATTATATTAACAAATAAGGTATAAATATTAAATCTACAAATTAAAATTTAGAAAACCACAATAAAATTGAAATTTAAAGGGGCGTAATTAATATTAAAACGAAAATTAAAATTACGAAAACAAATTCTTTAAATCGATACTTTCAATCCCGTGTGGTTAGCGTTGCTACTTTATCCACCCGAGAATTTACGAAAATAACGAAATAAAGAACAAGGGAAATAAAATGAAAGAGGGATGCAAGAATTAAAATGAAACTTGAAATTGCATAAAAATAAAGAGTGTTTACAAGAAATATAGAAAATTACAACTAAAATTTTTGGAGATGAACTAATACAACATAATTCTAGTATGTAAGGTAATGGTGTGTCTACAAGTGAAGAAATGAAGCCTATTTATAGGAAAATTTTAGGGTTTTAGGTAGGTGTGGGTAAATCCTAGCCATTGATTTGGTTTAGTGTTGGCTAAATCTTGGCCGTCCATTTTGTTTGGCTACAAAAATGCACCACCCTTCCTAACTTTTCATTTTCTTCTTGTTTTGGTCCTTCTTCTTCTTCTTCTTCTTCTTCTTTTTCTCTTCCTTGACCTTTATTTTCTTTATTTTGCAATTTCTTCATTTTTTCTTGAATTTCCTGAAATAAAACAAAATAATTTATTAAAATATGAATTCAAGCAATAAATAGGCAATAAAAATATGCAAAAATATGCAGTTATCAAATGCCCCCATACCTATCTTTTGCTCGTCCTCGAGTAAAACACAAAGAAAAATGCAGAATGAAAAACCTATACTCACTGTCGTAGGAATCACGGGTAATTTTAGGTTTACCAACCCGTTAAACCTATAGACGATCTCTACAGGAGGAGTGTTGTCTCCTAAGGGTTTACAGAAGATATACCCAAAAAATCTTTGAGATAAATCAGCAAGTATCCAACTTTCCTCTTTTACTCTAGCTTTCATTGGTGTCAACAAAACAATTTTGTAGGAAAATACATGCCTTAAAGATTATTCTAATAATAGCGAAGTTATAGGTTCCCACAATCCACATGATTAGACTAAAAATTTACAAAAAATTTCAAGGTGTGTAGTGAATTTAAGGCCCTTGATGGATAAGGTGCATACGAACATTTTCTCTTTTTCAACCAATATTGAACTGACCCAATCCCTATCAAAACAAGTATCTAGCCAAACTTCACGTTCTTAGCAGTTAGACCGACTGTGCAATGGTTGAGGTCCCAAAAGACTTTTGCATCAATACCCATTTAGCGAGTTTTAGGTCAACAATCCCAGATCACAAGGGACCTTAGGTTGCTAGGCACAAAGTCCCCTCGGACTTACTTACTCGGGTTATCAATGAGCCCAACCTAGCCGATTTCCCTACTAAGAATTTATTACAAAATTACACTAGCACTCTACAAACATTTATTGACTCTTTTTTTTTTTACACTATAGGAACCAAATTTCGCAAAGGTTTGATTCGACATTGTTCTAACATGTGGGTTCTCTCTCAGGTATCGAATAACATTCCTATACAATTTTCCATCACGAGTCTTGTGCAAATGTGCCGTCTTGGTCTTTTAAGCAAAAATTTGTTCGACACAAGTTTCATGAGGAAAACCTTACCTGACTACGTTCAAATTATCTAAAGGCATTATACATATAATTTTCGAAAAATAGTCAACACCAACTAGTTCTAGAATTTAAAGAGTGGGAAGGACAACTAAGCTAAAATATCTCTATTTCTGGATTTTTAAAAATTTTAATTTTTTTGGATTTTTCATTTTTATGTATTTACGCTAAAACCCTCCCCCATACCTAAATCATGCATTGTCCTCAATGTATGCAAAATGAACGAGGATAAAAGAGAGAGGAGGAAATACCTGATAAGGGATGACGGAGAATGACAAACTTCAAAAAAAACTAGAAAGAAAACAACTCTTACACACACACAAATCCTCCCCCATACCTGAATTTCACGAGGGGAGGTAAAAGAAGAAAAACCGACTTAGCCGATGCCGGTGGGAAATTTTGGGTGAAGCTGTGAGAAAAGATCAAGACATACTTGAAAATTTTGATTAGAACAGCCTTTCTCAATTAACGCGGGATCATGCAACCTATTAGTACAAGCATCACTAGTGTTTATCCTAAACCAACTTAAGGCTTCTTCATTTTGTTTAAGCAGATTAGAGACAATGAAGGTTGGGTCATGGATGGAATCACTAGGAATGACATAAGATGAGAGTTCGTTTTCTCCTAAAGGCTGTTGATCAAACTCGGGATGATAAACAATCAAGTCAAATGCAGGTGGATGTGGTGCAACGGGACTCTCAATGACAGGCTCACTACTAACAATCTCGGGTGGGGTCTCCCACGGAGAACAAATCGCATCCAACTCGCTCAACATCTCTTCCGAGGTCATAACCCTTAACGAATCAGCGTACTCTCGATTAGGCTCGTAGTTGACTTTGAACTCCTCGTTGAGAAGAGACTCAATCTCACTATCCTCAAAACTAGACCATGTGGCAAACTTGTTGACCACGTTAACCCCTATTGATGATTCATAAAGCTCATTGGGTTCTTTCCCTACATTGAAAATATTAAGGTCAATGGTCATGTTACCGAAAGTGAGTTTCATCGAACCGTTCCTACAATTGATCAAGGCATTGGTTGTAGCAAGAAAAAGTCTTCCTAAGATGACAGGAATTTGGTTCTTGGGATTCATGACGGGTTGAGTCTCGAGGACAACAAAGTCAACCGGAAAGATAAAATTGCCAATTTTAATCAAGACATCTTCAATTAAACCCTTGGGCATTTTTATAGATTGATCGGCAAGTTGGAGTGTCATATTGGTCTTTTTGAGCTCGCCTAAACCTAGGGCTTGATAGACCGAAAATGGGAGGAGATTCACACTAGCGCCTAAGTCAAGTAAAGCCTTGTCCACGAAAGTATTACCTATGACACATGAAATAGTTGGACAACCGGGGTCCTTGTATTTCACGGGAATTTGGTTAGAAAGAATTGAGCTCACTTGGGACGTCAAGAAGGCTTTCTTAGGGACTTGGGTGGTTCCTTTATGAGTACACAACTCTTTAAGACATTTTGCATAGGAAGGAACTTGTTGAATCACGTCTAGAAGAGGAATGTTTATCTTGACTTGTTTGAATATTTCTAGAATTTGCTCCATTTGGGCCGTTTGTTTAGGAGAGACGAGGCGTTGTGGGTAAGGAACCTTCGGTTTAAAGATTCGTTCTTCTGGAACAGGTTCCGCGGTTGTTCAACTCGAAGAAGACGACTGACTAGAAAGAGGTGAAGAGACAGGAATCGGAGTTTGATCAGAAGGATCGGGAATAGGTGTCGGTGCAACGTTTGATTCTTCTTGTTCCTCTTCGGGGGACTCGACACCTATGTGATTATCAACTTGGTTTTCCGATCTTAAAGAGATGATGGCATTCAAATTCTCGTGAGGTCCTTGATTGATAAAGAATTTAGGGTTGACCTCAGGTTGACTCGGGAACTTATTCTTCTCTCGCTCATACAAGGCGTTGGCTAATTGGCTCACTTGCACCTCTAACTTAGATATGGCTTGACTACTAGCATTCAAAATCTGCCTATCTTGAGTCATGGTTTGCATGAAGGTTTGTTGAGATTGAACCATATTAGTGGTGGATTTAAGAAGCGCATCAAGACTCTTTTCCAACGAATTAATTCTCTTATCCGACTCTTGAAAACCAGGTGGGTGGGCGGGAACTTGAGTTGGTTGAATCGGATAAGGACCATGATTTTGAGGCGGGAAAGAGTTTTGATTTGGCCTTTGAAAATGAGGTTGATAAGGTGGAGCTTGAGATTGTTGATTTGGGCCTTGAAAAGAGGGTGTCGGAGATTGGTAGTTTTGGCCTTGGTTCCACGAGAAATTCGGGTGGTTCTTCCACCCATGATTGAAAGTAGGAGAGAAAGGGTCATTTCTTTGAAATATGGCATTGACTTGTTGAAAATCTTGGGAACTTTGCATCCCTTGATTTGGGTACGTAGACATGTGTGAGGGACCACTATGCGTTTCTAGAGCTTCGAGTCGTCTAGTAAGGGTGGCTAACTTGGAATCGGTTGCGATGTTGCTTCCAATTGAATGCAAACCCCTAGAAGATGAACTAGACGATTCGGTAGTCTTATTTGGTTCCCTAGTGGACTCCCACAACATTGTCTTTTCGGCTAATTCCTCGAAAAATTCCCACCCTTCGTCCTCGTCTTTCTCCATGAATTTCCCTTGGCACATAGATTCCAACAATGCAGTTGTTGAACCATCTAAGGCCTCATACACAATCTTACAGAGCCTCCATTTTTCGATTCCGTGATGGGGACATTGAGATAAAAGATTTTTAAAGCGGTCAAGACACGTCCAAAATGGTTCATTGTGTTTTTGACGAAATTGATTAATCTCATTCGTGAATTTCGTAGTCTTGTGGTTTGGAAAGAATTTTTTAAGAAAGATGACTACGAAACCCTCCTACGTGGAAATTGAATTAACGGGAAGACTATACAACCATTTCTTAGCATTTTCTTTCAAAGCGAAGTTGATAAGTCTAAGCCTAATGGAGTCCTCGGAAAGTTGTTGGAGTTTTTGCAATGCGCAAACCTCCTCGAATTCATGAAGGAAAAGATACGGATCCTCACCCTCACTCCCGGTAAATTTAGGTAACATGCTAATAAAGTGGGATTTAATCTCAAAATTATTACCAGTAACCGGTGGAAGAGTGATACACGAGGGTTGCGCGGAGCGGGTGGGATAACAACGGTCCTTAAGAGATATGGCCATGGTTACTACTGGTTCGGAATTATCTAAAGACTCGGAATCGGGTGATGAAGAAATCTCGAATGATCTCACTAGTCTAGAAGAATTATCCCTAATCCAAGTAGTTCGCATAAACCACGAAAGGAAAACACGTAGCAGATAAGTGCGATGAATTAAAACACACAAAAGAAAGGGAGTAAAATCAAAAGAAAAATTCTAAACCTAAGGTTCCTTAAATAAAATAACTAGACATTGCTCATAACGTTAAGACACACTAAAAATTCCGTAAATTAAGAATTATTCAGACCGATTCGGCCAGATTAGAGCAAGCATTGCCAAGAGGCCAAACTCGTCACTTAGACACCGAATCTTAACAGCCAGGCGGACCTTAGACACTGAAGGTCGTGAATAAGTCTTAATTACGTTTATTTTTAGGCACCTTTCTAATTGAACGTGAAATCCTAGGGGCAAACGTCTAATTAATGCAACAAACAACGATATATATACAAAACTATAAACAATTATGGATGCTTACACTACGTGTTTTAACTAAAAGAAAGAAGAAATTTAACGTACCTTTGGGTCCTCCAGCAATCACCACAATTTATAAGGTACGAAAAATTAAAAACAAGAAAATAAAAATCTAAATGATGTGCCCTAAGTGATTAAATGCATGATGCAACAATTATGTATTTACTAGATAATTTTTTTTGATTTTTGATTTTTTGATTTTTTGTGATTTTCTAAAATAAAAAGATGAAAAGAGGGAGATACGGGTTACCGAAGCATGCTTCCAGAAATTCCAATTTTTCCACGCTCCGAGAGAAGAGTCCCGAAATTTCACACTTTCCTAAAAAAACGAAATAAAATAAAAAATTAAGGCAAGAAATAAAACTAATCCGAAAAATTAAATATTAAGGCGTGAAAATAATTAGCTTCCCCGGCAGCGGCGCCAAAAACTTGATGTGCCGAAAATATGACAATTAGAATCGCAAGCGCACGATCTCGTTTTAGTATTTTAAGATTCGATCCACAGGGAATAATTTTATTTCGCGATCCTTAATAATTAATTTAGGCGAATTAGAACAAGTGATTTTTGAAAATTTGATTTTATGCTATTTAATTACCCAAACTATTTTTTCTTAAAAGAAAATTAATTAATCTACTTAAACTAAAAACTGAATTTTTTTTCATTTTTTTTATAATTATTATTTGATTTAAAATTACCTAAAGAAAATTTAAACAAAAATTTAAAAGAAAATCTAGCTTATTTAATTTAACTAATTAAAAATTAAAACAACAGAAAAGTTGAATTTTATTTTTCTATCTTAATTCCTAAAGAAAATTTAAACTAATTTAAACTAAAAAAAAATCCTAAATTCAAACTAAAACTAAACTTTATTCTAAAACTTCTTTTTATTGAATTAAAATTTTCAAGAAAATTAGAACTTTTTTTTTTCTAAAACTTTTTTTTTTAACGAAAGAAACAAAAGTTTCCTTTAAATCATTTACAACTCAATAAAATTCAATTACACTGTAAATCGATCGACCAAAATAAAACTAGCAACATAGTACCGAAACAGAGGCTAAAATCGAAACAACCGTAGTATGACTCGACTTAAACAACAATTTCAAACAACTCAGACAGACTCGCTGACTCGACCATAGAATTCACAACCACGAATGCGGCATAATTCAGTAAACAAGAATTCAGGCAACGAAACCAATCAGATTATGCAGGCATTCTTATTCAGGGGACTCAACTAAAAATAAGAAAATCGAAAACGAACAAAAACAAGAAAATCTGACCAAAACAGAATCTAGAACAAGACAATAAGCTCAGCATACAAACAAAACGAAATACAATCGCTGAAGCAAAAACCAATGATTCTACAGGTAGCTTAAATCGAGACTGAGACCCAGCCATTCGAACAAACAACAACCGAATGAAACACGACCCAACTACGAAAATCCCAGTTCATAAACATAGCCGTGGAAACGAATGTAGACAATCGAAAAAACCAGAAAAACGCAGAACTAGACTCATCGATTGTCAACCCAGTCGGGAATACAACTCAGAAACGAAACTCGGAAACATTACAACTTAATTACAATGACACTAACTCGAAGAAATCGGCGAACACGCACAAGAATTCGATAAAAACAATTCAGTGATTCTGTTTACCGAATTAAAGTCACAGTAAAACCTCAACATAAATTATCAATAAAACCTTAGTATTAAAGAAACCCAGAAAACCAAACAGATATTAAAACTTCTTGATTCAGTAAAACTCGAAAATGCAGACACACAATAACGAAACAGGATAGCAACGGTGAACACATAATCATCAAAACAAGACCCGGTACTCAGCATCAAAACAGACGAAACACAGCAGCGACGAAGAACAACCCGGAACAACTACAATCGAACTAAAAAAAAAACGATGAGAGTAGGGGGATGGGAGACAGGTACGAGCAAGAAGAAATAAACGGGGGGGGGTTGTTTTGTGTGAGATTCGTAGAAGAAATACGAGAGGAGGCAAATTCGCAATTAAAGAAGAAGAAAAATGTTGGGTTTACTCGAAAGATGAAGAAGAAGGCTGTTTGGGCGAATTAAAGAGAGGAACACAGGGGAAGAACAAGTTCGAGGCTAGACTGTTTGTTCGAAGGAGCAGATCAACAAAAAAACAAAGATGAAAGAAAAAATGGGTTTGATGAAGGAGATGTGTGCTCGGAGGGGGGAAGATGGTTTTTTTGTGAACTTGCAGTGAGGAAAAGAGAGAGTAGGGAAGAAAAAAAAATAAGGAAGTGAATCTGGGTTTGTTCGGATAAAACTAAAAACAGGGGAAACAAGATTAAGCTTCGAATTATATCTAAAATGGCAGTAAATAAAAAGCGATAAAACTATATAATATTATTTTTTTATAATTATATTAACAAATAAGGTATAAATATTAAATCTACAAATTAAAATTTAGAAAACCACAATAAAATTGAAATTTAAAGGGGCGTAATTAATATTAAAACGAAAATTAAAATTACGAAAACAAATTCTTTAAATCGATACTTTCAATCCCGTGTGGTTAGCGTTGCTACTTTATCCACCCGAGAATTTACGAAAATAACGAAATAAAGAACAAGGGAAATAAAATGAAAGAGGGATGCAAGAATTAAAATGAAACTTGAAATTGCATAAAAATAAAGAGTGTTTACAAGAAATATAGAAAATTACAACTAAAATTTTTGGAGATGAACTAATACAACATAATTCTAGTATGTAAGGTAATGGTGTGTCTACAAGTGAAGAAATGAAGCCTATTTATAGGAAAATTTTAGGGTTTTAGGTAGGTGTGGGTAAATCCTAGCCATTGATTTGGTTTAGTGTTGGCTAAATCTTGGACGTCCATTTTGTTTGGCTACAAAAATGCACCACCCTTCCTAGCTTTTCATTTTCTTCTTGTTTTGGTCCTTCTTCTTCTTCTTCTTCTTCTTCTTCTTTTTCTCTTCCTTGACCTTTATTTTCTTTATTTTGCAATTTCTTCATTTTTTCTTGAATTTCCTGAAATAAAACAAAATAATTTATTAAAATATGAATTCAAGCAATAAATAGGCAATAAAAATATGCAAAAATATGCACTTATCACTACTGATGGGTTTGTGGTTCATTATATAGTCTTGCTCTAAAAATCTAGCATTGGTGCTAACAATGATATCTTGATCCCTATGACTATAAAATGAATAACCTTTCGTTCCCATGGGATAGCCTACAAACAACCTTACTTCTGTATGAGATTCTAACTTGGTCGCGTTCTTGTTCAGCATATGTGCTGGACAACCCCAAATCCGAATATGTCTTAGACTTGGTTTGCTACCAGTCCACAATTCTATTGGAGTCTTGGGAAAAAACTTAGAAGGTACCAAGTTTATAGGGTAAGCCGCTATTTCTATAGCATATCCCCAAAACGACTTGGGTAAATCTGAATAACTCATCATCGATCTAACACTCTATAAAAGAGTCCGATTCCTTCTTTCTTCTACACCATTCTGCTGAGGTGTGCCAGGTGCAGACAACTGGGATGTACCCATTTTCTGATAAATATTGCCTAAATTCTTCAAGCAAGTATTCGCCACCATGATCTAATCGTAGTGACTTGATACATTTTCCAAGATGTCGCTTCTCCGCACTTGCTTTGTACTCTTTGAATTTTTCAAAGCACTCAGACTTACGACACAACAAATAAATGTACCCATATCTAGAATAATCGTTAATGAAAGTGAAAAAATACTCATAACCTCCTTTTGCTTGGATACTCATAGGCCCACATAAATCAGTATGAAACAATTCTAATACTTCTTTGGCTCTATTCCCCTTTCCTTTAAATGGTTTATTAGTCCTCTTACCTTCCAAGCAGGATTCACAAACCGGAAATGGCTCCACTGCCAACGAGCCTAATGGCCCATCTACTACCAGTCTTTGAATCCTCCTCAAGTTAATATGACCTAATCTTAAGTGCCAAAGATATGTTTGGTTCAATTTAGAAGGTTTCTTCCTTTTATTGAGCTAGAAAGAATGTTATTAGTTTCCTTTTGTTGCAGCACTGGTTGGACACGATTAATAATATATAAATTGTCTTGCAATGTACCAGAACATATAACTCGTTTATTCATCATAATAGAAACATTACGATCCAAACAAACATTATAACCATCCATAGCAAGTTTAGAAACTGAAATCAAATTTCTTCTAAATGAAGGTAAATAAAGACAATTGTTCAAAACCGAAATCCTATCATCTTCAAAAGATAAAGTAATTATTCCAACTGCAACTACTGCTACTTTCGTAGCATCTCCCATGAACACATATATCTTGCCATCTCTAAGCATTCTGGTTTGCTGGAACCCCTGCATAGAGTTACAAACATGGTCAGTGGCTCCTGTATCTACACACCAAGTGCTCGTAGATATAGCCGCTATATATGTTTCTGTAACTAGAGAAAGAGACATACCAGTATTGTTTGTCTTCTTAGGAAGAGGACAATCCTGTTTCCAGTGACCTGACTGCTTGCACCTGAAGCACTTGCCCTTAGGCTTTTTCACAGCACCTTGAACTCCCACTGCATTAGCAACCTTTCCAGCTTTCTGTGTCTGAACTTTTTTCTTCTTCTTGCCTTTCGGCTTAGAGGAAGAATCTTTCTCAGCCACATTCACTTGAACATTCTATTTAAAGAGTCCTTCAGCTGCCTGAAGTTCTGTCAGAAGTTCCGCGAGACTATACATCCTTTTGTTCATGGTGTAATTCAAGCGGAACTGCTCAAAACTTTTGGGCAAACTCATAAGGATGATATCGATCTCGGTTTCCCCATCAATATCAGCACCAAGGATCTCCATCTCATTCAGATGAGACATCATCCTGAGAACATGATCCCTTACAGGTGTTCCTTCAGCCATCTGAGTGTTCATTAAAGCCTTCATTGCTACTTGCCTAGCAGCCTTATTCTGTTCCCCAAAAATTTCCTTGAGATTAAAGAGCATATCTGAAGCAGTGGCCATAGCCTGATGCTGATGCTGCAAAACACCCGACATTACTGCCAGAATGTAACATCATGACATCTCATCAGCCTTAACCCACCGCTTATAATACTCCTTCTCACTTTCAGGAGCGTCTTCAGCAGGCTGATCTGGCTTGGGTTCATAAGTGCAAAATTTGTACTCCTCAGCTGTTAACACTATGTCCAAATTACGTTTCCATTCAATATAGTTTGGTCCAGTAAGTTTGTTATCCTTAAGTATGGTGAATAGTGGATTAAAGCCCATAATGATCTAATCCTGAGAATCATACATGTAACACATAATCAAAGAGTTGCACAAATCTTAAAACCTATTGGTTTCCTCTAATAATTAATTAAAATTAATGCACTAATATTTAAACACCATAAGTATCTGGTACGCCACGATGGGTGACATATATACCACTTAAATTCGTTTAAATATTACTTCGATCCTATTACTAAATAATACGCCACGTTAGGGTGGACTATATATTATTTTTCATAGCTAAGTGTATACCATTATCAAATCTTAAATTAAAAGACCGGATGCCACCATTAAATATTTCAAATCAATAATCGATAATAGGATAATTCCCAGATCGGGGGGAGCATTGTCAAGAGGCGTCACTTAAGACCCCTTTCTAGACAGAATCATCCTTTCTCTCAATATCGAAAATCTATATTCAATCATTTGTACCCTTTTAATTAATCGAATTCTATGAAACTTGGTACGCCACGTTGGGTGGCATGTATACTTTTCAATATTTGTAATTAATTTAAGAATTTTGTTATAGTAATTTCCACAACCTTTTAATAATACCGTAAATAGTACGCCACGTTAGGTGATCATATATACCATCTACATTATTTAAAAGGTTATATTACATAAAAAATAATGGAGACCGTGGGATTTAATACCAAATTAATTCCCTCACCCACTTAGAAATTTTATTAAAAAAATGAGGAATTTTAAAAATTAAATGGGACCTATGTCGTTACAATTATGTCTAGCATGCATTCAAAATATACACATAATTTAACAACATAAAACATTTAATTAAAGTAATAAATAAAAAATCTATGTCCATGTCGTCCTAATTATGTTAAACATGCAATCATAAATTACACACATAATTAACAACAAACATAATAATTTATTTAAAGCTGTTGAGTATTGAACACACAAAAGAATACAGAGGGGGGCTGAATGGATTCTTGAACTTTTCTTGTTCTTGAACCTGGTTGATGTATGTAGCAAGATATGTGTTATGTGTGTGCAGAAATATAGGTGCGGATAATGAACAACACAAGGCACGATATCACTTTAATCTAATATTTTATTAGATAAATATTTGCTATAACCTGTGAATACAGATGGTAGTATTCTCAGCTTCGTTTTTCTCAGAGAGATGTATATCTTGAATGTGTATGTGAAAAACTTAACTGCTAGAGAAGTGAGGCTGTATTCTTATAGAACATGAATACAGCCTACTTACTACAAATAAGGTAGCTAAACAAATTTACTTTCTAGTGTGTTTATCCTTTTTGAGTAAGCATCCAAACGGCTACAGATTTGATTTCTTGAGGTTCTGTTCAGATCCACTTCTTTAGCTCTTTGTCTCTTGTACATCTCTCTAAGTTTCCTTGTAGGCTTTCCAAAGTACTTTACAGTTTGTGGTCCATAAAGTGCTTTAACTTGTTGCAGGTTTCTGACTTGTACAATTTCTTCAGTAGTTTGTCTCCAAGAATGTATTCGAGAAGTGGCTAAGTGATTGGTTCGAGAACTAGGATTAGATAACTCCGAATTCTCGAATATTGCAAAGTTGACATATCGAATCACTTCTCGAATAGCTCTTTTCTTCAGGAATCCTTGAGTTTTCGAATAGAGCATTTAACTTATCGTATCCCTGAGATATCGAATAGATTTTTAAGTCTTTGAGATATCGAATGAACCTTGACTTGTTGACTCCTAGAGAACTCGAATGATGCTTTGACTTGTTGTCTTTCTGAGTTCTCGAATAGAGTAGTAGACATATCGAATCTCTGAGATATCTAACAGTACATTCAGAGATATCGAATAATGTCTTTTGAGATATCGAATCCCTGACTTCTCGAAGGCTAGACTTCTCGAATATAACAAACATACTTCTCGAATTGGTACTTAGGCAAATTCTTCATTTCTTCAAATCCCAACTGTGATTATTTGAAAGTCTCTATCTCTAAGCTTGAGGCATGATCCTTGGATCTTCTTCCAAGCATTATTCTTTAACTTTTAAGTACAGTCTCACAGTTACAATTTGATGCCAATTACAAGTACTAAACAAATAGAAACTATACAACTAGAGGTTCCCTCAGTTAAGAGGTCATGTAGGTAATGCATAACATTACATACACTTAGGCTTGTTATTATATGAGTACAGGCATGTCTCTGTGACTAACAATCTCCTCCAAATTGTGAGTAAGACCCTTAGTCACAATTTCATGTCTGATAACAAGCCTAACATACATAAAGATAGAACTTTGACAGTACATGTATGAAATTTGATTAAGAACATGAATAGAACTACAAGGTGAGTAATCTTACACAATCTGGTGAAATACTAGCCATTTTCATTTGATTCCTTCTCCATAGCTCTGGCTTGTAGATCATCATATGCCTTTTGTTTTCTTTCTTTTTCCTTCCTTGCATTCTCATCCATAGATCTTATGATTTCTGCCATAGCATCCAATTCTTCAAGCAGAATAGAGTTCTTGAAATCTTCAAGTACTGGTTTCAGAATGTTAGCAGGATAGTGATTGAGTAGGTTCATTCTTATATTGACATTATCTCCATTTCTTCTCCTATACTTCACCATATAGGGATTGAGTTGAACTCTACACAATCCCTTAACCCTTAGCTTTTCTTCTTCAACTTCCAGTCTATCAATTTCCTTCTCCTTTTCTAGCCATTTCTCAAGGCACCCTTTTCTGATTTTCTCTGCATGATCTCTCTTCATCTTTACAAAATCAGCTAACTCCAGCTTCCATACCCTTTCCACTTTGTCATTAGCATCCAACAGTGCAATAATTCTTTCTATGTCATACAACTTGCCCCAATTTTGACACTGCCCTTGTTTGAATTTCTTCTCCCTTCCATCAGTATATTTGATCTCAAGACAGTCATTCACAATGGCAATATCGTAGATTCTTTGAGCTCTTAGGAATTGTAGTTGGTCTTCATCAAAGTCTTCATCTAGTGGTTGGAGTTTCAGTCCTGGATAGATCGTTAGGGCCCTTGACTTGGGTAACTTCACTCTTCTTGCAGCATGCTTGAATTTAACCTTTTTCACTCCAATGCTTGGCAGAAACTTATGACCTTTGCTTGTAGACCACTGTAGTATACCATTAGCAGTTTGCTTTTGGAAACATACAGATGGTTTCTTGATTTGTATCTTCTTCTCTTCTTGAGGTGGCAAAGCAGTTGTAGAGGCCATGGGTGTAGATTTTGGTAGGTCACTACTAAATGTATTCACCCTAGACTTAGAGTCTTGTGTTATGGTGAGATTACAGTTAGCAATGCCTAAGGCTTGCTGTTTTCCACTTTTCCTCTCATAGACTTTGCCTTGGTCATCATTACCTTTCTTGTCTTTGTTATCCTTCTTCTTCTTGTCTTCATCACCCTTATCACTCCTGTGATGTCTTCTCCTCCCATCACTCTTGTCTTCATCTTTATCATCCTTATTCCTCCTTGCTTTAGCCATCTCTGGGACATAGCCAGTTGCTATAAAAGATCTAAGAATATTCAATGCTTCCAACTCTTCAGCAGTCTTTATCCCATTCTTCTTTTGCAGTTGTTCAATGATGTCAATGATAAGTCTGTGATTTTTTATAGTGAGATCCTTGGGAATGACAAGCTGATTGACATCTTCTATCTTTGTACCAGACTGATAGAGAATGGTTCTTGGATTAATGCACACTTCAAGCAATCTAGCTTGTTGACCATTCCTAAGTTTAGAGTATAGGATCTTGCTGTTTTCTCCCTTCTTTTCAATCAGCTCCAAGATAGCATCAATCTCTATGAATTTTAGAACCTTCAAGGTGTCATAAGATAGATGCCATATTTTGCCATTGGTCACCATCATAATTTCCTTGAGAAAGATTTGATTTAGCTTTCTTGGAATAGCTGTTAGATATTTGATTTGATCTTTAAGGCTCCTTCTGTACAGCAGTGTATCTCCTCCAACCTTTGCCTTTGAGGCTTGCAGAAACTTCAAGAATGCAGCATCATGATAAATCTCTGAATTTGCTACTTCTATCAGTTTGGCCTCTGTGACCACATTAACTTCAACTGGCTGATCAATTGGCATGGAACCTGCCACCACCATGGATGTAATTGATTGCTTTAAACCACTTGGGGTAGTGATGTGCACAGTTGGTAGGGTGACAGTTGGTAGAGAAGTGATAGGCTCATTGACCTTGGATTTGCCTTTTCCTTGAACTTGAGGTGTTGTAGATTTTGAAGACCTCCTGGATTGACCACCCTCAGTTATGGTTATGCCTTTCTCCTTAGGTCTCTCCTATTTAGGCTTCTCCCCCTTAGGTTTTGAGTACCTTAAGGTCCTCTTCTTCCCCTTAGGCTTGTTGTCAGGCACAGAGGCTGTAGTAGTGGCCTTTGGGTTGGAAGAGGTGGGATTGGCAGATTCATCAGGAAGAGAGAGCCCCATGTGCTTCATCATAGCAGACAGCATCAGTTGTTGGTTAAGAAGAACATCAATTGTGGTGGTTGCTTGAGTGTCCAACTGCTCAGAGAGGGTTGCAACTATATCTGTAAGATGAGCATTTGACTGTTTGAGGGAGGTCACTTCTTTCTCCAAAGCATCCACCTTGTTGAATAACTCAGTAGATTTAAAACCAGACAGTGATTGTTCCTTGAGCCTCAATACCTCAAATTTAGTCATTTCATGAACAGGGACTTCAGTCACCAGCTTATCTCCATATTGATTTGCAAAAAGAGTCTTCAGCATGGCATTGGCATCAGTTGTCTGACCAGATAGATTTTGAAATTTAGATTTTGAAATTTAGTTGCTAGATTACTGACAGTTCCATGAAGCAAAGCCAAGCCATTGTCCATCTTGGTGCAGGTAGATTTGCAGTCTTGTATAGTTTTGAGGACATGATCTAGAGTGGGAAACTTGGCAGCAAATTCCCTTTTGATTGCACTTACTTCCTTGGCTGTTGCATCACATACTTTAATGACTTCGATTTTAACTCCCTTCCCAAGATAGTGAGCAGCCTTGAGGAATCCCTTGTAAGAGTCATTTATAGCCTCATACACTTCACCAGGAGTCAGAGATTTGGCATTAGAGCCCAGTGAAGTGATGTATTCCTCTTTTAGGTATTGAAGTGCTTCATTGAGAGTAATGTCATATTTTCCTTGCATCCAGGCATCTACATTGCCATCTCTCTCAGTTTCATCTGCTATTTCCTCCTTTTGCATCTCCACATCATCTCTGTGACAAAGCATAATGGCTTCATAGTCTAGATTTGATATGTTGGATGTGACCAGGTTTTGGGCTATTTTAACAAACTCAGGAATCTGATCCACAACTAAGCTTTGAAGTGCTTCAACCGTCAATTGTGGTGGAGCAGACCCTGATCCTGAAGCACTGTCATGTTGCACGGGCCTCAGCCATTGTGACAAAAAGTCAGAGCTAGAGGTAGGCAAGCTAGACTCCTCAGTTACAGATGCAACTTCTGTAACCGGATGGATTGACTCTACTACTGTTGTCTCCACAGGTGTGGGATGAGTTACAACAGTTGTTGACACAGGCACAGAGTCTCTAGTGAATCCTCTGTGTTTGTGATGGTGTCATTAGGATATGCCCCAGCTTGCATTCCCTCACAATCTAAATGTGGTTCCTGGGTGGTGAGCAAAGTGTCATGCACTAAGTCACTTGAATTCATTGGCTCACCAAGAGAAGAGAATTCTTGGTGATCAATGCCTTGCTCATCAATTGCTTGAGTTGCAGGCTCCAAAGAAATTTCATTGTGAGATTCTGAAAGAAGAGTGTCTTGTAGATTAGATTTTGGCAACTCCCCCTGAGAAATAGATGGAGTTTCAAGTGTGATGTGCTCTCCACTCAGTGTTGTGCCAGCCTTATCACTCCCAGGTGCTGACTCAATACAAGAAGGTGCATTAGGGAGGATGCTTGATTCTATAGATGCACCCTATTGAGAGAGTACATCTAGTGAGCTGTTTGCCCCTGATTTTACAACCTCAGCCATTTGTGTGACTGAAGAGGTGGTTTTAGATTTCTTCTTCTTCTTTGGCCTTAGTAAGGGTGACTCAGGTTCCTCATTTTCTAAACCTAATTCTACAGCCAATGCTGCTTCTGTCAGGATAGTCAAAGGTTCAGATTCAATCTGTTTTCTCTTCTTCTCCTTTTTACTAACATCACCCTGTTGAGAGGATGATGCAGGTGGCTCTGTGTTTGGTAGTGTGTTTGGTTGAGAGGGTTGGTTAGTAAGCCTTGGGTTAGCATTTTGATCTACTTACTTGGGCTTAGCTAACTAAGATTTTGAATCAAATATTGGCATGTTGTGGGGGTAAGTCCTAAATAAACTCTCCATATGGGGAGTTATTTTAAGTCTTACATCCACATCATTCCTAGTCTCCAAATTACCAAAATGAGTTTGGTCATGGATCTAGGATAGCATATTCTACTCTTATCTATTCCAGGCAATTCAATTAATTTATTGTCTACAAAATTAAGTGCAGATTGAATAAAACGAGGAAAGAAAATTTCAGTACCTCTCTTGGCTGAGTTCTTACCAAGTCTCCTATACAGCTCTTGCATAATAAGTTGGCCAACATTGATCTTTTTCCCATAAGCTAAGGCATAGCCTATTTGCTGTACAGGGGCACTGATTTGGTCAAAGCTTGACTTTCTTACTGTGAAGACTTGAAGAATTGTGGCAAAGACATAACTTCAATTCACCATTTGTGGTCGGACTGTCATACACCTCCTGTTGTAAGCCCAGTGCTTGATTCATGTCTTCAGTGGTGATAGTGATTTCCTTGTCCTGAATTTTGCAGTAGACTATGTATGACGTTATTGCATTCTCTAGGGCCACAACTTCCATAGTAGCAGTCCTCCAAAACTGTTCTAGTAGGTCTAGATACAGAGTTAAGTTGGCAGAGAGTGCAACCTTGATGTATGACTGTGACATCCATCGAACAAAGCACTTGAAGTTCACATTGGGTGCTTCAACATCGTTGGTTATTGCGATGAAGTTTGTTTGTTTGGGTATGGTGAGTTGAGTGTTTGACATTGATACACACACACACACACAGAGAGAGAGAGAGAGAGAGAGAGAGAGAGAGAGAGAGAGAGAGAGAGAGAGAAAAAGAGAGAGAGAGAGAGAGAGAGAGAGAGAGAGAGAGAGAGAGAGAGAGAGAGAGAGAGAGAGAGAGAGAGAGAAGAGAATGAAGGTTTAAGAAGAAATTTAGCTTTTGAGATTTAGGGTTTTCAAGGGTTTTGGAAATTTAGATGCTTGAGAAATCGAATGAAATGAATCGAATAGATGTAGAATTGTATAATTATGAAGTACTTGAATTGTCGATTAGATATATGTTTTGTATCGACAAGTCAGGCATTCGAGAAGTAGAAATCAACTATTCGATAAGTCAAGAAAGGATTAATCGATATCTCAAGCAGTTGGCAACTCACATCTGGAAGTTATCTAACTTAGAATAAATTTTAAATTAGGTAAAATATGTTTTTATGAGTGATTTAAAATTCTAAATAAAAATCCAAAAACGGTTAAGATTCAGCAAAAATTCAGCCTTTTCAAATGATTCGACAACTCAAATGTTCTATTCGAGAACTCAGTCATTAGAGAACTCAAATGTCCTATTCGAGAAGTCAAGCAAGTCTCTATTCGATTTCTCCAAAATGAACTATTCGAGAACTCAAGAGTGTTCCAAATAGACTTGTCAGAGAAGTCGACCATAGACATGAAAGTCATTAGAGAAGTCTGACTTATCGAGCTATATTTTCCACTCATAAAATTCAATTTTCACTATCTTTTCAAAATTCACCAGAATTATTCAATGAAGAATATTCTAAAAAATTAAATAGTGATAATCTTAAAATTTCAAGCTAATTCGAATATGATTTTCAACATATGCAACAAATCTGAAATATTTACAAATCATATTCCAGCCAACACTTACTTCAAAAATATTGAGCATTTAGACAAAGTAAGTGTTTACTGTTGCAACAATCTAGTTGATATTTTCTCTTAGCCAGAAACTGAAGAATTCAGCATTCCAATCTCACTAACCAACCTTGTAAAGGTGGCTTCATCTAATGGCTTAGTGAATATGTCAGCTAGTTGTTTATCTGTAGAGACATAATGCAACTCAATGGTTCCATTAGTTGCATGCTCTCTAATGAAATGATATCTGATGTCAATGTGCTTTGTTCTAGAATGATTGATAGGATTGGCAACTATAAAGATTGCACTTGTGTTGTCACACATGATTGGAATTCTTTCTAACACAAGTCCATAATCTCTAAGTTGGTTTCTAATCCAAAGCACTTGAGTACAGCAACTTCCAGCAGCTATGTATTCAGCCTCAGCTGTGGAAGTTGACACAGATTGTTGTTTCTTGCTGTACCAAGAGACTAACCTTTGTCCAAGAAACTGGCAGCTACCTGAGGTGCTTTTCATATCCACTCTGCATCCAGCATAATTAGCATCGGAATAACCAACCAGATTGAACCTTATGTCCTTAGGATACCATAAACCCAAGTTTGGAGTGCCCTTCAGATATCTAAAGATCCTCTTTATAGCAATAAAGTGTGACTCCTTGGGATTTGATTGAAACCTTGCACACAAGCATGTAGCAAACATGATGTCTGGCCTACTTGCAGTGAGATAGAGTAAAGAACCAACCATGCCTCTATAGACTAAGATATCTACTTTCTTGCCTTTATATTCTTCATCCAATTTAGTGGTAGTGGCCATGGGAGTCTTTGCAGGTGAGCAGTCTTCTAAGTCAAACTTCTTCAATAAGTCCTTGATGTACTTGGTTTGACTGATGAAGATACCATCCTTTCTCTGACTAACTTGCAATCCAATAAAGAATGTCAATTCTCCCATCATACTCATCTCATATCTGCTTTGCATGAGCTTAGAGAATTTCTCACACAGCTTCTCATTTGTAGAGCCAAATATGATATCATCCACATAGATCTGAACTAGGATAATATCATTACCATGCTTATTGTAAAACAATGTCTTGTCCAATGTGCCTCTAGTGAATTGATTTTCAAGGAGAAACTGTGACAATGTGTCATACCATGCCCTTGGAGCCTGCTTAAGTCCATATAGTGCCTTAAGCAATCTGTAGACAAATTCTGGGAAATGTGGATCCTCAAAGCCAGGTGGCTGTTGCACATAAACTTCTTCTTCCAACTCTCAATTTAGAAATGCACTCTTGACATCCATCTGATAGACTTTGAAGTTTGAGTGAGCAGCAAATGCCAAGAAGATTCTGATGGCTTCCAATCTAGCAACAGGGGCAAAAGTCTCATCATAATCAATGCCTTCCTGTTGAGAGTATCCTTTTGCAACGAACCTTGCTTTGTTTCTTACTATTACACCATCTTTATCCATCTTATTCTTCAGAACCCATTTTGTTCCAACAATGGTTCTGTTCTTTGGTGCAGGCACAAGTTCCCATACTTTGTTTCTTTCAAATTATTTCAGCTCCTCTTGCATAGCCATAGTCCAATCTGGATCCAACAGTGCATCATCAAGTTTATTAGGCTCAATTTGAGATAGAAAGAACCATAGAGACACTCATTTTGAGTTGCTCTCCTAGTTCTCACTTCTGCATTTGGATCTCCAATAATTTGCTCTGCAGTGTGTGATCTATCCCATTTTCTTGAATGCTCAGTTTGATTTCTCAACCTTGATGTTGCTTCATCATCCAAGTCATGATCATTTTCATTTCCCTCCCTGTGAAGTTGCCACTATTCACAGGTGTGTCTTGGATGCTTGTCTCTTCACTGTTGATTGACAAAAATTCTTCTCTTGCTTCACCATTCACTGGGATTGGTTGAATTGTAGTTTCAACTTCTGTTTCAATCTCTTCATCAGAATCATCTAGATTTTCAAACCTTAATGGATCTTTATCTTCATCATTGGCTTCTTCTAATCCAGGTAGTTTGCTGTCATCAAATGTCACATCTGTGCTTTCCATAACTTTTTTTTTGACTGATGACATAAACTTTGTATGCAATCCTTTCCATAGAATAACCAAGAAAAATTCCTTCAAATGCCTTTGCATCAAACTTTCCAACATATTCTGAATTGTCTTTTAACACAAAGCATTTTCTTCCAAAAGTATGAACATACTTAAGAGTAGGCTTCTTTCCAGTCATCAAATTGTAAGGTGTCTTTCCAGTGTTTTTGTTGATGAGAGTTTTGTTCTGGATATAGCATGTAGTGCTCACGGCCTCAGCCCAAAAACATGTAGGCATCTTTGCATCAAGCAACATTGTTCTAGAAGCCTCAATCAGAGTTCTATTCTTTCTCTCAACAACTCCATTTTGTTATGGAGTCCTTGGAGCTGAGAATTGTTGAGAAATGCCATTCTCTTTGCAAAATGCTTCAAGTAAGGCATTTCTGAACTCTATTCCATTATCACTTCTCAATGCAATCACACTTGCATTGTTAGCCTTTGCTTCCTTATCAATTTTCTTTATGTGCTCAATGATCACTTGTGGAGCCTCATCCTTTGATGCTAGAAATTCCACCCATGTATACCTTATGTTGTCATCAACCATCACTAGGGCATACTTCTTTCTTGAGAGTGACATAATATTGACAGGCCCAAACAAATCCATATGAATTAATTGCAGGGGCTTGGTGAATGATGTCACTATCTTTGACTTATGGCTTGACCTTTTCATTTTTCCCTTTTGACAAGCCTCACACACTCCTTCTTGACAGAATTCAAGTGTGAGCATGCCTCTTACTAACTCTCTTCTGACCAGAGAATTAATGGCCTTGAAGTTCAAGTGTGATAGCTTCTTGTGCCACAGCCAACAATCTTTATTTGATGCTTTTGAGTAGAAGCAACAAACTTTGTCCTTGCTTGCAGATTCCATATTGTCTACAAATAAGCTTCCTTTCCTCACTCCAGATAGAGCAAAGTCACCAGTCTTCTTGTGGGTGATCAAACATTCATCTTTGTCAAAGTTTACTTTGAATCCTCTGTCAGTAAACTGACCAACACTTAGCAGATTATGCTTGAGTCCCTTGATTAGTGCTACATCTTCAATGATGACATTACCAACTTTTAACTTGCTATATCCCAATGTGTCACCCATGCTGTCATCTCCAAAAGTAACCATTGGGCCAGCCTTCTCCTCATATTGTGATAGCAGGGCCATATCACCAGTCATGTGATTTGAGCATCCACTGTCCAAAATCCACATGACCTTCTTTTCATTTTCTTTGCCCTACAAACATAAAGGTATTACTTCTTCTTTGGTACCCAAACAGGTTTGGGTCCACTTGGCTTAGAAACAAATTTATCATAAACAGCATGCTTAATCACTTTCTTAGGGCTTGTCTTCTTGTCACTGCTAGAAGTCTTAGAAACTTAGTTCTCAGACTTAGGTGACAGAGGTACCTTCCTAACTTTAGGAGGACTTGAAGACTCTGGCCTTGTGTAGTGTGTATGTGAATATTGTGACTGATGCAACCATCCATGAATTGTCTTCTCAAATTAAAATAGCTAGTCATAACATTCATATTGCATGGCATGCAGTCAAATTTATCATAGAAAGGTGAGTCTCTATGTCTTAAAGGCACAGAGCAATCATATAATGTCTTAGCTACACTACCAGTTGGTTTCTTGCAAGCATGAGTTAAGTGATTAGTGCTCAAACAGTTTTGACAAGCTTTCCTAGGGGCATTTGGCACATAAGCATAATTTTTATTCTTGTTTATCCCTAGTTTTCCATTCCTGTTATGTTTCTTGTTAGCCATTTTCTTCGTAGATTCATTTTTCCCAGCTGAAACAAACTTCACAAACTTCTCAGGTCTAGGTCTACCTCCTACTGGCTCCTTGGCTTTTGGCTTGACACTCTCACCCTTAGAGGATGCTGGTTGTTCAGTAGACTGTGCCTCATTCTCAGCATTCAACATTTGTTTAATGAGTAAGGCATCCTCATCAATCTCAAATGTTGGTTCTTTAAAAATTGGAGACTCAGCCTTTTTCAAAATGTGAGGTACTTCCTCCTGAACAACTATGTCATCTTCAATGATAGCATAGCCTTTCCTCTGTTTAAGAGTGTCATAGTCAAGTCCAATGGCAGCCTTGGGTTTAGCTTGGTTTCTCACATGGTAGGACTGCAATAGACTAGATGAGTTCTTAAAAGATTTTAGTTTGAATTCATTTTCAGCTAGTTCATCCCTAAGAGCCTTCTCAACCTGACTAGCACATAGAACCTTATTCTGCAGATATTCAACTTCTTTCTTAAGGTTATCTACTTGCATAGCAGTTAGCTCAAGTTCCTCATTTTTCTTGTTTAACAGTTCATTTCTAGTAGACAGTTTAGCAATCTCTTCATTAGCAGCAGTCATACTAGTATGAATATTAAACATTTTAATAGACAGTTGTTCAACCATACATTTATATTTAGAAACAGACATATCTATGGTAGTGAAAGATGGTACCTGAGAGTCAGATGGAGATTGTTCATCCTTGGAATCAACCATCAAGGCATAGTTGCAGAATTCTTGCTCTTCTCCATCACTATCATAGTCATCCCAACACTTCCCTTCAGCTATGTAGGCCTTGCCTTGTGTTTGCTTTTTCAGAAGGGCCTCATACTTAGCTTCAAGCTCTAGAAACTCCTTATCCTTCTTTTTAGGCTTCTTGCATTCACTGGCAAAATGCCCTAGGTCATTGCATCTATAACACCTTACAGATGACCTATCCACATGGCTGGTTTTGAATTTATTCTTGTTTGCTTTCACAGGTGTCTTGCTCTTGTTGAATGAATGGTTTTGGGGTCTAGGTTTGAAGGGTTGGTTTCTCTTGAATCTGATGTTTGGAAATTTTCTGGACATGAAAGCATATGAAGTGTTTTCCATGCCATCTAGCTCTTCAAGAGTATAGAACTATTCTTCTTCCTTCTCCTCAACAGGTTCAGTCACTTCACCTTCATTTTCTTCATCATCTACTATCTCCTCTATCCTCAGCTGACTTGTAGATGCTTCTAGGTCTTGAACAGATTTGCTGACAATCAAGGCACATGATGTGTTTATCATTCTGCCTTGGTTGGCTTGGATAGCCCTCTTCTGAAGCAACTCAAGCTCATGAGTCTTTAAAACCCCATAGAGCACATCATATGTGACTTTGTTCAAATTCTTTCTCTTAGAGAAATGACCCTTTGCTCTAGATGGTTTGGTGAAGACAATAGAAACTTCATGTTCAACTCCTTGGTGCTGTAAACCTTCCCATTCATCTATAGCTCAGTCACCAGCTTGTGAAACCTTTCAAACATGTCAGTAATGCTTTCCTTGGTCTGAGCCATGAAAGCTTCATACTGTGTGACCAGTATCTGTTTCTTGTTTTCTTTAACCTCCTCTGTTCCTTCACATAACACCTCAATATGATCCCACATCTCCTTTGCTATTTTGCAAGAGGCTATGTTAACAAACATTGACAGTTCCATAGAATCTATGATTAATAACATGAGATTACAGTCGAGAGCAACCATCTCCTTTTCTGTCTTTGTCCATTTGGATGGTTCTTTAGCCACATAGGATCTTGGAATGGTTACAGTTCCAACAGTCTTTTCAGGAATCTCCTGTTGTGGAACAAAGGGACCATTCTTGAGTATCTCAAGATACAGAGGGTTAGCAACTTTGATGAACAACAGCATTTTAATCTTCCATAGGTTGTAATTCTCTTTGTCGAAATTAGGGACCTTCACTGTTCCTGTAGTCTTTGGTGTATTCATGATCTTTTTCTATTTTTTTAAAAATAAACAGCCTGCTCTGATACCACTTATTGAGTATTGAACACACAAAAGAATATAGAGGGGGGGTGAATGGATTCTTGAACTTTTCTTGTTCTTGAACCTGGTTGATGTATGTAGCAAGATATGTGTTATGTGTGTGCAGAAATATAGGTGCGGATAATGCGGATAATGAACAACACAAGGCACGATATCACTTTAATCTAATATTTTATTAGATAAAGATTTGCTACAACCTGTGAATACAGATGGTAGTATTCTCAGCTTCGTTTTTCTCAGAGAGATGTATATCTTGAATGTGTATGTGAAAAGCTTAACTGCTAGAGAAGTGAGGCTGTATTCTTATAGAACATGAATATAGCCTACTTACTACAAATAAGGTAGCTAAACAAATTTACTTTCTAGTGTGTCTGTCCTTTTTGAGTAAGCATCCAAATGGCTACAGATTTGACTTCTTGAGGTTCTGTTCAGATCCACTTTTTTAGCTCTTTGTCTCTTGTACATCTCTCTAAGCTTACTTGTAGGCTTTCCAAAGTACTTTACAGTTTGTGGTCCATAAAGTGCTTTAGCTTGTTGCAGGTTTCTGACTTGTACAATTTCTTCAGTAGTTTGTCTCCAAGAATGTATTCGAGAAGTGGCTAAGTGATTGGTTCGAGAACTAGGATTAGATAACTCTGAGTTCTCGAATATTACAAAGTTGACATATCGAATCACTTCTCTAATAGCTCTTTTCTTCAGGAATCCTTGAGTTGTCGAATAGAGCATTTAACTTATCGTATCCTTGAGATATCGAATAGCTTTCTGAGTCTTTGAGATATCTTTGAGATATCTTTGAGATATCGAATGAACCTTGACTTGCTGACTCCTAGAGAACTCGAATGATGCTTTGACTTGTTGACTCTCTGAGTTCTCGAATAGAACAATAGACATATTGAATCTCTGAGATATCGAATGAGATATCGAACAGTACATTCAGAGATATCGAATAATGTCTTTTGAGATATCGAATCTCTGACTTCTCGAAGGCTAGACTTCTCGAATATAACAAATATACTTCTCGAATTGGTACTTAGGCAAATTCTTCATTTCTTCAAATCCCAACTGTGATTATTTGAAAGTCTCTATCTCTAAGCTTGAGGCATGATCCTTGGATCTTCTTCCAAGCATTATTCTTTGACTTTTAAGTACAGTCTCACGGTTACAATTTGATGCCTATTACAAGTACTAAACAAATAAAAACTCTACAACTAGAGGTTCCCTCAGTTAAGAGGTCATGTTGGTAATGCATAGCATTACACACACTTAGGCTTGTTATTATATGAGTACAGACATGTCTCTGTGACTAACAAAAGCAATAATTAAAAAATAAATTACGGAATTAAAATAAAAAAATCCACTATTATGGCCCCAAATAAAGATTTCTTCATCTCCTGCTGTTGCTGACGTCTGTTGGAGAAAAAAGAAACAGCATGTTGCGCATTCTGTGTCCATGTTACACCCGTCCAGTATATTCCAGTGGTTGCGCATTCGATTAATGCGTTACACGTCCAGTAAGCACTGTTGTGCAGGATAGCCATGCGCAACACCTGTCCTCACTGTAACGCTAGCCAGGCTAGCGTTACAGTCTTTTAGTAGAATTTTTCAGCGCCATCGACTCCTGCTTCTTATTGTTCATTCTCCGTTTTCAACAGCCAACATCAGTCTTCAACTGCTTGCGTAGCGGAATAATTTTTGCCTCCGTTTTGATTTCCGATCGCACGTAATTGTTACAAAATACTCGGTTTTTTACAAAATCCATTAAACAATTACATAAAAAATAAAAAATAGATGTAATGCAAAACTAATTTTGTAAAATCTATTCTAACACGATCAACCCTTGTGATTTACAACCACGATAAACCACGTGGAAACCAAACATAAATTAACCACGATTAAACCACGTGGGATCCAAACACATAATTAAAAATCATGGCCATAATATTGGATAACAACCTGCAAAAAAATTAATATCCAAGCACACCACTATACATACATAACAAATTTTAATTACGACATGGACGTCATCAAGCACAAACACAAGTCCACTAAACCTCAGGCTCTTGATGCCAATTGTTGGTCCCTTTGGATCATAGTGATTTGTGTTTAACCCGTTTAATGATTACAAAGGGGGTTTAGAAGATTTACCTTAATCGTTACGGCGCAAGCGATTCAAATTCACGATCTTCTATTGTATTCCTTTACTCCCTTGAACGAAGTGTGGCCTTCGATCCTCCAAACTTTATCCTCCAAGCTCTAGAATTCCGAACCTTTATTCTTGGAGGCATAATGAGTATTTATAGGCTACAATAGGGATCTTGGAGTAAATTAGGTCGGGCCTTCTAATGATAACTTGGGCCAAGCCCACTATCATTAATACTAATTAATTCCACTAAATAATTAATATTGCACCACCCACCTAATTCCGGTAATTTAATTAATTAAATCGGCTCCTTTATTATTTGCTTATTAAATTCCCCATGTTTAAAATATCGCATGTCCATTAATTAAATAAATTACTGATAATTCATTTAATTAATATCTTTTATCCTTGATCATCCACTCAACCTTTATTTAATTATGCCGGAATAAATCCACATGCAGGGTTTCACATAATTAATTCTTTTTGAGCTTTCAAAGGGATATCATTAACCCGAATATTATCAGGACATGGATTCCTTCTATAAATAATATTCATAATGTATATAATTCCATCACCCAAAATATATAGATATAATTCAAAAGAATTATTTCATATATAAATCAAGGCATGTAAATAATATACACGTGTCAATTATTATACCCGGATTAAAAACCTAAGCATTAATAATAACATAGAATCTTAGTTCACCTTCTTAATCAGTATAAGGGAACAATTCTAAATTTGATCCATTTCAATATACACAAAGCATACTAGTATTATTTAATAGTCAATATAAACTAATCTAAATAATACTATAGCCATACCAATGGATTGTCCAATACCACCTGTGCTGTGAACCTTATTATATTATATAAACCGTATTTAACAATCTAATATTCTGTATCCCATTTGATACTAGATTGTCCACAATATATAATATTAGACAGCATGTAAACATTTAAATGATTCTCAATAAAATAGGCGAGAGATAAATATATATTTCAAATAGATATTTTCAGTATACACCAACAATTCTAATCCCATATTCTGCGCAATAGCTTTTAAACTCATCACTATTTTACTCACCACCATTATCTGACATCAAACTCGTAACCTTCAAACCGATCTGATTTTCAACTTCAATCTTCCACTTCATAAAAGTAACAAACACATATGATTTATTCTTCAAAAAATAAACCCATTCCTTTCTAGTGGAATCGTCAATGAATGTGACAAAGTAGCGAGATCCTCCCAACGACGCAACTATTGTTGGACCATATAGATCTGTATGAACATGCTCTAACTTCTCAGCCTTGGGTGTCCTCCCTGATTTTGCAAAAGTAACTCATTTTTACTTTCCAAGAACACATGGCTCACAGAACCCAACTTCCACATTCTTCAGCTATGGAATCTTCTCCTTCGAAGTTAATAGCTTCATACCTTTCTCACTCATATGACCAAGTCTTTGGTGCCACAAAGATGAAGACTCATCTCATCAGCAATTGTATTTGCTTCATAACTAGATTGTTCAACTATGTACAACGTCCTCTTTTTCTCTCCACAAACAACAACTAGTTTCCCTTTTACAACCTTCCACTGTCCGTCTTCGAAAGTAATTCGATACCCTTCCTTATCTAACGGACCCACATATATCAACATCTTCTTAAATTCAGGAATGTACCTTACATCTTTTAACATCCCTCTAGTCCCCAAAGAGGTCTTGAGATTAATATCTCTCGGCCCACAATATCCAAAATCTCATCATCAACAAGATGGATTTTACCAAAATTTTCAAATTTGAAATTAACATCAAATCCTTGCAATGGATAGCATGGAATGATGCACCTGAATCCATAACCCATGATTCAACCTAACATTTAACATAAGAAATTAAAGCATAGTCATTCACCGCTTCTTCAACTACATTAGCTGAATTATCCTCTTTTATTTTCTTTAGGAGTTAGGAGGGAGTTTGATAGCAGTGGAGGAAACAGTCGAGTCTTGTAGGAGACAGTGAAAGTTAAAAGAAAAAAAAAGAAAAAGATTTGATGGATCTTGCCATGTATCCATTTATTTTAGATTTGTGTATTTATTAGGGCTGAGCAAAAAACTGAATTAAAACCGATCCGAAACCGAAACCGGGAAAAACTGGACAAAACCGAACTGAATAAAACCGATCCGAAACTGAAACCGAAAAATAAAAAATCGAACCGATGAAATGGTTCAGTTTCGGTTATACATTCCAACTGAATCGATAAAAACCGAAACCGAACCGATTATTAATATTAATAAATAAATATTATATATTATACATATAATTCATAAAATGCATATGAATTTTTTTAAATCAATTATTATATTGTTATATATATTGCAAGAATCTGTCTGTAGTGTACTCTGTACTCTTTAATTTGAAAAGAAAATTTGGGCCTAGCATTTTATTGGGCCTGAGTCCTTAGTCCAGATAGAGACTCGGACTATAGATTAGGTAATACAGTAATACGGGTAATTAGGTATTTCAACACAAATAATTGAGTCAGATCTGTAAGAATCAATCATTAGTTTCATAGTTTCACTTTCACTCAAAACCACTACCAACGATTTATTGAAGTTATAATCATGTCCGGGAATGAAATTCCTCAACAAGAAGAAGGAGGTCAACAACAAGGAGGTCAACAACAAGCAGCTAAAGTAGTATGAACTATGAATCAATTACAGTACCTATGATTATACGAATCTATGATGCTGTTTCATAGTTGTGTTCAGTGGTCTCCAGACCTCTTAGGCCACACATATGAAAACTTAAGGATAAGTAAAATCAACTGGTAATTATGTTAGATGGACTGTACTTCAATTTCTAAAGAAGCACAGCTTTGATAACATTGATGAGGGAGTTTGCAATTCTTTTTTCATCATTAACACAATACTGATTTTTTTGTCGAAATTGCTAAAATGAGTTTTACTGGTTTCTTAGCTTTCTGGTTTAACATTGAATTCAGGTGGCAGCAAAGGTGTGGAGATTCTTTTAAAATTATGGTAGTAAAAGTGGTAAGCAAACTGACTTGATATGTTAGTTTCTTTTTAAATGGCCTCTGCCCACTGCTACATTGACAGTGAAAGAACTTTAAGATTTAGAAAATTATGTTGTCTAAATTTGAGCTATTTGGTAATACTTAAGGACAAATGTTGTTCTCAGGTTTTGGCTATTGAGAATGGATCACCTGCTGGCTGCTGGGCTACTGTTGCTGTGTGATGTTATAAAAAGATTTGATGTTAGGAAATTATGTAATGACTACATTTGGCAATCTACTACTAGCCTACTATTATAAAACTCTGTATGTTTTGTTCAGAGAAACAATTGGATTATTATTAATGTAATCTTAAATTCCACGAATTTATCATAATTATGTTTTTTTTATTCTAGTAGTATTATTTTTTCTCATTTTATGTTGATCGGTTTTATAACCGGAATCGAGTCGATTGTAACCGAATCGGGGATTTCGAAACCGAAACCGAACCGTTGGTTGCAGTTGCGATTTTCGATTGATTTTAGAAACCGAAGATATATGGTTGCGGTTCCGATTTTATCCAAAAACCGAGCCGAACCGGTCCATCACTAGTACAAAATTATCTTTTAGCATTGCACTTTAAGCGTCGGTTATATAGAGAGCCGTGACCTATACATACTTTAGGTGTCGGTTGCTAGCTTAACCGACGCTTAAAGTCATTTGTGTTAGACCTATTACGCCGGTCATGAAAAAACCAACGCCTAAAACTGACCCTTTAGCGTCCGTAAACCGACATTTAGCGTCGGTCATAAACAACCGACGCCTAAAACTGAACTTTTAGCGATCTTTAACTAACCGACGCCTGAAACCTACCCTTTAGCGTCGGACATTACTTAACCGATGCCTAAAATCGACCCTTTAGTGTCAGCCATAAATAACCGTCACCTAAAATAGACCCTTTAGCGTCGGTCTTTACTCAACCGACGCCTAAACTGACCATTTTGTACTTTATGTGTCGCCTTACATTTGACCGACGCTAAAAGTATTATATTTTTTAAAAAAAGCTAAATTATATACAAATAATATTTTTATACAAATAATACGTTATTTTATATTATACCATAATAATTTAAATTTTAAAATTGAATAAAATTATTCAAATAAAATTATACAAATCATACAACATTTTATTAAAAGTTACATTTAAATAATTTTATTACACAAATAAATAATATGTATTTATTCCTACTGATATATCTTGAACCATTATTTATGATAAAATTATATCCGTATCATCCTTCTTTTTGTAAATTATATTATTAAAAAATTACACTTTTATCTAATTGAATTTTCTAAAAAATTGAAATTTTATATAATATCAATTAATAAATATAAATCATTAAATAATAAAACTAATTTGTATTCTTAATCTTTCACATGACTACTGATATATCATATACACAGTTTTACACCAATTCTTTTACACCAATTCTTTCCGCCTCTTTCCCTAATTCCCCAATTGCTCGCTGCTCATTAATTTCTCCAATTGCTCGCTCCTCACTTTCATCATCGAGAAGAAGGAAGTACTCGCGGGTCTCTCTCTCTCTCTCTATCTCTCGTACACACACAGAGACTACACTCTACTTCTTCCCCCCACTCATTCGTCTACAGGTTTGGCTTTTTTCCCTCTCCTCTCCTTATATTTAATTCAATTCTTATCTCATCTTAACTTGTACCTTCAATTTATTACCTGTATAATGTTATTAGAACAATTTTATTGGTTTCTAGGAAGTTTTTGGGTCAGCATCTATGTGGATACAAATCTTATCTAATTCTATCGATTTTCGGTGAGGTTAGTGATTCATGCCGTTATTTATCTTCTGTTACTAAAAGCAAACAGGGCTTTGAGTGACTCTTAATACACACGCATTGGTTACCAATTATATTATATTCATAAGTTGTTCAATTTGTGGGTGTATCTATTGTGGCTAATTTATTTTTGGTCCTCTTACTAATTGTAAATTGATTCTCAGTTATTCACAACTATTCAAAAGAATTAGCGCTCGATTCCTTTTATGCTTTTTGATTCTTATGATGTTCGATTTTCTAGGTGCCTCTGGCATTGTATGGAGTCTCTGGCTAGTCACTATCAGCAAAAGTCCAATTCTGTGTGGTGGTTCCTTGGTAGTCATATGTGTGGTCTTACTTGTGAACAGGTATCCTTGTGTTTATGATTATTCTATTCTTCATTTGTAAAGGCTGAAAAATGTTGGTGGCTACTTTCTAAATGTAGTTGAATTAATTATTGAGGTCATGGGAGATGATTTACAACTCATCCTATCTCTTGTTAGTGAGTTGGCACTTCGTAAGGGAACTGTTGTATCCTAATTTGAATTGATGAACAAGGCATTTTATCTTCATTGATTGCCTGTTTCACATGCTCTGGGGTTTAATGTAAAATCAGGAAAAGCAGAGGTATATCACTCTATCTTTGGAAGAAATTCTATTTTCTACTTCATGGTAAAAGTATATCATTTGCGAGTGTTAGGAGTACACTTTCTTGTACACTTCTATACGTAAAATTAATTGAAACTAGAATGGTAGGTGATTAGCCCCACAGTCCCGCACCCTTATACGTCCTAAGTTGACCTGTACATGCCTGTATGCAATAGCTATAGGATACAACTTTGGAAGGAGTTATTTTTTATCTGTAGTACTTCTTTACCATTATCAAGCGTCATAGTTATTTTTAAACTGCATGTAGTTTGTACCAGAGAATAAAATTATGTTTTCTAACTGATGTCTGATTATATCTTATTTACCAGGAGCTATCTCCAGAAGAGGAGAAGGAATTGAAAGAAACTTTGCAGGGTTTGATTGGAAATGGGAAGAAGGTTCACCTCGAACAAAAGGTACAACTTTGTTATATACTGGGGTGCTGCGGATGAATTCAAGTGTTTGGAATTTAAGTGCGTGGATTGGAAAGTGTTTGGATGCAGCGAACTAAGTTGTATTGTAATATTGAACTAAGACAGTTTATTATAGTTTGCTTATTTGTTGAAATTTACATATATATTATTACTGCAAACTAGATATATTTTACTGCTTTGATTTTTCCTATAACACCTGTTGTTTGTTTTGCAGCTGCCAGACTTATATTTCGTTCTCTATTTGAGGATGGTGAACTCAATTTTAGTAGACCGGGAAGAAACCTGATGCACATTACAAAGCTTGTTTATATGCTGGAATCAATATCAGTGGCATCAATGGAGAAGTCATGCCTGCTCAGCAGGTATAGTATTTTTGCTAAGACCCCTAATGATGTAATAATGTTAGGAATTGAGCATTCATCATATAAGCAACCTAAGACAATCAGCATAAAATTATTTAGTGATGATACATTAGACAAATTCATACATTAGCCACCCTGCATTTAGAATGGAATAGTATCACTAATGTTCCTCAATTTTTATGATGTTTAGGTTGGGTTCTCATACTTCCCAATCCCCTGACTTGGACTATGTACTTGGAACAGCAAAAGGGTAGGTCTATAAATATGAATCAAGTTGTCTCCTTTTTTTTATATTTGGATAGAAACTATATGTCCTGAGTGTTTCCCCTTGTAGCTTACAGGTTGATTTATTTGCACGAGGGGCTTGAACCTAATGTTGTTCACCGTGATATAAAGTCAACCAACATTTTTCTTGATAAGCAGTGGAATCCTAAAGTATCTGACTGTTGTTTGGCATAGCTCTTGGAGTCGGAGAGGAGTTACTTGACTACTTGTAACAGCACGACTTTTCGGACTGTTACCATTCGATCAAATTATCAAACCAAATTCAAATTCCGTAAACTCAATAAAATGAAATCCTAAAATATCATAAAAATATTCTAAAATCCAGAAATGATACTACATAAAATAATCCAATGTAAAACCAAAATCCATACAAACGCAGCTCCTCAAATAAAACAGTTAGAAACTAGAACATTACTAAGTGACACTGGTTCGACTCTAATCCAATCCAAATGCCATACTCGCAGCTAGTACCTGAAAATTCACAAATAATGAGCTACACAGCCCAGCAAGATAACTAATCGAACTAACCAGTGGATCAAGTAGGTTTTACAAAAATATTTCATAATTTTCCATAAATCAAAGTTCACAATTTCATAATTCGTAGTTCACAATTTCAAAATCAAAACTCAAAAACGTATAATAAATTCCACAGTTCGCTAAGGTCACAAATACCTGGTGACACAGTATCATAGGTTCATAGGTGTCAATAATGCGCCCCTTACTAAGGTATCATAAACTGTGCGCTCCCGAAGGCATCATAAAAAGCACGCCCTAGTAAGGTATCATAAGCTAGTTGCGGAACTATACGCAATTACTAACGGATTCATAAGTCATAGCTAGTTGGGAATTCTTATTTCTAAAAATTCATACTTGATCCAGATTTTCGTAACAAAAATATTAAAAATATAAAACATTTAATAGCATTTCAAATATTAAAACATTTTAAAAATATACCGGAGAGCACGAAAAGTTAACTTAGCTTAATCGCAATGATCACTTAATTACACTGCACCAACGAATCCTATACATTTATTTAACATAATAAAAATTATTAGTCTGGGACAATGTGAACAGAAAAGTGTCTATACAGGTTTACCAGTAGTTCACTAGGTGTATCAAACTATTTTACTTAAATAAACTCAACTAAAATTCGGTGCCCGAGGTCTTGTACACATGCACTTAAGACACTTCAAAGTATATATATAACTAAAATATCCAAACAATGTTAACAAGCATGACCAAGCTGAACTAGATACATGTGACTGGGCTTCCTTTAATTAAAATCAAAGGTTCATGAATAAATTCATTTAAAAGAAACATTACATGACATAAAATACAATCAATTTATATTTAGAATTAAATATAAATTAGGAAAAGTTTTACATATTAAATCACTATAAAAGTAAACAATATTATATCCTTCATTTAGCCATAAAAAATTACAAAACATCTTAATAATACACTAAAAATCACATTCCAATCTATTAGTGTAATATATATGCTAAAATATAATCCCGTCAAACTTTTAATAATAAAAAATATCAAAGATGTGCAAACTAGAAATTTGGAATAAAATAATCTAATAGATACAAGGTACCATATATTACATATGATATATGCTAATTAAACCACCAGTAAAAAGTAATCAACATGAAATTTTTACAAGAATTAACAAGAAGTAATAATTATATATACAGTCAAAGTATCAGTACAACTAATCAGGTTACATCAATTATTGACATCAACTAATACGAATCTCATGATGACCTTTTTCAAATGGAAAGGAACTAGCGACACAAAATTATGCAGACAAAAATGATATAAATAAAGAGTTCAAGAGTAATACCTTGCATTTTGTTTTTTGTTACTATCGGTTCATTGTGAAACAATAGCACTAATGTATATATAGGGATAGATTTTACAATCTGACTTAATTACGTAACTACAAATGAAAGCAAATCATGTACAGATAGTACCAATCTTTTTTTTAACGGACTTATCACCTTAGCATACTTTAAAATAATAAATTTTATAACTACATAAAATAGATTACACTTATTACCCTAGAAAAAAACATCTTACATTTTAAATAAAATGAGTATTTTAGAAAAATACCAAATATTACATTCTTCCCTCCTTAAAAAAAAATTTGTCCACAAATTTTACACACAAAATATAAAAACATTTAAATGTAACAAGTTCATATATAATACTTTATTTTAAAATAAATTGTCATAGCAAATAAATTTGTACCTTAATCATGTTTCGGTTGGTGTTGATACACTCGTCCGTAGGTGGGTCCAAGAAGAGTTGCCAAAGTGCCCGTGCTTGCATCATTCTTGTCTTTGGTCGGATCGCGTTTCGGACATTCTGCAACTCGATGTCCCATCTCACCACAACTAAAGCAAGCGCCTGTGTTCCATCGACAATCCTTGTCCAAATGATTTCGACCACATCTAGAACACTGAAGTTTGTTCCCTTGAGTTCCCTTATTCGCATTTCCACCAAATCCTCGATTGCCGAACTTCTTTGCTGGCCCATTATCATTGAATCCACTTGCAGGTTCGTTCCTCTTCTTACCATCTTCGTCTTTCTTCTTCTTTGCATCTACCAAACCTCTTTCAACCACAAGAGCCTTATTAAGTACTTGCTCGTACGTACCTAGCTCAAAATTGGCAACTGCATGCCTAATGTCAGCCCTAAGTCCCTCTTCTAGTCTTCTAGCACGACTAACTTCGTCTGCAACTAGAGTAGGAGCGTACTTAGAGAGCTTTGCAAACTCTGCTTCATACTCAATCACTGTTCTATCTCCTTGCTCAAGCCTGATAAAATCTCTCTCTTTTTGGACGCGCAAAGTTCTCGGGAAATACTTGTCAGTCAATGCAGCCTTGAATCTTTCCCATGTAACAGGGTCAGGATTTACCTCGTTTCTTCTCTGCTCCATCAGCCACCAGTCATAAGCACTGCCCTGCAGCTGGTACACAGCTAAAGTCACTTTCTGTGCATCATTGCTTCCCATCAGCTCAAATGCCTTTTCCATCTCTTGTGTCCATTTTTCGACAACAGCTGGATCCGTTGCACCATCAAAAGTAGGAGGGTTTAACCTCTTGAACTCCGATACAATGCTTCGTTGAACCGGTTGCTGGTTCCCAACGAGTGTAGCTATGGTTTGCGCTAGCTGGTTAAACATATTACCCCCATCATTAGTGTTGTTGCCGTTGTTGTTGTGGTGGTTGTAACTTCCGTTGCCTCTGCCTCGGCCTCGAGTGCTCATGTTTCCTTACTTCCCTTCAAAAATAAAATAAGACTTTTAGATGCACAAATAACGATCACATAGCACACAAAATCAAATAACAAAAAAAAAATCACACATGTCAAAATTCACATAAGCGAGAACATCAGCCCAAAATTTAATTCCATACCCTACGGGTCAATCCTAAGCGGAAGTCTACAGGATCGCAAAATGCTCCCTAGGAAATGTACTAGTCCCATACCTAATACATTCCGAAGAGAAGTCTGCTTTGATACCAACTGTAACAGCACGACTTTTCGGACTGTTACCATTCGATCAAATTATCAAACCAAATTCAAATTCCGTAAACTCAATAAAATGAAATCCAAAATATCATAAAAATATTCTAAAATCCAGAAATGATACTACATAAAATAATCCAATGTAAAACCAAAATCAATACAAACGCAGCTCCTCAAATAAAATAGTTAGAAACTAGAACATTACTAAGTGACACTGGTTCGACTCTAATCCAATCCAAATGCCATACTCGCAGCTAGTACCTGAAAATTCACAAATAATGAGCTACACAGCCCAGCAAGATAACTAATCGAACTAACCAGTGGATCAAGTAGGTTTTACAAAAATATTTCATAATTTTCCATAAATCAAAGTTCACAATTTCATAATTCGTAGTTCACAATTTCAAAATCAAAACTAAAAAACGTATAATAAATTCCACAGTTCGCTAAGGTCACAAATACCTGGTGACACAGTATCATAGGTTCATAGGTGTCAATAATGCGCCCCTTACTAAGGTATCATAAACTGTGCGCTCCCGAAGGCATCATAAAAAGCACGCCCTAGTAAGGTATCATAAGCTAGTTCCGGAACTATACGCAATTACTAACGGATTCATAAGTCATAGCTAGTTGGGAATTCTTATTTCTAAAAATTCATACTTGATCCAGATTTTCGTAACAAAAATATTAAAAATATAAAACATTTAATAGCATTTCAAATATTAAAACATTTTAAAAATATACCGGAGAGCACGAAAAGTTAACTTAGCTTAATCGCAATGATCACTTAATTACACTGCACCAACGAATCCTATACATTTATTTAACATAATAAAAATTATTAGTCTGGGACAATGTGAACAGAAAAGTGTCTATACAGGTTTACCAGTAGTTCACTAGGTGTATCAAACTATTTTACTTAAATAAACTCAACTAAAATTCGGTGCCCGAGGTCTTGTACACATGCACTTAAGACACTTCAAAGTATATATATAACTAAAATATCCAAACAATGTTAACAAGCATGACCAAGCTGAACTAGATACACGTGACTGGGCTTCCTTTAATTAAAATCAAAGGTTCATGAATAAATTCATTTAAAAGAAACATTACATGACATAAAATACAATCAATTTATATTTAGAATTAAATATAAATTAGGAAAAGTTTTACATATTAAATCACTATAAAAGTAAACAATATTATATCCTTCATTTAGCCATAAAAAAATTACAAAACATCTTAATAATACACTAAAAATCACATTCCAATCTATTAGTGTAATATATATGCTAAAATATAATCCCGTCAAACTTTTAATAATAAAAAATATCAAAGATGTGCAAACTAGAAATTTGGAATAAAATAATCTAATAGATACAAGGTACCATATATTACATATGATATATGCTAATTAAACCACCAGTAAAAAGTAATCAACATGAAATTTTTACAAGAATTAACAAAAAGTAATAATTATATATACAGTCAAAGTATCAGTACAACTAATCAGGTTACATCAATTATTGACATCAACTAATACGAATCTCATGATGACCTTTTTCAAATGGAAAGGAACTAGCGACACAAAATTATGCAGACAAAAATGATATAAATAAAGAGTTCAAGAGTAATACCTTGCATTTTGTTTTTTGTTCCTATCGGTTCATTGTGAAACAATAGCACTAATGTATATATAGGGATAGATTTTACAATCTGACTTAATTACGTAACTACAAATGAAAGCAAATCATGTACAGATAGTACCAATCTTTTTTTTTTTAACGGACTTATCACCTTAGCCATACTTTAAAATAATAAATTTTATAACTACATAAAATAGATTACACTTATTACCTTAGAAAAAAACATCTTACATTTTAAATAAAATGAGTATTTTAGAAAAATACCAAATATTACACTACTACTGTCAGAGGAACAATTGGGTCAGTTACTCTTATAGCAAGTATCGTTGTGGCATCTTTCAGCCACAACACAAACTATCCTTGAGTATGTTTCCTTCTTTCTTTATTTTTTAGTTACATTGCTCCAGAATGCCTTATTGTTGTTTGTGCTTTAGGTGTTGTCGCACAAAAAACTATGAGTCTTACACAAGTTTTTACTTTTGAATTGTAGGTTTAAGCGGCAGCAAGGAGAAACATTATTGTCAAATTCCAAGTGTGTATGATTATACGTTCAGTTTTGCTGAAGGAGATTCCTCTGTGGCTATCTACGCCTTATTATGTTTCACCTGTTAGGATCTGTTTTAGTTTCTGAAATTAAATTATTTTGTGTAAATTAACATTTGTCGAGTTGTGTAATATATATTATATTAATATCAATAAGATCTCATTGGTTTGTATAAATCCTGTTTCATATAGCTTATATTATATAACGGGTTGATAGGGTGTTTGTGGTTTGGATGAATGTTTATTACAATTGCAATTTTTTTTTAAAAAAAATGACTTTTATCGTCGGTTGTTTCAATGACCGATGCCTTTGACACGACTTTTAGCGTCGGTTGTTTCAATGACTGACGCCTTTGACACGACTTTTAGCGTCGGTTGTTTCAATGAGCGATGCCTTTGACAAGACTTTTAGCGTCGGTTGTTTCAATGACCGACACCTATAACAGACTTTTAGCGTCGGTTGTTTTAATGACCGACGCCTATAACAGATTTTTAGCGTCGGTTATTTAATTGACCGACGCCTATAATTAACTTTCAGCATCGCCATTTTGACCGACGCTATAGGCCTATACCTATAGTGTCGCCTTCATATACTACGCCTAATAACCGACGCCAAATGCCTATTTTGACCGACGCTAAAAGCCTATTCTGTACTAGTGCATGCTCTCCCATGGTATTTATGTATGCTAGTTGGAAAGGATTGTTTTGTCCTATCATTTGAAGGTCTGGAATTTTGATTTCTTGAACCTAATGTGCCCTCTCGAGATTACATATTCCTCGGCTTACAGAGTTTAATCCTTAATATTCAATGCATGCTTGTTGGCATGTTTATTTATAAAACGACATGGTTAGAAAAAAAACAAAGAGAAAAAAACCTTAATTGCCTTTATCAAGAGAATCCCTTTTTTGACAAGGGAACATAGTAATCAATTCTGACTAGGGGTGAGCAGAACCGAACCGGAACCGAAGAACCGAATCGAACCACACAATTTCGGTTCGGTTCGGTCCAATTTTTTTTCTTTTTCGGTCAGTTCGGTTCTTTTGGTTAGAACCGAAATAAATTTCGGTTCGGTTCTTCCGTAAGTAATTTCAGTTAGAACCGAACCACCCGAATTATATATATATATATATATTAATAATAATAATATATACAATAAATAGTTAATACTTAATAATAATATATACAATAATATATAAATATAAATATATATATTTATATTTATAATAATATATTTATAATAATAATATTATATTTATATTAATAATAATATATACAATAATAATTCAAAATTCAAAAAATTCGGTTCTTATGGATCGGACCGAACCGACCGAATTATTTCGGTTTGGATCTGGTTCGGTCCAGAATTTTATTCGGTTCGGTTCGATTCTAAAATAATTGAAAATTCGGTTCTCGGTTCTTTCGGTTCGGTTCGGTCACCGAACCGATCGAATGCTCACCCCTAATTCTGACTGTCGCTTTTGACAGAAAAAGAAAACTATACCGCTGTTTTCTCATTTCAATTCAACGATGTAGATATTCGTGTACACGGATTAAATTAACAATATACCATAATTACACTGCAAGGGTAGGATTGGAAAAAAGAACTCTATAATTTTCCAACCCCTTTTCCACAAGGGGTCACTGGTTATTTATAGTTTTATAATTATACTATTGTTTCCTTTGCTCTGTCAGGTGCTGATCCGGGTGCTTTCCTTCTGGGCCTGACTGTTGGGTTTGTCTTACTGGTCCTGTCCTCCTGCTGGGCCACAGCCCAAAAGTTGTGGACAAAGATTAGTTTCCGCACTATCATTTACTACTACACATCCTGTAATCTGTGAGAGCGCTTTGCATTGGCCCAAATTGGGTTTCTAACCCAATTTAAAGGAAAGAAAGCTGAACGTATTTTTCATGTGTAGTACAAGAACTAAATATTCCCACAAGTCACAAACCCAGTTGCAACTCATCGGCTGGAAGCTTTTGGTTTAAGATAAAAATTAAACTCAAGAATGGAACAGTTTGCTAAGAATAATAAGAGCATCAGCTCATGTGTTTTTTTTATTTTTTATTTTTCCTTTTTTTACAAAGAAACTATCCGAGAAATCCCGAATGCAATGCAAACCCCGGAAATTTGCAGTGCCCCTGATGACTGATAACATAAACTTTATAAACTGAACACTGTTTTTGCTCTTAAATTTATTCTAACCACAGTTAAGTAGCCCGTCGTCTTAAAAGCATGCCTTTGTTAATACCGTTCGTGACAAAGATCGGGAAGGTAGCCATTCGCCAGTTAATAGACTGATAGTGAATTTGCTTTCGTACTATAACAATTCACCGAATGGATAGAATATGATGTTACTGCAACACAATCAAGTAGGTGTTCCGCGTTCACTGTTCGGAATCAGATGCTACAAGAACAGTTACATGATGCTGCTGAAGTTATCGGTGATATGCATATTTGCGTTGATCAGAAGCTTGTGCTTGTTTCTTTATAATATCATCAGCTGTAGTGTTATTTATATCTCATACATTTACTTTTCTGAGAATCATATTCGGTACCGAACATGTAAGATTCGTTGTTTGTCCGTAAAACAAGTTGTCCATCATTCAGTTTGTGAATGGCTATTTGGTACAGCATCGAATAACGGATAGGAGAACAATACAATACAATGCTCCCAGGCTTTCTACATACTGATAATCTGATACTGACATGGCCTTTGGATTATCAGTCGTGCGACACAACAAATTTATAATTGTAGATGCATTAATATAATACAACTCCTCCGGGGTCACCACCGATAATGACATGGGTTATTAAAAAGGTTTCTTTGGATTATAAGGTTTGTTTGTTGGTCTCCTTCATCACTCTGAAACATTTTAATTTATCGCGATAAAATTTGTTGAATGGTATTGGTCCATTGGACGGATCGACTATAAGTTAATAAATAGTACTACCGATTAGCAAGAATCAAATCATGATCCCAAATAATTTGAATTTGAGAATACATATCAAAATGGTCACTCAAGTGAATTTCATGTATCATTTTACTCCCCGATCTTAAATGGATATCATTTGAATCATTAAAGTCATAATAAATATCAAATAGAAACCACTACATATGTGTTCGGAAAGTAAAAGTACTTTTTGTTCAATTCTACATATTTTTCTTGAATATCATCACAACCAAATGAAAATTTGTTAAATTCTAGTATTTCACATATTATATTTAAATTTTAAAAAATTCATAAAATTCATTCAAAAAGATTTTAATATATTTAGATAATATTTGGGAAATGCTAACCATAGCCCTTAGGATTATGGTTTAGTATATAAATAGCCTTATATTTTCAACATCTATTTTTAGGTTTTTTTTTTGGCGAATATTTTTAGGTATTTAATTGTTTTTAGTTTTTCAATGTCTCTGTGCAGCATTAATTTAATTTCCGAATAATAATGGTGGATCCCCTGCATTTGCATTAATTTCCACCAATAAAAACATTCCAAAACCCAAATTGTTAAATAATCATATTGAGTTTCGTGTAAAATTGATGTATTAAGTGCAACACTGATGTATTAAATGTATTTATCCATTTACATTAATATTTAACCTAAGTTCTAGGAAATATGTTTAGCATTACCCTTAATTTTATAAGGGATATTTACAGAAATACATAAGATTTTAACAATTCTTTCCAATTTTACTACCATCCAACTATCATTTCACTTCTATAAAATCATTTTTTCAAAAATACTACCTCATTATAATTTTATGTTTTCAATATTTCAAAAATACTACCTTCCTCAGTTGCAACTTTTGCAACCTCATTTGCAACTTCGATGCTATATATATATATAGGGATCCCTTCTACAGCCACAGTTGGATATAATCTAATATCCAACCAACCCATCTGTGACCATCCAGTAAATTAATGGACGGTTAGGATCGGAAAAGCTTACGCTATATAATATAGCGTAATATGCTATATAATATAGCGTAAGCTTATACCAAAATCCCTCCGTTTCTAATTTGATTTTTTCCGTCAACTGGTGAGATATTTTTGAAATCCGACTTCACTGTATTTTTCTACATCTCACAACGATCATTTTGCATACCATATTTGATATATTTCGACACAATTTAAATGGGGGTTTTAACTTACGCTCTATTATATAGCGTATACGCTATATAATAGAGCGTAAGTCCCCTCATCCTGGCCGTTGATTGGATATTTTAATGGTATAAGATGGGTTGGTTGGATATTACAAAATATCCAACTGTGGCTGGTGACCCTTTTCCATATATATATATATATATATATATATATATATATATATTTGTAGAAGTTGCAAATGAGGTTGCAAAAGTTGCAACTGAGGAAGGTAGTATTTTTGGAATATTGAAAACATGGTCGGTATTTTTAGAAAGGTTGGTATTATATATTTAAAAATCCAATAGTTAACATGGGTAGTTTTGAAACTATCCCATTTTATAATTATTTTATAAACAAATATTTAAAAATATCTATTTAATATTTATTCTAATCTAATAATTCAAATAATACCCATTAAAATTTATGAAAAATTAATATATGAATTTCACTCTGGTTCGAATTTGTGATAATTTCTCTGCATCTCCAACTTGGAAGAAGGCAAATATAAACAAACACACGCACACAAAAAGAAAAAGGGGAAACCAAAAATAGCAATACACAAGGAAAGTAGGTAGTTCCAAATACTAGTAATAAAATAAAGCGATGCGGCGGTATAAGCAAAGCAACTGTTGAGTGTTGAGCACCACCCTCCTTCCTTCCTGTATAGTGCAATGTTAATGTAAGCACCCCCAACAACTTTTATATTTCACTTTCCGCATAAATTTTTATTCCTAATTTTTTTATTCTCTCAACTTTTCTCTTTTTTATTTAAACTCAACAACTCTTAAAACATCTTTCATTCAACCAGTCATCCAACACACACACAATGCGAGGATTAGAGATTTGGTTTCACGATTTGATCGCCTCCGACGATTCATCACTCCTATTACACACTCATTTCGATGCAAATGGAGGCGGCGGAGCTGGAGGAGGATTGTTTCTAGAACATTCTGTTGTTTCATTTCCCTGGGATCGCCGGAGAGATCACCGCCTTTCCTCCTCCGGCCGCTTTATGTCGGTCACCTTGTCATCTTCCAAGGAAACTAATAGTCAAGCTGATTTTAGATATAAGAATATAACTGACAATAATAATTATAATAACAATAGCAATTCCGAGGATGAAACGGCGTCGTTTGAGATGGTTGAGGAGTATAAGGAGCATAAACTGAAGATGAAGAAGAAAGACAAGGTCAAGTTGAGCGGCGGAGCAAGTGCGTTTAATACTACTAAGCATCTTTGGGCCGGTGCTGTTTCCGCTATGGTTTCCAGGTTATATGTAATTTATTTTCTGCTTATGTTACTTATTTACATCTGTTCAATCATTGTTATGTTTGTTATCCATTTCGATAATTTGTTTTTCGATATCAGAGTTAGTTGTGTTTTAAGGAGTGTTCATGTCCTGCGGGAATGTGTAGTTTTCGTTGCAAATTCTGTGTTTTTGTTATATGGCTTGATCAATGAATTACACATCCCGAGATGATCTTGTTGTTTCAAGAGTTATATTAGAGGTTAAAATTTGCCTGATTTCGTCAATTACACTGATTATCTTACAAATGTGATAGGAAGGCGGTTGCTTCTGGCTTAACATATCCGTCATCCTCTTTTTAATGTATTTGATGTACATTAGAAACAAACTAGTACTCAACATATTTGGGAATCTATTATTGTGTACGGATATCCTTGTATCTGGATATTTCATCACTGCTTTCAGTCATTACAACTTTTTGACAAATTAATGTACGACGCAATTAGTATTCTGTTAAATGGTTCGTTTAGTTTTTGCCGGCTTTTTGGTTTTTCAACTGACTCCCAACTACTCATTGATTATTGTCGTATCAGGACTTTTGTTGCTCCACTTGAGAGACTAAAGCTTGAGTATATTGTCCGGGGTGAGCAGAAGAATCTTATTGATCTAATCAAGTCAATAGCAGCTTCACAAGGCCTGCGGGGATTTTGGAAAGGAAATTTTGTCAATATCCTCCGCACTGCTCCGTTCAAGGCAATTAACTTCTACGCCTATGATACATACAGAAATGAACTACTCAGAATAACAGGAAACGAGGAAACAACAAACTTCGAAAGGTTTGTTGCTGGTGCTGCAGCAGGAATTACAGCTACAGTTCTCTGCATACCCATGGACACGGTAGGTCAAATTTACAGGAAATAGAACACTTTTTATTTTTGTATGCAGTGACTATACTGTACCTTTATTCCATCAAAACGTAATTTGCTATCTTGGGAGGTACTAAAGTGTGGACAAAAATGGAAGATAGATACTTCTTATTTTCTCCTTGAATGTAGGGATGCACTAGGAGGAGTTTCTATAGTATATTTGTCAGGCACATAGTGTCTTCATGACATTAAGTGTAACTCCTTTCTAGTGATTTTTCCTAGCTGTTGGCCTATTAGCCTCCTGTTTCTTACCTTCTAATAGGCAAGTCAGTATATTAATAATCTAGGCTAAGACATGAGTTGAAATAGGTTTCCAGTTTATTTTTTTAGTATAATTTCAGGAGGATCAAACATCAAACTGGCATGCAAAATTTTTCTGGCCATGGCTTTGGGAAGGGTTAATCTCAGCAAAACATTACCATTTAGTGATTGAAATGCTTGATGGTGGCCACTAAAGTAATAGGCAGAGCCAATTCCTGGCTACCCATTTACGACATCGCCACCATCTAGCACTTTACTCATTATTTAATCGATAACATCTCTAATTTTTTAAAATTTATGTTAAAACTTTGCCAATTAATCTGCTTTAGATAGGATGTGGGTTAGAAAGTTTGGAGTGCTTATATTCTTAATAAAAGTCAAAGGTTGAAGTTAACATTAGTTTAATGAGGTAAATTGTTTGTCAAAATCTGATAAAACCTTGTAAAGGTTAGCGTTATAAGATGTATCCATGTTGCAGGGGGGTTGTCATCTAGCTACTTATGTTTAAGATTATTTTTTTTTTTCACTGGATGCCAAGTTTAATACTTTAAGTCACTAAATTGTTTTAGTCCGTTTGCCTTATATTGCAGTCATTATACAGGAAGCATAGCCCATTTTTTATTTAATTAGTTTTATTCTTTATATGTATTTCCCATTTACTCGTCTTTTGACACGACTTCCTAATCTAAAAAACATTCAGATCAGAACAAAGATGGTAGCTCCTGGGGGCGAAGCCTTGGGTGGTGTGATTGGTGCTTTCCGCCACATGATACAGACTGAAGGATTCTTCTCGTTATACAAAGGTCTAGGACCTTCCATAGTAAGCATGGCACCGTCAGGTGCTGTTTTTTACGGAGTGTATGACATATTGAAGTCGGCTTATCTACATTCACCTGAAGGGAGAGAGAGAATTCAACATATGCAGCAACCAGGCCAGGAACTAAATGCTTTTGAACAACTGGAGTTGGGTCCCATCAGGACACTAATGTATGGGGCAATTGCTGGAGCTTGTGCGGAAGCTGCTACGTACCCATTTGAAGTTGTGAGAAGACAGCTCCAGATGCAAGTCAGAGAAACAAAGATGAGTGCAGTAGCTACCTGTGCCAAGATAATTGAGCAAGGTGGGATTCCTGCACTTTATGCAGGATTGACTCCCAGCTTATTACAGGTAATAAATGAATCTTTTGATGATTTGAAGTACATCATTTTTTTGTATAATTACTTACATGTGCAACTTTATTGAAAACTAGTAATAGTATTTTTGAAAGATATAATGTAAGTGTAAGAAAAGACTGAAAATAAATTAACCCTCTTTTCAGAATTTAGGTGGCTATAATTAGCATGAATAGCATTGTGAATCGCGATGTAACCTAAGCCTAGTTCTCTCTGTCTCCCTCTCTACTTCTTCCACTATATGTAGGCTAAAATAAACATTACCTCCTATATTTGCTTATGATATGGAAAAGTTCCAATTAGGTAAATGTTGGCTCAGGCTACTCTCGTAAGAAATATCACCACCCTTGTAGGATGACTTCTTTTTCTTCCTTGCAATGACCATGAGGATTTAGTTCATGAAGAATGTCTCTTGAAGCACAATGAAGCTTAGCAACTTGGCAAAGTACGAAGTAGTTGTTTATTTACAGAAAGTGCATAAAAAGGAGCTATAATAAGCTTGATTGACTTCAACATACAATAAGATACCAGTATACTTCAAGGAAAATTTATAATTAGAATACCCTAGAAACTTAGCCAATACCAAACTAAATAATCAAATGACATGTTTGTGAAGTTTTTACTCTCTAGCCATTCTATTATGTCACTAAGGGTTGCAATAGCACTCCGCTTCATTTGAGGATGTAACAGACGGTGAATTTTTAGAGGCACATAATGCCAAACTACCGGTAGTTTAGGTGTTTAAACATGACCACATGGATAATAACGTTGTGATCTGAAATGTAATTACGGTATAGTGAAGAGATTTTTTTTAATATTAATAATTTCCAAGTAAGGTTAAGAAAGTATATCAGGAAAATGGAAGTATGTATATATGAATGGTTTGAAGAATATGTTGAAATGATAAGGACACACATTTGTGGAATGAATTGTAGACATTTATAAGCCTGTATGTTTCTTCTCTCCAAATCTTCCTACTTCTGTAAGGAAAGGTCTGGAAAGGAATTGAGTGATGTTTTCTCTCCTTAAAATATATCCGGGAACACAGTATGAAAGGCAATCAAGGAAACTTTGTTTTTTTTTTCATTGTCCTTCCCCCCGATCTAGAACTCATTAGCTTGAACAGTTGATAGCTTTCCTGCATTACTTATGTAAGTCTCTAAATGTTTATGGTTATTTATTTTGTGCACAGGTTTTACCATCAGCTGCCATTAGTTACCTGGTGTACGAATTTATGAAGGTGGTCCTCAAAGTGGAGTCATAGTCCATACATTTTATTAGTGTGATGAAGTTAGAGCTTGTTTGATGCAAGGCGCCCTTGTCAAGTCATTCGTGGTTCTACACAAATCAAGTTTTCAACATAACATGATCTTTGTGCTTTTCAGATTGGCATTCCTAGGAATATAATTAGACATGTATTTTAATCTTAGATAAACTTGCGGTGTAAATGAATCTCAGCTGAAAGGTGTCTAATGTTTTTCGGATAAAATTGACTCGGTAGTTAAATGTCGAACTTTAGTTCGTAGAGCATGCTATGTATCCTTGTTTGACCAGTTTTAGCCAATTTTAAGTCACTCTACTAAAAGCTTGTTCACTTCGTTATAGGAAGGTTTCATGTTCTATGGGCTCCAGTCACTTCAACCAATGACTTGAAAGAAATAATGTGAACAATGTGCAAGGGTAAAAGTTGGCCTGTAGTTTGGATACCAAAATTAATTCTCAAACTACGCGAGACCAATTCCAGTTTTTATATCTACTACCTTGTAACATTGGGAGGATGCACGGAATATCTTAAATATTTTTATTTTAATATTCAATATTTTTATCTTATTATTCATAATTTAATATTTATTTTTTAATTAACATGATATAAAATACATAATAAACATCACATGGCAAAAATATAAAATTAACATGGAAAAAATATTCAATATTCAATATTCAAACAAATAAAAAAGTTTAATACCACACATATTTCCAACAAAGTTAAAAAATAGTTTTAAAAACTATAAAAACACTATAATAAAAGATCTAAAATTTTTAAGATAACCATTAAATTACATAATCAAAAAGATTAAAAAATATAAATTGTTACACGAATATAGTACACATATGCTTCAATTATATCATATGTAATTTGATAAAATAAAAAAATCAAAAACAATTATGGAATACTAAAAAATATGTTAGCCTAAAATTTGAAATGTAAATTATAGAAAAATCATTTACAAGAAAAATAAATAAAGAAATAAACCATATGTATACTACAAATCATATAACATAATATATTATTATCATTAAAAGTAGAAATAAACTATTCAAAATGCTATAAAACTAATCTTATAAAAAAAATAAAAAAATATACTACAAAATATTAATAAAACTACAGTATAAAGCTAATTATCTTATATATAATTAGCGTAAGGAGGTTTAATAGTTTGGTCCTTAGGTCTAAAAAAAATAATTTTATTAGAAATTAGAGATGGGTCAAAAAACAAGTTGGGCCGAGTATTGCTTTAAAAGATCAGCTAAAACAATACTACAAATTAATGATATTTTTAATTTAACAAAAACAAGCATATCAAAAGAGGATGCACTAAAAAACACATGATAAACCCAGGAAAAATTAAAATTGAGAAAATTATTGTTAACTAAAATTAATATAAAAATATTTTAGACTAAAGTCTAAAATATAATTAAAAAAAATCTTAACACATAAAACAGTTTCAAGAAAACCTAATTTTAAAAAAGAGTAAAAAAAAAATTATTTTTAGATTTTACAACAAACATGTTTTTAAAATTTATACTAACAAAAGTCAACACAAATCAATAGATTAATAATTTATTATTTTACAAAGATTTTAGATTCGGTACTAAAGTTATAAATAAATTAAACAACAATCCGAAAATCCAAAAAAAATAATTTATAACGAATCTAAATATTAGAACCACAAAAAATCCTATACTAATTTAGTAATTTAAAAATTACAAAAATATTAAATTTCATCAACAATAAAATTTAAAGTAAATTAATAAAGAATAAAATTAATAAAATATTAATCATAATTAACTTAATTAATTATTATTAGAAATTAACATATTTTCCGTGATCATTTTAGTATATATATAAGTACAAAATACATACATATTATTAATTTATTATCATTAAAATAAAAAATAATTCAAAATATTATAAAAATTACTTTTGACAAAGAAAATCATAATAAAAAATGTATTATAAAATATAAATAAAGCAAATGCACGGGCATAAAGCTAGTAATCATAATGTTCACATATAGGAACGGGAGGTATAATTAATCGCCATTGAAGGCTAAATGGACACACTATAACATACTAGAAAGTAGTTAACTTTTGATTATTATCAATGTTCCACCTGGGACAACAATATTCATTCACTCAACAATAAAGAATCTCGATATGTAATCATGCTAACATATAAATGTGAAAATTGTAAAGCAACAAATAGAAGGCATAGTGAAAGTGAAAGTCATTACCAAGTTAAAACAGCATATGGATAGAAACACAAGGTTCAAGTTACATATTATTTTATTTTTGCGAACTCGCAGTCCATTACAGGCTAATGTTCTAGTACTTGAAAACGTAAAAGTAGTACTTAAGATGCTAGTTTCCCACAGCAAGTGGAGTGGGCATTTCGCTAAGCTGTCCCGTTGCTACCTCCAGAGATATCAGGTGAAAGCTTCCTCTTGCGCTTATTGTCACTTTCCGGAACATTCTCCTCATCAGCCGGTGCCTCCACCAAATTAACAGCAGCCTGGAAAGTGAGAGCAGGTTAAATGTGAAGGTTGACATTTATATTTCGGAAAGGTGTAAATAAGCAATTCAGGAAATTTGCTTATTGCTTACGGTTGCGAGAGCATTCTTAGCATGAGCAGATTCCAACTCGCCCACAGGGGTGTAAACCGCTGATACTCCATAGTCCTGCAGTCCTTCAACTAAATTATACTTGTTCAGCTTCAGCTTGAAGACAAGCTCTTTGCCCAAAAGTGCGTGTAGCTCAGCAGGAACAGAAGTATCCCCCGGAGGCATTTTATTGATCAATTTTTTTGCTGAGACGTCTAGCAAGCGCTTGGTAGCAGAATTGAACAAAACCACAGTTGTGGTTCCAGTGCCATCCTCCACCTGAACATTAACTCGAAACCTAGAGGACAAAGGTAAGTTAGAAAATATTTATACATATATTTAAATTAAAAACTCGGCCAACACAACAACATTTGGCGGCTTACAATGCTAAAGGTAAGTCAACCGGCTCGCCACAACCATTGCAGATATAAACCCCATCTCTTGGAACAGCCTTCCTGATGCATGATTTGCATGAAACATAATACCATCCGAAGCGTTTGTTTATGGCAGTTATTGTGGCCTTCAAGGTTACAACATCAACCTGCAAGACTTTGTGGTGTTAGGCTCAATGAGCCAGGTGGGAGTTATGTTACCGACCATTACTGTTTTGTTTAGGGCTCAGTATATATACCTTTAGCTTGCCAGCACATGTAGCATTCACCAGAGCCTCGACACTCATCCAATTAACGAAAATCGCCTCCTTTGGAGGCAGTTTCACAGCAGATGGGCCTTTACTAGCCACAACTTTAGGAGACAGGGCTGAAAACCTTTCCCTTATAGAGGTGACATGTTCAACATCCGGGTTAACATAGATCCTGCTCCCGCTAGTTGTAGCGAAAGTCATACCACCTGCAAAACATAGTTGGGCATGAGAGAGAGTTCATAACCATTGCCGATAAAACATTGAGCCTAGGCACTACCAACTATTGATTCATTTTTGCCAAGCTGATTATACTTTTTACTAATTTGGGTATAAGTCTATACCTTGATAGGTCTTCACAGTAACAGAAGAGACAACAATGACATGGGGGCCATCATCCTGAACAGTGTACAGTGCAGGATCAAAGAGCTCTCCTAACTTTCCCCATAGAGTCACTGTGCTGGTGACAGAACTAATACCACAGCAAGTTAGGAAAAAATATTAGCAACGAAAAATCTCATGGACGAAAAAGTAATTTACTGCACAGAAGAACCATAATATGATTTTAGCCTTGTAATTAAGATTTAAAATGAAATCAGCAAGGAGGCCTATAAGTTTATATCACAAGCATGGATTGTTCCAGGAACACAATCGTAGCATGGATTGTTCCGGGAACACAATCGTATGAAGTCGAATATTATTGTTCCTCTAAGTTGCATCCCAATAATTTACTCGTTCATATTTATCAAAATCTACGAATCTAACGACAACCAGTAATCCAAAACAATTATAAAACCGAAAACCAAAAAGCGTAAAAAACAGACAAGAAATATTAATGGTTTCATCAACAAATGGTTTCATAAAATTCAAAAGCATGAGGCAAAAATATTATTGCATAGTGTCCACACTTACTAATCAGTGAAAATTCTAATATCCCTTTTTCGACATCCAGCCCCAACAACTTTAATCTCCCCAAAATCGTATAAGCAACCTACAATATCTGCATATTCCAAACGACATAACTGGTTTTGTTTCAACCTTGCACAATGTTGTTACATACGTGTACACCAAGTCTTGTAAAAGATACCTGAGAGAGTACTGACATCATCGGCACGGCTTCGGAGTGCAGCTTGATTAACAAATTGAAAGCCGTACCTCGGAATGGACGCAACATCCTCACCAAGCTCCTGAACACCAGTTGTTGCCAGAAAAAGGAGCCTCATATTGCTTGCAAGAGGCCGATACGGATAAATGTTTGTAGTAACCTTAACGTTACGAAGATTGTAGACCAGGCCCTCGGTTAGAAGGCGCTTGAACCGAGGCACCAGATGCTTGCGCACAGTAGCATGCATCAGATTCTTCTGGAACCAACATATAATTACACAGTCAACACAAAAGAATCAACCGCTAAAATAGGTATGTTAAAAAGCACCTACCTTCTCATCGATGAGAACCATGTCCATGCCAAGCAAGGTGTTGTCCTTTGTACCGATAGAGTCCCACATCCTACAAATACGCACCCTTATTACCCAATCATCCGCGTCGCCCTTCAAATCTGAAAGAGAGTTGTATGCCATAGCTGCACTAGGAGAAAAGAAGGCAGTCAGAAGCAACCGCATATTTAGACCATCAACATATACAGTACTTATCCCACGGAAACAACCGACATAAACCAACAAACTAATTAACTAAAATCCCCAAATGGACACAACAAAGTAGCATACAGTATGAGAAAAACTCTTTCCACCATGTAAAAGCATGAACAGCAAAATTGACATGAATCATTAAACCAATCCACCAAAATTTCAAAATGAACATATCTATATCCGGAACAAACAATGAACATGAACGACGAAATAGACATAAATAACTAAATCAATTCACCAACATTTCGAAATGAACATATCTAAATTCAGAACAAACAATGAAGTCAGAGCGCACCTTTTTTAATAACCTGCTCCGTGGGATGATTATGTGACCATTGACCATTGTCACTGGCCATGAATAATTATATGTCAAATTGATGAGTAGCAATGTATAATTATGGCATGCCAACTAATATTTTAGCTAATGTACCCATTAGAGATGCTCTTAGCAGTGTAGGATAGGCCAATTACATATTATTTTTCTCAAATACTTAATTATGTGGGATGGGCCGGATTGTTTTTTCTTTTTAAATATGGGAATAAGGATGCATATTGTTGGTAATTTGTAACTGCAACAATAATGGAATATTATAAATACAAATTGGAGCATAAAGCAACAACAGTCAACAAATGGGTATTTGAGTGGGTCATCTTGAATGATGTTGTATCGTCTTCAATATCATCTTCATCATTATTTTTAAGGATGATGTTTGCAATCTTTTCTATACTAAAGGTCTATGATTCATTTTCATCCGGATAATCTAATAGGCTATTTACATCCATTTTATTAACCTAAATTATTAATCATCACCTCAACTTCATGAATGTCTTCAAGCATTTGTATGTTTATTTAAATTGCTTAAAAGTTGTTTGCTATCGAAAAATTCTATAAATTGATAATTATTATTTAATCGATTAATTAACAACTCTCTGAATTAATAGAATTCTCTAGTTCCAATTATATTAATTAATTACAGAGGTCTAAGTGTATGATCATTATCGGTGACGGAGGGAAGGGGTTCAGTGGGGGCCTGGCCCCCCCTAAAATTTGGGTTCAAGCTATAGTAGTATACTCATTGTATGTATTTTGTATGTAGCTTGGCTGGTTAAGTCTTGTGTAGTTTCCATGTCAACCGGGGCTCGATCCCATTGACAGTGTATTTTGATTACTATGTTTTTTTTTCATTTTTGACATTGTCTTTTGTAGTCCTTTAAGTTTTTGCCATTTATGCTCTTTAACATGTTTTTTAAAGATTATAAATTTTTTTAACCATTTCTTTATTAGATTTAAATGTTGATAATACAATATTAAAATTTTAATTTTTTTTTAATTATTAAATTTTATAATACTATTACTTTTTAAAATTTTAATGTAAAATCGGACCCCCAACGAAACTTTCACACTTTGCAAAGTCCAAAACTTCACTTGGTCCATGAAAGAAAACGATATTGTGATTACTGATTAGCACCTCTATCTCTATTTATAGGGAATCCGAGATCATTACGTGGTATTGGTAATAATAAAGCACATATCTCTCTCTGCTATCTCTCTCTCTCTCTCTCTCTCTCTCTCTCTCTCTCTCTCTCTCACAAAGCTTCTTTTTATTAAGTAATGCTTCTTCCTTCGATTGATATCTAATATGTAAATTTAATATAGCTGATTGAAACTTTATATAAATCGATTGATTGAAAATAATATGTATATCTATCGATTTGTTCTCATATGCATATACAAATTGATTGATATTAGTTGTGTCTTGTACAAATTCATCAATTCATGTATATGTGTTAGGTGTAATTTTAGTCTTTACGATATCAATTAAGGTTTCAATTTTTCACTAGAACTATTATAAATATTTACCTTACACTCACAAATGATAATGTACATACCTCTTAAAAGAACCAACACTAGGATTAATGGAGATGTACTGTTCAAGTAAATCATTGAGGCTAAATTTGCTTATGTCTGTGACAAAGTGTTCTTGAAGGAAGCTCCGAAGCACCTTTGTGAGAAATATAGAAATATACAAGATTAATATCTTGAAGATTGACATAACAGAATCAAAATATTCTTAAAATATTCCAAAATGACCGCATTTCTATGTAAGCAAGTGCATTACAAATAAGAAAAACAAAAGGAAAATAAGATATTGATACATTTATACTTGCATACCTTATCGATATACTTGATATGCACAGCATGCTTTAGGCTGCTTGGGATGGTTTTTATTTTATGCAGTTGTTGATATCCATAAACTAAGTATGCGATAGAAATCTCCCCTGATTGAATGCCAACAATCTTACCATATTCGTTAATCAATGCTGCACCTGACGATCCCACTGCAAGCTGCAAGCTATGGTTAAAGAGAATCATTTGATTGTCGTACTGTTCAATAGCAGTGTTGACAAATTCTGGACAATTAATAATTCCATGCGCTGCCCTCCATCGCAACGAACAAGGATGCGAAACAGACACTAACATCTGCAAAGATCTCAATACCCAACCATCTTCTGACTCGAAGATCAACCTTCCAGTCTCAATCTCATCCCTTTTCTCAACTGTCAAAAGCAATATCTCTGATTCTGGTTGATGCAACAGAACAGTAGCAACAGAAACCTCATCTGGATGCCCAAAAAATATAACTTCCAACATTTGATCGGAATCAGGGGCAAGGAAATGTCCAACAGTCATGATTATACACAAACCCCTACAATGCCCTACTACAAATCCTGTGGTAAACGAATTTTCTTTCTCCGGATTATTGGTTGCCCTAATAATGACCGTTGCCTTTTCTGCTCTTTTGACAATATCCTCAAACGACATCTAATAAAAACCAATAGAGAAAGGTAAATTTAACAATAAAAAGCATAGAATAATTGATAAATCAAGTGAGAAACGATAAATGTGTGTGAGAGTGTGAGTGTGTGTGTGTGTGTGAGTGAGAGAGAGAGAGAGAGAGAGAGAGAGAGAGAGAGATAGAGAGAGAGAGAGAGAGAGAGAGAGAGAGAGAGAGAGAGAGAGAGAGAGAGAGAGAGAGAGAGAGAGAGAAATTTAACGGATAATAAATTATAATGTCACTAGCTCATCTTACACCTTACGCTGCTTTTAACTTCACATAATAAAAATAGTTATGACTTGGTGAAATTTAAGCTAAGTGTTTGTAAAAAAGCTAAGTGTTTTCTTTTACAAACAAATTGTTCATGGCGTGATAGCACCATGAGTAAGAGTATATATAACTATATTATGTCTCGTGCACATAACAGAGTTTCGATAAAGTAATCATAGTACTAACAACACTAATCCTTTTGTATGTGATATTCATATGGTGTTACAGTGTCAGTGTCTGTTTTTATATCTAACAAATCAAGTTATTATAGCATAAATGTAATCACAAACAAATACAGATCAAATCAATTCAAACAATTACATATGTGTGTATGAGAGAGAGAGGGAGAGAGAGTGTTACCTTAGCGATCAATGAGTCGAATGATAAGCAATGAGTGATTGAGTGTGATAAATGAATTACGATTTCCTCTTATGAATCGATGAAAATAGTGATTAATTTGAGATTTAAGATGAATCTTCTTTGACAATTTAAGATAGAAGGAACTGCGAGTGTTTGATATCGAAGTGTTCAAGCTAAAAAAGCACTGAGGGGAAAATGGGGAAGAGAGGGAAAAGGGGGGGAGGTTTCTAATTTTCGACTAGTTTTGATTTTTCTTACTTCATTTAAAACCAAACCAAACCAAGAAAGTTTTACTTTGCATCTTTAACACAGTTTCTTGTTAAATGTTGCCTCTCTTTATTTAAAAATTTCTCAATTTCTTGTTTTCTTTAAAATTACTAAAGTATAACGTGATAACTTGTGTGATGCATGGTTGCTTGTAAATATTTTAATTATATTTTATTGTTTTTAATTTTAAGTTGTATCTATATTTTTATTATTGAAATAAGTTCTTTAACTTTTTAAATCTCATGCATATAAATACTATAGTAATTATTTATTTTTATTGTTACTTTAAAATACATATATATATATATATATATATATGTTACATTTAAGTAATATTTTTTAACTTTTATTTAGTAGAAAATGTTAATTTTATCTAATCATGTAGCCTTTTTATTTTTATAATTTTTTTTCTATATTGTAAGTATTTTATAGATTTTATGTAATTTTTAACTATATAGTTTATAACTCCTACAGTGCACGGATGTTTTTAATATTTTTTATTTTATTACTTATATTTTTATATATATTTTTTAATTAGTTGGAAAATCAATTATAGAAGATTATAAAACATAATAATACATGTTTGATAGTATTTTAATTTTTAGCTATAATATGTTGTTGATAGGATTCTGAGAATAGTTATTAGATAATATATATGTTTAATAATAATTTGCTGAAAGTAGATAATATAAACTTTTAAGGGAAATTCCTAATGGTACCATTTTAGAATTGACTTTTCCGAATGGTACCATTACACATTTTCAGCGTCCGAGTGGTACCATCAGGGTTAAGCATTCTAAGTAAAAATACTTATCCGTTAATCACATGTTAAACAAACGTTAAGTATTATTAATTTAGAATAAAATACTACATGTATTAGACTCAAATACCCCGTTTTTTTATAACTCAAAATTGAAAGGGGATAAACGGGTTAGGGGTTAGGTCATAAGTCGGGCAGTAGTCGGGCGATTACCTTCCATCGATCAATCTCTTCTTCCAAACGGTACCTTCGATCGATCAATCTCTGAATATAGACAGGTATGTATTTACTCTCCTTCATATGTGTATCGGTATGTATGTGTATGTCTCTGTATTTACCTTTATTTGTATGCTTTGTATGTGTATCGGTGTGTTTAATTATCATACGTTTGTATGTATATTCGTGTTTATATTGGCTTATTCGTGTTTAGTGATCACTCTTGGTGTCTCTGTGCTTTGAGTTTTGATCATAAGTTAGTGTATTTAACTTGCAGAATGGATATTGATCATAAGATTTTGAGGTTTAATTGGATGGGTAAAGAAGTTGATATTGGGGTAGATCCTGAGAAGTGTTCTCTATTGGATATAGTATTGGAGTATGAAGATGAAGTGAAAAGGCAGGGTATAAGGATGGATTATGGTTATCCATGCTTTTCTTATGTGTGGAAGATGGATCATCGTAAATTAATAACTGATAATGATCTCGTGTTGATGTTTGAAAGAAATGTTGATAACAAGTTGATATTTATATGGATTGGGACTTCTATGATGCCTGATGATTTGTACAAATTGGTGTTAAATTTTAGGAGGAGGTCTGAAAAGAGTAATGCAGGGGTTAATAAGGACCATGAACAAGTGTCACTAGATCAACTAGAAGATACAATACTAAACAACCTTGAAAGCCAGAAAACAAAATCTACCACCAACCCTGAAATCCAGAAAACCACAAGTAAGAAAGGCAAAAAACCTCTGCAAAAACAACCTCAGAAAAAGTCTAAAATAGCAGCACTCCATCCACCACCACCTATTTCACCCCAAACAGCCTTCAAATCTTTGACTGTTAGAAGGAGTCCCAGATTTTCACCTCCTCAAATTACTTCTCAAAATGACACATCAAACTCTATTCCTTCATCATTACCTGACCAGATTGTGTTCAACAAAAAACTACCTAAGACCACAGCTAGAAGAAAGGGATTGTATCTGAAATGGTCTGCTGAAAATGAGGAATCTAGTGGTAGAAGCACAAATGTTAAACGAAAGGTGGATTTTGGTGATGATGATGTTAGTGAGGATGATGGGGATAGGGACTATGAAAATGCATCTGATGGATATGATGATGACTGTGAGGAAGTTAGGTCAATTCCCAAAGTCAAGGAGAATTGGAAGGCTGGAACGTGGCAAGACTTCTTGGAGGATGAGGATGATGATAACTATATGAAGAAGCTATATAAAAATGGGGAGATGTTTGAAAACAAAGAAATTGGGAAGATTGTATTGCGACCATGGATGATATTTATGGATAAACAGCACCTGAAGGATGTCTTAAAAGATTATTGTATACAGGAAGGGTTTGCAATAACCATACTTGTTGCTGATAATCATCGGTACACATGCATTTGCTCTGCCGCTATATGCAAATGGAGGTTACATGCCAGTAAATTAGCAGATGGAGGTTACATGACTTGGTTTGCTCAACTTGGAGATCCAGCTACATGGAGCAAGCACAGATTCGACCCTAATGTATGCAATGACAGCAATACTTCAAACTTTGTAGAGAGCTTCAACTCTACACTTGGCATTGACAGGTGTAGGCCTGTTCTAACACTGCTTGAAGGTAATACTTTGTCTACTTTCTATTCAAATGTAATTCATATTAGTTGTATTTTGATAACAACTACTTGTGTATTACACTGACAGGAATCAGGAGGGTTTGTATGGTAAGAATTGCTACAAGAAATGAAGCTGCACTCAGTTGGAATGATGATGAATTATGTCCTAAGATTGGGAAACTAGTGAAACAGATTAGCAAAGACATTATAAGTTGCAAGGCTTATATGTCAAAACCTGGAGAATATGAGATTCATGAAGGTAAATCTCATTTCCCCTTATCTTTGAATAATAAAGTATGTTCTTGTGGGGCATGGCAAATATCTGGAATCCCTTGTAGGCATGCCATTAGGGCAATGTTACATGCAAAAATTGATCCACAGAAGATTGTTAGTTCATGGTATCATGTCAAGACCTACAAACAAACCTATAGTTTTAGCATTAACCCTATTCTTGATAAGGATCAATGGCCAACCTATGAGAATCTTCCAATTCTAAAACCGCCTACAATAAAGAGGGGAGTAGGAAGACCGAGCAGGAACAGGAGGAGGGAGGAAGGGGAGAATCAAAAAGAGAAAAGATCAAAAACTGTTAAGTGCACAAAATGTCTTTGTTTTGGTCACAATGCAAGGGCTTGCAAGGGAGGCCTAACAGCAAAGGAGAAGAAAGATATGAAGGCAAGTGGACTACCCCCAGTGGTCAGGAATCCTAGGGTAAGGAATCAAGCCAAGGCATCATCAAAGATAGCAAAAAATTCAGCAGAACAGCCAACAAGTGCAGCAACAGGAAGATCTCAGTCATCTATCAACATGTCCCAGTTTCCTGATTCTCAATCTCAACAAGCTTGAATATTCATCCCTTTTTTTGTAATTTTGAAACTATTTGGCAGTTGTCAATGTATTCCTGTTGCAACTGATGCATTAGATTATTATGAATGTTAAAAAGTGCGGGAAAATCTGTTGATTTCAGTTGTTAACAGGTGTTTTAACTTTAGTTTAACAGATCAGTACTTTTACTTAGAATGCTTAACCTGGATGGTACCACTCGGACGCTGAAAATGTGTAATGGTACCATTCGGAAAAGTCAATTCCAAAAGGGTACCATTAGGAATTTCCCAACTTTTAATTATAATATGTTGTTACAAAAATCGAACCTTAAATTTTTGGGAGTAGTTTATAAATAATAAAAATATTTTATTAGCGGGAGCCGGGATTCGAGATTCGAGATTCGAACCTTGAACCAGTAAGAATATTTTAACTATTAGAATGAATATTTTTAAGCATTAGATCCAACGATTCCCATTTATTTGTCTTAAAATTTAATGATTGTTATTTAGTGTACCAAACTAACAACCAACCAATTATTATATGTTTCGCTTATAATAATAGTATAATATAGATAGATATAAATAGATAGAGTTCTAGAAAAAATAAGAATAAAGTAGTGAAGCCAAAAAAAGGTGTAACCAAATTTGGTATCGTGGTACCATTTAAAAGAGGATTTCGCATACATTGAATGGTTTCATTATTCTAATAGTTTCATTTGATAAGATAATTTCCTTTATTATTTTTAAGTTGTTGGCCATGTAAGTCAACTTTACATTGTAATTGAAAGTTTCTTTATAATAAAATCCTACTCTAGTCTTTAGGCTCGGTCCACCAAGGATTGATCAAGGAGGGATCTCATATTCAAATCCCTCCACTCCATTTATGCATTTATTTAATTCACTACAATCATCTTATTTTTTTTTTGACACGAAAGAAAGCTTCATTAATAATTCAGATCTTTCAACATTACATCCATAAGATCGGAGTGAACAGTATCCACCCTCCAACTACGCTCAGCTATTGAACTAGTGTGTCTCGCTATATAGTGAGCCACATTGTTTGCAGAACGTTTAACGAACCTCAAAGATACATTACTATCTTTCAAAGCTACAAGAGCGAGTCTACACTCTTCTATAATCCTACCGAAATAAGAAAGCATGACTGTCTTACTTCGTATTGCCTGAACGGAGACTAAGCAATCTGTTTCCACAATGACATTAGCCCATCCTTTTGTTTTTATCCAGCTTAGAGCTTCTCTAATCCCTATTGCCTCAGCCACCTCTGGATTTATGCAGCCCTTTGAGCATTTGGAAACAGCCTCTAACAACTCGCCAGCATGATTTCTAGCAACCATAGAGTAGCTAAAGCATTGTGAAGTCTCAAAAATGGCAGCATCGGTATTGATCTTAATCATATTGTCATCTGGGACGCACCAGTGCTCTAAACCATCATCCTGAGTCATATCATATGACTAAGAAATGGACTGAAACATTTGTCTTGAGCACTCAACCATTGATTAAGCGTAGATTGTGCCAACAATACCACTTCTGCAACTTACATGCCTCGCTGATTCCATACGATTTCGTTCCTACATTTCCAAAGAGCCCAGCACAACATAGCTATTAGATGGATATCCATACCTGTGTATTGAGAAAATGCAGCCTTTAACCAATCAGAGAAAGAGTTTGTAGTCGTTACAGAGACTACTTTACCCAGCTTGATAAAGCATTCCACAGCAAACGAGCACGTGGAAAGAATATGACAAGCAGACTCCTGAGCTGCATTACAAACTGGGCAGAGATCGTCAACTAACACCCTTTTAATTCTCAGCTGATCCTTAGTTGGTAAGCAGCCTGTTGAAGCACTCCATAGCAGGTGCTTAACTTTTGCTGGAATTTTTAGATTCACAATCGCCTCCAGAAGCCTGAGCTGCTACTAGAGTTAGAATTGGCTCGAGACTCTTGAATTAGGGCATATGCTGTCTTGACTGAGAATTGACTTGTTCTATCCTTACGCCAATACCAAGAATCTGCAGCATGATTTTGAATAGGAGTGGAGAGGATCAAGTTCCTATCTCTTGGAGTGAAAATGTCGTTTATCAACTCGACATTCCATCTGCGTTGGTTAGTTTCCAGAAGGAAAGAAACCGTCTGTCCTTCCAAAGTCTCAGAATTCGTGTGCACATACGGGTCTTGCTCAATAGGCAGCCATGGGTCTGTCAAGATATTGATATTCCTACCATCACCAACTCTGCACCCCATGCCACTTCGCAAAAGATTTTGAGCCTCCATGATGCTGCGCCAGATGAAGCTCGGATTGCTACCTACTGAAGCATTCAGAAAAGAGCTCCGAGGGTAGTATCTAGCCTTGTAAAGTTTCCCTACCAGGCTATCCGGATATTGAGTTAGCCGCCACCCTTGCTTCCCTAGTAATGCGATGTTAAAATCATGAATATGTCGGAAACCCAAACCACCATTGCCCTTATTCCTACTAAGCTTTTCCCAAGCCATCCAGTGTATTCCCCTGTCCTTGTTTTTTGAGTTTTTCCACCAAAATCTGTTCATGAGCTGCTCGAGACTGTTGCAAAGATCTTTTGGCAAAAGAAAAACACTCATAGTGTAATTCGGGACAGCTTGCGCCACTGTTTTAAGCAAGATTTCCTTTCCGCCTTTTGACAACCAAATCTTATCCCACCCTTGAATTCTGGAAATCAAATGATCTTTTAAGTACCCCAACACTGCTGATTTCTTTCTTCTCATGATATTCGGCAATCCCAGGTACTGTGTGCTCATCAGCCTCGCAAAAATTTAAAACTGAGTGCACTTCGTTTTTGATTTGAACATCCGAATTTTTGGAATAAAAGACTGAGGATTTCTCTATGTTGATTTTTTGACCTGAGGCACGTTCGAATTTGTTCAAAATCTCCAGGACTTTAGAAGCGGTATCAGTGTTTGCTCGACAATAGATATAAGTATCATCCGCAAAGAACATGTGGGATATTGAGGGAGTTCCTCTTGAGACTTGAATACCTCTGAGTAAGTTTCTCCTCTCGTAATCTCTGATCAGAGCAGTCAACCCCTCCATACATACCAGAAACAAATAAGAGGATAATGGATCCCCTTGACGGATCCCTCTTTGAGGAACGATGTTTCCAAACTCACAGTCTGCGTGACTAATTTGGTATCTCGCTGAGGTGACACATTCCATAAACAGACAAACAAATTTTGGAGCAAAACCCAACTTAGTTAAAACGGTTCTTAGAAAACCCCACTCTACCCGATCGTAAGCTTTGCTCATATCGAGCTTCAGAGCCATCCAACTAGTCTTTCCTTTTGTTTTCCTTTTCATGTAGTGCATAATCTCGTAGGATATCATGATGTTATCAGTAATGAGACGACCCGGAATGAAAGCACTCTGCGAATCGGAAATGACCTTATCAATATGAACTTTTAATCTGTTTGCCATTACTTTTGAAATAATTTTGTAGGCTACGTTGCACAGAGAAATTGGTCTGATGTCTTGCATTACAACTGGGTTTTTCTTTTTTGGCACCAGCACTATATTTGTATCAGTCAGACCAAGAGGAAACCTAGCATCATTGAAGAACTGTTTTACCAGAAGGATAATATCTTCACCAACGATACTCCAAAATTTCTGGTAGAAAGCAGGACTTATCCCGTCGGGGCCTGGAGACTTGTCACGGTGCATGTGGAACAGAGCTGTCTTCACTTCGATATCCTCAATAGGTCTTAACCGATCCGCATTCTGCTCTTCAGTTATCTTATGAGGAATGCAGTTAATGACTTCCTCCCACCGCGTATTAGAGGCCTGAAAGATATTATCAAAATAATCGATCATAGTCTCCCGGAGACCATTATTTCATTCAACAACCTGCCCTTCCCCATTTTTTAATCTTGTGATCTGGTTTGCCTTTCTCCTCTTCTTAGTTGCTGCGTGAAAATACTTACTGTTGCGGTCACCTTCCTTAAGCCATAGTTGTTTGGATCCTTGTTTCCAAAACACTTCTTGTTGAGCATATATTTCAGCCAAGTTTTTTTATTCCTCCACGTACCTACGAGTCGAACTCTCATCTCTTCGACCCTTTAGCAGTTTCAGAATGTGTTTGCTACGCTTTATACGGTTCTTGAAGCTACCTGTTATGTCTTTACCCCATTGCCACAAGGAGCTAGAGCAAGCAGCGATTTTAGATTGAAAGGATCGGCCTTGGTTGTCGTTCCAGGCTTCCACAACCAATTTTCTGCATATTGGGTCTCGTAACCAAGCGTTCTCGAACTTAAATTTTTTGGTGGGAGTAGTGTGTATGACCTTGTATAACTCAAGTAAGATGGGGCTATGGTCTGAGGTTGAGATTTTTAGATTGATGAGAGTAGCATCTCGGAAGTAGTTTGTGAAACTAGAGGAGACGATAGCTCTATCCAGTCTAACCTCAATCCAGTTTACTTTGCCATGATCTCTTTCCCATGTAAACGGATATCCGCATAACCTCAAGTCGATGAGATCACATTCGTCGAGAACCGATTGAAAACCTTGAATCAACCAGTTAGGGTAGGGATTGCCGCCTCTTTTATCTTCTTGACTGAGAACATTATTCATATCACCAAGCAGGCACCAAGGGATGGTAGTGTTTCGGGCCAACGTTCTAATAAGATCCAAAGTTTCCTTTCTCTTCGCTCTATCAGGTTCGCCATATATACCTGTCATTCGGAACTGTTGCCATTCTTTGAGCTTTACAGTAACATCTATGTGGTTTTTACTGTATGACCTAAGCTCCACTTCTTCACTGTTGCGCCATATGAGGGCGATGCCTCCACTATGACCCTGAGAGTCCACTGTAAAACATCCCTCAAAGCCCAACATGTTTTTGACTATTTCCACACGTTCTTTCTTGCACAACATCTCACATAAGAATATAATTTTGGGTTTCTTTTGGAGTACTATCTCCTTAAGGAATTGAACAGCCCACGGGGTCCCAAGCCCGCGGCAATTCCAGCTTAACAGACTCATAACTCTAGGCGAGCCCCCGTAGAGCCCGCCTTTTCCCCGTTTTTTGGATCGGTTATTGAACTTGGGTTGGATTTGTCATTTTCCTCTGAGTCCATCAGTATATCCTCTTCTGAGCCCATTGCTAATTCTGCATTGAGGCCCATGTTAGTGTCCTGCCCATCTGTCCTCCTTTTTTTGTTTTCCAAAACTGTTACACTTTGTTTGTTAAGTGAGGCCTCGTTGACTGCGTCCACCATAAACGGCTTTTTTGAATTTCCAGAAATCCCTCCATCACTTTTTGGCACGCTTCTGTCTCTCCCAATGTTGTCCCCTGTGTTGTTGTCGTCTTGGTATTGTGGAATAGGAATCTCCCTTTGACTGGAGCTACCCTCACCAACTCTGTTAGGATTCCGGCTATCCTCATCTGTACCGTTACGCAACCAACGTTCACCAATTAATTTTGTTTGTCTGCGTAAAGGGGCTCTCATCCAGACGCCACAAGGTTTCACTATTTCATGTTCAGGGGTATCGAACAGCCTTCCACAGAATTTCTCTGAATGTCCAAGCATGCCACAAATAAAACAGAATGTGGGTACATTTTCATATTTGAAGTTGATCCAAAATCATTTGTCTCCTGATTGTCTTATTTTCATCCTTCGCTTTAGTGGTTTTTCCAAGTCCATCTTGACTCTGATTCTCAAATACTCCTTCCACCCTTCCATGAAGTTCCTTGGACATGATTCAATGAACGTTCCCACGTTGTTCCCTACTTCTTTTATGATATTCTCAGACATGAAGCCTGGCTGCAGATCATGGATTTGTACCCATAAATCAATACTGTTGAGCTTGACACACCTTGGATTCTCTCCCCCCTGCATGCGACTGATTATTAAGGCTTTCCTGTTGAAGGACCATGGACTACCTGCTAGAACTCTTTTCACATCTAACTCGTGAAAGAACTGAAACATATATAGGTTCATATCAATCTCTCGAATTTGAACCCCTTTGCCAGGTTTCCATAGTGCCGCTAGAGTCTGTTGCATTGCCGGGAAGTCTATTGGCCCTTCTGTGATGAAACGTCCCACAATGCACAGCTTTGAATCAAAGACATTGAACTGGTTATTCTGTTCATTCCTTATCACGGTTTCGAACGCTAGTCCCCCTTCCTCTTCGTCCTCCAGGATGAATTCGTTCATTGCCCTTGTGATGTTTTCCATAGAAGCCATGAGAAGAATGTGGCTATGAGATTAAAATTGGACTGATAGACAGCCATACAAGAGAAAAACTAAAGACCTTGTCAAAAGACAGACTAGCAAAGATTTGCTAAATGGTTCGTATTACTAGCAAAGATTTGCTAAATGGTTCGTATTGAGACTTAAGTGAACCAAAACATGGTGATACAATTCACACTGTAGATCTCTGTTACGGGAGTTTAACATTTACATGATTCCAAAAAAAAAATGTGGTTAGCATGGATTCCACTTATAGGGACGTTGTGATTATCTGCTCGGTGCAATTTTGGATCAATATTCCAATTACAATCATCTTATTTAATTGTGCTACAATCATCTATGATTTGCCACGACATTTCACAACCATTTTAGAAACAAATTTGGGACTTAAATAAAATGCTCGTGTCTTGTTATCGGAATCGAATGTCAAAGAGTAAAACCGTAAACAGAGTAGACAAGACATTTAATTATAAATTATAATTGAATCCACCTAACATTATATTATAAAACAGATTGACATATATAAATTTCACTCCATCGAGGGTGATAAGATCCAAATTTCTAAACACGAAAAGAAAGCGGCCAAGTCTAAACCACAGGGAATGTCAACACCAGTAACCATAAAAAATCGGAAAAAATGCAAGAGTCTCAAGATCCGAGTTACATTTCTACTGAAGCTCAAAGTCTCTCACGACTATACATGTCCAAATTGTCCACTTGATATACGTTCATTTCACAAAGGATTGTCCTCCTTTCCTTTCGGACAAGTACTCATTAACCAAGTTCCACACATCGTACCAGCTTAGCAATAACAACACATTCATTGCCAACCATATTGCTGATTGCGATTGCCTGACATTGAGTTTGAACCTCTTCCTGCACCGGAACCTCCATATTGACCACCTTGATTATAGTTAGGAGGGCCAACACCATAGCCACCAGAGGCTCCTCGAGAACCAGAGGCAGCTCCTGCTGGTCCTCTCCCTTGAGTTGGATATGGCCCACTACTATAGCCACCACCTTGGCTTCCGCGATCCGCATAGTATCCTCCAGCGGGGTTCCCACCGGGAGGGTACCGACTCGGCCCTCCAGGAGGACCTCGAGGCTTTCCATAATGATGATGACCGGGTCCAGTGGACAGTGGAGGCTGGGAATTGTTCATGTGATGGTTAGGACCTGTCCACTGCGGAGCATGCGCTTGTCCCGGTTGCATTTGGGGAGCTAACCGAGAATGTTGCTGTGGGTGCTGCAATTTTTGCCTCTTGGCATTTTCATCAATTTGTCGCTGCTGCTGTCGTTTTTTCTTTGTCTGGAACTCGTGCGAGGACTCGTATTTAGGTAGACTGAGAAAACACATCACAAAGATTGTCACAGTCCAGAAGGCGAAAAGGCCCAGAGTAATATATGGTAAACAGACTTAGCTACTCCTGAGTGTGTTTATGCAAGTCATAACAATACATGCAACACTGAGCTTCCCAGAATCATCTAACGCTGAACTTACAAAAGAGCATATACCTTAACATGAAGATAACATATACACGATTAGTAAAATATTCAACTTATGCATGATGTTACCTTTTGGGATCGCAGGGCAAGGGGTCCGTCCAGAAATATTCAGCATCAAGCGCATCTTTAGCAGATATTCTCTATACAAGTTGAGGTGAGAGTTGAGACAATAAGGAAACAAGAGTAAAGTATATAAAGCTAAGGAAAGGATTATACTGTCATAACTGTCATAACTAACACTCGGTTCCCAGGTTTTATTTTTGAGAGAAAGGGAAAGAAAGTGATGAAAATGTTTTTATTTTATTTAAATCCTGTGTTTCCAAATATTTTTTAAAGGGAAAGGAAAGGAAAGCTAGAGAATTTGAGTCAATTTCTCTCTACAGCTTTCTTCCTAAAAATGGAAAGAATGGAAGTGAGACAAGTTGCAAATGTATATCATCTATCATTCCTATTCACACTTTCTTTTCTTTTCTTTCTTTTCTTTTTACAAAAACTGGACCCATTAGGAAAAAAACTACATACAATTTCTTTCCTATTCTAAATGCAAAAACCTTTGGAACACAATGTAAACATACCAATGAATCAAAAGATAACCATATTACTCTGAATACTCTGGAAATGGGAACTATTAAGATAAACAGAAAAAATCTTTCCAACTACATCTGTCACTGCACCTATTTGAGGTAACAAAGTAACTCGAAATAGGTGACATATCTTTTATTATAAGAATCGAGTCTACCATACTACACAGTAAACTAGAGCTGGCAATTCGTTTCGTGTCGTGTACTTTCGTGTTTCGTGTACCAAGAGCCCAAAACGGAAACGAAACGAAATAAATTCGTGTACTCAAATTCTAAAATGAACACGAAACGAAACATTTCGTGTAAACGCGAAACGAAACGAAAAGTACACGAAATATTTTGTGTACTTCGTTTACACGAAAACGAACCAAAAACCGTGTACTTTCGTGTACTTTCCGTGTACTTTTCGTGTATTTTCTATTTATTTTGTAAAAAAGTTAAATATGTAATATTTATTTATAATATATATTTATATAATTTAAAATATTTATTTAAATATTTATTTATTTCGTGTATTTTCGTTTCGTGTCGTGTACCCAAGGGTAAACCCAAAACCGACACTAAATTCATCTGTGTAATTTCATGTTCGTGTACTTTCGTGTTCGTGTACTTTCGTGTTCGTGTACCGCAAAGGTCAACCCAAACCCATAATTTTCGTGTCGTTTTCGTGTCGTGTACGAAATTGCCGGCTCTACAGTAAACCAATCAAAAAATTCTGAACTATTTTGCAACCAATCAGATACTTTTTAGGTCAAAGACTCATAGTTATGCTTAATATACAAATTTAGATTAAACAAACAGAAGCTATACCTGACTCGGATCCAGGGTCAGCATTTTCTCCAGTAAATCAAGAGCATGTCTGTCAAAACTGCAAGACACATGAAATGTTATAGTACCTGAAATTTCTCCATAGAACCAATTATACTGTAATAAGTAATTAGATTCACTTAACTGCCTAAAAGCCTCCCGGACCCGTCTCTTTATAGGCCTTGCTGGTTTAAATTTGTTATACCATGGAGTCCTAGACACTCCAGGCCAGTTGATCTCATCAGGTGTTCCGCAGAGCTCGAATATCTTGTTCAATTGTTCAGGCTACAGTAATTCCATGGAAATGTACAAATCAACTCTATGAAGTACATAACAAACAAGTTGAAATGTTCATTGTCCTTCTGTAACAATGTGATACAATAGAATTATTGCTTAGCTAGAGCTACAAATATGGGCCAATAAGAGTCAAAAGCAAAAGTCACCATTAGATGGAGGACAGTCAACAATCCAATTTCAGTCAGCAGGTTTGGATATCATAAACAGACAAGCAGATATGTAATCAGACTACTTTATATACATTTATTGTTATTATTTAAATACTTTTATGGCATTTACGTCAACTCAACATTACAAATAGAAAAAAAATTATACTCCCTATTCTGGATGTCAACTACCTTGGATTAGGGCTGTCAATGGATCGGATATCCGGTCCGATCCGATCCGATCCAAAGGCTAATGGAGCGGATATGGATCATATAAAAAAAAATCCGATCCGAAAAAAATCCGATCCGGAAAAAATCCGAAAGCTAATGGAGCGGATATGGATTTGATACGATCCGATCCGTTAAAAATCCGATCCGATTATATATATAATTTATTTTGTATATATTTATATATTTATATATATAATTTATTTTATATATATTTATATATATATGGATTTAAGGTGCGAAATATTTAAAGATAATGTCCTACTACTAACATGCTGTAGTAGCCTAGTAATAATTGCTCTTAAAACAGAATCACTAAATTTATTTGTGTAGTTTCTAAATGTAATTTATTATTACAAATATTTGTAATTTTCTAAATGTATTGCAATGTTCTAGGTTTCTCGGATTTATAAAGACTTGTAATTTTCTCGGATCTATTTCTCATGCATCCAAGGCTTGGATGCATGAGAAATAGATTTAAGCTTTCGAGGGTTTAGTAAAAGGCTGGGTCAAATGTTGAGAATATTGCCACTAACCATATATATACATCAAGTTAAGATAAGCTAACCTCCGCTTTCCCAGGTAAAACTGGTTTCCCTTGTAGAAGCTCAGCAAAAATACATCCAACTGACCACAAGTCAACAGCTGGACCATACTTGGTAACACCAAGAAGCAACTCAGGAGGTCTGTTCCATAAAAGAAAACTTAATCGAATTAATTCAAACCAATAATAGACATCACAAGTTAGCATAACCCCAATAAAAATAATTTAAAGATCATGTTCAAAGATTCACCTATACCACAGAGTTATGACACGATTTGTGAGATTTCCATTGTGATCATTGGAAAATGACCGAGCAAGTCCAAAATCAGCAAGCTTTAGATTTCCCTCGTTATCAATGAGAAGGTTCGAACCTAGAAAAATTGATCTTAGACAAGGAACTTTTTGTACAGATAATCAACTTCAAAAATGATAATAAATGTTCGCCTAACAATTACCTTTGATATCCCTATGGAGTACTTGATTGACGTGACAGTAATGAAGTCCTGTCAGTAATTGCTTCATATAGCACTGCACACACAAGTTATCAGCAAAGTTCAATGTTACAGATAATGACATAACATCCTTCGGATATATCTATCTTGCATTACCTTGATCTGGGGGATTGTAAACCTCAGCCCAGGACGATCAGCAAGCCCAGTTAGGTCATGGTCCATGTACTCAAAAACCATGTAAATGTTTCCTTTGTACTTGTTGTCACCATCTAAATTTTCAAATGCAAAGTACTAACTCGTGTAAGACATTAACATGTCAGAAAGAGAACAATAATACAAGACAATCAGGACAATATAAAATCAATCATTTTAGATTGTTAACATAAAAAACTGGTACAGTGTTACTGGTAGTAGTAAAAAATAGATTTAGTATGGAAAAAGGAAAATGTAATGCAAAATTGTAATTACCTGGCTTTGCTTGTTCATCCGCCTCAGGACCTGACAAGAAATCCAATATTAATTTTTACGAAGAATATCAAAATAAAAAGTCAAGCTGAAGTGTAAATATCACATTTGTATATATCATTACTAAGTGTGTACCTGTAGATGTCACTATCTCTTTTAACCTTATGACATTTTCATGCTGCAACTTCTTCAGGATCTTAATTTCACGGATTGCAGTGATGGGAAACTTCAACAATGAGCAATAATGTAAGACTTTTAATTCAGTCTGCTACCAGCAGATAAAACTACTACTAGATAATTTATCTGATATCAAAAATATTGCTAGAGAAATAACAATACCCCTTCCTTCTCATTGTCCATCCGAATTTTCTTTAGAGCAACAATTTCTCCTGTTTTAATGTCTCTGGCCATGTAGACTTGACTGGGAAGCAGAATCACACAAATCACAAACACACAGAACAAATTTTTATCGTCAATACAACAGAAGTGATATTCACATGCATTTATTTTCTGTGGCAAGTATTTAGAGCTGAGATTATAGTATCACGCGTCTTAAAACATTACTAGAACTTTATTTACGAAACGAAAATACACATGTAGTCATGCATATGTATGATTTGCATGCCTATTCAATAAGCTACTACGTGTTTGCAGAATAATCAATGAAGGACCGTACAGCACAATGAAATTTGAAATGAATAGGAGCACTTGTTTTGGTGGCCTAAAATTATAACCCTTGTCTTAAAATTATCTAGCAGTACAAACTTTATAGCCAAATATCCGAATTTCAGTTTTTTTCTACCAACTAATATTCCAAATTAAAAGTTCGATTCCTATAATCATGTAATTTCGTAAGGAATTTTCGTCATTAATTTTCTTATTTCCCCCAAGTCGTTAACTGTTTTTATTAAACCTTAAATTCTTAAACTTCCATAAAGATATGGCCATAGTCTTATCAAAGTGTCAAGATCCTCAAGTGTATACACTTCATACTTGTCAGATTCAATTTCTTCATTACTTCCATCATCAGCCACTAAGGTTTTTCCTTATTTTTGTAATGACCCCTTTCGTTATTGAAATAAAGCCATTTTCTTAAAAAACACAAATGAGCTAGAGGTTCAACAAAAGGGTAAGCTTGAATCCAGAAGCGTAAAAAGACAATCTGTGACCCTAGCTTCTGAAGAGACGTAAAATTCTCAGTCTTCAACCACTCTAAGAGCTGTGGTCATAGAATCCCAAAAACCTAGTAGTGCTCTAAAAAACTTCACTAATTCTATCAAAAACTACATACACTAGGTTTATCCACTTTGGTACCAGTTGTTGAATTTTTCTAATTATTCAAATAAGAAAAATAGGTTCTTTAACAAAAGAAGGCGTATATTACTTAAAGCAAATAAAAATCAAAACTTGACATAAATCATAAACATATATAATTTGATTAAGCGTAAATTACACACTAATCATACAAAATTGGATAGAAACAAGTAAAAAGGACAAGAAATTAAAAAAAAAAAAGAAGAAGAAGAAGAAGATACCCATAAGTGCCTTCACCGATCTGTTCTAATTTTTCGAAACAATCGATGTTTCGAGAACCCCATGACGGCGATTCCTCCAAATTGAGCTGCCCATAACCCGCTGCACCCATCCCCTCTTAATCAATCTATAAATATGTAAATGAGTCTCAACAACTCAATTGATTTCGCGAGTGTTTAATTTAGAACAAGAATCATTGGGGGTTTTCACTGTAACGATAACGATGATAGTGCTACTAGGGCGTGGCCGTGGCGGCACCCAATTTCTAATGAATGATGATGGGATGAGTTTCTGTATCGCTTTAATTTTGCCCACTTTAACGTAAACGGGTCGGGTACCCTGTAGCCGGTATTTTTAATATCTCCCCGCCCGAAATCCGAAATTAGGTTGGATTGGATCCTAAAAGGGAATTTCAAATGGTACCATTGTCCATTGTATAACTGGTTTTTTCATGAAATATCATTCATTATTTTTTATTTCCAAATGGTATCATTGTACAATTGGTTTTTTCATGAAATACCACTCCATCAGCCAAAACGTTAGTATCTGTATTTTCAAATGGTATCATTGTAAGTTAACTAGTGAATGGTACCATATGGAAAATGGTACCAAATGGAAAAGTCATTTTTGCAATGGTACCAAATGGAATATCTCGATCCCAAAAAAACCCGAAATATACTATTGAAAAAAAATTCTGCCCGATTTGGTGCGATCCACTAATCTTATATAAACTTTTATTTTTCATCAAATTGGAAACCAAACCAAATCAAACAAACCCAGTATATCCCGCTCAGAGCAGGGTCTGGGGAGGGTGAGATGTACGCAGACCATACCTCTACTTTTTACGATAGAGAGGCCGTTTCCGTGAAGACCCCCGGCTTAGTGCTCCACAAAAATAGTGTGTGTTCTATACAAAGATAATTACGAATGTGAAAGTATTCAGTCGAACCTGGGCCCATGGCTTAAACCTCATGGGACTTACCTAAGCGGGCATTGGAAACTCATCTCCTGATATAGGTCGGCTCCGAGCAACACTCCCTGTCAAAAACTCCTCTCCTACCAAACACTAAACCACAAGCATCAAACAGTCAAATATTAAAAGCTAAAAGAGACAACCCAACTCTAAGACAAAGCTAAACGGGACAACCCAACTCTCAGACTCTCAATAACAGAACCACTCCCTAGAAGAGAATCCACAACTCTGATACGACGCCTCCAAGTGGACCTGTCAGCTATCATGGTCTCGCTAAGGTTTAAGTCCTTCAAATCTAACCTTATTTGCTCCTCCCAAGTTCTCCTCGTTCTACCTCTCCTTCTCACACCTACGACCGAAATACTCTCTACCCTCCTCACTAGGGCCGTAGCCTGCCTCCTGCGGATGTGACCAAACCATCTCAATCTCACTTCCCTAACTTTCTCAACAATAGGCGCAACTTCTAACTCATTCCGGAAAACAGCATTCGGTATTCTATCCAGCATAGTGCGCCCCCACTAGAAATGTGGCCGTGAAGGTGGTGGGGATTTCTTCGGGAAGGTTCAGTGGTCTTAAGGAGGCGTGGTGGTGGAACGAGGAGGTTCAAAAGAAAGTTAAGGCTAAACAATTGCTCTTTGAAGAACTTTGTCGGCTACCGCTGGTGAGGAGAGGATCTTGAAGACTGCCGCTTACAAGGTGGCGAGAAGAGAGGCAAAGAAGGCAGTAGCTAAGGCTAAAGGTGAGGCGTACGAGGAGATGTACAAGCGCTTAGATACCAAGGAAGGAGCTAATGCTATCTTTAAACTGGCGAAAGCTAGGGAGAGAGGGCGGCGCGATCTGGGTCACGTTCGGTTTGTTAAGGATGATTTGGGCCGTGTTTTGGTGGACGACGAGGCTATTAAGGAGAGGTGGAATGGGTATTTTTCTGAGCTTTTCAATGGTTCTAGGGGGAGCGTTTCAGAAGGGGTGCAAGGTGTTAGTCAATCTTCTACTCAAACTTTAGGGGATTGTGAGTGTATCAGCATAGAAGAAGTCAGAGGCGCCCTTCTAAAGATGGGTAGAGCTAAGGCGGTTGGCCCGGACCAAATACCTATTGAGGTGTGGATTTGTCTGGGGGATGTAGGTGTTCAATGGCTAGCAGATTTGTTCAACATTCTCCTAAGAGATGCTAACATGCCGGCAGAGTGGAGGCGCAGTATTGTGGTGCCTTTTTTCAAGAACAAAGGTGATGCTCAAAGTTGTAGTAGCTATCGGGGTATTAAACTACTCAGTCATACTATGAAACTTTGGGAGAGAGTGGTTGAAGGCAGAGTGAGAAGAATGGTAGAGATCTCAGAGAACCAATTTGGTTTCATGCCTGGGAGATCGACGACCGAGGCTATTCATCTCGTTCGTCGCCTTATGGAGAAGTTTAGAGAAAGGCGTAAGGACCTGCATATGGTGTTCATTGACCTTGAGAAAGCGTACGATAGCATCCCACGAGATGTTATTTGGAGGAGCCTAGAAGAGAGGAGGGTGTCTTCATTGTACGTTATGGCGATCCAAGACATGTACTCTCAAGCTTCGACTTGCGTTAGGACACCAGTTGGTGATACCCTCTATTTCCCGGTTGGGATAGGGTTGCACCAGGGGTCGGCCCTAAGCCCTCTCATTTTCGCCATAATACTAGATGTTATTTTGCGGGGGATCCAAGATGACGTCCCGTGGTGCATGCTTTTTGCTAATGACATTGTGTTAGTGGCGGAGTCGAGGGGGGAGGTGAATGCAAAGTTGGAATTATGGAGATCTAATTTGGAATCCCAAGGCCTGCGTGTGAGCCGGTCTAAGACCGAGTATCTCTGGTGTAACTTCAGTGGTGAGCCCATCGAGGAAGGGGTTGGGCATGGTTTAAAACCCGAAAGATCCGGATAAAAGTTTAAAACTCAAAAAATCCTTATAAACTTTAAATCCCAAAAAAACTCGGATAAAAGGTTGGGTTCGGCTCCAATAAAATTCTGGATTTTTTGAAAAATTTGGATAAAAACTCAATTATTTATAGATAACTAGCGTTCTACCCGTGCTACGCACCGACCGATAAATTGTATTAATAAATTAATATAAATATATTATTTTTATTTTTATTTAGAATAATATATAATTTTATTGGAATGTTAATTAACGTAAGTATAAAATTACTTATCCGTGAATTCATACCAATTGAATTAATATTAATATTATGAACCAAACATCAAAACAAATACAACCCCCGTTGAAAAGTTCAAAATCCCTCTTTATTTTTTTTTAAATTTAGCTTTCATTTTATTTCTCTCTTTGTTGGAGAATATTTCTATGTATACATTAACAAATTTTTCACCCGTATTCTGAGAATTCGGTATATTTATTAAATATTGAATCCCTAAAGTATTTATTATATTAATTTATTGAAAATATTTGTATGATCGTGGTTAATTTTTCGATTACATATCAAAAATGTGTACAAACTTATTCCTCACAATTCCAATAAATCATTAGACTGTCTATCAAAAAAATGTTGCATTTTTCAGCGCTATGAGAAAGGATATCTACCGTTGAAGATATATGAAACGAACGTAGTTATAACAATAGAAACTTTCATCTAAACTTGTTTACTATGTGATTGTTCAATATCATTTTTACAAATCATATATCCTTATTAATGAATTGATTTACTATAAAAAAAATTTATCAACTAACCAAACAAATTCAATATATCGCGCTCTTAGAGTAACATGTAATTGTTAGATTTTGTGGTTATTGCTCTTAGCTTATTTGTAAAGACAACTTAAAATGTGCATTTTCAGTTTGGAAGTTTGTATTTTGGTTCTTTTTATTCTTTTTTAGTAAACTTGGAATAATAAATTTTAGTTTTCTTTTATTCTTATTAAAATAAGACATATGAAAATGAGTATCACCTATATTTTTTTAGTTTAACTAACTTGTGAAAATAAGCTACCATCCATAAAATTGAAATCAAGTGTGTAATATATAAACACATAATCACATTGTTATATATGTTTCTTTGTAATTCAGATTTTGGGTTAATTAAATAACATGTAATTCATTTCCCTTTAACAGTGAGTATATTTTTCCTACATATATAAGAAGAAATAGCTTATGTAGACCTGACAAATCGTTTTGTACATTCATGTCATGTACTTTAGGATCTTGAACGAAACTGACATGATATTAAATCGTGTACCCGAAATTAAAAAATAAAATGACATTAAATTACACAAATATTTTGGTGTACACAAAATGAAATGAAATACGCGAATAAAAAAAATATAACAATTATGTAAATATTACTATGTATCCAAATTATGTAAATATATAATTATATGTCTTGGAACAACATTTAGATGTTACAAAACAAAACTAAGAGTAAAGTGTAAAGTCTCTCAAATAAAATGAAACCCTCCTTTTTATTTTTTCTTAGTTCTCTTAACAAATATCTCTCTTTGTGTAGAATCTTTCTACCAAGTTATTTAGTTTTCTTAACCATTCTTTATGCTTTGTTGATATAAAAAAAATATAGTCAACCAACCAAGCAAATTCAATATATGCTTTTAGGTTAAGATATGGGAATTGATAATATTACTTTAATTAAAGAATACAAAATTCAAAAAGGCACCCTTTTATTTAAAACAATATATAATTTTAAGTGTATCAACCTTTTTATTAATCACTATTGCTAATTTTTATAACAAAAACCGAAGCTGCTGCTCTTTCTCTCTCCACCTTTCCCAAAAGTTGTTAAACTAAAGTTTATGAGCTGGTATCAGTTTTTTAAGTTTTTTTAAAATTCTTATATTGATTTTCTTTATTTCTCAATAAAAATATCATTGAGAGTCTAGTACCCCGTTGCCCGTTGGTGGATTTTATCTACCAAATATTAGATTTTTTAATAACTACTTGTAAATGATAAGCCTTATTTTCTTTTCCTTGATTTTACTTTGGCTTTCACTAAATATCTCTCTTTACTAAGAGCCTAATATCATGTTCGTGGATTTTGTCTACCCATATATTAGATTTTGTTATATTAGTTAAATGATTTGGATAGTATAGAATCATAGTTTTGGTCGGTTGTTTGAATACGTTATGAAAAATCAGATATACATATTACTCACGTTTATTACAAATTGTTAGATTATCTCGTCGAAAAAATTGTACAATTTAGTGACATAAGCTAGAGATTTACCATAATTGAAGATATGTTCAATGATTGGATAAAGGAAATTAGTGATATAATTTACTATGTGTTTGTTCAATTTTAATTGTTTTTGTAGATGTTGTATGCCCTTTTATTGATATTTTTGCAGGTTTGATTATTTTTGTGCAAGACATATGTCCTTTTATTGATGAATTAATTATCAATAAATAAATAGTGATTTATAAGAAAATTTGTCCTAAATTGACCAATTTATTATGGAAATATTCACTTTCAATATTTTCATTGACTCTTTAATATTTTTTATTTTTTAATTTGATAATTTATACAATAACTATTGTGTAGTACTATTTAAGAGTATATTTAATATTTTGAATAATTCAAATATATTGTCAGGTCAATTTTTTTTCCCATTAATTATTGCGTAGTTAAAAAATTTCGTAATTAAAATGTTAAAAGATGATTGGTTTAAAATTCATTCGAACATTTTAATTGTTGATTAGCTTTTTTTACGACTGAATTATTTAATACATTACATAACTTAAATTTTGGATGTGTATTTAGAATAGTGTGTTAAATAGTTTTATATTGTTAATAATTTTAAATTCATGAATTTAATCGTACCTTGTGATTTTGAATTGAAAGTTTGAGATATCAAAATATCTATTATAAATATAATAGATTCATGTATTAATGTATAAATTAAATAATTATTGTATTTAGAATAAAATTGTTAAGTAATCATTGAATAAAAAAACATTTATATATAGGCACACCTAATAATGTAAACAAATCAGTGTAATGTGATAAAGATTGATGCCTACAATTTAGTAAATCGCTGAATTATTGAAATTTGCTACTGAATATTCTAATGGGAAGTAATTCTGAAATGATCCGGAATGGGGATGATGATAACCTAAATCTTTTTCTATTTTTTTTTGTCTGAAACATTTTTCTATTGAATTTATTGGCAGTTAAAACACGACACATATAATACATATATACAATCGAAATAAAAAGATAATATGTCAAAGTATAGAATGCCTTATAATAAAAAGATATAAAGTAGTACCTTAACCGAAATTGATATGATTTAGCCATGAGAAGAATTGATGTATACACTTAGTTTATCAAAGTTGGCAAAGTCTGATGGGGAATAAGGAATAAGCGGCTTAGATTTTGGTAATGTTTAAATGGATATAATAATTATATTTTTTAGTTTGTAAGAATTTTATTTTATATAAATTGCTTATTAGTTAACAATTAAAATAAAAATTAGTAGTTATTATGTTTAGTTAATTGATATGAAAAAATAAAAATTAATTATTATTGAGTGCAATTTGATTTGAGTTTAGTATTGGTTGAAACGTAGAATCCAGATCCAATAGAGAAACATGTTATATTAAGTTTAATTGATTTAATTTTAATAAATTCTGATTGGTTAACTAATACATATTAGATTCGGGTATCCTTTATTATAATAAAGGATGTTAAAAAACAATTCATACCTAAAAGATATATAACCATATGTAATATAATGTTATGTGGATTTATAGAAAAATATATTTACGGTTAGTAAAAGTTTTATAAAATTAAAAACCATGTGATATGTGAAGTTATTAAATTTAATTTAACCGCGATTAGTAAATTAGAATAAGCATGGTAAATAATAAAAATTTTGTATATGATTGATTGATTTAAAGTTTAGAAGTAAATTCTGATTGCCTCTAAAATAATTTTAATTTTTTGATTGGTAATTTATTCACCAATCAATAATAATACTCCTATAGCATATATTTAATATTAAAATAATTAAAATACATGTAGTGTTCGTTAATATAAATTTATTAATTATTTTATTAACAAATTGTGAATAAATATATTTTTGAACCTTTTAAAAAATTGAGTTTTTGAAGATATGGATTATCCAAGCTATTTAAAATTTGTTCAAATCCGATTTTGTAGTTTTGGCTTATATGCATTTATTAATTAATTTTATTAACATATTTTTTAGCTTATAAAAAAAATCAAAAATTGGAGGTATGGATTTTATCCAAGTTATTTAAAATATGATTTCAAATCCGATTTTTTCAGATTTTTAGTTAAGTTAGATTCTAATTATTTAATATCGATTATAATTGTACAATATATATTATAAAAATCATATGATAATATGATTGTGATTGACTTTATATTAAAAGAGTGGTTGATTAATGAATGATTAATTATGAAATTTGATTTAAGATATATAATAGTATATCATGATTGATTTCAAATTAAAATTGTGATTTCCAAGTAAATATTTTTTTTGATTTAAAAATTACTCCCTCCGTCCCTCTCATTTCTTTACATTTTTTTTTCACTGCTTGACACGCATTTTAAGGCTTCTGTTGTGGAATAAAAAGTAGGGTTATCGAATTGCGGCTAGGGTTCGTGAGCTTCGTGCTTTAATGGCTGCGCTTGTGTTATCGTGACCTAATTCGGGTCCTCACAAGATGCCTACGTATCTCAGAGTTGAGAATCAAGCCAACGTAGTTCTAGGATGAGGGGTCAGGCCCTTTATATAGGCTGTGGAAGCCTTAGAATTATAGTAGGTTTTGGAGACTTGATGGATAAGTCACCGTAATTGAGGAAGGTTCTGACTCCTTCCTTTTAGGAATTAGTTTCCATGTCGAATTTGGTGCCTTGGAGGCTACACAATATCCTGGGGATATTCTAGGACGTTCTTAGTTTCTAGAACGTTCCTGGTTTGTGGATCAGACCCATGTTAGAGATAGGCTTTTACCGGGCGTCCCCAGTTTGGACCGTTCTTTTGGGCCTGACCATTAATTACGAATTTAGTGCCCAACTAGGGTTTCGGGCCATATTTACGGGCCAATAAATGTCACATTAATTGTGTCTTTAAGGGTTACTTTTCACCCATATCATTTGCCCCCCAACTTCTAGGAAAACTTGATTTCGTAGAAGTTTAAGGTCATACCGGCCCTACCAGGGTATCGTCTTACAGTGAAGTGTGGAGCGACCTACACATTCACAATGACTAAAATTCTCTCCCAAGTTAATACTTAAGAAAGTTAAACGTTCCTTGGCCTCTCGAACCTTTTTTCTTAAGGTTTCTGGGCCTTTCGGGAATAGGATTAGTGCCGTTTTGAGCTCGTAGACACTAATCCAAGTGCAAGTCGTGCATAGGATCCTTTATCACAAATTCATTAGTGCTTTATTTCCCTCAACTTATCTAAGTTAGGGTCAATATCAGGCAGTCATTGCTCATAAGCTTTTATCAGGGCTAATTTTTAAGCAGAAGACGCTATTTTGGCCCTAATCGGGGCTAAACAACCCTAAACGGGGTTATAAAGGTCTTGATTTAGGCCAACAAGTTCATACTTGATGTAATTACTATTAGGATATCCACTTTTAACCTTTGGATAGGTTAATTCTTGAGTGGAAGTCCTTAAACGTTGATAATTGAGGCTAATCACCCCCTAATTGCGATTAGCGAAGTCCTAACCCCAAATTTTGGAGTCAAGTTAGTTAAGTAGAGCTTCTTATAACCTCCTGGTTGCAAAAAGAATCGCGTGAAAATTCTCATTTTTGAGTTGTCTAGGGAAGAAATACTATCCCCTAGAAGGTGTTTCAGGGTCTTTCAATATCCCTGGTTTTCTGAACACCCCTGGCATCACCAAACCCAAACTTTGAAGTTGAGCTTATATGATGGGGATTCTTATAATCTCCTGGTATAAAGAAGAATCACATGAAAACATGCATTTTTGAACGTTCTGGAGGCGAAATACCCCATTTTTAGCTGATTTTCAGACCTGGTCTCGCACGTGATCATAACACCTTCCAAATTTCATGGAAACACTTGGCCACCTGCATAGGCTTGTAGAGGGCCTCACAAGGTTCTTGAATCTCAAATTTGAGCTCAAACGGAGCGTTTTTGAGCGTTCTGGAGGGTCATGAAAACACCCTAAAAAACAGGTCCCCCGAAAGCCTTCCGAACACCCTACCAAGGTGGCCTGGTCGGCCATTCGGCCCATGGAGCCTAGTCGGCTAGGGCTGGTCGGCTGGGCCCCCCTCAAATTTTTTTTTTTTTTTTTTGAATTTTGGCCATTTTTTGGCTAGTTGACTTTGACTTTTGACTTTTGACTTTTGACTTTGACTTTGACCAAAATCAAAACTTGTCTTAAACTCCCTTCCTTGTTCCTAGAAAGGATTTGGTGATACCTTGGTTGGTTTGATGACCCTTGGCCTCAAACAACCTACTTCTTGGTTTTCAGGACCTTCCGGGTCTAAACCTTTCTTGAACTCTTGATATCAAATAACCTTTGGTTAAACTATATCCCTTAGCTTCCAGGCATTCTCATGTACCTATGATAGAGTGTTTTAAACAACCTTAGCCTTGCCCTCCTTGTGTTGAGGGTCTTTACTTCTTTATTTGAAGATGTGGGGACTTCCCTTGTTTTCAACACCTGACTTCGAGTCTAGGATATCGTAATTAGTTTCTCATCCTAGGTTTTAAACTTAAGGTCTTCACATCTCCTTCCTTGTTTGTAGGATCTTGTCCTATCTTAAGCTCATCATCCTTAGGCTAGCCTCAGGCCTTAGGCTTAAGCAATCAGCTTGATTCAGGACAATCAACCTCGTTGGCCATCTAGGCTTATATTTTGTGCTGGGATCCAAAACCCACATTCCATACTCCAGAGTAGGTCTTCTCATATCTTTAAAGATGTTAGCCTTTTAGCTAATCATCCTGCTTAGTGGCTCTAATCATGGTTTTTAGCTTAATCCCCTGTTTAGGCTTGATAAGCATATATTAATCAACCTAGGAGGTTGTTAACTATATTGTTGCTCCTGCCTGTATTTCCATTCGTTTCTTTCACATATTTTACGAATTAGATCGTTTATTTGACCCAATTCCGGGTTCACAAAGCCCTTTTCCTGCTATTTTCGGCTATTTAACCTGTAAACGCGGGTCGTTGGAAAGACGACCTGCTATTGAGGGTCATCATTTTCCTTATAAAAGAGTGTGAATTGAAGTCATTATTCACACTTCCTTCTTCTTTCAAAGAAAATTTCTTTCTGTGAGCTCTCAAGTTTCAAGCACTTCTTTCAGTTTCAGACAAGGCTGTAATGGCAAGTGAGGGTGGTCAGAACGCCTTAGTTCCTTCCAAGGGCCTTCTTCAGGCGATTAACAGGAGAACCAAAGACAAGAACAGAAAAGGTAAGGTCTTTCCTCCTCGTTATCAATTATCTTTATCTGAGCTCTTAGATGAGCCCGGGGATGTGTTTCCGAACAACGCGGAATTCGACTCTTTTATGTTCCCTAGTACTTTGGATGCGGGAGATATCAGGAACTTACTCAAATATGAATTCCCTGCTGAGATGAAGCTTAGAATTCCCACACCAGGGGACAGAACTTGTAACTGGCATCCTGAGAACTTGTTTGTGTACAAAGGTGCCATTGATGCTGGCCTTAGGTTTCCAATTCACCCTTGGCTTGTTAGGTTATTAGCAGAGGTTAAAATCAACCCCTGTCAACTATACCCCAACTCCTGGAAATTCATCTTCATTTTCATGGTTGAATGCATCAGAGGAGGCATCCGCCTTAGCATCCCGTTGTTTAGGCATCTATTTGCTTTTAAGAATAGCCCTATCACTAGGAAAGGATGGGTGAGCATCCAACACCGCATAAAATCTAGGATGATTATTGACGCTTCTTCTGTGCCTGATTCTTGTCATAACTGGAGGCACGAATTTTTCATCCTTAGATGGAAAGGAGGTGATTGGGGTAACTTTTTCAGGTCTAAATTCAATCACGTGACTGATGAGGGTGTTAGTGAGCTTCAACTCACAACTGAAGAAATATCCCAACGGGATTGGCTTATTTCAGTCTTTCAGAAAACCCACTATCGTGAAGTTGTGACTGAACGTGCCTTGTTGGAGGCCGGGCTTAGTTATATCCCTCTCGAGGGTAATTCTTACTTTAACTTCTTTTCTTTCGTCGTACTTGTTCTTATTCCAACATCGTTTCCTTTGCTTTGTTTGCAGTTGCTGAGGAGATTGACAACCATCCGAGCCGACTTCCCCATATCACCAAAAGGATGATTAAGAAAGCTGAGAAAGAAGCTAATCCTGAAGACGTACCGGCCCCTGAGTTCCTTCAGCATTGTTCGAAGGCGGGGAAGAGAATTAGGAGTTCATATGGGAGCATGAAGACAGCTTTCATGCCTGATTGGGGGATATGTGAGCAGGATGCTATCAGGGACAGCCACCTCCTTGCTCGAGAGTGGTCTCGGAACGCCATAGCCCCGGCCGACAAGGTCCATTTTGCAACAGCAACAGATTTAGAGGAAAATGAAAGCATGGGGGCATATCATGCCTATAACGTAAGTCGATCTCCTCTTCCTTTTCATTGTTATGGTTGTATATTGGCCGTCGTGGCTTAACACATTTTCTTATAGCGTTTTTGTTTTGGTAGCTAAATGCTCACTTCCAGAATGCTATCCAACTCGGGAGATCTTACAAGGACAAGGAGAGAACTGCCCTTAAGGCTGTAGAGAAGCTTCAGAAGGAGTCTGAAGAGTGGGAGGCTAAGTATTTCACCTCGGAGGACCAACTCTCATCCCTTAGGGGAAAGTATGCGGCTCTGGAAAACAGGACCCAGAATAATGAGAACTCCATCATTCAGAACTACTTAGGTTCAGACACTTTTCTTGCCTTCATTGATGAGCATGACAGGGAGGTCCAGCCGGACAGCATGACCATAGGTTGGGAGAAGGCTGTGAACAGGATTAGCCAAGATCATAAGGGAGTTGTCTTTCCTTCCTTTTATCCGAGTCCATGGAAGGTGACAGAAGACGATGACCTTGTTGAAGGTGTTGGGACCTCCCCTGTGAGCAAACGTGCTTCTGGTTCTGGGACAAAAGGCATTCCTCAACAAGCAGGGTCTAGTTCTGGGAGACGTCCCTCAAGATCCCATCAGAGCGGGAGTTCAGAATGCCCCTTAGCGGGACGAATCCGTGAACACAAGTCTGTTAGTATCAGTAGCTCCTCAACCTCAACTTCCCGGAGCGAAGAAGAGGGTGAAGAAGAAGTCCCTGCTCAGACTGCTCCTCCAAAAACCAAGAAGCGGTTGGTGAAGACTGCTTCTATCAAGAAGTGATTGAGCCTTGCATGGCCTGTGTTAGCCTCGTGTGGCTTTAGTTCTTTTAATATCCCGTCTTCGATTATGGTCTTTCATGAACTTGTACTTTTATTCGTATGTGTGTAACTTAAACTTTGATTGTGCCCTCCTGGGTATTTTATCTACATGCTTGTTTTCTATGTTCCATATGTTCTTTTATTTTCGGTACTTGGTCATCTTAGACTTACACACATCTGGTGCTTGATACATCACAAGGATTTACAGAATCATAGAACAGAAAACAAGCTTGTATTGATAACGCAAAATGGGCTCAGCCCTTACATAGAATATTATGTCCTACTAGGAGCAACATGCTCTGCAATGGTTTCATATGAACCTTATTTCTACTTCTATTAGATAGGCTAAAAGCTAAGTCCTTAATAGGAGAGCTTTAAACATAGTAAACCTTGAGATTCGAGGCGTGCCAGGAGCGGGGTACCTCGTTTCCATCCACGGTTTCCAGCTTATAAGAACCTCTTCCCAACGTCTTTCTCACTCTATATGGTCCTTCCCAATTAGGGGCCAACTTTCCTGTCTGTCCAACTCCAGAGGCTTCAATTTTTCTCAAAACCAAGTCGCCTTGTTTGAAGAACCTTCCTTTAACCCTATGGTTGTAGTGAAAGGCTGCTCTTTTTTGGTGCTCAACATTACGGGCATTTGCTTCATCTCTGACCTCATCGATTAAATCAAGAGCAAGTCTCATGCCTTCCTCATTGGTTTCTTGCTCATATGCTTCCACCCTTGGAGATACGTGCGAAATTTCCAAAGGGACAACTGCTTCTGCCCCGTAGGCTAGCAAAAATGGAGTAGCTTCTGTCGTTACCTTGCAGGTAGTACGATACGCCCACAGTATAGGCAGTAGTTCATCAACCCACGTGTTTCGAGATCGTTCGACCCTCTTCTTAAGTCCATCAAGGATAATTCGATTTGCTACCTCAGCTTGGCCATTAGCCTGGGGGTGAGCTACTGAAGTAAAACGAAGTTCAATGGCCTTCTCCTCACAGTATTTCTTAAACTCCTCATTGTTGAATTGGCGTCCGTTGTCCGTCACTAGGATTCGTGGGATCCCATATCTACAAATTATGTTCTCCCAGAAGAACTGGGCAACTTGTTGGGTGGTTATTTTTGCTAGCGGCTTGGCTTCAATCCACTTGGTAAAATAATCGATAGCCACTATTAGGAACTTCCTTTGCGTTGAGGCCACGGGAAAAGGACCAAGTATGTCCATCCCCCACATGGCAAACGGAATGGGAGAGTTAATTGACGTTAGCATCTCTGGTGGCTGCCTAACAATTGGAGCGTGTTTCTGGCATCTGTCACACTTTTTAACATAGCTTTTGGCGTCAGCCAACATTCCTGGCCAATAAAATCCCAGACGGGTGATCTTATGAGCTAGGGCCCTGCCCCCCAGGTGCTGCCCACAGATCCCTTCATGAACTTCCCTTAATGCCTCTTCTGCCTCTTGAGGCCTCAAGCATTTCAAGTATGGGATAACAAAAGACCTCTTATAAAGGATGCCTTCAATTAAAGCATATCTCAATGCCCTCACCGATAGTTTTCGTGCCTCCGAGGCATCTTCGGGGAGCCAACCAGTTTCCAGATGAGCCTTGATAGGATCAATCCAACAGCTTCCTACTTCAATAGGTGCCACCAATTTTGAGTTGATGGTAGGGGCCTTCAGGACCTGGTAATAGACGTTCCCTGCATAATTCTCTATTTCAGAAGAGGCGAACTTTGATAAGGCATCGGCCTTGACATTCTCCTCCCTTGGGATATGCTCTATACAGCATTCATCAAACTGAGTCATAACAGCTTTCACAACCCTTAGGTATTTTGCCATAGTTTCATCCTTGGTTTCAAATTCACCATTCACTTGTGATACTACGAGCCTCGAGTCCCCGCAGACTTTAAGGTTCTTGACTTTCAGTATTCTGGCCAAGCCTAATCCGGCTATCAAGGCTTCATATTCAGCTTCATTGTTGGTCGTTGGAAAGTCCAACTTCAGAGCATATTCTACTAAGAACCCATCAGGGCTTTGCAAGACTAAGCCTGCACCACTAGACTTTGTTTTTGATGCTCCATCAAAATAGAGCACCCAATACTCCTTCTGATCAGGTTCAAGCTCCTTAGCTTTATCTTCATCTTCCTTGTTTAATACTACCTCTTGCCCCCCGACTTCTTGGTTGATGGTACATTCAACCACAAAGTCAGCTAAAACCTGAGCCTTAATGGCTGTCCTAGGCTTATACGTGATATCAAACTCCCCGAGTTCGATTGCCCACTTGATTAGCCTTCCACTGGCCTTCGGGCTATGCAATATACTTCGTAACTGTTGGTCCGTCAGGACTTCAATCTTGTGTGCCTGGAAATAAGGTCGTAGTTTCCTTGAGGCTGTCACTAGTGCGAGAGCGAATTTTTCAATGGTCGAGTAATTCAATTCAGCTCCATGCAGCACCTTGCTCACGTAGTAGATGGGTTTCTGAACCTTGTTCTCCTCTCGAATGAGGACGGCACTCAGTGCTTGTTCAGATACTGCCAGATACAGGTATAGGGTCTCTCCAGAACTAGGTTTGGCCAACAACGGGGCCTTGGTCATGTATTCTTTCAATTGTTCAAAGGCCTCTTGGCTTTCTGATGTCCACTCAAAATTTTTTACTTTCTTCAAGGCCTGAAAGAAAGGTAAACATTTATCGCCAGACTTTGAGATGAATCTTCCCAAGGCAGCTATTCTACCAGTTAATTTCTGCACGTCTTTCACGGAACGTGGTGGCTCCATGTCGAGAATTGCTTTGATTTTATCTGGGTTGGCTTCAATGCCTCTTTTTGAGACCATCAGGCCCAAGAACTTCCCTGACCCAACGCCAAAAGCACATTTGGCTGGGTTCAGCATCATCTTATGGTGCCTCGGCACTTCAAACGCCTCCCTTAGGTGTTCAATATGGTCAGCTGTAAGCAAGCTTTTGACCAACATATCATCAACATATACCTCCATGGTTTTCCCAATCAGGTGGGCAAATATCTTATTTACCAGTCGTTGATAAGTAGCTCCTGCATTCTTTAGTCCAAAAGCCATGACAAGGTAACAAAAAACACCAAAGTCAGTTATGAAAGATACCTTTGGGATGTCATCCTTGTGCATCTTAATCTGGTTGTAACCACTGAAACCATCCATGAAGCTTAGCATCTCATGTCCTGCCGTAGCGTCTATTAGCGTGTCGATCCTTGGTAGAGGGAAGCAGTCCTTAGGGCACGCATCATTTAAATCAGTGAAGTCTATGCACATCCTCCACTTACCGTTAGCTTTCTTGACCATCACAGGGTTAGCCAACCATTCAGGAAACTGAATCTCCTCAACAAAACCAGCCTCCAAGAGTTTGTCCACCTCTTGTTTAATGGCCTCTTGCCTTTCTGGAGCAAAGTTCCTCTTTTTCTGCTTAACGGTCTTCCGCTTAGGGTCGACATTCAACCTGTGAGTTATGAGTTGGGGATCAATCCCTGGCATATCAGCTGCTGTCCAAGCGAACACATCCTTATTTTCTTGTAGGAATTCAATTAACCTGCCCTTCATGGGTTCTTTCAGCGACGCTCCTATGTACGTGACCTTTTCAGGGTCCTTACTGTCCAGGGGTACAGGAACCAAATCCTCTGCTGGTTTCCCCCGGTGTTCGTCATCCCGAATATCCATGTCCTCAATCGGGAGGACCTGCCCCCCGACTCCATCAGCTCTTAACGCGGCCACATAACAACTTCGGGCCATCCTTTGATCACCCTTCTGTTCTCCAACACCATTCCTGGTTGGAAACTTGACTTTCATGTGATAACTAGAGGCAACAGCCTTGAACGCGTGGAGTCCGGTCCTTCCGAGGATCGCGTTATATGTGGAGGCGGCCTTAATTACCAAGAAGTTCAACATCTGTGTGGCCTCCTTAGGCTCCTTTCCAATAGTAACCGGGAGTTGGATAGTTCCTTCAACGCTAGATTCGACTCCATTGAACCCATATATGGGCATGTTATTTGGGGTCAGCTGGGAATCATTGTATCCTATCTTCACAAACGCATCATGAAACAGGATGTCAACAGAAGCACCATTGTCTATCAAGACTCGCTTCACCTCCGAATTTCCAATTACAGGAGTTATGACCAACGGGTCGTCATGGGGGAACTTTACCCCTTCTAAGTCCGAGTCATCAAATCCGATCACTACTTCAGTCTTTGCCCTTTTCGGGGCTTCTCCCACGATATGCATCACCTCCCTGGCATATGCCTTTCGAGAGTTCCTTGTTGTTCCGGCCGCAGTAGGACCTCCCCAAATCATGTTGATGACAGGCCCTCGTGGCTGGGGGTTGCGATCACGATCGTTATCCTTTCTATCATTATAATCTCTTCTATCATAATCTCTTTTTCGGTTCCCACGACCTTCACCCTTTGTGAATTTGCTCAGCTTTCCCTTGCGGATCAAGAATTCAATCTCGTCCTTGAGCTGTCTACAGTCATCAGTGTCATGTCCAACGTCCTTATGGAACCTGCAGTATTGATCTTTGTTTCTCCTTGCGGGATCACCCCTAAGTGGCTTCGGCCATCGGAAATCCGCATCTTTTTCAATATCCATAAGGATTTGACTTCGAGGAGCATTCAACCTTGCATATTCAGAGAACCTTGGCCCCAAATTCTTCTTGGAAGCAGAATCGGAGTCCTTGCTTGTTCGGGGGTATTTGTCCCTTGTGTCATACTCCTGTTCTTGCCTTCGTTTCCGGGAGTTTCCGTTTCCTCCATTAGTGGTGGGAGCTTCCGTCTTCTTCATGCTTTCTTCTGCTTTTATGTATTTACTTGCCCTCCTTTGGAGCTCAGTCATGCTCTCAGGGGGATGTTTTGCCAACGACATCTGAAAGTAGGGGTTCGTCGTTCCATTCTCCAAGGCCATCATAGCTACTTTGTTCTCCAGATCCGGGACATTCAACGTCTCCTTAGTGAAACGCTTGAGGTAATCCCTCAGGTTCTCGTTCTTTCCTTGTTTTACTTGCATGAGAGAAGCAGAGCTTTTTTCGTGGACCTTTCCACTAACAAATTGATTGATAAAGGCAGTACTCAACTCCTTAAAAGAACCAATCGAGTTTGCGGGCAATCGGCTGTACCATCTTTGAGCCATGCCTGCCAAGGTTTGAGGAAACGCCCTACACTTAAGAGCGTCACTAGCGGGTTGTAACAGTAGAGCGTTCGAGAATGTCCTAACGTGATTCGAAGGATCACCCGTCCCATCATATGCTTTTATCGTGGGCATCTTGAATTTTCGGGAAACATGAGCGCTCATCACTTCGTCCGTGAATGGAGGTGTGGGGTCGTCAGGGTCCCCAAGTGGCATCAGGTCTTTGGGATCACTCCTAGGGGTTTCTACCCTCGTAATTCCTCCAGTTGGGGCATCAGCCCTTCTCGGTCTTCTTAAGGACCCTTCCAAATCAATGAAGGGGATCTCCCTTGAGATTGGAGGAGGCCTATTCAGATTTTGCCTTGCTTGTTCTCTGGTTATATCATCCTTCAGCTTTTGGATCTCGGCTTCAAAAGCCTTGATTCTCTCAGCAGCTGTTTGAATGGGTCTATCATTGATCCTTTGAGTCCTCCTCATGGGTTCTTTGCTTGTACGTCGCCTCCTCGGGGCTATATCATGTTCATCATCCTCGGATGATGAATCATCGGAGTAAGGTCCAGAATAATCGTAATATCCTTGCTCAGGGGGGGCTAGACCCCTAATATAAGGTGGCTGATACGACTCGGGTATCCGTAGAGCGTGTCCACTTGGTCCAGGATCCCTTCGATTTGGGGGATAGTTTGGCAACCCGTATAACGGATCGGTATTCACGGGGAGTGTAGTGGTGGAGATCTGAACTCCTGAGAGCGGTGGACGGCTAGTCAATGGAGCAACCACCACCTGAAGTTGGTTAGTCTCTTGTCCCGGGTGATCAATCACCGGTAAGGTTCTCTCAGCATGGGGATTCGTCCCTGTAGTCTGAGAAACTTGAGGTTGTGTAATAGTCTCAGTCGATGGGGACACAAGCCCTTGCTCCGTAACAACGGGCGGTGTAGAGGAGACGATTGGTGGGTCAGATGTAACAGGAACGTTCTCGGTTGATGTTCTTCGTGTGTTAACCATGGTTGATATCCTTTTCCCACAGACGGCGCCAAATGTTGTGGAATAAAAAGTAGGGTTATCGAATTGCGGCTAGGGTTCGTGAGCTTCGTGCTTTAATGGCTGCGCTTGTGTTATCGTGACCTAATTCGGGTCCTCACAAGATGCCTACGTATCTCAGAGTTGAGAATCAAGCCAACGTAGTTCTAGGATGAGGGGTCAGGCCCTTTATATAGGCTGTGGAAGCCTTAGAATTATAGTAGGTTTTGGAGACTTGATGGATAAGTCACCGTAATTGAGGAAGGTTCTAACTCCTTCCTTTTAGGAATTAGTTTCCATGTCGAATTTGGTGCCTTGGAGGCTACACAATATCCTGGGGATATTCTAGGACGTTCTTAGTTTCTAGAACGTTCCTGGTTTGTGGATCAGACCCATGTTAGAGATAGGCTTTTACCGGGCGTCCCCAGTTTGGGCCGTTCTTTTGGGCCTGACCATTAATTACGAATTTAGTGCCCAACTAGGGTTTCGGGCCATATTTACGGGCCAATAAATGTCACATTAATTGTGTCTTTAAGGGTTACTTTTCACCCATATCAGCTTCTAAAAAGTATAGTTCTATAACTTATTTTTAAAATTTTCTTTTTTTTTTTGTATAAAAATAGAACAATTCTATTTTTATACAAAAAAAGAAAATTTTAAAAATAAGTTATGAAACTATCCGCAAAATGTACCTTAAAATCCGTGCCAGAATTACGTCCCCAAATGTATACAACCAAGGGGGACAGAGGGAGTATGTATTTATGGATATGTTTAATTAAATCAATATTGTATTTAATTTCATTTATGTGAATTTATTTATTAATTATTTTATTAACAAATTATGAATAAATATATTTTTGAATCTTTGAAAAAATCGAGTTTTTGAAGATATGGATTTTATCCAAGCTATTTAAAATTTGTTCAAATCCGATTTTGTAGTGTTGGGTTATATGCATTTATTAATTAATTTTATTAGCAAATTATGAATAAATATATTTTTCAGCTTATAAAAAAAATTAAATTTTTGAAGGTATGGATTTTATCCAAGTTATATAAATCTGATTTCAAATCCGAATATTTTCAGATTTTTTTTTTGCTAAAATTTAAAAAAAAAATTTGCTAATTTTTTTTTCAGATTTTTAGTTAAGTTAGATTATAATTATTTAATATCGATTATATATAATTGTACAATATATATTGTAAAAATCAATTTATAATGTATGATAATATGATTGTGACTGGCTTTAGATTAAAAGAGTGGTTGATTAATGAATGCTTAATTATGAAATTTAATATAAAATATATAGTGTTATATCGTTATTGATTTCAAACTAAAATTGTGATTATCTAGTAAATATTTTTTGATTTAAAAAATAGGTATTTATGAGTATGTTTAATAAAATCATTATTGTATTTAAATTAGAAATGTTAACTAACCATGATTAAAGAGGTAGGGTGAGATTGTAAATAAGTAATGGCCTAAATTTTAGGAATTAGCTCTGATTGGTACTAAAATAATTCCTCGATTCTTATTGGTTAACTGACGTATGGTAGATTCATGTATTATAATAAAAGAAATCTAAAACATGTAATATTTTTAATAATTTCAAAAATATTAATATATAAGTTTAACAATGTTAGATAACAATGCAATTTTTTTTGAATAAAATCTAAAAACATGTAATATTTTTAATATATTTTTAATATTTTTAATATATTAAAAATATTAGTATAAAAATAAAGAAATCGGATAAAAGCCCGGTTCGGACTAATTCTACCCGGTTCGCGGTCCTCATATTTTAGAGAAAACTCGATCCGGCTTGGTTCGATTTTCTGATATCCAACCCGATTCGATTCTCAAAAAAATTGGACTTTTTAAAGTTCAAATAAAACCTGATTTGACGGACTATTTGTGCATAGAAACGATTATATTGAAGTATTTATTTTGATTAAGTGAAACTTTTATTTGCTAAACATTAATAATATTTATGTTTCATAATAATTTAAAAATGTTTGTGAATGATTTATATGCTTGTAAGTTGTAATAGATATAATTTTTACTTATACTTATTTTTCACATATTTTAAATTTTAAATATTAAATTTATTACATAATAATATAATATTATTAGGTCAAAAGCGATCAAAGTTAAAATTATGAAATTTTCATTAAAGGGCATTCGATCTAAACAAATAAAAATATTTTAATTTTAATAATTATTTTATTCATCAATTTGGTCCGCTTAAAATTGATCGAACTTTTCGATCCATTTAAATCATGTCATGTCACCTATAAAATCGATCATTTCATACATTAACATATTTGTTATCATGAGTGTTATAAAAAACGGAATTCGGAACAAAACAGTGAATATACGTAATAGGGATTAATTGGATAATTGAGAATTAATCGAAACGATTAATCAGACAATTAATTGGAATTAATTAAATATTATTTTATATAAAGTTATTTTTTAATATATATAATACAAACTTTAATTAAATATTTCATAAGTTTTAATTTAATATATTTTATTTAAAGTTTGATCAAACATGACCTCTTTTTGACCAAATTTACCACTTATTGATTGACTTATCCCCTTATTGACCAATATTTATAAAAAACGATTTTTGTCCCGATTTTGCTAAAATTCACTTGAATAAGCATCGAACAACGATTAATCGGTAATTAATCATGATTAATCACTGCTTTTTAGAACATTGGTAACATGAGTGTTTACTTCTTGACATTTCGGAGGCTCAAAAGTGACATGAACAAATATGGATCCTTAACAATAATAATTTAGTTATTTGTATGAATTATTATATCGAAATAATATGTAACAATTGATTAATTAACGATGATTGTAATAGATAATTTTTTCCAAATATTTCAAGTTTGAAAATCTTTAACGATGATATTCGTATCAATTTTCACCAATATTTGTTTCTTACTATATTTTAATATAATATTTGGAGCTAAATATATAGCTTGTCCAACAACATCAAATACAAAGATAAAATTATCATCAACAAATTTATAATACTAACAATTATTGTCAAAGATATTTCTTGAAATGATAACAATATTTTTTGAAAATTTAAAATTTGAACCTCTTAAAATTTTACGATCTCATGCAATCACCCTCGCTACCCTCTTACCACCTATGTCGGGGGTTTGAACAAGTTAGAATTTTGAGAAAAAATTAAAGGTTTTAACCAAATTAGAGATTTGACCAAATAAAATCTCTAACATTTGTGCTTGGTAGTTAATGGATTGAAATAATTTTTTGAACTCGAAAACTAATTTTAAAAAAGTTACTTGGATGAGCTTTTTCGATTAGAGGATTGTGATATATTAATTAATGCAAAAATATTTCTCAAACAGCTAATTACCAAACAATTTCATATAAACATTCAACTCAATCTGGCTAGTCAAAAATAACTAATTTAATCCGTTAATCAAAAAAACTAATTAAATCCATTAACAGCTAACGGTTAATTGCTAACTAACTCAAACCGCTATTCAAAAAAACTAATTCAATCCATTAACAGCTAATAGTTAATGAAAGAATGACAAAACTACACCAATTTTGTGTGGAAACTGTCCAAAATACCCATATCCAATTGTCTCCGTCTTTTTTACCCACTACTACACATACTGTTCATGTGTATACAGGGATACACATTTGGAGAATGCATATAAGGGATAACGCATCCCCCAACTGTGTGATTTTTTGCAAAACTACTATGGCATATCAGACGACCTCAAAATCGCCTATCAGTTCGTTTCTCCTCTCCATCATCATCTGGCATCCTTCACCAACTCTGAGCACAACAAAATGATGCCCACACCTCCCTCTCCCTTATTTAGTTATTGATATACGGCCCCGTACGAGCGTGCAAAGTCCGATCGAAAAAACAAGGTCAGATTTAAGGCTTTCAAAACCGATAATGGAGATGAAAATTGAATGGGATAAAGTTGTAGAGAGGGAAAAGACGATTCGAGTGGTATATGATATATTAGTGAACGAAGCCTGGATGATGATGAATGGATCTTTGTCGGAATTTCGAAAAAAATCGCCTCAAAATTTCTCTCTCTCTCTCTCTCTCTCTCTCTCTCTCTCATCTGCGAAGACGATGAACACTGATGAAGATACGCATTCTCAACATGCATATTCCGGATAAGTCCACGCATGTGAGACATGCATATATCCTATACGCATTGTTAACGGAGGAATTTGGTGATAAAAAATTTCGGAGGTTGCTGGAATAACGAAACTATGAAAATAAGGGGATTTGAGATTTTGGATCTTTGGGGCTGGACTTGAGAGGTGTCTCGACTTGTTAGATGTGTCGGATCCCTTTTTCAAGATGTCTGCGTACCTTATATTTATAAGGATCAAGCCAACGTAGTTCTGTTAAAAGGACTGGTTTTTAATCCCTATGATTGTTAAGGGATGTATTTTGGGAATTAGTACATTTTATCTCTTTGAATTATATTCGCGTTGGGATACCTTCCTGATTTGAAGGATATTGTTTGGAGATATTTTCTATCATAAATTGGAGATAATTCCTCGTTTTAGAGAGAGGAAATAATTAACTTGGGGATTATGTTAATTATTATTAGATTCGTATTTGGAAATTTGGGAGATAATAGAGGCAACCGAAAATATGGCGTAACAACTACCCCCAGTTCTTCAGTGCAGCTTGATGGACTGGAGAACAAAGCATGCTTCGATCTTCCAAATTTCTTGAGTCACTGAAACAACTAGGAGATGAAGATTAGTAGAAAATATAGAGCACCTAGGTGCCCGTAATATGCATGTAGATGTAAACGAGATAATATGCGAGATGTAAAAAATAAGTTTTATAGGTGTGAGAGAACGTATCATGGAGAGCCATCCAAGCATTATTCGAAGAGTCGTGCAAAACTTTCCGAGCAATACCCTGAAAAGCAAATATTCAAAGAAATATCTTCCATTAAGCATTCCAAAATACCCTCCTCAAAGAAGGACGTATTCTAGAGTTTCCATAACGTATTCCGGAAAATATCCTTCTCAAAGAAGGTCATATCCACCAGAATTTCCATAAATGCTTCAGAGATATTGGCTCAGGAACAAGAGAGAAAATTCTCTAATAACTCACTTTTATTACTCAAATTCAATGTGTTTTTACAATGCTCTAAACATGCCTATTTATACTAATGCTAGAGGTCCTTACATGCAAATAATGAGGTCCTTAAATGTAAATAAATGATGGTAGGTGGAGTAGGTGGAGTAGGTAGTGTTTTTGACTTTTAATTTGCACATGGGTGGCTATGGCATGGATGCTTCTGGACGGTGCTTCTGGAATCATACTCCCCGGGTTGGAAAGAACTCGACCTCGAGTTTTAGTATTCTTCATTGTCCAAATAAGGTGAAAGATCAGCAACATTAAAAGTGGCAGAAACACCATATGTTCCAGGCAGTTCTACTTTGTAAGCATTGTCATTTATTTTCTGCACAACTTTGAATGGTCCATCAGCTCTAGGTGACAACTTGGCATTTGGTTGATTCAGAAATCTCTCTTTTCGTAGATGAATCCAGACCAAATCTCCAACTTTAAAAATCTGCTGCTTCCGATGTTTGTCTCGCTGAATTTTGTATTTGGAATTTTGTTTCCGTATCTGCTCTCGAACTTGTTCATGCAGTTTCTTGATTTCCTTCGCTCGACTATCTACATCAGAACTGAATTGTTGTTTGTTGGTTGACGGAGTCAAATCAAGTGGGCTAAGTGGACGGGTGCCATATACAACTTCAAAAGGGCATTTTCTCGTGGATTGGTTAGTTGAATTATTGTAAGCAAATTCAACTTGAGCCAGAATAAGATCCCACTGCTTCTAGTTTTTACCAACAAAACTTCGAAGTGGATTTCCCAACAGTCGGTTGACAGCTTCGGTTTGTCCATCAGTCTGAGGATGGCTCGCACTACTGAACTGCAGCTTAGTTCCCATCTTCTTCCATAAAGTTCTCCAAAAATGGCTTAAAAACTTCACATCTCGATCAGAAGTGATCATTTTTGGAATTCCATGAAGACGAACTATTTTTTTGAAATACAAATCAGCAACTTGAACAGCATCATTGGTCTTTTGACAAGGAATAAAATGGGCCATCTTTGAGAATCTATCCACCACGACCATAATTGAATCTTTCTGACGTTGACTTCGTGGAAGTCCCAAAATAAAATCCATAGTAACGTCGTCCCATGGTGATTCTGGTACGGGGAGTGGCATATATAAACCAGTGTTTTGGCGTTTGGATTTAGCCAAATGACAGATTCTGCATCTTTGAACATGCCGATTTATATCTCTTTCCATTCTTGGCCAGTAAAAATTTTCCTTTACCAGAGCAATAGTTTTATCTCGACCAAAGTGACCTGCTAATCCTCCATCATGGGCTTCCCAGATAATGGCTTCTCGTAGTGAACATCGAGGAATGCACAAAGTCTTCTCTTTGAATAAAAATCCTTCATGCTTGTAGTAATCTTTAGAAGATTGCACTTCAGTAGTATTCCAAATTTTCTGGAAGTCAGGATCATCTGGGTACAACTCCTTGATCATTTCAAAACCAACTACTTTTGTTTGGAGTGTAGACAGTAGAGTATGGCGCCTACTGAGAGCATCTGCAACAACATTTTGAATTCCAGCCTTGTGCTTGATTAGAAATGGATAAGACTGTAAAAACTCACTCCAAGAGGCATGTCGACGACTAATCTTCTGTTGAGAGTTCAAATATTTTAAAGCTTCATGATCAGAATAAAGAATGAATTCTTTATTTAGCAGGTAATGACTCCAATGGTGCAAGGCTCGAACAATTGCATAAAACTCCTTGTCGTATGTGGAATACCGAAGTTTAGCATCGTTAAGCTTTTCACTGAAGAAGGCTATAGGATGACCTTCTTGACTTAGAATAGCACCAATTCCAGTGTGGGAAGCATCACAGCTAACTTCAAATACTTGATCAAAATTGGGAAGGGCTAATACTGGTGCTTCAGTTAAACATTTCTTCAGCTTGTCAAAACTTTTCTGTGCAGCCTCGGTCCATTGAAACTTGTCTCCTTTGATACAATCTATGAGGGGAGTGGCAACTGTACTGAAGTTTTTGATGAATCTTCTGTAAAAGGAGGCTAATCCATGGAAACTTCTGACCTCATGGATTGATTGCGGAACTGGCCAGCTATTGATTGCTTCTATCTTTTCCGGATCAACTCGTATACCTTCGGATGTGATGATGTATCCAAGAAAAGTAACTTCATTTGTCAGGAAAGCACATTTCTACAAATTGGCATAGAGTTTTTGTTCACGAAGAGTCTGTAACACTTGTCGGACATGTTCCAAGTGTTCCTCCTTGTCTTTACTAAAGATCAGAATGTCATCAAAATAGACGATGACAAATTTACCAATAAAAGGTCGAAGGACTTGATTCATAAGTCGCATGAATGTACTTGGCGCATTGGACAACCCAAAGGGCATAACTGTCCATTCATAAAGACCATCTCTTGTTTTAAAGGCAGTCTTCCATTCATCTCCTGGTCGAATTCTGATCTGATGGTATCCGCTTCGAAGATCAATCTTTGAAAAAATAGTGGAACCATGTATCTAATCTAACAAATCATCAAGTCTAGGAATTGGAAATCTATACTTGATGGTAATTTTGTTGACAGCTCGACTATCAACACACATTCTCCAGCTTCCATCTTTCTTAGGGACTAGAATAGCAGGAACCGCACAAGGACTAACACTTTCCTGTATTAATCCTTTTTTTAATAATCCTTCAACTTGATTTTGAATTTCAGCATGCTCCTGAGGACTCATTCTGTATGCGGGTCGGTTTGGAATCGTTGCTCCTGGACTGAAATCAATAGCGTGTTGGATGTCTCGCATGGGGGGTAGTCCAGATGGAATGTCTTCTGGAATTACATCGGGAAACTCTTCAAGTAGTGGTTTAATTTCGACTGGAACATGAGTCTCCATATTTGATTCGAATAATAAAAATAAGCTCATGGTTTGAACTTCCTCTATAGATTCCTCCAGTTGTTTCTTCGTGACTAGGGACACTAATGGTTTGGCTTCCTTCTTGTTTTTATCAAGCTCACTCTGCGGCAGAGTGGCTAGCTTGATTTTTACTCCGTCCTTGACAAAAGAGTAGGTGTTTGCATAACCGTCATAAAGTACTTGACGATCATACTGCCATGGCCTACCTAGGAGAAGATGACAAGCATCCATAGGCACAACATCACACCATACTTGATCCTGGTACTTCTGACCAATAGAGAATGTTACAAGGCAACGCTTGTCAACTTTGACTGTACTTCCTTTATTGAGCCAATGCAAACTGTAGGGGTGTGGATGAATCTGGGTTGGTAGATCCAATTTTTCTACCATGTAACTTGAAACGACATTTTCACAACTCCCATTGTCTATGATAACATCACAGATTTTTCCTGCAGAAGTGCAACGAGTGTGGAAAATATTGCGTCTCAACCAAGGTTCTTCCTTATTAGCCATTGTGTTTAGGCTTCATCGGATTACTAAGGACTCTCCTTGATCAGCAGTAGTAATTTCTTCATCGTATATTGGATCTGCGTAATATTCTCCTTCAGTGTCTTCTCGAGTATTTTCTTCCTCAGAAACTCCATAGGCTTCTCCTTTGATAATTGTGATGGTTCTCCGGTTTGGACAGTTTGAAGCAATGTGACCAAAACCTTGGCATTTAAAGCATTTAATGGCCTTGTTTTTGTTTTCTGTAGAAATGGTTTTAGAAGAGGGTTGGGTGGAAGAGCTGGCTTGGTTGGTAGGTGGCTTTTGATTGTAAGGTGGTTGGTTTGCTGGAGAGAGATTTCTATTGGTAGATCTTTTGGGTAGCTGCTTCTCTACTCGCGTAGCAAGACGAATAACATCTTCTAATGACCAATATTGTTGAAGTTCAACACGATCAGCAATATCAGTATTTAATCCTCCGAGGTATCTGGCAATGGTCTGCTCCTCTTTCTCTTATATATCACAGTGCATCATCAACTTCTCAAATTCTCTTGTGTATTCTTCGACTGATAAATTCTTCTGACGAAGATTTTGCAGTTGGATAAACTTGTCTTGGTAGTAGTGAGGAGGAAGAAACATTCGGGTTAATTCCTTTCGCATTTTTTCCCATGTTTTGATCTTGCTTTTTCCTTCTCGGTCTCGCCTTTTTTTAAGATTTTCCCACCAAATGGAAGCATGTTTCCTTAATTTCACAGCAATAATCTTCACCTTTCTTTCTTCGGGAATATCCTTATATTCAAACACCCTTTCGACTGTTTGAAGCCAATCGATGAAATCATCTGGTTGAAGTCTTCCTTCAAAGTTAGGAATGTCAACTTTAATGTCATCATGTCTGACTTGTGGCCTTTGAGGGCGGCGATTTCTATGTGTTGAAGAATCACTGGAATATTCTTCATCTTCTGGTTGACGTTCGTTTAACAAGACTTGTTGGGCTTGCAAAGCATCTTGAAGTTCCTGAATTTGTCTCCGCATGTCCGCCATTTCAACGTCTCGCAGAGGTTGTCTTCGTGGAGGCATGTTGAAAAATAAATTTTTCAGTGAATAGTGCCCGTGAACAGTGCCGTATGAACAGTACCGTATGAACAGTGTCATATGAACAGTACCGTATGAACAGTACCGTATGAACAGTACCGTATGAACAGTGCGTATGAACAATACCGTATGAACAGTACCGTATGAACAGTACCTTCTTCTCCAGTGATGAGCAGTGTCGTCTTCTCCGGCGATGAACAGTAACTCCGCCTGAACAGTGTCGTCTTCTCCGGCGATGAACAGTGAACAGTAACTTCCGACCGAAAATAGTGACCGGAATTTCTGTTTTTTTTCACTCGACTCCGGGATCTAAAAACTTGCTCTGATACCAAAATATGGCTCAGGAACAAGAGAGAAAATTCTCTAATAACTCACTTTTATTACTCAAATTCAATGTGTTTTTACAATGCTCTAAACATGCCTATTTATACTAATGCTAGAGGTCCTTACATGCAAATAATGAGGTCCTTAAATGCAAATAAATGATGGTAGGTGGAGTAGGTGGAGTAGGTAGTGTTTTTGACTTTTAATTTGCACATGGGTGGCTATGGCATGGATGCTTCTGGATGGTGCTTCTGGAATCAGATATCCCTCCTCACAGGAGGTGGATTTTCCGAAGCTCGAACCTTGATGAGGCGCCGGAAGTACGGTTTTTGCAAGGATTTAGTAATTTAGGGTACTCTCCTCAAAGGAGATCAGTTTATTGTTCAGAAATACCCTCCTCACAGGAGGTGGACTTTCCGAAGCTCGAACCTTGATGAGGCGCCGGAAGTACGGAATCCCCCCCGGAAGTGCGGTTTTTGCAAGGATTTTGATAATTTGGGATACCCTCCTCAAAGGAGGTCGCTCCCCATTCCAGAAATACCCTCCTCACAGGAGGTGGATTTTCCGAAGTTCGCTTCATTTTCACTAAGACTCTCCTTAGAGGAGATCGTCTTTTAAATAAATCACAAAGACCCTCCTTAGAGGAGGTCGTCTAACACAAAAAAAATAAGGGAGACCCTCCTTAGAGGAGGTCATCTTCCCAAAATCATATCAATATCCCAAGATTCTTCCAAAAAAATATCAGCAACACTTGAAGGCTCTTCTAAAAAATCAACTCTTCGAATAAAAGTCTTCCAAAATATTACCCATACAAAGGAGGGCCTTCCAAAATAATTAACTCTTCGAAAGCCTTCCAAAATATTACTCCTGCAAAGGAAGGCCTTCTAAAATAATAAATTCTTCGAATTAGAGCCCTTCAAAATTTATCCCTAGAAAAGAGGGTCTTCCAAAATATTACCTCCACAAAGGAGGGCCTTCCAAAATAATAAACTCTTTGAATAAGAGCCTTCCAAAATCATGTACCACGAAGATTACACCAAAAATCTTGAAAATCTTCACAATTCAAATTCTGCCCAGATCTTTTTTTGACGTTTTTGACCACCTAAACGATTTTTTCTTAAAACACACAAAACACGAAAGTTGTAGATAACGAAAATATCTTTCCGGAAATATATGGCTCATCAAAAACGGACTTATAACGAATCGGGAATCAAAGAAAACGTCTGCTGTTTGATTTCTTGATGCTGATAAACGAGATCTGATTGTTTTTTGTGATTTCAAGAATAGATCGATATATAATCTGAGAAAACTCAAAGAACGAAAGTTATTGGCAATTTAACAAGCTTTCCGAATCATTAAAAATCATCAAAATCCAACATGTAATGTATTTACTACGAATTTTATAAGATAATTAACTTTTATGGAAAAAATCACAAGAAAACTTATCTTAATTCGGAATAGATCCACCGCCTCCACCGCTTAGCTCCTCCATTACAGCAGCTCCAGATCAATAATAACCCCCCATGCGTGTGAGTTGATTGTCCTCCACAATCAATAAATAATCCCCTCCTTCTAGCGCCAATTGTTAACGGAGGAATTTGGTGATAACAAATTTCGGAGGTTGAAGGGGTTGAGTTGGCACAGTGGTTAGTGCCCAATCCGTGAACCGTGAGGTCACGGGTTCGACTCCTGCCGGGGGTCAAAAACCGGAAACAATCTCTCTACCTTTGTGTAGGGGCATGATTGCGTACATCCTACCCTCCTCAGACCCTGCTCATGCGGGATATACTGAGTACGTTGTGTTGTGTTGTGTTGTTAAATTTCGGAGGTTGCTGGAATAACGAAACTATGAAAATAAGGGGATTTGAGATTTTGGATGTTTGGGGCTGGACTTGAGAGGTGTCTCGACTTGTTAGATGTGTCGGGTCCCTTTTTCAAGATGTCTGCGTACCTTATATTTATAAGGATCAAGCCAACGCAGTTCTGTTAAAAGAATTGATTTTAAATCCCTATGATTGTTAAGGGATGTATTTTGGGAATTAGTAGATTTTATCTCTTTAAATTATATTCGCGTTGGGATACCTTCCTGATTTGAAGGATATTGTTTGGAGATATTTTCTATCATAAATTGGAGATAATTCCTCGTTTTAGAGAGAGGAAATAATTAACTTGGGGATTATGTTAATTATTATTAGATTCGTATTTGGAAATTTGGGAGATATTAGAGGCAACCGAAAATATGGCGTAACACGCATCTTTAAGATATGCTGCCCGTGAATATTTTGGACGGAATGTTCCACCTATAAACATTTCGGACATTGATTTTTAAATAATAGATATTTTGATTTTTCATCCACAATTAATTGACAAACATCATTTACATCATATCAAACTACAATCATAAACGACCCATCAAATATCAATCAGTTTTAACTCCTCATTTTTTGTAAGGTCGATTTTCACATATTTTCTTCACATAGTGCCGGCATAATATGTGATATTAGCTGATTGTGCATTTTTGGATTTGCAAACTTTATTTTTCCCAAACTTTTGCTTATAATTTTAGTATATGTTCTGACACATGCGATAGGGAGAATCAAACCTTGGCGGTTCAACAAGGCATAATCCTCATTTACCACATGAGCGCACCATCACTCCTGGATTCGCAAACTTTAATACTCTTTCGATCACAAATTTTTTGTTTTGTTTAATACTGTATGATTAATTAATCAAAATTGACTTAGATTTATATATTATCTCTCCTTAATTTTAAAATTCTAAAATAAGCTTAAAATAGATTATGTATGCTTCTTAACTCTATTGCACCTGTTAGTCAAAATTCGATTTATTAAATCATACAAAATTAAATAAGATAAAAACAAACAATTTGGTATAGTGTATAGAGTAGTACATTTCCACTTATTACAAAATGATGCACGGAAGCAGAAGCAAACATCAGGTACTTGGCCAAAAAAAAAAAAAAACATCAGGTCCTAGTTTGCGATAGAATCACTTCATTCACCACTCTGTCCAAATTCAAACTAGAAGAACCATTGCATTTACCATTTATGGCCCTTTCACTTTTATTTTTCCACTCCAAAGCCCTTTTCTTCATTTCTTTTCCCTTCTCTCCTTCCATCAACTCCCTCACCACCTTCTCCACTCCTTCTCTCTTCACATCTTCCTCAACTTCAACTCCAACCTCCCACATTTTGCAAACACAATGTCGAACGCATAGCTGATCCGCGAAAAATGGCCAACAAATCATTGGTACTCCAGCTGACAAGCTTTCAAGAGCCGAGTTCCATCCACAATGAGTTAAGAACCCTCCAATTGACAAGTGGCTCAACACTTGTTGTTGGTTACACCAACTTGCTAGCAAACCTCTTCCTTTAGTCCGGGTTACAAAATCCGGAGGGAGAGTGGGAGAGTCGCCCATGACAAGGTCCGGGCGGATGATCCAAAGGAAATTTTGCATGCTATTGGCAAGTCCCCATGCAAATTCTTCCAAGTGCCGAGGGCTCATCACTGTGATGCTACCGAAGTTTACATAAATCACCGACCCGGCTTGTTTTGAATCCAACCACTCAATACAACCGGAGTCCTCTTTCCATAAGTTGGATTGTATCGACTTGGTATTGTCTTCCGGATCAATGGACTTGAAGAGGCTGTGAAGCGGGCCAATGGGGTAGACATGAAGATTTATAATGGCTGAAATTTGGTAAATAATTTCAGATTCGAGTGCTTCGAAAGTATTGAGAATCACAGCAGAAGCCTTTCGAATTCTCCAAATTTCACGAATGGCGTAATCAACGAAGGAATCAGGCAAAGCGGGATCCCAAATCATAGATGGAGTGTCATGCAAACGAACATTCCCGATTCCTGGTAGCCAATCAATGATGTAGTCGAGATATTCATTTTTCGAGCCGCTACTTTCTGCATGGGAAAAATTAATCTAAATCGATAAAAAGCCGTGTGTAATGAAAAAAGTCAAACTAAATTTTACAAGATGTATTTCGCGGACTTTGTTTTGAAAATTGTGTTTAATTTAACAAATACCTCCAATAGGTAACATTAACAACTTTGATGATGAAGAAGAAGAAGAAGTAATATTAATAAATTAAATTAATTTTAAGTTTAAAATTATCATTCAGAAAATTTATATTTTATTTATCAAATAACATCATTCATTCAGCATTGAGATTCTTCATTCGTTCAGATATTTCAATCATTCAGGAAAAATTGTTCAAATTTAACAAATAATCCCTAAGTAATCTAAATCGAGCAAAAGCCATGTGTAATGAAAAAAATGATTAAATTTACAAGATGTATTTCGCGAACTTGTTTTGAAATTTGTGTTTGTAGTTTCGTACCGTTATAATTAAAGGAACGTGTACTAAGTTCGATTTCAATAATAACATTGCAATAATTAGAATACCTACCGTGTACGGTGTACGGATTGTAAACAGTGTCAATAGCGTATACGAATTAGGGGCACCGAAATATTAGGGGTCTGTTTTAATTGAAGGTCGAGAAAGGTCAGATTGGGTCGGGTTCAAATTTAAAAATTCGTTTTTGAGAAAATTTTAAAAGTAAAGTATTAGATTTTGGTAGTTCACAAAAGAATTAAAATAGTATTACATGTTAAATCCAAAATCCAACAATTTACTTTTAAAATTTTTTCAAAAATAAATTTTTAAATTTGAACCCGATCCAAGCCAATACTTCTCAACCCCCAATTCAAACGGACCTAGGGTTCACATAAGACTTGGCATGCGACGGTTTTCCAAAATTTTTGGTTTTTTTAACATTTATCCCATCTATTTTGCGTAAATTAACTTAATTCAATTTTTCAAATTCAAAATTTATCAAATTTGACTATCAATTAAGACGAATTTAAGTAGAAAATGTAATAGTAAGTAAATTTGAATGAAAGAGAGGGATTACTTAATTTCCTTTTGCAAGTACTTAAAATATGAAAAACATTGTATGTGTACATATCATTTTCAAAATTTAACTTCCGAATTTATAAATATTGAACTTTAATCAAATAAAACTGACATGTTTAATATATTATTATTAGAGAGTGTGTTTTTTGGATTAAAAATGCTAAAGGCATCCCCTAGCATTACTCTTTTTTTTATTTAAATAAAGTACTCAATCATTGATATAAATCTATAATTGAAGCATGATAAAAATGAATCAAGTGCGTAGTACCTCTGTGTTGTTGCAAAGCCAGTTCACGGATACGAGAATAATGCAAGTAGCACATAAGTGTAAAAGCATTAACAGTCCAAAAGAAAACATTAGGAATGCCAAGCTCTTGTGACACTTCAAGTGTAAAAGACATGACTCCATCAGAAATAATGCTACTCACTGGAGGCACATCCGGCAAAGTATTGAGCTTAGCCACGACTTCTCGAAACGGAGCAAGACAATGAATAGAGGTGGAAACACAAAGCTCAATAACGTTTTGGGTGGCATCAGGGTTCTCCGGGGGAGGAAGGCCATCAGGGATGGTTTCGAAACGAAAGTTGGGAGAGTCGGAGAGTGATTTGAGGCCGCCTGATTTGAGTAGGCGATTGTAGTTGAAGTGAGTGTGAACAAAAGTGATGTAAAAGCCTTTGTGGTGAAGAAGCTTGGCTAATTTGAGCATAGGGGTTACGTGACCTTGAGCAGGATAAGGCATGCATACTACATGAGGCTTTTTCTGGCTAGCAATGTCCATTGGGAGTGAGAGATGGCTAGAGTGGTGGACACAAAGATAAGTTACTAGATATATATAGGATCATTTGCTTTTCTTTTTTTTTTTTTTAAGGGAAAAGGATCCATTAATAATAAGCTGTACGACATCTACAAAGATAATCAAATATTAGAGCCCGGATCTTCTGTCCCCTTCTCCATGTCCCCTTTATTTATTTCCATGGCCCCGCCAGGGGCACCCATTTTATATAGAGGACACAAAAGGGGACATGGAGAAGGGGACAGAGGATCCTCACCCCAAATATTAACGAACACATAATAAAGATCAAATCAAAATATTTTTCGTTAAAATTACTATCGTCGAGTAGATCTTGCATTGTGGAGCATCCCTCGCTCATATCGCTGAGATTTACAACCTTCTTGAAGAGACAATCTAACGATTTGGTGTAATTGTGAAGAATATGCATACCTGATTTGTAATAACGTATTCGAAATATCGATCATAACTGCGACACCATGTAGACCCTTATCAACGAATCATTATTATAATACTCCCGCAGATCTACAATTCCTGACATAAAACAAACTAAACTCTCACAAGAAGAGACAAACAAACCTAATTAATGGGTAGAACTATTCTCGCAAAGAGATAAATTTATTGAATAATAATAAAAATTAAGGGAAAAACAATAAAGAGCTTATCACCAACCAAGAATGGGGTGTTTGGGGGAACTTATTTTCCAGAATAAGTCAACTTATTTTAAGTTAAAAGTTAAGATTCCTAACTTTCCAACTTATTTTAGCAACTTATTGAATCTCAAACATACATTAAATACTTGTATAAATTTTTTTTATCAAAATATAAAATTTTTACCCGAAAATAAGTTCATAAGTCCATAAAAGAAGTTGTGCCAAACTGGCACGAAGATTGGTCATAGCCCGTAAATCGGAGGAGAGAAAAAAAGAGAGATACTGTATTAGGATTTTGTTTTCTATATAGGATCATTTGCTTTGAACTTCTAAATCGTTTAGTAAGCTACGTAGTATTTTTATTTTTTTTTAAAGAAAATACTAGAGTTTTCGAATTGGGTCTTAAAAATTTTCTCAAATGCTAGTGTCATCTTTTGATTTGTCACATTATAATTAAATAAGATGGACTCCCCTAGATTCACATCAACAACACCGATTAAAATAGTCCATTTTAAAACTTTTTTTGGGATTCAATTCGAGATCCCTAACACTATTTTTTTTTTAATAATTAGTCTTATATGACTTAGAGAGTTAGAGTATAACTCTCCGTCCTACAAATCTCGGGACATTATAATTTGTCTCATTTTATGGGTTTATTCACAATTTACGAGACTTTTAAAATTTAATCTAAATCCAAAATTGTAATCAAATTAGTTTAATTTAAAATTTATCAAACTAGTTTCTTAACATAATACCAGTGTAATTTAATTTCTTGCTACCTTGCTATCCCCAATAATTGTTGCCGTCCTTTTGGCCCTTTTAATAAGTTTTTAGATATTGCAATGACTATCGCGTCAAATTAGATCCCAATTGCTTTGATTTTTTTTTTTTTTTTATCAATGAAATCCAAACCAAAATTTTCTAAACCTACATTTATGTCGGAATACATGCAAAATTGTGCGAAGATAAAAAAATAAATTAAATAGTAATAAAATTAATCGTTTATTCTTGGAATAAAAAATCAGCATCAAGCCTAATTAGCCAGGTCCACTGCCTACAGTAAAGGTCAATACTGCCGTAGGACCGTCTTTCCAAAATCAGACGCAAATTGTTTTGTCTTTGTTAAAGTTTTTTTTTTTTAAAGTTTGTCTTTGTTAAAGTTGCTTGACATTCAGGTTAGGGGTGCCCATGGGCTGGGTTGGGTCGGGTTTTGGTCAAACCTTGATCCAACCCAATTAATTCGGTTTGATAAAAATTCAATCCATTAATTAAAAAAATATTATGTAACCCAACCCCGATCCAATCCAATTAGTTCGGTTTGGTTCGGGTTGGGTCGGGGTCGAGTTAGGTTAACAACTCATGGAGAAGACTTCAAAATATTTCCAATGACTTCCATTGACATCTTACATTACAATAATAATAAGGGAAGACAGAAAAGTGACAAGTACAAAGTATAACGACATGGGTACAATGTTGAACTATGATAGCACAGCCATTATGTCACATTCCCTTAGAGCTATGTAATCCGAACCATCAGTGCCTTTAATCCAGCATATTTGGAGTACATAACTATGGAACAAAATTAACATCAAGTGGAGTATTCACATTTAGTCTAATAAAAGCAGAGAGAACTCAGTAGATAAGCAACAGTTTACTTAATATTTATCAAATATGCAGTTAAGGAGTTAAGGTTATTGCATTATAGTAGACAAATATCTAAAGAGTAAGGAGTACAAGAGGCCCAGCCCATATGTATATTCCGGGTTGGGTCGGGTTAGATTAAAAATAAACCAAACCCTTAACCAACCCATTAAATTCGGGTTTGATAATAATTAACCCAATCAATTTTCGGTTTTATTTTTTTCGGTTTGGGTCGGCCGAATTCGGTTCGGGTAGGGTCGGTTATGTCGGGTTAACCCTACCCATGGGCACCCCTAATTCAGGTCATGTATTAAGAGCAACCCCAGCGCCAGGGGTCATTTCCCCCTCCCCAACCTGACAATTCGTTGCCAACTCAGCTGAAATGGGTTTACAAAAAAAGTGACCCCAATTCATCCAATGCTAAGCCCACTTTCCATAATTTGTAGGACCTCTTACATTGTTATTATATTATATATTTAATGAAATGATTTGATCTTGACAAAAAAAAATGATTTGATGATTTAATTTTAAATTTAATTTATTAGTGCTAAAATTGTAATAATCAAGTTAAAGTGATTAAAAATTTTAAAAATATTATTAAAATAAAAAACATGTCCCGTAATTAAAATGCATCATATTATTAAAAAACATGAAATAAAAAACATCACACGAGAAAACATTAAATGTAAACGTTACAATATAAAAAAAATTAACGATTATTGTGGAATTGCGAGATATGCTCAACCAAGTCATTTTGTAGCTGACGATGTGCTTGTCTATCACGCATCTACATACTGTTTTGAATATACGTTTCATACGGGACTGAAGGTTCTTCGCCTAAATTTGGTTCCGATAAGCCATTTGTTGCATCATCATAAGTTGGTAATTGACCAAATTGAGTGGCATATGTATCCCTTTCGTCTTCGACAATCATATTATGTATTATAATGCATGCTCTCATGATTCTCCCAAGATCTTCTTTGTCCCAAAAGCGTGCCGGACCACGTACAATTGCAAAACGGGACTGTAACACACCAAACGCTCGTTCAACGTCCTTTCGTTGGCTTTCTTGATATTTTGAAAATAATTTTCTTTTCTCACCTTGTGGACGTGGTATCGTTATAACGAATGTTGCCCATTCAGGATATATTCCATCTGTTAAGTAATATCCCATATTATAATTGTGTCCATTGATAGTATAATTTACCTCTGGAGCACGACCTTGTAGTACATCATCAAATACTGGTGACCGATCTAAAACATTTATGTCATTATTTGATCCAGAAACTCCAAAAAATGCATGCCATATCCATAGATCAGATGAAGCAACCGCTTCCAGTATAATTGTTGCAACTCCTTTATGACCACTCATGAACATTCCCTTCCATGCTTTTGGACAATTCTTTCATTGCCAGTGCATGCAATCAATACTGCCCATCATACCAGGAAATCCACGAGCCTCACCCATCTGCAGTAGACGTTGCACATCATTCGAGTTCGGCTTTCGTAGGTATTCACCCTCAAATATCGTAATTACATTTGAGACGAATTTTTTCAAGCATTCAACCGCAGTACTCTCTCCGATGCGAACGTAATCATCAACAGCGTCAGCAGATACACCGTATGCCAACATACGCATTGCCGCAGTGCATTTTTGTAAAGGTGATAAACCTTTTCTTCCCACTGCATCAATCCTCTGTTGAAAGTATGGATCCAAATTTGAAATAGCATCAACAATACGAAGAAAGACATGTCTTCCCATACGGAATCTTCGTTGAAATATATTTTCTGGATATACAGGATTCGGTGAAAAATAATCATTCACTAGACGGTGATGACCTCCTTCACGAACAAACACTAGTTTCTTGCCATAATTTTTTCAAGCAATTCTGCATGAGCTTTCCGCTGAGCATCATTCATTTTTTCAGTATCTGCCAAAATGACTTGTAAATCCAACTCAGCTTGCTTCGTCTCAATTTCTTTTTTACGAATTTCATTTACGGTTTCCATTATGCTCATTTTTCTCAAGTCATTAGCTTCGAGAGCTTCATATTCTTCAACTTCTGCAGCTGTTGCCTTCCCTTTTCCCTTCCCCTTCCTTTTAGCTGCTTTTGTACCTGTAGGACGAATTGGTTCAAATTCCTCAGATGTTGGTGTATCATTATTTCCTTCCGATGAGTAAGCTCCAGAACTACTTAATTTAGTTCTTTTAGAACTTGCACTAGTTGTAGGAGTTCTCCACTTGGGTTGTCTACGAAGCTCACGCCAATGATTGTCAAAGTTAGTCTTCTTCTTGTAATATTTTAAATGAAGTGCATGAGCTTTCTCAATTATGTCGTCCAAGTTTGAACCGCTCCCGACCATTCGTTGAGCCTCATCATAACACGATCCAAATTTTTGAGCACCTTCATTTATTCGTTGCCACCTTTTTTTCATTGCCATAACTCCTCTCTTAATGACACCAGGATTATCTTCCTCACAATATTGATGAATTCGGTCCCAAAATGCATCGGCTTTTTGATCAGTACCGATTAGAGGATCAATTGACACATTCAACCATGCACTTATTAAGAGTTTATCTTCAACCCACTTCCACTGACCAATAGTTTCTCGTACCTCTTCAGTTTCCTCACAATCTTCATTTAGATCAATAATGTTTTCATGACCAAAGGCCGGGACTTGCATTTCCGGAGAATTTTGAATATTGATAGGTATTTGTTGGGTTTCAAATTGTGCATTTGAAAATGGAGGAAATGGAAATTGATATGGAGAATTTTGTGGATATGAAAATGGAAATTGAGAATTTTGAGAATGTGGAAATTGATATTGAGAATTCGGATTTTGAGAATTAAAGGTTAAATTTTGTGGGTTTGGAAAATAAGAATTTGGATATAGATATGGAAATTGAGGGTTTGAATTTTGAGAATTTGAATTTTGATTTGAAGATGGGAGATTATCTGGATTCATCTTTTGCTAATAAAATTTTTTTTAGAAGTAAGGAATGTAAATAATGAGGGTTTGAGTATTGGTATTTATAGGAGAGAAAATATTACCGTTTATATATATACGTTACTTTTGCAACGTTAATATTCAGTAACGTTAATATTCAGTAATATAGTAACGTTACTCTTGTTTATTGATTGAAAACAAACAAGGCAGCAGGCTGGAGCAGGTTTTGATTCACAAAATATAATAAAAAATTGAAATGACACTGGCCCGGCGCAGTGACACCAACCCAGTTTTTTATAATTGCTCCAGTGTTGTCCAGTGCCTCATTTCATTTACCAAATCATTTCACGTGGCTCAAGGCATCAATTGGGCTCACGCTGCGGATGCTCTAAGGAATCTTAAGTAAAATATTGAGAAGAACTCAAATATGTTTGTGGATAAATTATACTCCTCTGTCTCTTTTGAAATGTTTTATTTAATTGTTTTATCTAATAAATCAATTTATTGAAGAGAAAAAGGATCCTGAGATTGATCTCAGGGAACTTTTCCTGAAATATTTGAAAAATATATTATAAATTTGATTGGGTCCGCAGGATTAATTAAAAAATTTTAATTTTACAAAATACCCATTTCATATTTACATACAAATCTCATATATCTCAGGAAATTTACTTACATCTCGACTCTCTAATCTATTTATTGAATTACATTTGATGATTTGAAGTTATCCGTTGCTCTACTGGTTATTTTGTGGCCACAACTCACAAGGCACGACCTCAAGGTAAAGGAACATTTTGAACATGTGCGCCAAAATACATGAATACCAATGTCAGCTTTCTATCAATTATTGCCAATAATTTATGGAAAATGCTAAAATTTTCTCAAAACTGACGTGTCTATAATTAGTAATTTTTTTAATATTAATATGAGATCTCGCATACATACATATACGTCTACAAATTATAATTCGACGCTTAACATGCCAAATCATATAAAACTCGGGAACTGTTTTGATGGTAGGTTGCCATCAATGGCATCTTTATTCTTTACCAATCGCAACAACATTTTCCAGCTAAGTCATTAAATTTGTATGTCAACAAAGGAACGTAAGGTTTCTACCTATGGTTACTGCTATATTCCTACTTTTTTTGTGTTTGTTAAATTTTGATGTAGGGAGTACAACTGTGAAGAACTCAAGAGCAAAATAGCCTTTGTTTAGTTCAAAATGAAGTAAACAAAAGGATCAGATTACACATATAAAACTGATTGTTCTGTTTTGCAACACAACAATGGTAGCAATAAATCCTGAACTTTCAGGATATCTACCCAAGACAAGACAGTGTATACATCGACAAGAGGCTGCAGTCCCATAATTTCTACTTCTACCTACGTATAAGTTATAACAATTGATGATTATTTCATCCAAGGTTATTTTGGGATAAATAATGTCCAAAAAATTTATTTTTCAGCATACAGTTATTACCATTGGTCCCTTTTCTTATTCAATTTTGAAGAATAACTCAGTCTATCAATCTAGATAGCAATTAGAAATTTTTAACTAAATCGTCCAAACAGCAGTAAGTAAATCATGGCTAGTTAAACGAGAAAAATCATTGGCTTATCAAATTATCTATCAAGCCGTGAAAAAGATTCTTACGTAGCAGCACCATAGTCCAAACTCAAAAGTCAGTACATAAGGCTACAGCATCTCCAAAATTGTGCATCAATGTGTGATACCAACAATAAAATCTTAGCCTAACACATATGTTTGTTTTCTTCATAATAAACAATCAATTTTTAGTTTAGCAAAAAAAATTTTTTTTTGTTTCCGAACCTGGTATATCAGACATGTCCTATCCACATGAATCATGATACAAATACATGCATGAGGAGGCTCCATCAGCCCCCCCCGCCCCCCCCCCCCCCCCCCCCCCCGCCCCCAAAAAAAAAACATATCCGGCACTTCATATCGACCACTGAGGAATGAACAAAAAAACTTAGTGATCTCGTTCAAATTCTATACACTGTCAGTTCTGATTTCTTTTTGTCCAGCTAAAGTTTCAAAAAGGTTCGGCGACTCCTGTTTTACCCTCTCAGCTGCAGTGTTATGTGTTTCTGCAAGGTCCTGATCTCGACTAGGTCCCCTCTTGCTATCCAGTAGCTTTGCACCATTTGCAATTGCAAGAATCAGCTCAAGCTGTTTTTGCTGTTGTTCCTATACAATGACCATGACAGAGGAAAAAATGTCAGGTACATAGATGTGTACTATGAATCATTTATATCACTAACACTGTGTTCCCGAAACAAAGAAAGAAAAGAATAGAAAATGTATATTCTTCTTTTCTCTCCAAATCTTTCCAAAAGTGGAAAGAAAATTTTGGAGACAAATATACATGAAATTTCTTTCTAAATCTTTAGAAATCAATTCTTTTCTTTCCTAAAAAATCATTCAGGAACAAGTTGAAGAAATTAAATTTCTCACTTTCTTTTCTTTTCTTCCTATAAAATGTTTCTGGAACACAGTGTAAAGGTACACTGCAATAGGAACTTGGAAGTACAAACTTAGCATATAACATTCCACAGTCCTCTTTATCTTATGTAGGATCTAAATCAATCAATAATTTGAGAACCATGTAGGTCAACAGAATTTGGCATGTTGTACTTTCATTACATCAATTTCCTAGTTCTCCAGGGTTCAGCACTCCAGGTATACTCATTTCCTTTATAAATATTCGAAATGTTAAATTTAATTGAATATAAAATCTATTATGCTGAATTTTGCAGATTGTTAAGAGCATCTCCAATAGGGGTTGCCAAGAGGTTGCCAATGTTGACGTGGCATGGCACTCTTGGTTGCTCGCCTATTGGAGTTGGGAGGTTTTGCCAAAAGGTTGTCAACCAAGGTTGCCAAAAGTTAGCAACTTCCCAAATTAGCTAAAATTCATATAGTTGTCCAAAAATATATATATTTATATCCACTTTTATATTGTCTCCTATTATATCATTTTCTAATTTACGTTGGGGACCACATTGGCAACTTTAAGGTTGCCAACTATTGGAGCAATTTTTTTATAAAAATTGCCAAGAGTGATGTGTACGAGTGAGAAAATAAAAAATTAATATATCTGATGATTTGTCAATGGTTAGCAACCTTTGTAGCAACCTCTATTGGAAATGCTCTAATAGTTATTATTTATACTTTTACTGGAACCGTACCTTATATTCAGCACACTTATTACCAAAAAGATTGACAACTTCTAGTACACTGCACATATCATAGGAATTAGTACTGTGTTAGCTCGATTTAAAGGGCACAACACTATCATTCCACAAATTTTCCAGTCAAATGCATTTAATTTAACTAATTCGATAGTTCCTGTATTTTTAATGCCTGAGCGGGTAAGCATAATTCTTATCTTTCTTCTATTCTGTACCATAAACCAACTGATCTTTAATATATAGCTGAGCTGGTAGAACATGATGACAAGATCAGATATAGCTCTAGTGTTGGGCTGGTATGTGCACTTATCAGCATTGTGATAGGACAAGGTTAAGATGATGATGGATAACATAATTTCTTTAATTTTTGCCAAAATGGACAAAGTCAAAGAGTAAATCACAATAAGATCAGGAGATCTACTATCACACATGTAAATATAAATAAGGTGAAATTCAACTTTTACCTTATCACATAACAGTGGCCAAGTTCTTCTTTTCCAGTTAAAGGCACCAAGAAAACTTAAAATTATAGTTAAGTAGTTAACTAATAAGTAATCAGCAGTAACTGGGCAACGTAAGGTAAGGGTGCTTGGTTGGGAACAAGCGCCCCTACCTGGTTTTTGAGTATGTGGTTAAAACCAGTATAAATTCTAAAGTGAAGCTGGTTTGGTACTATTATTTTGTTCAATACGTCAGCTGTTCGAGTACTTATAAATTATCACTTGTAATAAGCTTTTTGACTTGAACTCCATCTACTAGCAGTACCTAAACTTGCCAAAGTCTTCTGTTTGTTTTCATCAATATATTTTCTTTACTTTTTTTTAATAATTTTTTTTTGAGACAAATTCTTTAAATAACTAAGAAAATACCTAAAAATTATTTCGAATTACATCTACTTCAGACTGTAAAAATTCGTTTATTAGAAATACAATTATTCTAGGGTTACTTTAACATTGGCCTTTTAAATTTGGCCAAATGGACAGAACCTTCAAGAAAATTTTGGTACCTCCATGCTCCTTAAACTTAACCCTTGTACATTCTGACCCCTTTCTTTAAAAGTTTATTCCTGTTCTACCCTGACCAGATATACAAATTGTGGTTAAATTTGACCAGGAACCTGAGAACTTTTAGTTTCTAAGTTACATGATCAGATTCCCAGCCATCTTGAGTATGGACAATGGGTACAAATTCAGCCGGAATTCGTAATCCCGGAAAGGGTATATTGGGATATATTCTTAAAAAAGGATTGAATTGTACAAAGGACTCTCATAAAGGGTTGGAAGTACAAATTTTATTTTGAGGATTCATGTGTCCAAATGGACATGCTTAAAGGCCGCAGTGCTTATAACCCATTATAATATAACTAAAATGATACCTAAGCAGTTTCTTGCTACGAATTCCAATTGCAAACCCTAATTCATAGAACAGATCTATAAGATACTCTGAGTAAAACAGTAATAGAACTCGATTAAACCTCAAGAGTACTGGAACAACGAATCACACCACAGATTGTTTCTAGTACTACTATACTAGCCAACTTTCAAGAGGTTGGTGCTCTCCCAGAGATCAACTCTCGATAATGCTTTTCACCTGATACCCTCTCCCCTATATTGTCGTCTCTTTCTCTTAATTACTTTTCTCCTCAAAATTCCCAAAATATCCCTGGCCTATATTACTCTGTTTTGACATTTTCAACTTTTGACTTCTTTCTGGAATAAGTCAACAGCTTCTCTGTGTTACTCTGGTTTACTGCATTGCTCTGTATAATGAGGCTAGTCTCTTACACCGTGTTGGAGGATCTGCTCGGTAGCATTCTTAAAATTCACTACTTGATTAGAATGAAGAGGGCTTTAAAAGGAAACTCTGCTCTTAAAATAGAATATACCTTCGGTACATGTCTTCACCACCTGCCTCAAGTTGCAAGACACTAGAAAAGTTGAACAATGCCACACTAACTTTAACCTTACATGTCTCTCTCATAGTTGACTCCACCGAAAGTTCATACTTACCAGCATCCCTAAAGGAAACCACACGTATAATTTGCAGAATTTAGGGAAAATATTCACCACTCACCAGAAATTGTAAACGAAGTCGACACCACCATAATTGCATGACTTTGCATCTCTCTGTTTCATAATATGTACCAAATTCTAAACTACTCTATTTACTGGCATAGGACAGACAACAGGATACATTACAAATCACTTTTTGGATTACTAGCTCTATTAAGTAAAGCTTATCAGTAGAAGAATTATGAGAAACAGATGCTTGTCTCCCATGCAATCTTTACTACTCCTTCCTAATGTAAATAAACTAAGCCACCTTAATTTAAAATTCATGTAGCCGTGAGTTGATTTCTTGTTTCACAACTCAACTTTGGTCTCCTCGTCTTCACTTTATAGCTGATGCATGTAGAACTATGTTAAGACCAGGTCTGACCTGCTCTAATATAATTGAAACAAACTCTTTTATTGATAAACACACGTACACTGAAAACACAATATTTAGGTGGTATTCGAGTCTTCGAGAGACCACCCACTCTCCACAATCACACTTCACTCAATTTATTTCTTGATACCTCAATCATACAAATGACTTCTTTATTTATAACCCCATATCAACTCACAATCCCTAATCCCTAAATTAAGCTGAGATATTATATTTCCCACCAAATCCTGTCTTGCAAATCCGTAATTGATGCACACACTAATTATTCAGATTTGTAACAGATTTATTAATTATTATTTTTATTATGTTTCCTAACATTACTCACCGCCCAAACTTGAACCTTGTCCACAAGGTCCAGATGAGAAAATGGTTCCATCAATTTTTTTTTTCCATCTTTTTGCTTTTCTTTCTATTCCAGATGCCCTGCCTCTCCACCAATATTTTTCTACATTTCTCCCAGTTGCAAGAAGACCGTTGACATTCCCCGCAATAGCACAAGAACAGACGATTGTTTTTCAAGCATACTACTACTGACCGGGCCTTCTTTGTTGGTGAAGAGCATTGGACTTTTAGTTGATCATTGTATGTTGACTGGTCTAGCTTTCCTTTATTAGCCTCGTTTTAGCTTTTGAGCAAATAACAAGAGCATTTGAAAGATATAAAGATTGATTTGGAATACTTGCCTTGTGAGAAAAGTCAAAAACACTTCATATGTTGCAGAAAACTGATTATACCATATGATGCTTGTGATCATAATTTCAGTAACTATTGGTCAGACAACTGCTGATTTGATTATGATCATGTTTCTTATTCTATCATAATAAACATTGTTATTACCTTATGATGTTACGATGAAAATTAAGAGAGAAGTGATGGGAGGGTCGACATCTATTTCCAGTCAGCGCAAAATCATACCTCCCACACACCTCAATAGGGTAACCCATTTCCACTCCACTGGAATGAGGTAATAAAAAAGACTTTAAACCTTTTTATCATAAAACAAGAAATGAATCTCTCTTTTTTGGACTCCCACTCACCAGTCCAATGCAAATCATAGATCAGGCAGTTCGAAACAAGTCAACAACAGGACCTGAAAGGTGCAGCATTTACCTGCATTGCAAGAAGAACCTTTTGTATTTCACCAAGCTCTTTCTCCAAATTGTCTTCTTGCACAGCAAGTGCACGAGTGGCCTCCGAATTCTTTTGGGCCAAAGCCGCAGCCTTCATATATATAGAAGTACATGTTAGAGACTGATATCAAAATTAAAAGACCATGTGAATGAAGGAAGGATTACAGTGAAGTAGACAAAATAATAACGGAAGTGCCTTGTAGCGATTTGACAGCAAAAGCAATAAAGAATACAATACACAATATGATTTTCAATGCCGCAGGATATGACTAATTAACTATTGTTCCAAAGTTCAATGTCAGCTCAGTAGAACCATATAAACCGACACCCAGAACTCCCATTAAGAGAAAAATGGAACCCCCTGCCGTATAAATATAGATTTTGTAGCCGCACCAGTTGTTATGTTTCTGTAGTATTTCAAAAAATATATATTTACAGAATCACAGCTCCAACATAACATTCCCACAAATTTGAAGGCTTACAGCACCTTAAGATGATTCTATGATCCTAAACCAATCACCTATTGGCGCTATGTTCAAATTCTTCTCGACACTACAAGATAAAAATTAAACAAAAATTATTACAGCTCAAACATAACATTCCCACACAACTACAGCACCTTAAGATGATTCTATGATTCTAAACCAATCACCTATTGGTGCTATGTTTTAATTTTCTCAACACTACAAGATAATAATTAAAATAGAAACTTTTCAAATGAAATACACTTAGATGTATCTCCTTGTATAATTGCATGTCAGCAGTAACAGGGTAGGCACATTTTAGCACTTTCTAAACTGATCTTTATCTTAACCAGTTCAGCTTCCACAACTTTAAGGTGAACATTCTTCTTCCCAGATTCGTTTATCAAATGCTCGCTTTATTTTTATGCACATGTTTTGTCATTCAGCTTATTTCAAGAATATACTCTCTCAGTTATGATGTTTTATTCGAGAGTCTTAAATTTGGACCACTTCAGTGTTGTGAAACACACAAAATCATAAAAAGCGCAAGCTCTAATTTTAAAGCGCGACTCGCGATGCGCGATTAATCGCGCGATTTTTAGTCAAAAATGAAAATATTTACATAATTATCTATATTTATCTAGGAAGCATGAGTGCGGGTGCGGGGGTGCGGTACGTGGATACGGGAGTTCGGCAAATTCAAAAATATAGGGATTCGGGTGCGGGGGTATCATAAAAGATAGATCTGCAATAAGTTGCAGAGATGAAGACTAAGAAATGAAGAAGAAAGAGAAAGCTTAATGAGGAAGAAAACTAAAATGTATTTTCATAAAAGTCATCAGAGAATACAATGAGCTGTCCTTATATACAAAAACAGATCCTATCATGTAACTAATTCTGTTATTTTAACTAGACTTCCAGTTGGACCAGTAACAAGTTTTTACAGTTGACTTTCTTGACTTTCACTTTCTTGATGTAACTCTTGCATCAGTGTAACATCCCCCCTCAAGTTGGAGGATTGAAAGAAATTTGAAATACCCAACTTGGACAGAAGAGAGTGCAAAGTTGCAGAAGAAACAGACTTGGTGAGAAGATCAGCTGGCTGGTTTGCAGAAGCAATGTGAGCAGTAGTAATAATACCAAGTTGAAGTTTCTCTCTAACAAGATGACAGTCTAATTCAATGTGCTTAGTCCTCTCATGATAAACAGAATTAGAGGCTATATATAAGGCAGACTTGCTATCACAGAAGAGCTGAACTGGAGTAAGTTTGCAGAGACCAAAAGCTTTGAAAATGTGAAGAAGCCAAGTAATTTCACAACAAGTATCAGCCATACATCTATAAGCTGAAGACCTTGAGACTGTGTGTTGCTTCTTTGATTTCCAAGAAATCAAAGACTGACCAAATAGAATGCAGTAACCTGTAAGAGATTGTCTAGTAGTCTGGCAGCCACCCCAATCAGAATCACAGAATGCTGTCAGGGTAAGAGGAGTATGAGCAGCATAAAACAAGCCTTGACCTGTTGTTGATTTCAGATATCTGACTACTTTATAAGCAGCCTGCAAATGATCAACTCTTGGTTGAGCAATGAATTGAGACAATACTTGAACTGGATAGGACAAATCAGGCCTAGTGACAGTCAGATAGAGAAGACGACCAACTAGCCTTCTATAAGTTGCAATATCTAAGGAAGAAAGAAATGCACTAGTATTCTTCTGCAAAGTATGGTTCTGGTCCATAGGCACTTTAGATGGTTTGGAACCAAGAAGACCAGTATCTTGTAAAATATCCAGGGTATACTTCCTTTGATGGAGATAAATGCCAGAAGTTGATCTGACTACTTCAATGCCCAAGAAATATTTCAATGAACCCAAATCCTTCACCTTAAAAACTGTACTCATGTAGTTAATAATAGTCTTCATTAAAGCTTTATCTGTACCAGTGATGAGGATATCATCTACATACACAAGTACAGCAACAAACTGAGAAGAGGTATGAAGAGTAAAAAGACTGTTGTCTGCATGAGATTGAATGAAATTGTAGGATTTTAGAGTGGTAGCAAACTTAGTAAACCAGTAGCGTGGTGCCTGTTTTAAACCATATATGGACTTCTTCAATCTGCAGACTAAGTTTGAAGTGTCTGAAACCTGATTAAGATGAGGAATTGATGACAATGTAAAGTAACCAGGAGGTAAATTCATATAGACCTCCTCATATAGTTCTCCATGGAGAAAAGCATTTGTAACATCTAGTTGAGTGATAGACCAATCTTGAGTTGCAGCCAATGCAATGAGTAACCTAACAGTAGTCATTTTTGCCACTGGAGCAAAAGTCTCAAAGTAATCCAAACCATAAGTTTGAGTAAAGCCTTTGGCTACAAGCCTTGCTTTGTACCTGTCAATCTCCCCATTGGGATGGTATTTCACTTTGAAGAGCCATTTGCAGTCCACAATCAGTTGATTTAGAGGTTTAGGAACTATTTCCCAAGTATTATTACTTTCTAAGGCATGAAGTTCTAATTTCATGGCATTTAGCCAATTTGAATCTGTAGAAGCTTGTTTGTAGGTATAAGGTGTCACAACAGCAGCACAGGCACATAAAAACTTTTGATATGAAGGGGAGAAAGCAGCATAAGACATATATTGAGTTAAAGGATAGTTACAGGAAGAGATACCTGAAGTAGTATACAGAGCAGAAGAGGAAGACATATGAGATGGTAACCCTGTGAAGTCCTTGTACTTGGTTGGAATCTGTTTGGTTCGAGTAGGTCTGACTTTTGATGATGGAATAAGAGTATGAGTGTTATCTGAATTATCAGATGAAAAAGACTGATGAGAATGCTCAGAATTTGAATGTCCAGAAATAGTAGGAGAGGAACTAGTGATGAGAGGAGTTGTAATAATAGGGTCTTCAGTATATGATTAAAACTCATGAAAAGGAGATATAAGAACAGAAGAATCAGAAGAGATATCTGTAGAGGTATCTGTAGAAATAGACTGAAAAGGAAACTCAGTTTCTACAAATAAGACATCCCTAGAAACATAACATTTCTTGGTGTCTAAACACATTACTCTATATCCTTTCTTATTAAAAGGATATCCAAGAAAAACACACTTAATAGACTTTGGTGCAAATTTATCAGGTTTGTCATAAAGATTGGAAATATAACAAAGGCAACCAAAGCTCTTAAGAAAATGATAATCTTGAGGTTTTTGAAATAGAATTTCATATGGAGATTTATAATTGAGAACAGGTGTTGGCAAATAATTGATTAAATGAGTAGCAGTCAATACACAGTCTCCCCAGAAAGAAATAGGAAGATGAGATTGAAATCTCAAAGCTCTTGCCACATTCAACAGATGTTGATGTTTTCTCTCAGCTGTACCATTCTGTTGAGGTGAATAAGAGCAAGAAAATTGTTGAATGATACCAATTTTAGTCAAATGAAGATGTAAATCATGATTATTGAATTCTGAACCATTATCAGATCTGATGATTTTAATAGTTTTATGGAATTGAGTAAAGACCATAGATATGAAATTTTTGATTAAAGAAGGTACTTGAGATTTTGTAGAACATAGGAATAACCAAGTACATTTGGAAAAATCATCAACTATGGTTAAAAACATATTACAATGACCATGAGTTTTATGTCTATATGGCCCCCAAACATCACAATTGATAATATCAAAAACAGCACTACTCTTTGACTCTCTAACAGGAAAAGGCAGTCTGACTTGTTTAGCTAAATGACAAATGTCACAGTCAGACAAAACAGATTTAGATGACATTGTAGTTGCTGGTATATGACTTAGAACAGTGAGAGAGGGGTGACCAAGTCTCCAATGCCATTGAGATGCAGTAGAGAACTGGGCTTTAGAAGTAATCATAGCTGAGGGGTAAACTGAAGGTGCAGAAAACTTGTACAGGCCATCAATGAGGTTACCAATCTCTTTCTCCCTCTTCATAACTGAGTCCTGTAAAATACATTTGTTGGAAGAGAAAGAAACAACAGAAGAAGTGTTATGAATAAGTTTGGCAATAGATAAGAGATTGCATTGAAATGTTGGTACAACTAACACCTCAGTTAGGGTAATATCCTTGGTCAAGTAGACCTCACCAATATGGCTAACAGTGCATAATTCACCATTTGGCAAATGCAACTCAGAATTGACCTTATGAGGATTATGAACAAGATGAATATAAGGAGTTATATGGTGTGTTGCACCAGTATCAACAATCCAAGTATAAGCAGAATTGGTAAATTGTGCAGGAGAGGCAAACATAACAGAGTTTGTGTAAGAAAATGGTATACCTGCAGCATTACTACCAGTTACATTATTTATCCATGGAGCATTAGAGGATTTAAGCTGTGCTTGAAGCATCTGTATGATTTGTTGACACTGTGAGTCAGAGAGAGAAGGTGTAGAACCACCAGATGAACCAGCAGACTCAGTTGAGGAACCAGTATAATCAGCAAGAGCATCTGTTGTAGAGACACTAGAATTATGCACAGAATTGATAGTAGGTTTCTTTGTGTTCTGAGTTCGAATTTTTGGCTTTGGCTGACCATAAAGCCTATGCCATTCTGGATAACCATGAAGTACGAAACACTTATCCATAGAGTGACCAGTGAACTTGCAATGATCACATACAACAGATGTATCACCACTCCTCTTCTCATCCTTTCTTGACTGAAACTTCTTAGTAAACTGAGTAGACTGAGAAAACTTAGCATTCATAGCAATATGTTCAGAACTAAGATGATGAACGTTATCCCTTTGATTTTCCCCTTGTAAAAGCATTGCATATGCTTGACTTAAATCAGGTAAAGGATTCATAAGCAAGATGTGACCTCGAGTTGAGGTGAAAGAGTCATTGAGTCCCATCAGAAATTGACTCAATTGAATTTGACGTTCATATTGCACAAGTTTAACAGGAACATTGCAGGTACAGGTACTAGCAGAACAAATACACTTAGGTATAGGAGCTAGATTCTCTAATTCATCAATTAATCCTCGAAATTGAGTGAAATAAGCAGTAACACTCTTAGTTCCTTGAGTTAGAGATGATAAATCTTTACGAAGATTAAACAATCGTGGAACATTATTCTGAGAATAACGAGTAGCTAAGTCGTCCCAAATCTGTTTTGCAGTACTCATATACACAATACTCTTCTTAATATCATGAGAAACAGAGTTCAATAGCCAGGAAATTACCAGATCGTTGCTACGTTTCCATAAAGCCACATGAGGTGATGTATCAGCAGGTTTAGCTTGACTTCCATCAATGAATCCAAGCTTTAGCTTTGAAGAGAGAGCAATTTTAACCGATCTACTCCAGTGAGCATAGTTTTGATCATTTAGTACTTCAGTAACCAACGAGAGACCTGGATGATCAGAAGAACTCAAAAAATATGGATGATTAATATCAATCACCGTTGCTGATGAGTTCGTCGCCATTGAAGCTCAAAGCTGAGAATTTCCAGAATTTACTGCGGAAGCATATGATTGCATATTAAACGAGCCTAAACAAACAGTATACAGAGATCATTGCTCTGATACCATATCATAAAAGATAGATCTGCAATAAGTTGCAGAGATGAAGACTAAGAAATGAAGAAGAAAGAGAAAGCTTAATGAGGAAGAAAACTAAAATGTATTTTCATAAAAGTCATCAGAGAATACAATGTATCTATTTTAAGACAGCCCAGAAGCTTGTTTTCACTAAAAAAGCTTGTTTTGCAGATCTTGGTTAGTCATTGTTAAAGTAAGCTTTTTTTATCACTTGGGTTTGGTTCTTACAGTTGTTTACGCTTGTGTGATTTGTAATTTTAGCCTGTTGTTTTGTTTATATGTTGTTAAATGTTTATAAGTCAATCTGAGTTATGTTCTTGATTGATTATGTTTGTGATTGTTGCTTTGAGAATAATCTTTAATTTATTTCTTGGGGGTTTTGATAAGCTTTTAGTATTATTACAATGAAGAAATAGAGATTTCTTTGTGTCACACAAGGTGTTTGGGTAAAGTCCTGAGAGAAGAAAAGCTTACATCAGTGAAAGTTTTGTTCAAAATCCGTTACATATAAAGTAACAGACTATAGTCACCAACTGTACTGGTTATTCCTGACCGGCGTATCGCCGGAAGAATATTTTATAACACCACCAACATTTTAGATTCTTTTAACTAACAATATATTAGTAGATATTTGTGTGTTTTACCTTCTTTGCAGGTTTAGCTTACCGGAATATCAAGCTCATCCGAAGTTGCATTGGAAGTCTGGTATCATTTTATTTTTCTAAAAATATTTCTGGAAAAAAAAATATTACTGTCAATCATTTATTTATTATTTACTGCGTAACCACCTCTATTTTTGCCTGCATTTAAATTGTGTCTAGATTTTACCTTCATTTAGGTGGGTATTGTGTTGTTTTTGCACGTTTGTTTTGACGATGTCGCGTAGTTTGCGTGTTGGCAGTTTGAATTTAGGTACCTTAACGGGCAAATTTTTGGAGTTAGTGGACGTGCTGAAGAAGCGAAGAGTGGATGTGGCTTGAATTCAAGAGACTAGGTGGAAGGGGGCTCAGTCTAGGAAAGCGAACGGGTATAAATTGTGGTACTCAGGTCTTGCCAACTCGAGGAACGGAGTGGGTATTCTTTTGGCGAAGGATCTAAAAGACAACGTCGTGGAAGTGAAGAGGTGCAACGACAGTATCATGTCCGTCAGAGTTGTGGTTGGGGAGAAGGTGGTGAACGTGGTGTGTGCATATGCCCCCCAAGTCGGTTTGGGCGACTCTGAGAAGGAGGCTTTCTGGGTCTGCTTAGATGAGTTGGTCAGAAGTATTCCTGACGACCAATTTTTAGTGTTGGGTGGCGATTTCAATGGTCACATTGGTGAGAGGGCAGATGACTATCTCAGCACTCATGGGGGTTTCGGCTTCGGGGTCAGGAATGCCGGTGGGTCCGCGTTGTTGGAGTTTGCTAATGCCCAGGAGTTGGTAATTGTGAATTCTGTTTTTCAGAAAAGGGCTGAGCACCTCATCACCTTTAGTGGTGGGGGGCACAACACTCAAATCGATTACCTACTTATGCGCAGGCGTGATGTTAGGGCGTGCATGGATTGCAAGGTGTTCCGTAGTGAGGCGTGTGCTTCCCAGCACCGTCTGTTAGCCATGGATCTATCCATGGGGGGTCGAGTTGTTCGCAAGACGAGAGAGTCTAGACCCAGAATCCTTTGGAAAGATTTGAAGGGCGAGAAGGCGGCCGAATTCAGGGAGTCTCTGCTCAACGAAGGTTATTTTGCGCGTGGTGGAGATGTCAACTTTAGGTGGACCAACATGGCGAAGGCTATTCGGTGTGTGGGCGAGAAGGTGGTGGGGGTTTCCTCAGGAAAGTTCAGTGGTCTTAAGGAGTCGTGGTGGTGGAACGAGGAGGTTCAAAAGAAAGTTAAGGATAAACTTGCGCTCTTTAAAGAGCTTTTGTCGCTTTGTGCAGGGGCGGAGAGGATTCTGAAGATGGAAGCGTACAAGGTGGCGAGACGAGAGGCAAAAAAAGCTGTGACAAAAGCCAAAGGTAAAGCCTATGAGGGGCTGTATAAACGCCTAGATACCAAGGAAGGAGCGAACGCTATCTTTAAACTAGCTAAAGCTAGGGAGAGAGGGCGGCGCGACCTGGGTTCTGTTAAGTTTGTTAAGGATGATTCAGGCCAAGTATTAGTGAATGAAGATGCTATTAAGGAGAGGTGGAGTTCGTATTTTCATATTCTTTTCAATGAGGCTAGGAGGAGTGGTGCCGGTGTGGAGCAAGAGGTCTCTCTTTCGTCTGTGCGTTCTTTTGCCTGTGAGCGTATCAGCAAGGATGAAGTCAAGGGGGCCCTTCAAAAGATGGCTAGAGGGAAGGCGGTTGGTCCGGATCAGATCCCAATCGAGGTGTGGCTGTGTCTTGGTGAGGTTGGCGTTCAATGGCTAGCAGATCTGTTCAATGTGCTCCTCTTGGGTGCTAAGATGCCAGCTGAATGGAGGCGTAGTATTGTGGTCCCTTTTTTCAAGAACAAAGGAGATGCTCAGAGTTGTAGTAATTATCGGGGTATTAAATTACTCAGTCATACTATGAAACTTTGGGAGAGAGTGGTTGAATGTCGGATTAGAAGAGAAGTTGAAAGCCTCAGAGTTGGGTTGACTTTCTTGACTTTCACTTTCTTGATGTAACTCTTGCATCAGTGTAACAGGGGGGATACGGCAAATATTAAAATATTAAAAATATATATTATATATATTATATCATATATATATAATTCAAGAGTTGCATTTTAATTAAACAAAGTAATCTAATAAATAAGTTCAACTTCCTAAATAGCCAAATACATGCATGCATTTACGTATCCCTGCGTATCATTTACTCTGATTTTATGACACTGCTAAAATTGAAAGAAATCACATATATACACACACTAGCAGACATATATATACAAATATACACACATATATACACACAACGCAGAGAAGCCGATAGACACATATACACACATATATACACATAACTCATCATTTTATTTTGCCACTGATGTATCCCCGCACCCCCATTTACGTATCCCCGCATATCCCAGTCTCTGATGTCACCGATACGCCATGTGGCGTATCCCTACATATCCCGCCGCACCCCCGCACTGCGAAGTATCCCGTACGCAGTTCTTCAGCCAGGTGAAGTATCCCTGCTTTCTAGATATTTATACTAATAATGAGGATGTTTGTTTTAATATTAAACAATAGAATAGTACTTGAAATAGTTTCAAAAATAAATAAAAGTCTTAAACACAGTGGATAACACGCAAAAGTATCAAACTATCAATCGATAACATTTAGCAAGTCAAAGGCTTCCAAATCGTTTAGCTCGATCTCAGTTTCCTCAATTCTCTCTCTTCCTCGTCATGATTTTCGTCTATGAGATTTGAAGAAAAAACACTTTCACTTGCTTTTGAGGTGGTCATATTTCTTGTCAGAGGCATTTTTACCACTTTATCTTGCACCAGATTTAAGGCATCTTGTGCTAATCTTTTTAAGAATATAAGACATAGCACTTTATAGAGACAAGTGACGGCTGATGTGAAAATTGTGAGGCTGTAAAGGGTTATAAAGATAAGTAGGGTTTTTTTAACATAAGGGTATTTTTGTCTTTCTGTACAGTTTGCGATTTTTAGCGATTTTTTGTGCTTTTTTGCAAGTAATCGCGAGTCAAGCGCGATTTTTAGCCAATTTGATAATCGCACTAAATCGCTCATACGCAGCTCGCACAGCTTGCGCCTAATCGCGAAGCACGATTAATCGCGATTTAAACAACACTGGACCACTTCATTATATTCCATACGTGATATGTCTAGAGTTACATTTACATTGTTATAGCTGGGGCTTCATGTGATTTTATGGTAGCCACCTTTAGCAAGAATGAGCTGTTGGATCAAATTTAGGGGTTTCTTAAGTAAGAAATACTTTAGCCCATCTTTTCTTAGTAAATATCTTCTGCTTATAAACCATATATATAAAGCTTTTTTGTGACCTCTACAAATTTCATAATGATTATAACCATCATTTTTCTGCTACCAAGCCACCTAACAAGCAAACATAAGAAGTTATAATAACTTGAATTAGCCACAATGTCTTAAGATAAATTTAAAACTACATAATATACAGAATTAGTATCAAAAAATTGAATCAAACAAAATGTCATTTAAGCTAAGATACAAATAAAATCATTTTACAACATTAGTAGCAAAAGATTGCTTATATGGATGAATGACAAATACACTCACGAAAGGTAACAATAACACTTAATTCCCAAATGACAAGATAGCGATGCGACAAACACAAAATAGCAAGACCTTAGTTCCTAATCTGCCACAGTGATCATGGAAACAGCAAACTGAAATGAGACAAAATTATGTCTAATAAACTTAAGGAACCGACTGGGAAAAACTCCAAAAACACCACATTTCAACATCTCCACTTCCTGTGAAAATTTTAAGACAACGCAAAAACTGCAAAACATTGTTTTCATATTTTTCACACTTGCTAATCAATTATCTTAATTCTTAAACCAATAAAAGAATCAAGCAGAAAATAGTGTATATACCTCGGCAATGGGCACTTTTAAAGCTTTCCTAGTAACCCGAAACCGAGTCCCCAATTTCTCCACATGCCTCGACATCACCCTAATAAGTGTAGCTGAATTTCTAACATCCTCCTCCAACTTCTCAATCCTATCAATCAAACTAACCCCTGATCCCCCTGGTTTCGAAAACCCGACAAAAACCCTCCTCCACTGCCGCCTCCTAATCACAACACCACTCAAAATCCCACCTGCCAACAACAGAAACTGACACACAGAAACCTTATTACCTAACCAAACTAAAATCAGCTTCTGGGAATTCAAGATAAGCCCAAATGAAATAACAGCAGAGGCAGTCAAACAAAGACACTCGGCAACTGAAAGAAATGCATCAAAATTAAGATTTTTAACTGTATTTTCTTGATTTTCATGTTTATGTGTATTATCTGATTCAAAAGCTTTGATTGGTGGGTGAAATGTGTGTAAAGATTTATATGTAAAGTGGGTTTTGAGGAATTGATGATGTGGGGGTCTTGGAAAGTGTGTAAAGATTGAAGATTGAGATAAAGATTGGTTTCTTAAGTAGAAAGAACTGGGACTTTGGGGATTTGTGAGAAGATTTTTAGTGAGTGACATTTTAGAAGAAATGAATAGTAATTTTTAGAGTTTATAATGGGTTGAATTTAGAAGAAGAATATAGATTGAATTTACTTGTGTTCGATAATTTCAATGTTGATATCAGAGGATGTATGCATGTGCATAAAACGATAAAAACTGATGAATTGGTAGAGGCCACTGCTGTAAAATTAGAGCAAATTAGAGCAACTTCAACGCCCTCCTTGTGTTTTTCTTATAAATATTATAAAATATTAGCCTTTTAGTGATTTAGGATATTATAAGGTATGATAACTCCAACAAGCTTCCTTATAGTTGATCCTTATATTATTAAATAATAAATAAAAGGAAGGAAGCAAGAACAAAAAAAAGAGGGAAACAATTGGAAAGAGGAAAGAAAATAATATTTTATTGATAAAAGTAAAATAAGGGAGCCCTTAAAGATAAGGGATGACATGATGCTCTTAACTTTTTAAGGAAAAGTTAAGAGCTTGTTGGAGCACAATTTTAAACATAATCCCTTATAATTTGAGTTAGGAGGTCATATAAGGGATCTCTTGGAGCTCTTAAAAGTCATCAAGATGTAAACATTTGCCGTTTGTCCAAATAGTTTTGCATTAATACCAGGCTTAGTCCCTCCGTCCCAACCAATTCTTTACCTTTCTTTTTACACTTTCTGGCACGCATTTTAAGGTGTATTTTAAGGATAGTTCCTTAACTTATTTTCAAAATTTTCTTTTTTTTGTATAAAAATATATACATTATATTTTTATACAAAAAAAGAAAATTTTAAAAATAAGTTATGGAACTACTCTTAAAATGCACCTTAAAATGCGTGCCAAAAATCCCATTTTGAAAGGTAAAGATTTGAACGGGACTGAGGGAGTATATATTTTTTTTGACAAGACTAACTTTCACGTTCATAAATTGTACCAAGATACAATGATCGGAATAAAGGAGTATCCTTCGTTCCAGAAAGTCCATTATCTAACCGAAAGGCACGCATGTTGTCCCCGGACATTTAGACAATAATACCTTCAAGTCTGAAAGGATGAACCCACAAAAAAGAGCCTCGTTAAAACCTCACATGAGCAAAACCCTATGGGAAAAAAACTCAGGGGAAAAAGAGTGCCCTCAAAAACAAGAAAACATCTTATACAAAGTGATTACTAAAAAAGACTAGAGTTTCTTTTTGCTTTTGTGAGTCCCCCATTGCTATCAGTTCAATCTCGACTTCAACTATCTCCTTTTCCTTTTCCATCCAAGTAAATCTGAAAGGTCACCAAAACCAGATACAAATCAAGAAACTAAGTTAATACAAATACATAAGTTTGAGCTAAAACAAAAAATATATAATATTATAATATTTAATAATAAATCCTATATGGTGATAAGATATTAATAGAAAAAATAAGTATAAATATAATCTAACCAAAGGTCCCTTTGGTTAGACCTCTATTTAAAATACAAATTAAAAATTTGTAAAATAAGTAAAGATTCGTTATTATTACATTTAGATAAAATAATAAAATAACTAAAATTGAATAGATTGTAATACTTTTTTGAAAACAAAAATTAATAAATAAGATAAATTCAAGTTTTGTATATTATTTGTTTATCCAAGTTTGTGGATTTGGCCATTTGGGCACATAAATCATCTTTGTGATGGGCAAATTTAAGGGTTGGAGTGTATAAACATCAAGTTTCAAAGGAAAGGAGGTAATATTTTGTACCTTAAGAACTGATATGTAATTTTCGCAAAAAATCGAGTAGCAAAATAGCATTAATCTCCTAAAGTTATGTTTGTTTTGTAATGGTCGTTTACGAAAATTAAAACACTCACAATTTATTGGTAATTGACACTCAGAAGCTGAAGCCTTATCAAGAGAAGTACTACACTAAACTATAAGGCTAGGAATTACAGGTTTTGTCTGCTGAATACAGATACTATTGTACTGCTTACCATCTTTTTTCAATGTGATTTCCACCCTTTGTGACACTTAGAGCATCTCCAACAGTATTAGCTAAAAATGGTTGGCTAAATCAGATAAAATATTGATTATGTAAAATTTGCCGAACCTGTAAGAAGTTGTGCTCCAATGGTATATTGGCTATAATGTTGTATATATTGTAAATATAGTATGTTATTATTATTTCAGGTTGTTACTAATAGAATCTATTTTTTTAAGGTAATAGATCATGTAAAATCTTCCTTACAGGTCTCTAGAGGTTGGCCAAATATAGCCAACGAAAAGTGATTATCTAAATTTTTTGCTAACAGTAATGTTCCATTGGAGTCATGTTTTTTTTTACATAATTTCTATAAAATTTATTTATGGTAATATATTTGTGATTTTAGCTAAGGGATATTCTCCATTGGAGATGCTCTTACTCTGCATTTTGATTCTTTAGAAATGTTCATTGCATAATTTGTTGAATCATACTGCTGCAAGATGATGATGATGCTCAGTTAATAACGAAAAATTGATGGCACAGAAATTCATTAATGGTACAAAAGCATACAAATAGGGTCTATTACGAATGGGAATGCGCCCTTGCTATGATCTAATCGCGAAATGTTACATCCACTTGATAACATTTACAATCTAAAACTGAAAAGGCCCGAACAGTACGCACGCTAGATTCTTGTTGATGCAAGGAATCTTCTGAATATGTTGGCTGCTTGAGAGATAGATTACTAAGAAAATCTCTGATCATGGGCTTAAACTTTTCTACTCCCTTTATAATTAAAAAGAACAAAACCCTATATGTAAGCACCATCAGCAGTAGAATTGTCATATCCACCCATTTAGAATAACCGTTTTCCACTTGCCAAATATCTCGCAAGATTTCGTCACCTGTAATCGTAGGAGGTCCTCCAACCTTTTCATTAGGAAATGTTAGGCCTATGTATTCATTCTTGTAAAACCCTTGGAATGCATACTTGTGGAAGGAAATGTAGTACATGGGGTATTTCCAGAATAGCTTTGGCATGTCATCTGGTAATCGAAAGAATCCTCCATTTAATAACATAATGCCTTGAATTCCAGCACCTGATATGATTCCCATAAGAAAATCTGGTACAACACTAGCCACCACCATCATTAGGCTCTCAACCAACATCATGCAGACGAAGAGTAATAAGCCATAGTACACAAAATGACCAAATTCCTTTTGGAGACCAACAAGATAATAAGATATCACTCCTGGTATAAGGCCGATCAGCAACAAGAAAGGAAGTGATGAAAATGTGTTAGCCACAACAAATGCAGCTACACCGTAGTGTCCATTCAATCTTTCTCTCATAAAAATCTAACACATAAATTACATCATGAGCATTTTAGTTTCAGAGTCTCTATAACAAATGATATGAAATATAGCTCAAAGAGGAGATGTATATTTAGTTAAGTTAACCTTCATATCTTCTACAAAGGAAGGGAAACCACCAATGGCCATAAAAGTCAGAAAGGCTGCAATGAACATGAGCATCGAACCTCTAGCCTGTAAATTATACCAACTATTTAGTAAGGCACCGTTATTTTGAAGTTCTACTAATGAGATCATAATTCTATTGATTGTGGCACCCCAAAAGACGAAATCAGTATTACCTGAATTGAGCCGTAAGTGTGGCCAACATTGCGAAATAAAGTACCTATGCAGATGGCGAGTGTAATATAGACTATTAAGCGAAGCCAGTAATACCCTAGATCCCTGTGCATGTTGAGGAAGGATCTTTTAGTAAGAACAAGGCATTGTGTAACAAAGCTTGCTTGGCTTCCCTTGCTCTCCACAGTTCCTACATTCTGCAGCAAGTAAAAGGGACATAGTGACATGTTAATAAAGTGAAATATATGGTACCTATAAGTTGTAATCATCAAACGCTTGTTTTAACAGAATACATAATATTATTGAAATGCTTGTGTACCAATTGACATATCTCAGAAACTCGATTCTGAACTTGATGGCTCTGATCTGATGATTGAAATGCCTTGACAAGAATATTAATAGCTTCCGCAGCAGTTTGGCCTCCATTAACTGTTTGCTCATCTTCCTAATTAAGATGTGTCCCATATGGATAGCTTCTTAATAACTGATTACGCTGATATAATAAGGAACTGTTTCTTAAAAGCTGGATATAGGAAACTAACTAGCGCCACTAATTGTTACTTACAGTGTCAAAATCTTTGTTGATAGTTCGGAGGAAGTGATCAGAGGGGTTCCTCATCACTGGGCATGGGAAACCATTTGATGTGAAAAACTGCACAAATGATAGATTTTTGATCAGGAACGGCAGTCTCATAAGTCATAATGCTCGAAGCTTTTTTAATTTAGCATGCTTATACCTCATTTGCTCCTCCAGTGGGACCAAAGTATACTTGTCTACCTGAAGATAGAAGACAGAGATCATGAAAAAGCTCAAAGACTTCGGCACTTGGTTGATGAATGGAGGCTATAATGGTTCTTTTGTCTTGTTGAGCGAGAGTTAAGATACGGTTCATGACATGATAAGATGCTGCACTATCCAATCCACTGGTAGGCTCATCCAGAAATAGAAGACTAGGGCGTGTTAGGATTTCAATACAGATGCTAACTCTTCTCTTTTGACCACCACTAAGACCCTTTACAGTCCAGCCTCCGATTCTTGTGTTCATGGCATTCTGTAAGCCCATATCAATGATTGTTGTCTCGGCTCTTTCTCTCTTTTCAGCTAATGGCATAGAATCAGGGAGTTGAAGTTGAGCAGAGAAGTAGACTGCTTCTCGTACAGTCAGTGTAGTCATCAGTGAATCATCTTGAGTTACATATGCCTGCATCATTCAATAATATTATTCTACTATCATAATTCAAATAAACTCAACATTAACTAGTCATGTTGTCATTCAAATCATTCTGATTATCAAAATTAAATAGTGAAATAATTTGTAAACTTAAACAACAATCAGCTGGAATGTTATTTCCATCAAATTAACTTACTGAAGTCCCGAAGGCCAGCGTTTGCTTGCGGCCATTGATTAGGATGTCTCCACTTTGCTTTGTGTTTGAGCCTAGCCTCCCTGAAATGTTTGATCACTGAGCAAAAAGTTGTTGCTGCGCAAACTACTCGAAAAATTCAGGGCTCAAGTTTAAAATGATAAAATTTTACTAATTATTCGAGATAAGCCGGGTTCAAAACAAAATTTTATATATTTTTAAGGCCAAAACATGGTTCATTTTTTTATTTATTTTTACGATTCAGTCAGAATTTCAACCTGGGTTAGCTCTTTTTGACTCTCTCACTAAAAAAGTATGGTAATATGGTATTAATGAACCCCTAGTTGATTTTTTTTTTTTGCTAGGAAGCCAAGTTGAATTTCCTTTCTAAGCTACGACACTAGGTACAAACGTAATTGAACATGTAATTCAATTAAGAGTAAATTGCAAAATGGTGGCCGTAGTTTATACTGAATTGCAAAAAATTGATTGAATTTTCAGATTTTCATTTTAGTGGCTATCGATCTTTTCATGTACTTTTTTGAAAATTAAAAATAATTTTAGCCACCATTTTAGAAATCAAGAACAATTTTGGCCACTTATTTTAAAAATAAAAAAAAACTTTGGTCACTATTTTAGAAATAAAAAACGAAGCGTGGCCACTAAAATAAAATTCTGAAAATTCAGTCATTTTTTTGTAATTCAGTGTAAATTAAGGACACCGTTTTACAATTGACTCTACATTATTTGGATAACATGGAACTATGTACATATTGTTTAAATGTGCATCTAGTGTTTAACAGACACATCATAACAAAATAATCTATTTTCACATGTTGGGTATATATTTCATAATAATTATTAGTATAATAATAGAAGAGTTTGGTAAATAATTTCTGTAACAGTTAAAAGACTTTAGGAGAATCAATAACTTAATATGGTATTGGAACTCGAAGCAATAAATATCTTAATTTCGATTCTTCGTCAAATGTCATCCTCAATATTCACACAATTTATTATGAACACAAAGTAATACAACAAATAATGGATCAAAACTGGGACCTGAATACTAGAGGACGTAATATAAAAAATGGGGAAATTATATATATGCAAATCTCAGGTCAACTTGAATAAATTGAAAAAAATATAGAGTAGAAAACTTATTATGGTGGTTGACGGTTGCGTACCTGCTAATGTATCAAGAAGAGTAGACTTGCCACAACCAGAAGGACCCATGATGGCCAGAGACTGACCAGGTTCAACATACCCTGTTAGTCCCTGCAGTATCGGGCGTCGACCACCTTTCTTAGATGGCACCGTCACCCACACATCCTTCCATGTTATGTAAATTCTGGTGCCATCATCTCTGGGTGCACTCTGCACTCGTTCGATATCCGATACTCTTGATGATGATCTATTTTTACATGATCTTCTGTGATCATGCTGTCGTAGCGAGGGTGCTTCATGGCGACTTGCATTCGTAATCTGAGGCAGCTGTGCCTGTGGCACAAAAGTTGCAGAAGGGGTATAATTGGTGAACGGAAAGGTATTAAGACTAGTACTGTTATTACTAGGATAAGGATTGTTGTAAATATGTTCCTGATGCGGAGAAGGAGTTACATTTTCCTCCTCCGCATCTTTTTGATCATCTGACATGAACTCTAACACAAGTGTTCTTGTTGGGCTTCCAACGGGACTCCATCTAGGAACCTTAACTGTAGACTCCATGCTCACTCACTGTTTTTTACACGAGTGCTTCTTAATTTTATCTTTAGGGCATATCAGTTCATTTATAGGGGGTAATGTTGGCTTTTTGTCCACTAAAATAATGATGTTTGTGGCCATATCATGATTCATGCACCTTTGGCTTGTACTCGACTGTCATGCGTTAACATATCTGGAAATAATTAGAATTTATATATTAGATAAACAAAATTATAGGAACAATGGGACAGGAACATGTACACAGATATTGATTTGATCATTTCCCCTGTTCGCCATTTTTATTGTTTTTCTGCACATATTCATTTGATAGGCGTTTTAGTTGTTTATAGTACCACATTCTTTTGACTAATGATTAGCACATTCACTTGACTATTTGACTACCATGCACATATTCATTTGATAAACATCCTAGAAGGGTTGTACTAAGCGCGGATAGATGATGTGGCCTTCCCTGTATTGACAAAAAGTTTCAGTGTTAAATTTCTTAGCAAGATATTATAGCGGACAGATGGTTGTAACAATTGTTTGTTAGGGATCCGGACTCCTAAAAAAATATACTATAAAGTATAGAGTATGCATGAAGAAATATACAATAAAGAGTATCAAACCAATCAATATATTGATAAACATTCTTGCGAATATTCAGAAGAATAGACAAGAATATAAGGAATGTTTCGGTGAGTGTAAATTGTGTAATACCATTCTCGACGGTTAGGACTAGGAGTGGTCAAATTGATAGACCTATGTATTGCAAAGATAAAACTGAAATGTAAACATGAAGGTGATTAAAACATGTAGCTTGAAATAAACAAGTAATCGATGGAACAGGGGAGCAGCTACGTGCGCACACCATATCCTGAACTTTACATGAGCGGAATATAATGTTGTCTGTTACATATATAATCGTGTAGTGATGTGACAAGGAGGGACAGCATCTGATTAAACATGAGGTCCATATATTGGTGTTTCAGAATAACTGGTTAGTCCATGCGTTTAAGTATGGATAGTTGCAGTAGCAAAAAGTAATGAAGGGCTTGGATATGAAATTCTGATCTGGTATATGATATTGGTTCTAATCTTATTGTAAAATTGTCTATGTTGACAAAGCTATATTGATTATGACTTATGCACATAATTTAGACGACTCTAAAGGCATGCATTAAATAGACTACATGAACATAGAATACCAAACAACCTACAAAGAGTCGTGGTCCTGGCACAATTGTCAGGAACCGGTTACATAACAATCGCTTCCATAATCTTTGGATAGAGCAAGAAACGATTACGATATGAATAAGTTTTTAAGTCTATTCACGGGAAAAAATCAAGTGTAGGTGGTTGTCTTGGGTTAAAAAGCAAGGATAGTGAAAAAAAAATTAAAATTGGTTGTCTTGGGCCTGTACTAATGGAGCAGCTAAAGAGATGGACCTTTTTCTTGATCCATATGATTTGTATTCATGTTAGTTAAATTGGTAGTGGTCACGGGTGTACACGGGTTGGCGAAATCGATCAAAATCGACCCTATATTCGACCGACCCAACCCGATTAATTTCAAACCGAAGCAAGGTTGGGTTATAAATATTTCAACCCGGTATTAATGGGTTGGGTATGGGTTCGATTTTTTTAACTCAACCCAACCCGTTTAAAATTTTGGCAAATTAATAAATATATACTTATAAGTTCATTAGTCTAGCCCACTGTCCATTTATCAATCCAGTCCATATATTATTAGTTTTACTCGAATCTTCATACAGTAACTTTGTACATGATCAGTTTAACTTGCATATATAAATAATGTGATTAGGGTGTAGCATACATAAACACAAACAGTGCTACCTAAGACACACGTACTTCCTTCAAATAAATAAAAATATGGCCACGATAATTATTTCCAGTAGGAACATCATTTAAATCTTAGTGTAATTTTATACATTATACTTATGTATTAATATTTATAAGTGCGCTGCACCGTTTCTGTCTTGTAAACCTTTATCTCAAGAAACATGCTAGTCGATTGCTTAGTGGGTTTAACAATTTGTTGTAGTTAGTTTCAGTTGGGCATATACCAAGTAAGGAGATTATTGGAAATTATATGCATCACTATCAAATATAGATAATCGAAAAGAAGAATGACGCTGATAGATACTAATGAGGAACTTCTCAAATTGACAATGTACCCATCCAAATCGACCCAAACCAACCTAACCCGGCCTGACCTTTTAATATATAGAGTTGGGTTAAAAATTTATTTTTTATTGGTTGAGTTGAAATTTTCCAAACCGATCGAAATGAGTTGGGTTGAGATTTTCCTCTAACCCAGCCAACCCGACCCATGTGCACCCCTAGTAGTGGCAATTAAGTTAGCTTTTTCTTGAAGCGCTAGATTTTCATAGACAAACACATCATAAGATTTAGATTTATACAGTATACTGTACCGATAAACAGGGCATACATGTGAGTAAATCTAGCACAAGTCAAGTTATGAAACCTTTCAACTATCTAGAGGGTATCTTACCGTCGTCTACTAGAAATATAGAGACGATTAATAGAATCGTTTATTGAGAAGAAGAATAATTCTCATATATCATTATGTGTTCTTTACAATGTATATATAGTGTATATTACACCGACATCCTATACAACCCTAAAATACTTATGGTATTAGTGTTACAATCAAAGAGATATTCTATCTGTACAATATATTCTAGAGGATATTTAGGGATACAATGAATATATTTAGGGATTCTGACACCCTCCCTCAAGGTGGAGCATAGATATCATATATGCTCAGCTTGACAAGAGAATCCACAAAATCAGAGTTAGACAAGGCTTTAGTCAACACGTCTGCAACCTGTCTTTTTGTACTAACATATGGTACTTCAATTTCCTTGCTTTCTAGCTTCTCGTATATGAAGTTCCTATCAAGTTCCACATGCTTTGTTCGATCATGTTGGACAGGATTTTCAGCAATTTTAATTACTGATTGATTATCACAAAACAATCTCATAGGAATTTGTGAAGAATAACCTAATTTTCCCATAAGACCTTTCAACCATAGAAATTCACAAATACCTTTTACCATTACTCGATATTCTGCCTCTACACTAGACAATGAAACCACCTTCTGTTTCTTACTTTTCCAAGTCACAAGATTACCCCCAACAAATGTAAGATAACCAGAATTTGACTTTCTATCTCCTTTATCAGCCCATGAAGCATCTGAGTACCCTAGAATATCTGTATGACCATGTTTCGAGAACAACAAACCTTTCCTTGGTGCTGACTTCAAATATCGTAGAATTCTCACAACTGCATCCATATGTTGCTTACCCGGATTATGCATGAACCTACTCACCACACTTACAACATATGCAGTATCTGGTCTAGTATGTGACAAATATATTAGTCGTCCCACTAACCTTTGGTACCTTCCTTTATTTGCCAGAATTTGGTCAGAACATTCTTCCAGACCATGATTTTGTTCCATTGGAGACTTAATTGGCTTACAATCAAGCATACCTGTATCTTTTAATAAGTCCAGCACATATTTACGTTGTGATAGAAATATACCTTGATTAGAACGATTAACTTCAATGCCTAAAAAATATTTTAGGGTTCCCAAATCCTTCATGTTGAACTCTTGGGAAAGATATCACTTCAATTTTTCCATCTCTGCAAGGTCATTCCCCGTCACTATCATATCGTCCACATATATAATAAGAGCTGTAATTTTATCACCCACTTTCTTTAAGAACAGAGTATGATCAGCATTACTATATTTATATCCATATTTCCCCATAACAGAACGAAATTTACCAAACCATTCTCTTGGAGATTGCCGTAAGCCATATATAGTCTTCTTCAGCCTACAAACCAACTGAACAGAACTGTTAGGAACACAATATCCTGGTGGCATTGACATGTACACTTCCTCCTTTAAATCTCCGTGAAGAAAAGCATTTTTTACATCATATTGTGGTATATGCCAATCAAGATTTGCAGCCAGAGATAATAAAACTCGTATGGTATTGATTTTTGCAACAGGAGCGAATGTCTCCTCATAATCAACACCGTAGGTCTGGGTAAATCCGCGAGCAACAAGTCTTGCCTTCCTTCTATTGATCAAACCATCTGGATTCTGCTTAATGGTAAATACCCACCTATAATCAACAGTTTTCTTACCTTCTGGCAGCAGAACTAATTCCCATGTCTCGTTCTCTTGTAATTTTGTCATCTCATCTTTCATAACTTCTGCCCATCTCACATCCGACAATGCTTCACTAACTTTACTCGGAACATGTATTGCAGAAATATTATTAGCAAAGGTTTTAGATGAGTCTGCGAGCCTGTGAGTAGATACATAATGAGTAATTGGATATTTGGATCTTTTAACTGGTTCTGGTGAAAATCTCTCTGCTGGTATCCCACGGTTACTTCTTGGTGGTAAATGATATCTGTCACAATTAGCATGCTCAGAAAAATTGTTAGCATTAACTTCCGAATTTTCACTTACCTCGGAATAATCAGCTTGAGGAGAATTATGTGTGGGTACTATAGATGAGAGAGAGAGAGAGAGAGAGAGAGAGAGAGAGAGAGAGAGAGAGAGAGAGAGTTCTTCAGCATTAGTATTAAAAAGATCTTGTACATGCTCTACTGAAGCACTGTCTGAAACAAGTACGGTGTCTGGAACACTTTCTGGAACAAATTTATCTGGAACAATTTCGGGAACACTCTCTGGAACGAAAATATCTGGAAATAACTCCATCCAATTCACCTCTTCAACATTATTACTCCCTCCCGGAAGATGTGAATCAAGTACCGATGAGTCGTAAAACATCTCCTATTCAGAAAATGTCACATCCATAGAAACATAAAATTTACGGGTAGGAGGATGATAACAACGATATCCCTTTTGAAAAGGCTGATAACCTACAAAAACATATTTCAATGCACACGGGTCAAGCTTGCTACGTAGATGTTTCTTTAAATTTACATAAGCAACACACCCAAAAACACGTGAAGGAATAGTAAGACAAGATGGAATATCTACGGAGTAAGAAAGTTTATCCAATGGTGTTTGAAATTGCAGAACACGTGTTGGAACACGATTGAGAAGATGAACATCAATAGTAATAGTTTCTTCCCACCACTATGGTTTCATATTTGCACCAATTAAACTTGCACATGTAATTTCAAGTAATTGTCTATTTTTCCTTTCAGCCACACCATTCTGTTGTGGGGTGTCAACTAGGGATGGGTATCGAGGCATTTCGGGGCCGGGGAGTGCTATCCCCGCCCCTATTCCCGAATTCAAACCCGATCCCCGTCCCAGGCCCGATCCCCGTCGGGGATTATTTTTTATTCCACGTCCCCGGCCCAAACGGGTAACGGGGATCCCCGCGGGGAATCAGGGAATTTCATTTTAAATAAAAAATACTCCCTCCGTTCCTAAAAACGTTTCCTATTTACTTTGGACACGTTTGTCAACGCACACTTTTAATCTTTATGAAAGGCATATGAATCAGCCTATTTGTAGTTCGAGGATCCTAATCAACTTAAACCAAATTGTAATAAGTAAATATCCGTATGATCTGTCACAAGAATCTCAGGAAGCAATATCTATCAGAAGAAAGAAGGAAGTCAATCTATAGTTTTGATGTTTCACACTGGAAGACGTATCAGGTATCTGATCAAGCCTCAGTATAACATTGAAATGAATGGATTCATTTACAGTGACAGAGATTTTTCGAGTGATAGATTGAAAATCAATCAAAGTACAAGAAAATTGAGAGAAGAAATAAACCACAGCTTAAAGTCAGAAGTGAAGAAGCATCATTGAAGTTAGTCGTTCATGAACCAGACAGTACATCGAACGTCAACATAAGTCAGTGGTAATTCTTTATTATTTTCCGTGGTTTGGGAGAATTAAATTAATTAGTTATTGATTTAATTTAATTCATTTGTAATTGATATAAATCATTCAATTGATTTAATTAATGAATTAATTCTAATAGAATTAATTTATTTATTAAGTTAATTATTGTATCAATTAATCATGAATTAATTAATCATTAATTAATTAAAAGGATCAATATGACTTAATTAATTGCTGAATAGATTATGTCATGACTGAGTTTGGTTCGGTATGACTTAAGTTAAGTCATACCGACATGACTTAAGTTTAAGTCATACCGAGCAAAAGAATTAAGTCATACTGACTGCTGCAAGGAATTATGTCTTACCGACCTCAAAGCTGCTAGGTCATACCGAGGGAATTAAGTCATACCGAAGCAAGATATTTCTGGAAAGGTATTAAGTCATACCGACAAAAGTGGTTTAGGTCATACCGACCACACTGTTGAAGATTAAGTCATACCGACACATTTTCTAAGTCTATCTAAGGTTTAATTATGTCCTGGAGCAAGATTAAGTCATGCTGACAGCTGATTTAATAGGTCTTGAAGCAGTTTAAGTCATATCTAATCAGTACAGACCTATATAACACAGCAGAAGCAGCAGAAATAAAAAAAGAACAGAACACAACAGAATTTCTGGAAATACACAGCAGCTTTCTCTCTCAAATATCAAGAACACCAAGAACAAATTAATTCACATAAATTCAAGTTCATCATCTTTGTAATATTATATCCGATAGAACTTGTTTACTTGTGATTCTTGTATTACTAGCGAATTAAGTTTCCTAGTACTTATCTTGAGATTTATTAACTAAATTAGAAAAGTTCATGTCAAATTTTCTAATTAGTTATTAAACACTTGATAATAGTTTGGATTGATTTTGTAACACCACATCAAGTTAATATACAATTATATTCAACTTGAAATCCATGTCAATTTATTCCGCACAAAATATTCGTTTAAGTGAAAATTATTTAACGAATAAATTTTGAGAAATTGATATAGATTGTATTCAACCCCCCTTCTACAATCATAGTGGACCTAACACTTTAATATCTTTAATTTCGTATTAGTATTTAATATAAAACATTCACTGTATTAAAGTACTCATAAATACGAATCCAGCAAGATCACTCATGACTATATTTTGTCCTATGAATTATGCGTAAATTAGTAGTCAATCGCTTGTAACAAACAGTGTCAAAAGTCAAAACAAGAAAGGTTTTATGAAACGGAGGGAGTAACATTTTAAAAGATTTTAAACACTAACTAGTGAGTTTGAAACAATTTTTTAAGCACTAAATTAAGATAAAAAAATATTACTTAAATAAACAATTATAAATAACATGGAAATGAAGTTATTTAACTACTAGAAAGACAAACATATAAGATTAAAATATTATTTTGTTTCCAATATAAAGTATTGGAAATTCATATATATTAATATATGATTTTATATATATATATATATATATATATATATATCGGGGATTGAGAATCGGGGCGGGGTCGGGGATCGGGCCGGGGAGACATAAAATCCCAGCCCCGGCCCGCTCCCCGATTTTTTTTTGAAAATTATCCCCGCTCCCCGGCCCATACCCGAAAAAATCCCCGATTCCCTGCCCCGTTCGGTGCGGGGATCGGATCGGGATCAGGTGGGCCGGGATGAATGCCCATCCCTAGTGTCAACACAAGTAGTCTCATGAAGAATTCCATGTTCCTTAAAATATCCTTTAAAAAATTTGTTTATGAATTCTCCACCATTATCAGAACGTAGAACTTGTAAATTACCAGAAAATTGGGTTTTGATCATTTAATGAAAATTTTGAAACAACTCAGCTACTTCACTTTTCTGTTTCATTAAATAGAGCCACGTCATGTGAGTACAATCATCAACAAATATGACAAACCAACGAAATCCTGAAGTAGTTGTAACAGGAGACGGTCCCAAAACATCTGAATGAACCAATGAAAAAGGTGTACTCTTCTTATTAGGACTAGGTGGATACTAAACACGATGACTTTTTGCCAAAATACATACTTGACAATGAAAATCTAAAGGTTTACATTCAGAAAATAAAGAAGGAAACAAATACGCTAGATAGCCAAAAGACACATGACCCAAACGTCGATGCCACAACCAAATTTGATCTTTTTCATTAGAGGAAGCAGAACCTTTTGCAGACATGGCAAGACTTGCACAAACATCATCAACGTAGTATAAACCCTCTCTCTTAGTACCACGCCCAATTATCTCCCCGCTGCTGATATCCTGGAGAAGACAAAAATTGGGATATATTACTAGTAAACATTTCAATTGTGAAGTGACTTGTGGTACAGATAACAAATTGTTAGAGAGATTAGGAATCAGCAAAGTGTGTTCCAAAGATAAAGATGGCGTTAAATCAACTCTTCCGGCTCCAGTAACAGGGTATGAAACACCATTTACATTGACAATAGTGGAACATTTAGGCAAACAATGATCACGTAAAAGGGACGAATCAAAAGTCATATGATTCGTAGCACCGGAGTCAAGAATCCAACCATTATCCCTCGCCAAATTAGTAGTAACTAATGCCTTACCTTGATTACCTGACTGTTGTGCAAGGGAGGAATCAACTATAGAATGAGAAGCTGGTACTAAATTTTCCACCTGCTGAGGAGATGATTCCACTGACCGTGGAGATGATGTACATAACGCCACCTTCCCCTTGCCTTTGGACCTCAAACTTTCCTTATGCTCATTCCACCATTCTGGGTATCCATTTTTCTTGAAACACGAATCAATGAGATGCCTGTTTCTGCCACAATAAGAACACTTTCCACTCACTACTGTTGAAGAATTTTGTTGAGAAAGAGAAGGCTGAACATATCTTTTAGCCACCATAGCAACCTTAGATACATCTCCCTGACTCAGCATTGTATTACGACGCTGCTCTTCCCGTCGTAGTGTTGAGAAAACAACTTCAGTGCTAGAAAGCCGATCAGTGCGTAAGATTTCTCCTCGGATAGGATCATATGTGTCATCCAGTCCTGCAAGAAATACATAAACACGCTCTTCTTCAATTTAAGCCAATCGTACCTTAATAACATCTGCCTGAGTAAACGTGATGGGTTTACGATGATCAAGTTCCTACCAAATAAACTTCAAATCTGAATAGTAATTTGAAATAGGTCTTCCTCCCTGCTTCATGAACATTGCCTTTCGAGACAAATCATAAATTATTGATTTATCAGCACCCTCAAAAAAGGTGCGACTAGCAGCATCCCAAACCTCCTTTGAAGTGGGTAGACGAATAAACAACATCATGACATCAGTTTCCATAGAATTGATAAGCCATCCCTTTACGATAGCATCATCCATGACCCATTTATTGTAAGATCCCGGATTATTATAGGATTTATTATTATTATTATTTTATTGTTTTAATTATGTTAATTAGTATTTAAAGTATGGAATTGGATTTGAGAATATCGTTGTGGAGTTCAACGATATTTAGTATTGAGTTTATACGAGTATATATTGAGTTATTTGTGCCAATGTGTGCCCCAGTATTTTTAGTTGTATTTTTTTTAGTGATTTAAAAGTATTTAAATCTAGTATTATTGATCTTCAAAAATATTTATTTAATTATCGGAGGGCTTAAAAATCATGAAATCTTTTGTAAAATTATCTTTATATCTTTATTGAGTTTTTAAAAGTGTTGGGTGGATTAATTTGGGTGTTTTAGTATTTTATAATGAGTTTAAGAGTTTTATTGTATTTAAAGGATTAAAACTTTGAAAATTCATATTTAATTCATTTTTGATCCGAAAAATATTTTGAAAATATGTGGATGCTCGTAATTTTATATTCTTTATTTTAAAAATGAAAAGTTAAAATTTTGTAATATTCCATTCTAAATTCGATTTTCGAGAGTTGTTTAATGGTTTTAAAATTAGAATAAGTAGAATATTGTAGTAGTAGTAGTTATTGGGCCTAGCCCAATATAAGTTCAATATAGAGACAGCAGCCCAGCAGGAGAGAACGGGGGAGACTGGGAGAGAGTTCGAGAAGGCAGAAAGAAAAATCGAGAGAGAAATCAGATGGAGGGGAAGAAAAAGAAGAGAGATTGGGAGAGAAATTGAAGAGAGGGATGAGTGTATATGTATATATATGTATATGCGTGTGTGTAGGTGTATATATATAAGCTCGTGTGTGTGTGGTGTGTGTAAGTATATACGCTGAGTATCGTATGTATAGGCGATGGTGGTGCTCCATGAGGAGCAAGCGGTCGGAGCTGTTATTGCTGGCCGGAGAAGACAAGGCAGCGGCGGTAGAGGGCTGAGCAGCGGTGGTAGTGGCTGCTGTGCAGCTAGAGAGAGAGAGAGAGAGAGAGAGAGAGAGAGAGAGAGAGATTCTCGCGGAACCGAAGGTATAATTTTTATTCTATCTATTTAATTTATGTTGTCGATATAATTATTTAATTTTCATTCTAGATTAAGTTGTGATAATATTGTTGAATTGTATTAATTTGATTAGATTTAAAATTTGCTAGTTAAGGTGCTAATGGTCGTAATTAGATTGATATTTTAAATTACGAATATTGTTTGAATTTCTATATTAATTTGGAGATGCTCGGTGGGATCATCGGAAAGGGTATAATTTCACGTTTTTAATTATTTCATTTTCGTATTAAGTGAATTGTGATTTCGATATAGTTTAATTGTTGTAATTTAATTAGTTAAATGGTGAGATTATTGTGGTAATTTAATTGTGAGATTATGTGTTAATTTTATGATTAGATTAATATCTTAAATTGTGAATATTGTTTTATTTCGTGAAGTTATTCGGAGAGTATAGTTAATTATGATTGTTGGTGAAATTTATTTATGTTATTGATGCTTAATTGTTAATTATAATATTATGAATATGATTATGATTTCTGTATATATGTTAAGTATTATTTGTTGATTTTTAAATTAGAATTGTTTTTGTTAAGAGGTTGAGTTTTATAAATTGTATGTTATACATAAAAATTATAATTGTATTTTCTTTTCGAATTTTGACTGTGAATATTAGTTTGATCTTGATGATATTTTAAAAGAAGTTGCGGGCGTGATTAGTTCGTATCCGTGTGGGGTATATATGTATGCTAAGTTCGTGGAGTACCATAAGTTATAAAGCTTGTTAAGTGATAACTCATTCGTATTGATAATAGTTAATAGTTAATGCTTGTGTTTTGAGGATTGTAAATTACTAATTATTGAAGTAATGATTTATATGTATGTCAATGTGATTTTAGTTAATTCTTCGGATAATTAAGTAGTGAATTTGATATGAGTTTGCTAATTATAAATGTTTTCGATTAAGTAATTGTATAACTGCGTTAGTAGTATATTTCGATTTAAATGTTAAGTACTAATTGCTAGTTGTTTATGGCCATCGATGAATGTTTACGTGCTAAGTGCTATAAGTCGAGTCAATTACTTGGTATTTGTTTACAATTGGTCAAATGATTATCGATAATGGTTTTGGGTAGAAAGTTGAATTGTTATTGTTATAGGAGGTGTAAGTATATGAATGGCTAATTGGCTATGTGCTAAATGGTATAAATCAAGTTATAGTATATGTTGAAAGTATAAGTGCCAACTACGTGGTGTTGGCTTAAATGTGGATAAACGTAGTTTACTTTTCTTAAGTGTGGAGGTGCCGCATGTCTGGGCGGGTAAATTTCTTTATGTGATTAGTTGCCGCATGTCTGGGCGGGTACTTTTCATTATTTGTTTATTTTATGTTGCTGCAAGTTGAGGCAGCTTTATTTTTTATAAAAGCAGGGTTTGAATTGTATTTGAGGGGCTGTGCCCATAGTCCGATAAACGAATAGGTCATGCCGAAATTTTCTGAAAATCCCCTGTATTTAAAGTTATTTAAATTATTTGATTTTAAGATTTAAAGGCATGTATGTGTATGAGTGTTTAAGTACATATGTGATGATTATGAAGTGTGAGTGTATATATGTATGTATGTATTGCTTTGCGAGTTGTAAGTAATTAGCTATTGATTTGGGTTGTTTATGTACTAAGTAGTACTTTACTATTATTTCGAGTATAATTAGGGATTCGATATGGACCCAGCGAGCGTGTTGACGAGACGATTGAAGGAAATGAATGCGTGATCTAGTACAGAACGAAGTACAGTAAGTAGTAAATCGACGCATTGGAATCGAGGCAAGTGTACTAACCCTCGCTTATCGTTCAAGCGAGATAAATATGTTTCTATTCAGTATAAGTATCCCTTCAAATTCTTATTGCTTTTGTCATTTTCCTTCAGATTATTGTTAAGGAAATGTTTTATTCAAGTATTCTGTTTATATAGTATCTCAAAGTTTTATTGCTAGTATTATCCTTTCTTAAGTATTGTCAGTAATATTCTGTTAAAGCTTTTGCTAGTATTGCTTCCTAAAATGGTTTAATAAATTAAAGATGATTTTAAAATTTCCTTATACTGGGCTGGTCTTTTGCCAGTGAGTATAAAGGACTGAAAAGTGTAATGTTTTAAGTATTAATAAGATTGTTTAAAGAATGGAGAAGCGTAAGAGGCTAGGGTGGTCCTAGTCCAGCACCTTTGTTTAGCGTAAGAGGCTAGGGTGGTCCTAGTCCAGCACCTTTGTTTAGCGTAAGAGGCTAGGGTGGTCCTAGTCCAGCATTAAAGGCCAATGTGTTGCCTAATTGAGAACCAATTTCAAAGAAAGGAAGACTTTACGTGGCTGATCACCCGTATTGTCCGTAATCATAAGATAAATAAAATCAATTTAAATGTTTTAAAAAGTTTTACGGAAAGTATGTTTTATTTGATGAAATGGTTTTTAAAGAGATGAATGTGTTGATTAGATATATCTGTTTTACTGTAAATGGTTATTGTTTTTAGAAATTTGCATATATCTGAGTTAGTTGTTGTCTATATGATAAAAGTTGAAACCTCAGTAAAATAATGAGATTAAGGATAGATAGAAGTTTTTCAGTTATTCCCTTCGCAAGTAACATTGTACGTGAAAGTGGAGTAAGAATGATTGGAAAAATTCTTGATATTCTTTCTCTCAAAGTTTTATCTGGGGCAGAGATGGTTAGTAGTAAATAGAAGAGTGTTATGTTAGAATATTAAAGGGGGGTGTTTATGTTATATAAAGGGTATAAGTAACGACGATAGATAATGTTATTTTATAGAGTAGTTGCATATTCTTGTTGACTGTTATAAAATAATTCACGGTTATTACGGTCACTGTGGCATGTGTTGCGCAGTGATAGTGAGAACCGAGAATGATTTGAGATCTTCTTAGTAATTCAAACTCATGATTGTCAGGCCGGTTAGGCAGCTAGGTATGCAAATGCTTAGCGACATGAATGAGATTTGAGTAACTGAGAATTTCTTGGAGATTTCGTTAAAGTGTTAGATAAAGTATTTTTGCAAGTATTAAAAGTATTGAATCTAGTTTTTCGAACCTTTGCAGTTATTAAATTCTGATTCGAGTTATAAATGTTTTAAATAATATTAATCTTTTGTTAAAGTTAAGAATCCGGATTTCAAGTATAGTATTGATTATAGATTGGTGAGCATTCATTCGCTCATATCTATTGTTCTTTTTCCTTTTTAAGTTAATCCTTCTTGAATTGCAGTTATTGCATTTAATTATTCAGTGCTATTATTTATAACTTGCTGAGCATTTCTTTCGCTCACCCTTGCTGTTTTTAAATCTAATATTTCAGTAAGCTAAGTATTGGCGAGAAGTACCTGCGCAGTTCAGAAAGAGCAAGCAAGGCGAGGTGAAGGAAGCTGACGTGGATCAGGGTATTTAGATTATTGTTTGATTTGTTGTATGTAAATTATAGTTTTAGTAGTTATAGTATGTATTGAGTAGTTGGCCTGGTATACTTCTATTCGAAGCTATACCAGTGATTTAAGTTTGTATAAGTTTTGTAAATAGATTTGTATTTAAGTTGGTTTGGGTTTTCTTGTTTCTAGAACTGTAACCTAAGATCCTGAGTTGGGAGTTGGGGTCAAAGAGCTTTTGATTTAGTTTTAATTTTTTTATTTCAGTTTTATTTTGATTTTCAGATTTTTAGTTTAGTATTCAGCAGGTTTATGTTGTATTTACGAATACATCATGGCCAATTTTAGTTAGAATTGTTGAGTTTGTTAGCGTGACGCCCAAATCTACTGACCCCGGATTTGGGGGCGTTACAGTTTGGTATCAGAGCGTAGGTTATAGTAAACTAGAAACGAGAGTGTGTAGGAGTATGTATAGTTAAGTAAGGAACGTCAGAGTTCATATAGGACTCGTGTTGGACTATTGCATATAGTACCAGTTAGTGAGTTAAGATGTGAGTGGTGGCAGATAGTTGAGCGGAGTTGGGTAGAAACCCTTGAACCTGTAGGTATTGGAACCTTCAGAGTCTAGATCGAATGACGAGTCAGCGAAGGAGTCGACAAAGAAGATGTACGTGGAGACCCTGGCAATACCTTTCTTCTTGATAAATATTCCTTTGTTGAGTTATTTTGACAATTGTCTTTCCCCCGAATTTGGGATTCCAGTTATGACAGAGGTTGTTTTGATGCCTATTTCCTTTATTTCTAAAACCCTGTCAAGTGATATTTGAGTATCTAATTTTCTTCATCAGTGAATGATTCTATTATTGATAAATCATTATTTCTTAGTATTCTGCAAATCATTTCTTTTCTGATTATCCTTTTTCTTCTGAAGTAGTACCCATGGAATCCGTTTAGTTGTAATCCAGGGGTATGTCTGAGAATTTCTCATCAATTGATTGTTAATTCGATGTTCGAATCTTTTTGTGTTTCTTTACTCCAACTGAGGTGAACAACCCTATTTATAGGGGACACAAGGACTGTTTGTCTGTGTGATAGCAGTCTGATGGGACGCCATCACTTGTGTGTTGTGAAGTACAAGAAGGTTAATTACCTTTAGTCATGTCTTGAATAAGGCACGCAACAAGGTTCATTTGATCATGTTGATCACTCAGTAATCTCTCATTTCAAAGAATATTTGTTTGAAAACTCATTGATTCCACAATTGTAGAAACCTTTGCTACGATGTGAAATTGTTCTTTTCAAATATCATGAATCATAAGATCTCGAGTAGTCTTGAACGTATGTCAATCGAGTTTAGAATACTAGTAACGCGTGACGTATAGTACTACGATTAGAGTCGTTCTATATAGAGAGATCAGTAGAGATCCCAGTAGAGTAAATAAGTATCCAGAGTACAGATTAGTAGAGCTGCGGATGCAACCCGAGTTGGTAGAGTAAACCTCAGTAACCCTTCTTTACCTGATTCCGAGGACGGAATCCTTTTAAGGTGGGTAGAATGTAAGATCCCGGATTATTATAGGATTTATTATTATTATTATTTTATTGTTTTAATTATGTTAATTAGTATTTAAAGTATGGAATTGGATTTGAGAATATCGTTGTGGAGTTCAACGATATTTAGTATTGAGTTTATACGAGTATATATTGAGTTATTTGTGCCAATGTGTGCCCCAATATTTTTAGTTGTATTTTTTTTAGTGATTTAAAAGTATTTAAATCTAGTATTATTGATCTTCAAAAATATTTATTTAATTATCGGAGGGCTTAAAAATCATGAAATCTTTTGTAAAATTATCTTTATATATTTATTGAGTTTTTAAAAGTGTTGGGTGGATTAATTTGGGTGTTTTAGTATTTTATAATGAGTTTAAGAGTTTTATTGTATTTAAAGGATTAAAACTTTGAAAATTCATATTTAATTCATTTTTGATCCGAAAAATATTTTGAAAATATGTGGATGCTCGTAATTTTATATTCTTTATTTTAAAAATGAAAAGTTAAAATTTTGTAATATTCCATTCTAAATTCGATTTTCGAGAGTTGTTTAATGGTTTTAAAATTAGAATAAGTAGAATATTGTAGTAGTAGTAGTTATTGGGCCTAGCCCAATATAAGTTCAATATAGAGACAGCAGCCCAGCAGGAGAGAACGGGGGAGACTGGGAGAGAGTTCGAGAAGGCAGAAAGAAAAATCGAGAGAGAAATCAGATGGAGGGGAAGAAAAAGAAGAGAGATTGGGAGAGAAATTGAAGAGAGGGATGAGTGTATATGTATATATATGTATATGCGTGTGTGTAGGTGTATATATATAAGCTCGTGTGTGTGTGGTGTGTGTAAGTATATACGCTGAGTATCGTATGTATAGGCGATGGTGGTGCTGCCATGAGGAGCAAGCGGTCGGAGCTGTTATTGCTGGCCGGAGAAGACAAGGCAGCGGCGGTAGAGGGCTGAGCAGCGGTGGTAGTGGCTGCTGTGCAGCTAGAGAGAGAGAGAGAGAGAGAGAGAGAGAGATTCTCGCGGAACCGAAGGTATAATTTTTATTCTATCTATTTAATTTATGTTGTCGATATAATTATTTAATTTTCATTCTAGATTAAGTTGTGATAATATTGTTGAATTGTATTAATTTGATTAGATTTAAAATTTGCTAGTTAAGGTGCTAATGGTCGTAATTAGATTGATATTTTAAATTACGAATATTGTTTGAATTTCTATATTAATTTGGAGATGCTCGGTGGGATCATCGGAAAGGGTATAATTTCACGTTTTTAATTATTTCATTTTCGTATTAAGTGAATTGTGATTTCGATATAGTTTAATTGTTGTAATTTAATTAGTTAAATGGTGAGATTATTGTGGTAATTTAATTGTGAGATTATGTGTTAATTTTATGATTAGATTAATATCTTAAATTGTGAATATTGTTTTATTTCGTGAAGTTATTCGGAGAGTATAGTTAATTATGATTGTTGGTGAAATTTATTTATGTTATTGATGCTTAATTGTTAATTATAATATTATGAATATGATTATGATTTCTGTATATATGTTAAGTATTATTTGTTGATTTTTAAATTAGAATTGTTTTTGTTAAGAGGTTGAGTTTTATAAATTGTATGTTATACATAAAAATTATAATTGTATTTTCTTTTCGAATTTTGACTGTGAATATTAGTTTGATCTTGATGATATTTTAAAAGAAGTTGCGGGCGTGATTAGTTCGTATCCGTGTGGGGTATATATGTATGCTAAGTTCGTGGAGTACCATAAGTTATAAAGCTTGTTAAGTGATAACTCATTCGTATTGATAATAGTTAATAGTTAATGCTTGTGTTTTGAGGATTGTAAATTACTAATTATTGAAGTAATGATTTATATGTATGTCAATGTGATTTTAGTTAATTCTTCGGATAATTAAGTAGTGAATTTGATATGAGTTTGCTAATTATAAATGTTTTCGATTAAGTAATTGTATAACTGCGTTAGTAGTATATTTCGATTTAAATGTTAAGTACTAATTGCTAGTTGTTTATGGCCATCGATGAATGTTTACGTGCTAAGTGCTATAAGTCGAGTCAATTACTTGGTATTTGTTTACAATTGGTCAAATGATTATCGATAATGGTTTTGGGTAGAAAGTTGAATTGTTATTGTTATAGGAGGTGTAAGTATATGAATGGCTAATTGGCTATGTGCTAAATGGTATAAATCAAGTTATAGTATATGTTGAAAGTATAAGTGCCAACTACGTGGTGTTGGCTTAAATGTGGATAAACGTAGTTTACTTTTCTTAAGTGTGGAGGTGCCGCATGTCTGGGCGGGTAAATTTCTTTATGTGATTAGTTGCCGCATGTCTGGGCGGGTACTTTTCATTATTTGTTTATTTTATGTTGCTGCAAGTTGAGGCAGCTTTATTTTTTATAAAAGCAGGGTTTGAATTGTATTTGAGGGGCTGTGCCCATAGTCCGATAAACGAATAGGTCATGCCGAAATTTTCTGAAAATCCCCTGTATTTAAAGTTATTTAAATTATTTGATTTTAAGATTTAAAGGCATGTATGTGTATGAGTGTTTAAGTACATATGTGATGATTATGAAGTGTGAGTGTATATATGTATGTATGTATTGCTTTGCGAGTTGTAAGTAATTAGCTATTGATTTGGGTTGTTTATGTACTAAGTAGTACTTTACTATTATTTCGAGTATAATTAGGGATTCGATATGGACCCAGCGAGCGTGTTGACGAGACGATTGAAGGAAATGAATGCGTGATCTAGTACAGAACGAAGTACAGTAAGTAGTAAATCGACGCATTGGAATCGAGGCAAGTGTACTAACCCTCGCTTATCGTTCAAGCGAGATAAATATGTTTCTATTCAGTATAAGTATCCCTTCAAATTCTTATTGCTTTTGTCATTTTCCTTCAGATTATTGTTAAGGAAATGTTTTATTCAAGTATTCTGTTTATATAGTATCTCAAAGTTTTATTGCTAGTATTATCCTTTCTTAAGTATTGTCAGTAATATTCTGTTAAAGCTTTTGCTAGTATTGCTTCCTAAAATGGTTTAATAAATTAAAGATGATTTTAAAATTTCCTTATACTGGGCTGGTCTTTTGCCAGTGAGTATAAAGGACTGAAAAGTGTAATGTTTTAAGTATTAATAAGATTGTTTAAAGAATGGAGAAGCGTAAGAGGCTAGGGTGGTCCTAGTCCAGCACCTTTGTTTAGCGTAAGAGGCTAGGGTGGTCCTAGTCCAGCACCTTTGTTTAGCGTAAGAGGCTAGGGTGGTCCTAGTCCAGCATTAAAGGCCAATGTGTTGCCTAATTGAGAACCAATTTCAAAGAAAGGAAGACTTTACGTGGCTGATCACCCGTATTGTCCGTAATCATAAGATAAATAAAATCAATTTAAATGTTTTAAAAAGTTTTACGGAAAGTATGTTTTATTTGATGAAATGGTTTTTAAAGAGATGAATGTGTTGATTAGATATATCTGTTTTACTGTAAATGGTTATTGTTTTTAGAAATTTGCATATATCTGAGTTAGTTGTTGTCTATATGATAAAAGTTGAAACCTCAGTAAAATAATGAGATTAAGGATAGATAGAAGTTTTTCAGTTATTCCCTTCGCAAGTAACATTGTACGTGAAAGTGGAGTAAGAATGATTGGAAAAATTCTTGATATTCTTTCTCTCAAAGTTTTATCTGGGGCAGAGATGGTTAGTAGTAAATAGAAGAGTGTTATGTTAGAATATTAAAGGGGGGTGTTTATGTTATGTAAAGGGTATAAGTAACGACGATAGATAATGTTATTTTATAGAGTAGTTGCATATTCTTGTTGACTGTTATAAAATAATTCACGGTTATTACGGTCACTGTGGCATGTGTTGCGCAGTGATAGTGAGAACCGAGAATGATTTGAGATCTTCTTAGTAATTCAAACTCATGATTGTCAGGCCGGTTAGGCAGCTAGGTATGCAAATGCTTAGCGACATGAATGAGATTTGAGTAACTGAGAATTTCTTGGAGATTTCGTTAAAGTGTTAGATAAAGTATTTTTGCAAGTATTAAAAGTATTGAATCTAGTTTTTCGAACCTTTGCAGTTATTAAATTCTGATTCGAGTTATAAATGTTTTAAATAATATTAATCTTTTGTTAAAGTTAAGAATCCGGATTTCAAGTATAGTATTGATTATAGATTGGTGAGCATTCATTCGCTCATATCTATTGTTCTTTTTCCTTTTTAAGTTAATCCTTCTTGAATTGCAGTTATTGCATTTAATTATTCAGTGCTATTATTTATAACTTGCTGAGCATTTCTTTCGCTCACCCTTGCTGTTTTTAAATCTAATATTTCAGTAAGCTAAGTATTGGCGAGAAGTACCTGCGCAGTTCAGAAAGAGCAAGCAAGGCGAGGTGAAGGAAGCTGACGTGGATCAGGGTATTTAGATTATTGTTTGATTTGTTGTATGTAAATTATAGTTTTAGTAGTTATAGTATGTATTGAGTAGTTGGCCTGGTATACTTCTATTCGAAGCTATACCAGTGATTTAAGTTTGTATAAGTTTTGTAAATAGATTTGTATTTAAGTTGGTTTGGGTTTTCTTGTTTCTAGAACTGTAACCTAAGATCCTGAGTTGGGAGTTGGGGTCAAAGAGCTTTTGATTTAGTTTTAATTTTTTTATTTCAGTTTTATTTTGATTTTCAGATTTTTAGTTTAGTATTCAGCAGGTTTATGTTGTATTTACGAATACATCATGGCCAATTTTAGTTAGAATTGTTGAGTTTGTTAGCGTGACGCCCAAATCTACTGACCCCGGATTTGGGGGCGTTACATTTATCATAAGTTGTATCACCAACATCGGGTTGCTTTGTAGTACCGGTAATAAATCCCTTTTTACCTCTCCCAACAATGAACATAGTCACAAACTGGGACCAAACATTATAGTTAGAGCCTCCTTTCAATTTTATTCCGCCGGGAATTGACATTGGTTCTGATGCTATCATCATGTTCGTTGTTGGAGTACTCATTGAGGAGACAGTATATCCACCCGTTGAAGAATCAAGAGAAAAGTCGGTACTGGTATTCATCATGGTAACAAGTTTAGAGCGATCGTTGATAATTATAGAGAGCAGTAGGCTTTGATACCAACTAGAAATATAGAGACGATTAATAAAATCGTTTATTGAGAAGAAGAATAATTCTCATATATCATTATATGTTCTTTACAATGTATATATAGTGTATATTACACCGACATCCTATACAACCCTAAAATACATATGGTATTAGTGTTACAATCAAAGAGATATTCTATCTGTAAAATATATTCTAGAGGATATTTAGGGATACAATGAATATATTTAGGGATTCTGACACGTCTATCCTTGATTAATTACTTGAAGATAGACTAATGACCAGGGTTGTCAAAAAAATTCAAAAAATTCGATATCCGTTCGAAATATCTGTATTCGTATTCGAAATAAATAGGATATTATCCGTATTCGAAATAAATCGGATATTATCCATATTCAGATCCGACAATTTCGGATACGGATATGGATATAGGCAGATTCGTATCCGATAATATACGAATCCGAACTTATACATATATATTATAAATTTAATATCTATATTTATATTTATATTCATATCATTTAGAAATTATTATGTTCTTTATTCATCAAATAATGTGTTTATATGAGATAAGTATATTTGTAAACATAATATAGGTATAAATTTATATAAATATCATATAAATTCAATATTTTAAGAATAACAAAAATATACATAAAGAGATATCTTGAAATTATTTTTTTAAAATAAAAAATAAAACATGTCCAAGTAAATTTAATTTTTTATTTAGTTGTAGAAAAGTTAACAATCTATTTTATTATTATTATTTTTCTTTTTTTAATTAGAAATTGAATTTAAAAAAGAAAAATTTGACTGAAAAACGGATTCGGGTGTTGGCCCTACTATCATAATTTGGAATCAAAAGGCCCTAAATCTCACAATCCACAAAAATGGCTCTTTGTGTTACTGAAAAATGCAACTTAATGTTGGGTTTCTTAAAAATGCATTGTCGTGTGGCGTTTTTGTCCATTTTATTTTTCAAAACGTAAATTTTCCAAAAAAAATTGAGTAACGCATCTTGAACATGCGTTACTGAAAAAAATTAAAAAAATAATGAGAAACGAATACACATTATGCGTGACTTGAAAAAAATAAAAAAATTGGAAAACGTAACATGAAGTTGCGTTACACCCCCAAGAACATAAACGCCACACGCCATTGCGTTTTTTTGTGATATTAAGGGTCATTTTTTCAGTTTGTGATATTTATGACATTTTACCTTTAAATTGTGATAAAGAGGGTCTTTTCTCAACGGATTCGGATATTATCCGGATAGTATCCGTCATATTCGGATTCGGATAATTTTTTTAAAATATTTTCGAATCCGGATACGGATTCGGATTTTCGAATTCGGATTCGAATACTGACACGTATCCGAAATATCCGTTTGACAGCCCTACTAATATAGTTATGAGTGACTTTGTTTGATTCGTATTTTTGAATACTTTAATACAATGAAGTTTTTATATTTAATACTAATACAAAATTTAAAATATTAACGATTAAAAGTGTGCGTTGGCAAACGTGTCCAAAGTAAACAATAAAAATTTTAAGGGATCGAGGGAGTAATTTTTTTTTTTAATTTCAATGTAAACTTTTTGACATTTTCTTAGAGCAATTTTTACAAAAGTACACGTACATTTTTATTTAACTAATTTAGATATAGGAATATGCCAACAAATTGAGTAGTTAAGAAAATATTTTATTTGATTATATCACATTTTCCCCCTTCTTTTGTTGTCTTTCCTTTCTTTTGCTTTGTTTTTTTGCTTATGAATAACCTTTTTTTTTATTATAACCTATAAGCTTACAAGTAGTATACATTTTTAGATAAATTTGAACGAGAATCGAACCTAGATCTAGGATTACAAGGATAAGTCCTACAACTGCAAGTGATAAGTCCTCACCTTTTAGTTTTTACTCTTCTACTCATTTAATACTTTTCAAAAATGATTGGATATTTCCCTGTTTTTGAATAAATTTACAAATTGACATATAAACAGACACAAGTCATCGACACCGACACAGATTATCGAGTCTAAATTCAAGAACAAAATAATTTAAGCTAGAAATGTAAAATCCATAGACACACCACCGTATACTTGTTTGATTGGCACGGATTTTTTTATTTTTTTTATTGGCACGGATTCTTTTTAAAAGTAGTTTTAAAAATATCTTATAAAAAATAAAAAGAATTTAAATATATATGTCAGAGTTCAGACATATATAAATGATTTGCCGATACAGTAGCGTGATTTGGACATTTCAAGATCTGCGTCTAGTCGTTTTCAGATCATAGACACACACGCTAACATAAATACATTCATAGTATATGCTATAGCTTCAAGCTAACTTAATTGTCCAGTTGAGAGTAAGCAGAAAGTAGAATAAAATGGGCAGTAGTTACGTAGATTCGAGCCAGAAGATAGACTACGTATTCAAGGTGGTGCTCATCGGAGACTCTGCTGTGGGCAAATCTCAGATTCTTGCTCGTTTTGCCCGTGATGAGTTTAGCTTAGACTCTAAAGCCACCATTGGTGTTGAGTTCCAAACTCGAACTTTAAGCATTCATCATAAATCTGTCAAAGCTCAGATCTGGGACACTGCTGGCCAAGAACGGTATCTCTCCTTTCTTACCTCTAACTATACATACGTAAATTGATATACTATTTATGTAGGATCGTCTTGCTCCACGGAGAACAGTTTTAACGTGAAAACACTCTGCAAATTTTGTTAGATTAGAAGTTAGATCAGCTAGTTAATTTATCTCCATATCAACTGATCTGATCTACTGGCTTGTCATTGTTGATTGCAATTGGATTTGTTTGGGTTAGAGTTATGTGCCCATTGATTGTTGTCGGTCCCATTATAATTTTTATAGGGTGCATTCATTTCAGTTATCTTGATGAGTCCCAGTCCAATACACATGATATATTTAGTTGATCCGTATGAATTGCCAAAGCTACCACATTCAATTTATCTAAAGGAAATGCCATATGAATTCTCAGTATTTCATAAGTACAAGCAAAATTTGACGAATTGACAACATGTTAAAATGCAGTTCATTGTTGAGTTCTATCTGTAATATAGCAATGCCTTTAGTGATATGACAACTTAAGAGGACTATATAGCTACAAAAGATATAAGTTAGCTTTTGATCTACTGGCTTGTCATTGTTTATTGCAATTGTATGACATTTTCTTCAACACAAATACATAGGTATGGACTAACTTTTATTATCTACCACTTCTGCTCCCATTCTAATTAGGTACTTTCTAAGCAAGGAGAGATATGATATAAATGACTTGTCTACAACTTTTATATTGCTGTCTGAAGTCACAAATGGTTTTTTCTAAAAAATTTGGGCATGAAGTGTTACAGTGGATGGTTTCATGCCTACTTGTCCTTTCACTTATTTCAAAAAAAGTTAATCATAGAAGTGTTGCAATGTATGGTTTCATGCCTACTAATCCTTTTACTTCTGCATTTCCCAACGGTCAGATATAGAGCCGTCACAAGTGCATATTACCGGGGTGCTGTTGGAGCTATGCTGGTTTATGACATAACCAAACGCCAAACCTTCGATCACATACCACGTTGGCTTGAAGAATTGCGTGGTCACGCAGACAAGAATATTGTAATTATTGTGCTGGGAAATAAAAATGATCTTGAGGACCAGAGAGCTGTCCCCACCGATGATGCCAAAGAATTCGCTCAAAAGGAAGGCCTGTTCTTCTTAGAAACCTCTGCAATGCAATCAACAAATGTGGAAGATGCCTTCATGACCGTTTTGACAGGAATATTTAACATTGTGAATAAAAAAACCCTTGCTGCCAACAATGATCAAAGTAATGGCAACTCTGCATCGCTTGCCAGCAAGCAAATACTTGTACCTGGCCCCGGGCAAGAAACCCCACCAAAGAAGGGGATGTGCTGTTCTTGATGTGTTTTGAAGTTTGAAGTTTTCGTTTGTTTTGTTCTTTTTAACATTCTTGGTGGCATTGGGTGCATTCTTTGGTGTATATCTTTCATTGTTATACCATAGTGATTTGTTTGAGGATTTTGTTAATTAATAAATTACGCTATGATGGTTCAAAGTTGAGAGCCAAAGCGCATATTTGCTCTTATGCTGCCTAGTACATGGTGATCTCCTTCCTTCTGAGAATCTCATGATATTATTCTTTCAGCGCGCGCCAAAATTAGCTACACATGCAGTAATACAAAGCATGCTTCTAAAGCCAAAAGCAGAGGATTAATGTTAGGCTACGATACCATACCTAATGAGACTGCTTTATTTCATTATCTGTCTTCAATCATGATGCAACTTGACAGCTTTGGCAATATGCAAACAACCGATCCAGAGATTTCATGGCCAGTCCTTACTGATTGCTGATTAAGTTATAGGTTGAGCAAGAAAAAATGACCAAAGGTTAATGAAGCATTTGGTTACCCTAGGAAGTTCCTAATGGAAGATTCCACAGTACTTGATACATAATTAAGCACTTCGTCCTGGAAGCATAATATTATAACCACAACCTTGATGTACAATGAAAGTTAAGAAATAGATCTCAATTATATGTTCTAATAACAAAATTTAATATCAAAATGAACAACATTCAATTACAAAAACAATATTAACCATAATCTCATTAGACTGCATGTAGTGCTATAAAAAATTCATATCACAGGGCGAAATGCTGCTTCCATAGTCTTAAAATCACTTCGATGAACTATTGTATTCATATTAGTAAGTCATAACTAACAAAAGAAAAACCCGAGTAACACCCAGAGCCTAGGCAGCAATAGATGGTTCTGAGGCTGCAGAGAGTCTAGACCTCTTCTTGGCCAAACTCTCACTACGCTTTTCCCGCTGCTCTTTCAACCTACTGGCAAGAAGCTTTTCATATTCAGCTGCCTCTGACTTGGCCTTAGCAATTCTTTGCTTCTTCTTAGCAACTCTGGCACGCTTCCTTTGCAACCTCTGAAATTTAGGAGCTTTACTGCATTTCTTACCTGTAAACAGTTTAAAGAACATATTAATATGGATCTATCACAAAGCAGTAGAACACACTCAAACACTATACATCTTTTTTAAACCAAAAAACATAAAAACTAGCTATAAAAACTCAAACACTATACATCTTTTTTAAACCAAAAAACATAAAAACTTGCTATAAAATTAGTCGGAAAGACAAGAGTTTTATGATTTACCAGCTTAATTTGTGAAGGTCCGGCGGTATGTATTCACATAATTCCTAACATCATCATCTTTGGTCAGGTTAAAGAGCTTCCTGATCTTTGAAGCCCTCTTAGGACCTCTCATCCTTGGTTTCTCAACATCAGTCAATCCAGGCAGATCATTCTCACCCTTCTTCACGATTACCAAGTTCAAAACTGAAAGATCAGGACTTACAATGCATCCTCTTACAGACTTCCTTCGGCGCTCACCATGTCGCCTGCCATATCCACTAAAGCAAGGAGTACCTGCACATGAAAGTAGAACTTACCTAAATTCAAAAAGAAAATCATTATATCAACAACACCAGAACAGATCAACAACACCACAACCTCACACTAGCAAAAGACGAACACGGCCAGGGGCAACGCTCCCTGTTTCATTGGGAATCCCTGCTTGTCACATCCTTCCATGATCTTGAAGACATAACCCTTCAATTCCTGTTCCATTAGAAGGCTCATATCATTATCTCCCCTCTAGCGCTAGCACAGCATACATTTAAAGATGAATGGCAAAAACTTTAAAGCAGATATTCATACCTCGCCTAGAGCATCTCCACTGACCTCCTGAGAAATCCTCGTGTCATAAAAAGCCCGCCTAATAACAAAAAAGCATTAAAGATAACAATAACACAGCACCTTCCAGGTAATAACACTAACGCATGATACATGAAAAGTAGGTATGAATTGAGAGAAGAAATGCAGAAACACCTTTCAAAATAAAGATATACACTTAATCAAAAGACTACTGCATACTTCTGCCTCATTTTCTACCAGAATGACCGTAATACTAATTACCAAGAAAACAATTCTAGAAAGATTTATCTTTTCTGAGCTTTTTTTTATAAAGGAACAATGCGTTCTTTTCATAATCACAACTTGTTTATTGATGTGTATAACTCTTAATGAGGAAGGGGTAAAAGGTCATTTGTAACACAAAAACACAAGTATTTACCCCAACTACCGCACATCATCATGAAGACGGATGCGACGGGAAGAAGTGGCACTTGGAACTTGGAAGTGTTGCTGACTTAAAATTTAGATTCAGGATAACAAAGCTTGCACTGTCATTTCACAAAATTCTAAGTTTTGGCCCTAAAAACCACATGGAAAATGATGGAATCTATCTATACCAAAAGGAGGTGAAACACATTGCTGGATGCGTGTCTTTTGAAAATATATAGGGACAGCCACATCTTAGATAATATCTCTAAACTGCACATTAAAAGGATGTGCACATGTGAAACTGTGAAACGCATGTTTGAAACATATTTTTCGTGTGGTCTTCTATCTCCTCTCCTTCCTATTGTGAGTATTATTTACAACTGTGAAACGCATGTTTGAAACATATTTTTCAGATTTGTAACTTACTTATTAATTATTATTTTTATTATGTTTCCAAACATTACTTACCGCCCAAACTTGAACCTTGTCCTCAAGGTTCAGATGAGAAAATGGTTCCATCAAATTTTTTTTTCCTTCTTTTTCCTTTTCTTTCTATTCCAGATGCCCTGCCTCTCCACCAATATTTTTCTACATTTCTCCCAGTTGCAAGAAGGCCGTTGACATTCCCCACAATAGCACAAGAACAGAAGATCGTTTTTCAAGCATACTACTACTGACCGGGCCTTCTTTGTTGGTGAAGAGCATTGGACTTTTAGTTGATCATTGTATGTTGACTGGTCTAGCTTTCCTTTATTAGCCTCGTTTTAGCTTTTGAGCAAATAACAAGAGCATTTGAAAGATATAAAGACTGATTTGGAATACTTGCCTTGTGAGAAAAGTCAAAAACACTTCATATGTTGCAGAAAACTGATTATATTATATGATGCTTGTGATCATAATTTCAGTAACTATTGGTCAGACAACTGCTGATTTGATTATGATCATGTTTCTTATTCTATCATAATAAACATTGTTATTACCTTATGATATGAAGATGAGAATTAAGAGAGAAGTGATGGGAGGGTCGACATCTATTTCCAGTCAGCCCAAAATCGTACCTCCCACACACCTCAATAGGGTAACCCATTTCCACTCCACTGGAATGAGGTAATAAAAAAGACTTAAACCTTTTTATCATAAAACAAGAAATGAATCTCTCTTTTTTGACTCCCACTCACCAGTCCAATGCAAATCATAGATCAGGCAGTTCGAAACAAGTCAACAACAGGACCTGAAAGGTGCAGCATTTACCTGCATTGCAAGAAGAACCTTTTGTATTTCACCAAGCTCTTTCTCCAAATTGTCTTCTTGCACAGCAAGTGCACGAGTGGCCTCCGAATTCTTTTGGGCCAAAGCCGCAGCCTTCATATATATAGAAGTACATGTTAGAGACTGATATCAAAATTAAAAGACCATGTGAATGAAGGTAGGATTACAGTAAAGTAGACAAAATAATAACGGAAGTGCCTTGTAGCGATTTGACAGCAAAAGCAATAAAGAATCCAATACACAATATGATTTTCAATGCGGCAGGATATGACTAATTAACTATTGTTGCAAAGTTTAATGTCAGCTCAGTAGAACCATATAAACCGACACCCAGAACTCCCATTAAGAGAAAAATGGAACCCCCTGGCGTATAAATATAGATTTTGTAGCCGCACCAGTCGATATGTTTCTGTAGTACTTCAAAAAAGAGATTAGGGAGCCTGAGATGTATCTCAGGTAAGTTCCCTGACATACATGGGATTTATATGCAAATATAGGGTGGGCATTTTTGTAAAATTAGAATTTTTTAATTAGCCCTGCGGGCCCAATCAAATTTAAAGTATATTTTTTAAGTATCTCAGGAAAAGTTCCCTGAGATCAATCTCAGGGTCCTTTTTCTCTTCAAAAAATATATATTTACAGAATCACAGCTCCAACATAACATTCCCACAAATTTGAAGGCTCACAGCACCTTAAGATGATTCTATGATCCTAAACCAATCACCTATTGGCGCTATGTTCAAATTCTTCTCGACACTACAAGATAAAAATTAAACAAAAAAACTATTACAGCTCAAACATAACATTCCCACACAACTACAGCACCTTAAGATGATTCTATGATCCTAAACCAATCACCTATTGGTGCTATGTTTTCATTCTTCTCAACACTACAAGATAATAATTAAAATAGAAACCTTTCGAATGAAATACACTTAGATGTATCTCCTTGTATAATTGCTTGTCAGCAGTAACAGGGTAGGCACATTTTAGCACTTTCTAAACTGATCTTTATCTTAACCAGTTCAGCTTCCACAACTTTAAGGTGAACATTCTTCTTCCCAACATTCGTTTATCAAATGCTCGCTTTATTATTATGCACATGTTTTGTCATTCAGCTTATTTCAAGAATATACTTTCTCAGTTATGATGTTTTATTCGAGAGTCTTAAATTTGGACCACTTCATTATATCCCATACGTGATATGTCTAGAGTTACATTTACATTGTTATAGCTGGGGCTTCATGTGATTTTATGCTAGCCACGTTTAGCAAGAATGAGCTGTTGGATCAAATTTAGGGGTTTCTTAGGTAAGAAATACTTTAGCCCATCTTTTCTTAGTAAATATCTTCTGCTTATAACCCATATATATAAAGCTTTTTGTCACCTCTACAAATTTCATAACGATTATAACCATCATTTTTCTGCTACCAAGCCACCTAACAAGCCAACATCAGAAGTTATAATAACTTGAATTAGACCCAATGTTGTAAGATAAATTTACAACTACATAATTTACAGAATTAGTATCAAAAAATTGAATCAAACAAAATGTCATTTAAGCTAAGATACAAATAAAATCATTTTACAACATTAGTAGCAAAAGATTGCTTATATGGATGAATGACAAATACACTCACGAAAGGTTACAATAACACTTAATTCCCAAATGACAAATAGCGATACGACAAACACAAATAGCAAGACCTAAGTTCCTAATCTGCCACAGTGATCATGGAAGCAGCAAACTGAAATGAGACAAAATTATGTCTAATAAACTAAGAAACCGACTGGGAAAAACTCCAAAAAGACCACATTTCAACATCTCCACTTCCTGTGAATTTTAATTTTTTTCATATTTTTCACACTTGCTAATCAATTATCTTAATTCTTAAACCAATAAAAGAATCAAGCAGAAAATAGTGTATATACCTCGGCAATGGGCACTTTTAAAGCTTTCCTAGTAACCCGAAACCGAGTCCCCAATTTCTCCACATGCCTCGACATCACCCTAATAAGTGTAGCTGAATTTCTAACATCCTCGTCCAACTTCTCAATCCTATCAATCAAACTAACCCCTGATCCCCCTGGTTTCGAAAACCCGACAAAAACCCTCCTCCACTGCCGCCTCCTAATCACAACACCACTCAAAATCCCACCTGCCAACAACAAAAACTGACACACAGAAACCTTATTACCTAACCAAACTAAAATCAGCTTCTGGGAATACAGGATAAGCCCAAATGAAATAACAGCAGAGGCAGTCAAACAAAGAAACTCAGCAACTGAAAGAAATGCATCAAAATTAAGATTTTCTTGATTTTCATGTTTATGTATATTATCTTTATCTGATTCAAAAGCTTTGATTGGTGGGTGAAATTAGGGGTGTACAGATTATCCGCTCTATCGCAATCGAACCGTAAACCACTCGCAACCGAATCGCATTTTGCGGATAATTGCGAAATGCGGGTTGGTTGCGGATTGAATTTTTAAGAACCGCATATTTGCGGGTTTGTTGCAAATTTGAATATTGAAAAATCGCAAAATCGCATCCGCAACCGCAAACCGCACATATATATTTATAATAATTTATATTTTTAAAAATATATTTTATATTATATAAATTAATAAATTATACACATAAGACATAGAAGATTCTTTTCCGGGAGTGGATATACATTTTCTGGGAGTTAATATATGGATATACCCTGCCCATTTACCAAATATATTTACCCAGCCCATTTACTCGAACCCAATTCAATATCTAACCTACAAATTGCATATTTATGTTTAATCAATTATGTTTATTATGTGGCACTAGACATAACTACACCAGGAATTACTGATGATGATTTGCTACTATACTGATGATATTGTACTGATGGGCTATATTTATGTGCTTACAGCCTTGCATCAAAAAATTCTGTGATATTGTACTGATTCTTTTTTTTTACCGACTTGTAATTGTATTTTAATTTTTATTAAATTAAGTTTAGATGATTAATCGTAAATCGAACCGCATCAACCGCATTAACTTTGAGGAATTGATGATGTGGGGGTCTTGGAAAGTGTATAAAGATTGAGGATTGAGATAAAGATTGGTTTTTTAAGTAGAATGAATGGGGAATTTGGGGGTTTGTGAGAAGATTTTTAGTGAGTGACATTTTAGAAGAAATGAATAGTAATTTTTAGAGTTTGTAATGGGTTGAATTTAGAGGAATATAGATTGAATTTACTTGTGTTCGATAATTTCAATGTTGATATCAGACGATATATGCATGTGCATAAAACGATAAAAACTGATGAATTGGTACAGGCCATTGCTGTAAAATCAAGAGTGTGTTTCGGATTGGTGTTGATGTTAGCCTTGTGAACTGGTCGGATTCGGATCGGATTATCCTAAATTCATATCCGAATCCATTAAGATTTCTCGGGTTTGGATCGGATGGGATTAAGGGTGGATATTTTTTAGTCTGATCCATACCCGATCTGTTCGGGTTTCGGGTTTTCGGATCGAAGGTCCGACCCATTTAATTAAAAAATAAAAATTTAGAATTTTTTTTAATGTTATTGACAAAATTTTAGAAAAAAATAAATTCATTTGATTTGGTAATTTAACGGTCAACTAATATTTTGATTAATACTTTGACTTGTATTCAAATTTTTAGATGTTAATCGAAAAGTCTATATATTTTTATAAATTTTATAATATATATGATAAATAAAAAATATATAATACATACTAAAAAATAAATATAATATATTATATATTATATAATCTATACTATTATATAAAAGCCGAAACATTAAAAGTTTGGTTGGTTGGTTGGTCGGTCGGTCGGTCGGTCGGTACGGTAACAGTTGATTTTACTTATTTACCCATCTCAATTACATATATACTAACTAATCAATTTCCTTTTTCAGGTTAAACATATTATTTTTTCTATTTTTCAAGAACTAAATAATTTCCTTTTTCAGGTAAAATCAAATATCTTTTATATTTTATCTAACTAAAATTTCTTTTTTATGAATCAATTTTCTTTTTCAGGTTAAACACATTACTTTTTCAATTTTTCAGTAATTAAATAATTTCCTTTTTCAGATAAATTAGAATATCTTTTACATTTTATCGAATTAAAATTTCTCCTTTTTAAAAACACTCAAGCAATTTTGTTTAATAAAATAACATAATTATATTATAATTATTATTAACTAATCAATTACCTTTTTCAGTCAAAACACGTTACTTTTTCTCTTTTCTCTAACTAAAATCTTTATTTTTCCAATTATATTATGGACGATTACCCTTTTTAGCCAAAACACATTACCTTTTTTCTTTTCTCTTACCAAAAACTCATTTTTTTTCCAATTACATCACGGGCGTTTCTATTTAATAAAAATAAAATAATAATATTATAATACTAATAATTAACCGATTACCTTTTCACCTAAAATATATCATCCTTCCTATTTTTTCTAATTAAATTTCCTTTTTTTCTAGAAATATAACGGGCAACATTAATTTCTCATTTTCTAAAAACTATGAGCAATTTTATTTAGTAAAATAACGTAATTAAATTATAATTACTATAAAGTAATCAATTACTTTTTTCACATAAATTATGTCATCTTCACGTTACCTTTCTATTTTCTCCGACTAAAATCTCTCTTATTCCAATTATATCACGGACGGTTCTATTTAATAATATAAACTAATAACATTATAATATTATTAATTAACCGATTACTTTTTTCAACTAAAACGTATCACCTTTTCTATATTTTCTAACTAAAATCCCTCTTTTAATAGAAATGTCATGGACAGTATTAATTTCTCATTTTCTAAAAACATTACGAGCAATTGTATTTAGTAAAATAACATAATTAAATTATAATTATCATAAACTGATCAATTACCTTTTTTGCCTAGAACATATTACCTTTTTAATTTTCTCTAACTAAATCCTCTATTATTCTAATCATATCACGGGCATTCTATTTAATAAAATGAAGTAATAATTTTATAACTACTAATAATTAATCGATTACCCCTTTTCAATTAAAACTTATCATTTTTTCTATATTTTCAATTTAAAATCCATCCCTTTCCATAAATATCATGGATAACATTTATATAACTATTATCAAATTAATTTAAATTAATGAATTTTTTTATATAATGTTAAAAAAATCCGTGAATCGCACGGGTTTTAGGCTAGTACATATAAATAATAAATATAACATATATTATATATATATATAATATAGTATAGATATGTAGATATATTTTTTATATTATATATAATAAATATATTATATATAATATATAAAAAAATATTTAATGTATAAATATATTCGGATCGGATCGTTAACGGATCGGATCATGCTAAATTCATACCCGCTCCTTATCGGATCGGATCCTTATCAGATCAGATATTTTTTTGAAGGATCCATACCCGCTAATTTTGGATCGGATCGGATTCTTGATTCATTGACAGGCCTAGTTGGTGTACATCACCGGTAGCTTTTTTCTGAAAATCAGTTCAAAAAATGTTTGATAAAATTTAAAAACAGCTTTTTTGAAAAAGAAATTGGTCTGAAAGTTGGTTTTTGATTTTGAAAAAAATTGCTTTTCAACTTTTACGGGAAGCAATTGTTGGTTTCAACATCAAGCTTTACCAAAAACATTATTTTTATTATATTTTTATATTAAAACATGCACATCTATACTATTATATAAAAGCCGAAACATTAAAAGTTTGGTTGGTTGGTCGGTCGGTCGGTCGGTACCTCTGATTTTACTTACTTACCCTTACTCAGATAAAATTCATCCTACTAACTAATCAATTTCCTTTTTCAGGTTAAACATATTATCTTTTCTATTTTTCAATAACTAAATAATTTCCTTTACAGTTAAATACAATACCTTTTATATTTTCTCTAACTAAAATTTCTCCATTATTAATCAATTTCCTTTTTCAGGTTAAACATATTACCTTTTCTATTTTTCAATAACCTGAAAATACAATATCTTTTACATTTTATCTAACTAAAATTTCTCCTTTTTTAAAAACACTACAAACAATTTTGTTTAATAAAAATAACATAATTACATTATGAATAATATTAACTAATCAATTACCTTTTTCAGCCAAAACACGTTACCTTTTCTCTTTTCACTAACTAAAATCTCTCTTTTCCAATTATATAATGGGCGGTTACCTTTTTCAACCAAAACACGTTACCTTTTTTCTTTTCTTTTACTAAAACCTCTCTTTTTCCAATTATATCACGGAAATTTTGTTTAATAAAATAACATAATTACATTATGATTAATATTAACTAATCAATTACCTTTTTCAGCCAAAACACGTTATCTTTTCTCTTTTCTCTAACTAAAATATCTCTTTTTCCAATTAAATCATGGACAATTACCTTTTTCAGCCAAAACACGTTACCTTTTTTCTTTTCTTTTACTAAAATCTCTCTTTTTCCAATTATATCAAGGGAGTTTCTATTTAATAAAAATAAAATGATAATATTATAATACTAATAATTAACTGATTACCTGTTCAGCTAAAATGTATCATCTTTTCTATTTTTTATGATTAAATCTAGAAATATCACGGGCAACATTAATTTCTCATTTTCTAAAAAGTAAGAGTAATTTTATTTAGTAAAATAACATAATTAAATTTAATTACTATAAACTAATCAATTACATTTTTTACATGAATCATGTCATCTTTTTAATTTTCACGTTACCTTTCTATTTTCACTTACTAAAATATCCATTTTCCAATTATATCACGGGTGGTATATATAATACAATAAACTAATAATATTATAATATTAATAATTAACCGATTACCTTTTTCAGCTAAAACGTATCATATTTTCTATATTTTCTAACTAAAATCCCTCTTTTAATAGAAATATCACGAACAATATTAATTTCTCCTTTTCTAAAAATATTACGAGCAATTGTATTTAGTAAAATAACGTAATTAAATTATAATTACTATAAACTAATCAATTACCTTTTTCACCTAGAACATGTTACCTTTTTGATTTTCTCTAACTAAGTTCTTTTTTTTTTTTCTAATCATATCACTGGCATTTTATTTAATAAAATAAAATAATAATATACTAATAATTAACCGATTACCCTTTTCAACTAAAACCTATCATCTTTTCTATATTTTCTAACTAAAATTCCTCTTTTTCTAGAAATATCACAGATAACATTTATATAATTATTATCAAATCATCTCATATAAAAATTTAGCCTCCAGAATTCATGTTTTAAAAAAATTAATTTAAACTAATAAAAAAAATTCATATAATATTAAAGAAATCCGTGCATCGCACGAGTTTTAAGCTAGTATCATGTTAAAACTTAAAAGGATAGAACATTTGTTCTCTAGCCCAACCCTAAAAGCCGCTTCCTCTCAGTTTTTTTCTCAAGTTAGTCGAGGGGCTTCCACTGGGTTTTGGGTTTTCTCCGGTGGAAAGGCCCATCCCTTTTCTTTAAATAAAACCCAATTTTTTGGGTGTTTTTGTGTCTCTCCTTTTGGAGCGTGTATTTTGTCTTTCCTTTTGGAGTGTTTTTGTTATGTTCTTAATTAGTTATGTTTGGATTTGTCTGGTGGTGTTGGATCTATTGAAAATGATTTTGTTGATATTTTTGGGGATCTGGAAAGCCTGCATCGAAGATGGGACGGTGACGATGATTGCAAGAGCTCACCTTTCACAAGCAAAGATTATTCATCCTTTGGGGGTTTCCACTTTCGGCATGTCTATAGCTGGTATCTGGCATGTCGATAGCTGGGGTGTCGTTCCTCTAACCTCAGTTTATCCAATTGGGCCTTCTGAATATTGGGCTAAAAATGGTTGCTATGTGATAAGGTCAATTGTGATGCTGCTATTTTCAGGGATGTTGGTGCAGTTTGGATCGCTTGGGATGTTTTTGATTTCATTTTTAATTTCAAGAATATTAAATTCTGTGTGTTAAACGATCAGGAAACAAATCAGCTAATTATTTTTAGTTTTTTATTTGTTTTCCAACCTGGTTGTATCGGTAGTCGGGGGTTTGTCCCGACTATGTTATGCTTTATTGAATGAATATTGTTTCATTTTCTGGCAAAAAAAAACATGCACATATCAAAAATATTACCAAACAGTCTTCAGCTTTTTACAACAACACTTTTTTCACCAGCAATTTTTTTAACAACACAACAAATTTTAACAGCAATCCCAAACAGAATCTAAATGTCATCAAGATGCAAAAATTTGCGACTTGTCAAAAATAGTTTTGCATTAAGATCGGGCTTATTATATATTATTTGTTCATCCAAGTTTGTGGATTTGGCCATTTGGGCATGATAAGTGGATTTTATATCCACTTATTATGCGCTAAATGGACCTAAATTGGTGGTTTATCCTTAAGTATGTTGTGTTTTTTAATTAGTTTTATGTTGTTTCAAGTCTTTGTAGTGCAGAACTCACAGTTTCAGGTATCCTGGCGATAAAAGGTTAAAAGACGGTGGATTTATGGCTCAGATGGATTGGCTACGAGGAAAAAGAATTATCATAAAGATTTCTGAGTGATATATTCTTAAAGCAGGAATCCCGGTTGGAATTGTTATATTTTTTTATAAGCAAAAGGAGTCCGGTTCCAGAAGACCAGAGACCGCAGCTTAGACAATAAAGATTTATTTATATTATTAAATAATTTTATTAATTTAGAAAATTATATTTATAAATATCTAATAATATTAGATATTTATTTTTATAATTTTTGGATTAAAATAATTATTTATTAATTAAAGATTATAAGCTGTGCGGGTTAAAAAGCATTTTTACGGAGCCGCATATTAAATTCAACTACCGCGTGGAGAAGAGCTGGAAGCGTGTGTAAATTTCTATAGAGTTGTTAGAAATTAGGCAGGACTTTTAATACTTCTGACTTTGTAATACATAACGTGCTAAATTGCACTATAAATAGGTGTGATGTGCTTAGTTTTAAAGAGACCCGGAGAGCTGAAGTTCAGTATTTTACTCTCCCTTTTTTTTCATCATTTTCTGTTGTAATTTGGTCTCATTTTATATATTTTTTAAATTTCTGCAAACAGTTTATTTTTATACAATTTAAATTTCTGTAAGGTTATTATATTTTAACACTTTAAATTTCTACAAAAAGTTTATTTTATAGTTATTCAGAAGGGCCCAACTATTTTAATCGGAAATGATTTCAAATTGCTGTTTGAAATAAGTGAATTAGGTACTGCAAATTTTCGAACCACTGCCAATCCAAGCGAGTGAAGAACACGCACGGCTTTTTGTCCAGTTATCACGGGCGCGTGCACGCCACGCGCGGGGAGGGGAGTGAAATTCCTGCCGACAGTTGTTGTTGCATGTGCTGGTGACCTTTTGCTTTTGTCCAGGTGATTTAATTTAATTGTTTAATTTGTTTTACTTTTTATCATTTGCTTTTCTTTCTTTTTTTTTTACTTTTGTAATACAACTAACTTGAGCGCTCCTCTTTTTATTAGTTGTTATTTCGGTTTGATTTTTTTTTATTTTTATTTTTATTTTTTTTAATTAGTTATTGATTTATTTTTATTATTTTAAATTCTTGTAATTGCATATTTAATTTATGAAATTTTCTACCATGATTTTATTTAATTCCATAAAGGTGCCTAGTTTAATTATGAACTAAACACTTTCATGGGGTTCTAATGTAATGAATTGTTAATGCTCATGTTAATTTGATAGATAATTTGTGTTTACAATTTTTATATAAGATTGCCTTGCATGGTTGTTTTAATTGAATATAGGTGAATAGCTAACATCTATTGTACCAAATCTCTAATGATTGCGAAAGTGGATTTAGAGATTTAGGGTTTGCCATGCTAGCATAGGTATGTCGGCTTCTCCGCATTTCGGATTATAGTTTCGAAAGAACGTTATTTCCCTATGTAGTTAATTGCGGAACTTGTGCTTAAATTGATTGTATCACCCATTCACATAGACATATAGTGTAGTGGATATAATTGATGCCCTTATAACTTCTATCTCTTTTGTGGATGATTATTTGGAATGGTGTGAGTTAATTGAAAGATGGCTCATATTAGTGTCGTGTTCCCGCTAGCATTCTTAACAATTGTAACACATTAATTCTTGATAGTTAATAGAGCTAAAACATTCATGAAATTAGGACCCCAGGCCTCTATCATATTATTTTAAACAATTAGTCGTTACGTCATTAGTTAATTGTTATCTGCAAATACACCTTTTTTAGTTCGTTCATGCTTCTATAATTAACCAACATTGTTGAATAGACATATTTACAAAATAACCGAGTCTTCGTGGGAACGATCCTTATTTCCCTATATTGCTTTTGGACTGCGTACACTTGCGTAGAGGAAATAGCGAACAAGTTTTTGGCGCCGCTGCCGGGGACTCGGTATTATTTTTGTTTATGTGTTTTACTGCAAGAGAAGTTAATTTGTTTGACTTGAACATTTTATCTTATATTTTTGTGAAGTGATTATTTGTGTCCAGATACTTGGATTTTTATGCTAACACGTTCTAAAGCATTAAAAGCCAAACAAGTACTTGAACTAGCAAAGACTCACAAGATGAACGGAGAAGGCGAAGTAGTTGCACCTACAGCAGCAAGGGCTTTAATGGACTACTCGCAACCAAAGATCGATGATATTCAGTCAAGTATCATTCGTCCAGCAATTGCAGCTCCTACATTCGAAATTAAATCCAGCACTATTCAGATGGTGCAGAATCAAGTACAGTACGGAGGAACTGCAACGGAAGATCCTAACTTACACATCAGGAACTTCATAGAAATATGCGACACATTCAGATTCAACAATGTGTCAGATGATGCTGTGAAGTTGAGACTCTTCCCGTTTTCCTTAAGAGACAAGGCTAAGGGTTGGTTACACTCTCTGCCACCGGGATCTATCACCACTTGGGCTGATCTAGCTCAAAAGTTTCTTAGCAAATTCTTCCCCATGGCAAAGACTGCAGCTATAAGGAATGCTATCACGCAATTTTCTCAACAGTCTGGTGAATCCTTATGTGAAGCGTGGGAAAGATACAAGGAGATGCTTCGGCAATGCCCACATCATGGCATGCCAAATTGGATGATCATAAATTGTTTCTATAATGGGCTAGGAATGCAATCAAGGCCAATGGTAGATGCAGCTTCAGGGGGAGCACTATGGGCTAAAAGTTACGAGGAGGCCTACGATCTTATCGAGATGATGGCAGCTAATGAATATCAAAACCCAACTCAGAGAATGCCACAACAGAAGGTAGCAGGAATTCTTAATATCGACAAAGCCACTTCCTTAGCAGCTCAGCTAGAGGCCTTGAAATTGAAAGTAGACTCTTTGACAGCACAAGGATTTCATCAAGTTGCTAGTGTTTGTGAGTTGTGTGCGGGCGCACATGAATCAAACCAATGTGCCATCTCAAACGAGTCAGTTCAATTCGTAAGCAATTTCCAAAGACAGCAACAGCCAGCTCCAAATTCCTACCATCCGAACAACCGAAATCATCCAAATTTCAGTTGGAGCAATAATCAAGGAGGAGCACAACAATCACATCAGCCCTACCAACAATCTAATCATCAGCCATTTGGAGCTAAGCAGTATAATCCATCTGGATTCCAGCAGCAACAGGGGCAACATTTTCAACAACCATATGCTCCTAGACAATTTCAGCCTCCAGGATTTCAACAACAACAATCTTATGGAAATTCTGGACAATCGTCGAATGAAAAGACTGAATTGGAGGAGTTGAGGTTGGGCCAAAAAAGCCAAGCGGCTTCCATTAAAAATCTGGAAACTCAATTGAGTCAACTCGCTAGTTTCATGATGAACCGACCACAAGGAACACTCCCCAGTGACACTGAACTTAATCCTGGGAGAAAGGATAATCACGAGCACATCAAAGCAATTACCCTCAGATCAGGGAGAATCACGGAGGATGCTGAGCTAAAAGATACAGAAAAAATTCTGCCAGACAAAGGAACAGAAAAAGCAGATTTGGGAGACACAAAGGACATGGGCAATATATCAGAATCAAAGGAGGAGAGTAAAGAAAATATGCCAACTCCTAAACAAGCTGTCCTCGAGCAAAAAGAAGTAAAAGAGCAAGTCTACCCACCTCCACCATTTCCTCGACGAGTGCAAAAACAGAAATTAGACAAGCAGTTTGGCAAATTTCTTGAAGTCTTTAAAAAATTACATATCAACATTCCATTTGCTGAAGCTCTCGAACAAATGCCAAGCTATGCCAAATTCATGAAAGGCATTCTCTCGAGGAAATTAAACCTTGAAGACTTAGAGACCGTTGCTTTGACGGAAGAATGTAGTGCGGTATTGCAGCAAAAGTTGCCGCCTAAGCTGAAAGATCCAGGGAGTTTTACAATGCCATGCACCATTGGGAGATTGTCTTTCGACAAATGTTTATGTGATCTGGGAGCGAGTATCAATCTTATGCCATACTCGGTTTTCTTGCAGCTTGGTCTTCCTGAACCAAAACCGACAAGTATGTCCCTTCAGTTGGCTGATCGATCTATCACCTATCCTAGGGGAGTTGTTGAAGATGTGTTGGTGAAAGTAGACAAACTCATCTTTCCTGCTGATTTTGTCATTCTTGATTTCGAAGAGGACAAGAAGATTCCTATCATTCTTGGTAGGCCATTTTTAGCAACAGGACAAACGTTGATTGATGTCCAAAAGGGGGAACTGACGATGAAGGTGCACGATCAAATTGTCACCTTCAATGTTTTCACAGCTATGAAATTTCCAACAGAAGAAGAGCAGTGTCTGAAGATAGACTTGATTGAGTCTACGGTGCAAGAAAAGTTAGGGCACACGCTCATGAATGATACTTTGGAAAAGGCCCTCAGTGGGGAGTATTCATTTGATGAAGATGACATTGATGAACAATTGCAATATCTGGATGCTTTGCCGTGGCAAAGAAAATTTGAAAGACCAGTCGAATCGTTGGGACTGCCAGAATTAAAAGGACCACATCAGCAATTAAAGCCGTCTATCGAAGAAGCTCCAACTCTAGAGCTCAAGCCACTACCGGATCACTTACGGTATGCTTCCCTTGGTGAAAAATCCACTTTACCTGTGATTATTGCCGCTAACCTTTCAGACTCCGAGGAAGACAAGCTCTTGAGAGTTCTTCGTGAATTCAAATCAGCCATTGGTTGGTCTGTTGCGGATCTAAAAGGAATCAGTCCCGCATATTGTCAACATAAAATTCCATTGGAAGAAGGGAGTAAACCAACAGTAGAACACCAAAGGCGGCTAAATCCTATCATGAAAGAAGTGGTAAAGAAAGAAATTCTCAAGTGGCTAGATGCTGGTATCATCTATCCCATTTCAGACAGTTCATGGGTGAGTCCAGTGCAATGTGTGCCTAAGAAAGGAGGCATGACAGTAGTTGCCAATGAAAAGAACGAGCTCATTCCGACTCGTACAGTTACAGGGTGGAGAATTTGCATGGACTACAGAAAGCTGAACAAAGCTACAAGGAAGGATCACTTTCCCCTTCCATTCATTGATCAAATGCTAGACAGGTTGACTGGGCATGAATTCTATTGCTTGCTGGATGGTTATTCAGGATATAATCAGATTGGTATTACTCCAGAAGATCAGGAGAAGACCACTTTCACATGTCCTTTTGGCACTTTTGCGTTCCGACGCGTTCCTTTCGGACTCTGTGGTGCACCTGCTACTTTTCAGAGGTGTATGATGGCAATTTTTTCGGATATGATTGGAATCAATGTGGAAGTGTTCATGGATGATTTCTCAGTCTTCGGGAAATCATTTGATGAATGCCTCAAAAATCTAGGCATGGTGCTGAAACGATGTGTTGAGACTAATCTAGTACTCAACTGGGAAAAATGTCACTTCATGGTAAAGGAAGGCATCATTCTTGGGCACAAGGTATCTGGTAAGGGGCTGGAAGTGGATAAGGCTAAGTTGGAGACGATTGGAAATCTCCCTCCACCAATTTCAGTTAAAGGAATTCGTAGTTTTCTTGGTCATGCGGGTTTTTATCGGCGATTCATCCAAGATTTTTCGAAAATATCTAAACCTTTGTGCAGTCTGTTGGAAAAGAATATTCCTTTTAAATTTGGTGAAGATTGTTTGGAGGCATTCAAGCTTTTAAAGAAGAAATTGACAACTGCGCCCATTATCACTGCACCTGATTGGAGTGAACCTTTTGAATTAATGTGTGATGCAAGTGACTATGCAGTAGGAGCTGTTCTTGGTCAACGGAAGAATAAGGTGTTTCACGTGATTTACTATGCTAGCAGAACTCTCAATGATGCACAGCTGAATTACACTACTACAGAAAAGGAACTCTTAGCTATTGTATATAGCTTCGAGAAATTCAGATCGTATTTGCTCGGAACTAAGGTAGTGGTGTTTACAGATCATGCAGCCATTCGATACCTAATGTCGAAGAAAGATGCTAAGCCACGGTTGATTCGTTGGATTCTGTTGCTTCAAGAATTTGACTTGGAAATCAAGAATAGAAAGGGTACTGAGAACCAGGTGGCTGATCACTTGTCTCGGTTAGAGGAACACGGTAACTCAGCGGATAAAACTCTCATCAACGAATTTTTTCCTGACGAGCAACTTTTTGGGGTGCAAAATGAAGAACCATGGTTTGCAGACATTGTAAACTATCTTGTAAGCAATATCATCCCCTCGGAATTTTCTTATGCTCAAAGAAAGAAGTTTCTTCATGATGTAAAATGGTACCGATGGGATGAACCCTTCTTATTCAGACAGGGAGCTGATCAGGTGATTCGTAGGTGCATTCCGTTTAGTGAGGTTGAAGGTATTTTGCATGACTACCATTCTACCACTTACGGAGGTCATTATGCTGGAGAGAAGACAGCCACTCGAGTACTTCAGGCTGGGTTTTATTGGCCAACACTGTTTAAAGATGCGCATCAGTTTGTGTTGAGATGCGATAGATGTCAAAGAATTGGTAATATCTCTAGGAGGAATGAGATGCCTCTGAATATGCTGTTGGAAGTGGAGATTTTCGATGTGTGGGGGATCGATTTCATGGGTCCTTTTGTTTCTTCATGTAATAATCAGTACATCTTGCTAGCGGTGGACTATGTTTCTAAATGGGTCGAGGTAAAGGCTTTACCGACCAATGACGCTAAAGTGGTGCTGAATTTTCTAAATAAGCAAGTTTTCACACGTTTCGGAACTCCAAGGGTAATTATCAGTGACGAAGGATCACACTTCTGCAACCGCAAGTTCACAGCATTGATGGCAAGGTACAACATAAATCATCGAATTGCTACGGCCTATCACCCTCAAACGAATGGCCAAGCAGAGGTTTCCAACAGAGAGATAAAACGGATCCTAGAGAAGGTCGTGAATCCTTCAAGGAAGGACTGGTCACTAAAACTTGATGAAGCTGTTTGGGCATATAGAACAGCTTACAAAACACCTTTGGGCACGTCACCTTTTCAGCTAGTATATGGCAAGGCTTGTCATCTGCCTGCCGAACTAGAACACAAAGCTTATTGGGCGCTGAAGAAGTTGAACTTTGACTTAACAGCAGCGGGTGAGAAAAGAATGCTTCAGATTAATGAACTGGATGAGTTTCGGCTACAGGCTTATGAAAATCACAAATTATACAAGGAGAAGGTCAAGAGATGGCATGACAGACGTTTGGTGCAAAAGTCTTTTGTACCAGGACAGCTAGTGTTGCTTTTCAACTCTCGTCTCAGACTTTTTCCAGGGAAACTTAAGTCAAGGTGGTCAGGACCATTCACGGTTAAAACGGTGTTTCCACATGGTGCAGTGGAAATTTTTGATAAAACACCGGAAGCGGCTTTCAAAGTAAATGGACAGAGGTTGAAGCCATATTTTGGTGAACAGGTGAATCGCGAGGCGGAAACCGCGGTTCTTAGCACTACCAATTGAAGTGCGCAGGTGGTCAAGTCTAGCTAAAGACGTTAAAGAAAGGCGCTTCGTGGGAGGCAACCCATGTGTTTCGGTGTTTTCAGGTATGTTCTCTACTATCCCTTGTATTTACTTCCATTCAATGCGGACATTGAATATTATAAGTTTGGGGGTGGTTTGGGGGATAAGTAGTATGTAAAAGTGATAGTAGTTTTTGTGAGTCATTGTGTTCATGTAGGATATCATGTTTTGCAATTTAGTAGTAATTCATGCATATTTGTTCGTATTATCGATGTTGTTTCATTTAGGACATTCTGTTATTGTTTGTTTGTTTTACCATGTGAGTCATATTAGTTGCATTTTCATGGCATGCATTCTTCATGATCCCTTAGGACGAGCTGATTCTGATTGATAGGTGGATGTTGATTTGGGTGTGATGATGATGAGAAGAGGGCTGATTTATAGTTCCTATGAAATTGACTTGCATGTTTCAGAAACACAACTTTTACACAGTCTCATTGGGTGCTTTTTGGGCTAGGTTAGGGTCATGCCTGTTGGATGTTTTGAGATTTAATCACTTGTTTATTCTTAGAATTTTCGTTATTCCCTTGATAGCGTAGGAACACTAAAATCTAAGTTTGGGGGAAAACAGGGATTTCATGCTAAGTGGTAATAATTGTCAATAAAGGCTAGGCGTGAAATGGCTAGTAGCCGGCTCATATTTATATGAGTAGTCTAGGGTTGGAAATGAGAAAGGCTCATTCCAGATAAAAAAAGAAAAAAAAAAAGAAAAAAAAAAGAAAAAAAGAAAAAAAAAAAAGAGTCAGAAGTCCAATTAATTATATGCAAAATTAACCAGAGTGAGCTCTTTAATACTCGAGTAATTAAGTCTGAGGGGACTTATTCCTAGTAACCTAAAGCCCTTGTGGTTTGGGATTGCTAACCTAACACTCGCTACATGGGTATTATTGTATAAGCCTTTTGGGGTCTCATTCATTGCACGGTTAAATAAGCATGCGTATTGTATATGTAGTGTCGTAGTATAGTAATAAAGCATGAGTTTATGTCTACCTTGGATAAGGGTGGAGGTGTTCCTAGGTTATGAAGTGTCTACAGTTTATTCTAGTTATAAACCTGTGATTGTCTTGACGGAAAGCATGTATGGTTTTTGACCTAGTTTTGGGAGTATTTCTGATGAGCATTGCACACACGCACGTTTCTGTTCATGTATTTGTTAGTATACGGGGACTTAGTCGAGCTCTGCTTGGAATTGTTGCATTCTTTGGAGATATTTGCTTTTTAGTTGATTTTGGTGAGTTTGAAGGGGATCGTTGCATTTTTCATATTAGTTGCATTCATGCATTGTTAGTTGCATTTGATAAATGGATTTTGTGGGTACATTCGCTATAGGCCCTCACGAGACCTAACTCGTCCACTGGGGCTACCTAGAGGTTTAAAGGGCTTATTGCATATGCCAAATGCAATCGTGATCACCTACGAAAGTGGTACTAGTTAGTTGTATATTATTATATTGTTTATGCTTGAGGACAAGCATCAGTTTAAGTTTGGGGGTGTGATAAGTAGATTTTATATCCACTTATTATGCGCTAAATGGACCTAAATTGGTGGTTTATCCTTAAGTATGTTGTGTTTTTTAATTAGTTTTATGTTGTTTCAAGTCTTTGTAGTGCAGAACTCACAGTTTCAGGTATCCTGGCGATAAAAGGTTAAAAGACGGTGGATTTATGGCTCAGATGGATTGGCTACGAGGAAAAAGAATTATCATAAAGATTTCTGAGTGATATATTCTTAAAGCAGGAATCCCGGTTGGAATTGTTATATTTTTTTATAAGCAAAAGGAGTCCGGTTCCAGAAGACCAGAGACCGCAGCTTAGACAATAAAGATTTATTTATATTATTAAATAATTTTATTAATTTAGAAAATTATATTTATAAATATCTAATAATATTAGATATTTATTTTTATAATTTTTGGATTAAAATAATTATTTATTAATTAAAGATTATAAGCTGTGCGGGTTAAAAAGCATTTTTACGGAGCCGCATATTAAATTCAACTACCGCGTGGAGAAGAGCTGGAAGCGTGTGTAAATTTCTATAGAGTTGTTAGAAATTAGGCAGGACTTTTAATACTTCTGACTTTGTAATACATAACGTGCTAAATTGCACTATAAATAGGTGTGATGTGCTTAGTTTTAAAGAGACCCGGAGAGCTGAAGTTCAGTATTTTACTCTCCCTTTTTTTTCATCATTTTCTGTTGTAATTTGGTCTCATTTTATATATTTTTTAAATTTCTGCATACAGTTTATTTTTATACAATTTAAATTTCTGTAAGGTTATTATATTTTAACACTTTAAATTTCTACAAAAAGTTTATTTTATAGTTATTCAGAAGGGCCCAACTATTTTAATCGGAAATGATTTCAAATTGCTGTTTGAAATAAGTGAATTAGGTACTGCAAATTTTCGAACCACTGCCAATCCAAGCGAGTGAAGAACACGCACGGCTTTTTGTCCAGTTATCACGGGCGCGTGCACGCCACGCGCGGGGAGGGGAGTGAAATTCCTGCCGACAGTTGTTGTTGCATGTGCTGGTGACCTTTTGCTTTTGTCCAGGTGATTTAATTTAATTGTTTAATTTGTTTTACTTTTTATCATTTGCTTTTCTTTCTTTTTTTTTACTTTTGTAATACAACTAACTTGAGCGCTCCTCTTTTTATTAGTTGTTATTTCGGTTTGATTTTTTTTATTTTTATTTTTATTTTTTTTAATTAGTTATTGATTTATTTTTATTATTTTAAATTCTTGTAATTGCATATTTAATTTATGAAATTTTCTACCATGATTTTATTTAATTCCATAAAGGTGCCTAGTTTAATTATGAACTAAACACTTTCATGGGGTTCTAATGTAATGAATTGTTAATGCTCATGTTAATTTGATAGATAATTTGTGTTTACAATTTTTATATAAGATTGCCTTGCATGGTTGTTTTAATTGAATATAGGTGAATAGCTAACATCTATTGTACCAAATCTCTAATGATTGCGAAAGTGGATTTAGAGATTTAGGGTTTGCCATGCTAGCATAGGTATGTCGGCTTCTCCGCATTTCGGATTATAGTTTCGAAAGAACGTTATTTCCCTATGTAGTTAATTGCGGAACTTGTGCTTAAATTGATTGTATCACCCATTCACATAGACATATAGTGTAGTGGATATAATTGATGCCCTTATAACTTCTATCTCTTTTGTGGATGATTATTTGGAATGGTGTGAGTTAATTGAAAGATGGCTCATATTAGTGTCGTGTTCCCGCTAGCATTCTTAACAATTGTAACACATTAATTCTTGATAGTTAATAGAGCTAAAACATTCATGAAATTAGGACCCCAGGCCTCTATCATATTATTTTAAACAATTAGTCGTTACGTCATTAGTTAATTGTTATCTGCAAATACACCTTTTTTAGTTCGTTCATGCTTCTATAATTAACCAACATTGTTGAATAGACATATTTACAAAATAACCGAGTCTTCGTGGGAACGATCCTTATTTCCCTATATTGCTTTTGGACTGCGTACACTTGCGTAGAGGAAATAGCGAACAGGGCACACAAATCATCTTTATGATGGGCAAATTTAAGGGTTGGGGTGTAAAATCGTCAAATTTCAAAGGAAACGAGGTAATATTTTGTACCTTAAGAATTGATATGTAATTTTCGCAAAAATTCGAGTAGCAAAATCGTATTAATCTCCTAAAGTTATGTTTGTTTTGTGATGGTCGTTTACAAAAATTAAAACACTCACAACTCAGAACCTTCAGCCTAATGAAGAGAAGTACACTAGCTAAGGCTAGGAATGACAGGTTTTGTCTAGGGATGGGCGTCGGGAGATTTTGGGGGAGTGCGATCCCCGCCCCCTTTCCCGAATTCGTACCCGTTCTCCGAACCAGCAATGATCCCCGAACGGGAAATATTTTGTTCCCCAATCCCCGCGCCCGAACGGGGAACGGGGATCCCCGTGAAGAATCGGGGATTTTTATTTTTATTAAAAGAATCAATTTTATATATTATTAACAAATTTCAAAAAAATAATTTGCTAAATTATGATATATAATATATATATTTTAAATTCAATAACCTATTCTAAAAAATATTTTGAATTAATATTTATTTATACCAAAAAATATAATTTAATAATTATAATTAAATTAAAAATTTACTACTACAATTTTAAATCTATGAAATGAATTAAAAATTTTAAGCACTAAAAATATATATTAACATATTCACTTATAATAATTTAATTATATACATATATAAATATATATATTTTTAAAAATAAAATCGGGGATCGGGGTTCGGGGCGGGGATCCCCTAATCCCCGACCCCGCCCCGATCCTCGAATTTTTTAAAAAATATTCCCCGCTCCCCGCCTCGAACTCGAACAATTCCCTGAATCCTCGACCAGAACGGGGCGGGGATCAGATCGGGGTCGAGCGGGGCGGGTGAAATGCCCATCCCTAGTTCTGTCTGCTGAATACCGATGTATTGCTTACCATCTTTTTTTCAATGTGATTTCCAGCCTTTGTGACACTTAACTCTGTATTTTGATTCTTTAGAAATGTTCATTGCATAATTTGTTGGATCATACTGCTGCAAGATGATGATGATGTTGGGTTTTGGAGCAAAAACGCAGCGGATATAAAGCGTAAAACATAAAAAAATCGAAACCCAACCCTAGGATCCATGTATAAGACATGACTGATTATGAAGATTTGAAATCATACTTATTAAGAAGCTTTACTATTCTGAAAGATGGAGGTCCTCAGATGTAATCACCACGCAGCCCTCGTATCAAGATCCGCATCTCTAAAGTTGTCCACACGAACGTCCGATCGTCCAAAGATCAAGGGAGTCGGTACTAGCCGAATAAAATCGCCTCTCTCTCTCTCTAGCCTCTCCAACGATTAGAGCAGCTAGGGTATGTGCTAAAACGAAATTGTATCAAAAAAACACACCCTAAACAATACATCATTATGTATTTATAGGGAGAGAGTTGGGCTTTAAAACCCTAAACCGTTTTGGGCTTCAATAAACCAATCTGATTTAGGTTTCATTATTAAATTCGAATTTCCTTTTAAATAATTAACTAAGGCCAGCTTAATTAAATAAATAACAATTTCGAATTTAATGATTTAATTTAAATTCGTAATTTAAATTAAGACTCCTTTTAAACGTTCTGATTGTGTAACCCTTTAGGTTATTATTACGTTGGCAATAATTTTAATATCCAATAATAAAATTATAAACAATGAGCGGCATATAGGAATACATCATTGCTATCCAAGTAATAATAATAATTGGTGATCCAATTAAACCTTTCGTGATTAATGTTTCCGTGTAATATAATTCCTTTAACGAAATATTATAGATTAAACTCGAGGCATGTATTCAGTCATCCTCTTCAATATTTAATCCGGGTTTCCTTGATCAATGAGTAGACTATTAAAACAAATCAATATTTGAGCATGACCATGCATTTTCATAGTCTCACTCAATCAAGAGGCCAATAATATCTCTCCTAATAATAGGAGGGTTAAATCCTATATCTATCATTCATATTTCTCATACGTCTCATCATATACCCGATGTCCACTTTTATCATTACCCGGTCAAAGGTAACTTTTAATGTAGTCAAAATATATTAATCCTCGTATAGAAATATAATGATCTCAAGTCTAAGGATCATTACACCATTATCACTGTGAGTCTTTCTAATGTAGAATCTCACTGTGGGTTTATCCAGTGCCATGTAGAATATTACATGCACCTATGTTCTTGACTTTAGTATCATTATACCTATGACCAATGAGATGTGATCATCAGTCAACAAACATACTAATCTTTATGCATTATAATTGTCTCATACTATTAATGCTCGATTAAGGATATTTAGGAATATTAACACTATTCATATAATCTCATTTTTTAAGTCACATACTTAAAGATATAGAATACGTGTTACATATTCCAAGGACATTTATTATTCTAATATTTATTTCGAAGTAAATAAAAATATAATAAATCATCATTGAATAATCGATGAAACATAATTATTAAGTAACAAAATAGTTTTTCTAGAAACACAATTACATTGTCTCTAGGGCACTAACACTATCAGATGAGGATATAAATCACATTATCATGGTAGCTGTTTGATTCCTGCTCATAAACGAATATTTTTTGTTCTTACCTATCTCTCAATAGTTGCCTAAATAAAACTCAGTTAATAACTAAAAATTGATGGCATAGAATCCATTAATGGTACAAAAGCATACAAATAGGGTCTATTACCAATGGAAATGTGGCCTTGTTATGATCTAATCGCGAAATGTTACATCCACTTGATAACATTTACAATCTAAAACTGAAAAGGCCCGAACAGTACGCACGCTAGATTCTTGTTGATGCAAGGAATCTTCTGAATATGTTGGCTGCTTGAGAGATAGATTACTAAGAAAATCTCTGATCATGGGCTTAAACTTTTCTACTCCCTTTATAATTAAAAAGAACAAAACCCTATATGTAAGCACCATCAGCAGTAGAATTGTCATATCCACCCATTTAGAATAACCGTTTTCCACTTGCCAAATATCTCGCAAGATTTCGTCACCTGTAATCGTAGGAGGTCCTCCAATCTTTTCATTAGGAAATGTTAGGCCTGTGTATTCATTCTTGTAAAACCCTTGGAATGCATACTTGTGGAAGGAAATGTAGTACATGGGGTATTTCCAAAATGGCTTTGGCATGTGACATAGGTACTTTATTTCGCAATGTTGGCCACACTTACGGCTCAATTCAGGTAATACTGATTTCGTCTTTTGGGGTGCCACAATCAATAGAATTATGATCTCATTAGTAGAACTTCAAAATAACGATGCCTTACTAAATAGTTGGTATAATTTACAGGCTAGAGGTTCGATGCTCATGTTCATTGCAGCCTTTCTGACTTTTATGGCCATTGGTGGTTTCCCTTCCTTTGTAGAAGATATGAAGGTTAACATAATGCCTTGAATTCCAGCACCTGATATGATTCCCATAAGAAAATCTGGTACAACGCTAGCCACCACCATCATTAGGCTCTCGACCAACATCATGCAAACGAAGAGTAATAAAGCATAGTACACAAAATGACCAAATTCCTTTTGTAGGCCAACGAGATAATAAGATATCACTCCTGGTAGAAGGCCGATCAGCAACAAGAAAGGAAGTGATGAAAATGTGTTCGCCACAACAAATGCAGCAACACCATAGTGTCCATTCAATCTTTCTCTCATAAAAATCTAACACATAAATTACATCACGAGCATTTTAGTTTCAGAGTTTCTATAACGAATGATATGAAATATAGCTCAAAGAGGAGATATATATTAAGTTAAGTTAACCTTCATATCTTCTACAAAGGAAGGGAAACCACCAATGGCCATAAAAGTCTGAAAGGCTGCAATGAACATGAGCATCCATCCTCTAGCCTGTAAATTATACCAACTATTTAGTAAGGCGCCGTTATTATGAAGTTCTACTAATGAGATCATAATTCTATTGATTGTGGCACCCCAAAAGATGAAATCAGTATTACCTGAATTGAACCGTAAGTGTGGCCAACATCGCGAAATAAATTACCTATGCAGATGGCGAGTGTAATATAGACTATTAAGCGAAGCCAGTAATACCCTAGATCCCTGTGCATGTTGAGGAAGGATCTTTTAGTAAGAACAAGGCATTGTGTAACAAAGCTTGCTTGGCTTCCCTTGCTCTCCACAGTTCCTACATTCTGCAGCAAGAAAAAGGGACATAGTGACATGTTAATAAAGTGAAATATATGGTACCCATAAGTTGTAATCATCAAACGCTTGTTTTAACAGAATACATAATATTATTGAAATGCTTGTGTACCAATTGACATATCTCAGAAACTCGATTCTGAACTTGATGGCTCTGATCTGATGATTGAAATGCCTTGACAAGAATATTAATAGCTTCCGCAGCAGTTTGGCCTCCATTAGCTGTTTGCTCATCTTCCTAATTAAGATTTGTCCCATATGGATAGTTTCTTAATAACTGATTACACTGATATAATAAGGAACTATTTCTTAAAAGCTGGATATAGAAAACTAAATAGTGAAAATTGTTACTTACATTTTCAAAATCTTTACTGATAGTTCGGAGGAAGTGATCAGAGGGGTTCCTCATCACTGGGCATGGGAAACCATTTGATGTGAAAAACTGCATAAATAATAGATTTTTGATCAGGAACGGTAGTTTCATAAGTCATAATGCTCGAAGCTTTGTTAATTTAGCATGCTTATACCTCATTTGCTCCTCCAGTGGGACCAAAGTATACTTGTCTACCCGAAGACAGAAGACAGAGATCATGAAAAAGCTCAAAGACTTCGGCATTTGGCTGATGAATGGAGGCTATAATGGTTCTTTTGTCTTGTCGAGCGAGAGTTATGATACGGTTCATGACATGATAAGATGCTGCACTATCCAATCCACTGGTAGGCTCATCTAGAAATAGAAGACTAGGGCGTGTTAGGATTTCAATACAGATGCTAACTCTTCTCTTTTGACCACCACTAAGACCCTTTACAGTCCAGCCTCCGATTCTTGTGTTAATGGCATTCTGTAAGCCCATATCAATGATTATTGTCTCGGCTCTTTCTCTCTTTTCAGCTAATGGCATAGAATCAGGGAGTTGAAGTTGAGCAGAGAAGTAGACTGCTTCTCGTACAGTCAGTGTAGTCATCAGTGAATCATCTTGAGTTACATATGCCTGCATCATTCAAAATATCATTCTACTGTTATAATTGAATTAAACTTAACCTCATCTAGTCATGTTCTCATTCGACTCATTACCAAAATCAAATAGTGAAATAATTTGTGAACCTAAACAATGATCAGATGGAATGTGATTTCCATCAAATTAATTAACTTACTGAAGTCCCGAAGGCCAGCGTTTGTTTGCGTCCATTGATTAGGATATCTCCACTTTGCTTTGTGTTTGAGCCTAGCCTCCCTGAAATGTTTGATCACTGAGCAAAGTTGTTGCTGCGTAAACTACTCGAAATCCTAAGTATAAAAAGGCAACCATCTTCAAACCTTATTATGATTTCGGAACCTATTGCTTATTTGCTTCTTTATCTTTTACCGGTGTTTGCTTATTTACTCTTAACATACTCTATAGTTATGTGGTCATCTGTTGTCTGCATTTATTAATCTCTTATCTTTCATGCATATCTCTTTAATATATCATTAGTTATATAGTTACACAAAACAAAGTCATGAAGTTATATTTAAACATTGATACAGAAAGTTGTTATAACCAAAATTCAACTTGGGTATTTTCAAGATGGATTTGGGTCAATAACGGGTTCAATTTGGAAAATTTTAGGTTAAATTAGGGTTCTTGACAAGATGAAGAAAAGTTAGGCCGCGCCCTCACCTTCCTACCAAGAGGGCGCGTCCTGAATAGTGGAGAGTCATTTTCCAAGAGTTATTTCCTTATGAGGAGTTATTCACTACAGCTGGTTTTCCATGAATTAAAGAATTCCCTCATGTCGTATCTCAGGAGGGGGATGTCCGTCGTAGAAGGCCTCCAGGGGTATGCCTGGATATTAGGACCCCTCTTAGACACATAGGGCGCGCCCTAAGGTGGAAAGATGGGGACGTTTTGGTGTGTGCTTTGGAGCTCTGTTCCTGTATTCAATGGGCGCACTCTCATTGGGGAATTTCGGAGTAATCCTGCACTTTGCACCCAAAAGCTCTAGATCACTTGTCCTGCTATCTGGTGGGTGCTTCTCATTCGGGGGACAAGGATGCGTTCTGCACTTGGGGTAAACCACGACTATATCTGTATCCTTGAAATCAAGAAAGAGCTGGTAGCGGAAAGGACTAGTCCTCGATGGGGGAAGTTTCCTTATCTGTGCAGTCTTGAGATCTTGGATGAGCCTTGGGCCTTTGTGGTTAGGCCTCATAGTAGAACATTCCGAAAGCTGGACCGTCAATCCAAGCCTATTTGGGTTTCTTGCTCTCCAAGAACTACGTATGGCTTGATCCCCTATAAATACTAGGGTACGTAGGGCGATTGGGGGGTTGGGAAGTCGAGAGCTCTGAAGCAGCCGCCACTAACCCTATCAATCTCATCCACCAATTACAATCAAGAACCATAAACCACCACTTTTTCCAGCAAAGAACCACCGTTACAATCAAGAACCATAAACCACCACTTTGTTTTAACTGATATAACAATCAGTTAACACTAATATGACATTCGGTATAACTATCGAATGAATGTAATATGACTGTCTCTTTAAATATAACTTTCGGTATGACTATCCAGTCCAATATAACTTTCGGTATAACTATCCAGTCCAATATAACTATCGGTATAACTATCCAGCCTGTCCTCTTGAATGAAATATGACTATCCAGTTTGAACTGAATATGACTGTCAGCTTTTGAACTGAATATGACTGTCAGCTTTTGAACTGAATATGACTGTCAGCTTTTGAACTGAATATGACTATCGGTATAACTATCATTTGATAGTTATATTATCATATTTTTCAGATTATAATTAATCAAATGATTTATAAAAATCATTTAAATAACTATTTCTTTTTCATATTAATTCTGATTTAATTAATTAATTGATTAATTTAAAGAATAAATTAATTCTGATTGAATTAATTTATAAAATAAATTAGCCAACTAATTTAATTTAATTAAAAGACAATTAATATGAAGTCTTTTTATAATTATATTAATTCCAACTTAATTAATCTTTTAATTAATTTATTGAATAAATTAATTCCAATAGAATTAATTTATCAAATAAATAAATCAAGTGACTTAATTAATTAAGAGAAAATTAATATACCTCCTTGACAGCATAATTATATTAATTCTAACTTAATTAATCTTTTAAATAATTTACTGAATAAATTAATTCGGATAGAATTAATTTATCAAATAAATAATTCAAATGACTTAATTAATTAAGATAAAATTAATATACCTCCTTGATAGCATAACCCTTGTGATCTTCCATGATTTGATATCTAATCCTCCACAAAGATTATTCCTTAGCCAGTCTTGATTGCAAAACCATTGTGGTTAATTAATTTAGTACCTCTGTTGCTTGCACAATGATTTCTTCCCATACCAGTCATGATAGCTTGAACCACTGAAGTTAATGATAAACAACCACTGTTTAATGTTGACACTCGATGTACTGTCTGGTTCATGAGTGACTAATCGCAATGATTGTTCTTTATATATTGACTTTAAAATCTGGTTCCTTTTCTTTTCTTTTTCTTCTCTCTCCTTTAATTCTTCTGTACTGTCTCTGTCACTGTTGAAATCTCTGTCACTTTAAATGAATCTACTTCTCTAACGAATACTTCACTGAGGCTTGATCAGATGTCTGAACTTCTTTCAATGTAGTAATTCTTCAAGTCTGTAGATTGACCTTGATCTTTTTCTTCTGACAGATAATACAATCTGAGATTCCTTGTGACAGTCTATATACTATTTACTATTACAATCTTGTTTAAGTTGAGTTGTATCCTCGAAATACAAATAGGCTACATCATATGCCTTTCAGTTTAGTAACTTGGTGGGCAAGTTATCCACTTTAGATGGGCTTCTAGATCCTTCCATAAACAAGGCTGACTTTCATTGGACTTGGGTGTCTTGGGGGCTACTCCTTAAAGGAATTGGTTCCCTTTTGGACTCAATAACGGAGTCTTTTTATTGGCTGATTTATTAATTACGAATTTACAACATTAATTAGGGTTTTGGGCCTCATTTATGGGCTTCGTATTTGGACCAAGCTAGGTCTAATTAACGAAACATTAATTATGTCTTTAGGCTTACTTTCAGCCCATATCATTTGCCCCATGATCAGGTTTTCGTAGAAGTTATAATTGTCTTTTTCGAGACTCCGGGTCGTTTTTATCCCTTTCCTGGGATTTCTTAATTTTCCTACCCTAATAAGGGGATTTTGGTTTACACTAGTGTTTCACATATATCGCCTTATTGTAAAGTGTGGAGCGACCTACACATTTACGACAATTTGCCTTATTCGAGGCATTAACTTGTGCTTGCTTTTAGCAATTTTGGCATTTTCATAGAGCTTTTATGCATTATTAGCATAAATTACTGCTCAATTTGTCATGAAATATTTCTATAATTTTCCTCATATTTTTCTTTCCTAATATTTGAGGAATTTTTGTATACTCACATGTATTTTTCTCAATTATTCCTAATAATTTAGGAATTTTTATGTACCCACAGATATTTTTCTTAATTTTTCTTAATAATTTAGGAATTTTTGTATACTCACATGTATTTTTCTCAATTATTCCTAATAATTTAGGAATTTTTATGTACCCACAGATATTTTTTTAATTTTTCATAATAATTTAGGAATTTTTATTTACCAACAGGTATTTTTCGGATCATTCTTGACAATTTAAATATGTCATTCACGAATTATCTGATCTTATACGAGACTTAAAATAATTTATGGGATCTCAATCCAACGAAATTTATAATTTGTTGGTGTCATCGGACAATTTCTTGAAAATAATTCGAATATTTTAATCAAAAATATCTATTTTGTGCACACGTGCATTTTAGAGGGACTATTTCGTAATTTTCCAGGAATTTTTTGTCAACTTACAAAGTTCAGGGACAAATCTGTCAATTTTTAAACTAGAGGGATCAATATGTGAACCTTGCAAAGGATGCTAAACGGCACTTTTGCTAGCCAACCTCATTTGAGGTCGTACTTGTGTTTCATTTGGGGAGCAGGTCGTGTGTTTTTACGAGCTCAATTACGATCTCATTTAATATCGTCCAAGGCTTCATTTTGGCTGTGCTCGTGGCCTTTTCCGAGGTCATCTCCGACCTCATTTGAGGTCGTGAATTTTTTTTTTGTAAATAATATTATTGAATAATATTATTTATTTTATTCAAAATTTGAATAACTTTTATACCCAAATCAGGGGTGTCCTACCCGGATAAAATTTCGCTTGAGTAAAGTCCGATCGGATTTTATTATTAAATAATAATAGTTTTTTACAAATTATTATTAAATAATAATATTTTCTTGTAATTTTGTGTGGGAATCCTAGCCCTGATAGACTTCAATTGAGATCTAACTAGGTCCTCAAATTGTCCAAGTCTGGGGTCTTCAAGACCTCAACTCTAAGGCCTGGTTTGAGGCCACCACATTGCTTTCATTTATTACAGGTCTTGAGGTTCTAGGCCCTCAATTACGACCTGGATTGAGGTCTTGAAGTTCTTAGACCTCAATCCAAGGGCTGGATTGAGGTCTTGAAACGCTTAGACCTCAGTCCACGACCTGGATTGAGGTCGCGTAAGGCCTTCAATTTATGCTGGTCGTGAGGCTTACGATCTCAAACCACGACCTGGATTGAGGTCGTGTAAGGACCCAAAATATCAATGGTCATGAGGTCTACGATCTCAAAGCACGACCTAGATTGAGGTCTTGGAATGACTCAATTTTACCTAGGTCTTGAGGTTCTACGACCTCAATTACGACTTGGATTGAGCTCGCCACAAGGCTTCATTTTTGGCTGACCGTGGGACTTACGAGCTCCATCCACGACCTGGATTGAAGTCATATAAAGGCCCCATTTTTGACTGGTCGTGAGGTCTACTACCTCGTTCTACGACCTAGATTGAGGTCGTATTTTGCCTCAATTTTACATTGGTCGCGGGGTGTGTGACCTCATTTTATGACCTCGATTGAAGTCTTTTTAAAGCCTCGTTTGTCCTAGGTCATGGGTCATCATAACCTCACCTTTGAGACCTAGAGGTGATCAATCATGACTTGAAATTCCAACCCCTGAAGACATGGATTGAGGTCACATTTTTGTCCTTTAACTTGATTATTAGGACCTCTATTCCATGAGTATTGAAAAATCCATATCTTTTTGCTCGTTGCTCCGATTTGAGCTTACAATATATCGAATCGAAGCTTGTTTAGAGCTCTAACTCCTTATTTCTTGCATTTTTTGAGCCTTCAAATGGATGGTACGTGGCTTTTTCGAGCCTTTGGTTGGACAAAACATGGCCTCTACAAGCCTTCATTTGGACAGAGTGGGGCCTTCACGAGCCTTCAGTCGGATGGAACGTGGCCTCTTCGAGCCTTTAGTTCCTTACAGCTAGCTTCCCTGCCTCCGTGGCAACGTTTGGCAACCAGCCATTCTCAAGGTGTGCTTTGACAGGATTTACCCAGCATCCTTCTATCCCGATAGGAGCAACAAGCTTAGAATCAATTGTAGGGGTTCTCAAAACATAGAAATAGACGCTCCCAGAATGGGTCTCGACCTCTGAAGAAGTATACTGAGATAAGGCATCGACCTTTTTATTCTCCTCTCTTGGGATATACTCAACGTAGCACTCGCCGAACTGGGCTATCGCATCTTTCACAATCCTCAAGTATTTGGCCATATTCTTTTCTCTAGCCTCAAACTCTCCATCGACCTGTGAGACTACCAGCTTTGAGTCTCCACAGACTTTCAGGTTCTTCACCCTCAGGGCTCTTGTCAATCCAAGGCCGTCTATCAGAGCTTCATACTCTGTCTCGTTGTAGGTTGTTTGGAAGTCCAACTTCAAGGCATACTTAACTGCGAACCCATCGGGGCTTTGCAGAATTAAGCCTATAACACTGGTTTTTGTTTTTGATGCCCCATCAAAATAGAGCATCCAATACTCCTTCTTCTCTTCCAGGGGCTTCTCACCTTGCTGACCTTCCTGGTCTATTACCTCCTGCCCCCCGACTTCTTGGTTGTCAATGGTATATTCAACCACGAAGTCAGCTAGAGCCTGGGCTTTGATGGACGTCCTAGGCTTGTATTTAACATCGAATTCTCCTAGTTCGATTTCTCACTTGATGAGACTTCAATTACATTGAACGCGGCCTATTCGAGCCTTCAATTGCATGGAATATGGCCTATTCGAGCCTTCAATTCCATTGAACGTGGCCTATTCGAGCCTTCAATTGTATGGAACATGGCCTATTCGAGCCTTTAATTCTTTAGAGCTAGAAGCTTGTGGTTTCATCAAAACTTATTTCTACTTAGTCTGATCAGGTGGAGTGTCCTAACTGGATGCTCAGATATGATAAACCTTGAGGTTTGGGGTGTGCCAAGTCTAGGCACCATATTTCTTTCAAACAATTCCAGCTTGTAAGAGCCTCGTTTTTGAATTGTCATCCATTTCTGGCTACAAGGATTGGTGGAAGTCCATATCTACGTATCACACTTTTCCACAGGAATTGTATCATTTACTTGGTGGTTATCCAGGCTTGGATTCTGGCCTCAGGCTTGTATCATTTACTTCATGAAGGTATTAATTGCAACTATCAGGAACTTCCTCTGGGCATTTGCCATTGGGAATGGTGGAACTGATGGTTTTCAACATTTCAGGGGATTGATCAACAGTTGCGTGTTTTTGGATATCGATCGCACATAACTTCTAGCATCAGCCATCATGCCTGGCTAGTAGAATCCAAATCGGGTCATCTTTTGGGCAAGGGTCCTGCCCCCATATTTCTAGATGAGTTTCTTTCAAGGCTAAATTCACGTTTTGAGGCCTCAGTGTTCTTATTACAACTTTCGTGCCTCCAAGGCATTGTTGGGTAACCAACAAGTTTCCTAGAGAGGCTCTGTAGGATCTATCCAACGGCTTGTCATACCTATAGGTGTTATCATTTTTTCTATCAACGCTTCGGGTCTCCAAGACTTGGAAGTAAGAACTTTCAACATAATTCTCTATCTCTGAGGAGGCAAACATAGATAGGACATTAGCCTTTACATTTTCCTCCCTTGTAACACTCATTAAATTGAGTCAAGTTTCAAGTATTTTGTCACGGTTCCAGCCCTGGCCTCGAACTCACCATTCACTTTTGGTACTACTGATCTTGAGTCTCCACAGACTTTAAGGTTTTGACCCTCGGGGCTCCGGCCAAACCAAGTATGGCTATCACGGCTTTGCGTTCAGCCTCATTGTTTATCGTTGGGGAATCATGAACCCATCGGGATATGTTCTCACTTAATTTTGTTTTTGATTCTCCATCAAAATTGATCCAATACTCATTGAGTACCGCTTCTGGATTCTCCTTCTCTAATCCTTTGCCCTCCTGGGTTACTACCTCCTGCCCCCCGACTTCTTGGTTGTCAATGGTGTATTCAACCACGAAGTCAGCGAGTGCTTGGGGATTTATTATGGTTAATCTATCTCATACAAGACCTTTCTCACGTAACAGATAGGTTTCCGAACCTTGTCTTCTTCTTTCACGAGGACGACACTCAAAGCCGTGTCAAATACAGCCAAGTATAGATAAAGTAACTTTCCGTAATTTGGTTATGTCAACATGTGGAGGTTCCGTGTCAAGGATTGCTATACTTTTATCGGGGTTGGCCTCAATTTCCTTGTTTGGAGACCATCAAACACAAAAATTTTCCTGATCCTATGCTGAAGGTGCATTAAGTCAGATTCAATATCATCTTCTGGTGTCTTAACACCTCAAATGCCTCATAAGAATATTCGATGCGATGTGCCTTATCGAGACTCTTGATTAACACGTCCTTTACATGGGCTTCTATAGTCTTCCCAACAAGATGCTCAAAAATATTATTCATTTATCTTCGATATGTCCCCTCTTTGGGACGTCACCTTTATGCACTTTGATTTGGTTTAACCACTGAATCCTAACATTTCATGATTAGTTGTTGCATTGGTCAATGTATCATTCCTTGGTAGGGGAAAGTAGTCATTGAGACATGCATATTTCATATCAATGAAGTGAATACACATCCTTCATTCTCCATTTGCCTTCCTGCCTCTTGGAATCAAATTTTCTTCTCTTCCGTTTTATCGTCTCCCTATTCGGGTGGTCGTCTAGTTTACGTAATTAATTGGGGATCGACCCCTGGCATATCAGCTACTGTCCAACCAAAAATACAACAATGTTCTCTTGTAGGAACGCATCCAATTTTCCCTTCAAGGGTTCATTCAGCAATGCCTTACGTGGGTAACTTTTCAGGTTCTTTGGGAACTTGGGGAGTAGGGACTAAGTCCTCGGCAGGGTTTCCGATTTGTTTCTCATCTACTCGGACATCCATGTCTTCAATCGGGAGGACCTGCCCCCCGACTTCATCAGGCCTCAAGGCGGTCAGATAGCAATTCTTTGTTATTGTTTGATCTTTGTTTTCTTCATCTTTATTCCTTGTAGGAAATTTGATCTTTAGGTCTTAGCTTGAGGCAACCGCCTTAAGCCTGTCCTCCTAAGGATAATATTGTAAATGGTATTTGCTTTAACCATCAAAAGGTTCAACATCTGAGTGGCCTACTTAGGCTCCCATCCTATTATCATGGACAATCGAATATTTTCTTCAACTCTTGACTCAACTCTATTGAACCCATAAACGAGCATGTTGGAGGGGGTCAATTGAGAATCGTTGTATCCCATTTTCGAGAATGCATCATGAAACGAGATATCCACTGATGTTCCATTGTCTATCAAGACTCCTTTCACTTTCGAGTTGCCTATCACAGGTGTTATGACCAACGGGCCATCATGGAGGCACTTCACCCCTTCCAAGTCCGAATCATCAAAGGTAAATGCCATTTCGGTTTTTGCTCGTTATAGAGCTTCTCCTATAATGTGCATAGCTTTTCGAGCGTAAGCTTTATGAGAGCTCCTTGCATTCCCGACCGTTGTCGGGTCTTCAGAAATCATGTTTATTATCAGCCCCTCGAGGCTATGGATTGCGATCTTGATCATCATCCTTCCTTTCATAATCTCTACTTCATAATCCTGCCTTAGGTTACCCTATATATTGGCCATCCTTGGTGAACTTATACAACCTTGTTCTTCGAATCAGAAACTTGATCTTGTGTTTCAGCTGTCTACAATCGTGAAATTTATTTCCCACATCCTTATGGAACTGACAACATTTGTTCTTGTTTCTCTTTTCGGGATCAGCGCTTAATGGTTTCGACCATCAGAGATCCTTATCTTTTGCAATGCCCATCAGGATTTGGGTCTTGAGAGTATACAAACGTGCATAGCCGGTGAACCTCTGTCCTTGATTGTTCTTCTTCCAGGGAAAGTCAGAGTTTTTACTTGTTCAAGGATACCTATCCTTAACATTCTACTCTTGACCCCTTTCGCTTCTTGTTAATACCTCCATTGCCTCCAGCAGAAGTTGAGGTTTCCTTTCAAATTTTCTCTTCATTGATGGTTACTCTATTATCCCAGTCGGGACCTTCAAGATTTCCTTGGTGATTCGGTTCAAGTAATCCCTCAAGGATTCATTCTTTCCTTGTTCCACGTTCATGGGGATGCAAAACTTTTCTTATGAAGTTTCTATCAATGATAGGGGCGATAATTGGCCTACTTAGTCCTTTAAAGGAGTCAATTGAGTTCGGGGATAACCGATTATACCATCGTTATGTCATGCCCCCCATGGTTTGAGGTAACGCCCTACACTTGATTGTGTTAATCATAGGTTGACGTTAGTAGTGCATTGGAGGATGTCCTCACATGATTAGTGGGATCTCCTGCCCCATCACACACCTCGATAATGGGCGTCTTAAATTTCCTTGAGGTATAAGCATTCATTATCTCGTTGGTGAAGAACGGGATTGGATCATCATGATCTCCTAGAGGCACAGAATCATCGGGATCATCCCTTTTTGTATCAACCCTTCTCCTCATAGGGGTATTACTCAAATTAATAACAAGGGGGATCCTTGCCCTTGGAGGCTGCCTAGCCTATTGTATTTCCAGATCTTTCTTCAATTTTCGGATATGCACTTCATGAGTTTGTATCCTCCTGCCTAAAGTCTTAGGGCTAAGAAGGCCCTGACCCTCCTTCGAGCTCCATGCTTGGTTTTTTTTGGGATAGTCATCTTCATCAGTGGATGATAAATCGTCAACAGTATAGGGTCTGAAAAAATCATGACTCGGCTCATTGGCGTTCTAGGCCTTGAATGCATTGAGACATGTATGTCTCGTGTTGCTGACCACTTCCACCATCGGTGAACGACATCCCATTGGTGGCAACCTAGGTTTATTGTGTAATATCAGATATGGACGTCTATAGTCCCAACGGTGCGCTAGAGGGGCGACACCACCATTCGGAGGGGATTCGTCCCTGAATTCATTGATCCCACAGTCGGCTACTGTGGATTAGTAATTTGAGCCCCCAAATCCTTTCTTCTATGGCCTGAAGAGCCGTTTCTTGAGTCTCTCAGGGTTGAGAACGTCCTGCTCCTACAGCGGGCTCCTTGCCTTGACGTCTTTTGCTAGAACGGACGTCCTCTTCCTTATCTTCTTCAGACGAGGAGTCGTCTTTGGCATATGTCCCGGAGAAACTTTGGTGTTCTCCAACAAGGGGACCAAGCCTTCAATGTATTGAGGCACATACTTCTTATGAGTAGATCGATGGTTTCATACCCATAAACGGGGTTTTGAGTTACTGGGATTAGCATGACGGTGGTGGCAATCTGTGCTCCTTGTGTTTCATTAGCCAGAGGTGAGACCACATCTGCAATTGGGGACTCGCTCTTTGAGTTCGTGGATTTTGGGTCACCCCTTGAGGGATCACCCCTTGGAGACGTGTCTCTAGGGGAGTCGTTCCCTGATGAAAGTCAATGGGAATGGATTATTACTTCAATTGCTCTTTCATCGTCTTTATTTTACGATCGAGACTTCTTCCTCCTGCTACCTGTGGAGGTTTCAGGCCTTAAATCGAGGGCGAATCATCCTCTCGCTTGGGTGGAAGCCCATAACTTGGGTTCTAAGATGTTAGTGGTGGAAGTACCATGGTAGAGATTTGTAATCATGCTTGCCTAGTATGGGCATAATCATGCCTAGGATTGGGGATCCGCACCTGGAGAGTTTAAACTCGTTCACTAGGACAGTAAAGTAGACATCTTCCGAGGGGAGAGACAACCATCTGAAGGGGATTCATCCCTTGGTTGAAGGGGTTCGTAACTAGGAGTAACGACCTTGAGTTTGAGTTTCAGACCTCGGGGGATCCGTCCCTTGAGGCTTAGTAATCTGAGGTTGGGAGCCCACTCCTGGTGGTACCTATTTTGTCATTGAGGGTGCGGAAGTGCCGATGGGCTTTTCAGTAGTTTCTGAGATTGATGTTCTTCGTGTGGTAACCATGGTTGATGTCTTTGTCCCACAGACGGCGCCAAATATTGTGGAATAAAAAGTAGGGTGTAATTAATTCGTGTGTTGATTACTAAGGATTGAGAGCTTCGAGCTTTAATGGTGGCTGCTCTTGCTGTCGGGACTAGTCGATCCTTGCAAGATGCCTACGTACCTTGATGAATATCAAGAATCAAGCCAAAATGTAGTTCTTGGTGATGCCCTCGGGGGCTATGGTGTCAGGGGCACACCAAGGACGTAGTGGCTTGTATGTCCTTATTCGAGGATTAAGCGTAAAATGACGTATTGAGTTGTGCCCAAAAAATGTTGTTTTGAGAATGAAGGGTCAGACCCTTTATATAGGCTTGAGAAGCCTTGGAATTAGGGTTTAGTAACTTGGTGGGCAAGTTATCCACTTTAGATGGGCTTCTAGATCCTTCCATAAACAAGGCTGACTTTCGTTGGACTTGGGTGTCTTGGGGGCTACTCCTTAAAGGAATTGGTTCCCTTTTGGACTCAATAACGGAGTCTTTTTATTGGCTGATTTATTAATTAAGAATTTACAACATTAATTAGGGTTTTGGGCCTCATTTATGGGCTTCGTATTTGGAACAAGCTAGGTCTAATTAACGAAACATTAATTATGTCTTTAGGCTTACTTTCAGCCCATATCAAATACTTTATAAAATTTAGTATACTATTTTTAAACCTTATACGTTATGAGAAATGTATACTTTAAGTCGGTTATTTGTGCATAATTTAAAACGTTATGCTTAAAATCGAATCACTTACTTAAATTATTTTACGAACTAATTCGCTAGACTTGAAAGATCTTAACATTTTGTGTACCTACTTATTTTTACGCGATCTTTTCTTTTAGTATGGTTGGATTTGTAAAAAAAATTGCTAAAAACATGATTTCAAGGCACTTTTGTAGATAAATTTCCTATCTTGCTATCCTATTTTTAAATCTTATACGTTAATAGAAATTTGTGCTTTTAATTCGATAATTTGTGTATAATTTAAAATTTTATATTTAAAACCAAAATACTTATTTAAATTACTTTACAAACCAATTTTTTAGACTAAAATAATCTTTAAGATTTCGTGTACTTACTTATTTTTACGTGATCTTTTCTAATAGTATGTCTGGATTTGATAACAACTTGTTGAAAAAATGATTTCAAGGCACTTGTGTAGATAAATTTTCTACCTTGGTCTACTATTTTTAAATCTTATACGTTAATAGAAATATTTACTTTAAGTCAACTATTTGTGTATAATTTAAAATTTTATATTTAAAATCAAATCACTTATTTAAATAATTTTATAAAGCAATTCGTCAGACTAATAAGATCTTTAACATTTTGTGTACCTCCTAATTTTTAAGCGATCTTTTCTTTTAGTACGGTTGGATTTGTAAAAATTTGTTAAAAACATGATTTCAAGTCACTTGTGCAGATAAATTTTCTATCTTGGTATCCTATTTTTAAATCTTATACGTTAATAAAAGCTATACTTTAAGTCGATTATTTGTGTATAATTTAAAATTTTATATATAAAACCAAATTAGTTATTTAAATTATTTTACGAACCAATTCGTTAGACTAAAAGATTTTTAACATTTTGTATACCTACTTATTTTTATGTGATCTTTTCTTCTCGTACGGTTGGATTTGTAAAAAAAATTGTTAAAAACTTGATTTCAAGACAATAGATAAATTTTCTATCTTGGTATCCTATTTTTAAATTTTATACGCTACTAGAAATCTTTATTTTAAGTCAATTATTTGTGTATAATTTAAAATTTTCTATTTAAAACTAAATCACTTATTTAAATTATTTTACAAACCAATTCGTTAGGCTAAGAAGATCGTTAATATTTTGTGTACCTACTTATTTTTATGCAATCTTTTCTTCTAGTATGGTTGGATTTGTAAAAAAATTGTTAAAAAACATGATTTCAAGACACTTGTGTACATAAATTTTTTATCTTGTGAAATAGAATACAAGACAAAATCAAACAAAATGGTTATTATATTATAATATATGGGGTGCTTGCACATATAGATAAAGAGTTTTATATTTTTAACAAAATGAGCATCTACCATATTTATTAGGATTGTCATCTTTAAGTCTATGGTCATGGGTTCAATTCTCATCCCCACTATTATTTGTTTTAATAAAATTATAATGGCATTTTCGTAATTATGTGATAAGTAAGGGTATACTGGACATTTCACAGCCAATTTTTTGGCACCTTTTGCCCTTGTGTTCTCCTTTAATATATATTAATAGATTCTTATGATAATTATAATTTTTTTGTTTATAATTTTTTTACTAAAAAGCCAATGATAAAAAACCACCAACAAATAGAGGGTAAAACACCAACGAATACAATATACAATCTACGGTTACTTGATATAAATTTTTGTAAAACACCAACATATACTTAGTCTGATCATATAACATTTTATAAAACACTAACGAATTTATAACCTTTGTTAATCAATCCTTGTTTAATTGTACTTTCGTAACAAATTTCGTTCCATCCTTATTTTGGTTTCATCACAGATTTCTACTCCCCTAATTTTTTTTTTTTTTAAAAAAAAATTGTTTTGAATTTTTGTTATAGTTATAATTCTTTTACTATAATCTTACTGAATTATACAAATAACGTATCTATTAGAACCAGAACCATGTATGTTATATTTTCTTGATTGTTTAAAATATAATCTTTAATAAATAAAATCTATATTTATAACCTTTATTAATAGGCAAAACCCCTTTTTAATGTACTACTTTGTACCAAATTTGGTTCAAAACATATTTTGGTTTCACCCAGACTCCTATTTCCCCTAGAATTCTATGTTATTTTATAAAATAAATAAAAAATTCTATTACAATTATAATTCTTTTATTACAATTTAATCAAAAATAGACTACGAATACATATGTTGATCTACGGTGACATGCTTATCTATAACAAACGAAATACATTTTTAATGGTACTTCGGTACCAAAATTTGGTTCCAGCCCTAAATTCTTATTTCTCCGAAATTTTATATTATTTTTTTAATAAAATAATAAAATTTTTAATACTATTATAATTATAATTTTTTATTATAACTCTATTCAGTTCACAAATAACGTATTTATCATAATCATTTACATTTTTACGTATATATCGGAATCATTTAATTTTTTTCTCGATTTTCTTTAAATAAACTAAATTAAATAATATATTAATGACCTTTATTAATAAACAAATTCTTTGTAAATAACGTAATTTTTTATAATAAATTAATGATCAATTTAATTCAATTTTCTCGAGTCCTTATCATCTAATATCTTATTAATAAATTAAATCCCGTTTTAATGGTACTTCCTTATAGATTCGTGTCTCCTAGAATTATTGGAATTTTGATGTAATTACAATTCTTTTATTATAAACTACTGAGTTGCATAAATAACGTAGTTTTCTTTTGTTCATTTTTTAAAGTATTTTTTAATGATAAATAAAATAATTCTTAAAAAAAATTAATAAAAAAATGATCATTTTTAATAAATTATCTCGACCCGTGCTTCGCACGGGTTATCATCTAGTATTAATAAATTAATAAACACTATTTAATTACATAGTTATAGAGAATCGAATCCGAGACAAAGCTAAAAAAGTTAAAATAAAGCCAGGGATCAAACTGTGACTCAGATGGAGTGCCGGACTTTATGAAAGATGACCATGCTGATGGTTTTGAAGAAATATTATCCCGCAGGGAAGCCGAGGATTTCCCAATCTTGGTACCTTCAGCAGGTTTCGATCCACAAAAGGTTACACCCAGCTCTTCTGGGGGTATCCCAGTGAAGGAAGGTCAGGTGGAGGAGTGTTCCTCAGATGAAGAGGTGGGCTCTTTCGAGGACAGCAGAGCAGCTATCGAGAGAGATACTATAAACCGTGTGGCAAAGGCGGCATTTGCAGAAAATAAAAATGAAAGAGAAGAGTTGATTAATGCTAGAATCCGTATGATAGAGATGCAGAAATTCATGGAGGCACACGGCCTCTCTATGGCTGAGTTTGATAGAGCAAGGATCTCAAAGAATGATAAGTTTAATTTTGGTTTTGAAAAATCTGATCAGTTTATTAGGGGTAGGGACGAGTATGGCCTCCCTATATTCCAAAAAAGAGGCGAAGAAACCATTCCTGCTAATAAAAATCAACAGGAGACGGTGAATATTGAAGGAGAAAAAGCTAGACAGGCTGGTGGAGACAAGTTGTTTGAGAATATGCCCCTTAGAGGAAACGCGACCCCTTCAACTGATTCTGAGGTCCGAAAACAACAAGCTAGCCAGGAGGAGCCTCAGGCAAAGAAGCCTTCTTCTTGGGCTAAGGTGGTTGAATCTGACCCACCAGTTGTAAACTCCGTTTCGTTCGACTACATCCCACTACCTGAAGGTGAAAAAGTTGTGCGAGTCCCAGATGAGGTCCTGAAAAAAGGCCTTGAAAAATTTCAGAATTGTGTCGTGGGCACATTCACAAAAGGTCTTCTTCCGTATCAAACAGTGGTGGATTTTGCTAAAGCACAATGGGAGTCTCGAGGACTAATAAAGATTTTTCAGAAGGATGCTGCGGTTTTTATGTTTAAATTCAGCACAGAAATGGAGATGCATAATGCTCTCTCTCGAGGTACTTGGTATATCAAAAACAAACCTATGATTGTCTCGGCCTGGGGGACTAGCCCTTGCGAGAAGCCAATTACTACCATGCCTATCTGGATCAGACTCTCAAATATTCCTGAGTCATATTGGACTCGTATTGGGCTCAGTAGCATTGCTAGTGTGATTGGCCGTCCTATTGGTGCGGATACTCTAACATCTCAGCTGGATGTACTCCCTTTTGCAAAGTTCTGCGTAAAATACGAAATAGGTAACCCTCTTCCCAATGTTATTCCTGTTATAGCTATTGACCCCTGTACAGGTGAAAAAATTGAAGTCCAAGTCAAGGTCACTTATCAGTCCAAACCTCTAGCTTGCTCTGGCTGCAAATCTCTGGGCCATTTGGCATCAGCTTGCCCGGTTACGAAACGAGTCTGGGTAATGAAGGAAAAAAATGCTCCGAAAGAACCCCCTAAGGACTTTCCAAAGGAGACGGTAGAATCTAGCACGCCCATTTCTAAACCTCCTAATCATGCTGAGGCCTCTGATAAAGGGCTGGATAATACCGAAAAAAACTCGTATATGAATGATGGTAAGCAAATGACAGATGCCAAGCTTCATGGTCAAAATGAGGAGGAAGGAGATAGGGGCTGGACTCAGGTGGGGAGAAAAAACAAAGCTGTTAATAGTCCTGTAATTTCCCCCCCTACTGATGGAAATACGAAACAACCAAAGCGAGGTTTGAAGAAACAAAGGAAGGGTTCGGGGAAATCCCCAACTCAATCATCACACTAGGTTTTTGGATGATTGATTTTTGTTCGTTTAATGTGAGAGGACTTAACAATAAAGTATCTTTTATAAAAGATTTCATTGCTGACAATAAAGTCTCTTTTGTTGCCCTGTTGGAGACTAGAGTCCAGGAGCAAAATGCTCGATCCTTAGCTACGTCGATAGCTCCTCGCATTAAATGGAGTTTCAACTACGAATCCCACCATAATGGCAGGATTTGGTTAGGTTGGGATGAAAATTTATGGGATGTAAATGTTATATCTCAAACTGCTCAGAATATCTCTTGTCTAGTTCGAAGACTGGATATGCCCCAGCAGCCTTTCTATGTATCTTTTATTTACGCTTTCAATTCAGCTGGTTCACGACGTAGATTGTGGCAATTCTTGAAAAATTTTGCTCGTACTGTTGTGTTGGATGCTCCTTGGAGTTTATGTGGGGACTTTAATGTTATCACTGATCCGGATGAAAATCTTGGGGGGGATTGCTCATTGAATGCTGGGATTTTGGAATTTCGAGATTCAATTTCAGAATTGGGTTTGGTAGACCTTAGAGGTATGGGTATTCATCTCACTTGGTGGAATAGTTCGCACACTGCTCCGATTTTTAGAAAACTTGACAGGGTCTTGGTTAATGCTGGATGGTTACAAAGTTTTCCGTTGTCTATGGTCGATTTCATGCCCCGGTTACTCTCAGACCACTGCCCTGCGGCTATCTCTTTGGGTTTGAACAGAAAGCGTGTAAAAAAACCGTTTCAATTCTACCACCACCTTCTGCAGAACCAAAAATTCTCAGATGTCTTAATGGAGGCTTGGAATACAACAGTCTCAGGGGACCCCTGGTATGTTCTCACAACGAAGCTTAAGATTGTAAAATCATCTCTAAAATCTTTAAACAATCAAGAAGGTAACCTGCACTCTATGGTGGAAGAGGCTCGCTCTGCTTTGGCTAATTTTCAATCTGCATTACCAACTCTGCCTTCCTCAGACATGTTTGCAGAAGAAGCGAGACTTCGTTTAAATTTTTCGGAAGCCCTTAGAAAAGAAGAATTATTTCTCCGGCAAAAATCGCGAGCGCATTGGATTAAAGTGGGTGACGGAAACAATAAGTATTTTTTCAACCACTGTCGTGGGAGGTGGAACTCGAATAAAATACTGGCACTTGTAGATGACTCGGGTGATACTCGTACCAGTCAGGAGGACATATCTGAGATTGCAGTCTCGTACTTTAAAAATCTTATTGGTAAGCCAGTTTGCTCTGCTGGAATTCCTGAAGACATCTCTCTCCCTCAGCTTAGTGCTGATTTTTCTGAGATGCTTTCAAAACCTTTCACTGAGACGGAGATTTTGAATACTTTCAAAGGCATGCCTTGTTCTAAAAGCCCAGATCCTGATGGCCTGACTGCAGAATTCTTCACTGCTTCTTGGAAAGTTATAGGTGCAGATGTAACGAAAGCAATCATGTACTTTTTCGATACTTTGCATATGCCCCGTATGATAAATTCTACCGCCATATGCCTTGTGCCCAAGACCACTGGCCCTACAAGTATGACTCAATTTCGGCCTATTTCGTGTTGTAACCTGCTCTACAAATGTATTTCGAAGCTTCTTGCCAATCGTCTTAAGGGTGTCCTCCCTTATCTTATCTCCCCTGCTCAAACTGCTTTTATTAAGGGTCGACTTATTGGAGATCACGTTCTGTTGGCCCAAGGTCTTTGCAAGGACTACCATCTAGATAAAGGGCCTCCGAGATGTGCTATTAAATTAGATTTATCCAAGGCTTTTGATACCTTGAGTTGGGATTTTCTTTTCGCCACACTTGAAAGAATGAAGTTTCCTGGGACTTTCATAAACTGGGTAAGGCAGTGTGTTACTACTCCCATGTTCTCTATAAAAATCAACGGAGCTTTAGAGGGTTTCTTTCAAGGGAGATCAGGAGTTCGGCAGGGAGACCCTCTCTCACCCTATTTATTCGTTCTAGCTATGGAGGTATTCTCTGCTTTTATGAGAAAAGCCACTGCTCTTGGGCCTTTCAAATATCACTGGAAGGCATCTGATCTTGGCCTTTCTCACCTCATTTTTGCGGATGACATCCTTCTTTTTAGTAGAGGTGAGCTTTCTTCGGTCAATACTTTGCTTGAGGGTATTAAGGCTTTCTCGAATGCTTCAGGTCTTGTGGTAAACCCAGGAAAGTGTTCCATCTTTTTCAGTAATGTCCCGGTTCGTGAGATTCATGCTATAACTAGCCTATCTGGTTTCTCTTGGGGTGAGCTTCCTGTCACTTATCTGGGCCTCCCTCTTATTTCAAAAAAACTGACAAGCAGGGACTGTCAGCCTCTCATCTTGAAGATAAACTCTAGGCTTCAATGTTGGGCCAATGTTGTTCTGTCTTATGCGGGCCGACTTCAACTTATAAAGGCTGTCTTATTTGGAATCTATGGGTATTGGAGTTCTATCCTTCTTCTTCCTATGAGCATCATAAAGAAAATCCAATCTCTATTTGCGAGGTTTCTCTGGAATGGTACAAGCCAATCGCATTGCAACTACAAGGTTGCTTGGGCAGACCTCTGTTTTCCAAAAAATGAGGGGGGGCTTGGTATCCGGAATCTTGAGGAGTGGAATCTTGCTGCAACTTTCTATCAGATATGGAGGATTATTCAACCATCTTCATCTTCTTTATGGATTCTCTGGCTGCACTCTACCTTATTGAAAAAGAAAGGTTTTTGGACGATGGATATTCCTACTTCTATATCCTGGACTGTTAGGAAAATTCTTAGAGCACGTCAACTAGCTTTAAATCATATCTCTTATCAAGTTGGACGAAATTCAAATTGGCTCATTTGGCACGATCCTTGGCTCAATGGGAAACCCCTGCTCTATCAGTTTCACCCTTGCCTCATCTCAATCCTGCAATCAATGCCTTTAGCAAGAGTAAACACCCAGCAGGATAATGGCTGCTGGGCTTTCCATCAGTCTAGTCATGTTCTAGCAACTGATTTTCGTCGACAGGCTTCTCAGGTCCACTTTGTTCATCAAGATGCTGTCCTGTGGGATAATCAAAAATCAGTTAATATATCTGATATTTGGAAAACCACCCGTAGGGTTGCAGTTGGCCCAACTTGGACTCCAGTAATATGGCATTCGCTGCATATTCCTAAGTGTTCTTTCATCCTTTGGCTGGGGTTAAAAAATCGACTTCTAACAAAGGATCGTCTTGTCTCCTTTGGTCTCCTGAATGATATGTCATGCCTGCTTTGCAACTCTCAAAATGAAACTTCGAGACATCTTCTTGTAGATTGCCCTTTCACTCGTATGGTCCTGCAGGACAGTCCTTTGCCCCTCAGTTACGATTGGATAGGGGATATTCCAAATACTCAGCTAAACTTGAAGACAATGATTAACTATCTCTATATTGGAGTTAGTTTCTACAATATTTGGTTAGAGAGGAATGCTCGTGTTCACGGAACCCAGTGCCAAAAAACTGCTACTTGTATCTCTAGAATTTCAAAATCTATGGTTCGAGACAAGCTCTGGTCATATGCGAAATTCAAAAAGCTGCTTAGAACAGACCCTTCTTTTGTCTCAGCAATTTACTAGATATAGTTGTTTGGTAGCTTGTGTGTAGTAAGGTGATGTTTTTTATTCTCTGAGGCTGGTTGGTTTTTGGTTGCGGAGGTGGAGCTTGTTCCACTCCTCTGAGGAGCTCTAGGGTATGCCCTAGTATGATGTATTTTATTTGTTGGGTTAATACAATTATTACTTAACAAAAAAAAAATAAATCTTTATAATTATGTAGTTGTAAGGAATCGAACCCGAGGTGAAGCTAAAAAAAAAATTAAAGTAAATAAATCTTGTATAATTATGTTGTTGTAAGGAATCGAACCGATAACCAAATTTGATATTTTGGTACTTTAATACAACGTGGTTTTCCACATTAATAAAATATATAGATTGGAACTCCGAAGCAATAAATATCTGAATTTCGATTCTCTCTCAAATGTCATCCTCAATATTGACACAATTTATTTTGAACACAATACAACAAATAATGTATTAAAGTTGGGACCTGAATACAAGAGGACGTGATATAAAAATGGGAAATTATATATATGCAAATCTCAGGTTAACTTGAATAAATTAAAAAAAAAATAGAGTAGAAAACTTATTATGGTAGTTGACGGTTGTGTACCTGCTAATGTATCAAGAAGAGTAGACTTGCCACAACCAGAAGGACCCATGATGGCCAGAGACTGACCAGGTTCAACATACCCTGTTAGTCCCTGCAGTATCGGGCGTCGACCACAATTCTTAGATGGCACCGTCACCCACACATCCTTCCATGTTATGTAAATTCTGGTGCCATCATCTCTAGGTGCACTCTGCACTCGTTCGATGTCCGATACTCTTGATGATGATCTATTTTTACATGATCTTCTATGATCATGCTGTCGTAGCGAGGGTGCTTCATGGCGACTTGCATTCGTAATCTGAGGCAGCTGTGCCTGTGGCACAAAAGTTGCAGAAGGGGTATAATTGGTAAATGGAAAGGTATTAAGACTACTAGTGTTATTACTAGGATAAGGATTGTTGTAAATATGTTCCTGATGCGGAGGAGGAGTTACATTTTCCTCCTCCGCATCTTTTTGATCATCTGACATGAACTCTAACAGAAGTGTTCTTGTTGGGCTTCCAACGGGACTCCATCTAGGAACCTTAACTGTAGACTCCATGCTCACTCACTGTTTTTTACACGAGTGCTTCTTAATTTTATCTTTAGGGCATATCAGTTCATTTATAAGGGGTAATGTTGGCTTTTTGTCCACTAAAATAATGATGTTTGTGGGCCTTGTGGCCATATCATGAATTCATGATCACTGCACCTTTGGCTTGTACTCGATTGTCATGCGTTAACAAATATCTGGAAATAATTAGAAATTATATATTAGATAAAAAAAATTATAGGAACAATCTGACAGTAACATGTACACAGATTTTGATTTGATCATTTCCCCTGTTCGCCATTTTTATTGTTTTTCTGCACATATTCGATCATTTGATAGGCTTTTAGTTGTTCATAGTACCATATTCTTTTGACTAATGGTTAGCACATTGACTTGACTAGACTACCATGCACAAATTCATTTGATAAACATCCTAGAAGGGTTGTACTAAGCGCGGATAGATGATGTAGCTAGGATGGGCATTCATCCCGGCCCGTCCGATTCCGATTCGATCCCCACATCGAATGAGACAGAGAATCGGGGATTTTTTCGGATACGGGCGGGGAAGCGGGGACAATTTTCAAAAAAAATCGGGGAGCGGGCCGGGATTCTATGTCTCCCCGACTCCCGTCCCGATTTTCTCCACCCGACCCGATTCTCAATTCTCGACTCGATTCTACCACATTATAATATATATAATTATATATATTAATAATCATATATTAATATATACGAATTTCCAATACTTTATATTGGAAACAAAATGATATTTAAATCTTATATGTTTGTCTTTCCAAGAGTTAAATAACTTCATTTCCATATTATTTATAATTGTTTATTTAAATAATATTTTTTTATCTTAATTTAGTACATATGAGCTACTGCTTTGTGATGTTTAGATTTCGAAAAGAAATTTTAAGTGGTAACATAGATGCATGTGAATCTGAAGATATACTTATTATGAGATTAATGGTGATGAAAAGACGTTGTAACATAACATCTAATATAGCTATAGTTGCTAATTTCGCTATATATCACAAAAAAAATTATTTCAAACTCACTAGTTAGTGTTTAAAATTATTAAAATTATTTTTTGTTTAAAATGAAATTCCCCGATTCCCCTCGAGGATCCCCATTAGCCGTTGGGGATGGGGAATAAAAAATAATCCCCGACGGTGATCGGGCCGGGGACGGGGATCGGGTTTGAATTTTGGGATGGGGACGGAGATAGCACTCCCGACCCCGAAATGCCCCTATGCCCATCCCTAGATGTAGCCTTCCCTGAATTGACAAAAAATTTCAGTGTTAAATTTCTTAGCACATATTATAACGGATAGATGGTTGTAACAATTGTTTGTTAGGGATTTGGACTCCTAAAAAAATTATATCTTTTATATAATTAAAGTAAGGAGGTTTAGGTGGTTGTTGTCTAGTCGTCAGGAGTTAAAAAGTAATTTCATTGGAAATTAAAATTAATGGACCAGAGAACGAGTTAGGCCAGAATATTGGTTTAAAAGCTAAAATTATGTACCAACTAACACTACAAGAAAAACGGCCTTTTCCTACCGTTTATTTCCTACCGACGCATTTCCTACCAACCATTTCCTACCGTTTTTCAAGTCAAACGACTATTTCCTACCGGACCCATAGCCGGTAGGAAATGCCTCCACATTTCCTACCGAAGTTAGTAGGAAATGAGTCGAGTGGGACCCGCAAGGCCACGTCAATGTCCGGCCGCAATGAAACGACGTCGTTTCACTCATACCATTTCCTACCGTCTCACTACGGTTGGAAATGAGTGACACATTTCCTACCGACATCGGTAGGAAATGAGTGTTGTGTGCCCCAAGTGCCATGTGGCAGTGCCGCTTTATGTTTAGCATTTCCTACCGCGTGTAGGCGGTAGGAAATGCCTCGCCTATTCACCAGCAAATGGCTACTAGGTGGCTTCTGATTGGTTGACGTGTCAGGTGGACATTTCCTACCGATGACCGGTAGGAAATGAGCTGTGCCGAAAATTAAAATCTTTTCTACTAAATAAAAATTTATGAATTACATTAAAAATTTAAATAAAAATAGGGAAAAAGATAAAATTCAAATTAAAATACATAAAAACGCAAATATTAATACTCACTATTTTTGTGATGCATGTCACACTAGATTCAATAATTTTATTTTATTTTTGACTTTAACCCCTAAATTAGTTTTCGTTCCGGATTCTTGATTCGATTATTTTGAAAAAGATTTTCGACGATCGAACCGTACGGGAGTCAAGATCAATATTTTTAAATCTTATTCAAAAAATTTTAAAATTTAATAAATTTATTTGATTATGTAATTTAACAGTTGACTAGTAATTTGACTTTAACCCTTATTTATTACAAAATAATTTCAACCGTTTTTTTTTAATTTTTTAAACTAGTTGTATATTAGTACACGTAGTTCCAAAAGGACCAAAACAAATTAATGCACTTACAAAATAATTTTTTTTAAAAAAATTATTTACCATCTTTAACAACTTATCTTCCACAACTTATGGTTGTAGTTTAGGCGTTAGATTTAGGGTTACTAGGGTTGGACTTTATTTTAAAAAAAATGATTTTGAAGGATTTAACCGTACGGATCTCATTATCCCTTCAAATTAGTCATGTGTGAAAAAATTATGATTTTTAAAATTCATTTGACGTGATTTTATAAGGAAAAACCCCTATTTTAACAATAATTTGTACTAATTCATTTTCCAAGTTTTAGTTTTTAACGATCCAACCGTGAGAATTTCAAGATCAATATGAATTAGTGACATTTGCAAAAATTATGATTATTAAAGTTCATTTTTAAGGACTTTTTAAAGAAAAAGTGATAAAGAAGGTAATGTGGTTATATAAATATAGAGTGACATTAAAACACAAGAAACACCTTGGCATAGTGGTTGGAGGTAGTACAAATTTCGCTGGAGATGGTGGTTCGAATCCTAAACTAGTTTTCTTTTTCGATTCTTGATTCGATTATTTTGAATTAGAATTTCGACTATCGAACTGTACGGGAGTCAAGATCAATCTTTTTAAATGTTATTCCAAAATTTTAAAAAAATAATAAATTTATTTAATTATGTAATTTAACGGTCATCTACTACTTTGACTTTAACCCCTAAACTAGTTTTCGTTTTCGATTCTTGATTCGATTATTTTGAATTAGAATTTCGATGATCGAACTGTACGGGAGTCAAGATCAATCTTTTTAAATGTAATTCCAAAATTTTAAAAAAATAATAAATTTATTTGATTAGGTAATTATAATTATTTAATATTGATTGGTTAAAATCATTTTTCCTACATTTTTGTTAAAATCTCGTACAACACGACTTTTTTATTTTTCGATTATTTTTTTCCAACACTAAAATGGGTGTTTATTAACATCCGTACGGTTCGATCATCGAGAAAAGAATTCTAAAAAATTATTCAGTGAATCTGGATCGTGCCCCGTTATAGGAAGCATCACTTTTCCTACGTTTTTGTTAAAATCTCGTACAACCCGACCTTTTTATTTTTTTAATTATTTTTCCCAACACTAAAATTGGTGTTTATTAACATTCGTACGGTTCGATCATCGAAACAAGCATTCAAAAAAATTATTCAGTGAATCTGAATTGTGCCCCGTTATAGGAAGCATCAACTATCTAAAATACTGTTTGGTCAAACTAGTCTAATTTTGGAATAACTCCATATTTTTTTTTTCGACGATCCAACCGTACGAATGATAATATATATTAAATATAGTGACGGGAAAAAAATTAAAATATTTAAAATTATTCTTATATGAGTTTATATTATAAACTCACCAAAAGTAATACTACTTCTAACTAGTCTCATCCCGATTGAACGTAATCTATTTTTAAAAAAAAAATCCGACAAAAAAACCATATGAATAATAATATATATTATTTTTTTTGCTAATTAATATATATTAATTTTAGTGATGTGCCAAAAAAATAAAAAAAAACTAATTTTCTATAATATTTAATAATATTAATAGCATTATTAAACTACTAGAAAATATAGATTAGACATCGCACCTTTTACATCAGTTTAAAAAGCCACCGATGTTAAATATGTTTTCAACATCAATTATTTAAAAAGCGATGTTAAACTGATTTCTGGACATAAAATAATCGCTGTCTAAATGATTTTTTAAAAAATAAAAAAAAGCTTGCTGCTCATTTCCCCCCATTCTAATCAAACATTTCCCCCTTACAAAATTTTCATTCCCCCGCCTTAGTAACATTTTCCCTAATTTAATTTGCCCGCGCCCCAAATTCTCTTCATCTCTCACAGCCGGCCACTCATTTCTTCTCTCGCTCGCTCTCTCTCACTCACTATCTCTCTCTTTATCTCTCTCTCTCATTCATCTCTCTCTCACTCATCTCTCTTTCTCTCACTCTCACTCTCATCTCTACTCGACCCTTTCTGTCTCTCTCACTCGTATCCCACACTTTTCTGTAAAACCCTAATTACGATTTATCTAAATCGAAATAGAGAAGAGGAAGCTCGAATTAAGAGAAGGGAAAGCTCGAATTGTAAGTCGTTTTCTGATTAGTTGCTCGATTAAGCTTGATTTATTTTAATTGAACATTTATTTTGCAGATTAGTTGGGGTTTTGGTTATGTGGGTTGTGTTTTTGTTTGTTTAATTTTGGTTCTGTGGTGTAAAGATTGAATCTTGATAATTTTTATTTGGGATTTGTTTGTGTAATTAGGTTAGTTGTTTAATTTTTGTGGTTTTGTGTTCTGGGAATTGTGTTTAATCCACTGGATGAGCCAAGTCCATTGGGTTTGAAGCTAACGAATGCATAGGGAACACCTTCTACAGTGCCCCCAAGGTGTGTTAAACAAGCACTATGAAAAGCTGATTCACACACATGAAATTTTGTTAATATAGAAGTTGTATAAGATTATTGGCTAGAATTTTAAAAGAAAATATATGGAGCATAAATATTTCTGAACCTTGTTCCACACACATGAAATGCTAAATTTTTACATTTTTAAACTATCCCCAAGAATGTAGACAGGGAGCTAGAAATTGAAGCCAAAACATTTTATTTCTATTAATTTTATGAAGTTATATGTGATAAATAGTTTTGCTTTTCAACTTAATGATTTTCCTAATTCACCTCTATATGGCAATAGGGAATGGTTTCGACTAATATTAGTTATGTCAACAATAGGGCACATCTCTTACTGCAAAATGACCTCAGATGCTTTGTACAAAGATTATTTGTTGGTTCTGACAAAAAAAAAAGATTATTTGTTGGCCTTTTGGAGCTTATGTAGTCGTGTTTCTTTTTGCATTTTTCATTCAGCATTCAGAGGTTATCTCTAGCAGAGGGTATCATTTTGAGCTTTAAAACTCCAATAATGGCATCAGTTGCTGCAAGATTCATTTTACATGAAAAGATCAGAATTTCCGAAATTGGAGGTATGCTGATTTATTTAGTTACATTATTAAAAAAATGGCCTAGTACAGAGTAGACAAATCGTATCTTGACTATAGTGGTCAAAGGTGATCTTGAAATTTTGGTGATTGTAAGTTAAATGTTACTGGATAACTTTTACACAAAAGTAAATTAACATTTGGAGTATTCTTATTAATTTTGGAATTGATTTATCCTTCCATATATAAAAATATATGCAGGGTGAATTTCTGTATACTTGAATGTATATATGCTTTGAACTTAATGTGGTAAAGGAGCAGAAAATATAGATGTTATATTAAGGCTTCTAATAAATATGATGTTGTTAGTACTTAGTGAATAATGTCTGTTAATGATCTACCGAACCACATAGAGCATATGATCTCCAGGAAAACATTTGAATGTAAAGACACATTGGATAACATTGCTGATCATTTGTTCAATGACAATCAAACGATAACTGCATGCGATGAAAAGTCTCTTATGTCAAGGGTAAATTCCGTCTGCTCCCTCCTACAAGACCATGTTGTAGATGCCAACAATAAACCTGATTTAAAAGCTACGCAACAATCTTTGCAAGTGTTGTAAGTCGTAAATAAATGTTGTCTGATGCAAATGTGTTTCCTAAAAATATTAGTCTAACATTTCTTTCTTTTTTATGATGCAGGATATTAAGAAATTGCTTGATCAATGGTGCAATTCCAGAATACATTGGAGAATTCAGTATACTAAAATCCCTGTATGCTAATTTTTCTATTGCTTAACAAAATTTGATCCATTTTTGTTATTCTATCAGGTCTTGATTTCTAGTAATAAATTTCCTCACAATGTGTGTGAGTGAGGGATTACAATGCGCTATGTACGTATTCACAGATGCATTAGTAGATACATAGCACACTCACACACCTATAAAATTCATTTTGTTTGTAAGTATTGCTATTCAAAATTCATGAACAGATTCAGAGACTCCTTATAAATATTTAATTATGCTGTTCTGTTGTCTGATAATTTACTGAAATTTTTGATGTAGAAACCTTGCAAAGAACACAGACAATACAACTGAAAAATCAAATAAAGGTTGGGAAACCTATCATAGGGGCTGGTGCTAGGATTGGTATATCTGCAAAGTTTGAGGAAGCTGGTGGTGTGGATCTGATAGTCTTGTACAACTCTAGGCGCTTTCGTATGGCAGGAAGGTGAAGAGCATGCTGGAGAGGCAAATGGCAGTGAAGAAATTGCCGAAGAAGACATTGGTGAAGATGGAGATAGCGTGGGCAGTGGCCAGGATGCTCAGGCCTATGATATTGATATGGATTAACTGACTAGCAGTAATGATGATTTTAAACCTTTTGCGTATTAAACATTATTATGGTTTGTGGTAATTTAATACTTGCTTAATTATGGTTTGTGTAGAACTTGCTTAATTATGGTTGGATGTTTTGAATTGTGATGATCTTCAGATCTTTTTGGTTGATGTTGATGGTGGTATATTTGAATTATTGGTGTGATAAGGTGGATGTTTAAGTATGTAATGATGAATGGTTGAATTTTGTAAATGAATTGGTTTGTATGGTTTGATTAAACATTGGTAGGAAATGAGCGGTAAGAAATGTCAATTTACATTGTGCCTGGAACAATTCCTACCGATGTGTGCAAAAGTAGTCGGTAGGAAATGGCTTTGCACTTGCTACAATTTCCACGTCAGCAGCTGACGTGGCTGATGACATGTGCGGGGCCCGCCCACGTGTCATCTGACATGGCATCTGACATGTCGCCACATCATCGTCCAAGTTGACATGTGGGTCCCCGCCATGTGGCATGCCACATCATCATGTGGGACCCACGTTGACCCGGTCAATATCATTTCCTACCAAAGTCATTTCCCACTTAAGCATTTCCTACCGCACGGGGGCGGTAGGAAATGTGACATTTCCTACCGATTTTGGGCCTTTTCCTACCGATTTGACGGTAGGAAAAGGTCGTTTTTCTTGTAGTGTAACTAATGGTATTTTTAATTTAAGAAACAAGATCAAAAAAGAATGCACTAAAATAAATAACACATGATAAAACAAAGAAAAATTAAAGTTGAGAAAATTATTTTTAACTAAAATTAATACAAGGATAATTTAGACTAAAATTTAAAATATAATTTAAAAAAAACCTTACCACAAAAAAAGAGTTTCAAGAAAACCTAATTTTTAAAAAAAGGCATAAAAAAAATTTACTTTTAGATTTTACAACAAACATGTTTAAAAATTTATACTAACAAAAGCCAACACAAATCAATAAATTAACATTTTATTTTTTTGCAAAGATTCTAGATTCGGTAGTATAGTTGTAAATAAATTAAAAAACAACCCGAAAATTCAAAATAAAATAATTAATAGAGAATCTAAATATAATAAGTACAAAAAATTCTATAATAATTTAATAATTTAAAAGTTACAAAAATATAAAATTTTATCAACAATAAAATTTAAAGTAAATATTTAAAGAATAAAACTAATAAAATATTCATCATCAACTTAATTAATTATTATTATTATAATAGGAAAAAGAATTGTAGTAGCACAAAACTTACACATAATTAACAAATAAGGATAAAATAGCAATAAATCATAAAGAAAAATAAATCATAAATTCATTTTTTATATAAAATAAACAAGTATACAGAGCATACCATCAGAATTTCAATTCAAAAAATAATTTTTGAAAACAAAAGGATTTATATTTAATTACAAAACAAATTTTTTTAAAAGAAAATATATGGTAAAACAATATATTAAAAAAGTTATCAAAAAACTTGTTATAATTGGAAATGATACCAAAATTCAATAAAATATAATTTACAAAACAAATGCTAATTCAAAAAAAATCTAAATTTAGAAAATTAAATTCAACAATAAAATTTAATATAATGCATTTAAAATAATTATAAACCAACACAACATATAAAAGATAGTATAATTTTTTTTAAAAAAAGTATAAATGGATGTGTGTTCACATTTATGTTGAATTAAAATAAATAGAGTATATTATATATATTCTAATAAATAGAAGAAAACACGTCAAAAAATATGAAACATTAAAATATATGTCAGTCTAAACCTTAAAATATAATTTTCAAAAAATCGTTTGCCAAATAAAAGTATTTTAAGAAAAACATTATTTTAATAAAAATCATTAAAGATTCTATTTTTAGGTTTGATAACAAATATGTTTCTAATATTAACAAACAAGGATAAAATAGCAAAAAATCATAATTAAAAAATTCATAAATTCATTCTTTATATATAATAAACAAGTAAACAAAGCATATCATCTGACTTTCAATTCAAAAAATAAATTTTTAAAAAACAAGAATGTACATTTAATTACAAAACAAAAAACAAAAAAGAAGTTTTTAAGAAAATATATAAAGACCCCAAACCTAAACCTAAAGAGGAACCCTTTGAAATAAAAATGTAATAAAAAACATGTCGAAATTGGAAATGACACTAAAATTCAACAAAATATAATTTACAAAACAAAATATAATCAACAATAAACTTTAACATAATGCACTTAAAACAAATATTACCAACACAAAAACATAAAAAAAAAAATAGTAATTTTTTTTAAAAAAAGTACAAATATGTGTGTTCACAATTATATAATGACGTATACATATATAAAGTATAGTTAAATCAATAAGTTCACCATGTCTAAAGTATATTATATATATTCTAATAAACTTGAAGAAAACTCCCCAAAAAATATGAAATATTAAAATATATGTTAGACTAAACCTTAAAATAATTTAGAACAGAAAATTGTTTACCAATAAAAGTGCTTTAAGAAAAAAATATTTTAATAAAAATCATTAAAGATTCTATTTTTAGGTTTGACAACAAATATGTTTCTAAAATTTAAATTAAAAAAATGTTAGCACAAATCAACAAATCCTTACTTTGCAAAAAAAAATTGTAATTAAAAAAGTGAAAACAAATCAATAAATGAACATATTTTAAATTAGAAAGCTTTCTAAACACCCACAAAATAAATTTATATTAATATCTAAATATAATACAACATAAAAACTTCTAAGATTACTTTAAATAAAAACACATAATAAACACCACACATGGAAAAAATATAAAATTAAGATGAAAAAATAATCAATATTTGAATAAAATAAAAAAATTTAATACCACACATAATTCTAGGAAAGCTAAAAAAATGCCTTTAAAAACTATAAAAATACTATAACAAAATATCTAAAAAAATTTAGATAACCATTAAATTACATAATCACAAAGAAAAAAAATAATTATAAATTATTACACGAATACCTATATGTTTCAAGTATATCATATGTAATCTAATAAAAAAAAATCAAAATTAATTATGAAATACTAAAAAATATGTTAGCCTAAACTTTGAAATTTAAATTATAAAAAAACCATTTACAAGAAAAAAACCAAATGTATACTTACAAACCATATAATATATGTATTATTATCATTAAAAGTAAAAATAAATTATTCAAAATGCTATAAATCTAATTTTTCAAGAAAAAAATTATATTCAAAATTTTAATATAAAATATTAATAAAATTATCCGTGCGCGAATATTCAGAAGAATAGACAAGAATATCAGGAATGTTTCGGTGAGTGTAAATTGTGTAATACCATTCTCGGCGGAGGAGTGGTCAAATTGATAGACCTATATATTGCAAAGATAAAAATGAAATGCAAACATGAAGGTGATTAAAACATGTAGCTTGAAATAAACAAGTAATCGATGGAACAGGGGGAACAGCTACGTGCGCACACCATATCTTGAACTCTACATGAGCGGAATATAATGTTGTCTGTTACATATATAATCGTGTTGGATGTGACAAGGAAGGACAGCATCTGATTAAACTAGAGGTCCATTTATTGGTGTTTCAGAATAACTGGTTAGTCCATGTGTTTAAGTATGGATAGTTGCAGTAGTAAAAAGTAATTAAGGGCTTGGATATGGAATTCTGATCTGGTATATGATATTGGTTCTGATCTAGTTGTGAAATTGTCTATGTTGACAAAGCTATATTGATTATGACTAATGCACATAATTTATACGACTCTAAAGGCATGCATTAAATAAACTACATGAACATAGAATACCAAATAACCTACAAAGAGTCCTGGTCCTGGCAACTGATCAATTGTCACGAACAATTACGATATGAATAAGTTTTTAAGCCTATCCACGGGGAAAAAATCAAGTGTAGGTGGTTGTCTTGGGTTAAAAAAGCAAGGATAAACAAAATTTAAAATTGGTTGTCTTGGGCCTTTACTAATGGAGCAGCTAAAGAGATGGACCTTTTTCTTCATCTATATGATTTATGTTCATGTTAGTTAAATTGGTAGTGGCAATTAAGTTAGCTTTTTCTTGAAGCACTTGGATTTTCATAGACAAACACATGATCAGATTTTAGATTTAAATACTGTAGCCTCTAGGTGACCGACAAACAGGGCATACATCTATCGATTTATATTTTTTATTAATGTGTAAAACTATGTTTTAAACTTTTATGTTCATCTTGTTGAACGATCAGAAAACAATTTATTTGTTTTTCACCCTAATCGTGTTGACAGTCGGGGGTTTGTCCTGCTGTTATATTAAGTTGTTTGATCCAGTAACTTTTCGTCAAAAAAAAAAAAAAGTTTTAAAGATACCAAAGTACCAAAACACCAAATTTGGTTATTACCAAATTCGGGATTCGATTTCTTACAATTACATAATTATACAAGATTTATTTATTTTAATTTTTTTTAGCTTCACCTCAAGTTCGATTCCTTACAACTACATAATTATAAAAATTTATTTACTTTATTTTTTTATAATTATAAAAATTTATTTACTTTATTTTTTTAGTTTTATCTCGGATTCGATTCTCTATACTACATAATTAAATATTGAATTAATATTAATTTTATAATTTCGACTGGTGTAATATGAGTAAATCCAGCACAACCCAAGTTATAAAACCTTTCAACTATCTAAAGGAGTAAAGGGTATCTTGCCGTCTATCCTTGATTAATTAAGTACTGATAGACTAATTTCTACCCATTTAATGCTCTTCAAAAATAACTGGATTGAATAAACAAAAAGGAAAAGGTAGAAATTCCCGTTTTTGAATAAATTTATAAATTGACATTTAAACGGACACAAGTCATCATCTAAATTCAAAAACAAAATAATTAAAGCTACAAATGTAAAATCCATACACACACCGTATACTTGTTTGATTCTTTTTAAAAGTAGCTTTAAAAAGAGTAAAAAGTAAAACGAGGGCCGTAGTTTATACTGAATTGCAAAAAAGTGATCGAACTTTCAGATTTTCATTTCAATGATCACACTTTGTTTTTTTATTTTTAAAATAGTGATCAAAGTTTTTTTGATTTTTAAAATAAGTGGCCAATTTTTTTTGATTTCTAAAATAGTGGTCAAAATTGTTTTTGATTTCTAAAATAGTGGCCAAAATTATTTTTAATTTACAAAATATTATATGAAAAAAGATCGATAGCCACTAAAATGAAAATCTAAAATTTCGGTCACTTTTTTGCAATTCAGTCTAAACTACGGTCACCCTTTTGGTTTTTACTCTTTTAAAAATATCTTATAAAAAATAAAGAGTAAAATTCAGGATGGTGGCTAAGTTTTACCCCAATTTTCAAAAAGTTGGCCGTGTTATCAAATTTTCAAAAAGGTGGCTGATGTTTTCCTCCGCATTTCAAAACAGTGGCTCCCGTTAAGTTCCGTTAAGTATGTCCGTTAACTCTAAATTATCACACTTTTTTAGGGGTATTTCAGTAAAATCACCTATAATAGATACAGAGAAGAAAAAATACGCTCATTACATCACCTGTAATCGATTCACTTTCCTATTAGAACCCAGTAAAAACGCTAATTACTAAACCAAAACCATCTGGCGACATCAAAACAGCGGTTGGAAGGGCAAAATGGAATGGTTTATGCGACCTAAGAATGATATGCACATTTACGGATCTGCTGAGTGTCCTAATTACACAGGTAATTTGTTCTAAGCCCTAATTAACTTTGGTTTAGTCATGAATGTTTGAGTATAATATGTTCATGTGGTCCCAAATTAGATTCTTTATTTTGTAATTAGGTTTTTAGTGGACCTTTATGTCTCACTAGATTCTTTATGTTTCTTAGATTTTTTTATTTTGTAATTAGCTTTTATATCTCCCACATGTCTGAATCTTGTCCCTTCCTTTATATGCTATTGCAGACTATCTTTCTTTTTTTACCATAAAGCTGTATCATGGAGGACACTTTGAGGATTTCAACTCCAAGTTTGTGAACTATAAGGTTGATTACTTTGATTTCTGCAATGTCGACTTGATGTCTATATTTGAAATCGGTGCAATGGTGTCTGAAGCTGTTGGGCGTAAATCAGTAGGATTTGAATTGTATTTTAAATCACCAAAAGAGGGTATGGATGAAGTTGGGAAGTTAGAAACTGATGGTGATATTTTGTTGTTGACTGGTTTGATAAGTAAAGAAGTTCAATATGTGGAAGTGTTTGCTGTTCTAATTGAGCCTGTACTTGTACAAGGATTGCCCCTGAACAACCCAAACATTAATGCACCTGTTATAGAGCTTGAAGATGTTGGAGAAATGATGCACACAAATGATTCTAGTAGTACTGACATGGAGCACGAAGCTCCTGCAATTAAAAAGAAGAAAATTAAGAAGGTTGGAAGAAAACCAACCCCAAACAAGAAGTCTATTAGGAGGCCAATTCTGGATGATAATGATGGTTTTGAGGCTGATGTCGAAGATCATAATTATGAGGCAGATGATGTTGTTGGAGATCATGAAAATGAGGATGATGATGTTGTTGGAAACCATGGAGATGATGGTGCAGATGAAGATGAGGGTACAAATGAAGATAATGTTTTTGATTGGATGAATGAGGCTGAATCAGATGAGCAAGATGAAGAATGGTTTCCAGATAGCTCTAATGATGGGAATTCTGACTATGAAGATGATTTTGGTGAAGTGACAGGTGAATACAAAGGTTTTGGTGACTTTGTCTATGACAATTGGGATGATGGCAACATAGAATTTAATGATGAGGTCATTGCTGGTAGTGGTGATGAAAAAATGGCAGTTAGTAGTGAAGATGAGCTTGATCATGTGTTCCCTGAGTTTAATGAGGAGGTGGATATGCTTGATCCCAAATTTGAACTTGGAATGCTGTTCCACAGTGCTGGATTGCTGAGAAGGGCAGTACAAACTCATGCCATATTGCACAGAAGACCAATACTCAGACAACGAAACATGGGAAGCAAGGTGCAGTATGTATGTACACCACCCTGCACTTGGAAAGTATATGCAAATAAGTTGCAAATGAGTGACACATATCAGATAAGGACTTGGAAGGGGAAGCACACATGCCAGCTGACTTTCAACCAAAAACAGATTTCTGCAGATTGGATAGCAAGAAGGTACATAGATGAAATTAGGTTGAATCCTTCTTGGGAAGGTGAAGCTTTTCAGAAAAAGGTGGTTAATGATCTAGGGTGTAATGTTAACAGATCTATGTGCTAGAATTCAAAGAAGAAAAACTGAGGCTGAGGGCTGGAATGAAGAATTCTGCCCTAATCCACTAAAAAAACTAGAAGAGTAAGTAATACATTCCACTACATCTGTTGACATAATTGTAGTTATTGTAATAAATGTGGTAATTTCTTTTTTAAAACAGGGCAAATGCAAAATCAGTAGGATGCCATGTCACTTGGTCAGGTGGTCCTAGATATCTTGTACAAACTTCTGCTGGAGGTTATGAGTTAGTGGTAGATTTGATATATAAAACTTGTGCATGCAAAAAATGGCAACTCAATGGAATACCATGTTTCCATGCCATTGCTTGTATGAATTCACATGGCTTCAACTTACATGATTATATTCATAGATGTTATTCAGTTAACATGTTCAAGAAGGTACGACTTATATCTTTGCCTTACTTTAGTTCCTTTTTGTATGTACTAGGTTAAACAACTGCCATAGTTATAGAATGTTTTACTTGTTCTAGGTTTACAGTCATATTGTGGAGCCAATTAATGGCAAGGAAGAGTGGGAAAAGACTAGCTACACACAACCTTTACCACCAAATGTTAAACCCTCAACTGGTAGACCTAAAGTTAAAAGAAATAGGAAGAATGACATACCAGCTCCTCCACCTGCTGATGCTACAAAATTGAAAAGGCGAAAGACTACTGTGCAATGTAGCAAATGCAAGGTTTGGGGACATAATCGAAGGACATGTACTGGAAAGGTATACAATTGTTTGTATTTTTTCCTTAAATTATGTGGAAAGCTATCTTGTGATTTTGTTCGATTTGTGTTTTGGATTAGACAAATGCTGGAACTCAGCCTACAAATGAGGGTGATGGTATGGCCTCAAATCAAGCTAATGAGGGTGATGGTATGGCCTCCAATGAAGCTACTGAGGGTGGTGGTATGGGCAGTCAAGCTGATGGTAGGGAGCAAGGTGGTCAGAACAATCCAGCTGGTCAAAACAATGAGGGTGATGCTATTCCTCATGAATTTGTGCCAGGTGCTTCTCAACCTACAACTGAAGGTAATGACAGTCAAGGAGGTGTTTTCAATAGTCCACCTCCAAATCCAGAACCAAGCTCATGTGGTGTGGCTCCTAAGCCATGGCAGCAGAAAAAGAAGACTGTGACAACAAGGGCTGAAATATTGAGGGCAAGGAGTTCCAGAGAGAAGAAAAAGAACATGAAATATGTAGATTGAAGTGCTTTATTAACTTTTAAGACTTTTTCATGCAAACATTTAGTCTGCCACAATCTTTTGTAAGGGCAAGTCTTTTGTATGGGCAAGTATTTTGTTTGGGCTACTATTACTAGAACATCATGACATTTCTCTATCGATGCCTAGCCTGGTCTTCTGTTGATGTATAGCCTTATAGCCTTTTGTATGGACAAGTCTTTTGTATGGGCAAGTCTTTTGTTTGGTCCTTCTTCATCGTTTGTGATTATAGCCTTTGCAGTTTATAACTTTTGCTTGACAGACCTTATATAGTAGTTAATGTATATTTACAATGTCGTACTAAATGTAGAAAATAAATTACAAAAGCCTAGAACTCTATTTTGCAAAGTGTAAGATTGATCAAACAAAAGCCTCTCATACAAAGTGTAAGATTGATCAAACAAAAGCCTGCAATGGTAATTATCTGGGATTACTATTTTGTAAGAAAACAAAGCTCAAAACTCTATTTTGCATTCAATGGTAACTGCAATTTCATTAAATGAAGAGTACAATTATTTTTTGGGCATTCTTGTTCAACCACATCTACCATTACTAAGAACTAACTACCATCCCACATACCATTACTCCAACTGCACCACATCCATCCATATATCATTACTCCTCACTGCCACTAAACATGTAAACTAACAACAAAACAATAGAGCCTAGAACAACTCGGCAGATCCATTTCTTTTTTTCCCTCTTCTGGACTTCAAGCAATCTTTGCTCATGCTCAGCTTCCATGACTCTCAACCTCCTCAGAAGACCTGGAATTACAATCTTTGCTCGATTGCAAAGTGGAGCATCAATCCATTGAAAGTAATCACAGCCACCACTTCCATCGCTACAATTTCTAAATCGTCGACCAGCATTAGCATCAGTCCAAGCCACCCGATCCGCAGCAAGTCTACCACAATGACAATATGCCATGTTCTCTTCAAATCAGCTGCAAAGAAAATGAAAAATTATGTTCTAAGCTTTCATTCTTGCACACAGAACCGTTATTATATGTACAGACCAGTTATGACCGTTGTATTTTTCTGGAAACCCCATTTTACCCCTCCTCCGTTAGATCCGTTAGGTGGGATTTAACGGGAGCCACTGTTTTGAAATGCGGAGGAAAACATCAGCCACCTTTTTGAAAATTTGATAACACGGCCAACTTTTTGAAAATTGGGGTAAAACTTAGCCACCATCCTGAATTTTACTCAAAAATAAAAAGAATTTATATATAGATGTCAGGGTTGAGGCATATATAAATGATTTTCGATACAGTAGCGTGATTTGGACATTTCAAGATCTGCGTCTAGTCGTTTTAAGATCATAGACACACTAACATAAATACATTCATAGTATATGCTATAGCTTCAAGCTAACTTGTCCAGTTGAGAGTAAGCAGAAAGTATAATAAAATGGGCAATAGTTACGTAGATTCGAGCCAGAAGATTGACTGCGTATTCAAGGTGGTGCTCATCGGAGACTCTGCTGTGGGCAAATCTCAGATTCTTGCTCGTTTTGCCCGTGATGAGTTTAGCTTAGACTCTAAAGCCACCATTGGTGTTGAGTTCCAAACTCGAACTTTAAGCATTCTATTGACTTATGTGGCCTTTGCCACGTGTACATATTAGTTAGTTAGATTAAGCAATGATTAGTGGATAGATTAGGCAATCATTACAGTTGTATACAGCTGTCATTTCCATACTTGTATATATATACTGCTTTGTAACTACTCTATAACAGATTTTTTGACTGAATATACATTTTTCATTTTTTTTATTCTTCTGTAAAATCAGGAATGAAGATCAGGCATATTCTCATGGTATCAGAGCTTTCATGGATCAATCCATAGCTTTTATCAATCGATTGTTTGTCTTGATTTTCTTCTTTACGATCTGTTTTTTTGTTAATTTCTCGATCTTTTTCGATCTCTCTCGATTTTTTTTCTCGATTTCTCTCGATCTGTCTTGATCTCTCTCGATCTATCTCGACATTTGTTTTGATTTTCGTAACTTTCTACGATCTCTAATAGCTAAATCATTAACTCAAATTCCTAGAATCAACTCGAATTCTCAAGAAATCAACTCGAATTCTCAGATTCAAGCTATCAACTATAATGATCCTTATTATCTCTCTTCTGGTGACAATCCAAGGCAGCAATTGGGAACTATACTGCTTTCTGCAGATAATTACATAAACTGGAACTGTAATGTGAAGATGGTGCTTGGTGCCAAGTATAAGCTAGGTTTTATCGATGGGTCTTTACCTAAACCAGCTTCTGATTCTCTGTATCTTAACAAATGGATTCGTAATGATTACATGGTAATGTCTTGGTTAACTTCTTCAATGGATCAGGTAATATCTGGCAGTTTTATCTTTGCTACATCTGCATATGAATTATGGTGTGATGTTGCTAAACAATTTGGCAAGTCAAATGCTCCTTTGTTGTATGAATTGCATACTAGTTTAACTAAAAACAACAAGAAAATATGACAATTGCTGAATATTATGGAAAATCAAAGAATGTCTGGGATAAGTTGCAAGTGTTAGAAGGTCCAATTGTGTGTACTTGTGATGTTATGACAAAATGTACCTGCAATCTATTAAAGAAGGCTTTAGATGTTGATGAAACTAAGAGATTGATTCAGTTTATCTGTGGATTAAATAGACAATGTGACTCTGTTAAGACAAATCTCTTAAGTATGGAACCTCTTCCATCTAAGATGAAATCTTATCATATTTTACAACAAATTGAAAAGCAAAATCAATTGAACATTACTGATTTTCATCCATCAGAAGTTAGTGCTTTGTATAGTCAGAAAACTCCACAGACTATTTTCTCTCAAGGTTCTGGTAAGACACAATCTGGGTTCAGAAAGGATTTCACGAAAAATAAAACTGACAGTGTTTGTGATCACTGTAAAAGGAAGGGTCATACTGTTTATCAATGTTTTAAGTTCATAGGCTATCCTGATTGGTATACTACTCTTAAGGGAAAGTCTAATACTAGAATAGCTACAAATGTGACTGAGCAAGGTGTACTTGGCCCTGTCCCTGGAGGAAATTCTGGCAACTCTCAGTCAAATGCTAATGTTTCTCAGATTGACAACAAGATGGTGTCTGCAGTCTACCAGGAAATTATTAAGATGATGCAGCAACAACATAACTCTCCTCTCTGTGATTCTTATTAGCAATCATCTGTGAATTTTGCAAGTATTGTTTCATCCTTTCAAGTTCAATCTGCAGATATTCATAATTCTAATACATCATGGATACTTGATACAGGGGCTAGTGATCATATGGCTTTTAATTGTGCATTATTTGATCATATACATGATTCACTCACTAGCGTTTTACCCGTGCTACGCACCGAACAGTAAAATTAATTAATTAATATAAACATATTATTTTAATCATTATTTAGGAAAAAAGTTAATTTCATGAGAATGAATTAATTTAAGTATAGAATTACTTATTCGTCATTTTATACCAATTGCAATAAAATTAATATTATCAAACAATTATCATAACATTCACATCCCCCGTTGAAACGCTCTAAACCCCCTCTTTATTGTTTTTCTTAATTTTATTTTTCATTTGATTTTTCTCATTTTTCGTAATCTTTCTACCAAGTTCATAAGTTTTTTTACCCATATTTAAAGTTTTGTTCTTTTCGAAATTTAGTGCATTTAAATGTATAGTACCGTGGGTTTCTAGAATTTTTATCATATTAATTTAATCAAAAAATTTATATGGGTTGCGATCAATTTTTCAAATACATATTGACAATTCATAAACCCTTATTTCTCACGACCATAATAAATCATAAGATTGTCTCTCAAAAAAATGTTGCATGTTTAAGCAATGTGAGAAACGATCTCTACGGTGTAAGATCCATTAAACGAAACGTATTTATGATAAAAAAAACTTTCTTATAATCTAGTTTCATATGTGTTTATTCAATATCATTTTTACAAATTGTATGTTCTTTTATTAGTAAATTGACTTACTATAGAAAAATAAATATTATCAATCAACCAAACATATCCAACATATCCCGTTCTAAGAGACTGTTAGAGTTTATGGTGATTGCCCTCAACTTATTTTTAATGACAAATTAAAATGTGTATATTCACTTTGGGAGTTTGAAGTTTGATTTTTTTTATTTTCTTTCTATTAGAACATGGTATATTAAATATTAGTTTTCTCTTACTCATAAATAGGGGTGGCAAATTAATTCGATCTAATAGTACACGATCCAAATCCCAAAATTTTGGATGTATAGAACCCGAATTTTGGGATTCAAGTTTGGAATTAAATTTTAAACCCGAAATAGTTTCAATTTGGATTTGGATTTCAGTTGTACCGAACCGATATCCGATCCAAAACCCGATCCAATATCGAAACCCGATACATTTGTTTTGTTTAGACAAAACAAAACTAATAAATATCTTTGTTTGTTTAGAATCTATCTACCAAGTTGTTAAGTTTTTTTTACCTATATTTAAAGTTATGTTGATATTAAAATTAAATATTATCAACCAACCAAGCGAATTTGATATATCTGTTCTTAAATTATGATGTGGAAATTGAATACTATTAATTTAATTCAAGAATATAAAATTAAAAAGGGAACCTTTTATTAGAACAATATATAATTTTATGTATTGACCTATCTAGTTAGCAATAATAGTGATTTTATAATGATGGCTATAGTCGTTCCTCTCTCTGCTCTTCTCCCAAAAAATAAAAATCTAAAGTTTAGGGACTGACATCAATTTTGGTTGATGCTAAGCCCACCTTTTATTGTTTTCCTTGATTTTGCTCTATTTTTTTCAATAAAAATCTCTCTTTATTGAGATTATAGTAACCCGTTGGTAGGTTTATCTACTGATATATTGGATTTTGTATTTTGTCCTTGTGAATGATAACTTCCATTTTTTTCCTTGAGTTTACTTTATTTTTCAATAAATATATCTCTTTATCGAGAGTCTAGTACCCCGTTAGTGGTTTTTGTCTACCCGTATATTGGGTTTTGTTCTTTCTTTTTATGAGGGTAGGTTCTTTTATTTTGGCATCCGAAATCTTAGATTTACATGATTTTGTTATATTGGTTCATTGATTTGAATAGTATAGAATTGTAGCTACGGTCGGTTGTTCGAATTGATTTGGATTTTGTTATATTGGTTCTTATAACAATTTATAAGAAAATTTAAATTTTTTGATTATTTTTGTAGATGTCGTATGTCCTTTTATTGATGAATTAATTATATATAAAAAAAAATATTGATCTATAAGAATTTTTTTGCCGAGTTGACGAATTTTCTATAAAAATATTCAATAATAATATTTTCATTGACTCTGTAATATGATAATTTATACACCAAATAATGTCTAATACTATTTAAGAGTATATTTAGTATTTTGAATTATTTAAATATCTTGTCAGGTCAATTTGTTTGTCCCATTAATTATTGCATAGCTAAAAAAAATCGATAAGTAAAATGTTAAAGATAATTAGTTTAAAATTCATTTTAATATTTTAACTGGTTGTTAGGTTTTTTTATTAATTGATTAATTTAAATTTTGAACGTGTATTTAGAATAGTGTGGTAAATATTTTTCAATTTTTAAAATTTTTTATTCAATAATATTAGATTTATTCAAATTTGATTGCAACTTATGAAAATTAAAAATTAATAATAGTAGATTTAAATTAAAAATTGTGATTAATTAGTTATTAAGTATCTATGAAAATTAATCTGTAATATATAACTATATACTATATTATAGTATGATTGTAGTTGATATTAATGAAAATTAGCTCGTAATATATAATAGTATAAATTTGATTGACTTTAAATTAAAAGATTGATAGGTTAATAAATATTTTATGACTTTAAAAAATATTTAATTTATGCATGTACAAAATAAAATAAATTTTGTATTTCAAAAAAATTGTTAAGTAACCAAGATAAGTAATTTAGGTTGAGAATGATATGATTAATTTAATTTCCGTGGTAAATTCTACATGGCTCTTACATATATTTATAAAATTAATCTATAATATATAATAATGTCATTATGATTAATTGTAAATCAAAAGAGTGGAAAATAAAAATTGTAAAAATCACTTAATATTATATTTATGTATAATCCTGATTGATTTTAATTATATACTAATTTATTATAATTATTTTTTAATATTAAAAAATATGTAATATATGGATATGTTAAATCAAGTAACTACTATATTTAATTTAGAATTGTTAACTAATTATGGTTAATATAATAGGATAATAATTATAAATAAGGAAAACTTTTAATATAATATGATTGGTCTAAAATTAGGAATGACCTCTGATTGGTCCTAATACAATTCAAATTTTTTTGATTGGCTAACTACATCTAACTATAATCTTGATTGATTTTAATTTTATACTAATTTATTATAATTGTTTTTTAACATTAAAAATTATGTAATATATGGATATGTAAAATCAAGTAACTACTATACTTAAATTAAAATTGTTAACTAATCATGGTTAATATTATAAGATAAGAATGATAAATAAAGAAAACTTTTAATATAATAAAAGATTTATTAATTAATTTTATTAACAAATTATGAATAAATATATTTTCGAGCCTTCAAAAAAATCAAGTTTTTGAAGATATGAATTTTATCCAAGTTATTTAAAATATTATTCAAATCCGATTTTGTAGTGTTGGTTTATATTTATTAAATAATTAATTTTATTAACAAATTTTGAATAAATATATTTTTGAGCTTTTAAAACAATCAAGTCTTTGAAGGTATGGATTTTATCCAAGTTATTTCAAATCTAATTTCAAATCCGATTTTTCAGATTTCTAGTTGAGTTAGATTATAATTATTTAAAAAAATTTAATTGTACAACATGTATTATGAAAATCTATTTATATTGTATGATAGTCTTTGAAGGTATAGATTTTATCCAAGTTATTTCAACTCCGATTTTTCAGATTTATAGTTGAGTTAGATTATAATTATTTAAAAAAAATTAATTGGACAACATGTATTATGAAAATCTATTTATAGTGCATGATAATATGATTGTGATTGATTTTAAATTAAAAGAGTGGTTGATTAATGAATGATTAATTATGAAGTTTAATTTAAAATATATAATAGTATATCGTGGTTGATTTTAAATTAAAAATTGTGATTTTTTTAGTAAATATTTTTTGATTTAAAAATATGTATTTATGGATATGTTAAATAAAATCATTATTATATTTAAATTATAGAAGTTTTAACTAACTATAGTTAATGAAGTAGAGTGAGATTGTAAATAAGGAAAACTCTTAATATAACATGATTTGTCTAAAATTTAGTAATGCGTTATGATTGGATCTAAAATAATTCATAGTTTTCTGATTGGTTAACTGATATGTGGTAGACTCAGGTATTATAATAATGGATACCTATAACTATTATAATAAAGGATACCTATAACTATATGTCTGCCTAATGGCACTTCAAAATTAGTAAACAAAATTGGAAATATTAGATTGAGTCCTGATATTATCCTGAAAGATGTTCTTTATATACCAGATTTTAAGCATAATCTTTTATCTGTTCGGAAGCTTCTTGATCAAAATAGATTGATTGCTCAATTAGATCAAGATACTTGTTTCTTTCAGGACCCTTTGAATAGTACAATCTTAGTTGTTGGCAAGAAGAATGCTAGATTGTACGGATTCTTCTCACACTCAAAATCTTCATGCTTCTTCAACCTCTTTTATACCCAATTCAGACTCTTGTTTTTCTTCTTCTATTGTTCCCGATGTAAATGTTTTTCATGCTAGACTAGGACATCCCTCTGTTGGGAAATTAAAACATTTGAATGTATTTTCTTCTACTTACTTGAATGATTTTAATTGTGAATCATGTATTCTTGCTAAACATCATAAACTTCCTTTTGTGGAATCACAATCTGGAGCTCCTGTTTCTTTTGACATGTTGCATATAGATTTATGGGGTCCTTACAGGACACCTACATATTCAGGATGTAAGTATTTTCTTACTATCCTTGATGATCATACTAGAGTGACATGGACTCATTTACTACAATCTAAGACTCAAGTTCCAAATATCATTTCTAGCTTCCTAGCTTATGTTTCAAATCATTTCCATACTATGGTTAAAATTGTCAGAAGTGATAATGGTACAGAAATATTGCAAGATTTTTGTAGTTCCTTATTTCAGTCTGAAGGTATAGTTCATCAAAAAAGTATTGCCGGGGTACCTCAACAGAATGGTAGAATTGAAAGAAAGCACAGGCATATGCTTGATACTGCTAGGGCTATTAGATTACATGCCAACTTAAATATAAAATTCCGGGGTGATTGTTTGTTATCTGCTACTTACTTGAGCAATCTCATGCCTAGTTCAGTTTTATCTTGGGAAATTCCTTATTCACTCCTCATAAAGAAACCTCCATCCTATGATAATCTTTGGGTCATAGACTGTCTTTGTTTTGCTGCAGTGAAAAGCTCAGATAAATTTGTCAAAAGAGCAAGAAAATGCATATTACTTGGTTATCCTTATTCATAAAAAGGATACAAGTTATATGATCATGTATCTCATGATATTTTTTTAAGTAGAGATGTGATTTTTAAAGAGACGGTTTTCCCATTCAAAACTGGTATTTTATCTCCACCTGATTCTTCAACATCCATTCAGTTACCACCAATCAATCCTGCAAATATGGATTCTATTTCTACTGTTTCTCCTGCATCTCCTTCATCTGATTCTTTTCTTCTTCATTTTGAAGTTCCTTCTTTATCTTCCACATCATATATGCCTCTGCCTAATGATTTTTCTCCAGAAATTACTCTTCATTCTGATCACATTGTTACTCCTCAAAATGATAATGTCAATATTGTTGACAATAATCATGTTCCTTTAAGAAGATCCACTAGATCTTCTGTTCTTCCCAAAAAATTTGATACCTTCATAATTTCTAAACCTACTCATGGTTTACAAGTGACATCTACTTCTGATACTAATCTTGATGACTATTATGTTAATCTCAATAATGTTCTTACTTCTCCAAAAGAACCTTCTTCTTATAATCAAGCTAAAACTGACCCTCTTTGGGTTGCTGCCATGGATGTAGAAATAAAGGTTCTTGAGGCCAATGAGACTTGGACTCTTGTTCCTTTGCCCTCTAATTAGCATGTTATTGATTGCAAATGGGTTTTTAAAACAAAATATAATCCAGATGGGAGTGTTGAGAGATATAAAGCTAGGTTAGTAGCAAGAGGGGATAAACAAATTAAGGGCAAAGATTTCAAACACACTTTTAGCCCTGTTGCTAAGTTCACCACTGTCAGAACCTTGATTGCTCTGGCTGTTGCATCTGGTTGGCATTTAAAACAACTTGATATTAATAATGCTTTCTTGCATGGTTATCTTACTGAGGATATTTACATGCGTCCTTCTGGTTATTCAAAAGCTGCTCCTGGTATGGTTTGCAAGTTAAAAAGATCTTTATATGGCCTCAGACAGGCTTCAAGGGAATGGAATAAAGAACTTTCTTCTTATCTGATATCTTAAGATTATAAACAATCTACTCAGGATTATTCCATGTTTGTTAAAAGTTCAGGCAGTTCTTTTACTGCAATTGTTGTTTATGTAGATGATCTATTCGTAACTGGGAATGATTTGTCATAAATTGATTCTATTAAGGCTTTGTTACATCAGAAATTCACCATTAAAGATCTAGGTGATCTCAAATATTTCCTTGGTATTGAAGTCCTTAGAACTGCTGCTGGGATTCAATTAAATCAGAGGAAATATATCTTGGATTTGTTGGAAGATTTTCAGTTAACAGATTATCATCCAGCTGCTTTTTCATTATCAAAGGGTTTACATTTGAGCAATAAGGATTTACTTAAATTGTCTGATCCAGAGATTTACAGAAGAATAGTTGGAAAGTTGTTTTATCTCAACCTTACCAGACCTGATATTTCATTTTCAGTTCAACAACTTTCTAAGTTCTTACAAGAACCTGCTCAAACTCATTTTGATGATGCCCTTCATGTTCTTAAATACTTAAAGGGCACTTTAAATGTTGGTTTATTCTACAAGGCTAATATTCCTCTACAATTGTCTGCCTACTCTGATGCAGATTGGAGCACATGTACTTTTTCATCAAAGTCTCTATCTGGATATGATATTTTCTTAGGTTCCTCGTTAATCTCTTGGAAGAATAAGAAACAGAAGACAGTTTCTAAAAGTAGTGCAGAATCTGAGTATCGTAGCATGAGTTACACTACTTCTGAGTTGATATATATGGTTAGAAGGTCTTTTGCAAGATTTACATGTTCAGGTTCCTTTGCCAATTCCCTTCTACTATGATAATACTTCTGCACAACATATTGCCGAGAATCAGATTTTCCAAGAGCGTACAAAATAGTTGAAGATAGACTGTCATTTCATTAGTGAGTATGTGGATTCACAATTCATAACTCTCACTCATATCAACACTTTTCTTCAACTAGCAGATATCCTCACTAAACCTTTAGATGCTACTCATCATAAGTTCCTAAGTGTTAAGCTTGGCCTTCCAATTGATCCACCTTGATGTCCAGCTTGCTGGGGGTATTGAGCTATGTGGCCTTTGCCACATGTACATATTAGTTAGTTAGATTAAGCAATGATTAGTGGATAGATTAGGCAATCATTACAGCTGTATCCAGCTGTCATTTCCATACTTGTATATATATACTGCTTTGTAACTACTCTGTAACAGATTTTTTGACCGAATATACATTTTTAATTTTCTTTCTTTATTCTTATGTAAAATCAAGAATGAAGATCATGCATCTTCTCACATTCAACATAAATCTGTCAGAGCTTAGATTCAAGGTGCTCATCGGAGACTCTGCTGTGGGCAAATCTCAGATTCTTGCTCGTTTTGCCCGTGATGAGTTTAGCTTACACTCTAAAGCCACCATTGGTGTTGAGTTCCAAACTCGAACTTTAAGCATTCAACATAAATATGTCAAAGCTCAGATCTGGGATACTGCTGGACAAGAACGGTATTTATCTTTCTTACCTCTAACTATACATACGTAAATTGATATACTATTTATGTAGGATCGTCGTGCTCCACGGAGAACAATTTTAACATGAAAACACTCTGCAAATCTTGTTAGATTAGAAGTTAGATCAGCTAGTTACTTGATCTGCTCGCCAACTGATCTGATCTACTGGCTTGTCATTGTTTATTGCAATTGGATTTGTTTGGGTTAGAGTTATTTGCCCATTGATTGTTGTCGGTCCCAGTATAATTTTTATAGGGTGCATTCATTTTAGTTATCTTGATGAGTCCCAGTCCAATACACATGATAAGTTGCAGATCTCTGTGTGTGACATGAATTGCCAAAGCTACCGCACTCAATTTATTTAAAGGAAATGCCATATGAATTCGCAGTATGTCAGAAGTACAAGTGAAATTTAACGACTTGACAACATGTTAAAATGCAGTTCATTGTTGAGTTCTATCTGTAATATAGCAATGCCTTTAGTGATATGACAACTTAAGAGGACTATAGCTACAAAAGATATTATGGTCTTAGATAAGTTAGCTTTTGATCTACTGGCTTGTCATTGTTTATTGCAATTGTATGACATTTTCTTCAACACAAAAACATAGGTATGGACTAACTTTTATTATCTACCACTTCTGCTCCCATTCTAATTAGGTAAGTACTTTCTAAGCAAGGAGAGATATGATATAAATGAGTAAATGACTTGTCTACAACTTTTATGTTTCTGTCTGAAGTCACAAATGGTTTTTTCTAAAAAATTTGGGCATGAAGTGTTACAGTGGATGGTTTCATGCCTACTTGTCCTTTCACTTATTTCAAAAAAAGTTAATCATAGAAGTGTTACAATGTATGGTTTCATACTTTCATGCCTACTAATCCTTTTACTTCTGGATTTCCCAACGGTCAGATATAGAGCCGTCACAAGTGCATATTACCGGGGTGCTGTTGGAGCTATGTTGGTTTATGACATAACCAAACGCCAAACCTTCGATCACATACCACGTTGGCTTGAAGAATTGCGTGGTCACGCAGACAAGAATATTGTAATTATTGTGCTGGAAAATAAAAATGATCTTGAGGACCAGAGAGCTGTCCCCACCGATGATGCCAAAGAATTCGCTTAAAAGGAAGGCCTGTTCTTCTTAGAAACCTCTGCAATGCAATCAACAAATGTGGAAGATGCCTTCATGACCATTTTGACAGGAATATTTAACATTGTGAATAAAAAAACCCTTGTTGCCAACAATGATCAAAGTAATGGCAACTCTGCATCGCTTGCCAGCAAGCAAATACTTGTACCTGGCCCCGGGAAAGAAACCCCACCAAAGAAGGGGATGTGCTGTTCTTGATGTGTTTTGAAGTTTTCGTTTGTTTTTTTCTTTTTAACATTCTTGGTGGCATTGGGTGTATTATTTGGTGTATATCTTTCATTGTTATACCATAGTGATTTGTTTGAGGATTTTGTTAATTAATAAATTATATGCTGATCCCACGCCGTTCCCACGCCCGGTAAGAGGTGAAGCTGGTGGTTGGGTGTCTGCAAAACAACACCGGAGGGGGGTTTGAGCCCCGCGGCGCCTCCGGCGCGAGAATAAGTGACGGCTTTGGAGAGTAAAAGATAAGGACTAGAGTATCTAATTATGGAGGTTGTGTGTATATGAGTGTGTGTAAAAGAGAATGTAACCCCCACACCTTTTTCTCCTCGTCTATTTATAGGCCAAGGATTAGGGTTTAGGGGTTGGTACCTGCAATCATGAGCGTTGGATCCGAGGTAGGTGGGACACTTGTCCATCGCTGATAATTCCCACCTGTCCAGGTGATGTCTGTGGTGGCGTGTGCCCGGGCGTGTCAACACGTGGTTTGATGGGGACACGATTGTGCCACTACTAGGATTCCCTTATCTTTCGCTGTTATGTAGGACCCTAGTCATGACTCGTGTCTCCCATGCTCCTTGGGCCTGGGTTGCAGGTTGAGTTGGCTTGAGCCCAATCCGGACTGGGTGTGGGCAGGTCTCCGGGCGACCTTAGGTCGAGCCCAGTCAGGATTGGTTATAGCCTATCATATGCTATGATGGTTCAAAGTTGAGAGCCAAAGCGCATATTTGCTCTTATGCTGCTTAGTACAAGGTGATCTCCTTTCTTGTGAGAATCTCATGATATTATGCTTTCATCACCAAAATTAGCTACACATGCAGTAATACAAAGCATGCTTCTAAAGCCAAAAGCAGAGGATTAATGTTAGGCTACGATACCATACAAAATGAGACTGCTTTATTTCATTATCTATCTTCAATCATGATACAACTTGACAGCTTTGGCAATATGCAAACAACCGATCCAGAGATTTCATGGTCAGTCCTTACTGATTGTTGATTAAGTTATAGGTTGAGCAAGAAAAAATGACCAAAGGTTAATGAAGCATTTGGTTACCCTAGGAAGTTCCTAATGGAAGATTCCACAGTACTTGATACATAATTAAGTACTTCGTCCTGGAAGCATAATATGATAACCACCTACCTTGATGTACAATGAAAGTTAAGAAATAGATCTCAATTATATGTTCAATAACAAAATTTAATACTCCAAACGAAAACAATATTAACCATAATCTCATTAGACTGCATGTAGTGCTATAAAAAATTCATATCACAGGGCGAAATGCTGCTTCCATAGTCTTAAAATCACTTCGATGAACTATTGTATTCATATTCGTAAGTCATAACTAACAAAAGAAAAACCCGAGTAACATCCAGAGCCTTGGCAGCAATAGATGGTTTTAAGGCTGTAGAGAGTCTAGACCTTTTCTTGTCCAAACTCTCACTACGCTTTTCCCGCTGCTCTTTCAACCTACTGGCAAGAAGCTTTTGATATTCAGCTGCCTCTGACTTGGCCTTAGCAATTATTTGCTTCTTCTTATAAGCAACTCTGGCACGCTTCCTTTGCAAGGTCAGTGGAGTTAACCAACCTCTGAAATTTACGAGCTTTACTGCATTTCTTACCTGTAAATAGTTTAAAGAACATATTAATATGGATCTATCACAAAGCAGTAGAACACACTCAAACACTATACATATTTTTTTAAACCAAAAAACATAAAAACTAGCTATAAAATTAGTAGGAAAGGCAATAGTTTTATGATTTACCAGCTTTATTTGTGAAGGTCTGGCGGTATGTATTCACATAATTCCTAACATCATCATCTTTGGTCAGGTTAAAGAGCTTCCTGATCTTTGAAGCCCTCTTAGGACCTCTCATCCTTGGTTTCTCAACATTAGTCAATCCAGGCAGATCATTCTCACCCTTCTTCATGATTACCAAGTTCAAAACTGAAAGATCAAGACTTACAATGCATCCTCTTACAGACTTCCTTCGGCTCTCACCATGTCGCCTGCCATATCCTCTAAAGCAAGGAGTACCTGCAAATGAAAGTAGAACTTACCTAAATTCAAAAAGAAAATCATTATATCAATAACACCAGAACAGATCAACAACCCCACAACCTCTGACTAGCAAAAGATGAACACGGCCAGGGGCAACACTCCCTGTTTCATTGGGAATCCCTGCTTGTCACATCCTCCCATGATCTTGAAGACATAACCCTTCAATTCATGTTCCATTAGAAGGCTCATATCATTATCTCCCCTCTGTTAGGTTAAGGGACTTACACAATCCGAGATTCACAAACACCAATATAGAGCACATACACAACCAATCGATTAGTTGACAAGATCTACCAAAGCACGGTCAAACACTATTCAAGTATCACTTCTACTTCTATCAAATCAATAAGTAAAAGTAAAACAAGAACACACACAAGATATGACGTAGAAACACCCACGCCCCAAACTTGTATTATTAATCCAATCAGTTATCAATAATACATTCAAAACAATAACACCATAACGGTGTCCCAACCCGATACTTGAGCCAACAATGCTCAAGCATCACCCAAAGAATAATTAAGACTACATCTCTTAAGCTTTCATACACATCAAACAAATACAATATGACTATGTATATAGCCATCCAAAACTTAGCCACCAAGACTTACCATAATTGTTCTACAAGTCTTACCATACTTGTTATACAAGTCTTCCAATTCTTGGCACCTACTTACCCAACTTAGTGATCAAGACATATCATTTATAATAATTGTCTACACATATAATTATTATCTTACCCATATATAACTTGAACCACCCAAGCCCATAACATCTTATTGGGTTGAAACCCAACAATCCTCCCCTTCAAACCAATACCCATATCGGATTGAATGGTAACTAATCAAGCCATCGACATCCATTCGCCAATGCCTCCCCTCGAACAAGAATCTCCTCCTGCTCTTCCAATCTTTGAGTGTCGCTAAAACCCGTATAGTGACCCTCCAAACCACCCACCGTTCTTTACCATAACGATATATCTATCTACAAAATCACGTGCATCAACCACCACGAGTGCTCTTCCACATGTTGAGTCACCCAATCCTTGCTTTCACAATCCTTCGGTCTCATGAAGAAAATCCGTAGTATTACCCAAATAGTTCACCTGGTTCATCAAGCCATTGAAACAATTGCGATAACCTCTTCCATCTTCTTCCATCTCAAGTCCGAACACATGATTGATCCATGGTGCAAGTCAACCGCCAAACCGCACGTAACTTTGTCTCTATCCGCTTTAGCAGTTATTTCCTTGTCAGCAAATTCTTCATCATGCTCCGCCATACCAATTGTACCTCGAACTTTCCCTCAACCTCATCCATCACGAACCTTTGCTCTTGATACCACTTGTTAGGTTAGGGAACTCACACAATCCGAGATTCACAAACACCAATATAGAGCACATACACAACCAATTGATTAGTTGACAAGATCTACCAAAGCACGGTCAAACACTATTCAAGTATCACTTCTACTTCTATCAAATCAATAAGTAAAATTAAAACAAGAACATACACAATATATGACGTGGAAACACCCACGCCCCAAACTTGTATTATTAATCCAATCAATTATCAATAATACATTCAAAACAATAACACCATAACGGTGTCCCAACCCGATACTTAAGCCAACAATGCTCAAGCATCACCCAAACAATACTTAAGACTACATCTCTTAAGCTTTCACACACATCAAACAAATACAATATGACTATGTATATATAGCCATCCAAAACTTAGCCACCAAGACTTACCATACTTGTTCTACAAGTCTTACCATACTTGTTATACAAGTCTTCTAATTCTTGGCACCTACTTACCCAACTTAGTGATCAAGACATACCATCTATAATAACTGTCTACACATACAATTATTATCTTACCCATATATATCTTGAACCACCCAAGCCCATAACATCTTATTGGGTTGAAATCCAACACCCTCTAGCGCTAGCACAACATACATTTAAAGATGAATGACAAAAACTTTAAAGCAAATATTCATACCTCGCCTAGAGCATCTCCACTGACCTCCTGAGAAATCCTCGTGTCATGAAAAGCCCGCCTAATAACAAAAAATGTATTAAAGATAACAATAATACAGCACCTTCCAGATAATAACACTAACGCATGATACATGAAAAGTAGGTATGAATTGAGAGAAGAAATGCAGAAACACCTTTCAAAATAAAGGTATACACTTAATCAAAAGACTACTGCATACTTCTGCCTCATTTTCTACCAGAATGACCGTAATACTAATTACTAAGAAAACAATTCTAGAAAGATTTATCTTTTCTGAGCTTTTTTTATAAAGGAACAATGCATTCTTGTCATAATCACAAATTGTTTATTGATGTGTATAAGTCTTAATGAGGAAGGGGTAAAAGGTCATTTGTAACACAAAAACACAAGTATTTACCTCAACTACCGCACATCATCATGAAGATGGATGCGACAGGAAGAAGTGGCACTTGGAACTTGGAAGTGTTGCTGACTTAAAATTTAGATTCAGGATAACAAAGCTTGCACTGTCATTTCACAAAATTCTAAGTTTTGGCCCTAAAAACCACATGGAAAATGATGGAATCTATCTCTACCAAAAGGAGGTGACACACATTGCTGGATGCGTGTCTTTTGAAAATATCTAGGGACAACCACATCTTAGATAATATCTCTAAACTACACATAAAAAGGATGTGCACATGTGAAATTGTGAAACGCATGTTTGAAACATATTTTTCGTGTGGTCTTCTATCTCCTCTCCTTCCTATTGTGAGTATTATTTACAACGAAAGAAGTATATAAAGTTTAGCTATATCATGGGAATCAACCAACATGGAAAATCCTCAATTCAATTTTTACGCTAAAGTTTTAGGAATTAACAAGGCTTTGCGGGTACACTCTCACTAACAAAAATGATAAATCAAATACAAGTATAAACACCGAAAACTAACAACATAGCTAATGAATCATCGGGGATATCGTAACCATAATAAAAGAAATGTGTAAAACAGAAAAGTAATTAGCAAATGAAAATAAAATTAAAAAACTGAAACAACAAACACACACATATGTGAGAAGAATTAAAAGAAAGAAGCACACAATTTAAGGTCATCGTCAATTTCGAGCTTCTTTTGGCACCCAGTTATGGGATTTGTAATGTTGAACTACAATCACATACATGACATTATGTTAATAAATATCTAAGATACATTTTTAGTAACCATATGTATTGCACTTATCACACTAATTTATCACCTCATTAGTCTAGCTGATCACAGTTTGCTTATCATAGCTGTCAGTTAGCTTATCATAACCATTTTTGTCTTGTTTATAAATAGCTTGTTGGTTAGCAATATTGATTAAGTTGTCTTCATTATCTTTCTTTAACAAACTCTTTCTTCAACATTATGTAAATACAGTTTATGTGCTTAGCCTCCATTGTTATACTGGTTTTACAATCTTAAGATAGTATCAGAGCATTTTCTTCCGCTTCTTCGTTGTTCTTCATCATTTTTGTAAGTACGATCTTGTATCTACATCTTGATTACTTCATTCGTCATTTTTACATGATCGTTTTTGTTGTTTCTTCATCATCGATTGTTACATATTCTGTTATATTCCGATCGATATGATCTTCATGATGATCTTCGTGATCGATGTGATCTTCGTGATGTTCTGTGATGATTTGTGCTGTTTTGTGATGATTTGTGTTGTTTTGTGTTATTTTTTGCTCTTAATCTCTCTTGATCTTTCTTGATCTATCCTAATCTTTCTCGATCTCTTTCGATCATACACATCTTTTTACAATCTTGAATGACTCATCGTTATACGTATGTTAATGCTGTTATGAGCAACACTGGTATGGCTAATTCACAAAATGTCACTCGATCTACAATTTCAACTCCTAATGATTAGATTCCAATCAATGATAATGATACACACAATGATCATACACGATCTCAAACGATTTCTTCATCTATTGACATAACACACATCCTCTCTTCCTTCACAACAACGATCAGCCTGGTATGATTCTTATATCTAAGAAACTTTTAGGATCTGAGAATTATGCTTCGTGGAAGCGTTCTTTGCAAATTATACTTTCCGCCAAGAATAAACGTGTCATTGTTAATGGTGAATATCCTGCTCCTGTTGCTACTTCACCACTGTTCGTTCATTGGAAACGTGTCAATGACATAGTCATCACCTGGATATTAAACACTGTTTCCGACGACATTAGTAATAGTATGAATTACATGGATAGTGCTCAAGCAGTTTGGAATGAGCTTAATGAACGTTTTTCTGTGAATACTGGTCAAAAGTTCTATGAAACTCAGCGTGCTTTGTATAAATTGGAACAAGGTAACGATTCCATTGAATTTTACTTTCATAAGCTAAAAGGTTTTTGGGACGAACTTCGAGCTTTGGAGTCTCCTATTACTTGCACTTGTGGAGCTATTGCAGAATGGGAATCTCAGACAGAGAAAACTCATTTGATTCAATTTCTAATGGGATTACACTCAAGCTATACAGCTGCACGTGTCAACTACTTATGATGAACCCCTGGCCTACTGTAAATCAGGCTTTTATGTTACTCAAACAGGAAGAAAAGCAACATCAGACACATTCTACTGCTATTTGTCCTATTGCAATGATGGTTAACATGTCGACCAACACTCATTCTGGTTATTCTGGGTATACACCTAATCGTTTTAGTGACAGACCTTCAAATCCTGTCCAAGAGTGTTCTCATTGTCATTTTAAAGGACATACCAAAGAAAAATGTTACAAGCTAAATGGTTATCCAACTGATCATCCAAACCATCATAATAACAGGGGCAAACGTAAATTTTACACAAACTCCTCAAAGACTACTGTTTCTAAGTCATCTAATGCTATGCAAGGCTCTGCATCTCAGCCTTCTCAAGGTTCTCAAAGCATTTCTGATGCATCGTCTACTAATCAAACATTGACAAATAAGATGGATGCTTTGCAGTCTCAACTCAACACTTTAATGCAATGCTTGAACTCTAAAAATGCTGGCATATCTTCAACCACATCTACTACTGGTCAGTATAGTCTTGCAACTCATCTTGCAGGTACTTTGTTTTCTCTTTTTTTGTCCACACATATTCCTGATAATGTTTGGGTGCTAGATACAGGGGCCACTAATCATATGTGTTGTAATATCACATATATGACTGATGTTAATTCTTTATCTGCACCTTTGACTGTTACTTTTCCAAATGGAGAAATTGTTATTGTCACTCATATGGGTTCAATTTACCTTTATCCTTTATCTATATTAGTCACTGAAGTCTTATACATTCCCACATTCACTTTCAATTTACTATCTGTAAGTAAATTGTCATCTCAACTTTGTTCCACCATTCATTTTACCTCTAAAACATGTTATCTGCAGGGCCAATACCAGACAACAGAATTGGTTCTTGGTAACATGATTGGAGGCCTTTATCAACTTCTCAATGCACCATCATCATCTTCTTCTGTTCTTGCTGCTTCACACAACTCAGATTCTTCCATCTGGCATCGACGTCTTGGCCACATTCCTTCTTTTGTTTTGTCAAAAATTAATGACTCAGCTGTTCATTGTTCAGCTAGTAATTCTTCTTATAATGTTTGTCCTTTAGCTAAACAATGTAGACTACCTTTTACTTCCAGTCAGTCACATGCTAGTTTACCATTTGAACTTGTACATTGTGACTTATGGGGACCATATCGGACTCCAACTCATAATGGATGTAAATTTTTCTTGACAAAAGTTTATGATTGTACTCATGGTTTATGGACTATATTGCTTCCTACTAAACAGCATGCTTGCCAGTCTTTAAAAGATTTCGTTGCCTACGTACAAACACAGTTTTCTACCACTATTAAATGCCTTAGGACAGACAATTGGGGTGAATTTCTCAGTCACGATTTTACCACATTTCTTTCATCACAAGGCACATTACATCATACCTCTTATCCGTATACTCCCCGACAAAATGGGCGAGTTGAGCATAAACACAGAAATTTACTCAAAATGTCCCGAGCTTTACTTTTTCAAGCTCACCTGCCTACATCTTTTTGGGGAGAGTGCATCCTTACTTCTTCATATCTCATTAATCGAATACCTACTACTACTTTAGGTTACATCTCTCCATATGAAAAACTCTTTAATAAACCTCCTTCGTATGCACATCTCAGGGTATTTGGTTGACTAGCCCATATGTCTGTTCACCATTCTGACAAACTTGCACCTTGTGCTGTTGAAACTATTTTCCTTGGATATTCAATGGCACAAAAAGGGTATAAACTGTATAACCCTGTTACTCAACAGTTTCATATCTCACGACATGTGGTTTTTATTAAGAATATTTTTCCTTTTACCAATATTTCATCACAGTCTTCCAGTCACTTATTCACTCCACCTGCTCCTATAGCTGATAGTGAGAATACTAGTATTACTCCTTTAGATGAATTTACCAGTGATCTTTTTGATAATGATACTGTTTCTCCTACTCAATCTTCTTTATCCGTTCCCTAAACAGAACACACTGTTGATAGTACTATTGACAATATTGTCTAAGACAATCCTGCTCTACCTACACAAAGAGTTTCTCTCAGACGAAAAATACAACCCTCATGGTTAAAGGATTATTTTACTCATAATCAACAAAAACAAACGTCTACAATTTCTGCAGCTAATGCCATTTTACTAAATTGTCCAATTGATTCTAAGAAGTACAGTTTCTCACTTTATTCTCAACCATCAGTTTATGCTTGTGCTGTTAACTCTCCCAACACTATACATGAGCCTTTTACTTATAATCAGGCTATAAAGGATAGTAGGTGGGTAGAGGCTATGTCAAAGGAGTTACATTCCTTGGAAGAAAACAATACTTGGACTGTTGTGCCTCCTCCTCCTAATAAAAAGGTCGTGGACTGTAAATGGGTGTATAAGTTGAAATATTTTGCAGATGGTTCTTTAGAGAAATTTAAGGCTCGTTTGGTTGCAAAGGGCTATACACAAGTTGAGGGGCAAGATTATCATAATACGTTTTCGCCTGTTGCTAAGATGGCAACCGTTCGAACTGTTCTGGCTTTAGTAGCTGTAAAACGATAGGATATCCATCAGTTGGATATTAATAACGCATTCCTTTTCAGAGATTTAGATGTGGAAGTTTATATGGCTCTTCCAAAGGGACATCCTCTTTATGGTTCCAATTATGTCTACAAGTTAAACAAATCCATTTACGGGTTAAGACAGGCATCTCGTGTCTGGTTTGAAAAGTTAGCTTCAATATTGATTGACATTGGATTTACTCAGATTGTAGTAGATTACTCTTTGTTTGTTTATAAATCAGATGGTATCTTTGTCACAGCTCTAGTATATGTTGATGATATTCTACTTACTGGTACAAGTAATGCCTTCATACAACATGTGAAAGATGTTTTACATTCAACTTTTACCATCAAAGACTTGGGTCTAGCCAAATATTACCTTAGCCTTGAAATACACAAAACTGAGGAAGGCTTGTATTTACATCAAAATAAGTTTGTCTATGATCTGCTGGTTGAAGCTGGTTTGGAGAATTGTAAACCATTATCTCTCCATGTCGATAGTAACATCAAGCTGTCACCTAAGAAGGTGCTTTACTTGATGATCCATTAGTTTACCGAAAATATGTTGGGAAACTTCTCTATCTTACAGTGTCTCGACCTGACATTTCTTATGTTGTTCATCACCTTAGTCAGTTTTTACAAACACCACGTGAACCTCATATGTTGGTTGTTCAACGTGTTCTTCGATATCTTAAAGGAACTCATTTTCAAGGTTTGTTTTATTCAGCAAATTCTTCTCTGAAGCTTGAAGCTTACTGTGACAGTGATTGGGGTTCTACATTAGATTCCTCTGGCATGCTTCGTAGCATTACAGGAATGTGTCTAACACTTGGTTCCTCTTTAGTTGTCTGGCACTCTACTAAACAGAAGGTTGTTTCTCGTTCCATTGCTGAAACTGAGTTATGTGCCATTGTTGATACCGCCTGTAAAGTCTCTTGGTTGAATCTTTTGTTGTCTGAACTTGACATTCCTCAAACTCTTCCTATTCAGTGATAATCAGGCCGCTTTAGACATTGTTGCAGACCCAGTTTTTCATCCCCAAACCAAACATTTTGCTCTGGATTGTCACTTTGTTAGGGAACAAGTTCAGTCTAAGCTCATACATCCACAATATCTTCTTGGTTCTTCTCAACTCGCAGACATTTTCACTAAAGGTCTTGGTTGTCAACACATTGGCAGTTACTTTCCAGATTTAATGTTGTTCAACCACCTTCAATCTGAGGGGGGACTATTGCACTTATCACACTATTTTATCACCTCATTAGTCTAGCTCATCACAGTTTGCTTATCATAGCTGTCAGTTAGCTTATCATAACTGTTTTTGTCTTGTTTATAAATAGCTTGTTGGTTAGCAATATTGATTAAGTTGTCTTCATTATCTCTCTGTAACAAACTCTTTCTTCAACATTATTGATAAGTGGATTTTATATCCACTTGGAGCATTCCATTTCGGCTTAAATTGGTGTCTTGGTCTCAAGTTTGTTGTGTTTTTGATGTGTTTTATTGAGTTATGCAGGGTTACGAATCGTCGAATTGGTTTGGCGATTTTCATGATTTTGGGTGGATTTCAAGAGTAGAATAAAGAATGAAGTTTTCCACAAATCTTGGGAGAGTTGAGATCAAGTTTCATGCAAATCTTAAGAGAGTTTTGAGTTCTAGGATCAAAGATGGCAATGCTCGAAGAAAGAACGGGAGAAAACAGCAAAAGAACGACGAAATAACGAAGGAAAAAAGCTCTGAACAGCAGCAGTTGGGCGCCACGGCCTCAACTTGGCGCCACGGCCTCCGCTAGGCAGATTTTGACTGGCGCCACGGCCTCAACCTGGCGCCGCGGCCTCGAGAAAGTGCTGGAAATTTGATTTTTCTCCTAAAACCTCTCCAATTCTTTCCTGTTTCGAATTTATCATGTAATTTAGGGGCTTTCTCATTGGAAAAGACTTCTAGGGCCTATAAAAACACCTTGTATGATTGTAAATCAGATCTATCATATCATAATATAGAATTGCAAGGGAGAAAAGGAGAGAAGGATTCAACGCTCGTGACAAGCAACGGATCTAGAACGACTTCATCTTTTGTATTCTTTTCTTAGGCGATATTCTGAATCTAGATTTGCTTTCTCAACTCTTGCTTAATTAATATTATTAATTCTTTTATTCATATCTTGTTTAATATCATATTTTCATCAAATCCCATGGTGATGAAAGGTTCAAATATGAACTAATCGTTGTCATGGGATTCTACCGGATTTATCTGTGTAGCTTAGTAGTTTGATTGCTTTAAAGATTTATGTGTGGTGAATTCTTGATATCCTCGTATGGTTGTGATTCATGTGTTTAGATGCGTCGCGAACATCTAATTTGTTAATCTCTTGCGAAACGAGAGTGGATCTTAAGATTTAGAACTTGCCATGCTAGCATAGGATAGGTTGATGTTTTAACATCATGATTTGTAGCGTAAATAGAGATATTATGCTGCCCTATGTGATCTTAATGGATGACTTGTGCTTAAACCGTTATGTTTTCAAATCTTATAGAGATATAGGGTCTAAACATAATTGGTGTCTATTCATCTTCTATCTCTTTTGTGAATGTATGTTTAGTTTGGTATTCGTATACTAAGAAGTTACGAGTATTTGTTTCGTGTTGTCCGATCAGATATCAAAACCATCACATGCATCGATTAAAAGCATCAACTTTAAGCGAAGTAGATAACGAAGTTATGATCCCATGTTATTCTCATATAAGTAATTTGATTTTATTCTCTTAGTTAATTAATTATTAGTTAATTTAGTAATAAAAACCCAAAAATTGTTACTTGTCTTAGCAGTGATTTATAACCATACATTATTTAATAAGTACATTAACTGAATAGAAACTTAACCAGATCTCTGTGGAACGAACTTGAATTGTATTACTTGTGACCACGTATACTTGCGTGATATTGTGTTAACAAGTGCTTAGCCTCCATTGTTATACTGGTTTTACAATCTTAAGAATATGAACGACAATAAATCTAAAATAGCTTACCTTCATCGGTAGCGACGATTCAGCGACGCTGCTGGTGTATGTATTAGGAGGATTAGTTCTTCTGGGTTCTAGGTTCTAAACCAAGCTCTTCAGAGTGTAAAAGTAGCCCGCGCCTAGAAGGTGAAGGGCCAAAATGACGCAAACTTCTATCAAAATGCCCAAAATGGCACTTCTTGAAAACACCCCTTCCATAGCACTTTCTTAACGTAGCTACAGTGCGCGTTTTGTCAAAACACATATGAAACATGCGTTACAGGTCGAAAACGCATTTAGAACATGCGTTACAGGGTCAAAAAGCATCCGCGCCTAGAAGGTGAAGGGCCAAAATGACGCAAACTTCTATCAAAATGCCCAAAATGGCACTTCTTGAAAACACCCCTTCCATAGCACTTTCTTAACGTAGCTACAGTGCGCGCTTTGTCAAAACACATATGAAACATGCGTTACAGGTCGAAAACGCATTTAGAACATGCGTTACAGGGTCAAAACGCATGTACAAAATGTTGTAGTAGTAGTAGTAGTAGTAGTAGTAGTAGTAGTAGTAGTAGTAGTAGTAGTAGTAGTAGTAGTAGTAGTAGTAGTAGTAGTAGTAGTAGTAGTAGTAGTAGTAGTAGTAGTAGATGACACCATCGACAAACACCACTCACATTAACCCTCTTCTCCCCCAAAGCAACAGCAGTAGGAAGATAGTTTTTTATAGACCACCACATAAAATTAATGATCTTTCCTGGGAGCTTCAATCCCCAAATTCTTTTCCAAAACCTAGCATCTGGATTAGTCTCTTCACCTTGTAGAATTCTATATCCACTCTTCACTGTGAACTCGCCTTTATCTTCAAACATCCAAAACCACTCATCTTCTCTCTCCTGCATTGGTAAAGGGATTTACGCAATCAGCAATCTATCCCTTTCATTACAGATATCTTGCAACACTTCCTCATCCCAGGCTCTATGATCCTCCAGCATAAGACCCTGAACCAAAATGTGAGCTAATTGTTCTGGCATTTCAATCGTTAAGAAACAATTCTGAGCGCAAGGCAGCCATGGTACTGACCACACTTTTGTACTACTACCATCACCAATACTTCTCCATACATAACTTGGATTAGTTCCAATTTTAGCACTCAAGAAATCTGATTGAGGAAAATATCTTGCCTAAATTAATTTCGTCACTAACAGATTCACATTATTAATAATTCGCCACCCCTGCTTGGCAAGCATTGCCACATTGAAATTTCTTAAACTTTTACACCCTAACGCTCCTCCTTCCTTAGTCGTACATAACTTATCCCAAGCTAGCCACTTTATTCCTCGACCTGTACTACAATTCCCCCACCAAAACGCGTTCATCTTACAGCCCCATCCAAAAATAGCCCCATCCAAAAATTTGGTATTGCTTGAGCCGCTGTTTTGAGCAAAAGTAGTTTCCCCCCTCTAGATAAACACCTATTACTCCACCCCTGCAATCTCTGTTCCACTCGTTCTGATAAGAACGCAAAAGTTCTCACTTTACTTCGACCTACAGACATCGGCATACCCAAGTATCTCCCTGGTTCTTGAATCTCCTGAACTCCAAACTTTGAACAAACTACTCGTCGATTCTCAGTCGATGTGTTTGGGCTGAACATTACAGTTGACTTATTATAATTTATACATTGTCCTGAAATGTTCTCATACCTCGCAACTATATTCTTCACCACATCAGCTTCTGAGTTATTCGCTTTAAAAAATAGGTAGCAATCATCAGCAAACAGGAGATGTGAAATTGTGGGAGCTCTCCGTGCAATAGTACAACCATGCAACAATCCAGCATCCTCATTCCTTCTTATCATCGAGCTCAGACCTTCCGCGCACATAATATAAATATACGGAGATATAGGATCTCCCTGTCGAACCCCACGTTGAGGTCTTACTTCCCCAAACTCAACACCATTACGGAGAAAGCTATACGAAACAGACTTTATGTAGCCCATCACTCTATTAATCCACAAATCACTGAACCCGAATCTCACCATCATATTTTCAACAAAACACCACTCAAGTCTATCATACGCCTTTGATATATCTAGTTTAAGGCCTGCTATCCCATTCTTGCCTTGTGTGCTCCTCTTCATATAGTGATTTATTTCAAAAGCTATCAGTGCATTATCAGTCAGTAGTCTACCCTCAATAAAAGCGCTTTGCTTATTCGATATCAGATTCCCCAAACATGGCTTTAATCAATTTGATAGAACTTTCGACAAGATTCTGACCAATACATTACACAAGGATATAGGCCGCAACTCTGACATTGTTTGAGGACTCTTAACCTTCGGTATCAAACACACAAGTGTACGGTTTACCCCCATTGGCAACTCCCATGTTCCCATAAATCTTTTACAGAACTGGACAACATCTTTTCCAACCACACTCCAGAAAGATTGAAAAAAGGCCGGGTTAATTCCATCCATTCCCGGTGATTTATCCGGATGCATTGAAAAAACAACCATCTTCACTTCCTCATCCGAAATCTCCTCTGTTAGTGCTGCATTTTCATCCTCAGTAATTTGATTCACTTTATCCCACTGTGATATCTTTCCCTCCATAGTCGATGCTTGGAATAGTTGTGAAAAGTACCTCATGATGATATTTTGTATACCTTCTTCCGTCTCTTGCCACACTCCATTCTCATCTTTAAGCTTTTGCACCTGATTATTCTTTCTTCTTGTCGAGGCGTACTTATGAAAAAATCGTGTATTTCGATCTCCCTCCCGAAGCCAAAACTGCTTCGCACGTTGTTTCCAATATTACTCTTGTTTTTCCAGTAGCTACATGTACTCCCATCGTGTATCATCATACTCCTGCACACCCTGCCTATCTCTCCGCGATCTAAATTTATACAAGGTATCCCTGTAACCCTTAATTTTTCTTCGAAACTCTTGATTAATCCCCCCTCCCCATTCCTCAAGCTTCAAGCAACAGTACTAAATCCTGTCCATAATTTCTCTACTGATAGTATCCTCCCAGCTATTTTGACCACATTGAAGCAATCATTTTCACGAATCCATACATTCTCAAAGCGGAATCTTCTTTTTTTCGGGGCATAGACCTGTTTGTTCAACTGCAAAAATAGAGGTCGATGGTCCAATGTCGATACATCCCAAACTCGAACCTCCGCTTCAGGAAACAACTCCTTCCACCTACAATTCGCAAAACCTCTGTCTAGTCTCTCTTGCACCCAATTGCTTTTACCCCTAAATATTTCCCAGGTAAATTTCTCACCTGTAAAGCCCAGATCAAATAATCTACAATCATTCACTGCGTTGACAAAACCCTCCAACAAATATCTCGGATGGTGATGAAGACCCCTCTTCTCATCCTCATACATTAAGTCGTTAAAATCGCCAATAACGCACCATGGCAACTCTGATCTTCCTGCTAATTCCCTCAACATAGTCCATGATTCCCTCCTTCTTTCCCTCTCCGGACACCCGTAAAACCCCGCATATCTCCACCGTCCTACCTGTTCATTAACAACTTCGAAATCAATATAATGGTTCCCTACTTCTTTTACATCTACCCCTCCATCATTTTTCCATAACAACCCAAGTCCTCCACTATGCCCTTGCACATCAACAACGTGACACCCTGCAAAGTTTAAATTTTTACATACTTCCTCTACTTTATTTTTTGTCACTAACGTCTATGATAGAAAAACCAAATTGGGCCTTATTTGTTGAACGATTTCTTTAAGAAATTTAACTGTTCGTGGGTTGGCCAGCCCACGATAGTTCCACGCTAGCAAACTCATTGGTCTAGGCGGGCCTGACTCCCAGGACCCGCCTCTAGCAAGTTTTTTTGCCCAACATTATCAATACTAGGCCCATATTTTTGAATTCCCTCCAAAACAGCTACTTCCGTAAATTTCTCATTTTTTACCCGTTTTCGTTTGGTCTCAATCACAATACTATCTGTCTCCTGCCTTATCTCTCCCACAATCTCATCCCTTGGTGTTGACCCTTGATTGTCGCCAACCACATCCCCCTGAGTACGTTGTATAATTTGAATTCCTCCCTTATCCCCTGATTTTTCTCGCATAATTCCCTCCACCTCCATGAATCTCTCCTCCACCACTTTTCCGCCGTCTGTGGTGTTGCTTGACATAAATTTTCCGCCTCCTGCCATTTCCACACCTCCTCCAAAATTCACAGTTTTCAACCAGCGTGCTCCAACATTGCTATTTTTAAAATAATAATAACATACTATTTTTAAAATATAGCCAATCAATATAGCCAGTACCATTGAAGAACAACGCCTTACACGTTCAGTAAATTTTACATAATCAGTATTTTCTATCATTTTAGGGAACCCCATTGGAGATGCTCTAACTATTAATAACATAAATGAATAACTAAGTATATAAAAATAAATTATGGAATACCCAAGCCAACAAAATGGCACAATATTATCTCTTAAAGGCCCAAAATCTAAGCCACTAGTCATGGCCATCCAAAATGGTACAAAATTTGAAATGCTTATAAAAGTCAAGAATTGATATGCCAATTAAACTCAAATAAATACAAATTTAAGACTAATACGAATCAAATCAAAATCCTAAGCACAATCAATAAATCACTGATTAGTCAAAAACCTCAATCAAAAAACAAAAAACAATTAGCATTTAATAATAATAACCAATTTCAATTTAATATATATAAACATTTAGATATCATTCAATTCAAAGTAAGTTACTAAACAGGCAAGAGACTAAAAATATCACAAAATTCTACTTAAAAACTAGAAAGCAATTGGACAAGATCAAAGTGAGCTTTTATTGGAGTGAATTAAGCAACAAATAAAATCAAAATTTAAATATGAGGAAACAATTAATAATAATTAGGGCATTAATGATTAATTACTAAATCGATTACAAAGGAAAATGTAAGATCCTTATTGCATAATCAATCATACATTGACAACGTAGGTAAATTATATCAGAAACAATATCTAGAATCACGTAATCAAATAAACAAGAAACAAATGTCAGGGTAGTAATTCAAACTTCATCAGAAAACATTGATAAATCAGAAATTTTATGCACTCGTGTTATATAAATTTATTTTGGCTGAAAGTCTAAAATAATTAATTTTCAACAAAACATGCCTAAAAGTAAATATGGTCTTAAATATTCTTATCGATGAGCAACATACTCCATTCAGATCAGATATTTCATTGGTAATGAAGGATCACTCCTGAAACATGAGAAGTATCACCTCAGATATTCCACTGAAATATTCGATTAAAATGGGTATTTTGGTTCATATTTTTGAAAATGTATATTTTGGACAAATAAATATAAGGTATTTTAATCATTTACTCATGTATTTTTATAAATAAACTTATTAATTAATTGAATTTGTGTGTCGATACCGATGAATAGTTGATTTTTGTGGATGAATTTTGGTGGTTGTGCGTGTGCTTGCTTCTATGATACTACATGTGAGTTTTGATGTGGATTTGAATTAATAATTTTGGGATTGTGATTTATATAAAGGGGAGGTTTGGCAATAGTTGTGGATGGTGACCAGCGACATTATCGATGTTTCATTCGATCATGGTGGTGTGTGTATGTGATGGTTATCATGTATGCATAATAATGGGAGGTGTGTTATAAATATTAAATGCTATATGTAAGAGATAAATGCAAAGGGGGTTGATTCCGCAAAATTGTAATTCGAACAGGATATACTTTACGCATCTTTTTGATGTGCATAGCTTAGGAAATAATACACGCTAATCTGGGATGCGTATGGAACACCACACATGTGCCAAATGCGTACATTTATCACGCACAGCGCTAATGCGTAGTCTTTGATTCTATTTCCATCAGCCCTATTTCCATCAGCCCTCATCTTATTCAAATATATGTGGAGAGCAGATACATGGAGGTGGGCCACGTATAAAGAACATGCATATATGTTTACCACGTAGATCAGCATGGATATTTTGGATGGCCCAATCCACAACTGAGTTTTTTGAATTTTAAATTTGAAAAATCGAGTATTTAGGTATTTCACCCATTTTTTTAAATATATAACTCTGAAACTGTTCAGCTTTATGATCCATAAACTTGTTAACATTATTAGTACAACTATTCCCGTTTAAAATAGGTTGATTTTGTATATGAATAACACTATAATTAGCTTAAAAATTAACACAATTACTAAATGCAGTAAATTTTTACTTAACGCAATAATCAATAATTACTACAATATCCCTGAAGTGCAAGATTGTGTAAAATTGTGCAAGATTGACTATGAATACATGCATTAATTAAAAGAATTAATTCAAGATAATGTTTTTTTAATACATTTAATATAAGTTTGAGCTTTTATCATAAATATCCAGCCCCAGTAATTTTTTTGCAAAAATACTTTTAAAAAAAATATTTTGTGAATATACCAAATTTTATAAAATATTTGCAAAAATACGTTTAACCAACTGTTTGCAATAACGTATTTTTGCAAATTTATAAAAGTTGGTATTTTCGTAAAATATTTTTTGCAATAACGTATTTTTACAAATTTATAAAAGTTGGTATTTTTGCAACTGTTTTCAATAACGTATTTTGTGAATAACTGTTCAACCAATAGATTGCATCTGGATGATTTAGTTGCATAACGTATTTTTGCAAATTTCTAAAAGTTGGTATTTTCGCAAAATATTTTTTTTAATGTTTTTTTTGCAAATATTTTAAGAAGTTGGTAAAATCGAAAAAAAAATGTAGAAAAAGTGATATTTTTTTTAAGTACCCTAAAAGTTTTGCTATTTTTAATATATTCAGTTTTTTAATCTTTTATTTTTCGTTGCCATTTTGTAAAATCCCTTAATTTAATTTTTATTTTATTGTTAAATATTAAATATAAAAATAAATTTTATTTTTTTATTTATTTTATTTAGAAAAATCAATAAATCTTTTCGTACAAGTTATTCGATTAAGGATAAGATTTGTTATTAGTGAAAAAAAGGATCAGAATATTTTAAAAAAATTGAATTTTATTAATTATGTGTAGAATATTTATAAAACAAAAATTTATTTGGGTGGTTATGAAATTTAGGCGGAAAGTCATTAAATAACTTAATTTAATTTAGGCCACGTTTGTTTACAAGAATAACAGTCAGGATAGGATAATAGTATTTTAAAAAAAATTAATCCCATGTTTGTTTACAAAATTTTATTCTATGATATTTTCTTGCATATAACTTTGTTTTTTCATAATATTCTCATGGCATCATCATCCACCACAAAAGGGAAGAATAGGAGGACATGGATCTTGGCAACAATTTTTTATGCAGTACTTTTGGTCCAAAATGGATCCATGTTACTTTTATTGGCAACAATTTTTTTATGCTCTTCTTTTCTATTAATATTTTTTATGCAGAGAGATCCAGAATTGCACAAGTTGCGTAACAAACCAGTAGATTGGTATGATGATTGACAACGTATTTTTTGGGAAGGATAGAGCTACCGGAGAACATGCTGTTCTAATAGAAACTAACTTAGAATAGAAACTAGAAACTAACTTAGAATAGAAACTAGAAACTAAACCTAAATTAAATATTTCAAGCTAATCTAATGACCAAATTAGGGGTACTCCAATACAAAAAACGTTTAAAATTATTGTATTTATTCAACAAAAATATAAAAAAATTAAAAAAATTAAAAAAAAAAGTTACTGTTCACGTGATGACGTGGCACGTGAACAGTACTTTTTTTTAAAATTTTTTTTTATTTTTTTTTATATTTTTGTTGAATAGAGCCAAGAATTTTAAACGTTTTTTGTGAAGGTGCCCCTAGCGGGGCCATTAAAATAAATGAAATATAATTTATTTAGTGTAGGTTTCTAGTTTCTATTCTAAGGTTGGTTTCTATTTGAACGCTAGCCTATATATATATATTAGTGATTAGTGATTGTAAGATTAGTTTTAATTCAAAAAGGTAACGTGTTTTAATTCAAAAAGGTAACGTATTTTAATTCGAAAGGAAATATTAATGATTGAAAGATATGATAAAAGGTAACATCTTCAACTAAAAGTAAATTTGAAAAAGGCAATTGACTAATTACCATTATCTTCAACTAAAAGTAAATTTGAAAAAGACAATTGACTAATTACCATTAATTATATTATGTTAATATTTATTTTAGGTGCTTTTATATATATTTTTCTTGAAGGGTAAATAAGTATATTCACGAAGTACCAAAAAACCGGTACCAAAAAATAAGTACCAAAACTTTTAATGTTTCGGCTTTTATATAATAGTATAGATTTGATAATTTTTTTTAAAAAAAATGCAATGTTATTCATATGATTTAAAATAGTGATTAAAAAATTGATTTTTTTTTTTGCTAAATTAATTATACAAGTAAAACTTACGAGCATGTGAATTTTTCTTCTAGAAAATATATTCAAATTGAAAATTTTTGAAAAAAAATAAGCAAGCCAGAAAAAGAAAAAAGAAATTGTATGTTCATTAAATTTTGTTAACAAAAGATTTTGTTGTGCTCCTGTACAAGAAAATAAGTATATTTAATAAACGATCTAGTTTACAAGTATTCAAGTCATTTCATCAAGTAAGAACATGAAATTAATTTTTTTTTTCAAATACTTTTTGCATTAACACATTATTTTATATGATATGAAATTATAATTAGTAATAAAAAAAGTAAATTAAAAAATTATTACCAACGAACTTGTAAAATAATAATAACTATTAAATTTTTAGAAAAACAAACATATAAATGATCATAAAAATAAGTAATAATGAATTAATAAAATAAATGTAAGGGCATAATAATCCCTCGCACAATTCTTCTCAAAACAAACACACGATTATACATTTTAAAGGATAAATTATCCTTGGGATTAATAGTGAGTGGACTATTATCCAGGTAATATAATCCTAGCAAAGGTAATATAATCCTAGCAAACAAACGTGGCCTTAGGGTTCAGGAATAATTGCCCTCTATAATTGTTTATATTAATAGATTTTGGTTCAAATTTCGTGATCATGGAGGCTTCTTGCTAGAATTGAGAACTGGGAATTGATACATGGTTAAATAATAATGTGTAATTATACAACTCATTACACATAAATATGCACATTATCATATAGAATTGAAAATTGGAGAAGTGCAGCATTACCATTAAGTAAACAACTCTTCAAGCAAGAACCTCATACATTGCTCTGCTCACCTCATCATATAATACAAAGCTGATACAAGTTGATAGAGATACAAGAGGGGTAGCAAATTTTTTACTTTAAACTCTAGTGCACAACAAGAAACCCACATGGCCTGCAAAGCCAACGTCAATTCATATTTCATAACCAGGAAACCTTGAATTTTCTGGCTTAAGCAAATCAAACCATAGGCATACCGTACCAGCAAGCCCGAGGAAAAGAGAATATGTGTGGTTGGGTTCCTCAGAGTTCCCGACCATCATAAATTCTCTGGATTTATGGTATAAAAAGCTTGCGAACGCCTTTGCTCTCTCTTCATATAGGCTCTCTCCTGTCAAACGATAGAGAGACAAGAATGCATAAGCATTCCCAGAGGCCCCATCTGAAAGTCCTGGCTTCTCAACCAAACCTCTCTTCCATACTACCTCTCCGGCTTCTATAGCTGCATCCTGGAATTCTCTGTCATGTATAAATACCTGCAAAAGCATAAGATACTGTTATACCATTGGACTAATGGGTACCATATTGCTTCTGAAGTTTCTTATAGTTTATTATATCAGATAATCAACACATACGCAAACTAGAGTTTTTAAGTTCCTAATCAAGGATCAATTTTCCTCCTACATATGTATGTTCAGGTGTTTGTATTGATGTACCTTCAGTAACTCACTCTGCAAGGGGTACATACCTTGGATGCCTTGGATAGTGTAATGGCCATGCCACCTGCACCATGAGACCATTGCACCAGCTTATCCCTTGGGTTCCCTTCACATGATGGATAATTGCCACTATGAGGGAATCTGTTGCTCATCATGTACCTTAAAGTCCCTTTAACATCTTCAGCATCCTCTTCTGATAGTGGAAAATGAAGCAACACATGCAAAATACCTGCAAGACCATTAGCCGCACCCCAGTACCTAGTTCCATGCCATCTATACATCAGTGGACAGGCAGTGTCCGATGCCCCTGCTCTGCCCCCAGCTAACACAGCTTTCACAATTGGCAAAAGAAGATCAGAAGGCACTGCTGTTTCCCCCAAGTACTTGTTTATAAAAAGAGCAGCCCATAAAAACCCAGTACGTCCATAAAGAAGATCATATGACATTCCCAAACCGCCTTCCTGGGGACCAACAGGAAGTGCACTGCCTTCTGCTAACTGAAGATTAGGAATTAATACAAGAAGAAAGAGCCCACAAAAAATTATACTGGAATAATACAGTGATAACTGATTAAGAATTCCTGAACAAAATCTTTTCATATGAATAAGAAATAATCTATTTACTCAATTGCCTAGTTAACGTATTGAAAAAATCTGATCCAACTACCTCACATCAACATGTTTGCATCAACTCAAACATCACCATCAACCATGCTGTGCAGCATAGCAGTTGATCTAGGCAGTAGTACTAGCAGCATGCTAATATACCCCTATCGTAGTCATAGGCATGGGAAGACGACATGAAAAAAGCAAAACTTCAATTGGTATAGAGAGCATTTCTCTTCTTTCACTAAATACCACTACATGTTCGCCGTCATTACAATGAGTTGTATTCTCTATGAATTTTTTTGTTCTTTCCTGGTCACATAAAACAACTAAAGTACCTAACTATGCTATAGACATTTATTGATGAATAGCTCCAAATTATAATACGTAATCCATTTTTAAGAAGATAATATATCTAGACTATTTAGCTAAACTGCAGAAGATATGTACTGAACATGTAAGATGCACTATCTCGTGATCTGATCAACCTGGCTCTACAATGAGTTCTTTCTTTATTATCTACCATACCAGAGCCAAAACTTCTTGCCATAGCACTTCCTGAATCCTAAAAAAGTCCAGGCAGTACCCCTTTAAACTTGTGCCAACACAGTTTTCCCTGTACTCCAGATAACTCATGTAGTCATGTGGGTAGTTAATTAGCCAGGCCACGAATATTAACGCGGACAGGCTTTAAGCAACTACTCTTTTAATAAAGTTTGTTAAGCTATATCTGTTTTCAATGTCCAGATATTTCTTTTATTTGTACACTGCATACAGAATACGTCAAGTCCTATTAAAAGACATCTTAAAATAATTACTTCAAACATCAAACCTCAACCAACATGTAATTTCTGTTGCAGCATCACTAACATTACCAAGCATTACTAACATGTTGCCTTCCTAATTTCTGTTACAGCACGACTAACATATATAATACCAAAAACCAGGACTTGTAAGCTGTGACAAACACTTGGTGGTCGTGGAGATGAAGTATCTTCAAAGGTAACTAACCAAACCAAACATACCCATTATATCCCGCAAAACTAAGAAGAGTAAAATCTAGCACAGACCTTACCTCTACTTCCTGGAATAGAAAGGGTTCTCCGTACAGACCCCAGATGTAACAGAGAGAAAACAGTAATAGAACATCGGCATAGAAACATTATGTAAGGCAAAATCTTAGCGTAATATATCAAAATTTGATCCAAGAAAGAATTTTTGAAGAATATTCTAAAAGTTGTGGATTGAAGCTCCGTAAACTTACAAAGCGACCACGGAGGGGCCAATGAGTTACCTCGAGGAAGAGTTTGAGATACATGTCACGCTTTTGATGGTCACCTTTGTAATTTGAGACGACAGCGCCCAATGAGTATATTCCCCCCTGTCCATGCAAAAATGTGACATGCCTGCAGCAATTCCAACTACTATAAGCATATATATAGAATTGAAATATATAATTGAAATTGTTCCACACGAAAGGTTCGATAAGTATAAATGAACATATTTTATAACATTTTACAAAATTATTGTTACTTTCATATCCGTTTCTTCTTTTCTCACTAAAAAAAATAGGAACCACATAATCCTGAAAATATTCTTAGGTTCCTATATTGAAGCACACATGGAGGAAATGTGATTCTCAGTAATAATGTCATTCTAGCATTAGCATTTTAACCTAGAGAGTTTTAAGGTTCGAGCTTCGGGAGGCGTGAGCGGTGAGTCTATTGGTAACATGTCGTTAATTTCTTTTCCTCTTTTCCCTCTTAAACAGAGACGTAGAAGCTGACAAGTTGTATGCACAATACAGTACACACGGTGTACACAGATAAGGGGAAACAGCCAAACAGGCAGGGTCGTCAATTAATAAAGAAATTTTGTCCAAAAAAATACAATGATGATAAAGATATGTAGCCCCCACAGACCACAACCCAGTAGGTCCCACACCTTTCCTTTGCTCTAAAATATATCTAAATTTTTCCTGATTTATTTTACTAACAACAAGCACACAGCTTTAACAATATGCGAGTTGGCGAGCATATTCGTCACGAACCGATTCCTAATTTATAAATAAATTTTATAATTATATGAAGATAGAGGTTATATGACCAACTTGGGGAGCTACAGAGCTGGAACAGAAAAATCAACTAGCAAAAAAATTATTAAAAATTGATCCCACTTAAACAAAAATATCAAAGGGATGTACTATACTAGTTCATAAAATGATGTGTTCCCGAACGCATGAAAATAAAAGAAAAGAACGAAAAGTAGGCAATTTTCCCCTTTTTTTTTTCTTCTAATCTTCCAAATCTTGGAAGAAAATTTTAGACCAAGTGTCTGGAATTTCTTTCGCAATCTTTAGATTTCTTTTCGTTTCGGAATAAAAACATTTAAGAACAATTAATCAATCTCCTTTTGTTTCTTTTCATTGAGCAAAAAAAAAAAAGTTTCTGGAACACAGCGTAAGACCAACCTGATGGAGGGAGGAAGTGAGACCGTAGCACAAGCATCAACAATCTCACCACACAACAACAAATCCTGTTGATCACCAGTAGCTTCATACGCCCGCAAGCAGGTGAAAGCTGTCCCTAAAACACCCGAATACACTGTCGGGTCGCTTATATTACCGCTCCGTTCTTCCCACGTGTTCTTCACCACCTAGCTCCGTACCAAGAAATAAATATTAACAAAAAAACATAATTAACAACCAAACTTGAGCCCGATTAGATAACTCAAATAGTAAGATGTTATCTCTTATAGTCCTATTATGGTCCTAGTTTCGATTCTCGCTCATCCCATTTAACTGAACATATACTTGCTTATTCAAAAAAAATTACAACCGGATTAAACAGTTGTACCTTACATTTCTTAACGAGTCATACCGAGTCAAAACAGAGTGGTTGATATTCATACCTGGTTTTTGAGCGAGATGGCAGCTTTGAAAAAGATGTCGGTTGGGAGTGAGAGATTAGGAGGCGTTGGATCTGGCGTGTGAAGCAAATCTGACCGTTGGATTATATCTTCTTGATTGTTATTATTGTTGTTGTTATTGCTGGTGGGTCTTGAAGCAAAGCTTTCTAACACGAAAGACATGTTTTTTCTTAATATGGGGAGAGTGAGGTAGAGAGAGCTTGTATATAAGGTAGAGACAAGCCAAGGTAGATGGATGTGGTATTTATTGTTAGTTCATGTTCCTATTATAAAATCTCCCAATCCCTTATTAATTGTTGATAAGATATTTAGTTGATTCGATTTTTAAAATTTTCAATTATTTTTTATGAATATTTTTTGATCAAAATATTTATAATAAATTTTTGAAAAAATAATATGTTAATCAAATATCAATTATTATATATACTTAATAATATTTAATAATTGATAAATAAATATTTTTTAATAAAAAATTAATAAAATTAAAGTAATACACTAAATATAATATTAAAATATTATACCATTTTCAATTTTTATTCCAATTAAACAATTAATCTTTAAAAGATGTTCTTACCGATTTTATCATATACCGAATTTTATAACACTACAATGTAACACGTGTATCTTTCTTATACTATCTTCGAACATCACCACCGACCTCGTAGTGAAAGTTTAATGAGTGGTGTGCAATCTCAATCTCATATTCTCATGTGCAATTTTAATGTATTTTTTTTTTGAATATGTGTATTTTGAAATTTTTCTTTAATTATATCATATTAATAAAATTAGAGTTTTTATTTTTCTTTTGTAATACATTTTATTACTTTTATTTTATTTATCTTCCTTTATTAATATATACGGATCATATACGTACACTTTTTTAAAAGATTTTTACACTTTTATTATTACAATTTTTTTTAATATGTTATGATAGCCTTACTTTTTCATTGAGGAGGTGTTTGGAAAACTTATTCTTCAGAATAAATCAACTTATTTTAATATAAAATTATAAAAATTCATAACTTTTTTTTCGTAACTTACGAAATCTCAAATATATATTAAATATTTGTATAAAAAAAGTTATCAAAATATCGTACGATTAACCCAAAATATATACAAGGTTATGACTACTTTTGTAAATAAGAAAGAGGGTGTTATGGTGATATTATATTATTAAAAAATTATCATCCATTGTTTTTACGGAAAATTCTCCTAATTTTTAATAAAATATCTCAACTTGAGGATCATTATCTATATATATATATCCATGAGATCGGAAAGACTTTTACCTAAAAGCTTCAAAACATTTTTCATAATTTTTTGATTTTTTTATTAATATAGTTTCCTTTCATTTAATAGCATTTTAATTAGTCATTTACATTTTAAATAAATATTTAATACACTTTATTATATATTTAATATAAAATTTCAGTAATCTTTATTAGAACATTATAATTATTATTTTAATATAAAATATTAATTATCTATATAAAAGTACAGTTAGTTCAAAGTAAAACGATCAAATAAAATTATTTATGTCGTCCATTTATAATCCTTATTTAAAAGTTAGGAAATAAAATATTATTTTAAAATAAAATGTTATTACCAAAAATACTGAAAAAAACCAAGTTTTTATGCCAAAATACTATCTACTTTTCAAAATTACAAAAATACTATCTTTTTCATTGCATTAGGCTGCGCAACAGTCGCATTTTAAAATCACTGCAATCTTTTTTCGACACTAACAAATAGACGATTTTAAATTTTGATGAATTCATAATCAGTGACTTGTAAAAATCAATTATAAGATATGAAAATATATAAATTTATACAATTAACATCCACAAAATTTAAATACAAGTAATATCGTGGAATTTACTTTTATACATAAATAAATTACACACGTGATTAAATTAAACCAATCTTCTTCAATAATTAAATCAATAAAAAAGTTATACATTATTCCATTATATTGTGCTGGAATAAATTAATATTCTAACTAAACATATCTTATACTTTTACTAATTAATTAATCATGTATAATTAATTTTAAATGACTTAGTATTGATTCAGATTCCACTTATTTTTAAATTCATTTTTATTTATTATTAAATTGGAGATAGAAAATAATTATATATATATGTTTATTATAAAATTAAATATAAACGTATTAGAATTTGTGAGTACCATTTTCAATACGTATCCATGAATTTAATTTAATACAAGCTTATAACCCGTGCAATGCACGAGTTTCCTGTATTATATTATAAATTTTATTTAATATTATAATTATTTTTTTGTAAAATCATTATTTTTAATTATTTTTTTAAATTTTTATTTAATATAATTTAATATACTCATGTTTATAGATTATATTAATGTTTCCTTATTATAAACAATGTATACGATTTTTAATATATTTTATTAATAATTGAGAAGTATGATGTGATATTTTCGGGTATATATTAATGATTGTAAGATTTGTTGTAAATTAAAAAGGTAACGTGTTTTAATTATAAAAAAAATATTAATGATCGAAATATATGATATGCTTGATGTTTTTAGGTGTTTATAAAAGGTAATATGTTCAACTAAAAGTAAATGTGAAAAAGGTAATCGATTAATTACCATTAATTTAGATTTGTTTTAAATTAAAAAGGTAATGTGTTTTAATTCAAAATAAAATATTAATGATTGAAAGATACGATACGATTGATGTTTTTAGGTGTTTATAAAAGGTAACATGTTCAACTAAAAGTAAATGTGAAAAAGGTAATTGACTAATTATTGTTAATTTTATTATATTAATGTGAAAAATGCAATCGACTAACTACCATTAATTTTATTATTTTAATCGACTAATTATCATTAATTATAACGTGTTTTAATTGAAAAGAAAAATATTAATGATGGAAAGATATGATACGATTAATGTTTTTAGGTGTTTATAAAAGGTATTATCTCGACTAATTACCAGTAATTATATTATATTATTATTTATTTTAAGTGTATTTATGTTTCTTTATAATGAAGGGTAAATAAGTAAATTCACTAAGTACCAAAAAACAGGTACCAAAACTTTCAATGTTTCGGAATTTATATAATAGTATAGATAGATTACATATAAAAAGTTTATCCAAAAAATGTTTATCAATATTGGATTTTAAAAACATTTTTTATGCGAGAAAATAGGTGTCGCCAATATTTTTAAAAATATTATTATTAATACTTAAGAATTTAATTGAAACATGTTTTCTTTTCGTTAATTCTTTTTTCTATGATTCTTAAATAATTAAATTTAATTATATTTTATATAAGTTTCAATTTATGATATCAACTTCCAAATAATAAAATTCAACAAATATTGATATTTATGTATACAATTTTTAAATCTATTTGTGTGCATGTGTAACACAATTTTGTTACCTAGTTCTCTTTATTTATTTTTTTTATTTTGGCGTCATGTTTTTATTTTGTTGATAATCTTCTCGCGACCTGTCAGTAATTTTAATACCGATTGTCAATTGTCTTACATCGATCTCCTTCGTATCTGAAAAACAAAATTAATATGATACTCATAAATACCAGTGTTGAGATGTTCATGAAATATAAAAAAGTCGCAACACAAACAATGTCACATTTTCGCAAACATTTTAATTTTTTTTAAGAACAAAGGTATTAATTCAATTATAAAAAGTCATATGGCATTTACATCAATGATCAAGTCGAACAAACAATAAGTAAATTGCAATCGCCTATTTTCATGAATATGAAGAGTAAATTGCAATCGCCTGTTCTCATGAATATGAAGAGACGGTAAGACGATATTTTGAGGATAATGTATATACAAATAAAAGTACGCACTTCATGCATCCTCGCTGGATTACTGGTACCCTCTTCATCAAAATTTCATCAAATGAAGACCCCCGGTCACAATCAAGAAGCAAATAACAAACCTCTTACAAAGGAGAGAAACCAAACTGAAGAATATAAGCCGAAAATCGAAATAAAAACAAATTGAAAATGCAAAAAGAAAATAAAAAAAAACTTAGATCTGACAAACGAAACCACAAGATAGGCGGTTAACTCTCGAATCCAACAAACTCCGCTTGAATCGAAGAAGAAAGAAAATCCGGAGCTTCGATAATGTAGATCTAAAAAAACAATCTAAAGCAAATCAAAAAGATAGAAATCCTTATCCAAAAAGGGAGATTATTGAAAGAGACAAATCAAACAAAACAAAAAAAAGAATTTGGGGCTTTCCATCGATTTTTTCGATGGAAAGTCCCGCCCCGATTAAAGAACAGAGAGGGGAGGCGACTAGTGTGAGAGAAAAGAGAGAAACCTAGTGTTATTGAGGAGCGTATCTATACTATTATATAAAAGCCGAAACATTAAAAGTTTTGGTACCTTTTTTCTGGTACGTAGTGAATTTACTTATTTACCCTTCATTATAAAAAAATATATATGATATCCATACTATTAAAACTCTTAAAATAAATAATGAAATAATATAATTAATGGCAAGTAGTCGATTGCCTTTTTTCACATTTATTTTTAATTGAAGATATTACCTTTAATAAACACCTAAAACATCAATCATATCATATCTTCCAATCATTAATATTTCCTTTCGAATAAAAAGACGTTACCTTTTTAATTTAAAACAAATCTTACAATCATTAATATATACCCGAAAATATCACATCATATTTTTCAAACATTGAAAGTTTTGATACCTGTTTTTTGGTACGTAGTGAATTTACTTATTTACTCTTTATTATAAAAAATATATATATATTTAGGGTCTTACTCTAATAGAAACCACTCTTAAACTAGAAACTAGAAACTAAATAAAAAAATTTCTAAATCGCGTCGGTATATAGCACATATGGTATGCAAATTGATCGTTGGGAGATGGAGAAAAATACGGTGAAGTCGGATTTTAAAAAAAATTTACGGATTGACGGGAAAAATTAAATTAAAAAACGGAGGGGATTAGTTGGATTGTGTATGTGAGGGTGTATTGGATTTGTGTGTGGTGCCCCTATCGGGGCCATTAGATTAGATAGATCTAAGGGTTAAGATTAGTTTCTAGTTTCTATTTTAATTTTGGTTTCTATTTGATCACTAGCCTGTATATATATATATATATATATATATATATATATATATATATATATAATATTAAAACTCCTAAAATAAATAATAACATAATATAATTAATGGGTCTTTGATACAGGTAACAGGAAGTATGATGGGTCTTTGAGAGCATCATTGAGGAAGCAAAAAGAAATCAGTATCAATCGATGGTTACGGGGAGCGGACGGAGGTAAGTTGGTTGCAGAGATGGAAGGGAGAGAGGAAGGGGATCAGGGAAGGAGCAAAAATCACGGGGAAAATGTAACAAAACACCAAGAATCAGGGGATATGCAGCGAAAATGGGGCATTCAGGAGATTGTAACGGCAGGTTCCACAATCATAGGGGATGATGAGAGGATGAAGTCCCAGGATATGGGATTAACCAGTTCAAAACATAAACGGCCGCGAAAAGAAGGGGATGATGCAGATTGTCGTGAGATGGACCGAGAAATAATTCCTCACATTGGGCTTGACACGGAGATGACAAATGGACTAGACCATAACCAAAAAAACTTGGCATTGGCGGGACCTGTTCAGCAGGCCCGCCAGACACAATGAGTTGTCTATCTTGGAACTGTAGGGGACTGGGCAAAACTTCTACAGTTCAAGTGTTATTGGACCTAGTCCAATTGAAAAGGCCCATGATTATATTTTTGATGGAAACCATGAGTGATAATAATAGACTTGAAGCAATTAGGACCAAGCTGAGCTACGAAGGCTTATTTACTGTAGCTGGACCGGGTCACGGAGGTGGATTAGCAATTTTATGGAAATATAGTGATACAGTGAGCATCAAATCTTTTTCCCAAAATCATATAGATACTGAAACTAAGTTGGAAAATATGACTCTTTGGAGATTGACTTGTTATTATGGTCAGCCAGACAGATCTAGACGTAAGGAATCGTGGAATCTGCTTAGGCTGCTGGCGTCTCAATCAAGCCTTCCATGGGCGTTGATAGGTGATTTTAATGATATTCTTAGATTCAGTGAGAAGAAAGGAAAACATGGGCATCCAAACTGGTTGGTAAAGGGTTTTAGGGAGACTCTTGATGATTGTGAGCTCACAGATTTGGAAATGGAGGGTTATCCGTTCACGTGGGAGAGGAGTAGGGGGACGGAAAGATGGGTAGAGGAACGTCTGGATAGGGTTTGTGTAAATGAAAGTTGGCGCGCTCTATTTCCTTTGAATAAAGTGGTTAATCTGGTAGCTCCTACTTCAGATCATTCAGCGATCTATCTTCAAGTTAGTGTATGGAGACCTATGGCAAAGGGCTTCCGATTTCGTTTTGAGAATTCCTGGCTTAGAGAAGAAGGGTGTAATCAGATAGTAGAGGAGTGCTGGAAAAATAGTACAAATTAGGAGTTTTGTGGAAGGATTGAAAGTTGTGCAAGGGAGTTACGAACTTGGGGTACAAGATTGATAAGGGATTTTAAGAAGAGGTTGAATCAGTGTAGAGAGAGAATAAACAAATTCAGAGGTAAGACTGATGTCTTCTCCAATCAATGCTATCAGGAGGCAATGAAGGATTATTCGAAATTACTCGCTCGGCAAGAGGATTTTTGGAAACAAAGGGCAAAACAACACTGGTTGAAGGCAGCAGATAACAACTCCAAATATTTTCATGCTTATGCTTCGGCACGGAAAAAGAAAAACTCGATTCTTCAGTTAAAAGATAGTGCAGGTATATGGAGGAATTGGTCGAATGGTTTGGAGGATCTTGTTGGGTCCTTTTATGATAATATTTTTCAAACCCAAGGGTGTGATATGCAAGAGGTATTGGAATGTATAAAGGCCCGCATCAGTAGTGAGCAGAATGCAGTCTTAATCCAGGAAGTAACGAAAGAGGAGGTAAAATCGGCTATTTTCTCTATGCACCCGGACAAGAGTCCGGGTCCGGATGGCATGAACCCGGCTTTTTATCAACGTTTTTGGGGTATTATTGGGGAAGATGTTTATCGAGAATGCACTCATATCTTGTCTACGGGTAACATTCCTAGTAACTTGAATGATACAATTGTGGTGCTGATTCCTAAGAAGCAGAATCCAGAGTCAATTTCAGATCTGAGGCCTATATCGTTGTGCAACATTCTGATGAAGGTGATAATGAAGTTGCTAGCAAACAGGTTAAAACTTCTCCTTCCGAGTATCATTGCTGAAACCCAAAGTGCTTTTATTCCGGGCAGGTTGATAACAGATAACGTGATTGCAGCCTTTGAAATCAATCACTGGATGAATAGGAAACGGCAAGGCAAAGTGGGTTATTCAGCTTTGAAAATAGACATGAGCAAGGCCTACGATAGAGTCGAGTGGATTTTTATTCGGGGCATTTTGCAGAGAATGGGTTTTTCAGTTCAGTGGATTCAATGGATTTCCATGTGTATGACTACAGTGAAGTACAATTTCCTTGTTTCGGGAAGAGAAGTGGGGCCAATCATTCCATCTAGGGGATTACGCCAAGGAGATCCTATTTCTCCGTATCTATTTTTATTGTGTGCAGAAGGGCTTTCAGCAATAATTCAGAGAAAACAAGAAATTGGTTCTCTTCATGGCTGTAAAATTGCAAGGAGAGCTCCTATAGTCACCCACTTATTTTTTGCAGATGATAGTTATTTGTTCTTCCGAGCATCTTTGGAAGAAGCTCAAACTATTAAAGAGTGCTTACGGATTTATGAAAAAGCTTCAGGGCAACAAGTAAATTTTCAAAAATCTTGCATTCATTTTAGTAGGAATACCTCAAGTGATATGATCGAGCGAGTTAGGCATACTCTTCAAGTTCAGTTAAGTGATGGATCTAAGCCATATTTAGGTTTACCGAATTCAGTTGGGAGAAACAAATGGGAGGTTTTTAAATATGTTAAAGATAAGGTTTGGGATATGATGCAAAGTTGGAAGGGGAAAATTCTGTCCAGGGCAGGCAAAGAAATTCTAATCAAGTCAGTAATTCAATCCATTCCATCCTATGTGATGAGTGTCTTTATGCTCCCTAAAAAGCTTTGTGAAGATATAGAGAATCTGATGAATAGGTTCTGGTGGGTTTCTAATATGGAGAATTCAAGAGGAATTCGGTGGATGTGTTGGGACAAGTTATGTTATCCAAAGAAATTTGGAGGTATGGGCTTTAGGAAAATAAGCGAGATGAATATGGCATTATTGGGTAAGAAAGCTTGGCGTTTGTTGACAGACTCGAATTCTTTTGTTGCTCGATTATTAAAAGCCAGATATTACGCTCAAACATCCTTCTGGGATGCTAAACTGGGAAGTAATCCCAGCGCAATTTTGGAGGAGTATTATTGCAGCAAAAAATGTTTTGAAGGCTGGATGTAGGATAAAAGTTAACAGGGGTGACTCTATTAGGATTTGGAAGGATCCGTGGATTCCAGATATAACAAATGCTTACATTACTATTCCTATTATTCCTGATCTTCAAGAAGCAAAAGTAAGCAGCCTGTTCAAAATGGACCTAAAGGAATGGGATGCGGATATAGTGAGAGATATTTTTAATGAACAAGATGCTAAGAATATTCTCCAGATTCCCCTCAATTCAAGTGACATAGGTGATTCTTGGCTTTGGATCGAAGATGATAAAGGTAAGTACTCAGTTAAGAGTGCTTATAGATTGCTCTGTAAGATGATGGGTCGAGTGCAGAATGTTTCCTTCACGTTTAATTGGTTGAAATTATGGGCTTTACCTGTCCCGCCTAAAGTTAAAAATTTTATCTGGAGAGTCTTACACAATTGTCTGCCAACTTTAGATAACCTGCAGAGAAGAATGGTAGAGGTGGATGCTCTTTGTCCAGTTTGCAGAACTTCGGAGGAAACACTTGAGCATGTCCTTTTTATGTGCCCGTTTTCTATGCAGTGTTGGGAGTCTTCGAAAATCAAGTTGCAGGTCCATCCATACAATTCAGCTGCTCAGCGTTTGAAGTATATATTTGAGTCTTTATCATGCCAGGATTTAGAGTTGTTTTGTGTTATCGCGTGGAATATTTGGTCACACAGGAACTCAGTAATCTGGGGAAAGGTTTTTCGCGGAGTGCATACAGTAGTTAATGGGGCAATGTAACGCCCCAACTTCCCAATACTGAAAATATATATTATAATAAATTAGACATTGATATAGGGAAATTTTAGAAAATTTCGGCATGAAGTATTCATAAATCGGACTATCCACCTGTAAATCAACCCAAACCAAATTCCAATTTAACAATTACACTTAATACACCAATGATTCCTCACTGGGATCGATTCCAGGTTATGGTATGAAACAAGAATCTAAACCATACAAATTATTACAATTTCTTCTACTACTCTGATTTCAATAACTATACCGCTTAATCTGTAGCTTAACTCCAATCCGTGCTTACCCGCTTTAGCTTCGGGATCTATCCTGTAAAGGCTGCCTCATTGCTCTCATATGACTCGTACGATGTAGACATCCACCCTTATTCCTAACTGAAAGATTAGAGAAAATGAAGCAAGAGTGAGCCAAAGAATGCTCAGCAAGCGAACAGTATAGTGAAACAATAATACCACAATGATTCATTGGTGAACATATCACTGACCAACTTATCTCAAAGGAATAATTCACAATTACAGAAGCTCAAGAACTTTAAAGATATAACATTTTATTTAATTCAGGAAATGGAATAGAATTGGACTATTTTGCATTTTATTAATAAAAACAATAAGGTTAGGCTGCTGATCAGTCACGCACTAACCCCGGACAAACGCACACAGCAATGTCCTTTAATGGATCCACGGCACACATTGGCCTTAATAACTTTTGACCACGAATCTGGTCCGACCCTTTACGGTCCACATTTAAAAAAAAACAACAGTCCAATCCTATAATCTGAACGTCAGGTGTCGGAACAATCGACCACCTCAACCAGCCAAGCACCCTGGAAACTCACGTTCCAGGTTAACAACTCAAATCTCAAGAAGAAATGAGGTCTAGAAAAATTCTGACCTAGATATCGACAAGTTCGACATAGAGAAGGGTATTATTCCATAATATATCAGTGAAACAGGGACAACAATTTCAGCACTATTGAATGGGAATATGATAAACAGCTATTCATATTTACTGAAAAATTTAAGAGCGATAATATCAACAACAAATCGAATTAATATAATGAACAAGTGACGAAAAACATGGTTCATTTGATTGAAATGATTTACTTGCAACATGAATAACAACAATTGTAATTATAAGATAAAGCAAGGGTATAGTCAAGTGCTAAGCATTTAATAAATTTACCAACACATTGTCAAGTTGAATCAACATAAGCGAATTAAGTAGTTTTAAAATGATCATTTGTAAAATAACTCCAAGACAATAAAATTGTAGGACAGGTTGAAGAAAACCTCTCCTAAAGGGGTCCATTGGTGAAAATCCGTTACCAAGTTTAACTAACATGAGAGATTAGAATAGTTTAAAATGAAGATTAAAGAAATTCTCAATTACTTAAGGTCTCACTCATGTCACCTAAGCATTTATAGGCTTCAGCTACCAGAACCGGCATGACAAATATGAGTTTAAATAATTAAGAAGATCTCAATTCATTCTTGGTTTTAACCGTCACCGAGCAACACATGCCTCAATAACAGTATAAACCTCGAATTAATTTACAATAATTTGAAGAAAACGCTCTTTGAAGAATATTAATAATGACGGGAAATATTTATATAAAATAATTTTTAAAAAATCAACACCTGAACAATAGGTGAAGAGAATAAACAATGACAGGATAATTTTGAGAATGAGTGTTTGTAAATTAATAGAAGAAGAATGTCACTGAAAGTAAAATAAAATAAAATAAAGGGTATGGGCACTAGCAAACATGGTTTAAAAGAAATATCGTAAAATCAACAGAACAGGTTCACATTATTTAGAATAAATATGAAGAATATAATTGCTTGCAAGAAGGAATTTCGAAAGAACAATAAATAATACAAAAGGTTTCACATCACTTGAACAATAAGTGAGGAATAGTAAACTTGCAACTAATTTGACAGAAATATTGTATAAATAACAGAAACATACTTATCCTACTTGAACAATAAGTAGGGAATAGTATACTTGCCTCCGTACACGAAGTTTTCCAATTCCAATACGTCGATTCGTTACCCAGATTTACATCAGTTCCTACTTCTTTATACGTTCACCTCTACTCGATTGTACATCCATCTTTCTTCCATAACTTGCCAGTCTATGAACTCTATACCAATACGCTCGTCCATTTTGGTAATCATCTCACTTCCCAAAATTCCATCGTCATGTGCACCGGCTCTATATTGGCCTTCTACTTGTACCTATATAAAGGTAAAATACTATTTTAGTATACTAGTATTCTTAACCGTCTAACTCTATTCTACCCAACGCGTCCTGATAACGCTTTACAATTTAACATATACAGCACGTATTACTCACATTCTCAAAATAGTACTATATATATATACACACACACATATATATCCACACAAAGCACATAATCGAATTCAAATATCTTTTCATAAAATAATTCAGTATGTAAGTAAATTCAAGTATAATTTGATAAAACATTTCATTACCTATAAACACTCAAATATCTGTTTTAAAATAATTTATCTTAATTAAATACAATCGATATTGATTAAAATTGATCAACAGACAGTTATCACAAGCTTGTCCTAAATACAAAGTCAAAAATCACGACATAGTACCATTCAAGTACACACAAATTTATCCGGAGTGAACACATATACGACCAGAATATTTATAAATCCGACAAATGAACTAGAATTCGACTAAGCTGAAGCGAACTCCAAAAATTAACTTAAATATACACATAGTTTTGAATTGCGGCAAGTAATCATATTCAATACCAATGTCCACAAACAATTAATCCTCTAAACACATTCAACCTATAAAGAAATTCGACTTACTAAAACTCTAACCAAACGAAATTAACCTTTCACTTTCAATTTCAACAATAGATTCACAGACACTCTTATAAGGTTACCACCATCAATAACAAGTGTAGCAACTTAAAAATCTCAATCACCAGCTCGTGGTTATACGCGGTTAAACAATTGTAGAGGCACATACATCAATACGGTGACACCACAGTAACAATAGTCGAACCACTGCCTTATCACACCACAACCCAGAACAACATAAATCTTCATCCATCCTGTTGTATTGCCTACACACACAGACATGATTTCACCAACCCACTTATATATCTTAAGCACCTCACGTCCTCACCTATTCTTCTTCTACTTTTCACCTCTCTGAGCTCTCAATCTCACAATCCCCTCACTTCACTCGTATCTGCTCTCCTCATTCTCCTTACTACCTCTCCCCTACTAACCAAACAGCAACAAGAATACACTTAAACACCACGCACCAGACGTGTACCACCTCCCCTTCACTCCACTCTACCTCCATCTCCGCTTATTATAATCCCGTAATAGCCACACCACAATCATTACACACATACACCCATACTGATCTAGCTTGACACAACACAAATCACCAACACGCATACGCACGCACCCATCCTGCACATACCATACGCGTAGCAATCCCCCTGAACTAAGTCCCCCAATTTCGAACCACAATAACAATAGGAATCCCCAAGAACAATTCGGAGAAACAAGCACTAGCACGTGCACATATACACATCATACAGTTACTACCCAAAACCGGACACACCACAGTCTTTCTCCTGCTCAACTCTCTTGACATCTTCAGTCTCTTCCTGACTCCCTCATCTCCTTAACCATACCATGACACACAGCCGAGACACACAATTATCAGCACACAACCACCCACACAGCCATATATGAACTCACACGCCTGATTAAACCTTTGCTCGTATAACCTCACTCAATCCAACCTCCGGTTCGCCCACCTCGGTTGTACACACCCCCACACACCCAGCTGTTCACATACACGCACGCATTGTATGTATATATATATACAGAGATGAAGTGAGGGGAGTGAGGGAAAGAGAGATTTGAGGGAGACTGAGAAATGGAAGAGAGATTTGGGAGGTTGATTTCGAGAGAGGGATGAAGCTTCGAGATGAATCACGAACACACTGCAATCTTCAATTAGGGATTTAAGGGGTTAAAAGAAATAAAGGTATTTTAGGAATTTTTACAAAAATTTCTAATTAAAACAATTTAATCTACCTCAGTAAATTGCAACATAAATAATTAAAATTAAAGAAAATTTTAATATTATTTTTAATATGTAGAAAATGAATTTATCTATTTTCCCATATTTTAAAATATTTTTAGGATCAAAAATGAATTAAATATGAATTTTACAGATTTTGATCCTTTAAATGAAATAAAACTCTTAAATTAATTTTAAAATACTTAAACACTCAAAATATTTCACCCAAAGATTTTAAAAACTAAATAAATATACAAATATGATATTGCAAAAGATTTCGGGATTTTTAAATACTCCGATAATTTTATCGGAATTTTTAAAGATCAATAATGAATAATTTAAATAGATTTACACCATTAAAAATGCAAATAAAAATACATGGACTTACACATCACACATAAATCACATAAATCATCATATAAACATGATGTCACATATATGATTTTTTTTTTCTAAAAAAATTCACACTCTATAATCCACATTTAATATTAAATAATTAAATAATAATAATAACAAATTATATATTTTCTAGGACGCTATAGGCAAGCTCCCTTCTGTTTCAATGGCAGAGAGCTCAAGTTCAAAACAATTTTTCAGAGTATGTAAATCCGAGGGAAGGGGTTTTGATTTGGCAAAAACCAGTTAAGGGATGGGTGACTTGCAATGTGGATGCTGCGATTAACAAGAATGAGAACTGTTGTGCTTTTGGTTGCTTGATAAGGGATGACAAAGGAAGTTTTTTGGCTGGTTATGGAGGTAAGTTATTGGACTCTACAGATCCGAAGATAGCAGAGGCAATGGCTTTTAGGGAGGCCCTCTCCTGGTTGAAGAAACTGAAAGTGTCGAATGTCTTTATAGAGCTTGATTCCTTAGGCGTGGTGCAAGTAGTTCGGAATACAAAGGAAGACTTATCCTACTTTGGCTCTATTATTCGAGATTGTTTTTCTATAATGAAGGACTTGAGATCCTTTAAGGTGTACTTTGTTAGACGGTCAGCGAACGAGGCGGCTCACGTGTTTGCGAGGGAAGCTTCTTCTATGTCTGATTGTAGGGAATGGTTAACCATCCCGTCTTTTCTTATCGATGTACTTTCTCTTGAATCTTAATTTGAAGATCAGTTTTTATTTCAAAAAAAAAAAAAACATCAATCATATCATATCTTCCAGTCATTAATATTTCCTTTCGAATTAAAACACGTTACCTTTTTAATTTAATACAAATCTTACAATCATTAATATATACCCGAAAATATCACATCATATTTTTCAATTATTAATAAAATAAATTAAAAATTTGTATACGTTGTTTATAATAAGGAAACATTAGTATAATCCGTAAACATGAGTATATTAAATTATATTAAATTAAAATTAATTAATTATATAATAGCCGAAACATTAAAAATTTTGGTACCTATTTTTTGGTATATGTTTTTTAGTATTTCGTGAATTTACTTATTTAATCTTTATTATAAAGAAAAATATATACGATATCTGTAACGACTGGGAAAATTACGTGTATTTTATTCTGTTAAAATATGTTTTTAGTTGATTTTATTGTGTTTTTATTTAATTTTTAATGCATTTAAACACATTATAATTTTTATTAAATAGGAAAATCATCCCATACGTGTTATGTGACTTCTGTGTAGCATAGATTATTTTATTTTATTTTTCTGTAATTTTTATATTTTTAAAATACAATTATTTTGCATTTTAAATTCCGGAACCAGCCCCTATACTGAATCTGAGACCCTGTTTTTGATACCAATATTTTTATAAAATGGTAGGATGTATAAAAATGAATTTTGTTGTAATTTTTGTAATATTCACAATTTTTGGGAAATTTTGGCATATATATTATAATTGTTTAAAATTAAAAATATTACATTTTTATCTCATAAAAATTATTTTTAAGGCTTAATAATTTTAATTAGGGGCTAAAAATATTTTTGGAGTATTAATTTTCAGATTAGTATAAATAGCTAATTTTCTTATTAATTATTTAATAAAAATCAGAAAAATCAGTTTTTAATTTTTATTTTCTGAAAATTCTGGAAAATTGTTCTTGGTGTTCTTGAGGATCAATCTCACTTTTGACAGTGATTCCGGCATCCAAATCGTTCATGTGGGTAACCAAATTGAATCTCTTGATCTCTACTACATGTTTATGTGTGTTTTAACATCCTAAATTGATTGAATCAAAAATTTATAATTTTAGTTTAATATTCGAATTTTCTTGAATTTATTTTGGATTGTATACTGATTTGTTGTTGTTGTGGTTAGTTCCTATAGATTGTATATAGTCTCAGGAGTGTAGTGATAATTTTTGTTTGATTTTATCTAGCCTAGAACTCGAAGTCGAGTTTTTAGTGTGGGTAAAATTTTTGATTTTAAATTCTGGATTCTTGGATGTTTTTCTGTTGTTGTTGATGATTTGTATAGTTTGTACAAGTCCCAAGCTTCGTTTTGGTATATTAAACGTTCGATTTGGTTAAGAAATGAGTGAATTCGAGTTTTGGCCGGTGAAGTTCGCCGGATTTCTTTGATTTTTGGCCGGATTCTGAGTTCGGTTAGTGTTAGGATGGAACGAATGGTACCATCGTGTTTAGGACACGATTTGGAACGATTTTGGTATGTAAAACGTACCAAACGGTGCGATTTTGTGGCTCGTCGGAAAATTTTTCCGGTCGCCGGATTCTGGGTGGCAGCCATTGACGGCGAGTGGTGTTCTTCGAGCATTCATACGAAGAACACTGAAGGTGGTGATGAACAGTACTCGTTTGATCTTCAAAAACCTAAAAACCAATTCTAAAAACTGATTTTGAAAATTATTTTCAAAATTATTTATAAAATTCGAATTTTATTTTCAGAAATTCGAAAAATACTTTTAAAAATTCGAAAAATTATTTTTAAATTTCGAAAAATTATTTTTAATTTCGAAAAATAGTTTTAAAATTTTAATAAATTATTTTTAATTCGAAATATTATTTTATTTGATTATTTTAAATCTATTTAGCTAATATTTTAATTAATTTAAATTGATTGGTTAATTAATAATAATCAATTAATTTAATTAATTAAATATTATTTAAATATGATGAAAAATAATCAAATTTAATTATTTTGAAAAATAAAATAATTTATTTATTTTATAAATATTATTTTACCTTTAATATTTATTTCCTTATTTGTTTAAAATGAAATAAAATTGTTCTAAAATCCTAAAAATAATCCGGGAAGGGTAAAAATAGTTTTAAAATTCTAAAATTGATTCTAAAACCGGATTAGGTAATTAGAAAAATATTTCAATGACCCAATAATTATCTGTAGGGTTTTAAATTATCCTTTTTAATCCAAAAAGGGTAATTTAAATTCTTTAAAAATTCCGAAAAATGTTCTAAAAATGTTTATAAGGGTTCTAAAAATACCTTGAGTGTTCTTTTATATGGTGAGTCATATCTGCTATGTAAATTACGTGTTTGATTACTCTGTACTTGTTATTATTTGGTTAAAATATTTAGTCGATAGCCATGCAACGTACGGGTAGACCCTAGAACCGAGGTTTGATCAGTAATTGACCTTGTACCTAGCCAGATATTTGAAATAGCATGTTTTATTGTAGAAGTGGGAGAAACCCTAGCTAGTGGGCAGAGTTACCTGCAGTATTTCTAGAAGTGAGAAAACCCTAGCCAGACAGCATAAATTACCAGCAGTATATCCAGGCAAGTATTTTCTCCCTTGATCATCTTAAACACTTTTATTTTATGTTTCATTGATTCATATCATGACAAATAGTTATTGTTCAGAGCTATTTGTGATTCTTAAATATTTTTGTGCGAACAAAGTTACTTGATATTGGTACCCTTGATGTGGGGAATTGTTTAAGATAAACTCTTCATATCCTTATTATCGTAGTAAATAATAGGGATGTGGACTGTATGTGAAACTAAGCATTTCCTGTTGAATTCGGAAATTGCTCTATTGGATTTGGAAATTGATAAAGCGTAGGAGGCCATGATAGCTGTCATGGTCCAGCAATATTTAAGGAGGATATGGTAACCATTCCATCTTCCTATAGGCTAACATTACTTGCCTATTTTGGTACCCTCATGAAATCCGGATTATACACACGGGTATAGCTGTACCAGTGGAGTATAAAGGGTCCCATTGCTTTTGAACCTGATCAGGGGGCAATGGTGTTTCAGTTATGTATATCCAATCCATATCGCCCGAATGGCTATTATATATTGTGAGTTGACAAATGATTCAGTTCTATGTCGAATGATTTCAGTTATGATCGAATTATAACTCAGTTGTTGATTCAGTATGCTTTATAAACTGTTTTACTTTTCAGTTGATGTTATGCAGCATTTGTTCTGGTTTTATTTTGAAACTGTTTATATATACTTGCTGGGCTTTTCTTTGGCTCACTCTTGCTTTCACTAAACCTTTCCAGACGGGAAGTATGGTTCCGATCAGCAGTCCAGACAGTTTTAGAGGGAGTCAGAGTGATCGGGTATCCGCACCTCAGGCTGTGCAGGTACTTGTGCGTTTCAGTTGGCGCTAGATAGAATTTTAAATAAAACGGGATGTAATAATAAAATCGAATTAGACTGGTTTTAAGTTGATTTGAGTTGGTGGTTTGTAATAAGTGACTAGTTTATTCTGGAATATGTCTGCTTGTATTCATGCAATAACCTGTTTTGCGATCTTTGGTGTGCGGGGTCGGTTGTGTATTCTGATATTTTTGGTTGTGATTGGTTGGTGACCCCCGGATCTGGACCCCGGATTTGGAGGGGTGTCACAGTTGGTATCAGAGCAGACAGGTTATAGCCATTGAAATAAGCAGATATATACCATAGGAAAGATTAGGCAGATCACATGAGATAGGACGACGTTTTTGTGTTACGTTGCGTTTGATTTTAGTCTAAGCCTAAGTTGTGAGGTGATTGTGATATTATGTTACTGGGTTGCGCAGGTGTCTGTTGTGGTGACTGCACCGGTAGTTGCACCTCAGCCTATGCCGGCCCTGGAGTCAGTTACACCACCGCTGTTCCCACCTATGGATTTACCACCTATTCCAGCTATTATGGATCCTGACTACCCAGTGATGGGGGTAGACTATTGGCTGGGTTGGGAGTTCCCGCGGGAGCCGATGAGTCCCGTACCACCAGTTCATCCTGTTGATCCAGGTGAGTGGATGGGTTTGCCAGTGCTTGGGGAGCCGAGTTATGTGGCATATTTGGGTATGGCTCATGAGGAGGAGATCACGGTAATTGACCCTCCAGCACCAGCCCCCGTACGGATGTTTGTTCCTGATCAGCAGCAGGGAGTAGTGATGCCACCCGCCTTACCTGAGCTTCATCTACCCGATGCGGAGGCAGCTATAGGAGGATTTCTCCTGCCAGCTGAGTTCACGGACCAGTCAGACCCCACTGTGCAGGGTCCCTATGTACCACTCTCACCAGTCATACCTTGGCATCAGATGCCACCAGGAGAGGAGAGAGTGCGTGCTTTGATAGAGGAGGTTACAGGCGGGGCAGAGGCTGAGTCGAGAGGTCATATAGGTGCACCGCACACTGTTCCTTTTGGTGAGTACCGCGAGCTCTGGGAGGCATATGACTTTTTGAGAGGGCAGAATATGGAGCTGCGTAGGGTGACAGGTCGTCCTGTTTCGGACTCCGAGATTCGTCATAACCTCCGGGAGTTGATTGCAGCCGGTACGTATGAGTTGGAGGCATTGAGGTTGGGTGATTCTGGTACTATCGATTATCGTCGGGCCTACCGTATCCTCCAGAGGATGTTAGCGGATCTTCAGCAGATGGTAGATCCCAGTTGGGATTAGAGACTGTGGGACAGAGACATAGAAGGAAGAATGCTACCTGTGTTTGTTTGGTTTTGGTTGTTTGTAAAATAGTGTATGTGTGTATTAGCAGCAGTTTGGTAGAATAAGTCGGGAATTTTGTTGTACATAGCCGACATTAAAGTCGTTAAGGTAGGTTATGAGCGATATGATGTAGTGAGCCGATCACTAGTCATGTATGACTGTAAGTGGTTATCTATATATCAGCAGTACTTTTGTAGTGTTACGTGCATCGATACCATCCAGCATGCATTTATTTATTTTCAATATTCAAGTGAATTAGTGATTGGGTGACATGAGTTGATAAATATTCTTGATTCATACTTCTTTTCAATGAATGTCTATCAAAAACATGTGTAGCCAACTACTAAGGAACTTGTGTATTTTCCTTTACTAGATTATGGATAATCAGCAACCACATGGAAATCACGCGGGGAATGCGAATAATAATCAGAACGCCGGGGAGCAGGGCAATATTAATATGATGCAGCAAATGCTGGAGCTGTTCCGACAGCAGACCGAAAACCTCACTCGTCAGCAGCAGCATCCGCCAGTACCCCAGGTGACGACCTTTAAAACTTTTCAATCTGTTAAACCCCCAGAATTCCAAGGCTCAGCGAATCCAGTTGAGGCCCGAGCTTGGTTAAAAGAGATAGAGAAAGCTCTTGCATTGGTGAATGTAGAAGAGAATAAAAAGACTGAGTTCGTGAGTTACTTTTTGAAAGGAGAAGCGAACTACTGGTGGGAAGCCAGGAAGGCTTTGGAAGGAGAAGGGGTAACTACGTGGGAAAGGTTCAAGGAGTTGTTTTTGGAAAAGTATTTTCCCCGCTATATGCAGAATCAGATGGAGATTAAATTTTTGGAATTAAAACAAGAAGGCAGTGCCACTGACTATGAAGCAAAGTTTACAGAATTAGCCAGGTTTGTTCCAGACTTGGTTGATACTGAAGAGAAGCGAGCAAGGAGATTTCAGCAGGGTTTGAAGCCGTGGCTCCGAAGCCGGGTAGCCGCTTTTGAATTGACTACCTATTCCGCTGTGGTCCAGAAGGCACTGATCATAGAAGGAGAAAGTGATAGCTCTCAGAAAGAAAGGGAAGGTAAGAAGAGGAAATTCCATAGTCAATCCGGGAATTCGTTCCAAGGCAGAGTGCAGAACAATTTTAGCCATGGACCAGCATTTCAGCCTAGAGGCAACGGAGGACCAGGGAATGGAACCCAGTATTTTGGGAATCAAGGGAATCGATTTCGGAATAGCAATCAACAGCAAGGAAGTCGGTTTTTGAGCAATAATCAACAACAAGGAGGTCGAATTCCAAACAATAATCAGCAACAAGGGATGCGACCACCCCTGCCAGCATGTGGAATATGTGGAAAGAACCATGGAGGTGCATGTAATCTGGCTAATGTAGTGTGTTTTCGGTGTGGCAAGAAAGGGCATTATGCCAACGGATGCGATATGCCAGCAGCTAATGGGATTGGTTGTCACAAATGTGGAAACAAAGGGCATCTTGCTAAAGATTGCAGAGTTAACTTAAACTCGGGAAACCAGAATAAAGCTACAGGGACAAATAATGCGGGGCAGCCAAGGGCCCGAGTTTTCAATATGACCATGTCAGATGCAGAGCAGAATTCTGATGTTATTACAGGTACACTTTCCGTAAACTCTACTAATGCCAAAGTACTTATTGATTCAGGAGCTTCTAAATCTTTTATTTCGGAAAAGTTTGCGGGTAAGCTAGAATGTGAATGTCAGTTATTAAATGAAGCATTAGTAGTAGAGATAGCTAATCAGGAGCGTATACCCGTTAGACAAATTTACCCAGCATGTGATATCGAAATATCCGGTCAACATTTTCATGCCAACTTGATTCCTTTCAAGTTGGGAGAGTTCGAGGTTATACTGGGAATGGATTGGTTGACAAAGTATAATGCCCAGATTGATTGTAAGAAGAAGGAGTTGAGGCTGAAGCTGGATGGGGATAAAGAAGTAGTGTTTCATGGACAAAAGCAAGTGAAGAAACTTTTGACTATGATGCGAGCCAAACGCTTGTTGCGGCAAGGATGTAAAGCATGCTTAGCTTATGTAATGGATACCAATAAGGAAGTGCCACAGATAGAACAGATTCCAATAGTAAATGAATTTCTGGATGTGTTCCCTGATGAATTGCCAGGCTTACCTCCAGATAGAGAAATTGAGTTTGCTATTGATTTGGCACCAGGTACTGAACCTATATCGAAAGCTCCGTACAGAATGGCGCCAGTGGAAATGAAAGAATTGGCCAAGCAGCTGCAGGAATTGCTAGACAAAGGAGTAATCAGACCAAGCGTATCCCCATGGGGCGCACCAGTATTGTTTGTGAAAAAGAAGGATGGAAGCATGAGACTTTGTATTGACTACCGGGAGTTAAACAAATTGACGATTAAAAACAAGTACCCATTACCGAGGATCGATGATTTGTTTGATCAACTAAAAGGAGCATCATGGTTTTCCAAAATTGACTTACGATCGGGATATCACCAGTTGAAGATCAAGTCAGATGATATACCCAAGACAGCATTTCGTACGAGATATGGGCATTACGAATTTTTAGTTATGCCATTCGGATTAACCAATGCACCAGCCGCTTTTATGGATTTGATGAATAGAGTTTTCAAGAAATATCTGGATAAATTCGTGATCGTTTTCATAGATGATATTTTGATATATTCTAAGACAGAGGAAGATCATGCGGAGCACTTGAGAACAGCTTTAGAAATTTTGCGGAAGGAGAAGCTATACGCCAAATTTTCGAAATGCGAGTTTTGGTTAAGGGAGGTACAATTTCTGGGGCACGTTGTCACTAACGAAGGGATTAAAGTGGATCCAGCCAAGATCGAAGCTATTAAGAGTTGGGAGCGACCAAGAACACCAACCGAAGTTCGAAGTTTTCTGGGATTAGCTGGATATTATAGAAGGTTTGTTAAGGATTTTGCTAAAATAGCAGCATCTTTGACAAAACTCACCAGGAAGAATGAGAAATTTGAATGGAACGAGAAGTGTGAGCAGAGTTTCCAAGAATTAAAGAAGCGATTGATGACTGCACCAGTATTAGTTTTACCCAACGAAACTGGAGATTTTGTAATCTATAGCGATGCATCTCAGAAGGGGTTAGGGTGTGTGTTGATGCAGGATGGTAAGGTAATTGCTTATGCGTCTAGGCAACTCAAGAATCATGAACGGAAGTATCCAACGCACGATCTGGAATTGGCAGCAATTGTTTTTGCACTAAAGCTTTGGAGGCACTATCTATATGGAGAAAAGTGTGAAATATTCACGGATCACAAGAGTTTGAAATATATCTTTACTCAGAAGGAGCTCAACATGAGGCAAAGACGATGGTTGGAGTTGATCAAGGATTACGACTGTACTATCAGCTATCATCCAGGCAAGGCCAACGTAGTGGCAGATGCACTAAGCAGGAAGGAAAGGTTAAATCTCTTAACCTCATCCGAGGAGTTGCTGAAGGAATTCGAGAAATTGGAAATAGAGGTCCATACATCAGAAGAGACCAGTGAAGTATTGTATGCCATGACCTTTCAACCAATGTTATTGGAAAAGATCCGTAGATGTCAAAAACAGGTAATGGACCAAGGCAAAGCAAGTTTAACTGGAGAGGAAATCAGGAGTCAAAAGGATGATAAAGGAATTCTCAGGTTTTCTTCACGTATATGGGTGCCTAATGTCGCAGAACTGAAGGATGAAATCTTACGTGACGCGCACAACTCTAGGTATTCTATTCACCCTGGCAGTACCAAGATGTATAGAGACTTGAAGCAACACTTTTGGTGGCCCGATATGAAGAAAGAAATTGCAGAATACGTCAGCAAATGCTACACCTGTCAGAGAGTTAAAGCTGAACATCAAAGGCCAAGTGGATTGCTACAACCTTTGGAAATTCCAGAATGGAAATGGGAACATCTCGCAATGGATTTTGTAGTAGGACTTCCGAAGACGAAATCAAACCACGATGCAATCTGGGTGATCATTGATAGGTTGACCAAATCAGCACATTTCCTCCCAATCAACGAAAGATTTTCGCTAGAGAAACTGGTTCAACTATATTTGAAAGAGATTGTAGTACGACACGGGGTTCCCGTATCTATAGTATCTGATCGAGATCCTCGTTTCAATTCAAGATTCTGGAGGCAATTTCAAGAAGGTTTAGGAACCAAACTAAACATGAGTACGGCATATCATCCTCAGACGGACGGGCAAAGCGAGAGAACAATCCAAACCATTGAAGATATGCTAAGGGTATGTGCCCTAGATTTTAAAGGTAGTTGGGATGAGCACTTGCCACTGGTGGAATTCTCATACAATAATAGTTACCATGCTAGCATTGGAATGCCACCATATGAAGCTCTTTACGGCAGAAGATGTAGATCTCCGGTGTATTGGGAAGAAGTAGGAGAACGCGCAATCTTAGGTCCAGAACTACTCCAACAGACGAAGGAAAAGATTGGATTGATACAGAAAAGATTGATTGCCGCTCAAGATCGACAGAAGAAATACGCAGATCAAACCAGAAAGGACCAGAGTTTTGAAGTTGGGGAATTGGTATTGCTGAAAGTATCACCATGGAAAGCAGTGACCAGATTTGGGAAAAGAGGTAAACTCAATCCAAGATATGTAGGACCGTTTGAGATACTGAAGAAGGTAGGGAAGCTGGCTTACGAACTAGCATTACCGCCTCACATGCAGAACATCCATAACGTATTCCATATATCGATGCTGAAGAAGTACAATCCGGATCCAATGCACGCGATAGAATATGAACCTGTAGATATTCAACCTGATTTATCTTTTATCGAGCAGCCAGTTAAAATATTAGATTATAAGGATAAGGTATTAAGAAATAAGACAATACCTCTAGTTAGAGTTTTATGGAGGAATCCCTTGGTTGAGGAATCAACATGGGAAGTAGAGAGTGAAATGCGAGCTCAGTACCCTCAGTTATTTTCTTAAGTAGGATTCTGGGGGCAGAATCCTTATAAGGGGGGAAGGATGTAACGACTGGGAAAATTACGTGTATTTTATTCTGTTAAAATATGTTTTTAGTTGATTTTATTGTGTTTTTATTTAATTTTTAATGCATTTAAACACATTATAATTTTTATTAAATAGGAAAATCATCCCATACGTGTTATGTGACTTCTGTGTAGCATAGATTATTTTATTTTATTTTTCTGTAATTTTTATATTTTTAAAATACAATTATTTTGCATTTTAAATTCCGGAACCAGCCCCTATACTGAATCTGAGACCCTGTTTTTGATACCAATATTTTTATAAAATGGTAGGATGTATAAAAATGAATTTTGTTGTAATTTTTGTAATATTCACAATTTTTGGGAAATTTTGGCATATATATTATAATTGTTTAAAATTAAAAATATTACATTTTTATCTCATAAAAATTATTTTTAAGGCTTAATAATTTTAATTAGGGGCTAAAAATATTTTTGGAGTATTAATTTTCAGATTAGTATAAATAGCTAATTTTCTTATTAATTATTTAATAAAAATCAGAAAAATCAGTTTTTAATTTTTATTTTCTGAAAATTCTGGAAAATTGTTCTTGGTGTTCTTGAGGATCAATCTCACTTTTGACAGTGATTCCGGCATCCAAATCGTTCATGTGGGTAACCAAATTGAATCTCTTGATCTCTACTACATGTTTATGTGTGTTTTAACATCCTAAATTGATTGAATCAAAAATTTATAATTTTAGTTTAATATTCGAATTTTCTTGAATTTATTTTGGATTGTATACTGATTTGTTGTTGTTGTGGTTAGTTCCTATAGATTGTATATAGTCTCAGGAGTGTAGTGATAATTTTTGTTTGATTTTATCTAGCCTAGAACTCGAAGTCGAGTTTTTAGTGTGGGTAAAATTTTTGATTTTAAATTCTGGATTCTTGGATGTTTTTCTGTTGTTGTTGATGATTTGTATAGTTTGTACAAGTCCCAAGCTTCGTTTTGGTATATTAAACGTTCGATTTGGTTAAGAAATGAGTGAATTCGAGTTTTGGCCGGTGAAGTTCGCCGGATTTCTTTGATTTTTGGCCGGATTCTGAGTTCGGTTAGTGTTAGGATGGAACGAATGGTACCATCGTGTTTAGGACACGATTTGGAACGATTTTGGTATGTAAAACGTACCAAACGGTGCGATTTTGTGGCTCGTCGGAAAATTTTTCCGGTCGCCGGATTCTGGGTGGCAGCCATTGACGGCGAGTGGTGTTCTTCGAGCATTCATACGAAGAACACTGAAGGTGGTGATGAACAGTACTCGTTTGATCTTCAAAAACCTAAAAACCAATTCTAAAAACTGATTTTGAAAATTATTTTCAAAATTATTTATAAAATTCGAATTTTATTTTCAGAAATTCGAAAAATACTTTTAAAAATTCGAAAAATTATTTTTAAATTTCGAAAAATTATTTTTAATTTCGAAAAATAGTTTTAAAATTTTAATAAATTATTTTTAATTCGAAATATTATTTTATTTGATTATTTTAAATCTATTTAGCTAATATTTTAATTAATTTAAATTGATTGGTTAATTAATAATAATCAATTAATTTAATTAATTAAATATTATTTAAATATGATGAAAAATAATCAAATTTAATTATTTTGAAAAATAAAATAATTTATTTATTTTATAAATATTATTTTACCTTTAATATTTATTTCCTTATTTGTTTAAAATGAAATAAAATTGTTCTAAAATCCTAAAAATAATCCGGGAAGGGTAAAAATAGTTTTAAAATTCTAAAATTGATTCTAAAACCGGATTAGGTAATTAGAAAAATATTTCAATGACCCAATAATTATCTGTAGGGTTTTAAATTATCCTTTTTAATCCAAAAAGGGTAATTTAAATTCTTTAAAAATTCCGAAAAATGTTCTAAAAATGTTTATAAGGGTTCTAAAAATACCTTGAGTGTTCTTTTATATGGTGAGTCATATCTGCTATGTAAATTACGTGTTTGATTACTCTGTACTTGTTATTATTTGGTTAAAATATTTAGTCGATAGCCATGCAACGTACGGGTAGACCTTAGAACCGAGGTTTGATCAGTAATTGACCTTGTACCTAGCCAGATATTTGAAATAGCATGTTTTATTGTAGAAGTGGGAGAAACCTTAGCTAGTGGGCAGAGTTACCTGCAGTATTTCTAGAAGTGAGAAAACCCTAGCCAGACAGCATAAATTACCAGCAGTATATCCAGGCAAGTATTTTCTCCCTTGATCATCTTAAACACTTTTATTTTATGTTTCATTGATTCATATCATGACAAATAGTTATTGTTCAGAGCTATTTGTGATTCTTAAATATTTTTGTGCGAACAAAGTTACTTGATATTGGTACCCTTGATGTGGGGAATTGTTTAAGATAAACTCTTCATATCCTTATTATCGTAGTAAATAATAGGGATGTGGACTGTATGTGAAACTAAGCATTTCCTGTTGAATTCGGAAATTGCTCTATTGGATTTGGAAATTGATAAAGCGTAGGAGGCCATGATAGCTGTCATGGTCCAGCAATATTTAAGGAGGATATGGTAACCATTCCATCTTCCTATAGGCTAACATTACTTGCCTATTTTGGTACCCTCATGAAATCCGGATTATACACACGGGTATAGCTGTACCAGTGGAGTATAAAGGGTCCCATTGCTTTTGAACCTGATCAGGGGGCAATGGTGTTTCAGTTATGTATATCCAATCCATATCGCCCGAATGGCTATTATATATTGTGAGTTGACAAATGATTCAGTTCTATGTCGAATGATTTCAGTTATGATCGAATTATAACTCAGTTGTTGATTCAGTATGCTTTATAAACTGTTTTACTTTTCAGTTGATGTTATGCAGCATTTGTTCTGGTTTTATTTTGAAACTGTTTATATATACTTGCTGGGCTTTTCTTTGGCTCACTCTTGCTTTCACTAAACCTTTCCAGACGGGAAGTATGGTTCCGATCAGCAGTCCAGACAGTTTTAGAGGGAGTCAGAGTGATCGGGTATCCGCACCTCAGGCTGTGCAGGTACTTGTGCGTTTCAGTTGGCGCTAGATAGAATTTTAAATAAAACGGGATGTAATAATAAAATCGAATTAGACTGGTTTTAAGTTGATTTGAGTTGGTGGTTTGTAATAAGTGACTAGTTTATTCTGGAATATGTCTGCTTGTATTCATGCAATAACCTGTTTTGCGATCTTTGGTGTGCGGGGTCGGTTGTGTATTCTGATATTTTTGGTTGTGATTGGTTGGTGACCCCCGGATCTGGACCCCGGATTTGGAGGGGTGTCACAATATCTATATTATTAGAATACCTAAAATAAATAATAACATAATATAATTAATGGTAATTAGTCGATTGTCTTTTTCACATTTACTTTTAATTGAAGATATTACCTTTTATGAACACCTAAAAACATCAATCATATCATATAATATCTAGCAATAATTAATCTATAACCAAAAACATCCATCATTTCTTCTAATCACTAACAAAATATAATAGAAATCCGTTACTACGAATAATGATCATTAAATTTTTAGTAAAAAATCAGAATCGTTAGATCTAATGATTAAATATATCATATAATTAAATTAGTTTACTAAAATTTCAAGGTTCGAATTCTATCAACGACATATTTATTTTAAAATTTTATAATATAAGTTTTAAACCATCCATATCTTTAATTAAATTTAAATTAAATTTTTAATATTAAAATTAAAATGACATATTATAAATGATGATTATATAAAAATATAATTGTAATATAAAATAAAATTTGTTACATTTCAAAAAAAAAATCCGTGCATCGCACGGGTTATAAACTAGTAATTTATTATTCCGCAAACATTTTAATTGTTTATACTTTTGCTATAACTATTCAATATATTCTTTAGTGCGTTATAAAGCAATATATTCTAATCTTTAGTTTTGTGTCACATAAGTGCATTATAAAGCAGTTAAGTATCTTTTTTTCTGTTCTTGAACGGGATATATTATGGATGTCCAGATGCTTATATTTATTAAATATGTTTGTATTTATTAATATTTAAAATTCATAAATTATATTATATATATATTTAATTAATTATTTTATTAATCGGTTCGGTTGGAACCTAAAATCGGAACCGAACCATTAGGATCGGTTCGGTTTTTAAATTTTTCAGTTTCGGTTCAGATCGATTTTATTCGGTTAAAATTTCTTCGATTTTTATCGATTTCGGTTTGGTTTCAGTTTCGATTCGATTTTTTGCTTACCCCCTATCCCTAATTCATACCTTTTTATAATTTTTCCTTATTCATACTTCATATCTTATTATAATTCTTACCCTTTATATATTAAACTCATTACCCTTAATTCATACCTTTTTGTAATTCTTCCTTATTCATACCGCATATCTTATTATAATTCTTACCTTTTATATATTGAATATAATTATCTTTTTACCCATAATTCATAACTTTTTATTAATGTTACCTTTTTCATGATTCATATATTTTTATGATTCTTACATTTTATTTATTATACTTCATATCTTATTATAATTCTTACATTTTATATATTTGTCTCTTTACCCATAATTCATATTTTTTTTATTATTGTTACATTATTCATAATTCATGTATTCTTATTATTCTTGCCGTTTATTATCCTCCTTATCGACTAATTATCTTAATTTAATTTGACCATTAAATTCACGAATATTTATTTTAAAAAATAAAACCAATACAAATAGGGCTTAGCTTAGAAAATATTTTAGGATTTTAATAATCAAAGGTCTAAAATTTGAAGGTAAATGCGTGCATCAAGTTTTCCTTTATAACTGAGGTTATCAAGAAGACAATAATATATTTTAAAAAAACTTAATTTGGAATTTCAAATAATGATATATAAGGAATATATCTATAATATTTGTACTAATAATATCAATATATTAAAAGTTTGGTAATGGTTGGTAGTCGTTCTGTATTTGAGTTTTTTAATTAATTAACTATAAACTTGATTATTTTATTAATCATGAAACATGTCACATTTTTTATTTTTATAACCGAAATCCCTCTTATTCTATAAATAACACTAACGCGGGCAATAAATAATACATCAATCTCTTTTTTCAGCTAAAACAATTTATTTATTTATTCTAACAAAAACATCTCAACTTCTAAACATATCATCCTAATAACAATATATACAATAAAATTCCTTATCTTCTAAGCATAACAATAATAAAATGATAAAATAATTATATTATAAATCAAATGCTGAAAAAGGCAAAGGAACTGCAACTTTTTGAAGGCATCAATATAGGAAGTCATGGAAAACAATTATCTTATCTTCAATACGCGGATGATACAATTCTGTTTGTTAAGAATTCTGATCATGATATGGAAGGGAACAAAATAATTCTGTTAAGCTTTCAGCCGCTCACAGGTTTGAAAAGTAATTTTCAAAAAAGTCAGCTATTTACGTTCCATGAGGAAGAAGGAAAAGCTCGAAAGTGGGCTAATTTTCTTGGGTGTAAAATTGGGAAATATTAATTAAAATAGAGAAAAAGACATTTTTGCTGGCTATCTTTTTTGTTTTTGGCACTTGGATGACTGAGAATAATTTTTGACATTTTATCTGGCTGTAATAAAGTTTTTAAGCACTTGAGGGGCTTCCGTCAAATCGCTAGTAACGCCGTCTAAACATCAGGGGTAATATTGTCTTTTCAGCATTGACTTTACTTTATATTATTTTCCTCCCGATTATATCTAATATGAATAGGTTATAACTTCCGAGTTTAGACATTTTTTCATATAACACAAACCTTTAGTCACCTTAGGCACAAGCGCAGATTTCTCCTTCTCCATGCAATGCCATGAGCCTCCGTCAATGCCACTCAACACCATCCCAGGAGACTCGATCATCGGAACGAGCCTATAACATAATCCCAGTAGATACCCTCGCTGACCACCCCTCCCTCCGTTTTCCAGAAGTTCGAGCCACCATCTCCGCTCTTCGTGACGTTGGAAACCTCAGTTTACCACCCTCAGTCCCCCAATGGGAACCCCACATGGACCTCCTCGATTGGCTAGCTGCATTCTTTGGTTTCCAACGTGACAACGTTCGAAACCAACGTGAACACCTCGTCCTCCACCTAGCCAATACACAAATGCGCCAATCTGACAACATTGATTCCCTTGACCCTGTTATCCTTTGCAGATTCCGCCGTAAACTTCTCAATAATTATTTAACTTGGTGCTCCTTTATTGGTAAGAGATCCAAAGTGAAACTTGGCAAACAATCTCTCTCCAACACCGATCACCAGCGACGTCAGCTTCTTTATGTTTCTCTGTATCTTCTTATCTGGGGTGAGTCTGCGAATCTTCGGTTTGTTCCGGAATGTATTTGCTTTATTTTTCATAACCTGGCCATGGAACTCACTAGAATTCTTGATGATCATATTGATAAATATACGGGCAAACCATTTCTTCCTTCTGTTTCGGGAGAAAATGCTCACTTGAATAAGATTGTGAAGCCCATTTATAATACATTAAGTGGTGAGGTGGATAATAGTAAGAATGGGACTGCGCCACATTCAGTATGGAGAAATTATGATGATATAAATGAGTATTTTTGGAGTAAGAGGTGCTTTCACCAACTAAAGTGGCCTATTGATCTAAATAGTAATTTTCTAGTGGCTGATAACAGAGGTGGTAAATGGATTGGAAAGACAGGGTTTGCAGAGCAGAGGTCTTTTTGGAACCTGTTTCGGAGTTTTGACAAGCTTTGGATAATGTTGATTTTGTTTTTCCAGGTTGGAGTTATTGTTGCTTGGGATGAGAAAGACTATGTGTGGCAATCATTTGACAGTAAAGATGTTCGAGTGAAATGTTTGTCTGCGTTTATTACATGGAGTGCTTTGAGATTACTTCGGTCTATTCTTGATGTGCGAATGCAGCATAATATAGTTTCAAGGGAGACTTTGGGGCCTGGTGTGAGGATGATATTAAAAATTGGTGTTGCTGTAGCTTGGATCCTTGTTTTTGTGTTTTGTTACTGGAAGATGTGGACTCAGAGGAATAATGACAATAGGTGGTCCGCCAAGGCCAATGACTGGGTCACGAGATACTGTCAGGCTGCAGTTGTATATCTTATACCAGAGTTTCTGGCTATTGTACTTTTTCTGTTGCCATGGGTTAGAAATTTCCTTGAGGAAACAGACTGGAGGATCTTCTATGCGCTGTCTTGGTGGTTTCAGAGCCGGATTTATGTTGGTCGTGGCCTCAGGGAAGGTCTTGTGGATAATATAAAGTAAAGTCAATGCTGAAAAGACAATATTACCCCTGATGTTTAGACGGCGTTACTAGCGATTTGACGGAAGCCCCTCAAGTGCTTAAAAACTTTATTACAGCCAGACAAAATGTCAAAAATTATTCTCAGCCATCCAAGTGCCAAAAACAAAAAAGATAGCCAGCCAAAATGCCTTTTTTTCATTAAAATATCTGGGAATTAATATTGGGTTGTCTCACAAAAGTAAAAAAATTGGGACCCTTTGGTGAACAAAGTGAGAAACAAATTAAATTCGTGGAAAAGTGAGAATGTGGATGCAGCAGGGAGAATAGTTTTATTAACCATTATTCTAAAGAGGACCACCTTATATAGATAATATGAGAGAACTATTAATTTTATATGATTCTATAGTTGACACAATTATACAATCTCATAGATTGCAGAGAGATAGCAGAGAGAATGAAGAAGACACAAGAAAATGTAAAAACTGTATTAAGCTTCTTGAACAAATTCTGTTACAAACTAATGCTTATATAGAGCTTAGATTATTCTAGCTTAATCTAGAAGTAATTACATATAGAAATAGTGAATGTATAGATTGTAACTAACTCTTGTAACAAACTAGTCTAGAGCCTTAGCTGAGTTGGCAACATTGGGCTGGAAACTTGGCTGGAAACTTGGCGCCAATTCTTCATTTGTATTATTACTTTCAGTATCTGTAACATCCCCCCTCAAGTTGAGAGGTTGAAACAGATTGCAAACTCCGAACTTGGTACTGAAGTCAAGAATTTGAGCAGAGGACAGTGCCTTAGTAAACATGTCAGCTGGTTGCATAGTTGTAGCAATGTGAGTAGGTCTGATCATTCCAAGTTGTAGCTTTTCTCTAACTATATGACAATCAAGTTCAATATGTTTTGTTCTCTCATGGAAAACTGAATTGGAAGCAATGTGTAATGCAGATTTATTATCACAGTAGAGAGTAACTGGAGTAAGACAATGAATACCAAACTCTTTAAACAGATTAATAAGCCAAGTAAGCTCACAACATGTGTCAGCCATGCTCCTATATTCAGCTTCAGCTGATGACCTAGAAACAGTATGTTGTTTCTTGCATTTCCAGGATATTGGAGAAGAACCAAACTGAACACAATAGCCAGTAAGAGATTGTCTACTTTCTCTATCTCCCCCCCAATCAGAGTCACAATATGCAGTTAAACTCAAAGCATTTTTAGCTGACATTAGTAGACCTTTGCCTGGTGAACCTTTAAGATATCTTAGAACCTTGTAAGCAGCCTGCAAATGATCTGACTTAGGAGATGCCAGATATTGAGAAAGGACTTGGACAGAGTAAGATATGTCAGGTCTAGTAACTGTGAGATACAATAATCGACCAACAATTCTTCTATAAAGAGAAACACTAGAGTCTGGTAATAAAGGACTTGAGTTATTTTGAAGAGTATGATTCTGTTCCATAGGTACCCTGGATGGTTTGCAGGCCAACAGTCCAGTATCTTTCAGAATATCAAGAGTGTACTTTCTTTGATGTAAGTAAATACCCTTATCAGACCTTGCTACTTCAATTCCCAAAAAATACTTCAAAGGACCTAGATCCTTCACCTTAAACTTTGATGACAGAAAAGTAATTATTTGTTGAATTAAGACTTTGTCTGAACCAGTGACAAGAATGTCATCAACATAAACTAAGACAGCCACAAACTTGTTAGCTGAATTGAAAGTAAAAAGACTATTGTCAGCATGTGATTGTAAGAAACCATATTCCTTTAGAGCTTCAGCAAACTTAGTGAACCAGCATCTAGGAGCCTGTTTGAGGCCATAAATTGATTTTCTTAACTTGCAAACAACTTTAGTAGGATCAGTGATACCAGTAAGACTAGAACAAGATGAGAGTTGAAGATATCCTGGAGGCAGTCTCATGTAAACATTTTCATACAAATCACCATGAAGGAAAGCATTGGTAACATCTAGCTGAGATATGGACCAGTTTTGAGTTGCAGCTATAGCAATAAGAGATCTCACAGTAGTCATTTTGGCTACTGGAGCAAATGTTTCAAAGTAGTCTAATCCATAAGTTTGTGTAAATCCCTTTGCCACTAACCTAGCCTTATATCTTTCTATAGAACCATCTGGTTTGTATTTTATCTTGAACAACCATTTACAATCAACAATGTGTTGATCTGCAGGTTTGGGTACAATCTCCCAAGTATAATTTGATTCAAGGGCATTAAGTTCAAGTTTCATAGCTTGAAGCCAATTATGATCAATAGCAGCTTGTTTATATGTATAAGGAATAGAATGTTGAGCTGTAGCAGCTAGAAACTTACTATATGTAGGAGAGAATACAGCATAAGACAAATAGTTTTGAATTGGAAATGAGCAATTTGATGTACCTGTTACTGTACTAGCATTAGAAGCAGCAGACTGGGAAACAAGATGAGATGGCAGACCTGTTGATAAGTGCATATTTTTGCATATTTTATCTACCTATTTATTGCTTGAACTAATGTTTTAATATTTTATTTTGTTGAATTTCAGGAAAATCGTAAATAAATAAAGAAATGACAAAATAAATAAATAAAGTGCAAGGAAGGGAAAAAGGAGGAAGAAAAAGGACCAAAAATGAAAGAAGGAAAAGAATTAGGAGCTTGGAGCAAAAGGAATATTTCAAGACAAGTGGAAGGTGGAGATCATCCCAACACATTAGCAAAGTGTATGGCCAAGATCAACTCTTCAAAGCTTAAGGGGGAAGGAATCAAATAGATGGCTAGGATTTCACCACCACACAACCCAAATGTATGGTGGGGATTTACCCAACACCCCCCTTAACCCTAATTCCCATCCTATAAATACCCCTTCAACCCCCTTGTATTTAGTAACTTAGATTTTAGGGTAGTTTTAATTTCTTGTATCTCTTTTCTTAGTTTCAAATCTTGTAAACACTCCTATTATAATTAATGCAATTTTTATTTTCTTTACTTCTTGTCTTGCTCTTTCGTTGTTGCCTTGTTTCGTTATTTTCGTAAATCCCGTTGCTAACCACTTGGGGTTGAAAATAGCGAAATTTAATTTCATGTTCTTAGTTGCTAATTTTAATTTTGCCCCTTTAAATCTCCATTTTATTGTGGGCCATTTAATTCCAAATCTTCGTTTTAGTAGTTTAATTTTAATTTCGTAGTTAAATTTCTTTATTTTCGTGTTTAGCTAAAAAAAAAACACAAAAATATTAGTCTTATAAATTTTCAGCATTTAATTTCTGTCTTGTTTTTATTTGTTTTCTAAAAAAAAAAACTCCTTTTCCCTGTTTTTATTCGATTGCCAGTAGATTTATACTCTGTTTTTTTTTCCCCTTTTAGTATACAGACACCAAACAATCCCAGCCATATTTTCTGGTTCTTAAACATCCTTCTCCTTCTTACATTTTCTTCTCTTCGAAAAAAAATTCAAACTTTCTTCTTCTTCTCTTTCCAATTCACAGCATTCCCCTCCCATCCTTCGTTGTCTTCAATTTCAACATACACAATCACCAACATGGCCTTTCCTCCTTCTTCTTCTCTTTAATTCGAATTATCAAATCTGTTTTTCCATTTTCTTCGTTTTTAGATCATAATCGATTTACTGAGTTCTTGTTTTGTTTTCTTAAGCTTCGTTCTACGTTAATATTGATGTTTTGTTTCCGATTATTGCTGTGTTATGCGAGATTTACTGAGTTGTTATATATGTTCTCGTTTTTGGTTGTGTAAATCACTGACTGGGTTTATTTGTTTTTGTTCGATTGGTTAGTATTGAGTCAGCAGGAGTCACTTCTTTTTTCTTTTCAAGACTGTTGAGTTGAGTCGAAGTATGGATGGTTCGATTTATGGTTTGTGTTTACTGCGAATCGCCAATGAGTTTCTTAAGGTGTTCAACAGAATCTACGAATTACTTGAGTCATTTGCTGATTGCTGCTTTCGTTTACTGCGAGTTTACTAATGTTGCAGTTTTGTGCCTGAGTAATTGAGTTCGAAAAAAATCTGTTTCTGTCAATGGAGTTTTCTGAATTTTTGCGAGTTGTGTTGTCACTATTCTGCTTTGCTACTGAGTTACTGTTTCTTCATTGCTGTGTAGATTCAAATTACTTTTGATTGCTGTGTTTGTTCCGAGTTCTTGCTGAGCCGAGTTTCTTGCTGCGCTGCGTTTTGGTTTACTAAATCGTTATTTCGTATTTCTGAGTTTCAAGTTCGTAGTTCTTGCAATGTACTAAGTTCGACTGTTTTGAATTGGTATTTCGTTTTAAAATTCAATAACTGAGTTTGTTTTCCTGGTTGTGATTTGTTGCTGCGTATTGACACATTGTGGGATTGAATGTTCTACACCTCTAGTTTTATTTTTGCTGTTTCACTGAATTTGCTGAGTTGTTATTTTGCTGGTTCTATTTTTTTGAGTTGATGTTGATATGACTTGGTTTTTTTTTTTTTGCTATGTTAATTCAAGCTTCTGGGTTGTACTGAAATTGTGAGTTCTAGGTTGTTCACCGAGTTCAAATTTTTTTTTTTTTTTTTTAAAGAATTTCTGTAAATTAATTTCTAATTCAAGAAAAAAATGGGTTTTAGAATAAAAGTTAATTTTAATTCGAGTTTTGAAATTTAATCTAGATTTAATTCGAAATTAGAATAATTTTATTTTTACAATAATTTAGGACTTTTAGAATAAATAGAATTTTTAGAATAATTTAGTTAGTTTAATTTTCTTTTAGGTTTTAATTATTAGAAATCAAAATTTTCCAAAAACCCAAATTTGTCCTAATTCGATTGAATTAAAAATTTAAGGTTTGTGAAAATATTAGTCTCCGAGGAACGAATCATAAGTATTATAACGAAACGAATTGTGCGCTTGCGATTCAAATGTCATTTATTTTAGCACAACAAGTTTTTGGCGCCGCTGCCGGGGACTAATTATTATTCGCGCCTTAATTTTTAATTTTTCGAGTTAGTTTATTTCTTGTCTTAATTTTTTTTATTTCGTTCTTTTAAGGAAAGCTTGAGATTTCGGAACTCTTCTCAACGAAGCGTGGAAAAATTGGAATTCATGGAAAGCAAGCTTCGGTAACCGTATCTCACTCTTTTCGCCCTTTGTTATTTTAGAAAAATACAAAAAAATTCAAAAATTCAAAAATCACAAAAAAAAAAAATTAAAAATTAAAAATCCAAAAAAATTAGTTGTAAATACATAATTGTTGCATCATGCATTTAATCACTTAGGGCACATCATCTAGATTTTTATTTTCTTGTTTTTAATTTTTCGTACCTATAATTGTGGTGATCGCTGGAGGACCCCAAGGTACGTTAAATTCTTTCTTTTCTTTAGTTAGAACACGTAGTTTAAAGCATCCATATTTGTTTATAATTTTTGTATATATCTTTGTTTGTTGCATCATTTTGTAAATAAACATTAAGGGCAAAACCTCTACAAGATAAGGGAAGGGATTTCATCACTCTTTCCTTAGCCCAAAAACCATTTAATTCCTCATTTTGCATTCCCTAGCCTTTTAATAAAATTAATTAGACTTGGCCCCTAGGAATTCGCGCTCAATTAGGAAGGTGCTTAAGAAACGAAGTAATCTTTAATTATTCTTACTTTTTGGTGTCTAGGAAAGCGAAAGCTGACCTGGCCAATTAAGGTTTGGTGTCTAGGTTGGTGTTTAGCCTCTTGGCAATGCTTGCACCTACCTGGCCAAGCCGGTTCGAATAATTATTGATTTACCTAGTTTTTGGTAGCCCTTACGGTTAGGAGCAAGGTCTAGTTATTTTATTAGGGAACCCTAGGTTTAGGATTCTTTTTCTTTTAATTTTACACCCTTTCTTTTTTGTGTGTTTTAATTTATCGCACTTATTTGCTACGTGTTTCCTTACATGGTTTATGCGAACTATTTGGATTAGGGATAATTCTTCTAGACTAGTGAGATCGTTTGAGAGTTCTTCCTCTTCTGACTCCGAGTCTATAGATAATTCCGAACCATTAGTAAACATGGCCTTGTCTCTTAAGGACCGTTGCTACTGAAGGAATTTACGGATGAGCGGAAGCGCAAATAACAATTATTTCCGTAAAAACCGTGTATCGCACATATAGAAAACCATATAAAATGAAAATAGCGAGGAATCGTGATCATACCTTGAAATCGAAGCTTTACAAAGATGGTGTTTTAGCAGTTGCTCCTCAGAGTGTGAAGCACTCTACCGGTATCCACCAAGATTAATTCTTCGACGAAGCTTTTTATAAAACTAAGCTTTTATAAAAATGGAGGTTTGAGAGAGAGAGAGAGGGAGATGAAGAAGATGAGGGAGGCAACTAGGTTTTTCACAAAAACCAAAAGTATGTTTAACTCCTTCATCTCATTCTATTTATAGGGATAAAGTAGGGTTTTAATGTAATTAATATATCATTATATATTAATATATAAATCCTACACTTTATCTAATAAAATGATTAAATAATAATTAAAACGATTTTAATCATTATTTCTTTTTCTAAACTATTCAGAAAATAATTCTCTCTCTCATAATTTAAAACCTTTCATCAAAGAAAATATTCTTTTATGGTGTGACCCTGTAGGTTCAATATTAAGCCGGTAGTAGAAATAAATAATAATAAACATTTTATTTATTATTTATATGAATTCTAATAATTCATTAAATATAATTAACTGATTAATTATATTTATTCTACATCGTGAGTGATGCTTCTCAACATATCGCGACTATCCGGATAATATGAATTCACTGCTTAGAATACCAAGAACCTGCTAGTGACTAGTTACCGTACAATCAATTCCTTCTACCCTACAATATCCCGATTAAATACAAGGCATGGATCTCGTGTCAGGCCTATCAAATTTAATCATATGATTTCTTATTCATAACGCAAAGTTCATATTAATGCAAATTAGAAACTCCTTTCTAATTTCATACACTCTGGCCAGAGATTCCAGAACTCGCATACTAAGAATAACATAGGATATTCACTTCCTTACTGGAAGGGGTAGATTCTTTATTGATCGTTAACTATCTCCATACATAAATCCCTGTACCCAGAATAGACCTAATGAATGTCCTTGAGACTAAGGACTAAACCAAAGCACAGTTCATTATATACAAGATTACTCTAACGATCTCAAGTCTAAGGACACTTGTACAACTATCACTCAGTGAATAACTATTGACACGTGAGTAAACTCCATTAGTTGTCCAACTTATCGAGTCATGTTCAGTGAACTTATTCCCTAATAAGCACCTACATATTAGCTATAGTGTCACCACACAAATGCCTATGAGAACAGACATCCTCCTGACGGGAGCAAGCATAATATGTACCGATCTTTGCGGATTCACTAACTTCCGATTAGTTATCCTATGATCAGGAACTGTTTAAGTCTAGAGTTATCATCTTCTAGTTCTCACTATTATAATCTCATTATAATACTAGAAGCTTTACTCTAAACTATGGAACATCTTATTTAAAACAATTTAAACAGATAATGCCCGTAATAAAAACAAAACAAGTCTTTTATTATTATTAATGAAATCAAACAAGAATACATGAAAGTTCTTCCTAACTCATCATACATGATTGGATTTAGGACAAACACTTTCAATCTCCCACTTGAACTAAAGCCAATCACCCTGGTATCTAATACCCATCTTCTCTTTATGACGATCAAAGTGAATCTGAGACAATGATTTTGTGAGTGGGTCTGCTATGTTGTTATGTGTGTCAACTCTCTCAACCTTGACATCTCCCCTTTCAATGATCTCCCTAATCAAATGAAAGCGCCGCAAAACATGTTTGGAATTTTTATGAGACCTAGGTTCCTTGGCTTGTGCTATTGCTGCATTGTTATCACAATACAACACAATAGGCTCTTCAATGCTTGGAACAACTCCCAACTCAGAAACAAATTTCCTCATCCAAACGGCTTCTTTTGCAGCCTCACTTGCAGCTATATACTCTGCTTCCGCTGTGGAGTCAGCCGTTGTCGACTGTTTGGAACTCTTCCAACTAATCGCACCACCATTCAAAGTAAACACATACCCTGACATGGATTTGCTATCACTTTCTGATTGAAAACTAGAGTCAGTATAACCCTCTATTTTCAATTCAGATCCACCAAAAACAAGAAAAATATCCTTAGTCCTTCGCAAGTACTTAAGGATGTTCTTCACTGCTTTCCAGTGGTCTTCACCTGGATTGGACTGATATCTGCTTGTCACACTAATTGAATAAGCAACATCAGGCCTAGTACATAACATCGCGTACATGATAGATCCTATTGCTGAAGCATAAGGAATCTTACTCATACGCTCTCTTTCCTCAGGTGTCTTAGGAGACATCTTCTCGGAAAGAGATACTCCATGGCTCATCGGTATGAGACCTCTCTTGGAGTTTTCCATGCTAAACCTTTTAAGCACTTTCTCGATGTATGTACCCTGGGTAAGACCTATCATTCTTCTAGATCTATCTCTATAGATCTTCATACCGAGAATGTAGGATGCTTCACCCAAGTCCTTCATAGTGAAGTTCTTTGATAACCACACTTTGACTGATTGCAGCATCGGTATATCATTTCCTATAAGAAGTATGTCATCCACATACAATACAAGAAAAGTTACCGCGCTCCCACTAACCTTCTTGTAGACACATGGTTCATCTATGTTCTTGATAAAATCAAACTCTTTGATTGTCTCATCAAAACGAATGTTCCATCTACGAGAAGCTTGCTTTAATCCATATATGGTCCTTAGCAGCTTACATACTAGGTGTTCATTCCCTTTGGAAACAAACCCCTCTGGCTGTGTCATATACACTTCCTCTTCAAGTTTCCCATTGAGGAAGGCCGTTTTCACGTCCATTTGCCAGATCTCATAGTCGTAGTAAGCAGCAATCGCAAGCAAAATCCGAATTGATTTTAACAGGGCTACAGGCGAAAAAGTTTCATCAAAGTCAATCCCTTGCCTTTGTTTGAATCCTTTTGCCACGAGCCTGGCCTTATAGGTCTCCACCTGGCCATCTGCTCCAATCTTTCTTTTGTATACCCATTTGCACCCAATAGGATTCACATCCTTTGGTGCTTCAACCAAAGTCCATACTTGGTTGGCATACATAGAATCCATTTCGGATTTCATGGCACTCTGCCATTTCTCTGAGTCAACACTACTCATAGCCTCATTATAGGTCATAGGGTCGTCATCATCAACGATTGATAACTCATTGTCATTCTCAATGACAAGGCCATAATACCTCTCAGGTTGGCGAGACACTCTTTCTGACCTACGAATGGGCTGTACCACAGAAGGTTGTTCAGTCTGAACAGGTGTTTCCTCTTGAACCGTAGTAGTTTGTGCTTCTTGAACTTCATTAAGTTCTATTTTGCTCCCACTGTTTCCTTCTAGGATAAACTGTTTTTCCAAGAAGGTAGCATGTCTGGAGACAAATACACTATGATTGGTGTAGAAGTAATACCCTAAAGTTTCTTTAGGATATCCCACAAAACTACATTTCACGGATCGAGATTCCAGCTTATCAGGGTCAACTTTCTTGACATAAGCCGGACATCCCCAAATCTTAACGTGTTTAAGACTCGGTTTCCTTTCTTTCCATATCTCATATGGAGTTTGAGGAACAGATTTGGAAGGCACCTTATTCAGTAAATATGCTGAGGTTTCCAATGCATAACCCCAAAGGAATACTGGAAGATTTGCGTAGCTCATCATGGACCGAACCATGTCTAACAAAGTTCGATTTCTCCTTTCAGATACTCCATTCAACTGTGGAGTATATGGAGGAGTCCACTGAGAGACTATACCATTTTCTTTGAGATAATCTAGAAATTCTCCACTCAAGTATTCACCACCTCGATCTGATCGAAGAGTTTTAATACTACGTTTGGTTTGTTTCTCCACTTCATTCTTATATTCTTTGAACTTTTCAAAGGCCTCAGACTTGTGTTTCATCAAATACACATATCCGAATCTAGATCGATCATCTATGAAAGTAATGAAGTACGAAAATCCACCCATGGCTTGCGTAGACATCGGTCCACATACATCTGTATGTACCAGTCCTAGCAAATCTGCAGCCCTCTCTCCATGTCCACTAAATGGAGATTTGGTCATTTTACCCAATAGACAAGACTCGCATGTAGGATATGATTCAAAATCAAAGGGGTCAAGTAACCCTTCCTTATGCAATGTCCGCAGTCTATTTTCACTAATATGACCAAGTCTGCAGTGCCACAAATAGGTGAGATTTTCATCATCTCTTTTCCTTTTATTAGTATGTTCAATTTGTAGTAAATCATGCTCTATGTCACACACATATAGACCATTATTTAAAATACCACTACCATAAAGAACATTATCTCTAAGAATTGAACATTCATTATTCTTAATAACAAACGAAAATCCATCCAAGTCTAACATGGGAATAGAAATAATATTCCTCACAATCGAGGGAACAAAATAACAATTATTTAAAACAATAGTCTTGCCCGTAGGCATATGTAAATCAAACGATCCTACAGATTCAGCAGCAACTCTTGCTCCATTTCCCATCCGTAGAATCACCTCCTCTTCCTCGAGAGTCCTACTTCTCCTTAGTCCCTGCAACGAATTGCAAATGTGAGAACCACAGGCGGTATCTAATACCCAAGTAGAATTTTGATTTATTGACATATTCACTTCAATCATGAACATACCTGAACCAGAAGCGACAGTCTCACTATCTTTCTTCTTTTTCATTTCTGCAAGGTAAACCTTGCAGTTCCTCTTCCAGTGCCCCACCTTGTTACAGTGAAAGCAAACAGCTTTGCTCTTGGGGTCTTCAGCTTTTGGTGGAACCGGCTTTTTCTCACCAACTTTCTTCTTCTTGGAAGGGTTCTTCTTCCTTTTCTTAGGATTGGAACCCTCACCAATTAGAAGAACAGAACTCTTCTTAGAGGGAAAATTCGATTCCGCAGTCTTCAACATGTTGTGGAGTTCAGCCAGGCTGACGTCCAACTTATTCATGTGAAAGTTCACAACAAACTGCGAAAATGAACCCGGAAGTGATTGCAAGACCAAGTCTTGAGTCAGTTCCCTATCCATGACAAAACCAAGTTGCCCAAGACGTTCAATCAAATTGATCATCTTAAGTACATGGTCATTCACGGATGATCCCTCAGACATCCTACAACGGAACAGCTCCTTCGATATCTCATATCGAGCTGTCCTCCCTGCCACATCATACAACTCTTGCAGATGCCCTAGGATAGTGTGAGCATCCATAAGCTCATGTTGCTTCTGTAGCTCATCGTTCATGGAAGCTAGCATGATACATTGAGCAACATTAGCATCATCTATCCACTTACGATACACAACATGTTCATCATTATGTGCATCGTCAGCAGGTTCAGCAGGCTTAGGTGAGTCAAGCACATATTCCAGCTTCTCAACCCTGAGAACAATTCTCAAGTTTCGAAGCCAGTTAGCAAAATTCGGACCAGTCAATTTGTGAGCATCCAGTATGCTCCGGAGTGATAGTGCAGAAGACATAGTGTATATAGTAAATCTGTAAATGATAAACACATAACAACACTTAGCAAATATTCAATTTCATTTTAAAACACTATATGAATCGGGTCTTTATTCATAAGTGACTCCCACTAGTTTATATAATTTATTCAACCCCCTAAGTGAAAAATTAAGCATTCATAATGCTAGTGGGAATAGGGATCCTATATTCCATCACACAACCTCGGCTGTGGCACGAAACGCCATGTGATGTTCAATAGGCAGACAACTCTTGTCAATTACATCTCATGTTATTCCCTAATAAAACTTTAGCCTCTTGAATAATTGAGTCACGGCTGTGGCACGACAAACTCAATATTCTAAGTCAAGTCTAACCCAACATTCCGTACAACTGAATCAGTCTCCAATGGCCCACGGCTGTAGCACGTAACGACCATTAGATTCTAATTCATTGTACACATCTCTATGTAATAGACAAGTATTTCTTATTTCGAAATCAGAGCCCTCGGCTGTAGCACGAAACGACAATGATTCAAAAATGAGAACTACTTTCTACCATGTTGGAAGGCTATGACCGACACAAGCCCGTTGTGTCATTGGCCAATTACTACTTGATATTATTTAATTTTAGAGGGATTATATTATGTTACAATCATAATCATATTATAAAGAGATTCTTCCTTTTAAATTAAATATTTCAAATCAATAATCGATAATTGGATGATTCCCAGATCGGGGGGAGCATTGTCAAGAGGCGTCACTTAATACCCCTTTCTTACAGATCGAAATCCGTTTTTGACAGAATCATCCATTCTCTCAATATTGAAAATTCATATTTAATTACGTGTTTCACAAACACAAGAATCTCATGATTGTATTCATAATATTATTATTAAGGCAAGAAACGATTCCTATTTCTAGATTTTCTAGAGCACGCCTTATTTTGATTTAAGTTCACCTAAATCTATCATCGCATGGTAAACATAGGCATATATCACATATATAAAATTAAATCAACAAGTAAGCATGCAAGCAATATCATGTCACACAATGATATAATGATGTATGGATTTATTATAGTATTTAAAAGCAATTAATCCAATTAAAAACATGCTTTAAAACACTTCCGGAAATATAAATAATTCAAAATTATTATATAAAAAATATTTGACCACTCCATTAGATCCGTCTCGGAAATACGATTCTAACGGTATATCGCACGCCCAAAACGGAGTTACGAAACTCCCAATAAATCAAATTTATTGTGGACAGAAAACTGTAACGCATTTATGATATGCGTTACAACAATTAAAACAATTTTAATGTGTAACGCATGCGCCTTATGCGCAACAGGCCCTGACACGCATTTCCTAAATGCGCGACCCACTCCCCCGCCGGTGCACACCACGCGCCATACAGCAGCTTTCAGCAACAGTTTTTTTTTTTTTTTTTTTTTTATAATAAATTGCCGACCGTTGCTGTACGCTGTCAGAGTAGTACTGAATTCTATAACTGCTGAATTGAATACTAATCAATATTTTTGTAACTCCTTCCTTTACTAACAATAACACTTATTATTAATATTGTAATTTTAATATTATTAAATTAATTAACAATTAATTAATTAATTAATAAAAATTACAGGAACATGATTTCTCAAATCAGAAAGTAGCAAAAATATCAAATCAGGTGGGGATTCTTGTGCAAATTTTTAATTCATATTTTTTTACATGCATAATTATTTTATGAATTTTAATTAAAACAATTTTAAAAAATTCATAACAAATAATCTACACATCACAAAATTATGAGAAAAATATCCAGATCATCTACAACACTTGTAGAACTCAGATTAGTGGTCAAAATCATATGCAAAAATTATTTCGAATTAATTCATAATTAAATCCAAATAAACTTGCAAAAATCATAATAAATCCATACATGCATAAAAAAATCTGAAATTTTTATATGACTCTCTATATGCAAGAACCTAGCTCTGATGCCATTGAAGGAATTTACGGATGAGCGGAAGCGCAAATAACAATTATTTCCGTAAAAACCGTGTATCGCACATATAGAAAACCATATAAAATGAAAATAGCGAGGAATCGTGATCATACCTTGAAATCGAAGCTTTACAAAGATGGTGTTTTAGCAGTTGCTCCTCAGAGTGTGAAGCACTCTACCGGTATCCACCAAGATTAATTCTTCGACGAAGCTTTTTATAAAACTAAGCTTTTATAAAAATGGAGGTTTGAGAGAGAGAGAGAGGGAGATGAAGAAGATGAGGGAGGCAACTAGGTTTTTCACAAAAACCAAAAGTATGTTTAACTCCTTCATCTCATTCTATTTATAGGGATAAAGTAGGGTTTTAATGTAATTAATATATCATTATATATTAATATATAAATCCTACACTTTATCTAATAAAATGATTAAATAATAATTAAAACGATTTTAATCATTATTTCTTTTTCTAAACTATTCAGAAAATAATTCTCTCTCTCATAATTTAAAACCTTTCATCAAAGAAAATATTCTTTTATGGTGTGACCCTGTAGGTTCAATATTAAGCCGGTAGTAGAAATAAATAATAATAAACATTTTATTTATTATTTATATGAATTCTAATAATTCATTAAATATAATTAACTGATTAATTATATTTATTCTACATCGTGAGTGATGCTTCTCAACATATCGCGACTATCCGGATAATATGAATTCACTGCTTAGAATACCAAGAACCTGCTAGTGACTAGTTACCGTACAATCAATTCCTTCTACCCTACAATATCCCGATTAAATACAAGGCATGGATCTCGTGTCAGGCCTATCAAATTTAATCATATGATTTCTTATTCATAACGCAAAGTTCATATTAATGCAAATTAGAAACTCCTTTCTAATTTCATACACTCTGGCCAGAGATTCCAGAACTCGCATACTAAGAATAACATAGGATATTCACTTCCTTACTGGAAGGGGTAGATTCTTTATTGATCGTTAACTATCTCCATACATAAATCCCTGTACCCAGAATAGACCTAATGAATGTCCTTGAGACTAAGGACTAAACCAAAGCACAGTTCATTATATACAAGATTACTCTAACGATCTCAAGTCTAAGGACACTTGTACAACTATCACTCAGTGAATAACTATTGACACGTGAGTAAACTCCATTAGTTGTCCAACTTATCGAGTCATGTTCAGTGAACTTATTCCCTAATAAGCACCTACATATTAGCTATAGTGTCACCACACAAATGCCTATGAGAACAGACATCCTCCTGACGGGAGCAAGCATAATATGTACCGATCTTTGCGGATTCACTAACTTCCGATTAGTTATCCTATGATCAGGAACTGTTTAAGTCTAGAGTTATCATCTTCTAGTTCTCACTATTATAATCTCATTATAATACTAGAAGCTTTACTCTAAACTATGGAACATCTTATTTAAAACAATTTAAACAGATAATGCCCTTAATAAAAACAAAACAAGTCTTTTATTATTATTAATGAAATCAAACAAGAATACATGAAAGTTCTTCCTAACTCATCATACATGATTGGATTTAGGACAAACACTTTCAGCTACCCCACCCGTTCCGCTCAACCTTCGTGCATCACTCTTCCTCCCGTAAATGGTAATAATTTCGAGATCAAAGCTCACCACATTAGCATGTTACCTAAGTTTACCGGGAGTGATGGTGAGGATCCGTATATTTTCCTTCATGAATTCGAGGAGGTTTGTGCTCTACAAAAACTCCAACAATTGACCGAAGACTCCATTAGGCTTAGACTTATCAACTTCGCCTTGAAAGAAAATGCCAAAAAATGGTTGTATAGTCTACCCGTTAATTCTATTTCAACGTGGGAGGGATTTGTGATAATTTTTCTTAAAAAATATTTTCCAAACCATAAGACTACAAAGATTACAAACGAAATAAATCAATTTCATCAGAAGGAAAATGAGTCTTTTTGGAAATATTTTGATCGTTTTAAAAATCTCTTATCACAATGCCCCCATCACGGAATAGAAAAATGGAGGCTTTGCAAGATTGTTTATGAGGCCTTAGATAGTCCAACAACCGCGTTATTAGAGTCTATGTGCCAAGGAAAATTTATGGAGAAAAATGAAGACGAAGGGTGGGAGTTTTTCGAGGAATTAGCCGAGAAGACAATGTTGTGGGAGTCTACTAGGGAACCTCACAAGTCCAACGAGTCATCTAGTTCTTCTAGGGGTCTACATTCAATTGGAAACAATATTGCAACCGATGCCAAGCTAGCCACCCTTACTAGGAGACTCGAAGCTCTAGAAACTCATAGTAGTCCCCCACCCATGTCTATGTACCCAAATTTTAATTCTTCGAACTTTGAGTCTCAACCTTGTCCCGATTTTGAGCAAGTGAACGCAATGTTCCAACCGAGACCTCGGAATGACCCGTTCGCACCAACTTACAATCCCGGGTGGAAGAACCACCCTAATTTCTCTTGGAACCAAGGCCAAAATTTCCAACCTCCACCATCTTTTCAAAAGCCGAACTATCCGAACCAAGTTCCTTTCTCAAACACGACTCAAAATCACATTCCTTATCAAAATCAAGCACCCGCCCACCCACCCGGCTTTCATGAATCGGATAAGAGAATAAATTCCTTGGAAAAGACTCTCGATGCGCTCCTAAAATCAACAACTAATTTGGCTCAATCTCAACAGACCTTCATGCAAACCATGACTCAAGATAGGCAAATTTTAAATGCTAGCACTCAAGCCATATCGAAGTTAGAAGTTCAAGTGAGCCAGTTAGCCAACGCCATTTGTGAACGAGAGAAGAACAAACTTCCAAGTCAAACCGAAGTAAACCCTAAATTTCCAATCAATCAAAGACCTCCTCACAATGTGAACGCAGTCATTTCCTTAAGGTCCGGTAAGCAAGTTGAAAATCATGTCGGTGACAAGTCTCCCGAAGAAGACGAATCGAATTCTGAACCAAACGCTAATCTTGAACCCGAGAGTTCTAAGGAACAAGGATCAACGAGTGGGACAAAACCCGTCCCCGAAGAACCTAATGAACGAGTCTTTAAGCCAAAAGCTCCTTACCCCCAACGACTCATTTCTCCTAAACAAACGGCCCAAATGGACAAGATCTTAGAAGTTTTTAAGCAAGTCAAAGTCAACATTCCCCTTTTAGACGCAATTCAACAAATTCCTTCGTATGCGAAATGTCTAAAAGATTTGTGCACACATAAGCGAACTACTCACGTCCCTAAGAAAGCCTTCTTGACGTCCCAAGTGAGCTCAATTCTTTCGAACCAGATTCCCGTGAAATATAAGGACCCCGGTTGTCCTACAATTTCATGTGTCATAGGCAATACCTTCGTGGACAAGGCATTACTCGACTTAGGCGCTAGTGTGAACTTGCTTCCATTTTCGGTCTATCAAGCCCTAGGTTTAGGAGAGCTTCAAAGAACAAATGTTACACTTCAATTAGCCGATCGTTCTGTCAAGGTTCCTAAGGGGATTATTGAAGACGTGCTAATTAAAGTAGGTGACTTTTTCTTTCCCGTTGATTTTGTCGTCCTAGAAACCGAACCGGTCAAGAACCCTAAGAATCAGATTCCTATCATTCTAGGAAGGCCATTTCTAGCCACCTCCAATGCTTTGATTAATTGTAGAAATGGATTAATGAAACTAACATTTGGAAACATGACCATTGACCTCAATATTTTTCACATAGGGAAACAACCCGATGATCTCTATGATCAACCTATGGATGTCAATTTAATTGATGATATAGTTGATCAAGAATTCATCAACCCTAATGATGCTCTTGATTTTTGTTTAAAACACTTTGGTCAAGATTGGGATGATTCTGAATATACAAATGAGGTCAATGCAATGTTAGATTCCACCATTCCTACAAATAACCAAGCATGTGAACCACCTCCTTTGCCACTTTTCGAAACTAGTGAACCCGTTGAGTCAAAGCCGCCCGATTTAGAACTCAAACCTCTTCCCGACACTCTTAAGTACGCCTTTTTAGGTCCTAACGAGTCTCTTCCCGTTATCATTGCCTCTAATTTGACTAAGTCACAAGAGGATGAGCTTGTGAATGTGCTTAGAGATCATAAGGAAGCCATAGGTTGGAGTATCTCGGATATTAAAGGAATTAGTCCGGCCATTGTCCAACATCGGATTCACTTAGTTGATGATGCCAAACCAGTTCGTGAGCCACAAAGGCGGTTGAACCCTACCATGATGGAAGTCGTTAGGAAGGAAATTCTTAAGTGTCTCGATAATGGAATCATTTATCCCATTTCTGATAGCTCTTGGGTTAGCCCGATTCAGGTAGTACCTAAAAAGTCGGGTATTACCGTGGTGACTAACGAGAACAATGAGCAAGTTCCTACTCGTGTCCAATCCGGTTGGAGGGTGTGCATAGATTATAGGAAACTCAACGATGCCACTAGAAAAGACCACTTTCCTTTGCCATTCATAGATCAAATGTTAGAGAGGTTAGCTGGTCATGCCTACTATTGCTTTCTAGATGGTTATTCCGGTTATTTTCAAATTCCTATAGCTCCCGAAGACCAAGAAAAAACCACTTTCACATGTCCCTTTGGAACCTTTGCTTATCGTCGCTTAGCTTTCGGTCTAACCACTGCCCCGGCCACCTTCCAAAGGTGCATGATGAGCATCTTTTCTGACATGGTAGGTGAATTCCTAGAGATTTTCATAGATGACTTCTCCATCTTTGGTTCGTCTTTTCATCAATGCCTAAACCATCTTGAGTTAGTCTTAAAAAGATGTAAAGAAACCAACCTCGTTCTTAATTGGGAAAAATGTCATTTCATGGTTAAAGAAGGAATCGTTCTTGGTCATAGAATTTCTGAAAAGGGGATCGAAGTAGATAAATCCAAAGTTGACCTCATTGCCAATCTACCCCCACCAACATCGGTCAAAGGAATTCGTTCCTTTTTAGGACATGCGGGTTTTTATAGACGTTTCATTAAAGATTTTAGCAAAAAGGCTAGACCCTTGACCACCCTTCTTGGAAAAGATGTCAAATTCGAGTTCAATAAAGATTGTTTACAATCTTTTGAACACCTTAAGAAAGAGTTGACCTCGGCCCCGATTATCAAGTCCCCCGATTGGAGTCAACCTTTCGAGTTAATGTGTGATGCATCTGATTACGCATTAGGAGCGGTTTTAGGACAACGAATCAATAAGATACCTCATGTCATATACTACGCTAGTAAGACCTTGAACGATGCGCAACTCAATTATTCAACCACCGAGAAGGAGCTTCTAGCCGTAGTTTTTGCCCTCGAGAAGTTTAGGTCGTATCTTATTGGTTCGAAAATCATTGTTTACACCGATCATTCCGCCCTTCGATATCTCTTCTCTAAGAAAGACTCTAAGGCCCGATTGATTAGGTGGATCTTGTTGCTCCAAGAGTTTGACCTAGAAATTAGGGATAAGAAGGGGTCCGAAAATGTCGTTGCCGATCACCTTTCTCGCTTAGTAGTGGAGTCCACCACTGACTTGCCTTTAAATGAATCTTTTCCCGACGAACATCTCTTTTCTATCTCTACTCCTCCTTGGTTTGCCGACATTGTCAATTACCTTGCTACCGGCGACATTCCCTCTCATTGGTCCACACAAGATAAATCGAAATTTTTCTCTCAAGTCAAACACTTCTTTTGGGACGACCCGTATCTTTTTAAATATTGTCCCGATCAAATCATTCGGAGGTGCGTCCCAAACCATGAGTTTCGAAGTATCCTTTCCTTTTGTCATGATCAAGCTTGTGGAGGTCATTTTAGTGCTAAGAAAACAGCAGCTAAAATCCTCCAAAGCGGTTTTTATTGGCCTAGTTTGTTCAAGGATGCTGCAGAATTCTGTGCCGCTTGTAGTAGGTGTCAACGCTTAGGAAAGATCACTAGGAGAAACATGATGCCAATGAGTCCCATCTTAATCATTGAGATTTTTGATGTGTGGGGCATAGACTTTATGGGTCCCTTTCCTAGCTCTTTCGGCAACCTCTATATTCTCTTAGCGGTTGACTATGTGTCTAAGTGGGTAGAAGCCATACCGACTAAGTCCAATGAAAACAAGGTCGTTCTTAAATTCTTAAAAGAGAATATCTTTTCTCGATTTGGCACACCTAGGGCTATCATTAGTGACCAAGGTACGCACTTTAAGAATCGTCAATTTGAGTCCCTTTTGAAAAAGTACTCAATTACTCATAGGTTGGCTACCCCTTATCATCCTCAAACTAGTGGTCAAGTTGAAGTCTCGAATAGGCAAATCAAACAAATCTTAGAAAAGACTGTCAACTCGAATAGGAAGGATTGGTCCATTAAACTGATTGATGCCTTATGGGCCTATCGAACCGCTTTTAAGACTGTTTTGGGCATGTCACCTTACAGAATTGTGTTTGGCAAAGCCTGTCACTTGCCCGTTGAACTAGAGCATAGGGCCTTGTGGGCCATAAGAGATTTGAACTTTGACTTACCAACCGCCGGTAGTTATAGGAAGTTGCAATTGTCAGAACTAGAGGAATTAAGAAATGAGGCCTATGAAAATGTTAAAATCTATAAAGAAAGAACAAAACTTTTTCATGATAAATCCATTTTGAGAAAATCTTTTTCTCCGGGTCAAAAAGTTCTTTTGTACAATTCTAGGCTTCATTTATTCCCCGGGAAATTGAGATCTAGGTGGGAAGGTCCTTACATTGTTAGGACCGTTTTTCCTCATGGTGCTGTTGAAATTGAAAATCCTAAAAATGGTGATGTATTTAAAGTTAATGGACAAAGACTCAAACCATTTTTAGAGCTGCCATTTGATCCCGAGGATGAGGTCACCCACCTCATCGACCCGTGATTCATGTAAGTTTCTTTCAGTAGGTAAATTCTCTCCTTCATCTCTTGTCAGGTATTATCTCCTCATTCTCATTTACTCATCTCTCTTGCATTTGCATACATTGAGGACAATGCATGATTTAGGTATGGGGGAGGGTTTTTAGTGTAAATAGTAAAAATTGAAAAATCCAAAAAAATTAAAAAATAAAAAAAATCAAAAAGAGTTCTTTTCGTATTCTAGTCTTGTTAATTGATTGCTAGTTGCTTGATGCACCCTTGCATGCTATGATAATCTTATGATCCATTAGCTTTTGTTTGAGAAGTGATTTGCTAAAGTTCTTGTTCACACACTTACACTAGCAAGGTGAAGCTAGTAGACTTATTTGAATTGTGCATGAAATTAGAAGGACATGATTAGGTGTAAGATGATTTGGTCTTCATGCTTTGAGTACAAGTAGGTGCATTGAGGATACCTTTACTTGAGATTGATTATGTTTTACCACACCAAGTGAGATTTTGAGCCTATATGCACATCTTTTGCATTTATATTCTTTTGCTTGAGTGTCCACTTGTCATTTGCATTGCTAGCACTTGTTTGAGTTCCTTCTTGAAATACATGACATTGATTGATGATAAAATGATAAAGGCACTTAGGAATAACCTATATTTCCCAAATTATCCACACCATGCTTATATGATCAAATAGTTACCCCTTTGAGCCTAATCATTTTCTTTCGGTGACACACCACATTACTCGCCTAAGACCTTTTTCTTGTTTAGCCTTACGTATTCTTGATCCCATTTTGTCAAAGGCTAGTAGGAACTTAAGGGAGCAATAAGGTGTGTGAAATAGGGTTTACTTTTGTTCATAACTTTTGTGGAAAATATTCGTTGTTACCTTGATAGTCGATTTTCAAAATTAAATCTAAAGGAGGATTATTGTTGCATTTATCATTTTCCTTTATATATATAAAAAAAAAAGGAAAAAAAAGAAAAAAAGAAAAAGAAAAAAAAAAGAAAAAAAAAAAGAAAAAGAAAAAAAAAGAAAAAAAAATGAAAAAAAATTTACATATGAGAGCATACTTATGTTTTTGTAATCCTCCTTCATTCAACTATTCAAGGCTTTTTGAAAATGAAAATAAATTGTGTGGGGAGGAAGTTTGGTGTTGTGCATGATATTCAAGGTTACTACTAGCTTTTGACACTTCACCTTATTTTGGCCTTTCTTGACATACCTTGTCCCTAGCCCCATTACAACCCTAATAAAGACCTTTTGATTGTCATTATTAATGTATGTTGTGATTCAAGTTGGAATGATACCAAGTGTCAAGCATGCATTTGATTTTGTTGGAACTGAGTGATACACTTACCCTTGTTCTTGAGTGAATATTCTTTTGTGAGTGAAATGTGAGGTATTGCTTGTTTTGCATATGAGATCTCAAGTTTTGACTCTAAGGTGTGCCCTTGTAAACTTAGCATGGTCACCAATGATTTTTGCACTTGACATGAACTTATAATCACTCTTGCATGGTTCTTTGAGTAGACTATGTGAATCCTTGCACTTTCCACACCAAGACTTTGCAATTTCATTTTGATTCTTAAGTTGATGTATCATGAGAGGACATGTATGTGTGGTGTGCATTGCCATGTGATCTTTTATACAAGCTAGATGGATTTTGTGGGTACATTCACTATAGGCCCTCACGAGACCTCACTCGTCCACTAGGGCTGCCTAGGGGTTTAAAGGGCTTGTTGCATATGCCAAATGCAACCGTCACACCTACGAAAAGGAGTATAGGACTTTTTATCTAGATTTTCTTTTTGTTTTTACTCGAGGACGAGCAAAAGATAGGTATGGGGGCATTTGATAAGTGCATATTTTTGCATATTTTATCTACCTATTTATTGCTTGAACTAATGTTTTAATATTTTATTTTGTTGAATTTCAGGAAAATCGTAAATAAATAAAGAAATGACAAAATAAATAAATAAAGTGCAAGGAAGGGAAAAAGGAGGAAGAAAAAGGACCAAAAATGAAAGAAGGAAAAGAATTAGGAGCTTGGAGCAAAAGGAATATTTCAAGACAAGTGGAAGGTGGAGATCATCCCAACACATTAGCAAAGTGTATGGCCAAGATCAACTCTTCAAAGCTTAAGGGGGAAGGAATCAAATAGATGGCTAGGATTTCACCACCACACAACCCAAATGTATGGTGGGGATTTACCCAACACCCCCCTTAACCCTAATTCCCATCCTATAAATACCCCTTCAACCCCCTTGTATTTAGTAACTTAGATTTTAGGGTAGTTTTAATTTCTTGTATCTCTTTTCTTAGTTTCAAATCTTGTAAACACTCCTATTATAATTAATGCAATTTTTATTTTCTTTACTTCTTGTCTTGCTCTTTCGTTGTTGCCTTGTTTCGTTATTTTCGTAAATCCCGTTGCTAACCACTTGGGGTTGAAAATAGCGAAATTTAATTTCATGTTCTTAGTTGCTAATTTTAATTTTGCCCCTTTAAATCTCCATTTTATTGTGGGCCATTTAATTCCAAATCTTCGTTTTAGTAGTTTAATTTTAATTTCGTAGTTAAATTTCTTTATTTTCGTGTTTAGCTAAAAAAAAAACACAAAAATATTAGTCTTATAAATTTTCAGCATTTAATTTCTGTCTTGTTTTTATTTGTTTTCTAAAAAAAAAAAAAACTCCTTTTCCCTGTTTTTATTCGATTGCCAGTAGATTTATACTCTGTTTTTTTTTCCCCTTTTAGTATACAGACACCAAACAATCCCAGCCATATTTTCTGGTTCTTAAACATCCTTCTCCTTCTTACATTTTCTTCTCTTCGAAAAAAAATTCAAACTTTCTTCTTCTTCTCTTTCCAATTCACAGCATTCCCCTCCCATCCTTCGTTGTCTTCAATTTCAACATACACAATCACCAACATGGCCTTTCCTCCTTCTTCTTCTCTTTAATTCGAATTATCAAATCTGTTTTTCCATTTTCTTCGTTTTTAGATCATAATCGATTTACTGAGTTCTTGTTTTGTTTTCTTAAGCTTCGTTCTACGTTAATATTGATGTTTTGTTTCCGATTATTGCTGTGTTATGCGAGATTTACTGAGTTGTTATATATGTTCTCGTTTTTGGTTGTGTAAATCACTGACTGGGTTTATTTGTTTTTGTTCGATTGGTTAGTATTGAGTCAGCAGGAGTCACTTCTTTTTTCTTTTCAAGACTGTTGAGTTGAGTCGAAGTATGGATGGTTCGATTTATGGTTTGTGTTTACTGCGAATCGCCAATGAGTTTCTTAAGGTGTTCAACAGAATCTACGAATTACTTGAGTCATTTGCTGATTGCTGCTTTCGTTTACTGCGAGTTTACTAATGTTGCAGTTTTGTGCCTGAGTAATTGAGTTCGAAAAAAATCTGTTTCTGTCAATGGAGTTTTCTGAATTTTTGCGAGTTGTGTTGTCACTATTCTGCTTTGCTACTGAGTTACTGTTTCTTCATTGCTGTGTAGATTCAAATTACTTTTGATTGCTGTGTTTGTTCCGAGTTCTTGCTGAGCCGAGTTTCTTGCTGCGCTGCGTTTTGGTTTACTAAATCGTTATTTCGTATTTCTGAGTTTCAAGTTCGTAGTTCTTGCAATGTACTAAGTTCGACTGTTTTGAATTGGTATTTCGTTTTAAAATTCAATAACTGAGTTTGTTTTCCTGGTTGTGATTTGTTGCTGCGTATTGACACATTGTGGGATTGAATGTTCTACACCTCTAGTTTTATTTTTGCTGTTTCACTGAATTTGCTGAGTTGTTATTTTGCTGGTTCTATTTTTTTGAGTTGATGTTGATATGACTTGGTTTTTTTTTTTTTGCTGTGTTAATTCAAGCTTCTGGGTTGTACTGAAATTGTGAGTTCTAGGTTGTTCACCGAGTTCAAATTTTTTTTTTTTTTTTTTTTAAAGAATTTCTGTAAATTAATTTCTAATTCAAGAAAAAAATGGGTTTTAGAATAAAAGTTAATTTTAATTCGAGTTTTGAAATTTAATCTAGATTTAATTCGAAATTAGAATAATTTTATTTTTACAATAATTTAGGACTTTTAGAATAAATAGAATTTTTAGAATAATTTAGTTAGTTTAATTTTCTTTTAGGTTTTAATTATTAGAAATCAAAATTTTCCAAAAACCCAAATTTGTCCTAATTCGATTGAATTAAAAATTTAAGGTTTGTGAAAATATTAGTCTCCGAGGAACGAATCATAAGTATTATAACGAAACGAATTGTGCGCTTGCGATTCAAATGTCATTTATTTTAGCACAACACCTGTAAAACCTTTAAGTCTGGAAGATAGATTCTTTGTTCTAGTAGGTTTAGCAAGAGCTAATGGAATAGAATTATCAACATGAGTGTTAGATTGATCAGAAGTAGTGATAGAATTGTTGTGAGATTCAGATGACACAGTAGATGAATTAAGATCAGATATGAGATGTAAAGGAGAAGATGGAAACATTTGACTATCATCAGAAGGAGCAATAGATGACTGTATATCATGAAATGGAAAGATATGTTCTTTAAAAATGACATCTCTAGTAATATAACACTTCTTTGTGACTAAATCCACAACTTTATATCCCTTTTTGTTAAAAGGATATCCAATGAAAGCACACTTAAGAGATTTAGGAGCAAATTTATCTCCATGAGTTTAAAAATTAGTGATATAACATAAACAACCAAAAACTTTGAGATGTTTATAGTTAGGTGTCTTTTGAAATAATATCTCAAAAGGAGATTTATAATCAAGAGTAGGAGTAGGAAGAAGATTTATGAGATGAGCTGCAGTAAGAACACAATCTCCCCATAATGAGATAGGAACTTTTGATTGAAATTTTAATGATCTAGCTACATTAAGCAAATGTTGATGTTTTCTCTCAGCAACACCATTTTGCTGAGGTGTATAAGGGCAACTGGTTTGATGAATTATGCCTAAAGTAGACAGATGATCACTTAGAACATAATTAACAAACTCTGTGCCATTATCTGATCTCAAAATTTTGACAGTAGTCTGAAATTGATTAGACACATAAGCTAGAAAAGAAATGATTAAGGAAGAAACTTGGGATTTATCAGAAAACAAATACAACCAAGTACATTTGGAAAAGTCATCTACAATAGTAAGAAATTGATTACATTTTCCATGAGTAGAATGCCTATAAGGCCCCCAAACATCACAATGTATGAGGTCAAAACAATTAGAACTAGACTTTTGAGAAACAGAAAATGAAGGCCTAGTCTGTTTAGCAAATTGACAAATGTCACAATGAGTATGTACATTGACTGTAGGAACAGCTATACTAGATATTTTCTGCAAAATAGAAAAAGATGGATGGCCTAATCTGCTATGCCATTTTTGCAGTAAGAGATGCAAGATCCTTTTTGAGATGAAATAGACGTGGAACATTGCTCTGAGCATAACGAGCAGCAAGATCATCCCAAATCTGTTTAGCAGTTGACAAATAAACCACACTTTTGCGTATTTCAGATGAAATGGAATTAAGAAGCCATGAAATAACCAAATCATTGCTTCTCATCCAGAGAGCTAATTGAGGAGAATTAGCGGCAGGTTTAGCTTGAGTTCCATCGATAAATCCTAGCTTTAGCTTCGCAGAGAGTGCGATCTTGATTGATCGACTCCAATGATGATAATTCTGATTAGTAAGAGTCTCTGTAACAAGAGAGAGACCTGGATGATCTGCAGAACTCAAGTAATATGGGTGATTAATGTCAATTACAGAAGTTGTTGATGAAGACGCCATTGATGAGTGACTCAAGGTCGAAGATGATGAAGCACGAACAGCGGAAGCATAAGAATACATACAGATGTATGTAAAAGATCAGGAACGAGCTTTAAGCTCTGATACCATGACACAATTATACAATCTCATAGATTGCAGAGAGATAGCAGAGAGAATGAAGAAGACACAAGAAAATGTAAAAACTGTATTAAGCTTCTTGAACAAATTCTGTTATAAACTAATGCTTATATAGAGCTTAGATTATTCTAGCTTAATCTAGAAGTAATTACATACAGAAATAGTGAATGTATAGATTGTAACTAACTCTTGTAACAAACTAGTCTAGAGCCTTAGCTGAGTTGGCAACATTGGGCTGGAAACTTGGCTGGAAACTTGGCGCCAATTCTTCATTTGTATTATTACTTTCAGTATCTGTAACAATAGTAAAATCAAAGTTTTAATTTTTGGTTCTATAAAAAAAAGATCAATTTTTTTCGGTTCTATAAAAAAAAATCAGATCCTGTAACAGAACCACTGCTGACATGGCAGTGTTGCTGACGTGGCACTGCTGACGTCAGGTGCCACATCATCACTGCTGACGTGGCAGTACCACGTCATCAATGATGACGTCACTGATGGCGTGGCACTGTCACAACAGTGATGACGTGGCAGCTGACGTGGTAGTGCTGCGCCAACAGTGTGCTGATGTGATAGTGCCACGTCATCAGTGGTGACGTGGCGATGTCGAATTTTTTTTTTTGAAAAGAAATTAAAAAAAATTGGTTCTATTGTAGAATCAGAAAAAATATATGGTTCTCTCATATATTCTCTATATAAGGAGGTCCTCTCTAGAAGGGGACTCTAGTTTTATTATCAGGCTGATCTGTTTGAAAAAGGGGTTTTAGTAAGTAAAAATATAAAAAATAACATGTTTTAGTTAAAAATGGCACTGCCCATGATATTTTTGGAAAATTAGGAGATTTTTTTAGAAAAAATATAAATGGTAAGATGTTTTAGATGAAAAAGGTAATCGGTTATAAATATGTCTTACTATTTAATAATACTAGCTTATAACCCGTGCAATGCACGAGTTTCTTGTATTATGTTATAAATTTTATTTTATTTAATATTATAATTATGTTTTTATATAGTCATTATTTTTAATAATTTTTTAATTTTAATTTGATATAATTTAATATACTCATGTTTAAAAATTATACTAATGTTTTCTTATTATAAACAACATATACGATTTTTAATATATTTTATTAATAATTAAAAAATATGGTGTGATATTTTTGGTTATATATTAATGATTGTAAGATTTGTTGTAAATTACAAAGGTAACATGTTTCAATTAGAAAGGAAATATTAATAATTGAAAGATATGATATGATTGATCTTTTTAGGTGTTTATAGAAGGTAATATCTTCAACTAAAAGTAAATGTGAAAAAGGCAACCGACTAATTACCATTAATTATATTATGTTATTATTTATTTTAGGTGTTAGATTTTTCTTGAAAATTATGGTGTGATATTTTCGGGTATATATTAACGATGGTAAGATATGTTTTAAATTAAAAAGGTAACGTGTTTTAATTCGAAAGGAAACATTAATGATCGAAAGATATGATACGATTGATGTTTTTAAGTGTTAATAAAAGGTAATATCTTAAACTAAAAGTAAATGTGAAAAAGGCGATCGACTAATTACCATTAATTTTATTTTATTAATGTGAAAAAGGCAATCGAATAATTAACATTAATTTTATTATGTTATTATTTATTTTAGGTGAAATTATGGTGTGATATTTCGGGTATATATATATATATATATATATATATATTAATGATTGTAAGATTTGTTTTAAATTAAAAAGGTAACGTGTTTTAATTCAAAAGGAAATATTAATGATGGAAAGATAGGATACGATTGATGTTTTCACGTGTTTATAAAAGGTAATATCTAGACTAATTACCATTAATTATATTATGTTATTATTTATTTTAGGTGTATTTATTTTTCTTTAGAATGAAGGGTAAATAAGTAAATTCACGAAGTACAAAAAAACAGGTACCAAAACTTTTAATGTTTCGGCTATATTAATGATTGTAAGATTTGTTTTAAATTAAAAAGGTAATGTATTTTAATTCAAAAGGAAATATTAATAATGGCAAGATAGGATACGATTAATGTTTTTACGTGTTTATAAAAGATAGTATCTAGAGTAATTATCATTAATTATATTATGTTATTATTTATTTTAGGTGTATTTATTTTTATTTAGAATGAAGGGTAAATAAGATCTAACTCATATTTCACGGAAAATCAAGAAGCTCATTCATAAGAAGAATTCAATGAGGAAAGTCAAAGGTAAATACACATGGGCAAAGGAGGAAGCAAAGGACTCAAAAGAAGATACTTGTTTTGAATGTGGCAGGAAGGGTCACTACCGAAGGGACTGCTACAAATTTAAGAACAAGTCAAAACAGCAAGCTACCTTCAAGGATAGAAAGAAATCCAAGGCACTTATATCATGGAGTGATGATGAAGAATATGCTTTAGATGACTCAATTGATGAAATGATCAACTTAGCCTTTGTTGGTCTAAATAATGAGGATGTTGTTCGAGGAATCATCGAGTAAATGCTTATTGAAAGTGAAGACTTAGATTCTGATGACAACAATAGTGAGGTAAATTCATTTAATTTTGAATTATCTTCAAATATTCCTATTATGGATGAACTAGAAGAATGAAAAAAATGAGCTTGAAAAGAATAACACTTATCTTAGAAAGATTGTTTCTGATCTCATGGCTGAGAAAACTCCAGCCAAGAATCATGGTGACATGCTTGATGATCTGAAAGCTAAGATCATACAACTTGAAGGACTCAATAAGCTAATCATTAAGAGGAATGAAGTTCTACTAAAGGAACTCAACGAGATGAAGATAGAAATTGAAGCAAGGGACGAATGTCTAGAGATGTTCCAAGTAATGGAATCAGCTAGTGCAGAACCATCAAATCGAGCTGAGGAGTTATCACACCAAGCTGACATTATAAATCAGCAAGATGAAACGATAAAGTCCTTAACAAAGGAAGTTGAAGATCTCAAAAAGGGCATGGGATCTTTTGTTCAAGGATAAGAAAGTCTTAAATCAATGATGAACAAGCTTTCGAGACTGTTCCCAAAACAATTCTCAAATGTTGAGTTCTCATTACATGATTGTTTATATTTTTATAAATGAGATGGTCCCTCGTGCATTAATATGAATTTTAATTTTCACAAATAAAATGATGTCAAGTGTCATTCGCAACACTTTTAAATTTCTTTTGAATTTTTTTTATCATTAATTGTATATTTTCTGCTTTTTATCTAGAAAAAATTCAAACTCTGCATTATCCTAAAGTTTAATTAGGTGTGAATGAGATCACGGACGGATCATCTCTTGTGGTATTGTGCAATTAAGAGTTTATTTATTCTTTTAACAAATTTTATTTTTTTCCTTCTAACTATTCTAGAAGTAGAATCAACTCCTATAAAAAAAGATGCATGTAATTTTTTAAGAAAGTTTTACTCATTATTTCTCATATTTAATTTTACAAAAAGACTCAATTTTTCTCATCTCTAAGAGCATCTCCAATGATATAGAACCCTTAGCTAAATTATCTAGTTGGCATAAATTATAGTCAATATGTAAAAATTGTAGCACTCCAACCACAATTCTCCTAAGCAAAAAGTTTAGATAATTAAGATTTGGTTGGCTATATTTGTCGAACCAACATTCTCCTTAGATATTATACATGATTAGAATTATATATAATGCCATTGAACCATGCACCATTCTCCCTACGTAAAATTTTAAAATTTTACTATTGCCAATCTATTTAGCCAACCAATTTAGATATTAGGGTTTGAGATGCTCTAACCATCTCTCTTCTTAACAAAAAATTTAGATTATTTATTTCAGATTGATCATATATAGCCAATATCTAATTTTTTACAAAAGTTTTAAAATTGAATACATCATCATTTATTTGTTTTTTCAACATATAGCCAATTATTTTACAAAATACCACTGGAATACGTTAATTTACAAGTTCGACAAATTATACATAATCACTATTTTACAGAATCAACATGCATAATCCCATTGAAGATGCTTTCACGTAGAGCCGACAATTTGGTACACGACACGAATAAACGACACGAAAACGACACGAAAAATATGGATATGGGGTCACCTTTTCGATACACGAACACGAAAGTACACGAACACGAAAGAACACGAGGCCTAAATGGGTATGGATATGGGTTTACCCTTAGGTACACGACACGACACGAAAGTACACGAAATAAATAAATAAATATTTTAAAATTATATAAATGTATATTGTAAACTCTTGGAGCATGTTACCAATACACTTTGAACACTCATTTTGCCCAAGTTCTGACATGTTCCAAGATGACTATAATATAATATCAATGATCGATATATACAATCAAAGAGATGTAATTAATCAGTCCTAGAAGCCAAATATGGTGTTATATGCAGCCGGACAGTGAATTTCTAGCAACTTTATGGTCCTAAAATAGTAGGTGGTGAGAAAGTAACTTGAATTCTAGCACTTCTGCAGCAAGAACCGTTAGTTTTTCCTGACACCCCCTATTTTAAAAAGTGTACAAAAGGAAACATATAGAATAAGCCGTGGCAATATAGTATACTTGTTTATGCTTATTAGAGCCGGTAATTTCGTACTCGACATGAATAAACGACACGAAATTACACGAACACGAAGGTACACGAACACGAAGGTACACGAACCTTAAATGGATATGGATATGGGTTTACCCTTTCGATACACGAACACGAATGTACACGACACGAAAGTATACGAAACGACCCGAATTGCCTGGTCTACTTTCACGATATTGGGTTAGAGTAATACAAATATTTGAATGTGAGCTCATTTTTAACGTTATTGATATTTGATTGTACAATTTATTTTCTTATAAAACAACCAGTAAGGGCCGGCCCAAACAAAGCCCAAACAGGTTGGCAGATTTTATCCGGGACGGCCCAATCCCATAACGACTTTCTCCGTCACACCCCCAATCAAATCGGAAACCAAAATCCCTAACCCCTCTTTTCCATTTTCACCATCTATTTTCTCTCTCTAACATCTTCTTCATCAATCAATGGCGTCTCGCGAAGACAACGTGTACCTGGCGAAACTCGCCGAACAAGCCGAGCGATACGAAGAGATGGTCGAATTCATGGAAAAAGTCGTCGCCGCCTCTAACTCCGACGCCGAACTCACCGTCGAAGAGCGTAATCTCCTCTCCGTCGCTTACAAAAACGTCATCGGAGCTCGCCGTGCGTCGTGGCGAATCATCTCGTCGATCGAGCAGAAAGAGGAGAGTCGCGGCAACGATGCGCACGTGGCGACGATCCGGGAGTACAGATCGAAGATTGAGACGGAGCTTTCGAAGATTTGTGATGGAATTTTGAAGCTGCTAGATTCGAAACTTATTGGTGCGGCGGGTAATGGTGATTCGAAAGTGTTTTATTTGAAGATGAAAGGTGATTATTATAGGTATTTGGCGGAGTTTAAGATTGGAGATGAGAGGAAAGAAGCTGCAGAGAATACACTAAATGCTTATAAAGCTGCTCAGGTTCGGTTATTAAATTTTCTTCGTATACTCGCAATTTATTATTATTGTTTTGCTAATTTAGGTAAATTGTGTCAAACATTTATGACTTGTGCTTTGTATGCTTTAGGAGTACAGAGTAATTTGATATGATGAATGTATTATGTAGTCGATCGTTTTATAATGCTTACTAGCTTTGGTTGTTTTCGTTTAGACTTGTTCTGCGCTGGGTATACAATATAAGCATTACTAAGTATGTTGCTACATTCTTACTTGCACAATGTAGGTTTTATGATTACATTTTGCTGTTTACTTTGTATTTTGTAATTAATTAAGTATATTAAATGTTTGTTATGTAGGATATTGCAAATGCAGAGTTAGGGGTCATTTGTTAAAATCTTAATCACTTCTGAATGATTAAAATATCTGAATGAATCATTTTCTGAATCGTTAATACAAATCTTAAATCTACTATTTGGCAAAATTTGTATCATACTATCTGAATTATTTAAATATAAATTGAATATTGTATAAATTCATAATTTGTAATAAACGGTTTTATTATTACTAATATATAACATACTAGAATAAATTGGATTTTCAATTTAAATTAACATAGTTAATATTAGATAATAAATTGGATTTTTATATTAAATATAAAACATAGTAGTTAAAAAGTAAACATAATTTAAGTTTTAAATTGATAATTATTATTACTTTTTTATAAACTTTATAAGATGTTTTTATTTAATTAGTATTCATACATATTATATTATTGTCATTAATAATGTAAGGCAATCAAAAAAATTAAAGATAAAAATATGTTATTTTTATATAAAAATATAATGGGCTAGGCTTATGTTGACGGTAACTTGTGTAATAGAATCGTTCAGCGAGGTTTTTGTATTTGAAGTGGCCAGCGCCATCTGAGCTCATTCAGAGGATTTAATTGCTAGCCAAACAGTTTTAATGATTCAGTAACCTTCCATTCAGGTCAGCTTATTCAGCAAAAATATACTCCGGAAAGGGGATAACCTACTTACATGCATAACCCTTTTCACTTTCCGAGGAATCAATGTAATCGGTGGTGGATTAATCAATGTAACCGGTGGTGGAATCAAAGTAACCTGTGGTGGTGGATTAGTCAATGTAATAGGTGGTGGAATGATTCCTTCCTCGTTGTCGGAGTACATGATGACATCGGACAAGATGACACCGTCGTCGTTGGTGGAACCTGAATATACTATTTTAAATAATATACTATTTTAACTATCGGCTTTAGTGGAGCTCTTGTGGGAGCTTCGTCGGTGCCTTTGCATCTTGTGGAGCTCTTGTTGGATGTTGGTGGAACATCGAACATATATGCAATCAAAGTGACAATGGTCGATAGAACCAGTGGTCGATAGAACCAGAAAATCCAAGAAAAGAAGTGCAAAAAGAACACAATTATCTATGTCTTAAGAAGAATCAATAAATGAATAAGCTGTAATGGGTACTTTATAAACCCTCGTTGCCCCCAACATCTTCAATAATACAAATATATAGTTTTTTTTAGCAGTACTTTTGTATTGGCAATCATTCCTATCTTTTTCATTTAAAAAAAATATTTCTATTTCAATTATTCCACATTATAAAGCTTTTTTCTTATTTTTAAAAAATTGGGAAATTCAAGAAAATAGTGAAAATTAGGCAATAAATTAGTACCAAACAAATGTGGATGATGAGGGAACATATGGTCCCGTCCCAGCCCTAAAAAAACCCGAAAAAACCCGAACATGACCGATATTCATGTTTATAGTTATTTTAACTTTATCGTGCCTCTTAAATATGTGCAAGGATTAAATATTAATACATATCATACTTTAATCGTGATCATCATCCGGGAGGTTGAATGGGTGTGTGCTTGAGTTGGAGTAGTACTAGGATGGGTGACCCCGGGAATCCCGCCCTTTTCTTCGTTTTTCTCCATATATTTTATTCTAGTAACTTGAATAAATTCAAAAAATTCACATAGCCCAAAAACCCTACTAACTATTTTTTTTACTATTTATTTTTTTGATGGTTCTATCGGCGATTATCTTTTGATTGCATATCTGTTCGATATTCCACCAACATCCAACAAGAGCTCCACAAGATGTAGAGGCGTCGCTGAAGCTCCCACAAGTGCTCCACTACCGAAGCCGGTATTCAAAATAGTATATCTAGGTTCACCAATAATGACAGCGATAACGATGATGACAATGTTTTCGGCGTACGTCAACATTTAGTCCGACGACGAGGAAAGTGAAACGGGTTAGGGAGGAAAGTGTAACGGTTGACAGGGGTGAGTTTGTGTGTGTATGACGTATTGAGCATGTGTAATACTAGTGCATTAGTTTTTTTTAATGAATTATATTAATTGTGACCATTAGATTATAAGAAAAATGGATGGTAGGGATTTGGTGTAAATGGTCTATAGTGAATAGTTGCCCTATTTTAAAATATAATTTTTAGTTTTTAAAAAATGAATAAAGGAGAGTTTATAATATTAGTCAAAAATTAGTCAATTTGACCACTAAAAAGTTAAAATGGACAACTAATTTTGGACGATACCTCATTCTAAACAAAGGCCCGAGTAAGGGACGGCCCAAAAAATTCCCATACAAGTTAGCAAAATTTATGTGACATGGCCCATTCCCTTAACAACTTTCTCCGTCACAATCAAATTGGAAACCAAAATCCCTAACCCCTCTTTTCCTTTTTAACCATCTTTGCACCCATTCTATCTCTAAAATCCTTTATTTCTCTCTCTAGAATCCTATCATCAATCAATGGCGTCTCGCGAAGACAACGTGTATATGGCAACAATCGCCGAACAAGCCGAGCGATATGAAGATATGGTCGAGTTCATGGAAAAAGTTGTCGTTGCCTCCAGAGACGAACTCACCGTCGAAGAGCGTAACCTCCTCTCTATCGCTTACAAAACCGTCATCGGACCTCGCCGTGTCTCGTGGCATACCATCTCGTCGATCGAGCAGAAAGAGGAGAGTCGCGGCAACGATGCGTACGTGGCGACGATTGGTGAGTACAGATCGAAGATTGAGACGGAGCTTTCGAAGATTTGTGATGGAATTTTGAAGCTGCTAGATTCGAAACTTATTGGTGCGGCGAGTAATGTTGATTCGAAAGTGTTTTATCTGAAGATGAAAGGTGATTATTGTAGATATTTGGCGGAATTTAAGATCGGAGATGACAGGAAAGAAGCTGCGGAGAATTCGCATAATGCTTATAAAGCTGCTCAGGTTTGGGAATTAGATTTTGCTTCATTTCGTCAAAATTTATTATTACTGTTTTGCTAATTTAGGGAAATTGTATCGAACATTTATGATAAGTGCTTTGTATGCTTTAGGATTATAGAGTAATTTGATAGGATGAATGTATTATGTAGCTGATTGTTCTATAATGCTAACCAGCTTTAATAATTTTTGTTTACACTAATTTCTGGTTTTTCTTTAGAATATAAGCATTACTTTGTACGTTGCAACGTTTTCCTGCATTCGTACTTGCACAATGTAGGTTTTGCCTGTTGCGTTGTAGTCTTTATTTACTTTGTAATAAATTTGAATATAATAATGTTTGTTATTGTAGGATATTGCAAATGCAGAGTTAGCATCAACTCATCCGATCCGGCTAGGATTGGCACTTAACTTCTCAGTGTTTTACTATGAGATTCTCAGCTCTCCGGACCGTGCTTGTAGTCTTGCAAAACAGGTGACAATTGCTTAATCATATATATGTCTTCTCTCTGTGAAATTCACTAGAGGTAATATGGTTGCTTACTCACATATTATCGTATTTAATATGGAAATAATAAGATCGCACAAATCAGTTTAGCGTAGATCGCACAAATCAGATTAGCGTTGTGACATTTTGTTCAATCCTCCTTATGGTAAAATTTGGCATCAATAATAACTTAACATTTTTGCATATGCTCCTCCACTATGGAAAGGCTTTTGATGAAGCGATTGCTGAGTTGGATACCCTAGGAGAGGAGTCCTACAAGGATAGTACCTTGATAATGCAGCTTCTCCGTGATAACCTCACCTTGTGGACTTCGGATATGCAGGTCCTCTCTTTTGTTTCTTTCTTCTTAGTTTTTCTTATAGTTCCAAAGTCTCTCAAAATTTTTTTATTAATCAAGTCTTCTCATTGTTTGTTTTGATCTGCAGGATGATGGTACGGAAGAGATCAAAGAAGCACCTAAGCCTGACAACGAATAGTAAAGTTTCCTTCTTAAGGATTGGCCGTGCCTATGCTTTGTACTAAACTGCTTTTAAATGGAAATGTTGCTAGTGTAGTTCTGTTTGAGTATCGACTTCAGTGTTAGGGTATCCTGAATTCTAGTAATTTAGCAATGTGATATGACTATGATTTTATCTGCCTTCGGTTTGCTGGTTTCAAATGTTTCTGGTTATTTTCTCCTTTTAAGACTTGAAGTCATGTTTGTGCTTTTCTATGATTGGAGTGCTCTACTCAGCTTTGATGATTTTCTTCTTATAGAAATTACTCCAGTAGTTTTGCACCTTTCTGCTAATCTCTTCTTTATGCTAAAATTTTTATATCTGTTTTTGATAAGTATAATTAGGTGCAAGGATCTAATTGAGAAGCATTAGTGTTTCCTTTTCCATGGATAAATGATTTGTAAAAACTACATAATAATATGTCATAAATTTAATTTAATAGCAATTAGCATTAATATTCGGAAAAGCAATTGGCAAGTGCGGCCTTTGCTATTGAAATTTATGTACTTCTGGTGGTTTGAATTTCTATTAGTGTACATTAAGTTACTCTTATAAATTTATTTCATTATCAATGCCCTGTACCAGGCTTAATTTTTGTGCCCACTATTCTTTTATGTTTTAGGCATCTTTCCAAGTTATATTTTTAGATTAGGTCTATATATAGTTCAGCACTAACCCCTCCCTCCTATACATAAAAATAAAAAAAACATTTATAAGTATGTCAAGAGCCTCTTCATCTTCATCTTGGCTTTCAAGTTGAAATTTGAGAAGAAAGAAGAAAAAAGTGTGTTTTAAGAGATTTTTAGACACTCCTAAATTCACTAAAAATGTAGTCTCTCTACTTAATTGTAAGTCACTACCTAAGTAGTGACTGAATTGTGGGCTTAGTTGATGCTCTAAGTGCCTGTTTGGCATCGCAACTAAAAAACAGGTGCGGTGTTTGGCTCTGATCATGAAAACAGTTTTCAGAAAAAGAAAATAGTTTCAAAATCTAAAATTAAAAAAAGTGAAAGTGGTTGTAAAGTGATTGTCAAATAAAGTTAGGTGTGATTGCCATTTATGTTAAATATGAAATAGTAAGAGCATCCACAACGCGATGGTTCGTGTAGTTGTTAGGCTGACGTGGACAGATTGTTTAGCACTGGAGGACTTTGTTGTTTTCAAAGTTGTTGAAGATTGTTGTTCAAATTGAACAACGTAGTTTGTCTCTTTTTATTATTATTTTATTTACTTGCAGGCCCACCAAACTGCACACTACTCTCTTTTTATGTTTAGAATTATCAATATGATATATATTAAATAATTTAGATAAGAGTACTAACAACTTTGAGAAGATTGTTTAGCATCGGAGAGAATTTAGAATAAAAGTTGTTTCGAGATGAGTTGGAAGAAAGAGAACTAAAATATTAATATATTGGATGATGTGGAGGCTGCAAACAACCTTGAAGTTGAAGGTTGTTTGGGTTGTGGATGCTCTAAGGCTAGTGTTTAGGTAGAAGAAATTGCAGCCAACATGTTCCCTATACTTTGCTATAAATACCGTGCATCTGTGAATGAAAATTTTGCACCGAGTAGTTTCATCTCTTTCTCTGCTCTCTCTCTCTCTCTCTCAATATATTAGTAGCTTATTTACAGTTATTATATCTAGCATATTACAACACGTTATCAGCACGAAGCTCTATCGAAACTGAGAAGGTATATATATATAGAGTTGCACTCCATGAAGAACACCTTATATAAAGAACAATAAAGAACACCTCATATTTGATTCAATATAAGAGTTCCGTCATGACACCCAATACAAAAAATTCTTATTTTTTTATCTTCTATCCATTTAGCAAAAAAAAATAAAATATTTTTTTGGAAAAATCACTGTTCATGATGACATCAGCAATGACGTCATCATGAATAGTAATTTTTTCCAAATTTTTTTTTTTTTAAAATTTTTTTTGCCGGATTGATAGAAGATAAAAAAATAAGAACTTTTTGTATTGGGTGCCCCTGGCGGGGCCAATGGATCTATTGGAATAATTGATTTTATAGTGTTCTTCATTGTTTGTTATATAAGAGTGTTCTGTATGGAGCAAAGGCCTATATATATATATTATATTATATTAGACGTGGTTATGCCGTCTACTAAAAAATATATATGGCCAGAGCACCGCCTTCTAATAACTAAAAATATATGGCCGGAGAACCGCCTAATAAAACGGTACCATTTAATTTTGGGTAATACCGAAATAATGTGGGAACTTTTTAATTATATTGTCATTGATATATAAATTGTTGTTATATATTAACTGACCTTTATCTACACTGTTATTAAAATGGTATCATTCATCGAAAGATAGTGTGAGAACATTTTTTTTATGATTATCATTTATCATAAAATAATTTTTGTGCACGAACTAACTTATGCAGGATTTTCTACCTAAATATATTTATCAGTTGGAGATAACCTGTATACGCAGACGTCCGTTTGGCGGGTGAAAATCCATTTGTTGTTCTATACATAGACCTGTTTATAATATCAATGATAATAATGATATATACATTTATTATTGCGTATTTGTTAACGCACCCGATTAACTAGGATTTATGTAATATTTATATTGTTGATTGAAGTTTAATAATTTGTGTGTTAAATTCAGATTTAGTATGACAAACCTTACAAGCTTATCGTTTGTTGTATTGGACATTTCTGGAGATAATTATTTGTCATGGGTACAAGATATAAAACTGCATCTTGGTTCAAAGAAATTAAGCGATACGATAAAGGCAGGAAATACAGCCACGGCTGATAGAAAACTTTACCTCTATTATTTTTCTCCGACACCACATGCATGAAGATTTAAAATCTGAATACCTAGAAGTCGAGGATCCTTATATTTTATGGAAAAATCGAAAAGATAGGTTTGACTACCAGAAACTAGTTTATTTGCCTGCAGCTGAAAATGATTGGGCTAATCTAAGACTTCAGGATTTCAAGAGTGTTCGGGAATATAGTTCTGCTTTATTCAAGATAAGTTCTAGGCTCTTTATGTGCGGTGAGAAAGTTACTGAGAAAAGAAAAATCGATAAAACATTATCAACTTTTCACCCCAATAATATCAACTTAGCTGAGATGTATAGGGAGCGCAAATTCACCAAGTTCGGGGATCTTCTATCAACTCTCCTTGTTGCTGAACAGAATCATGAATTGGTGATAAAGAATCATCAATACCGTCCAACGGGATCTGCCCCTTTACCTGAAGTAAATAACATGTCATTCCAGCAAAATGTACGTGAAAAAGGGCATTGAGGTAGACGAGGCCAAGGTCGATACCGTGGACGAGGTCGAGGTCACGGGCACTTTCGTCCATATAACAGCTCTGGGCACCGGAAGTGGCAATCTGAACAGAGCAAAAAAAAGGCACCACAAGGAGGGAAAATGGATAATACATGCCATAAGTGTGGAATGGAAGGACACTGGGCATGTAATTGTCATATCCCAAAACATCTTGTTGATCTATACCAATCATCTCAGAACTCAAAAGGGAAAATGGTAGAAACCAATTTCGCCAATAACCTAGATGATTCCCCGATAGTTACAACTGGAGGAATAAGCATTAATGGTCCGAATGAACCTAACGAAACTCCCATATGGGAGGCTGAAGATTAGTTTCATAAAACTACTATAATATTGTGTATTATCTTGTTTAAGCTATGTAGTGTGTTATGTTTTTCTATCAAATAAAAGTGTGTTTCTTAATTATGCACAGAATGATTTCTGAGGATATATGCATTTATGATTGTGGCACAACTCATACGATTTTACAAAATCAAATCCGCGCTTGAAGCGTTGTAGACCGGTCGGTGCAAAAGATGTTGCACCACGAAAACGAAAAACAAAGAAAAATGCCCCTGAAGTGGCACATGCTCCAGAAATAGCAAATACCCCTGAAGTGGTATTATCTCCTGAAGAGATTCTAGTCCCTAAAGATGAGGGATTAAGTAATCATGAAATTTCAATAAATTATGCGGATGATATGAAATTATGGGATCGAAGTAAAGCCATAATTGATGATGTATTTGTGTACTCTGTGGCATTGGTTGTCGATATAAATTCTGATCCTGAACCACAAAGTGTGGATTAATGCCGTCAAAGAAAAGACTGGCTAAAATGGAAAGACGCAATTCAAACAGAATTAAATTCATTGCGTAAAAAAGAAGTATTTAGACCTGTAGTCCAAACACCAATTGGTGTGAACCCTGTTGGAAATAAATGGGTATTCATAAGAAAATGAAATGAAAAGAATGAAATAATGAGAAACAAAGCCCGACTTGTGGCTCAAGGGTTTTCTCAAAGACCTGGCATTGATTATCAAGAGACATACTCACCAGTAATGGATAGAATTATTTTTCGTTTCATATTAGGTATGGCATCTAATGAAAAACTGGAAACACGTCTTATGGACGTCATTACTGCATACCAATATGGTTCACTTGATAGTGAAATTTTTATGAAAATTCCAGAAGGGTTGAAAATGGATGAGTTCAAGAAACCACGTCATATATACTCCATTAAACTTCAACGATCATTGTATGGATTGAAACAATCTGGTCGTATGTGGTATAACAGAATTAGTCATTATTTACAAAAGAATGGGTATATTAGTAATCAGATTTGTCCATACGTTTTTATCAAGAAATCACAATCTGGTTTTGTGATCATTGCTGTATATGTGGATGATTTAAATCTTGTAGGAACAACTACGGAGGTTGATGATGCCGTCATATATCTAAAACAGAATTTAAAATGAAAGATCTTGGAAAGACAAAATATTGTCTCGGTATACAAGTCGAGCATTTATCATCAGGAATTTTCCTCCACCAATCCACGTACAAAAAGTTTTGAGCAGATTTTACATGGATAAATCTCATCCTTTGACCACTCCAATGGTGGTTAGATCTTTAGAACCTGATAAAGATCCATTTCGACCACGAGAAGATGATGAAGATGTTCTTGGTCCTGAAATTCCATATCTTGGTGCAATTGGTACACTTATGTGTCTTGCGAATAATACAAGGCCAGATATTGCATTTGCTGTGAATTTATTGGCTAGGTTTAGCTCTGCTCCGATGGACAGACATTGGAATGGGATCAAACATGTATTCCGATATCTTCGTGGAACAGTTGATTGGATATGCAGATGCTGGATATTTGTTAGATCCTCATTTTGGCAAATCACAAACTGGATATGTTTTTACATATTGCGGTACAACCATTTCCTGGAAATCCACAAAGCAAACTACAGTGGCAACCTCATCAAATCACTCAGAACCAATTGCAATTCATGAAGCCTGTAAAGAATGTGTTTGGTTGCGGTCTATCATCAAGAATATTCAAGAATCATGTGGATTACCAGACATCACGAGAAGTCACTCTGTTATGTTTGAAGATAACACTGCATGTATTGATCAACTCAAAGAAGGTTTGAAAGGCATATGACATAGCCTATTTGTAGTTCGAGGACTCAACTCAACTTAAGCTTAGTTTGTAATAAGTAAATAACTTTAACTGTCACAGGAATCTCAGGAGGTACTATCTGTCAGAAGAAAAACCCTAAAGTCAATCTATAGTTTTGATGTTTTACACTGGAAGAAGTTCAGATTGCTGATCAAGCCTCAGTATAGCATCAAAGAAGTGGATTTATTTCTAAGACAGAGATTTCTAGAGTAACTGTTTCAGACAGTATACAGTGAAGTACAAGAAGGAGAAAGAGATGAGAAGAAAAATGAATCACATTATTAATGTGAAAATTAAAGGACAGTCATTGAGGTTAGTCGTTCATGAACCAGACAGTACATGGAACGTCAACAAAATATTCAGTGGTATTCTTTTATTACTTTCAGTGATTCAGAAAAGAATTAAGACAATCCAAGGATATATAATTATTCTTGTTTAATTAATTTAAATCAAGTAGTCAATTTAATTAATTAATTAATTCATCTTGAATTAATTCTTTAATTAAATTAATTATTAGATTAATTAAATCAGATTAATTATTTAAGTAAGAATAAATTAAAATGATTATTTATTAATCAATTTTAATTAATTCTGAAAAAATGAACTAGCAAGACAATCCCTGATTGTCTTGCCGATTGTCTTGAAGGTTAAATTCAGAACAGCAAGACAATAGGAGATTGTCTTGCCGATTGTATTGGTGAAGAAATCAATAAAGCAAGACAATTCCTGATTGTCTTGCCGATTGTCTTGATAATGATAATGTCTGAAAAGCTTTTAAAAAGTAGAATAAAAATCTAATTTGATTGTCTTGACGATTGTCTTGGCAGTTCAATTTGATTGTCTTGATAATGATCAAAAAGAAAAAGCTTCAGACAGAATGATAAATTTGATAAAGCAAGACAAAGATATCTGAATTTGATTGTCTTGACGATTGTCTTGGAAGAACCTGATTGTCTTGACGATTGTATTGCCTATTGTCTTGGCAGTACAAAATTGGTTGTCTTGGAAGAATAAATTGTATTGACGATTGTCTTGGCAGTTATATTTGAAGACAAAGAGTCAGTGATTGATATATAACAAGATATATCGACAGAAGCAATCAGTGAGAAAAAACAACACAGAAAATATTACATTTCAAGAACTGAATTCTCTCTTCTCTCTCATCAAGAACACAGCACAAGAAGCAGAAAATTATTTAGAAAATCAAGTTCATCTTATTATTAATATCTGATCCGATAGAACTGATTTCATTCATACTCTTGTACTATTAGCGAGTTTTTACTCCTAATCTATATCTTGATTTTTATTAACAAATCTAGAAAAATTCATGTTGAATTTTCTAATTTGTTTTTATTAACTAGATATAAATTCTGTACTGTATTTGTAACAAACCCCTCAAGTTAATATAATTTTATATTCAACTTGAATTTTGTTTCATTTAATTCCGCTCAAATTTGTCAAAATATAAATTAAAATTATCCGGACAAATTTCGATAAAACAGTACTGTTTGTATTCAACCCCCCCTTCTACAAACAGATTGGACCTAACAATTGGTATCCGAGCAGGTTGGTTGATACACAAACCAAAGATTCCATTTTAATCAATTAAAAATCATCCCCGAATTTTTTAACTCTCTTAAAAAATTCATCATGTCTTCTAAAGTCGGAACTGTGAAAATTCCCATATATGACAAAAACAGTTATGATATGTGGAAGAACAAAATGTTAATGTTCCTCGAGGTTGCAAATCCTAAATACATGAAAGTCTTATCAGAAGGACCAATAATACCTTTTGGATTAACTCCTGAAGTTGTTACTGATGGAAAAGTTGTTACCCCTGCAAAGCTTGTTCAAAAAGATTCTTCTGAATTCACTCTTGCTGAAAGAGAGGAAGCTGGACTTGACATTAATTTAAGACTGATTTTAATAGATTCTCTAGACTCTGTGATGTACAGTCATGTGATTAACTGCAAGACAGCAAAGCACATGTGGGAAACCATTGAAACTGTGAATGAAGGAACAGAGGAAGTTAGGGAGAATCGACTGGAAATTCTGACATCTGAGTATGAACACTTTCGATCAGCATACAATGAAAGTATTCAAGATGTGTTTGAAAGATATAACAAACTTGTCAACAATTTACAGATGCATGGCAAGTACTACACTCAGAAAGAGATCAACAGAAAATTTCTACTGTCAATGCCTGTTCATCTAGAACATAGAATTACAGCTATCAGAGAGTCGAGGAATCTAAGTGAAATTACTGTAGAAAGACTCTTTGGTGTTTTAAAAACCTATGAACTGGAACAATCTCAACAAAAGGAGATTTATGGAAAAGGAAGAATTGCTAATACTTCTACAGCTCTTATTGTTGAGAACAAACAGGAAGTGGAAGATAAGGTTATTCAACCCTGTAGTGTTGACAGTGGCAAGCTGGAAGTTGAAGTTGGTCAAACGAATCCTACTCCAGATGAAGGTGACTTCTATTCACTAGAAGAACTAGATCAGTTGGAAGATGAGTCCATGGCTTTGTTGGTAAGGAAATTCAGTAACTTCAGATTCAGGAAGAATCCCAAGTTCAGGTACAAATCTAATTATAACAGGTTCCAGAGAGGAGGTTCTTCATCCTCAAGTAACAGAGGAGGTTACAAAACTGGAACAGTTGAAAGAAGTAAAATTAGATGCTACAACTGTAATGAACTTGGACATTTCGCTACTGAATGTCAGAAGCCAAAACAAAACCAAAGAAAAGACTTTGGATCTGAGAAGAAGAAGACAGGAAGAGCCTATGTGGCTGCTGGAAAGAGTTGGGATGATACAGACTCTGAAGATGAAGAGTATGGCAATCTTGCCCTGATGGCAAAATCTGATAACTCCAGTGGTACATCATCTGAGGTATCATGTACTGAAAGTCAATATATTTATCAACTTACTGATACACTAGGTAATGCTAATAGAGAGATTGAAAGGCTAAATTTGTTAAATACAGATCTTAGTAATCAATTATCAGAATTACATGATGTACAAAATTGCCATGTAATACAAAAATCAGAAATAAGAATGCTAAAAGAACTTGAGAGGTCTCTAGCAGAGATAGTGGTTCAACAACGTGAAACAATAGCTGAACTAGAAATAAGGGTTAGTGCTACTTCTAATTCTTGTAAAGTGGCTAAAGAGTTGTTTAACCAACAAGCAATTAATCAAACCGTAGGAATTGGGTTTGATTATAATGAAGCTATTGGACGAAAAAGCATTAATACTCCTAATCGTGTCAGTGCTGTAGATAGGGGTATACCATTAGTGCTTAAGAGTGTTAGTAACCCACTCTTTAAGAAATCCATAGCAGAACCTTTGGATACAACATCTTTAATCATTAAGGAAGAGATGCGCATTGAGGATGTAGCTAATGGCGTAGTCTTAGAAAGTAATCAAGTTGTTAAAAATGATAAAGATAGAAAGACTGTGTTTGTAAAAGCAGAAAGAGATGGTGAGTCTACTAGTTCATTGAAAACTAGTAACAGAAGTAACAACATGAATAAATGCAACAACAAATCTACCATGCATGCTATTCCTGTTATTGATACTGCTCATAAGAAATGTGATGCTGCTAATTGCATGTCTTGTGCTTTTAATATAATGTCTGCTTACTTTAACGGTAATCATGCATGTGTTGATAAGAATGCTCCTAGACAGCAAATGAGCAGAAATAAACATGTAAGATCCAGGACTTTAACATCACCTAATTCTAAGATTAGGACCCCAAGTCCTTCTCAGGATATGGTGAAGACATGGTTACCCAAGCTGAAACCAAAACAAGTTAAAGCTGTTTACAGGGTTAAATGTCCAGTACCTAAAGAAAATGTTGTTAAAATAAAAAGTGTTGCTTTGCCTGATAAAGGTCAATTCTTTAAGTACTCCGGACCCAATCAAATTTGGGTTCCGAAGAAAGTCTAACCAATTTGTCATTGCAGGGTGTGAAACAGGTTGAACGAGTCATGTGGATTCTGGACAGTGGATGTTCAAGGCATATGACCGGAGATAAAGCCCTGCTGACAAATGTGGTGGAGAAGGCTGGCCCAGTCGTTACCTTTGGAGATAACAGCAAAGGTAAAACTGATGGATATGGCAGATTAGAAGCTGGAAATGTTATCGTTGAAGATGTCTCTTTTGTGAACGGCCTTGAGCACAATTTGCTCAGTATTAGTCAATTCTGTGATAGAGGTTATGAAGTGCATTTCAACAAGAATAATTGTCTAATATCACACAAGAGAAATGAAAGGCCGCAGTTGACTGGAGTAAGAAAAGGAAACTTGTACATAGCCAATATGAACTCTGGAAGCACAGAAGAAATTAGATGTTTTTATTCAAAGGCATCTACTGATGAAAGTTGGTTATGGCACAAGAAACTTTCTCACCTAAATTTCAAAACAATGAATTCTCTAGTGAAAAGAGAGTTGGTGAGAGGTTTACCTTCGATTGAATTTACTCAGGAAGGTCTATGTGATGCTTGTCAAAAAGGGAAGTTAAAAAGGGCAACTCACAGGAGCACTAACATATCATCAATAACTGAACCATTACAACTTCTCCATATGGATTTGTTTGGTCCAGTTAGTGTGATGTCCATGTCAAGAAAAAGATATGCTCTTGTGATTGTTGATGATTTCTCAAAATTCACATGGGTACTATTTCTGAACTCAAAAGATGAAACTCCACAACTGGTAGTTGATCACATTAAGTTAATTGAGTTGGATTCTAATCGTCCAGTAAGAGCTATAAGGTCAGACAATGGAACTGAATTCAAGAATGCAGTTCTGAATGACTTTTGCACTGAAAAGGGTATAACTAGACAGTACTCGGCTCCCAGAACTCCTCAGCAAAATGGGGTAGTTGAAAGAAAGAATAGAACCTTGATTGAAGCTGCACGTACTATGCTAAGTGAATCAAGGCTTCCATTGAGCTTTTGGGCTGAAGCTGTCAACACTGCATGCTATACTCAGAATCGTACTCTTATCAATAAAGACTTAATGAAGACACCATATGAAGCTCTACATGACAAGAAACCAACTCTCAAGTACTTCCATGTATTTGGGACAAAATGCTTTGTGTTGAAAGAAGGAGAAGATCAAGGTGGTAAATTTGAAGAAAAAGCACATGAAGCAATATTTATCGGTTACACTAGAAGAGCCTACAAGGTGTATCTTATTGATCAACAGAAATCTATGGAAAGTGTCAATGTTACATTTGATGACACAAAACTCCCAAGTATCCAAAATGAAGATCCATCTGAAAAGCTTAAGTTTGATGACATGTCAGACTCAGATTCAGATGATGACAATCAACCTGAAGTTGTTGCTGATAATAATAATCCAAATGTTGGTGGTAATGATCAAGGTGATGCTGGTGAAAACAATGATAACTTTCAAGACACCTCTAATACTCCTGAACCATCAACAAGTCAAACTGGCAACAACTCAGGGGGAGATAATGAAGGGTCAACAAGTCATACTCAACATCATACTGAAGAACAAGGCGAATCTTCAAGATCAATTCTTCCCAGACAAAATGTTTGGAATAGAGCTCATCCTTTTGAGCTGATTCTTGGTGATCCAGATGTTGGTGTGAAAACAAGAAGAGCTTATCAGAATCAATGTAACTATTCTGGGTTCCTGTCTGTCATGGAACCTAAGAAAGTAGAAGAAGCTCTATCTGATCCTGATTGGGTGATTGCTATGCAAGATGAACTCAATCAATTTAAGCAACTAGAAGTATGGAAGCTGGTGCCCAGACCTAAAGATAGAAAAGTGGTGGACACAAGATGGGTATTCAGAAACAAACTAGATGAAGATGGCACTGTGATAAGAAACAAAGCAAGACTGGTAGCTAAAGGTTATTCTCAAGCTGAAGGCATTGATTATGACGAGACCTATGCTCCAGTGGCAAGACTTGAGGCCATCAGAATATTCTTGGCATATGCATCCTATTCAAGATTCAAAGTTTATCAAATGGATGTCAAGAGTGCCTTTCTGAATGGTAAGCTAGATGAAGAAGTGTATGTAGAACAGCCTCCTGGTTTTGAAGATCAAGATCATCTGGACTATGTTTACTTTCTTTACAAAGCTATCTATGGTCTTAAGCAAGCCCCAAGAAAATGGTATGACACTCTTTCTGAATTTCTAATAGAAAATGGTTTTATAAGAGGTGTCATAGACAAAACTCTCTTCACTAAAAGACATAAGAATGATATAATACTAGTCCAAGTCTATGTGGACGATATTATATTTGGGTCTACTAATGAGCTTCTATGCAAGAAGTTTTCTAAGTTAATGCAGGGTAGGTTTGAAATGAGCATGATGGGAGAACTGAAATTCTTTCTTGGATTACAAATAAGTCAGAGACAAGATGGAATATTTATTTGTCAATCTAAGTACATCAAGGAACTCCTCAAGAAATATCACATGGAGGAGTGCTCATCAGCAAAGACACCATCAACTATAGCTGTCAAAATTGGTTTATGTGAAAGTTCTGCCAAGGTAGATATCACAGGCTATAGAGGTATGATTGGCTCTTTGCTTTACCTAACTGCTAGTAGACCAGATATAATGTTTGCCACATGCTTGTGTGCAAGGTTTCAAGCGAACCCTAAAGAAATACATCTCACTGCTGTCAAAAGAATCTTAAGATATCTAAAGGGTACGCCTAATTTAGGCATCTGGTACCCTAATGAATCTGGTTTTACTTTAATTGGATATACAGATTCTGACTATGCAGGAAGTGTTATAGACAGGAAAAGTACATCTGGGAGTTGCCAATACCTAGGTGGAAGACTGGTATCTTGGTTCAGTAAGAAACAGCAAACAGTTTCCAACTCTACAGCCGAAGCTGAATATATAGCTGCTGGAAGCTGTTGTGCTCAGATCTTATGGATTAGGAATCAATTAATGGACTATGGCATTGTATTGGAAAATATCCCTATTTTATGTGATAATACAAGTGCCATAGCAATCGCCAGCAATCCTGTGCAGCACTCAAGGACAAAGCACATTGACATAAGGTATCATTTTATAAGAGAGCATGTAATGAATGGTACAGTGGAACTACTATTTGTAGGCTCTGGAGATCAAACTGCAGATATTTTTACTAAGTCGCTTAATGAATCCTCATTCACTAGAATTGTTAGTGAATTGGGTATGTTAAACAGTCCTAGTAATTAATACTGTTAATATCTGAAATTTGATCTTTAATAGTTTTGCAAGTGATTATTCTGTGAATATTTGTTGTTTGAAATCACTTGTATAATTATTTTACCAACTAATTTTCTTGCTTGTTTAGTTATTTTTCACTTTGTTTATTCATATTATTTAATACTCCATATTTCTATATTTTTAGAATATTTGTAGATATTTATTTCTATTTTAATAATTATTTTATTAAATGTTTTGTAATGTTTGTCCTTTTGTTATTTAAATTTGTTCTCGTAAAAAAGGATTAATCCATGTTTCTGTAAAATATTTATTTTTAATATTTTTAATAATATTAGAGTGTATTTTAATTGGATTAATTTTGCACATAATTTGTATTTTATTAGCATTTTAATTAGCAGTTTAATTATTTGTTATGATTGTGATTATCATATCAAGACAATCGCCAAGACAATCCACAGATTGTCTTGGAAGGTTATTTTGTTGTTAATAAAATATTTTTCAGATTTTTATTATGTTTTCATTTTATTTTTACTCAAAACAAACGATTGTCTTGATAGTTTTGAACTACCAAGACAATCGGCAAGACAATCAACTGATTGTCTTGGAGTATTTTTCTTTACTTTCAAAATTAAAAATAAAAAAAAAATGTGTGTGTAAATTTGTTGATTATTCTGTTAAATAATTGATTGTCTTGATAGTATTTATACTAACAAGACAATCGGCAAGACAATCAAACCGATTGTCTTGTAGTGTTAGTATATATTTTAATAAAAATAAAAATAAAAAAAATTGTTTTCATTTTCTTTTATTTATTAGAATTGTAAACGATTGTCTTGATAGTATTTACACTACCAAGACAATCGGCAAGACAATCAACCCGATTGTCTTGTAGTGTTATTTTGTACTTAAAAAAAAATTAAAAACAGATTTCAAAAGCAATACAATCAGTTCATTCTCTCGTGTATTTACACAGAGCCTTGATATATATACATACAATACACACGTCTCTTGAAACGAATTGCTGTCAAAATTTCCTCAACCAAACTGAAAAACAAGACCTGATTCAAGTAGATCGTTCAATTATCTTTCATTTGAACCGATAAGTTTCGAATTTGGTTAAGTTTTGGAAAATCAACTTTTTCAAAAAAAAATTGAAACGGGTTTTACAAGTTTTAAGAGTTTTAGATTTTTTCTGAGAAATCTAAAAATAGATTGAGACTCCCAGTGATCAAGAGAACAGCATATAAATTTTTGGGATTTTTCTGACAACTTTGAATTAATTCGAATTTTTAATTAATTTTAATTAATTATTAATTCTGAAAATTTTCGAATTGTTTTAATTTTCTTAAAATTAAAGTGTGTTTTTGTATTTAAAAATGGCTGATAATTTTGAGATAATGAAACATAATTTGGTTGGCTATTTTAATCCGAACGATTGTCCCTACGATCGATTTAGGCCTTGGATACGATTTTTGAATGACGATTCAATTATCCGAACTGCCATTTCGATTGAAGCCCCAATTAAGATAGGACCACTGAGATTGATTTGCACAGAATCTGTGGTGTCTGAAGACTTGACCTCATTCTCGTTTGATTTTGATGGTACACACCACGTCGTGACAGAATCAACCCTAACTACTGTTTTGGGTCTCCCGGCGGATAATTATGATCCATTTCCAACCAGTGAGCAACTCTATCAATTCTTCATTGATATTAATTATCATGGAGTAATTGATATGAACAACCTGAGCAAAAGGAATCTGGTTCAACCATGGGATGCATTCTTCGACACGATCTCCAAGGTATTTGCTAATTCAGCCAGAGGTAATTTTCACTTACTCACCTCTATGTTACAAACTATTGGTTATGCTGTTGCTAACAACCGTAGAATCAATATTGGTAATCTACTTTGGAATACTATTATTAACAGGATTGTTAAGGCCAGAAAGGATTTTGATGAGGGTAAGAAAGTTCTATGTTATTATCCTAGATTTTTAACTCTGATATTTAATCATCTTGTTCCTGTTGGTCAACAAACAGTTTTTAGGAATGACAACCCTATGGTATCAGGCAGGCAAACCAAGAAAATATTCACTAGCCTTGATACACATAGAAAGTTGATAAATGTGCCAGTGTATATTACACCATATTTGTCTAACTTCATAAATCTACCTGTCATTCCTCGACTTTTGAATGCAACTGAACCTGAACATCAAGATGTACCTGTCCCTGAACATCAACATCAAATAGAACAATCTATTCCTTCAGGTACAGCTACTGCATCAATGGAGCAGGTATTACCTTCTATCTCTCAAACTGTTTCTGGAGCCCAAGTGGCTGATAGGTCAGACCAAGAGGTTGTAGAACCACAGCCTCTATCCCAGGTCTTAGAGCCAAACACTGTGTCTAACCAAATCTCTAAACCTAAAGCCAGAAGCAAGTTGATGACAAAAAGAGCTGATAGAAGAAGTGATGATGTGAGTGATCCCACAGCTCTGCCTCCACCAAAGAAGAGAAGAAACCTACTACTTGAGGCATCTGTTAGCCCATCCATTTCCTCCCAACAGGATTTGGACATTGAAATGGCCGATGAACTGTTACTAATTTCATCCTCTCAACAGGATGCAATTATTGAATTTCGCCAAAGGGCCGTGGCACCTTGTACAGAGTCAAGCACACCTCTATTACTCATAATGGGGGAAAACATTAACTTAGAATCTGATGTTGCTAAGGACACTGAGCAAGGAGTGCACGATAGGATTGTTACTGTGCCTACCATTGTTACGGTAGAAGAGCCTTCACAGGCTTCAGAGGGAAATCTTGACTCTCTGCCAAGTATAATAGAGTCATCATCTCCCCTCCCAGGAGGAACATTCCTGGCTCCCTCAAGGGATTCTTCACTCGCAGATTTATCTGGTGAAAGTGAAAGGCAACTTGGTCATCCTATCACTGAAGAAATTCAGTTATCAAATCCAAATGAATTGATAGAGATGACCGAGGATTGGGAATTGCGAACTCCCATTGCACCACCACTGACCTCTCCAGAAGAGGCTAGGGTGATTTCTTATGCAGGTACAGCTCAAGGAAAGGAGCTAGTGTTGAGTGATGTGAGGACCACCTTAAATATGAGTGAAACACATGCACGAAAGGAGAGTGACATATCCTTGAGTGAACATCAGGTGAGTGCACACACTGACACAAACACTTTGTCTCTAATGGCTCAAATCAAAGAACTGCAAAAGAAATTGATGGAAACTGAGGCTGAAAAACAAGTTTTGAAAGCACAAGTGGATGAACGGTCTTCTTCTTCCACCTCTGTCAACAATCAGCTCATGATCATTCGTGACGATGTCCACAATATAAAGACTACACTCACTCCAGCAATCAATACATTGATACAATCAAACTCCCAGGCATCTACAGAAAGAACAGACATACTAAATGCTATTGACAGACTCTCTAATAGGGTGGATGAACTTCAAGTGGAAATGCATGAATCTACTCAATCATATGCTACAACTTTTGCAAATCTTGAAGAGAAGTATGATTACATGTTTGAAGGACTTGATCATCTATACAAAATTGTTAAACCTACTCATATTATCACACCAGAACAAAGAGCATACTTTGAAGACTATGATGATGATAATGAGGGGGATAATGATGCAAATAGGGAGCTTGACAGTCAACGGAAGTCTGTAGAGGATTCCTCAACTAAGGGGGAGAAGTCTGGAGATGGAGCAGGTAAGTCTGGAGGAGAAGCAGGAGGTAGTAAGTCACAAGGGAGGCATAAGGAGAAGTCTACCAAGGGAAAAGAAAAAGCTCATGATCAGGATGCATTTGAGTTTGATTTTGATCTCAGGAATAGTAAGTTTGAAGTACATCAATTAAATGATATCGAAGAAGATCTTTCAAACTGGCAAGATGATCCTGTGTTTGAGAAGGAACTGCAAGAGGAGAAAGCTGATCGTCTGATGAGACAAGCTAAGCTTGAGAAGACCAGACAGGTAGTGAATGAAAGATTGAAGTTGAAGCAAGCTGAAGATGCAGAGAAACAAAAGCTACATGCAATCAGTGTACAGGAAAGGAAAAGGGATATTCAGTTGAAGATTGGTCCAAAGTGGGATAGAGCAAGAGAGATTTTTGATTCTATTCAGAACACTGCTAATGATGATGAACGTTTACTCCAACTACTTCAACAGTTTCAAGAGACCAATCCAGATTACTTGCAATATATGGATGCACTGATGCTGGAAATTTCAAGGATAGTTGCTGGATTTGATAGATGTGCAGATCAACTGATAATTCAGATTGATTCTCGTACGATGGGTTCTCTCTATGTGTCACTTCAAATCTTTCAACAGAGAAGCTTGATGGAACTGTGGATTATGTCTACAAAGGTAAAAAGGTTTTCTGAACTGAATATTTTACTTCATGAAAGACTTTTGGAGTTTGCTCAAAGGAATAGTCCACAAGTTATTCAAACTCCACATCATGTTAAGTTTCTCAAGGGTAATACACTACACTCTTGTTTCCTTGATTCTAAGTCAATGAAGTTATACACTGCATCTCATCTGGTATGGTTAGAACATATGCTGAGGACTACAGGATTCGAAGATAAAGAAAGTATCTTTGTAGCTGACATTATTCGATCATATGCTTTAACTGGATTTGAAAAGAAATATTACACTCTTCGGAATCGGCTTTGGGGTAACCTTGGAATCTTGCCTAAGAAACCTAAAGGTCTTATGTCAGATTATGAACGTGTACTTGACAAGGATTTGATCAAAACCTTGGATGATCAAGAACGATTTGACACAGAGAATATCAGAAGATTCTTGGAGCAAGAAGATGAAGTTGAACCTGGAGAGATAAGGGATGAAGAAACTTCAAAGTGAAGATCAGCTCTACATGTAATATCTTTAGAGCTTAGATAGGTCAAGATAGAAAAATGTATTATATGATCAGTCTAGAGGATCATCTATCTTGTATTTATCTTTTATGTTTGAATCTGGAAAATGTTAAATATAAACCAGAACTTTTCGTTTATTTACTTTGTGTTTAAAGTTTTATCTTTTACTAAGTTAAGTTGAGTTAGTTGAGTAATCCTCTAGGAATTTGCTTGTTATATTCTAACAAACAAATAGGGGGAGATTGAAATGCATATGACATAGCCTATTTGTAGTTCGAGGACTCAACTCAACTTAAGCTTAGTTTGTAATAAGTAAATAACTTTAACTGTCACAGGAATCTCAGGAGGTACTATCTGTCAGAAGAAAAACCCTAAAGTCAATCTATAGTTTTGATGTTTTACACTGGAAGAAGTTCAGATTGCTGATCAAGCCTCAGTATAGCATCAAAGAAGTGGATTTATTTCTAAGACAGAGATTTCTAGAGTAACAGTTTCAGACAGTATACAGTGAAGTACAAGAAGGAGAAAGAGATGAGAAGAAAAATGAATCACATTATTAATGTGAAAATTAAAGGACAGTCATTGAGGTTAGTCGTTCATGAACCAGACAGTACATGGAACGTCAACAAAATATTCAGTGGTATTCTTTTATTACTTTCAGTGATTCAGAAAAGAATTAAGACAATCCAAGGATATATAATTATTCTTGTTTAATTAATTTAAATCAAGTAGTCAATTTAATTAATTAATTAATTCATCTTGAATTAATTCTTTAATTAAATTAATTATTAGATTAATTAAATCAGATTAATTATTTAAGTAAGAATAAATTAAAATGATTATTTATTAATCAATTTTAATTAATTCTGAAAAAATGAACTAGCAAGACAATCCCTGATTGTCTTGCCGATTGTCTTGAAGGTTAAATTCAGAACAGCAAGACAATAGGAGATTGTCTTGCCGATTGTATTGGTGAAGAAATCAATAAAGCAAGACAATTCCTGATTGTCTTGCCGATTGTCTTGATAATGATAATGTCTGAAAAGCTTTTAAAAAGTAGAATAAAAATCTAATTTGATTGTCTTGACGATTGTCTTGGCAGTTCAATTTGATTGTCTTGATAATGATCAAAAAGAAAAAGCTTCAGACAGAATGATAAATTTGATAAAGCAAGACAAAGATATCTGAATTTGATTGTCTTGACGATTGTCTTGGAAGAACCTGATTGTCTTGACGATTGTATTGCCTATTGTCTTGGCAGTACAAAATTGGTTGTCTTGGAAGAATAAATTGTATTGACGATTGTCTTGGCAGTTATATTTGAAGACAAAGAGTCAGTGATTGATATATAACAAGATATATCGACAGAAGCAATCAGTGAGAAAAAACAACACAGAAAATATTACATTTCAAGAACTGAATTCTCTCTTCTCTCTCATCAAGAACACAGCACAAGAAGCAGAAAATTATTTAGAAAATCAAGTTCATCTTATTATTAATATCTGATCCGATAGAACTGATTTCATTCATACTCTTGTACTATTAGCGAGTTTTTACTCCTAATCTATATCTTGATTTTTATTAACAAATCTAGAAAAATTCATGTTGAATTTTCTAATTTGTTTTTATTAACTAGATATAAATTCTGTACTGTATTTGTAACAAACCCCTCAAGTTAATATAATTTTATATTCAACTTGAATTTTGTTTCATTTAATTCCGCTCAAATTTGTCAAAATATAAATTAAAATTATCCGGACAAATTTCGATAAAACAATACTGTTTGTATTCAACCCCCCCTTCTACAAACAGATTGGACCTAACAAGGTTATATCAAAGGAGACAGAACGAAGCACATTTCACCAAAATTCTTCTACACTCATGAGCTACAAAAGAATGGTGAAATCGATGTACAACAAATTCGATCATGTGACAAACTTGCAGACTTATTCACAAAATCATTACCGAATTCAACATTCAGGAAACTACGACATAACATTGGAATGCATCGACTCAAGGACTTGTTGCAACAAAACTTCAGTGAATAATTGGTTTTCTTCCAAGAGGAGACTGTACTCTTTTTCCTTCATCAAAATTTTTATCCCACTGGGTTTTTCTTTGAAAAGGTTTTAACGAGGCAGTCTATGATCCGTACTAAAATGACTATCAAAGGGGAGTGTTGTAAAGTGATTGTCAAATAAAATTAGGTGTGATTGCCATTTATGTCAAATATGAAATAGTAAGGCTAGTGTTTAGGTAGAAGAAATTGCAGCCAATATATTTCCTCTACTTTGCTATAAATACCGTGCATCTGTGAATGAAAATCTTGCACCGAGCAGTTTCATCTCTCTCTCACTCTCTCTCAATATATTAGTAGTTTCTTTACACTTATTATATCTAGTAATTTATAACAAAAGTGTTGTTTTTTGAAATTATAAAAATGATTTTCAAGTTTAAAACTCTACCCGATTACGCAGTTTAAACTCTTTAATCTTCCTACTTTATAATCCTACTTAATATGATGAATCAACTACTTGACATCGTAATATCTTCCGTTGTATCAAGCGAAATGGTGGTGCTTGTTTTCTAAGAATTGCTTTTAGAATTGTATCGAGAAGAATGTAATTCCACCCCAACTAATCTTTGGTGTGGTATGAAATACTAGATAACCACAGTTACTAATATACGGTTACTGGTTAGAATTGTTAAACAGTTGCTTATTATTTTTGGGTTTTAACTTGATTGTAGGAGTTTTCAAAAAAAAAAAAACTTGATTGTAGGAAAACTTTTAGATTTTCAAAATACTAGGTTTTTCCCCAGTTTAATACTGAATTTTTAGAATTATAACTGACATCCGTAAAATAGTTTTAAAATCAGATTCTATATTAATATACCATTCAGATATTGAAATCAGAATCTATATTAACGACTAGATTTAGATCGAGTACTAGTCGGCGGTATTAGAGAATCTGTGGTTTATGATTGTAATGCTCCATTAGAATCTGAATATGTTGGTTGCGGTCTTGTTGGATTTTGTAACGAGGCACTTGAAAAATACAAGAACGTCAAAACGACGCGTGTTATGAGTATGCACGTTTGCTAAAGGCTGAGAAGACTAGCAATAGTTACTTTTGTGATTACAAAGATGGGCGTGAAAATCGAGGGGGAATCATTGCCATCATCATCCCCCTTCCAGATTCAACAAGAGCAAGCTGAGCTGCGTACAAGGTAAGGTGAGATGACGATTATGATGACGACGACTTCTTCTATTCCACCGGCTAACTAAACTGGATAACAACTTAAGCAGTGTAGGAATGAGGCTTTCTACCTTTGCAGATTACTTGCAATCAGAGGATTCAAAGCTTTGGGGCTCTCTAGCTACATGGCCAAGTCCTTCATGAACATATACAACATTAATTCTCTACACTCATATATATATATATATATGATTGAGCCAAATACCTTAGGAGAGATTACTAAGTGCCCATATATTCAAAAAACTAGGAATTAATTTGAAGAAACGACGACATTGATAATAAATAAAATCATATAGTACTCAAAATCCAACCTCAAGGCTTTTACATATAATAAAATATTAATAGACATTGAAGTCTAGCTATTTCAAGACTATTAAAATACATGCATGTCAATCATAGTTTATCTAATCTAATTGACCAATCTAACTTCATCTTCTGCAATTCCATCCTCTTCTGCGATTCCACAGGTAAATCTAGCAACGCAAACACCTGGGTCGTGTATACCACCTGGACGCACGAAACCTAGATGCTATCTCCGTCTCATTCATATGACTTCTTAACGCACGCAACACAGACGCTATCTCCGTCTCATTCATATGACTTTCAACAACACAGCCTGTATGTCATCCACGTACACAATATTATAAGGATTGTGTATATGCTTTATTAATTAAGATTATATCTAGAGAGAGAGACATCTTACCTGATGTAACAACAATGACAACAATGAGTACGAAGAGCAATAAGGTTTTCTCCATCGTGCACAGCCTAATATTTGTTTACCGATTGTTATAATATGTGACCCCTAGTATATCCTTATATATAATAAGCATAAGAACTACTATCAAGATTAGATCACGTTAAAAGGAAAATTATAATCTAAAAAGGATATAATTAGAATGGAAAATTATAATATAAAAAGGATATAATTAGAAAAGATTGCATTAGAAGTGAATTTTAAAAAGAAAATCATAATCTAAAAAGGATATAATTAAAAAAAGGTTGTATTAGAATCAATATATATATATAAAGGAGGATACGCGGGAGTTTAGGTGGCGCTCTAATATCGTCTCAATCGATTTTTTTAATTTTCTAGAATTTTAAACACTAATAAATATAAAAATATCAATTAGCATATTAGAAGTAGAATAGGTGTTCGAATTTATAAAGGTGAAGAGTTCGAATTTATAGAGAAGACATATGATTAGAAGTTTTATTGAAGTATAATAAGTATTTATAAGACATATGATTAAAAATTCTATTGGAAGTAGAATAGGAGTTCGAATTTATAGAGAATAAGAGTTCAAATTTATAGAAAAGATATATAAATAAAAGTTCTACTAGAACTAATAGGTGTTCTAATTTATAAAGGAGAAAAGTTCGAATTTATAGGAAAGACATATGATTAGAAGTTCTATTGGAAGTATAATAAGTATTTATAAGGCATACGATTAAAAGTTCTATTGGAAGTAGAATAGGAGTTCAAATTTATAGAGAATAAGAGTTCGAATTTATAGAAAAAATATATAAATAAAAGTTCTACTAGAACTAGAATAGGTGTTTGAATATATAGAGCAGACATATAATTAAAATTTTATAGAAAGTACGATCTTCTTAAAATATATTTTTATATAAGTTAATTATATTTATATTAGGAAAATTTATTCATAAATCCAATACTATTGTCATGAAAAAAGTCACCGTATTTAAAAAGAAAAGAATTGATGTGTTAACATAATAAAAGAACAATGAGTAAAAGAACAATCTCATGCAGCAATCCTAAATAAATACAGGAGTATCTATAAAATAAAGAGAAAATAAAATGTGTTTTCATTTTCTAAAACTCCAAAATTTTTAGAAAATCTAAAGAAAGTATAAATTGGAATTCACTCTATTTTTTAGGTTTTGATTTCAAGGAAAAAAATTGTTGTGTAAGATAAGTATCATCAATAATATGTAATGAAGTTAGAATTTAGATCCCAAACGAGAGCAGCTCGAAACGTGTTTAACGGAAAGACGGCTCACTATAAAAAATTGTACTAGCTATTAAAATATCATATGATATTATAAATTATATTTTATTTTTAGGATTTGATTTTTATGGATAAACATTATCATACAAGTAATATGTGTAAAAGTTAGGTTTTTTGTCTTAACGAGAGAGCGAATCAATAGTAATAACTGTGTTTAACAAGAAAACGGTTCATTAGATAAGACCGTATAAAAGATGTTTAAATATATAATTAATACAAAAAATAAAATGTTTTATTGGAAGTAGAATACGAGGACGGTGGAGACGTCTTATACGATTTTTTTAAAACTATACATCTTTTTTCCTAGAAATCTTTTATTTTAACTTTTTTATACAATTTAATTATACTTGCATTACAAAAATATATCCATAAATGTAATATTATTCCCGTAACGAAAAGTCTTAGTATTTTAACTTTTTTTTGATATGTTAACATAACAGAAAGACATTCCCATGCGAAAACTGTAAATAAATACAAGAATATCTATAACATACAGAAAATATAAGATGTATTTTAATCTTTTAAAACTCCATAAATATTAGAAAGTTTAAAGAATATAAAAATTGGAATTTACTCTCTTTATATAATGAAGTTAGAATTTCGGTTTCAAATAAGAGCGGCTCGAAACGTATTTAACGGGAAGACGGCTCGCTAGAAAAGATTGTATTAGCTTTAAGAATTTGATACTGAAGTCATAATTTTTTTTTTATTTTTACGGTTTGATTTTATAGATAAAAAATATTATATAAGTCTTTATAATATATGTTAAGAAGTTGGGATTTCCGTTTTAACGAGAGAGCGGCTCAATCGAAAGAATCGTATTTAATAAGAAATTGATTCTAGAGAAGATTATTTAATTATAAAAATTTAATATTAATATTATAATATAACGTAAATGTATTGAATTTTTTTAAAAATATTGTAACGCCGCCGCGAAGCGCGGCTTTATCAACTAGTATATATATATATAAAGGAGGATAGCGGGAGTTTAGGTGGCGCTCTAATATCGTCTCAATCGATTTTTCTAATTTTCTAGAATTTTAAACATTAATAAATATAAAAATATCAATTAGCATATTAGAAATAGAAATAGAATAGGTGTTCAAATTTGTAAAGGATAAGAGTTCGAATTTATAGGGAAGACATATGATTAGAAGTTCTATTGGAAGTATAATAAGTATTTATAAGGCATACGATTAAAAGTTCTATTGAAAGTAGATAGGAGTTCGAATTTATAGAGAATAAGAGTTCGAATTTATAGAAAAAATATATAAATAAAAGTTCTACTAGAACTAGAATAGGTGTTTGAATATATAGAGCGGACATATAATTAAATATTTTATAGAAAGTACGATCTTCTTAAATTATATATTTTTTATATAAGTTAATTATACTTATATTAGGAAAATTTATTCATAAATCCAATACTATTGTCATGAAAAAAGTCACCGTATTTAAAAAGAAAAGAATTGATGTGTTAACATAATAAAAGAAGAATGAGTAAAAGAACAATCTCGTGCAGGAATCCTAAATAAATACGGGAGTATCTATAATATAAAGAGAAAATAAGATGTGTTTTCATTTTCTAAAACTCCAAAAATTTTAGAAAATCTAGAAAGTATAAATTGGAAATCACTCTATTTTTTAGGCTTTGATTTCAAGGAAAAAAATTGTTGTGTAAGATAAGTATCATCAATAATATGTAGTGAAGTTAGAATTTCGATCCCAAACGAGAGCGGCTCAAAATGTGTATAACGGGAAGACGGCTCACTATAAAAGATTGTACTAGTTATTAAAATATCATATGATGTTATAAATTTTATTTTATTTTTAGGATTTGATTTTTATGGATAAACATTATCATACAAGTAATATATGTAAAAGTTAGGTTTTTGGTCTTAACGAGAGAGCTAATCAATAGTAATAATTGTGTTTAACAAGAAAGCGTTCATTAGATAAGACCGTATAAAAGATGTTTAAATATATAATTAATACATAAAATAAAATATTTTATTGGAAGTAGAATACGAGGACGGTGGAAACGTCTTATATGATTTTTTAAAACTATACATCTTTTTTCCTAGAAATCCTTTATTTTAACTTTTTTATACAAGTTAATTATACTTGCATTACAAAAATATATCCATAAATGTAATATTATTCCCGTAACGAAAAGTCTTCGTATTTTAATTTTTTTTAATATGTTAACATAACAGAATGACATTCCCATGCGGAAACTGTAAATAAATACAAGAATATCTATAATATACAGAAAATATAAGATGTATTTTCATCTTTTAAGACTCCATAAATATTAGAAAGTTTAAAGAATATAAAAATTGGAATTCACTCTCTTTATATAATGAAGTTAGAATTTCGGTTTCAAATAAGAGCGGCTAGAAACGTATTTAACGGGAAGACGGCTCGCTAGAAAATATTGTATTAGCTATTAGAATTTGATACTGAAGCCATAATTTTTTTTTATTTTTACGGTTCGATTTTATAGATAAAAAATATTATATAAGTCTTTATAATATATGTTAAAAAGTTTGGATTTCGGTTTTAACGAGAGAGCGGCTCAATCGAAAGAATCGTATTTAACAAGAAATTGATTCATTAGAGAAGATTATTTAATTATTAAAATTTAATATTAATATTATAATATAACATAAATGTATTGAATTTTTTTAAAAATATTGTAACGCCGCCGCGAAGCGCGGCTTTATCAACTAGTTGAATTTTAAAAAGAAAATTATAATCTGAAAAAGCTATAATTTAAAAAAGTTATATTAGAATTGAAATTTATTTATTTTTTATTAGTATTAGACTAACTTACATTCTCCCTAAAGATTACGATGCTAATGTTACACAAATGGTAAATTTTAACACAGAAAAATATCCAAAAAACTTTATGCATATGTAAATAATAAAAGATACACAGACAACATGGTCGAACTACAACCGCTACTATGGAAATACCCCAGCAAAGGCTAGCAAGGAGAGGATATGCTTATTGCATATGCAGTGTATCCTACCCTTACAGTTACAGTTGGGTTTGAGGAAGTATGGTAATAAAAACAACATATGAAATCAAACGAAGGTAAAAGCTAGTACATGAGAATGATGGAAAATACCACCAAAATCCCTTACAAACCGGGAACTAGTTCACAACATTGCAATGTAGGTTTAGAATCAATACAGTACATGTATAAACACTGAGATGGCCTCTGTTTTTCATCTGGGCAATGTGCAATTTAAAGATGAATAATCTCAAAAACATTTCTTTTTTGCTTCAATAGTTTAGGCACAACTTGCAGTTGTAGCAGTAATCGATCAAGGATACTATAAGTCTGTTGACGTACTGCTGCACGGTGTTTAGGAAACCCAGAAGGTAATAATATACATAGTGCAAAGTATCGTTATGTTATATGATAGACATAGCTTCAGGAAAGGGCCACTCATGATCACGGCTAGGTTGATTCCTTTTTTGCATGACTTGTATGTTGCGTAAAATTCTTCCTCATTAGAAGATATCCAAAATTCTTTAACGCTGCTGATTTTTTTCTTCTTTGAGATGATTCGTCAGAATGCGTCCCTTCAGAATCATGGTTTGAATCACTATCTACATCCGAATTCAAAGTTCCTACGTTTGACGATGAAGATTTCTTCCGCAGATGATGATGATGTTTTGGCACTAGTAGTTTTGGTTTACTCTTTGGTTTTTCGGTGGAGGGGTCAAATATTGAGCCCTTGATTGTCTCAGCTTTTACAGGGTCCTCATCTACCGGCGTGTCATCTTCATCTTCATCATCAACTTTATTTGGCAACTTCATCTTGTGAAGATCAAAACTGAAACCTTTCTTGATTGCTGCGGCTTCCTTATGTTGTTTACTATCTTCTTGTTTACTATTATCTTCCTTATGTCTGCGAAGATCAAAACTGAAAGCTTTCTTATGTTTACCATAATCTTCTTGTTTACTATAATCTTCCTTATAGTGCGTCCCTTCACTATCGTAGTTTGAATCACCATCTATATGGTTCAAATCATCCGTATTCAAAGTTTCAACGTTTGATGACGAAGATTTCTTCCGCAGATGATGATGATGATGATGATGATGTTTTGGCGCTAGTAGTTTTGGTTTACGAGCCTCCGACTTTGGTGTTTCAGTGGAGGGGTCAAATATTGATCCCTTGAGTGTCTCATCTTTTTCAGGGTCCTCATCTACCCGCGTGTCATCTTCATCTTCAGATTTATCTTGCAACTTTATCGTGTGTAGATCAAAACTGAAACCTTTCTTGACTGCCGCGGCTTTCTTAGGTTGTTTACTAAAATCTTCCTGTTTACTAGAATCTTCCTTGTCATGCGTCCCTTCACTATCATGGTTTGAATCATTATCTAGATGGTTCAAATCATCCGAATTCAAAGTCTCTGCATTTGATGAAGTAGATTTCTTTCGCAGATGATGATGATGATGAGGATGAAGATGAAGTTTTGGCGCTAGTAGTTTTGGTTTAGGAGCCTCTGACTTTGGTGTTTCGGCATCGGGGTCAAATATTGATCCCTTGAGTGCCTCAGCTTTTACAGGGTCCTCATCTACCAGCGTGTCATCTTCATCTTCAAATTTATTATGCAACTTTACCTGGTGAAGATCAAAACTGAAACCTTTCTTGTTTGCTGTGTCGTTCTCATGTTGGTCACTATAATCTTCCCTATGTTGTTTACTATAGTCTTCCATATGTTGTTTACTGTAATCTTCCTCATAGTCATCAAAAAAAGATGCCGGTGACATGAAACCTGTGCCAGGGTCCTTATAATCAGTCTTCTGTCCTGCATGAGCTTGAGAGAGCAGTCTATTCAACTCTTTTATCTTTTCATTGGCTGCAGCTTCACTGATCCTCAATTTGTCATTCTCTCGAGTAAGAGAGTCAAGGGTTTCCTCCATTTCTGCAAGAGAATCCTTAAGCTCAGAATTCTCTGCTTGAGCAATACTAGCAGCTTCTTTAGCAACATTAGATTCATTAAGGGCCTGTTTGAGGACATCCCTTAATTTGTGATTTTCTTCTCTTGCTTTTCTACTTGTATCCTCAGCCGTTTTCAAAGATTCTGCGAGTTTAACATTCTCTTGTTGTGTACAAACTTTTTCCTCTTCAACTTCTTTAATGACGTTGACGAATCCCATTTCTTTACCATGCCATGCCAGAAATGACTCCTCTGCTTCCACTCTCAGTCTATCTGCAGTGTTCTTGTGTAGCTCAGTTTCTTTTTTTTCTTCAGTCAAAAGCTTTTGATACTCATCTTCAATGCTTCTCACCATGATTTTCAATTGTTCTGCCTGCTCCTTTACGTGCTCTAGTTCCGTTTCTGTGGAGATAAGTTGTTCCTTTGTATGATTGCTTTCTGTTGCGACCTCATTTAACGCTAAAGCTAGATCATTCATGGCCTTTGTGCTATGCTCTTCTCCCTCAAGTGCAGCCTTTAGCTGCTTTTTAAGAACATCAATCTCACTTTGGGGATCACCTGCAGGTAGACTTAGTTCAATCTTAGGATTAACATGATCACTTTTCTTAACTCCATTTTGCTCTCTGCTACTTACTGCTGATGAACTTTGCAAGTTTTGCAACTGTTCACGAAGAGAAATTATTTGAAGCTTAGATTCTTGCAGTTCAATCTTTGCTGCCTCAAGTTCTTTAGTTTGGGACACTCCTGATTCCGACACTTCATTTTCTGATTGGTTTCGTTTCTCTAACTCGTCCTCTAGTACTGCAATCCTTTTCCTACTTTCTGAACATAATTCCATAGCACGAGTTTCGGAAATCCTGGCAATGCGAAGTTCGTCTTCCAACCAACTTAGTGATGAAACTTTGTCAGCTAATTTGTTCTCCGACTGCTTTGCCTGGTCAAGCTCAAGTTTCATAGATTCAATATTCTCCTCCTTGGCAGCCAACTCCTTTTGAGAATTAGACAGCAATTCTTTCACGGTGTTAAGCTCAGCAAATACTTTTTCAGCCTTCCGAGGGGACAAGGCTTCACTCAATCTTGAGTTAGCCTCGTGAACCATCATTTTCGACTCTTGGAGTTGACCAAGGGCTCGATCTCTATCTTCTTCAGCTGCATCTAGTTGATCCTTTGTTAACTTCAGTTCTTCCTCGATCAGCCCCATCCGCCTTTGCATAGTGGAGACCCTAACAATCTGATTCTATATCCCAAAACCAATGACAATAAACAATAGCATTATTCATCGATAATCATATAAACCAAAACCAAAACATACTACATACCTGCATATAAACCAAACCAAAAACATCCTAAAAAAAAATCTCCTAAAGTATTAAATCAAATTTGTTAGGTTTAATGCGTACGAAGAAATACCTCGGACGAAGAGATAATCTTGGCGGAGGGCCTTTTGTCAATGGACACAAGGGCGTTTTTATGGATCAACGGATCCCCTCTACAAATCCTGGAGGAAGATAATGTCCTAGAAACAATTGATGAATGGTGCTTTGCTCCAACATCTAAAACCCCGGATCTAAAAACACCGTAAATTTCATAGTTCCAACATCAAGCTCAAAAAAAATAAAAAAAATGAAGCATGACAACAAGAATGAAAATACAAAAGAAACATGTAAGAAAGCAGAGGGGTATGTAAAGATGTGCAAGAAACTAGGCAAGAAGATAGGGGGGGATGAGCAAATATAGTACCTTGATTTGGAGCGCAACATGGTTGGAACAAGATTATAAGTTGAGTGTTATAAATCTTCTTGTATGTCTATGTTTAGAAAAACACAAAACATAAGACAAATATTACTAACAGCATATACATACAAATACAAGACAAGAAATCAAAGGACTGAGAGGGAGGAGGGGTTTGTTACAAGACTTACTGGTTTTGAACAAGTCCGAGGTTGGCGGGGGATTTTTTTTTTTCTTTTGTAAGAATTGCTACTCGTTCTATTATGTGTATGAATCATGAATGTATTAAGACATGATTTTGGCCTAACGAGAAGTCACTGAAAAGGACGCAGTGGTGTGCGTGATTACTACTTCTATGTGTTAGTTTAGTTGACCTTATGAAGCGTGCCAGGAGTTTTCCAAATCTTACCCCCCTACTTTTATGTTTGGATATATTAAAAAGATACTATCGTCGTCAGTTTTTCAGTTGTTTCTTTGAAATTTTACATTTATTTTGAAGTTTATAAAGAGAAACCTCCAAAAAGATTTCTTTTTAATTTTCTTTTTCTGAATAAAATATCCTTACTTATATTTTTATTTAAAAAAAAGATTTTAAATTCATCTTAAGAGTATCGTTTCATAAAAACTTGAAAAAGAAAAATCAAAGACACAATTAAGAAGGGACGAATGAAGTATTTTCAATATATATTTCTCAATTTATTTCAAATAAAAATTATTTTCCTGACAAAAAAAATATTTTTTATTTTAAAAATATCAATTTTTATGTACCACGAGTCCACGAGGAATTTAAAAGGCAAATTAAAATGGCTCGATGGAGTAGCCCGGCGTTTACTCTTACAAATCTGACCTCGTCAACCGGCCTGCTCATTAATGTCATCACATTCATCTACAGAACTTCCTAGTATTTTACTGCAAGTCAACTATAATATCAGGTCTCAGTTTTATTTTAGGAGGCAGGTTCTTGAGTTTTTTAACTATGCCTCCCTGCCTGCTTTTGTTGTTGTACATTAATCTAAGAATAAAAATTAAAATTTAGAAAAAAGTTTCTGAAATTTAATCGATTTTTCTATTACTCAGCCATACGGATGCTGTACCATAAATCAATTTCGATACAATTTTATAGGTAAAAAGGCCATAAAATATTGGGGTATGTTGTAGACAGAAAATTAAGAATTGGCCAGATTAACAAGTCATTTACATGGTAGCTTCTACTCTCCTATCATTCAACCATGTGTTTGAAATCAGGTCAATTAATCAAACAAGATCAGGTCAATTAATCAAACAAGACGAGGCACCAATTAAGTAGATTGCATTTTCACCATACAATGCTAGCATTTCCACAAGACAAAATATGAAGTACCGAATATCCCGGAAACAGAATTCATCAATTCAATGATAAAACTAAACCACAATAGTAATGCATATCTAACAAGTTAAGCAAAACAAGGTCACGCCACCCGCCACCAACCTATCATTCAGCAGTACTTAAGCACGTTCACCACGGATTCTCCTAGCTAGCTGGATGTCCTTGGGCATTATAGTCACCCTTTTAGCATGGATAGCACACAAGTTGGTGTCTTCAAACAGACCCACAAGGTAAGCTTCTGCAGCTTCCTGCAGAGCTAGCACGGCATGGCTCTGGAAACGGAGATCAGTCTGCACCAAAATACCGTTACAGCAAAAGAGACGTTCAAGCTAACAGCTGCACTACATAATAAAAACCTAAATCTTATCAAATGATCAACAATGAATACCTTGAAGTCCTGGGCAATTTCACGAACGAGCCTCTGGAATGGCAACTTTCGGATCAGGAGCTCAGTACTCTTCTGGTACTTTCGGATTTCACTACACAAAAAAAACAATTTAGAACCCCGATATATATATATCCAGGTTATAACACAACACAAGTCATAATAAATCAATACCGGAGGGCAACAGTTCCTGGGCGGTATCTGTGGGGCTTCTTCACTCCACCAGTAGTTGGAGCAGACTTACGAGCAGCCTGCATTTATAATTTATCAATGCATAAACACCCTAGACATAATAATATTAATAAAACAGAAACACAATTCACCAAACAAATACATCCAAAAACAAACCTTGGTTGCGAGTTGTTTCCTCGGAGCCTTTCCACCAGTGGACTTGCGAGCAGTTTGCTTAGTACGAGCCATCTGCAGAATTCACAATCATAAGCCCCAACCCAAAACCAAAAATGCAAGTTTTTCAAATTTAATTCACTCCCAAAAACACATATAACGAGCAGTCAATCAGAATTTCGATAACATAAACTTCAATTACAATCTTAAATAAATAACTACTTAACGAATAGCCCAATTCACCTAACCCTAATTACATCAAACAGAGTCTTGTAACAAATTCAAAACCCTAATTTTATCCACCAAAATTACCAGAGCTCATAATCAATTAGTCAACATAAGCATAAAAATCACAAATAATACAACACACAATTCAATTCAATTACAAACCCAAAATCTAACGTTCTTATGAAACTGCACAAATCGCCTAACCCTAGTTTACAAACACGTAAAAACAATCCAATCTGATAAACAAACACGCAAAAATAAAAACACAATTACTGAACAAACACGTACTTAAACAACGTGAATTATAAAGGGAAAAGAAAAATGACCTTGAAATTATTTGAAATCGCTGTGAAATTTCTTCGAGGCTACGAATTAAAAGTTTGTTTAAATAAAACGTGGGGGTTATATTGTGTTTATATAGTATTAATTGTGTTCGCTTTGTTTTGGTGAATGGATCGCTAATATTTTCCTTTGAGTGGAGTTGTTAAATAATCAAGTAAAATTGTAAGTCAGTCCGTGACTCATTTCTGGCCCAAGTTAAAACCTTCATGGCCCAACTTATTTAAATTTATAATATTGGTAGGATTGTAGAAAAGTGTTGTTCTCCATCTACTAATTAACGCAACTACGCACGCAAGGGTAAACTGAATCCAAAATCCCAATGTTCAATGTTCGTAATCCGATTTCAAAATTAAGTGCAAAAACAAATAGAAAATTCTGTTTGGTTTGGTCAATAATTATCTAAAATTTATTGAATATATCATACTCTCCAATGTAATTGATTATAATGATTTTTTTACTTTTTAAAAATAATATATAATTATTATTGTTTTAAGTTGTTACAGAATTGTTCCACACATCTTTTGTGGGAGGGGAGGGACATATTGCTAGTTAATAAGCAGTCAGTTCCTTACTTCCTTTAATATGAGACATTTTGTAATGTGTCCAAAAATAAATTCGTGCGAGCTCTGTCCAAAGTGGACAATATCATGCTAATATGGAATTAAGGTCCGCTTAGCAAATCCAACACAAATTATTACAAATAAAATATATAATTTTAATATGTTGATAGATGATGTAAAGTTTTTTAGAGATATTCAGAGATTCAAAAAATGTAACTAATATGATGAGATTGATTAAAATTTTACCTAACAAGAATATTCGTTCTTCGGTTGAAGATGATAAATATTATGTTCATTATAATTTTTATTTATGACATGTACTATGTCACATACACCTTTAGCTATGGGTTGTTAATGGTTGGACATACTCTTAATTCCGGTTAATTGTTAATGTAAATTATACGTTGGAGCAATGTAGCAACTTTTGTACAGCAAGCAAACTAGGGGAGCAAAAATCCGAAAAAATCCGAATCCGAAACCTAATCCGCTAAAAATCGCTATAAACCGATCCGTATAAAACCGATCCGAATCCGAAACCGAAAAACTTAAAACCGAAACCGAAACCGATTGTTCGGTTCCGGTTATATGTTGGAACCGAACCGAAAAGACCCGAATCCGATCCGAAAATTTAAAATAAATAAATAAATATTTTTATATATTTTATAACAATATTTTTTAAAAACATTTTTACACTGATTATATTAAAATAATCAGTATGTCTCTGTTCTTTCTCTGTAATTTACTTGACCTTTAGTCTGTAATTTACTCGACCTGTAGTCTGTGGACATAGAAGTCTTTAGTCGACCTGTAAGTTAAGATGATATGGTAGATTGTTGTAGAACCTTGATAAAGTGGGATATTCATAACTGGTTCTTATTTGCCATGTATAGCTTGAGTGTAGTGCAAAATGTTGAACAGTTCCTATAATTACTTGCATATATCTAAGAGACAATAATGTGTACTTAGTGAAGGTCCTGCAGTGCAGATATATTTCTAAAGTTATATTCATGTTTGAAATCTCATTATATCACTTGCTGTGAGCTTTATTGAATCAGATTCATCTTCAACCATATTTATAATACATTGCTCGCCATCTAGCTGAACTACAAAGCAATATATTTGAGGCGGTTTTACGTACATTTCATTTAAGTATGGTATGTCGGTTTTATCATTTTTATTTGAGGCGGTTTTAAAACCGAAACCGAATCGATTGCAATCGATCCGACAATTTTGAATCCGAAACCGAACCGTCGGTTTCGGTTTTAGATTTTAAAACCCGAAGAGTTTCGGTTTCGGTTTTACCATAAATCCGATCCGATCCGATCCGTGCTCTCCCCTAAAGCAAACGCCCTATTGGTCATGCTAATGAGGCCGACTTTCTAAGAAACAGGCTTGTCCATCTGTCAAAGAAATTTGTACATTTTCTTTCTTCTTCTTCGGGTTTTATCTTCAATCTTTTGTGATATTCACCTATAGCAGTTATCTGTCTTTCATATTTCTCATTTCATTAGTGCTGGATTTCTTTATATCCTATTTTAGTGTGAGTTGAGTCCTTCAGATTCTACTCCGTTATAATGTATCTGTTTGTTTGTACACATTGTACTGAAATTCTGAAGTCATGCAGTCTATGATGAATGTAACAGAGATTCGATACCATATTATCTGTTCCTTTGATTTAACTTTGTAGCCTTTCTGTCTATCAACATTGAATCGAATATTTGAACTACTTGTTAGGAGGAAACATTTAGTCATCCGTTATTCTGCTTTACCTTCAAATTAGTAGAGAGTTTGGTTTCAGAAAATGACTTTCCCTACATCGAGATTCGAACTCTATTCATGAATTGGACACCTAAATCATTGAATTAACGCTTAACACGACAGTCATTTTAATAATTTTATTGAGATATCGAACAATTTATGCATGAGAATAGGAGCATGAGTACTGTTTAAAATCCGTTTATCAATAAAAGAATATGTTTTGATTGATGTTAATAATAGCAAATGCTGGAAAAGAACGTGAAAGATTCTTTTAAAACCGTACTCTTCTCCTATATTTCAACAATGCTATTGAAAGATATACAAGACTTCGCAGCTTCTTATAAATTTCTTTCACTGCTACTTTGAATTTCCTTTTTCATGTATTATTAGTTAGCTGACTGACGTGTTTCCCCATCATCTAGCTAGCAATGCACCATTTTTTGGGGCCTCAAAAATTTAATACTCCATATATGATAAAAACAACAAGACAAGATGCATAACTAAAATAATGCATTTCAAAAAAAAAAAAACTAAAATAATGCATAAAGTTGTAAATCCGGAGTAAGATTTACATCTGAGAACTGAAAAAGTAGTCAAGTTAAGATTAAAACAGTTAAAAGCTGCACTACTTTCTTATTTCATAATGGCAAAAAAAATTAAGTGAGACCCAACTTGAGTTGTAAGAGCTGACTGATAGGCAAAGGGACAGCCCAATAATGTAATTAATTATCAGTCTGCTCTATCGGAGTAAAACTCTGTAAAAGCCTTCCACTTTCATATTCTTACCCGAGAAGAACTATTCATGAATCTCAACTTGCGTCACTAAACTATGTAATAACATCTAGGAACTCATCATCGACAACACATCACTTTAAGATGTTATTACTAAATTTCGAGAAAATGTCTCAAATTTATACAGTTAAAACCGACTTAGCTGATGACATAGAGTCACTTTAAGATGTTATTCATAAATTTCAAGAAAATGTCTCAAATTTGTACAATTGAAACGGATTTAGCTGATGATGTAAAGTCAACTTAAGACGTTATTCACAAGTTTCGAGAAAATGTCCCAAATTTGTACAGTTGAAATCGATTTAGTTGATAATATAGATACTAAATTACTAATCACTAAATTACTAACACCAGTAATCTATATGATCGGAAGTGATTTAAGATGTTCTTCTATGAATAGAAGCTTAATTATACATGTGCATTGTAATATTTAGAAATCATAGAGGAATCTAAGATTGTAGTACACGCTTTGTACATGACTAAGTTCTAATCAGTGAATTGCAATAATGTCGAAAAATTGGAGAAATAATTATTGACATGATTACAGACTAACAGTTGGATAAACAAGGCAGCTAGCTAGACAATGTCTTTGTCATGTACATATATAGAATGCTTTAAAATTTTGTTTTTAATGAAAAATCAAACTAAAGTTGCTTGCCGGGCAAGAAGAGTCCATTTTGAATTTAAAACTATTTTTGATGATGAATATGAATATATAAATGAAGGAAAATTTTCAATCAATTGCATCAGTGCTCTTATTTTATCAATTTTTATCCTAATTTTCGACAAGATGTTAAAAATATAATCTAATTAAATGTTTATGACTCTAAGAAAATAACCAGAAGCTAATCATTATATTCGAAGCACTTTCATTTAACAACCACAGAAGCAGAAACCAAGTGTTTAGCAACTTAATTACAATACCAACAAAATAAAAAGACAAAACATTAATTATTTAATGTTTTACAATTATGAAATTATTGGACTTTCAACAAAAGATTGCTTCTTCTTTAATCATGACCACCATCTCATGCACAGCAGTTGCTATATCATTCACAGTAGTCACTTGACAGTCATTTTCGACCTGTACATGCAAAACAAAGAAAATCTAGCGAAGATTAATTATGTTTCACTTTAATACAACACTAATCAATCAAATCAAAAGCGCTAATTACTGTAACTGTAGTAACTAACCTTGAGGTTGAAAGAATAGAGGACCCTGTGATCAATTTTTGTGATGTTAAGATGAAGAACGGAAAGGCCAATTGATTGAAACCCACTGACCATCTTGAAAAGTTGTTTAGGTTGTCTCTTGGATAAAATTTTGATGTTGACATGGCTTTCGACCATTGTTACTTCGATATCAGCTTCTGCAGATGACTGTGAGTTGTTTTGGTTTGTTGCTGGACGAGTTGAGTATTGAGGGAATGTAAAGAATTTTGTTATAAGTGGATCGGATTCATGGTCATTTGGTTTGGACTGCTCTTTGTGGTTCATTATTTGTTTTTGAGATTCCAAGTATTGGAGGTGTTGTTCAAGCTCCTTCACATAGTTAATGGCACCCCCCACTATTGATGCTTGATCACCCTAATCATAACAACAAAACAAGATCACATGACATAGAGGTTGCATACTATACAAACCTATAATTCTATTTACTACATTCAGAAGAAATTATTTGTTAATTAGTAACCGGTCCATATAAATTCTTAACATCTTAGAGAAAGATCTTAACAAAATCTTATAATATACTTCAACATTATTCAATCCCTTAACTCATACTTCTTCCGTTCCATCCATTTGTTTACATTTTGAAAGAGTGTCTGACACGCATTTTAAGTTGCATATAAAATATAGTTACGTAACTTATTTTTACAATTTATGATTTTGAATAAAAGTAGAATGTTTATATTTTTATTCGAAAAAAGAAAAATTTAAAAATAAATTATAAAAATATACTTTATACGCATCTTAAAATGCGTGCCGGACTCTCTAAACAATTGGTTGGGAATGAGGGAGTATTAATTTCACCAAATTTTTACCTTATTTTTTAAATTTACAAACTCAAAACAATTACGTGTCTAAATTACGTGCAAAAAATTACGTGGTCAAATAATTTGGGAATAAAGTGATAAATACGTACCCTTTGAGCATAGGATGGTGGCATCAAGGATCGGAGAAGAGCAAGGTAATCATTCATCTGCTTGCGGCGATTGCGTTCAACGGCAATGTGAGTCATTCTTTGGTTCTCAACTTGTTCCTTGTTTTTGGATGCCTTGATCCGCCTCCTCTTTCTTCGGGACGGAGGAGGGTAAGTTCCGGTAAAGAATGCATCAGTGCTAACCTCATTCTCAGGCGAGTAGTAATATTCTTTGACGTAGCTCTGGGCCACTGAAGAATTAGGAGGAGAGGTCCAAGTACTATTAGTAGTACTAATCATCATTTCTTGAACTTTAGAATCATTAAAATGACTTGAGACTCCGTTGCAGTAAACACCTCCCGAATCATCCATCGCGTAAATATCTTTGCATCCGTAAGTACTTGTGAACGGGTCCTGCTGGAAAACAATTGTTTCTAATGCCATTTATATGTGGAGGGAGAGAGAGAGAGAGAGAGAGAGAGAGAGAGAGAGAGAGAGAGAGAGAGAGAGAGAGAGAGAGAGAGAGAGAGAGAGAGAGATTAACGAGATCGAGGAAATAAGGATAAAATAGAAATGTGAACCGAATAAGAATGTGGTTTGTTCACTCCCCTTTTAAAGGCTTTGCGAGGGACTGAGTTTGTATGTTTAATAAGATGTGTATTTGTACGTTTGCATACATACATGCGTATTTGCGTAGAGAAACATGCACGTGAGCGTGCTTTGTACATCTTTGCTCTTTGGGCATCTTCAATCGAGGGTACTAACAAAAAATATCAAAACTATGGGTGCTAATCAACTGTGTAAAAACTATCAAATCATCAAAAATATTACTCTCTCTTCGATAAAATGTTTAGTACATTTTTTTTTTATCAAATTTGCTTCAATGATTAACGCTCAAAGTTACCAAACAAATATAATTATAATTAGATTAGAGGATATCTATACTCTTTATTAAAAGCAGAAACCCCTCTTAATGGTATGCAATGTATAGCATGGTATGTCACTAAATATTAAATTAATTTAATTAATTAAAATAATAATACTATATAGTAATTTAATTTAATAGTGAAGTTATATACTAGGAGTCTGTTAACCAAAAATTGAAATAAAAATTGGGAATATATTATTATATATAATTTAGGACTCCATTAATTAATATTTAAAAAGTATTTATAATAGATTAATAAAAATATAATTAACAAAATAGCTACTCTTATATTATCAGAGTAAATTTATATAAATTTATTAATCAAAATAACAATAATAATTAATTTAATTTAATAGTGAAGTTACATATTAAAAATCTATTAACTAACAATCGAAATAAAAGTCGATAATATAGTGTTATATACAAATTCGGGGCTTCATTAGTTAATATTTAAAAAGTATCTATGATAAATTAATAATAAATACAATTAATAATATAGTTACTCTCATATTACTGGACCTTTACACTTTTAAGATTGGGTCATGCTCCTTGGAGAACCCATAAACGGAGAAATTAAGAACTCTTACGAATATTACATAATCGTATATATTTTATTATATGAGGGCAAAGTTATCCAAAAACACAAATATATAATTTAGACATAATTCATATTTGATTGATAATTATAATCATACACCAATATCAATCACAAAATCCTTCAATAATATCATAAAATTTTTCTAATATTTTCAACATTTTTTTTAAGAATACTTAAGTTATGGTATAAATATAATATGATATTAAATATTTAACAACAGAATATTCAAATACAAGTAAGTTCAATTACACAACTTTAGAATTCATGTTTTTGACTTCAAAATTCGAATACATGACTTTTAAGTTTAGTTGTAGAACTTAAAAATTATGATTTAAATATAATATGAGATAATAGTGTTCAACAACAGAATGTTATTAAAATAGTAAGTTCAGTTGTAGAATTTTGTAAGAAAAGTAATTATAGTTGTAAAAATTTTAAGTACGTGTGCATAACTTTGAAATTCAGTAGCAAAATGTTGTACTTTTACTATGAGACAAAATAGGTTTTGCAGTAGAATCCTATAATTTTGGGGATTTTTTTCGTAAAATAAGATTAATAAAATAAATTAAAATTTTGAAGAAAGAAGATTGAAAAAATTGAAAAAAATAGCAAAAAGTTATGTGAGATAAAAAATTAATAAAAATAAAAGATTTTAATTAATGTACCATTTATTAAAGTTCCTTATTTTAAATTATTGAACTAAGAATGTAGTTTTTATTTCCAACAATATCCTTATAAAAATAATTTAAAATTGAATTGAATCTGGACAGTTTATTTAGAAGTAATCCAACAAAGTGTTTGGTTCTTTGTTGATTTAGACCTGATAACTATTATTAATAATTAAATGTAATATCAAAGTAAATAAATGTCATTAAATTATTTAATAAAATAATATGATGAATAATTTTATTTTAAAAAAATTAAAAAACAAAAATTTAAGATAATTTATCAGAAATCGTGCTTCACACGGATTATCGGCTAATATATATTTAATAAGAATATATATGTTTTTCTTATTTTTGGGAGAGTGCCAAAAAATAATAATTTTGATTGACACTCCTATCACTCTAATAAAGAATCAATAAAAATGTCATGTTATCTCATATCGTATGATACTTTAACATTTATTTTTCACACCTCAATCGGAATTGCACCTACAAAGTGTTAGTAGTAATGATTGAGAAATTGGTGATGTCCCTTCCCGATTGTCAACTAATTATGTTAGGATCGGGATCTCGGTTTAAATAGTTACTGTACTATTTTATTGTTTAAAATGAGGTTTATAATGTAAATGCAGGGTTTCATTTATCAAATACTACGCACAAGACTAGTATATGCAAATACTCTCATACGCAGCCACACACATGCATACATAACACTACAAGAAAGGAGGGATAAATTCAATCCAATTAATTCGATCACGGTTAAATTTGATTATAATCGCGCAACTAATTCAATTGAATTTAGCATCGGTCGAATTTAGTACGGCTAAAGTCGAATTTAGTACTTTAACCAAATTCGATCGAATTTAGTAGCCGGGCAAAAAATGAAGGATATGCCCCGCCAATTTTTCTACCCCACACGGTTAAATTCAACCGAAATCGAATTTAGAACCGATCGAATTTAGCACTTTAATCGAATTCGGTCGAATTTATCATATATGTTAATAATTTATCATATTTGTCTATATTTTACAGTATTTTGCAATATATATACTTATTTATCATATCTGTTAACAATTGGAATATGAATATATAATTAATTTTGAAAAATAATTAATGGTTTTAGGCATGTTAACTACTCTATTGATTTGTCAGAATAATGTTAAAAGTTTTGCATAATATATAAGTTTTAATTAGTTATATAATAGGAGAATAAATTCTGTACGCTAACGCGTTTAGCAAGGTCCTACCTAGAAACTTGAGAATTTGCCTTTTAATTCCACAAATTTAGCCTTAACGTACGATTATGTGTGACTAATATATCTTCAGGTTTGTCTGCTTTCAAGCTCCACGATTATGTGATTAAGCAGCATATATTAGTCAAGTAAGTTTGTCCCTGTCCTATTAAGTAGCTACTAGTACTTAATTATCCTCCCGCCGAACAGGTTTCAGATATGAGATGTATTAAAGAATGGGGCGAGGTTTTCTATAAAATTAAAAATACGTAGGTAATTTGAGTAAGATCCGATATGATACCCGATATTCTAGAGACTATGTACCTCTTAGAATAAAATCTCTAAGTTCAGTCTAAAATTCCAAAAAAATCATAATCGTCTCCATTAACGACCATGAATATCTATTACAAGCTCTATACGAATATCTGTTTTTTTATGATTTTTTATAAATTAATTAGTTAGAACATTAAAAATATTTGTTTGAATAATTAAATTTATATGCATTACTCTTTGTTAAAATTTTTATTACGTAAAATAAATATGTACTTGTATTTTTTTAAATCATGTCCCAAGCTCGATCTAAAAGAGAATAATGGAGTTCTATTTAAAGGAAGCAATATATTAACTCAGTAATTAGTTTATGTTTTGAAAATAAAAATTCTCTTAATACCAACATATTTTTAATGTCATGCTCCTACCAACCTTCAAACTATTTAAATTGTGCCTGATATAGGTTGACTGCCGGATGATGACTAAGACTTAATTTGTTGTACAAAAATAGCGGTTAGGGTGTCACCAGCTGATTTACTAAAACATTTAAAGGTGGTGGCCTGAGCAAGTATATCTAGATTATGTACTATTGTTGTGTTGTTCAAAGATTTGCAGTATATGTACTATTAATGCGTGACGAGATTCGGAAATCATACTGAGTGGTTATTATCAATTTCAAACTATAGTACAATATTTATATATATAGAATGGATTTACCCGGATCAATACATGATTTTCTTTTAATCTTTCTGGGATCGGATCTTATATTAGGAGGTCTGGGAGTGGTATTACTCCCCAATCCAATTTATTCTGCCTTTTTATTGGGATTGGTTCTTGTTTGTATATCCTTATTCTATATTATATCAAACTCCCATTTTGTAGCTGTTGCGCAATTTCTTATTTAAGTAGGAGCCATAAATATTTTAATCGTTTTTGCTGTGACCTCTTAAATTTTTTTTATCCAAAATTTTTTTATCATTTTATATTAATTATCATGTATATTAGAAAATTTTGTATATAACCATTTATTATTAGGCGGAATTGAGATTATTTTATCATAATAAAAAAATTATCATTTTAACAAGTATATTTAATTTGAGAGATTCTACTGTAAGATATGTTTCTTTATGCACGGTTATATATAATACATTTATTGTTTGTGTACTCATGTAAATTAAACGACCCAAGCCAGAGAAGTTTTGCAATTAAGAGAAAATAATTACAAAAAAGAAAAGAAAAAAAATATGTTCAATTTTCAAAAATATTTCTAGAAACGTTACTGAGTTGACATGATCTAACTGAATTTGTATCTTAAAAATGAAGAGGAACCATATATACACATGCGTTTCACGATAGTAAAAATGTGATAATTGGCATTTGAAAATAATTTAGGAATCGTAGTACTGCTCAAAAAAATATGATTATCTTCACCGGAATATTTTCTGAGAACCTGCCCGATTGCGAGCTTGTACAGCTCGCATGTAGAACTCTTTTATCGCGAGAGCACCTAAAAATATTTATTCTCCATATGTTTGTACTTCTTATATACATTGTATTGGAAGTTTTCTAAAGTATAAGAAAATTAATTATGTTTACGTAAGAACAGTACTCATACATGAATGTCAGCTTTTGTACATATATTCGATAACGGCATCGGTTTCGAGTTACCCTGGAACTCTGTAGAGACAGATGCTGCCAATAGTTGGGAGGTTTTATGAAATAATTAGTGAACAAGTTGTGCAAATGTTTGGAAAGCATAATATCTTAGCTTATAAGAAATGCGTTCCATAGAATTGTTTATATTGATAATTACAGTATTCGTTAACAAGGGTTGATTGGAGAATATAGGATGATATTGGAACCAAAAGAAATATTATTATAAAGAAGTTAAACCTAAATAGAGATAATTTTAAATTAATTACATATTATTGGGATCGTAAATTTTTATCACCATAAATTAAGAGATTATTTTTTATAGAATATTTTTATAAAAAAGGTTCTATTATATATCAAATTTCAAATCACATATCATCATCGTATTGTGCAGCAAGTTGATTGTCCTAAGACTCCTAGCTAATTACATATGACAAAAAGGGCATGAAAAAAGAAGAACTAAATATATGATTTTCCATCAAAACCGCGATTGCTTGGTGGTTTGGAAGAAGGCCCGAGGCCGAGATGCAGCCAAATTAGTTGGAGTTTAAAGAAATGCTACTTTAAAGTAGGGGAGAGCACGGATCGGATCGGATTGGATTTATGATAAAATCGAAACCGAAATTCTTCGGGTTTTAAAATCTAAAACCGAAACCGCAACCGGTTCGGTTTCGGATTCAAAAATGTCGGATTGGATGCAATCGGTTCGGTTTCGGTTTTAAACCCGTCTACGGCTTTGCTAAACTTTTTATGCTAGAGTGCAGCTAAAATGTCAAGTGCCCAAGTGATTCTCTACTTAAACACAGATATTTACTTTAGCCTTCTACTTCAACATGATTCAGAATCACAAACACTTGCCACACGCAGCAAAAACTCACTGCGCTTGCAAGATCATCCAATTTAAAATTTCACTTTTCAAAGTCTTTTGTTAGATGTATGGCGGAAAAAATACGCTTGTTGCAGACTTGCAGAATTCCTTTTCTCGTGTACCCTCCACTAATGCAACCTCAGATGCAATAGTTTGAACAATTCCTTCTGTCATGTACCCCCATTGTTAATAATGCAACCTCGAAAGTGGATACAGGCGAACCTGACAGAGAAGCATGGAAGCAGTGCACCCAACACCCGTAGTCTGTAACATATTGTATTCAGTGACAAATATGTGTATATATATATATATATATATATATATATATATATATATAATATTTCTTTATTTTAATCGGATCGGATTCGGGTTTTGTCGGATCGGATTTGACAAGAAACCGAAACCGCATAATCGGATTCGAATTTTAATTTTTCGGTTTCGGTTTCGGATCGGTTTTATACGGATCGGTTTTTAGCGAATTCGGATTCGAATTCGGATTTTTTCAGATTTTTGCTCAGTCCTACTTTAAAGTACTCCTTCCGTCTCGTAATATGTTGCTCGTTTGAAATGTAGGGACTGTTCATAACATGAGATAAATTACTAATTTACGTCTAATATATAAGATCAAATATAGTCATGAGTGATCTTATTGGATTCGTATTTATGAGTACTTTATACAGTAAAGTTTTTATATTTAATACTAATACGAAATTCAAGATATTAACAATAAAAAATGTGCGTTGGCAAATGTGTCCAGTCAAAACAGGAAACATATTTAGAGATGAAGGAAGTATGAATTAGTTCAAGTTGCTCTATGAATCATGAATGTAAATAGTACATGCTACATTCTATCTACACTTGTTGGGACGCGTTTTAGAATGATATCCGTAGATTGTAATGTTAATAGTTGCACATTGAATTGGGAATTGATCAAATCATCATATAATATTATAGGGATTAATTATTGGGTTAAGTATTAAAGTGGTCATTAAAGTGGAAACCATATATCAATTCGTTCACCGATCTTTTAGGGGTATCATTTGAATCACTAAAGTCATAATAAATATCAAATGAATATCTTGAAAATGTACTCGCGAAGTAAAAATAATTTTTCATTGAGTTCTACACATTTTTCTTGAATGAACCAAAAGAAAAGTTAATAATTCTATTATATCTGATAATATTTTTAGATTTTTAAAAATTCATTTACTATTTATTTTTAATTTATTGTCATTTTCCTTGTTTTAATTAAAAATAAATAGTAAATAAACTTTTTAAATTCTAAATATGTTTTCAAAAATACTAGAATTCATAAACTTTCATTTGACTATAATAGCATTTAAGAAAAATGTGTAGAACTCGATGAAAAATTAATTTTACTTTCCGAGTATATATATAGAGGTATTTGTTTGATATTTATTATGACTTTAATTATTCAAATGATACCCCTGAAAGAACGGTGAACAAATTAATATATGGCTTCCACTTCAATGACCACTTTGATATTTAACCCGTTAATTATCAAACTCATCACTGAAGTCGTTTAATAATATTAGATAGATCACTGATTTTCACGGGTCTCACTCGACTCACTTAACTCTTTAATGATCTCAAATAACTCACTGTTGTTGATTTCTTAAAATTATTTAATAGAAAACGAAATGGAGTGACAGTTTATGTGATGTGGCAGACACGTGGCATTGCCATGTATATTGAGAAAAAATGAAAAGCAAATAATCATAAGATGAAAAGAGATTAACGATATATATACTCACACAATACATTCAAACATGACAAAGAACAAGAGCAGCGATTAGAGTGCGAGTTGGGGGAGAAAAACCCTAAATCAAATAGCAAAATTGATCGATTTTTCGTGTATTTCATCCTCAAAACGGTTAAATATAGGAAATCAAAATCCTAATAAGGTATAATACTTGTTCTACATGTCTATTTAATCTTGCTTACTGGCCTTTTCTGAATGTATATGTTTAATCGATCATTCATATGTGTTTATATATGCTTGTAATTATACATATATGATCGTATATTAATATGTGTAATCAGTCTCATATCTTACTTTTTATGTGATCTTAACATGATTTATATGTTGAAAACCTGTTCATTTTATTTTTCAGAATGTCTATGTTTAGTGTTAATATAACCTTGTACCATCATGGTAAATTTGCAAAACCTCCTGCAGTAGCTTATTTGAATGGAAAAATGTTTAGTGTCAACATTTTGGGACTTGAAGGATTATGCAAAAAAATATGGGTATGATCCTGAGTGTAAAGTTTATTTCAAAGCTGATGATCATAGTCTTGATAATGGGTTCAGGCTACTTTTTGATGATAAGACTGTGAGGGACATGGTTGATTTGTGCTTACCCTATGGAATGATTGAATTTTATGTTGATCATTGTAGTGACAATTCTATTGACATTCCTAAAATCCCACATCAAGATGTGTACTATATGAATGACAATGAGCAATTACTTAGTGATGGAAACAGTTATGACTCTGATTATGATGAATTTGATGACTATAGTGAAACTGAAAGTAACAATGAGGATCTGGAGAGTACTAAGGATCTTGAAATTTTTTATGATGAACTAGTTGAGTGTAGGAAAATGTACAAGAGTGTTAGGGATCAAATGTCAAATGGAACACAGTGAGGGAGTCAATTTTTGAATAAATATTGATAGTGATAAGTCAACTTTTGACAGTGATGAATTAAGATATATAGGTAGCTCTAGTGAAGATGAAAATCAGAAAATAGGCTATGTTAAACCTCCACCAAAAAAGGTCCAGAAAAAAGTTCATTCGAAGGTGTATAATCCTAAAGAAGCTGGTATTTTGAAATAGGAAGTTTGGTTGGCTTTTGATTTTATTATTGAGTTTAAAGAAGCTGTAAGGTTGTATGGCATAAAAAAAATGAGGGAATTAAAGTTTGCTACAATGATAGAGTAAGATGTAAAGGAGTTTGTGAGAAGAACTGCCCTTTTTACATTTGGTGCATTAAAATTGAAAAGTCTGATAAGGTTCAGATTAAGATAGTGAATGATAAGCATTTATGCACAAAGTCATACAAGAATAGACTTGTATCTATGAAGTACCTTACAGAATTATATAGTGACAGGATCAGGGTAAACCCCCTAGTGGAAGGTCAAGGAAATGATAGAAGTAATTGCCAAAGAACTGGAAGTTGAGGTTCCAAGAATCAAAGTACTTAGGGTCAGAAGAGCTGCATTGGAGGTAGTTCATGAAACTTTAAAAGAAATGTATTCTAGAGTAAGAGACTTTGGACATAAACTGCTGTCAAATAATTCAGGAAACATAGTTGATACTACCAGATTAAAAGAAGGGGATTCCAATAAATTTGAAAGAATGTATATCTGTTTTCATGCATTGAAGACATGTTGGAAACGGGGATGTAGGCCAGTATATTGAGAGTAGATGGTTGTTTTTTAAAGACAGTGTGTGGGGGACAATTGTTGTTAGCAGTAAGTAGGGATGAAAACAATCAAATGTTTCCAATTGTCTATGTTGTTGTTGAAACTGAAAATAGTGACAGTTGGAGATGGTTTATTGATTTTTTAAAGGATGATTTGGAGCTTGGAGATGGAACATGGTTCACCATAATAAGTGACCAACAGAGGGTACAATTTTTTTTAATATTTGTTTTTTAATATTTGTACTTCTTAATTGTATTTAACGTTGAAATTTTATGCAGGGACTGGATAATTCCCTCAAAGAAGTACTCCTTAATGTGGAACATAGGTTGTGCATTAGACACATATACTCAAATTTTAGGAAAAGGTACCTTTTTATGTTATTTTAACATGTTGTTACTTTACTTTATCTGCATTTAACATATGTCCAATTGTATTTTTTATAGGTTTCCATCAGAATGTTAAGGAGACAATTCTGGAATGCAACATGTGCAAGACAATTCTGTATTTGACACTGAAAGCTATTGAAAGACAACCAAAGACTGCTCATGACACTTTAAGGAAATTCAATCCAATTTTATGGACCAAGTCACACTTCTCTACAACCTCACAAGCTGATAATGTGGAGAACAACATGTCAGAATATTTAAATTCCTGGATCATTAATGAAAGGAATTTTTATATAGTTTAATGCTTACTTTCATATTTAATACTTGGATTAATAATTTAGTAATAATTTTATGTATGAATTTGCCATTATTAACCATAATGCCAGAAATTCATCATAAGCTCATGCTTAGAATCAGACAGAAAAGTGATGAGATTTTGTCAAATGATTATCAAGTTTATCCAAAAATAATGAAGAAGGTGAATCAAGCTGTCACAGCTTCAAGGGAACGAAGAGCTGCTTGGGATGGTGATAGAAAAGATGCTGTAAGTATTTTTCATATGATATTTTTGTATGTAACTAGATAATATGTTGTCATTTGTCACATCTTGATTACAACATTTAATCTTAAATTAGGTGAAATAAGGTACTAGGGCTATGACAGTTGATTTGGTGGCAAGGACATGTGATTGTAGGGTTTTTGACGTTACTGAAATTCCTGTTGTCATGCTATTGCAGCCATCCATGACAGCCGACAACAATCCATTGATTTCATCTCTCATATATTACTATATATTAAACTTAAACACAAGGGTAAAGTTTGTTATTTTAATGGGTGTGAAGTTACGGTTTTGTCCCTATTTTTTAAAAAATTACAAAAATGCCATCCTTTAATATAATTATGTAAAAAATAGTGAAATTATGTTTGTGTTGGGATTCGAACCACTAGCCTTCTACTCTGAAACTCATGCCTTAACCAATTGTGCTACAGTTGATTCTGACTTTTGTTTAAAAATCCTGTAATATAAACCACCTTTCTTCTCTTTTTATCTAATCCTTTTTTTGAGTAAATGAAATGTTGATTTATATTATTTCTAGAATATTGGATAGATAAATTATAGAAATTATTTTAATTGATTGAGCATATTCTACAATTCTCTTTTTCCATTTTAAATACTTGATACAAAAAAAAATAGATTATGCATAATGTAATCGAGTCAAAAAAGAAAAAAAAAATATTTAAATGTGTCTCCATGTAGAGTTATATTATTTAAATAAAAAATAAGATTTGATTTTCAAAAAAATGTACATTTTAGTCACCAAATCATACATAATTAATAATTGCATCACACAACTTTTAGGTAAATAAAATTTTAAATATGTGAGTCATATTAACGGGTTTTGGTCAACCAACACTTTAAACTTTCAACGATTTAAATATATGACTGGTCTAAAAACATAAAAATTTAAATATACACGGAAAATAATTGAAGTTATGTTAAAAATCTATGTTATATAAAAAATAATATAACTAACATTCAAATTAAAACAAAAAATACAAATTTTTGAATCTTAAATATTACAAAAGTACAATAATTATTTATAATGATGAATTAGATTATAACTCGACTAAAAAGTATGGCACATATGAATTTTTATATAATATATTGATTAACATAATATATATATATAATGGTTGAGTTATAACATATACTTAGATCAATATAAGATGAAGTAAAAAAATTTTGATTTTAGATTTCTTATACATGTACGGGTCATTAGGTTGTCATATTTTACATCGATGGAAATATTTAGAAAAAATTAAAATTAAGCAAAAAAATTATTCAAAATATAAAAAACATTAGTTTACCCATTTTTTTATGGAAATCTATGTTGTGTAATAAACATTAGACTAAAACTAAATATTTAAGTTTAAAAGTTTGTAAATGTATATTTTAGAAAAAATGATTGAAAAAAAAGCATAAGAATGTCTTTTACTCAATATTAAGAGATTTTGTAATTGTCTCAAAAATATAGTTTAATATATATGATCAATTTTTTACAACAAAATCAATGAGTTTACATAAGTCTTTGTTATACACAGACAATTTTAATAAAATAATTATTTATATAATACTCAAATGTGCAACAAATGTGCAATTTGATTTCACGCAATTGTAAACTGAATTAATAATTTAACAATCATAAATATGCATGTGATTATTATCGTAGAAATATTTATCCAAATTTCATAAAATCTAATCAAATTATAAAATATTAGTTCAAAAATTTGGTATGCAATATTACAAAATAACTATAAAGTATTCGATAAATCAAAATCCTATTGTTGATCATATTTTTAATAACAAAATTATTTAAATATATAAAATTTCGGACGAGAAATTAATTCAGTGTCCGTGCCTCGCATGGACATTTTCGCTAGTTATTATAAGAGAGACAAGTATCTTGAGACTTATAAATATACTCTTGGAGCTCTTAGAGGACAAGAGTATTGGCAGGTTTACTCTACGGATGAGATGCTGCCACCAGACATTCCAACTAAATTGAGAAGAAATCCCAAAAATTGAGAAGGAGAGAGGGATGGGAGGGTGGTTCCTGAAGTTGAAGTAGTCAACAGCCATTAACTCAAGCTACCTCAAATTAGCAGAGGTATAGTAGTTGAAAAGTTATGCATTGCAGCACCTGTGGACAAACTGGACATAGAAAGAACAAATGTCCAAATAATGCTCAGACTGATGGTCAAAACAATGCTCAAACTGAAGATGCAACTGGTGACAAAAAAAAGGAGTGCAACTGCTGGAAAGATAGGAGGTGCAACTGGTGGAAAAAATGGGGTACAACTATCCCACATCATTTGTGAGAGGGGCAGATTGATAGTTAACAAGCACCCAGTTAACTCCATTACTATGAGTACTTTTGGGAGTTGCCCAAAAATAAATCCGTGTGGGCTAGGCTCAAATCGGACAATATCATATTATTTTGGAGTTAATACCTGATTAGAAACCCAACAAGTGGTATCAGAGCCAGGTTATAAAGATCCAGAATAATCTTGATGGGCTCCCAGATGGATCAAGAAAGAGGCAAGTGGGCTATCCTGGGATGGGCTTCAAAGGAGGCAGATGGGCTTCCAGTATACATGGGCCTAGGGGAATCAGATAACTAGGTGAATTTCCAATATGGGTCGAGGGGGAGCCCGATCACGTAGAAGGAGGTAGATTCGGCAGATGTCACTACGCCATAGATGGTCTATTGCAACCTTTTGGCATGGGTGTTACCTTCTTGGATGTTACCATAGCTATGAAATTTTTGAGCTATCGCAACCTTGTGATTGTGGTGTTACCATAGCCACAAAAGTATGTTACTATAGTTATAAAAGGTGTTATAGTGGGCAACACCATGAGATGTGTTACCATAGAGTATTAATGAACAAAATTTTTATTTTATTTAAAATTAATGATTTAATAATTATTTTACTTTAAAAATAATTAATTTTAATTTATTCATATTAAATTTTGATTGAAATCATTAAAAAAATTTGTTGAAATAAAAGTTTGTAATAACTGAAAATTTTCAAATGAATTAAAATTATAAATTTAATATTATAATTTTTTCCCTAAATAATATTATAATTTTAATATCAACAAAATGTCATTTCGGGAAAAAATATGGACACAAATATCGTGAATTGCTTGGGCGGGGGTTTGAAATATTTCAGGAGCAGCAACCAAAATTCATTCCCCCCATTTATTTTCAGATTCCCCCCATAGCTTTTATTCTTTTCCCTCGCTGCTTCACCCCACCTTTCAGACCAAAATAAAAACACAAACACTAGTTTGAAATTAAAATTAAAACTCACACTCAAAATAATCATAGTTCATCAAGAACCCTAGTTTGCTTACAAATAAAACCTCCCATCCGAAAGCCAAATCATTACCTCGTGAAGAAGCTCTAATGGTTCGATTTGTTTAAAACCCTAGTTCGATTTGTTCGTTTTCAGTGCTTGATTCACCAAAATTGGCTCAATTTGCTCATCAATTAGTATGTATTACTATCTAATGCATATATTTACTCAATTTATTCGAAACCCTTGTTCGATTTGTTGTTTTTTTGTTTTTAACTAGGTTAATTCGAATTGGGTATGTGTGTATCTATATCAATTTGATTTGTAACTATATAAATGCATGAATTAGGTCTATATATATAATTTTCATTTGTTTTGAATGATTTATATGCTTTTAATTAGGTAAATTTGAATGGGGTATGTGTATTTTTTGATATTGGAATTGAAGATGAGGTTGAGGAAATTGGAAGAGGTTGCGAAGAGGAAGGCTTATGATGGCTTGGTTAAGGACATACGCCCAAAGAGGCAAAGACTAATAATTTATGCTAATTGGAAATTATGTTGTTTGTCCTTGCTAAACAGTTGGAATTAACTGATCACAAGCTAGTTTTGTTGTAAATTTGTTGAAGGATTGGTTTGTAATAGCTTGAAAATAATCGGATAGTGGTGTATAGAAAACTACATGACTTCGTTATGATTTCATTCTACATTTAATTGGTAGCCTGTAATATTATAAAGTGCATTCGGTATTAAAGTTACTTTGACAATTATCCAGATAAAAGGTGGAGACTTTGTTGATATGGTTTGTTCGTAAGTATTAGTAACTACCCTAAACAGATTAATGTTGTAGGTGTGGATACAATCCATTACTTTAAGATGACTTTGCAGGGGCATGCTTCAGAAAGACTTCTTGTGCGGACAGGTTAGCGTTTACTTGTGTTTTCCTACTGTTGGATGGTCCCTTAATTTTAATTATCTGCTACATCTCATTTGATGTTTTTTTTGATTTTTATGTCAGGTGGAAAATCAGTTAACAAGGTATGGGTTGGTCCTATTATATTGTAAGTTTATCAAATTTCTGAACTCTGCTTGTGACAGGGAGCAAAAATTTGCTGGACGTTACTACCAGAAAATTTGCAGAAATTTCTGAAGTAATTAGTTGTGACTTGTTACAGTTCTATTGATTCCTTTAGTTGTTCATCTAGATTTTACACTTAACTTTCTAAACTGATTACTGACTTGTTAGCGTAATTAATATTCCATGAAATATTAAATTATTTAAATTTCATAAATTCCTTTTTCCTCTTTCAGTTATGTACAGCAGTCAAATTAATATCTTTAGAAATTAATGTGTGCAGATGTTCAAAAGAGACTTCGTCAATGCCGAAAAATTGCCAGATGTTTGAATATTTTACAAGGTTTTATCTATTGGTACGAGGTAAGTTCCTTTTCCACTTTGTAAAAAAACATAGACTGTTATCGATTCAAATCTTTGGTATCTAGAATCATTTATCTTTTTCACTTTGCCATATTGGTAAGTGTTATAGGGAGATTTTGGTATAACAATGTTTTGGACGTTTGCTGGATTAACGGAACAAAATAAGGATATTTTGCTAATAAAAGAAGAACAAGGATTTGGGTTTATGTGTGTAGGTGTGGCTGAACTTGATAGGTGTTTTCAGGGGTGAACTGTTTCTCACCCATATCAAGGTGCCTACGTACCCTATTTATAAGTATCAAGCCATACATAGTTCTTAGAGAACAAGTTACCTAGACGGGCTAGGGTTTTTGGAAGATAAGTTATAGTCCAAGCCCACTCGTTTAGGGCTGACGTGGTAATGAGTCATCAATTCTACCCATGACCCATGGTCCAAAGAAGGAAACCTATGGTCTCGCACGGCTAGAAACAAGGCCTCTCAAGCGAAGCTAGTAAAGAAGTAGCAAGGGCCTAGCATGTGACCTTGAGGGGTCTAGGCATGCAAAGCGGACCCAAGTGCATAGATACTCATGCGACCTCGAGGGGTCTGGCCATAAGCCTTCCAAATGAGATAGCGATCTAATTTCAATTTGTAGATTAGTGAAGCGATCCCGTGGAAGTGATCCCTTGGTGGACATCATAAGCGAGGTGGCCCTGTAGTAAAGATATTATCGCAAAGGCATGCTGGGCTGATTCTAGTAGTAGGTTTTAATGACCCAATCTTCCTCTTCTAGGCCCATCATAGATTATGAACCATTAATTTAGCCAATCAAATCAATTTAGCTATCATGCCAGATTCGGGCATAACAACTACCCCCCGAGTCCATATTGTCATTGAAGATGCGATGTGGACTCAAGAACCAACCTGTTGGAACCACGTCGCGAGGCCTAGGCTTGGTGTGGATGTAGGTATGACCGTTGGAGTCATCGCGACCCCAAGAATTTGAAGAGGTTTGACAGTTGTCGTGTCTCGAGATGCGTATTCAACGGTTGAGATCTTGACACGTGTCCCATGTCTTTCTCTCACCTGATGACTATATATACTCCTGTCACTATCATTTCCTTTTTCATCTTTACAAACAAATTGTCGAAGTGCTGTCAATTTGCTCCTGAATTAACCAGCAGAATTTTGCAAGTTTAATCACAAGCGACCCCCAATTTCTTCCGATTTCTTCAATCTCTTTCAAGAAAAAGTAAGTATTCATTCTTCCTCAATAATTAATTTATTGTTCTTCACTGTATATGTATGATTATATAATCTTGACTTTATGCGATGCGATCCCATATGTCTGCGATCACACACTGTTACTTTCACCCTGCGATCCCGTCCTCGCTTGGATAGAATAACGATCCCTCATTTAGGAACACATCTTCCCTCTTTCTTAGAATATCGACCCCATTATATTCCTCGTGAGCGAAGTGAGAACAAGTAGAGCCTTTTTGTTCATTTATTATTTTCTTCCTTTGTTCCATTTTGCTTTCTTTAAGGGCACATACTTAACTTTTCACATTAGTTTCAGATGTCGAACGACGATAGTTCAAGGATGCCTTCTCCCCTTCCCAATGTTCAAATCAGGAGGGAGGCTGCTGCCAACATCTCCAAGGCAACGAGCACTAGTGAGAGCTCGTTTCAACTATACTTTGACCCCTTGTGGTCTAATGAAGACTACACTAGGGAGGTCCCTCTAATTTCATGGCGAACAAAACACCCTTCAAGTTCACGCGACCAATCTTTGGAAGTCTTCCCTGCTCACAGCGAGCCACGTGCTACGATGACTAATGTTGAAAGAGAGATAGAAGTGTTAACAAAGAAAGGAAATGAATTCAGTTCGCAAGCGGTACAGATTCTTACCAAAATACCTCCCCCTCAAGCCATCTCACCCATTCATATCATTGATTCTCCAATAGATTCGTTGGGCGATGCCTATTATGACCGCGAAGGAGGTGCAGATAACGAGGCTAATTCTGATGATACTAGCTATGAGGAGCCATCCTCGGATGATGGAGGTCTTGACGAGGTGTCAAGAATTGCAAATTTTAAAGATTATGACTACGTTCCCGGGGCATCGCCGGAACCCTATATGCCGACCCCTCAACCAGAGCTAGAGGGGGTCATATACGTTGGTGGGCCTCGCCCTGAAGATATTGAGCCTGGTTCGAAGGTAAAGCCAGGTGAGCCTCGCATCCTTGCATACCGAGACCTGTCTTCAACTTTGAATGTGAAGACTATCACAGAGGGGGTTGAGAGATTCAGGCGAGAGGGCAAAATAATTCTTCCTAAGTCTAGGATGCGATGCTATCGCTTTAACTATAAGGAGAATGGAGGCAGGGTACCAAGGATGGTCCTAACGGTCCCCCTAATGAAGATAGGGGTCTCCTCACCCCTTCACCCTTTCATAAGGGATGTTTGCGAGACATATTATCTGGCCCCCATCCAAATCAGTGCAAATGGCTATAGATCCATGATCGCTCTTTATATTCTCTATCACAAGCTTGGATATCCACCCCTGGACTCAAAGACAATGGGATATTTCCTTCAACTCAAGCGATGCGGGGCCAAAGATTTTGGATATGTTTGTTTTTCTATATGGCCAGAGTTCAACAAGGAAAAACTCCTTCCTGGGGGAATAAGTAATGCTGGCTCGTGGAAGGAACCTTTCCTATACATACACGAGGCCCCCAGAGTCAAAATAAGCTTCAATTATCTCCCTGGTGAGTTATTTATCCAGATTGTACTCCTTCATCTTCTTAAAATTCTTTAAAATTAATAACCCTTTCGGCATCGCAGTTGGTCCAATTCGCACTGTTCATAAAGGCGAAGAGAAGAAATGGGCTGATGAAGTGTTAACGAAGTCAACCAAGGAAGATAGGAATATTAGAAATCTACTGTCCTTAGAGAACCTAATCGAGTGTGGATTCCTCAAGGAGGGGGTAGGCTCCTCTCCAGAAGCGGGGCCTTCAACTGCGAAGCGGTCCTCGCGGAAAAGAAAATTACGAGAGGAGGCCTCGTCCTCTCACGTTGAGATAATAAACAATGAGGGTATTTTATATTGATACGACCCATAATTACTGTCTTTTGCATCGTAGTTCTTTACTTTTATAAATGCGTAACTCCAGTAATTTATTTTCGCATTTATTTTATTGTCACACACCAAATTATTGGAACTGTTTTTTGACCGGTCTTTTACTTTTGTATAGGCATGTCGAGTCGCGGAGACCAAATTCCTCCCTTCCTCCAGCTAGGCGCTAAGAAGGGTTTGACTTCAAAGGTAGCCTCCACATTAAAACTACCTCCCAAACCAACAGACCTTCAATAGAAAACTATCAACGATCCACCTTCTCAAACAGGCATCACTGGGGATCAGGTGCTAGACCTCGCTGAGCAGAGCCCTCTCAAATGGGCTAAAAAAGATGCGCTTTTAGACGGATCCTCCCGACCTTCCGCAGGGGTCGTTACTGCTACAGCTTCGTAAAATCTCTTTGCCACTCTGGGGTCCAAATATTCTGATGAAGCTGAAGCCTCTAACTGGTGGAAGGCGACCCCTGAAGAAAATGCCAATGCCCTGACAAAATGCCTCACTGAAGCTTTCATTCGTCAAGCTGCGCACACCAAGCACTTCTTCCAGCTTGATAAGAAGAATAAGGTGCTTGAGTTCCAGAAAGTTGAGGACAAGCGATCCTTGGAGGAGACCTATAAGAAGAAACTCTCTCATGATACTACTCAAATTCGAACAGATCTGAAGACTACTCGTAGAGAGATGAACGAATTTGAAAAATCTCTTAAGGAACTGCAGAAGTCCAGCGAGGAGGCTGTGAAAAAGAAAGATGAGGAGATCACGAAGCTGATGAGCAATCTGGCTGCTACACAGGATTCGCTAGTGACTGCTGAGGAGAAATTTCTGGCTAAAGGCAAGTCACCTTTATGAAGGGATTCATCCGTACGATCCCTGACTTTGACTGGGACCAGCTTGGACCAGGTAATGCCGACTATGCAGAGCTCCTTAAGCAAGAGATTGCGGAGGAGGATGCCGAAGAGGCGAAGCTAGCAGAGGTGGCCAGGTTAGCAGAGGAAGCTAGACTAGCTGAGGAGGGTGCCAAAGCTAACCAAGACAAAACCACTCCTTGAATCTTCTGTGACTCTATTTAAATCATTTTAAGTTCTTGAACTAGGGATGCGGGTACCCTTTGAATACCTCACAAGATGTAACTATATTTTTTGGTAACCTTTATTATAACTGCAAGAATTCTGGGATTGCATGGCGACCCGTGTCGACTTTGATTTGATTTATCCATGCTTTTAACTTTCCGTCCGGTGTGTTGCTAATAGTGTTATTTGACTTCACTGTTATGTATACTTCGTAGAAATAACCACTTTCACTTTATTTATTTTGAAGTTGTCTTCATGTAGATTGTCTTCATTAGCTTGATATCTTCTTAAGTATGGAGTGCCTTTTACTTGCTCATAACATACTGCATCAATAACTTGGCTCACAGATTGTTAAGATGTAGATTATACTCACAGATGCGAAGTGCCTTGAGTAATTTAAACATGCGTTCTTTTGCTTAGATTCCTTTGATTGTTGTAAATAGTTTAAGATGCGAACTGATATTGTGAGAGTGCTACTTGCACCACTGTTGTTGCGTAGACACAAGTGCGGCCTCGCATCGTTGTGCTGGCGTAGCCCCTAAAATGAAAATGCTAACAGACAAACAAGTGAAGTTTGAATGCAAAAAAGTAATTTATAAAGCGAACGAATTCATATATTGATAAATGGGAGCGAGGCCCAAAAGTTGACAGGTAGGGATGAGGCCCTAAAGTTGATAAATAGGGACGAGGCCCAAAAATCATTACATCATAAAGGGGAGGTGTCTATATGATCACTACCCCCAGTATTTTGTATGAATTTATTCATGCTAAATAGTTGTAGATAAAGGCTACCAGAGGCGAGGCCTTTACTGATAGTATTTCCTCAGGTGTTCTGCATTCCAAGCTCGAGGTATAACCTTATCATCCATGTCTGTGAGGTAATAGGTCCTTTCATTAATAACAACATAAATTTTGTAGGGCCTTTCCCAATTAGCCCAAAAGACTCCGTGAGCAACGACCTTGGTGTTAGGCATCACCCTCCCCAATACCAAATTTCCTACGTAAAGACATGGCACGCGAACTTTTCCGTTGTAATACCTTGCTGCCCTTCTTTGATATGCCGCGAGCCTGGTCGTGTTGTAGGACCACAAGACGTTTGGCAATTCTTCGGGCCAGTTGCCCTTACTTTCCTCTAGTTTAGCCTTCAATGTATGCTTAATTATTTTATTGATGGCCTCAGTTTGGCCATTGGTCTGAGGGTGACTCACAGCTGAAAAGCTCTTCTTGATTCCTAGATTTTCACAGAATTCCTTCATCTCTTTGCTATCGAATTTCCTCCCATTATCTGATATCAGCTGATATGGGATCCCATAGTGACAAACAATTGCCCTATACACAAAGTCCCTTAACTTCTTGGCAGTGATAGTTGCGAGTGGTTCGGCCTCTGCCCAATTAGTGAAGTAGTCTACAGCCACGACTGCATATTTAACTCCTCCCTTGGCCTTGGGGAGCTCCCCAATCAGATCAATACCCCACATAGCGAACGACCATAGGCTCGTGAGCGAATTGAGGTGGGCGACTGAAGCATTACTGAAATTCGCGATCCTTTGGCACCTGTCACACTTCCTTGCAAATTCAAATGCATATTTCTTTAGGGTAGGCCAATAGTAGCCTTGACGAAGAACTTTTTGTACCAGCGAACTACCCCCCGAGTGATTTCCTGCTCGTGGACCTCCCTTAGAATGTAGTTACATTCTTCGCCATCTACGCATCGCAAAAGCGGGGTGTTGAACCCTCTTCGATACAAGACTTCATCATAGATGACATAACGAGCAGCCTGATATTTGATCTTTCTCGCTTCTTTTTTATCCTATGGCAGAGCTCCATTTTTCACATATTCCCAAATCAGGGTCATCCAAGTCGACCCTGGGGTCGCTATTTCCATAATGAACTCCTCCGGTACACTAGGCTTTGTATGAATTTAAAGTGGGATAATTCCAAGTAAGGTGGCTTCGCGGCGCGACCCCAACTTAGCTAGCGCATCTGCTCCTTGATTCTTTTCTCTTCTGATGTGAACCACCTTGACCTCATTAAAATTTTTAATCAACCTTTGTGCACATCGCAGATACAGCTCAATCTGCTCACCTCTATCTTACCACCCACAATAGAGTTGATATGTTACTAGCATAGAATCGCTGTAGGCTGTGAGGTTTTCCACCTTCATTTCTAATGCGAGTTTGAGAACAATAATGAGGGCTTCATATTCTCCTGCATTATTGGAGGCTTCAAAGGCAAAGTGTACTACACTTTTTATCTTACGACCTTCTGGAGTTACCAGCTCGATGCTAGCCCCGGCTCCTTCCTTGTTAGATGCCCCATCTACGTATAGCTCCCACCACGAGGCAAAATTTTCTTTTTTGGCCTCGCTAGCTGTTATTTCTGGAGTTGTTATGATAACCCAGTCATCTCCCTCAGATTGGGGAGGAAACTCCAAAATAAAATCTGCAAGTGCTTGCCCTTTTATAGGGCCACGAGGCTTGAACTCAATGTCAAATTGACTAAGCTCTACTGCCCACTTTAGCAATCTCCCAGAGGATTCAGGCTTGTGCATTACTTGCCTCAGTGGGTAGGCTGTGTGAACCTCAATCTTATGGGCCTGAAAATATGGCCTTAACTTTCGCGAGGCCAAAATCAAATAATAAGCGAGCTTCTCCATGTTGGTGTAGCGAATTTATGCATCTAACATCCTTTTGCTAATGTAATACACTGGATATTGAATTTTCTCCTCCTCGCGTACCAATACTGCACTGATTGCGTGCTCAGACACAGCGAGGTAGACTATGAGGACCTCGCCATTAAGGGGCTTCGAGAGAAGGGGTGGCGAGCCCAAGTGCTCCTTTATCTTCTGGAAGGCCTCCTCGCACTGAGGGGTCCACTCAAAATTTTTACCAACGTTTTTAATTGCCTTGAAGAACTCATGCATTTGTCTGACGACTTTGAAACAAACCGACTAAGAGTCGCGATCCTTCCTGTTAAACTCTGAACTTCTTTCATACTTCTTGGGGATCGCATGTCCATCAAAGCCTTTATTTTTGCAGGGTTCGCCTCGATTCCTCTGTGGTTGACAATGAACCCTAAGAACTTTCCAGATTCGACCCCAAACACACACTTTTAGGGGTTGAGCTTCATCTTATACTTTATTATGATATTGAACATTTCAGCTAGGTAAGCGATGTGGTCCCCAGCTTCCTTGGATTTTACCAGCATGTCATCCACATAAACTTCCATTGTCTTCCCAATCTGCTTTTCAAACATCATATTGACCAGCCTTTGATAGGTCGCCCCAGCATTGAGGAGGCCGAAGGGCATCCATATGTAACAGTAAAGCCCCCTATCTGTGATGAACGAGGTATGTTCCTGATCAGGGCCATACATGGGTATTTGGTTGTACCCAGAATAAGCATCCATGAAAGAAAGAAGTGCATGCCCCGCTGTTGCATCCACTAACTGATCGATCCTTGGTAGAGGAAAACTATCCTTAGGACAATGTTTGTTAAAATCAGTGAAATCTACACACGTTCTCCATTTTCCATTTTGCTTTTTAACAAGGACAGGATTCGCGAGCGAGTCAGGGTAGAATGATTCCCTAACGAGCCCGACCTTGAGGAGTCTATCCACTTCTTCTTTGAGAGCCTCAGCTTGTTCTCCACTTATAGGTCGCCTTTTCTGCCTGATTCTTTTATTGTTTGGATCCAAGTTCAACCTATGACTTATCACACTAGGATCGATCCCAACCATATCTTCATGAGACCACACGAACAAATTAAGGTTGGCCTTCAGAAAAGTGACAAGCCTTTCCCTTAAACCAGGATTGAGTTGCGACCCTATCTTTAACACCTTAGAAGGATCCTGCACATCAACAAGGATAGGGATAGTATCTTCCGCTGCTCCAGCTCGCTCCACATGTTCTGGGATGCGAGGATCAAGGTCTAGATCGTACTCGCGAGCCCGGCTTGACTCCGCCTCGCAGGTATTGGTTTTTTCATTTTGAGGTGGAGCGATCCCATCCTCAGGCATTCGGGCTGCACCCACATGTCCATACTCCTTAACAATAGTTGTTTCTTGTGTGATTCCATTTGGTAGCTCTGTTAATGTGGAAGTTTCCTTGCGAACCCACTTCCCCTTTCGGGCTCGCACTGCAGCTTGTTCAGGGCTCTCCTCGTCATCACTAGCCTCTTCAACTACTCTTTCTTGAAGGACAAACAGTGGCTGTGAGGCCTCCATCATAATGGCCCCTGGCACTGGCTCTACTTGGATGCCCAGGTTGTCGAGGCATTCGGGCTGCACCCACATGTCCATACTCCTTAACAATAGTTGTTTCTTGTGTGATTCCATTTGGTAGCTCTGTTAATGTGGAAGTTTCCTTGCGAACCCACTTCCCCTTTCGGGCTCGCACTGCAGCTTGTTCAGGGCTCTCCTCGTCATCACTAGCCTCTTCAACTACTCTTTCTTGAAGGACAAACAGTGGCTGTGAGGCCTCTATCATAATGGCCCCTGGCACTGGCTCTACTTGGATGCCCAGGTTGTCGAAGTAATCATCTGGCAGTTCCTCAATAGATATTATATTGCACTCGGTTGTGGGCTGCGAGGCCGACTTACGGACCCTGTTATCCTCCTCGCATTCCATCGTGTCTACTACAGATTTACTCCCTCTTTCAGCTGTCTTGAGAGCCTTGTTGTAACATTCACGAGACTCATATTGAATTCCCCTAACACACCCAACTCCTTGCGGGGTGGGAAATTTCATAGAGAGGTGATAGATGGAGGTGACCACCTGCATTTCTTTAAGAATAGGCCTTCCTACAATAGCATTATAGGCTGATGGCTGGTCCACCATCATAAAATCCGCGACCTACGTGGTGATGCAGGGCTCGTCCCCTAAAGTGATTGGGAGCCTGATGAGGCCTTTTACACCAACTGAAGCTCCAATGAACCCATAAAGATGTCCTACCGTGGGGATGAGGTCCTTGTCAACATATCCCATCTTCTTGTAGACCTCGTACGTTAGGACATTCACAGCACTTCCATTATCCACCAGAACTTTGTAGATGTTCTGAGATCCAATGCGAACTCGAACTACCAATGCATCAGAGTGGGGGTGGTGAACCCACTTCGCATCTTCCTCAATGAACATGATGTTAGTATCTTCCCCCTTGAAGAGCTTCGGGGGTCGCTTCTGCAGGTGATGAATATTAGCGAGGGGTCGCTCCTTAGCTTCGCGAGCATACCTCTCTCTGCACTTATTGCTGTCTCCCTCGATGTGGGGTCCTCCAATTATCACATGAATACTTCCACCTCGCGTTTCCCTTTCCTTGTGTGGCTCTTCATTTTGTCTAGGTGGTGGAACATCATTGTAACCGAGACCTGACTGATGTGTAAAATAACTGCAAGCGCACATTGTTTAGTTGTAGCAAATACAGATCGATCCTCAGAGACTATGTATTTTCAAAACCCTATTAATTAACTCAGGCGAACTAGACAATAAGATTTGAGATGAGATTTAATTAACCTAATTAGCAAAGATTATCAAATAATATGAAAAACCTAGGAATCCGAATCCGTTAATCAATCACAATTAATATCAACTCGCCCTAAAATCAATTCTCTTTCCTTCACAAATAAGATATATCAATTAACGAGACAAGCATATACTATGAAACTTGTTATCTAACAATAACCTATCAAAACTTCAACGAGCAAGCATAGGCTATGAAAAATAAATCCGATAACAATAATATATCAAAATCACTTTGTCAATTGAACAATTAAGCACCAAGAAAAATTAGGAGAATCAATTAATAGGAACGAGAATAAATCAAAAGCAATTAAATTAACTTCATCTTCATCCTAGGGCAAGAAATTTAGCTACTCATAATTAGATAATAAACGAAACAATTATATGTAGAAGGCATGATTAAACAAAGTTATTAATATAATAATAATAATAATAATAATAATACTATGATAACTTAGATCACGTGGACAGGCAGGAAACAAAGTTAATCAACTTAAACTTAAAACTAATACTAGATGGCAGTTAACTAATCGGCAAACAAGAGAAAGATAATGAGTAAACAACGAAACATGAACGAAACAAAAGTAAAAGAATTGAATATGAAATTAATATATTAATTAACCGAAAGAAACAGAGTAGTGCAGGAAATAAACTAACTAGGTGTCTAAATTGGTGTCTCAAATACAAGAGAGAAGGCCATATATATAGGGGAAAATATTGGATTTGGCCCCTTTGATTACAATCCAATCTTGTATATAATTTCTTCGATTTCCTTTTCTTCTCCGATAAGTATTCGATTTTTCCTCCAATTTCCTTGACTTCAAGTATTTTCCACCTCCTTTCCTTTTTTGCACCTTTTCCTGCTAGAAATCTGTTTTTATTTATTTTCCTACAAAACAAAACAAAATAATTTATTAATTAATAAAATTACGAAAATTAACATAAAATAGGTATTAAAAATATGATTAATTATGGACCTATCAAATGCCCCCATACCTATCTTTTGCTCGTCCTCGAGAAAAATAAATATAAAATACTATCTAATATATAATACCACTTCCGTAGGTGATCACGGTTGCATTTGGCATATGCAACAAGCCCTTTAAACCCCTAGGCAGCCCTAGTGGACGAGTGAGGTCTCGTGAGGGCCTATAGTGAATGTACCCACAAAATTCATCTAGCTCATGTAAAAGATTGCTCAATGCAACACCACACATACAAGTCATCTCATGCTACATCAACTTAAGAAATCAAAGTGAATTTGCAATGTCTTGGTGTGTAAGGAGCAAGTATTCACATAGTCTACTCAAAGAAATATGCAGCGGTCATTAGAAGTCCACGTCAAGTGTAAAAATAAGTTGGTAACCATGCTAAGCCCACAAGAGTACATCTTAGAGTCAAAACTTGGGATCTCATATGCAAAAATAAGCAACAACTCACCTTTCACTCACAAAAGAATATTCACTCAAGAACAAAGGTAAGTGTATCACTCTATTCCAACAAAATCATAAGCATGCTTGACATTTGGTATCAATCTAAGTTTAACACAACATACATTAATGATGATAATCAAAAGGTCTTTTATTTGGGTTGTAATAGGGCTAGGGACAAGGTATGTCAAGTAAGGCCAAATAAGGTGAAGTGTCAAAAGCTAGCAGGAATCATTATAAATCATACACAACACCATACATCCTCCCCACACATATTTTCTGATTTTTTTCCAACAAAATGCTTGACTAGTCAAATGAAGAAGGATCGCACAAAACACATAAACATAAGTATGCTCTCATATGATTTTTTTTTTTCAATTTTTTTTTTCTTGTTTTTTTTTCTTGTTTTTTTCTTTTTTTTTCTGAAGAGCTAAGATAGATACTATAAATATATACACAACCACAATCCTTCTTCAAAAATTTCTTAAAAAACGACCGACAAGTAAGCAACAAAACCCAATATTTCCAAAAAAGTAATGAACAAAAGTAAACCCCATCTCACACACCTTATTACTCCCTCAACTTCCTACTAGCCTTTGACAATTGGGATCAAATATACGTAAGGCTGCACAACAAAAAGGTCTAGGCAAGTAATGTGGCGTGTCACCAAAAAAATAGGATTAAGCTCAAAGGGGTAACTAATTGATCACATGTAAAGGGTGTGGTAATTTGGATAATAATTGGTTATTCCTAAATGCCTTTATCATCTTACCATCAAATAATGTCATGCATTTCAAGAAAGGTCTCAAACAAGTGCTAGAAATGCAAACAACATGTGGACACTCAAGCAAACGAATATAAAATGCAAAAGATATGCATATAGGCTCAAAATCTCACTTGGTGGTAAAACATAATCAATCCCAAGCAAAAATCTCTTTAATGCACCTACTTGTACTCAAAGAATGGAAACCAAATCTTCTTACACATATTCATGTCCTTTTAACTACTTTCAACATTCTATAAATCTACTAGTTTCAACTCGCTAGTGTATGTGTGTGCACAATAACTTAGCATATCACTTCTCAATCAAAAGCATCAGAATCACAAGAGTACTATAGCATGTATGGGTGCATCAAGCCTAATTATAACAAATAATCATTTCACAAGGCTAGAATTATTTTTTTATTTTTTTCATTTTTCAATTTTTTTTTGGGTTTTTTTCTTTTTTTTAATAAAAATAATACTACTAAATCCCTCCCCCATACCTAAATCATGCATTGTCCTCAATGTATGCAAATGAGAGAAAAAATGACAAAGTAAAAGGACGAGAATACCTGATAAAGGCAAGACGGAGGAACATAACTAACTACTATATACAACAAGGTAACTTACTTGAGTCACGCATCAAGGAGGTGGATCACCTCCTCCTCATAATCAACTGGCAGTTCTAAAAATGGTTTAAGGAGTTGACCATTAACTTTAAATGTTTCACCAGTTTTAGGATTTTCAATTTCAATAACACCATGAGGAAAAACAACTTTAACAACATATGGACCCTCCCATCTAGATCTCAATTTGCCAGGAAATAAATGCAGCCTAGAGTTGTATAAAAGAACTTTTTGACCTGGAGAAAAATATTTTCTCGGAATAGATTTATCATGCAAAATTTTAGATCTTTCCTTATAAATCTTAACATTTTCATAGGCATCATTCCTGATTTCTTCTAACTTAGACAATTGTAACTTCCTATGACTACCAGCAGTGGGTAAATCAAAATTCAACTCTTTAATGGCCCAAAAAGCTCTATGTTCAAGTTCAACGGGAAGATGACATGCTTTACCAAACACAATCCTATAAGGAGACATGCCCAAAATAGCCTTAAAAGCAGTGCGATGAGCCCAAAGTGCATCTATCAACTTAACAGACCAATCTTTCCTATTTGAATTGACAGTTTTCTCTAGAATTTGTTTAATCTGACTATTAGAGACCTCAACTTGACCACCAGTTTGAGGATGGTAAGGTGTGGCTATCTTATGAGTGATGGAATACTTCCTCAAAAGAGACTCAAACTAATGGTTTTTGAAATGCTTACCTTGGTCACTAATTATAGCTCTAGGCGTACCAAATCTAGAAAAGATATTCTCCTTTAAGAACTTAAGAACTACCTTGTTATCATTAGACTTAGTTGGTATGGCTTCGACCCATTTAGAGACATAATCAATCGCTAAGAGAATGTAGAGGTTACCAAAAGAGTTAGGAAAGGGACCCATAAAATCTATTCCCCAAACATCAAAGATCTCAATAACTAAGATTGGATTCACTGGCATCATGTTTCTTCTAGTGATCTTTCCTAAATGTTGACACCTACTACAAGCGGCACAAAATTCAGCAGAATCTTTAAACAGATTAGGCCAGTAGAAACCAGATTGAAGTATTTTAGAAATATTCTTTTTAGCACTAAAGTGACCTTCACAAGCCTGATCATGACAAAAGGAAAGTATACTTCTAAACTCATGGTTTGGAACACACCTCCTAATGATTTGGTCCGAACAATACTTAAAAAGATAGGGATCATCCAAAAAGAAGTATTTGACTTGTGAGAGAAATTTGGATTTATCTTGCTTAGACCAGTGAGAAGGAATATCACCAGTGACAAGGTAGTTAACAATATCAGCAAACCAAGGAATGGTAGATATGGAAAGAAGGTGCTTATCAGGAAAAGACTCATTTAAAGGCATATCAATGGTGGACTCCACTACTAGACGGGAAAGATGATCAGCAACAACATTTTCAGAACCCTTCTTATCCATAATTTCTAGGTCAAACTCTTGGAGCAACAACACCCACCTAATTAATCGAGATTTTGAGTCTTTCTTAGAGAAGAGATATCTAAGAGCAGAGTGGTCTGTGTAAACAATGATTTTGGAACCTATAAGATACGACCTGAACTTCTCAAGAGCAAAAACAACACCTAGAAGTTCTTTTTCAGGGGTGGAGTAGTTGAATTGAGCATCATTTAGAGTCTTACTAGCATAGTATATGACATGAGGTATCTTATTAATTCTTTGTCCCAAAACTGCTCCTACGGCATAATCAGACGCGTCACACATAAGCTCAAAAGGTTGATTCCAATCAGGGGACTGAATGATAGGGGCTGAGGTCAATTCTTTCTTAAGATGATCAAATGATTGAAGATATTCATTAGAGAATTCAAATTTTATGTCCTTGGAAAGAAGATTGGTCAATGGTCTAGCCTTTTTGCTAAAATCTTTAATGAAACGCCTATAAAAACCAGCATGCCCTAAAAAGGAATGAATTTCTTTGATAGGTTTTGGTGGAGGTAGATTAGCAATGAGATCAATTTTAGCTTTATCAACTTCAATTCCCTTTGACAGAATTTTATGACCAAGAACAATTCCTTCTTTAACCATAAAATGACACTTTTCCCAATTAAGAACAAGGTTTGTTTCTTTACATCGTTTTAAAACTAAGTCAAGATGATGAAGACACTGATGAAAAGAAGAACCAAAGATGGAAAAGTCATCTATAAATATTTCTAGGAATTCTCCTACCATGTCAGAGAAAATGCTCATCATACATCTTTGAAAGGTGGGAGGGGCAGTGGTTAGGCCAAAAGCTAAACGACGATAGGCAAAGGTTCCAAAAGGACAAGTGAAGGTGGTCTTTTCTTGATCCTCAGAAGCAATGGGAATTTGAAAATAGCCAGAAAATCCATCTAGAAAGCAATAGTATGAGTGACCTGCTAACCTTTCTAAGATTTTATCAATGAAGGGTAGAGGAAAATGATCTTTCCTAGTGGCAGCATTTAGTTTCCTATAGTCAATACACATTCTCCAACCAGATTGGACACGAGTGGGAACTAGTTCATCATCCTCATTGACAACTATAGTGATCCCTGACTTTTTAGGCACTACTTGAACAGGACTGACCCAAGAACTATCAAATATAGGATAGATGATTCCATTATCTAGACATTTAAGGATTTCCTTCCTAACAACTTCCTTAAGAGTCGGGTTTAACCTCCTTTGTGGCTCCCTAACTGGTTTAGCATCATCAACTAAGTGAATCCTATGTTGGACAATGGCAGGGCTAATTCCCTTGATATCAGATATGCTCCACCCCATGGCTTCCTTATTCTCTCTAAGTACAAGTAAGAGTTCTTCCTCTTGAGAAGGTGTTAGATCAGATGCAACTATGACTGGAAGAGACTTAGAAGGACCTAGAAATATATACTTAAGAGTTTCAGAAAGAGGTTTAAGTTCTAATTCTGGTGGACTTGTCTCAACTGATTCATTAGCTTCATAAAGTGGCAAAGGAGAAGGTTCTAACTCTTGGTTGGAACTAGGAATGGTGGACTGTAACATTTCATTGACCTCATTTTTATGACAAGTATCATCCCATTCTTGACCAAAGTAGTTTTGACAAAAGCTAAGCACATCATCAACATTCATGACTTCATTATCAACTAACTCATCAATCATGTTAATTTCTATGGGTTGGTCAAAATAGTCATTGGGTTGTTTTCCTACATTGAAAATGTTGAGATCAATTGTCATGTTTACAAAAGTTAGCTTCATTAAACCATTCCTACAGTTAATTAAGGCATTAGACGTGGCAAGAAAAGGTCTTCCTAAAATTATGGGAATTTGATTTTTTAGATTTTTGACTGGTTCGGTTTCTAGAACAACAAAATCGACGGGGAAGATAAAATCACCAACCTTAATCAACACATCTTCCACTATACCTGTTGGAGTTTTAACAGAATGATCAGCTAACTGAAGAGTGACACTAGTCTTCTTAAGTTCACCTAAACCCAAGGCTTGATAGACAGATAATGGAAGAAGGTTCACACTAGCTCCTAGATCGAGTAAAGCTTTATCAATGAAAGTATCACCTATGACACAAGAGATGGTAGGACAACCGGGATCCTTATACTTCACAGGGATTTGATTTGACAAAATAGAACTAACATGAGATGTTAGGAAAGCTTTCTTAGGAACATGAGTGGTTCTTTTATGAGTACATAAATCTTTTAGACACTTAGCATAAGAGGGAACTTGTTGAATCGCATCTAAAAGAGGAATGTTAATCTTGATTTGCTTAAAGACTTCCAAAATCTTATCTAACGGGGCAGATTGTTTGTTTGAAGTAAGTCTTTGAGGAAACGGGGCTTTCGGCTTAAAGACTTTTTCATTAGACACATCAGAGTGGGGTTTTGAAGGTGGTTCATCGGATGGTGATGACTCCTCAACTTTATCTACTTCAGAACTCTCGGGATTTGAAGATTGTTTAAGACTAGGATTCAAGAGCAAAGGATTTGGTTCAGATGTTAGCTTATCTTCTTCTTGAGTATTGACACCAGCATGATTATTGAATTGATTACCAGATCTTAGAGAGATGACAGAACTCACATTTTCATGAGACTTTTGATTTGGATGAAATTTAGGATTTGTCTCGGGTTGACTAGGAAAGCGATTTTTCTCTCTCACTGATTGTGTTTGCCAATTTACTGACTTGGACCTCTAGCTTAGATATGGCTTGAGTGTTGGAATTCAGTAACTGCCTATCTTGGGTCATGGTTTGCATAAAAGATTGTTGAGATTGAGTTAGATTAGCTTGAGATTTCAATAACGCCTCCATAATCTTTTCTAAAGAATTGAATCTCTTATCAGATTCAGCAAAACTAGGAGGATTCATGGGGACTGAGTTTGGATAATGACTAAAATTTTGAGGTAGATATGAATTAGGATTTTGAGTTGGGTATGGACCAGGATTGGTCTTTTGAAAAGCAGGTTGAGGGTTTTGATTATACTGATTGTATTGACCTTGGTTCCACGAGAAATTTGGGTGACTCTTCCAACCAGGATTGTATGTGGGTGCATAAGGATCATTCCTAACTCTAGGTTGAAACATGGCATTGACTTGTTCAATTTCAGGGCAATTCTCTACCATATGATTAAGAGAACTACAGTTTGCACAGAGAGACATTTGAGATGACACATTGTTGGTTTCTAAGGCTTCTAGACGTCTAGTGATTGTAGCTAACTTAGCTTCGGTTGCAATAGAATTACCAACTGCGTGTAAGCCCTTAGATGAGTTAGATTTTTCAGTTTCTTGATTAGGTTCCCTAGTTGACTCCCACAACATTGTTCTTTCAGCTAACTCCTCAAAAAATTGCCAAGATTCATCTTCATCTTTGTCCATAAACTTACCATTACACATAGACTCTAACAAAGCAGTGGTTTGGCTATCTAAGGCTTCATAAAGAATTTTGCAAAGTCTCCATTTTTCTATACCATGTTGAGGACCTTTAGACAACAACTTTTAAAATCTATCAAAATATTTCCAAAAAGACTCATTCCGATTTTGTTGAAATTGGTTGATTTCATTCCTAAGCCTGTTTGCCTTATGGTTTGGAAAATATTTTTTAAGAAATATAGCAACAAATCCCTCCCATGTGGAAATAGAATTAACGGGTAGACTATACAACCACTGTTTAGCATCTTCTTTTAAAGCAAAGTTAATAAGTCTGAGCCTCATGGAATCCTCACTGAGTTGTTGAAGTTTTTGTAATGCACACACTTCCTCAAACTCTCGAATGAAAATATATGGTTCCTCTCCCTCTACCCCAGCAAATCTAGGTAACATGCTAATGTTGTGATGTTTGATTTCAAAGTTATTCGCGGTTACTGCGGGTAAGACTATGCATGAGGGTTGAGCGGTACGAGCAGGGTAACAACGGTCTTTGAGTGAAACAGCCATGACTACGGGTTGAACTTCTAATTCTTTTGACTCAATTCTAGTGGGTGAAGAGAACTCGAGTTGCCTTACTACTTTAGGAGATGAAAGATTGGTTTGTCTTACTAATCTAGAGGTAGTGTCTCGAACCCAAGCACTTTGCATACAAGAGAAGTAAACAAATAAGCATGTAGCAGACAAGAGCTATAAGTAAACACCTTAAAAAAGTGGAAAATTAAAAAAGAAAAATCTATATTAACCTAAAAAAATCTAGACCTTGCTCCTAACAACAAGATACTACTAAAAGTCACAACTCAAAAAGCATTCGTCCTGACTGGCCAGGCAGGTGCAAGCATTGCCAAGAGGCTAAACACCTTTCTAGACACCAATCCAAATTAGCCAGGTAAGCGTCATGCTTTCCTAGACACCAAACGAAAGAATACTTAGTGATTTGTTCCTCCTAGATTCTCTTCCTTGTTGAGCGCGAGATCCTAGGGGCCAACATCTACTTAGTTTTATTAAGGAAAGGGGAATGCAAGATGAACGAATTAGTGGTTTATGGGTCAAGGAAAGGGTGATGAAATCCCTCACCTTATCTTGTAATTAGGTGGCACCCTTAAGATTAATTGAATGATGCAACACACAAAGAACAAGAAAGTAAACACTTATGGATGCACTACACTACGTGTTCTATTCTAAATTCTACCTACCTCTTTCCTCCAGCAATCACCACAGTTATATAGGATGGAAAGCAATAAATACAATAAAGAAATCTAGATGATGTGATCCTATGTGAGATGAATGATGCAGCAAACTGGTTTTTAACAAACAATTAACTAACTAATATTTTTGGATTTTTCAAATATTTAATTTTTTTGGGTTTTTTCAATTATGAGAAAGAAAAGAAAAATAGAGAGAGGTGATACGGAATACCGAAAAGCGCTTCCAAATTCAAAAGAGACAGCGAGGCCTTCTAGCGATCTTCTTGTCCAAGCTTTTCTCCGCTTCACAATTCCCTAAAAAACAAACAAAAGAAAACAAGAAACTAATCCGAAGAATTAATATCAAGGAGTGAAAAATACCAATAGTCCCCGGCAGCGGCGCCAAAAACTTGATGTGTAAAATAACTGCAAGCGCACAGTGTTTAGTTGTAGCAAATATAGATCGATCCTCAAAGACTATGTATTTTCAAAACCCTAATAATTAACTCAGGCGAACTAGACAATAAGATTTGAGATGAGATTTAATTAACCTAATTAGCAAAGATTATCAAATAATATGGAAAACCTAGGAATCCGAATCCGTTAATCAATCACAATTAATATCAACTCGCCCTAAAATCAATTCTCTTTCCTTCAAAAATAAAACGAGACAAGCATGTACTATGAAACTTGTTATCTAACAATAACCTATCAAAACTTCAACGAGCAAGCATAGGCTATGAAAAATAAATCCAGTAACAATAATATATCAAAATCACTTTGTCAATTGAACAATTAAGCACCAAGAAAAATTATGAGAATCAATTAATAGGAACGAGAATAAATCAAAAGTAATTAAATTAACTTCATCTTCATCCTAGGGCAAGAAATTTAGCTACTCATAATTAGATAATAAACGAAACAATTATATGTAGAAGGAATGATTAAACAAAGTTATTAATATAATAATAATAATACTATGATAACTTAGATCACGTGGACAGGCAGGAAACAAAGTTAATCAACTTAAACTTAAAACTAATACTAGATGGCAGTTAACTAATCGGCAAACAAGAGAAAGATAATGAGTAAACAACGAAACATGAACGAAACAAAAGTAAAAGAATTGAACAGGAAATTAATATATTAATTAACCGAAAGAAACAGAGTAGAGCAGGAAATAAACTAACTAGGTGTCTAAATTGGTGTCTCAAATACAAGAGAGAAGGCCATATATATAGGGGAAAATATTGGGTTTGGCCCATTTGATTACAATCCAATCTTGTATATAATTTCTTCGATTTCCTTTTCTTCTCCGATAAGTATTCGATTTTTCCTCCAATTTCCTTGACTTCAAGTATTTTCCACCTCCTTTCCTTTTTTGCACCTTTTCCTTCTAGAAATCTATTTTTATTTATTTTCCTACAAAACAAATAAAACAATTTATTAATTAATAAAATTACGAAAATTAACATAAAATAGGTATTAAAAATATGATTAATTATGGACCTATCACTGACTTCACATTATGTTTCTTCACTTAGCGAACTGCCTATTCAGTCAACTTTCCATCTCGAATTAACTGATCAATCTGTTGCTTGAGCTGCCAACAATCCGTAGTATCATGCCCTGTTTTTTCATGAAAGGCACAATATTTACTAGTGTCTGAAGTCCCTTTCGGACCCATTTGCATGGGTTTCCTGAATACTCCTTTGTTCGCATTGACAGCATAGATGTGATCAATTGAGGCAACCAGAGGGAAAAATTTGTCTTCAGTCCTTGTAGGGCGAGCTCGAGGTGGGGATCGCCTTGGTGGATCGAATTCTTTTCTTTTTGGTCTTGGGCTTCGATCCCTTCTTCGCCTCGGGCTTCTGGAATCCTTCCTTTTCACCCCCTGTTTCTACTCCAACTGCTACTCCTTTCATTATTCTTTTTTTAAATCTGCAAGTGACTTCTCAACGCGCTTGAAAGGCTCAGCGACCCTATGCAACTCAGAAAGTGTGCTAAGGGTTTGTTCTTGTAGTTTCTTCTAGAACTCAGTCCCTTCCCTCACTCCAGCAATAAGGAAATTTTTCACAGCGTCATCATTTGAACCTCGTACGCGAGGCACTTCAGCATTGAATCTCTTGAAATAGTCATGAAGAGTTTCTCCTTCCTTCTGTTTTATGTTCGCCAACGTAGACACAGGGGGTGCATAGAGCATTGAATATTGGAACTACTTGATAAAGATATCTACAAATTGTTCCCAGGAATCGATAATAACCAGTGCTCCTAGCTTGGAAAACCGCTACTGAGCACTTCCCCTTAGTGTGGCTACGAACAACCTACACCTCGCTGGCTGTGAGACCTGGTATACATCCATCTCATTATTGAATCGAATTACAAACTCAGCTGGATCGGTATCTCCATTATAGGTCATATCTTAGTGATGCCCTCGAAACACCGCAGGAAGTGGAGCAGTTCGAATTTCGTGGGTAAAGGGTGAAGAAGAGCCCATATTACTAAATATCCCTTTCTCATTATTCATTGCATGCAAGGCCCTTTTCAACTCCTCCAGCTTATAGTCTCCCATTTTGGGCTCCTTATCCCCCTCCTTTTTCTCTCCAGTACTTCCATGGTGTGACTGAGTCTTTTTTGGGACGCTAGACTCCTCCTGGTCATTCCTGCGATCCTTCTTTTTACGATCTTCTTCATGGTGTTGGGATCGTTCTCGATCTTGATGAGATGGGGGTCTGTCATCGTGACGATAGGACCGCTCACGCTCTTTGTGAGAGGGGGGTCTGTCATCACGACGATAGGACCGCTCGCGATCTCGATGAGGAGACAATGGTCGATGAGGGCCCTTGCTTTTATTCTTAAATTCTTCCTTCCGAGATGCATCAATCTTTTCTAATTTGAGACAGAGATCGTGTTCAGTTAGCTTCTTTCCAAGATGGTCAAAAACACTAACCGTTCTCCCCTCAGATGAAGCGACCTTGTCACGTGATCCTCCTTTCTTCATGAGCAAACACTCCTCCTCATTCCAGTCAGGGCTCGTTTGATCTGTTAGAACATCATCAAAATCATCAATAAGTTTCTTGACAGGGCCTTTGCTTCCTTCCCCCTGATAGGTTCGATCACATGTCCTGGCATTCCTCTTCAATCCTCTAGAGCTATAACGCTTTTCCACTTTTGCAATCCTATCCTGTACAGCGGTCACTTGGTGGCCGAGGCCTTTTAAAAAAGAAATAACCTCTCTGGTCAACGCCACCTTCTAGACAGGGGGTGTTTGCTCCTTTTCGTATCCAGTTTTAGAGTTGTCCTTGGACACCTTATCCTCTGGGGGGTCCTTCGTCAGGGGATCATCCCTGTTAACCTTGTGCGACCTAGGAGTCTCTCCATTATTCTTCTTTTTGTGTGATTTAGTCATCGTTTCTCCCAATTCAATGACTAGCCCCTCCTTCTGTTGCCAGATGTTATAGGGAGATTTTGGTATAACAATGTTTTGGAGGTTTTCTGGATTAACGGAACAAAATACGGATATTTTGCTAATAAAAGAAGATCAAGGATTAGGATTTATGTGTGTAGGTGTGGCTGACTTGATAGGTGTTTTCAGGGGTAAACTATTTCTCACCCATATCAAGGTGCCTACGTACCCTATTTATAGGGATCAAGCCATATGTAGTTCTTAGAGAACAAGTTACCTAGACGGGCTAGGGTTTTTAGAAGATAACTTATAGTCCAAGCCCACTCGTTTAGGGCTGACGTGGTAATGAGTCATCAATTCTACCCATGATCCATGGTCTAAAGAAGGAAACCTATGGTCTCGCACGGCTAGAAACGAGGCCTCTCAAGCGAAGCTGGTAAAGAAGTAGCAAGGGCCTAGCATGCGACCTTGAGGGGTCTAGGCACGCAAAGCGGACCCAAGTGCATAGATACTCATGCGACCTCGAGGGGTCTGACCATAAGCCTTCCAAATGAGATATCGATCTCATTTCAATTTGTAGATGAGTGAAGCAATCCCGTGGAAGCGATCCCTTGGTGGGATTATAAGCGAGGTGGCCCTGTAGTAAAGATATTATCGCAAAGGCATGCTGGGTTGATTCTAGTAGTTGGTTTTAATGACCCAATCTTCCTCTTCTAGGCCCATCATAGATTATGGACCATTAATTTAGCCAATCAAATCAATTTAGCTATCATGCCAGATTCGGGCATAACAGTAAGTATTGGTTTTCGTATACTTTAAAAATGATTAGTCGGAATAAATGCTCTTCGGTAATCAGTACTCTTGGCTTCATATTGTAAAGCATATTAGTGATTTAATTACTATGCCTAAATATGTTCAGTTACTGAATAAATTAATATGTACATAGGTTTCCTTTCATTTCTTGTGAAATTTTTACTTGTGAAGTTGATATCATACTCAAAGCACTGGTTGAGAATGGGGGGGGGGGGGGTTAAAAGCAGAATCTTATGTTTCTATATTTATATTTACTTATTTAGAATGTTGTCATAACTTTTTAGTTAAAACAAATCAATCTAATGAGACATGGTTTCATATATCTTTTAAATAGTTGATGGACTTGCTGTTCTCCTTCTTAGAACCAGAACGCTCAGATAGTACTCTTTACTCTGGTGACTATAAATTTGATCATATATATTGCACATCACATATGTATTGGTTGAAAGTAAAAAAAGAGGAGCTTATTTTTGTTTCTCATATTATATAACTACAAGGCAATAGTTATGTGTGCTCTCTTATTTTGAATGGTTGTTTGACTTGCTAGGTTGTTGTATGCCTATTTGCAAATCTTGTATCGGATTTCTTATCTATTGATCCGGTTTCTTACAGAATGGTATTGCTTTTAGGTCCACCAAGCTCCGGAAAAACAACACTTCTCTTTGCTTTGGCTGGAAAACTTGGATCAGATCTGCAAGTAAAATTTCTATTATACCAACTTGAATTGCTTTTGTAAAAAAAAACTCTAATTGCAAGTCAACATGATCTTCACATAGGAGAAATGCCAGTCAGAGAAACACTTGCAATCATCCCCTGTACAATACTTCTGGAAACTCTGTTCTTCCGCAAGCAATTTAGGAGAGTCCTATATTTCAATCTTAAGTCAGTCATACTCTCATAAATACAATGCACTTTGTAAAAAATTAACATCATTTTAATTAGTCACAGGTTTATCAGCACAAACTGTTAAGATTACATAGTAAAGTCTAATGGTTAATATTTGATGTTCTTAGGGTACAGAATGTGGAGGTAGTTTGAATGCATATTTGTGTGTTTTTGATAATGTCTAATAAGACTTTTTCATCTGGGTGACATTCAAGGCATTAGTAGAGTACCAAATTTATTTTGCATGCTGTTGATCCCAATTTACAATCAGCACTTGCATGACAAAGTGCTGTACATGACTTTTATTACATAATTTCTTTAAAAAATTGACCAAAGTTCTGGTAGCAGGAAGTAATCCAAGAGCAGATTACTAGAGTCCTCTTGGAGTGACTTATAGTTAACAGACCTCATCCTTGGGGACTTTTAATCACGTTCATTGAGCTTATAAAGGTATATAAATATTTTCGATAGCACAAACTGCCAGTTGTTTGCATATATTAAGGGTTTGCTGCTCATTTCTATCACTGTTGTATTGCTATGTCAAGACACTTGTATGAGGATAGTGATGACGTTCATTCTTGAAAACTGATAAATTTGGAAGTTTATTATAATAGGTCTAAGTTTATTATAATATGATCAGGTAAACTATCTCTTCTGTCTAAGGTTTGATTCGGAACTATTAGTTTGGTAAAGTTGTTTTCTTGTTTGGGACATTTTTTTGTATGTTTAACTCTGTTATACTTGAAGGTTCTGGTGGTGGGTGTGAGGATTATATACAAAGATGCCGAGGATAAGAATTCATCTTTCAATGCAAGGCCATATTTTCAGGCTGTTCATCAACTGGATGTTTGACCTGACTACCTTGGAATCAATGTCTGATGGTGTAAAGTTATAGATGAGATATATGGCACTTTTTTGCCATCCTTGTCTCTTTAGTTTTGTTGTTCTGGCCACAAATACTGAATAAGTTTGTTGTGTTCAGGTTTTCGTAGCACTAGCAAATGCATTTCATGCACTGCAACCACTTAAAGTACCTGCATTTAGGTTAGTATTGCGAATGACCTGCCTGTTGTCTGTGCGCATGCCTATCTTACAACTGACATATTTACATTCAGTGATTGGTTGTGTAATGCTCCCAGGAAGTGAAATTTCAGATTTCTCTTGCAACCAAAGTGAAGATTGGGTTATAGCTAGTATAGCTGAAGACAACATACTTCAAGTGTGGCAGATGGTAGATCATATATACCTTGGTGAGGAAAGTGCACCCGGAGATGATGCAACTAAAAGATGGAAGCTTAGTTTTATTTTTTTGTGTTTCTTATATCGGTAGAATTGTAAAGTTAGTATAAATTCGTCAGATAAATGTGCTTGTACATTCGTAAGATAAATGTTGTTGGTTAATTAAAGTAGGACGTGAATTGTTGTTGGTTTGTTTGAAATGGGAAATTCATATTCTGGCCTTACATATTTTTTGTTACACTTTTGGTGTTACAATAGGTACAAAGTGTGTTGCAATAGGCTACTATTTTCATCATTGTATTGGCCCAAAAAGTGGGACCCAGATGTGGGCCCTACCCAGATGTGGGTTCCAGAAGTGGGCCCCACTCAGATGTGGGCCCCACATGTGGCCCATGTGCAAATTTGTATCATTATTTGTAACACACAAACTATGTTGCTATAGAGTGTTTAAGATGTTGCTATAGAGGTTTTTTGTAACCACATTTGCTATGTTACCTTAGGCTATTTTTTTATGTTACCTTAGATAGCTATAGTTACTGCTGAGAACCTAACACAGCTGAAGTGTTACCATAGCCCTATTTTGGCTTATGGCAACTTTAAATAGGGGTCTATGCTAACACAGTTTTGGGGTTTCAATAAGCAATCTTTGGCGTAGTGTGTCGAGCCCGATGTGTGAAGGGCGAGATTATTTGGAGTTATCCCACATCGTTTGTGGGTGGGGCAAATTGCTAGTTTATAAGCAGCCAGATAACTCCATTACTATGAGGCCTTTTGGGAGTTGTTCAAAAACAAATCCGTGTGGGCTAGACCCAAAGCAGACAATATCATACTATTGTGGAATTAAGGCCTGCTTAGCAAGCCTAACATAATTCATGTATATAGATTTAAGTACATAAATATTGTTTTTAATCATGTACATATAAATATATATACATTTAAAGTATTTTTTATTTTAATAAATGTAAATAAATAAAGTTATATGTAAATATTATAATAAGTATTAAATTATATTCGAGATTAAATCATGCTTTAATCAAATTTTTATTCGAGCCGGATCAAAATCCGAACTTTTTAAAAGAATGGGCAAAATCCCGGCTATTGTGGAGTTAAGTTGAATCGAATCATACTTTGTATAAATATATAAGATTCGTTGAAGGTCCTAAGTCCGTGTCGGCCGCGAACCGGTCTAGGTTTTTCTGGATCGAACCATAATCAAATTTTGACCGAATTGGATTGGACTAGATTTTGTGGTTCGGGTTTTTTTGTAAATAGCTAGTTTTGGATGTAAGTATTTTCTAAGAGCATCTCCAATGGGGTTATGTATATTGATTATGTAAAATGGTGATTATGTAAAATTTGTTGAACCTATAACCTAACGTACTCCAATAATATTATGTAAAGTGATTGGCTATATGTTGAAAGTATGAATAAATGATGATGTCAGGATGATGTGTTCAACTTTAGAGTTTTTGTAAAAGTTTTAGATATTAGTTATATATGAACAACTTGAAACAAATTATCTAATTTTTAGATAAGGGGAGATAGGGTTGGAGATGAGGAAAATTGAGCCCTTACGTAAAACTAAATGCCATATCATCCTTTTAGTTTAGAGGGGTGTATTCAATTTAGATTTTAATGGAATTATAATAGTACAGGGATTTTAGAAGATTTTTGTTGATTTCAATTCTACGTTGATTTTGGTAGAGTTGATGAAAAATCTTGTAGAGTCTTGCTGATTTAACTAGAGTTCTTGATAAATTCTTCAAAATCTCATGGATTTTGTTGAGATTTCAAATGATATAAATTATACTAGAAAATCCTTCAAAATCCATCATTTTATCAAATACAAAAATATCCATGGAATTTTGAATACCATCAGATTTTAAAGGACTTTTTAAAATCTAAAACGAATACACCCAGATTTTAAAGGACTTTTTAAAATCTTAAACGAATACACCCAGATTTTAATGGATTTTTTGAAATCCGTATTGAATACCACCAGGTTTCAAAGGACTTTTTAAAATCAAAATTGAATACCGCAGGATTTTAGAAATCCAAAATTTTTTTCAAAATCCGGATTGAATACACCCCTATTAGAGGAGGGTAGCATTGAAGATGCTCTAACCCATATACTGTATGTATATTACAACTCTACATTTTTTTATCTTTACTTATATTTTGAAAACTTGGATTTTTATTTTTTTAAAATATCATACACAATCTCAAAATTAATGCTATACACAATCTTACATATTTAGATTCTCGCAAAGATTCACTTTGTAATTGCATTGCATGTCATGTTGGATATAAATATATCCTCAAAACATCTTTTGTTCAATTGTGCTATCAATTAGCTTGCCTCCATCGCTTAACAAATAAAAAATTAACTTGCCTCCATCCACGGCCTTCATATTCAGAAACTCCATGGCCACTTCCAAGCTACAGCTTTTGGCGTTATTTTGCACGGTTCTTCTTTGCCAATTCGTTATAAATCAAGGTAAGTATATTCTTTCAAATAAAAATATACATTAATTAACAGAAAATAACGCCATCCATTTTTTTAAATGGAGTCGTGTACTAAACTATTATCATATTCTTTAGGTACGATGGTGGACTCTACAAGAAAAATTAATAATATTGAACATACAAATGATGGAACTGAAATGATCAGCAAACAAGAAGGGATAAATTCTTATACAGTTTGCCTTCCAGTTTCTTGTTTTCCTGGAGTATGTTGGTGTTGTCTTGCCAATAAAATTTGTAAAAGTACTCGTGAAGATTGTCTCAATATTTGTCCACATTAATAATGATCACACATATATTATTTGGGACTGTGAAGCCAAATATTTTTATTTTAATTATTTACTGTTGTTTGTTGATTGTGGTACACATATCAAATCCTGCAAGGAAAAAAAATTTGGTACCACTTTCATTTATTATTGTATCTAAAATTTTGTAATGCTTAACTAGAGCTCCAAACTAGAAAAAGGAGCGAAGGTAAAAATGAGCCAAGGGAAGAGAAGGAGAGATTTTAATAATTTGTTTCGAAACATATGTGTTCTCAAATATTTTTTGCAAAGAAAAGAAATGATCCGACAAAGAAATTTTCAATTTATTTTTTAAAAATGAATGATTAGGAGGTAAAATCTAAATAATATGTAATATATTATTTCCGATCGCTACTTTCTCTCCTTTTTTACATTAAAGTTAAAAATATGCAAAAGAAATAAATGTTCAGTATAAATCACTAAAATGTTAGATTCGTTAGATCAATATTATGTATTTTTGAGTGGTATAATAGAAATAAAATTGTAATACAACAAATTCAAAAGTTGCAATGAATTTGATTTGCAAAATAAGTTTAATTTCCCATTAAATTTTGCATGTAATGTATAATACATGTAACGTATAAAAAAATATATTTATTTATTACAATACCTAATATATTTAATAAATTTATTATTTAAGAATTTAGAATTTAACTGTTTTGCACTGAATACCAATTTTATTTGATATTTTCTTTTTATCTTCTCTCACATACTCTATTCTTCTTCTCTCACATACTCTATTCTTCTTTACGATGGTTAATAAAAAAGCTCGAGAGTACAATGCAAATTTTGTTTTATTTAATAGGATCTGCACTATTCACAAAATAAAATTTATTGCGAATGATAGAAAAGAATTCATTAATCTTTCACAGATTTTATCTAAAATGCTAAAAAATACTAACATATAATATATGTGTAAGATAAATCACAATCATTTCTTCAAATCGAGATAACTACTTATTAATTAAGGGATCCTTTGTAATCAAGATTTAAATTTGGATTTGATTTTTGTCTTTTTGGATTATAAAACATAAAATATTGACATTAGATTTGAAATATCTATATAAATATAGCTCTATTTGAAGTAGATATCAATATTAATTACTTTTATTATTACAATTTGATATAAAATATCCAGCTAAAGTTATAGGGTCATGAACATTGTTCTAAAAATTGTCGATTTTATCAATTAATCATTTAATCAAATGTTACAATGTTTTTTGTCGATTCGATTTTAACATTCGATTAATCATTATATTCTAGAAAAAAATATCAAACTTAATAAATTAAATATTATAATATCCTTCTAAATACATTTGATTAATAATTCGATTAATCCTCGATTATTCAATTAATCATTAGATGTTCGATTCCCGATTTTAATAACATTATCATGATAGCTTTTTATGTATTTTAGTTTTGTATTTTAGTGATAAAGGTGATATGATATAATCGTGCATATAAGGGTAACTTTAATCGTGATCCAAAAATATGAATTTAGAGCATTTTTGTCCCAAATCATTCTAATCGTAGATTAAAAAATGATCCAAATTTGGATCAATAAACAATACACTGATTCAAATTTGGATCAATACCATTCACTGATCCAAATCTTTTTATTATTATAAGATTGTTAAATTTTCTATTTTATTGATTTTGTTGATTGTATTTGTTAGTCACAGAGACATGCCTGTACTCATATAATATCAAGCCTAGGTATGTGTAATGCTATGCATTACCTACATGACCTCTTAACTGAGGGAACCTCTAGTTGTATAGTTTCTATTTGCTTTGCACTTGTAATAGGCATCAAATTCTAGTTGTGTAACTGTACTTATAAAGTCAAGAATAATGCTTGAAAGAAGTTCCAAGGTTCATGCCTCAAGCAAGGAGATAAAGACTGTCAAATAGTCACAGTTGGGATTTGAAGAAATGAAGAATTTGCCTAAGTACCAATTCGAGAAGTACGTTTGTTATATTCGAGAAGCCTTATTCGAGAAATCAGAGATTCGACATGTCCAAATACTCTATTCGAGAACTCATGGAGTCAACAAGTCAAAGCATCATTCGAGTTCTCTAAGAGTCAATAAGCCAATGCTCTATTCGATATCTCAAGGACTAAAGAAGCTATTCGATATCTCAGGGATTCGATAAGTAAAATGCTCTATTCGATATCTCAAGGATTCCTGAAGAAAAGACTTATTCGAGAAGTCATTCGATATGTCAGCTTAACAGTATTCGAGAACTCAGAGTTATCGATCAAGCCAATTCTAGTTCTCGAATCACCAACAGAGTTACTTCTCGAATACAATCTTGGAGACAAAATACTGAAGAATTGTACAAGTCAGAAACCTGCAACAAACTGAAGCACTTTATGGACCACAATCTGTAATGTACTTTGGAAAAGCCTACAAAGAAGCTTGGAGAGATGTACAAGAGACAAAGAGCTAAAGAATTGGATCTGAACAGAGCCTTGCAAAGTCAAACCTGTAGCTGTTTGGATGCTTACTCAAAAAGGATAGACACACTAGAAAGTAAAATTGTTTAGCTACCTTATTTGTAGTAAGTAGGTTGTATTCATGCTCTATAAGGATACAGCCTCACTTCCTTAGAAGTTAAGTTTTTCATACAAAATAGAAAACATCTCTCTGAGAAAAATGAAGCTGAGAATACTAACATTTGTATTCAAAGATTATAGCAAAATCTTTATCTAATAAAATATTAGATTAAAGTGATATTGTGTCTTGTGTTATTCTTAATCCGCATTTACAAATCTACACACACAAACAAAAAATGTGCTACACTGATTTAAGAACAAAGAAAAGTTCAAGAATCCATTCACCCCCCCTCTGTATTCTTTCTTGTATTCTATACTCAACAAGTGGTATCAGAGCAGGCTGTTTATTCAAAAACAGAAAACAATCATGAATACACCAAAGACTACAGGAACGGTGAAGGTCCCTAAGTTTGACAAAGAGAACTACAACCTCTGGAAGATCAAGATGCAGTGGTTCATCAAAGCTGCTAATCCTCTATATCCTGAGATACTCAATAATGGTCCCTTTATTCCACAACAAGAGATTCCAGAAAAGACTGTTAGAACTATAACCTTTCCAAGATCTTATGTGCCTAAAGAACCATCCAAATGGACAGATACGGAAAAGGAGATGGCTTCCCTTGATAGTCATCTCATGCTGCTAATCATAGATTCAATGGAGATGTCAATGTTTGCCAACATAGCCTCCTGTAAAATAGCAAAAGAGATGTGGGATCATATTGAGGTATTATGTGAAGGAACAGAGGAAGTTAGAGAAAACAAGAAACAGATACTAGTCACACAGTATGAAGCTTTCATGGCTCAGTCCAAAGAAAGTATTACTGATATGTTTGAAAGGTTTCACAAGCTAGTGACTGAGCTATAGATGAATGGAAAGGTATACAGCACCAAGGAGCTGAACATGAAGTTTCTACTGTCTTCTCCAAACCATCTAGAGCAAAGGGTCATTTCTCTAAGAGAAAGAGATTTGAACAAAGTCACATATGATGTGCTCTATGGGGTTTTAAAAACTCATGAGCTTGAGTTGCTTCAGAAGAGGGCTATCCAAACCAACCAAGGCAGAATGATAAACACATCATGTGCCTTGATTGTCAACAAATCTATTCAAGACCTAGAAGCATCTACAAGACAGCTGAGGATAGAAGAGATAGTAGATGATGAGGAAAATGAAGGAGAGGTGACTGAACCTATTGAGGAGAAGGAAGAAGAAGAGTTCTATAATCTTGAAGAGCTAGATGGCATGGAAAACAAGAATAAATTCAAAACCAGCCATGTGGATACTGTAAGATGTTATAGATGCAATGACCTAGGGCATTTTACCAGTGAATGCAAGAAGCCTAAAAGGAAGGATAAGGAGTTTCTAGAGCTTGAAGCTAAGTATGAGGCCCTTCTAAAAAAGCAAACACAAGGTAAGGCCTACATAACTAAAGGGAAGTGTTGGGATGACTCTGATAGTGATGGAGATGAGCAAGAATTCTGCAACTATGCCTTGATGGCTGATTCCAAGGATGAACAATCTCCATCTGACTCTCAGGTACCATCTCTCACTACCATAGATATGTCTATTTCTGAATATAAATGCATGGTTGAACAACTATCTATTGAAATGTTTAATATTCATACTAGTATGACTGCTGCTAATGAAGAGATTGCCAAACTGTCTGCTAAGAATGAATTGTTAAACAAGAAGAATGAGGAACTTGAGCTAAATGCTATGCATGTAGAGAACCTTAAGAAAGAAGTTGAATATTTGCAGAATAAGGTTCTATGTGCTAGTCAGGTTGAGAAGGCTCTTAGGGATGAACTAGCTGAGAATGAATTCAAACTGAAAGCATTTAAGAACTCCTCTAGTCTACTGCAGTCCTACCATGAGAAAAATCAAGCTAAATCCAAGGCTGCCATTGGACTTGACTATGGCACTCTTAAACAGAGGAAAGGCTATGCTGACATTGAAGATGACATAGTTGTTCAGGATGAAGTGCCTCACATTTTGAAAAAGTCTGAGTCTCTAATTTTTAAAGAACCAACATTTGAAATTGATGAGGATGCCTTACTCAATTAGCAAATGTTGAATGATGAGGATGAGGCATAGTCTAGTGAACAACCTGCATCCTCTAAGAGTGAGAGTGTCAAGTCAAAAACCAAGGAGCCAGTAGGTGGTAAGTCTAGACCTGAGAAGTTTGTTAAGTTTGTATCAGCTGGGATGAATGAATCTAAAAAGAAAGTGGGTAATAAGAAGAAACAGAACAGAAATGGCAAACTAGGGATTAACAAAGATAATAATTATGCTTATATGCCTAATGCCCCTAGAAAAACTTGTCAAAATTGTTTCAGTACCAATCATTTAACTCATGCATGCAAGAAACCTGTTGGTAGTGTGCCCAAACCTTTCTATGACTGTTCTGTGCCTTCAAGACATAGAGATGCTCCATTCTGTGATAAATTTGACTGTATGCCATGCAATATGAATGTTATGACTAGTTGTTTCAATCTGAGAAGGCAATTCATTGATGGTTGTATCAGTCACAACTCTCACACACACTACACAAGGTCAAAGTCTTCAAGTCCTCCTAGAGCTAGGAAGGTACCTCTGTCACCTAAGTCTGAAACCTCAGGTTCTAAGACTTCTAACAGTGACAAGAAGACTAACACCAAGAAAGTTGATAAGCATGTTGTTTATGATAAAACTGTTTCTAAGCCAAATGGACCCAAAATTGTTTGGGTACCAAAGAAGAAGTAATACCTTTGTGTTTGCAGGGCAAAGAAAGTGAAAAGAAGGTCATGTGGATTTTGGACAGTGGATGCTCAAATCACATGACTGGTGATATGGCCCTGCTATCACAATATGAGGAGAAGGCTGGCCCAATGGTTGCTTTTGGAGATGACATCATGGGTAACACATTGGGATATGGCAAGTTAAAAGTTGGTAATGTCATCATTGAAGATGTAGCACTAGTCAAGGGTCTCAAGCATAATCTGCTAAGTGTTGGTCAGTTTACTGATAGAGGATTCAAGGTAAATTTTGACAAAGATGAATGTTTGATCACTCACAAGAAGACTGGTGATTTTACTCTATCTGTAGTAAGGAGAGGAAGCCTGTTTGTAGCCAATATGGACTCTGCAAACAAGGACAAAGTTTGTTGCTTCTACTCAAAAGCACCAAAGAAGATTGTTGGTTATGGCACAAGAAGTTATCACACCTGAACTTCAAGGCCATTAATTCTCTGGTCCAAAGAGAGTTAGTGAGAGGCATGCCCATACTTGAATTCTGTCAAGAAGGAGTGTGTGAGGCTTGTCAAAAAGGAAAGATGAAAAGGTCAAGCCACAAGTCAAAGACAGTGACATCAATCACCAAGCCCCTGCAATTAATTCATATGGATTTGTGTGGGCCTGTAAGAACCCTAATTTTTGTAATAGTTTCTTTTATATAATATCATGTGACATTGTCAATTTGGAACCTTTCTAGTCATCCCTGTTGTTTAATGGAATTGATTGTCTGAGAAACTATGTTGTTACATTCACTATGAAAGATAAAGGAAAGATTGTTGAAGGCAAGAATCTTATTGTTAGTAAGATTTATAAAACTTGGGACTTGAGAGTTAATGGAGTATTAAAAGATTTATTAGGAATTATAACGAGGAGTTATGGATATTTGAAGAATTTACCCAATTAAGTACTTAAGGAATTTCAAGGGAAATCTCTACGCGACAAAATATTATTACGAGAAATTAATTAAGATACGATACGAATTAAAGATTAAGTGACAAGCATTGGTGGAAGAATAATGATACAAGGAGTGATATTGCATGCAAGTCCCATGCAACTAAGTAGTTAGGAAAGCAAACTAGTAATACAAAGTGGATAAGAGGAATAGTAACTAGTTGGTACCTTTTTCCAAGGAGACAAGAGGGTATGGTGGCCTATACACTAGACTTGTACCATGTGATACATATACATATACATAATACAAATCAACCACACTTTATACTTTATTCCAACCAACACAAAAATCAAAATAAGAAACTCTCTCTCCCCCCCAAGCTTATTGCTCTCGGCCAAGCACCATTGGAGGAGAAGAAAAATTATTTTCTTCCACTTCTCTTCATTCTTAATTCAAGGCAAAAATCCTAGGCACTCTACATCATATAAGGAAGGTATACTATGAATTCCAACCCTTTTCATCCATTAGTTTTCAAGATATAAATTGTTGAAGTTTTGTTGAATAGTAACAAAGTTGAGTTTTCTTTTAGATCTTGGATTATAAGGATTGTAGGAGCTCATCCAAGGTGTTCTTGAGACTTGTAAGGCATACCCAAGGCTCCTAGATACTCAAGAAGGTAAAAAAACCCTAACCCCTCTTGGCCATGTAGTATTTGTGATGTTTAATGTTAGATCCATGATTATTAGTGTGAATATTGGACATATAAGTGATGGATGATGTAGATCTTGAGTTTAAGTGTTGTGGTTGTGATTTTTAAGCTTGTGGTTAGTGACATAAGCATGCTGAGTTTTTCCCAGGAACTTGTACTATCTTGTAAGAGGGTTTGAACCCATAAATCTTGTCCCCTGAAGTCCTAATATATATTGTTGGAAAGGTAATTGAATGTAGTTTCCAGAAATATAAGGTTCATGACTAGGTGATGTATAGATTTTGAGTTATGGCCTGAGAAGTGAAATGTGTTTCTGGATTCCGGACTGCACTAAATGGTCCCCTTGTGAACCTTGTTTGAACCCCTAAAAATTTATGTAGGATCATGGAAAAATTATAGAAGCTAGTAAATGCAGTGGGGAAGGCTACCCAAAAAGAATTGGATTAAAATATGTATTTTTCAATTTTATAAAAATGTTAGAGTAAAATTCGCGCAAGGGAAAAAGTCGTAAGTAGAGTGTAATTTTAGGGGTAATGAATATGATTCGGGTATGGTAACCAAATTAAGTCGAATAAGTGGCGAGCGTAATCGATTGATGACATGAACCTATAGTGGGGCTAGAGAGTCATTAAGTTAATTTTGTACCCCCTAAAACCCCGCAATTAAAGAGATATTGTTAAGGTACTAACGATCGGCTATTGATTATGTATAGATCGTTCCACTCCGCAAGCTCGACCACCCCAACCTCATCAAGGCAAGTTTACTTTTCATAACTTACATATACAAGGACTTTCACTGTTGTGTTTGTAGTTTTCAATCATATCAAATGTTTATGTTTATCGAAGTATCGATGAAATTGAGATGTATAAGTACATATATGTTTGCACCCCTTGAACTTAGAATGAAATGTTTTCTTCGGACAACGACTCTAGTAATAGAGGTCGTAGCGGTCCGTATATACTATTGACCGGGGAGCGGTATATTATTATATCGAAATTAAATTGCGAAAACCCGAAGGGTCATTCGGGGAGTATCGTATACTCAAGTAATTATTTTTATATCTTCGTAAATACTCAACATACCTATCTTGGATTAAAAGCTTATTGAATTAAGTAATTATTTTATTAATTATTTATATTAAATCTTAAAATATCATTTATTAATTATTGTTCACTATTTTAAAGACAAAGCTAATCCAAGATACCTTTAACACTTTCGAACTCGAACTCTTTCGAACTCAAAACATTTTCGAAAACCCCCGGTCAGGTTTGCTTCTTGTACGATTTCAAGAATCATCGGTCGACTGATGTCGGACCTCAATTACTCAGTTTTCAATCAAAATCAAGTTTTTAAAAGAAAAAAGAAAAAGGGACTCTGGCAGGTGTGGGAACCGTTGACGAACGATTCCCGGGATGTGTAAGCGACCGTGAGCCAGGCGGTCCTTCAATTATTATTCCGGCCCAGGTGTTGCTGAAGGATGATTACGGATGTAGTTTTCATCGAGGGTGATTACGGATGTAGTTCTCACCCGGGGTAGTTACGGATGTTGTTTCTATCCTTCTACCGGAGGAGAAGACCCGCGGATTATTGGACTTGGATGTGGCGATTGATCATCGTCAATCCCTGTCAGGTTTTTATGTTTTCTTCCAGTCCCATCCTCCACTTTGGAAAAATACTCAAACACTGCTTCTTGGGCCTAAGTGCCAAGTTGCCGATAGTGTGGCTTTTGATAAGAAAAATATTGACATCGTGCAGTATCTAGAACTGCAAGATTTTCTATAAAGATTGGCACGTGTTAGTGCACTCTTGCAATTATTTCAAAGAATGAAATGTTTATGAATGAGTAACCTTCTAAGCTAATGGAAGGAAAGAGGTTTTGCAATGATGCATTCCCTGTACAGTATGTTAACAGTAGAGTGTTTTGCCGAAAATGATATACTCATATGTATATATTTTCAAACTTGTGATATATTGAAAGGGGAACCTTATAAAGGGTTCGTATGTTATTCTTAAAGCTCCTTAGTGAGTATAGATGTTTTATTCAAACTCGGACATATACATGGTCCAATTATGTTTTGAAATCTGAGATATATACCCATATAGTTGGGAATGTTTTCGAAATAAACCACATTATTATTTTTCAAAATGGTGAACTTGCTGAGCATTATGTAGCTCATTCTTGCTTTATAAAAACTTTTCAGAAAGAGAAGGATTTGGCCGATTAACTCCGCACCAGCAGAAGAGGAGTAGAAGAATTACCCCGGAGACGATTTAGTTCCTGATAAATACTACAGAGTAAGTCTGATAGGTTTTCAACTGTAATAGTAAGACTTGTCCTCAAGTATAGTTGTATAAGTGGAAGTGCGTAAGACTCTGGATTGTACAGATGAATTGTAATATTTAGTGTTACTTTTGATTATTGTTTCTGAGGCTCTAACTTGTTTGTGCTTAAGATTGAGGTCTGGATGGATGTATTGTTGAGTTGTAAAGTAAATACAGGTATGATATGGTTGGATGGTGATGTGACGACCTGAATCTTTGACCTCAGATTCGGGGGTGTCACAGGGCCTGTCAATATTATGTCACTCTTAAGAAAGTAATATGCCCTAGTGATGGTTGATGACTACACAAGGTATACATGGGTGGAATTTCTAGCATCAAAGGATGAGGCTCCACAAGTAATCATTAAGCACTTAAAGAAAGTTGATAAGGAAGCAAAAGCCAACAATGCAAGTGTGATTGCATTGAGAAGTGATAATGGAACAGAGTTCAGAAATGCCTTACTTGAAGCTTTTTTCAAAGAGAATGGCATCTCTCAACAGTTCTCAGCTCCAAGGACTCCACAACAAAATGGAGTAGTTGAGAGAAAGAACAGAACTCTAATTGAAGTTGGTAGAACAATGTTGCTTGATGCAAAGATGCCTACATGTTTTTGGGCTGAGGCTGTGAGCACTGCATGCTACATCCAGAACATAACCTTCATCAACAAAAACACTGGAAAGACACCTTACAATTTGATGACTGGAAAGAAGCCTACTCTAAAGTATGTTCATACTTTTGGAAGCAAATGCTTTATGTTGAAAGACAATTCAGAATATGTTGGGAAGTTTGATGCAAAGGCATTTGAAGGAATTTTTCTTGGCTATTCTATGGAGGGAATTGCATACAAGGTTTATGTCATCAGTCAAAAAAAAGTTATGGAAAACACAGATGTGACATTTGATGACAACAAACTACCTGGATTAGAAGAATCCAATGATGAAGATAGAGATCCATTAAAGTTTGAAAATCTAGATGATTCTGATGAAGAGATTGAAACTGAAGTTGAAACTCAAGTTCAACAAACTCAAGTGAATGATGATGCAAGAGAAGAATTTGTTCCAATCAACAGTGAAGAGACTAGCATCCAAGACACACCTATGAATAGTAGCAACTTCACAGGGGGAGGAAATGAAGATGATCATGATTTGGATGATGAAGCAACATCAAGGTTAAGAAATCAAACTGAACACTCAAGGAAATGGGATAGATCACACACTACAGATCAAATCATTGGAGATCCAAATGCAGGAGTGAGAACTAGGAGAGCAACTCAAAATGAGTGTCTCTATGGTTGCTTTCTATCTCAGATTGAGCCTAAGAAACTTGATGATGGACTGTTGGATCCAGATTGGATTATTGCTATGCAAGAGGAGCTGAATCAATTTGAAAGAAACAAATTATGGGAACTTGTGCCTGCACCAAAGGACAGAACCATTGTTGGAACAAAATGGGTTCTGAAGAGAAAGATGGATGAAAATGGTGTGGTCATTAGGAACAAAGCAAGGTTGGTTGCAAAAGGATACTCTCAACAGGAAGGGATTGATTATGATGAGACTTTTGCCCCTGTTGCTAGATTGGAAGCCATCAGAATATTCTTGGCATTTGCTGCTCATTCAAATTTTAAAGTCTATCAAATGGATGTCAAGAGTGCATTTCTGAATGGAGAGTTGGAAGAAGAAGTTTATGTGCAACAACCACCTGGCTTTGAGGATCCACATTTGCCAGAGTTTGTCTACAGATTGCTTAAGGCATTATATGGACTTAAGCAGGCTCCAAGGGCATGGTATGATACTTTATCACAATTTCTTCTGGAAAATCAATTCACTAGAGGCACATTGGACAAAAAACTGTTTTACAAGAAGCATGGTGATGATATTATCCTAGTTCAGATCTATGTGGATGATATCATATTTGGCTCTACAAATGAGAAGTTGTGTGAGAAATTCCCTAAGCTCATGTAGAGCAGATATGAGATGAGTATGATGGGAGAGCTGACATTCTTTCTTGGGTTGCAAGATAGTCAGAGGAAGGATGGTATCTTTATCAGTCAAACCAAGTACATCAAGGATTTATTGAAGAAGTTTGACTTAGAAGATTGCTCAATTGCAAAGACACCCATGGCCACTGCCACTAAATTGGATGAAGATGCTAAAGGCAAGAAAGTAGATATCTCAGTCTACAGAGGCATGGTTGGTTCCTTACTCTATCTCACTGTAAGTAGGCCAGTGTTTGCACTAATACACGCAAGCGTACGCGGTCACAAGTAATATAGAATAAATTTGAGTTCGTTCCCACAGAGAGATCTGGTTTAGGTTCAATTCAGTTCATGTACCTATGGAACAATGTATGGTTTTTATTCACTGCTAAGACAATTAACAAATTTAGGTTTAATTAACTAAATTAACTAAGAATTAAATTAACAACTAAGAATTAACTAACTAACGAGAATTGGAATCGAATTACTTCTACAAGAGTAACATGGGATCCTAACTTCATTAAATACTTCACTTAGATCTGACGCCTTTAATCACTATATGCAATCGTTATGATATCTGATCGGATAACACGAAATAAGTACACGCTACCCGTCAGCATACATATACCAAACTACCCATATATCCACAAAAGAGATAGAAGATGAATAGGCACCAATTATGTTTAGACCCTATATGTCTATAGAATTTGAAAACATAACGGTTGAGCAACAAGTTATCCATAATGATCACATAGGGCAGTATAAGTATTTTCATCTTACACTACGAATCACGTTGATAAACAATCATGAACCTATGCTAGCATGACAAGTTCTAAGTCTCAAGATCCACTTTCACTTCATAAGAGATTAACAAATTAGATGTTAGCTATGCATTTAACAATTAAGCACAACCATACGAGGATATCAATTATACATCACACACAGATCTTTAATGCATCAAGATACTAAAGCTCCATAAATAAATCCGTTAGAATCCCATGAAAACGATTAGTTCAAAGTCGAACCGCTCGTCATCATGGGATCTGATGAAACCATGATAATAAACAAAGACTGAATAAAAATAATAATGCTAGAATAATAAGTTAAGAAAACAAATCCCAAAAACATCCAAGAGTTCCGCCTAATTAGAAGAAAACGAAAAGTAGATCTAGATCTCCGTTGCTTGTCACGAGCATAAGAATCATTCTCCAACTCTGATTCTCCATCTCTCGGCTCTCTCTGTGTGTTATGATAAGTGTGAATTGATTTTATGATGATAGGATGTGTTTATATAGGTCACCATGTCTTGTACAGCAAGAAACTACCAAAACAGAATTATAATAGAATTTCTGCAAAATACGTTTCTTAAACTCATTCTATTTTGAAGGAAAATTCGTAGCTGACTTTTCTTCAATATTTCTTGGCCGTTCCATTTGTAATTAGACCTCTGAACCACTTTATAATGAAATAGAATCTCGTTAGCTTCGCGTGGACTGTAAGATCGTCCAAAACAGACTTGTAGAACTCAAGATATGGCCAAAACAGTAAATCAGGATTTTCAGGACAAAATTTCAGATTCTGCAGAATATCTACCACGCTGCAGTGCCCTTCCCAGGCCGCAGCGTGCCTCACTTTCTGTCCAAGATTGTAGAAACTTTTGTTGTCTTCGCGTGAGCTGTAAGATCACTGAATTCGGACTTCTAGAACTCCAGATATGACCAAAATAGTGCAGACTGCGCAACCTACCCGGAAAATCCGAATTTTAATCAATTTAACCTCCAACTCTTAGTTCTGCAAAACTCAACGAAAACACATTAAACACACCACATACTTGAGGTCAAGTAATCAATTTAAGACGATACGAAGCATTCCAAGTAGATATAAAATCCACTTATCACATCCCCAAACTTAAACCTATGCTTGTCCTCAAGCATAAACAAATATAACTATATACAACTAACTAGTACCACTTCCGTAGGTGATCACGGTTGCATTTGGCATATGCAACAAGCCCTTTAAACCCCTAGGCAGCCCCAGTGGACGAGTAAGGTCTCGTGAGGGCCTATAGCGAATGTACCCACAAAATCCATCTAACTAAACAATGCAATGCATGAATGCAACTAATATGAAAATGCAATGATCCCCTCGAACTAACCAAAACCAACTAGCAAGTAAATATCTCAAAGAATGCAACCAAATCCAAATAGAGCTCGACTAAGTCCCCGTATACTAACAATACATGACAGAAACGTGCGTGTGTGCGATGCTCCTCAGATATACTCCTAACACTAGATCAAAATCATACTCATTCTTCGCCAAGACAATCACAGGTTTATAAATAGAATAGACTGTAAACACTTCATAACCTATGAACACCGCCATCCTCATCTGAGTTAGCTAGAAATCCATGCTTTATTACTAAACAACAACTAAGACACATAATATACAAACATACTTATTTAACCGTGCAATGGATGAGACCCCAAAAGGCTTATACAATAATACCCATGTAGCGAGCGTTAGGTTAGTGGATCTCAGACTATAAAAGCCTTAGGTCACTAGGCACAAAGTCCCCTAGAACTTAATTGCTCGAGTATTAAAGAGCTCACCTTGGTTAATTTTGCATATAAACAATCAAAACTTTTGACTCTTTTTTTTCTAATTTTTTTTCTTTTTTTTATACATATATGCAATCTGGAATGAGAATTCTCATTTCCAACCCTAGACTACTCATATAAATATGAGCCGGCTACTAGCCATTTGACACCTAGCCATTATTGACAATTAATAACAATTAGCATGAAATCCCCGGTTTCCCCCAAACTTAGACTTTAGTGCTCCTACGCTATCAAGGGAATAAAGAAAATTCTAAATATAATCAAGTGATTAAATCTCAAACAACCAAACAAGCATAACCTCAACCTAGCCCAAAAGCAAACGATGAGACTGTGAAAAGAATTTGTTTCTGTAACATGCAAGTCAATTTCGTAGAAACTATAAATCAACCCTCTACTCATCATTACCACACTCAATTAGACATCGACCTACCAATCAGAATTAGCTCATCCTAAGGAATCATGAATATGCATGCTATGCAAATGCAACTAAATAAACTCACATGCTATACAACAAAATACAAAATGTCCTATATGAAACAAACATGCAATACATACAAAATAGGAATGAATTACTACTAACATGCAAAATATGATTTCCTACATGAACAAATAACAAAAAACACTACTACATACTACTACATACCTAACACATGGGTTGCCTCCCACGAAGCGCTTGTTTAAAGTCAATTAGCTTGACTACGTCCAAGCCTCTATTAAGGATGATAATAGTTGGCCTGGTCATCTCTTCGTGAGACTTTATCGTCATCACAGCGGCACACTTTCTGCCCCTTCTCCTCGCTTGGCCTATTCGTATAACAACTATGTCCTATTCCAATGCCTTCATCGGTTGACCCAAAATCTCTCAATTTGTAGAACAACACACATTCGCGGGCTTCGCTAGAATATAATAGAGGAGGGTAAATGTACGTTGCCGAAGCCTTTGGTTCCTCAAAGAGAACTTCCTCCATTTGCTCTAATGCGCTACCTTCATCTTTATAATCTGAGACAAGTAGAAGACTTGCATCTTTCCCATGGTCATCAGCCTCTTGGTACGCACATACCAATTCTTGAAATTTGTGTAGCTCACTAGTGTCTGTCCCAAATAGTGCCATTTCCAAATCATCCACCATCCTAGCATGATCAAATTCCTCACATGGCTTGTGATCGCTCACCTCACCTTGGAATTTGTCTTCCTCAATTATGCATACAGTACCTTGCTCCAAGTCACCATTATTTTTTGGAATTGCCTCTAGTATGAATTGCTGTTTCTCTTATTCCAAGGCACTCAAAACTTGAGCAACTAGTGTCTCCAAAGATTTGATAGACTCCTCATTACTCTTTGCAAGCATCCTAATCTCCTCCATAAAATCAACCTCATCTGACTGAAAAGTAGGAGTAGGTTGCTGATGTTGAAACTCTTTACTACCAAAGAAATATGACATATTTGGAACATCTTGCAGGTACTGCTGAGGATGGTATTAAAAATATGGTTGTTCCTCACAAGTGACATATGGATCAACTCCTTCGTAGTAACAATATTGTGAGGTCTCATGAATGCCCAAACATTGCTCACATTGCTGAGGCATGGATGTCCTCGAATATGCCCACCATGGCAACTCCTTGCCTGCCATTTTCAAACACTCAAGTACCTGAAACACACCGAACTAAACAAGATAGGTAAGTAACTAATCCAAGTCAGTGAACTTTAATGACCACTGATGACAAGCACATAAACTAAAATAAAACACCGATGGTCCCCGGCAGCGGTGCCAAAAACTTGTTTGCACTAATACATGCAAGCGTACGCGCTCACAAGTAATATAGAATAAAGTTGAGTTCGTTCCCATAGAGATCTGGTTTAGGTTCAATTCAGTTCATGTACCTATGCAACAATGTATGGTTTTTATTCACTGCTAAGACAATTAACAAATTTGGGTTTAATTAACTAAATTAACTAAGAAGTAAATTAACAACTAAGAATTAACTAACTAACGAGAAATGGAATCGAATTACTTCTACAAGAGTAACATGGGATCCTAACTTCATTAAATACTTCGCTTAGATCTGACGCCTTTAATCACTATATGCAATCGTTATGATATCTGATCGGATAACACGAAATAAGTACACGCTACCTGTCAGCATACGTATACCAAACTACCCATACATCCATAAAAGAGATAGAAGATGAATAGACACCAATTATGTTTAGACCCTATATGTCTATAGAATTTGAAAACATAACGGTTGAGGAACAAGTTATCCATATTGATCACATAGGGTAGTATAAGTATTTTCATCTTACACTACGAATCACGTTGATAAACAATCATGAACCTATGCTAGCATGACAAGTTCTAAATCTCAAGATCCACTTTCACTTCATAAGAGATTAATAAATTAGATGTTAGCTATGCATCTAACCATTAAGCACAACCATACGAGGATATCAATTATACATCACACACAGATCTTTAATGCATCAAGATACTAAAGCTCCATAAATAAATCCGTTAGAATCCCATGAAAATGATTAGTTCATAGTCGAACCGCTCGTCATCATGGGATCTGATGAAACCATGATAATAAACAAAGACTGAATAAAAATAATAATGCTAGAATAATAAGTTAAGAAAACAAATCCCAAAAACATGCAAGAGTTCCGCCTAATTAGAAGAAAACGAAAAGTAGATCTAGATCTCCGTTGCTTGTCACGAGCATAGGAATCCTTCTCCAACTCTGAATCTCCGTCTCTCAGCTTTCTCTCTGTGTTATGATAAGTGTGAATTGATTTTATGATGATAGGATGTGTTTATATAGGTCATCATGTCTTGTCCAGCAAGAAACTACCAAAACAGAATTATAATAGAATTTCTGCAAAATACATTTCTTAAACTCATTCTATTTTGAAGGAAAATTCGTAGCTGAATTTTCTTCAATAGAATCTCGTTAGCTTCGCGTTGACTGTAAGATCGTCCAAAACGGACTTGTAGAACTCAAGATATGGCCCAAACAGTAAATCATGAATTTCAGGACAAAATTTCAGATTCTGCAGAATATCTACCATGCCGCAGCGCCCTTCCCAGGCTGCAGCGTGCCTCACTTTCTGTCCAAGATTGTAGAAACTTTCGTTGTCTTCGCGTGAGCTGTAAGATCACTGAATTCGGACTTCAAGAACTCCAGATATTGCCAAAACAGTGCAGACTGCGCAACCTACCCGAAAAATCTGAATTTTAATCAATTTAACCTCCAACTCTTAGTTCTGCAAAACTCAACGAAAACACATTAAACACACCACATACTTGAGGTCAAGTAATCAATTTAAGCCAATACGATGCATTCCAAGTGGATATAAAATCCACTTATCAGCCAGACATCATGTTTGCTACATGTTTGTGTGCAAGGTTTCAATCAAATCCAAAGGAGTCACATTTGATTGCTATAAAAAGGATATTTAGGTATCTGAAGGGCACTCCAAACTAGGGTTTATGGTATCCTAAGGACACAGGGTTCAATCTGGTTGGTTATTCTGATGCTGATTATGCTGGATGCAGGGTGGATAGGAAAAGCACCTCAGGTAGCTGCCAGTTTCTTGGACAAAGGTTAGTCTCTTTGTACAACAAGAAAAAACAATCTATGTCAACTTCCACAGCCGAGGCTGAATACATAGCTGCTGGAAGTTGCTGTGCTCAAGTGCTTTGGATTAGAAATCAGCTTAGAGATTATGGACTTGTGTTGGAAAGAATTCCAATCATGTGTGACAACACAAGTGCAATCTCTATAGTTGCCAATCCTGTAAATCATTCTAGAACAAAGCACATTGACATCAGATATCATTTCATTAGGGAGCATGCAAGTAATGGAACCATTGAGTTGCATTATGTTCCTACAGATAAACAATTAGCTGATATATTCACTAAGCCATTGGATGAAGCCACCTTCACAAGGTTGGTTAGTGAGATCGGAATGCTGAATTCTTCAGAATCTGGCTAAGTGAAAATATCAACTAGATTGTTGCAGCAGTAAACACTTACTTTATCAAAATTATCAATATTTTTGAAGTAAGTGTTGGCTGGAATATGATTTATAAATATTTCATATCTGTTGCATATGTTGAAAATCATATTCGAATTAACTTGAAATTTCTATGAAATTTTAAGACTATCACTATTTAATTTGTTAGAATATTCTTCATTTGAATAATTCTGGTGAATTTTGAAAAGATAGTGAAAATTAATTTTTATGAGTGGAAAGTGTAAATCGATAAGTCAGACTTCTCGAATGACTGTCATGTCTATGGTCGACTTCTCTAACAAGTCTATTTGGAATACTCTTGAGTTCTTGAATAGTGCATTTTGGAGAAATCGAATAGAGACTTGCTTGACTTCTCGAATAGGACATTTGAGTTCTCTAATGACCGAGTTCTCGAATAGAATATTTGAGTTGTCGAATCATTTGAAAAGGCTGAATTTCCGCTGAATCTTAATCGTTTTTGGATTTTTATTCAGAATTTTATATCACTCATAAAAACATATTTTATTTAATTTAGAATTATGTTCTAAGTTAGATAACTGCCAGCTGTGAGTTACAAACTGCTTGAGATATATATCGAATAAGCCTTTCTTGACTTATCGAATAGTTGTTTTATACTTCTCGAATGACTGACTTGTCGATACAGAACATATATCTAATCAACAACTCAAGTCACTCACATATATAAAATTCCATAACTGTTCAAATCATTCCATTCAATTTCTCAGGCAGCTAAAAAGTTCAAAAACCTCTGAAAACCCTAACATCAAAAGTTAAATTTCTTCTTCAACCTTCATTCTCTTCTCATCTCTCTGTGTAACAATGGCAAATACCCAACTCACAATTCCTACCCACACCAATTTCATAGCAATAACCAGCGATGTTGAAGCACCAAATGCAAACTTTAAGTGCTTCATTCGATGGATGTCTGAATCATACATCAAGGATGCACTCTCAGCCAACCCAACTCTGTATCTAGACCTACTAGAACAGTTTTGGAGAAATGCTACTGTGGAGGTTGTGGCCCTAGAGAATGCAATAACTTCATACGTAATCTACTGCAAGATTCAGGATAAGGACATCACTTTCACCACTGAAGACATGAATCAAGCACTGGGGCTACGACAAGGAGTGTATGACCCACTAGCCACGAATGTTGAATTGGAGGACTTCTTTGATTTTATCAACTACTCAAATAGAATCAAGCTTGGAAATTTGAATAGGAAATACTTGAGAAAAGAATGGAGCTATGTCTTTGCCACTCTTCTTCAAGTCTTCACAGCAAGGAAGTCTAGCTATGATCAAGTCAGCACACCTGCTCAACAAATAGGCTATGCTCTAGCATATGGGAGAAAGATTGATGTTGGACTGATCATAATGCAAGAATTGTATGGGAGACTTGGTAAGAACTCAGCCAAGAGAGGTAAAGAAATTTTCTTCCCTCGCTTTATTCAATCTGTACTTAATTTCATAGATGATAAATTGATTGAATTGCCTGGGTTAGACAAAAATAGAATAGGCTATCCAAAATCCATGACCAAACTCATTTTTGGTAGCTTGGAGACTAGGAATGATGTGGATGTAAGACTTAAAATAACTCCCAATATGGAGAGCTTATTTAGGACTTACCCCCACAACATGCCAACATTTACCTCAAAATCTAAGTTAGCTAGGCCCAAGCAAGTAGAGCAAAATGCTAACCCAGGGCCTGCTAACCAACCCTCTCAGCCAAACACCTTACCAAACACACAGCCACCTGCATCATCCTCTCAACAGGGTGGTGATAGTAAAAAGGAGAAGAAGACAAAACAGGTTGCTTCTTAACCCCTAAAAATCTTAACTGAAGCAGCCTTGGCTGTAGAATTAGGTTTAGGAAGTGAGGAACCTGAGTCACCCTTACTAAGGCCAAAGAAGAAGAAGAAGAAATCTAAAACCACCTCTTCAGTCACACAAATGGCTGAAGTTGTAAAATCAGGGGCACACAGTTCACTAGATGTATCCTCTCAACAGGGTGCATCTATAGAATTAAGCATCCACCCCAATGCACAATCCTGTAAAGAGTTAGCACATGGGAGTGATAAGGCTGGCACAACACTGAGTGGAGAGCACATCAGTATTGAAACTCCCTCTATTTCTCAGGGGGAGTTGCCAAATCCATTCTAAAAGACACTTCTCTTCCAGAATCTCACACTAAAATTTCTTTGGAGCCTGCAACTCAAGCAATTAAGGAGCAAGTCATTGATCACCAAGAATTTTCTTCTCTTGGTGAGCCAATGGACTCAAGTGACTTATTGCATGACACTTTGCTCACCACCCAGGAACTACATTTAGATGGTGAGGGAATGCGAGCTGGGGCTTATCCTAATGACACCATCAAAAACACAGAGGATTCACTAGTTTTCACTAGAGACTCTGTGCCTGTGTCAACTATTGGTGTAACTCATCCCACTCATGTGGAGACACAAGTAGTAGAGTCATTCCATCCGGTTACAGAAGTTGCATCTGTAACTGAGGAGTCTAGCTTGCCTAGCTCTAGCTCTGACTTTATGTCACAATGGCTGAAGCCTGTGTAACATGGCAGTGCTTCAGGATCAGAATCTATTCCACCACAATTGACGGTTGAAGCACTTCAAAGCTTAGCTGTGGATCAGATTCCTGAGTTCACAAAGATTGCTCAACACCTCCTTACTTCAAATCTGCCAAACCCAGACTATGAGGCTATTCTCCTATGCCACAGAGATGATGTGGAGATACAAAAGGCAAAGATAATAGATGATGCTGAGAGAGATGGCAATATAGATGCCTGGATGCAAAGAAAATTTGATCTCACTCTCAATGAAGCTCTTCAGTATTTAAGAGAGGAATACATCACTTCAGTGGGTTCAAATGCTAAATCCCTAACTCCTGGTGAAGTGTATGAAGCCATCAATAACTCCTACAAAGGATTCCTCAAGGCTGCACACTACCTTGGCAAAGGTGTCAAATCAGAACTCAACAAGGTAAGTGATGCAACAGAAAAGTCTGTGGGAGAGATAAAGAGGGCTTTTGATGCAAGGTTCCCTCAGTTGGACAGTATTCTCAAAGACATCAAAGTCTGCAACTCCACCTGCACCAAGATGGATAATGGTCTAGCTATACTGAAAGATGCTGTCACAGGTCTGGGGCATATATTCCAAATCTTATCTCATCAGACAATTGATACAAATGCCATGCTGAGGACTCTGTTTAAAAATCAATATGGAGATAGGCTGGTGACTGAGGTCCCAATGCATGAGATGACCAAGTTTGAAGTACAGAGACTCAAAGAACAGTCACTCTCTGGTTTCAAATCTAATGAGTTATTCAAAACGGTGGCTGCCCTGGAAACAGAAGTGACATCTCTCAAACAGTCTAATGCTCATCTGAAAAACCAAGTTGCAACTCTCACTGAGCAGTGGAACACTCAAGCCTCCACCAAAACTGATGTTCTTCTCCATCAACAATCTATGTTGTCTGCAATGATGAAGCATATGGGTCTCCCTCTTCCGGATGAATCTGCCAATCTCATCTCTTCCAACCCAAGGGCCCCTACTAAAGCCTCAGTGCCTGACTCCAAGCCTAAGGGGGAGAAGAGACACCTAAGGGACTCAAAGCCTAAGGGGGAGTCAAAAGAGGAGAAGTCTAGGAAGGAGAAACCCAAGGAGAAAGGTATTATAATAAATGAGGGTGGTCATCAAAGAAGTTCAAAATCTATAACCCATGTTCCAGGAAAAGGGAAAGCCAAAGTTGATGAACCTCTAACTACTCTGCCAGTTGCTACTCTACCAACTGTGCACATCACTACTCCCAATGGCCAGAAGCAATCCATCACCACCACAGTGGTTGCAGGGAGTATGCCATCTGATAAACCTCCATCTTCCAAACCTGAAATTGCCAAGCCTGTAGAAGTAAAGGTGGTTACTGAGGCCAAGCTACAAGAAATTGTAAACTCTAATGATTATCATGATGATACATTCTTGGAGTTTCTGAAAGTCTCAAGAGAATAGGCTGGGGACACTCAATTGTATCTAAGGAGCTTGAATGATCAGATCGATTACTTCACTGTGATACCTAGAAAAGTTGATAACTCATGGCTCAAGGAAGTAATGATGGTAGCAAAATCAAGAATCTGGCATCTAACCTACAAAACTCTACAAGCCTTAAAACACTCAGAGATAGATACGCTGATTGAGCTCATAGAGAAGAGGAATGTAGATGAAAATAATAAGAGTCTGTATGATGACTTGAGGAATGACCAACCTTCAAGGCTGCCAGAAGTAATTAAGAAACCAAGGACAATCATCTATCAGTCTGGCACTAGAGTTGAAGAGATTAAATAATTGGTCATTCCCAATGATCTCACTTTTCGAAATCACAGACTCATTATTGCCATCATTGATCTACTGCAAAAGAAGAAGGGGACAAGTACTGCTGAAGAAAAAGAGGCACTGCTTATTCTCAGATCTTTCATTGCAACTGGCATTGTTCCAGAGATGGCCAAAATCAGGAGGAATAAGGATGATGAAGATGAAGACAAGAGTGATGGGAGGAAAAGTCATCACAGGAGTGATAAGGGTGATGAGGATAAGAAGAAGAAGAAAGATAGCGAGGACAAGAAGGATGATGACCAAGGTAAAGTCTATGAGAGGAAGAATGGAAAACAGCAAGCCTTAGGCATTGCTAGCAGTAATCTCACCACAACACAAGACTCTAAGTCTAGGGTGAAGGCTGTTAGTAATGACCTACCAAAATCTAATCCCATGGCTTCTGCAACTATTTCACCACCTCAAGAAGAGAAGAAGATTCAAGTCAAGAAACCATATGTATGTTTCAAAAAGCAAACTGCTAATGGAATACTACAATGGTCTACCAGCAAAGGTCACATACTACTGCCAGGTAACCACACAAAAAGGATCAAATATTCAAACAAGCAGCAAGAAAACCAAAGCTTTCCAAATCAAGAACCCTAACAATCTATCCAGGCCTAAAACTCCTACCACTAGATGAAGACTACAATGAAGACCAACTGGAATACCTTAGAGCTCAAAGAATCTATCATGTTTCAATCATTTATGACTCCCTTGAGATCAAGTATACTGATGGAAGATAGAAGAAGTTTAAACAAGGGCAGTGTCAAAATTGGGGCAAGTTATATGACATAGAAAGGATTACTGCCATGTTGGATGCAAATGATAAAGTGGAAAGAGTATGGAAGCTGGAACTGATTGACTTTGTGAAGATGAAGAGAGATCATGAAGAGCTGATAAGAAAGGGGTGCCTTGAGAAGTGGTTGAAAAGGGAAAAAGAAATTGATAAACTGGAAGCTGAAGCAGAAGTGTTAAGGGCTAAGGGATTGTGTAGAGTTCAATTCAATCCCTATGTTGTAAAGTATATGAGGAGAAATGGAGATCATGTCAATATAAGAATGAACCTACTTAATCACTATCCTGCCAACATTCTGAAACCAGTACTTAAAGATTTCAAAGATTCTATCTTGCTTGAAGAATTGGATGCAATGGCAGAAATTATAAGAGCTAGGGATGAGAATGCAAGGAAGGAAAAAGAAAGAAAACAGAAGGCATATGATGATCTACTAGCCAAGGAAATGGAGATGGAATCAAAAGATAAAGGCTAGCAACTCATCATAGTCTGTAAGATTACACACTTGTATTTCTATTCATGTTCTTAGTTCAAATCTACATACCTGAACTTTTCAAGGTTTTATCTTTATGTATGTTAGGCTTGTTATCAGGCATGAAATTGTGACTAACGGTCTTACTCACAATTTGGGGGAGATTGTTAGTCACAGAGACATGCCTGTACTCATATAATATCAAGCCTAAGTATGTGTAATGCTATGCATTACCTACATGACCTCTTAACTGAGGGAACCTCTAGTTGTAGAGTTTCTATTTGCTTTGTACTTGTAATAGGCATCAAACCTAGTTGTGTAACTGTACTTATAAAGTCAAGAATAATGCTTGAAAGAAGTTCCAAGGTTCATGCCTCAAGCAAGGAGATAAAGACTATCAAATAATCACAGTTGGGATTTAAAGAAGTGAAGAATTTGCCTAAGTACCAATTCGAGAAGTATGTTTGTTATATTCGAGAAGCCTTATTCGAGAACTCAGAGATTCGACATGTCCAAATACTCTATTCGAGAACTCATGGTGTCAATAAGTCAAAGCATCATTCGAGTTCTCTAAGAGTCAACAAGTCAATGCTCTATTTGATATCTCAAAGACTAAAGAAGCTATTCGATATCACAGGATTCGATAAGTAAAATGCTCTATTCGATATCTCAAGGATTCCTGGAGAAAAGACTTATTCTAGAAGTCATTCGATATGTCAGTTTAACAGTATTCGAGAACTCAGAGTTATCGATCAAGTCAATTCTAGTTCTCGAATCACCAACAGAGTTACTACTCAAATACAATCTTGGAGACAAAATACTGAAGAATTGTACAAATCAGAAACCTGCAACAAGCTAAAGCACTTTATGGACCACAATCTGTAATTTACTTTGGAAAAGCCTACAAAGAAGCTTGGCGAGATGTACAAGAGACAAAGAGCTAAAGAAGTGGATCTGAACAGAGCCTTGCAAAGTCAAACCTGTAGCCGTTTGGATGCTTACTCAAAATGGATAGACACACTAGAAAGTAAAATTGTTTAGCTACCTTATTTGTAGTAAGTAGGTTGTATTCATGCTCTATAAGGATACAGCCTCACTTCCTTAGAAGTTAAGTTTTTCATACATAATAGAAAACATCTCTCTGAGAAAAACGAAGCTGAGGATACTAACATTTGTATTCACAGATTGTAGCAAAATCTTTATCTAATAAAATATTAGATTAAAGTGATATTATGTCTTGTGTTATTCTTAATCCGCATTTACAAATCTACACACACAAACACAAACTGTGGTACACTGATTCAAGAACAAAGAAAAGTTCAAGAATCCATTCACCTCCCCTCTGTATTCTTTCTTGTATTCTATACTCAACAGTATTAAACGTAAATTAATTAAGTTTTGACTATAATTAAAATTAACGATAAATTATAAATTTAAATTTTAAAATACCTGGAAATTACTAATTCTGTATTTATGGGAAGAATATACTAATTCTGAAAATTAGTAATTTTATGTAACATTTTAATGTTTTTGATTTATTTTTATGTAACCTTTTATTTTTTCGAATGTATTTATTTTTATGTGAATGTATTATAGTTATAATCTGATTGTTGATATTATTATTATGATTTATAGTGAAATTAATTAATCTTTTTCAAAATTCTTGAAATCAAAATATATGAATAATAAGTGATGAATAAATTTGAATTTATATTTAGATCATATGATTGTAATAGAATTTGGATCCGTGGTGATACAAATTTAGATCTATGGTTAGAATTGATCAACATATCTACCAGGGTACACTCACATCAAGATTATTAAGATATTGTCAAACTACCATAATATTGGGTTAATTATCAAACTCATCACTAAAGTCGCTTAATGATATGAATTTAGTCATTGATCTCCATAGGGTCTCACTCGACTCACTTAACTCTTTAATGATCTCAAATAATTCACTGCCGTTAGCCACTTGGTAGAATTTGATGCGCAGGGTAACAACGATATTTTTTGCTGACTCCGTGGCAACCCGGCCCAAACCACTCATATCTTAATTGTCAACTTAACGAAAATTTAAGGTTATTTATGGTTCTATATATTGCATTATGTACATCTATTTTTATATAAATAAATAAAACAAAGATTTCATCAACAACATTCTATATATAGTTCAGAATATAAATAAACATCCCGAAAATTTCAGAAAACAAAGATTTCATTTTTTTCAAAAGAAATTCATGTAAATAGTTCTCAAAAGTAGACATAAACATGGTTCACAAAAGTAAACATAAACAAGTTTCAAAAAATACCATAAACATGGTTCACAAAAGACATAAACTTAATAAAAAAACATTTAAATGTATTCATCATCTGAAGCAGGGTCATCATCTACATCCAAATAATTGTAATCTCTCTTTTGTTCATTACTATAGGCTTTTCCCTTTGTAGTCTAGAACTTTTCCTGATTTGCTTTTCTACAGCTTTCCCATTTTTCTTGCTTGAGTTGATGCAGAAGTGCGTTCTTCTTGTCCAGATGGTGCTTGTGCCCACCATGTAGTCCAGATGGTGCTTGTGCCTCTTCTTGAAGCCCTTCCTAGGATAGCCCACTTGCCTCTTCCTTGATCCATCTGGGAGCCCATCAAGATTATTCTGGATCTTTATAACCTGGCTCTGATACCACTTGTTGGGTTTCTAATCAGGTCTTAACTCCACAATAGTATGATATTGTCCGATTTGAGCCTAGCCTACACGGATTTATTTTTGGGCAACTCCCAAAAGTACTCATAGTAATGGAGTTAACTGGGTGCTTGTTAACTAGCAATCTGCCCCTTTCACAAACGATGTGGGATAGTTGTACCCCATTTTTTCCACCAGTTGCACCCCCTATCTTTCCAGCAGTTGCACTCCTTTTTTTCTCACCAGTTGCATCTTCAGTTTGAGCATTGTTTTGACCATCAGTCTGAGCATTATTTGGACATTTGTTCTTTCTATGTCCAGTTTGTCCACGGGTGCTGCAATGCATAACTTTTCAACTACTATACCTCTGCTAATTTGAGGTAGCTCCAGTTAATGGCCGTTGACTACTTGTACTTCAGGAACCACCCTCTCTCCTTCTCAATTTTTGGGATTTCTTCTCAATTTAGTTGGAATGTCTGGTGGCAGCATCTCATCCGTAGAGTAAACCTGCCAATACTCTTCTCCTCTAAGAGCTCCAAGAGTATATTTATAAGTCTCAAGATACTTGTCACTCTTATAATAACTAGCGAAAATGTCCATGCGAGGCACGAACACTGAATTAATTTCTCGTCCGAAATTTTATATATTTAAAATACAAACTCTCTTGGTCCCTCTCATTCTCTCCCGTAAATCCCTCGTATATATATATATATATATATATATATATATATATATATATATATATATATATATATATATATATATATATATATATATATATAGGCTAGCGTTCAAATAGAAACCAACCTTAGAATAGAAACTAGAAACCTACACTAAATAAATTATATTTCATTTATTTTAATGGCCCCGCTAGGGGCACCTTCACAAAAAACGTTTAAAATTCTTGGCTCTATTCAACAAAAATATAAAAAAAAAATAAAAAAAAAATTTAAAAAAAAGTTACTGTTCACGTGCCACGTCATCACGTGAACAGTAACTTTTTTTAAATTTTTTTTATATTTTTGTTGAATAGAGACAATAATTTTAAACGTTTTTTGTATTGGAGTACCCATAATTTGGTCATTAGATTAGCTTGAAATATTTAATTTAGGTTTAGTTTCTAGTTTCTATTCTAAGTTAGTTTCTATTAGAACAAGACCTATATATATATATATATATATATATATATATATATATATATATATATATATATATCAGTATATATACAAATTATATAATCATCATATGATCATCTCAATCATCATCAACATACAGTTTATACATATATATATATATATATCAAAATCAATGCATCATACATGACAATTATCAAACATGCTCGTATATATATATCAAAACTGTAACTTATAACCGAATTAAAACATTTTTGCAAGTAGCTCTGATGCCATTGAAGGGTTTCGAGGCAACAAACGCAGCGGAAAGCAATAATTAAAAACAATAAAATCGAAACCCTACCGCAGGATCCATGCAAAAATATGATATTTAATTCGGAATTAGATGATTGCCTTAAAGAAGCTTTACAAATTGATGACAGATGGAGGTCCAAAGCAATCACCACGCAGCCCTCTTCGAGATCTACGTTGCCAAAGTAGTCCACACGAACGCTTGATCGTCCAACGATCACCGGAGCCGGTACTAGCTGAAGAACATGCCTATCTCTCTCTCTCTAGCCTCTCATACATTTTTCTCTAAAAACGAATTGCAAAAGTGTAACCCTAAACAATACATCATAATGTATTTATAGGGAAGAGAGATTGGGCTAAACCCTAAATCGAATTGGGCTTCTCCAAACCCATTCTTATTTTGGTTTTAATATTAAATTCAAATTATATTTAATTATAATTAAGACTAGCTCAATTAATTAAATATCCAATTTCGAATTTAATAATTTAATTTAAATTCTTAATTTAAATTAAAACTCCTTTTAAACGTTCTTATTGTGTAACCCTTTAGGTTATTATTACGTTGGCAATAATTTTAATATCCAATAATAAAATTATAAACAATGAGCGGCATCTAGTAATACATCATTGCTACCCAAGTAATAATAATAATTGGTGATCCAATTAAACCTTTCGTGATTAATGTTTCCATGTAATATAATCCCTTAAACCATATATATTATAGATTAAACTCGAGGCATGTCATTAGTCATCCTCTTCAATGTTTAATCTGGATTTCCTTGATCAATGAGTAGACTATTAAAACAAATCAATATTTGAGCATGGCCATCCATTTTCATAGTCTTACTCAATCAAGAGGCCAATAATATCTCTCCTAATAATAGGAGGGTTAAATCCTATATCTATCATTCATATTTCTCATACGACTCATAATATACCCGATCTCCACTTTTATCATCACCCGGTCAAAGGTAACTTTTAATGTAGTCAAAGTATATTAATCCTCATATAGAAATATAATGATGTCAGGTGTAAGGATCATTACACCATTATCACTGTGAGTCTTTCTAATGACCTTATTAACATGTAGAATCTCACAACGGGTTAATCCAGTGCCATGTATAATATTACATGCACCTATGTTATTGACTTTAGTATCACTATACCTATGACCAATGAGATGTGGTCATCTGTCAATAAACATACTAATCTTTATGCATTATAATTGTCCATTAATAATAATGCTCGATTAGGGATATTTAGGAATATAAACACTATTCATATAATCTCATTTTTAAGTCACATACTTAAAGATATAGAATATATGTTCTATATTCCAAGGACATTTATTACTCTAACATTTACATCCCAGTAAATTAAGACATAATAAATTAATGAAGAATAATCCATACAACATAATCATCAAATAACAAAATAGTCTTTCCTAGAAGCACAACTACATTGTCTCTAGGGCACTAACACTATCAAGGAGTTCTTAAAGGTCTTTAGTTTAAACTCATTTTCAGCTAATTCATCCCTAAGAGCCGTTCCAATTTGACTAGCACATAGAACCTTATTCTCTAGATATTCAACTTCTTTCTTAAGGTTTTCTACTTGCATAGCAGTTAGCTCTAGTTCCTCATTTCTTTTGTTTAACAGTTCATTTTTAGAAGACAATTTCACAATCTCTTCATTAGCAGCAGGCATACTGGTATGAATGTTAAACATCTCAACAGATAGTTGTTCAATCATATCTTTATATTCAGAAACAGACATGTCTATGGTAGTGAGAGATGGTACCTGAGAGTCTGATGGAGATGTCTCTTCCTTGGAATTGGCCATCAAGGCATAGTTGCAAAACTCTTGCTCTTCTCCATCACTGTCACTGTCATCCCAACACTTCCCTTCAGCTATGTAGGCCTTTCCTGGTGTTTGCTTCCTGAGAAGGGCCTCAAACTTATCTTCAAGCTCTAGAAACTCTTTATCCTTTTTTTAGGCTTTTTGCATTCACTAGCAAAATGCCCAAGGTCATTGCATCTATAACATCTCAAAGATGACCTATTGTAACACCCCCAGATCCGGGGTCCGGGATCCGGTCGTTACGGTCTCCATTTCTGTCCACAATACTTGAACTTACTTCAACATAAAATAAATTACATCTTTATGACCCAACACAACAATATAAAACACACCCATTATAGTCCTAGAGATGAAATCAGAGTAACAATCAAATTTTATTAATCACATTTGGAGTTCTTACAACCCAAAAGAATTATCATATAAGTACATACTCTTTGCCATCCATTTGCATAAGTCATACTAGCCCATATACTTGGTACAGAAAGAATGAATCTATACTACCAATAGCTTCTTCTTGAGCTCTGGTAGTCTCATCATCCTCGCCAGCATCGAGTGCGCCTTGTGCGAGTCATCTGGTCTAGCTGTTGTTGTGATATAATAATAAAGCAAGGGTGAGCAACAGCCCACCAACAATAATGTATAACTGGTCGATAATATATAACAGTTTCAAAAGTATCTTTCAAACCATATGCCATGCATTTACGGAAATGATGCAGTATAACATAAACGATGAAGTTACAAGGTAACTCAAAATGCATATATAGGTGGGAATATCTGCTATGTCAAAGATAAGCCAGATTTTATAATTTATCATAAAAGAGGAACTTGCAGGAAAATACTGTAATTCCAACTATGAATACTTTTCCAATACTGCCAACAATGATAATGTTGTAGAAAATAAAAGAATTTGAATGATGAACTAATGCTGGAGTATTCACCGCGCCTGCTGTTCCAATCCTTACGATGATCAGTCGAAGATTGTACAGCTCAATTTAGATTTACTACCGGTAGAAGGAAGAGCTGACGGATTTACTTATCTATCGCCCTGTTAGATCTCCCCGGCCAACGGTTGGGCCAATGGGATGGACCGGCGCTACTCGGCCTCTTACACGACTCAAAGTTCGAAAAGAAGTTCACGACTCTGAACGTAAAGTTCGTCCCCCTTTCCCCAGGTATGATACTTGTTGATAAGACTCCACAAAGTAGTCGTATCTAGTTGGAAAGGAAAATTCAACATCATATCTCCCAAGCTGCTGTTTCTTAGAGGATACCATCTTGTTCCAATAATCTTACCCCTCGAATGATGAGAAGTTTACTCAAAGATTCAATTGATAAACAGCAACCAAGTTGCGAGTGAAAAGAATAGTTTTACAAGATTTATGACCGGGAAGTCAACAAAATAAATAACATTGCTCAAGTAGGTTCCCCTATAATATGGAAGTTTGAGCTAGCATTTAAATCCTTTTAAGATAGATTTAAATGAAAAATAAAGAGTTCGGAACCTTTCCTTGATATAATAGTCGTAAAAAGACTCCTAAATATTTTACATAATATCTGGAGGTGAAAGATAATCTCCAAACAATATAAATCATTTTAAAAAGAATTTAAAAGAATTAAATAAATATTCCAAGAATATTTATTAACTCAATGATATTTATGGAATGTTATTAAATCATAGTATTGCTCGTAAGTAATCCTGGAATGAATATATAGAATTATTTACTAAATAAATCCCTCCTTAAATGAATATTCAATATAATATTCATTAAATAATTAAACTCCAATAAATATTTAAAATAATATTCGATAAATAAGTCAAATCTTAAATGAATATTTGAAAATAATATTCATTTAATAAATAATCTTTTAAATGAATATCCAAATAATATTCATTTAGTAATCAAAACTTTAAAGGAATATTTGAAATAATATCCCTTAAGTAAATAGAACTTCCAATGAATATTTTAAAATAATATTCATCAAGTACATAAAACCTTAAATGAATATTCGAAAGTAATATTCAATTAATAAATAAAATTCCAATGAATATCAAAATAATATTCATTAAATAATCAACTCTAAATGAATAATCGAAACTAACATTCATTTAATATCTCTCGACTGAGATAATACTCGAATAACATTCCTCGAAAGATTTCCAAGTAATTGATACTTTATGGAAATATAAATAAAGTTTAATAATAACATTCCTTAAAATAAATAATAATCTGCCGTTGGAATCCCTCCGGGTTTCCACGACTATTTATATATCTCAAAATACCGAATCCCGATCTATGTTTAAGAATGAATATCATATGCCCTTCGCTAAGGGTCTTACCAAAACAATCCGGCTTCTAACTGATCATTCGTATCTAGTCTATATGCCAATATCAATTCAGGAAACATGTATCATAATATAATTTGACAATAGGCATGCATGCTATGGCATATGTATCAGAAACAACATATATATATATATATATATTATCACAACAACAGTTCCAAGGTATTGCAAACTTGCCTGGTAATCGGGTATGGGTAGAGATAGCGTGTTCTGGATCTGCTCGATGATCTATAAACAATCAGAACATTCGAGATTAACCACTTAACACCTTTTAAAAGTCTAAGTATAAACTTCACTTAAGTCGAAACACGTTTTCGAATTATCTCGTTATAGACCTTTTAGTGTAACACTTTTTATCACCGATACGATCCGACATTCGTTCCTTACTAAGACATGTCATCATACCCACACTTGGTATATACTTAAGTCGTATAAGTTCTAAAGTCGATCGATTACGAACCGGGATTATACCTCGAGTTTTATCGTCCGTTTTCTAAGTGTTTTACCAAAGTTATAACCAAGCAGGTTTTTAGGGGTTCGTTCGCGTTTAACCTTGATTCAAACATTTTTATAAAATTGGAAAATGATCCGTTTGACATGTGGTATTCTCTCACACCTTCCTTATTACCCCTAGTATTTATTTACCAAGATTCGCCACTGAGTAACATGTTTTACGAGGGTTCAATTGAAGTTACAAACTTTTACTTACGGTTCCTAACCAATTTTAGTAATTTGACCATCACTCCTAAACCGTAAGTTGGAATGTTTCGATTCTTGCGCCAAAACGATCTATGGCTCGAGATCTACAAGGAACAGTCATAATATTACCAAGGTCAGGAAATTATATTAACTGCCATGCTTGGTTTCCAAGTGTTAACAAAAATTCGGCATTACGACGGCTATAAATCGAACTTTCTAAAAATCATAACAACACAACCAAGCCACACCGGGCATCCATACATCTTATACACATGATTTCACATCTCAAAATGTCCAAGAACATATCTCTACATCATAATAATAATCATGTATAAAATCAACCATAAGATCATGCTAATATGCTTATAACCATACTAACATCCTAACAAAGCTCAAATCCATCAAGAACAAGCATATCCTTAAAGTAGATCTAGGGTTTTAAGAGTGGTATACCTCCTTGAGAGTGTAAACTAGCCTTACAAATGGACCTTGGATTGCCTTAAGCTTGCTAAATCAACCATGAAAACAAGAAAATCAAAGATTAGTTTTCATGAAAACACTATTCATCCTCCTACTAAATGATTTATTTGAAAATGGAAACAAAAACATTTGGACTTGAAATTTTTAGGAGATTAGTTTTATAAAATATAGGACTCACCATAAAAATTACAAGATCAAATGATGGTTGGAGGCTTGATTTCTCCTTTGGAATTAAGGAGGAAGTCGAATGGAAACAAGGAGAGAAAGAGATGAAGTTTTGCTTGGTTGCCTGACTAGTCTTGCATTATTGTGTTGTCTTGAATAATATCCTGGCATAAAGCTACTTTATAAAGTGCCTAGGTCATCCATGATGCAAGAATCAAGTGGGCAAGTAGTGGTGTAAGGGATATAATCTTGTATCATTTGGTTTGTTTACAATCTTGCTAGTTAGCATTGTAACTAGCTTGGTTACTTGATCCTATCCACTTGCACATGCATGCATCTTGATCCCCTGCTTGTTTCTTTGTCCGGTTATTGCTCAATTCATTGATCGTTCGGAGGAATAACTCATTAGTTTCTAGTTAGGGTTTTACCGGAAACCGTCTTAATATTTATACTATCATCCTCCATTCTCTTTAATAATTATTGAACCTATTTTCCTTAAATCCCTTCAATAATTCCTTAAGTCTTTCAGTGTCCAGGGAAATCTCGGGGAAAAAAAGTGCTATTTTTCAGAATCTGACAGCTTTTACATACATTCTTTTTCCCCCTGGATCACTAATACGAACTCAGAATTTCGTTCCGGGTACTTCTATATAGCGTCGTCTAATAATATTCCTACGTCCACCCAAAATCACTATTCACCCCTTATTCTTTACTTATTCTTTTAGGGTTATATAGATGTCCTGGTTCTCTTTCGATCGTTCCTTAACCCTTTTACAGAAACACTGGACTGATAACAGATATCGATTTGGATGACATAAGGATAACCTTCCCCCTTGGAATTATCAAATCTTAATTTCCTAGGAGATAGATAATTCTTATCTAGATTATCAACCAATAGCATTTTTCATGACACATAAGTATTTGAATCCATATTCATCCCATAATAAAAGTTTTAATTCCTACCAAAAATCGGGGTTCTTACAGTCTCCCCTCCTTAAAAGGATTCCGTCCCGGAATCAGGTAGGAAACAAGAGTCGTTTGTCTGTCATTTCACCTTTCAGCTTCCCGGTCCATTCTTAGTCGTTCTACCCTTTCTCAGCACATCTACTGGTGCTACAATACGTACTTTATCCTTTTTTTCCATCAACTTTGCTACTTTTCGTACAACACATTATCCGGGTTATGCTCTTACTCAGTCCTATACTATTATCCTTATTGATATCCGCAGTGGATTTGGTATCACTATCATGCTGCAAATTCGGAGATAACCTCACTCGCACTATGCATTTCCTGATCGCCTTAATCTTCGCAATCTCGATCAATATAGAGAAGTGGAAAGATTTATTGAGAGATCACTATGATCAATGAACATTTGTTATATTGCATAGTTAGTACAGAAGGGGGCCAGCCTTTAGTACTTGACAAGCAATTAAACAAGTTATGGTATTCCACTTAGACTTCTATCACATAGACAGATAGTCACGTAGCAGTACCTCCCTCCTTAATGGGTTGTTCTTCTCAATTCATAAAGAAGATGAATAAGAGAGAAGAAAAGAAAAGAATTCTAAAGGTTTATAGAAAGTTTTCACGATTGTAAAATATTATACTCAGAATTTTCCTCTGAACTATAGAGGTTCATCAAAGAAGAAAAATAATCACAATTATATCCAATACTATTTGATCGCAATCTCACGAGTCAACATATCTTGCTGCTTTGTCCATTATTCTATGGACCTATACTCTTGTTTAATCTTAGCAACGCTCACTTCAGAAAATTCCTTCAACCTTTTAGGTTTCTCGCTTGACATCATTGTTACTGACATTCCATGTCACGCTACTAGCTTTTTCATATCTATAATATTAACACTATCAGGCTGTCATCCCGAGAATTCATCAGAAACCCATTTATTAATCCATTCATAACATTCCTTGTTTCACATTCCATAGTTGCTTTCCCAGCCTTTTCTTTATCAATCACATCCTTCTTATTATCTGATTCTTATTCACTTCTATTATTTACCTCCACCGTCATCTCTTTATTGAGGCATCTTTTGCACTTGGCACCTCCCTATTGGTATCCCGTCACATTTCCTCTATAATCATCACATTATTCCAATTTAAACCCTCCGAAATGAATCTGGCCGATTTCTTTAACTTAGATCCAATATAATCTATTTCTACCAACCTTGTTTCTCACCACTTGTTCTTTTCTATCCGTGATTTTCCACAGGTTGTTCTTCGTAAGTCAGACCAGGTCGTATATGTACTTGCTCGTACTTTTATCATCTATCGAGCATCTGCATTTTACTGGCGTAGCCCTGCCACATGAAAACCCGTTATGACCGTGCTATAAGTTTTGGGGGTAAGGCTGGCTCGAATGCCACCTTCCGAACACTTTTTAAACTCTCAGATGGCCCAACAAATCTCGGGCTCAACTGCCCTTCTCTCCAAGTCTCATCAATTCTTTCTATGGGAATACATTTAGCATCATGAATCTCCAACCTCGTATTCTCTTTATTGTTTGCGCGGAAATACAATAACACAAACTTGCTTGTCATTCATCAACATGCCTTTTAGCTTATCAGAAGCAGCACTATCTTTATCGTTGAGTTGTCATCTACTTTCTTAGAAGAATCATCATTATATTAATGTAGTCCATTGCTGAATTACCATCGTTTACTGTTTATGTGGTGCTTAAATAGTTAATCAGACGGGTTTCATAGTCGTCATATCCAAAATTCTCCAGGAAGACTAACTAATCACTATTTCTTATTCATAAGGAGTACTTCCTGAACTTGATGTAGATATTACATGAAGTAGATAAAATTGCAGAAGAGTTTCAAGCATCGTAGCTATGTCAGGTTGATGAAACTATCACTCATGCATCTTCCATAAAAGACTGAAAACTTAACGGTTTACTTCGTCAATTTTGTATCATGGTCCTGGTTTGCCTCAAAACGGGACCTTCTAAGGTATGTAATATGCTTAAGTCGCCATTAGGAACCGAATCTTTACTTAAACTAGTATTACCGTCGATTCTTGCACAGTCATCAGAAGGAATGTAAATTCCTCCACTCCGATATGACCTTCAAGGTCCTTCCAAATATCATTCTATTTCTTCCGTATGAACATTTGTAATTATTCCTCTATACTTAGACTGTCGACCACCTCATTGGCCTTTCCTGATGATAATGATTTCTTGTAATCCATGTTGTCTGGATACATTCCAACTCAAATTTTTTTTTCTACCTCATTCCCATCACTGTTGGGTGAAAGCATCCTCCCTTAAGCTCTGCTGAAGGAGAAAAATATATCTATCAGTCTTTTTCCATAAGTCATTGCTTCCACCTTCCCGTGGGAACTTTATCAAAGTTACCCTCAATCATACCTAGGATATTTGTTTTCTTAGTTCTTTCTTGTTCTAAGATAATCTCAACCTTCTCTGGTTCCATCCATACCTCATCATGGTTTCGTACATGCCTCATTTGGTATTATTGTTATTGTGTCTTATATTCTCTACCAAGGTTCTATTTTGAAACTCAGGATGTTAACTTTTTCCTTGTAAGGTTTCTTAGGTCGTCCTCATCATTCCTCCTGTATTTTCGAGGTACAGGGTATATCAAAACGTCATTGATCAATACTCTAATAATTCTATCTATGTTCTTTCCAGAACTCTTTTTAGTAATCCTTACAGGTCATTGTTGCCTTAGCAAATCCAACTCATATCATCTGAATTCACAATGTCTTTATTAGGGTTAATGCCATCCCTTGTGCATTCCCCAGGGTTTGTCTTAATTTATGGATATCCTATCCTTAATTCAACTGCCAAGGAATTCTTGCGTCCTATAATTGGCAATCAAATCATGTATCCTTAATAAGGGTCTCTTTTCAATCATTCTCATTTGATAATCGATCGGTAGCTTAATGCTAACCTCTTCTTTCAGATAGTTGTCAGCCTATTTGACCTTCCAAAAGACAACGTATATCTATATGCTCTCTTACAGAATTTGGTAATGGTAGCAAGGATGTTTTGGAAGATATTGGTCGAGTTCAACGTGAATCTCTTAGTACTTATCGTTCTTCGCAAAGGTACTTGCCTCAGACAAAATTTCTACAGCATACTGATCAATCTCTGACCATTTCTATACTCTCTTCATAAACCTTCATTGTTTACTTTCCTTAGTCATAATATATTCATGGTATTTATAATACCCTAACATCATACATCTCAAATCACTATACTTCTATTTTTACTCGTAATCTTGGACAATCATATACACATGAATCACTTTAGTATGGGTGACCCAATTCCAAAAAAAAATCTAGTAAATTCCCAATCAAAACATGGGTTGCAAAGGGTTCAGTAGAAGATTCCTACGATCTCATTAATTTTTCCTTTATATCAGAAGCCCTTGCAGTCGGTGCTTACTTAGAAGCAACCCTGCTTTGTCCTTTCATTGCTGGTCTAGTCACTTGATAATCCTTTGTGACTTGGCCTCAACTGGCCACACTAAAATAAAAATATATGATTTTAGGGGCTGGCTAATAGCATTACTTTTCTAGCAATTACCGGCATAGTGCCTTCTTCTTTGATACCTTTCTACCTTTCCAAAACTTTACTCCATATAAGTCTTAATTGACTACTCCGCACCGTCTCCGGTCACCTTTCCTCTACTTTAATCTTTTCAACAATTCTTATCAATCCCACGTGCCACACAAGCTTACCATTCCTGGCATAACAGCCTTTTCACTTAAGTCAATCCCGGAGTTTCTCAGTCCAGCTGGTTTCTTACTTACATTTCCTGTTTCCGTCCAATCTCACTTCATCATTTTATCTCTACCATCGATTGCAATACTCAGGGTCCGTCTACTAACCCATATGACGGCAACCTTACCCGATCCACAGGGTTCGCTCCAGTTTCCATTCTCTTCAATGATGTTTTCTGATAATCAGAAAGACAAGGTTTGCCAAAATTCTCCGGATTCCTTTCCAGAATCAGGGAAATTTTGGTCAATCTATCCACCTACTGGTAACATTAAGGAGACCAGTTTCGAAACCTGAAGAATAATTCTATGAACCTCCAAGAAGGTAGAACCGTAAGCAGTTATAGTCAACGAAATAATTGTCATCAGATGGGGAGTTTAACCACTAGAGAGGAACCAATTATATACATCCCTTAGAAGGGACTCAACAGTTTCAAACTGAAACCTGTCACAACGTCCTGATACCTATACGTCCTGATATTCAATATTACCAAATATCAGTCTACCTAACCACTAATCTCAGAAGGAACTTTACCGTCGGAGTTGGTTGTTCCACAAAATTGGCACTACTAAGGCCATCCGAACCTGGTGAACCGTGCTGTCCGAATGCATCCGCAAGTACTTTGTCGTGCTACGCAAGCACACATCCTAATCCTTTATACGAAGCGTCATTGGAAGCACAAAGTCTCCTTTTTCCATTAAGCAATGCCAACTCTTGGTCATTACCAATTTCATCTTTTAGCTCCAGGAAGATTTTCTCACATTTTTCTCTTTAACTGCTGATCGTATTACTTGATCCATTATAATTCCACGTCGGAGTAAACTTAAGGTAACTACTATAATCCATTCAAAGAAAGAATTTAATATTCCTCTGAATCACATGCATCTAACATTTCTGGTTCATCATTTCACTGAGTTGAAATAACCCTATACTCTGTCTCTGATAGTAGTCTCATTACGAGTTTACCTTGTCTCACTGGTCTTATCTTCCGGTAGGTTCTGAGATCATTGCCTTGCAAACTACTTCCTTATATAACTTTATCAATCATGATGTCACTTCCCAATGTCTTTACTTTCTAACTGATTTATTCATAAAATGAACATTTCCCTGAATAAAACTACCTCATTAACCTTAATTTGGTTCCATAAATTATAACCTATGACATCTGCCTTCTCATGGCGAATTATTACTGACAATATTCATACTTATTCATTTATCAAATGATGTGGCACTTACTGCCTCCTTCTCAACTATCCCTAAGGACTCTGCTCCTCTCCCTATATCGATGTCTTTGATAATCATACTTCCCTCTATCTCTTTCTTCGTTAATATGAAAGTCTATAAGGATTCTTATCTATTCCCGTATAAGATCTCAAGTGATTCTTCCAATCCGTCTTACTTGCTGGTACTACATCCAGTAGTCCGGCTACGAATCCAACATGAATCTTCAGTTTTCTTGTTAATAGCTCGGTTCTTTATGCTCACTTTTCTGAACACTATACCTTAATCATCACAGTCTTTCTGGCTACAGCCCTCATTCATCAAGGGTAGGCTCCTTATCCTAACAGGATTTTCCTTATCTGCTGGAACCTCTTCCGGGTCTCCAGTAGGGTACTCTATCGAATTTACCCACTGATTTTCAGCATATAATAAAGCATCATCGTGCTGCTGCTCGTATGCCTCAAGGTCTGTCGCCTTACTCGTCGATACGATATCGAGCTAAGTTACTATCATGATACTTAAGAGTTCCCATAAGGGTTTTATATGTCATCACTACATTAAGTAGTCCGACTATGAACTTGGCAAGAGTTCTTATTATCTTAGTGAATTTATTGTTTTAACGTCACCTCATCTCTGGGGTTTATAACGTACGCTCTAATACCATTACTGTAACACCCCCAGATCCGGGGTCCGGGATCCGGTCGTTACGGTCTCCATTTCTGTCCAAATTACTTGAACTTACTTCAACATAAAATAAATTACATCTTTATGAACCAACACAACAATATAAAACACACCCGTTATATTCCCAGAGATGAAATCAGAGTAACAATCAAATTTTATTAATCACATTTGGAGTTCTTACAACCCAAAAGAATTACCATATAAATACATACTCTTTGCCATCCATTTGCATAAGTCATACTAGCCCATATACTTGGTACTGAAAGAATGAATCTATCCTACCACTACTAGAAATACTGCATTAGACATCACACCTTAGACATCGCTCCCTAAAACCAGTGATGTTAAAATAATTTTTAACATCGGATATTTATTTAGCGATGTTAAATATGTTCTAGGACAACGGTTGATAAAATAAGCGATGTCTGTTGTCTTTTTTAAAATAAAAAAAACACGCGCATTAATTTCCCCGCCATCCATGTCCTAAAACTCCCCCGCCTTGTCCTAAAAATCATTTCCCCCTTTTACTAAAAAAACATTAATTTCCGTATACTCTCATCAGTCATCACTCTCTCTCTCTCGGTACTCTCTCTCTCTCTCTCTCTCTCTCTCTCTCTCTCTCTCTCTCTCTCATCTTTCCGTTCTCTCTCTCGTCTTTCCGGTCTCTCTGTCTCTGTCAACACAAACACACACACACATATTACCTTTTCTCTATAAACCCTAGATTTTTAATTATAAACCCACATGCAAAATCACAAACTAATTGATGTCGAATGTGAGTACCTGAGTTTATTGATGCTAATTAGGCTTAAATGAGTTTTAATTCGTTTATATTTTCGTTTATTAATGTTAAATCTGAGTTTATTGATGCTGAGCATTTGATTTTTGATTTTTCAACAGGTTAAGTGCAAGGAGGGTTCGTAAATTAGTAAGTATTCATCATTTTCTTGAGTTTTTAGTCGATTATTGCTAACCAATCTGTTTCTTAATCAAATCATCGATTATTTATTTTTAATTTTGATTTTGTAGGAACTTTAATTGCGTGGAGCTTTGATTTTGAAAGCTTATCTCGAGGTTTATAAAAACCCTATATTTTGTTTGGATTTTCCCCTGTTTTTAAATATATATGCTCTGTTGATTGTGATGTAAGTTTATATTTGGATGAGGCTTTTATTGATTAAATATGCTTATTCATGTTTAATGTTAATTATATATGCTTATTCATGCCCTGTTTATTTGATTTCATGTTAAGTATTATTAAATATATATGCTCTGTTCGATTTTGATATAAGTTTGTTTTTGGATTTTGTTTTTGTTGATTAAATATGCTTATTCATTTTTAATGTTAATTATATTTTCTTATTCATGCCCTGTTTCGTTGATTTCCTGTTAAGTACATATTGAGTTGTTTCTTGCTTTATACTTAAAAATTAGAATTTGTTAAGTTAGGAATTTAGGTCATGTTATAAATTTATTGTAATCTTTAGACATATATATGGTTTGACTGTATGTTAGGCTATTGTTATTGAAATTTGAATTTGGTATAACGTAGGTTGCTTTCGAGAAATTTGGAAATTGATGGATAAGTCATGGATTAAGGAAGATAGGGATTCTTTAGAGTACGAAATGGGGGTTGAAAACTTTCTAATATATGCTGAAGAAACTGCAGATAACCCTAGGAAAATTCCTTGTCCTTGTGGACGTTGCGTCAATTTTAAAAAATTCTCTGTAAATATAATCCGGGGTCATCTATACGAGTATGGGTTTAGTTTAGGGTATGTTGATTGGATTTGGCATGGAGAAACGGTTTCTCCAACAAAGGTTTCTTCTACCGGTAGTGTATTCCCTCCTGACCAAAAAGAGGAGGTTGATGCATCACAAACGGTTCACGTGTGTGAGGCAGCATACAATAAGAGTGATAATGTCAATGATTTAGACGATTTTAAAAGGTTTGTGGCTGATGCTGAACAACCGTTGTTTGAGGGTAGTGATATTACTAAATTAGAGTCAGTATTGAAATTGCAAAATTGGAAATCTAGGTTTGGCATTAGTGACACTGCCTTCACCAATCTGTTGTCATGTGTTGGCTCCTTCCTTCCACCTGATAATGTGTTGCCAACAAATGCTTATGAGTCAAAGAAAAACCTATCTGACTTAGGCCTTGAGTACGTAAAGTACCACGCATGTCCGAATGACTGCGTACTCTATAGGGGTTTGAATGCTGATCATTCCGAGTGTCCAAAGTGCCAACTATCTCGCTGGAAAGTAGGGAAGGATGGTAAAATTAGGGTCAACATTCCTGCAAAAGTTATATGGTATTTCCCGATCATACCTAGATTTAAGCGAATGTTTAAATCTAATTCTACTGCTGAAAATTTAACTTGGCATGCGAGCCAACGAATCCAAGATGGCCAGTTGCGCCATCCGGCTGATTCTCCCTCTTGGAGAAATATTGATTATAGGTTCCCTGAATTTGGTTGTGATCCCAGAAATCTTCGTCTAGCTTTGTCAGCAGATGGTGTCAATCCGCATAATAATGGGTTAAGCAGTAGGTATTCAATCTGGCCGGTTGTATTAGTAACTTATAATCTTCCTCCATGGTTATGCATGAAGAGGAAGTTTATGATGTTAACATTATTAATTTCTGGTCCACATGAGCCAGGAAATAATATTGACATTTATCTACAGCCGCTGATTGATGACTTAAAAAAACTTTGGGAAGAAGGGGAACCAAATGTGTATGACGCGTATACCAAATCTTATTTCACCTTAAGAGCAATGTTGTTATGGACGATAAATGACTTTCCGGGATACGGAAATTTGTCTGGTTGCGTTAATAAAGGTTACATGGCTTGTCCTATATGTGGTGAGGATACTGTATCTAAATACCTACGCCATAGTAAAAAGATTTGTTACCAGGGACATCGTAGGTATTTGCCTCGACATCATCCTTATAGGAGACACAAGGTATCCTTTAATGGAGAACAAGAGTTAGGAGTGGCCCGTGAAGAACTATCAGGAGAAGAAGTATTAGAACAGCAGGAGCGAATTAAATTTTCGTTTGGGAAGGGAGTGAAGTGTTCAAAGAAGATAGAATGTGTATGGAAGAAGAAGTCAATATTTTTCGAGTTAGAATATTGGAGGTTTCACCATATTCGTCACTGTCTCGATGTTATGCACATCGAGAAAAACGTGTGCGATAATTTAATTGGGACACTTCTAAATATGCGGTATAAGAGTAAAGACAATACTGAATCTCGTCTTGATATGGTTGACATGGGAGTTAGGTCTGATTTAGCCCCAGAATATGGAGAAAAGAGAACCTACCTCCCTCCTGCCCCTTATACTTTGTCTAGAGCTGAAAAAAAGAAAATGTTGTCCTCGTTCTTAAACATGAAACTTCCCTATGGACATTCTTCCAATATCAAAAATTGTGTGTCGATGGCAGATCTGAAAATGTATGGGCTCAAGTCCCATGACTGCCACATCCTTCTTCAACAGTTGCTTCCGGTGGCAATTCGTTCTATTCTCCCGAAAAATGTCAGAGTTAGCATTATAAGATTGTGTTTTTTTTTCAACACCTTATGCAACAAAGTTGTAGATGTATCAAAACTGGAAAAATTACAGTCGGATCTGATATTGACCGTGTGCGAGCTAGAAAAGATATTTCCTCCATCTTTTTTCGATGTAATGATACATCTCACAGTCCACTTGGTTAAAGAATTACGTTTATGTGGACCTGTATTTTATAGATGGATGTATCCATTCGAACGGTTTAATAAAGTGATAAAGAGTTATGTTCGTAACCGTTTTTATCCAGAAGGTTGCATCGCTGAAAGTTATCTGAAAGAAGAGTCGGTTGAATTTTGTTCAGAGTTTCTTAAAGAAAGTAATACAACTGCTGGTCTTCCGAAGGAAAAGGGAATGCTTTCAGGTGCATTATCTGTTGTAAAAATGAAGGCGATTGAAGAGAAAGAACGAGATGAGGCACATCTGCATGTGCTTTTAAACAACTCTGAAGTGTCCCCATATATTACGTAAGTCTACAATAAGATGGTTTTTATTGTAAATTTATCTCTTTTCTGAAAACATCATTGATATTTAATTTGTGCATTTTTCTTAGGATGCACAAGGATTACTTGGAAAGAATTAATCGAGGCAAAAGGAAAAGTGCTCAATGGCTGATGGGAGAGCATAATCGAACATTTGCTGATTGGTTTGAGAAAAAAGTCAGTTTCTCAAAATATCTTTCATTTGGTATTTTTCATTTATGGCCCCGATTAATTTGATTATGAAATTTACTTGTATTTGTACATAAATTTGTGCAGGTTAGTGATGAAATGAAGGTTGATGACGCGTATATTCATGAAGACAGTCTGCAGCCTGGATGTGTTCGCGTGTTGGTGGATGGAGTGATCCAAGGCGATGCATTGATTCCTGTGCCGATACCAGGTCAAATGGAGAAAGTCTTCCAAGTTGTTGGTTCTCAGGTGGCTTGGCCACTGAACTTGATAAGTTTTACATCTGCGCAGGTATGTTTTTCTATATTTTGTCAATATTTTTCCCATTTCTGTTCCATATTTAAATGGCCACAAAAATAGAATTTATTGATATATGTGGTTTGTAAAATTAATTACAGAAACCTAAAGTCCCAGTGTGGTCGCAAAAGAAAAATGAGAAAAATATGTTGAAGACAATGGAGAGCATGTTTAGAAATGTAGAGATAAGTAAGAAAGTGCCAGCCCGGTTTAAGTTGCTGTATAAACACGCAACAGTTATGAAGGATAGTGGACTCTCGATACCAATTCCATGTGATGCAGAAGTGTTCGGATTTGAGAAAGTGATATACATATTGCATGAGAATATAATTGCCTTGCTAAACTTTGGTCAGATTGGCCAATCTGCAATATGTGCATATATGTCGTAAGTAAATTTGTTATTCGTCTAGTTCTGCATATATATTCCATAATGAAACTGTGATTTATTCTATTTTTTTTATTTCTAGTTACTTGCACACTGTGATTCGTGCTCGAAATGACTTGGAACTCTATGCATTTGTTGATCCCGCGGCCACATATAACATTAACAAAGATTTTGAAGCTTATATTGTTAAGCGGCTGAAAGAGGGCAATCCGGACCGCATGTTTTTCATGCCGCATAATCAGGAGTATGATTTTTCTAATTAAGTGTTTTAGTCTTGCCGTGTATTCTTTTTCTCTTTTTATAATTTTTTCTTTTTTATAATTTTCATAGTATGCATTGGATTTTGGTCATATTTTGGGAAGGTGACATTTACATCCTCAATCCTTTGCCTCAAAAGACACAATATACTGCACTACAGAATGCATTATCAAGGTAAAAAAATCAGTCTTAAATTGTTTTTAAGCATTTTAGTTCTGTGATTAATGATCTATTTTGTTATGTCAATCTCCTGTATGTATAGGGCCATTCAGTCATTCAATGCTGAAACTGGAAGGGGAAACAAACCTCCAAAAGTCGTCTATGTTGTTGTAAGTATTTTCCGCACTCAATTAAGTTTATTTTCGTCTTTTAGCACTGATCAATATTGTAAATTTTGGATTATTTCTAGGGATCACCTAAACAGCCCGGAGGCAATGAATGCGGTTATGTGGTTTTGCGCTATATGGCTGATTTACTCAAGGATGAAGAAATGACTTTAATTCCTAAGGTATTAATGAATTTGGAGAATACTGAATAATATTAAGTGAAAAGTTATATATGTGCTAATTATTATCTGTGTGCTCTGTGTAATTTGTAGTGGTCCACCAAGACTAGGCTGACTTACACAATGGCTGAACTTGATGAGGTTCGTGTGACGACGCTTGAGCAAATCGAAGACAAAATGTGAAGGATTAGGTTTCCAGCTGCCACGGTCTTTTAATGTTAGTTCAAGGCAAATATTAGATGTTTATGGAAATACTTGGGTTTGACAATATCGTGCCGGTCATTTTGTTAAGTACGTACTAAGTAATTATGGTCTGTGGAGTACAGTAAGTTGATAAATATGTTGGTTTGTACTATAGCTAGCTAAGAGGCATATATGTTTGTCGTTCCGTTATGTTGATCTACATTGTAAGCTACAAGGTTGGTCGAATGGTTTGTAGTTTTTGTCGATCGGTATAACTGATGAATATTTGGATATATGAAGTTGGGTTTTGGTATGGTATTGTGTTTAGAATGATTTTCGTTTTTTTGGTTTATATATGGTATACTGCAGATGGGAGAATGATAAATTCGACCATAATTAACATCATGTAACCATTGTAAACGATGTCTATAGTTTATTTGGCAACAGCTTACCAATGTAAAACCAATGTTATATAAAACATTTTACAACAGCTGTCTAATGGAAAACCGATGTGTAAACAGTCTAATAACATCAGTACAGTAAAACCAAACTGATGTAAAACGACAGTAATACAACACTTGATCAACAAGTAACCGATGTAAAAAGGCTAATCTAACAACGATTATTTTAAACAATCGATGTTTATATCTGTATAGACATCGCTTGTGTAATAAAATATCATTGCAAACTGAATGGTTACTTGATGCAAAGACATCAGAATACGTTTTATAGCCGATGTCTATAATAAGGATATACATCGGTTAAAAACCGATGTCAAAAACCACCACCTTTCTCTACACATGCGAAGACATCACTTCAGTTTTTTTTTACATCGGTTTTTAGCCGATGTCTAATGCCATTTTTGTAGTAGTGTACCAATAGCTTCTTCTTCAGCTCTAGTAGTCTCATCGTCCTCGCCAGCGTCTAGTGCGCCTTGTGCGAGTCATCTGGTCTAGCTGTTGTTATGATATAATAATCAAGCAAGGGTGAGCAATAGCCCACCAAAAATAATGTATAACTGGTCGATAATATATAACAGTTTCAAAAGTATCTTTCAAACCATATGCCATGCATTTACGGAAATGATGCCAGTATAACATAAATGATGAAGTTACAAGGTAACTCAAAATGCATATATAGGTGGGAATATCTGCTATGTCAAAGATAAGCCAGATATTATCATTTATCATAAAAGAGGAACTTGAAGGAAAATATTGCAATTCCAACTATGAATACTTTTCCAATACTGCAAACAATGATAATGTTGCAGAAAATAAAAGAATTTGAATGATGAACTAATGCTGGAGTATTCACCGCGCCCGTTGTTCCAATCCTTACGTTGATCAGTCGAAGATTGTACAGCTCAATTTAGATTTACTACCGGTAGAAGGAAGAGCTGACGGATTTACTTGTCTACCGCCTTGTTAGATCTCCCCGGCCAACGGTTGGGCCAATGGGATGGACGGGCGCTACTCGGCCTCTTACATGATTCCAAGTTCGAAAAGAAGTTCACGACTCTGAACGTAAAGTTCGTCCCCCTTTCCCCAAGTATGATACTTGTTGATAAGACTCCACAAAGTAGTCGTATCTAGTTGGAAAGGAAAATTCAACATCATATCTCCCAAGCTGCTGCTTGTTAGAGGATACCATCTTGTTCCAATAATCTTACCCCTCTAATGATGAGAAGGTTACTCAAAGATTCAATTGATAAACAGCAACCAAGTTGCGAGTGAAAAGAATAGTTTTACAAGATTTATGACCGGGAAGTCAACAAGATAAATAACATTTCTCAAGTAGGTTCCCCAATAATACGGAAGTTTGAGCGAGCATTTAAATCCTTTTAAGATAGATTTAAATGAAAAATAAAGAGTTGGGAACCTTTCCTTGATATAATAGTCGTTAAAAGACTCCGAAATATTTTACATAATATCTGGAGGTGAAAGATAATCTCCTAATAATATAAATCTTTTAAAAAGAATTTAAAAGAATTAAATAAATATTCCTAGAATATTTATTAACTCAATGATATTTACGGAATATTATTAAATCATAATATTGCTCGTAAGTAATCCTCGAATGAATATATAGAATTATTTACTAAATAAATCCCTCCTTAAATGAATATTCAATATAATATTCATTAAATAATTAAACTCCAATAAATATTTAAAATAATATTCGATAAATAAGTAAACATTAAATGAATATTTGAAAATAATATTCATTTAATAAATAATCTTCTAAATGAATATCCAAATAATATTAATTTAGTAATCAAAACTTTAAAGGAATATTCGAAATAATATCCCTTAAGTAAATAGAACTTCCAATGAATATTTTAAAATAATATTCATCAAGTACATAAAACCTTAAATGAATATTCGAAAGTAATATTCATTTAATAAATAAAATTCCAATGAATATCAAAATAATATTCATTAAATAATCAACTCTAAATGAATAATCGAAACTAACATTCATTTAATATCTCTCGACTGAGATAATACTCGAATAACATTCCTCGAAAGATTTCCAAGTAATTGATACTTTATGGAAATATAAATAATGTTTAATAATAACATTCCTTAAAATAAATAATAATCTGCCGTTGGAATCCCTCCGGGTTTCCACGACTATTTATATATCTCAAAATACCGACTCCCGATCTATGTTTAAGAATGAATATCATATGCCCTTCGCTAAGGGTCTTACCAAAACAATCCGGCTTGTAATTGATCATTCGTATCTAGTCTATAAGCCAATATCAATTCAGGGAACAGGTATCATAATATAATTTGATAATAGGCATGCATGCTATGGCATATGTATCAGAAACAACAGATATACATATTATCACAACAACAGTTCCAAGGTATTGCAAACTTGCCTGGTAATCGGGTGTGGGTAGAGATAGCGTGTCCTGGGTCTGCTCGATGATCTATAAACAATCAGAACATTCGAGATTAACCACTTAACACCTTTTAAAAGTCTAAGTATAAACTTCACTTAAGTCGAAACACGTTTTCGAATTATCTCGTTATACAACTTTTAGTGTAACTCTTTTTATCACCGATACGATCCGACATTCGTTCGTTATTAAGACAAGTCATCATACCCACACTTGGTATATACTTAAGTCGTACAAGTTCTAAAGTTGATCGATTATGAACCGTGATTATACCTCGAGTTTTATCGTCCGTTTTCTAAGTGTTTTACCAAAGTTATAACCAAGCGGGTTTTTAGGGGTTCGTTCGCGTTTAACCTTGATTCAAACATTTTAATAAAATCGGAAAACGATCCGTTTGACATGTGGTTTTCTCTCACACCTTCCTTATGACCCCTAGTATTTATTTACCAAGATTCGCCACTGAGTAACATGTTTTACGAGGGTTCAATTGAAGTTACAAACTTTTACTTACGGTTCCTAACCAATTTTAGTAATTTGACCATAACTCCTAAACCGTAAGTCGAAATGTTTCGATTCTAGCGCCAAAACGATCTATGGCTCGAGGTCTACAAGGTACAGTCATAATATTAACAAGGTCAGGAAATTATATTAACTTCCATGCTTGGTTTCTAAGTGTTAACAAAAATTTAGCATTGCGACGGCTATAAATCGAACATCGTAAAAATCATAACAACACAACCAAGCCACACCGGGCATCCATACATCTTATACACATGATTTTACATCTCAAAATGTCCAAGAACATATCTCTACATCATAATAATAATCATGTATAAAATCAACCATAAGATCTTGCTAATATGCTTATAACCATACTAACATCCTAACAAAGCTCAAATCCATCAAGAACAAGCATATCCTTAAAGTAGATCTAGGGTTTCAAGAGTGGTATACCTCCTTGAGAGTGTGAACTAGCCTTACAAATCTTGGTATGAACCTTGGATTGCCTTAAGCTTGCTAAATCAACCATGAAAACAAGAAAATCAAAGATTAGTTTTCATGAAAACACTATTCATCCTCCTACTAAATGATTTATTTGAAAATGGAAACAAAGAAATTTGGACTTGAAATTTCTAGGAGATTAGTTTTATGAAATATAGGACTCACCATAAAAATTACAAGATCAAATGATGGTTGGAAGCTTGATTTCTCCTTTGGAATTAAGGAGGAAGTCGAATGGAAACAAGGAGAGAAAGAGATGAAGTTTTGCTTGGTTGCTAGGCTAGTCTTGCATTGTTGTGTTGTCTTGAATAATATCTTGGCATAAAGCTACTTTAATAAAGTGCCTAGGTCATCCATGATGCAAGAATCAAGTGGGCAAGTAGTGGTGTAAGGGATATAATCTTGTATCATTTGGTTTGTTTACAATCTTGCTAGTTAGCATTGTAACTAACTTGGTTACTTGATCCTATCCACTGGCACATGCATGCATCTTGATCCCCTGCTTGTTTCTTTGTCCGGTTATTGCTCAATTCATTGATCGTTCGGAGGAATAACTCATTCGTTTCTAGTTAGGGTTTTACCGGAAACCTTCTTATTATTTAAACTATCATCCTCCATTCTCTTTAATAATTATTGAACCTATTTTCCTTAAATCCCTTCACTAATTCCTTAAGTCTTTCAGTGTCCAGGGAAATCTCGGGGAAAATAAAAGTGCTATTTTTCAGAATCCGACAGCTTTTACATACACTCTTTTTCCCCCTGGATCACTAATACGAACTCAGAATTTCGTTCCGGGTACTTCTATATAGCGTCGTCTAATAATATTCCTACGTCCACCTAAAATCACTATTCACCCCTTATTCTTTACTTATTCTTTTAGGGTTATATAGATGTCCCGGTTCTCTTTCGATCGTTCCTTAACCCTTTTACGGAACCACTGGACTGATAACAGATATCGATTTGGATGACATAAGGATAACCTTCCCCCTTGGAATTATAAAATCTAAATTTCCTAGGAGATAGATAATTCTTATCTAGATTATCAACCAATAGAATTCTTCATGACACTTAAGTATTTGAATCCATATTCATCCCATAATAAAAGTTTTAATTCCTACAAAAAATCGGGGTTCTTACACCTATCCACATAGCAAGTTTTGAATTTATTTTTGTTTGGCTTCACAGGTGCTTTGCTCTTGTTGAATGAATGGTTCTGAGGTCTAGGTTTGAAGGGTTGCTTTCTCTTGAATCTGATATTTGGAAATTTTCTGGCCATGAAAGCATATGATGTATTTTCCATGCCATTTAGCTCCTCAAGAGTGTAGAACTCATCTTCTTCTTTCTGTTCCTCAGCAACAGCCTCAGGCAGCTCCACTACTGGTTCTTCATCCACTATCTCTTCAATTCTCAGCTGGCTTGTAGAGGCTTCAAGATCTTGTATAGATTTGTTTACAATCAAGGCACATGATGTGTTGATCATTTTTCCTTGGTTGGCTTGGATAGCCCTCTTCTGCAACAGCTCTAGCTTATGAGTCTTTAACACACCATAAAGCACATCATATGTAACTCTGTTCAAATCTCTTTCCCTTAGAGAAATGACCCTTTGCTCCAGGTGGTTGGGTGAAGAGAGTAGAAATTTCATATTCAGCTCCTTGGTGCTGTAGACTTTTCCATTCATCTGTAGCTCAGTCACCAGTTTGTGAAATCTCTCAAACATGTCAGTAATGCTTTCTTTGGGCTGTGCCATGAAAGCTTCATACTGTGTGACCAGTATCTATCCTATTTTCTCTAACCTCATCTGTCCCTTCACATAGAATTCCAATGTGATCCCACATCTCTTTTGCTGTTGTGCAAGAGGGAATATTAGTAAACATTGACATCTCCATTGAATCTATGATTAACAGCATTAGATGACTGTCAAGGGCACACTACTACAGACTGGACCTATAGCGTCGTCTATATAGACCTATAGCGTCGGTTGTTTGGCGTAGTATATGCAGGGGACGCTATAGGTATAGGCCTATAACGTCGGTTAAAATGGCGACGGTAAAGTCTACTTTAGGCGTCGGTCATTTAAATGACCGACGCTGTAGGTATAGCTTACAGCGTCACCCCTTAAAATGCCGACGCTATAGGTATATCTTATAGCGTCGCACCTTCAAAATGCCGACGTTATAGGTATAGCTTATAGCGTCGTCGCCCCTTAAAATGCCGACGCTATAGGTATAGCTTATAGTGTCGCCCTTTCAAATGACCGACGCTATAGGTTAATCTTTTTTTAAAAAAAAACCTATAGCGTCGCCCTTTCAAATGACCGACGCTATAGGTCAATTTTTTTTAAAAAAAAATAATTTCAAAATTGGAATTTCACCATTACAAAGAGAACATTGGGATACTCAATACTATTCTATTGTACAATATATAAACCAAATTTCAAGATTTATAAACTGAATTACATTTTTCTTTGACAAAGCTTTAGAGAGTTATGGTAGTAACAATACAACCTTGCTTGTACGTAACAGTTTGTGGACCATAAAAACTACACAATAACCATTGTTTACCTATTGAAACACATTATTACAAATTGTAAGAACATTAAATAATTTTTCCAAAGATGTTTTTTCCACCATCCTTAGATAGGCAATGTGTCTTACATTCTTGATTTTGCAACCACCACAGCGCTGCCGCCCATGTTCGTAGCCCCTGAACTAGTCCATGTTTCTCCGAACTGATCCTCAGTTGCTCCTGCAATAGCAATACCAAGTAATTGTGTTATTAAAAAATGATGATGTATAGTACCTGAAATGACTGTGAGGCGTGATTTTAATTTTACCTACATATCCAATGCTACTAGTGCTTATTCACTTACACTTCCTCTTTTATTACTACACAAATTATGGATTACAATGGGTAAGTTAAGCAACTCATATGGTTGCCGAATGAACAGAAGTGGTCTGCAGTTTGGTCTGAGCCAAAAACACAGTGCCAAGTTGATGCTTCCTGCAGAGCATATGGTGTTTGCAACAATATATATACTCTCCTTTCTGTAATTGCTTGTCCGGCTTCAAGAGTAGGTTTGAGAAAAGCTGGACATTGGGAGATTATTTTGGTGGCTGTGAGAGATATAAGCAATTAGAGAGTAGTAATGCAAACGCTAGCAGTCGAAATGCAGATATCTTTCAAGAATATTCTTACATGAAATGGCCAGACAATCCTCAGGTTTTCTCAGCTGAGAACACTTCAGGCTGCAAATCCAACTGCTTAAGCAATATTACTTGCACTGCTTATGCATATTACGAGAACGCCTGTTTCACTTGGAGTGGAGACCGCTTTAATATGCAACAGCTATCTGTAGATGACAACAGTGGCAGTGTCATCTATATTAGACTTTATTTATCAGAGTCCAAGGGGAAGATAATTTCATTTATAAAGCTAAAGAACAGAATTTGCCTGTAGAAACTAGTGGACTACTGTATTAGTGGATCTCTTTTCATAATAAGTTACTTGCTAATATTGTCTAGCATGCTTATACTGGAATTCAAATTTAATCAAGGAAATGTAGAAGTTGAATCGGGAATTAAAAGAGGCAGACCTTGACTGATCAGCACAAAAATGCGTTTTAGCACTCTCATTAGGTCTTTTACTTATATAAAAATAAATTGGTGTTAACTCTGACGACGACTCATCAGCAAGTACTAAAATGCCAAATGGTCTGAAAGTGCCTCTACTGACTGCACCACCACTGGTGCTGCATTTGTAATCTGCACTAGCTTCAACTGTACTTTGGAATGCTTCATCATCTATCTCAAATGTAGCGACTATGTCCAACTGTTCAATTAAAATTGGCAAACAAGCAGTTATACAAGTATAGCGTTAGGCCCAAATGTACTTTGCATCAAATTTAGTGTTACGAAAAGGAACACATAGATAATAACCTGTGTTGCTGAACTGTGTTGAGTGGCAAAACAGAACCTGGCTCAAGTTTAAGGTTGTCGAAATCATAACTTTCCAATCTCAAGCTCTCTACTTCCTCTACTGGCCACTGAAGTAAATTTGTTCTAGTTCAAAGCCAACCTAGTCCAAGGGGAAGATAATTTCATTTATAAAGCTAAAGAATAGAATTTGCCTGTAGAAACTAGGCGATCTGAGTCAAAATACCATTATGTATCTAATGACAAAACTAACTCTACATATCATTTGCTATAAGTAATCAAATTTACCAAATGACAACGAAATCTACATATCCGTCGAATACACTGCAGAGTTGATTCTAAAATTTATGAATCCCAATTACCATCACATGTTATGTTGTGGCTACCACCAGAGGACACCAGAGGACAATTGCAGAAAGAGAAGAAGGAAATTAAAACATCCTTCATTTATATAACATATGCAACTCCATATGTATAAAACCTTATACATAGTAGCGATGCACCCACGATGTAATTTGCAGCCATGCTGTAAAATTGATTCTAAAATTATGTCACTATGCAGTAGTTATTGTGACAGGATTTCAAAAACAAAATATTCTCATTAAATGACAAAGGTGAGAGATTAAAAACTCTTTTGGTTCCTGATACAAGAGCATGTGAAAATGCCAAGGTCTAGAATTCTTCAAGTCTTGGTATGAAGAACATCTTGCAGCAGGTCCTGTAATAATATATAGCACCAAGAGGTCCTGTAATAATATAGCACCAAGATGTCCAAGATAATAGCAACTCAGCAATGCATTAATTTTTTACATAAGCATTCCTTTTTATTTATGCTTACTTTCTTACTGTTTTGGTCAAGTCAGACAATGAAGAGTGATTGCAAGATGCATTAAAACTAGTTTATTTACATGTAAAAAAGGTGATTGTTTATACAAGATACAAAATACAAAAAAAGGCAAGACATACAGCAATAATAACAAACGATTTAGCACCAACAAACCTCCTCTTCCTTCTGTTGTGTGCGGATTAGCCCTGTCAAGCCTATCTTGCAAGGAGACGACTTGTTTACTTAGTTGGTCTCTCTCCTCAACTAAGAATGACATCAACCAACCAACCCAACACATACACAAATGTTTACAACAACAACCAAATTAGAAAATCACAGAGAGAACAACATATAATATGGAGAGCCAGATTACATATTGAGAAATAGAAAATCCCCAAATTCAGATAGCCAGCAACCCACTTGATAGAGAACAATGACCCACTAGTTTTGATAGAGAGAATCCCACTTAAACTGTTGGTGGAACAAAGATTTCGAAAGTTACAATTAAAATTAAAAGCGCCCACTTTAAACTAAATCGAGATTGATATATAATTAAAAGCTCACCCACTTTAAACTAAATCAAAATTGATATACAATTAAAAGCTCACCCACTTGAAAAGCTTTCTAGGTTAACCAATCGAGCTGACCATGTACGAGATGAACAAAGCACGAGTAGCACGAGCAGAGATTGGACCACTAGATTTGAGATACGACCACCACGAGCTGAGATACAAGCTGGGACTAATATATGATGAGATGAGGCCAATATACGATAAGATGAGATTAATTACGAATGATAAAAAAAGGATTAGGGTTCTTAGTTGAGGAGAAAAGGGGGAAGTAGTCAGGGGAGTGTTTTTATGTTGAGTGTTTTTATGTTTTTTTTAAGTTGGGAAAAGTGCTAAAGGGGGGAATGTTTTGTTAAAAATGGGGGAACTTTTGGGTTTGGCGGGGAAAAAATTGGGCAATTAGCAGTGTGCGTAATTTTTTTTTTTTTTTTTTGGCATGTTAAAGACATCGATTGTACATTGTAGTGATGTCTAAATTACTTAATACATCGGTTTTAAATGAAGCGATGTCTTAAAGACTTTTAACATCAGTGACATTAGTGATCGATGTTAAATGTGTGATGCTTATTACACTTTTTTTAGTAGTGTGGTCCTCATTGTTCCTTCCCTCACCAGAAACGTGTATAGTAATTAAAAAATTGAGTCTCCATCTCTCCTACTTTGCCACCAAGCCGAAACTTATTGCCGACCCGAGGCTCCATCTTTACAATCGGGCGAGAGAGAGGGGACATATCATACAGATATGTATTTTTGTACCCAATTTTTGTAGTTAATTTTGTACCCAATTTCAAATATGTGTACATTAGGGTTCATAGAAAGATTTGGGGGTTTTTAATAGATGAACGGATTGAGAGAGAGAGAGAGTGTGTGTGTATTACCTGAATCAAAGAACGAATCTCTAATCAAAGCTTGAACTCGATAAAGAGAGAGAGTATTATGGATTTCATCTTGCGTATTATGAATTTTGAGAGAGAGTGTGTTTTTGATAGGAGCGGGTTAAGAGAGACAAAGAGGGAGAGATAAAGAGACCGAGAGGATTTTGTGCGGGTTAAAAAACTTGAGCGGTCCTTTTGATTTTCAAAAATTATCATTTTTCCTATTTTTATTTATTTTTTTGATTTATTTTACAAACTAGTTAAAAATGGGAAAAAATAAAAAAATGGAAAATTAGTGAAAATAAGGTAACATTCATCACACAAATAGTGAGTATGACTACTTTAATGTGTATGAATTTATTTTCAAAAATTGTCATTTTTCCTATTTTTATTTATTTTTTTGATTTATTTGACAAACTAGTTAAAAATGTGAAAAAATAAAAAAAATGGAAAATTAGTGAAAGTATGTTAAATTCATGACACAAATAGTGAGTATGACTACTTTGGTGTGTATGAATTTGTTTTCAAAAATTATCATTTTTCCTATTTTTATTTATTTTTTTGATTTATTTTACAAACTAGTTAAAAATGGGAAAAAATGAAAAAATGAAAAATTATTGAAAATAAGGTAACATTCATCACATAAATAGTGAGTATGACTACTTTGGTGTGTATGAATTTATTTTCAAAAATTGTCATTTTTCCTATTTTTATTTAATTTTTTGATTTATTTGACAAACTAGTTAAAAATGTGGAAAAATAAAAAAAAATGGAAAATTAGTGAAAGTATGTTAAAATTCATGACACAAATAGTGAGTATGACTACTTTGGTGTGTATGAATTTGTTTTCAAAAATTATCATTTTTCCTATATTTATTTATTTTTTTTGATTTATTTTACAAACTAGTTAAAAATGGAGGAAATTAAAAAAATGGAAAATTAGTGAAAATAAGGTAACATTCATCACACAAATAGTGAGTATGACTACTTTGGTGTGTATGAATTTATTTTCAAAAATTGTCATTTTTCCTATTTTTATTTAATTTTTTGGCCTTTATTCTTATATTTATTTATTTTTTTAAGTTATACCTATAGCTTCGGCATTTTAAGGGGCGACGCTATAAGCTATACCTATAACGGCGGTTAATTCAAACAACCGACGCTATAGGTGCGACGCTATATTGTTATTTTTGAGTTACACCTATAGCGTCGGCATTTCAAAGGGCGACGTTATAAGCTTTACATATAGCGTCGCCTTTTTCAGGGGCGACGCTATAGGCTATACCTATAGCGTCGGCATTTTAGGGGGCGACGCTATAGGTATAGCCTATAGCGTCGGCATTTTAAGGGCGATGCTATAGGTATACCTATAGCGTCGCCCTTTTAAGGGGCGACGCTATAGGCTATAGCTATAGCGTCGGTTGATGCAAACAATCGACGCCAAAGCTTCTGGCAATAGGCCTATAGCGTCGGTTAATGCAAACAACCGACGAAATAGGTAAAAGTACGACGCTATAGGTCATTTCTGTACTAGTGGCAGCTTTCTCCTTCTTTGTGTCTATCCATTTGGATGGATCTTTAGCAACATAAGATCTTGGGATGGTTATGGTTCCAACAATTGACTCAACAATCTCTTGTTGTTGAACAAATGGACCATTCTTGAGCATCTCAGGGTATAGAGGGTTAGCAGCTTTGATGAACAACATCATCTTGATTTTCCAGAGGTTGTAGTTATCCTTATCAAACTTAGGGACTTTCACCGTTCCTGTTGTCTTTGGTGTATTGATAATGATCTTTTTCTGTTTTGATTAACAACCTGCTTTGATACCACTTGTTGAGTATGAAATACACACATAGGAAAATACAGAGGGGGGTGAATGTATTTTCAAACTTTTCTTTGAATATGAATTTCAAGAACGTTTGTTTGGTGTTTGTGTAGCTCAGTATGTGTTTGTGTTTATCAGAATATGAATGCGGAAAATAAGATACACACTAACAAAATACTCACTTTAATCTAATATTTTATTAGATCAAGATTTGCTACAAACTGTGAATACAGAAGTTAATATTCTCAGGCTTCTTTTTCTTAGAGAGATATATCTTGAGTAGTTCTCTATCTAATTCCCCTATATTATCTCTTACTGCTACTGGTGGTGAGGTTGTACACTTATAGAACATGTGTACATCCCACTTTCTACAAATGGTGGAACAAACAAAAATTACTTTCTAAGGTGTATATCCTTTTTGAGAAAGAATCTGAACGGCATGCAATTTGACCATCTTCTTAGCCTGTTCAGTACCACCACTTTAGCAGCTGTCTCTGAAATATCTCTCCAAGCTTCCTTGTAGGCTTTCCACATACACTTACAGTTATGGTGGTCCTGTAATTGTACTGGCTTGTTACAGGTTTCTGACTTGTACAATTTCCAGTAATTTGTCTCCAAGAATCCATTCGTGAAGTAATTAAGTGATCGATCGAGAACTAGAATTGACTTAATAGATAACTCTGAGTTCTCGAATACTGAATCCTTGAGATATCGAACTACTTCTCGAAATGACTATTTCTTCAGGAGTCCTTGAGTTGTCGAATAGAACAATTGACTTATCAAATCCTGGAGATGTCGAATAGCTTCTTAAGTCCTTGAGATATCGAATGTAACTTTGACTTGTTGACTCTTTGAGAACTCGAATGATGCTTTGACTTGTAGACTTCTTGAGTTCTTGAATAGAGTTATAGACATGTCGAATCTCTGAGTTGTCGAATGATACTTTGACTTGTTGACTCCTTGAGATATCGAACAGTGTCTTTTGAGATATCGAATCCCTGACTTCTCGAAAGCTGGACTTTTCTAATAGACAAAAGTACTTCTTGAATTAGTACTTAGACAAATCTTCAATCTTCAAAAATCCAACTGTGTTTATTTTGACAGCCTTGTTCTTCAAGCTTGAGGCATGATCTTTGGATCTTCTTTCAAGATTTATTCCATGACTTAATTTACAGTTTACACAGGTAGAGTTTTGATGCCTATTACAAGTACTAAATACAAGTAGAAACTCTACAACTAAAGGTTCCCCCAGTTAAGGGGTCATGTAAGTAATGCAAAGCATTACAAACAATTAGGCATGTTATTAGTTGTGTACAGGCATGCCTCTGTGACTAACAGTTATAACTACGTTCGTTTCATATATCTTGCACAGTAGATATCCTTTCTCATATCGCTGAAATGCAACCTTTGTTTGATAAACAATCTAATGATTTATTGGAGTCGTGAGGATTAAATTTCTATACATTTTTAATATGTAATCGAAAAATTAACCACGACCATAAAAAAATTTTCAGTGAATTAATATAATAAATATTTTAAGGATTCGATGTTGAATAAATATACCAAATTTTCAGAATTTGGGTGTAAAAATTGTTAACATGATACGTAGAAATATTCTCTAACAAAGAGAGAAATAAAATGAAAGCTAAATTTTAAAAAATAACAATATAGAGGGATTTTCAACGTTTCAACGGGGGTTGTATTTGTTTTGATGATTGGTTCAGAATATTAATATTAATTCAATTGGTATGAATTCACGGATAAGTAATTTTATACTTAACTTAATTAACATTCCAATAAAATTATATTTTTTCTAAATAAAAATTAAAATAATATATTTATATTAATTTATTAATAAAATTTATCGGTCGGTGCGTAGCACGGGTAGAACGCTAGTAATAGTATAATTGTGATTGACTTTAAATTAAAACATTGATCAGTTAGTAAATATTTTATCACTTTAAAAAAATGTAATTCATGCATGTATTAAATAAAATAAATTTCGTATTTTGAAAAAATTGTTAAGTAACCACGATAAGTAAATTAGGATGAGAATGATATAATTAATTTAATTTTAGTGGTAAATTCTAATTCGCTCTTATTTATTGTTAGAAATAATTGATGTGAATATTAATCAGTGTTTAAGTGTTATAATGATAAATCAGAGTTTAGCTGGAAGCAATCAGAGTTTAGTTAAACGCTGATAGTTGGAAGCTCGACAGAGTTTGTTAAACTCTGTATGGAGGCAGCGTCTACTGGTCAACAGTGTTTGAAAATTATTTAAGGAAGCAATATCTTTGAAGATTGGATAGCTGTCAAAGAGATTGAGTTGACTAAGGAGACATGTAGCAATCGTAATTGATATCAATTGTATAGCTAATTTATAGGAGTATCAATTATCGATTGTATAACAACTGTATATCTTATAAATACAGTTAGGTTAACCCTAGAAGGGTATCGATTATTGAAAAACATTATTCATTGTAACCTAAGCAGCTCTTTGTGATATTTTACATCACTGAGAGAGGAGTTATTAATTCCAAACAGTTTTTAATTGTTTAAAACGCGTATTTTATTGTTAATCTCTCATACGATCTTGATTATAATTGTGTATTCGGCCTAACAATTGGTATCAGAGCCAATCTGTTACTTTATATAGTTTAAGATCCACACACATAGCTATAATCAATGGCAAAGATACCTCCTCCAACAGGTTCAAGTTCTGAGAAGGCTCAACCAACTACTGTGAGTCCTTATGAGATAATCAGGGTTCCTATTCTCAGGCCAGCAGAGTATTCAATCTAGAAGGTGAAGATGACCATGTTTCTAGAGGCTACAGATCCAGAATATCTTGACAGAATTTATGAAGGTCCTCATAAACCTACAAAGCTATCTGTTGCTACTGCTGGTCAAGAAGCTAAAACAGTTCCAAAGGAAAAGAAAGATCTAACTCCTGAAGATCTTTCATCTATTGCTAAGGATGCAAAAGTTAGGCATCTACTTCATAGTGCCTTAGACAATGTTATGTCTAATAAAGTGATTAACTGCATTACTGCCAAAGAAATTTGGGATGCTCCTGAGGTTAGATGTCAAGGAACTGCTGCTATCAAGAAGAATAGAAGGAACATACTCACACAGGAGTATGAGCACTTTGAGGCTAAATCTGAAGAAACCATGACAGAAACATTTGACAGATTCTGTAAACTGCTCATTGATTTGTCATTGGTTAATAAAGAGTATGATCTGGAAGACTCAAATCCCAAATTTCTTCTTGCTTTACCTGAAAAGTGGGATGTGAAGACAACCACCATAAGAGATAACTATGATCTTGCTGATACTGAGATTGATGAAATCTATGGGTTGTTCAAAACTCATGAATTGAAATTGGAGCAGAGAAACAGGAGATCAGGCAAGAAGACAAAGTCTGTTGCTCTTAAGGTTGAAGAAAAACCCTTGAAGAAGGAAGCATCAAGGAAGAAAGCTAAGGGAAAGGCTTTAGTCATACATTCTGAAAGTGAGTCATCAAACTCTGATGTTGATTCAAACACTGATGAATCATCTGATTCTGAGGATGATGAAGAAGAAATGTTGCAAATGGCTGCTTTGATGGTGAAGACCTTCAAGAAGATGGGTTTTAAGAACTTCAAGAAGGGCAAAAGGTTTTCTAAGAAAGATTCAAATTCTGACAGAAAAAGTTTCGGAAAGTCTGAGAGAAAGGATACCAAGTCTGGGAAGAAGGACAAGTGTGAGATTCAATGCTACAAGTGTAAGGAGATGGGTCACTATGCTCCTGAGTGCAAGAAGGGTAAAACTGAAAAATCACTCTTCACAAAAGGCAGAGACTGGGCAGACACTTCAGACTCAGATGAGGATGTTAACTATGCTCTCATGGCTTCTATTGAGAATGAATCTGAAGATTCTGAAAACAAGGTATCTCTAACTACCTATGCTTATAATACTGATGATATAACTGAATTAAGAATTTATCATAAGGCTTTGCATATCAGTTATAGGGATCAGACTTTAGAGAATGAGGGAATCAAGTCTGAAAATTCTGAACTTAAAGTGAGAAATAAAATTGTTGAAGAAAAACTTGAAAACATGCAACAAGTTCAGAAAGAAAGAGATGAAGCTGTTTATCTAGAACAGGATTTGCTAGGAAAATATAAGCAACTTGAATCTGAATTGGAGAAGGCAAATCACATAATTAAAACTTGGACTCATTCTGGAAAAGACACTCAAGAGGTTGTTCAGTCAGACACAGTTGGTTTAGGTTACTGTGAGGGAGATGAACTTAGGTTTCAAAACAAAGTCAAAATTAGAACACATCTTCCATCTACAAAATTTTTCATGGAATAAATGAACCTAAGTCTGAAGCTGAAAAAGAAGCTGTTAAGAAAGAACCAGTAAAAACTAGTGTTAAACAGGTTAATATTGGTTCAATGACAGATAAACAACTCAAGCATAAGCTTAAGGAGTTAAAATCTGTCAAGAAACAGAAAGTGTCTAGGAAGAATAGAAATGGTAAAGTAGGCATTACTCAAGGTAATTATCCAATGCTTGCTACTTTTGCTCCAAGAAAGACATGTCATAACTGTGGTAGCACTAACCATCTTGCTAGTTTCTGCAGGAAGAACAAAAACATTAATTCTTTAACTTCCAAGTCTGAAGTAAAGAAAGATAATGTTAGAACTAGACCACAGACTTTATGCAAACATTGTGGAAGTACTTGGCATTCTATTTATACTTGCAGGGTTTATCATGCTATTTATCATAACTACTATGAAATTAAGCCCAATTTAAAATGGGTTAAGGTTAATTCTGCAAGTGTAAACTCTAATAAATTTAGCTTAAACTCTGATAATGTAAATTCCGCTGCTAAAGGTAACAAAATTAAGAAAGCCAAAGGATCCAAGCAAGTCTGGATCCTTAAATCTAATCTTCAGTAATTGTTTGTGATTGCAGGGCATCAGGGAAAGTACCCTAGTCGTGGACAGTGGATGTTCAGGACACATGACTGGAAATAAAGCCCTGCTATCAGAGTATGTGGAGAAGGCTGGCCCAAAAGTTTCTTATGGAGATGGCAACATAGGACGTACTTTGGGATATGGCAATATCAATCTTGGAAGTGTCATCATCACAAATGTAGCTCTGGTTCTAGGACTCAAGCATGATCTGCTATCTGTGAGTCAAATCTGTGACAGAGGATATCATGTAGATTTTCAGCCTGAATACTGTGAAATCATCAGTAAATCTACAGGGAAAGTTGTTCTTGTTGGACACAGGCACAATAATATCTATGAAGCAAAGTTATTGGCAAACTCTGATGGAAAAGTTGTGTGCCTGTCCACAAGAATGTCTAGTGAAGAGAGTTGGAAGTGGCATAAGAAACTCTCTCATCTTAATCTGAACAACATTAATGAGTTGATAAGAAAGGATCTTGTAAGAGGACTTCCAAAGTCTTTATTAAATGTTGATGGCCTGTGTGATTCCTGTCAAAAGTCCAAACAAAGGAAGTCATCTTTCAAGAGCAAGTCTGAATCTTCAATTGTTGATCCTTATCATCTTCTACATGTTGATCTCTTTGGACCAATAAATGTCTTATCAATTGGAAGAAAGAAATATGCTCTAGTCATTGTTGATGAACACACCAGATACACTTGGGTGTATTTTCTAGCAAAGAAGGATGAAACTACATTAACTTTGATGGAGCATGTAAAGCTGCTGGACAAAGGATCAAAACACAAAGTCAAAATAATCAGGAGTGATAATGGAACTGAATTTAGGAATGCAACAATGGAAGAATTCTGCAAGAATAGAGGATTGAAGCAAGAGTTTTCTGCACCTGGTACACCACAGCAAAATGGTGTAGTTGAAAGGAAGAACAGAACCTTGATAGAAGCTGCCAGAACTATGCTTGATGAAGCAAAATTGCCAACCTATTTCTGGACAGAAGCAGTTAAAATAGCCTGTTTTACTCAAAATGCCACACTGATCAACAAGCATGGAAAAACACCATATGAGATGGTAAGGGAAAAGAAGCCAAACCTGAAATATTTTCATATTTTTGGGTGTAAATGTTTTGTGTTGAAAACTCATCCTGAACAGTTGACCAAATTTGAGTTAAAACCTAATGAAGGAATTTTTGTTGGCTATCCACTGTCAACTAAGGCATTCAGAGTTTATAATCTGAGAATTAAAGTGATCATAGAGTCAATTCATGTGTCATTTGATGACGAGAAAATAACTGGACTTGAAGATGTAGATGAACATGATCAACTGCACTGTGAAAATGAAGAATTAATCTCTGATGAAGTAAACTCTGATGAAACTGATCTGACAAACTCTGTTGAAGCATACTCTGAACCTCTACTGGTAAACACTGAAGAAACTTCTCAGCCAGAACAAAGGGGAGAACCAGTTGAGGGGGAGCATGATCAAAATGATGACTAAAATTCTGATAGTGAGTCAACTGAAAAATCTGGATCAAAATCTGATGACTCAAACTCTGAAAGTGTAATATCTGACAGTTCAAACTCTGAGCAGTCAAATTCTGGGGGAGCCTCAAAAAATGAAGAAAGACAACAAGAAAATCAGGAGAACATGGATCAAGGGGGAGGATCACATACTGATAGAAGCCATTTACCTTCAGCTAGGAAATGGACAAAATCTCATACACCTGATTTAATTATTGGAGATCCAGATGCAACAGTAAGGACAAGAAGTGCTACAGCAATTGAATGTCTGTTTCATGCATTCTTGTCTAAGAATGAACCAAAGAAGGTAGAAGAAGCTCTTCAAGATGCTGACTGGATAACAACAATGCAGGAGGAGTTAAATGAATTTGAAAGAAATAAAGTATGGACCCTTGTACCTAGACCGAAGAATAGATCTGTTGGTGGTACTAGATAGGTTTTTAGAAACAAAACTGACAGTGAGGGAGTTGTTACAAGGAACAAGGCTAGACTTGTGGCAAAAGGCTATTCACAGCAGGAAGGAATAGACTATGATGAAACTTTTGCTCCAGTTGCAAGATTGGAGGCAATAAAAATTTTTCTAGCATATGCCTCTCACAAGAAATTCAAGGTATTTCAGATGGATGTGAAAAGTGCTTTTCTGAATGGGAAGCTTGAAGAAGAAGTGTTTGTTGAACAACCACCAGGTTTTGTGGACCCAAAATATCTAGACTATGTCTACAAGCTGGATAAGGCACTCTATGGACTTAAGCAGGCACCAAGAGCATGGTATGAAACTCTGGCTCAATTTCTTTTAGAAAGTGGGTTCAACAGAGGTGCAATTGATAAAACACTGTTCTATTTTAACTATGGTGATGACTTGCTTTGTAATACCCCAATTTAGTTTTATCTGATTAATATAAATTTTTATAATTTTATGTGCTTATTATATTAATTACGTAGTTTTTTTTAAACTAGTTAACATCGATTATTTTTATTTTCATTGGGTGCTCGATAAATCGAACTCGCATAAAATTTGACTAGGGTATGGACCGAGCAAATGCATCGAGGCCCATAAAATTTGACTAGGGTATGGGCCGAGCAAATGCATCAAGGCCCATAAAATTTGACTAGGGGAAATGGGCCGAGCTCATGCTTCAAGGCCCAAAAGGAAAAGGGATAAATTTTTAAACTGATTTTGTCGGGCCTTTGTAATCTAGCCCGAATTTTGTGACTTGGAACTTACTAAGTGAGCAAGACCCGATATATAGTAGGAATAAGAGTCTTCCTCTTAAATCCCCTCGATGTGGGAGACAAGAAGAGTCAATTCGAAAGTTTGTTTCATATAATCTCAAGTCTCTATATATATAGAGAAAGGAAGGAAATTTGGTGGAAACCATTTCGTTGTGGGACAATATTTCAGTCCCAAGAATTAACCAAACATGATTTTGGATATTCTTTAGTTTGGTTAGCCTTCAAGTCTTAAGTTCTTTATATAGGGAAGCAAATCCATCAACTTGTATAGCTGCTCGATGTGGGACAAAACACATTTCAGTTTTAATAAATTAAACTCACACTTCTTAGTATAAGAAGCAGTAGCCTTTGTGGAATGTTGCACTCCATAATTAAAGCTTCGACTTGTATCTTTTGGGTATCAAAACATTGAACTTATAATTTTCTGGCTCAATTTGGGGCCAAAGTTATAATTACATACCACAAATTTTTCCCTTAGGATGAGGACCTCACTTAGTTATATAGAACCAAGAATGAGTTTTACTCTTTAACAACTCGATGTGGGACACCAGGGATTCCTGTTTTAAACCTTCAACTGGAGTTCTTGCTTTCAAACATTTTCATTTTGCTTCCAAAGGGCATATAGTAATTAATTTAGCAACCTTCTGTTGTTATGCATACTTCGACTCCCTAGGAAAGCCAAGGTGAAACTTATGTACCTTAACTTTGTAAGTGACACTACTTGGGATATATAGGAATTGATAGGAGTTGGTTTCTTTTACATATCGATGTGGGACATGAAAGAGTTTGGGACAAACGACCTTGCACCTTATAGAACTCACGACATGTTTAAATATGTTTGGTTTACACTAACACTTCGATTTTTTGCACTTGTTAGCTTTCAAATTTTAAACTCCCAGTAATCTCGGCCTAAATTGAAGCCAAGGTGAAAGAGTGTGGAATTTTAGTAGCTTAGTCATTGACTTAACTTGGGTTATATAGATAGAGAATAGAGAACCACTCTTAACCATCTCGATGTGGGATAACCAGCAAAATAAGGTAAATAGAATGACTTAGTACCACATTGATAACTATAGTGATAATAAAAGAGTTTATGTAGATGGATTCAACTACAAACTCCAATTAGGAAAATTAATAGGATGAAAACCAGTGATGCTTATTCGTTGCTGGTGGGATGTATTGATATTTTGTTAACACTTGAGACTATTTTTTTTTTGTTTCCTTGCCTCTATTTTTCTACCACATTTGAAAGAAAAGAGATAGTATACCAGGTTATATAGTAGAAGTCTGCAGCAGAATGGTAAGAACTTCATGGGCAAAGTATGGCTTTAGAGTGGTAAGAAGTTCATGGGCAAAGTATGGCTTTAGAGTGGATGACTATTAGGTGCTTTCCATTTTATTTTTCTAATGCTAAGGACCAGTACCACATCGACTATGTCAGGAAGGTGTTTCAACCTTTCCATATATAAATATGTATAGTTTCTAAATTTAGGAAATAAGTAAGTGCTTGCAATCTCCTATGGTTCGGTAAGTCTTCGAACTTTTTCTTTTATTATTTTATTTACTAGTTATTTTAGTTATTTATTATTTTAATTATTTAATATTTAAGTTAGTTATATTAGAATAATTAGGTAGTAGAAATAAAACGTGGTGATAATGCTAGTGTGACTTTTGATAATATTTTAGGGAACGAGCGAAGTTGACGACTTTCGTATAAGAGTTTAAGATCAGAAGTGACGTACGGTAAGTATATACTGTACTGATTTACTGTTGTGAATGATTAAATCGATTTTTGAAATATCGATAATTTGTTGATGAAAATTGAGTATTCTTACATTGATATTGTGAATTGATGATGATGCTTCCGAATCGGAAGTAAAGCTAAACCAATTGTTTAGCAGGCCGGGATCCCCACCAGTAGAACTTGTGAATCTATCATGTATTAATACTCATTTTCAAATTATGTGAAAATTTATTTGTTATGATGAACTCAGTTACTTGTTCTGTAAAATCTCAGTTAAATAGTATGATATATGCTTGCTGGGCTCTATGAGCTCACCCTTTTATGTCACTAACTTCCACAGGGAGTAAAGTTGGAGGAGGTTCGGGAAAGGATAAGATGTTATAATCTGAACTACTGAAGTTGGATAAGAAGTTTGTAGAATTCTAAGAAGAATACTTTTGTAGTAGGCCTAAGTTGAAGTTGTTTAGAAGCGTGTAATATGTTGTAACATTTTATCGTAAGACTTGATCATGTTGTAACTACTTTTGGTTATTACTTAAATTAAGGTTTGTGCAAGCATGCATTATGACGTTTGGTTTGTTTGGCGTCCCCGGGTCGGGTTTCTGAGGTCATCCCGGGAATCGGGACGTCACAGGTGGCATCAGAGCTAAGGTTAGAAATAGGAGAGAACGTAGAAATTAGGATCCCGAAATAGAAACCTAGGGGTCCGAGAACATCTAAGATGCGTAAACATATTTTTGAACGTGGAGAGAATAAGATGTATTACGTGTGTAGCGTTTTATAATTGTTGTTGTGACATATATTCATGATGTGAATATAGAATGATGTGGGATTAATAGTATATGTTGAATTGTAGGTAAAGATGGTTGACGAGAATTCTGGTGGAAATGTATCTGGCATACAGATTAGTCCTGAGATGTTATTGGTTTTAGCAGAAATGAAAAACATGTTTAAGAGTTTAGTTGAAGTGCGAACACATGTGAATGCTCCTGAGGTGAATGCTGAACGTGTAGATGGTCTGGAGCATGTGGAAAATCAAGAACGGGAAGGTGAGAATAAGCGTAGGTGTACATATAAGACTTTTAAGGATGCAGATCCCCCGATATTTAAAGGAGATTTAGATCCACATGTTGCGAATACGTGGATTAAAGAAATGGAGAAGGTGATAGAGATTTCTGAATGTTTGGATGAACAAAAGGTAAAATTCGAAACACACTCACTAAGGGGGGAAGCTGTATTTTGGTGGGATACGGTTAAACAAACTGAGGATTGTTCTACAATGACTTGGCCAAGGTTTAAGGAGTTGTTCTTTGATAAATATTTTCCTACGTGTATGAAGAATGAGATGGAGATGAAGTTTCTAGGACTTAAACAAGAAGGGATGTCTGTATCAGAGTACCTTTCAAAATTCTTGGAACTTTCTAGGTTTGCTCCTCATCAGGTTAATACTGAAGCTAGGAAATGTCAGAGGTTCCAAGAGGGACTGAAGCCTCAAATTAGGGAAAGAGTATCTTTGTTGGAGTTGGAGCAATTTGACAAGTTGGTTGGAAAAGCTAGGATTGCGGAGAGAGAATATGAAGCTCGCACTCAGTTCTTTAACAGTAAGAAGAGAGGAAGGGAGACAGATTCGAGTACTAAATTAAGATACAAGAAAGATAATAAGAGATTCCAGGTGAGAAAGAAAGAGGATTTTCGGGAAAATGAGAGGAGGATGGCAGCACCTGAGTGTAAGAAATGTGGGAAAAAGCATGGTGGTGATGTTTGTTATCGAGCTGATGGATTGTGTTATAACTGTGGAGAAAAGGGGCATATAGCGACTCAATGCCCAAAGCCTAAAGTAACCTTTTGTTTTAATTGCGGAAGACAAGGTCATTTAGCGAGGGATTGCACTCAAAAGAAAGTCAAGATTGAAGCTGAAACTAAAGGGAACAAGACTGTTACAGCGGGAGCACCCCAACAACCGGCACTCAGGGCAGTAGCTAGAACTTACGCAATGACAACCCAGGATGCTGAAAATTCTCATGATGTGGTGTCAGGTACGCTTCAACTTTGTGCCCAAGATGTTCATGCTTTATTTGATTCGGGATCGACCCATTCATTTGTGGATTTGAAATATGTGAATAAGTTAACCATGCCTGTATAAAGTTTGGATAATGGATTGTTAGTAAAACTCCCTAATGGTAGAAACTTATTCGTAGATAAAATTTACAGAGATTGTCCCTTAGTGATTAGTGGTCAAACCTTTTTGGTGGATTTACTACCTTTAGAATTACGAGACTTTGGGATGATTTTGGGAATGGATTGGTTAACAAGATATAAGGCTAATTTAGATTGTAGTAAGAAGCGAATAAACTTAATTGGACCAAACAAGAAGAAAGTGTACCTTAAAGGAGATAGGTCAGAAAAGCCAAATGTAATGATATCGGTCTTGAAGGCTTGTAAGATGTTAAGAAAAGGATGTGAGGGTTTTCTTGCGTACGTGATTGGGGACGAAGAAGTTAGAGCTAAAGCCGAGGATATACCTGTAGTTAGAGAATTTTTAGATGTCTTTCCCGAGGAGCTACCAGGGTTACCACCCGAAAGAGAAGTTGAGTTTGGTATTGAATTGATTCCAGAAGCCCAACCAGTATCAAGAGCACCTTATAGGATGGCGCCAACGGAATTAGCCGAGCTTAAGATCCAATTACAAGAATTGTTGGATAAGAAGTTTATTAGGCCGAGTGTTTCTTCTTGGGGAGCACCAGTGTTGTTTGTGAAGAAGAAAGATGGTTCCCTAAGATTATGCATTGATTATAGAGAGCTAAACAAGTTGACGGTGAAGAATAAATACCCATTACCACGAATAGATGATCTTTTTGATCAATTGCAAGGAGCTACCTACTTTTCGAAGATTGATTTGCGCTCAGGTTATCATCAGTTAAAAGTAAAGAAAGAGAGTATTCCACTAACGGCATTTAGGACCCGATATGGCCATTATGAGTTTGTAGTGATGCCATTTGGAGTAACGAACGCACCAGCAGTATTTATGGATTTGATGAATCGAGTGTTTAGGAATTATTTGGATAAATTTGTAATCGTATTCATTGATGATATTCTTATATACTCAAAGAGCAAGAAAGAACATGAGGAACATTTGAGGATAGTATTACAAACCTTGAGGGAAGAAAAGTTGTATGCCAAGTTTTCAAAATGTGAATTTTGGTTAAGGAGAGTAAGTTTTCTTGGACATGTAGTTTCGGAGGAAGGAATTACAGTGGATCCTGCAAAGATTGAGGTGATTATGAATTGGGAAAGGCCAAAGACCGTGACGGAAATTCGAAGTTTCTTAGGTCTAGCTGGATATTATAGGAAGTTTGTTCAAGATTTCTCTAAGATAGCAGGGCCATTGACGAACCTTACAAGGAAAGACGTTAAGTTTGTTTGGACGGATGAGTGTGAACAAAGCTTTATTGAATTGAAGAAGAGATTAACGTCTGCTCCAGTACTTGGATTACCAGATGGAACCGAAGATTTTGTGATTTATAGTGATGCATCAAAGAAGGGTTTAGGGTGTGTTCTAATGCAACGAGGGAAGGTAATTGCTTATGCATCTCGCCAGTTGAGGAATCATGAGAAGAACTACCCCACCCACGATTTAGAATTAGCAGCGGTAGTTTTTGCTCTTAAGATTTGGAGGCATTATTTGTACGGAGAAAAGTGTAAGATTTATACTGACCATCAAAGCTTGAAGTATATTTTCTCACAGAAGGATTTAAATATGAGACAGAGAAGGTGGTTGGATTTATTGAAGGATTATGATTGTGAGATCTTATATCATCCGGGTAAGGCAAATGTGGTGGATGATGCACTAAGTAGGAAGGAGGTTGGGACTTGTTCGAGTGTTATTGTAGAATCGACCAATCTTAAGGAGTTAGAGAGACTTGGTATTGAATTTATTAAGTAGGGAAGGAATGAGGGCTTGCTAAATCAAATCGAGGTCAGACCGAATTTGTTAGAAAAAATAAAGGTAAGTCAGAGACAAGATGAATGCTTGAAGGAAATTTGGAATAGTTCTAATTCAGAACTAGGAAAGAAAGATTTTAGGAAAGGAAATGATGACATAGTGAGGTTTCGTGACAGGATATTTGTACCATCTGATATGGAGATTAAGAAAGAAATTTTGTCTGACGCTCATTCGTCACCTTTTTCGGTACATCCTGGATCTACGAAGATGTATAAAGACTTGAGGCAACATTACTGGTGGCCTAAGATGAAAAGAGAGATTGCTGAATGGGTAGGAAGATGTTTAGTTTGTCAGCAAGTGAAGGCAGAACATCAAAGGCCTGGAGGATTGTTACAACCCCTACCTGTTCCCGAATGGAAATGGGAACATATCACAATGGATTTTGTACTAGGCTTGCCAAGAACGCAGAGAGGGAACGATGTTATCTGGGTTATTGTGGATAGACTAACAAAAAGTGCACATTTTCTGGCTATATCTGAAGCGTCACCATTGGAGAAGTTAGCGAAGTTATACATCCAAGAAATTGTTAGATTGCATGGAGTGCCTGTTTCGATTGTATCAGATAGAGATCCGAGATTTACATCAAGATTTTGGAATAGTTTTCAACAAGAGATGGGCACTAAGTTAAGTATGAGCACGGCATTTCACCCTCAAACAGATGGACAGTCAGAAAGTACAATTCAGATTTTAGAAGACATGTTACGAGCTTGTGTACTAGATTTTAAAGGAAGTTGGGAGGAACATCTACCCTTAGTGGAATTTGCGTATAACAACAGTCATCAAGCGACAATTGGAATGGCCCCATATGAAGCTTTATACGGACGTCGATGTAGAACCCCATTATGTTGGGATGAAGTTGGTGAAAGAAGATCGTTAGGGCCAGAGTTGATTCGTGTAACTACGGAGAAAGTTAAATTGATACAGAAGAGAATTTTAGCGGCTCAAAGCAGACAAAAGAGTTACGCAGATACGGTTCGCCGAGATGTGACATTTAAAGAAGGAGACTTTGTATTTCTTAAGGTTTCACCATGGAAGGGTGTTATGAGATTTGGAAAGAAAGGAAAGTTGAGTCCTCGTTATATTGGACCATTTGAGATTCTTAGGCGAGTTGGAGAGGTAGCATATGAATTAGCATTGCCACCAAATTTGAGTCGCATTCACAACGTTTTCCATGTGTCATACCTAAGAAAGTATGTTAGAGATCCATCCCATATAATAGAATATGAGCCGATAGAACTCCAAGAAAATATGCAATATGAAGAACTTCCCATTGAAATAGCAGATCATCGTGAGCAGATTTTGAGAAATAAGGTGATACCTCTTGTGAAAGTAATCTGGCGAAATCATGCAGTAGAAGAAGCAACTTGGGAACCTGAGGAAATGATGAGATCAAAATATCCTCATTTATTTGATGAGACAGGTACGAGTTAAATTCTTAATTTCGAGGACGAAATTTATTTAAGGGGGGAAGGATGTAATACCCCAATTTAGTTTTATCTGATTAATATAAATTTTTATAATTTTATGTGCTTATTATATTAATTTCGTAGTTTTTTTTTTTAAACTAGTTAACATCGATTATTTTTATTTTCATTGGGTGCTCGATAAATCGAACTCGCATAAAATTTGACTAGGGTATGGACCGAGCAAATGCATCGAGGCCCATAAAATTTGACTAGGGTATGGGCCGAGCAAATGCATCAAGGCCCATAAAATTTGACTAGGGGAAATGGGCCGAGCTCATGCTTCAAGGCCAAAAAGGAAAAGGGATAAATTTTTAAACTGATTTTGTCGGGCCTTTGTAATCTAGCCCGAATTTTGTGACTTGGAACTTACTAAGTGAGCAAGACCCGATATATAGTAGGAATAAGAGTCTTCCTCTTAAATCCCCTCGATGTGGGAGACAAGAAGAGTCAATTAGAAAGTTTGTTTCATATAATCTCAAGTCTCTATATATATAGAGAAAGGAAGGAAATTTGGTGGAAACCATTTCGTTGTGGGACAATATTTCAGTCCCTAGAATTAACCAAACATGATTTTGGATATTCTTTAGTTTGGTTAGCCTTCAAGTCTTAAGTTCTTTATATAGGGAAGCAAATCCATCAACTTGTATAGCTGCTCGATGTGGGACAAAACACATTTCAGTTTTAATAAATTAAACTCACACTTCTTAGTATAAGAAGCAGTAGCCTTTGTGGAATGTTGCACTCCATAATTAAAGCTTCGACTTGTATCTTTTGGGTATCAAAACATTGAACTTATAATTTTCTGGCTTAATTTGGGGCCAAAGTTATAATTACATACCACAAATTTTTCCCTTAGGATGAGGACCTCACTTAGTTATATAGAACCAAGAATGAGTTTTACTCTTTAACAACTCGATGTGGGACACCAGGGATTCCTGTTTTAAACCTTCAACTGGAGTTCTTGCTTTCAAACATTTTCATTTTGCTTCCAAAGGGCATATAGTAATTAATTTAGCAACCTTCTGTTGTTATGCATACTTTGACTCCCTAGGAAAGCCAAGGTGAAACTTATGTACCTTAACTTTGTAAGTGACACTACTTGGGATATATAGGAATTGATAGGAGTTGGTTTCTTTTACATATCGATGTGGGACATGAAAGAGTTTGGGACAAACGACCTTGCACCTTATAGAACTCACGACATGTTTAAATATGTTTGGTTTACACTAACACTTCGATTTTTTGCACTTGTTAGCTTTCAAATTTTAAACTCCCAGTAATCTCGGCTTAAATTGAAGCCAAGGTGAAAGAGTGTGGAATTTTAGTAGCTTAGTCATTGACTTAACTTGGGTTATATAGATAGAGAATAGAGAACCACTCTTAACCATCTCGATGTGGGATAACCAGCAAAATAAGGTAAATAGAATGACTTAGTACCACATTGATAACTATAGTGATAATAAAAGAGTTTATGTAGATGGATTCAACTACAAACTCCAATTAGGAAAATTAATAGGATGAAAACCAGTGATGCTTATTCGTTGCTGGTGGGATGTATTGATATTTTGTTAACACTTGAGACTATTTTTTTTTTGTTTCCTTGCCTCTATTTTTCTACCACATTTGAAAGAAAAGAGATAGTACACCAGGTTATATAGTAGAAGTCTGCAGCAGAATGGTAAGAACTTCATGGGCAAAGTATGGCTTTAGAGTGGTAAGAAGTTCATGGGCAAAGTATGGCTTTAGAGTGGATGACTATTAGGTGCTTTCCATTTTATTTTTCTAATGCTAAGGACCAGTACCACATCGACTATGTCAGGAAGGTGTTTCAACCTTTCCATATATAAATATGTATAGTTTCTAAATTTAGGAAATAAGTAAGTGCTTGCAATCTCCTATGGTTCGGTAAGTCTTCGAACTTTTTCTTTTATTATTTTATTTACTAGTTATTTTAGTTATTTATTATTTTAATTATTTAATATTTAAGTTAGTTATATTAGAATAATTAGGTAGTAGAAATAAAACGTGGTGATAATGCTAGTGTGACTTTTGATAATATTTTAGGGAACGAGCGAAGTTGACGACTTTCGTATAAGAGTTTAAGATCAGAAGTGACGTACGGTAAGTATATACTGTACTGATTTACTGTTGTGAATGATTAAATCGATTTTTGAAATATCGATAATTTGTTGATGAAAATTGAGTATTCTTACATTGATATTGTGAATTGATGATGATGCTTCCGAATCGGAAGTAAAGCTAAACCAATTGTTTAGCAGGCCGGGATCCCCACCAGTAGAACTTGTGAATCTATCATGTATTAATACTCATTTTCAAATTATGTGAAAATTTATTTGTTATGATGAACTCAGTTACTTGTTCTGTAAAATCTCAGTTAAATAGTATGATATATGCTTGCTGGGCTCTATGAGCTCACCCTTTTATGTCACTAACTTCCACAGGGAGTAAAGTTGGAGGAGGTTCGGGAAAGGATAAGATGTTATAATCTGAACTACTGAAGTTGGATAAGAAGTTTGTAGAATTCTAAGAAGAATACTTTTGTAGTAGGCCTAAGTTGAAGTTGTTTAGAAGCGTGTAATATGTTGTAACATTTTATCGTAAGACTTGATCATGTTGTAACTACTTTTGGTTATTACTTAAATTAAGGTTTGTGCAAGCATGCATTATGACGTTTGGTTTGTTTGGCGTCCCCGGGTCGGGTTTCTGAGGTCATCCCGGGAATCGGGGCGTCACATGCTTTTAGTTCAGATATATATTGATGACATAATTTTTGGGTCTACTATTGAAGAACTCTGTAAAAAGTTTGCCAAGCTCATGCAGTTCAGGTATCAAATGAGCATGATGGGAGAGCTTAGCCATTTTCCAGGCCTACAGGTGAAGCAAACAGATGATGGGATTTTCATAAATCAAGCAAAATATACCAGAAATCTTCTCAAGAAATTTGGTATGCTTGACTGCTCATCTGCATCAACTCCCATGGCAACAGCAACAAAGTTGGACAAAGATACAGGAGCTTCAGTAGATATGAAAAACTACAGAGGAATGATATGATCTCTTCTTTATCTAACAGCTAGTAGGCCTGATATCATGTATGCAACTTGTCTCTGTGCAAGGTTTCAGGCAGACCCCAGAGAACCACATCTAACTGCTGTGAAGAGGAATTTTAAGTATCTCAAGGGAACCATAACATTAGGTCTGTGGTATCCTAGAGAATCAGATTTCAAGCTACTTGGTTACTCTGATGCAGACTTTGCAGGCTGCAAGATAGACAGAAAAAGCACCTGTGGAAGTTGTCAATTTCTGGGTGATAGACTTGTTTCTTGGTACAGCAAGAAACAGAAATCAATTTCAACATCTACAGCTGAAGCAGAGTATATTACTACTGGTAGCTGTTGTGCACAGATTCTGTGGATGAAGAATCAATTGCTGGATTATGGATTGAGGTACAGTAAAATACCTATTTATTGTGATAATCAAAGTGCTATTGCTATGACAGGTAATCCAGTACAACATTCTATGACCAAGCACATCAGCATAAGGTACCACTTTATCAGAGAACATGTAGAGGAAAGGAATATTGAGCTTCATTTTGTGTATACAGAACAACAGCTTGCAGATATTTTCACCAAGCCATTGAGTGAAGCTGTATTTATAAGGCTGGTAAATGAACTAGGAATGATCTCTGGTTTTGACTAGAGATATTGGTTAGACTTAAAATTTTACTTATGTAATGTGTTGCTCATAATTCTATGGTATGTTAACTACTATATGAACTCCGTTGTTAAACTCTGCTATGCAAACTCTGTTCGTTAACTGTTAAACTCTGTTAGCATGCTCTGTAAGTCATACACTGTTGACATGTTGGATAAACTCTGAGAAACTCTGATAATATTTTTGTCTTAATGTTAACACCAATGAAGAAATTTGTTTGAAACATGATTCTCAGTAATTAATCATGAATCCTTCTAAGTTATTTGTGATCTAATCTTAGATTGTGCAGAAAATTAACACAGCATGATACTATTTCATATTTATACCATCTCTTAGTTTATTTATCCTAAACTCTGAGTCTGTAAATACTGTGTGCATTGCCTCTCATGAATAATTTCTGATGTTGATGAGCTCTAAACTCTGTTAGTTATACACTGTTAAGTTAGACTCTGTTATTAGTCTACCCCCAAAGTAAATGTATATAGACTGTTAGAACTCCTTTGAGATTATTTTGGTGTCTAGGAAGACCTAGGAACTTGCTGGTATATAGTAAGGGCTAAAATTCTTTAATTTTTGGTGACTAGTCAAAGACTAGGAAGATCCAGGAACTTATCAAAATGATAAGGGCTAAAATTATAAGATTTTTGGTGACTAGTTTCAACCTCTGATTACTGGAGAAACAAACAAAAAAAAAAAATTTAGACGGGGGTTATAAATTAATTAAATATTACTGTATATAAATCGTTTACTACAGAGTTTAGCATTCATCAGACATTCAGTGTTTACTATGAGAGTTTGTGCATCCAGTGTTTACTGATTTACTTTATGGATTTTATGAAGAATTAGATGCTCTAAACTTTGAATTGGTAAACTCTGCTATACACACACATATATTCACACCTGTGCAGTTTTTGAAAGGATTATGGTAATGCAGTTGGAGAATTGACAAACGCTGACGAATTTTGTCTAATACTCTAAGGTAATTTATTTCAGAAAATTTACATACTTGGGGTAAAAAGAGTTTTTGAAAAATGAAATAAATTATTGCCAACTGTTAATGAGTGTTGGAGTGGTAAAGTGTGTTGGTAATGGGAGAGAAATTAGCAGTAATTATTACTATAGTTACTGAACGTGCATATTTGTTCCATTATATATGTGCCACGTGTCCCACTCACCCACTAATGTGTCCCACTTGTACATTAATTGAGTAATTGGTTGAGTGTATTAATGTTAAAACGATTGGGTTTTACTTTTTCATTACAACACTAATCATTTTTACTTACACGGTTATTTTCTCTGCACACAACCCACTCACAGTTACTTGCTATCTCATTTGCACATTTTCACAAGCACCTTTGCTACATATCTTTTTCACTCATATTTTCTTCTCAAATCGATTCTAATGGCCACTAAAGCTTTTACTGCCCAAGGATTATTGTTTGTTCCTAACAGTTACACAGCCTCCACAACCTCAAGAACCTCCACAGCCTAACTCTGAACCTACAAACTCAGAACCTCACCAAACTCTAAACACTGAACCCATACAACCAACTCCAAACATTGAACCTCAAACTCAAACCACTGAACCACCACTTACCCAATCTCAACATGAACAACAATCACCAGTTAACCAACCCAAACCGAAACATGGAGGTAGAAGAAAACACAAAGCAGCAAATACACAGCATCAATTAGTTAAAGCAAAAAGAGATTCTGCTAAAGTTCAAAAGGAGTCTGCCAGACCTAAAAGGGCTAGAAAGGAAAGGGCAAACAGACGTCCATCACCTTCTGTCTTAGATGATTCTACTGAAGAAGAGACAGTGAAGTGCCTCAGGTTAAAAGAAGAAGATTGATTCTTGATGATTCTGATGAAGAAATGAACTTTGAAGCTCCAGAGGTGATTTCCAAGGAAATACCTACTGTTGAGACAAATACTGCAGAAGAAGCTGCCAATACACCTGCCGATGTACAAATGGATGAGGACAACAGAGAAGGTTTTACTGCTATGGATGATTTTGTTGAGACATTCATACCATTCTCTAATCACATTAATGTTCCTGTCTCACCTGTTATTGCAAACTCTGAAGAAACTGGTGCAGCTGATCAGCCAACTGTAGTACTTGATGAAACAGTGGCATCACACACTGAGCTATTCTCTGATGCTCACCAGGTTCCTGAACAAGGTAAAGAGGTTGAACAAGTTGAAGTTCCAAAGTCTGTTGAGGCTAGAGATACACCTGCAGAGATTCTTGCTGAAATAGCAGTAAATGTTACTGAACCTGCAGAGATTGTTGCAGAGAATTTTACAGTGCATACTAATCAAGTTGAAGATGCAGCTGTTGATGTTGAAGATGAAGCAAGTGCAGAGTCAAACTCTTCTCAGAGTATACCAGTTCAAACTGATGCTAAGCACACACCTTTTTCTAAACCTTCAGATCAACATGACATTGAAGCTGGGCACTTTGCCAAGAATTCAAGGGATTGGTATAAGTCAGACTATATTTTTCCTATTGAAAGAGCAGCTAAATTTGTTCATCAATCTGCTACAAAGATCTCAAATCCTGATATTATCTCAAGTCTACATGCAACCATTGTTCAAGTAAAGACTCTGAATGAAAGATTTGATGAGTCTCAAAAATCAATTAATGAACTAAGCGCTGATGTTGCTGCTAGAGATATGACTATGCAGAGGGATAATCAAATAAAGTTCAAGACCATTTCCAAAGCTCAAGAAACTCTGTTTCAGAGACTGGGTCAAGTTGAACAGAATCAGACTATCTTGTCTGGAAAGATTGACTCCATTGCTAACTCCTTGGAACTGATTACTTCTATTTTGATTCCTGATGATGTCAAAAAGGGGGAGAGAGTTGCTAAGTCTAAGTGCAGGCAATCTCAAACTCTGACTAAAGAGGATGAAGATACTGAAGATGGAGGAGCAGGAGCAAAGGACAAAGGGAAGAAATTATTAAGAGCTGATCAAAGTCTGAAATTTAGCAAGTCTTCTAAGTCAAAGTCTGTTGGAATATACACTGATACTCAGGGTACTTCAATGACCAAGAGTTTATTATTCACTGAAAATCCACTGACTTATGAGGAATTGGCTGCTAAGTTATTTCTTGAAGAAAATGAAGAAGGAGCTACTATTGAAGATATTAAAGCTGAAGAAAAGAACTTACAAGAAGAACATCAGAAAGCTTTAAAGTCTGGAAAGTTTAAAAAGAAAGAAAAAGCTCCTAGGCCTGTTCTTAAAGGCATTGTGATTAAAGAAAATGTTGGTGCTAATCAAAGATCACAAGTATCTAAGAAACCAACAGAAGCTGAAGCCAGATTGAAGCTAAAAGGCATTGCTAAAGAAGGAGAAGACTCAAAGAAGAAGAATACAACCTCTATTTCTACACAATTTGTACAGAGACCTTTATCTACTCACATGCAAATGGTTTTTGGAAAACCAACTCTTCATGATCCATCTCTGATGACTGGAGGTACTACTACTGATTTTCTGCATGGTAGAGCTTTAACAGGAAAGCAAGGTCGAGATAAATTTGGATTGGGCTCTCATAAAAAGTCAGAATGAATACTGGTCCTAGAGATCCTTCATCACTGGCTGTTTCAGGTCTTGGTGTTACTCAGGAGAGTTTAGACAAACTTGAATCAGTTCAGTTGATTCATCAAAGAAGTTTGGATAAAGACTTTCTATTGTATTTCATGGAAGATGGTACTGTATACAAAATTGGTGAGAATGATTTTGATTTGAAGCTATGGGAGGAATTAGAATATGTTCTATATCTTTTCAAGGTGAAAAATTGAAGGACTCAACAAGCTGCAAATGTGCTAAGAAATAAAATGCTACATAATTTGGTAGTCAGAGGGATGAAATACAAAAGTCAATATGTCCCAAAATACAGAGATTATCATGGGAATATTGTTGAGATGAAGAAGGGTAGTGCTAAATTGAAGACAGACCTGGGTATAACAGTTCTTGATTTTAACTCAGAGTCAGCTAAAGCACAGTTCATCAGACTGGGGAATAAGATGAGAAGAAACACAATCTATGATATGAGGTCTGCTATTTATCAAACTGGTGAAGATGATGCTAAGCTAAAGGAGATCAAGGAGGTTATGCAGACAGAGCTTGAGAATGCTGAAAGAAGATTACTTATCGACTACCTTAGAACAACACCAGATGTTGAGGAGATTAAGGATTAAAGCTCTGTAAGAATTTTTCTTGTTTTCTGTAGATTTTGTTAAGTAGAAGTTAAACTCTGTTTGTATATTAAACACTGTATTTATTTATTTGTTTTGACATCATCAATTATTGTTAAACTTGTGCATTTTTGCTAATGAACAAGTTGGGGGAGATTGTTAGAAATAATTGGTGTGAATATTAATCAGTGTTTAAGTGTTACAGTGATAAATCAGAGTTTAGCTGGAAGCAGTCAGAGTTTAGTTAAACGCTGATAGTTGGAAGCTCGATAGAGTTTGTTAAACTCTGTCTGGAGGCAGCGTCTACTGGTCAACTGTATTTGAAGATTATTTAAGGAAGCAATTTCTTTGAAGATTGGATAGCTGTCAAAGAGATTGAGTTGACTAAGGAGACGTGTAGCAATCGTAATTGATATCAATTGTATAGCTAATTTATAGGAGTATCAATTATCGATTGTATAGCATATGTATATCTTATAAATACAGTTAGGTTAACCCTAGAAGGGTATCGATTTTTGAAAAACATTATTTATTGTAACCTAAACAGCTCTTTGTGATATTTTACATCACTGAGAGAGGAGTTATTAAATCCAAACAGTTTTTAATTGTTTAAAATGCGTATTTTATTGTTAATCTCTCATACGATCTTGATTATAATTGTGTATTCGGCCTAACATTTATATTTATGAAAATTAATTCGTAACATATAATAATGCAATTATGATTAATTGTAAATCAAAAGAGTGGAAAATTCATATTGCAAAAATCGTTTAATATTATATATTTGTATAGTGCTGATTGATTTTAATTTAAAACATTAATTTATTATAAATATTTTTTGACATTAAAAAAATATGTAATATATGGATATGTTAAATCAAGTCGTTACTATATGTTAAATATAATTGATGTGAATAATGTCAGTGTTTAAGTGTTACAGTGATTCATCAGAGTTTAACTGGAAGCTGGAAGCGGTCAGAGTTTAATTAAACTCTGACAGTTGGAAGCTCGATAGAGTTAGCTAAACTCTGTCAGGAGGAAGCGTCTACTGGTCATTATCAGACTTTGAATAATAATTGAAGATAATTATGGAAACAATATCTTTGAAGATTGGATAGCTGTCAAAGACATTGTATTGACTAAGAAGACGCGTAGCAATCATAATTGATAACATTTGTATAGCTGATTTATAGGAGTATCAATTATCGATTGTACTGTAGCTGTATATCTTTATAAATACAGTTAGTTTAACCCTAGAAAGGTATTGAGAAACGTATTATTATTCCCTTTAACCTAAGAAGCTCTCTGTGATATTTTACATCACTGAGAGAGGAGTTATTAATTCCATACAGTTTTTGATTTAAACGTGTGTTAATTTTTATTCTCGCATACAAACTTGATTATATTTGTGTATTCGGCCTAACAATTGGTATCAAAGCAGATCTGTTACTCTATACAGTTTAAAGATCCACACACAACTATAATCAATGGGAGAGATACCTCCTCCATCAGGTTCTAATGCAAGTACTGAGAAGGCTCAACCTACTACCGTGAGTCGTTATGAGACAATTAGGGTTCCTATTCTCAGGCCGGCAGAGTATTCAATCTGGAAGGTAAAGATGACTATGTTTCTGGAGGCTACAGATCCTGAATATCTTGACAGAATTTATGAAGGTCCTCATAAGCCTACAAAGTTATCTGTTGTTACTGCTGGTCAAGAGGCTAAATCAGCCCCAAAGGAGAAGAAAGATCTGACTCCTGAGGATATTTCATCTATTGCTAAGGATGCAAAGGTTAGACATCTACTTCATAGTGCATTAGACAATGTTATGTCTAACAAAGTGATTAACTGCACAACTGCCAAAGAAATCTTGGATGCCCTTGAAGTTAGATGTCAAAGAACTGCTGCTATCAAGAAGAACAGAAGGAACATACTCACACAGGAGTATGAACATTTTGAGGCTAAATCTGAAGAAACCATGACAGAATCATTTGACAGATTCTGTAAACTGCTCAATGATTTGTCACTGGTCAATAAAGAGTATGATCTAGAAGATTCAAATCTCAAATTTCTTCTTGCTCTACCTGAAAAGTGGGATGTAAAGACAACCACTATAAGAGATCATTATAATCTTGCTAAAACTGAGATTGATGAAATCTATGGGTTGCTCAAAACTCATGAACTGGAACTGGAATAGAGAAACTGGAGATCAAGGAAGAAGACAAAGTCTGTTGCTCTTAAGGTTGATGAAAAACCCTTGAAGAAGGAAGCATCAAGGAAGAAAGCTAAGGGAAAAGCTTTGGTCATACATTCTAAAAGTGAGTCATCAAATTCTGATGTTGACTCAAACACTGATGAATCATCTGACTCTGAGGATGATGAAGAAGAAATGATACAAATGGCTGCTTTGATGGTGAAGACCTTCAAGAAAATGGGTTTCAAAAACTTCAAGAAGGGAAAAAGGTTCTCTAAGAAGGATTCAAATTCTGACAGAAAGTGTTTCAGAAAGTCTGAGAGAAAGGATACCAAATCTGGGAAGAAAGACAAGTCTGAGATTCAATGCTACAAGTGTAAGGAGATGGGTCACTATGCTCCTGAGTGCAAGAAGGGTAAAACTGAAAAAGCACTCTTCACAAAAGGCAGAGACTGGGCAGACACTTCAGACTCAGATAAGGATGTTAACTATGCTCTCATGGCCACTAATGAGAATGAATCTGAAGATTCTGAAAACAAGGTACCCCTAACTACCTATGCTTATAATACTGATAATATATCTTAATTGAGAATTTATCTTAAGTCATTACATATCAATTATAGGGATCAGACTTTAGAGAATGAGAGAATCAAATCTGTGAATTCTGAACTTAAAGAAAGAAATAAATTTGTTGAAGAGAAACTTGTCAACATGCAACAAGTTCAGAAAAAAAGAGATGATGCTGTTTATCTAGAACAGGATTTGCTAGGAAAATATAAGCAACTTGAATCTGAATTGGAGAAGGTAAATCACATAATTAAAACTTGGACTCATTCTGGAAAAGACACTCATGAGGTTTTTCAGTCAGATACAGTTGGTTTAGGTTACAGTGAGGAAGATGAACTTAGGTTTCGAAACAAAGTCAAAATTAGAACACATCTTCCATCTAGAAAATTTATTACTGGCACAAGTGAATCTAAGTCTGAAGTTGAAAAGGAAGCTGTTAAGACTTGTGTTAAACAGATTAATATTGGTTCAATGACAGATAAACAACTCAAACATAAACTTAAGGAGTTAAAATCTGTTAAAAAACAAAAAGTGTCCAGGAAGAACAGAAATGGTAAGGTAGGCATTACTAAAGGTTATAATCAAATGTTTGCTACTTATGCTCCAAGGAAGAGATGTCATAACTGTGGTAGTACTAATCATCTTGCTAGTTTTTGTAGGAAAAATAAAGACATTAATTCTTTACCCTCCAAGTATGGAGTAAAGGATGATTATGTTAAAACTAAACCACAGACTTTATGCAAACATTGTGGAAGTACTTGGCATTCCATTTATACTTGCAGGGATTATCATGCTATCTATCATAATTATTATGAACTGAAGCCTAATTTGAAATGGGTTAAGGTTAATTCTGCAAGTGTAAACTCTGAAAATGTTAGCTTAAACTCTGATAATAAGAATTCCGCTGCTAAAGCTAACAAAGTTAAGAAAGCCAAAGGATCCAAGCAAGTCTGGATCCTTAAATCTAATCTTCAGTGATTGTTTGTGATTGCAGGAAAAGCCCTGCTATCAGAGTATGAGGAGAAGGCTGGCCCAAAAGTTTCCTAAGGAGATGGCAACATAGGACGTACCTTGGGATATGCAATATCAATCTTGGAAATGTCATCATCACAAATGTAGCTCTGGTTCCAGGACTCAAGCATGATCTGCTATATGTGAGTCAAATCTGTGACAGTGGTTATCATGTAGATTTTCAACCTGAATACTGTGAAGTTATCAGTAAATCTACAGGAAAAGTTGTTCTAGTTGGACACATGCACAATATTATCTATGAAGCAAAGTTGTTGACAAACTCTGTTGGAAAAGCTGTGTGCCTGGCAACAAGAGTGTCTAGTGAAGAGAGTTGGAAGTGGCATAAGAAACTCTCTCATTTGAATCTGAACAACATCAATGAGTTGATTAGAAAGGATCTTGTAAGAGGACTCCCAAAGTCTTTATTAAATGTTGATGGCCTGTGTGATTACTGTCAAAAGGCCAAACAAAGGAAGTCATCTTTCAAAATCAAGTCTGAATCTTCAATTATTGATCCTTATCATCTTCTACATGTTGATCTGTTTGGACCAGTGAATGTCTTGTCTATTGGAAGAAAGAAATATGCTTTAGTCATTGTTGATGAACACACCAGATACACTTGGGTGTATTTTCTAGCAAAGAAGAATGAAACTACATTAACTCTGATGGAGCATGTAAAGCTGCTGGAAAAAGGATCAAAACACAAAGTCAAAATAATCAAGAGTGATAATGGAACTGAATTTAGGAATCCAACAATGGAAGAATTCTGCAAGAACAGAGGAGTGAAGCAAGAGTTTTCTGCACCTGGTACACCAAAGCAAAATGGTGTAGTTGAGAGGAAAAACAGAACTTTGATAGAAGCTGCCAGAACTATGCTTGATGAAGCAAAATTGCCAATCTATTTCTGGGCATAAGCAGTTCAAACTACTTGTTTTACTCAAAATGCTACTTTGATCAACAAGCATGGAAAAACACCATATGAGATGGTGAGGGAAAAGAAGCCTAACCTGAAATATTTTCATATTTTTTGGTGCAAATGCTTTGTGTTAAAAACTCATTCGGAACAGTTGACCAAATTTGAGTTAAAAGCTGATGAAGGAATTTTTGCTGGCTATCCGTTGTCAACTAAGGCATTCAGAGTTTATAATCTGAGAACCAAGGTAATTATGGAGTCGATTCATGTGTCATTTGATGACAAGAAAATAACTGGACTTGAAGATGTAGATGAACATGATCAACTGCGCTTTGAAAATGAAGAATTAATCACTGATAAAGTAAACTCTGATAAAGCTGAGTCGACAAACTCTGTTGAAGCATACTCTGAACCTCTACTGGTAAACACTGAAGAAACTTCTCAGCCAGAACAAAGGGGAGAACCAGTTGAGGGGGAGCATGAAGGATCACTTCAAAATGATGACTCAAATACTGAAAGCGAGTCAGCTGAAAAATCTGGATCAATCTCTGATGACTCAAACTCTGAAAGTGCAAGATCTGACAGTTCAAACTCTGAGCAGTCAAATTCAGGGGGAGCCTTAGAGACTAATGAAAGGCAACAAGAAAATCAGGAGAACATGGATCAAGGGGGAGGATCAAATACTGATAGAAGTCATTTACCTTCAGCTAGGAAATGGACAAAATCTCATACACCTGATCTAATTATTGGGGATCCAGATGCGAAAGTAAGGACAAGGAGTGCTACAACAAATGAATTTCTGTTTCATGCATTCTTGTCGAAATATGAACCAAAGAAGGTAGAAGAAGCTCTTCAAGATGCTGACTGGATAACAGCAATGCAGGAAGAGTTAAATGAATTCGAAAGAAATGAAGTATGGACCCTTGTACCTAGACCAAAGAATAGATCTGTTGTTGGTACTAGATGGGTTTTCATAAATAAAACTGATAGTGAGGGAGTTGTTACAAGGAACAAGGCTAGACTTGTGGCAAAAGGCTATTCACAACAGGAAGGAATAGACTATGATGAAACTTTTGCTCCAGTTGCAAGATTGGAGGCAATAAGGATTTTTCTAGCATATGCCTCTCATAAGAAATTCAAAGTTTTTCAGATGGATGTAAAAAGTGCTTTTCTGAATGGGAAGCTTGAAGAAGAAGTGTTTGTTGAACAACCACCAGGATTTGTGGACCCCAAATATCCAGACTATGTCTACAGGCTGGATAAGGCTCTCAATGGACTTAAGTAGGCACCAAGAGCATGGTATGAAACTCTGGCTCAATTTCTTTTAGAAAGTGGGTTCAACAGAGTTACAATTGATAAAACCCTGTTCTATTTTAAATCTGACAGTGACTTGCTTTTAGTTCAGATATATGTTAATGACATAATTTTTGGGTCTACTAATGATAAACTCTGTAAGAAGTTTACCAAGCTCATGCAGTCCAGGTATCAAATTAGCATGATGGGAGAGCTTAGTTATTTTCTAGGCCTACAAGTGAAGCAAACAGATGATGGGATTTTTATAAATCGAGCAAAATATACCAGAAATCTTCTCAAGAAATTTGGTATGCTTGACTGTTCATCTGCAACAACTCCCATGGCAACAACAACAAAGTTGGACAAAGACACATGAGCTTCAGTAGATATGACAAGCTACAGAGGCATGATAGGGTCTCTTCTTTATCTAACAGCAAGCAGACCTGACATCATGTATGCAACTTGTCTCTTTGCAAGGTTTCAGGAAGACCCCAGAGAACCACATCTAACAGCTGTGAAAAGAATTTTTAAGTATCTCAAGGGCACCATAACCTTAGGTCTGTGGTATCCCAGAGAATCAGATTTCAAGCTACTTGGTTACTATGATGCAGACTTTGCAGGCTGTAATATAGACAGAAAAAGCACCAGTGGAAGTTGTCAATTTCTGGGTGACAGACTTGTTTCTTGGTATAGCAAGAAACAGAAATCAATTTCTACATCTACAGCTGAAGCAGAGTATATTGCGGCTGGTAGCTGTTGTGCACAGATTCTGTGGATGAAGAATCAATTGCTGGATTATGGATTAAGGTACATTAAAATACCTATTTTCTGTGATAATCAAAGTGCTATTGCTATGACAGGTAATCCAGTACAGCATTCAATGAACAAGCACATCAGCATAAGATACCATTTTATCAGAGAACATGTAGAGGAAGGAAATATTGAGCTTCATTTTGTGTCTACAAAACAACAGCTTGCAGATATCTTCACCAAGCCATTGAGTGAAGCTACATTTACAAGGCTGGTAAATGAACTAGGAATGATCTCTAGTTTCGATTAGAGATACTGGTTAGACTCAGACTTTACTATGTTGCTCATGTTTCTGTGATTAGTATACCTTGATGTGGTAATACAACTGTTAGAATACTTTGTAGGTCTTACACTGTTGAAATGTTGGATAAACTCTGATAAACTCTGATAATGTTATTGTCTGAACATAAATACCGATGAAGAAATCTATATGAAGCATGATTCTCAGTAATTAATCATGAATCCCTCTAAGTTATTTGTGATCTGATCTTAGACTGTGCAGAAAATTTAACACAGCATGATACTGTTTCCATATTTATAGCATCTCTTAGTTTATCTATCCTAAACTCTGAATCTGTAAATACTGTGTGCATTGCCTCTCATGACCAACTTCTGATGTTGATGACTTCTAAACTCTGTTAAGTTAGATTCTGTTATTAGTCTACCCCCAAACCAAATGTATATAGACTGTTAGAACTCCTTTGAGATTATGTTGTGTCTAGGACGACCAAGGAACTTGCTAGTAAATAGTAAGGGCTAAAATTCTTTAATTTTTGGTGACTAGTCAAAGACTAGGAAGACCCAGGAACTTATCAAAAAGATAAGGGCTAAAATTATAGGATTTTTGTTGACTAGTTCCAACCTCTGATTACTGGATATATATATATATATATATATAAAAAATAATTATAAGGGGGGTATAAGTTAGTTCAGAGTTACTGTATATCAATTATTTACTACAGAGTTTAGCATTCATCAAACATTAAGTGTTTACTATGAGAGTTTGTGCAAACAGTGTTTACTGATTTATTTATGGATTTTATGAAAAATTAGATGCTCTAAATATTGAATTCGTAAACTCTGCTGTACACACACATAAATTCACAACTGTGCAGTCTTTGAAAGGGTTATGGAAATAAAGTTGGAGAATTGACAAACACTGATGAATTTTGTCTAGTACTCTAAGGTAATTTTTTATTTCAGACAATTTACATATTTGGGGTAACAAGAGTTTTTGAAAAATGAAATAAATGATCGCCAACTGTTAATGAGTATTAGAGTGTTTAAGTGTGTTAAAAAAAGGGAGAGAAAGTAGCAGTAATTATTGCCACAATTACTGCACGTGCAAAGTACTTTCATTGCATGTGTGCCACGTGTCCCACTTACACATTAAACAAGGAACTGGTTGAGTGTATTAATTTTTAAAACGATTTGGTTTTACTTTTTAATTACAACTCTAATCATTTTTACATACACGGTTATTTTCTCTACACACAACCCACTCACAGTTACTTGTTCTTTCACTTGCACATTTTCACAAACACCTTTCATACATATCTTTTTCACTGATATTTTCTTCTAATCTCATGGCCACCAAAGCTTTTACCACTCGAGGGTTAATGTTTGTGCCTAACAACTATGCAGCTCCTTTGAATAATGAGAATGTTCCTAAGGCGTTTCATATAATCCAAAACTTCTTGCGGGATTCAGAGATTGGAACAGCCCTAATCGAACCAACAAAGCTCTCTGCTGCACAGATTGTTACTTTCTGGCAGAGATCTACTTATGATGATGGAGAAGTGAATGGGGCTCCGTCAATTATTTTCACATATGAGGAAACAGAGTATGTCATTACTCCAACGACGGTTAGAGAAACTTTTGGTTTTGAAACACACTCTACATACCGTGTTGTTGGTGAAAGATATCTCAAAGAGATGTTGCAGCAGATTTGGTATTCAGGTCCTTTAGAGAAACTTGGTCAAGTGAAAAGGCCATTTCTGAGGAAGGAGTGGAGTTTCTTTTTCGATTGCATCATAAGGGCGTTTGGAAAGAAAGTCACTAATTGGGATGCTAGTCCTACTGTGTAAGAACCCCAAATTTTGGATATAATTAAAACTTTTTATTATGTACTGAGGTAATGGTGAATATTGATTACGACTACGATGTAACGATTGAGATAATGAATGAAAGGAATAGATTTGGATTCAAATGTTTATATGCCATGAAGAATACTATTGGTTGACACTTCAGATAAGAATTATCTATCTCCTAGGGAATTGAGATTTGATAATTCTAAAGGAGAAGATTATTCTTATGTCATCCAAATCGATATCTGTTATTGGTCCAGTGGGTCCGTAAAAAAAGGTTAAGGAACGATCGAAAGAGATCAGGGACAATTGTACAACCCTAAGAGGATGAGTAAATAAAAAAAGAATGAATAGTGTTTTTGGTGGAAATGAGAATATTATGAGACGACACTATATAGAAGTATTCGGAACGGATTTCCGAGTTCGTATTAGTGATCCAGGGGGAAAATAAGTGTATGTAAAAGCTGTCGGATTCTGAAAAATGCACTTTTATTTTCTCCGAGAGTTTCCTGGACACTGATAGACTTAAGAATTTAATGAAGGGATTTAAGGAATATAAATTCGAAAGTTAGTAAGAAAGATGGAGAATGATAGTATTAATATTAAGAAGATTCCCGGTAAACCCTAATTAGAAATCCGTGAAATATTCCTACGAACGATCAATCGAAACGAGCAATAACCGGACAAAAGAAACAAGCAGAGGAAGCAAGAGTCATGCCTAAGCTATTAGAACATATCTAGCATCCAAGTGGTGACTCAAGTAACTAGGATACTTAGCAAGAAACTAGTACTTAGAAAACCAACCACTTAGTTAGCTTATAACCATCCAAAACTCAACACTGGTCTTGCCAAATACATCACTCCATGCATCATCACTTTAATAAAGTGAACACAAGATGAGATATTATTCAAGACGTCACTTTATGCATTATTTTTCAAAGACATCAAGCAAGACAACTCCATTCTCTCCATTTTCTTAATCCTGCCCAGCAAGAACCACTATGAAATAAAAATTCATATCTCCATTTCTAACCATGATAAAATCAATAAATTTTAACCATAGCCTCTCCACTCCATGGGTAATCTTCGCTCAAAATTTCATGGCCAACAAATAGTATAGCCTAGTCTAATCCATGCTCAGAGTTGGGGAAACAAATCTGCCTAGTTTCTGTCCAGCAGAAAAAGAGGGCTCAAAACCCTAGCTAGGAAGCTTCATATCTGATGATATAGGACTCAAAGAAAAGATTATGAAGAGCCCAAGATGTGGTAAAAATTTGAGAGCTAAATTCTTATTTTTCAATTTTCTATGATTTTTACAAGTTTAGGGTGAATAGTAACTTCCAAGAACTAATATTTGATTTCTTGTTTTCTTTGGTTGATCCAAGCTTTGTTAAGGCTATACAAGGACTAGATCAAGCTTAGTAAGGCTAGTACATACTCCAAGAAAGGTAATCATCTCAAGAAACCCTAGCTCTTAGTTTAAGTTTTGATGATTATTGGATGATTTTGAGATTAGTTATGAAATGGTGTATTATAAGCATAATAATGTAATTAGCTTTATTGATCTAAGAGATATAATGAATATGATGGTGAAGTATGATATTTCTGGACTTGTTGAGATGAGAATCAGGTGTATAAGATGTATGTATGCCCGGTGTGGCTTGGTGATTGTTGTAACAATTTGGAAACGTCCGATTTATAGCCGTCGTAATGCCCGATTTTCGTTAACCTCTAGAAAACCATGCATAACAGTTAGGATGAGTTTCTGGCCTTGATGAATAAATGACATGCCCTTGTAGATCTCGAGCCATAGATCGTTTTGGCGCAAGAATTGAAACATTCCGACTTACGGTTTAGGAGTTATGGTCAAATTACTAAAATTGGTTTGAACCCGTAAGTAAAAGTTCGTAACTTTAATTGAACCCTCGTAAAGCATGTTACTCAGTGGATAATCTTGGTAAATAAATACTAGGGGTCATAAGGAAGGTATGAAAGAAAACCACATATCAAACGGATTGTTTTCCGATTTTATAAAAATGTTTGAATCAAAGTTAAACGCGAACGAACCCCTAAAAACCCGCTTGGTTATAACTTTGGTAAAACACTTAGAAAACGAACGATAAAACTCGAGGTATAATCTCGGTTCGTAATCGATCGAATTTAGAACTTATACGACTTAAGTATATATCGAGTGTGGGTATGATGACATGTCGTAATAACGAACAAATGTCGGATCGTATCAGTAATAAAAAGAGTTACAATAAAAGGTGTATAACGAGATAATTCGAAAACGTGTTTCGATTTAAGTGAAGTTTATACCTAGAATTTTAAAAGGTGTTAAGTGGTTAATCTCGAATGTTCTGATTGTTTATAGATCATTGAGCAGACCCAGGGCACGCTATCTCCACCCACACCCGATTACCATGCAAGTGTTCAAAACTTTGAACCTGTTGTTGTGATAATATATATATGTGATTGCCATCTTACATATGCCATAGCATGCATGCCTATTGTCAAATTATATTATGATACCTGTTTCCTGAATTGCCATTGGCTTATAGACTAGATACGAATTATCAATTATAAGCCGGATTTTTCTGGTAAGACCCTTAGCGAAGGGCATATGATATTCATTCTTAAATATAGACCAGGAGTCGGTATTTTGAGATATAGATAGTCGTGGAAACCCGGAGGGATTCCAACGATAGATTATTATTTATCAGAGGAATGTTATTATTAAACGTTATTTATATTTCCATAAAGTATCAATTACTTGGAAATCTTTCGAGGAATGTTATTCGAGTATTATCTCAGTCGAGAGATATTAAATGAATGTTAGTTTCGAATATTCATTTAGAGTTGATTATTTAATGAATATTATTTTGATATTCATTAGAATGTTATTTATTAAATGAATATTACTTTCGAATGTTCATTTAAGGTTTATTTACTTAATGATTATTATTTTAAGATATTCATTGGAAGTTCTAATTACTTAAGGGATATTATTTCGAATATTCCTTTAAAGTTTTGATTACTAAATGAATATTATTTGGATATTCATTTAGAAGATTATTTATTAAATGAATATTATTTTCAAATATTCATTTAAAGTTTGAATCATTTATTGAATATTATTTTAAATACTTATTGGAGTCTAATTATTAATGAATATTATTTTGAATATTCATTTAAGGAGTGATTTATTTAGTAAATAATTCTATATATTCATTCGAGGATTACTTACGAGCAATATTATGATTTAATAATATTTCATAATTATTATTGAGTTTATAAATATTCTTGGAATATTTATTTAATTCTTTTAAATTCTTTTTAAAATGATTTATATTATTTGGAGATTATCTTTCACCTCCAAATATTATGTAAAATATTTCGGAGTCTTTTTACGACTATTTTATCAAGAAAAGGTTCCCAACTCTTTATTTTTCATTTAAATCTATCTTAAAAGGATTTAAATGCTCGCTCAAACTTCCATATTATAGGGGAACCTACTTGAGCAATGTTATTTATCTTGTTGACTTCCCGGTCATAAATCTTGTAAAACTATTCGTTTCACTCGCAACTTGGTTGCTGTTTATCAATTTAATCCGTGAGTAACCTTCTCATCATTCGAGGGGTAAGATTATTGGAACAAGATGGTATCCTCTAACAAGCAGCAGCTTGAGAGATATGATGTTGTATTTTCCTTTCCAACTAGATACGACTACTTTGTGGAGTTTTTCAACAAGTATTATACTTGGGGAAAGGGGGACGAACTTTACGTTCAGAGTCATGAATTTCTTTTCGAACTTGGAGTCGTGTAAGAGGCCGAGTAGCGCCGGTCCATCCCCTTTGGCCCAACCGTTGGCCGGGGAGAGCTAGTAGGGCGGTAGACAAGTAAAGCCGTCAGTTCTTCCTTCTACCGGTAGTAAATCTAAATTGAGTTGTACAATCTGCGACTGATCATCGTAAGATTGGCAGTGGGCGCGGTGAATACTCCAGCATAAGTTCATCATTCAAATTCATTTATTTTCTGTAACGTTATCATTGTTGGCAGTATTGGAAAAGTATTCATAATTGGAATTGCAATATTTTCCTGCAAGTTCCTCTTTTATGATAAATGGTAATATCTAGCTTATTTTCGACATAGCAGATATTCCCACATATATTTACATTTTGAGTTACCTTGTAACTTCATCGTTCATATTATACTGGCATCATTTCCGTAAATGCATGGCATATGGTTTGAAAGATACTTTTGAACTGTTATATATTATCGTTCAGTTAAATATTATTGTTGGTGGGCTATTGCTCACCCTTGCTTTATTATTATATCACAACAACAGCTAGACCAAATGACTCGCACAAGGCGCACTCGACGCTGGCGAGGATGATGAGACTACCAGAGCCGAAGAGAAAGATATTGGTAGGATAGATTCATTCTTTCAGTACCAAATATATGGACTAGTATGACTTATGTAAATGGATGGCAAAGAGTATGTATTCATATTGAAATTCTTTTGGATTGTGAGAACTCATAATGTGTTTAATAAAATTTGGTTGTCACTCTGATTTCATCTCTGGGACTATAACGGGTGTGTTTTATATTGTTGTGTCGGGTCATAAAGATGTAATTTATTGTATGTTGAAGTAAGTTCAAGTATTGTGGACAGAATTGGAGACTGTAACGACCGGATCCCGGACCCCGGATCTGGGGGTGTTACAATAGGTCATCTGTGAGATGTTATAAATCGGGTATTCTCTTCTTTATGGAAGTAATTTTGATTTTGGTAGACTTGTCTTGATGAATTTGGGTGAAAGATTATCAAAGTCTAGTACAACTGTTTATTTTTCTAGATTTTGTCAATTATTATTCTCTGCTTGTGTGCCTAATGTTGAAATTTCTGAGGAAGATGTTATTGAGGCCTTTAAGGTTCATAAGAGAGTATTCTCTGATTTGACCAATAAGGATGCAAACAAGGAGCAAGTACCTGACTTCATCTTGCCTCTTGCTCTTCAAAATTTCTTAAATCAACCTCAAGAACCACAACAGCCTGAGCCTGCCCCACCTGCAAACACTGAACCTCTACAACCTACAAATACTGAACCACAATCTCAACCCTCTCAACCTGAACATGATGAGTCAAACGCTGAACAAATTCAACCAACTCAAACTCAACCTCAACATCAAATCAATGAGCCAAACACTGAACAAAATCCACCATCTACACAGGCTAAACCAAAGCGTGGAGGTAGAACAAAGCACAAAGCTGTCAGGGCTAAGAAAGTAAGAGTAAAAAGGTCTGATTTCTCAAACTCTGCTGAAGAGGAAGTGGCAGATGAGGTGCCTAAATCAAAGAGGAGAAGGTTGTTACTTGATGAGTCAGATGAAGAGACAGATGTTGAAGCTCCAGAGGTGAATTCTAAGGAGATACCTACTGTTGAGATAAATACTGTAGAAGAAGATATAAAGACAACTGCAGATGCACAGATGGATGTTGAAAACAGAGATGGTTTTGCTGATATGGATGTTTTTTCTGAGTCATTTATTCCATTCTCTGATGACATTGAAGTTCCTATCTCATCACCTGTTGTTGCTCATTCTGAAGAAACTGGTGTAGCTAATCAACCTACTGTGGTACTTGATGAAACAGTAGCAACACATACTGCATTATTCTCTGATGCTCACCAAGTTACTGAACAAGGTGAAGAAATTGATCAACCAACCAAGGCTGTAATTTCTGAGCCTGTGGATGAAGTTCTTGCAAAGTTTGTTGAAGCTGGAGAGCAAATTGCAGAGAATATTGAGGAGATTTTTGCTGAGAATATTGAAGTTGCAGAGACTCCTGATGACAAAGTTGAAGCTGCAGTAAATATTGCTGAGTCTGAGCCAATTGAAAATGCAAATGCTGAAATTGATGTTGAAGCTGAAGGAAGTACTTAGTCTAACTCTTCTCAGAGACAACCAATACAAACTAATGGAAAGAAAACTGATTTTTCTGGACCTTCACAACGTGAAATTGAAGTAGGATATTTTTCCAAATTCTCAGAGAATTGGTATAAAGAGGATTGTATTTTTCCTGCTGGAAGAGCAGCTGCCTTTGTGCATAGCACTGCTACAAAGATTTCCAATCCAGAGATTCTTTCATGTTTGCAAGCCACTGTTGTTCAAATCAAGACTCTGAATAACAGGTTTGATGATTCTCAACAAGCGATAACTGATCTACGAGCTGAAATTGTTCAAAGAGACATGACTCTGCAAAGAGATACTAAAATGACGTTTCAAACTTTTTTTAAAGATCAAGAAGCTATGCTTAAAAGGCTAAGTAAAGTGGAAGAGAATCAAACTGTATTGTCTTGTAAGATTGACTCTGTTGCTACATTATTGGAATTGATCACATCTATTCTGATTCCTGATGATGTCAAAAAGGGGGAGAGAGTTGTTAAGATCAAATGCAAGAAATCTCAAACTCTGCCTAAGAAGGATGATGCTGAAGATGGAGGAGCAAATGACCAAAAGAGATCAAAAGCTGGTAAAGTTATAAGTCTGAGATCTGGCAAGTCACCTATAAAGTCTGATGGAATAAATACTGATGCTCAGGGTACTTCAAAGATCAAGAGCTTGTTATTCACAGACAATCCACAGACAGATGAAGAATTGGCTGCAAAATTGTTTCTGGAAGAGAATGAAGAAGGAGTTACAATTGAAGACATTCAAGTTGATGAGAAGAATTTACAAGAAGAACATCAAAAAGCTTTGAAGTCTGGAAAGTTAAAGAAGAATGAGAAAGCTCCTAGGCCTGTTCTAAAAAGCATTGTTATTAAAGAAAATGTTGGTGCTGATCAAAATTTATCATTGTCTAGGAAACCAACAGAAGATGCTAAACTAAAGTTGAAAGGAAAGATTATTGAAGAAGAAAAGGTTTCGAAGAAAGTGGATACAACCTCTGTTGCTACACAAGTTGTATAGAAACCATTGTCTACTCAGATGAAAATGTTCTTTGCAAAGCCAACTATTCCTGATCAAACTCTGAAGACTGGAGGTACTGATTTTCTACAAGGTAGAGCTTTTATGTCAAAGCAAAGTCGAGATACATCTGGCTTGGGCTCACATAAAGAAATTAGAGTGAATACTAGTCCTCTAGATCCTTCATCACTGGCTGTTCCAGGACAAGGTGTTCCACATGAGAGTTTGGACAGACTGGAGTCAGTGCAGTTGATTCATCAAAGGAGTTTGAATAAAGATTTTCTGCTGTATTTCATGGCTGATGGAACTTTGTATAAAGTTGGTGAGAATGACATTAATTTGAAGCTATGGAAAGAATTGGAATATGTTCAATATCTCTTCAAAGTGAAAAATCAAAGGACTCAGCAAGCTGCTAATGTGCTAAGAAATAAGATGGTGAAAGCTAAGGCAATTAGTGGTACAAGATACATAAGTGAGTATGTTCCGAAGTACAGAGATTATCATGGAAAGATTATTGAGATGAAGAAAAATAGTGCTCGATTGAATACAGATCTGGGTATAACTGTGTTAGATTTTAATCCAGAGTCAGAGAAAGCACACTTCATCATACTGGGTAATGAAATGAGGAAGAACAAAATATATTCTCTGAGATCTGCAACCTATCAGACTGGTGAAGATGATCCTGGACTTAGAGAGATTAAGAAGATCATGCAGATAGAACTCGAGAATGCAGAGAGAAGATTACTTATAGACTATCTTAGATCAACACCAGATGTTGAGGAAATTTAGTAAATAAAGCTCTGTAAGTATTTCTTGTTTTCTGTAAATTTTGTTTAAGTAGAAGTTTAAACTCTGATTATTTATTAAACACTGTATTTGTTTAATTAGTTTTGACATCATCAATTATTATTAACTTGTGCATTTTTGCTAATGAACAAGTTGGGGGAGATTGTTAAATATAATTGATGTGAATAATGTCAGTGTTTAAGTGTTACAGTGATTCATCAGAGTTTAATTGGAAGATGGAAGCGGTCAGAGTTTAATTAAACTCTGACAGTTGGAAGCTCGACAGAGTTTGCTAAACTCTGTCAGGAGGAAACGTCCACTGGTTATTATCAGACTTTGAAGAATAATTGAAGATAATTATGGAAACATTATCTTTGAAGATTGGATAGCTGTCAAAGACATTGTATTGACTAAGAAGATGTGTAGCAATCATAATTGATAACATTTGTATAGCTGATTTATAGGAGTATCAATTATCGATTGTACTATAGCTGTATATCTTTATAAATACAGTTAGGTTAACCCTAGAAGGGTATCGAGAAACGTATTATTATTCCATTGTAACCTAAGCAGCTCTCTGTGATATTTTACATCACTGAGAGAGAAGTTATTAATTCCATACAGTTTTTGATTTAAACGTGTGTTAATTGTTATTCTCTTATACAAACTTGATTATATTTGTGTATTCGGCCTAACACTATATTTAAATTAGAATTTTTAACTAACCATGGTTAGTATAATAGGATAAGAATGGTAAATACGGAAAATTTTTAATGTAACATGATTGGTCTAAAATTTAGGAGTGACCTCTGATTGATCCTAAAATAATTCATAATTTTCTAATTGGTTAACTACATCTAAATATAAACCTGGGTAGACTCATGTATTATAATAAAAGTGGTACCTTACTACTTTCTATGCTAATGTTTCCATGTTGGTTGAGTTGTTACCATAATTAGCGTAATTCCGTAAATATGTAGTTGTTATTTAATAAAACTGAAAATAAATTATATGAGAAATTTATTATCGAATATTTTTTGATTAAAAGTATATATAATATATATGCATGTTAAATTAACTAGTTATTAAATTTTAATTAGAATTGTTAACTAACTACAGTTAGTAAAGTTGGTATAGAAAGATAAATAAGAAAAACTTTTAATATGATATGATTGGTCTAAAATTTAGGAATTGTCTCTTTATTGAGAGTCTAGTACCCCGTTAGTGGATTTTGTCTACCCATTTTCGTTCTATTCTTTCTATTTGTGAGAGTATGTTCTTTTATTCTAGCATCCAGGATTTTAGATCTACAAGATTCTATTAGACTGGTTCATTGATTTGGATAGTATAGAATCGCGGTCATGGTTGTTTGTTCGAATACGTTTTGACAAATCAGATTTATATTTTCCTCACGACTATAATAAATTGTTGGATTATCTCGCCAAAAAAGCTATATATTTCAGTGATATAAGTGAGGGATGTACCACAATTTAAGATTTGATCAACGATCGTAGTTTGGATGAAGGAAACCTTGATATGATCGATTTTAATATGTGTTTGTCTGATCTTGATTATTTTTGTAGATGTTGTATGATCTTTTATTCATGAATTAATTACCTGCAAAAAATTGTGATTTATAAGAAAATTCAAAATTTTGATTATTTCTGTAGATGTCATATGCCCTTTTATTGATAAATTAATTATTTATCAAAACAAATAGTGAATTATAAGAATTTTTTCGCTAAGTTGACCAATTTGCTATGAAACATTAACTAAGAATATTTTCATTGACTATGTAATGAATTTCATTTTTTGATTGGTAATTTATACACCAAATAATGTCTAATACTATTTGAGAGTATATTCACTATTTTGAATAATTCAAATATATTGTCAGGTCAATTAGTTTGTCCAGTTAATTATTGCATAACTAAAAAATACGTATAAGTAAAATGTTAAAGATAATTGGTTTAAAATTCATTTTAGTATTTTAATTGGTTGAATTTAATTTTTCTTTATAATTGAGTAATTTAAAAGTTTATATAACTTAAATTTTGAACGGGTATTTAGAATATTGTGGTAATTATTTTTTTATTTTTAAAACTTTTAATTCAATGATAGTTGATTTATTCAAATTTGATTACACCTTACGATTGTAGATCGAGAGTTTGTGATATTTAAATATTATATTATATAATATAGATAAAATAGACTCAAGTATTAAAATAATATATTCATATTTAAATCAATTGAAAAATATACAATTTTGAAAAATGGCTCTACACATAGAGAGTGGCGCAAATAATGGATGTGTCAGTAAATAATAATATATTTGTGATTGATTTTAAATTAACAATTGTGATTAATTAGTTAATAAATATTTATGAAAATTAATTTGTAATATATAATTATATATTATAGTATGATTGTAGTTGATATTTATGAAAATTAGTTCGTAATATATAATAGTCCAATTTTGATTGACTTCAAATTAAAAGATTGATAAAGTTAGTAAACATTTAATCACTTCAAAAAATATGTAATTTATGCATGTTCTAAATAATATAAATTTGTATTTCAAAAAAAAAAATTGTTAAATAACCACATAAGTAAATTAGGATGAGAATGATATGATTAATTTAATTTTAATGGTAAATTCCGATTGGCTCTTATATATATTTATGAAAATTAATCTGTAATTTATAATAATGTAATTATGATTAATTGTAAATCAAAAGAGTGAAAATTATATTGCGAAAATCGCTGAATATTATATATTTGTATAATGCTGATTGATTTTAATTTAAATATTAATTTATTATAATATTTTTTTCATTAAAAAATATGTATTATACGGATATGTTAAATCAAGTAATTACTATATTTAAATTATAATTGTTAAATAACCACATTTAGTATAATAGGATGAGAATGATAAACAAGGAAAACTTTTAATATAATATTAATTGTCTAAAATTTAAAAATCACATCTGATAGGTCCTAAAATAATTCATAATTTTCTGATCGACTAACTACATCTAACTATATACCTGGAATAAAAGAATATTTGTTATATCAGTAATTATTGTAGCATTTATATTTTTTATATTATGAAGTATGGGTAACAAATTAGTGTATATTCAAGCTAATTTATTAGTAGACAATTAGATAATGGCTAGAGGGCACGACATGTAACTTAATATTTAAAAATAATTTTGATGAAATCGGATTGCTAATCTTCAATTTTATAACTGGATTATGATATTGAATTTTTATCTGGGTTCAAATAAAATAAAATTATCACACATGATGGAATCCCATAAAAATTAATGGGGGAACGTGATTTTTTTCCCGTTTAATAGGATATGATTTGCTATTTAAATATTGGTACCTTGCTACTTTCTATGTTAATGTTTCCATATTGGTTGAGTTATTACCATAATTAGCGTATTCCGTAAATATATAAATTTATTATCAGATATTTTTTGATGTTATTTAATAAAAGTGAATATAAATTATATGAGAAATTTATTACCGAATATTTTTTGATTAAAAGTATATATAATATATAAGCATGTTAAATTAAATAGTTATTATATTTTAATTAGAATTATTAACTAACTACAGTTAGTAAAGTGAGTATAGATAGATAAATAAGAAAAACTTTTAATATGATATAATTGGACTAAAATTTAGGAATGGAATCTGATTGGTCCTAAAATAATTATCCATCTTAATTTATCCTTGTTGGTTTTAATATAAATATATTATTTTAATTATTATTTAGAAAAAATTATAAGTTAATTAATTTAAGTATAAAATTACTTATTCATCTTATATACCAATTGCATTAGAATTAATATTGTTAAACAATTACCATAACATTCACATCCTCAGCTAAAACGTTCTACCCTCTTTACTGTTTTTTCTTAATTTTGTTTTTCATTTGATTTCTCTCATTTTTTACTTTCTGCCAAGTTCATAAGTTTTTAATTCATATTTTATGTTTTGTTCCCTTAAAAATTTAGTATTATTTAAATGTGCAGTACTTTGGGTTTCTAGAATTTTTATCATATTCTTTCAGTCAACCAATGTGTATGGGTCACGATCAATTTTTCGAATACATATTAAAAATTCATAAACACTTATTTCTCACAACCGTTGATTGTCTCTAAAAAAAAGGTTGCATGTTTCAACGATATGAGAAATGATCTCTACAGTGCAATCCATTAAACGAACGTAATTATGACAAAGGAAACTATCGTCTAATCTAGTTTCCTATGTATTCGTTCAATGTCATTTTTTTAAATTGTATGCTTTTTTATTAGTAAATTGATTTACTGTAGAAAAATAAAGATTATCAATCAACCAAACATATCCAATATATCATGTTCTTAGAGTAAGATATGATTGTTAGAATTTATGGTGATTGCCCTCAGCTTATTTTTAATGACAACATAAAATGTGTATATTCAGCTTGGGAGTTTGTAGGTTGAATTTTTTTATTTATTTTATTGGAATATGATATATTAAATATTAGTTCTTTATCAATAAATAGGGATGACAAATTAATTCGATCTGATTATACCCGATCCGAAACCCGAAATTTTAGATATACTGAACCTGAATTTTCGGATTTAGTTTTGGATTTAATTTTAAACCCAAAACAGTTTCGTTTTTTATTTGGATTTTACCGAACCGATATCCAATCCGGAATCTGAAACCCGATCTAATATCGAAACTCGATGCATAAATAATATAATACCATAATTTGAAATTATAATATGTAATATTTTAGATGTAAGATATAATTTATTTATTTTTATATAAATATTTCATTGGAAATAGTCAAGATTAATTTAGTAATTAGAACTTCTATTTCTCAATCTCAAGTTTTATTGAAATGTTTAAGATGTAATTTCTTTGTTTTACATAAAATTTTCATTTGTGTTGTATATGAAGAATTATTTTTTTAAATATTAGTTTTCTTTTACCCATAAATAAGGATGGAAAATTAATTCGATTTGATGATACCCGATCCAAAATTCGAAATATTGGATATACCGAACCCGAATTTTTGGATTAAGTTTGGATTTAAATTTTAAACTCAAAATAGTTTCGATTTGGATTTGGATTTTAGTTGTACCGAACCGATATCTAATCCGAAACCCGATACATAAATAATAAAATATCATAATTTGAAATTATTATATATAATATTTTAGATGTAAGACATATAATTTATTTATTTTTATTTAAATATTTCATTAGAAATAGTTAAAACTAATTTAATAATTATAACTTCTATTTCTCAATCTCAAATTTCATTGAAATATTTAAGGTGTAATTTTTTCTATTTTACATAGAATTTTAATTTGTGTAGTATACAAAGAATTTTTTTTAACATATTTTAAATTTTACTTAGTATGTCAATTCGTACAATATGTTACATTTGACTACTTACTTAATTTAATCATTTTAATTTTTAGTTATTATATATATATAAAATTAATTTTTCATTTAGCAATTATTTTAAATTTTATTACAAAATTACTAATTTTGAATACCCGAAAAAACCAGATCTAATCCGAAACCCAACATATTTGGTTTTGAATATTGAGTTTTGGATTTGAATTTATTTTTAAAACCCCAAAATACTTGGATATGAATTTAGATTTTACAAAATTCGGATCGCACCCAATTCGTTGTCATCCCTACGCATAAAATAAGATATTTGAAAATGAGTATCACCTCTCTTTTTCTTATTTGTTAACAGGTTAGAACAGAAAACTGTACATGAATGTCTAATATATAAACATGTAGTCACGTTATTATATATGTGTCCTTGTAATTTAGTTATCAAGTTAAAAAACATGAAATTCATTTTTTTATGAGCGAGTATATTTTTTTGACATATATTAGAAGAAAGCGCTTAAGTAGACCTGACAAATCGTTTGTGTTGTGTACATTAATGCCGAGTGTCTTTGAGGTATTGCATGAAAATGACATGAATTTTTTTTGTGCACCCAAAATTCGAACATAAAAAAGCTACTAAACTACATGAATTTTTATTGTATAAGAAACAAAAATAATACGCGAAAAGAAAAAATATGACAATTACGTGTAATGTTACTCTCTGCCCAAATTATCTAAGTACGTTACTACATAACTGAAAACAATGAGATGCTATAAAACAAAATTAAAAGTAGAGTACATTAAATGAAACCCTCCTTTTTTAATTTTTATTTATTTTGTTTACTGTTAATAAATATCTCTGTTTGTTTAGAATATATCTCCCAAGTTATTAAGCTTTTTTTTAACCTATATTTAAGGTTTTGTTGATATTAAAAATAAATATTATCAATCAATCAAGAAAATTTGATGTGTCCGCTCTTAGATTTGGATATGAAAATTGAATTCTATTACTTTAATTCAAGAATACAAAATTAAAAAGGACACCTTTTTATGTTAGAAACAATATATATTTTTTGTATTGACCTATCTAGTTATCAATAATAATAATTTTTTATAACGAAGGCTATAGTTGTTCCTCTCTCTCCTCCTCTCCCAAAAAATACTAAACTAAAGTTTAGGGGTTGAGATCAGCATTTAAGTTGATGATAATCTCCATGTTTATTGTTTTTCTTGATTTTGCTTTGTTTTTCAATAAATATATCTCTTTATTTAGAGTCTAGAGTCTAGTACCATGTTTGTGGCTTTTATCTATTGATATATTGGATTTTGTACTTTCTCCTCATGAATGACAACTCCCGTTTCTTTTCCTTGATTTTACTTTATTTTTCAATAAACATGTCTCTTTGTTGAGAGTCTAGTACCCTGATAGTGGATTTTGTCTATCCATATATTGGGTTTTGTTCTTTCTCATTGTGGTAGTATATTCTTTTATTTTGTGATCTGGGATCCTAATTAACAGGATTTTATTGTATTGGTTCATTGATTTGGATAGTATAGAATTGTAATTATGGTCAGTTGTTTGAATGCGTTCTGGCAAATCAGATATATACTTTTCTCCTGATTACAATATATTGTTGGATTATATCGCCAAAAAGAATATATATTTTAGTGATATAAGCGAGGGATGTACCACAATTTAAGAACTGATGAACAATCGTAGTTTGGATGGAAGAAACCTTGATATGATCTATTTTAATATGTGTTTGTCCAATATTGATTACTTTCGCTAACAATATTTTCATTGACTCCATAATGAATTTTAATTTTTAATTGTAATTTATATACTCCCTCTGTCTCTAATTGTGTTTCTCATTTGGTAAAAAGCACAGGTTTTAAGAATAATATTAATCTATGTTTATCAATGATTGAATGGACAATTTTGGGGGGAGATTAGATAAAATTTTGGGGGGAGATTAGATAACTTTTTCCCCCATTTAGCATATTTAAATTACATCAACCAATGAAAACACTGCATTACATACACCATACACCTGGATCATTAAGATTACACTTCTTGGACAAATACTACAACAGACATCACAAACAAATACTCCCATCAGTTTACAAGATTTCACAACACATTGTAAAGAAGAAATGAGCCAGCAGCACCACCAGTTTGATCTCAATGAACCACCGCCAGAAGAAATGCTTCACCAGTTTGATTTAAATCAACAAGCTGCCAACAGAAAAAATGCCAAGGTCAGTGCATATGTAAGATCAGAAATACTTGTATTCTTGCTAAGCCACCCATCAGAGAAAACTCTCGAAAAACCTATCCATGGTGCAATTAAAGATGCAGCCAACCGTTTCAATGTCACAACGAGAACTATTAGCAACATATGGAGTGTAGCAAAGAAACAAAAGGCAGCACAACAAAGTTATAACATGGCAACAAATTGGCATAAGTCAGGAAGGAAAAGAATTCAGTTGGCACCTAATGCAATTACAGACAGAAACATGGGTGAAAGATCATGTATAAGAGATTTGGCAAGTAAATTGAAGGTGTCATCATCTACATGTGGCAGAATGATAAAGAGGGGACTTATCAAACCCCACACCAATCCTTTGCATCCTGGATTAAAAGATCCAAACATGTTGCAAAGGATGGAATGTGTTCTAGACCTCCTCATAGGAGATACACCACAAACAAAAAACACAATATCAGACTATGTTTGATTTTGTGCATATAGATGAAAAGTGGTTGTACCTAAGTAAGAAATCACAAATAGTGTACTTGGAAATAAATGAAAAAGGCAAATATAGGTCTGCCAAGTCAAGTAAATTTATACCTAAGGTGATGTTCACAGCTGTTGTTGCAAGACCTAGGTTTAATGTTGTGGGTGAATGCATATTTGATGGCAAGTTAGGCATATTTCCATTCACATATGAAGAACCATCAAAGAGGGCTTCTAAGTACAGAGCTAAGGGCACAATTATCACTAAGGTGGTAGAGTCAGTGGGAAAAAAAGAAACAAGGAGCATCCTTTTAAATCAAATAATTCCAGCAATTATTCAAAAATGGCCACCAAGTGAAGGTCCTAAAGTTATCTTCATACAACATGACAATGCCATGACACATATTACTCAAACTGATCAAGAATGGCAACAAGTGCATCAACAAGGTGAATTTACATTTATTCTTGTTCAGATTTAAATATTTTAGACTTAGGATTTTTTAGAAGCATTCAGTCCTTGATGCACAAGAAGATGCCAAAAGATATTGACGCTATGATGGATGTAGTGCATGAAGCTTTCTATGAGTTAAAGGCAAGTATGCTTGCAGATGTATGGCTATCATATTGTTAACACAATATCACGCAAGTATACGTGGTCACAAGTAATATAAATCAAGTTCGTTCCATAGAGATCTGGTTGAGTTTCTATGCAGTTAATGCACCTATTCAACAATGTATGGTTATAACTCACTGCTAAGACAAATCACAAATTGGGGTTTTAATTATCTAAATTAAACTAAGATGCAAATTATCAAACTAAGAATTAATTAACGACTGAGATTTAAAATTGAATTACTTATATAAGAATAAACATGGGACTCTAACTTCATTATCTACTTCACTTAGAGTTGACGCCTTTAATCAATGCATGTGATGGTTTTGATATCTGATCAGAAAACACGAAACAAGTATAGGTTACCTCTCGGTATACGAATACCAAACTAATCATACATCCAAAAAAGAGATAGAAGATGAATAGACACCAATTATGCTTAGACCCTATATCTCTATAAGATTTGAAAACATAACGGTTGAAGAACAAGTTGTCTATTAAGATCACATAGGGCAGCATAATATCTCTATTTACGCTACAAATCATGATGTTAAAACATCAACCTATCCTATGCTAGCATGGCAAGTTCTAAATCTCAAGATCCACTCTCGTTTCGCAAGAGATTAACAATTCAATTTAGATGCTAGCTACGCATCTAAAAGCATTAAAAATAACCATACGAGGATATCAAGAATTCACCACACATAAATCTTTAAAGCAATCAAACTAATAAGTTACATAGATAAATCCGTTAGAATCCCATGACAACGATTAGTTCATAATTGAACCGCTCGTCACCATGGGATTTGATGAAAACATCGTATGAAACAAAATATGAATGAAAATAAGAATATTATTAAAAGAAAGAGTTGAGAAAAAAAATCTAGAATCCAGAATAACGCCTAGAAAAGAACACAAAAGATGAAGTAGAACTTGATCCGTTGCTTGTCACGAGCGTTGAATCCTTCTCTCCTTTTCTCTCTTGCAATTCTATGTTATGCTATGTAATGATAATTAATTTTTTGAATTACATGGGTTGGATGTGTTTATATAGGCCCTAGATATCTTGCCCAACAAGAAAATACCTAAAAATATAATTAGAATTCGATTTAGGTGCAAGAAACTACCTAAAATACAATTACAACTCAAATTAGGGCAAAACAGGAATTTCCAGCGAATTCTGGCGCAGTCTGCCCCAATTCTGGCGCAATCTGCCTGGCCACTTCCTGCCGGATTGAGTTTTTCTGCATTATTTCTTCGTTTGATCTCCGTTTCTTCCCGTTCCTTTTACAAATGCTTCCGCCATCACTTTTCTTGACTGCAAATCTTCGTGAGAGTTAAAGATTGACTCCCTTCTTCATACTTAAGCTCGAATTCCCCTCCAAAATTAATGGAAACATCAACCCTAATCGACATTCTTGCAAACTTGCACACTTAAACAAAACACATCAAAACTACAACAAACTTGAGGCCAAGTGAATCAATTTAAGCCGAACTGCAGCGATCCAAGTGGATATGAAATCCACTTATCACACATCCAAACTTAAACCGATGCTTGTCCTCAAGCATAAACAGTTAAAACTAACTAACTAGTACCACTTCCGTAGGTGATCACGGTTGTATTTGGCATATGCAACAAGCCCTTTAAACCCCTAGGCAGCCCTAGTGGACGAGTAAGGTCTCGTGAGGGCCTATAGTGAATGTAGCCACAAAATCCATCTAACTAAACAATGCAACACAATGCAATGCATGAATGCAACTAATATGAAAATGCAACGATCCCTTTCAAACTAACCAAAACCAACTAGCAAGAAAATATCTCAAAGAATGCAAATAACTCCAAATAGAGCTCGACTAAGTCCCCGTATACTAACAATACATAAGAGAAACGTGCGTGTGTGCAATTCTCATCAGAAATACTCTCAAAACTAGATCAAAACCATATTCATTCTTCGCCAAGACAATCACAAGTTTATAAATAGAATAGACTATAAACACTTCATATCCTAGAAACACCTCCATCCTCAACTGAGTTAGCCAGAAATCCATGCTTTATTACTAACAACTACGACACATAATATAAAAGCATGCTTATTTAACCGTGCAATGGATGAGACCCCTAAAGGCTTATACAATGATACCCATTTAGCGAGTGTTGGGTTAGTGGATCCCAGACTATACAAGCCTTAGGTCACTAGGCACAAAGTCCCCGCGAACTTAATTGCTCGAGTATTAAAGAGCTCACCCTGGTTAATTTTGCATTTAACAATTGAAACTTTTGACTCTTTTTTCTTCTTTTTTTCTTTATATATATATATATATATATATGCAATCTGGAATGAGAATTCTCAATTCCAACCCTAGACTACTCATATAACTATGAGCCGGCTACTAGCCATTTGACACCTAGCCATTATTGACAAATATTTACAACTAGCATGAAATCCCTGGTTTCCCCCAAACTTAGACTTTAGTGTTCCTACATTATCAAGGGAATAACGAAAATTCTAAATATAAACAAGTAATTAAATCTAAAACAACCAAACAAGCATGACCTCAACCTAGCCCAAAAGCAAACTAATGAGACTATGTAAATATTTTGTTCCTGAACATGCAAGTCAATTTCTTAGAAACTATAAATCAACCCTCTATTCATCATTACCACACTCAATAAGAAATCTACCTACCAATCAGAATTAGCTCATTCTAAAGGATCATGAAATATGCATGCATGAAAATGCAACTAAAATGGACTCACATGGTATAAAAATAAAATAAAAAACAGAATGTCATGCATGAACTACCACTAATATGCAAAATATGATATCTATATGAACACAATGACACATAAACACAAATAACTACAAATACACTACTTATCCCTCAAACCACCCCCAAACTTGAAATATTCAATGTCCGCATTGAATGGAAGTAAATACGAGGGATAGTAGAACATACTTACTCATCGGAACCACATGGGTTGCCTCCCAAGAAGCGCTGTCGTTAACGTCATTTAGCCGGACAAATATGATTCAAATCATGGTGGCTCGAAGATCGCATTCGACTTGTCCTTATCAGAAGGACCATTCACCCATTGGTTGACAACCTTCTTGCTATCTTCCCACATCTTTTCTAAATCAAACTTCACCTTGACTCTTCCTCTAATCAATTTTTTCTTTTTCTTCTTTACACCTCTAAGGTGTTTATGCATCACAGTTGATTGATAAGAACCCTCTTCTACCTCATCATCCATGATCCACCTTCTTAACACATTATCGTGACACATTTTAAAAATCACCAACTCATCATTCAGAAGGACATACTTCAAATGGGATGGAAGTTTTCCGAGCTTGACATTCGAGAGATCTCGAATTGAAGAGCTGTCAATTGAATCACTGATGTGATGCTTTAGCATGTGCGTGTCCGACTTTTCGCTCAACAACTGATCAAACTCCTTTGCCTGACCCGTATCAACCATTTCCACACTGAAACACTCTTCATCTTCTGTCGGAAATTTCATGTCCTTGAACACATTAAAGGTGACATTCTGATCTTGCACCCTCATTGTAAGCTCTCCTTTTTGCACATCGATCAAAGTACGGCCCGTAGCTAGAAAAGGCCTTCCCAAGATTATGGGAATCTTCGTGTCTTCTTCGAAATCTAGAATCACAAAATTGGCAGGAAATATGACCTTATCAACCTTCACCAGGACATCCCTACAATACCCCTCGGATAAGTGATCGTCTGATCAGCCAACTACAACGAGATATTGGTAGGTTTCGGATCAGGCAGACCAAGTTGCTTGAAAACAGACAAGGGCATGAGATTAATGCTAGCCCCTAAATCACATAAGCATTTGTCAAAAGACAACTGTCCAATAGTGCATGGAATTGTAAAGCTTCCTAGATCCTTAAGTTTAGGAGGCAATTTCTGTTGCAACACCGCACTGCACTCCTCTATCAATGCCACTATTTCAAATTCTTCCAACCTTCTCTTTTGTGACAAAATATCCTTCATGAACTTTGCATATCTCGGCATCTGCTCCAATGCTTCAACAAAAGGAATGTTAATGGATAGTTTCTTGAAGACATTCATAAACTTCTGCAACTTTTTTTCTTGATCTTGTTTCTGCAAGCGTTGAGGATATGGAGGAGGAGGATAGATCTGATTCACCAACTTCTGCTTCGGAGGAGAGTTTTCAACAGAATTTTGCTTTTGAAGTCTTTTTGGGAATGGAGGAGGTGGATAGATCTGATTGCTCTCTGTAGACTGCTTTGGAGTAGATGTTTCAGCAAAGGTTTTGCCTTTTTCCGCTTTGCCATCCAACTGATCAGCTGCCAATTCAGAATTTGCCTTTTCTTTATCTACAGAAGCCTCCACCTACAGTTTCTTGATTTCTTCGTCTTCCTCAGCTGCTGATTTTTGATCCCTCATGACTTTTCCAGATCTCAAAATAACTGCATTGACCTGTTCCTTGACTTCCGTCTTGCCTGGATTAGGCTCTGTATCACTTGGAAGAGTTCCTTGCTGCCTATACAATAAAGCACTTGCAAGCTGCCGCATCTGGTTCTCCAAGGTCTTGAGAGAAACTGCATGGCTTTTAACCATCAACCTCAACTCATCCAATTCAGATTTTTCGTTAGAAGATTTCCCCGCACTTGCCTGAGGCTGTTGCTGTAAACTTGGAGGTTGGAATGGTTGCCTTGGAGCATACTGCTGATGATATTGTTGTCCTTGCTGTTGAAAACCTAAAGAATTGTATGGCTGAGCTCTATATTGCTGACCTTAAATCTGCTGATAAAGCTATGGGTGTTGTGCACCTTGATTGTTGCCCCAGCTGAAATTAGGATGGTTCCGATTGTTAGGATGATAGGCGGCCGGAGTTGGTACAGCAGGTCTCTGAAAATTACTCACGAACTGTGCCGACTCAGAAGATATGGCACATTGACTTGTCTTATGTGCACCCACACATAACTCACAAACACTAGCAACCTGCTGAACTCCATAGTTGGTAAGAGAATCCACCTTCATAGTAGAGCCTTCAACTGAGCTGCAATAGCTGTCGCTGCATCAACTTCAAGAATTCCTACTACTTTGCCTTGAGATATCCTTTGCGTTGGATTCTTATATTCATTGGCAGCCATCGTCTCAATAAGATCATATGCTTCCTCGTAGCTCTTATCCCATAGAGCTCCACCTGATGTTGCGTCTAACAATGGTCTAGACTGTGCTCCCAACCCATTGTAGAAACCATTGATTACCATCCAATCAGGCATTCCATGATGAGGACACTTTCGAAGCATCTCCTTGTAACGTTCCCAAGCTTCATACAAAGATTCACCAGATTGCTGTGCAAATTGAGTTAAAGCATTCCTGATTGCTGCTGTATTAGCCATGGGGAAGAATTTAGTGAGAAACTTCTGAGCAAGATCTTCCCAAGTAGTAATGGAACTGGCTGGTAGAGAGTGTAACCAGCCCTTGGCTTTATCCCTCAGAGAGAATGGGAAAAGCCTCAATTTCACAGCATCTTCCGACACACCATTGAACTTGAAAGTGTCACAAATCTCGATGAAATCCCTGATGTGCATGTTAGGATCCTCCGTAGGAGCACCCCCAAACTGAACTGAATTCTGCACCATCTGAATCGTGCCCGACTTGATTTTGAAAGTATTTACTGTAATAGCTGGTCTGACAATGCTAGATTGAATGTCATTGATTTTAGGCTGAGAATAATCCTTCAAAGCCTTAGCTGCTGCTGCTAAATCTGCCATCTCTTTTGCTGCTGCAAGTTCTTCTTCTTCCAGTTTACGAGTTTGCAAACGTGTTCGCATACACGTTCAAGTACCTGAAACACCAAGAAACAACAAACTAAGTAAGAAAATCCGAGTCAGTGAACGCTTACGACCACTGATGATAAGCACATAAACTAAAAACAAAACACCGTTGATCCCCGGCAGCGGCGCCAAAAACTTGTTAACAGAATATCACGCAAGTATACGTGGTCACAAGTAATATAAATCAAGTTCGTTCCACAGAGATCTGGTTGAGTTTTTATTCAGTTAATGCACCTATTCAACACTGTATGGTTATAACTCACTGCTAAGACAAATCACAAATTGGGGTTTTAATTATCTAAATTAAACTAAGATGCAAATTATCAAACTAAGAATTAATTAATGATTGAGATTTAAAATTGAAATAATTATATGAGAATAAACATGGGACTTTAACTTCATTATCTACTTCACTTAGAGTTGACGCCTTTAATCAATGCATGTGAAGGTTTTGATATCTGATCAGACAACACGAAACAAGTATAGGTTACCTCTCGGTATACGAGTGCCAAACTAATCATACATCCATAAAAGAGATAGAAGATGAATAGACACCAATTATGCTTAGACCCTATATCTCTATAAGATTTGAAAACATAACGGTTGAAGAACAAGTTGTCTATTAAGATCACATAGGGCAGCATAATATCTCTATTTACGCTACAAATCATGATGTTAAAACATCAACCTATCCTATGCTAGCATGGCAAGTTCTAAATCTCAAGATCCACTATCGTTTCGTAAGAGATTAACAATTCAATTTAGATGTTAGCTACGCATCTAAAAGCATTAAGATTAACCATACGAGGATATCAAGAATTCACCACACATAAATCTTTAAAGCAATCAAACTACTAAGTTACATAGATAAATCCGTTAGAATCCCATGACAACGATTAGTTCATAATTGAACCGTTCGTCACCATGGGATTTGATGAAAACATGGTATGAAACAAAATATGAATGAAAATAAGAATATTATTAAAACAAAGAGTTGAGAAAACAAATCTAGAATCCAGAATAACGCCTAAGAAAATAACACAAAAGATGAAGTAGATCTTGATCTGTTGCTTGTCACTAGCGTTGAATCCTTCTCTCCTTTTCTCTCTTACAAATCTATGTTATGCTATGTAATGATAATTAATTTTTTGAATTACATGGGTTGGATGTGTTTATATAGGCCCTAGATATCTTGCCCAGCAAGAAAATACCTAAAAATACAATTAGAATTCGATTTAGGTGCAGGAAACTACCTAAAATACAATTACAACTCGAATTAGGGCAAAACAGGAATTTCAAGCAAATTCTGGCGCAGTCTGCCCCAATTCTGGCATAGTCTGCCCCATTCTGGCGCAGTCTGCCTGGCCACTTCCTGCCGGATTGAGTTTTTCTGCATTATTTCTTTGTTTGAGCTCCGTTTCTTCCCGTTCCTTTAACAAATGCTTCGGCCATCACTTCTCTTGACTTCAAATCTTCATGAGAGTTAAAGATTGACTCCCTTCTTCATACTTAAGCTCGAATTCCCCTCTAAAATTAATGGAAACATCAACTCTAATCGACATTCTTGCAAACCTACACAATTAAACAAAACACATCAAAACTACAACAAACTTGAGGCCAAGTGAATCAATTTAAGCCGAACTGCAGCGATCCAAGTGGATATGAAATCCAATTATCACCTATCAGTATGTGATGAATGAAGTTCTACAGGTGAAGGGGTCAAATGATTATCTTGTACCCCATGTCAACAAAAACAAGCTTAAGGCTGCTGGACAACTTCCACTTCAAGTTACAGCACCAATGTGGGCTGTGTTTGAAGCATGGAACTTGGTATATGGAGCACAACAACAAGGCTGATCTATAGGTTATATAGTTTTTCTAACAGGGGCATGTTTTGGGACTTTATGTTTTGGGGACAAGACTATGTTTTGGGAGAGAAATTTAATGGCCTTTTAACTAGCCTTAGGAACTTGTTAACTAGCCAATCTAATGGTCTTTTACCATTCAAAGGAAGAGAGAAATTTAGCATTAACACAATAAATAAAAAAAGGAAAACCAATAGATACTGATACATTGATATTTACGATTACAATGTGATGATTACAGAAGCTGACTCCATTACCTCTCCTGCTCTCATGAAAATGCAATAATTTACGATTACATTGATATACACTTCCAAAGGATTTTAACTCTCCTGCTCTCATGAAAATGCAATAATTAAATATCTAAGGTACATTACTAATGTTTAACATAGGTAGCTAAATGTAACATATCTGCAAAATGGTATGGAGAACATCAAATCTATCTTAACCAAAAAAAAGCTATCGCGATCACAAGGGCAGGATGGGGGGTTGTATCAGTAATACCTAAATCTGATACAAGTCACAAGGGCATTGTGATCAACAGAACAGCCAAAGAACTTATAAGTTTAATACTTGCCCAACAAAGAATGCAAGGGAATTATGCATAAAATTTGCAGTATTTTAAATAGAATACAGTTGGAAGATACACTATAATGCGAAAGATCGGGATCGGAACAATGATATGAACCCGTATCCTCATCACCGGAATCCGAAAAACCGTAATGCGAATTCATATTTTAGACTCAAGATTTGTGATTAGTGATGGTCGAATCAAGGTTAATTTTAAGATTGAAATTAGTAATGGTCGGATAGGGTTTGTAGGTTGAAGAGAGAAGGGGGCGTAGATTTTTTGATACTCCGAAAAAGAAAGAAAGGTCAAATGGGGGTTTTGTTTTTTATTAAAGCTAGCACAATTATTAAGAGAATGATGTAAGTTGTATTTTGGCTAAAAATGGAAATAGGAATGATATTTTGAATGACCCAAAAAGGAAAATAGGAAACATATTACGAGATGGAGGGAGTACCAAATAACATCTAATACTATCTGAGAGTGTATTTAGTATTTTGAATAATTCAAATATATTGTTAGTTCAATTTGTTTGTAATATTAATTATTGCATAACTAAAAAATATCGATAAGTAAAATGCTAGAGATAAGTGGTTAAACTTTCATTTTAATATTTTAATTGGGCGAATCTAGTTTTTTTTATATATGATTGATTTAAAAAAATTTATAAATTAATTTTTGAATGTGTATTTAGAATACTGTGCTAAATATTTTTTTAATATTTAAAATTTTAAATTCAGTAACAGTAGATTTATTTAAATTTGATTGCATTTTATGATCATAGATAGAGAGTTTGAAATATTAAAATATTATATTATATAATATAGATAAGATAGATTCAAGAAATAATATATTTGGATTAAAATCAATTAATAAATGTGCAATTTAAAAAAATGGCCCTATACATAGAGAGGGGCGCAAAAAACAGATGTGCCAGTATATGATAATACAATTGTGATTGATTTCAAATAAAAAATTATGATTAATTAGTGAATAAGTATTTATGAAAATTAGTCCGTAATATATAACTATATATTAAAGTATGATTGTAACTGATTTTTATGAAAATTAGCTCGTAATATATAACAGTATAATTTTTGATTGACTTTCAATTAAAAGATTAATAAGTTAGTAAATATTTTATCACTTTAAAAAATATGTAATTTATGCATGTACTAAATAAAATAAATTTTTTATTTCAAAAAAGTTGTTAAGTAACCACAATAAATAAATTAGAATAGGAATGATATGTTTAATTTAATTTTAGTGATAAATTCTGATTGGCTCTTATATATATTTATGAAAATTAATCTATAATATATAATAATGTAATTATGATTAATTGTAAATCAAAGGATGGAAGATTAATATGCGAAAATCGCTTAATATTATGTATTTGTATAATCCTGATTGAGTTTGATTTATAGTATTAATTTATTACAATTGTTTTTTGACATTGAAAAATATATAATATAGGGATATGTTAAATCAAGTAACTACTACATTTAAATTAGAATTGTTAACTAACCATGGTAAATAAGGAAAATTTTAAATGTAATATGATTGGTCTAAAAGAATGACTTCTTTGCTATATTTGCTAAAGCTTTCTGTAAGAACCCAGATTTTGGGTGGAATTAAAACTTTTATGTATTTAATGATGTAAGAACGAATAGTGGTTATGGCTACAATGTAATAATTGATATTTGGAAAGAATGAAAGGAATTCAGCTTTATTATTTCTATGTCTTGAAGAATGCTGAAGGGTGACAATATAGGTAAGAATAATCTATCTTCTAAGGGAATAAGATATGGCAATTTCAAGCAGGAGAATATTCTCATGTCATCCAGATCGATAACGATTAATCCAGTAGTTCCGTAAAAAGGTTAAGGAACGATCGAAAGAGAATACGGACAATTGCACAACCCTAAGAGAATAAGTAAAGAATAAGGAATGAATAGTGTTTTGGTGGGGGTATAGAATAATATAAGACGACACTATATAGAAGTATTCGGAACGGATTTCCGAGTTCGTATTAGTGATCCAGGGGGAAAATAAGTGTATGTAAAAGCTGTCGGATTCTGAAAAACCGCACTTTTATTTTCTCCGAGAGTTCCCTGGACACTGATAGCCTTAAGTATTTAACGAATGGATTTAAGGGATATAAATTTGAAAGTTAGAAAGAAAGATGGAGAATGATAGTATTAATATTAGAAAGATTCCCGGTAAACCCTAAATAGAAATCCGCGAAATATTCCTACGAACGATCAATCGAAACGGGTAATAACCGGACACAGAATCAAGCAGAGAAAGCAAGATACATGTATGTGCAAGTGGATGGAGTAATAGAAACCAAAGTATGTCACATGTAAGTCAACTACAAGCTAAGTGGTATAAGTGCATTTTTGCAAAAAGGATGTGCTTAATAAAGAACCTACACTTGTCATAAGATGAAGCACCAAGATTAGGCTAGTGGAGTATGATGTAATCACTTTAGAATAGATATTATCTTAAGGCAACACCTAATAATTCATTTCCAACAAGCCAAGAAAGAAACCAAAGCAAAACTCTCCATTTCTTCCTTGAAACACAACTCTCGGCCAAGGAGCTAGAAGAGGAGGTTCCCACCATTGTTTGTTCTTATAATTTTTAGGGTAAGTACTACATATCATAGCTTAGATCCCCTAGAAATTTCAGCCTCAAATTCACTTCCTTTCATTTTCAAATAAATCATCAAAGGTGATGATGAATAGTGTTTCCAAGAACTAATCTTTGTTTTTCTTGTTTTCATGGTTGATCCTAGCTAAGTTAAGGCTATCCAAGGGAAATACCAAGCTTTGTGAGGTTATTACATACTACAAGAAAGGTATAAGACTTGAAAACCCTTGCTCTACTTTGAGTTTTAAGCATGTTCTTGATGGATCTAGCTTAGTTATGATTATGTTCATGTTATAAGCATGTTTAGTTAGTGATTTAGTGATTTGATTAACATGATGAGTTTGATACTAAGATCAGTGGATTCTGGACTTGTTGGGGTGCTTATTATGTGTTTAAGTTGATTAGATGCCCGGTGTGGCTTGGTTGTTGCGTAATGAATTTTAGAACGCTCGATTCGTAGCCGTCGTAATGCCCGATTTTCATTAACACTAAGAAACCGAACTGGTCAGTAGCCATAACTCTCTGTTCTTGGCAAGTTCGTAACTGAAAGTTCGAATCCGTAAACGAAAGTTCGTAACTGAAATTGAACCCTCGTAAACTATGTAACGTCATGGCGAATCTTGGTAAATAAATACTAGAGGTAAAAAGGAAGGTGTGAAAGAAAACCGTATGTCAAAAGGATCATTTTTCGATTTATTAAAAATGTTCGAGTCGAGGTTAAACGCGAACGAACCCCTAAAAGACGACTCTTTTATAACTTCGGTAAAACACTTAGAAAACGGGCGATAAAACTCGGAGAATAATATTGGTTCGTAACGATCGACCTTAGAACTCATATGACATAAGTATGTCCCAAGTGTAAGTACAGTGACATGTCGTATTAACGAACGAATGTCGGGTCGGATCAGTGATAAAAAGGAATCCACTAAAAGGGGCATAACGAGATAACTCGAGAACGTGTTTCGAATTAAGTATAACTTAACTTTTAATATGTTTAGTGATTAATCCCGAATGTCTTGGCTATTTATAGATCACCAAGCTGAACCGGGACCCGCTACCACTACCCCTTACCGTACTCGACTACCAGGCAAGTTTCAATTCCCTTCTTTAGGCTGTTGTTGTGATTGAATAAATATATAAATATGTTTTCTGTTATACATATGCCATAGCATGCATGCCTACTTTCAAGTTATATCATTATGCTTGTTCCCTGATTGTTATTGGCTTATAAATTAGATAGCTATCGTATCAACTATAAGCCGGTTATTGTAAGACCCTCATAGAAGGGCGTATACATCTTATTCATCAAATATAGACCGGGAGTCAATATTTCTTGATATATCGAGATTACCTCGGAGGAAAATATTTAAGTAAATATTTTCCATTATTCGGGCGACGAATATTATTTGAATATTCGTTCGAGATTATTTATTTTAACGATCCTTACTTCAAATAATTATTTGAACGTAACTATTCGATGAATAATATTTATTTTAATATTCATTCAGAGTCGAATTATTTATCGATTATTATTTCGAATATTCTTCTAAAGATGAGACTACTAAATGAATATTATTTGGATATTCATTTAGAATATTATTTTATTAAATAAATATTACTTTTGAATATTCATTTAGGATATTAATTACTTGATGAATATTATTTTAATATTCATCTGAAGCTTGATTTATTTATCGAATATTATCTCGAATATTCCTTTAAAGCTTGGATTACTAAATAAATATTACTTGATATTCATTTAGAATATTATTCACTAAATGAATATTACTTTTTGAATATTCATTTAAATTCCTAATTAATTATGAATATTGTCTTAAATATTCCTTTCACGTCCTATTAATTAATGAATATTATTTTGAATATTCATTTAAATATTTATTTATTCAATAAATATTCTCCTGATATTTCTTCAGGGATTATTTTGGAAAAACTCTGATTAAAGATATTCTTTCATATTCCTAAATATTCTTTAAATATTTTTAACTTAATAAATATTCTCTGAATATTTATTCCATACTTAGAATAACCTCGATAAGGTTTATCTTCTTCGATTATTACGAAAAATATTTCGGAGTCATATTATTATTAATCTTATATCAAGAAAGGTTCTCAGACATCATTCTTCTTTGAGTATATCTCCCTAATAATAAGGGAACCTTACTTGGAAAATGTTATTTATCTTGTCAACTTCCCGGTCATAAAGTATTCTCTCCACTCGCAACTCGGGTGCTATTGACTTATTAAGTCGTTGTTTACCTTCTCATCTTTCGAGGGGTAAGATTGTTGGAACAAGTTGATATTCGTTACCAAGCAATAGCTTGGAAGTTATTGGTGAATTTTCCTTTCCAACTAGATACGACTACTTTGTAGAGTCATATCAACAAGTATTATACTTGGGGAAAGGGGGACGAACATTACATTCAGAATCATGAATTCTATTTGAACTAGGAGTCGTGTAAGAGGCCGAGTAGCGCCGGTCCATCCCCTTTGGCCCAACCGTTGGCCGGGGAGAGCTAGTAAGGCGGTAGACAAGTAAAGCCGTCAGTTCTTCCTTCTACCGGTAGTAAATCTAAATTGAGCTGTACGATCTCGACTGATCATCAAGATTGGAACAGCGGGCGCGGTGAATACTCCATCATTGGTTCATCATCCAAACTTATTTATTTCCTGCAACATGATTACTGTTGGCAGAGCTGGAAAAGTGTTCATAACTGGAATTACAACCTTTTCATGCAAGTTCCTCTTCTTAATAACAATGAGAAGATCTCGCTTAATGTTGATGTAGTAGATATTTCTACAAACAAATACTTTAAGTTACCCTGTAACTTCATCGTTCATATTATACTGGCATCATTTCCGTAAATGCATGGCATATGGTTTGAAGATACTTTTGAACTGTTATATATTATCGTTCAGTTTTATATTATTGTTGGTGGGCTTTCGCTCACCCTTGCTTTGTTCACATTATGTCACAACAACAGCTAGGACAGATGGCTCGCGTCAGGCGCACTCGGCGCAAGCAGGTTACCCGACCCACCGGACTACCCGCTGAGATGCTAGCCGCCATTGCTGAGGTAGCTTAGTTAGACAGCTTTTGTTTCCTGTTTAACTATATGTATAACTAATGTAATTAACGGCAAAACTTTTAAACCTATGATGTTATCCTTTTGGGATTGTAATAACTTTTATTCGTAACCTTTTAATGTAAGACTTATTTCAATTTCATCTCTAGGACTATAACTGTTGTGTGTGTGAGTGGTAATTATTGTGGGGTCACAGCTTGTGATTTATTTATTGTGGACTCAAGTCAAGTATTATGAATGGATGTAAGACCGTAATCACCAGATCCCTGACCCCGGATTTGGGGGTGTTACAGAGATGGTATCAGAGCGAGAGTTATATATCCCAAGAGATGATACGACGTTATATAATAATAAATTCAATAATATAATAAGAACCCTTTCCAGGTTCACCTAAAACCCTTACGAGAACTTTTTAAGTATCATGATAGTAACATAGTTCGTCTTGTGTAGGCGAGCGACTTGTCGGCCCAGGAGGCAGCTGCGAGACAGCATGATGAGGACATGTTCCGGACTAGGGACCCATACTATGAGCACTTGCCTGAGGAGGATACTGAGCCTGAGGAGGAGGACGCTGAGGAGGTCCAGGTTGATGCTGATACTGATGTGATCGAGTCTGAGGAGGAGGACCCTGAGGAGGTCCAGGATGATGCTGACACGGATGTTGTTGAGACTGAGGGGGAGGAGGACCCGGAGGGGATCCAGACAGGACAGGATGCTGAGTTAGTTGTTGAGGATGATGATTATTGGGTTGTGTTTGAGATTAGGACCATGGAGGAGGATACTGATATGACCACTGACCAGGTCATGGCTGCTGTTGTTGGACAGGCTGTGGATGAGGTTGAGCCGGTGGAGGATGCAGTAGGGAGTTCCGGACTACGAGTGCCACCCCTCCCCGTTGAGAGAGCCCCTACCCCACCACCACTACCTGTGAGCCCATACCCCGATGAGTTTGAGGAGCTTACCCTAGAGCCCCAGCAGACAGAGACTGCTGCTCCAGCTGAGCCATCCACCCCACCTCATGCCCCGATAGGAGGAGTCCCAGTATGTGTTCACAACTTGATTGTGAACGGGCTTTATAGAGAGTTATCGGTGGCAGATGCCAGGTTGGCAAAGTCTAGGAGGGAGTTAGCAACAGAGAGAGCCGCCCGGATGAGGTTGCAGGGCAGGAGGACTATCAGTGACAGGGTTGGGTATAGGGCTGTGACCCGCATTGAGCTGAGGGCTCGGGTGAGGGTGCGACAGTTGCCTACTGATGGGCATGGTAGGGTAGACAGAGGAGAGGCTGAGGAGATTTTCCGCATCGCCATGGGGAGGGTTCGGAGGATGTTTCGTCGTGGCGGCTGATTTCAGATGTAGTGATGCAGTGGTCTAGTTGTCTAGTCATGTACGGACGTAGTAGTGCCGGCTTTTGTAGGGATGGTTTTCTTGTACTTGTTTTCCCTTTTTGCAGACTAGACAGATAGACAGCGTATTTCACTTTTGACTTGTTGTTGTTGTTAGGATGGCTGTACTTTAAACTATCGTTGTAACTCGGATGTTGTACCTTTTCGGTACCTGGTATATATTTGTTTCCCTTTCAGTCATTACAATTTTGTTGGGATGTGATCACGAGTTTATTAGCATATGTATTACTTTTCGATTAAGTTGGCATGAGATAAAATTGTGGGATTTTAAACCCAATCATGTAAAGAATTATGCAAGGAAAAAATCCTTTAAAACAGGTAAGTGAACCTAATGTATAATTTTCCAAATTTTCAGTAAAATGCCTCCAAGACGAATGGGCACTAGGGCTAACCCCCGAGAATCTACTGACCAAGAGAGTCACAACCAACACGAGGAAAACCATGAAAGTAGTGAAGAACAAGATCAGGATTATAATGAGCAAGAAGATTCCCAGTATGGAGCAGAGGATGAACCCCTGTACTCTGAAGAATTTGAGGGGGAAATCGAGGGTGGAGAAACTGAAGTAGAACAGGAAGGGGAGAACCAGGGCGGAAACCCCATGGGCCAGTTTATGGATCTACTTAGGCAGAATTTGAACCAATACCCCTAACCACCACCAGGCAACAACACTTCAGTGGCAAATTCCTTTAGGGCCTTTAAGTCCCTTAAGCCCCCAGAGTTCCACGGATCGGCTGATCCCGTTGAGGCGAGGGCCTGGATCAAGGAAATGGAAAAACGTTTTGAGATTCTGAGTATCAATGAGGCTCAGAAGACTGTTTTTGCTACTTACCTACTAAAGGGAGAGGCCAATTATTGGTGGGAAGCCAAGAAGAACATGGAGACTGATGCTGTCATAGCCTGGGAAAGGTTCAAACAATTATTCCTGGAGAAGTACTTCCCAAAGTTCATGAAAACCCAGATGGAACTTAAGTTTTTGGAACTGAAACAGAATAATATGTCAGTGGCTGACTATGAGGCCAAATTTACTGAGCTGTCGAGATTTGTGCCAGAGTTTGTAGACACAGAAGAGAAGAAAGCTAACAGGTTTCAACAAGGGCTGAAGCAGTGGATCCAGAATAGGGTGGCGGTTTTAGAGATTACAGATTATGCCACCTTGGTGTAGAAGGCAACCATTGTGGAGGCTGGTAGTGATCAGATGCAGAGAGAGAGAGAGAAAGGGGGGATAAGGAGAAAGCATGTTAGTATGGGCGGAAGATCCGCTGGAGGAAAACCCCCAACCAAGTTTAATCGAGGAGCGGTTTCCCTACCAGGGAGGAATGTAGGGTTTAAACCATCTGCGAGTGTAAGTGTGAGCCAGGGCGGCCATCAATCAGGAATGTCCCGTTCCAACCCTTCTCGACCTCCATTGCCATTGTGTGCTACTTGTGGGAAGAGGCACTCCGGGGTGTGCAACCTGAAGCAGATAAACTGTTATAAGTGTGGGCGAGCTGGGCACTATGCTACCTCTTGCACCACGGTCATCCCTAACAGCACAACCTGTTTCCAGTGTGGACAGCGAGGGCACATGAGGAAGGATTGCCCAAGGAGCAAACCGGCAGCATCAGGAGCAAGCAAGGTTGCCTCAAATAGGCCACCAACTACTAGGACTTTTAATATGTCAGTACAAGATGCCGTGAGGGACACAGATGTGATAGCTGGTACATTTTCTCTCAATTCAGTCAGTGCAAATGTCTTATTTGATTCAGGAGCAACTAAGTCTTTTATATCTAGAGATTTTGCGCATAAGTTGAAACTTAAAACCCAGCAACTAAGAGATTCCTTACTAGTAGAAATAGCTAATCAGGAAATCGTACCGGTTAATCAAATTCACCCCGATTGTAAGCTAGAAATAGGAGGACGATCCTTCTATGTCGATTTAATTCCTTTTAAGCTAGGGGAATTCGATGTCATTTTGGGTATGGATTGGTTGTCTCGCAATGATGCGCGGATAGATTGTAAAGGGAAAAAGGTTAAGTTGAAAACCCCAGGGAAGAAAGAAATAGTGTTTAAGGGGATGCGACAGACCCAGAAAATTCTGACCATGGCGCAAACCAAGAGATTGTTACGAAAAGGGAACGAGGCTTATTTAGCCTACGTTATAGACACTCAGAAGGAAGTGCCAAGATTGCAAGACATTCTGGTAGTTAATGAGTTCGAGGACGTGTTCCCACAAGATCTTCCCGGACTACCACCTGATAGGGTAATTGAGTTTGCCATCGAGTTAGCCCCGGGGACGGCGCCAGTTTCGAAGGCCCCGTACCGATTAGCCCCAGTAGAAATGAAGGAGCTAGCTAAACAATTACAGGAATTGTTGGATAAGGGCATGATAAGGCCCAGTGTGTCACCTTGGGGCGCACCAGTGTTGTTTGTTAAGAAAAAGGATGGGAGTATGAGGTTATGCACCGACTACAGAGAATTGAACAAGCTAACCATAAAGAATAAGTATCTGTTGCCCAGGATAGACGATTTGTTTGACCAGCTAAGAGGCGCTGAGTACTTCTCTAAGATTGATTTGAGAACGGGATATCACCAACTGAAGATCAAACCTGAAGATATCCCGAAGACTGCATTCCGTACCAGATATGGACATTACGAGTTCTTAGTTATGTCATTTGGATTGACCAACGCCCCAGCAGCCTTCATGGACCTAAGGAATAGAGTGTTCAAGGAATATTTGGACAAATTCGTGATAGTTTTCATTGATGATATTCTCATCTACTCAAAGACAGAGGTAGAACACGCTGAACATTTAAGGATAACCTTAGAAATACTCAGGAAGGAGCAGTTATATGCCAAGTTCTCCAAGTGTGAGTTTTGGAAAAATGAGGTACAATTCTTAGGGCACGTGATTAATAGAGAAGGAGTGTTGGTTGACCCCTCCAAGATAGAAGCAGTTTCAAACTGGGAACGGCCAACTACTCCAACCGAGGTGAGGAGTTTCATTGGACTGGCCGGATATTACAGGAGATTTGTCCAAGACTTTGCGAAAATCGCAGCTCCATTAACTCGACTTACCCGTAAAACCGAGAAATTTGAATGGACTGAGAAATGCGAGAAGAGTTTCCAAGAGTTAAAGAAGAGGCTGGTGACAGCCCCAGTGCTGGCATTACCTGATGGAAAAGGAGATTTCGTGATTTACAGTGATGCTTCACATAAAGGACTGGGATGCGTGCTTATGCAGCACGGCAAGGTAATAGCGTATGCGTCTAGGCAATTGAAGGATTATGAAGTCAGATATCCCACGCATGATCTAGAATTAGCAGCCATAGTCTTCGCTTTAAAGATTTGGAGACACTACCTGTATGGGGAAAAATGCGAGATTTACACTGACCATAAGAGCCTCAAGTACATTTTCACTCAGAAAGAGCTTAACATGCGCCAGAGGAGATTGTTAGAGTTAATCAATGATTACGATTGTGAAATTCGCTATCACCCGGGCAAAGCCAATGTGGTGGCTGACGCCCTTAGTAGGAAAGAGAAGCTCAAGATGATAACTTCAGAGAAAGAGCTAGTGAAAAGTTTTGAGAAGCTAGAAATTGAGATTAAGTTACCTGGAGAGGGCCAAGAAAAGTTGATGGAAATTAGAATCCAACCTCCATTGCTAGAAAAGATTAGACTGTGCCAGGAACGGATGATGGAGGAAGAAAAGAACTCCACAGAAGAGCTAATGAACGGGGAGGAAATTAAGTGCGAAAGAGACAAGGAAGGGATCATGAGGTACACATACAGGATATGGATCCCAAATGTTCAGGAACTCAAGAATGAGATTTTAAATGAGGCACACAACTCAAGATACTCAGTGCACCCCGGTAGCACCAAAATGTATAGGGATTTGAAGGAGTATTACTGGTGGCCCAATATGAAAAAGGACGTAGCAGAGTGGGTAAGCAGATGCTTGACCTGCCAACGAGTGAAAGCAGAGCACCAAAAACCCAGCGGACTTCTACATCCCTTAGAGATTCCATAATGGAAATGGGAACACATAGCCATGGATTTCGTAGTAGGTTTACCAAGGACCAAGGCTAATCATGACGCTATATGGGTAATTGTAGATCGACTGACGAAGTCAGCTCACTTTCTCCCGATCAACGAAAGGTACACGGTCGACAGACTAGTGGACATCTACTTAAAAGAGATAGTGGCGCGACATGGAGTCCCAGTCGCAATAGTATCCGATCGAGATCCTAGATTTAACTCCAGGTTTTGGAGAAGTTTACAAGAATGTGTAGGGACCCGGCTGAACATGAGCACAGCCTACCACCCCCAGACAGATGGGCAAAGTGAAAGGACCATCCAAACACTAGAGGATATGTTGAGAGTCTGCGCGATAGACTTCAAGGGAAATTGGGATGATCATTTGCCATTGATTGAGTTCTCCTACAATAACAGTTATCATTCAAGCATTGGGATGCCACCTTATGAGGCCCTTTATGGAAGAAAATGTCGATCTCCCTTGTATTGGGATGAAGTTGGAGAGCGAAAGATGCTCGGGCCCGAAATGGTCCAACGAACTAAAGATGCAGTAGATCTAATCAGAGGACGGTTGGTAGCAGCCCAGGATCGACAAAAGAAATATGCCGACTTAGCTCGGAAAGGCAAGGAATACGAAGTAGGGGACCTAGTGTTCTTGAAAGTGTCACCTTGGAAAGGTTTAATGAGATTTTGGAAGAAAGGAAACCTGAGTCCCAGATACATTGGACCATTTGAGATCTTGAGGCGGATTGGGGAACTAGCTTATGAGCTCGCATTGCCCCCGAATCTACAGCAGGTGCACAATGTGTTCCATGTTTCGATGCTGAGGAAGTATAATCCGGATGCTAAGCATATTGTAGAGTATGAGCAAGTGGACATGCAACCAGACTTGACCTATGTGGAGCAACCTATGGAAATCATAGACCGGAAAGAACAAGTGCTCCGAAACAAGGTCATTCAGCTAGTCAGAGTTTTGTGGCAGAACCACAATGTAGAAGAATCCACCTGGGAACTTGAAAGCGCAATGCAAGAGAAGTACCCCCACTTGTTTTCAAACTGATTCCGGGACGGAATCCTTTTAAGGAGGGGAGACTGTAAGAACCCAGATTTTGGGTGGAATTAAAACTTTTATGTATTTAATGATGTAAGAACGAATAGTGGTTATGGCTACAATGTAATAATTGATATTTGGAAAGAATGAAAGGAATTCAGCTTTATTATTTCTATGTCTTGAAGAATGCTGAAGGGTGACAATATAGGTAAGAATAATCTATCTTCTAAGGGAATAAGATATGGTAATTTCAAGCAGGAGAATATTCTCATGTCATCCAGATCGATAACGATTAATCCAGTAGTTCCGTAAAAAGGTTAAGGAACGATCGAAAGAGAATACGGACAATTGCACAACCCTAAGAGAATAAGTAAAGAATAAGGAATGAATAATGTTTTGGTGGGGGTATAGAATAATATAAGACGACACTATATAGAAGTATTCGGAACGGATTTCCGAGTTCGTATTAGTGATCCAGGGGGAAAATAAGTGTATGTAAAAGCTGTCGGATTCTGAAAAACCGCACTTTTATTTTCTCCGAGAGTTCCCTGGACACTGATAGCCTTAAGTATTTAACGAATGGATTTAAGGGATATAAATTGGAAAGTTAGAAAGAAAGATGGAGAATGATAGTATTAATATTAGAAAGATTCCCGGTAAACCCTAAATAGAAATCCGCGAAATATTCCTACGAACGATCAATCTAAACGGGAAATAACCGGACACAGAATCAAGCAGAGAAAGCAAGATACATGTATGTGCTAGTGGATGGAGTAATAGAAACCAAAGTATGTCACATGTAAGTCAACTACAAGCTAAGTGGTATAAGTGCATTTTTGCAAAAAGGATGTGCTTAATAAGGAGCCTACACTTGTCATAAGATGAAGCACCAAGATTAGGCTAGTGGAGTATGATGTAATCACTTTATAATAGATATTATCTTAAGGCAACACCTAATAATTCATTTCCAACAAGCCAAGAAAGAAACCAAAGCAAAACTCTCCATTTCTTCCTTGAAACACAACTCTCGGCCAAGGAGCTAGAAGAGGAGGTTCCCACCATTGTTTGTTCTTATAATTTTTAGGGTAAGTACTACATATCATAGCTTAGATCCCCTAGAAATTTCAGCCTCAAATTCACTTCCTTTCATTTTCAAATAAATCATCAAAGGTGATGATGAATAGTGTTTCCAAGAACTAATCTTTGTTTTTCTTGTTTTCATGGTTGATCCTAGGTAAGTTAAGGCTATCCAAGGGCAATACCAAGCTTTGTGAGGTTATTACATACTACAAGGAAGGTATAAGACTTGAAAACCCTTGCTCTACTTTGAGTTTTAAGCATGTTCTTGATGGATCTAGCTTAGTTATGATTATGTTCATGTTATAAGCATGTTTAGTTAGTGATTTAGTGATTTGATTAACATGATGAGTTTGATACTAAGATCAGTGGCTTCTGGACTTGTTGGGGTTCTTATTATGTGTTTAAGTTGATTAGATGCCCGGTGTGGCTTGGTTGTTACGTAATGAATTTTAGAACGCTCGATTCGTAGCCGTCGTAATGCCCGATTTTCATTAACACTAAGAAACCGAACTGGTCAGTAGCCATAACTCTCTGTTCTTGGCAAGTTAATGAACCCAACTGATAGATTTTTGAACATAGATCACTTTGGCGAAAGAATCGAAGCATTTTGATTTACGGTTTAGGAATTATGACCAAATTACTAAAAGTAGTTCGAATCCGTAAACGAAAGTTCGTAACTGAAATTGAACCCTCGTAAACTATGTAACGTCATGGCGAATCTTGGTAAATAAATACTAGAGGTAAAAAGGAAGGTGTGAAAGAAAACCGTATGTCAAAAGGATCATTTTTCGATTTATTAAAAATGTTCGAGTCGAGGTTAAACGCGAACGAACCCCTAAAAGACGACTCTTTTATAACTTCGGTAAAACACTTAGAAAACGGGCGATAAAACTCGGAGAATAATATTGGTTCGTAACGATCGACCTTAGAACTCATATGACTTAAGTATGTCCCAAGTATAATTACAGTGACATGTCGTATTAACGAACGAATGTCGGGTCGGATCAGTGATAAAAAGGAATCCACTAAAAGGGGCATAACGAGATAACTCGAGAACGTGTTTCGAATTAAGTATAACTTAACTTTTAATATGTTTAGTGATTAATCCCGAATGTCTTGGCTATTTATAGATCACCAAGCTGAACCGGGACCCGCTACCACTACCCCTTACCGTACTCGACTACCAGGCAAGTTTCAATTCCCTTCTTTAGGCTGTTGTTGTGATTGAATAAATATATAAATATGTTTTCTGTTATACATATGCCATAGCATGCATGCCTACTTTCAAGTTATATCATTATGCTTGTTCCCTGATTGTTATTGGCTTATAAATTAGATAGCTATCGTATCAACTATAAGCCGGTTGTTGTAAGACCCTCATAGAAGGGCGTATGCATCTTATTCATCAAATATAGACCGGGAGTCAATATTTCTTGATATATCGAGATTACCTCGGAGGAAAATATTTAAGTAAATATTTTCCATTATTCGGGCGACGAATATTATTTGAATATTCGTTCGAGATTATTTATTTTAACGATCCTTACTTCAAATAATTATTTGAACGTAACTATTCGATGAATAATATTTATTTTAATATTCATTCAGAGTCGAATTATTTATCGATTATTATTTCGAATATTCTTCTAAAGATGAGACTATTAAATGAATATTATTTGGATATTCATTTAGAATATTATTTTATTAAATAAATATTACTTTTGAATATTCATTTAGGATATTAATTACTTGATGAATATTATTTTAATATTCATCTGAAGCTTGATTTATTTATCGAATATTATCTCGAATATTCCTTTAAAGCTTGGATTACTAAATAAATATTACTTGATATTCATTTAGAATATTATTCACTAAATGAATATTACTTTTTGAATATTCATTTAAATTCCTAATTAATTATGAATATTGTCTTAAATATTCCTTTCACGTCCTATTAATTAATGAATATTATTTTGAATATTCATTTAAATATTTATTTATTCAATAAATATTCTCCTGATATTTCTTCAGGGATTATTTTGGAAAATACTCTGATTAAAGATATTCTTTCATATTCCTAAATATTCTTTAAATATTTTTAACTTAATAAATATTCTCTGAATATTTATTCCATACTTAGAATAACCTCGATAAGGTTTATCTTCTTCGATTATTACGAAAAATATTTCGGAGTCATATTATTATTAATCTTATATCAAGAAAGGTTCTCAGACATCATTCTTCTTTGAGTATATCTCCCTAATAATAAGGGAACCTTACTTGGAAAATGTTATTTATCTTGTCGACTTCCCGGTCATAAAGTATTCTCTCCACTCGCAACTCGGGTGCTATTGACTTATTAAGTCGTTGTTTACCTTCTCATCTTTCGAGGGGTAAGATTGTTGGAACAAGTTGATATTCGTTACCAAGCAATAGCTTGGAAGTTATTGGTGAATTTTCCTTTCCAACTAGATACGACTACTTTGTAGAGTCATATCAACAAGTATTATACTTGGGGAAAGGGGGACGAACATTACATTCAGAATCATGAATTCTATTTGAACTAGGAGTCGTGTAAGAGGCCGAGTAGCGCCGGTCCATCCCCTTTGGCCCAACCGTTGGCCGGGGAGAGCTAGTAAGGCGGTAGACAAGTAAAGCCGTCAGTTCTTCCTTCTACCGGTAGTAAATCTAAATTGAGCTGTACGATCTCGACTGATCATCAAGATTGGAACAGCGGGCGCGGTGAATACTCCATCATTGGTTCATCATCCAAACTTATTTATTTCCTGCAACATGATTACTGTTGGCAGAGCTGGAAAAGTGTTCATAACTGGAATTACAACCTTTTCATGCAAGTTCCTCTTCTTAATAACAATGAGAATATCTCGCTTACTGTTGATGTAGCAGATATTTCTACAAACAAATACTTTAAGTTACCATGTAACTTCATCGTTCATATTATACTGGCATCATTTCCGTAAATGCATGGCATATGGTTTGAAGATACTTTCGAACTGTTATATATTATCGTTCAGTTTTATATTATTGTTGGTGGGCTTTCGCTCACCCTTGCTTTGTTCACATTTTGTCACAACAACAGCTAGGACAGATGGCTCGCGTCAGGCGCACTCAGCGCAAGCAGGTTACCCGACCCACCGGACTACCCGCTGAGATGCTAGCCGCCATTGCTGAGGTAGCTTAGTTAGACAGCTTTTGTTTCCTGTTTAACTATATGTATAACTAATGTAATTAACGGCAAAACTTTTAAACCTATGATGTTATCCTTTTGGGATTGTAATAACTTTTATTCGTAACCCTTTAATGTAAGACTTATTTCAATTTCATCTCTAGGACTATAACTGTTGTGTGTGTGAGTGGTAATTATTGTGGGGTCACAGCATGTGATTTATTTATTGTGGACTCAAGTCAAGTATTATGAATGGATGTAAGACCGTAATCACCAGATCCCTGACCCCGGATCTGGGGGTGTTACATTTCAAGAAAGGAAGATTCAACAGGAGAAGATTTAGCAAATGATATTTTCAAAAGAAAGAGGAGAAGAAGAGTGAAAAAGGCAAAAGTACAATTGCTAAGCTTGATAAGGCCAAGATCAAGTGTTTTAACTGCAGCGAGCTTGGACACTTTGCAAGTGAGTGTAAGAATCCTAGGAATTCAGGAAAAGGTAATGCACTCATGGTCACACGGAAGGATTGGGCAGACTTCAGTGATTCTGAGATGAATTGGATTATGATAACATTGCTTTGATGGCAAGTGCTTCAGACAAGTCTGGATCTTCAAAGAAAACTTCTTCATCTTCTGTCAAAGGCACAGGAAAGAAGCATTCAATTATCTTGGATAGTGGATGCCCTGGACATATGACTGGAAAGAAGTCCCTGCTTACAAAGTTTGAAAGGAAATCTGGCCCAGTAATATCTTTTGGAGATGGCAACAAAGGAGAAACTCTGGGATATGGCTCAATTGTTTTGGGGAATGTCATCATAGAGAACGTAGCATTGGTTGAAGGCTTGAAACACACACTTTTAAGCATAAGTCAACTGGGTGATAAAGGTTACCAATCAATCTTTGACAGAGAAGGATGCAAAATCTTGAATATGAAGAATGGATACATTGTTCTAACTGGTCAGAGACATGGTAACATCTATGAAGCCAGCTTGAGTGATACATCTAAAGAAATTGTTAGATGTCTTTACAGCAAGGCAACAAATGAAGAAAGCTGGAATTGACACAAGAAGCTCTCACATCTTAAATTCAAGAAGCTTAATCAACTTGTTAAGCATAATCTAGTGAGAGGCCTACCTCAGGCAAATTATGTGCAAGATGGTCTTTGTGATGCTTGTCAGCTTGGTAAACAGAAAAGAACCATTTTCAAGAGCAAGACAGAAAATTCAATTACCGAACCATTTCACATGCTGCATCTTGATCTATTTGGTCCAGTAAACATTATGTCTGTCAGTAAGAAAAGATATGCTCTAGTTATAGTGGATGACTACACAAGGTTCACATGGGTATTCTTTCTACATAAAAAGGATGAAGCTCATCAGCAAATCATTGATCTTGTCAAGAATATTCAGAACAGCTCTGAGTACAAAATCAAAGTACTTAGGAGTGACAATGGAACAGAATTCAAGAATTCTACATTGGAGGAGTATTGTGTAGACAATGGAATCACTCAACAGTTTTCTGCACCTGGAACACCTCAGCAAAATGGTGTAGTAGAAAGAAAGAACAGAACTCTCATAGAGGCAGCTAGAACCATGCTTGCAGATGCAAAGCTTCCAACTTATTTCTGGGTAGAAGCTATTAACACTGCAGGTTTTACTCAAAATTTTACCTTGATAAATAGTCATGGTAGGACTCCTTATAAGATGATCAAAGGAAAGAAACCAAGTATGAAATACTTTCACATCTTTGGATGCAAATGCTATGTCCTGAAAGTTCATCCACAACAACTTGGAAAATTTGAAGCTAAATCGGATGAAGGAATCTTTCTAGGATATTCTGCATCAAAGGCCTTCAAAGTATACAATCTCAGAACTCACATTGTTATGGAATCAATTCATGTTGCATTTGATGACAAGAAGTTTTGAATTTTGAAAACTGATGAAAGCCATGACAATTTGGAATTTGAAAATCTTAAGGATTCCGAGACACTCTCCAGTGATGATGAAAGTTCTCAAATTGAAATCTCTACTGCTTCTCAAAGGAATACTACTGTTGAGGGGGGGCAAGTTAATCGAGGAGAACACAGTGCTCATCAGGAGTAGACTAGTCATTCAGAGTCTACTCCATCAGGAACTGATCCTTAAAAGACTAGCGAAGGAAGATCAGAGACTAGAAACAGTATGGAGTCTACTGATTCTACTGATCAAGGGGGAGCTTTTGAAGGCAGAGAAAGTTCTTCTACAAGAGATACCACTAACTTAGGGGGAGAATCTAGTAGGAGTAATCTACCACCTGTTAGAAGATGGACAAGGGATCATACTGAAGATGTGATTATTGGTGATCCAAATAGTGATGTTCGAACTAGAAGATCAATTCAAAATGAATGCTTTTACAATTATTTTCTCTCAAAGAATGAACCTAAGAAGGTTGAGAAAGCCTTACAGGATCCTGATTGGGTAATTACAATGCAGGAAAAATTAAATGAGTTTGAGAGGAATAAAGTATGGAAACTGGTACCAAGACCTAAAGATAGATCTATTGTTGGTGCAAAATGGATTTTCAGAAACAAGCTAGATGAATCTGGTATGATTGTAAGAAACAAAGCAAGACTGTGGCCAAGGGTTACTCTCAAGAAGAAGGCATTGATTGTGATGAAACCTTTACAACTGTAGCAAGATTGGAAGCAATCAGGATGTTTCTTGCATTTGTAGCTCATTCAAAGTTCAAGGTATACCAGATGGATGTTAAAAGTGCTTTTCTAAATGGCAAGCTTGATGAGGAAGTATATGTGGAGCAACCACCTGGTTTTGTTGATCCAAAGTTTTTAAATCATGTCTACAAACTTGACAAGGCACTCTATGGACTAAAGCAGGCACCAAGAGCATGGTATGAGACTTTGTCTAAATTTCTTCTTGAAAATGGTTTCACAAGAGGTACAATTGACAAAACTCTATTCTTTAGAAAGATTAAATGTGAATTGATTTTAGTTCAAGTTTATGTTGATGACATCATATTTGGTTCTACTAATGAAAAGTTATGTGCTAAGTTTAGCAAGCTTATGCAGTCTAAGTATTTGATGAGCATGATGGGTGAACTAAATTACTTTTTAGGCTTGCAGGTCAAACAGACTGAGACTGGTATTTTCATTAATCAGTCAAAGTATATCAAAGATCTTTTAAAAAGGTTTGACTTTCAAGACTGTTCAGTTGCAAAAACACCCATGGCAACAGCCACTAAACTAGACTCTGATCCTAAGGGAAAGAGTGTTAATAACACTAGCTATAGAGGCATGATAGGTTCATTGTTATACTTAACTGCAAGTAGACCAGATATAATGTTTTCTACCTGTTTATGTGCTAGATTCCAAAGTGATCCTAAGGAATCTCATTTAATTGTTGTGAAGAGAATTTTTAGATATCTCAAGGGAACTCCAAATCTTGGTTTGTGGTATCCTAGAGAATCTGATTTCTCCCTAATTAGCTATTCAGACTCTGATTATGCAGGGTGTAAAATAGATAGGAAAAGCACTACAGGTATATGTCAATTCTTGGGAAACAGATTGATTTCTTGGGCAAGCAAGAAGTAACAATCAGTTTCAACCTCAACTCCAGAAGCTGAGTACATTGTAGCAGGCAGTTGTTGTGCACAGCTCCTTTGGATAAAAATTAGTTGATGGATTATGGTATGACACTTAGTAATATTCCTAGGTTTTGTGATAATACTAGTGCTATCAAAATTGCAGATAATCCAGTTCAACATTCAAGGACTAAGTACATTGATGTCAGGTATCATTTTATTAGAGAACATATTGAGAATGGTACTGTGGAACTTCATTTTGTTCCTACTGACAAATAGCTTACAGATATTCTAACTAAACCACTTGATGAGGCTACATTCATTAGATTGGTTAGTGAGTTAGGAATGTTACATTTCTAGATCTTTAACATCTGCATAAGTAGCAAGATATGTTGTTTCAGCTTATAGACTTGATATCTTTGTCAGGATCTATATTTGATTGTTAAATGCTTAAGCTGTAACATCTTACTTTGATAAATTACAGTATGATAGACTTGTTAATAATCATCAGGATCAGGATTGCTATCAGGATACTGACGTCATCAGGATTTCTACGTTAGTATCAGGATTGTGAAAATTGTTTAGTTTGTGAATTAATGTTTTCAAATTCTGAGGTTCAATTCATTCAGTGGTCTAATTCTGAGTTTTGTTAAGTCTATGCTAGCAAGTTTTAACACATGCATACTGATAATTTATATTTTATTCAAATCATTCTAATAAACAAATAATAGACAAGCAGATAACAAGAAAACTTGTATTTTCATTAATCAAAAGCATTACATACATGGAAATGAAATACAAACTTCTTTTTATCTAACTTTTACTGATAATCCTATTCTTGTATAATGTTATTGGATCTTGCTTCTTTCATGCATCTAAGATACAGGACAAGGAGCATCCCAAAATCCATTTGGGAATTTGAACAGTCCCATGTGCTCTTGAATTTCTTCTCAGGATGACTCCAATAAGAGCAGCTGGTACAACCCCATGTTTATTGAGGACTGATGGATAAATGAATAGCATCTCCATCAAAATCAACCCCAGCTCTTCACCAAATTCTTCATCCTCAAGGTATGAAGAGATTAGAGGAGGATTTTGTTCAACTGGTAGATATTTTAGAGGAGATTTTTGGACATCAGTTGGGTTGACACCAACCATATCTAACTCGATGAGAAAAGTCATCTCTTCTAAGAGATAGTCTAATTGCTCCTGATCATCAAGAGCATAGAACACCTCAGAGGAAATGAACCGAAAGTTAGGGTTCATATGAATATTTGGGTTGAAAGCCATTAGGAAATGAGTGGTTTACAGAGAAAATATTGGAAGGTTTTTTGGAGTAAAGAATGGCATAAGACGTTAGTTGGTTTTATAGAAAGACGTGAGAAGCTGAACAGTCGCTTGGAGATTATCAATGCAATAAAATAAAATGCCACGTGGAACTCCATTTAGTCTCTGGAATCAAGATTATATTGATCAGGAATTACAAGTGTGATCACATCAGGATTTGTGATTATTACTATTTAGAAATCACATTGAAATTTGTGATTATCTTGATGAGAAGATCACGTCAGGAGAATGAAGCTAATCAGTATTGATTTTTATCTTGATTATACCATGATTTATTTTAAAAAATAAAAATAAAAATCGTGGGTAACTGCATTTTTCAAGGACTGAAACCTGTCAACCTACGTATCAACGTGGGATAGTGGATCTGAAAGATTTTTGAAATACACTTGTTTTGAAACTCTAATTGTTTATTGCTTTCTCTAAATTCAAATTTTCTAAAGCAAAAACATTCTCGAGTTTTCAAAATCAATAATCAATTTCAAGATTTCTCAAGTTCTCTACAGATCAAAATGGCAGCTCAAAGAAGACTACCCAAATCAGTAGCTTTCAAGTTTGGTGACTTTGATTTTATGATGAACAATCATGTTGCAGCTATCACCAACAAGGAAGGGATGTCAACTGATTTTCACCCAATTATGGACTTTTTGGCGAAAGGACCATTAAGTTATGCCTTGACAGCATCTCCACTGATTAATCAAGCTACTGTTTCACAAGCTTGGGAGAATGCTGAGGTAATTGACTCTGTTCAGAGTCAATCAGGTAAGATTATTCTACAATTAGGACAAGACTCATTTGATATTACTGAATCTGTTGTTAATTCAGTACTTCACTTACCTGTTAGTATGAATTTTGAGAATGTACCATCTGATGATAATGTTAGAACTATGTTATCTGAGTTAGGTTATAATGGGCCTCTTCATAACATGAGCCAGTTAAATAGATCCTTTCTTAGGAAAGAATGGTCTTCCTTCTTTGTCCAACTAGCTAAATGTTTTACTGGTAAATGTAGTTCTTTCAACAAATTACTGTTGTTACATCTCACATTGCATATAGTTTGCTTTATAACAGAGTAATTAATATTGGTCACATTATTTTAAGTCAGATGTGTATCAAACTTGGGTCAAGAGATCAAGATAGGAACATGGTTTATTATCACAGATTCATGCAATTGTTTATTAACCATTTTATTTCTGATGTTGAAGCTAGATTTGGTAGAGAACACTGTGTTTCTCCTTATGTACAGCAAAAGAGAATTTTCTCTGACATTACAAAGAAGGATAGTGAAAAGAATCTAGATGAAATACCTGCAATACACTATCCACAACATGTTTAGGTACTTCTATTAACCCATCTTCCTACTATCTATAATTCTTCTTTCTTTGGTGGTGAAATGACTCAGGAATCTCATTTGGTGGAGAACCCCCCTGTGTCTACCCAAGTAACCCAAAACATTATAGTCTCTGAAACAATTCAAGAACCAAATTTTGATCCACAGCCTATTGTTTCAAAGAAACCAACCTCTGGTGTTTCTCAAAACATATCAGTTGTAAAGAAGAGGAGATTTGTTGTTTCAAGTAGTAGTTCTAGTGAAGATGATGATAATATATCTCTTGCTGAGAGAGCAGAATTGAGGGCTACAATTCAACCATCTAAGCTAAGACAAAGAGATGAAGCACCTAGTCACAGCCAAGTTGAAGTCTCCCAAAAGGCTTTAGTTCTTAAAGAGGGAAAACAGTTACTGGATACTGTCTCTCAAAAGATTGGGTCTATTGAAAAACGATCTCATCCCAAGATCACTTCTGTATCTACACCTCTTGAGTCTTCTCAAGATAAATCTGTTGCTCACTATACCAGGAGAACAAGGAGAAAGATCCATTTGTCACCTACACACACAGAGTATAGTCCAACTAACATTATGCAGGTCTCTACAAATAAATCTGTATTCAAGTCAGCAATTGGCAAGAGAGATCTTGATATTGATTCTTCATGGGAAACAACATTGACATACAGACTGGCTATGAAGGTTATTTCTATAAAAGTAAAGCTTTCCAGGCATGTTCTAAAATTTCTAGTTGAAAGAGTTCCAAGACTTTCATTTCCTGAAGAATATGGACTTCTAAATCAAAGACTTGAGTTAATGAAGATGGAATTTTATGTATCTATCAGGAAGGAATTATGCAAGTCATTTGGACTTTCTAAGCATGATGCCCTTCAATCACTTCATACATATTTGTTTCACAAAGATTTCATTGTTGAAGATGCTCCAGTTAAAGGTGAACAAAAGGAGGTAGCAGATATTGGAATGCAGTCAACAGGAGATACTATTGCACCAGTGGTGAATAATAGGATAGATCATATCACAGTCACTACAACACGAGAACCATCTAGTCAGAGGTTGGATGACTTAGGAACTGTGATGGCTGATGCTGAAAGGTCTTCTGTGATGACTGAAACTGAAAGTGAGATACCCAATGATATGGGAGGAATGACTTTGATTGATTTTCCTGAAGATCAAACAAATTTTGTTCAGTTAGAGTCTATCCACCTTGAGGGTGTGTCTCAGCAAACAACACTTAAAGATGATGACACACAAACTGTGATGCCTAATAAAGTCATACTGAAGGCATCAGAGTCTAGTGTAGACCCTGAAAGTGGTATACTAGAGCCTCTAGTCTCTGAAAAGACAGTAGATGGTTGTGAGGGTTCAGAGACTATAGTTGCTCACTCCATGGAGAAAACCTCAAGCTCCTTTCCATATGAATAACCCTCTCTCCATGTGAGTTCAGGTATAAAAACTTCTTCTAAACCCTATTTTTCTGTAGGTCTTAAGAGCACTTATCCAAATTTGAGTGATACACTTGAAAAGATGGACATAGATCCACAAACAGAGAGGCTGGCTCCTGACCAGGCAAAAGGAGAGGTAGAAAGAGTGTTGACTTTAGATAGTCAAAGTGAGAATGAGGGTATGGATGATCAACTCCATAGTGAGGGAGAGAAAATTAGGAAACCACCATCGTTTGATTTCTGGGATCAGGTTTTTCCTGACTCTTGGTCTGACAATCTTGGTATGGATGCTGGTACTTATTATTTTATCAAAATGTATGAGAAGAATGACTTAGCAAAGCACAATGCAAAGCCAGAAGTTAAAGCTCAGAAACAACAAGAAAGGCTTGCAGGAATCATCAACAGAAGAGGTGAAAGGCTAAGACAATCTCTTACTTCACATGTACCAGAAGAACTTCCTAATGATCCTAGTATTCCTTTGTATGTACTTCCAATATCAACTAGAATTGAGACATCAACTGTATCTGATCACTCTCAGGAGGAGTCAGGATTTGTAGATGTTAGTACACAGAATACTAGTGAAGGACAGGATGATCATATTTCAGCTTCAGATCAGAAAGGTGAAGATGTTTGTAATTCTACTCAAGTATTATTACTTGAATATCATTCTACACAGGCAACTTCTTCTACAAAAATTGCTGATAAAGTTCTTTCTACATCTGAGTCTGAAGATACAATAAGCACTTCCAACATTGAAGTTAATTCTGACGTTCTGAAAGATATTCGCTATTCAATCAAGACTTCAAATACTTGAAGATAACCAAGTCACTATTATGGAAAATCAAGCAGTTATGATGAATCTCTTTTGTTTTGTTACAGAATCTCTTGGAATTAATGTTGCTGATGTCAAAAAGGGGGAGATAAAGACAATTCAGAGACAACAACAACAACAGACTGGGGGAGATAAAAGAAGAACTGATGGTGACAGAGGTAAATCTCAACAAGGAAGTGGTAAAGGAAGAGAAGCATCAAATAGTTGAATTCTTTCTTCTAAGTACTAGATATTATGTCTACATCTGAAGAAGGAGGTACTTAACTTCATGATCTTAAATTCATAAATTCTATTCTGGTTGTATTGTTATATGTTTTGACATCAACAACTCAGATTTATGCTTCAGATCTTAAAGCATAAATAGGGGGAGATTGTTAGGAATAATTCATGAGTTGTGATGTTAAGAATAGAATTTGCACATACTTCTTGTATATCCTGATCTTATAAAGATTTAACACTTTGTATAGGATATATGTGTTAGACAGTAATCTGTAGAGTTAAGTCAGGAATAGTGTGTCAAGGACTATATTTCAGGAACTGAGAGAAGATCCTGATATGACAAGACAAATACTGATGGATGTCGAGTCCTGATGCAAGGTGAAATCCTGATATCAGTCATACTAGTGATGATGTCATTACGGATGCTACAGAAACTGGAAAGTGCTATAAAATAGGATCATTGTTTTGAAGAACAAGCAAGAAGGTATCATGAAGGAAAGAATTTACTATTGATGGAAACTATCAACTGGACGGTAGAACATTGTCATGTATAGATCATAACTTTCTGTTATTAGTTGATAGGAAGCATTATAAATACTCTATCTATATCCTTGTAAAAAGTGTAAGTTCGTGAGTTCGTGAATGAGAGCTTAGTATAAGGTTTGTATTCGAGAGTTTGAAACAAACAGAGAGAGATTTGTATTGAGAGCAGCTGCTAAAGGTATTGTACACCATTGGTAGAGTTTGTATTTGATTTTATTTAATACAAACAAGGTTGATTTATTCGTTTGTTCTTGTTTATCTAATTAAGCAATAATCAGACACGATTACTTAACTTGTATTCAACCCCCCTTCTACAAGTTATTCGAGTTAACACCTGGGTAGACTCGGGAATTATAATAAAGGATTAGAATTGTTAACTAACCATGGTTAGCATAATAGGAATGGAATGTTAAATAAGGAAAACTTTTAAAAGAATATGATTGGTCTTTAATTTAGGGGTGGTCTCTGATTGGTACTAAAATAATTCATAATTTTCTGATTGGTTAACTATATATTAACTATACATGGATAAACTCAGGTATTATAATAAAAAAAAAAGATGTTTTGATATAAGAAAAGTATAGTTAATGAAGACAAAGATGAATTACTTAGTTGTTTTTCAAGATTGGTTTTAGCATAGCTGGGGGAGGTGGGTTGATCTTGAATCTTGATTGCGAGGATTGCATGGTATAATAATTAAATTATATCAATTGATTAATTATATTATATACTACAAAATTGTATTGGTTAACTCATGGTTAACTTAAATATATGTGATTAGTATCTTGGTTAAAATTTAATAGAACGAAAGTTGAAAAATGAATATTATTAATCTAAAATTTAGGTTAGCTAAGTAATAAATTTTTAACTAAAATTAAAATAATAAATATTGAGTAGTCCAAAACTAAGTAAAAAAATATATATTTAGTATCTCGCATGTGTTGTAAATTGGGGTATAACATATAAAAAATATATTTAAATCAAAATTATGTAAATATATAATATCATGGAAAAAGCGGAGGTAATTGATGATTCATTGTTATTTAATAATGTTTTGATATAAGAAAAGTATAATTAATGAGGACAAAAATGAATAAATTAATTGTTTTTTTGAGACAACTAATATAAATATAAATATATTGTCTAAAAAAAAAACAATCAGTCAGAATCAGAATTGTCAAATATATTAATAGAAATATATTCTATCATTGTTTTTATTGTCTAAATATATTGTTTTTATATATTTATATTATAAAAGGATGGAATCTGTTATTTATATTGCTGACTGATCCAGATGTCAAAGCTAAGCAATGTTATTTGATAGGAGTAGTATCATTGAATTAGTGGTATATTTTGTTGACATATATTATAATATATTATTTTGGGAAAAATAGAGACTTACTTTTATTATTATTATTTTTAGTTAAAAATGGAGAGTTCCGTTATTATGTTAATTTCCATTATTTAGAATTAGGGATTTGTTATATAAATCAATATGATGCTGTAATAAACTTTGAGGCGAGTGCCTCAATTGTGAATGAGATACGAGAATTCGTGGGTGAGAGGAAAAAAAAAGAGAAAAAAAAAAATTCTTACGAGAGTTCGTGGGTGATGCTGCGAGAGTTCTTGGGTATGAAAGAAAGAAAAATCACGGGAACGAAGATGATGACAAGGCGAAGCATGATGATACGATGGATTTGTGGAAGTGACTGTGTCAACCAACGATGATTAAAAAAAAGGAATTCAGAGAAGAATCATGACAGAAAAATAATTATGGCAATTATGACAAAAATGATGATAGAGGACAAAGATGAAAAATTGATCATAACGAGAAAGCTGATTCAAGTGGATGATTATGTTGATTAGAGCAGATGAATCATATTTTTTTTTTTTAATTTGGCAAACTCTCGATTGAGTATCGTGAGTTTGAGGGGATGTTGACATATATTATAATATATTATTATGGGAAAAATATAGACTTACCTTTATTATTATTATTATTAGTTAAAAACGGAGAGTTCCGTTATTATGTTAATTTCCATTATTGAGAATTAGAGATTTGTTATATAAATCAATATGATGCTGTAATAAACTTTGAGGCGAGTGCCTCCAATTGTGAATGAGAAAGATAATCTTCATAGCATATTTGTCACATTTATATTTGCATTTGCTCTGTATTAAAGAAAATTAGTTATGCACATGTGACGAATTTTCTGAATTATTCGAATACTCCTCGAACCTATAAACAATTATAAATGCAAACTTTGAGAATATTATATATTGTATCTGGATTTTAGACCAATGCAACATAAAATATATTTCCTCAACTTCTAATTTTTGTTGGGAAAATTGCCACCTCCTTACTGAATTTGGTCATGGTACGGTGTTAGGATAGAATGGGGGAGTTACTGATTTGAATACTTTGAGGTCCGAGTGTAGTAAAGATTTGTGTATTTATTTGGTATTCATTAAATAAAAATGTAAAATATACTCCCTCCATCCCATTAGATTATATACATTGGGGGACGGGGGCGTGATACGCATTTTAAGGCTCCTAAAAAGTATAGTTCCATAATTTATTTTTATTTTTTTTCTTCTGACTAAAAATTTAATGTTTAAATTTTTATTAAAAAAAATTAAAAAAAACTTATGGATATTTGTACCGGTGTCATGCTTCTTCAGAAAGAGCATACTTCTAGGAAGAGAATGCATACTTCTGAAGAAACATGCCCATTTGATTAGGTCCATCAGGATCAGGGGAAGAGAATTCCCAATGGCTGACAATATTTGAATTTCTACATTCAAAAATTGCATGGTCAAACTCTTGGGATGACAGTCAGTCCCAACTTGATCAGCACAATTCAATATCATATACTCCCTATGTTCCCCTTGTTTCTTTACCTTGGGGGACGTAATTCTGGCATGGATTTTAAGACGCATTTTGCGGATAGTTTCATAACTTATTTTTAAAATTTTCTTTTTTTATATAAAAATAGAATTGTTCTATTTTTATACAAAAAAAAAAGAAAATTTTAAAAATAAGTTATAGAACTATACTTTTTAGGAGCCTTAAAATGCGTGTCAAGCAGTGAAAAAAAACTGTAAAAAAATGAGGGGGACAGAGGGAGTATCATATATCCTATACTAAAATAAAATCTCTTCTTCCATTTCCCCTCCCAAATTTCCCTCCTGTCTCTCCTCCTACTTTCTTAAATATATATATTTTTCTATTCTCTTCTCTCTCCTCCCACTTTACACATATTTTATTCTTCACTTTCTTCCCTCCCTCATTCTCTTTCGCCTCTCCATTCATATATTATTTTATCACTTTTTTCCCTTAATTCTTATTTTTCCTCTTAAATATCTCCATTCATTTTTCTTCTTATCATCCATTATTTTTATTTACATTTAAATTAGTATTTGTTCCGTACCATATTCATCACACTTTTCTCAAATGTTAAAATTAGTTTTACGTATTATATTCTAAATAAATAGTGCAAGATGAACAAAATTTAATACTAATTAAATTTGTATTTCATACTTCTTTATTTATATCTACAATTTTCCGTATACACAGTAACTTTTTCCCAAAGACTATTAAAATTATATATAGCATCTTTATAAAAATAATCAATATTTTTGTTGTGTAAATCAGTTCTAAAATTTATTTGAACAATAACATAACATATGTATAAAATATTCTATTTTTCGAATATTTTAAACTTAGAAAATCTAAATAAAATAAGTGGCATTTAGATTATATTTCAAGAGATTCATCACTTGAGGGAGGGAGGGTGAGCATTGTTACTGTGACGCTTCAAAATCCACTATTTGTAGACTTAGGTCGCCACGAACCGTCAACACATGCCTTATATAAAATACAATACATTTCGTAATAAACATGAACTTTTTATCGTAATAACAGTGGTTCCATCCCATGAGTCCAAACATCGACATGTCTCTGAATTATTACAACATATTAATAGTACACATGATATCACAAAACACGTCAGAACATATATTAAAGTCTTTGATATGGTCGTCGCCTTTGAGGTAGACACTCTAGTCCAGCTCGGTGCCCTAGTGCATTTCCTCCTTTCCCTTGGCCCTGAAAAGAGAGGTTTCTCCTTGTTCCATCTTCACTGACAAATATTATTAATAACAAGAATGAGTAACTATATGCCCAGCAAATCCACTGACTCGCTCTCTCACTAACCATGAAGTGTGGAAAGAAAACAACTCTGTTTATGAAAGGGTCTTGTATAAAAGCAAAGTGCCCTGGTAATATTTACTGATAGATCCAAACAACTTATCTCTGAAAAAAATTTGGAATTTAACAACTTGAGATACTGGTCTTCCGCCTTTACGATACCCCAATCAACCGCCGTGTCTCAAGTACCGCACACCCGTGATACCCCATATTACGATCACTACTATGTCTCACTACACCATAAACAAGCTATCACAACCTTTTCCTAATACATGTTGCCATATTATGTTACCTTAGGTATACTACTTGTGACCTTGTATAGCCTAGTATAACACTATTTATTTTGTGTTACCTTAGGCCAAAACGTCATGTTACTCTAGCTCGAAAGTGTTGGATGCGGGGCAACATACATAATATGTTGCCTTAGATCATTAATAAACACAAATTTTAATCTATTAACTAAAAATTGAATAATTATTTAAAAATTAGATTTACCATGAAATCAATTCATTTTTATGAAAATTAAGAGTTTATTAAGTTAATGAGTTACAATTTATAAAAATGAAGATATTTAATTATTATTATTTTTTTAAATTCTCTTTATTTTATTAAATTTAAATTTATAAAATAAATTAAAATATTTTCACTCTATTTTTTTACGTATATTTAAAATTAAATAATTATTTTACTTTAGAAATATTTAAAATGCATAAAAGTAATTGATAAATTTTATAAAATGCAAAAGTTTGGTGTAAGTGAATTAATATTTTTAAATATTAATTAAGATATTTATTTATTAAATTTAAAATGTATTAGTTTTTCATGTAAAATCAAAAATCAAAAATCAAGTAATTATTTGATTTTTTAAATAATTAAATTACATAGAAATAATTAATATTTTTGTTCTATAAAAAATAAAAAATTATCATATAAATGAATTAAAATTTTTAAATACCAACTAAAATATTTATTTGTAAAAGTTAAATTTATAAGTTTTAAAAATAAAATGAAAATACATGAATGTAAACTTAGAAGGCAGAATTGTGGGCTAAAATTTGTAAAATTTGGGCTAAAATTTTCGAGCGGCAAAACCCCCGCTTCTATTTTCACTAAATACCGCCCCTTATATTTTTTATAACATCTCTTGATCCCTCGATTCCAAACCCTTTCTCTCTCTCTCTCTCTCTCCCCCAAATCTCAATCTCTCGCTCTCATGTTTTAGATTAAGTACGTATTAGGTCGAGGAGTCTTCCGATTAATTAGCTTCACACCGTTATGTGAAATTTGAAAGCTTTAAATCAGGGCTTCTTCGAATTGAGGTTCTTGATTTTGAGTTCAATTAGGGTATCTTCACTTAAATTTCAACTAATTAGGGTTCTCTATCTTTGATTCAGGTCTTCTTCAGTGGATTTGAAGCTTTGGAGGTTCGATTTGACTTATTTTAATTTTCAATTTGGTTTCAGTTTAAGAGTTTAAATTGATTAATTTATCTAGGGCTTCGATTAATTTGGGTTTCTCTTTGTTTCAGGGCTGATACGGGTTCTTTTCTTTGGTTTTAATTAGGGCGTTGACTTCACTATGACTTTGATTTGAATTTTGGGTTCAAATATTGGTCTTTCTCTCTTGGTTTAATTTATTGCTTAGTTAGATGTTCGGTTTAAAGCCTAATGGTCCTTCAAACAAACAGGTTAATATATCTAAAACTTTGATGTTAGTTTTGTTACTTTGGTTTGGTGCAGCTACTTGAATAGGTTTGCGGTTGCATAGTAAGCTTATAGCTAGTTAAGTTGACGGCATTTTTGAACTATTCTGACTTTTCATGTAATGTTCTTGACAGCAGCTAGAGGCAAGAAAGGAAAGGGTGAAAGCAATTTCAAGGTACATCTCTATTTTCATAGGTTTTATTAGGTTTTATTGAGTTTTGATGTTATTTTATAATAATAAAATATGACCTAGTTTCAAGGTACATCTCTGTTTTGATGATGTAAGTGTATTTGGGTTTATTGGGTTTGTATATGTGTGTATATTTTGTTCATTTTTTCAGTGAATGTGGTTTTGGGATTTTTATTTGTTACTTGTTTTGATATGTAAGTGTAGTATTTTGTTAGTGTTTATTTTTAGTACTCTTTTATTTTTTGTTAGTAATTTATCCATGGTTACTTTAGCTGAGATGAGATGCAAGTGTTTATTTTGTTAATGAACACTCCCATATTTAATAAGTGTAATATTAGTCTTTATAATGCATGATCATTTGCGGTATTTCATGAAGAAGAATATTATAACAAATAAGATTTTCTGTATTTATGGTGTAATTGAACAAATAGGATGGGTTGTCAGCGCACTTATTGCTGGTGCCGCTGTTGGATCATTTACTGGACGAGCATTGGCTGACAAATTTGTCAAAACAAAGACCTTTCAATTAGATGTAATCCAGCTTGTAGTTAGAGCATGTTCTGTTGTCTGTTTGTTCTTTTTGTGTCGGAATTCTTGCAACACTGGTGGCCGGAGTGCCTTTAGTATCAAACCCTCTATGGTATTTCATGATGCACATATATATTTCAGGGAGAAAAAAATAATATACTTTTAGCTGACTAAATGTATTGAGACGTTATGTAATTAAACACTGATCCAGGCCAGCTCTTAAAATAATTCCCCTTCACGTTGATATTATTGATAGTGTTAGTGCCCTAGAGACAATGTAATTCTAGGATAGGCTATTTTGTTATTCAGTGATTATGTTATATCGATTATTCAACAATAAATTTATTATGTCTTTATTTACTGCGATATAAATATTAGAACAATAAATGTCCTTGGAATATGTAACATGTATTCTATATCTTTAAGTATGTAACTTAAAAATGAGATTATAAGAATAGTGTTAATATTCCTAAATATCCCTAATCGAGCATTATTAATATGGGACAATTATAATGCATAAAGATTAGTATGTTTGTTGACTGATGACCACATCTCATTGGTCATAGGTATAGTGATACTAAAGTCAAGAACATAAGTGCATGTAATATTCTACATGGCACTGGATTGACCCACAGTGAGTTTCTACATGTTGATAATGTCATTAGAAAGACTCACAGTGATAATGGTGTAATGATCCTTAGACTTGAGATCATTATATTTCTATACGAGGATTAATATACTTTGACTACATTAAAAGTTACCTTTGACCGGGTTATGATAAAAATGTACATCGGGTATATTATGAGACGTATGAGAAATATGAATGATAGATAAAGGATTTAACCCTCCTATTATTAGGAGAGATATTATTGGCCTCTTAATTGAGTGAGACTATGAAAATGCGTGGCCATGCTCAAATATTGATTTGTTTTTAATAGTCTACTCATTGATCAAGGAAACCCGGATTAAACATTGATAAGGATGACTAATTACATGCCTCGAGTTTAATCTATAATATATGGTTAAAGGGCTTATATTACACGGAAACATTAATCACGAAAGGTTTAATTGGATCACCAATTATTATTACTTGGGTAGCAATGATGTATTACTAGATGCCGCTCATTGTTTATAATTTTATTATTGGATATTAAAATTATTGCCAACGTAATAATAACCTAAAGGGTTACACAATAAGAACGTTTAAAAGGAGTTTTAATTTAAATTTCGAATTTAAATTAATTGATGATAAAATTCGAAATTGGTTATTTAATTAATTAAGTTGGACTTAGTTAATTAGATTTCGAATTTAAATCATTAAAACCCAAATCAGTTTGGTTTTAGTAGAAGCCCAAACCGATTAGGGTTAAGCCCAGCTCATTCTCTCTTATAAATACATATAGATGTATTGGTTTAGGGTTAGACTTTTGCCAAAATCGTTTTTAGCAAAAACCCTAGCAGCTCTACATCAAGAGAGGCTAGAGAGAGAGAGATCGAGATAGAGGGCAGATTACGGCTAGTACCAACTCCGGAGATTGCGGAGACAATCATGCGTTCGTGTGGACTGATTAGCGAAGCAGATCTCATGAAGAGGGCTGTGTGGTGATCGTTCTTGGACCTTCATCTGTCAACCGAATCGGAAAGCCTTTATAAGGTACAGATTCTGTTCTCCATAATCAGCATGTCTTATACACGGATCCTAAGGTTAGGTTTCGATTTTTATTGTTTATTATTGTTTTTCCGTTGTGCTTGTTGCCCCGAAACCTTTCAATTGTATCAGAGCTACGTGTATAAGAGGTTGATTTGGTTACGTGTTTATTGTATTTTACGAGTATGCATGTTTGATGAATCTGCCATGATACAGTTATGTTATATGAGTGATATAATGAATCTGTATAATCTGATATGATGATGCAGCATGTTTAGAATCTGCCATGTCTCATATGTATGCGATCTGTTATGATATGTATGCTGTTTTGTTTGTATGATGATATAAACTATCGGATGGATGCAAACGGATACGATCTGTTTACAGGGATTAGGGTTACGTGTATGCTGATACATGTTTCTGGTAACTGGAATTAAGGTCGATCCGCGTGTTTAGGGCTTGTGACAAATTTGGGCTTGTGACATATGCTTTATTCATGTGATATATTATGATATGATAATATGATTGATGATGTTCTTAATTGTTAATTGAGCATGGTGATTGGTTATGGCCTTGAGACCCATAGGTTAGTGGTTTTTATTATTATGGTTTGGTTTTATAAATACGACTTGCATGTCGTTTTCTTGGTGCTTTGTAATTGTTCATCTCGAATGTAACTCGAGTTCTTATGTAAGTACATTAGTATAGATATGTTTTATATTCTATGTACTAAGAAGATCATTGGAAGCTTGCAATGAAGGATCAATGGAGATGAAGGTTAATGACACAAAGAAGACATGTATTTATGAAGACCAACTATGTAATAATTTAGTTTTATAAACCACCATAAATTGACCTAGATTTTTCCATTAGCTTGGAAAGATCATATAGGATTGGGCCATAACCAAGCACGATTTTACATTCATGCACTTTACATATGATGATATGTATGCGTAGTGATAGATATGCATGCTTAATTAGATTAAGTAGAATGTATGTATGTATTAGATACATCACCCATGCCATGCCTGCTTAAATAAGATAAAATCTGTAACGACTCGAGATTTTAAAATTTACTATAACGACTATGAGATTTCTGTGTTTATGAAACACGGAATTAAATACGAATTTTCAATTATTTCGATATGGGGAGATTTTGTCAAAAACGGGTCATACCTGTAAGGAAGTTGGATATTAAGTGAGGCCGCTTGTGACTCCTCCAACAACCAGGAAATCAAACCATTGGTGAATATTGATTTGAAGTATTTAATTCAAGGAAAAATTGGGAATCTCTTTATGATGGGATCATGGTCGTTTTAAACAAACCCCTAACAAAATATTAAGTTTAAGATGCCTTCCAAATGGGAAACACTCGTCAAGACCTAGATCGACAAAGGGTAGGTGCGCCAAAGCGGAGTACCCTCGTTTATCGTGGTAAGGCGCGATCGAGTAAGTTAGTGGTACTCAAATGTTAGACCTTTGGGTTCGACTTAACTAAGTGACCACAATAGGATTGTGAACTTAGAGGCATAGAGTTTGGTAAGATTTACTGGATGAATAGGAACAAATGCTGTTATGTGAACATATGTTGTTCTACCAAACTATCCAAGAGTTATATATGATATAATGACAAATGTTGTCTACCTAAATAATCATTTTAAGGAGAAAAGCCAAAGCTGACCTTAAAAGGGATGAAATATGGATCTTGGCTCACTAGAAAGGTTTAGAGATACTTTTTCGAATTGATAGGTAGGGCTATTAATTTGATAAAAATAGTGGGAGATATATATATTATGAATATATATGAATAATCACTTGAACATAATTTAACAATTCCGTAGACTAATTATTTTATGCATTTTAACATTGTAGATATTCGAAATGGCAAACAACACAAACAACACTTTCTCTGTGCGATCAGTCCTTGAGAAGGACAAGCTGACAGGATCAAACTTCCTTGACTGGTCTAGGAATTTGAGAATTGTTCTCATGCAGGAAAAGAAATCTTATGTGATTGATATTCCTCCACAGGCAGCCCCTGCTGCCAATGCCACTGTTGATCAGCGAAATGCTTATCAGAAGCATATTGTTGATGCGACTGATGTGGCTTGTCTTATGCTTGCCACTATGGATGCTGAGCTTCAGAAGCAGCATTTTGATATGAATGCTTATACTATGTTTGAACATCTTTCGACGATGTTTCAATCACAGGCTCGTGTGAAAAAGTTCAACACGAGCAAGGCACTCTTATCGTGAAAGCAGGGCAACGGACCAGTTGGACCACATGTTCTAAAGATGATAGGGTATTGTGATTACCTTGCTCGTTTGGGTTTCCCGCTTCAGCGAGAGGCTCAAGTCGATATAATCTTGCAATCTTTGAACAGCGACTATACTCAGTTCATTATGACTTTTAATATGACTGAGCAAGATAAGACTCCTATGGAATTATTGGCCATGCTGTGGACCACTGAAGCAAATATGGTCAAGGCACCTGAGAAAGCTCCCATAATGATGGTGGGCAAGAAAGGTGCTAAAGGAAAGGGGAAATGGAAGGGCAAGAAAAAGGTTGCATCAAAAGCTCTTGCTCCTTCCAAGCCCTCTTTCAAAAAGGCTGGAAAGTCGAAGGGAGATGTCGCGAAGGCTGACAAGGGTGATTGTCACTACTGCAAGAAGCCGGGTCATTGGAAGAGAAACTGTCCAGATTACTTGGATGGTCTGAAGAAACTGAAGGCTGTTCAGATTTCTGATTCAGGTATTTATGTTATAGAAGTCAATTTATCTACTTCTACATCATGGGTATTAGATACTGGATGTGGTTCTCACATTTGTATTAATGTGCAGGAACTTCGAAGTAGTAGAGCATTGGCGAAGGGAGAAGTTGACCTACGCGTTGGCAATGGAGCAAAGGTTGCTGCTTTAGCTGTAGGGACTTATCATTTATCGTTGCCCACAAGATTGGTTTTTCTTTCTTAATTCAGAACAATAGTTGTTCCTTTTCATTGAATAATGTTACCTATGGGGTTGCACGTTTGTTTAATGGTTTATATGTTCTTGATCTTGATACTCCTGTCTATAACATAAATAACAAACGTCTTAAAACAAATGACTCAAATCATACATACCTCTGGCACTGTCGTTTAGGCCATATAAATGAGAATCGCATTTCCAAGTTACATAAGGATGGATACTTAGACAAGTTTGATTTCGAATCATACGAGGAATGTGAACCATGTCTCATTGGCAAAATGATTAAAGCTCCTTTTACCGGACAAGGTGAGAGGGCCACCAAACGATTGGAACTGATACATAGTGATGTATGTGGTCCAATGCGTACGATGGCAAGAGGTGGCTATTACTATTTCATAACCTTTACTGATGATTTTAGTAGATACGGATATATGTATCTTTTGAAGAACAAATCCGAATCGTTTGAAAAATTCAAAGAGTATAAGGCTGAAGTAGAGAAGCAAAAGAGCGAAAGTATTAAAACTCTACGATCTGATCGTGGGGGAGAATACTTAACCTTAGAATTTAAGAATTTCTTAAAGGAGTGTGGTATCGTATCACAACTCACTCCTCCTGGAACACCACAATGGAATGGGGTGTCTGAAAGGAGAAATCGTACCTTGTTGGACATGGTGCGATCGATGATGAGTCATGCGGATCTTTCAATTAGTTTCTGGGGTTATGCCCTAGATACGGCTGCACAAACACTAAACCGAGTTCCTTCAAAATCGGTTCAAAAGACACCATATGAGTTATGGACTGAAAAACGTAATAGCGTTTCATTTATGAAAGTTTGGGGATGTGAATCGTTTGTGAAACGTTTGATCTCTGATAAGCTAGGACCGAAATCAGACAAATGTAATTTTGTAGGATACCCGTTGGAAACTAAAGGGTATTATTTCTATAAACCTTCTGAGAACAAAGTGTTTATTGCTCGAACGGCTGTATTTCTAGAGAGAGAACTGCTTTCTAAGAAAAACAGTGGGAGGACAATAGATCTCGATGAGGATCGAGAACTACAAAATATTGTTGAACCAGAGTTGGAACACGAGCAGAATGAGACTCAAGATGTTGAAAACAATACTGCTCAAGAAACACAGGTCGTTCGTAGATCAAGTAGGATTCGCCATGAGCCAGAGAGATATTATGGATTTCTCCTGACTCAAGGTGGCGATGTGATGCTTGTAGATAATGATGAGCCTCTCACCTACAAGGATGCTATGAATAGTCCAGATTCTGAGAGATGGCTGGAAGCCATGAAATCTAAGATGGATTCCATGTATGAAAACAAAGTATGGACTTTGGTTGCACCACCTGATGGGGTTAAACCCATAGAGTGCAAGTGGGTGTTCAAGAAGAAAACTGACATGGATGGAAATTTACAGACCTACAAAGCAAGACTGGTGGCAAAAGGTTTCAAGCAAATTCATGGTATTGACTATGATGAAACTTTCTCACCGGTAGCTATGGTCAAGTCCATCAGGATTTTGCTTGCGATAGCGGCTTATTATGACTATGAAATCTGGCAAATGGATGTCAAGACTGCTTTCTTAAATGGAAGCTTAGAAGAGGATGTGTACATGACACAACCTGAGGGTTTTGTTGATCCAAAGTTTGCTAGAATGGTTTGTAAGTTGCTACGATCTATTTATGGATTGAAGCAGGCCTCAAGGAGGTGGAACATCCGTTTTGATGAAATAGTCAAAGATTTTGGTTTTATACAAAATGAGGATGAACCGTGTGTTTACAAGAAGGTTAGTGGGAGCCATGTGGCATTCCTAGTATTATATGTGGATGACATATTACTAATAGGGAATGACATTCCTTCTCTACAGGATGTGAAGACTTGGTTGGGAAAAAGTTTCTCGATGAAAGACTTAGGCGATGCTACCTATATCTTAGGAATCAGGATCTATGTAGATAGATCTAAAAGATTAATCGGCCTAAGTCAGAGTACATACATTGACAAAGTATTGCATCGTTTTGGAATGCAAGAGGCAAAGAGGGGCTTTGTCCCGGTGTCTCATGGGATAGTGATCTCAAAGGAAAACTGTCCTAAATCATCAGATGATGAGGACCGTATGAGTAAAGTACCATATGCTTCGGCAATTGGTTCTATAATGTATGCGATGATATGTACTCGTCCTGATGTCTCGTATGCTTTAAGCATGACGAGCAGGTACCAGTCTAATCCAGGTGAGGGTCACTGGACAGCTGTCAAGAATATTCTTAAGTACCTGAAACGGACTAAAGATTCGTTCTTGATATACGGAGGAGATGAGAAGCTGGTTGTAAAAGGTTACACTGATATCGATCGCAGATCCAGTTGATCTGTATTGCGATAACAATGGAGCTATTGCGCAGGCAAAGGAACCAAGGTCCCATTCCAAAGCAAAGCATATACTTAGGAGATATCACCTTCTTCGAGAGATAAACGAGAGAGGAGATATACATATATGTAAAGTGCATACTAATGATAATGTTGCGGACCCACTGACCAAAGCTTTGTCGCAACAGAAGCACGAAGGTCACACTAGTTCCATGGGTATTAGATACATGGGCGATTGGCTCTAGTGCAAGTGGGAGATTGATAGTGTTAGTGCCCTAGAGACAATGTAATTCTAGGATAGACTATTTTGTTATTCAGTGATTATGTTATATCGATTATTCAACAATAAATTTATTATGTCTTTATTTACTGCGATATAAATATTAGAACAATAAATGTCCTTGGAATATGTAACATGTATTCTATATCTTTAAGTATGGGACTTAAAAATGAGATTATAAGAATAGTGTTAATATTCCTAAATATCCCTAATCGAGCATTTTTAATATGGGGCAATTATAATGCAGAAAGATTAGTATGTTTGTTGACTGATGACCACATCTCATTGGTCATAGGTATAGTGATACTAAAGTCAAGAACATAAGTGCATGTAATATTCTACATGGCACTGGATTGACCCACGGTGAGTTTCTACATGTTGATAATGTCATTAGAAAGACTCACAGTGATAATGGTGTAATGATCCTTAGACTTGAGATCATTATATTTCTATACGAGGATTAATATACTTTGACTACATTAAAAGTTACCTTTGACCGGGTTATGATAAAAATGTACATCGGGTATATTATGAGACGTATGAGAAATATGAATGATAGATAAAGGATTTAACCCTCCTATTATTAGGAGAGATATTATTGGCCTCTTGATTGAGTGAGACTATGAAAATGCATGGCCATGCTCAAATATTGATTTGTTTTTAATAGTCTACTCATTGATCAAGGAAACCCGGATTAAACATTGATAAGGATGACTAATTACATGCCTCGAGTTTAATCTATAATATATGGTTAAAGGGATTATATTACTCGGAAACATTAATCACAAAAGGTTTAATTGGATCACCAATTATTATTAGTTGGGTAGCAATGATGTATTACTAGATGCCGCTCATTGTTTATAATTTTATTATTGGATATTAAAATTATTGCCAACGTAATAATAACCTAAAGGGTTACACAATAAGAACGTTTAAAAGGAGTTTTAATTTAAATTTCGAATTTAAATTAATTGATGATAAAATTCGAAATTGGTTATTTAATTAATTAAGTTGGACTTAGTTAATTAGATTTCGAATTTAAATCATTAAAACCCAAATCAGTTTGGTTTTAGTAGAAGCCCAAACCGATTAGGGTTAAGCCCAGCTCATTCTCTCTTATAAATACATAGAGATGTGTTGGTTTAGGGTTAGACTTTTGCCAAAATCGTTTTTAGCAAAAACCCTAGCAGCTCTACATCAAGAGAGGCTAGAGAGAGAGATCGAGATAAAGGGCAGATTACGGCTAGTACCAACTCCGGAGATTGCGGAGACAATCGTGCGTTCGTGTGGACTGATTAGCGAAGCAGATCTCACGAAGAGGGCTGTGTGGTGATCGTTCTTGGACCTTCATCTGTCAACCGAATCGGAAAGCTTTTATAAGGTACAGATTCTGTTCTCCATAATCAGCATGTCTTATACACGGATCCTAGGGTTAGGTTTCGGTTTTTATTGTTTATTATCATTTTTCCGTTGTGCTTGTTGCCCCGAAACCTATCAATTATGATTCTTTGTTTTCTTGGGTCTGGTGGAGGACTATGTTTGTGATTGCAGCCATCCCCTCTGTTGGGGCATTTGGGGCATTCTGACCTATGAAATTTTCAGTGCAATTTTCAATGTTGGGGCTGCACTCTTCTTCTTCAAACAATTGGCTGGCATAAACACTGTTGTATAAAACTCTACTTCTTGAATGAAGTATGTTGATGGTATTCTTTGCATGAAAGATGTGTTTTTTCAATGTGGTATTGCTTAATCTTCTAACATTAAATTAAATATTAGCAGTCTAAGAGCTTATTGTAGAATTATTATTTTTTTTAAAAACAAATGTTTATTCCATGCTACCTTTACCATTAACTACCCATTCTTGATTACTAGAAATAGTTGGAAACAGCAAAAACAATATAGTCCTGCTTGGCTCAAGTTTTAAGGCAAGTGTAACTTAAGGAAATTTCGATCAACACAAAAAGAAAAACCCCTTTCAAGAAGGTATCTGTTTTTAGAAAGTCTTCACAAACTGATCCTAATATTTTACTAATTCCTTGGCATGGTTCTGAAATTACTTTGAACTATGCTTACCACTATCTTTATCTTCTATGTTAATTCCAATAGATTCTTTATTGCTAAGTATAGAATGTAAGTGCAATTTGTTGATCTATAATGAAATCGAAACTTGAATGCTAGTAACTACATTGAATCCTCTTATTTAGCCCTTACCTTACCATTGTAATGTTCATTACAGGGGTCAAAGCTTGCCTAAAGGCAAAGGAAAATGTTGATGAGCAGCGATATGAAATCGATGTTGACATTCATTGAGTTAGGGGTGGGCCTAGACAAGGAAGATTAAGACTTCTGAAAAAGGTTACATTTATATCCTAATATGTTGGTAAATAATTGCTTTTTTTCAGGTAAATAAGTGTTTTTTTTTCTGAAAAAGGTTACATTTTTCCAAAGGTGAAAGCACAGTGGACAGCGTTAATAAGTGCTTTTTTTATACTTTCAGCAAGCAAAGCTTTTTTATGGGTACAAGTTCTTTTTTACTGGGGACTTTCAACCTTCATATAGAGGGTATTTACATGATCTTTTAGTTGCTGCTAGTGAAACAATTTTGCACAGAAAGCCAATTTCAGGAGACAATGAAGCTGTATCATCGACATTCATAATTTTTAGCTTGGAGTTACCTGATAACTGTAACCCAAGCAATAGAATCTTAATTGTCAATCGTAGGCGAACTGATGCACAGAACATAGCAAGTTCCTGTCAGGCTGTTGTGGCAACCAATTCATGGATTTTGTACTCAGTTGCTGCCTGCAAGTTCATATGAATATATAAATAAATACATGTATGCCATCCTTTTCTTAAAATGCCATTCTGCTTTGGTATCACGGTATGTGTGTGTGGAAGGGCGGGGAGTTGTACTAGTTTTGATTGTGTCATGCGTGTTATACATTCTACAGGTAAAACTTTCAGGATACAGGTCAAGATTGAGAAATCGAGGAAGCAACTTATGGAGAGGAAGAACCGTGCCAAGAAAATCCGTGGTGTGAAGAAGGTAGGTCATGCATCACCTAGATCCCCCTCCCTGGCCCTTCTATAGCCTGTTTTCCTGAACATTGTTCTCGCCTATAATTAACATATTCTTTTCTTTATTTTTATTGCAGACCAAGGCCGTAGATGTCACCAAGGGTGGAAAGAAGAAATGAGCATTAGGATTTTTCTTCCCCATCTTTTTCTTTTTTGTACTAGAAACTATTTCTATTTGTCAAATGTGATGATATTGGGATACTTGTGACATTGGAAGAATACCATTTACGGATGTATCGTATATATGTAGTAGCTATTCAAATTCTTCTTGGTAAATGTTGCAGTAGCTATCAAATATTGTAAAAAAATGTGGCAAGAAACTGTTGCATTAGGTATAATTGTGTTGCCAACAAAAATGGGTCCCATAGTGAGACCCACTTTTTAAAAAAAATTAATACACCAAAGGTAACATATATTTTATGTTGCCATAGATCATGGGACCCACAATGGGGCCCACTTTTTAAAAAAATTGATACACCAAAGGTAACATATATTTTATGTTAGTATAGATCAAATTTGTGTTGCTATAGCATTCTAGGGCAACATAAAATGGCATCTGATAAAAATGTTACCTTAGATACCCTAGGGCAACATTGAAAAAACTATCTTAAAAAAAATGTTACCTTAGCCCTTTTTTGGGCCTACTGCAACATATTTGACCCCGGACGCAACATAAATTTTAAGTTGCAGTAGGTTGTTTATGGTGTAGTGTCTCAAGTACCACTATGTCGTTTTGCTAGCAAAAAGGTGGTTGAAAAGTCAACCTGGTAACTTTTGTGCTAAAATGTTAATATTTCTCTTTCGATATCACGGGTTTATTCCTCGCGTTGATCTGAAAGAAAACCCATGGGTCACTCCCATGTTGACCAGTGGATTACATGATTATTTCTCCGGATCAGAAGTGACAGTAATTATCATTGATTGATTTGGATTCCTATTCGATTCTGGCCGATCGCCAGTCTATACTCCGTACGATACCGACCTGAACAAATAGCCGTCACAATATATTCAAAAGGAACTAATTTATTATCTTGACACGAACAATATATCAATACAAGACAATAACGTAATAAACCTTGAACAAGAAAGGTTCGTTGATTAGAATAACTCATGTGGAGTCGTCTTGAAATAATAAGAACGACTCGATTCAGGAAGAAAACCTTCAAATATGCTAGAGTAGGTATTTTAGAGGAAATTCTGATGATAAGCTATTCTTCTATTCACTATTCTGAATGTATCTATTTTGATTCGAACAATGAATCAAATTTGAATATTAAAATAAAATTTATCAGATCTAAACAATAGATCCGATTAAAGACAATAAAGTTTAACTACCAGATATATGAGCGTAGTTATAGCTGAAATAATCTTTGGGGTCATCCTGAACAAATAAGAGGCCCTAGAGTTCAATCAAAGTACGTTTTATGAGCTTATAATGATTTAAGGACAGTCTCCAAAATTCTAAATCAATATTTGTATAAACAGGATATACCAAGATGAATTTATAACGAACTGGCAATTTCTCGAAATATTTTAAAAGGAGTGAGGGTCAGAAGGAACTTGCCTCGATCTCGGAGTGCAGTGAATGCGGATAAAATTTATACTCTACCCGTGAACTTGACTTCGATTTACGGCTCGAAAATTATTCTCTAAAAATGGCAACCAGAAATATGTGAGCGATTCGTCAAAATAAAATTCTTCTGAACCGATAATATAATATTTAAATAACAATAAAATGTCTTTTGAAAATCTCTAAAATAATCTGATTCGTTTCGGTTAATCACAATAATCCGGAAATGTTAAATATCAGTTTAAAAAAATGAACCCATATTTAACTTTATTTATTCTCAATTATCCCATCTTTTTATCAACGGATCATTATATCTCTAAATTATGACCAAATAATCACTAAATATTTAAATTAATCAATTATACCATTTTTATTAAACTATTTATTGCTAACCATTTTAAATAATATTCCAAATTAAAAACCAATTGAACCCCTTTTATATATATAATTCCCTATTATAACAGTCAAAATACAAAGTTTATAACAACTGTATCACAAACGTAGGCTACCCACAATTACGACAGCGGCGTGTGGGGCCCACTCGACACCACCACCGCCGTGCGTCCCCCTCCCCTGCACTTTCCTTCCCTCTCTCTCTTTTCTCTCCATCTCTCTCTCTCTCTCTCTCTCTCTCTCTCTCACTCTCACTCTCTATCTCTCCATCCTCTACATGTCTCTGCCCCTCTATTCTCTCTCCCATCCATCTCTCTCTCTCTCTTTCTCTATCTCTCTCTCTCTAATCACGCCGCCACCACCACCACCATCGGAACATCACCTCCACCATAACTCCTCCACCATCCATAACATCACAACCCAACAGCAACACATACACGCACCTCACTATACTACCTCTCCCTCATCTCTAAATCTCTGTCTCTCTCTTCTTCTTCCTACCGGTGCTTCACCCCAAAAAGACACCACCACCGCCGACCACCGTCACCGCACGGTGGTTTCTCTCCCCCTCCCTTAACAAAAATCGAACCCCCATTCCACTCTCAATCTCCTCTTCCAATATTAAACCCCCAAATTGATTCAAATCCCTAATTTTATTCCCTCTAAATCAAAATTCAACAATCCTATAAGAATAAAACAAAACCATACCCATTTACCATTACCAGAGGAACACAAAAAGAAAACAAAATTTAAAACGAAACGAAGACATGCTAAATTAAACCCCTACCCTGAATATGGTTCGTGGGTTTTTTATTTTTTAACAAGAATGGAAAGTTGTGGAATGGAAAGAAAATGATGGGTTGCTGTGATGGAGACTGTTTTCCCTTTGGTTCTGTATAACTCTAGTTTTTTAGCCACAATTACAAAGATAATCCCCACCTCAAAGAGCATCTCCAATGGTATTAGCTAAAAATGGTTGGCTAAATCAGATAAAATATTGATTATGTAAAATTTGCTGAACCTGTAAGAAGTTGTGCTCCAATGGTATATTAGCTATAATGTTGTATATATTGTAAATATAGTATGTTATTATTATTTCAGGTTGTTATTAATAGAATCTATTTTTTTAAGGTAATAGATCATGTAAAATCTTCTTTACAGGTCTCTAGAGGTTGGCCAAATATAACCAACGAAAAGAGATTATGTAAATTTTTTGCTAATAGTAATGTTCTATTGGAGTGATGTTTTTTTTACATAATTTCTATAAATTTTATTTTTGGTAATATATTTATGATTTTAACTAAGGGGTCTTCTCCATTGGAGATGCTATAATAACGTGTCTATACCCTAACCAACCAACAAATTAAGGCAAAGCAAAATCCCACGTAGCATCCACATTTCCCGCCTGTAAAAAAAAGGGACCCTAATTTGGCTCTCTAAAATAAATTTTGGGCTATAAATTAAAAATCCTATTTTCATAATTTTCCTAATTTTAGTAAATACCATACAAATATAATTAAATATAATATAATATACTATTTACTTATATATATATATATATATATATATATATATATATATATATATTCAAAAAAAAAATTACAGCAATCGCACTAATCAACATATATCAAATCGAATAATAATGCATAAAATTTAAAATATCGAGTAGAAAATTTATTCAAAAAATTCGCGGTTATTACAGTTACTACAAATTTATTAAGACGATGATCTTATATTTGCATTTGAAATTTTTGAACTTGCCAAAAGTTTAACTTCAAATGTGTAATATAATTTCGTAAGAAACATATATTGATTAAAATTGATGTTAATACTTTTTTCAAAAAAAAAAAAAAGAATTGATGTTAATACTAATATCATTAACTTGGCATCTAAAAATATATGAAAAAATTATCTTTAACAATCGTCATTAATTGATTATTGTTTATTTCGATATAACATTCTATTGGAATAATTAAAGTATGATTTTTAGGGGTCCATAATTTTTACTGGCTAAGGATGTTATTGAAGATGAGGGGCCTATATATTTATATATTAGAAAAATTGTTTAAAATTTTTTTAATAGTGTAAACGATATTAATAGTATTCTCTACTGCTAACACAAACCAATTTTAATTTATAACCATTTTAGTATAAGACAAATAATATTATTTTAGTATGAGTTGAAATATTTTGATGATATACCAGTATTATTTTCCACTTAAACTATATTTATAATATAAATAGAAGAAAAATTAATATTTCATTCTAAAAATATAAAATGTAACTAAACATAATCTAAAAAAGAAATTACGAGCCCAAAAATAACACCTAATCAATTAAAGTATATTAGAATGTCGAAAATATAACTAATGTAAATGAAAACTAATTATTATGAATAAAATTTGTAGTCATTTAAGTTTTATTTTCTTCAAAGCTAACTAATTCAAATTTCAATAACTACAAAAATTAATTATAATAAACAAAATGATAATTACACGTTAATTATTTTAAATAGTATCCGATAATATATTACTTACAAACTTATACTTAGTACGTCCTAAAAGTTTCTTCACACTTTTTTTTTGTATTTTTTAATTCTCTCCCAATATTTTTGATTGGTCCATTACTTAACTCAATTTTTTTAAACTTTTCCTAATATTTTACACATTTTACAATTTTTTTTAAATCGTGCATATGCACAGGTGTCATCTAGTGTGCCTGCTATAAAAATATCCAGAGCATGTACAGCAACCCTGTAGTAACATACTAACCGGCAAAACACAGACATAATGAATGTAACAATTTTATGCGGATGCATCAACATAATGTGCATTGTATTTGTAAATTTAAGAGAGCCAAACAATGATTAAGTTTCGAAGACAAAAGCAACACAATCCTTACCGACTAACAACAAAAGAAGATGGTTTGACTGCCAAGATACAATCCTTACTAAAGTACAAGATTAGTCACCAGCAACTAATGTTTTCATTGTCAAGATGAAAACACACAACAATCTCTAAATCGCACTACCACACAAAATAATAATAATCCCATGTCATCCCAAGTTACGGCTATTTAAGGCAGGGTCTCCTAGTGTAATCACATGTAGTCAAGGCTCTCTTGGTGTTTATCACATGTAGTCACGGCTCTTTGTCACTCATGTTTTCATCAGATACAGAAAAATCTGTGTCTTCGTCATCGTCTTTGTCATATATTGGAAAAGGTAGGTGTTCCCGTGGTGCCGAAAATTTTCAGTCTTCATCATATGTCTCATATTGATTTGAGTATTCGTTAGCATCCCAAATGACTGTTACTTGGATCTTTGCATTCTCTTCCGAAGGACCTTCTTTTGCAGTTTTCCCATTTAGTAAAGCCTCGAAGCACGGAGAGAAAACATGGTGCTGACCATCATAATGCAAGGATATGTCCACATTGAGCATAGAACCCAACGGCACACCTACCCTGGATTTAGACAAAGGAATAATGCCATCATTTCCTACTTTTGTACCGTTGTCATGCTTCTTCAGAAAGAGCATACTTCTAGCCATGGGCATGTCCAATTCGCTATTGCTAGCACAAACAAGTCCATAAACAGTTGTGTTAGCAGAGTAGTGTTTTAACTTAAGTTCCAGACTGGCTACCGTGGCATTACCAAACAGCCCCATCATTATACAAATCAGTTCACCGCTATCTCTTGATGCTATTCTTCTTTCCTTATAAAGAATATCAGACGGATAAGGTTCCCACTCTAACGATATACTGTCCTTGAAAGTAACACCGTGACGAAATAGATCAAACTCAATTATAACTTCGCCAAAAGAAACAGTTGGTCCTTTGGCCATCAGATTTAGGTCCTGCAGATCTTCAATTGATTCCATAGTCGGATCTACATCTTTTACCTTGTATAGGTACTGGACACGGCCATCATCAGTTATTATTTTCATCCAACCAAGCTGCTTGTTAGGCACAACTTCTTCCTCCCCCATGTATACTACCCTAAACACCTCCATCAGGGAGAGCCCGTCCCATCGCTCGGGATCCTTCGGTAACTTGGGACATAAATGTTTGTCAGCAGGAGCAAGGTTTATAAATCAATCTTAACAAAGTGGATAAAAAAAAAATTTGATATATCACGTTCCACTAAAAACCATCGTTGCCTACAAATCAGAATTAACCAATATCCAGTGCTGTGTTTATCGGAATATACCTTTGTTTATAATTTAAAGGCTAGGATGGGTTTTATATGAACATGAGACTACATCACATATATGCATGTATTATCATAGTAATCCATGATTTGTAAGTCTCAGACAACTTAAGATAATAAAAAAAAACATAGAATAGCTGCTAGATCTATATATCCATCTATCTACCTATCACAAAACATTCCTGAATCCTGCTAACTAGACAAACATTCCTGAGATACATTTACATAAACTTAAATTAAAAACCAAGGAATCAGAAAGGATGAGTTAGCAATTACTAACAAAGGAGTATCTTTACACAAATTCAATATTACAAATTGGAATCAGCAATTTTGAGGTATTCATTACTAACAAATAATTCAATTAAAGAGTAGAAAAACCAAACCCTTACTATGAAAGACATGATTCCCACCGCCGCGCTCTGAGAGATGAAGAAAAACAAGTTTCACTGCCCACTTCCTAGGTTCCACCGCTGTTCAATTATTGGACCCGTTTGCCCCATCTTAATTGCAACTTATAAGTTACTCATTTCCAAAAAAAAATTGTATTCACATATTTTTTTTTAAAAAAATATGTATGAAAAGTTTAATATTCATTATCTTACAAAAATAAGTTAATTATTTCTCAAAAAAATACATATTTACGTACTTTTTCCCTGAATAAGTAATTTATTTCTGAAAAATAAGATTTCCCAAACCAAACCATTGTATGTGTGTGAGGTGTAACCATTTTATATTTGGAGTAACAAACAGTTTTTTATCGTTTGGATCAACCATCCAACGGTTGTGGTTTAAAAAAATATACACTCGTATCGTAGAAAGTTTTTGAGGTGCGGTGATAAATTACCAAAATGTCCCTACCCCCGTATCTGATAATGTTTTTATGATAATATGTAATAATTATAAATATGAAATAAACTCTGATTCTCCAAAGATGAAGAAACAAAACTCTAACTCTGAATCTTTTAATGGAGAAACAAAACTCAAACTCTGAATTCACTCCTTAATTCGATTCTCAAAACTACCGAATAGCCAAAATTTATTATCAATATCGTCTCCCAAAAGATTACAAGACAAGAGTATCTATAGGCAACATAAATAACCTTATTCAGATATATAGGAATCTAAAAAAAATTCAATATCAGTTAGGAATTTAGCTAATACCTAAACCCAACTAGGAAACCCATCAAAATCCTAATCCAACTTGAAAAATAAAATCCTAAATGCTAATTAAAGCAAGAAAAACCCTTTCAAGTGAAAGGTAAAAACTTGCAAGCCAAATATCTAATTATATATTTATATAATAAGTAACAATCTTATTTTGCATCGTCCCACACGACACAGGAAATAGAATATGACTTCCCACCAGAATCCAATTCAAAACTCAAAGCATCAATCATGATCTCCACAACCTCATACGATGGCAAAAGATCAACCACCATGGTCACGTAAACATACACAGAACTTGTACTTTTAAGAGACTCATCATTCTCCCCTTCTTGAAAAGAATTTGTCCTCAAATTCGCATCGTCGATGTACGGAGCTAAATCATCAACATTGAATGTAGAACTTACTCCTCCATACGAATCAGGTAGCTCAATTTTGTTGGCAATATCTCCGTATCTCTCTATTACCTTGAAAGATCCATCAGCTCTAGGCATTAACTTATTTTTTCTCATATCAGGAAACCTTTCCTTTCTTAGATTAAGCCAAACCAAATCGCCAGGATTGAACACAACTTGTTGTTTCTTGTTGGCACGTTCCTTGTATCTGGTGTTCATCTTTTCAATTTGCATTTTAACTTGATCACAAGTTCTAAAGAAGGCTTCTTGACGTTTCTTAGCATCAAAATTCAGGATATCTTTTTCTGCAATAGGAATTAAATCAACAGGAACGTATGGATTTATACCATATATTACCTCAAATGGTGACAATCCTGTTGTAGATGAGGATGTCCTGTTATAAGGGAATTCAGCATGTACCAATTTGATGTTCCAGTCCTTTGTAGTTTTACTCACCAGCCCTCTCAACAATGTCCCCAAAGTTCTATTTGTTACCTCAGTTTGACCATCTATTTGTGGATGATGTGAAGTACTAAATAGTAACTTTGTTCCTACAAATTTCCATAGGGTCTTCCAAAAATAACTCAAAAATTTAGTATCCTTATCTGACACTATACTTTTAGGAATTCCATGCAATCTCACAATCTCCTTGAAGTACAAATCTGCAATACGACTAGCATCATCCGTTCTATGGCAAGAAACAAAGTGAACCATTTTTGAAAATCTGTCCACTACAACCATAATAGAATCCTTACCCCTAGTAGTACGAGGTAATCCAACAATGAAATCCATACTCACATTATCCTATGGTGCAATAGGAACGGGAAGGGGAGTGTACAAACCCTTGTGAAAGTGACTTCTTGCCTTTTGGCATGTGCCACATTTCTCCAAAATAGCTTGAACATCTCTTAACATATTAAGCCAATAGAAGTGCTCAGAAAGTAAGTCGCATGTTTTGTGTATTCCAAAATGACCAACAATACCACCACCATGTACTTCTCAAAATAATAATTCTCTAACTCCACACTTCGATACACATAATTTGTTTCCTCTAAATAGAAAACCATCTTGTAGCACATACGAATCAATTGGTGGCACAAAAATAGAAGAGAAATCATGGTCAATCACATACAACTCCTTCAAATGTTCAAATCCCAAAATTCTTGCATCCAAAATTGTAAGCATATAATGTCTTCGAGATAAGACATCTACAACAACATTACTTTTCCCATCCTTATACTTGGAAGAAAATGTAAAGGATTGCAGAAATTAACCCATTTTGCATGTCTTACACTCAACTTCTGTTGCCCATGAATGTGCTTCAAACTCTCATGATCGGAATGTAAAACAAATGGTGAAGGTCGTAAATAATGTGACCAATGAGCCACAACACGTACAATCGCGTAAAACTCCCTATCATATGCCGAGTAATTAAGTTTAGCACCATTTAACTTTTCACTAAAGAATGCAATAGGCCTTCTTTCTTGCAAAAGAACAGCACCAATACCAAGACCACTAGCATCGGTCTCTACTTCAAATACTTTGTTAAAGTCCGGCAAAGCAAGTACAGGTGTCTTGCAAAGAAGACTCTTAATTTCCTCAAATGCATTATTTGCACTAGAATTCCACTCAAATTCTTTTTTCTTCATCAACTCAGTAAGTGGTTCAGTGCTAAAATTTCGAATGAACCTTCTATAAAATGAGGCCAAGCCATGAAAACTTCAAACATCATGAGCATTTTTAGGCGTAGGCCATGTAGAAATAGCATCTACCTTAGATGGATCCACTCTCACGCCATCCCCAGCCACAATATAACCAAGAAAAGTAAGACTAGGTACTAGAAAAGTACATTTCTCCATCTTCCTAAACAATTTTTTTTCTCGAAGAACCATAAAAACTTTTCGCAAGTGTTTCAAATGTTGTTCTCTATTAACACTATACATAAGTATATCATCCAAGTAGACAACGACAAAAGAATTTAGAAAAGGTCATAATACCTCATTCATAAATCTCATAAAGGAACTAGGATGGTAAAATCATCCACTCATAAAGTCCTTGTTTGGTCTTGAAAGCAGTTTTCCATTCATCCACATCTCGAATTCTCATTTGGTGATATCCTCTTCCCGGGTCAATCTAGGAGAAAATAGTTGACCCATGTAGTTCATCAAGCATGTCATCCAAACGAGGCATAGGAAAGCGATATTTAATGGTGATATTATTGATTGCCCTACTATCGATACACATCCTCCAAGTACCATATTTTTTGGAACTAGTAACGCGGGTACAACACAAGGACTTTTACTTTCTCATACATAACCCTTATCGATCAACTCCTGAACTTGTCTTTGTAACTCTTTTGACTCTAAAGGATTAAACCTATAAGCTACCTTATTGGGTAATGGAGCCCCATGCACAAGGTCTATGTCGTGCTCAATTCCTCTACGTGGAGGTAATCCCATAGGTAAATCATGATACACGTTAAATATATACAAGTTTTTATATCAAATATAACCTCATTTCTACTTATTTTGTAATGAAATTGTCCTTGATTAATAGTAGTAGTGGTTGATTATTTGAATGGTGCTAATCTACATTTTCTTGGTGATTGTAGGCATTAGACGATAGGAATGATCGTTGGAAGAAATGCGACGAAGAAGGAATGTTTTGGTTAGAGACAAGAAGATGTTTAGAAATTTTCAGTGAAGAAGTCAAGGCCTTTACATTGAAACTCAAGGCCTTTACCTGAACAGTAGCGAAACTCAAGGCCTTTACTCTGAATCTCAAGGCCTTGAGCTCTGATGGAAATTGGAATTTTAAGGCTTTCTTTATTGGTCTTGTAACATATTTTTACATCTTTTAAAACAATTAAAATAGCCCATTCAGCTATATAAGTTATTATTAGGGTTTTTATTGGTAACATACGACAAGAGAGAGAGAGAGAGAGAGAGAGAGAGAGAGAAACACTTTAGAGAGAGGATTAGAGAGCAAGGATTGAAGGGATTCCATACAATATTTAAGAGATTCTTCAAGTTGTATTTTCTTCACTCTATTCTCTTGTAACAATGATTTTGCCCATTAATATATAATTGTTTTCTTATTCTAGCATGGGTAACTAATTCTTTAATCCGAGGATTAGGTAGTATTCGTTGGTGATATATGTTTGTTTGATTGTGATGTGAATTCTCTAATTTTGCTAATCTGTCATTGAAGGCTTAACCCAATTAAGGGAGTAACTAACCTTTAATTGTGTTCATAGGGATTATGATGAATTGGGAGAGGAATCATAATTCTTGTTCATGATTTGATAGACATAGTTCAATTATTGAATCGGGAGATTAATAAGAGGACTATGAAATTTATAATTCTTGGGTCTTAATAGCTTATAATTGTATTTCAATTGATCATGGGAGTGACTTTTGAGATATGGTTGTAGGCACTATCTTGTATCTCGGGAGAGAACATTATAAAATTTAGAAGAATTGTTTTTAGCAAAGTACGAGAAGCAGATATCGCATTACATCAACATCATTGAACCAACTGAGGAACCCTAGTTCTTGGATTGCTTTTCTTTATCGATAAATCTTAGTTTTACTTGCTTATAATTAGTTTTCTTTAGTTAAAAACAAACACACCAATTATTTCTCACACTTCTAAATATTAAGAGATTAAAACTTAAGCTTGAATCAGTAGTCCTTCCCTACGAACGAACTTATACATAAATATTACATCAACAAATTGGCGCCGCTGCCGGGAAGGCAGCAATATTAAGTTTAGGTTAATTATTTCTTATTGTTTAGATTTTTATCAAAGATGTTTCCAAGATCTATCTTATTGGTATCTTCTTTTTAGGTGCTACTACTCTTGCATGAGACGTTCTACAAGTGCTGGAAATCTAGTGTTTGATCCAGAAATCGAACGCACTTTTCGAATTCAAAGGCGAGAGCCAAAGCAAAGGAAAGAGAAATCTAAAATGGCGATGCCAATAATGTTGAAGTTGATAATGTTGATGAGACTTCTATTTGGGATCACGAGACTCCCAATCCTGTGAACTGCAGGTACAAGACTCCTGAGATTAGTACAGCTCAATACAACATCAATCTGAGTTTAATTCAGATGGTGAGTAACTCAGCTTTTGAAGGGGACATTGAGCGAGAGGACCCACATCGTCATCTTGAGCGCTTCATGTAAATGTGTGGTTTATTCAAGATCAGTGAAGTTACTGCAGATCAGATTCGTCTTCACAGGTTTCCTTACTCTATCAAAGGGAGAGCCATGGAATGGTTCCAACAGCTTCCAGAAACTGCAGTTGCTACTTGGGAGAGTCTTTCTACCGAGTTCTTGTCCAAATATTATCCTTCTGACAAGACTCAACAAATGAGGACAATCATTCTGAGTTTCAGAACACAACCAGGTGAAGGCTTATATCAGGCATGGGAGAGATACAAGGCATTGTTGAGAAAATGTCCACATCACGGTTGTACATAGTGGATGATTCTGAGTACTTTTTACGGATCTTTGAATGCAGATGTTCGTTTAAGTTTGGATGTGGCAGCTGGTGGAGATTTCAAGAAAACACCGGTGCATAAGGCAAAAGCACTTCTTGAGCAATTGGCAGCAAATAACAATTCTTGGGCACCTAGTGGGACGATCTCAGCTAAATCAGCACAAGATACTGAGATGATGAACTTGTTGACTCTTAAATTGGATGCTCTTACTCAAGAAGTACGTGGAAAAAGGGCGAATGTCAATGCTATCTCTTCTCCAATGGAAGGGTACAATGATTAGCTTAGATTCCTTGATTCTTTTCTTGCCTTGTGGTATTTTTTATCATCAGCACTACCCATGTATATCTCAACAGGCTTCGTTGTTGGAGTTGATTCAGCTTCAAGTAATTATCTTGTATGTATTCTCGTGGAACAAAATGATTCTTTAATTGTCGTTTCATCTCAGTCCAAGTTCTGATTCTAAGAGCCTCTTCCCTCATGAGCTTCGTCTTCATATTGTCAAACCATACAGATGCATATCTTGTAAGTTTCATGTTGGCAATTTTATAAGACTTTTGATCATCAAAACCTTTATATTCAAAGATTTTTTTCATCTGTCTCACCCATTGTAGGAAATCCTCGGCATCACCTGCTCCACTAAATTCTGGTACATCCCACTTCAAGCTTTTATCATCGTCATTGTTGTTAGTGGGTGGAGGGTTTCTTATAAAGCCTCCGCGAAGAGGTGTATTTTCTACCATCGCAATAACCCCCTCAATCCTCTCGTTTGTAGCTTGTAAACCATAAATTCTATCGTTTGTAGCTTGTAAACTTGCCTGCAATTCTTTTGTACTTTTTGTAAATTGCTCTGCCATATAAGCAATTTGCTCAGTAATATTTTTAAGAGTCAATTTCAAGAAATCTCCATCTAATCCTTCGAGTTTTAAATCTTCTCCCCTGCCATTAACGTGCAACCATACAAACCCTAGAACTAATATACCAAATTCGAAGACTTGACATCGATTTCAAATGGATTGTGCAATTATAGATAAAGCTTGATCAAGTACTGAAAGAATGATGATCCTGACAGAAGTCAATTTCTGACTTGGTCAAAATCCCGATAGTGGTCAGACATTAAATCATGATATATAGGTCAGCAATATTTTATCACAGTTCGAATAAAGGTAATTATTTTTTTGTGATATTACTCAATAATTGCCGCATATTATGATTAATTGGTTGTGCTAATTTTCATCAGTAATTGATGAGAAACATTTCAAATTTAGTTGGATAACTATTTGAGCGCGTGTATCTTATTTTTGGGTATATACTTAAGATACATGAAAAGCCGTGCAGTTATTACTACTCACCCACGCAAATTGTTCCACTAATTATGTTTGCATAAATCAGATACTGTAAGAACCCAGATTTTGGGTGGAATTAAAACTTTTATGTATTTAATGATGTAAGAATGAATAGTGGTTATGACTGCGATGTAACGAAGATCTATTAAATAAATGGAACGGATTTGAATTCAATTACTTATATGTCATGCAGAATACTTTTGGTTGACGGCATAGATAAGAATGATCTATCTCCTAAGAAGATAAGTATATTACTTCAAGTAAAGATTATTCTTATGTCATCCAAATCAATATCTATTATAAGTCCAGCGGTTCCGTAAAAAGGTTAAGAAGCACTCGAGAGTGAACCAGGTTCATTTTCCTAATTATAGGAATTAAATAAAAATAAGTGATGAATAGTGATTTTGGTGGAATTTGGAATATTATTATAATAATGATATACCCGGTATTCGGAACGGATTTCTGAGTTCGTATTAGTGATCCAGGAGGAAAATAAGTGTATGTAAAAGCTGTCGGATTCAGAAAAAGAGCACTTTTATTTTCTCCGAGATTTCCCGGGACACTGCAAGACTTAAGGAATTATAAAAGGGATTTAAGGAATTTAATTCGAGAAGTACTAAGAAAGATGAGGAATAGTATTATAAATATTAAGAAGGTTTTCGGTAAAAACCCTAACTAGAAACGAAAGAGTTATTCTTACGAACGATCACTCGAATCGAGCAATAACCGGACAAAAGAGCAAGAAGAGACTAAGATGCATGCATGTGCTATGTATAAAATATCTAGTAACTAAACTAGAAGCAAGGAACTAGCAACTTAGAAGAAGAACCAAGTACTTAGCAAGTAACTACCTAGTTAAGCATTAACCACCACAAAACCAACACATGTCTTGCCATTTGAGCATCCAACACCTCACCACTTTATTAAAGCAACTTTTACAAGATATTATGTTGTAAGTGGATGAGAGTAAAGGAGAGTAAAACAGAAAAAAAATCAAAGAAACCAAGCAATTCTCTCCCCCCCCCCTTACAAACAAAGCATTCGGCCATACCCATAAATTCCAAATCCAAACTCAACCTTCCCACCATTGTTTGTTCTTGAAATTTTTAAGGTGAGACTTACATTTCATAAAACTTATCTCCTCAAAATCTTAGCCTCAAACTCATCCATTTCCATTTTCAAAAAAATCAAACAAGAGGAGGGTGAATAGTGTTCATCATATACTAACTTTGTTTTCTTGGTTTTTCATGGTTGATATAGCAAGCATACTCACTCCTAAGGACCATACAAGGCTTAGTAAGGCTATATCACTATCTAAGGAAGGTATAAAGCTCTTGAAACCCTAACCCTTGTTTGAGATTTAAGCATGTTTTTGATAGTTATAACTTAGTTATGGTTATGTTAAAGTTATAAGCATGATTATGTATGGATTTTGGATTAATGATGTAAATAGCTAGATGAACGGAAAGGCATTGCTTGGCCTCAGTTCATGTATATAAGTCATGTATATGTTGTTTGGGTTGGATGCTATGTGTATGAGAAGATTCGAAATTGATAGATATTCGATTTACAGCCGTTATAATGCCCGATTTTACAATACCATGTTTTGTATGCCATTTTCCATGTCGAACCCCTACTGTCCAGAGACCTTATCTGCCATGATAGGATAGGTAATTCTCTAAGCTTCGTTTTGATATAAAGATCACATGAAACGGACTTACGGTTTAGGATTTATGACCAAATTACTAAAAGTAGTTCGAATCCGTAAACAAAAGTTCGTAACTGAAATTGAACCCTCGTAAGCTATGTAACGTCATGGCGAATCTTGGTAAATAAATACTAGGGGTAAGAAGGAAGGTGTGAAAGAAAACCGTATGTCAAAAAGAGCATTTTTCGATTTATTAAAAATGTTCGAGTCAAGGTTAAACGCGAACGAACCCCTAAAAGACGACTCTTTTATAACTTTGGTAAAACACTTAGAAAACGGGCGATAAAACTCGGAGTATAATATTGGTTCGTAACAATCAACCTTAGAACTCATATGACTCAAGTATGTCCCAAGTATAAGCGCAGTGACATGTCGTATTAACGAACGAATGTCGGGTCGGATCAGTGATAATAAGTAATCCACTAAAAGGGGTATAACGAGATAACTCGAGAACGTATTTCGATTTAAGTATAACTTAACTTTTAATATGTTAAGTGATTAATCCCGAATGCCTTGGCTATTTATAGATCACCAGGCTGAACCGGGACCCGCTACCACTACCCCTTACCGTACTCGACTACCAGGCAAGTTTCAATTCCCTTCTTTTAGGCTGTTGTTGTGATTGAATAAATATATATATATGATTGCTGATATACATATGCCATTGCATGCATGCCTACTTTCAAGTTGAATTGATATACTTGTTCCCTGAATGTTATTGTTGGCTTATAAGCTAGATAATTATATATCAGTTATAAGCCGGTTATTATAAGACCCTCATAGAAGGGCGTATACATCTTTATTCATCAGATATAGACCGGGAGTCAATATTTCTTGATATATCGAGATTACCTCGGGAGAAAATATTTAAGTAAATATTTTCTATTATTTGGGCGACGAATATTATTTGAATATTCGTTCGGGACTAATTATTTTAACGATCCTTACTTCAAATAATTATTTGAATTTAACTATTCAACGAATAATACTTCTCAATATTCATTCAGAGTCGAATTGATTATCGACTATCATTTCGAATATTCTTCTAAAGATGAGACTGTTAGATGAATATTATTTGGATATTCTTTTAGATTATTATTTTATTAAATAAATATTACTTTCGAATATTCATTTAAGATATTAAATACTTGATGAATATTATTTTAATATTCATCTGAAGCTTGATTTAATTATCGAATATTATCTCGAATATTCCTTAAGGCTTGGATTACTAAATGAATATTACTTGATATTCATTTAGGATATTATTCATTCAATGAATATTACTTTTGAATATTCATTTAAATTTCCTAATTAATTATGATTATTACCTTAAATATTCTTTTCAGGTCTTATTAATTAATGAATATTGTTTTGAATATTCATTTAAATATTTATTAATTCAATAAATATTCCCCTGATATCTCTTCAGGGATTATTTTGAGAAATACTCTGATTAAAGATATTCTTTCATATTCCCAAATATTCTGTAAAATATTTTAATTCAATAAATATTCTCTGAATATTTATTCCATACTTAGAATAACCTCGATAAGGTTTATCTTCTTCGATTATTACAGAAAATATTTCGAAGTCATATTATTATTAATCTTATATCAAGAAAGGTTCCCAGACATCATTCATCTTTGAGTCTATCTTCTTAATAATAAGGGAACCTTACTTGGAAAAATGTTATTTATCTTGTCGACTTCCCGGTCATAAAGTATTCCCTTCACCCGCAACTCGGGTGCTGTTGACTTATTAAAGTCGTTGTTTACCTTCTCATCTTTCGAGGGGTAAGATTACTGGAACAAGTTGATATCCGTTACCAAGTAATAGCTTGGGAGATATTGGTAAATTTTCCTTTCCAACTAGATACGACTACTTTGTGGAGTCTTATCAACAAGTCTTATACTTGGGGAAAGGGGGACGAACGTTACATTCAGAATCATGAATTCTATTTGAACTAGGAGTCGTGTAAGAGGCCGAGTAGCGCCGGTCCATCCCCTTGGCCCAACCGTTGGCCGGGGAGAGCTAGCAAGGCGGTACACAAGTAAAGCCGTCAGTTCTTCCTTCTACCGGTAGTAAATCTAAATTGAGCTGTACGATCTCGACTGATCATCAAGATTGGAACAGCGGGCGCGGTGAATACTCCATCATTGGTTCATCATCCAAATTCATTTATTTCCTGCAACATGATTACTGTTGGCAGAGTTGGAGAAGAGTCATAACTGGAATTGCAACCCTTTCTTGCAAGTTCCTCTTCTTATTAACGACAATAATATCTCGCTTACTTTGATGTAGCAGATATTTCTTCAAACAAATACTTTAAGTTACCTTGTAACTTCATCGTTCATATTATACTGGCATCATTTCCGTAAATGCATGGCATATGGTTTAAAAGATAGCTTTGAACTGTTTTAAATTATCGTTCAGTTATATATTTGTTGGTGGGCTTTCGCTCACCCTTGCTTTATTTATATTATGTCACAACAACAGCTAGGACAGATGGCTCGCGTCAGGCGCACTCGGCGCAAGCAGGTTACCCGACCCACCGGACTACCCGCTGAGATGCTAGCCGCCATTGCTGAGGTAGCATAGTTAGACAGCTTTTGTTTCCTGTTTAACTATATGTATAATTAATGTAATCAACGGCAAAACTTTTAAACCTATGATGTTATCCTTTTGGGATTGTAATAACTTTTATTCGTAAACCCTTTAATGTAAGACTTATTTCAATTTCATCTCTGGGACTATAACTGTTGTGTGTGTGAGTGGTAATTATTGTGGGGTCACAGCATGTGATTTATTTATTATGGACTCAAGTCAAGTATTATGAATGGATGTAAGACCGTAACCACCAGATTCCTGACCCCGGATCTGGGGGTGTTACAGAGATGGTATCAAAGCGAGAGTTATATATCCCAAGAGATGATACGACGTTATATAATAATAAATTCAATAATATAATAAGAACCCTTGCCAGGTTCACCTAAAACCCTTACGGGAACTTTTTAAGTATCATGATAGTAACATAGTTCGTCTTGTGTAGGCGAGCGACTTGTCTGCCCAGGAGGCAGCTGCGAGACAGCATGATGAGGACATGTTCCGGACTAGGGACCCATACTATGAGCACTTGCCTGAGGAGGATACTGAGCCTGAGGAGGAGGACGCTGAGGAGGTCCAGGTTGAGGCTGATACTGATGTGATCGAGTCTGAGGAGGAGGACCCTGAGGAGGTCCAGGATGATGCTGACACAGATGTTGTTGAGACTGAGGGGGAGGAGGACCCGGAGGGGATCCAGACAGGACAGGATGCTGAGTTAGTGGTTGAGGATGATGATTATTGGGTTATGACTGAGTTCAGGACTATGGGAGATGACACTGACATGACCACGGATCAGGTGGTGCCGGTGGATGAGGGTGTTGAGGGAGATATAGATGAGCCAGTAGTTGGTGCTGTAGGGAGTTCTGGACTTTTTGTGCCACCCCTCCCTGTTGAGAGAGCCCCTACCCCACCACCACTACCTGTGAGCCCCTACCCCGACGAGTTTGAGGAGTTTACCCCAGAGCCCCAGCAGACAGAGACTGCCGCTCCAGCTGAGCCATCCACCCCACCTCATGCCCCGATAGGAGGAGTCCCAGTATGTGTTCACAACTTGATTGTGAACGGGCTTTATAGAGAGTTGTCGGTGGCAGATGCCAGGTTGGCAGAGTCTAGGAGTGAGTTAGCAGCAGAGAGAGTCGCCTGGATGAGGGTGCAGGGCAGGAGGACTATCAGTGACAGAGTTGGGTATAGGGCTGTGACCCGCATCGAGCTGAGGGCTCGGGTGAGGGTGCGACAGTTGCCTACTGATGGGCATGGTAGGGTAGACAGAGCAGCGGCTGAGGAGGTTTTCCGCATCGCCATGGGGAGGGTTCGGAGGATGTTTCGTCGTGGCGGCTGATTTCAGATGTAGTGATGCAGTGGTCTAGTTGTCTAGTCATGTACGGACATAGTAGTGCCGGCTTTTGTAGGGATGGTTTTCTTGTACTTGTTTTCCCTTTTTGCAGACTAGACAGATAGACAGCATATTTCACTTTTGACTTGTTGTTGTTGTTAGGATGGCTGTACTTTAAACTATCGTTGTAACTCGGATGTTGTACCTTTTCGGTACCTGGTATATATTTGTTTCCATTTCAGTCATTACAATTTTGTTGGGAAGTGATCACGAGTTTATTAGCATATGTATTACTTTTCGATTAAGTTTCCATGAGATATAAAACTGTGGGATTTTAAAACCCAATCATGTAAAGAAATGTGCAAGGAGAAATCCTTTAAAACCGGTAAGTGAACCTAACGTATAATCTTCCAAATTTTCAGTAAAATGCCCCCAAGACGGATGGGCACTAGGGCTAACCCCCGCGAATCTACTGACCAAGAGAGTCACAACCAACACGAGGAAAACCGTGGAAGTAGTGAGGAACAAGATCAAGACTATAATGAGCAAGAAGATTCCCAGTATGGAGCAGAGGATGAACCCCTGTACTCTGAAGAATTTGAAAGGGAAATAGAGGGTGGAGAAACTGAAGTAGAACAGGAAGGGGAGAACCAGGGCGGAAACCCCATGGGCCAGTTTATGGATCTACTTAGGCAGAATTTGAACCAATACCCCCAACCACCACCAAGCAACAACACTTCAGTGGCAAATTCCTTTAGGGCCTTTAAGTCCCTTAAGCCCCCAGAGTTCCACGGATCGGCTGATCCCGTTGAGGCGAGGGCCTGGATCAAAGAAATGGAAAAGTCTTTTGAGATTCTGAGTATCAATGAGGCTCAGAAGACTGTTTTTGCTACTTACCTACTAAAGGGAGAGGCCAATTATTGGTGGGAAGCCAAGAAAAACATGGAGACTGATGCTGTCATAGCCTGGGAAAGGTTCAAACAATTATTCCTGGAGAAGTACTTCCCGAAGTTCATGAAGACCCAGATGGAACTTAAGTTCTTGGAACTGAAACAGAACAATATGTCAGTGGCTGACTATGAGGCTAAATTTACTGAGCTATCAAGATTTGTGCCAGAGTTTGTAGACACAGAAGAGAAGAAAGCTAACAGGTTTCAACAAGGGCTGAAACAGTGGATCCAGAATAGGGTGGCTGTTTTAGAGATTACAGATTACGCCACCTTGGTGCAGAAGGCAACCATTGTGGAGGCTGGTAGTGATCAGATGCAGAGAGAGAGAGAAAGGGGGGATAAAGAGAAAGCATGTTAGTATGGGCGGAAGATCCGCTGGAGGAAAACCCCCAACCAAGTTTAATCGAGGAGCGGTTTCCCTACCAGGGAGGAATGTAGGGTTTAAACCATCTGCTAGTGTAAGTGTGAGCCAGGGCGGCCATCAATCAGGAATGTCCCGTTCCAACCCTTCTCGACCTCTATTGCCATTGTGTGCTACTTGTGGGAAGAGGCACTCCGGGGTGTGCAACCTGAAGCAGATAAACTGTTATAAGTGTGGGCGAGCTGGGCATTATGCCACCTCTTGCACCACGGTCATCCCTAACAGCATGACCTGTTTCCAGTGTGGACAGCGAGGGCACATGAGGAAGGATTGCCCAAAGAACAAACCAGCAGCATCAGGAGCAAGCAAGGTCGCCTCAAATAGGCCACCAACTGCTAGGACTTTCAATATGTCAGTACAAGATGCCGTGAGGGACACAGATGTGATAGCTGGTACTTTTTCTCTCAATTCAGTCAGTGCAAATGTCTTATTTGATTCAGGAGCAACTAAGTCTTTTATATCTAGAGATTTTGCGCATAAGTTGAAACTTAAAACCCAACAACTAAGAGATTCCTTACTAGTAGAAATAGCTAATCAGGAAATCGTACCGGTTAATCAAATTCACCCCGATTGTAAGCTAGAAATAGGAGGACGATCCTTCTATGTCGATTTAATTCCTTTTAAGCTAGGGGAATTCGATGTCATTTTGGGTATGGATTGGTTGTCTCGCAATGATGCGTGGATAGATTGTAAAGGGAAAAAGGTAAAGTTGAAAACCCCAGGGAAGAAAGAAATAGTGTTTAAGGGGATGCGACAGACCCAGAAAATTCTGACCATGGCGCAAACCAAGAGATTATTACGAAAAGGGAACGAGGCTTATTTAGCCTACGTTATAGACACTCAGAAGGAAGTGCCAAGATTGCAAGACATTCTGGTAGTTAATGAGTTCGAGGACGTGTTCCCACAAGATCTTCCCGGACTACCACCTGATAGGGTAATTGAGTTTGCCATCGAATTAGCCCCGGGGACGGCGCCAGTTTCGAAGGCCCCGTACCGACTAGCCCCAGTAGAAATGAAAGAGCTAGCTAAACAATTACAGGAATTGTTGGATAAGGGCATGATAAGGCCCAGTGTGTCGCCTTGGGGCGCACCAGTGTTGTTTGTTAAGAAAAAGGATGGAAGTATGAGGTTATGCATCGACTACAGAGAATTGAACAAGCTAACCATAAAGAATAAGTATCCATTGCCCAGGATAGACGATTTGTTTGACCAGCTAAGAGGAGCTGAATACTTCTCTAAGATTGATTTGAGAACAGGATATCACCAACTGAAGATCAAACCTGAAGATATCCCGAAGACTGCATTCCGCACCAGATACGGACATTATGAGTTCTTAGTTATGTCATTTGGATTGACCAACGCCCCAGCAGCCTTCATGGACCTAATGAATAGAGTGTTCAAGGAATATTTGGACCAATTCGTGATAGTTTTCATTGATGATATTCTCATCTACTCAAAGACTGAGGCAGAACACGCTGAACATTTAAGGATAACCTTAGAAATACTCAGGAAAGAGCAGTTATATGCCAAGTTCTCCAAGTGTGAGTTTTGGAAAAATGAGGTACAATTCTTAGGGCACGTGATCAATAGAGAAGGAGTGTTGGTTGACCCCTCCAAGATAGAAGTAGTTTCAAACTGGGAACGGCCAACTACTCCAACCGAGGTGAGGAGTTTCATTGGACTGGCCGGATATTACAGGAGATTTGTCCAAGACTTTGCGAAACTCGCAGCTCCATTAACTCGACTTACCCGTAAAACCGAGAAATTTGAATGGACTGAGAAATGCGAGAAGAGTTTCCAAGAGTTAAAGAAGAGGCTGGTGACAGCCCCAGTGCTGGCATTACCTGATGGAAAAGGAGATTTCGTGATTTACAGTGATGCTTCGCATAAAGGACTGGGATGCGTGCTTATGCAGCACGGCAAGGTAATAGCATATGCGTCTAGGCAATTGAAGGATTATGAAGTCAGATATCCCACGCATGATCTAGAACTAGCAGCCATAGTCTTCGCCTTAAAGATTTGGAGACACTACCTGTATGGGGAAAAATGCGAGATTTACACAGATCATAAGAGCCTCAAATACATTTTCACTCAGAAAGAGCTTAACATGCGCCAGAGGAGGTGGTTAGAGTTAATCAAGGATTACGACTGTGAAATTCGATATCACCCGGGTAAAGCCAATGTGGTGGCTGACGCCCTTAGTCGGAAAGAGAAGCTCAAGATGATAACTTCAGAGAAAGAGCTAGTGAAGGATTTTGAGAAGTTGGAAATCGAGGTTAAGTTACCCGGAGAGGGCCAAGAGAAGTTGATGGAAATTAGAATCCAACCTCCATTGTTAGAAAAGATTAGACTGTGCCAGGAACGGATGATGGAGGAAGAAAAGAACTCCACAGAAGAGCTAATGACCGGGGAGGAAATTAAGTGTGAAAGAGACAAGGAAGGGATCATGAGGTACACATACAGGATATGGATCCCAAATGATCAGGAGCTCAAGGATGAGATTTTAAATGAGGCACACAACTCAAGATACTCAGTGCACCCCGGTAGCACTAAAATGTATAGGGATTTGAAGGAGTATTACTGGTGGCCCAATATGAAAAAGGACGTAGCAGAGTGGGTAAGCAGATGCTTGACCTGCCAACGAGTGAAGGCAGAGCACCAGAAACCCAGCGGACTTCTACATCCCTTAGAGATTCCAGAATGGAAATGGGAACATATAGCCATGGATTTCGTAGTAGGTTTACCCAGGACCAAGGCTAATCATGACACCATATGGGTAATTGTAGATCGACTGACGAAATCGGCTCACTTTCTCCCGATCAGCGAAAGGTACACGGTCGATAGACTAGTGGACATCTACTTAAAAGAGATAGTGGCGCGACATGGAGTCCCAGTCGCAATAGTATCCGATCGAGATCCTAGATTTAACTCCAGGTTTTGGAGGAGTTTTCAAGAATGTGTAGGGACCCGGCTGAACATGAGCACAGCCTACCACCCCCAGACAGATGGGCAAAGTGAAAGGACCATCCAAACGCTAGAGGATATGTTGAGAGTTTGCGCGATAGACTTCAAAGGAAGTTGGGATGATCACTTGCCATTGGTTGAGTTCTCCTATAATAACAGTTATCATTCAAGCATTGGGATGCCACCTTATGAGGCCCTTTATGGAAGAAAATGTCGATCTCCCTTGTATTGGGATGAATTTGGAGAGCGAAAGATGCTCGGGCCCGAAGTGGTCCAACGAACTAAAGATGCAGTGGATCTAATCCGAGGCCGGTTGGTAGCAGCCCAGGATCGACAAAAGAAATATGCCGACTTAGCTCGGAAAGGCAAGGAATACGAAGTAGGGGACCTAGTGTTCTTAAAAGTGTCACCTTGGAAAGGTTTAATGAGATTTGGGAAGAAAGGAAAGCTGAGTCCCAGATACATTGGACCATTTGAGATCTTGAGACGGATTGGGGAACTAGCTTATGAGCTCGCATTGCCCCCGAATCTACAGCAGGTGCACAATGTGTTCCATGTTTCGATGCTGAGGAAGTATAATCCGGATGCTAAGCATATTGTAGAGTATGAGCAAGTGGACATGCAACCAGACCTGACCTATGTGGAGCAACCTGTGGAAATCATAGACCGGAAAGAACAAGTGCTCCGAAACAAGGTCATTCAGCTAGTCAGAGTTTTGTGGCAGAACCACAATGTAGAAGAATCCACCTGGGAACTTGAAAGCGCAATGCAAGAAAAGTACCCCCACTTGTTTTCAAACTGATTCCGGGACGGAATCCTTTTAAGGAGGGGAGACTGTAAGAACCCAGATTTTGGGTGGAATTAAAACTTTTATGTATTTAATGATGTAAGAATGAATAGTGGTTATGACTGCGATGTAACGAAGATCTATTAAATAAATGGAACGGATTTGAATTCAATTACTTATATGTCATGCAGAATACTTTTGGTTGACGGCATAGATAAGAATGATCTATCTCCTAAGAAGATAAGTATATTACTTCAAGTAAAGATTATTCTTATGTCATCCAAATCAATATCTATTATAAGTCCAGCGGTTCCGTAAAAAGGTTAAGAAGCACTCGAGAGTGAACCAGGTTCATTTTCCTAATTATAGGAATTAAATAAAAATAAGTGATGAATAGTGATTTTGGTGGAATTTGGAATATTATTATAATAATGATATACCCGGTATTCGGAACGGATTTCTGAGTTCGTATTAGTGATCCAGGAGGAAAATAAGTGTATGTAAAAGCTGTCGGATTCAGAAAAAGAGCACTTTTATTTTCTCCGAGATTTCCCGGGACACTGCAAGACTTAAGGAATTATAAAAGGGATTTAAGGAATTTAATTCGAGAAGTACTAAGAAAGATGAGGAATAGTATTATAAATATTAAGAAGGTTTTCGGTAAAAACCCTAACTAGAAACGAAAGAGTTATTCTTACGAACGATCACTCGAATCGAGCAATAACCGGACAAAAGAGCAAGAAGAGACTAAGATGCATGCATGTGCTATGTATAAAATATCTAGTAACTAAACTAGAAGCAAGGAACTAGCAACTTAGAAGAAGAACCAAGTACTTAGCAAGTAACTACCTAGTTAAGCATTAACCACCACAAAACCAACACATGTCTTGCCATTTGAGCATCCAACACCTCACCACTTTATTAAAGCAACTTTTACAAGATATTATGTTGTAAGTGGATGAGAGTAAAGGAGAGTAAAACACAAAAAAAATCAAAGAAACCAAGCAATTCTCTCCCCCCCCCTTACAAACAAAGCATTTGGCCATACCCATAAATTCCAAATCCAAACTCAACCTTCCCACCATTGTTTGTTCTTGAAATTTTTAAGGTGAGACTTACATTTCATAAAACTTATCTCCTCAAAATCTTAGCCTCAAACTCATCCATTTCCATTTTCAAAAAAATCAAACAATAGGAGGGTGAATAGTGTTCATCATATACTAACTTTGTTTTCTTGGTTTTTCATGGTTGATATAGCAAGCATACTCACTCCTAAGGACCATACAAGGCTTAGTAAGGCTATATCACTATCTAAGGAAGGTATAAAGCTCTTGAAACCCTAACCCTTGTTTGAGATTTAAGCATGTTTTTGATAGTTATAACTTAGTTATGGTTATGTTAAAGTTATAAGCATGATTATGTATGGATTTTGGATTAATGATGTAAATAGCTAGATGAACGGAAAGGCATTGCTTGGCCTCAGTTCATGTATATAAGTCATGTATATGTTGTTTGGGTTGGATGCTATGTGTATGAGAAGATTCGAAATTGATAGATATTCGATTTACAGCCGTTATAATGCCCGATTTTACAATACCATGTTTTGTATGCCATTTTCCATGTCGAACCCCTACTGTCCAGAGACCTTATCTGCCATGATAGGATAGGTAATTCTCTAAGCTTCGTTTTGATATAAAGATCACATGAAACGGACTTACGGTTTAGGATTTATGACCAAATTACTAAAAGTAGTTCGAATCCGTAAACAAAAGTTCGTAACTGAAATTGAACCCTCGTAAGCTATGTAACGTCATGGCGAATCTTGGTAAATAAATACTAGGGGTAAGAAGGAAGGTGTGAAAGAAAACCGTATGTCAAAAAGAGCATTTTTCGATTTATTAAAAATGTTCGAGTCAAGGTTAAACGCGAACGAACCCCTAAAAGACGACTCTTTTATAACTTTGGTAAAACACTTAGAAAACGGGCGATAAAACTCGGAGTATAATATTGGTTCGTAACAATCAACCTTAGAACTCATATGACTCAAGTATGTCCCAAGTATAAGCGCAGTGACATGTCGTATTAACGAACGAATGTCGGGTCGGATCAGTGATAATAAGTAATCCACTAAAAGGGGTATAACGAGATAACTCGAGAACGTATTTCGATTTAAGTATAACTTAACTTTTAATATGTTAAGTGATTAATCCCGAATGCCTTGGCTATTTATAGATCACCAGGCTGAACCGGGACCCGCTACCACTACCCCTTACCGTACTCGACTACCAGGCAAGTTTCAATTCCCTTCTTTTAGGCTGTTGTTGTGATTGAATAAATATATATATATGATTGCTGATATACATATGCCATTGCATGCATGCCTACTTTCAAGTTGAATTGATATACTTGTTCCCTGAATGTTATTGTTGGCTTATAAGCTAGATAATTATATATCAGTTATAAGCCGGTTATTATAAGACCCTCATAGAAGGGCGTATACATCTTTATTCATCAGATATAGACCGGGAGTCAATATTTCTTGATATATCGAGATTACCTCGGGAGAAAATATTTAAGTAAATATTTTCTATTATTTGGGCGACGAATATTATTTGAATATTCGTTCGGGACTAATTATTTTAACGATCCTTACTTCAAATAATTATTTGAATTTAACTATTCAACGAATAATACTTCTCAATATTCATTCAGAGTCGAATTGATTATCGACTATCATTTCGAATATTCTTCTAAAGATGAGACTGTTAGATGAATATTATTTGGATATTCTTTTAGATTATTATTTTATTAAATAAATATTACTTTCGAATATTCATTTAAGATATTAAATACTTGATGAATATTATTTTAATATTCATCTGAAGCTTGATTTAATTATCGAATATTATCTCGAATATTCCTTAAGGCTTGGATTACTAAATGAATATTACTTGATATTCATTTAGGATATTATTCATTCAATGAATATTACTTTTGAATATTCATTTAAATTTCCTAATTAATTATGATTATTACCTTAAATATTCTTTTCAGGTCTTATTAATTAATGAATATTGTTTTGAATATTCATTTAAATATTTATTAATTCAATAAATATTCCCCTGATATCTCTTCAGGGATTATTTTGAGAAATACTCTGATTAAAGATATTCTTTCATATTCCCAAATATTCTGTAAAATATTTTAATTCAATAAATATTCTCTGAATATTTATTCCATACTTAGAATAACCTCGATAAGGTTTATCTTCTTCGATTATTACAGAAAATATTTCGAAGTCATATTATTATTAATCTTATATCAAGAAAGGTTCCCAGACATCATTCATCTTTGAGTCTATCTTCTTAATAATAAGGGAACCTTACTTGGAAAAATGTTATTTATCTTGTCGACTTCCCGGTCATAAAGTATTCCCTTCACCCGCAACTCGGGTGCTGTTGACTTATTAAAGTCGTTGTTTACCTTCTCATCTTTCGAGGGGTAAGATTACTGGAACAAGTTGATATCCGTTACCAAGTAATAGCTTGGGAGATATTGGTAAATTTTCCTTTCCAACTAGATACGACTACTTTGTGGAGTCTTATCAACAAGTCTTATACTTGGGGAAAGAGGGACGAACGTTACATTCAGAATCATGAATTCTATTTGAACTAGGAGTCGTGTAAGAGGCCGAGTAGCGCCGGTCCATCCCCTTGGCCCAACCGTTGGCCGGGGAGAGCTAGCAAGGCGGTACACAAGTAAAGCCGTCAGTTCTTCCTTCTACCGGTAGTAAATCTAAATTGAGCTGTACGATCTCGACTGATCATCAAGATTGGAACAGCGGGCGCGGTGAATACTCCATCATTGGTTCATCATCCAAATTCATTTATTTCCTGCAACATGATTACTGTTGGCAGAGTTGGAGAAGAGTCATAACTGGAATTGCAACCCTTTCTTGCAAGTTCCTCTTCTTATTAACGACAATAATATCTCGCTTACTTTGATGTAGCAGATATTTCTTCAAACAAATACTTTAAGTTACCTTGTAACTTCATCGTTCATATTATACTGGCATCATTTCCGTAAATGCATGGCATATGGTTTAAAAGATAGCTTTGAACTGTTTTAAATTATCGTTCAGTTATATATTTGTTGGTGGGCTTTCGCTCACCCTTGCTTTATTTATATTATGTCACAACAACAGCTAGGACAGATGGCTCGCGTCAGGCGCACTCGGCGCAAGCAGGTTACCCGACCCACCGGACTACCCGCTGAGATGCTAGCCGCCATTGCTGAGGTAGCATAGTTAGACAGCTTTTGTTTCCTGTTTAACTATATGTATAATTAATGTAATCAACGGCAAAACTTTTAAACCTATGATGTTATCCTTTTGGGATTGTAATAACTTTTATTCGTAAACCCTTTAATGTAAGACTTATTTCAATTTCATCTCTGGGACTATAACTGTTGTGTGTGTGAGTGGTAATTATTGTGGGGTCACAGCATGTGATTTATTTATTATGGACTCAAGTCAAGTATTATGAATGGATGTAAGACCGTAACCACCAGATTCCTGACCCCGGATCTGGGGGTGTTACAGATACCGACACCAGTAATTAAGGGATAATTTGTTTGTTTAAAAAAAATATACTCAGTTTACTAAACTAAACATTATTCTCAAATTATCAGTTTTTCATCTTCTCTCTGTGCGAACACGAACCCTAATTTCCAAACCTCAAATTTTCTCAATCTCCCATTTACAATGGTTGATTCTTCTTTCATTAACAAGCAAATAATTATTAATGGAGTTACTTTTGCTCTAAATAACTTCAGTGCCTTGCTAGAGCATCAGGATTATCCGAATGATTTTCATATCATTCAGGATTTTCTAGCATCGGGACCATTAAACTATGCTCTAACCCAACCTGCAAAAGTTTCTTTCAAGTCTATGATGCAGGTTTGGAACACTATGGTGTTTGGACAGGAGTCTTCAAATAGGGAACTTTCTATGACCTTTGAGTATAATGGGGCTACACATTAAGTAACTCCAGAAATTATGGAAAAAGTTCTTCACCTTCCCTCTCTTAATGGTGTGACTCCTAACACTATTTCTGATTCAACCTTGTTCGACTTGATCTCTAAGTTGGGCTACAATGGCGAAATCAAGAAGTTTGCAGGTCTAGCAAGAACAAAGCTTAAGAAGGAATGGAATTTATTTTTCGATACTATCAGTCGATGTTTTTTTTTAAAAGGTTTCAAATTTTGATGCACTACCATCTGGATCAGCTCAAATTGGATATTCTCTTATCCACTCTACTCCTTTTGATTATGGGTCTTTTGTTCTTAAGGAATTATGTGCTCGAAAGACTGAGAAGTGTGGATATGTCTGTTTTATTAGACTTTTTCACATCTCTGTCCTGATGTTACCTTCCCATATGATCAATTATTGCCTATTTTTAAGATATCTGATAATAATGTTAAAGTATTGATCAATTCTGATAAGACAAATGGTTTTGAAGTCAATACCTTTATTCCTGATGAGGTTAGGCTTCTCTTGCAAAAGAGGATGCCTACTCATTATGGTACTGTTACTGATGGTCTTCGACCAATTTTTAGTGCTGTGGGACATGGCCAATCAAATCTTGTTCCTGACCCAAGCACACAACCCAAACACTCTAAACAACAAACAACCACCTCTGGTATCTCTCATTAGGTATCAGTTGTAAAATCAAAGAAATCAGCTCGATCTGATGTGTCTGGTAGGCAGTTAGGATCAAAGGATTTCTCCACTTCAACTCTCACTCAAATGAAGTTAAAAGGGGGTGAACAAGGGGTCTTGGTTATGGAGAAGGCTGTGAATCAGGCTGTTGAAAAGTTTACTAAAAATCCTGTTGTTGAAAAGATTGTTGCAGTAAGTAATCAAGAAGTATGAGAAAAGAAGAAGTTTCTACAGAAATTGGATTATGATTCTGATGATGATATGCCTATATCATCAATTTTCAAGAATAAGGAAGTTGCTGATACTACTCCTAAAGAAGCTATGGCTATCTCTGAAAAGCCAAAGAAAAAGAAAAAATTAATCAAAAAGAGCAGGTATCAAATTCCAGCTAAGATTCAGAATACTGGTAATCAGACAACTATAATTTTTGACAAGCTATCAAATCGTGATGATCAGACAAATCCTGACATCACTACTCTGGATAATTCACCAGTCAAAGTTGTTGAAATCTCCGATTCTCCAGCACATTCTTCTCCAGGCAGGAGACATATTGATATGCCATGGGAGAAAGTCATTGATACTGATGCACAACTTGGTTTTCAACCACCACCACTTCATGTGAAAAGACCAATTGTAGATAAGGTCTTTGAAAGACAAAAGAAACAAAGGCTCACATCACATTAGAAAGGATCTAACCCACAAGAACCTGGATTTTAAAGGAGTCCAGTAGCTACTGAAGATCCACCTATACAAGAACCACTCACCCAAAGTGTAAGAGCAGGCACTGTTGAAAGAATGGTCCCACAAGAACCATTTTCTCAAAGGGAAAATGAAGACATCAACATTTCTGCCACACAATAACCATCTTCTCAAAGTGAAGATGCAAGCATGGCTACAACAGCAAAGGGATTTCTTGACACTACTCAAGGGATTCCTGATATTAAGATTGGCATTGTTCAAATTCTGGCAGAAAAAGCTGCTCATGAGAAGCCATTGCAGAATGTGATGATGTGCTTGAAGAAACTGTATTCGAGGGAAGCACATAAGAACCTTTAGCTCAAAGTGTTAAAGCAGCTTCAGTACTTCAGGCTACACAAGAACCATCAGTACCAAATATTGATGCAGGCCAAGCTCCTGATGCTAGTGCTATTCTTGATGAGAGTGTTTCTGATCCTGATGCTCCACTTCTTATTCAGCCACTTTCATCAAGGCCCATAGAAACTACTTCATCAGGTTATACTTCTCTCTTTACTCCTTTACATACTGATAGTGTGATTATAGATTGACCTGATACAAGGGATACCTCTATCTATATGACTACAGTCAACTCCTCTCAGCCACCTCTTATTTCTTTGCAATTGTCGAGCCAGAACTTTTCATGTGAGAATGAGAGTGAACAATGTTGAGTATTGAATACAGTAAAAGAATACAGAGGGGGGGGTGAATGGATTCTTGAACTTTTCTACGTTCTTGAATCTTTGCAGCAAGATAAGTGATGAGTGTGTGAGATATGAAGATGCGGATAATTAAAGACAAACACAACACAATATCACTTTAATCTAATATCTTATTAGATTAAGATTTTGCTACAATCTGTGAATACAAATGATAGTATTCTCAGCTTCGTTTTTCTCAGAGAGATATTTTCTGGGTATTTGAGAAACTTCAACACCCCTCACAGCTAAGGAAGTGAGGCTGTATCCTTATAGACATGGATACACCCACTTACTACAAATGAGGTAGGTAAAAACAAAAACACTTTCCAGCCTGTCTATCTCATTTTAGTAAGAGTCCAAACGGCTACAGATTTGACTTTGAAAAGCCTGTTTAGATCCACTTCTTCAGCTCCTTGTCCCTTGTCTTATCTCTCCAAGCTTCTTTGTAGGCTTTCCAGCATGCTTTATAGGACAGAGTCAAATAAAGTATCCTGGCTTGTTGCAGGTTTCTGACTTGTACAATTCTTCAGTATTTTGTCCTCAAGAATGTATTCGAGAAGTGACTAAGTGAGTGATTCGAGAACTGGAGTTGACTTGATCGATAACTCTGAGTTCTCGAATAGTGTTATCTTGACATATCGAATCACTTCTCGAATAGCTCTTTTCTCTGGGACTCCTTGAGATATCGAATAGAGCATTTTGACATATCGAATCCCTGAGATATCGAATAGCATATTGAGTCTTTGAGATATCGAATGTAGCATTGACTTGTTGACCCTTTGAGAACTCGAACTGTTGACTCCTTGAGTTCTCGAACCGTGTAATGGACATATCGAATCCCTGAGATATCGAATAGCATATTGAGAGATATCGAATAGTGTCTTCTGAGATATCGAACTCCAGACTTCTCGAATGCTAGACTTCTCGAATAAACAAATGTACTTCTCGAATTAGTACTTAGGCAATTTCTTCATTTCTTCAATTCTTCAAATCCCAACTGTGATTATTTGACAGTCTTCATTTCCTTGCTTGAGGCATGAACCTTAGAACTTCTTTCAAGCTTTATTCTTGACTTAGTAGGTACAGTTACACAGATAGAATTTGATGCCTATTACATAGTACAAACAAGTAGAAACTCTACAACTAGAGGTTCCCTCAGTTAAGAGGTCATGTAGGTAATGCATAGCATTACGAACCACTTGGGCTTGTTATTAGATGTATTCAGGCATGCCTCTGTGACTAACAATCTCCCCCAAATTGTGAGTAAGACCCTTAGTCACAATTTCATGTCTGATAACAAGCCTAACATACATAAAGATAAAACTTGACAGTACAGGTATGAATTTCCATTAGCAATTTGGATAGAACTACAGAGTGAGTAATCTTACAGCCTATGATGAAGAACTAGCCATTGTCTTTTGATTCCCTTTCCATAGCTTTGGCTTGAAATTCATCATATTCTTTCTCTCTTCTTTCTTTCTCCTTCCTTGTATTCTCATCCATAGCTTTTATTATTTCTGCCATAGCATCCAATTCTTCAAGCAAAATTGAGTCTTTGAAATCTTCAAGTACTGGTTCCAGAATATTTGCAGGATAGTGGTTGAGTAGATTCATTCTGATGTTGACTTGATTCCCATTTCTCCTCCTATACTTTACCATATAGGGGTTGAACTGAACTCTACACAAACCCTTTTTCCTCAGCTTTTCTGCTTCACTTTCCAGTCTCTCAATTTCTCTCTCTCTTGCCAGCCATTTCTCAAAACACCCTTTTCTGACTTTTTCCTCATGATCTCTCTTCATTTTCACAAAATCAATTAGCTCCAGCTTCCATACTCTCTCCACTTTATCTTCTGAGCTCAACAGTGCAATGATTCTCTCTATGTCATATAGCTTGCCCCAGTGTTGACATCCTCCTTGTTTGAATTTCTCCTTCCTTCCATCAGAATATTTAATCTCAAGGCAATTATCAACAATGGCAACATGATAGATTCTTTGAGCTTGCAAAAATTGCAGTTGGTCTACATCATAATCTTCATCTAGTGGTTGGAGTTTTAGGCCTGGATAGATTGTCAGGGTTTTTGATATGGTTGGCTTTGATTTCCTTGCAGCTTGCTTGAACTTGATTCTTTTCACATGATTACTTGGCAGCAGTATGTGACCTTTGTTTGTAGACCATTGTAGTATTCCATTAGCAGTTTGCTTTTTGAAACATACAGATGGTTTCTTGACTTGAATCTTCTTCTCTTCTTGAGGTGGCAAGACAGTTACAGAAGCCATAGATGCAAATTTTGAAAGGTCACTACTGGCAGCATTCACCCTAGACTTAGAGTCTTGCGTTGTGGTGAGGTTACTGTCAGCAATGCCTGAGGCTTGCTGTCTTCCACTTTTCCTCTCAGAGCCTTTACCTTGATCATCATCATTCTTCCTCTTCTCATCATCCTTCTTCTTCTTCTTGTCTTCATCACCCTTATTACTCCTGTGATGTCTTCCTCTTCCGTCACTTTTATCTTCATCCTTGTCTTGATCTTTGCTTGGGTTGAACTTAGCAGTCTCAGATACAATGCCAGTTGCAATATATGACCTGAGATAAGATATAGCTTCTAATTCTTCTGCTGTTCTTGATCCCTTCTTCTTGATCAGTTTCTCAATGATGGCTATGATGAGATTTTTATTTTGAGGAGTTAGATGCTTAGGAATGACCAGCTGCTTGATATCTTCAATTCTTGTTCCAGCCTGGTAGATGATAGTTCTAGGATCTGTGAAAACTTCAGGTAGCCTTGAAGGTTGACCATTCCTCAAGTCATCATGAAGACTCTTGTTGTTCTCATTTCCCTTCTCAATTAGTCCAAGGAGCACATTCACTTCTGAGTGCTTTAGACTCTGTAGAGTATTGATGGTTAAGTGCCATATCTTGTTCTTTCCTACCATCAATATCTCCTTGAGCCATAGATTATTAAGCCTCCTTGGTACTACAGTGAGACAGTCAATCTGACTCTTCAAACTCTCATGATATAGCAGAGCATCACCAGCCTGTTCTCTAGAGACTTTCAGAAACTCCAAGAATGCATCATCATGATAGACATTTGAGTTTGCAATTTCTTGTAGCTTGGCCTCAGTGACCACCTTCACTTCTACTGGCTTGGCACTCTTAGATATTGAGATTCGAGGCTTGTCAGATGGCATACTCCCCGCAACCACTGTGGTTGTGATAGACTGCCTTTGACCATCAGGAGTAGTGATGTGCACAGTTGGTAGAGTGACAACTGGCAGAGAAGTGGGAGGCTCATCAACTTTGTCCTTTCCTTTTCCAGGCACATGAGTAGTAGATTTCAAAGTTCTCTGATGGCCACCCTCAGTGATCTTGATGCCCTTTTCTAGTGGTCTCTCCCCCTTTGGATTTGAGTTCTTTGATATCCTCTTCTCCCCCTTAGGCTTGTTGACAGACACAGGGACTGTAGGAGGCACCTTTGGAGTTGAAGATTCATCAGGTAGAGGGAGGCCCATGTGCTTCATCATTGCAGACAACATTGATTGTTGATGCAGAAGAACATCAGCTGTGGTGGTGGCTTGAGTGTTCAACTGCTCAGTCAGAGTTGTCACAGTGTCTGTAAGATGAGCATTGGACTTGTGGAGAGAGACTACCTCCTTTTCAAGAGTATCCACTTTAATGAAGAGTTCATTGGCCTTAAAACCAGATAGGGATTGATCCTTCAGTCTCTGCACTTCGAACCTTGACATCTCATGCACAGGAACCTCAGTAACCAGCTTGTCTCCATATTGATTTGCAAAGAGGGTCCTGAGCATGGCATTGGCATCAGTTGTCTGATCTGATAAGGATTGAAATTTGTGCCCCAGACTTGTGACAGCATCCTTGAGAATAGCCAAACCATTGTCCATCCTGGTGCAAGTAGCATTGCAGGTTCGAATGTCCTTGAGAACAGTCTCCAATTGAGGGAATTTAGCATCAAAAGTCCTCTTGATCTCATGCACCTCCTTGGTTGTAGCTGAACACACTTCATTAATCTCTGTCTTTAAGCCTTTACCAAGATAGTGTGCAGCCTTGAGAATGCCTTTATAGTTGTCATTCACTGCTTCAAACACATCAGTAGGGTTGAGAGATTTGGCATTGGACCCTAGTGAAGTGATGTACTCTTCTCTGAGATACTGGAGACCTTCTGAGAGAGGGATTGAATTGGTTCCTTGCAGCCAAGCATCGATATTCCCATCTCTCTCAGTTTCATCTATGATCTTCTCCTTCTGTAGCTCTACATCCTCTTTGTGACATAGGAGAATAGCTTCATAGTCTGGATTGGGCATGTTTGCAGTGAGAAGGTGCTGAGCAATTTTTGTGAATTCAGGGATCTGATCCACAACTAAGCTTTGAAGTGCTTCAACCGTCAATTGTGGTGGAACAGACCCTGATCCTGAAGCACTGTCATGTTGCACAGGCTTCAGCCATTGAGACAAAAAGTTAGAGCTAGAGCTAGGCTTGCTAGGCTCCTCAGTTACAGATGCAACTTCTGCAACCGGATGAACAGACTCTACTACTGCTGTCTCCACAGAAGTGGGATGAGTTACAATAGTAGTTGACACAGGCACAGAGTCTCTAGTAAGAACTAGTGAATCCTCTGTGTTTGTGATGGTGTCATTAGGATATGCCCCAGCATGCATTCCCTGACCATCCAAATGTGGTACCTGGGTGGTGAGCAAGGTGTCATGCACCAAGTCACTTGAATTCATTGGCTCATCAAAGGAAAAGAATTCTTGATGATCAATGCCTTGCTCCTCAATTGCTTGAGTTGCAGGCTTCAAAGAAATATGAGTGGTAGATTCTGAAAGAGAAGTGTGGTGTAGACAAGATTTTGGCAACTCCCCCTGAGAAATAGAGGGAGTTTCAGTTATGATGTGCTCTCCACTCAGTGTTGTGCCAGCCTTATCACTCCCTTGTGCTGACTCTTTACAGATAGGTGCATTGGGGAGGATGCTTGATTCTATAGATGCATCCTGTTGAGAGGATACATCTAGTGAGCTGTGTGCCCCTGATTTTACAACTTCAGCCATTTGAGTGACTGAAGAGGTGGTTTTAGACTTCTTCTTCTTCTTTAGGCTTATGATAGGTGACTCAGGTTTCTCACTTTCTAACCCTAGTTCTACAGCCAAGGCTGCTTCAGTTAAGATTTCTAAAGGTTCAGAAGCAGCCTGTTTTCTCTTCTTTTTACTAACATCACCCTTTTGAGAGGATGATGCAGTTGGCTCTTTGCTGGATAGAGTGTTTGGCTGAGGGGGTTGGTTAGCAGGCCTTGGGTTAGCACTTTGTTCTCCTTGCTTAGGCTGTGCTAACTGTGATTTTGAATCAAATATTGGCATGTTGTGGGGGTAAGACCTAAACAAACCCTCCATGTGGGGAGTTATGTTAAGTCTTACATCCACATCATTCCTAGTCTCCAAATTACCAAAAATGAGTTTGGTCATGGACTTAGGATAGCCTATTTTACTCTTATCTACTCCAGGCATTTTAATCAAAGAAGCATTTTTAAAGTTAAGCACTGATTGAATAAAGCGAGGAAAGAAAATTTCATTACCTCTCTTGGCTGTGGTCTGACCAAGTCTCCCATAGAGTTCCTGTAGGATGAGAAGTCCAACATCTATCTTTCTCCCATGAGCCAAGGCATAGGCAAGCTGCTGCACGGGTGTACTAATCTGATCAAAGCTTGATTTCCGTGCAGTGAATACTTGAAGGAGTGTAGCAAATACAAAGCTCCATTCTTTCCTCAAGAACTTCCTATTCAACTTTCCCAGCTTGATAGTATCAGAGTAGTTGATGAAGTCAAAGAATTCTTCCAACTCATCATTGGAGGCCAGAGCATCATACGTCTCTTGCTGCATATCCAAGGCTTGATTCATGTCTGCAGTGGTGATAGTGAAATCCTCTCCTTGAATCTTGCAGTGAACAATATAAGAGGTGATAGCATTCTCAAGAGCGATGACCTCCACAGTAGCAGTCCTCCAGAATTGTTCCAATAGATCTATGTACAGAGTTGGGTTGGCTGAGAGCGCACTCTTGATGTATGATTCAGACAACCACCGAACAAAGCACTTGAAATTGGCATTCGGTGCTTCCACATCACTGGAGATTGCGATGAAATTAGTTTGGGATGGTATGGTGAGTTGAGTGTTTGCCATTTGGGTAGAGAAGAAAAGAGAATTAGGATTGAAGAAGAAATTCGCAGTTAGGGTTTTTCAGAGGTTTCAGGAGTTGAGGTGCTTGAGAAATCGAACGAAATGAATTGAATAGTTGTGAAGTTGTATATATATATATGAATATCTTGAGTTGTCGATAGATAAGTGTTCTGTAGCGACAAGTCATTCGAGAAGTATGAAACAACTATTCGAGAAGTCAAGAAAGGCTTATTCGATATCTCAGGCAGTTTTTAACTCACAGCTGGCAGTGATTTAACTCAGAAAATAATTCAAAGTTAAGAATATATTTTTATGAGTGAAATGAAGGTTTGAATATAAATCCAAAAAGCGATTAAGTGTCAGCGAAAAATCAGTCTTTTCAAATGATTCGATAACTCAAATGCAGTATTCGAGAACTCCATCATTAGAGAACTAAAATACTCTATTCGAGAACTCAAAGTGTGCTATTCGATTTCTCTAAAAGACACTATTCGAGAACTCAAGAGGGTTCTAGATAGGCCTATTCGAGAACTCGAGCCAAGACATAACAATGAACCATTCGAGAAGTCTGACTTATCGAACTATACTTTTCACTCATAAAATTCAATTTCCACTATCCTTTAAAATTTACTAGAAATATTCATTGACGAATATTCTACCAAATTAAGTAGTGGTTTACTCAAAATTTTTACAGAAATTTCAAGCTACATATGTATGATTTTCAACATGTGCAGCATTGGAATATTTATACATCATACTCCAGCCAATACTTACTTCAGAAATATTAGGCATTTGATAAAGTAAGTATTTACTGCTGCAACAATCTAGTTGATATATTCACTTAGCCAGAATTCGAAGAATTCAGCATTCCAATCTCACTGACCAGCCTAGTGAAGGTGGCTTCATCTAATGGCTTAGTGAATATGTCAGCTAGTTGTTTTTCTGTAGAGACATAATGTAACTCAATGGTTCCATTAGTTGCATGTTCTCTAATGAAATGATATCTGATGTCAATGTGCTTTGTCCTAGAATGATTGACAGGATTGGCAACTATAGAGATTGCACTTGTGTTGTCACACATGATAGGAATTCTTTCCAACACAAGTCCATAATCTCTAAGTTGGTTTCTAATCCAAAGCACTTGAGCACAGCAACTTCCAGCAGCTATGTATTCAGCTTCAGCTGTGGAAGTTGACACAGATTGTTGTTTCTTGCTGTACCAAGAGACTAACCTTTGTCCAAGAAACTGGCAGCTACCTGATGTGCTTTTCCTATCCACTCTGCATCCAGCATAATCAGCATCAGAATAACCAACCAGATTGAACCCTGTGTCCTTAGGATACCATAACCCCAAGTTTGGTGTGCCTTTCAGATATTTGAAGATCCTTTTTATTGCTATCATGTGTGATTCCTTTGGGTTTGATTGAAACCTTGCACATAAGCATGTAGCAAACATGATATCTGGCCTACTAGCAGTGAGGTAAAGTAGAGAACCAACCATGCCTCTGTAGATTGAGATATCTACCTTTTTGCCCTTAGCGTCATCATCTAACTTGGTGGCAGTGGCCATGGGTGTCTTTGCAGGTGAACATTCTTCCAAATCAAATTTCTTCAGTAAATCTTTAATGTATTTGGTTTGACTTATAAAAATGCCATCCTTCCTTTGACTAACTTGCAGTCCAAGAAAGAATGTTAATTCTCCCATCATACTCATCTCATATCTGCTTTGCATGAGCTTAGAGAATTTTTCACACAGCTTCTCATTTGTAGAGCCAAATATGATATCATCCACATAGATTTGAACTAGGATAATATCATCATCATGTTTCTTGTAGAACAGTGTCTTGTCCAGTGTGCCTCTAGTGAATTGATTCTCCAGTAGAAATTGTGATAGTGTGTCATACCATGCCCTAGGAGCTTGCTTGAGTCCATACAATGCTTTAAGTAATCTGTAGACAAAGTGGGGAAACTGTGGATCCTCAAAGCCAGGTGGTTGTTGCACATATACTTCTTCTTCCAACTCCCCATTCAGGAATGCACTCTTGACATCCATTTGATAGACCTTGAAATTAGAATGTGCAGCAAATGCCAAGAAAATTCTGATGGCTTCTAGTCTAGCAACAGGGGCAAAGGTCTCATCATAGTCAATACCTTCCTGTTGAGAGTATCCTTTTGCAACCAACCTTGCTTTGTTCCTTATGACTACACCATTTTCATCCATCTTATTCCTTAGAACCCATTTAGTTCCAACAACGGTTCTATCCTTTGGTGCAGGCACTAGTTCCCATACTTTGCTCCTTTCAAATTGATTTAGCTCCTCTTGCATAGCAATTATCCAGTCAGGATCCAACAATGCATCATCAAGTTTCTTAGGCTCAACTTGGGATAGAAAGCAGCCATAGAGACATTCATTTATAGTTGCTCTCCTTGTCTTTACTCCTGCATTTGGATTTCCAATTATCTGATCTGCAGTGTGTGATCTATCCCATTTCCTTGTATGTTCAGATTGATTTCTCATCCTTGATGTTGCTTCATCATTTAGATCATGATCATCTACATTTCCTCCCCCTGTGAAGTTGTCACTCCTCACAGGTGTATCTTGGATGCTTGTTTCTTCATTGTTGGTTGACACAGGTTCTTCATTCACTTGAGTTTGTTGGATTATGAGTTCAGATTCACTTTCAATCTCCTCATCAGAATCATCTAGATTGTCAAACTTCAAGGGATCTTTATCTTCATCATTGGCTTCTTCTAATCCAGGTAGTTTGCTGTCATCAAATGTTACATCTGTGCTCTCCATTACTTTCTTTTGACAAATGACATAAACTTTGTATGCAATTCTTTCCATAGAATAGCCAAGAAAGATTCCTTCAAATGCCTTTGCATCAAACTTTCCAACATATTCTGAATTATCTTTTAGCACAAAGCACTTGCTTCCAAAAGTATGAACATACTTTAGAGTAGGCTTCTTTCCAGTCATCAAGTTGTAAGGTGTCTTTCCAGTGTTTTTGTTGATGAGGGTTCTGTTTTGGATGTAGCATGCAGTGCTCACAGCCTCAGCCCAAAAACATGTAGGCATCTTTGCATCAAGTAGCATTGTTCTAGCAGCCTCTATCAGAGTCCTATTCTTTCTCTCAACAACTCCATTTTGTTGTGGGGTCCTTGGAGCTGAGAATTGTTGAGAAATACCATTTTCTTTGCAGAATGCTCCAAGCATGGCATTTCTGAATTCTGTCCCATTATCACTTCTTAATGCAATCACACTTGCATTTATGGCCTTTGCTTCTTTGTCAACTTTCTTTATGTGCTCAATGATTACTTGTGGAGCCTCATCCTTTGATGCCAGAAATTCTACCCATGTATACCTTGTAAAATCATCAACCATCACTAGAGCATACTTCTTCCTTCCTAGTGACATAATATTGACAGGCCCAAACAAATCCATATGATTCAGTTGCAGGGGCTTGGTTATAGATGTCACTGTTTTTGACTTGTGGCTTGATCTTTTCATTTTTCCCTTTTGACACGCCTCACACACTCCTTCTTGACAGAATTCAAGTGTGGGAATGCCTGACAAACTTTCCTAGGGGCATTTGGCACATAAGCATAGTTGTTATCTTTGTTAATCCCTAATTTGCCATTCCTGTTTGGTCTCTTATTAGTCACTTTCTTCTTAGTCTCATAATTTCCAGCTGAAACAAAATTTACAGATTTCTCAAGTCTAGGTCTACCTCCTACTGGCTCCTTGGCTTTGGTTTTGACATTCTTACTCTCAGAGGATGCTTGTTGTTCATTTGATTGTGCCTCATCTTCATCCTCCAACATTTGCTTGATGAGTAAGGCATCCTCATCAATCTCAAGTGTTGGTGTTTTAAATATTGGATTCTCAGTCTTTTTCAAAACCTGAGGCACCTCCTCTTGAACAACAATGTCATCTTCAATGACTGCATAGCCTTTCCTCTGTTTAAGAGTGTCATAATCAAGTCCAATGGCAGCCTTAGGTCTAGCTAGATTTTTCTCATGATAAGACTGCAATAGACTAGAGGAATTCTTAAATGTTTTCAACTTAAATTCATTTTCAGCTAATTCATCCCTAAGAGCTTTCTCAACTTGACTAGCACATAGAACTTTGTTCTTTAGATACTCAATCTCTTGTTTAAGATTTTCTATTTGCACAGTAGTTAGCTCTAGTTCCTCATTTCTCTTATTTAACAGTTCATTCCTAGTAGACAGTTTAGCAATCTCTTCATTAGCAGCAGTCATACTAGTATGAATGTTAAACATCTCAACGGATAGTTGTTCAACCAAAGATTTATATTCAGAAACAGACATGTCTATGGTAGTGAGAGATGGTACCTGTGAGTCTGATGCAGATGGTTCTTCCTTGGAATTGGCCATCAAGGCATAGTTGCAGAATTCTTGTTCTTCCCCATCACTGTCAGAATCATCCCAACACTTCCCTTCAGCTATGTAAGCCTTACCTGGTGTCTGCTTCTTTAGAAGGGCCTCATACTTAGCTTCAAGCTCAAGAAACTCCTTATCCTTCTTTTTAGGCTTCTTGCATTCACTGGCAAAATGTCCTAGGTCATTGCATCTGTAACATCTTACAGATGACCTATCCACATAGCTGGTTTTGAATCTGTTCTTGTTTGTTTTCATAGGTGCATTGCTCTTGTTGAATGAATGATTTTGAGGTCTAGGCTTGAAGGGCTGATTCCTCTTGAATCTGATGTTTGGGAATTTTCTAGCCATAAAAGCATATGATGTATTTTCCATGCCATCCAGCTCTTCAAGAGTGTAGAACTCATCTTCTTCCTTGTCATCAGCAGGTTCAGTCACTACTTCCTCAGTTTCTTCATCATCTACTATCTCTTCTATTCTCAGCTGACTTGCAGATGCTTCCAGGTCTTGAATAGATTTGTTGACAATCAAGGCACAGGATGTGTTTATCATTCTACCTTGGTTAGCTTGGATAGCCCTCTTTTGAAGCAACTCAAGCTCGTGTGTCTTTAAAACCCCATAGAGCACATCATACGTGACTTTGTTCAAATCTCTTTCTCTTAGGGATATGACCCTTTGCTCTAGATGGTTTGGCGACGATAGTAGAAACTTCATATTTAATTCCTTAGTGCTGTAAACCTTCCCATTCATTTGGAGCTCAGTCACCAGCTTGTGAAATCTTTCAAACATATCAGTGATACTTTCCTTGGGCTGTGCCATGAACGCCTCATACTGTGTGACCAGTATCTGTTTCTTATTTTCTCTTACCTCCTCTGTCCCTTCACATAACACCTCGATGTGATTCCACATGTCCTTGGCTGATCTGCATGATGCTATGTTGGCAAACATCGACATATCCATGGAGTCTATGATTAACAACATGAGGTGGCTGTCTAGGGCAATCTTTTCCTTCTCTGAGTCCGTCCATTTGGATGGCTCTTTTGGAACGTATGATCTAGGAATGACTACTGCGCCCACTGTGGATTCAGCAACTTCTTGTTGTGGTATGAATGGACCATTCTTGAGAATGTCAGGGTAGAGAGGATTGGCAGCTTTGATGAACAACAGCATTTTTATTTTCCAGAGGTTGTAATTCTCTTTGTCGAACTTAGGGACCTTTACCGTACCTGTAGTCTTTGGTGTATTCGAACTCATGATCGTTTTCTGTTTAGATTAAACAGCCTGCTCTGATACCACTTGTTGAGTATTGAATACAGTAAAAGAATACAGAGGGGGGGGGGTGAATGGATTCTTGAACTTTTCTACGTTCTTGAATCTTTGCAGCAAGATAAGTGATGAGTGTGTGAGATATGAAGATGCGGATAATTAAAGACAAACACAACACAATATCACTTTAATCTAATATCTTATTAGATTAAGATTTTGCTACAATCTGTGAATACAAATGATAGTATTCTCAGCTTCGTTTTTCTCAGAGAGATATTTTCTGGGTATTTGAGAAACTTCAACACCCCTCACAGCTAAGGAAGTGAGGCTGTATCCTTATAGACATGGATACACCCACTTACTACAAATGAGGTAGGTAAAAACAAAAACACTTTCCAGTCTGTCTATCTCATTTTAGTAAGAGTCCAAACGGCTACAGATTTGACTTTGAAAAGCCTGTTTAGATCCACTTCTTCAGCTCCTTGTCCCTTGTCTTATCTCTCCAAGCTTCTTTGTAGGCTTTCCAGCATGCTTTATAGGACAGAGTCAAATAAAGTATCCTGGCTTGTTGCAGGTTTCTGACTTGTACAATTCTTCAGTATTTTGTCCTCAAAAATGTATTCGAGAAGTGACTAAGTGAGTGATTCGAGAACTGGAGTTGACTTGATCGATAACTCTGAGTTCTCGAATAGTGTTATCTTGACATATCGAATCACTTCTCGAATAGCTCTTTTCTCTGGGACTCCTTGAGATATCGAATAGAGCATTTTGACATATCGAATCCCTGAGATATCGAATAGCATATTGAGTCTTTGAGATATCGAATGTAGCATTGACTTGTTGACCCTTTGAGAACTCGAACTGTTGACTCCTTGAGTTCTCGAACCGTGTAATGGACATATCGAATCCCTGAGATATCGAATAGCATATTGAGAGATATCGAATAGTGTCTTCTGAGATATCGAACTCCAGACTTCTCGAATGCTAGACTTCTCGAATAAACAAATGTACTTCTCGAATTAGTACTTAGGCAATTTCTTCATTTCTTCAATTCTTCAAATCCCAACTGTGATTATTTGACAGTCTTCATTTCCTTGCTTGAGGCATGAACCTTAGAACTTCTTTCAAGCTTTATTCTTGACTTAGTAGGTACAGTTACACAGATAGAATTTGATGCCTATTACATAGTACAAACAAGTAGAAACTCTACAACTAGAGGTTCCCTCAGTTAAGAGGTCATGTAGGTAATGCATAGCATTACGAACCACTTGGGCTTGTTATTAGATGTATTCAGGCATGCCACTGTGACTAACAAACAATTAGTGAAAAAGCAGAGTGTGGAAAGGCAGTTTCCTGAACTGGCAAAAGGAGAGGTAGATAAGAGTGAGAAGTTATATACTTCTAGTGAGGTAGCAGTTACTATTCAGAGTAATTTAGGTGATACTATGAGAAGTGATGTGATCACTTTAAAAGAAACGAGAGACTTAGGATCTTGTTATGTTCTCAATTCAAGTCATAAGGATACATCAATTCATTCTAAAACTGATGTTAAATTGAAAGGTGCTGTTATTCCTGATGAACCTGAGATGCCTCATGATACTTATTTTGAAAGTAGCTCAGATTCAGATGATGAAGATGATGTGGATGCAGCTAATCTCAAACAAGCCATGCATGCAAGTAAAGGGAGTGCATATGGTTCCTCTAGAAATTTGTGTCTGATACATCTGTAAAGGGTTTTTCTTCTATTGGTATTGATACACCTGAAGAAGTTTATAGGAGATCTCAATGGAGTTCTTGGTCTTAGCCTAAGGAATCTATTCCTTTTTCATATGCTCAACTTCATGCTAGGCGTACAGTGTCACTAATATCTAGTTGTGATCTTAAGGATCATCTGAAGGCTACAACTATCTTGACAAAGGAGCTAAAGGAGGAAATTAATTCAGTAAAAAAAGATAATTCAACTGTTCGAGATGATATTCACCAGGCTTTCTCTCTGACTGCTACTGCTTCCCAGGTCAAAATTCTGAGCACTTATGTTTCTAAACTCAATCAGAGAATTGATTATATGGATCTCAAGGTCAATAACATTGAAGCTTCTCTCCAATTGATCTTTTTCATTGTTGACTAATTCTGATGCCAAAAAGACAGTTAAATATAAATATATAGTTGTTGTTTTTATATATTTTATCTGCACAATTCTAAAAAAGATTAATTTTAAAATATTTTTACGACATTTTATACTCTTTTTACGGAAAGTTCAGCTCAATATAGTCTTATATTGAGGACCGAGAATAAAACACAAAAAAAAACATAATTATTAATATAAAAATAAGCATGTATACATTTTTTCTTCTATAAACGCAAATAGAATAAGAAGTGTCAATTATTTGGAAGTTGTTGAATTAACATGTTGTACTGCTAATTGGACCTTTAATTCGACCTTTGGAGGCTGCCAAATGGTCATGTTATACTGCACATAGGGTTTCACAATGTCCCGGATTCTCCCAATTTCTTGGACCCAAGACCAGATCTATTATATTCGGTTTTGGGGCCGGACTGGTTAGTTAATTTTTACATAAAATAATTAATTTTATAATGTAATATTTATTTTTTGAAAAGTTAAAATACGTAAAATAGATAAATTATTTTACAAGTTAATATATGTTTAAAATTGAAGTCCATATATTATTTTTTACGAAGTAATCGCAATTTCTGAACCTATGAATGCCAATTATTTATCATATGAAGTATGACATTTAATTATTTAGATTGTAATATTGATCTCTACTATTTCATCAATTCATTATCTACTAATTTATTTTATCAAATTATGATGTATTTGAATATTTAATATCTATATTATATAAAAGTAAAGTAATATAAAAATAACTATATACACAAATTTCGGTCTGATTCAGATTTTTTCAGGGTTTGGATCGGACATGACTGAAAATCGGATTTTTTTGATTTGAATGATCGGAGACCGGATCGCGTATATACAATCCCCTCCGGGTCTTAGACTGATGGACCCGGTCCAGGTCTAATTTACCGGTCTAGATCGAAATATTGTGTAATTTAATTGCATTGCACATAAATTACTTCAAGTAACTTGGTTACTTGTTTAGTTTTTACTTTTTTAGTTTCATTAAAAAAGTCTCGTTGGTATTCAAGAAAAGTCTCAAAACCCTCAAAAGCTTGTTTATAAATATTTTCCCCGTGCAATGGATAAATTATATTAAGGATAACAATAAGAAATTAAAAACTGATTGAGTTAGTGATATAATAAATCTTAAGTTATAAGTTTAGAAGCATTTAAACCCATGACAAATGTATATTTACAGAAAAAGTCAAGTAAAATGAAAATTTCATTTAATGGAAGTAGCTCGTTGCTAGTGACCTTAACACACTATTAACCGATCAATCCTGATATATATAGATGTAACTTCTTGGTTCAACGTATCTGCAAGACCGTCAAGATCCTATAAAATATACATATAGTTAGTTAATTTTCTATCATAATATATTAGATATCAACATAGATATAACCTTCAAGCTCAAAAATATGTTTTTTATGTTACTAATAAAGACTAAAATAATAAATTTTAATCATATAAAAAAGTTATATATTATTTAGTAATTTTCAAACTATTCCTAAAAAAAATTGCGCTTGACCTTAAAGGTCAGAAAAATATTATAAATACTGTTAATGACACAGGTCAAACGACCATACTTATCATATAATTTCTTAACTTTTCGAATACAAATGCGGCAACAAAAGTTTGTAGCCATACACCATAAAGTACTTTATAGAGAGTACACATCCTATTAATAACATAACCTTGTTTGCCTTGCTTGCGTATATTTTGGTGACCTGCCAATAAAGCAAAGTGGAAAATTTATTTTCCAAAAAATTAAAAATAAAATTCACCTTTTATTCTCGGATAGGCAATGATAATCATTAACTATGACATGAAATTCATTCATATTTAGGATCCACCAACAATTATGTAAATTCATAAAATATAAGAAAAGATTAAAATTGAACATCTTTCGAGGGAGTAAGCAGTGGTAATGTTTATTCTCTTAGGTTATATAATATCGTGACTTGAGCTTATAGAGTACCTATGTTAAAGTTGACTACTAAAGTACAAAAATGATTTTGGAAAATATAGATAGGTGAATTTTATAACTGCTCTGTCAACAAGAAAATTGTGGCATAATATATATTCGACAAACGAACAAACATATTAATATAAGTATTATTAAGTTGAGAAAAGTTATATGCTTTAATTTGGAACATGCATGTGTATATGAATATGTGTAGATATTTTTGTTAGTAAGAAAATCAAAAGTAGATACAAAAAGTGATTAACTCTTACAAAAAAGAAAAAAAACAACATCATTCACAAACATTAACTTTTTTCAATCTATTAATTTAAATTGCCAAATACAACTACGGTAGTTATACTTAATTTGAGGAAGGAATAAGGATGCGCACCGGGGTGTGGTAAAATCTCAAAAAAGTAGACAGACTGATTTTTTGCAATAGATTTGTCTGTTAGTCTCAAAACTAACCATAAACAAAATTTACAATGATATAGTTTCAACTTATTTTAATTTTTCAAGTTCACGCATATATTTCATATACATCAATTTGATTAGCTTGTAAAAGATGGAGGTGAAAAATGTTAGAAGCGGAGAAAAATATGAGACATAAAAAAAATATTAAATTTATAAATTTGAGAAAAATAAAATTATTAAATATATCTTTAAAATCATATTTTATTTACACATGTATCACATTGAATTTATATATATAAACTAATTGAACATCTAATTTAATTATATATCTATTGCGAATTCTTGTATTTCATTTAATTAATGGTAAATTCACAAAATAAATTTGAGGACACATATTTAAAATGCTGATAATGAAAAAAAATGGATGGTTCTAATATTGAAAAATAATTATAAACCGTTTATTTAACTATTAGTAAATCTAATTTAGTATTAATTTTAATGTAGACTAAATAATTAATTGTCTTTATATTTTGGTTTTTTAATTAATAGGAAACCGCAAAAGAAATTTAAGGACAAAAAATCAAAATGATAATTATAGAAAATTTAATGGATTTGATTTTAAATGATAATTATATTAAAAAAATGGTTCAAAATAAATGACAATTAATGGTTTTAAGATTGTTTCCGTAACTTTTGTCACTGATTCGTGTTGAGAATTCAATATTCCTTCTGAATAGTTGTGGTCATTCATGATGTACCTTTGAATATTAAGTTTCTGAAATAACAATATATAATATTAAATTCATTAGCAATTAAGTTGATGAAGGAAAAAGATTTTTTATTGATGTATTGAAAAAAAAAAACTATTGAATGCATTTTCATTGAATGTGACTTGTTTATTTTTCTCAAGAATCAACTTCCAGGGATCTATAAAAATTTTGCTTCAGAGGAATCGAGAAACTGGTCTTATATGGGCATTGACCTCTTCTAGAAAGGCCATATGAGGAAATATATATCGTACTTTTAAATGTATGGACAATGATACAATACAAATTTTAGTGATCATGCAGGTAAGTTATGAATGATAACATTGACAACCCAATATTGTAAATAAAAACATTTATCTATAGGCCAACCTAATAATGTAAATAAATCGGTGTAATGTGGTAAGGATTGATGCCAACAATTCAGTAAGTCGCAGAATTATTGGAACGGGCCACTGAATATTCTAATAGGAAGTAACCTTGGAAGGAAGCGGGGGAAAATTTGAGACATAAAAAAATATTAAATTTATAAATTTTGGAAAAAATAAAATAATTAATATATCTCTGAAATCATATTTTATTTACACATGTATCACATCGAATTAATATATATATATATATATAACTAATTGATAATTAATATGTTTTATTTACACATGTATCACATCATATTTTATTTACACATGTATCACATCGAATTAATAATTAATATGTTTAAATATTAATATCAAGGAAAGAAAATTACCAATAGTCCCCGGCAGCGGTGCCAAAAACTTGATGTGTAAAATAACTGCAAGCGCACAATGTTTAGTTGTAGCAATCACAAATCGATCCTCACAGACTATGAATTTTTCAAAACCCTAACAATTAACTCAGGTGAACTAGACAATAAGATTTGAGATGAGATTTAATTAACCTAATTAATATAATTATCAAAGATTATCAAATAATATGGAAAACCTAGGAATCAGAATCCATTAATCAATCATAATTAATATCAACTCGCCCCAAAATCAATTCTCTTTCCTTCACAAATAAGATATATCAATTAACGAGATAAGCATATACTATGAAACTTGTTATCTAACAATAACCTATCAAAACTTCAAGGAGCAAGCATAGGCTATGAAAAATAAATCTGGTAACAATAATATATCATAATCACTTTGTCAATCGATCAATTAAGCACCAAGAAAAATTATTAGAACCAATAAATAGGAACGAGAAGAAATCAAGAGCAATTAAATTAACTTCATCCTCATCCTAGGACAAGAAAATTAGCTACTCATTATAAATAAACTAATTAAATAATTATGTGTATAATATATATTAAACATATCTTAGGAACTAATATAAAATAATATATGATTGAATTAATAAGGATGGCCACGTGAATAAGTGAATAACGAAAGTGAGATCACCTGAAACTTTCAACTAAATCAAATAGCATAAATAAAAGACTGGCAGTTAATGAATCGGTTGAAAACGAAGACAATTAATTAAAACCCTAATGCTACTTATCGAATGAACACAAGACAGAGGTGGAAATAAAAGCAAGAATTAATCGAAGACCACAGATCGCAGGAAGAAAATAAACGAGAGAATAAATAAATGAGAGAATTAAATAATCTATAAAATTTGAGGTGTCTAAATTCGTGTCTCAAATACAAGAGAGAAGCGCTATATATAGGGAAAAATATTGGGTTTGGGTCCTATGATTATAATCCGATCTTGAATATAATTTCTTCAATTTCCTTTTCTTCTCCGATAAGTAATCAATTTTTCCTCCAATTTCCTTGGCTTCAAGTATTTTCCACCTCCTTGCCTTTTTTCACCTTTTCCTGCTCAAATTCTGTTTTTATTTATTTTCCTACAAAACAAAATAAAACAATTTATTAATTGATAAAATTACGAAAACGAACATAAAATAGGTATTAAAATTATGATGAATTATGAACCTATCAAATGCCCCCATACCTACCTTTTGCTCATCCTCGAGAAAAATAAATTGTAAAATACTATCTAATAGATAATACCACTTCCGTAGGTGATCACGGTTGCATTTGGCATATGCAACAAGCCCTTTAAACCCCTGGGCAGCCCTAGTGGACGAGTGAGGTCTTGTGAGGGCCTATAGTGAATGTACCCACAAAATCCATCTAGCTCATGTAAAAGATTGCTCAATGCAACACCACACATACAAGTCATCTCATGCTACATCAACTTAAGAAATCAAAGTGAATTTGAAATGTCTTGGTGTGTAAGGTGCAAGTATTCACATAGTCTACTCAAAGAAATATGCAGAGGTCATTAAAAGTCCATGTCAAGTGTAAAAATAAGTTGGTAACCATGCTAAGCCCACAAGAGTACACCTTAGAGTCAAAACTTGGGATCTCATATGTAGAAACAAGTGACAACTCAACTTTCACTCATAAAAGAATATTCACTCAAGAACAAGGGTAAGTGTATCACTCAATTCCAACAAAATCATAAGCATGCTTGACATTTGGTATCAATCTAACTTTAACGCAACATACATTAATGATGATAATCAAAAGGTCTTTATTTGGGTTGTAATGGGGCTAGGGACAAGGTATGTCAAGTAAAGCCAAATAAGGTGAAGTGTCAAAAGCTAGTAGAAACCATAATAAATCATACACAACACCACACATCCTCCCCATACATGGATTTCTAAAAAAAAATTTCAACAAAATTCTTGAATAGTCGAATGAAGAAGGATCACACAGAAACATAAGTATGCTCTCATATAACTTTTTTTTTTCTTTTTTCTTTTTCTTTTTTGGAGAGATAAGATAAATATATACGCAACCACAATCCTTCTTCAAAAAATTCTTGAACGACTAAAAAGTAAGCAACAAAATCCAATATTTCCCCAAAATTAATGAAAAAAAGTAAGTCCCATCTCACACACCTTATTACTCCCTCAACTTCCTTCTAGCCTTGGACAATTGGGATCAAGTATACATAAGGTTACACAAGAAAAAGGTCTAGGCAAGTAATGTGGTGTGTCACCGAAAAAATAGGATAAAGCTCAAGGGGTAACTAATTGATCATATATAAAGGGTGTGATAATTTGGAAATAATCGGTTATTCCTAAATGCCTTTATCATCTTATCATCAAATAATGTCATGCATTTCAAGAAAGGTCTCAAACAAGTGCTAGCAATGCAAATAACATGTGGACACTCAAGCAAAAGAATATAAAATGCAAAAGATATGCATATAGGCTCAAAATCTCACTTGGTGGCAAAACATAATCAATCCCAAGCAAATTTTTTTTTTAATGCACCTACTTGTACTCAAAGCATGCAAACCAAATCATTTTACACATATTCATGTCATTTTAATTACTTACAACATTCAATAAGTCTACTAGTTTCAACTCGCTAGTGTATGTGTGTGTACAAGAACTTAGCATATCACTTCTCAATCAAAAGCATCAGAAACACAAGAGTACTATAGCATGTAAGGGTACATCAAGCCAACTTTTAACAAGAAATCATTTCACAAGGCTAGAATTATTTTTGTATTTTTTCATTTTTCAATTTTTTTGGGTTTTTGTGTTTTTAAATTTTTTTTGGATTTTTTTTAATAATACTACTAAATCCCTCCCCCATACCTAAATCATGCATTGTCCTCAATGTATGCAAATGAGAGAAAAATGATAAAGGAAAAGGACGAGAATACCTGATAAGGGCATGACGGAGGAATAGAACTAACTACTACTATATACAACAAGAAAACATACTTGAGTCACGCATCAAGGAGGTGGATCACCTCCTCTTCATAATCAACTGGCAGTTCTAAAAATGGTTTAAGGCGTTGACCATTAACTTTAAAAGTTTCACCAGTTTTAGGATTTTCAATTTCAATAGCACCATGAGGAAAAGCAACTTTAACAACATATGGGCCTTCCTATTAGATCTCAATTTTCCAGGAAATAAGTGCAGCATAGAGTTGTATAAAAAAACTTTTTGACAAGGAGAAAAATATTTTCTCAAAATATATTTGTCATGCAAAAGTTTGGTTCTTTCCTTATAAATCTTAGCATTTTCATAGGCATCATTCCTAATTTCTTCTAACTCAGATAGTTGTAACTTCCTATGACTACCAGCAGTGGGTAAATCACAACTCTTTAATGGCCCAAAAAGCACTATGTTCAAGTTCAACAAGAAAATGACATGCTTTACCAAACACAATCCTATAAGGAGACATACCCAAAATAGTCTTAAAAGTAGTGCGATAAGCCCAAAGTGCATCTATCAACTTAACAGACCAATCTTTCCTATTTGAATTGACAGTTTTCTATAGAATTTGTTTAATCTGCCAATTAGAGACCTCAACTTGACCACTAGTTTGAGGATGGTAAGGTGTGGCTAAATTATGAGTGATGGAATACTTCTTGAAAAGAGACACAAACTGATGGTTTTTGAAATGCTTACCTTGGTCACTAATTATAGCTCTAGGTGTACCAAATCTAGAAAAGATATTCTCCTTTAAGAACTTAAGAACTACCTTGTTATCATTAGACTTAGTTGGTATGGCTTCGACCCATTTAGAGACATAATCAACCGCTAAGAGAATGTAGAGGTTACCAAAAGAATTAGGAAAGGGACCCATAAAATCTATTCCCCAAACATCAAAGATCTCAATAACTAAGATTGGATTCATTGGCATCATGTTTCTTCTAGTGATGTTTCCTAAATTTTGACACCTACTACAAGCGGCATAAAATTCAGCAGAATCTTTAAACAGACTGGGCCAGTAGAAACCAGATTGAAGTATTTTAGCAGCTGTCTTTTTAGCACTAAAGTGACCTCCACAAGCCTGATCATGACAAAAGGAAAGTATACTTCTAAACTAATGGTTTGGAACACACCTCCTAATGATTTGGTCCGGACAATACTTAAAAAGATAGGGATCATCCCAAAAGAAGTATTTGACTTGTGAGAGAAATTTGGATTTATCTTGCTTAGACCAATGAGAAGGAATATCACCAGTGACAAGGTAGTTAACAATATCAGCAAACCAAGGAGTGGTAGAGATGGAAAGAAGGTGTTCATCAGGAAAAGACTCATTCAAAGGCATATCAATGGTGGACTCCACTACTAGAGGGGAAAGATGATCAGCAACAACATTTTCAAAACCCTTCTTATCCCTAATTTCTAGGTCAAACTCTTGGAGCAACAAGACCCACCTAATTAATCGGGCTTTTGAGTCTTTCTTAGAGAAGAGATATCTAAAAACAGAGTGGTTTGTGTAAACAATGATTTTGGAACCTATAAGATACGACCTAAACTTTTCAAGAGCAAAAACTACAGCTATAAGTTCTTTTTCAGTGGTGGAGTAGTTGAGTTGAGCATCATTTAGAGTCTTACTAGCATAGTATATGACATGAGGTATCTTATTAATTCTTCGTCCTAAAACTGCTCCTACAGCATAACCAAACGCATCACACATAAACTCAAAAGGTTGATTCCAATCAGGGGACTGAATGATAGGGGCTGAGGTCAACTCTTTCTTAAGATGATCAAATGATTGAAGACAATCATTAGAGAATTCAAATTTTATGTCCTTAGAAAGAAGATTGGTCAATGGTCTAGCCTTTTTGCTAAAATCTTTAGTGAAACGCCTATAAAAACCAGCATGCCCTAAAAAGGAACGAATTTCTTTGCTAGATTTTGGTGGAGGTAGATTAGCAATGAGATCAATTTTAGCTTTATCAACTTCAATTCCTTTTGACGAAATTTTATGACCAAGAACAATTCCTTTTTTAACCATGAAGTGACACTTTTCCCAATTAAGAACAAGGTTTGTTTCTTTACATCGTTTTAAAACTAAGTCAAGATGATGAAGACACTGATGAAAAGATGAACCAAAGATGGAAAAGTCATCTATAAAGATTTCTAGGAATTCTCCTACCATGTCAGAGAAAATGCTCATCATGCATCTTTGAAAGGTGGCAGGGGCAGTGGTTAGACCAAAAGCTAAATGATGATAGGCAAAGGTTCCAAATGAAAAAGTGAAGGTGGTCATCTCTTGATCCTCAGGAGCAATAGGAATTTGGAAATAGCCAGAAAAACCATCTAGAAAGCAATAGTATGAGTGACTTGCTAACCTTTCTAAGATTTTATCAATGAAGGGTAGAGGAAAATGATCTTTCCTAGTGGCAGCATTTAGTTTCTTATAATCAATACACATTCTCCAACCAGATTGAACACGAGTGAGAACTAGTTCATCATCCTCATTGATAACTACAGTGATCCCTGACTTTTTAGGAACTACTTGAACAAGACTGACCCAAGAACTATCAGATATAGGATAGATGATTCCATTATCTAGACATTTAAGGATTTCCTTCCTAACAACTTCATTAAGAGTCGGGTTTAACCTTCTTTATGGCTCTCTAATTGGTTTAGCATCATTAACTAAGTGGATCCGATGTTGGACAATGGCAGGGCTAATTCCCTTAATATCGGATATGCTCCACCATATGGCTTCCTTATTCTCTCTAAGTACAGTTAAGAGTTCTACCTCTTGAGAAGGTGGGAAATCTGATGAAACTATTACTGGAAGAGACTTAGATGGACCTAGAAATATATACTTAAGAGTTTCAGAAAGTGGTTTGAGTTCTAATTCTGGTGGACTTGTCTCAACTGATTCATTAGCTTCATAAAGTGAAAAGGAGAAAGTTCTAACTCTTGGTTGGAACTAGGAATGGTGGACTTTAACATTTCATTTACCTCATTTTTATGACAAGTATAATCCCATTCTTGACCAAAGTAGTTTTGACAAAAGCAAAGCACATCATCAACATTCATGATTTCATTATCAACTAACTTATCAATCATGTTAATTTCTATGGGTTGGTCAAAATAGTCATTGGGTTGTTTTCCTACATTGAAAATGTTGAGATCAATTGTCATGTTTCCAAAGGTTAGCTTCATTAAACCATTCCTACAGTTAATTAAGGCATTAGACGTGGCAAGAAAAGGCCTTCCTAGAATGATGGGAATTTGATTTTTGAGATTTTTGACTGGTTCGGTTTCTAGAACGACAAAATCGATGGGGAAGACAAAATCACCAACCTTAATCAACACATCTTCCACTATACCTGTTGGAGTTTTAACAGAACGATCAGCTAATTGAAGAGTGACACTAGTCTTCTTAAGTTCACCTAAACCCAAGGCTTGATAGATAGATAATGGAAGAAGATTCACACTAGCTCCTAGATCGAGTAAAGCTTTATCAATGAAAGTATCACCTATGACACAAGAGATGGTAGGACAACCGAGATCCTTATACTTCACAGGAATTTGATTTGACAAAATAGAACTAACATGAGATGTTAGGAAAGCTTTCTTAGGAACATGAGTGGTTCTTTTATGAGTACACAAATCTTTTAGACACTTAGCATAAGAGGGAACTTGTTGAATCGCATATAAAAGCGGAATGTTAATTTTGACTTGCTTAAAGACTTCCAAAATCTTGTTTAACTGAGCAAATTGTTTGTTTGAAGTAAGTCTTTGAGGAAACAGGGCTTTCGGCTTAAATACTTTTTCATTAGACACATCAAAATGGGGTTTCGAAGGTGGTTCATCGGATGGTGATGACTCATCGGATCTATCTACTTTAGAATTCTCGAGATTCGAAGATTATTTAAGACTAGGATTCAAGAGCAAAGGATTTGGTTCATATGTTAGCTTATTTTCTTCTTGAGTATTGACACCAGCATGATTATTGAATTGATTACCAGATCTTAGAGAGATAATAGAATTCACATTTTCATGTGACTTTTGATTTGGATGAAATTTAGGATTAGTCTCAGGTTGACTAGGAAATCGTTTTTTCTCTCTCTCACTGATCGTGTTTGCCAATTGACTGACTTGGACCTCTAGCTTAGATATGGCTTGAGTGTCAAAATTTAGTAGCTGCCTATCTTGAGTCATAGCTTGCATGAAAGATTGTTGAGATTTAAGTAATGCCTCCATACTCTTTTCAATAGAATTCAATTTCTTATCAGATTCGCTAAAACCAGGAGGATTCATGGGGATTGAGTTTGGATAATGACCAAGATTTTGAGGAGGATATGAATTAGGATTTTGAGTTGGGTATGGACCAGGATTGGGTTTTTGAAAAGTAGGTTGAGGATTTTGATTGTACTGACTGTATTGAACTTGGTTCCATGAGAAATTTGGGTGACTCTTCCAACCAGGATTATATGTGGGTGCATAAGGATCATTCCTAACTCTAGGTTGAAACATGGCATTGACTTGATCAATTTCGGGGCAATTCTCTACGACATGATTAGGAGAACTACAATTTGCACAGAGAGACATTTGAGATGACACATTGTTGGTTTTTAAGGCTTCTAGACGTCTGGTGAGTGTAGCTAACTTAGCTTCGGTTGCAATATAATTACCAACTGCGTGTAAGCCCTTAGATGAGTTAGATTTTTCAGCTTCCTAATTAGGTTCCCTAGTTGACTCCCACAACATTGTTCTTTCAGCCAACTCCTCAAAAAATTGCCAAGCTTCATCCTCAGTTTTATCCATAAAATTACCATTGCATATAGACTCTAACAAAGCAGTGGTTTGGCTATCTAAGGCTTCATAAAGAATTTTGCAAAGTCTCCATTTTCTATACCATGTTGAGGACATTTAGACAACAAATTTTTAAATTTATCAAAATATTTTCAAAAAGACTCATTCTGATTTTGTTGAAATTGGTTGATTTCATTCCTAAGCTTGTTTGCCTTATGGTTTGGAAAATATTTTTTAAGAAAGATAGCAACAAATCCCTCCTATGTGAAAATAGAATTAACGGGTAGACTGTACAACCACTGTTTAGCATCTTCTTTTAAAGCAAAGTAATAAGTCTGAGCCTAATGGAATCCTCACTTAATTGTTGAAGTTTTTGCAATGCACACACTTCCTCAAACTCTCGAATGAAAAGATATGGATCCTCTCCCTCTACCCCAGCAAACCTAGGTAACATGCTAACGTTGTAATGTTTGATTTCAAAATTATTCGCGTTTACTGCGGGTAAGACTATGCATGAGGGTTGAGCGGTACGAGCGGGGTAACAACGATCTTTGAGTGAAACAGCCATGACTACGGGTTGAACTTTTAATTTCTTTTGACTCAATTCTAGTGGGTGAAGAGAACTCGAGTTGCCTTACTACTTTAGGAGATGAAAGATTGGTTTGTCTTACTAATCTAGATGTAGTGTCTCAAACCCAAGCACTTTGCATACAAGAGAAGTAAACAATTAAGCACGTAGCAGACAAGAGCTATAAGTAAACACCTAAAAAAAATTGAAAAATCAAAAAGAAAAAATCTATATTATCCTAAGAAAAATCTAGACCTTGCTCCTAACAATAAGATACTACTAAAAGTCATAACTCAAAAAGCATTTGTCCTGATTGGCCAGGCATGTGCAAGCATTGCCAAGAGGCTAAACACCTTTCTAGACACCAATCCAAATTAGCCAGGTAAGCGTCACGCTTGCCTAGACACCAAACAAAAGAATACTTAGTGATTCATTCCTCCTAGATTCTCTTCCTAATTGAGCGCGAAATCAAAGGTGCTAACGTCTATTTAATTTTATTAAGGAAAGGGTATGCAGGATGAACGAATTAGTGGTTTATGGGCCAAGGAAAGGGTGATGAAATTCCTCACCTTATCTTGTAATTGGGTGGCACCGTTAAGATTGATTGAATGATGCAACACACAAAGAACAAGAAAATAAACACTTATGAATGCACTACACTACGTGTTCTATTCTAAATTATACGTACCTCTTTCCTCCAGCACTCACCACAGTTATATAAGATGGAAAGCAATAAATACAATAAAGAAATCTAGATGATGTGATCCTATGTGAGAGAATGAATGATGCAGCAACTTGGTTTTTAACAAACAATCAACTAACTAAAAGCGCTTCCAAAAATTTCAAAAGAGACAACGAGGCCTTCTAGCGATCTACTTGTCCAAGCTTTTCTCCGCTTCACTATTCCCTAAAAAAACAAAAAACAAGAAACTAATCCGAAGAATTACTATCAAGGAAAGAAAATTACCAATAGTCCCCGGCAGCGGTGCCAAAAACTTGATGTGTAAAATAACTGCAAGCGCACAGTGTTTAGTTGTAGCAATCACAGATGAATCCTCAAAGACTATGAATTTTCAAAACCCTAACAATTAACTCAGGCGAACTAGACAATAAGATTTGAGATGAGATTTAATTAACCTAATTAATCTAATTAGCAAAGATTATCAAATAATATGGAAAACCTAGGAATCCGAATCCATTAATCAATCACAATTAATATCAACTCGCCCTAAAATCAATTCTCTTTTCTTCAAAAATAAGATATAACAATTAACGGGACAAGCATATACTATGAAACTTGTTATCTAACAATAACCTATCAAAACTTCAAGGAGCAAGCATAAACTATGAAAAATAAATCCGATAACAATAATATATCAAAATCACTTTGTCAATCGATCAATTAAGCACCAAGAAAATTTATGAGAACCAATAAATAGGAACGAGAAGAAATCAAGAGCAATTAAATAAACTTCATCTTCATCCTAGGACAAGAAAATTAGCTACTCAGTATAAATAAACTAATTAAATAATTATGTGTATAATACATATTAAACATATCTTAGGAACTAATATAAAATAATATATGATTGAATTAATAAGGGTGGCCACGTGAATAAGTGAATAACGAAAGTGAGATCACCTGAAACTTTCAACTAAATCAAATAGCTAGCATGAATAAAAGATTGGCAGTTAATGAATCGGTTGAAAACGAAGACAATTAATTAAAACACTAATGCTACTTGTCGAATGAACACAAGACAGAGGTGGAAATAAAAGCAAGAATTAATCGAAGACCACAGATCGTAGGAAGAAAATAAATTAGAGAATAAATAAACGAGAGAATTAAATAATCTATAAAATTTGAGGTGTCTAAATTCGTGTCTCAAATACAAGAGAGAAGCGCTATATATAGGGAAAAATATTGGGTTTGGGTCCTATTATTACAATCCGATCTTGAATATAATTCTTTCTTCAATTTCCTTTTCTTCTCCGATAAGTAATCGATTTTTCCTCCAATTACCTTGGCTTCAAGTATTTTCCACCTCCTTGCCTTTTTTCACCTTTTCCTGCTCAAGTTCTGTTTTTATTTATTTTCCTACAAAACAAAATAAAACAATTTATTAATTGATAAAATTACGAAAACGGACATAAAATAGGTATTAAAATTATGATGAATTGTGAACCTATCAATATTGATGGCCTCTGACTGAATAATTGTACTGAAAGCATCGTACTGATAAAAGCTGTTGTGAATTCTATACTGATTTGAATTTTTGTACTGATTTCCTGACGTTATGTACTGATCGTACTGATTGGTTGGTTCGTACTTCGTAAGATGTATTGTTAAGTAAATTCTGTCGGCGGCTGATGAAAAAGGGAGGAAGGACTGTGCATTGAGGTCAGGCGCGTGAGCTCCACGCACGGCTGGCTCATGCACCAGCGCGTGTGGCTCACATGCCAGCGCGTGTGGCTCAAGCGCGGTGTGGGCTGTCAGTCAAAGGATGACGTCAGCGTGACGTCATGCTGACGTCAGGATGGGCTGGGAGGTTGTAATGCACCTGTTGAATGTGTTACAGCCTATCACGCATTTTAGAAATGCGTGTCATCCTGTAACGCATTTTTGAACTGCGTTACAGCCTGTAACGCGTTTCCGAAATGCGTGACAGGCTAGTCCTTTGTCCGTTTTCCTTCTTTTGCCTTTTCTAGGAGCTTGGAGACTCCGTTTGGGACGTGCAATATATCGTTGGATTCGTTTTTCCGAGACGGATCTAATGGTGTAGTCAAACATTTTTATAAAAACAGTTTTAAATTTATTATCGCTTCAAAAGTGTTTTAGAGCATGTTATTAAATGTTTAATTGTTTTATAATGCAAATTATGATACATAGAGATGTATGTAATTGTGTTATATATTATAACGTGCCTACCTTTATGTTACTTTATGTTTATATATGTGATATATGCCTATGTTTACCATGCAATGATAGATTTAGGTGAACTTAAATCAACATAAGGCGTAGTTTAGACGATTTAGAATTTGTGAAATTGCTTCACAAGTTTAATATTAATATTATGAATACAATCATGAGATTCTTGTGTTTTCGAAATACGTAATTAAATTTGAATTTTTAATATTGAGAGAAAGGATGATTCTCTCAAAAATAGATTACGATTTGTAAGAAAGGGGTATTAAGTGACGCCTCTTGACAATGCTTCCCCCGATTTGGGAATCATCCAATTATCGATTATTGATTTGAAATATTTAATTTAAAAGGAAGAATCTCTTTATAATATGATTATGATTGTAACATAATATAATCCCCCTAAAATTAAATAATATCAAGTAGTAATTGGCCAATGACACAACGAGCTTGTGTCGGTCATAGCCTTCCAACATGGTAGAAAGTAGTTCTTATTTTTGAATCATTGTCGTTTCGTGCTACAGCCGAGGGCTTTGATTTCGAAATAAGAAATACTTGCTATTACATAGAGATGTGTACAATAAATTGGAATCTAATGGTCGTTACATGCTACAGCCATGGGCTATTGGAATTCTAATTTAATTGTACAAGATGTTGGGTTTAACTTGACTTAGAATATTGAGTGAGTCGTGCCCCAGCCGATACTCAATAATTCAAGAGGCTAAAAGATTTTAAAGAATAACATAAGATGTAGTTGACAAGAGTTGTCTACCTATGGAACACTGCATTGCGTTTCGTGCCACAGCCGAGGTGATGTAATGGAAAGTAGGATCCTTATTCTCACTAGCATTATGAATGCTAGTTATACATTAAGAGGGTTGTATAACTTAGATAAAATAGTGGGAGCTGCCAATGAATAAAGACCCGATTCATTTGGTGGATTAATAATGAAATTAAATATATGCTTATGTTGTTATGTGTTTACATTTCAGATATATATATATATATCATGTCTTCTGCACTATCACTCCGTAGCATACTTGATGCTAATAAGTTGGCTGGTCCCAACTTTGCTGATTGGCTTCGAAACTTGAGAATTGTTCCCAAGTCTGAGAAGTTGGAATATGTGCTAAACTCACCATTGCCTAAAGCCCCTGTTAATAATGCTCCTTTTGAAGAGCATTGAGAGTATCAGACATGGATGGACGAGGCAAATGTTGCCCAATGTGTATTGTTGGCATCTATGAACCCTGAGCTTCAAAGGCAACATGAGAAAATGGATGCTTACACTATACTTGTACATCTACAAGAGTTGTATGATGTAGAGGGGAGGACAGCTCGATATGAGATATCGAAAGAGTTGTTCCTTTGTAAAATGGCAGAGGGGACATCTGTGAATGACCATGTGCTCAAGATGATCAATTTGATTGAACGTTTGGAGCAACTTGGTTTTATCATGGATGGGGAGCTATGCCAAGACTTGGTCTTGCAATCGCTTCCAGATTCGTTCTCGCAGTTTGTTGTAAACTTTCACATGAATAAAATGGATGTTAGTTTGCTTGAACTCCATAACATGTTGAAAACTACTGAGTCGAATTTTCCTTCTAAGAAGAGTTCTGTTCTTCTTGTTGGTGAAGGCTCTACTTCCAAGAAAAGGAAGAGGACCTCTCCCAAGAAGAAGAAGGGTGGTGAGAAGCCTAATCCTGCAAAGGCTAAAGAAGACCATAAGAGCAAAGTTGTTTGCTTCCACTGTAACAAGGTGGGTCACTAGAAGTGGAACTGCAAGGCTTACCTTGCAGAGATGAAAAAGAAGAAGGCTAGTGAGACTACCGCTTCTGATTCAGGTATGTTCATGATCGAAGTGAATTTGTCACTAAGTCACAATTCTACTTGGGTATTGGATACCACCTATGGTTCTCATATTTGTAATTTGTTGTAGGGACTAAGGGGGAGTAGGACTCTTGATGAAGATGAAGTGATTCTACCAATAGGCAATGGAGCAAGAGTTGCAGCCATAGCTGCAGGATCATTTAGTTTACATATGCCTACGGGCAAGACTATTATTTTGAATAATTGTTATTACGTTCCCTCAGTTGTGAGGAATATTGTTTCTATTCCTATTTTGGATTTGGATGGTTTTCCATTTATTATTAAGAATAATGAATGTTCCATTCTAAGAGATAATGTTCTTTATGGTTGTGGTATTTTAAATAATGGTTTGTATGTAAATTACTTAGATAATAATTTACTTGCGATTGAACAAACTAATAAAAGAGAAAAGAGATGAAGAAAATCTGACTTATTTATGGCACTGTAGGCTAGGTCATATTAGTGAGAAAAGATTACGTTCATTGCATAAGGATGGGTTACTTGAACCTTTTGGTTTTGAATCATATCTAGTGTGTGAATCTTGTCTCATGGGTAAGATGACCAAATCTCCATTTAGAGGACATGTGGAGAGGGCTACAGAGGTGTTATGGTTGGTACACACAGATGTATGTGGGCCAATGTCAACACAAGCTTTGGGAGGATTTTCGTACCTCATTATTTTCACGGATGATCTATCCAGATTTGGACATGTGTATTTAATGAAATACGAGTCCGAAGCTTTTGAAAAGTTCAAAGAATATAGAAATGAAGTAGAAAAACAAACCAGAAAGAGTATTAAAGTTCTTTGATCAGATCGAGGAGGTGAATACTTGAGTGGGAGTTTTTGGAATATCTCAAAGAAAATGGTATACTATCTCAGTGGACACCGCCAGCTACTCCACAACGGAATGGAGTATCTGAAAGGAGGAATCGAACTTTGTTGGACATGGTTCGGTCCATGATGACCTATATCGATCTTCTAGTATACCTATGGGGTTATGCCTTACAAACTTCAGCATATTTATTGGTGCCTTCCAAATCTGTTCCTACAACTCCATATGAGATATGGAAGGAAAAGAATCCAAGTCTTAAACATGTTATGATTTGGGGATGTCCAGCTTATGTCAGGAAACTTGAACCTGAAAACCTGGAATCTAGATCCGTAAAATGTAGGTTTTGTGGGATATCCTAAGGAGACTTTGGGATATTACTTCTACACCGATCAAAGGGTGTTTATTTCTAGACATATGACCTTCTTGGAAAAATAGTTTATCCTTGAAGGGAATAGTGGGAGCAAAATTGAACTTGATGAAGTTCAAGAAGCATAAACTACTACGGTTCAAGAGGAAGTACCTGTTCAGAAAGAACAACCTTCTGTAGAACAGCCTGTTCGTAGGTCAAATAGAGTGTCTCACCAACCTGAGAGGTATTATGGCCTTGTCATTAAGAATGACAACGAGTTGACGCTCGTTGATGATGAAGATCCTATGACCTACAACGAGGCTATGAGTTGTGAACACTCAGAGAAATAGAAGGGTGCTATGAAATCCAAAATGGAATCTATTTATGCCAACCAAGTATGGACTTTGGTTGAGACACCTAAATGTGTAAAACCTATTGGGTGTAAGTGGGTATATAAAAGATTGGAGCAGATGGCCAGGTGGAGACCTATAAGGCCAGGCTTGTGGCAAAAGGATTCAAACAAAGACAAGGAATTGACTTTGATGAAACTTTTTCACCTGTAGCCTTGCTTAAATCCATTCGGATTTTGCTTGCAATTATGGCTTACAATGACTACGATATCTGGTAAATGGACGTGAAGACGGCCTTCCTCAATGGGAAACTTGAAGAGGATGTGTATATGACACAATCAGGAGGTTTCGTTTCTAAAGGAAATGAACATCTAGTTTGTAAACTGCATCAATCTATTTATAAATTGAGGCAAGCTTCTAGTACATGCAACTTCTGTTTTGATGAGATAATCAAAGAGTTTGATTTTATCAAAAACAAGGATGAACCATACATCTACAAGAAGGTTAGTGGGAGCACAGTGACATTTCTTATTTTTTGTGTGGATGACATACTTCTAATATGAAATGATATATCGAAGCTGCAATCAGTCAAGAAGTGAAGAACATCCTTAAGTACTTGAGAAGGACTAAGGATATTTTTTCTTGTTTATGGTGGATCTGAGTTGAAATTAGAGGGCTACATAGACTCTAGTTTTCAGTCAGAATGTGATGATAGTAATTCCATGGAAGAGTTCAAAACTACCCACAACGGCAGATTCCACAGCGAAAGCAGTGTATATAGTTGAAAGTGAACCTATGGAGCTTTCATCTAATTAGGGATATTATTGAAATAGGAGATGTCAATCTTGAGAGAGTTGACACACACATAACAACATAGCAGACCATTAACAAAACCACTTTCTCAAAGTCACTTTGATCGTCATAGAGATGAGATGGGTATTAGATACCAGAGTGATTGGCTTTAGTACAATTGGGAGATTGAAAGTGAAAGTGTCCTAAACCAATCATGTATGATGAGTTAGGAAGAACTTTTATGTAATCTACTTAATTTCATTTACTTGTTTGTTTTTATTACGGGCTTTATCTATTTAAAGTGTTTAAATTACATGTACCATGAGTAAAGCTTTTAGAATTATGATGAGATTGTAATAATGAGATCTAAAAGATGATAACTCTAAATATAAATTGTTCCTGATCGTAGGATAACTAATTGGTATTTAGTTAATCCGTAAATATTGGTGCATACTATGTCTGCTTCAATATGAAGGATGTCTGTTCTCATAGGCATTTGTGTGGTGACACTAAAGCTAGTATGTAGGTGTTTATTATATAATAAGTTCACTGAACATGACTCGAATAGTTGAACAACTAATGGAGTTCACTCACGTGTCAGTAGTTGTTCATATAGTGATGGTTATACAAGTGTCCTTAGACTTGAGATAATTATAGTCATCTTGTGTACATTGAACTATGCTTTGGTTTAGTTCTTAGTCTCTAGGAAAATTATTAGGGCTCTTCTGGGCATAGGAATTTGTACACGAAGATAGTGATTGATCAATAAAGGATCTACCCCTTCCAGTGAAGGAATAGAATGTCCTATATTATTCCGCTAATGCTAGTTCAGGAATCTCTGGCTAGAGTGAATGAAATTAGAAAGAAGTTTCTAATTTGCGTTAAAAGGAACTAAGCATAGTGAATAGGAAAATCATATGATTAAATTAGATAAGCTTGACACAAGATCCATGCCTTGTATTTAATCGGGACATTGTAGGGCAGAAGGAATTAATTGTACGATAACCATTCACTGACTAGGTTCTAGGTATTCTAAGCAGTGAATTCATGTTATCCGGATAGTCGTGATATGCTGTGAAGTATCCCTCACGATGTAGAATAAATATGATTGTTTATTTAATTAATTATATTTAATGAATTAGAAGAATTCATATAAATAATAATAAAATAGTTTTATTATTATTTATTTCTACTACCGGTTTAATATTGAACCTATAGGGTCACACAATAAAAGAGACTGATTTATTAATGGAGAAATCAATTAATAATGGCTATTAATTATTTATTTGTGAAATAAATAATTTATTAGCAATTTTATAATTGATTAAATAAGATTTAATTGATTATAAATTAATTAAGAAGAGTTCTTAATATTATTAATTAAGGATTTAATTTAAGAAATTAAATTTAGTGAGAGAATTATTATATAAAGTGTTTAGAAAAAGAATTAATGGTTAAAAGAGTTTTAATCATAATTAAATTGATTAATGAGATTAATTGATTTGTGGGGTTAATAATAATATTATTTTATAGTAAACATTCAGTTGAGATTTGCCTATAAATTTAAGGTTATAAACCCGATTTACCTCACGCCTTTTTACGTAAGTTTAACCGAGGCAAACCCTATTTTTCTCTCAACCCTTTTCCTCCTTCAATCAGATTTGTTTCTTGGTGGATACTTGTGGAGTGCTTCACATACTGAGGAGCAACTGCTAGGAGGCTATTTACATCATCTATCAGATCTCATCTTTTATACATGAATCGTATGTATATATATGCGATATATATGTTTAAATTTGTGTTTTACGCTTCCGTACATGCAAATAAATCCTTCATCTTATTCCTCTCACTCTCCTTTGTCAGATCTCCCCTCTTTTAGCTTCGATCTGTGCAGCTGGGTTTTTTTCCGATGGGTTCCCGTAACTTGGAAAACTCAGGTTCCATGGATTCCGACGAGTTTGCTAACTTCATTGGTCACCACTATGCAGCTCCTATTTTGCCGGTTAACTTGCTACAACAAGCTCCTGCTGATAATGTTATGGGTGAACCTCTTTCACCTCGAACTCAATTGCGAATGAGAGAATAGATACAAATGATTGTCAATGATGGTTCTTTGAGAGATGCCAGTGGTCCAACTATTGCTAACTCTTCAGGAGCTAGTCATGTCCTGTCACCGGAAGAGGTTAATTCAGTTGTTATTGCTAAGACAACAGGTAATCCCACTACTAGTTTAGAGAATTTGCAAGATAATTTCCATGTTGAAAATGGGGTGCTTAAACTGACTAATTTAGAGCAAGGACAAACTAGTGGGGTTAAAAAAAATGTCACGTAGAGTGCTGTGGTCAGTAATAATATCCCAAATGCTGGTATCAATGTAGATGTTAACTTAGATTCGAACCAAATGATTTCTTATAATGTTGATGGATCGGTTAATATGAAGCCACCTCGTGAATTTCATATCAATGCTCATAAGCAGTGGGACTCTAGTTTGATTGGCCACTTTATTGGTGGGAGTTTTGCATTTAAATTTGTTAAGGAACATGCGTTTAAGCTATGGAAAAATAGGGGATTGTCAAAGGTGTAGGGCTCAAAGTTTAAAAAGAATGTTGTAACTACAGTTCCATGCTGGATTAGGTTGGTGGATGTCCCTCATTCTTATTGGAGTCGAGAGGGTCTTACTTCAATTGCAAGGGGTGTAGGCAAGTCATTGAAATTTGATGAAGCCACGGCCAGATTTGAACCTCTTAAATATGATGGAGTTCAAGTTGAACTTGAATATGGAGGCCCTAGACCTGATTTTTCTTGGGTGGATGTGGTTTGTAATGGAGTTGAGGAACGTGAAAAGGTGGAAATCTTGTACCCTCAATTGCCTTACTCTTGTAGCCTCTGTAAGGCATTTCGCCATTCTTTGGCTAGATGCTTAGACAACCTAGAGGCAATTAAGCCAACAAGAAACGTGAGACATCCTAAGAAGAAACACAGCAGAGATGATGAAAAAGTTGAAACTCATGAGAACGCTTCGAATCAAACATGGAATTCCTCTTTTCCGTGTGATAACTTAATTATTTCCCAGATGATGGTGCCATATGTTATTGGCCAACTTGCTGGATGTGATGGATGAAGATCATATCTTAAACAAAGAATGGGCCATTGATGCTGGTGGAGATAGTGTGAGTAACTTGGGTAATGTAGGTGATATGGAAGATAACGTCAATAATATTGGGGATGAAGATAACCTAGATGAGTTAGATCAAAATGTTAACCTTGTATGCTCTGCTTTACCTCTTGCCATACTTAACCCTCATGTTGACAACAACCCTTTTGATACGCTTAATTCCTTGGAACTTGGTTAAATTCCAATTATGCCCGAAAAATCCCCAAGCAAACGAAAAAGAAGATAGGGTAAGTCTCCTCAGACACCCACAACAATTGAAACAGAGCAAGTTGTTTAGCCATGTGATGAAGAAAAGGTGAACTCTGAGTTGCCCATCAAAAGAAGCCTGAGGCTAGCAGGAAAACTAGCCAACCACCACTGTCAATGAATTTTGCAGTTTGGAACGTGAAGGGCTTGAACAAAAGTTCCCACCAAGAGGAGGTAATAAATTTCATTTCTAAAAATCAACCGTCTTTTATGAGCTTGGTTGAAACTAAAGTTCGTATTGAAAATTTTGTTCCTATCTCAAAACATATAAATAAAAATGGAAGTGGATACACAATTATGAGAAGCATAAGTATGGTAGAATTTGGGTCGGTTGGGATCCCTCGGTGTGGTCTATTCTGGTCCACTCTAAATAATCCCAACAAATCACTTGCTTTGCTACCTTGATAGAGAAGCAAGTTACTTTTTGTTCCACGTTTGTGTATGCTCATAACAAGGATCATCAAAGAGAGCCTCTCTGGAAAGAAATTGAAGACCTAAGTCATCTGATTTCTATTCCGTGGTGTGTTTCTGGGGACTTTAATTGCATGCTTGCTATGAACGAAGTAAAAGAAGGTCGTGAGCATTGGACACCAGGGATGCAGTCATTTTTGGACTGTACTTCAAACTCTTCGTTGGGTCATATTAAAACAATTGGGTCTTTGTTTACCTGGACAAATAAAAGACCCTCATCTCTTATTTGAAAACGCCTCGATAGGATGCTTGGAAACAAAGAATGGTTCAATACGTTCAGTGAGAACTTTGTTCTTGTAAAAACAGAGGAATTATGGATCATTGTCCCCTTCTATGTCTCGTTCCTATGCAGTTTGAAAAGGTCCGTAAACCTTTTCAATTCTTCAACTTTATGAAAGATTTGGATGGCTTTCTGCCTGCTGTCTCTAAAGCTTGGGTAACTCAGTGGTTTGGGGACCCAATGGCCATTCTAGTTCGTAAACTCAAAGATGTTAAAAGGGAGTTGATTGCCTTAAACAATGCTCATGGTAATGTTATTAATAATGTATCTTCTGCTCGTGATGTTCTATGTGAAGTTCAGGACTCCTTGGTTGGTGACAATGTTAATGCTGAGCTCATTCAAAAAGAATTTGAGGCCATTAATCAGCTGGAAGTTGCTTTATTAGAGGAGGAAGCTTTCTTATTGCAAAAATCTCGAGTAAAATGGCTCACGATTGGTGATGGAAATACTAAGTTTTTCTTTAATCAAACTCAGGCAAATTGGAATAAAAATAAGCTCATGGCTGTTAAAAACCTGGATGGGGATATTGCTCTAGGTCACAAGCAGGTTTCTCAAGTTGCAGTAGAGTTTTTCACAAACTCTTTAGGGGCAAGTCAACCTCTCCCCCCTCTTGACTTTGAAAACATTTTATGTGCCTCGGTTTCCTCTACTCAAGCTTCAATCCTAGAGGCTCATGTCACGAATGAAGCTATTTTGGCTACATTAAAATCTATGAAGAAGAACAAGGCCCCTGGGCCAGATGGTTTCACAGTTGAATTCTTCCTTGCTGCTTGGGAAATTGTTGGTGACACTTTTTGCAAAGCGATTTAAGATTTTTTTGCAACTTCTTGTATGCACAAATCTATGATTACCATAAGTATAGCTCTGGTTCCTAAGGTTCCAACCCCTTCGAATATGGCTGAATTCTGTCCGATTTCTCTATGCTCTGTTCCTTACAAATGCATCACCAAGATCCTTGCCTCTCGTCTCAAAACTGTGATGCCTAGCTTAGTGAACATATTTCAGTCAGCCTTTATTCCAGGCCGTAGCATCTCAGATAATATTCTGATTGCTCAGAAGTTGTTTAGAGGTTATAATCGTGACTCTGGATCCCCTAAATGTGGTGTAAAACTGGACCTTAGGAAAGCTTTTACTTCTATAGATTAGAACTTTATAATTGGTGCACTGAGTAAGCTTCGTTTCCCTTGTAAATTCATTAACTGGGTTTATGCTTGCATCTCCACTCCTACTTATTCTGTTAAAGTAAACGGGTCACTGTGTGGTTATTTTGAAGGGAAAAAGGGTTTACGTCAAGGAGACCCGATTTCTCCTTACCTTTCACTACTACAAAAAGTAGAATAGACATCGCCCCTTTTACATCGGTTCACGATGTCCCCGATGTAAAAACTATCAATGACATCGGTCATAAAAAAACCGATGTCTAAAATATATTATGAAATCACATTATCAGACAACCGATGTCATTGACATTTCATGGAAAAATCAATGACATCGGTCAGGGAAACAACCGATGTCTTTGATATATTATGACATCGGTCCAAAATTAACCGATGTCTAAAGTATGCTTAAAAAAATTTTCAATCCGCGTGCCCACACAAAATATTTTAGTTCCCCCCTTTATTTTCCCCCTTAGCAAATATTTTAGTTCAATTCCCCCCTTTATTTCCCCCCTTAGCCAATTTTTTAATTCCCCCTTTTTTTGAGCTCGTTCAGACAAAAATAAGCTACAGCCCTCATAATTAATTAAAACAAATTAAACAGCTCTCTCCTCTCTTCTCTCCTCTCTCTGGCGACTCGATATCGGACCTCACCAGCTCTCTCGACAGCCACCCCCCTCTCTCTCCGGCCTCACCCTCTTTCTCTCTCGACGGCCTCTCCCACTCTCTCACCACACCCATCTCTCTCTCTCTCTCTCTCTCTCTCTCTCTCTCTCTCTCTCTTATCTTTCTCAATTCGTAATCTCTCTCTCTCTCTCTCTCGTATCTTTCTCGCTCTTAATCGATCCAATTTGAAGTAGTTCATCAAACCCTAATATTTGAAAATTGGGGATCCTTTAATTCAGGTTAATTAGTGATTCCTATTTGTTTTAGTATATATCAGTGTATGTAAACTCATATATTTGTGATTTTATAGGGACTTTGATGGCTGGAACTTGGAAGGTCACTGTTGGGATAAGAAGGGCTCTGAGTACAATTAACAAGGAGTCAAAATCTTAAAACGCGAGTCATCAAAAGATGTAACTTAATAAGATTCTTATCTCTTTTTTTGTATTACATATGTATATGCTTTTTAATTGTTTATGTATGTTCATGAAATCGGTGGCTTTTATAATACTGTAGTTCTTCTTGGATGATTGGAAATTTACTAGGTTACCAACACTGCATATTTGGTATTCTGCACTTATTGTTTAGAGCGGATGGCGGAGAATATTTAGTATGTAATCTGTTTTTTGCTTTTCAATTGAGGCCATTTCGATGCTTGTTGTTTGATGCTATTATATATATATTTTTGTTATGAGTTTTAGCTATGCAATTTCCAATCTTGCTTCTTAATTCATACCTCCATTGTTGTTTTGTTGTTAATTTTTCAAATGTTCAATTGACAAATTTTAGCTTATACATTCTCTAATATATCTTACACATCGATGTGTAAGATATCATAATATATTATAACTTTTAATTCTCTAATAAATTGAAAACCTGTAGTTATAACATCATATAAACAATGAATGCGGGATTGTGCAATGTTCTGAATAAACTCTGCTTTATAGAACTTGGCATACGATTTATTTTGACCAACTAAGTGTCTAATAGTCTTATCTCATGTAATTTATTGTTTTGTATATATTTTATGTATAATGATTATACAATGGTCTCCACATAGAGTTTCATATACTGACATATAGTTTATGCTCCACCTTTCTTCATTAAATTAGTTGCGGTGAGGGTTGTATGCTTGTAAGGATCTTGCCTTGAAAGGCAAAATGTCAGGCCTCGTCTCAATTTCTTCATCTGTTCCATTGTTTATATTCTATCCCATATTGTTACTTGTATCTTGTTATATGATTAGATTGTACAGAACATATATTATACTACAGATTTTTTTAGGTTCTGCCAGGCCAGAGTTGCTCTCCAGTCCATCTATTAGAATCTTGATTATTTAATTGGATGACACGTAGAAAGATTTTTGTAATGGCAGATTATACATTCTTCCTTCGTGTACTGTTGTGAATTCTCTTTCTTTTGCAAAAGATTCATGGCACAAATCCTTTTCCCCGTAAGTATAGTGTTCTTGTCATATCGTGTATATATTATTTAATTCTTGGTCTCAGGAGGATAAATACATTTTTGCGTTTTCAGATTTCTTTAGCTGGAACAAATTCAAGATACGTTATTGTGATGGTGCATCTTTTGCTGGCCTCCCTGAGAATGAGATTAATGTGAGACTAATTCATTTCTCTCACAATCCGTCTCTCTCATTTTTCTGGATTGAAGCGCACACTATGAGCTTCTTCAATCTATTAGGGATTAGGCTTCAATTGACTTATTCAATTAGGGCTTGACTTGGGTATGAATTAGGTTTCATTTTGTTTCTTTAATTTACAGTTCATTTGGTTTAATGGCTTTGATTAAATTAATTTCTCTCTTTGTTCAGGGCTGAATTGCGCGCTTGGGCTGAATTATGGCTCACTTGGTTTGCTTCGATTAACTGGGGTTGTTTTAAGGTATTTTCTCCTTCTCCTTTTATAGTACTTTTATAGTATATATATGTAGATGCTTGTGTATCTATATGCTTTCATTTGGTTTGCTTCGATTAATTGGGGCTTGTATGTTTTTGTTGATATTGGTTTACGACTTCTCTCGGTTTAGGGCTTATATATGTTATTTTCGAATATACAGCATTTGTGAACCTTTGTGATCCAATGGAACAGTCTTCCTCTAGCTCAAAGTCAGTGTCAACATAGACAGTGATCCAAGGGGACTTGCAGCAGAGCATGGTTATTTTTTGAGGTATGACTCTTGAGAAACCAAACCTCTGATATTTATATACTAGTATTAAGTAGTTGTATCTGGACAATAATATTAATTATATTTATTTACTCGTACTTTTGAATGTGTACTTGGACAACCAATTGTTATAATTGAGGTTAGTTATTTGGCATAATTTGTCAAATATCTCAGTGTTACTATGTGACATGTGTCAATTTTTATGCACTTTGCTGATTAGTTATAGTTTTATTGAAGCTTCCTGTCGGTACCACATTCTATGGAATAGGAGAAGTTGGTGGACAGCTTGAACATACAGGGAAAAGGGTAAATAGTACATCAATTGTGTTGCAGTGTGTAAGTGGTTAAAAGGTAAATAAAAATGGTAGTATATAATTAATGGTAGACACAAAACTTCTTGATAGAATTAATTGCAATAAGGTCTTGTCCTATCTTTTTATCTCCCCTTAATTCATTAAGTTATTAGTATTAGTTGAGACTTATACTTGTAAACTGGAATACCTTTTTGTTTTGATTTTAGCACATATGCTTCTCTAAATTTGTGTTTTATCCCTCTGATTAAACTTTACAGAGGACAATTAAAAAGACCTGATCATGCTGATCTGAGATATAAAAGCAGAACATATGCTCGTCTTTTGCAGCACCTGAAGGTCAGGTTTGATAAGCATCTACGATAGTATCAATAATTATTCTACTATTTTAACTGTCATTATATCTCCAAATTGCAGAGCCTTGACAAGAATTGCCTGGGCCCACGAAGAATTGATCAATCTTCGTTGTTGTTATGCATCTGATTTTGGCAGACTAGACTATACATTATTGGTGTTGTTCTAGTTTTGGTTTGTGACTTAGTTTTTGTGCCTCGTTGAGTGTTATCTTAGTTTTAGAATATATGAACTTATTTTGGACAATTGTAATGAATGTCTTTGTTACATTAATATACAAAGTTTGGTTTTTTGATTTATGTGAGAATTTCTTTCTTAATTTGGTTTGTGAGAATGGTTTAAAATTATATATGCTACTGTTTTGGCTAGTATTGTTATAACAATAACACATCAATTAAACTCAATGAAACCGATGTTTATAATAAGTAGAAACATCATTAGTACAAATGAAACTGATGTAAAAGACACAAAGTAACATCGTTAACACAAAACAAACTGATGTATTTAAACACAATGGTGTCACATTATTGATGCTTTTGACATCGGTTTATAACTGATGTTAATATATATGATACACATCGGTTAGTAGCTAGTAAATGATATCCCAGACACTATTTAACATCGGTTAGTTGCTAGTAAACGATGTTCCATATAGTATTTAACATCAGTTAGGTGCCAATGAACGATGTGATAAATACTCTTTGACATCGGTTTAAAACCGATGTGAAAAGGGTTGGACCTTTCTCTACACCCACAAAGACATCGGTTGAAAAATGGCCAGACATCGGTTTTTAGCCGATGTCTATTGACCTGTTTCTAGTAGTGTTTATTCGATTGCCATGAATGTTTTATCTTGCATGTTAGCTGAGATTCCTATGGGATACAAATATCACTGGAAGTGCAAGGATCTAAAGCTAACTCATTTATTTTATGTTGATGATGTCTTGCTTTTTTATAATAGTGACAACTGCTCGATATCTCACCTCATGAGCTTGTTGGGTTTCAACCCAATATGGTATGGGTTTTGGTGATCCAAAACATATATGGATTGGGTAATAATTATATGTTTAGATAATTATTATAGATGGTATATTTAGATACCAAGTAGGATAAGGATTGTAATTGGAAACCAAGTATGATTAGGATATCTTGATGGCTATATATACATAGTCATATTGTATTTGTTTGGGGAGGTGAAAGCTTAAGAAATGTAGTCTTAAGTATTGTTTGGGAGATGCTTGAGCATTGTTGGCTCAAGTATCGGGGTTGGGATTTTGATATATTATTGATTACTGATTGGATTAATAATACAAGTTTGGGACGTGGGTGTTTCCACGTCAAGTATTTGTGTGTTCTTATTTTGTGCTTTGGTAGATCTTGTCAACTTATCGATTGGTTATGTGTGTGCTCTGTTTTGGTGATTGTGAATCTCGGATTGTGTAAGTCCTCTAACCTAACAAGTGGTATCAGAGCCAAGGTTCGGGTTCGTGATGGATGAGGTTGAGGGAAAGTTCGAGGTTCAATTGGTATGGCAGAACATGATGAAGGATTTGCTGACAAGGAGATTGCTACTAAAGCGGGTAGAGACAAAGTTACGTGCGATTTGACGGTTGACTTGCACCGTGGATCAATCCTGTGCGGACTCGAGATGGAAGAAGATGGAAGAGGTCATCGCAACTATTTCAATGGTTTGATCAACCAGGTGAACTATTTGGATGATACTAGTGATTTTTCTTCAGGAGACCGAAGGATTGTGAAAGCAAGGATCGGGTGACTCAACATGTGGAAGAGCACTCGTGGTTGATGCACGTGATTTTGTAGATGGATACATCGTTATGGTGAAGAACGATGGTTTGGATGGTTTGGAGGGTCACTATACGGGTTTTAGCGACACTCAAGATTGAAGGAGCAAGATGAGGAGATTCTTGTTCGAGGGGAGGCGTTGGAAGATGGACGTCGATGGCTTTGATGGTTACCGTTCAATCCAATATGGGTATTGGGTTGAAGGGGAGGATTGTTGGGTTTCAACCCAATATGGTATGGGTTTTGGTGATCCAAAACATATATGGATTGGGTAATAATTATATGTTTAGATAATTATTATAGATGGTATATTTAGATACCAAGTAGGATAAGGATTGTAATTGGAAACCAAGTATGATTAGGATATCTTGATGGCTATATATACATAGTCATATTGTATTTGTTTGGGGAGGTGAAAGCTTAAGAAATGTAGTCTTAAGTATTGTTTGGGAGATGCTTGAGCATTGTTGGCTCAAGTATCGGGGTTGGGATTTTGATATATTATTGATTACTGATTGGATTAATAATACAAGTTTGGGACGTGGGTGTTTCCACGTCAAGTATTTGTGTGTTCTTATTTTGTGCTTTGGTAGATCTTGTCAACTTATCGATTGGTTATGTGTGTGCTCTGTTTTGGTGATTGTGAATCTCGGATTGTGTAAGTCCTCTAACCTAACAGAGCTGTTGAGAAGTTTACTGTTTCTAGTCGCTTACATCCCAATCTTGCAAAAGTTACCGTGTTCTTTGGCAATTGCAACCATGAACTTATCAGTTGGTTTGATCAAACTTATGGGATTGCCCATGGTGCTCTCCCAGTTAAGTTTCTGGGGGTTCCCTTGATCTCTTCTAAGTTGAGCCACAACGATTGCATTCCTCTCCTGGATAAGATTACTGCTCGCATTGAGTGTTGAAGTTCTCTTCTATTATCCTTTGTAGGTAGAGTGCAACTGATTCGCACTGTCTTGTTTACTATCCAAGCCTATTGGACTAAGCATTTTCTTCTCCCCGGATCTGTGCATCGAAGACTCCAAACAATGTTCACAAGGTTCCATTGGAAGGTTGATGTGAATTTGAAAGGGGGGGCTAAAATCAGTTGGGACAAAGTTTGTTGCCCTTATGAGGAAGGTGGTTTAGGTATCAAGAACCTCAGAGACTGGAACCAAGCTCAACTTCTACATCATCTTTGCAGAATTGTAAGAAGAAGTAAGCCCCTGTGGCCTTGTTGGGTTAACTCTACTGCTCAAAAATGTCATAACTTCTGGACACTGTCTATGCCAACTGATTGTTCGTAGATCCTTCGTAATGTCCTTAAGCTTCGCCCCTTGGCACGCCAATTCTTATCTTTTAAATTAGGGAATGGCCTTGGGACTTCTTTGTGGTATAATCCGTGGTGGAATTCAAGGTGCCTTGCCTTGACTAGGTTTGATACTATCATTGCTCAGTCGAACCTCCCTCATGACTCAAAGGTCAATGCTCTTATATCCACGGGTGCTTGGATTTTGCCTCGACCATCTAACAGGCTTCACCACTTGGATCCGCGTCTCCTCTCTTGGCTCCAACAATTCAACTTCCCAGCTTTTGATCTCAATACTACTGATGACATCTTATGGACTGGTAAATCTCTACAAAAAATAAAAAAATGGGACATCTGGAATTCTATTCGTAGTCATGCCCTCCTAGTGCCTTGGTGTGACTTTGTTTGGCACAAGTTGAAGATCCTTAGGTATGCTTATCATGAGTGGCTCCTCTATCATAATCGATTTCCCACATTTCATAGACTCGCTTCGTTTGGGCTGGATGTTTCCACCTTTTTGCCACATCTGTGCTGGCGGTACTGAGACGCCTTCTCATCTGTTTATTACTTGTTCTTATAGCAGCTATGTTCTCTCCAAGTTAACAGGTTTTTTGAAAGTTGATTGTTGTAGTCTAACCTGGGTTGAGCTGCTTTCAAATTGGGGCTCAATCACAGATTTTTCTTTGAGACAAGTTGTCCTATTGGCTGCCCAAATTTACTCCTATCACATTTGGAGGGAGCGTAATGCCAGACACCATAACAAAGGAAGCCTCGGACCTTGCAGGCTGCTTAAAGGAATCATGCTCGATCTCAAGACTAAACTTCACCACTTTAATTGGTTTCAACGATTTGTTCACTTAGATATGTATAGATGGATTTTTATTCCGTGATTTTGTGGGGTTGTTCAGCCTTTTGTCCTTTCTATTTCCAATCTAGCTTCTCTAGGGTAGATTGTGGGTAGATAGTTTGTCAACCCCTGTATTCTTTCTTTCTTTATATATATATATATAGGGTCTTGTTCTAATAGAAACTAACTTAGAATAGAAACTAGAAACTAAACCTAAATTAAATATTTCAAGCTAATCTAATGACCAAATTAGGGGTACTCCAATACAAAAAATGTTTAAAATTATTGTCTCTATTCAACAAAAATATAAAAAAATTAAAAAATTAAAAAAAAAGTACTGTTCACGTGATGACGTGGCACGTGAACAGTAACTTTTTTTAAAAAAAATTTTTTATTATTTTTTATTTTTTGTTGAATAGAGCCAAGAATTTTAAACGTTTTTTGTAAAGGTGCCCCTAGCGGGGCCATTAAAATAAATGAAATATAATTTATTTAATGTAGGTTTCTAGTTTCTATTCTAAGGTTGGTTTCTATTTGAAGGCTAGCCTATATATATATATATATATATATATATATATATATATATATATATATATATATATATGCAATTTAGCAAAACAAAAAAATCCTGGTCGGGTTTGATCGTAAAGCCTAGAATTTTTGAGGTTCCATTAAAATTTGGCTTGATAGACTTTTTGTATCCAATATCGACTCAAAATTGAAAAATAATGTAAGGTTGCTCTCATCACAATTTTCAAATTTTGTATTTGCCAAAAATCTATTATATCTATTATATTTATATAATAGAGCAAATAGGATGTTCCTTGACCCATTTTATTCAATTTAAATTACTAAACTACTCCTATAATTAATAATTTTCTAATTTAATATACATGTATTAAAAACTTTTTATTTAATATGAATCTATTAATTAGTCTATCTCATTATTACATATAATTATTATTACTTCGTCATTATTTAATGTTAAAAATTTATAACTTTACATTAATTATATTATTTTATTGTACTTTTAACACTAAACATGATTTAAAAATAATACCATATTTAAATTTATTTTAAGCAAATATATTTAATATACTGACCATTTTTACGAAAAAAACACTATAGGACTTAAACACGAAATGTACAAAGCATTTATTATGCTAGTAGTGCAAGGGACTACAATAAGAAAACGAAGTTCTTTGTTGTACGACTAAAATAAATAAACATAAATAAAGATTGGATCGAAGTTTTTGAATATATATGATTTAATATTGAAAAATATAAAAGTCAAATTAATTGTGATAATGGTGGTTGATAATTTTTTGGTAAAAAAGATCGTCATCAAATTTAGAGCGACTTTTTTGGAACATACATACATAACCAATATAAATAGTAATTTATAAGATTTCTACCTTATAATGTCATTATTAATTTATGTTTCTCGAAAAATAAGTTATATTACAAATAAAACTCATGTACCAAAAGTATAAAAATCTCATTTGACATTTCATGTTTATTAATACATTTATAGCAAAAATAAATTTAAATTCATATAATTATAACAAAAATTGAATTTTCATTTATAAAAGAATAACACTTCAACAAATTATGGATCAATAATCTTACAACACATACTTCCGTCAAAATCAACAATCAAATAATTCATTTATCACACATTTAACTTGTAAATACACTATATATATATATATATATATATATATATATATATATATATATAAAATTTGATAATTTATTTACATTTAGAAATGCTCGTGTATGACACGAGATATAGAGATAGTTGTTGAAATTAATAAAGCAAATCACTTTTCATGATGGTATTGCTATTTAACTTAATAAATTATTTTCCTCAACATTTTTTCTACCGACATTTGAAATAGATTTAATGGATGTTTGGGTGTGATTGAAGTTAAGGATCTAAAGTGATTTTGGATTTTAGATTTTATGTCAAAAATAAACATTAATATAAGCAACTTAATCGCGCGAAGCGCGGTTAATAAATTTTTATTTTTTGATATTGAAAATAGATAAATTAATTTTTATTATATATAAAAATTGTATTTTAAAATTTTCTAAAAAAAGTAATTTATGACAGTTTGTATATATAAATTATTAGTTGGAATAATACTCTCATTATATATCAAGAATTTTAATAATCTTAAAAATATTATAAACATGAGAATTAACAATTATATATTTAATATAACTAAATCGTTTTTTAAAAACGACGCCCCTCTCATAACATACATGCTAAGTAATAGTATAAGAATTTATATAATTAAAAATATTAATTTATTTTTACGCAATATAATGAAACATCATGTATATAACATTTTTAAATACTTTCTGTTAATATTATTTTTATACAAATTCTAGATTTTAACCGAAAGCTTATACTTCCATAACTTGTAACGATTTCCACATCACTGATAAAAAAATTGTTTGAAAAGTTAAGATCGTTTGTCTTACAATCATCTGAAAAAAATTGCAAAGATCTTCAATATATAATTAAAAATGACGCAATTTGAACAATTTTAAGTTGTTAATTTATAAAGAAATAATCTTAATCTACATATAATAAATATTTAATATTAAAATAATCATTTTAATGCTCAAATAAAATTTCCCAATATATATATATATATATATATATATATATATATATATATATATATATATATATTCAATGAGTGTAATTAATTATTATTAAGGTATCATTAAGATGGTACTTAATGCAAGAAAAAAAAAATTACTAAAATAATCAAAAAAAAGAAAATTCAAGAAAAATATCTTGAACGCTTCGTTTCGAATCTCCAGGCATTATATTTTCGAGTACCTGTCCAAGTCAACCAATTTTTATAATATATTATATTAAATATACACTTTTAAGGGGTTTTTCAAAATCGGAGATACTCTAAATCCGTCTCAAATTCACATGATTAAGTTGATGAAGTTCGTGGATCGTTGAACCAAATAATTTGGGGTTCAAAGCTAATTTAATGAAGCATTGCGAAAAAATCGTTAATGAAATATTATAAGAAACTAGGTAACAAAGTCGCGCTACGCGTGACACGAAAATATTTTAAAAATTTTATATCTAACATCATTATCCGTTGAGTTTTATTATTTAAAAGTTGATATGATGAATTGAAACTTGTATAAAATGTAATTAAATTTAATTGTTTAAATAGAGAAAAAGAAAAACATGTTTAAGTTAATTTCTTAAATATTAATAATAATATTTTCGAAAATATTGATGACATCTATTCTTTTGCATAACAAATGCTTTTGAAATCAATAATCATTTGTAAAATTTGACGATGGATAAGCAAAAGTAACATTTTTGAATCATTTTTGTTGTCGATGGCATAGTGAGAAACGTGATTGTTTAGTTTGTTGATAAATTTTTTGTACTATGAAAAAAAAACAAAATATAAATGTAATAAGAGGTGTGATTGACTTAACTTATTTATAAATTTGATTGTATAACAAATAAAACATAGTTCAAATGTATTTTGTAAGTCATGCTTCATAACAATTTACATGAATTATTAGTTGGAAAATATTACATTATATATCTAAAATATTGATAATCTTCAAAATATCATAAACATATAAAAATAAAAATTACAATACGAACGTAATCTTTACGATCAAAAGTTATAAATATTGAATATAACTTAATAACATTTTTTAAAGACGACACCCCTCTCATAATATACATGTTCAATAATAGTGTTAAAAAAATTAATTTGAATATTAATTTATTTTGACAAAATATAATGAAACAACGGGTGTATAAATTTTTTATCGATTTAATCTTCCCATAAAATGGTTGGGTTTGTTTAATTTAATTAGTTTGGTTATAACACATGTGCAATTTATTCATGTGTAAAAGAAAAATCTTTCTGTATTATTTGTATACAAATTTCAGATATTAAGTAAAAATCTGTGTGAATTAAAAATCTAAGCGTACGGAAATATGAAATGGTTGCTTCTTGTTGTTTTCAACTGCCTGCTCTATTAGTGCTTCAATAAAGTATGAAATATATAGACCGTCTTGTCTTTTGACATGGTTGTTTAAGTTTCTGTCACAGATTTAGTTACTTTTATCAATCTTTGTCCTGTTCTTGTCGTATCTACGTTTGTTCTAATGGCTGGAGGAAGAGACCCTGTGAAGGAAATGGAAGAAAGCTTTGCAAGGTTTCGGTTAGAGGATGAGGAAGAAGGCGGTATATCGTATGAAGGCAACACGGATGATTTATCGGAAATTGATGTTCGCTGGTGTTTGGTGGGGCGATTTCTGACTGATTCTTCAATTGATTTTCAAGCTATGCAGCATAAGATGGCGTCTTTATGGAGGCCAGGAAGAGGAATGTATGTGAAGGAGTTGGAGCGTAATAGATATCTATTTTAGTTTTATCACGAAATAGACATTGCAAGGGTGATCGAAGGGAGTCCATGGACTTTCGGGCGTTTTCAGCTAGTGTTTGAACGGTTGAAAGAAGGAGAGAATCCACGGACGGTAGCAATTAACAATCTTCATCTCTGGGTGCAACTTCATGGTATGAGTACGGGATGCATGTCACAAAGGGTGGTTACGGATGTAGGTAATTACATTGGGGAATTCATTGAGTCAGATAAGAATAATTTCATGGGGGTTTGGAGGGATTATCTCAGGGTGAGAGTGTCCATTGCATTGGATATTTCGGGCGTTTTCAGCTAGTGTTTGAACGGTTGAAAGAAGGAGAGAATCCACGGACGGTAGCAATTAACAATCTTCATCTCTGGGTGCAACTTCATGGTATGAGTACGGGATGCATGTCACAAAGGGTGGTTACGGATGTAGGTAATTACATTGGGGAATTCATTGAGTCAGATAAGAATAATTTCATGGGGGTTTGGAGGGATTATCTCAGGGTGAGAGTGTCCATTGCATTGGATAAGCCGTTAAAACGAAGAATGAAGTTAAAGAAGAATGAAGTTCTGTGACCGAATTTTTGACACCCCTATGGATCAAATTGAGAAACCATATGGTACGTGGATGAAAGCATAACCAAAATGCATAAATTATACGGAAGGGGCACAATGGTTAAGGCAAGGTAGAAAATTTCCGATCAGTACTCCGGCGAAAGAAAGAGGTGATGGTCAAGGAAAAGTTGTTACCGTAGATGGCGCAGGGAGAGATTACAGTTCCGAAATTTCAGCAAAGGAGAAAGATATTAGAGGAGCTAATGTTCAGGATGGGATAAGCGGGAATCAAGGAATTTTGGTTATTTCAGAATTTCAAAAAAATCAAATTGAGGGGGATAATTTTTTAATAGATAATGAGCGGGAAAGAAATACGGACTTAGAGTCCAATGGGCTTATGCTTACAGACCCAAAAAGAAGAAGAGTAGAGGAGCCCAATTTTTATGTATCAAATTATAAACAAAGCATAGAAGATACAGATATGTCTGATACTCAGAACCATGATCAGCTGGTGTCAAAAAATGAGAAAATGGCGGGTGCTGCTTTGCAGGCCCGCCAATCATCATGAGTACCATCAGTTGGAACTGCCGGGGGATTGAGCGACCCTGGAATATTCAGTTCCTAAAAGACGTTGTACGTCATGAAAGGCCTACTTTTATTTTTTTATGTGAAACATTAGCGAAAAAGGATAAGTTGGAGTGGGTTCGTATTCAGTTGGGTTTTGAAGGTTTATTTGTGGTTGAGCCTATTGGTCATAGTGGTGGTATGGCTTTATTGTGGAAAGATAGGGATCAGGCAAAATTAATGGGTTTTTCTCAACATCACATAGACGTCGAGGTGAATGTTGAAGGTATGCATAAGTGGAGACTAACAGGTGTTTATGGGGAGCCTAATCGAAGTCAGAGAAGGAAAACATGGGATCTTTTGCATCATCTAGCACGTGATTCGAATCTACCGTGGTGTGTGGTGGGGGATCTCAATAATGTTACAGATCAAATGGATAAAAATGGTGGTCAGCCTTACCCAAGGTGGCTAATAGAAGGGTTTAATGAGGCTATTCAGGAGGCAGGGCTGATTGATATGGATATTGTGGGATGTCAGTTTACTTGGGAGAAGGGTGCAGGCACAGATGATTATATGGAAGTGAGACTTGATAGGGCTCTTTCTTCTAGCTCTTGGTTACAAGCTTTTCCAGTGGCTAAATTGTACAATTTGGAAAGCTCTGAAGTAACAGAATCAGATCATTGTCCTATTTTTTTGGTTCCTCAACAAGTATGTAAACTAAACATGCCGCACCGGTTTAGCTTCGAGAACGCTTGGTTACTGGACCCTATGTGCAAGCAGTTAGTGAAGGATGGTTGGGAAGGTCAGGAGGGTTTAAGTATTCAACAAAAGGTTAAAGCTTGTAGTGAGAAGTTGTGGATATGGGGGAGAGAAGTCATAGGGAGATTCAGTGATCGAATAAAGTTGTGCAGAAAAGAAATGAAGAAATACAAGGGAAAGAGAGATGCTTATTCTCAGGAAAAATTCAATGAAGCAAAAAAGAGCATGGCATTAGTTCTGAATCAGAGGGAGGTTTTTTGGCGTTAACGAGCTAAGCAACTCTGGTTACAGGCTGGTGATCAGAATAGTCGTTTTTTTCATGCATCTGCGAGCTCACGGAAAAGGAATAATCAAATACACAGATTGCAAAATGATGAAGGGCAGTGGGTGGAGTGGGATAGTGGTTTGGAGGAGCTTATTACAGATTACTTTTCGGGGTTATTCAGTAGCACGGAATCCCAGTGGCAGGAGGTAGTTCAGTGTATTCCTACAACTGTTACAGATGTTCAAAATGAGCTACTGCTGAAGGACATAACGGAGAAGGAAGTTAAGGAGGCTCTTTTTCAAATGCACCCGGATAAATCACCGGGCCCGGATGGTACGACGCCAGCCTTTTTTCAAAAGCACTGGAGCATTGTTGGAACAGATGTAGTGACTCTGGTGAGTGAGTTTTTTGTTAATGGCACTTTGACTGATGGTCTAAATAATACTAATATTGTGTTAATTCCTAAGAAAAAATCTCCAGCCATTATTAGTGATTTAAGACCTATATCGCTATGCAATGTTCTTATTAAGGTCATTACAAAAGTGATTGCTAATAGAATGAAGAATTTGTTGGATTTGGTAGTGGCGGAAAATCAGAGTGCTTTTATTCCGGGTAGACTCATTTCGGACAATATAATGGTCTCTTATGAAGTCATGCATTATTTGAAGAGGAAGAGAAGAGGAAGAAAGGGTTTTATGGCTATGAAAATTGATATGAGCAAGGCTTATGATAGGATAGAGTGGGGCTATTTAAAAGCAATTCTTTTGAAGATGGGCTTTCATGAGAAGTGGGTGGCGTTGATTCTGAAGTGTGTAAGTTCGGTCTCGTATAACATCACTCATGCTAGAAGAGAGTTTGGGCCAATTATCCCTACTCGAGGTCTCCGTCAAGGTGACCCGCTTTCTCCATACTTGTTCATTCTTTGTGCTGAAGGTCTCTCAGCGTTGATTCGAAAAAATGAAAGCCAGAAACTTGTTCATAGAATAAAGGTGTGCAGACAGGCTCCCTCTATTAATCATATGTTTTTCGCTGATGATTCGTACTTATATTGAAGAGCTAATGAGGTAGAGGCAAGGACTATCTTAAGTATGTTTGATAAATATGAAATGGCCTCAGGGCAGAAGGTCAATAGGTTGAAATCTTCAACTTTTTTCAGTGCGAATATTGGGGAGGAAAGAAGACAGCAACTATGCCAAATCTTGCAAATGCCAGAAGCTGGGGATGACTGTACGTACTTGGGATTACCCAACATGATGGGGAGGAGCAAATCATCTACGCTGGGTTTTTTGAAGGAAAAGGTTAAGAAACGTATTCAAAGTTGGGATGGGAGTCTTATTTCTCAAGGGGGAAGGGAGATTTTGGTGAAGTCAGTTATTCAATCTTTACCTACATATGCAATGAGCGTCTTTCTGCTCCCATTAGAGATTACCAAGGACATAGAAAGATTGATAACTAAATACTGGTGGCATTCTAATTCAAGGGAGAAAAAATGGATTTGTTGGATGAGCTGGGACCGTCTAAGTCGATATAAATCAACATGAGGGATGGGTTTTCGAGACTTTAGAGATTTTAATGTAGCCATGCTGGGAAAATAGGGGTGGCGGTTCATCACTAATACTAACAGTTTGGTTAGTAGATTATACAAGGCCAGATATTTTCCTCACTGTTCTTTCTTGGATGCTGAAGTTGGGAATAATCCCAGTTTCATATGGAGGAGTATCTTGGAGGCTAAGGAGTTGATTAAGTCAGGGTTAAGATGGAAGGTGGGATCTGAGGAATCTATTAATATTGTCGGGCAACCTTGGCTGCTGGACGTTCAAAACCCATATATTACTACGAATTCGTTAAGTATAGTTAATGAGAAAGTGTCAGCTCTTATGGCAACAGATCACATAGGGTGGGATGAGGAGATTCTAGTTGATATTTTCAATGAACGGGATCAAAACTGCATTCGTAGTATCCAGCTGGATGAAGTGGTTTAACAGGATAAACCGTACTGGTATAAAGAATCTTCAGGCCATTATACGGTTAGAAGCGCGTACAGATTGTTGCAGGTTCAGAAAGGTTTATGGAGACAGCAGGATAATGCTAGCTTTTGGCGTAAAATTTGGAGAATCCAAGCTCCTCCCAAGGTTTTGAATTTTGTGTGGAGATCTTTATCAAATTGTCTGCCTACTAAGGTAATGCTTGTCCAGCGAAAGGTCCCTATTAATTGTATATGCCCAGGATGCAATATTAAAGAAGAGACTATAGTCCATGCTTTAGTATCTTGTCCAGTGGCGTTCCAAACTTGGCAACGTGTTATTCCGGAGGTCGTTTGTTCTGAAGATGAGGAGTTATATCAGTGGTGGGAGAGGATTTTTGCGGTTTGTGACAATGACAGATGTGCGGAGGTTGCAACTATATGTTGGGGTCTCTGGAAGGCTAGGAATGATTTGGTGTGGAACAAAAAGTATACTCGTACAAATGTAGTAATAGCATTGGCGAAGCAATATCTTGTGCAATGGAGAATAGCCCAGAAAAGTAATACTAGCACTCTAAATCCTAACTTACGGGAGGGTGATGGAGCTGTTGTTTGGGCCAAGCCACAGATGGAAACAATCAAGATTTCAGTCGATGGTGCTACTTTTGAAGAGTTTCAAGCTTCTAGGTTGGGTATGATAGCAAGAGATCATTCAGGAGACCTTATCTTAGCTCGTACGGTACGGTTAAATAGTCTTCTGTCAGCTAAAATGGTAGAAGCTATAGCAATAAAAGAGGCGTTGAGTTGGGTTAAGCAGTGTCAATGGAAGCAGGTGGTGATCGAATCGGATAGCCTGGTGGTGGTGCAGGCCATTAGGAGCAAAGTTCACATGAATTCTCCGCTTGGTCGTATCATTGAAGATTGCAGGACTTTGGTGCATGATTTAAACAAAGTTTCTTTGTTTTTTGTTAATCGATCTGCTAATAGGGCGGTTCATGAGTTAGCTAGAGCGTCTTATTCTTTTCCAGATCGGATTTTCGATAGGAGTTCAATTCCTATTGGGGTTTTGTATGTTTTATCGGTTGATGCAAGTTAATAAAATTCCTTTTGTTTGTCAAAAAAAAAGAAGTAAAAATCTTTGTGCTTTCATAATTTATTACGAATTCCACAATCATTGATAATAAAGATTGCTTGAGAAGTTATGGTTAATAAAGTTTTTAAAGCCGAAACCCCTCTCATAATATACATATTCAATAATAGTGTAAGTATTTATTTAATTGGAATATTAATTTATTTCGACACAATATATTGAAACAATGGGTGTATAGCTTTTTTATCGATTTTATCTTCCGATAAAATGATTGGATTTGTTAAATTTAATCGATTTGATCATAACACACGTGTGATAAATTAATGTGCAAAATTAAAAATCTGTTTGTACTGTTTTGTTTGTATACAAATTCCAAATATTAAGTAAAGATCTTGTACTTCCATAATTTATTACGACTTTCACGATCATTGATAATAAAAATTGTTTGAGAAGTTAAAGTCGTCTGCCCTATAGTCATCCAAAACGAAATTGCAGTGATCTTGAATAGGGTATAAAAAAACGCAATGCAAACAATTTTTAGTCATTATTTTACATAAAAATAAACTTAATTATTTTCAAAAAAAATTAAATAGTGTAAACTTAATATATGTTTAATAGGTGTAATTAATGACTAATTAAAATGCCATTAATAGCTATTTAATGCAAGAAAAGAATTTTAGTAAAAAAAATATACAAAAACAAAAATTCAAGAAAAATAACTTAAACTCTTCAGGTGCATTTCCGATCTCCAGTCATTATAATATATACTTTAATAGAATTTACCGTACTTAAATAATATTTACCTTCATTTATCATTTAATAAATTAAGGTAAAATCAAATAAAAATATACTTTAATGGCATTTACCATCTTAAATGGCATTTACCTTCATTTAATAAATCATTTAATAAATTAAGGCAAAATCAAATAAAAAATTGTTAAAATTAAAAAATGACTATTTTTAAGATTGCAAGAAAACTATTTTAAAGAAACCTGGACACTTTCTGATCTCCTGGCATTATATACTTTAATAGTATTTACCGTACTTAAATGACATTTACCTTCATTTATCATTTAATAAATTAAGGTAAAATCAAATAAAAATATACTTTAATGGCATTTACCATCTTAAATGGCATTTACCTTCATTTAATAAATTAAGGCAAAATCAAATAAAAATTGTTAAAATTAAAAAATGACTATTTTTAAGATTGCAAGAAAACTATTTTAAAGAAATCTCTTGGCATTATAATATATATAGATATAGATAAGTTAAAATTTGATTTAGTTTAAAAAAATTTGGATCATGAATTTATGGATGATATTTTTTGATCAATTTATTTAATATATATAATTTTATTTGATAAAAATAAATATCACTATATTCACATGCACATAAAATTCCGGGAGGGTCCTCGAAAGATATGAATTTTTTTAGTCAAACTTGATTTGAGCCTTGATTTTGAGACGGACCGTGTCAAGTTCTTATTCAATTTCAAGACGGACTTGATTTTTTCCGAATTCGATAATTTTTTATATACTTTATTTGTATAAATTAAAATATCAAACATATATTTTATAGAATTTATGATTTATCAACATAATAATTGTTTATTCAATTACTGATTTTATGATAAACTAGCTTATAACGCGTGCGAAACACGGGTTTCTTTTAATAGGTTATAAAATTTATTTAACATTATAATTATGTTTTTATATAATCCTTATTTTTAATAATTTTTTAATTTTAATTTAATATAAATTTATATAATGAAATGCATGGTTTAAAATTTATTTTGTAAAATTCTAAATTAAAAATGTCGTTGACGGTTCGAACTTTGAATTTTTAGTAAATTAATTTAATCATATAATATATCTTATTATTAGATCTAACGATGTTATTTATTAATAAAAATAATGATTTGTATATATGGTGAGATATTTTTGGGTGTATATTAGTAATCTTAAGATTAATTTTAAATTAAAATGTACTTCATGTTTTAATTACAAAAATTACTACTAAATTTTTTAATATTATATGAAACTTTTTCATTATTTTAAATTAATTTTTTTAAACATGAATTTTGGAGGATTTAATTTTTATATGAGATGATTTGATAATAATTATATAAATGTTATCCGTGATATTTCTAGAAAAGGGGGGATTTTAGTTAGAAAATATAGAAAAGATGATAGGTTTTAGTTGAAAAAGGTAATCGGTTAATTATTAGTGATTATAAAATTATTATTTTACTTTATTAAATAGAATGCCCATGATATGATTAGAAAAAGAGAGGATTTAGTTAGAGAAAATTAAAAAGGTAACATGTTCTAGGTGAAAAGGTAATTGATTAGTTTATAGTAATTATAATTTAATTATGTTTTTTACTAAATACAATGTTTTTAGAAAAAGAGAAATTAATATTATCCGTGATATTTCTATTAAAAGAGGGATTTTAGTTAGAAAATATAGAAAAGATGATACGTTTTAGCTGAAAAAGATAATCGGTTAATTATTAACAATATAATATTATTAGTTTATTGTATTAAATAGAACCGCCCGTGATACAATTGGAAAAGGAGATATAGAGAAAATAGAAAGGTAATGTGAAAATTAAAAAGATGACATGATTTATGTGAAAATGGTAATTGATAAGTTTATAGTAATTAAAATTTAATTATGTTATTTTACTAAATAAAATTGCTCATAATTTTTAGAAATGAGAAATTCATGTTTCCCGTAATATTTCTAAAAAAATGAATTTAATTAGAAAAAATTAGAAAAGATGATATATTTTAGCTGAAAAGATAATCGGTTAATTATTAATATTATAATTTTATTTTTATTAAATAGAAACGCCCGTAATATAATTGGAAAAATAGAGGTTTTAGTAAGAGAAAATAAAAAAAGGTAACCTGTTTTGGCTGAAAAAGGTAACCATCCATGATATATTTGGAAAAAGAAAGACTTTTGTTAGAGAAAAGAGAAATGGTAACGTGTTTTGCCTGAAAAAGGTAATTGATTAGTTAATAGTAATTCTAATATAATTACGTTATTTTATTAAACAAAATTGCTCGTATGTTTTTTTTAAAAAAGAAATTTTAGTTAGATAAAATGTAAAAAATATTGTATTTTACCTAAAACATGAAATTATTTAGTTATTGAAAAACAGAAAAGGTAATATGTTTAACCTTAAAAAGGAAATTGATTAATAAAGTAGAAATTTTAGTTAGATAAAATATAAAAGATATTGTATTTTACCAGAAAAAGAAAATTATTTAGTTATTGAAAAATAGAAAAGATAATATGTTTAACCGGAAAAAAGGAAATTGGTTAGTTAGTAGGATGGATTTTATCTACCGTATTTTAGTTAGAAAATATAGAAAAGATAATACGTTTTAGCTGAAAAAGGACATCGGTTAATTATTAACATTATAATATTATTAGTTATTTGTATTAAATATAACCGTCCGTGATATAAATTGGAAAAAGAGAGATTTTAGTTAGAGAAAATAGAAAGGTAATGTGAAAATTAAAAAAATGACGTGATTTAATGTGAAAATGGTAATTGATTAGTTTATAATAATTATAATTTAATTATGTTATTTTAGTAAATAAAATTGCTCATAGTTTTTAGAAAATGAGAAATTAATGTTGCCCGTGATATTTCTAGAAAAAAAGGAAATTTAATTTGAAAAAATAGCAAAGATGATACATTTTCATGTATCAATATTATAAACAATGTATACGATTTTTAATATATTTTATTAATAATTGAGAAATATGATGTGATATTTTCATGTATATATTAATGATTGTAAGATTTGTTGTAAATTAAAAAGGTAACGTAATAATATTAATGATTGATAGATATGATAAAATTGATTTTTTAGGTGTTTATAAAAGGTAATATGTTAAATGTGAAAAAGGCAATCACTAATTACCATTAATTTTATTATATTAATTTGAAAAAGGCAATCGACTAATTACCATTAATTTTATTATCTTAATCGACTAATTATCATTAATTATAACATGTTTTAATTGGAAAAAAAATATTAATGATGGAAAGATATGATACGATTGATGTTTTTAGGTGTTTATAAAAGGTATTATCTCGACTAATTACCATTAATTATATTATGTTATTATTTATTTTAGGTGTATTTATGTTTATTTATAATGAAGGGTATATAAGTAAATTCACTTAGTACCAAAAAACAGGTACCAAAACTTTCAATGTTTCGGAATTTATATAATAGTATAGATTAATCGACTACATATATACTTTATATATAATTCACTCACATAGGATAAAATCAAGTATATAAAATTGTGTGCATGTAAATATATATTTGTTTAAAATATTTATTATAAGTGAATATACGTATATGTATACAATTTTTTTTGAATTTTAAATTAGATTTTAATTGGACTTTTACCGGGGACATGTTGAAATCCGGACTTTTAAAAATACCGAGCTAAACTAAATCTCTTGTCGGACTGAATTTTGATCCGATTTTGCTAGATGATGTGCCAAAATTTCAAATTCATAAGTTACTAATAATTATAAAATTTTCTAGATAAATACTAGTTTAAAATTTTCACTTTTCATTTAAATAATAATTTAAATAATAATTTATATTTTTTTAAAATTTATTCTGCTAATGTTGTATTGTATTGTAATGTCATAGAATGAGTACTTTACATAATTGAATACATTCCTAATCAAATTTGTATGTACCAAAATTACAAATTTTCATATAGTTAAGAGGTTGTAAAATATTAAAACCAAATCACTACATGTGTGAGTTATTAAGACGTACGCACCTATCTACCAACTTGATGGGCAAAAAAAAATGAAAGATAAGGCTGAGATTCTGAGAAGAAGTTCAAAGTTCTGTGTCTTCATGGCTCTGGAAACAGCGGTGCATATCTTAAGATGCGGCTTCAAGTATGGCCATCAAATGTACTGGAAACTATGGATTTTGTATTCATAGATGCTCCTTTTCCAACTAACAACCATTCCCAGCGTCGTGGTTTACCCATCCTCCTGAGTCCTGAGGTATAAAGTCTATTACAACATTGTTTTTTTCACTTACATTAGCAACTTCATTTCTCATGTTCCAAGTAGATTTTATTGTGTTGGTATAAACTGGGCACACGCATATATTAAGATCCAACTGAATACGATAGGACGTTTAACGAGTCTATGGCACTCATTGAGGAAACCATGGTAAAGTTTGGACCATTTGATGGGGTTCTAGGCTTCTCCTAGGTAATTTTATCGAACTAATCAGCTGAATTATACATTATTGAAGTTGGTAACCTGTTCTGCAACTTGCAACTCATTAAGCAGGAGGATGCTCTTAAGCACATGTTTAGTGAGCTAATCCATTTTTGTTCCAGCATAATAAAACTAGCCAGTATTGCATCTTTCTCAAGAGGGACCACTCTTTGTCTACAACTGTAACTCCAATCCTCAGCTGTGGTCCGTAGGAGGTTAATATGGTCTTTGCATTGTTAGTTTGTTAGAGTAAGAGACAAGTTAGTAAGACCTGGTACAGATATATAGTACTCAGGGTAGTGTATTGTTTCTTCAGCTTTTGTAATCAAAGAACAGCAGGAATAAAACAGTATCTTGTTGTTCCCAGTTTCTCAGCTTTTATTCATTTTCTTTATCATGCTTTATATTGTTATCATGGTATCAGAGCGAGCATGAACGAGCTGTGATTCTTTCTGGGATTCTTTATCATTGTGAAGATAGTGTTCCTGTTTTACATCTGCTCTTTTTCTGATTGACTGTTGCTTGTGTAAATCGAGTTCTTTTACTTTGGATATTACTCGAGTATGGCAACAGGAGGGAGATATACTTTTGCTGATATGCAGAATCCCCTTTTTCTTCACCCATCTGATGGGCCTTTATCTGTCAGTGTACCTAAGCTGGAAGGTGCATCCAATTACAGATCTTGGAAGAGGTCTTTTGAAATACAACTCTCCTCAAAAAGGAAGCTGGGCTTTGTGGATGGCTCAGTTCAGAGAAGCACAACAGATGTAGCAAATGGAGTGCAGTGGGATACCTGCAACAACCTGGTAATTTCCTGGATTCATAACAATGTCTCTGAGTCTATTAAAAAGTCCATTCTTTTTATTAGTTCTGCTAGTGATATTTGGTCTCAACTTGCGAAACGATTTGCTCTTACCCATGGCTCTAGAAAATACAAAATCAGTAGGGACTTGTATGAAATGAAACAACATAATATGTCTGTAGCTGATTACTTTACAAATCTAAGTAGCCTATGGGAAGAACTTGAATCTATAAACTTGTTGCCTAAAGTGAACACTGTCACTGAAGAAGTTACTACCCTGTTGACAACTATTGAAAAACAAAAGGCAGAAACAAAGTTGTTTCAGTTTCTAAATGGCCTGAACGACAAATTTAGTCCTCAGAGAAGCCAACTCCTCATGATGGCTACTCTACCTACTGTTGAGGAAGCATGTGCTGCTATCCAACAAGAAGAATCTCAAAGAGATGTCTTGGCTATCAGTGACAATCTCGATGTTGAAATGTCAGCTATGTATAGTAAGTCAGATAGACCTTATTTCTGCACTATTTGCAATACTAAAGGTCATAGCAATGATAGATGCTATACAGTCATTGGCTACCCACCAAAATGGAACTTAAAACACAAAAAACCAAACACCAAACCTTACACCTCAGGACCTAGGTGGAACAACCCAAAAACACAAACACAACATCACAAAATGGCCAATGTTGCTCAAGGCTCTGCAGACACAAATATCACCTTTACACCTCAACAGCTAGAGCAGCTTTTCAAGATCTTACCTGGACCTTCTAGTGTAAATCAAAAAGATTCTGTGACTGATGATGAATTGGAACATTGCTTTTCTGGCATGATAAGCTGTCACTTCACTACTGCTCGACCAAACCATTGGATCTTGGATTCTGGGGCCACAGATCACATGACTAGCTCTCTGGCTGATCTGAAAGATGCCAGACCAGCTCCTGCTGATTATAGCATACATTTGTCTAATGGAGGGACTGCAGTCATTTCTCACATTGGAACTGTGCAGTTTCCTGGACTTGAACTGAACAATGTGCTGTTCGTGCTTAACTTTCAACACAATCTTCTGTCAATTCAAAAACTCACCAAAGACAACAACTACGAAGTTAGCTTCCAGCCCAAATCATGTATGATCACAGATGCTGTCACAAAAGAAGTCAGAGCTGTTGTTAAAGAAAAAGGGGGACTGTATTACTTGGTGACAGCTCAATCAAATCAAGCCTCAACATTCCTAGGTCAAGCAGGCTGCACAGTCAAGGATAACAAAAGCTCAGAATTGACAACTCTTTGGCACAATAGGATGGGGCATGCACCAATCTCAAGACTCATGTACATACCAGAAATCAAGCCTCACCTGACAGAATCTGCAAAAATCTGTGTCACTTGCCTCCTTGCTAAGTTCACAAAGCTGCCTTTCACTGTCAGTTCCTCTCATGCTACTGAAGCATTCTCCCTCATCCACCTAGATACTTGGGGCCCGTATAAGGTCTGCAGCAGAGAAAGGTACAAATACTTTCTCACTATTGTCGATGATCACTCTAGAATGACATGGGTTTACTTGATGAAACTGAAAAGTGATGCCTTTGAAACTTTAAAATCATTCTGTAATTTTGTGTCAAATCATTTTAAGAAGTCTGTGCAAGTCATTAGGTCTGATAATGCCTTGGAATTCTCTGATGTTAACTGTAAGAATTTCTTCTCTGCTAATGGTATTGTGCATCAATAGTCATGTGCTTACAGACCCCAACAGAATGCCAGAGTGGAAAGGAAGCACAGAAGCATTCTAGAAATAGCCAGGACATTGAGGTTTCAAGCTGGTTTGGACCTTTCTTTTTGGGGGGGACTGTGTTGTAACAGCCACTCATATCCTGAACAGATTGCCTAGCACTGCTCTGTCTAATGTCACCCCTTATGAAAAACTACATAAAAAACCTGCTACTTATGATCATTTGAGAGTTTTTGGCTGTCTGACCTTTGCATCTCCTAATGCTGCATCTACTGATAAATTCCAACCCAGAGGTATACCATGTGTTCTGATAGGCTATCCCCCAAACACTAAGGGATACAGACTGTATAATTTGCTTGATAAAAGTGTTTTCATATCCAGGGACACTGTTTTCCATGAACATGTCCTACCTTTCAACAAAAATTCTGCTGCTTCCTACATGACACCTTTACCTGTTGCTTTGCCTCACACTTCACCTTTATCACAAACTGATGATGATGAGGTTTTGATCACCTCACATGATGACTCTGAACATCAAGATGACGAACCTGAACTGTCACATCCACCTCTTAGAAGATCCTCTAGGCTTACAAAAAATCCACCCTGGATGACAGATTACACAACAACCATAAACCAAGTTGCTTCTCATCCTGTGCACCCTAACTTTCAGTGCTTCATGAGCACTGTGGCCAAACAAAATGACCCTGTCACCTTCCAGCAAGCCATCAAACACCAACACTGGATTGATGATATGAACAGTGAACTTGATGCCCTTGAAAACAATGACACATGGGATATCATGCCTCTACCAGAAGGAAAGAAAGCAATAGCCTGTAAATGGTTGTTCAAAACCAAGTTTCTCCCAGATGGTACTGTTGAAAAATACAAATCAAGGCTGGTTATTCTTGGTTGTAAGCAGGTCTATGGCATTGACTATGGGGAAACCTTTGCCCCAGTAGCCAAAATGACAACAGTAAGGGCAGTTCTAGCTGTTGCAGCCATTCAAAATTGGCACACTGTTCAAATGGATGTCACCAATGCCTTCTTGCATGGTGACCTCCATGAAATTGTCTACATGAAACTACCTACAGGCTATACTGGTCTCGGCAGTAGGCTCAACTCTACTACAGATTATAAATCCACAGCCTCTACTACTCTTGTCTGCAGGCTGAAGAAGTCCCTATATGGACTCAAACAAGCCCCCAGAAATTGGTTCAGCAAACTATCTGCTCACCTTCTGAACTCTGGCTACAAGCAGTCAAAATCAGACTATAGTCTATTTACTTCAGTTACTGCTACTACTATTACCTTGATTTTGGTATATGTTGATGATTTACTGATAGCTGGAAATTCAATGTCAACAATCACTTCTCTTAAGTCAGTATTGTCGAATTCTTTCAACATGAAGGATTTGGGTGATCTCAGATATTTTCTTGGACTTGAAATTGACAGGTCCCCTTCTGGGTTCTTTGTTTCTCAAAGAAAATACACAATGGACCTCCTCAAAGACTACAACATGCTGAATGCTAAACCTCTCCAGTTGCCTATTGATGCTCATCTGAAACTCACACCAGACAAGGGGGTTTTGCTGTCTGATCCACAGTCCTACCAAAGGCTGCTTGGGAGGCTCATCTACCTCACCATAACAAGACCTGACATCACCTTTGTTGTTCACCTGTTGGCACAATATATGCAGAAACCTACTAATGTTCATATGCAAACAGCAAAGAGGCTGCTGAGATATCTTGTTACCAATCCTGGCCAGGGAATTCTTCTAGCATCCTCATCTGCTGCTCAAATCACTGCCTACTATGACAGTGATTGGGCCAGTTGTCAATCCACCAGGAGGTCCACCTCTGGTTTCTGCATCCTACTCGGTCAGTCTCCTATATCTTGGAAGGCAAAGAAACAATCGGTTGTGGCCAGATCAACTGCTGAAGCAGAATACAGGGCAATGGCCCTTACTACATGTGAAATTACTTGGATATCTGCTTTGCTTAAGGACATGGGGCTCTCTAACCTGCCTCCCACCATTCTCAAGTGTGACAACCAAGCTGCCATCTCTATTGCAGCCAACCCAGTGATGCATGAGCGAACTAAGCACATTGAGGTTGACTGTCACTTTATTCGAGATCATATCCAATCTGGGACCATAGTCACACAACATGTTCCTTCTCACGCTCAACTTGCTGACATTCTAACCAAATCTCTACCAGTAAAACAGCATAACTACCTTCTCAACAAGCTTGGCACTTCTGTTTCTCCACCAGTGCAGCTTGAGGGGGAGTATTGAAGTTGGTAACCTGTTCTGCAACTTGCAACTCATTAAGCAGGAGGATGCTCTTAAGCACATGTTTAGTGAGCTAATCCATTTTTGTTCCAGCATAATAAAACTAGCCAGTATTGCATCTTTCTCAAGAGGGACCACTCTTTGTCTACAACTGTAACTCCAATCCTCAGCTGTGGTCCGTAGGAGGTTAATATGGTCTTTGCATTGTTAGTTTGTTAGAGTAAGAGACAAGTTAGTAAGACCTGGTACAGATATATAGTACTCAGGGTAGTGTATTGTTTCTTCAGCTTTTGTAATCAAAGAACAACATGAATAAAACAGTATCTTGTTGTTCCCAGTTTCTCAGCTTTTAATCATTTTCTTTATCATGCTTTATATTGTTATCATACATGAACTGAAATTGCGATATAAATCTTTACTGAATATGTTTGGAATTTTTGTTGAACTCGTATTCATATCGGATGTTACTATAAATGTTTTATTTAATTTTGAAATTGACTCTGTTAAATGATAAGACTCACTTTGAACTTACTTGGGCGGGGAGCTTATATAGCAGCAGCTTTACCAGGGATGCAATCCCAGGTGAATGGATTGGCACTTACATATATTCTTTTCTCTATTGGTCATGATCAGTTACAGGAACTTAGATACATACACACGCTCTAGTGAGACTTGAAACCTTGATCTCTTGTTTCCCGAACTGGCACATTAACTATTGATGTAGTATGGTTGGAAACACACCTAAACGGAAAGAGCAAGTAGTGAAAGTCATTAATTTGTTTCATGTTAGGGTATGGCTCTAACTAAAGTTGAAGCGATAAAATATGTGGTGGTGATATCTTGAGGTAAGTTAGGAGGCTCCAAGGTTGCAGCTCCAACGCTTGCCAAAAATGCATTCTCCTCTCTGATTGAAATTTCCTCACTGCACTGCTTTGGTACTTTATTCTCAGTCTTATACGTTTACCCACAACCATATCATACACACCGAAAAATAACTTTCCGTTTTGTTCTCTGAAATGTACACAGGTGAGAATGACCCAATTGCAAAGTTACCAGCAATCGAACTTTTGGGATCGTTTGTTGATCCTTTTGTAAATTTCCACTCTGGGGGTCATGAAGTACCTAAATTAGGTAAGAGGTTTATATCTATCCTTGTGACAGAGGACCGTCCTTTCATTGATCTTGCTCTGGTTTATGCTTTTGGTTTTCAACATATATTTGGGGAAGTATTGAAAGATTGTCTGTTTGGCTCCAGATGAAGAAGGTTTGAAGGTGATGATAGGTTTTCTCAATAAGATTCAAGCCACACTCCCAGCCCATGGAATCCGGTCACATCTGTAGCTGATCAGTAACCGATTAGGATTGTTACTGATATGTCCTAAAAATGAAGAAAACAACTTGATAACAACGGAATAAATAAATTGAATAGTTTTCAAATCGAAATATGATAACAACTTGATTGAAGAGAACAGAAATGTTTGCTTGTATTAAAATTGATGCGTACCGGCTCATACACAGAATTCCAAATCCTAACTATGCCAAATGACAAAAGTTCTCCCACAGTTTATTTCTATATGCAATTTACACCACATAGTAAGCTACCTAAATGCCAAATACATCAGCTTGAATTCGCTGATCTCTGAATTACCTTCTGGCCTTATAACCTGCTAAATCATAGTTATGAGCACAGCTAAACGTTTTGGAGTAGGCCGACAGTATTAAAATGATTTGAGAAATCATTTTAGAATATTGACTGTGGTAAATCAACTTGGGTATAATTCAAACCTAAACAAGGGAACATATATAAATATGTCATGCAATCAACTTAGTTATAATTTTCTATCATCTTAACAGGAGCAATGTATCATTTAGTTTAGAATTAAGTTTATTTGTATTTTGAACTTTTTAGTAGCTATTGTAAAACAGTAAACGTAAGGCGAGTTATAAAATGACCATCATTTCTTGAGATGATAAGTTTGGTTTTATGACTCTAAAATTGACAGTTCAAGTTGGAAGCTAACATAGTTTTGGTATGTCCAGCACTGTACTGGAGTTCCCTTGCCTATACCAGATTTGCCTATACCAAATGCAATAACGCATCATGCAATTTAATTACTGAATTTTCAGTTGACAGCAGACGATTCCATCAAAGAAAGAAGAGGAGTGAAAGATTAACATCATTACTAATTTTCAAAATATAATAATTATCTCTAAGTTTTTATAAATTTAAGTTATACAATCACTCCCTCAATATTTCCCGCCGACACAGTTCTTACTGACCAACCTATTGATACCCGGTCAACAACCTATTTCCTACCGCACACAATAATCGGTAGGAAGTAGCGTCGGGTTCGACCTATTTCCTACCGACGACGATAGAAAATGATAAAAGTATGCCTTAAATTTACCACGTTGACATTGTCGGTCCGTCTGACAACATTGAAACGTCATTTTAATTAGCCCATTTCAATACATAAATGTAAAATAATTTAGCCCACTCAAACTTTAGATTCTAACTCTGTTAATAAACCAAATGATACATTTGGGGATTCTTAAAGTTGTATTTTAGGGATTACAATCGGCAAGAAGTGAGAACAACGCTAAACCAATTGTTTATCTAAAAATGTGTCTCTTTTCCTGAAATGAAAGATGAATGAATTGGAAAAAATTAACAAAACTTGCGAAGAAACAAAGAATGTAATGAACAATAGTTCACAAATATGACGAAGTAAAAAATTTATGTGATGACGTATATAGGGGAAATGAGAAAAAAAGAAAGAGAATGGAACATTTCTACTTAAATTGATTAAAGTCACAAAGACAAATCGTAATAGGAGCAAAAAGTACGTAAGATGAAAAAATTCAAAATCCTTTGCCTTCATGGTCACAGCACCAGCGGTGCGATTCTAAAGGAAGAGCTTCAAGTATGGCCTTCTAATGTATTGAAAAGATGGACTTTGTGTTCATAAATGCTCCTTTTCCTAGACATGATCTTCCTATTCCAGGATTTTCTTGGTTTGAAGACTCTACTGAGGTGCATCATCTCTTTAATAATTTGAATCAACTACACCAATCTTTAATTTTACTTTTGTTAAGAATAGTAATGCATTTTTATATTCGCAATCAACTTACAGACATGTACATCAGGACGTAACAATGTTGGATAGAACGTTCAATGAATCTATCACATACATTGAGGAAACGATGGTAAAGTTTGGCCCATTTGATGGGATTTTAGGCTTCTCCCAGGTATTTCAACTGAACTTACATACTGCTAATATATAACTGCATGTATTGACATGGAGATACAGACCTTCACTTGGCATGTTTTACTATTTTTTTGATCTGATATTGGATTTTAGTACGGTCAGCAATCCATATCATAAGTAAAAACACAAACACGTAGGCACCTAGCTATGTATAAGAGCATCTCCAACGCAAACAAACTTGTTAGCTAAATCCTAGTTGGCACTTCATATAGCTAACCCATATACATAATTACCTTCTCCAACCATAATCTGTTAGCAATAAAATTTTTAGATAATCTCACTTGGTCTTCTATATTTGTTGATCCACTACCATTATCTATAAATGGCCACATCATCTCCCTCCAATTTTACATTAATATTTTACACTTTTTTCATATCTAACTCATCTCCCTCCAATAATTATAATAGTAAAATATTGTTTTTGAAATATAGCTAACAAATATAGCTAACAACATTGGAGCAAAATGATTTTTTCATCATCTATAATATAGCTTATTATTATTATATATTATTTTAGCTAATCAATTTACCTAATAGCATTGGAGATGCTCTAATACACGATCTTTAATAATCATTTGTAAAAGGGTTTTATATCAAATTGGCACCCGCTTCACTAAAAACTATCAATTAGACCTTCCATTCTAAAACTATATCATTTAAAACATTAAAGTCATAATAAATATCAAAGTGGCCACCCATTATAGTACTTGGGAAGTAAAAGTTATTTTTCATCGAGTTCTACACATTTGTCTTAAATACTACTATAATCAAATAAAAGTTTATGAATTCTAGTATTTTTGATAATATTATTTAGAATTTAAAAAGTTTATATACTATTTATTTTTAATTAAAACAAGGAAAATGACAATAAAATAAAAAATAAATAGTAAATGAATTTTTAAAAATCTAAATATATTATCAGAAATACTAGTATTATTAATCTTTCATTAGGTTAAGGAAGCATTCAAAAAAATGTCCCCCTCTTTTAAGATAAGGTAAAGGGCCAGGCATGGTGGGGTAGGAGCATCCAGTCGGCAAATCTTTTTTTGCCTTGACCAAGAAGTCTTATGTCCTACGAGTCGCACGGCGTTTCAAACCTTAGCGAGGCTTAACTTTCCGCGACTTACTGCCCTCCCTAAGGAGGCCGCCATTAAGTCTATCGTGGACGTAGCGGACGACATCCTGATAGTGGGTATCGCTCAGAAACTCGAAGTTCTTCGCGACATATCGGGAGTCCCCTTGCCCGTGGGGGCCGCCCCATGTAATGGTATCTAGGAAAGAAAGCCTATTGAGCCAGTCATTCTATTATCCCAACTGCTACTCCACCGTTTAGGCTAGGCTACAAACCCACTGACAGAGATAAAGAAGAGATAGTGCAACAGGGCATAGAGAAGGCCTTGGCCCGAGCTGAGAAGGGCCCCTATGATCACCTTGTGTGTGTGCCAGTACCGAAAGACTCTGAATGTAACCTTCGTGAAAGGGCACTTTCACCCGCGATAAGGTCACGATCTCTGTTGGTAGAGTCTGACTCTATCTCGATAAGGCAGCCTTCCACTAAGCAACTTAGCTATTTAGTTTTTCTTGCTATGGCTCTTTAAGAAGCATATAACACGGGTTATAATAGTCTGGTCGAGTTCTTGCTTTGCAACTATGGGTATAAGTATTAATTTCAGTCTATTGGGACTTAGAGGTCATAGATACTAGACCGAGTGACTCTGCCTCGGGGAACGATATATGTCTTTTAACTAGGGTATGAGATGTGGCAGAAAATAGCCCGAATGGGTGTAGAATCAACTCGTAGAAATGCCCGGTCAAGCACCTCGCTCACCACTTGAACGGACCGAAGGACACACCACAAGCTTCATTCAAGCATTTCCCCCATAAAGCAGTTTATTGTAGAAAAAACAGAGTATTATCATTGTACGAACATTGATAACCAGCTATATGCTGTTAATACAGTTAAAGACATGGGAGCAGCTCCTATAGTAATGTTAAGTATCCTACTGAGTTGAGCTTAGAGGCATTTTTACCACTTTATCTTGCACCAGATTTAAGGCATTTTGAAGCAACTAGAAGCCTTTTTTAGTTAAATAGTAAGTAAGTACGGGGCAAGGGTGGTTTCAAGGTATTTGAAGATTTGTGAGACTCCCTTTGATATCAAAACTTTACTAAATAAAAAAAACCGAGGCTTGGTCCAATTCCCCACCTTTGGCTTTCGTCTCGGTAGGTGTCTTATTCTACATTTTCCCAAAAGAACATTCATTCATTTATTTCTTCCCCGTCGACCACGATGACTGAAACGACGTGAAAAATCCAGACCCAGAAAGAAAAAGAAGAAGGGCCGGTGGTGGGCATTTGGGAAAGTAGGGAAGGCCTCTTTCCCCACCATTCCGGCCTATTATTGATAGGGATTTTACCGATGCTGAAGGTAGCTTGCTTACCAAGCCCCCCACTTGAGAAGCTAGTCGCTAGAAAGAAGCGCGAAGCTGTCTACGAAGCTTTGCTTCTCCTCCTGTAGTCGTAATACGCGGCTCATCGCTACTTTTATTCAAAACAAACGGTAACCGGGGGTTCCCGACTTTATCCGGTTTCCGCAACCGTCACCATTTGTCATTCCGATTACTTCATCCATAAACCTTATTTTATTAAATAAAAAAAGAGCGGTACGCTCTAAAAAAGTAAGGGATCAGCTTGCATTCTAGAAGCGGTAGCTTCCCGCCTCCTTCATTCCTACTGTCTCCTTCGGTGAGAAGTTCCCTTCCCTTTTTCCCTTTTTTAAAATGCCTGATTGGACATTCCATTGATTCTGAGTTTTTGGGCTGAAAAAGCTCGTCGATCCAAAAGAATCATTCTTCTGGTCTCTCTTCGCCCCCCGCCCCGAAAACAGTACAGTGCCCATTTGCTTCGCACGCAGGAAGGCAACGAAGTTCAGTTCATGAGACCGCAGCGGAGTGGAGCAGCCGCGACATGAAGTTCTTTACCTTAGCTAAATCTCGCTGGTGCCACCTAAACGGTAGGTGGGCGGTGTATGTGTGACGTTTGGAGTTGTCGTTCGTGCACCTGTCCTCAATGGAAGAATTGGTGATTATGTTGACTGTAAGCGAGGAGTTATATGCAAGTATTGCTAACTAGCCCATAGAAGACAGTAGCTATACTTGCTAAGACACCTAGCTAGTATTAACAACAAGAGCAACAAGCAAGATTCACTCGTTCATCAGCATACGGGCTCCTCTGCTTCCTTTCTAGATTAGATGCCAAACAAGCTGTTTTAACTTCACTTAGGCAACAAGAGCTAATAGTTAGAAGCAACTGCAACATTGAATAGCGCTTTCATAATGATATCTTTCTAAAAAAGATGCTTCAATCTTCAATCATCGTTCATCGAGCGCTTTCTCTCATCTGCCTTCTATGTATGCCTTTGTGGTCGTTAATAAAAACAACTTCAACATTGAATAGCGCTTTCATAATGATGTCTTTCTAAAAAAGATGCTGCAATCTTCAATCATCGTTCATCGAGCGCTTTCTCTCATCTGCCTTCTATGTATGCCTTCTATGTATGCTTTCATAATGATGTCTTTCTAAAAAAGATGCTGCAATCTTCAATCATCGTTCATCGAGCGCTTTCTCTCATCTGCCTTCTGTGTATGCCTTCTATGTATGCCTTTCTCTCATCTGCCTTCTATTTACCTTAGCTAAATCTCGCTGGTGCCACCTAAACGGTAGGTAGGCGGTGTATGTGTGACGTTTGGAGTTGTCGTTCGTGCACCTGTCCTCAATGGAAGAATTGGTGATAATGTTGACTGTAAGCGAGGAGTTATATGCAAGTATTGCTAACTAGCCCATAGAATACAGTAGCTATACTTGCTAAGACACCTAGCTAGTATTAACAACAAGAGCAACAAGCAAGATTCACTCGCTCATCAGCATACGGGCCCCTCTTCCTTGCTAGATTAGAAGCCAAACAAGCTGTTTTAACTTCACTTATGCAACAAGAGCTAATAGTTAGAAGCAACTGCAACATTGAATAGCGCTTTCATAATGATGTCTTTCTAAAAAAGATGCTGTAATCTTCAATCATCGTTCATCGAGCGCTTTCTCTCATCTGCCTTCTATGTATGCCTTTGTGGTCGTTAACGGGAGCAAATGAAGAGGTATCCGCCTCCAGCAAGATAGGGCGACGCCAAAAAAATCCTATAGTGCAGGAGCGCTCACATTTTTTGACTTACTCTTTAACTTTCATTTTGAAATCCGGCTCGTTCCCGGCCTTTGGACCCTTCGCCCGCTAGAAGTGGATTCGAACCACTGACACAAGGATTTTCAGTCCTTTGCTCAACTTGAATCTCGTTCAATCCATAAACACGTGCAATCCCATCTCCAACTGAGACCACTCGACCGATCTCATCCACTTGAAAATTCGTGTAAAAGTGGCTAATTCTACTTTCTAATAGAGTCGTTAGTTCCAGGAATGCTAATTAGTTTAGGGGGTTCGCTAGCTCGGATAGGACAGTCTTTCTAAAGGGGGAGGAAGCTTGAGTCTTTTTTACATTGTAAGAAAATCAGTCTGTAAGGAAGCTTTAGTTCCACTTCTCTTGAAGCGTAATACTTGTGATCTCGTATATTTCGCTTCTCCGACATCTTACTTAATTTCCCCTTCCTCTTTTTGCAATAAGCCGCTCCATAGTGGTAAAGTCTCATCTTGTGTGTTGGCCAAATTGACAATAGTCACGTTGAACCCTCGAATATGTTCGAAGATCTCGACATGCTCTCCCAATTCCGGGGATAATTCACAAAACTCCGTTTCCGTCGAGAATTGGCCCTATCTTGCTGGAGGCAGATAAAAAGCGGTTGATTACTCAGATTGGTTCTCGTGTCCTTGTGCCCAAAAGGACGGGCGAGTTCGGTTTGAGTGTTCATCGATCGGGTGGATCTATATGCTCTGGGGCGGTGAGACGAGGTGTAGCGCAGTCTGGTCAGCGCATCTGTTTTGGGTACAAAGGGCCATAGGTTCGAATCCTGTCACCTTGATGTGATGCAAAAGATCACCAGAAAGGATACAACCCATTTCTCTTTATGATTCCAGCCAAGAAGACTCATAAAAAGAAGGATCGATCATGTTATATATTTTAGGAGGCCAGCTTACGGGCCAGGCCTCTCCCCGACCTGATAACTAGTATCGCCTCCCTGCCTAGCTCTATCAGCAGGCTCTTTCTTTTGCAATACTTAAAAAAGTCTCTCATGGGCAAATTATTATTACAGCGTTCTCTACCATAGAATTCGGCCTTCGGGGTCAACCCGGCAGCTTCTATGAGGAAGGTGGCGTAAAGGAGGCTCGAGGGCTTGTTAAGGAAGGCGGCAAGGGCCGACGAAGGGGGGAAAAAGAAAGGCATTTTCTGGCCCCCCTGAGCCTTAATAGGAGCAAGAGACTTGGTGGAAACAACCAGAATGAAATATTATTTAATCGTGGAAATGCCATGTCAGGCGCACCTATCAGAATCGGAACAGACCAATTACAAAATCCACCTATCATCGCCGGCATAACCATAAAAAAGATCATTAAAAAAACGTGAGCCGTTATTAAAACATTATAAAGTTGATGATTCCCACCAAGAATTTGATCGCCCGGTCGTGATAATTCCATACGAATCAGTACTGAGAAGCATGTGCCCATCACTCCGGCAATGGCACCAAAGATGAAATAGAGAGTCCCTATATCTTTCTGGTTAGTTAAGAACAGCCATCAGACCAGATTTGTCGTAAAATTGAGATTCTTTTGTTTACTTCCTTATCAGAGAAGGGTCCCTCTTAGGGAGCTGGGGCTTCTTTTTTGCAAAAAGGGGAACTAATACACAGGGAAGAAGCTTACTAGAAAAAAAAGACTAACTACATAGCTACTTACAGAACATAAGATAATTTCAGAAAGTCACTCTCTCCAACCTTTTCTCTATCCGACTTTCTAAAGTAAATATGAGATTTGCGTTGGTTTTTCCAACGAAACTAAGCATTTTTCTCTTTAGAAAGAGGATCTTTTGTCTCATGGTAGCCTGCTCCAGTCCCCTCTCCAGCAGCTCCTTTATTTTATGGGCGGTTCGGTTTTGGGCTGCAAGCTCCTGGATTTCTGCCCTTTTTAAAGGGGGCACCTCGGGCTCCCTGCGGAGCAATAGGTCGAATTACTATATAAAGAAGAGTTGTAAACTATAGGACTTCTTGTTCGGGTAGAAATATTTCGAACGAAAGCCAAGCCCCCTTATGGGTCGCGGAGGACTAGGTCGAAAAAGAAGTGCTCGTTCATGTCGTCACCCCAATTAGAGGAATTATGATGGTACAGAACAATGAAGTTACGTAATCCTTTATTAAGGGCGTTGACATTGGCGTCCGGCGACTGATAAGAAGACTCCTGATGAGCAATTGTAGCAGCTCTGGCACCCATTGACTACCGCTATTAGAATACCACAATATTAACCACCTTTTTGGGGTTAATGCTTTCAATGGTGAATCGATAAAAAGATTTCCTTTTACGAGAGTGCCTGAAAGGAAGAAAAGTAAGAAAGCCTGCGAGGCTACTGAATAACCTCCTTTGATTTTACGACAAATAAGGCCTTTTACCTTCGTATTCGTTCGCCAAATCTTGTTCAGTTTCATCCAAGCTCGGTTTTTTCTGAATCTTCGTGGAAGAAGAAGAAGCAGTTCACCAGCCACTACATCTGTGGATCCCACCAATTTCTTAAACCTGGCGGCTGCTCGCTCTTTGATCAGTGATTCACCTGCCACTAGATCGATGAAAAATCTATCCAAAATAAGCTTTTTGATCGATGATTCACCAGCCACTAGATCCAGGGATCCCACCTTATTCTCAAACCTAGTGGTTCGGTTGATTGGCACTCCTGTAAGGGCATCTTGCATACAAATTCTGGGGGTCCCAAGTCCTGCATCCATCAAGAAAATGTCTTCCCTTAAGCCTAAAACTTCAGACTTTAAGGCATTTCCACTACATAAGAAAAAACTTGAATTAGATCTTGGAAATGATCGACTCAAATAGATGGTCATCATAAGCTATTTATTTTCCACCTCTTCCTATTGATCAGAAGCATCCAGCAACGCCACGCCAATAGAATTAAGCTACCTACTAGGCTAAGCTACTGTTGGGGAACTCGGTAGAAGCGATTTGCCGCTTCTGCCTTTCTAGGCTTCACAACAGCTCCCCCTATATAGAATGAATTAAAAGTCCTCTCTGCTATCTCATGTTACCTGATGCCTAGCTCTAGAGCAGAGTTCTAGCAAGGCATTCTAGGCACAGATTGTTGGTATCGGATGTATCGTTAGGTTGTGCCGAGTAAAATCTGCTCCGTTTTTTCCGTTGCAGAAAAAAGATCCCTTCCCCCCGCTTTAAAAAATGATGAATATGAAGTCCGGGGGGCTGCAGGTACTATTTCAGCAGGAAATGCGAAGGTTGCTTAAAGCCTGCCGGCCAATAGGCGAAAGAAAATCAACTAATTTAGTTCTGATCTGAGTAGGCTCATAATAGAATAGGGAATACCCTAACCCTGGGAACCGGGGCCTGGCCATCCGTGGAGAAAACATCATCTTTCACTTCAAAGGAGGCTGTCGCACACAAACAAAGGCGGCATAGTATTGTAATCATCGATGCCAATGCAGCGAGTATGTTGCCAAACCTCACAAATATCACAATCCACCATCTTATCCCCATCATCATCCCTTGTTCCACATTTACAATTAACATTCCAATTATCTGCCCCATCTTCATACTTCAAATCAAAATCAAAATCCATTTCAAAAGCCCTAAAACACAGTTCAGACCCCGATTCGACTGTGCCAAATAACACCTCTCCATCTTCCACGCTCTCCAGTCCACTAATTTCAGTTACCACAATCATCTCCATGATATAATAAGTATCCCTCATTGCATGCTGCACCACTTCTTTCAACTCGCCCACTGTTAAATGCAAAGAAACTGCAATGTGCTCTTCCGGTGGATATCCCCTGGTAAATTCAGTTTTCAAATCACTCAAACTTGGAATCACTCTACAAACAAACCTCAGTAGCTGATCAGGCTCATCTATAAAAATCCACTCTTTGACAAACTGTTTACTATCGATGACTCTGTCAACGGTCAATTCAACCCATTCTGAGTTCTGATATTCCAAAAGCACGTTGTTGTACAAGTAAGCAATGTCTGAGTAAACATCAATCCCAGGAATTATAGCATGTGGTTGATCCTGTGGAAGCACAACCAAATCCAATTCTGTATCAACCTGAACAGCAGCCACATTCTGACCAACCTCTTCAATAGTGTACTCCAACACACGAGTTTGTGGGTTCACATCTCGACAAACAATGTACCTACCGACAATGACATTGTTCAGTGACTTTAACATGTAATCAATCAAACCAGTATCTCCAATTCACATACGACCATACATGGTCTTACGACTTTGCGGAGACCTGTGTTTTTGGTAAACAATCGCCCGGGTCTGGTCACTGCGACCCCCTTTGTGAGGAGGCACGATGAAAAATTACTTTTACTTTTCGAGTACTATAATGGGTGGTCACTTTGATATTTATTATGACTATAATGTTTTAAGTGATATAATTTTAGAATGGGTGGTCTAGTTGATAGTTTTGAGTGAACGGGTGGCCTATTTGATATAAAACCCATTTGTAAAATTGAGTTTGTTTGTTAAATGGCACGACTTATAATTTGAACTTATCTCGGAAAAGGGAGCTTTGATAGCAGTTGCATTACCGGGGATGCAGGCACAGGTAAATACATTAGCACATTCAGTTTCTTTACTTTTCTCCTCCCAATCTTGCACAGTTGCATGGTTGCCAAAATTAGCAAGTAGTTCATGTGATGAAGTTATTTGATGCCTGGTAGGGTGTGGCTCTAACTAAAGTTGAAGCCATAAAATTCGTGGTGGTAATATCTGGAGGTAAATTAGGAGGTATCAAGTTTCGAGCTCCAAAGTTTGCTGAAAGTGCATTATCCTCTCCAATTGAGATTCCCTCCCTCCATTTCTTTGGTACTCATTCAGCCGCTACTACTGTTGATCTTATATGCAGTCACAATAATATTACTTTGAAAGTAAAAAATAACTGTTTGTTTTCGTTCTCTGTAATGTGCACAGGTGAGAATGACGTCCCAAAGTTATCAGCAATTGAGCTACTGAAATCATTGGTTGACCCTTTTGTTATTTTTCACTCTGGAGGTCATGAGATACCTAAACTAAGTAAAAGGTTTATACCTTGTCAAAAACTAGCTAGACCATCCTTTCATTAATCTCGTATAAGTTAATGTTTTCATTTCGCGCAACTTACAAATAATTCAGCAAATAATATAAAGTTGTATGTTTGATTGCAGATGAAGAAGGTTTGAAGGTGATGCTTGTAAGAAATTTATTTAAACCTCTATAAATTTCTTCCTCATTATATGGTCTTATAGGAAATCAGTTACAATACTATTGAAAGGTTACAATAACTAATAATCATGATGGATGATTAATTATGTATATAAATATATTATGAGAAATATGGTCCTCTCTCTGCCTATATATTAACAACCTTTTCCCATCAAAAGGGTTGTACTCACTAATAAAAAAAACATATACCTGAAGTGTAGAGGAAAGAGAGAGAAACCCATATTTCTCCATTGAAGCTTGAAGATCTTTTCTCCGTTGAATCAAGTCTCCAAGAGCAACAAACAAGGTCTCATCATCACCATGTCAGGAGGTATGATTTCTTATCAACTTTGTGATGATCATGTACTTCAAGATCTTAGGGATCATGTTAATATTTGTCTAACATGTGGTATTAGAGCCATAGTTTCGGATACATGATTATTCGTATTGAAATAATATTCATACCTTTGAACGTTGATAGGTTTTGAGAGATCTGATTGTAACAAATCATGATTTCCCTCAACTTTTCTATTTCGGTGTTCTATATAGTCTGTTATGTATATTTGGTAGGTAAGGGTTTATCTTGATTCTCTCTTTCTGAATTATATTGCTTGTCATGGATGTAATAATATTATATGAATGGAATCTCATGTGTGTTACAAAGACAGTAGACATGTGCATGATTATTGGTGTTACCTTACGAATCATATTTTTTTTTGTTACATGCTTAATATCATGTTGATTAATTTTATTTATGTGACAAAAAATTTATGTACATTATATTTTCGATAAAGTTTGCGAAAATATTTGTTTTAGGTGATAAAATTTGATTATTTGAATTGAATTCATTTTTGTCCACAGACAAATGACATTCTATTAATATTTTAATCATATTAAGTATTAGACCTTTAATAAAAATATGTGCAATTTTAGGTGACTACCCACAGGAGAGCCTAAAATTAAATTACTATTGATATTGTGTATAATTTTAGGATCTACCCACAGGAGAACCTAGAATTACATTCGAAATTATATTATGTGTTATTTAAGCCTAAATTATTGTATCATTATTTGCAGTTAATGCACCATCAGCCCTTAATTCGTATGCTACGTCTATTGTGAAACTTAATGGAACCAACTACTCAGAATGGAGAGAGCAAGTTGAGTTTTCATTGGGTGTACTTGAACTGGACATGGCTCTTCTTAGAGATAAACCAAGTCCACTTACTGACAAAAGCACCCCTGAAGAAAGAAAACTCCACGATGATTGGGAGCGATCTAATAGACTAAGCATGATGTTTATACGAATGGTTGTTGACACCAATATCAAAACCTCACTTCCCACCAGTGAAAGTGCTAAAAATTATTTGCAAGCTATTGAAGATCGGTTCAAGACTGCGGACAAATCCCTTGCTGGGAAACTTATGACGGATCTTGTGACCATGAAGTTTGATGGCTCTCGCTCAATGAGTGCTCATGTCATCGAAATGATTAACCTTGCAGCCAAACTTAAGAATTTGGGATTGGTTATGGATGATGCTTTTCTCGTCCAATTCATCCTAACAAGCTTACCTTCTCATTATGAACCATTTAAAATTCATTACAACACTATTACGGAAAAGTGAAGTTTAAATGAATTGACTAACAAGCTGGTTCAGGAGGACTCTAGGCAAGGCTCACAGGGTATTAAAGCTGTTCATTTCATTCAAGGAGCTGGAAAATAGACCGGGAAAAAGAATAACTCGGGCCATAAAAGGGCACCATCCAAATCTAATGAGTCTAATCAACCAACAAAGAAGAAAAAGAACGATAAGGTTTGCAAGTTCTGTAAGAAACCTGGACATTTCCAGGCAGATTGCATTAAGCGTAAAGACTGGTTCGAAATGATAGGTAACCATATGGGTTTCGTAAGTTATTTCGAATCGAATCTAACTAATATATCTTCTTCTACTTGGTGGATTGACACTGGTGCAAATGTTCATGTTTCGAATTCAGTGCAGGGATTCATTACGATCCAAACCACAAGCCCAAGTGATAAGAATTTCATTTTCATGGGAAACAAAGACAAAGCTCCAGTTGAAGCTATTGGAACTTTTCGTCTTACTTTAGATAACGATTTTGTGTTAGACTTGTGTCAAACTCTTTATGTTCCGTCTATATCCCGTAATTTGATTTCTGTAAGCGCACTTGATAAGTTTGGATATTCATTTGAATTTGGAAATGGCAATTTCAGTTTGTTTAAGAATTCTGGTCTTATTGGTTCTGGAATTTTGATTGATGGATTTTATAAACTCCAACTTAAACATCAAGATACTGAAATCCATTTTACCTTGCATGATAAAGAAACAAAACGTAAGTCATCTAAGAATGACTTACTTTGTGTGGCATAAAAGGATGGGTCATATATCTAGTGAAAGGATTAAACGGCTAGTGAAAGATGATATTTGCCGACCTTTTCATGTTCCAACAAATGGAGGAGAGAAATACTTCATCACTTTTATCGATGATTATTCACGTTATTGCTATCTTTATCTGTTGCATGAAAAATCTCAATCAGTGGATGCTGTACAATTATTCATTTCTGAAGCTGAGAGGCAAACTAAAAGCAAAGTGAAAATCATTAGGTCTGATAGAGGTGGCGAGTTCTATGGTAAATATGATGAAACAGGACAACATCCTGGACCTTTTGCCAAACTCCTCCAAAAACATGGAATTGTTGCTTAGTACACAACGCCTGGATCTCCATGGCAAAATGGTGTAGCAGAAAGGCGAAATCGTACCTACATGGAAATGGTTAGATCCATGATGAGTCACGCCAAATTACCTAAATTCTTGTGGATGGAAGCTTTACGAATAGCTGTTTACATCTTGAACAGGGTTCCAAGTAAGGCAGTTCCAAAGACACTTTTTCACATTTGGAAAGGTTGGAAACCTAGTTTAAGGCATCTTCAAATTTGGGGTTGCCCAGCTGAACCTAGAATTTATAATCCACAGGAAAAGAAGTTGGATCCTAGGACTATCAGTGGTTACTTTATCGGTTATCCTGAAAATACTAAAGGATATAAGTTTTATTGTCCTAACCATAGTACGAGAATAGTTGAAACTGATAATTCCAGATTTTATGAGAATGGTGAAATCAGTGGAAGTACAAAATATAGTGATGTGATCATTCAGGAAATAAGGGTACCTATCCTTTTACCCTTTATTTCAAAAGCTGTCGGAAATTCTTCTATTAATGAACACAATACTCATGAGGAAGTCCAAACAAATGATCAACTCCATGAAGTAGATGTCACCAATGAAAACGTTGATGAAGTACCACCAGAACCAGCCTTAAGAAAATCTCAAAGACCAAAGAGATCGGCTATTTCTGATGATTATCTACTTTATCTAATAGAATCTGAAGGGACTAAGGATCCAGTTTCTTATTCACAAGCCATTAAGGCCGCTAATTCAGATAAATGGATTGATGCCATGAAAGATTAATTGAAGTCTATGCATGACAATCAAGTTTGGGAAATCGTTCAATTGCCTCCAGGTCACAAAGCAATAGGCTGTAAATGGGTTTTTAAGACCAAACATGATTCTAAAGGCAACATTGAGCGACATAAAGCTCGCCTTGTTTTCAAAGGTTTTAATCAGAAAGAAGGCATCGACTATTTTGAGACTTTTTCTCTAGTTTCCAGGAAAGATTCTCTAAGAATCATCACGGCCTTAATAGCTCATTATGATCTTGAGCTACATCAAATGGACATAAAAATTGCTTTCTTGAATGGAAACTTGGAAGAAGAAATCTACATGCGTCGACCTGAAGGCTTCATAATTGAAGGACAAGAAGACATGGTTTGCAAACTTAAAAAATCAATATATGGACTCAAACAGGCTTCTAGAGACTGGTATTTAAAGTTTCATGAGACCATTACTAATTTTGGTTTCACTGAAAATGTCGTTGACACTTGCATATACCTTAAGTTCAGTGGGAGCAAGTTCATATTTTTGATTTTGTATGTTGATGACATATTATTAGCTTGTAGTGACCTTGGTTTATTACATGAAACTAAGGATTATCTCTCAAAGAACTTTGATATGAAAGACATGGGTGAGGCTTCCTACGTGTTAGGAATAGAAATATTCCGTGATAGATCACAAGGAATTTTGGGATTATCTCAAAAAGCATATATTGATAAAGTTCTTAAGAGATTCGATATGATGTCTTGTTCATCTAGTCCTGTCCCACTACATAAAGGAGATAGATTTGTTCTCAATCAGTGCCCAATGACTCCTATGGAACGAGAAGAAATGGAAAAATATCCTTATGCATCTCTTGTGGGGAGTCTAATGTATGCACAGGTTTGCACAAGACCTGACATCAGTTTCGCTGTTGGAATGCTGGGTAGATTTCAAAGTAACCCAGGAATCGCTCATTGGAAAGCTGCAAAGAAAGTATTGAGATACCTAAAGGGAACAAGAGATTACATGCTAACGTACAGAAAATCAAGTCACCCACAGGTGATTGGTTATTCGGATTCAGATTTTGCTGGATGTCCTGATACTAGACTTTGCACTCTTGGATACACGTATCTTTTATGTGGATGCGCAATATCATGGAAAAGTCAAAAATCTGAGATGATTTTCGGGTCCACCATGATGGCTGAATACATAGCATGCTATGAGGCTTCAATTCAAGGAACATGGCTGCGTAATTTTATTTCACAGTTTGGTGCTTTAAGTTTTATCTCCAGGCCATTAACGATCTACTGTGACAATGAAGCTGCAACATTTTTCTCTAAGCATGATAGGATCACTGACGGTTCTAAACACATGGACCTCAAATACCTACTACTAAAACAAGATGTTAAACAAAAGAAAATGATCATTGAGTCCATATGTACTGATTTACAAGTAGCAGACATATTTACAAAAGGACTGCCTATACAGACTTTTCAAAAGCATGCTGAAAGTATGGGTCTTGCAGATAGCTCTTAATTATCTTCGTATGTCACTTCATGTACTTGTGGATGGAAATTATTAAGTTCTTAATACAATTTAACATTTGAGATTTCTGTTTTATGAAGTGTACACATTTATGTTAATAGAAATTGTCTTCAAGCAAGGACATTATGTGACCATTAAGTTATTTTCTTTACGGCCTTGTTATGAAAATTGCAAGTGTAGTAGTACATTGAAGCAAGCATATTGTAAACTAATGTGTGCGCGCCAATTTGATTAGCCAAGGCATTTATGGTAACCGCCTAAAGTTGTGATAAACATATTATGCGCGCCTTATGTATAGATATTCCTATCGACCAAGTGGGAGACTGTAAGAAATTTATTTAAACCTCTATAAATTTCTTCCTCATTATATGGTCTTATAGGAAATCAGTTACAAAACTATTGAAAGGTTACAATAACTAATAATCATGATGGATGATTAATTATGTATATAAATATATTATGAGAAATATGGTCCTCTCTCTGCCTATATATTAACAACCTTTTCCCATCAAAAGGGTTGTACTCACTAATAGAAAAAACACATACCTGAAGTGTAGAAGAAAGAGAGAGAAACCCATATTTCTCCATTGAAGCTTGAAGATCTTTTCTCCGTTGAATCAAGTCTCCAAAAGCAACAAACAAGGTCTCATCATCACCATGTCAGGAGGTATGATTTGTAATCAACTTTGTGATGATCATGTACTTCAAGATCTTAGGGATCATGTTAATATTTGTCTAACAATGCTGAGTTTTCTTGATACGATTTCAAGAATTAGTTCCAACTAATATGATCCAGTCACTTCTGTAGATTCATTAGTGGGATGTTTCTTATATCTGCAAGTATGAAATAAGAGAAGATTGCTGGTTCGTGGTTGCTACAATGTCATATTTGAGATTTGTATGTTTTTTAATCATTTGGTTCACCAAGTACCGGATAGCTAGTTTCCCTTCGTAATAATAAAACATTTCTCAACTTTTCACTACGAGGGTCGGGGACCCTGCCTCTCCGCGGCTAGTTCTGAGAATTGGAAATGTGTCAGTTGAAACCGTTGTGTAGTTTACATGTTAAAAAACACCACAACGTGTTTAAACATATGCAGTTATGCACTACTCCTTCATCTATTACTTTTGTTATAATGATTCTTCCACAATGTCAAGTTTAATTAATGAATGGAGAGTCTCTTTATTTTTAACATACATATTCAATCAAATATTGTCAACTAATTTTGTTTTGAGAATTTTTTTGGGGATCTAACCTTTTTCTTCTTATTAAGATGAAGACCTCAATTTTCAACAAAATTTAGTTAAAATATCAATTTTCATTAAAAATAAGCCATTGGTGTATTCGACTTTGATTTTTAAGAATTTTATAATTTAAAATGTATTAAAAAATTAAAATAATTTATTAAAATTTGATGATATTCAACTGTATTTTAAAATTTCATTTAAAATCGTATAACATTTAAACAAGATTATGAACTATTCTTAGAAATAAGACTGTATTCATTAGAATATCATATTTTTTTATAATCTAACTAGATTATAGTCCGTGCAAAGTACGGGTTATTTTTTATATGTAATTTATTTATAATATAGTATAATATTATAAATATTAATATTAATAAGTTGTTGGAAGGATTCGAACATTACGCCTTTGTATATATTATAATTTTTAGTATTAAATATAAATTAATATGTTATTGGCAGGAATCGAACCATAAAACTCTATATATAACAACTTTTAGTATTGTTGTATCTAAACCGTAGTCATCATTTATGAATGAAAGTGATAACCAAAGATAGGGAATAATAAAAAATAAGGGTTAATAATTTACAAAATATATCCCTTTTATTATAATATAGTATAAAAGTATAGATAGTATAGATAAAAAAATATATATGCATGAATAGAATTGAAAAATTTTTGGCAAGTCAATTATATTTTTCTGTTCACACACTGGACTTAAAATTATATGTAAAAACCTTCTGATCTTTTTTTCGCAAAACAAACCGGTAATGATCAAATAAGAATTGATAAACACGATTATCAATTACGTAGACAGATCAGTCCTGACCCATCATGTTGTTTAGATCATAGCCCTTTAGAAAAATATAACAATTATATATAATAAATATTATATTTAATACGCCTTTTTTAGTAATTTTGAAGTCGGTGTATAAAAGTATTTAATAAGCCTTTCCTAGTACATTTAGAAGTCGCTGTATAAAAATTAAATTTATATAATATATTGTCATTCGTGAGAGTCGAACCTTTAACTTATGGTAGTACTCTTAAATTATCCTTTTTACTCCTATTATATAGAGTTAATTGCATATTTCATCCCCTTGGTTTTGGCCAACTGCAATATTTACTCAAACTTCATATAATTTCAGTTTGCATCCCACAACATATTTTGGCGGTTCACTGTAGATCCCTTTCATCCTCTTCCGTTAAATTAGTCACGTTAACGTTAAAAAGACAAGGGTAAAATCGTCCTTTAACTTCTTTCCACCAATCTCCCACTGCAGGTGGTGTGGGAATTGATTGTTGGCGACGTCGGTGGTGAAGGGAGAGGAAAAGAGCGTGGTGAGGTCAGCGCTGGTAGTGGAGGTAGGCTGAGAGAAGTCTGGGCGAAGGGGAAGAAGAGGAGTGTTGGAGAAGGTGGGTTTTGAATGAGAGGTAGTGATTGTAGCGGTGGGAAGTGATGGATGAAGATGGGGATTGTGGGGGGGGGAGTTCGGTGGAGATGAGGTGCGAGGGGAGAGAGGAGTTGGTGGTGGTCTGTTAGTTGGTGGTGCAGGATGAGGAGTATGATGAAAAAGGAGGTGAGAAGGTTGCTTGTACGGGTGGCGAGTGAGCTGTGGGTGAAGGGAGAGTTGTTGACATTGGTGAAGGAAAGGGGAGGTGGTGATTGGCTGTAGAGGTGGGTCAAATTAAGGGGAGAGTGATATGGGGAGTAGAAGAGGTTGTGGTGGTTGCAGAAGGGGAGGAAGGAACGGTGGTGAAGGGAGAAGGAAGGAGGAGATGGATGGCTGCGTTGGTGGTTGATGGTGATGTCGCGAGTTGAAGGAGGCGGGTGGCAGATGTGGTGAGGAGGTGAAGAACAGAGCAGTTGGTCGGAGGAAAACACAATATGTGATCAAAATTGTAAAATGGGAGGGAATGGGTGATGGGAGGGAAAATTGTAAAATGTGTCATACTTCAAGGATCAAAATGTAATTATGTATTATTAATTTCGAAATTACCCTTGCCATTTTTAATGGGAACGGTCAAAATAGACGGAAGGGGTGCAAAGTGCCGTGCCAAAATTATTAAAGGGATGCATAGTGCAATTATGCAAAGTACGGGTAAAAATTGCAGTTGGTCGAAACCAAAGGGATGTGAAATGGAATTAACTCTATTATATAGTAGAATATATGTTATTCACCCCAGTGGGTAAAAAAATTTACCCAACTCCTCATTTTAATACTACACTTAAGCTATTTTCTAATGACCCATGGATAGTCCATAAAATTTAGAGTGATTTGCACTTTGCATCCCATTACTTTGGGCGAAACTCACTTTGGGTTTAAAACATTTTAATATTACAGAATGCATCCCTTAACAATTTTGCTCGCTACAATTTGAATCCCTTTGATCACATTCCGTTTATTTGCACTGTTAACGTTAATTTTAGTAAGACCATCTCCAAACCATACATTAAAAGTGTACTTTTACACCATTTTGGTGTAAAAATGTCCTCCAACCCATACACTAAAAATCACACAATTTTGGTGTGGCACCAAAAATTACACCAAATTTGGTGCAACACCAAAATTTGGTGTAACTTTTAGAGTTTTTCTAAATTCCAATCTTACCCTTTTATTCTTTGACAAAAACAATTTATTCCCTTTGTACCCAAAATATCTTACATTGTTTTGTTTCCTTTTTCTAGCATATAACTTTGGATTATAATTTATTAACCTATACAATTCGAATTCTTATTTTTGTTTTAATTTAGTTCATATTTTTATAAATAAAAATGAGATAATATGTAACAAAATTTAAAATTTTTATTTTTATATTAATATCCCCGCATGCATGGGAGAGTACTACATGGAACTCAAGTAAACATAAACATAGATAATATCATCTACTAGCCTGGTAAATCACCAGTAATATTATCAAAATATTGTCCAGGTTTTTCATGAGGGAATTTTATATTTAGGTTTTTTGGATATTACATTTTGATATATTATATGTAATTTAATATAAGTATATTGATATAAATATTGGAAAAGATGAAGAATATGCTTTTAAAATGAGAATGATTCCCTTTGGTGTAAAGTTTGGTGTAGATGGGTTGGAGATGATTTAAAATTTGGTGGGATTTTTACACCAATTTGATGTAAAAGTCACACCAAATTGGTGTAATGGGTTGGAGATGCTCTAAGGGTGTAATGGGTTTAGCCAATTCTAAAGGTTCTTTCAATTTGCTTATATATCAGATCAATTACTAGTCATAAAAACCATAATTTCTTGTGTTTATCTGGTCTTTTCTCTTCTTCTAACATTAATAGCTGAAAGGTGTATTTGTGAAGGTTGGCTTAAGGTGCAAACAACATGGACGGATGCTAATGAATGAAGCTTGTTATTGTTTTACTATGTGGTTTCCTGTGAGTTTTTTTTTTGCTTTTGTATTAATGACATGCAACCATAAAAAAATTAAAGCCACAATAAACAAATCAACAGACAAAATTAAAGACAAACATTAATTTCATGCCAACCGAATTCAACCAAACCCAATATCTGGATAACAACCAAAGTTATCAAAAACTGAAATTACAATCCAAAAATACATAGTTCACCAAAATCTTGATCAAACATCATCCAGAAGAAACAAGTTTTTGACACTAGTAAATGAAAATGAACACTTTCAACTGGTCAGACCTTCTTTATCTTTCTCTTGGCAGCCTCCAACTTCCTCAAAGATGTGTATTGTTGACAATTTTTATGTAGAGTGGGTGTCACCCAAGTCCCACATCGTTAAGGTAAAGAAGAATTCTCTTGAATATAAGCAGCCAAAAATAACTGCATTAGTATGAGGCCTCTTGGGAGGAGCCCAAAAACAAATTCGTGCGGGCTTGTCCACGGGCCAGAGCGGACAATATCATACTAATGTAGAGTTAATGGGTGTGGCGCGTCCTAACAAATTGGTATCAAGAGCTTGGGTTCGAGAATTAGATTCGGCGTTAAAGAGAAGGCAATCACGAAGTATGTTGTTAGTTGGTCTTGAGTTGATTTTCTTGGCTTGATGGAGGATCTAAAGTCGCTAAGGATTGATGCACCTAAGTATGATGGGAAGACGGATTTTACTATGTGGCAGTTAACCGTCAAGGATGTGTTAATTCAACAAGGACTTGATGATGCCTTAGAGGAGAAGAAGCCAGAAAAGATGAGCGATACTGATTGGGCAAAAATCCAGAAGAGAGCGGCGAGTACAATCAGGCTGGCACTTGCATCCGAGGTGAGGTATAACGTGTTGAAGGAGTCGACACTGAAGGAGATATTGGACAAGTTAGCAGGCATCTATGCGTCGAAGTCGTTGACCAACCGACTTAATTTGAAGATGGAGTTGTACTTTTTAAAACTGGATGAAGAAGGTAGTCTCCATGATCACATTAGTTGTTTTAATCAGCTGGTATGTCATCTGGCTAATGTTGATGAGCCGATGAAAGATGAGGAACAAGCTCTGTTGCTGTTGTCATCGTTGCCGAAGTCCTTCAAGTATTTTAAGCAGACGCTGTTAGTAGGGAGGATGACTCTTACGCTTGATGATGTGTTAAAGGCGTTAAGAGATAATGAGAGGATGATAAAGGATGCTGTTACTCAAAGTGGTGAGGCAGTTTTAGCTGTCCAAAGTGCTAAAAGAGGGAGGAGTCGTAATCGCAGTGACCTACAAGGAAGAATTAATTCTCGGCCGAGTAAGAAGGATATGAGCACTGTTGAGTCCTATTATTGTGGTGAAATGGGTCATGTGCAAATGTTCTGTCCAACCTTTAAATAAGATCTGAAGTCCTTTAAGCAGATGAAGGGAAAGAACAAAGTTGATGATACGGACTGTTGAGTATTGAATACAGTAAAAGAATACAGAGGGGGGGTGAATGGATTCTTGAACTTTTCTTTGTTCTTGAATCTTTGCAACAAGATATGTGTTGAATGTGTGAAATATGTATGTACAGATAACAAAGACAAACACAACACAATATCACTTTAATCTAATATTTTATTAGATAAAGATTTTGCTACAATCTGTGAATACAAATGGTAGTATTCTCAGCTTCGTTTTTCTTAGAGAGATATTTCTTGTGATGTATCTTGAAAAACTTATCTGCTAAGGAAGTGAGGCTGTATCCTTATAGACATGGATACACCTACTTACTACAAATAAGGTAGGTAAAACAAACTACTTTCCAGTATGTCTATCTTATTTGAGTAAGAGTCCAAACGGCTACAGATTTGACTTTGCAAAGCCTGTTGAGATCCACTTCTTTAGCTCCTTGTCCCTTTGTCTTATCTCTCCAAGCTTCTTTGTAGGCTTTCCAATGTGCTTTATAGTACATAGTCAAATAAAGCGTCTTGGCTTGTTGCAGGTTTCTAACTTGTACAATTCTTCAGTATTTTGTCTCCAAGAATGTATTCGAGAAGTGGCTAAGTGATTGATTTGAGAACTCGAATTGACTTAATCGATAACTCTGAGTTCTCGAATAGTGTTATTTTGACATATCGAATCACTTCTCGAATAGCACTTTTCTCTGGGACTCCTTGAGATATCGAATAGAGCATTTTGACATATCGAATCCCTGAGATGTCGAATAGCTTCTTTAGTCCTTGAGATATCGAATAGAGCATTGACTTGTTGACTCTTAGAGAACTCGAATGATGCTTTGACTTGTTGACTCCATGAGTTCTCGAATAGAGTAATAGACATATCGAATCTCTGAGATATCGAATGAGATATCGAACAGTGTATTCAGAGATATCGAACAGTGTCTTCAGAGATATCGAATCTCTGACTTCTCGAATGCTAGACTTCTCGAATAGACAAATGTACTTCTCGAATTGGTACTTAGGCAAATTCTTCTTTTCTTCAAATCCCAACTATAATTATTTGGCAGTCTTTATCTCCTTGCTTGAGGCATGAACCTTGGAACTTTTTTCAAGCATTATTCTTAACTTTATAAGTACAGTAACACAACTAGAATTTGATGCCTATTACAAGTACAGAACAAATAGAAATTCTACAACTAGAGTTTCCCTCAGTTAAGAGGTCATGTAGGTAATGCATAGCATTACACATACTTAGGCTTGTTATTAGATGTATTCAGGCATGCCTCTGTGACTAACACGGACTCTACACATGTGATCGAGGATGGAGAGTTTTTGATGGTGAGTGAGGATACCGTTCCTGGTTCGGTGAAGAATAAATCAGAATGGGTGATGGATCTGCTGTTTCCATGCATATATGTAGAGATCGAGCGATGTTTGAGACTTTATGCACTGATGAAAATCATGGTAATATCATTGTTGGGAATGATGAGAAGATGAAGGTTCAAGGAGTTAGAACTGCTCATATTAAACTCTATGATGGTACGATCAAGAAAGCTCTCAATGTGGGATACGTACCAGATGCGTCAAAGAATGTGTTGTCTTTGAGTGTGTTGGCATCACGCGGGTACAAATTCGTTGGACGAGGGCGAAGTTGCAAGGTGTATAATGGAAAGCACTTGATTCTACAAGGGATGATGAATAAGAAGAACATATATTGTTTAGATAGGGAAGCAACGATGATGAAGACCGAGAAAAAGGTAAGATTCTCGGAATCGGTTAAGGTATTATGGAATTCAAGCCGAGGGAGGATTTGTTGGGGTCCGCCCCGAATTCCTAATTAAGTTAAGAATCCTATTATGAGAAGAATTCTAATTTGTGATAAATGAGGTAATTCTTATTTTTGGTAGGAATATTAATTGTGGAAAGATTTCTATCCATGATAAGAAAAGATGGTAATTGTCACAAATAGAATTGGAAATAGAATAGGATTAGAATATTTGTGGTGCCTATAAATATAGATATTTGTAGGAGTTTTGAAGTATTGTAAAAGTTAGAGAGTTGTGTGCGATACAGAAGAGAGGGCTTTTGTAATCAAGGTGAGGTGATTGTATTCAAGAGTGTTGAGTGAGGGAGCGACTCCAATCTTGTAATACATTCATATTTAGTGGATTTGTGGTTTTACCCTCCCTTGAGGGGTTTCGACATTAAATTGTTGTGTTCTTTACTTTCGTGTTTGTTATTGTGTTTGATTAACGTTGATCTATAGTGGATGTGATCCTAACAAGTGATATCAGAGCCGATGGTTAGAAGTTGATCCTGGGGTTGCGGCCTGTAAGTGGTGTGGTGTGGGAGGCTCTCCAGAACTGCGGTTGGAGATCTTGGACGACTTGTGTCGAAAGTCTTCCTGACACTGAGGTGGTCGGGCGGCGTGTCCCGCAAGATGAGGAGCCCAACAAGTGAGTAGCGGCGGTATAAGGATCACAAGATTGGTAGTTCTTGGATTGAGGGGAGATTGTAGTATGAGGCCTTTTGGGAGGAGCCCAAAAACAAATCCGTGCGGGCTTGGCCACGGCCCAGAGCGGACAATATCATACTAATGTGGAGTTAATGGGTGTTGTGCGTCCCAGCATTTTGTCCACAAATTCCTCATACTCCACACCCAATGGTCCAGTTTTGGCAGGAGACCTAAATGGCTTGATAATTCCTCCATGTGTACGAGAGAAAGAAAGAGCTGAAGCTCTTGTGTGAGAGAAAAAAAGAAATTGTAATTTCTTCTTATATATACATACACGTTTCCAACAAGTGGTATCAGAGCTTGGTTGTTAAATTCTGAAAATTCTTCAAATTTTCCGGTAAGTTACTATTCCGGTGACACTACTCACGCCGTAGAAGACGAAGTACTGTTCACGCCGGAGAAGATGAAGTAATATTCATACATACGGTACTATTTATACGAAGCACTGTTCATACATACGGTACTATTCATACGAGTATTGTTCATACGGCACTGTTCATACATACGGTACTGTTCACTTATACTGTGAAAGGATATTTTTTTAAAAAAATGGCGAATATGGTGCAACAAAATATTCCAAAGTTGACGGCTACAAATTATGGAAACTGGAGTATCCAAATGAAGGTGTTACTCGGTTCGTACAATAATTGGGATATCGTTGAAAGCGGCTATAGCGAGCCCGAAGATGCTGCCGCTGAAGCAGCCCTTCCAAATGACGAGAAGACGGCATTAAAAGAGTTCCGAAAAAAGGACAAGAAGGCGTTATACACAATTTTTTAAGTTATCGATGAATCAACCTTTGAAAAAATCTCGGAAGCTAAGACAGCAAAAGAGGCGTGAGAGATTTTACAAAAATCATTCCAAGGTGTCGAGAAAGTGAAAAAGGTACGGCTCCAAGTTCTTCGTGGCGAATTTGAAAATATCAAAATGAAGACTTGAGAGAATATCGATGAATATGTTACGCGTTTGAAAACGGTGACAAATGAAATGAAAAGAAATGGCAAAAGTCTCAATGATGTTCGGGTCATGGAAAAGCTTCTTCGCTCGCTAACAAGAAAATTTGATTATGTTGTTAATGCTATCGAGGAGTCGAAAGATTTGTCCACGATTTCTATTGATGAGCTAGTTGGTTCACTTCAAGCGCAAGAGCAGCGGATGAACCAATATGATGATGCAAGCCATTTGGAAAAGGCGTTGCAAAGTAAAGTATCCATCGGTGACAGTTCTGGCTGTAGCAGTTCTTCACATGGTAGAGGTGGCTATAGAGGTAGCTACCGAGGTGGACAAGGACGTTGAAGACAATCTTTCAACAGAGGCCAGAATTCTCAAGGTTATCAACCATCTGGTCGTGGTCAAAATTTTAGAGGTCGAGGAAGAGGCGGATTCCAACAACGAGGTGATAAGTCTCAATTACAATGTTATAATTGTAACAAATATGGTCACTTCAGTTATGAGTGTAGATCACCGAAGGTAGAAGAACGAAGTCATTTTGCCGCTGTAAAAGAAGACAAAGATGTGGGTTCCGCTATGTTCATCACTTACAAAGGAGATGACGAAGGCAAGAAGAATACATGGTATCTTGATTCGGGAGCCGCAATCACATGTGTGGCCATAAGGAGTTATTTAAGGAGATAGACAACACCATCAGTGGATAAGTTACTTTTGGTGACTCATCGAAGATTCTAGTCAAAGGAAAAGGGACTGTTACGATTTTGACAAAGAAAGGTGATAAAAAGTATATAAATGATGCTTATTATATACCTGCTTTGAAAAGTAATATCATCAGTCTTGGCCAACTTGTGGAGAAGGGATATAACATACAGATGCAGGATAATTCTCTTATCATCAGAAATCAGATTCGAGAATTAATTGCAAACATGGAGATGTCAAAGAATCGTCTCTTCACTCTTGATATGCAGACGGAGGTGCAGAAGTGTTTGAAGTCAGTCATTAAAAATGACTCGTGGTTATGGCATTTAGGATTTGGTCATCTTGGATTTTCTGGTTTGAAGTTTTTGTTAAAGACAAAGATGGTGGACGGTTTACCATCAATCAACAAACCAAATCAGTTGTGTGAAGCTTGTGTTAAAGGGAAGCAACATAGTCAAATCTTTCCGGTTGTAAAATCATGGCGAGCTAGAAGGCCATTGGAGATTGTTCACACTGATATTGCTGGTCCATTTGATATTCCATCACTTGGCGGAAATAGGTATTACCTTACTTTTATTGATGATTTTAGCAGGAAAAGTTGGGTGTATATTCTGAAAGAAAAAGCGGAGGCTCTTGATAAATTCAAGGAGTACAAAGCTTTGGCAGAAAAACAAAGTGGTCATTATTTGAAAGTACTCAGATCAGACAGAGGAGACGAGTATACTTCAAATCTGTTCAAAAGATTTTGCCGAGCACATGGAATAAATCATCAGTTGACAACGGCATATACTCCACAACAAAATGGTGTTGCAGAACGTAAGAATCGCACCATTCTAGACATGGCAAGGAGCATGGTGAAAGTAAAGCATATGCCAAGGACTTTTTGGGCTGAAGCCGTTCTATGTGCAGTTTATTTGTTGAATCGATGTCCAACTAAAAGTGTTAGAAACAAAACTCCAAATGAAGCATGGAGTGGTAGCAAACCATCAGTTGGACATCTTAGAATTTTTGGGTGCATTGCATATGCACATGTTCCCGATCAGAAAAGGAAGAAGCTGGATGATAAAGGAGAAATCTTTACCGATTATGATAAAAGGAGCAAAGCTTAAAGACTCTATAATCCCCTCACGAATAAATTAATCATTTCTCGAGATGTTGAGTTCGATGAATCTGATTACTGGAGATGGAGCGAGGAAGAAAGAAAAGTTGGAGACTTATTTTTTAATGATGATGATGATGACGGTGATGACTCCAACATAGAAGATGGCGGAGATGATGATCCAACTCCTCCACAAAGTCTGAATCAACAAACTCCTAGTTCAACACCATCGAGTTCAGGAAGCAGCAGTAGCAGTAGTTCAGGGGGAGCCCCGAGAAAAATGCGGAGTCTGAATGATATTTATGAGGCAACAAGTCCGGTACAAACATCTTTTGATTATTCTTTATTTTGTTTGATGGCTGAATGTGATCCAGTTACATTTGAGGAAGCTTCTGAAGAAAGAAAATGGAACAAAGCCATGGATGAAGAAATTGGTGCAATCAAGAAGAATGATACTTGGGAGCTTACAAGTCTTCCAGAAGGACACAAAGTAATTGGTGTCAAATGGGTCTACAAGACAAAGACCAATCAAGATGGAGAGTGGAAAAACACAAGGCGAGGTTGGTGGCTAAAGGCTACAAGCAGAGACATGGCATTGACTATGATGAGGTATTCGCTCCAGTTGTAAGAGTTGATACAATCAGACTTCTTACAGCAATTGCAGCTCAGAATCAATGGAGGATTGATCAGACGGATGTGAAGTCAGCATTCCTGAATGGATATCTCAAAGAAGAAGTCTATATTAAGCAACCACCCGGATATGTTCAAAAAGGCAAAGAAACCAAAGTCTACCGGCTAAAGAAAGCACTGTACGGGTTGAAACAATCCCCGAGAGCATGGAACACAAGGGTTGATGAATACTTTCTGTTAGAGGACCAACTTCTCACTGGGCTGGACCGAAGGCCCAGTCATGGAATGAGTACCGGTTTGGCGAAGGCCCATGTCATTCGGCCCTTTTATTTACAACGGTTCGTTCGGTTGTACATCCCTGGGAACGTGGGAACGTGGAACACGTTCACCACTCACCTTACTCTCCGATAACTGCCAACATCGAGGATAAAGAGGTTAACAAAGGTTTGGGTTCATTCATTCAATCACTTACACACAACACAAACACTCTGCGTTTACCTTTACTCATAAAAGAACCAGTTAACTTATTCTCACACCGGAGGTGAATCGGGGGGCCACACCCTCGCATTCTTCTTCAATTGCAGGTCCGACCGAACGGATACACCGACGGAAATTGGTTGCAACATTTGGCGCCGTCTGTGGGAACACAGAGTTACGTTTGTGTTGGATTATATTGTTAGTAATGGCGAATGAAACCGAAATACCAACGGCTGACGATGGCACTATGGCTGTAAATACTCGCACCACTCCTCCCATCACCCCAAGACATTTGATTTTCGACGAAGAGGGGGACATACCATCTCCCGAAGAGCAACGGGAAATTCTGATGAAGTGGCGAGAAGAACAAAAAGCCAAGGGGAAACGGAAAGAGATAGAGAAAGAGAAAAGCAGCAGGGAGGCCGAACGTCTGGCCAAAAAAAGGGAGGCCGACCGTTTGAGGCTAGAAGCCCTAAAGCTCCAAAGGGAGGAGATCGAGTTACAGGAAAAGGTACTCCGTGAGGCTCTAGAAGCCGAAGACCCGGAGTTGGACGACCGAAGAGACAAAAGACCAAGAACCAGAATTGATGAAGATGAGTCAGGGGACTCTGAATCAAACTCGAGGAGAACCCGGTCAAAGGTGGTTTATTCCTCCGATTCGGAAGAGGAGGGTCCACATACGGACGATCGCATCCGGAGAATTGAGAAGGCCATGTTTGGGGAGAGAAAGGTCAGCCACGAGCCAGTGGTGACCGAAGACGTCGAACACTTTCGACCGCCTCCCGGAAGGCAGTTCCCGAAGATGAATGAATTTAACGGAAAGGGTGACCCCGAAGATCATTGTGAGAAATATGAATCGCTCATGACTGGGATGGGGCACTGCGATGTGATGCTATGTAAGATGTTCAAGACCTACCTGAAGGGGAATGCATCCATGTGGTACAGGTCGCTGAGACCTAGGTCGATAGGATCGTATGAGCAAGTGAAGAAAAAATTCTTGAGGCACTACTCACATTTGTGCCGAAGAGAGAAAGATACTGAAGCACTGATCCACTGCAGGCAAGGGCCGAACGAAGATTTGGGTGATTACTTAGCAAGGTTCAAAGAAGAAGCTGGTATGGTCACCAACTTGGACAAAGTCAAGGCGGCTGGATTCCTCGCAGCAGGCCTCGACCCTGTCAAAGGTAAGAAGCTTCGGTCCTCTCTTTATGATATGCCTCCCAAATCTTTAAATGATATATATGTGAGAGGAGAGGCCATTAGAAGAAAATTGGAATCAATTGGGGGGTACAAGGAGAAGAAAAATGATAGGTATGACAGAAGGGATGACAGAAGAGACGACCGAAGGGGTCGAGGAGATATCAAGAGCAGGTTGAATGATACAAGGCCCGACAAAGGGGCCGAACGAAGAAGAGATAGAGATAGCACTGTGTTCACACCGTTAAACACACCTATCTCGAAGATTCTCCATGAGATAAAGGGTAAACCTGGGTTTGTCAGACCACCCAAGTTGAAGACCCCCGAGAACAGAAGAAGCGACAGCAAGTATTGTGACTACCATCGGGACAAAGGTCACAACACCGAGGAGTGCTATCATTTGAAGAAGTTGATTGAAAGAATGATCAAAGATGGGGAACTGACCCAATTTGTGGGCGACTTGAGGGACAAACTCGAGTCCAAGGAGAAAAGGAAGGAAGCTGAGAGTTCGGAGAAGTACCGAGGGGAGGTCAGAACAATTTCCGGAGGAACAGTGCTTGATCGGGACAGTAAGACAGCAAGGAAAAAGTACGCCAGACAGATCTACAACCTGTACCAGTCAAGTTCAGCTAAGCAACCATTGCCTATCTCCTTCACAGAAGATGACTACGAGGACGTGATATGGCCGCACGAAGACCCACTTGTTATAAACCCAGTAATCGGGGAAAACAAGATATGGAGAGTGCTGGTGGACGAAGGGAGCTCAGTCAACATTCTATATCACCGGACATATTGCAAGATGAATTTGGGAGGTGAACAGTTGGAGCCATGCCACGAGGCACCCTTGTATGGTTTCGGTAATCAGCCTGTACCGATAGAAGGGACCATCACTTTGTCTGTCATGATGGGAAAAGCGCCATACACTGTGGTGAAGGAAGCAAAGTTCTATGTCGTCCGGGTCGATAGTCCGTACAACGGAATTTTGGGAAGGCCAGCCTTATCTTTGTTCCAGGCCGTGTCCTCTGTCCCTCATCTGAAGTTGAAGTTCCCAACAGAACATGGAGTTGGAGAAATGAGAGGCGATCAGAAAGCCGCCAGAATAATCATGTTGGAGGATTTGGAAAGAGACAAAGACATTGAGATGACCGAAGCCGGAAAGAGGAAAAGAAATGAGACCGAAGCTGGGGGCAGCCACCAACTGCTGAACATTGAGTTGGAAAAGTTTGGGGCCGACCTGTCAAGCCCGATTGCTGAGCCGGCTGCAGAAACCGAAGAGGTAGAACTATACGTGGGTCAGTCGGGAAAGATGATCCAAATTGGAAAGAACATGGAGCCGAAATTAAAAGAGAAAGTCATCAAGGTCATTAGGGAATTCCACGACGTATTCGCATGGAATCCCGAAGATATGCCAGGTTTGGACCCTGCGGTTGCCAAACACTGTTTAAATGTAGCTCCCGAAGCCAAGCCCGTAAGACAAAAGAAGAGGAATTTCGCCATGGAAAGGCAGAAAGTAATCCAAGTTGAAGTCGAAAAATTGCTGGAAGCAAAGTTCATTGAAGAGATAGACTATCCCGATTGGTTGGCAAACGTAGTGGTGGTGAAGAAATCTAATGGCAAGTGGAGGATGTGTGTCGACTACACCGACCTGAATAATCATTGCCCGAAAGACCACTATCCCTTGCCAAACATTGACCAACTGATAGATGCCACTTCGGGGCATCAAATACTCAGTTTCCTGGATGCATTCTCAGGATACCACCAAATTGCCATGAATGCCGAGGACGTTCCCAAGACAGCATTCATCACACCGAACGGCACTTATGCCTACATCAAGATGCCCTTCGGCTTGAAGAACGCCGGGGCAACATTCCAAAAGATGATCAACAAGGTGTTCAAAGCCCAGATCGGCCGGAACATGGAATGCTACGTGGACGATATGATTGTTAAGTCCCTTTTCAGGGATCATGCCGAAGATCTGAGGGAATGTTTTGAAACGCTCAGAAGAAACAACATGAGGATCAATCCGAACAAATGTACGTTTGGAGTGAATAGTGGGAAATTTCTGGGGTACATGGTTAGCGCCAGAGGAATTGAAGCCAATCCGGAGAAGATTAAAGCAGTCATTGATATGGAGGCACCGAAGACAATCAGGGACATTCAAAAGCTGACCGGACGGCTAGCAGCCCTGAGGAGGTTCATCTCCCGATCGGCCGAAAAGGCCTTACCATTCTTTGAAGTGCTTCGGGGGTCCAAGAATTTCGAGTGGGGGCCAAATTGCCAGAAAGCATTCGAGGATGTTAAAGAGTACTTAGTGAAAGCCCCACTCTTAATGAGACCCGACCCGAAGGAGACATTGCAGCTGTACTTGGCTGTGAACAACCGAACACTTGGAGCCGTGTTGGTCAAAGAACATGAAGGAAACCAGCATCCGGTATTCTATGTCTCTCATATTCTCAAGGATGCAGAAACAAGATATCCGAACGCGGAGAAGTTCGCTTATGGACTGGTAGTGGCCGCAAGAAAGCTAAGGCACTATTTCCAGGGAAGGACAATCAAAGTTGTAACCAATCAGCCGTTAAAGAAAATATTGCAAAGGCCAGAGGCATCGGGCAGAGTGGTTGCTTGGGCGATCGAATTGGGGGAGCATGATTTGGAGTATACACCAAGGACTTCGATCAAAGCCCAAGCATTGGCGGACTTCATAGTAGAATGCTCTTTTTCGGGGTCGAATGACTTAGCTCCTGAAGAACAAATGATTCAGACACCGGGAAAATGGAAGTTGTTTGTCGATGGTTCGGTCGCCAAGGAAAAGTGCGGGGCAGGGCTAATTCTTACAAGCCCAGAAGGGTTCGAGATTTGTCAAGCTATCAGGTTCACTTTCCCGTTGACGAACAACGAAGCCGAATATGAAGCACTCTTGGCCGGGCTAGATTTGGCAAGAAATTTGGAAGTTAAGCACATAAGGGCGTTCAGTGATTCAATGTTGGTGGTAAAACAGTTCTCAGGAGAGTATGGGCAAAAAGATCCCCGAACCAAGGCATACGCGCTTAAGGTACGTGAACAATCTTTGCTGTTTGAAACTTTCGAGTTAACTCAAGTAGCTAGAGAAAACAACAGTCGGGCAGACGCCCTCTCGAGGTTAGCTTCGGCAGAAACCCAAAACCTAAGTGGGTCCATCTATCTGACCGAAGTAAAGACACCTTCGATAGACAAGAAGCAGTGCATGGAAATTCATCAAGGGGTCAATTGGATGACTCCCATCAGGGCCTTCTTGGAAAAAGGCATCCTACCACTTGACCGAAGGGAAGCACAGAAGGTTAAGTATCGGTCGGGAAATTACACTCTGGTCGGGGGCCGTTTGTTCAGACGATCGGTAAGCCAGCCGCTACTCAGATGTTTAGACAAAGATGAACAACAGCTTGCTTTGGAGACGGTTCATGAAGGGATTTGTGGAGAACATTTGGCAGGACGATCCTTAGCCTTCAAGATCCTTAGGCAGGGATTCTTCTGGCCAAAAATGAAAGAAGACGCCACAGAGTATGCAAAGAAATGCAAGCAATGCCAGATATTCAGCACAATCCCGAAGCAACCTCCCGAAGAGATGTCTTCAGTCCTTAGCCCGATCCCATTTGCTATGTGGGCGGTCGATATTGTGGGGATCCTACCCACCAGCACTAAGCAAGCGAAATACTGTATTGTGGCAATCGACTATATGACAAAGTGGATAGAAGCAAAACCCCTTTCGGCCATTACCGAAGAGGCCGCGAAAAAATTCATGCTGGAACAGGTGATCTTGAGGTTTGGCATACCTATGGTTTGTGTGTCCGATAACGGTACTCAATTCATTGGGAGCAAGTTCAGAAAATTCCTGGCTCAATTCGGGATAAAACAGAAGTTCAGTTCGGTAGGGCATCCCCAGGGAAACGGGGCGATCGAGGCGGCCAACAAAATCATTTTTGATGGAATCAAGAAAAGGCTAGGGGAAGCTAAGGGACTTTGGGCTGAAGAACTACCATGGGTCCTATGGGCTTACCGAACCACTACAAGATCTTCAACCGGGGAAACACCTTTCAAACTGGCCTTCGGAACTGATGCCCTTCTACCTGTCGAAGTTGGTTTAGAGTCGTACCGAACAGAAACGTTTAACGTGGAGACAAATGAGTTCGGACTTCGAGCAAATATGGACTTACTAGAAGAAGAAAGAGAGGCTGCCCACCAAAGAAACTTAAGGTACCAACTGCAGGCAGCCCAGTACTATGATTCGGGGGTGAAGAAGAGATCTTTTCGAGCCGGGGACTTAGTGCTTCGGGAGTTAGCCACCTCCATGCCAGCAAAAAAAGGCAAGCTTATGCCCAACTGGGAAGGTCCATATGTGGTGATTGAAGTGGTCCGACCAGGCACCTACAAATTGGCTCATCCGGACGGCAGCCCAATCAAAAACACCTGGCACGCCGCTCGCCTTCGCCGTTTCTACCAGTAAGCATACTGGTCCAACTTTTATTGCTTTTTACTTCAGTATTTTGTCTTATGCAACTTTATTCTGAATTCCATAAGCTAGCATCAATCTGTAATCAAATCTATGTAAGAGTCGCATGGTTAATGAAAAGATTGTTTTGCTCCATTTTTTATCCGTTATTGTTAAGCTAAGTACATTTATAGCCAAAAAGCTAAGTACGCAATATTAAGCTTAATAGACCCATGTTTGGGGCCGACCGTATAAAACATGCGCCCCTTAACTTATTGGTATTGTTCAAGTACATTGTGTTTCAAGCTACAAATACTTGACGAATCCAAATTTGGGGCCGACCGAATAAAATTTGGCCTCTTACAAAATTGCCATAGTATTCAAGTTGCTTTGACATTAATTAAGGCCGGGAGGAAATATTTTTCAACCGACCGAACGAGACCTTAATCATTTACAAAACCCCTTAAATACTCGGGGGCAGCTAGGTTACGACCAAAGATGCGCAAAAAGGCAAGAATTATGCTAAGGCAAAAATGGCCGAAGATGCATAAAAATAAAATAAATATGCTAAGGCAAAAATGGCCGAAGATGCATAAAAATAAAATAAATATGCTAAGGCAAAATGAAGCCGAAGACGCATGAACAGAAACAGAAGCCAAATTAAGGCCGAAGCCGAAGACGCATACAAAAGAATATTATGCAAAGGCAGACTTATATAAAACAAGCCCGAAGGCAAAGTAAAATATTACAAGCCCGAAGGCACGAATAGTGAGCCCGAAGGCAAAGTTAAATATTACAATTTCGAAAATATTAAAAAGCTACGAAAATATTACAAGGCTTCATCAGCTGGAGGTTCGTCGGAGAGAGACTCATCTTCGCCCGAAGAAACCTCTAAGGGTTGATCAGACTCCTCCCGACCAACCGGATCCGTCATCCCGAGCGAAGGATCTACCAGCTGAGTATGATCGAAGCCCAAAGAATGTGCCTTCAGCACAGCGCCGTCATACCCCATTTGGTAGCATCTTTCTTCGGTCAGCTCCAGGGTCTTCTGCAGCTTCCGAGCATTTTTCCTTGAAAGCTTGAGCTGCTTGTTTCTCCACTCGACCCTAGCCCTCAAGGCGTCCATCTCCTGCAACTTTGCCTTCAACGCATCATTTTCGGCCTTCAAGGAGTTAGATTGGCCGGTGACCCTCTCCAAGTCAGAAGTTGCATTCCGGAGGTCCTCTTCAGCCTTGACTGCCCGAACTTCAGTCTGGTTGGCTGCCTCCAGCTTTTTCTGTATGCCCTCCATCCGTTCAGTCACTACGGCCGACCAAGAGACCCCCTGGAAACAAACAAGGGAAAAGAATCAAACACTGAATACAAGCGAAAGAAATAGCACCGAAGGAAAAAAAAAAAAAAAAAGCTTACCATGGAGAGCAGAGCCAGCATTTCAGTACAAGCCTCAAGGTCGTTTGCCTTAGCAAACGTGGGCCTGTCGGCTGGCAGAATGAGACCCCGGCAAAGATCGGGACCTACTATGGTAGACAGCTGGGGGGCAGGGACAATGATTTGATCCGTCTCAAGGACTCCCCAGGGAGGATGGTATACTTTCAGTCCGGCATCCCCCGACCGACCCCTTTTTCGGGAATCGGTTGAGAGGGCCTGGACGATACCATCCCCCTGATCTCGCGGAGGAGAAACCACTGGAGTTTCGCTTCTCCCACCGGTGTCGGGAACAGATTCCAGCTCCTTGCCGGCCGATTGAGCGGCAGCATCGGCTTCGGCTGTAGCAGCTATCGAGAGTTGAGCTGCCTTCTTGCGTTTGCGCTCAATAATATGACCAAGAGAAGACACTGCACAAAAACAAGAGTGTCAAACATTGGCAACAAGAAATAAAAATACAGTAAAGGAAATACTCGGATGGAAAGGAGTAAGGATAAATGTTACCACTACCCCAGAGGGAGACCAACCAGGCGTTATCCCGGCTGTCCGATAGGGGAACCCTACCCATATCGAGTTCACAAAGAAGACGATAATCGTGTTTGTCCGCCTCCAACATCTCGGGATACTGCAACCTCGACGGGTCCAGATCCTGCCAGCGGCCGTACTTCTCCATTTTCGGGCCCGAGATGAAAACCCACTTCTCATGGGCCCCCCTATTGTTGGAGTTCGTTTGAGCCCAATCGGCCCTGCCGGTCCGACGTGCGATAGTGTAGAAGCCGCTACTTTTGGAATTCCTCCGAAGCTCATAATGATGCCAGAACAGGGTTGTCCTCGGAGTCATCTTTTTAGCTAGGCATCGGGCTTGGAAAGCGTTTATATGGAAAAAGCTGTTCGGATCCAGCTGTCCTATGGCGATCCCAACTTGCCTCAGCAATTTTTTCAGTATTGGCAGCATCGGCAGCCGAAAGCCACATTTGAAGGCCATTTCGGATATGCCGGTGGCCACACTTCCGCCGAAGAGAGGTGGAACCTCAGGGTTGTGCCAAATACGGTCTCTCTTCCTAGGAGTGAAGAAGTACCAGACATTCCTCTCTACTAGGTATTTGGAATGGAATTCTTCTATTTTTTCCTCGGTCAGGTGCGACCGAAAGTTCGCCGCAGGATACTCCCCGACATCACTAAACGGTGATACCTCCGAAGGACCGGCACCTTCGGTTGACCGATCCATGTCCCTGCATTCGGAAATGAAGAGACATTAGCTTTGTACTCGGACAAAGAAGACGAAAACAAAAAGGGGAGAGGCCGAGTACAGTGAGCCAGGATCGGTCGGAGAATCCTAAAATCTAAGGTTTGGCAAATTACGGGTCGTCTAAAAGTTATAAAGATCGGGACAGACCGAAGGGAGTTCTCAGGGTTTGGAAATCCCGAAGGACATCTCAACCCTGACAACTTCCAAGCAAATCTCAAGGTTCAAGTAAGGGGTTGTATCAGAGCAACACCACGGAAATTAAAAGGAAAAGACACGCGCATGTTCTACTCAAAACGACAAGAATAAACTGCACGGGTAACTTTACATATGTGTACATATAGATACATACATGTGTGTGTGAACACGAAAAGCAGATATGAACACAAAAGCAGGAAAGAAAGTAATTCAAGTGTGCGATGAATCGAAAAAAGAAGGGAAGTAAAGAGAACTTACTGATTTGTTTGAGATCTCTGACAAGGTCGAGTTCGTGGGGGTAGGCTTCTTGGACGTGAATGTCGACTGGAATCGGCGATTTGAAGGCCTCCGGTGATGAAACAACGTTCCCAATTGCTATTTGAGATCTCTTTGGAGGGAGTTTTTCCTTTGAATGTTAAAGAAATGATATGTGCGTAAAAGAAAGAAAGAAAGAAACTGTGGAGTTTAAATAGAAAAGATGTGACGCTTGGACAGAGCCGTTTCATATTCAACGGCGGGGATTGAAGCGCAAATCTCGAGGACAGACAGCTGTCAGCCATAAAGAGACACGGCTCCCTAGGAGGCGTCTCAGTCTTGTCCATCGCCATTCTTATCCGAAGGGAACGTACGAACACAGAATTCCGAAGATGGGCTTGGGCTTTAGCCTTCGTCCTGAGGATAACTCCGAACGAAGCCCAGGGACATGTTAGAGGACCAACTTCTCACTGGGCTGGACCGAAGGCCCAGTCATGGAATGAGTACCGGTTTGGCGAAGGCCCATGTCATTCGGCCCTTTTATTTACAACGGTTCGTTCGGTTGTACATCCCTGGGAACGTGGGAACGTGGAACACGTTCACCACTCACCTTACTCTCCGATAACTGCCAACATCGAGGATAAAGAGGTTAACAAAGGTTTGGGTTCATTCATTCAATCACTTACACACAACACAAACACTCTGCGTTTACCTTTACTCATAAAAGAACCAGTTAACTTATTCTCACACCGGAGGTGAATCGGGGGGCCACACCCTCGCATTCTTCTTCAATTGCAGGTCCGACCGAACGGATACACCGACGGAAATTGGTTGCAACACTTTCAGAAGAGCGGTTTTGTGAAGAGTCCATACGAGCATGCACTCTACACCAAAACAAATTCAGGGGGAGATATTATGATCGTGTGCTTGTACGTGGATGACATGATCTTTACCGGAAACAACCCTGGTATGTTCAAAGATTTTAAGAAAGTTATGACTAGCGAATTTGAGATGATAGATATTGGTCAACTATCATAAATTCTTGGAGTTGAAGTCAACCAAAGCAAAGACGGGATTTTTATGTCTCCGAAAAAATATGCCTAGAAGATTTTAAGCAAGTTCAGAATGGAAGATTTTAAGCCAGTGAGCACGCCCGCAGAAGCAAGAATAAAACTGAGAATTGATTCAACAAGAGAGTCGGTAAATCTGACATTGCTTAAAAGTTTGGTCGGAAGTCTGAGTTACCTAACTTTCACTCGTCCCGATATCATGTATCCAGTTGGACTGGTTAGTAGGTTTGGAGAAGCCGAAGCAAGATCACTTCATGGCAGCTAAAAGAATTTTGAGGTACATAAAAGGTACACTTGATCATGGTTTGTTTTACACGCATTCTCAAGATTCAAAATTAGTTGGCTATTCAGATAGTGAGTATGGTGGAGATTTGGATGACGGGAAAAGCACTTCAGGATATGATTTTCATATCGGTTTGGCGATATTTTTGTGGTCATCAAAGAAGCAACCAATTAACAGTTGCTCTTGATAAGTGGATTTTATATCTACTTAGAACGTCTTATGTCGGCTTGAATTGGTAGTTTTGGCCTCAAGTATGTCGTGTTTTGATTAGTTTTTAGTGGAAATGTGCAGGACTTTTATCTCAGGATCGGAGTTGGTAATTGAAGATGTTATGTTGGATATAGGCCCAAGGTGTTTGCTTAAGAAGGTTTCCAGAAGAGCGAGGGAAAACGAAGCAAGGAACGAAAATTACCATGAAAATCAGAATTTCCAGGAAGTTGTCCGGGCGGGCGCTCAAGCTACCAGGCGGCCGCTCAGGGGGGATTGTCCAGGCGGCCGCTCAAGATTCTAGGCGGCCGCTCAGCCTGAATTCTGGAGAATTTTACAGTTTTGCCCTTTTCGAATGTTAATGCAATTCTGAGTTGTTTCCTTGTATGATTTGGTTTTTAGGGCCTATAAAAACTCTGTTTATCATTGTAATCAGTAGAGAGGGTTTTATTTTGTTAACATTAAGGAGTGAACGATCAATTGTTCGTGACAAGCAACGGATCAAGATCTACCTATCTTTTGTAACTTGGCATTCTTCGGATTTGTTCATAAACCCTTATTAATTAATATTATTCTTTTCTTCATTCTAGTCATGTTTATTAGCATATTTTCATCGAACCCCATGATGATGAACGGTTCGATTATGAACTAATCGCCGTCATGGGGTCCTAACGAATTTACTTACGGAATTTAGATGTTGATTGCCTAACTTGATATATGTGTGGTGAATTTACGATATCCTTGCATGGTTGTATTTAATTCATATAGATGCGTAGCTAACATCTATCTTGTTAATCTTAAGTGAAGCGACAGTGAATCTTTTGATTTAGAACTTGCCATGCTAGCATAAGTCCATGAATGTTATTCATGTTTGTGGTGTGTTTCTAACCGTCTCATGCTACCTTATGTAATCTTATGGATACTTGATCTTCAACCATTATGCTTTCAAATTCTATAGACATATAGGGTCTAAGCATAACTGGTGCCTGCATGATTTCTATCTTTTGTGGATATTGTGTAGATTGGTGTGCGTGTACTGAAAGGTAGCGTATACTTATTTCGTGTTGTCCGATTAGTTATTGTAACCACCACATGTGTTGATAAAAGGGCATGATCTCTAAAGGAAGTTTGTATTGAAGTTAGGATCTCATGTTTTCCATCTCATAAGTAATTTGAAATCAATTAGCTATTAATTTAGTTGTTAATTAATTCTTATTAGTTAATTTTAGATAATCAAAACCAATTTGCTTATTGTCTTAGCATTGAACGATAATCATACATTGATGCTTAGGTACAAGAACTAAATTATACAATCTCTGTGGGAACGAACTCTACTTCATTCTATATTACTTGTGAACACGTACGCTTGCGTGATTTTGTGCGAACAAGTTTTTGGCGCCGCTGCCGGGGATTTGTTATAGTTTATGTGCTTGACATCAGTGGTCGTTAAAGTTCATTGACTCGGATCGGTTACTAATAGTTTTTGTGTTGTTTTGTGTTCTCAGGTACTTGAGCGTGTATGCGAACGCGTTCTCAAGCGAATAAAGAGAAGCTGGAAAATAAAGAAGAAACAGAAACAGAAGTTCCAGTGATTCAAGTTGTAGAAAATATGGGAGAACCAGCAGCAGCAGCAACTAAGGCTCTTAAGGATTTCTCGCAGCCAAAGATCAATGACATTGCATCGAGTATTGTCAGACCAGCAATCGCAGCTAATACCTTCGAGATCAAGCCTAGCACTATACAGATGGTCCAGAACTCAGTTCAGTTTGGGGGTGCTCCTACCGAAGATCCCAACATGCATATTCGAGATTTCATAGAGATCTGTGATACCTTCAGAACCAACGGGGTGTCTGAGGATGCTGTTAAGTTAAGGCTATTTCCATTCTCTCTGAGGGACAAGGCGAAGAGTTGGTTACACTCTTTACCAGCAGGTTCTATCACTACATGGGAAGATCTTGCACAGAAATTTCTCACCAAATTCTTTCCCATGGCGAAGACAGCAGCTATCAGGAATGCTATCACTCAGTTTTCACAGCAATCTGGAGAATCTCTATGCGAGGCTTGGGAGAGATATAAGGAGATGCTAAGGAAGTGTCCACATCATGGGATGCCTGATTGGATGATAATCAATTGTTTTTATAATGGGTTGGGTGCACAGTCGAGACCTATGCTAGATGCAGCATCAGGTGGAGCTTTGTGGGCCAAGAGTTATGAAGAAGCTTATGAATTGATCGAGATGATGGCTGCTAATGAATATCAGAATCCTACAGGGAGGTTATCTCAAGGCAAGGTAGCAGGTGTTCTTGAAATTGATACAGCTACAGCCATTGCAGCTCAGTTGAAGGCCTTGTCAATGAAGGTCGATTCTTTGGCTAATATGGGAGTTCAGCAGGTAGCTAGTGTTTGTGAGTTATGTGCGGGCGCACATGATACAACTCAATGTGCCATATCTTCTGAATCAGCACAATTTGTGAGTAACTTCCAGAGGCCACAACAGCCAGTTCCAGCCACCTATCATCCGAATAACCGCAACCATCCAAATTTCAGTTGGAGTAACAATCAAGGTGGTAATCAGCAGCAACAGCAATTCGGAGCTAGGCAATTCAATCAAGGATTTCAGCAGCAGTACCAGCCCAGACAACAGTTTCAGCCTCCAGGTTTCCAGCAACAATCTCAGGGGAATGCTGGTCAATCTTCTAATGAAAAAGCTGAGCTTGAGGAGTTGAGGATGATAGTAAAAAGTCAGGGGGCATCTATGAAGATCATGGAAAGTCAGATCGGGCAGCTTGCTAGTGCTCTGTTGAACAGACCATCTGGAGTTCTTCCGAGTGACACTGAAGCCAATCCAGGCAAGAGGGAAACCAAAGAGCATGTCAAATCAGTTACTTTGAGATCGGGTAAGGTGACGGGTAATCAAAATTCAGCCATTGAAGAAGAAGAAGAAGTTCAAGAGCAACATGTGGCACCTACTGCAGATAAGGAGCAAGTACAGACTGATAGAGTAGCTGAGCAGTTGGTTAGCGAGGTGGAGAATCCTAAAAATTCTGCTAAGGAAGTTTCTCCAAAGCAGTCTACAGAGAACGTGAAAATCTTTCCTCCTCCTCCATATCCTGGTAGATTGAAGAAGCAGAAGAATGATAGACAGTTTGGCAAGTTTCTGGAGGTATTCAAAAAGCTTCAAATCAATATCCCTTTTGCTGAAGCATTGGAGCATATGCCGAGCTATGCAAGGTTTATGAAAGGTATTCTCTCAAAGAAGTTGAAACTTGAAGAATTGGATACAGTAGCATTAACAGAAGAGTGCAGTGCCGTTTTACAGCAGAAGCTACCACCGAAGCTAAAAGATCCAGGCAGTTTCACTATTCCGTGCACCATTGGGAATTTGTCTTTCAGCAAGTGTTTGTGTGATTTGGGTGCTAGTATCAATCTCATGCCATTGTCAGTTTTCATGCAGCTTGGTCTTCCAGATCCTAAACCTACCAACATCTCTCTACAGCTAGCTGATCGTTCTATTACATACCCGAGGGGTATCGTTGAGGATGTTTTGGTCAAGGTTGATAAACTCATCTTTCCAGCAGATTTTGTGATTCTTGATTTTGAAGAAGATAAGAAGATTCCTATCATCTTAGGACGACCTTTTCTAGCTACAGGCCGTACCTTGATTGATGTTCAGAAGGGGGAGCTTACGATGCGGGTGCAAGATCAGAATGTCACCTTTAATGTGTTCAAGGCCATGAAATTTCCGACAGAGGATGAGGAGTGTTTCAGTTTGGAGATAGTTGATACGGGTCAGGCAGAAGAGTTTGATCATTTGTTGAGCAAAAAGTTAGACGTGCACAAGCTCGAGCACCACATCAGTGATACCATTGATAATTCTTCCATTCAAGATCTTTCGAAGGTGAAGCTTGGGAAGCTGCCACCACACTTAAAGTATGTCCTTGTGGATGATGAACTTGTGATTTTTGAAGTATTCCAAGATAACGTGTTAAGAAGGTGGATGCCTGATGATGAAGTAGAAGAGAGTGTTGTTCAGCCGTCCGAATCGAACAAGCACCTTAGAAGTGTAAGGAAGAAAAAAAAAGGCGAAGAAGTCGACGGGTGGAAAAATCAAGTTGAAGAGTGAAAGAAAAGTTGTGTTGGGAGGAAACAATCATGTCAACGTGTGTATGAATGGTCTTTCGGTTGAGGACAGTTCGGTTATTCTTTTGAAACCGCCGTGAGTTGAGGAAGTGACGTCCGGCTAAATGACGTTAACGACAGCGCTTCGTGGGAGGCAACCCGTGTGTTTTGTCGATTAGGTATGTTTCTATTTTTCCCTTATTTACTTCCAATGAGGGCATTGGAAATTTCAAGTTTGGGGGTGGATTTGGGAATTAGTAGTTGTTGTGATATATTTGTGGCATGTAGGAATTCATATTGCATCATATTTGTATGTGTAGTTTAGTTTCATGCATGATACCTGTCATATAGAGCATTCTGTTTGCATGTGTGTCGAGTTTTGTATGTGAGTTCATATAGTTGCATTACATGCATTTTTCATGATCCCTTATAATAAGCTGATGCCATAAGGTAGGTAGATGTTGATGTGGGTGTGAAAAGGATGAACAGAGGGCTGATTTTAAATTTTGTTGAAATTGACACAGTCTCGTCGTTTGCTATTGGACTAGGTTGCGTCATGCTTGTTTGGATTTAGGATTTAATCACTTGTTTATCGATATAATTTGCTTTATTCTCTTGATGATTAAGGAACACCAAAATACAAGTTTGGGGGAAAACAGAAATTTCATGCTAAATATGTTTGTGTTTGTATTTGTTGGCTAGGCGTCAAATGGCTAGTAGCCGGCTCATGTTTATGAGTAGTCTAGGGTTGGAATTGAGAATTCTCATTCCAGATTCCATGTGAACGAAAAAAAAAAGGAGAAAAAAATGCAAGAAAAAAAAAGAAAAAAAAAAGAAAAAAAAAAGAAAAAGAAAAAAAAGTGTTGTGAGAGTCTGAGTATGCAGAATTGATCAGGGTGAGCTCTTTAATACTCGAGCAATTAAGTTCTTGGGGACTTTGTGCCTAGTGACCTAAGACTTTTATAGTCTGGGATCCACTAACCCAACGCTCGCTACATGGGTATTATTGTATAAGCCTTTAGGGGTCTCATCCATTGCACGATCAAATAAGCATGTGTGTTGTGTACATATTGTGTTTGAGTCATAATAAAGCATGAATTTCTGTCTACTTTAGAGGAGTATAGAGGTGTATCTAAAGTGATCTTGAGTTTAACGTTCATTCTATTTATAACTCTGTGATTGTCTTGGAAAAGAATATGTATGATTTTGATCCGGTTTGGGAGTATATCTGTCGAGCATTGCACACACGCACGTTCTGATCATGTATTGTTAGTATACCGGAATTTAGTCGAGCTCTGTTTGGATTGATTGCATTCATGGAGATATTTGCTTGCTAAGTGGTGTTGGTTAGTTTGAGGGGATCCTTTGCATTCATATTTAGTTGCATTCATTCGTGCATTGCATTGTTTGTGTCGTTTGTGTCAGTTGGATTTTGTGGGTACATTCACTATAGGCCCTCACGAGACCTTACTCGTCCACTAGGGCTGCCTAGGGGTTTAAAGGGCTTGTTGCATATGCCAAATGCAACCGTGATCACCTACGGAAGTGGTACTAGTTAGTTTGTATATTGTTTATGCTTGAGGGCAAGCATCGGTTCAAGTTTGGGGGTGTGATAAGTGGATTTTATATCTACTTAGAACGTCTTATGTCGGCTTGAATTGGTAGTTTTGGCCTCAAGTATGTCGTGTTTTGATTAGTTTTTAGTGGAAATGTGCAGGACTTTTATCTCAGGATCGGAGTTGGTAATTGAAGATGTTATGTTGGATATAGGCCCAAGGTGTTTGCTTAAGAAGGTTTCCAGAAGAGCGAGGGAAAACGAAGCAAGGAACGAAAATTACCATGAAAATCAGAATTTCCAGGAAGTTGTCCGGGCGGGCGCTCAAGCTACCAGGCGGCCGCTCAGGGGGGATTGTCCAGGCGGCCGCTCAAGATTCTAGGCGGCCGCTCAGCCTGAATTCTGGAGAATTTTACAGTTTTGCCCTTTTCGAATGTTAATGCAATTCTGAGTTGTTTCCTTGTATGATTTGGTTTTTAGGGCCTATAAAAACTCTGTTTATCATTGTAATCAGTAGAGAGGGTTTTATTTTGTTAACATTAAGGAGTGAACGATCAATTGTTCGTGACAAGCAACGGATCAAGATCTACCTATCTTTTGTAACTTGGCATTCTTCGGATTTGTTCATAAACCCTTATTAATTAATATTATTCTTTTCTTCATTCTAGTCATGTTTATTAGCATATTTTCATCGAACCCCATGATGATGAACGGTTCGATTATGAACTAATCGCCGTCATGGGGTCCTAACGAATTTACTTACGGAATTTAGATGTTGATTGCCTAACTTGATATATGTGTGGTGAATTTACGATATCCTTGCATGGTTGTATTTAATTCATATAGATGCGTAGCTAACATCTATCTTGTTAATCTTAAGTGAAGCGACAGTGAATCTTTTGATTTAGAACTTGCCATGCTAGCATAAGTCCATGAATGTTATTCATGTTTGTGGTGTGTTTCTAACCGTCTCATGCTACCTTATGTAATCTTATGGATACTTGATCTTCAACCATTATGCTTTCAAATTCTATAGACATATAGGGTCTAAGCATAACTGGTGCCTGCATGATTTCTATCTTTTGTGGATATTGTGTAGATTGGTGTGCGTGTACTGAAAGGTAGCGTATACTTATTTCGTGTTGTCCGATTAGTTATTGTAACCACCACATGTGTTGATAAAAGGGCATGATCTCTAAAGGAAGTTTGTATTGAAGTTAGGATCTCATGTTTTCCATCTCATAAGTAATTTGAAATCAATTAGCTATTAATTTAGTTGTTAATTAATTCTTATTAGTTAATTTTAGATAATCAAAACCAATTTGCTTATTGTCTTAGCATTGAACGATAATCATACATTGATGCTTAGGTACAAGAACTAAATTATACAATCTCTGTGGGAACGAACTCTACTTCATTCTATATTACTTGTGAACACGTACGCTTGCGTGATTTTGTGCGAACAGCTCTCTCAACATGTGAGGCAGAATACATCGCAACAGAAGCGTGCGCATGTCAAGCTATGTGGCTAGGCTACATATTGAGCGAGTTAAATCTAGCAAAGGAGGATCCGATTACTATATACGTGGATAACAAATCTGCCATCGCACTTGCAAAGAATCGGGTGTCACACAGTGAAGCAAGCACATCAACATCAAATATCATTTCATACGAGAGCAGGTGAATGACTGGAGTTGGTGCACTGCAGAACTGAAGAAAATTTAGCGGATATATTTTCGAAGCCATTGAAGCCGGACGTGTTTCATAAAATGAAAGAAAAGCTCAGAATGCAGAGTCGAGTTTGAGGGAAAGTGTTAGAATTTCAAACTCTAATTCAACAAAAGCTGCAAGCATGTGAATCAAATAAGTCATATATATGTAGGCAAGTTTGAACTTTGAAATCAAATATGGTAGGCTATGTAATGTAAGCAATTATGTAAACTTATGTTTGTTCAAGCCTATAAAAGGGCTGCTTGTATTGTTAACAAAACATACCAAGAAAAATACACTGAAGTGTAAGAGAGAGAAAGAAAGAACTGAAGCTCTTGTGTGAGAAAAAAAGAAATTGTAATTTTTTCTGATATATACATACACGTTTCCAACAAATGTAGGATCATGCATACCTTAGTTTTGTAGGATCTTACATTATGGCCTTCTTCTGTGCAGTAAGAACATTTGTTCTTGGCCTTTGTAGTCCTTGGAAAATGTTTTTAATCATTTGGTTCACTAAGTACCGGATAGCTAGTTTCCCTTTGTAATAATAAAACATTTCTCAACTTTTCACTACGAGGGCCGGGGACCTTGCCTCTCCGCGGCTAGTTCTGAGAATTGGAAATGTGTCAGTTGAAACCGTTGCGTAGTTTACATGTTAAAAAACACTGCGACGTGTTTAAACATATGCAGTTATGCACTACTCCATCTATTACTTTTGTTAGAATGATTCCGGAAATTGTTCCCCATTGTCAAGTTTAATTAATGGATGGAGAGTTTCTTTATTTTTAAAATACATATTCAATCAAATATTGCCAACTAAGTTTGTTTTGAGATTTTTTTTTTTTTGGAATTCTAACATTTTTCTTTTTATTAAGATGAAGACCTCAGTACTCAATTTTCAATAAAATTTAGTTAAAATATCAATTTTCATTAAAAAATAAGCCATTGGTGTATTCGACTTTGATTTTGAAGAATTTTATAATTTCAAATGTATTAAAAATTAAAATAATTTATTAAAATTTGATGATATTCAACTAGATTTTAAAATTTCATTTAAAATCGTATAACATTTAAACAAGCTGATTATGAACTATTCTTAGAAATCAGACTGCATTCATTAGAATATCATATATTCGTTTTATTATCTAATGTTATTCACAAAATCACGTATTTATAAAATGATTTAAGATATTTTACTTAAATCAGCAAAATTCTACTAAATGCTACATCTGTTATGCGATTAATTAGCTTAGAATTAAAATCTTTAAAAATTCTTAAAATTTTCAATAGTCTATTAATTTTTTTTGAAATCTGAATTAAATATATCTGAACGAATACTTCCCACTTCCCTGTGAGGGTGATACGCCACTTTGGGGCTATATTGAGTTGGGATTTTGAAAAAGTTAGATTATAGAATTTTATTTAATTTTGATTTAAAAAATCCATTTCGATATAATGGTATTCAATTTGAACTATATAATAATTTTTAGAAATTTGAGTCTATTGAATCAAGATTTCAAAATGTTTTTTTATAATTTTATTGTATTTAGTCTGAATAATTATTTTTTTGAAATTTAATAAAATTCGAAAATTCAGGAACTTTTTTAGTTTTTCTACAATAATGAATTTTGATGGGATTTTAATTATATTTTAATTATAAATTTCAAATCTCTTAAAATTATGAAATTTTGCAAAAATTGTTTAAACAATTCCTAAATCTGGAAGATTTTGTACCATTCTACAAGATTCTATGTAGATTTTTAGAGAATAAGTAACAATTATTTAAATATATATTATTCTATTAAAATTTCTTAAAATATAAAGTAAATATAGTGGAGATACTCCTGATGAGTGGGACTCATACGTCATTAGTATGTCATTACTAGCGAAGACTGGACTCTGGAGTACGTTCATGCGATCATGTCAGGCATATGCGTACAGCAGTAAAAAATTATAATTTGACCGTGGTTAGTAATTCACAAAAATAGGAAATGCCTGAAATTGGCTGAATTTAAAAAAAACAATTTTTTTTATAATTGAATTTAAAACAAAATTCAGTTAAAAATTCGTTGAACTCATATTTTTCAACAAGAAACCTAAACCTTTTACAAAATTTGAATCAAATCATAAATAAAAGCCTAGGTTTTTGAATAAAATCTAAAAATATTTGAAAAAAATGTATCTTTTTTATTAAAATAAAAAAATTCAATTATAAAAAAATTTGTTTTTTTTTTCAAATTCAGTAAACAAATTTTTTTATAATTGAATTTTTGAATTTTAATAAAAAATGATACATTTTTTTCAAATATTTTTGGAATTTATTCAAAAACCTAGGCTTTTATTTATGATTTGATTCAAATTTTGTAAAAGGTTTAGGTTTCTTGCTGAAAAATATGAGTTCAACGAATTTTTAACTGAATTTTGTTTTAAGAATATGAAGAAAATCTAGATTAAATTGGATTTCAATCTGGGCTAAACATAAATGGAAGAATGCCCAAATTATACCACTTTTGTGTGGAAGGTGCCTGAAATACCCATAATCAATTGTGTCTGCCCTTTTTGTCCACGGACTACGCATGCTAGGCATGCGTGACCTGAGATACGCATGTTAGGATGCCGTATCATGGGTCACGCATCTTCCAGATGCGTGATGACGTCATATGACGTCATTTTTCCACAAGCAACTTCGGCGTTCTCTCCCCCAGAAAATCGTCCCCCCCTTCGCCCCCCTTCATTCTCCACAGTTCGGTAACCTCCACCAAAACTGAGGACATCAAAATGAAGCCCAGAGCTCCCTCTCCATTTTGCCATCTTGATTTATTGATTTATGGCCCCGCATGGGCGTGTATGAACAAATCGAAAAATCGAATCGGAAAAACGAGCTTGGTTTGGGACTTTCGAATCCGGAAAAACAAATGAAAAGCGAATGGAATTGACTTGTAGAGGGGGAGAATATGATCATTTTGGTATATCGTATGCTAGTGAACGATGCCTGGAAAGGTGTGAACGATGTGGTCAAAATCTTGGACAGAAAACGATTCCGACGTCGTTCGAGAGAAATGGTGAACAACGCCATATGCACATGTTCAACATGCACATCCCATGCCACGCACGTTGAACATGTGTATACCAAACTCTGTTCCACACGTCCCGTGCCTCATTTTTACACACTCCACGCATGTATATAATGCGTGGTTCAACACGAAATCCATCATAATTTTATGTGGAAGCGTTCAATTGATTATGTTATCTATTTAATTTTGTTTAATGAACGAGTTGAGATTATCAATATTATCTTAGATCCGCATAGGAAAAATCTTTAAAGTTCATAAAACGAACAAAATTAATGAATTCCTAAGAACAAGTAATTTCTTTTCGAAATTGTATCACTATAATATACATTGATATTTAAGTAACACGAGTGAAATATTCCATAAATTCTTACGTAAGTGATTGAAAATGGTATATTGATGCAAAAAGTAAATATAATAATTGTATAACAGTGTTATTAGATTGATCGTTAAATTCGTTTTACGTGATAACAAATTGCTACATTTTTTGTTATCGAAAAAATGATTATAATAATTGTATAACAGTATTCTTAGATTGATCATTGAATTTGATTTACATTGCATCTATTTATTAAATATTTCTGATTTCTTTTAATGTAATATCTATAATTTTCGTTAATCAAAAATTATGTTTGTACAACATTACAAAAATTTCCTTGAATATCAAAACATGTCATCATTTTAAAATAAATTAATTTATAAAAAAATGTGCATAAACAACATACTTAGTTCATATAATATTATTCCTTTCTCTAAAAATAAATTTATTTTTTAAAATTATGCAATAGATATTTTTTTTGTAAATACAAATAATGAACTAATGAAAGTCGAAAATTCAGGAACTTTTATAGTTTTTATACAATAATGAACTTTGATGGGGTTTTTTAATTATATTTTAATTATAAATTTCAAATCTCTTAAAATTATTAATTTTTGAAAAAATTGTTTAAACAATTCCTAAATTTGGAAGATTTTGCACCATTCTAAAATATTCTATGTAGATTTTTAGACAATAAGTAACAATATTTTAGAATTTATATTACTCTATTAAAATTTCTTAAAATCTGAAGTAAATATACTGGAGAACGGAGATACTCCTTATGAGTGGGACTCATACGTCATTAGCATGTCATTACGTTCATTTGGGCACATGCGTACAGCGGTAAAAATTAATAATTTGACTGTAGTTAGTAATTCACAAAAATAGGAAACGCCTGAAATTGGCTGAATTTTTTAAAAAAAATATTTTTATAATTAAAAATTATTAATATTTTTTAATTTTAATAAAAATGATATATTTTTTCAAATATTTTTTGATTTTATTTAAAAACCTAGGCTTTTATTTATGATTTGATTCAAATTTTGTAAAAGGTTTAGGTTTTTTGTTGAAAAATACGAGTTCATCCGAATTTTTAACTGAATTTTTTTTAGAAAAAATGAAGAAAATCTAAATTGGATCGGATTTCAATCTGGACTAAACTTAAATCGGGTTTTCCATGAAGTGAATTTATATTTGATCTTTTTCCGTAAATATAAGTACCATTTAGATCAACAAGAAAAACAAACTTTTTTTCAAATCAAATTTTTCGTAACTGGATTGGACGGATTTTTTGAATATTATGCTTTTGATTGTGTATAAACTTAATTATGTGTGTGTGGTTTGAAAATAAATTGATGTATATAATTGAAAAGCATCATAATATTATGTGCGAGCGCTTTAAATTGATTATGTTATCTATTTAATTTTGTTTAACGGATGAGTTGAGATTATCTATATTACCATAGATTCGCATGAGGGAAATCTTTAGAGTTCATAAGACGAACTTTAGATTCGCATGAGGAAAATCTTTAAAGTTCATAAGACGAACAAAATTAATGAATTTCTAGGAACGAATAATTTTTCTTAGAAATTGTATCAACACATATCAAATACATTGATATTTAAGTAACATGATTTTACAAAAAAATTCCATAAATTCTTACGTAAGTGATTGGAAATGGTATGTTGATGCAAAAAGTAAATATAATAATTGTATAACAGTGTTATTAGATTGATCGTTAAATTCGTTTTACGTGATAATGAATTGCTACAATTTTTGATTACCGAAAAAATGATTATAATAATTGTATAACTGTATTATTAGATTGATCATTGAATTTGATTTACATTACATCCAATTGTTAAATATTTCTGATTTCTTTTAACGAAATATCTATAATTTTCGTAAATTGAAAATTGTGTTTGTACAACATTACAAAAAGTTTCTTGAATATCAAAACATGTCATCACTTTAAAATAAATTAATTTATTAAAAGTGTGCATAAACAACTATACTTAGTTCATATAATATTATTCCTTTCTCTAAAAATAAATTTATTTTTTAAAAATATGCAATATATATTTTTTGTTTTTAAAAAAGATAATTTCTGTAAATAAAATAAATTTTAATGTGAGAAAAATAAATTATTCGGATTTACCACATTCCCGTTATTTTCAGCCGTATTTCATAAAATCCGCGAGTCCGCGGCTTTCTCTTGGGCCCTTACCCTAGCCAAAATACGAATATATACACCCCCAGCCACCCCCCACACCTATATATTTGAACCTCACTTGTCTCTATCTCTCAAGCTCATTTCATTTCTTCACAGAAATGCTCATTGCTTTCTGTATCTCATTCTCTAGCTCTTTATTCTTTCATTCTTTATTATAATCTTGTTATATCAGTGTTTTATAAACACCCCTTGTTGTTGTTTTAATGGCAGACTCAGACCCTTTTAGTCTTGAAAACCTTCTTTGTACTGAAACTGATAATCTGCATTTTGATGACCTTGAGGCCACTGATGATCTTGACCATCAAACAGATTTTGATAATCTGGTGGGCAATGAATCAGAGCCGTTGATTGGTCTTGTTCCAATGCTGAGTGATGAAGTTGTGTGTGTGTTGTTTGACAAAGAAAAAGATTTTTTGCCAGCTAGTGATTATTTAGAAAGATTGACTAATGAGGACCTTGATTTATGTGATGTTAGAAAGGAGGCTGTTGATTGGATATATCAGGTCTCTGTGTGTGTGTTGTGTCTATCTTGTTTCTTGAATTTTGTTGTTTTTTTTAATTTGGGAAAATTATTTTTCTTGGATTCTTGTTGAGTTTTTATGGTGGCTGGGAGATAAAGGTGTTGGATTTTATTCCCCTTTGGTCACCATTGTAATTCTTTGAATGATGCTTTACATGAATCTATGATCTTTAATGAAATTTTCGTATATATCGTTGTTAATGTTGCTTTGATTGATAGGAAATGTTGTTCTATGTGTAGTAATTGTTGTGTTGATTATGTGTTTATGGTTGTTCTTATGCCTTATAAGGAGTGATGCCACCGTCGAATTTCTGATTCGGGTTTTTGTGTTTGTGATTTATAGGCTCATGCTCATTTTAGTTTTGGAGCGCAGACTGTTTGCTTAGCGATTAATTACTTGGATCGCTTTCTTTCTGTTTATGATTTTACAGTAAGTTTATGTCATTAATTAAAGTCTCAATGCTTGTGTCGTAATTTAGTCTGTGTGCGTCCGTGTGACTATTAACATGCTAAATTGCTGATTGCCTCTTCTTATGTTCATTGCATAGAGTGACAAATTTTGGAGTGTTCAAATGGTAGCTGTGGCCTGCTTATCGCTAGCAGCAAAAATGGAGGAAATTAAAGTGCCACCTATTGCTCATATGCAGGCAAGAAAAATTCTTCTAAAGATTATAGCATGCCTCTATCATGTGTGTGTGTGTGTGTTATGTTTATACTAGCTGTGCGACATAATCTGATTTCTGTGATTAAAGCTTGGTCTGAATCTTTGATTGTTATAAGAAGATGTGGCTTTGTTTATTTCAGGTGGGAAATCCTACGATATTTTTTCAAACTCTAACGATAAAAACGATGGAGCTTTTGGTGTTGGCCAACTTGAAATGGAGGATGCACGCTTGTACACCGTTTTCTTTCATAGATTTCTTCATTAGAAAGCTAAAAACTGAAGATATGATTCCAGCAGGGTCTTTGATGTATGGATCGTTGATTTATAGATCATGTCAATTCATTGTAAACACAATGAGAGGTCTAACAATTGTACCATTCCCTTTTTTATTTCTTTACAAATGATTTACATATTAAAAAATAAGTTTGTACGATTAAAAACATTTACTTAATTTGGTACTGTAATGTTCCAAGTGTTTGATACAGATTTTGGTGGGAATTGAATGCAGGTTTTGATTTTCTGGAGTTTCGGCCTTCCGAAATATCCGCTGCTGTAGCAATCTGTGTGACGGGAGAAACACAGGACCCGGACATTGACAGGGCAATGTCTGGTATTATGCATTTTGAGAAGGTAAACAATTGTAGCGGCCACTGTAATAAAAGACAGGACGAATCTGATGGCCGTTGCACTTTCTTCTTATAGTAATTGGTTTTATTATTCCCCAAGTTAGCAAAAGTTCTAAATTCTTGTATTTTCCTTAAACATGTGATTTTGATGGACTTCGCAGGTCAGGCTACTGAAATGTGTTCAAATGATTAAAGATTTGACAGAGATAGCAGAGAGTACTGATCTAGTTGATGGTACCATAGCAGTAGCTCGAGAAGGGCCCCGAAGTCCTAGCGGGGTGTTGGATGGCGCTAGTCAAGAACCGAAAAGGAGAAGACTTGACTGATCATTTCAAGAGATCAAGTCAATAACATGGACCTCTGTTGTATTACTCTAGTCCAAACAATTTTGGTTAAATGGTGATTTGGTGTGGCTAGCTTTGCAGACAGGAACAGGACTGTGACTTTGTTAATAGGAAGTCATTTTAGCGAATAGGGTGGGGAATACAGCAAAAGAAAGAGGTTGAAATTGCATGTTAGAAGCGTGTTTGTTATTCATTTTATTTCTTATATGAAATCCAGACAATTCTTTCAATGTTTTATGGAAGCATTTTGCTATAAATTGGTGTTTTATCAACATATTTCATGTTACTGGTGAAATGATCGAATTTATGAATGCAAATGGTCCCGTGGTCTTCTGAAATTTGCTTCTTTTTTTGTTTAATTTACTTGATTTATAGAAAAATATAAATAATTTATAATTATAACATACAATTTTCAAATTTATAAAAATGTTAGCTAATAATATTTAAAAGTTGGTCAAAATTTGATCAAGAAAAATCAAACAATCTAGAACAAAGGAACGTTTACATGCACTTGCATGCACGTGAAACTTGATATCATAAGAACATTTGGGATACCTATTATTCGAATCTGAATCCAAAAATCATAGGAACATTTGGGATACCTACTATTAGAATCTGAATCTAAAAAATCGAATTTGAATCTATATTTAAATAAAAAATATTTAAATGAAAATATGAGTATCCGCATTTTAATCCGACAAATATTTTTTGGATATATACAGGTAATATTGAATCCATTTTTCAAACAAAATTTTCTATTTAATATAAAATTTTAATTTTAAAATTGTAAATAAATACTAAATATTAAAATTAACTTGGACCCTTTTTCTTTCGAAAATTCACTTTACACTATGCAAATTTTTTATCTCATATTAGTGCATTATTTCCTAAAAAAAATTATAATTTTTTTTAAATTAAATAAAATGAATTCTAAATTAAATACATATTCATATATTATATTGTATATGTTTAAATTTGGATTATAATATTGTTCAATACAAATGTGTCTATATTTATATTCATATTCCAAACATAATAATATTCAAAGAGCAAAACAATTATCAAATTTTAGAATATTTCTGATAACGACCCTGATTTTCTTAACCAACCATAGTTTTACCCGCTGGGCTTCTCAAATGAGATGTTGGTGTAACTTTGTGTGAGTTGGTTGGTAGACTGGTAGTCAACCATATCCCAAGTACATGCCTTTGACAATCTATGCTGTCAAAAAAAATGGACGAGTCAATTAGGAAGCTAAACAAACTCATGCAATCTTCACACTTTGTTCAACCACTTCTCATCAAATCAACATTTTTCCCTCTTATAAATACCCAGTTTAAGGTGTTACTTCTCAACAACAACAAAACTGAAGTGCAAAGTTCATCATACCTTCCTCTAAATATGGCTACTTCATTTTTGGTACTACTACTACTACTTACCAGCCTTGACATGAGTCTAGGAGCAAGGCATCTCTTGCAGAGTAGTCCCCCTTCTACCTTGCCCACAATACCTACCATTCCGTCCCTGCCGACTGCATTACCTCCGTTACCAGCCCTGCCTACGCTACCCAAGGTTGCATTGCCACCTCTTCCCGCTGTTTCGATGCCTACACTCCCAGCTTTGCCAAGAACCACGTTGCCACCTTTGCCGAGCACCCAGGTTCCATCTATGCCAATTCCCACAATGCCGACCATCCCAAAACTAACACTACCTCCTCTTCCTTCCATCCCTTCTTCTATACCAACTACTATGCCTGCAATTCCTTTCTTCTCACCACCACCATCCAATTAGGCTTCACGTGAGAAGATTTCATCGATTATTTTCCCTCGGAAATACATTCTATTTTAGCATTTTGTTTGTGTATCATGTACCAGTCTTTTTGGCATATTTAAAGTTTGGGATTTGTATTGTGGATTCATTTTAGTTTTGTTTCAAATAAAATTTTCCTTTCTTATAATGCACATATAAACTGTTTTTAGCTTTACTCCAACAAATTGAGATATATATTGTCGGTACTAGAGAATTCTGTTAGATATTAATCGATAAATTAATAATTTTAATTTATAGAGAATTTTTTACATTAAAAAAAATTAATTTTCAATTTATATACATTTAAATAGAATGAATTTTATAATTTATGTTTTATTTCAATTAATTCAATATACATTTTCTACAAATTCAATGAGTATTAGCGAGATTTAAAATAAAGATTCATGTATATTTAGATGATATTACAGATAAAACAACATTGTTCCAAACTTTTGCACGTAAAAAAACACTCAATATATAAAAAATAATGATTAATAATTTTTTAATGCTTTACGAAAATGTTACATTTGAACTTTTGGGTGCAATAAAGTGGGTTAAGGATGAGTTTCATATATATTCAAATTTTAAGAATCCTAGAATCATATTTTATAAAAGGATATATATTTTTATGATTATAAAGGACATATTAATTTATAATATTATTGGCATCACATATTTATATAGGATTTTTCAAAAATATTATTATCTTATTATTTTATTAAAATCGAAATTATTAATTTATCGAGTATTTGTTTAATGAGGTTTTACTGTAAATGTTGGAACAGTTTGATAGTAATTTAAATCAAAAGGTGAACAAACTCCTAATTTCTCAGCAATCTAATACTTTTTATAACCTCATCTCACCAAAGTAACATTTAGGTTGTGTTCATTTAAAAGGAATGAAACTGGCAGCGACACTACAAGAAAGTAAGGCTATTTTCGATCAAATATTTTCGACTGCGACTAACTTCGATCGTATACGGTCGAATTTAATAGGGCCGGTTAATTTCGACCATTTGTGGTCGAAGGTACAGTCGGTCGAAAATAGTCGGTCGAAATTAGTAATATCTTCGACCGGATTTTGAAATCGGTCGAATTTAGTACCCGCCAAAAGTAAGCGGAAAATTTCCCGCCAATTTAAAAATAAATTCGACCATATTCGGTCGAATTCCAAAATTTGGGGTGAGCACGAAAATTCCCTCTCATTTTTTTGAAATTTCATGCAGGCGGGAAAACCGGTGCCAAAAGTGTTAAGTAATTTTCGCCAGGAATCGGTCGAATTTAATAGGTTCCACCCAAATCGGTCGAATTTATCAAATTCGACCATATATTGTTGAAATTGGTTTGTGACGATTTACGGTCGAAAATGTGTTTGCTAAATTCGACCAGTTACGGTCGAATTGAGCCGAGTTCAATTGGAAACCCTACTATCTCTTTTCTTTCCGTTAGCCGTTTTGTTTACCTTCTTCCCCATTTTCACCATTTCGTTCCTTGCTTCACCATTTTTGCTTCATGTGATACTCCTAAATAATCAAGTAAGTATTTTTGAAGTTATTAATCATGTAAATATTATTATTTTTGTTCCGATTAGTGTGATTATGATAATTTTGCATATATTCATGTTTAAATAAATTATGTGTTCCAATTAGTGTGATTATGATAATTTTGCATATATTCATGTTTAAATAAACTATGTGTTCCAATTAGTGTGATTATGATAATTTTGCATATATTCATGTTTAAATAAATTATGTGTTCCAATTAGTGTGATTATGATAATTTTGCATAATTTTTTATTTTCTAGGCTTGTATTTGCATTATGTCATTGTTTACATATTGTTTACATGTAGATGGCATCTGATCGTAGTTGTATTGGTCGTAATCGATATAATGAGGCAAAATATTTAACATAAGAATACAAAATTGGTGTGGATAAATTCATTACATTTGCTATACAACATATGCAAGAAGAAGACAATGGCCTTATAAGATGTCCATGTAAAAAATGTGAAAATTCTTGTTATAAGAATCCTTCTACCGTGAAAGTCGATTTGTATAGACATGGTATCATGCAATGGTACACTCGATGGGATTGTCATGGTGAGAAAGATATGCCAAGGGTCGAAGTTGGAACGAGTTCTGCTAATGTTAATTACAGAGATGATGTTATGTATGATGCACATGATGATGATTTTCAGGATTGTGAGGATTTTGAAGAAGAACCAAATGTAACAACAGAAGAGTTTTATAGACACGTGAATATTGCTTCTGAACCAATTTATCCAGGCAATGTCAATTTCACAACATTTGAGTACGTAATAGAGTTGCTTGATTGGAAGAATAGGCATAATTGCAGTAATAATGACTTTGATGAGTTGCTTCATCTCATTGGATTAGTATTGCCTGATGATCATAAATTGCCTGAGAAGTACTACACCGTGCGAAAGATGATTAAAGGACTGAATATGGAGTATGAAAAGATTGATGCTTATGAGAATGATTGCATGTTGTTTTACAAGGAAAATGAGAATAAAACACATTGTGATATATGCAAAGGAGACCGATACAAAGTTCAAAAAGATCCGAAAAAACAAAAGATCCCACGAAAGATATTGCGGTACTTTCCTATCACCATGAGATTGCAGCGTTTATACATGGCTGATAAGGCTGTAAAATGTATGAGATGACACCATGATAGAGTTGTAGTTGAAGACCAAGTAAGTCAGCCAGCAAATGCAGATGAATGGAAGCAATTTGATCGTAGATTTCCAAATTTTGCAAAGGAGATTCGGAATGTTAGACTTGGACTTTCTACTGATGGATTTGACCCCTTTCGTGATGCACACGCTAGAGAGTATACAGTATGGCCTGTGGTGGTCTTTGTGTACAACCTTCCCCCATCTATGTGTACTAAGGCTCCATACATGTTCATGCCCCTTCTTATCCCTGGGCCGACAGATCCGACAAAAGACTTTCATGTTTATCTTAGGCCGCTAATTGATGAATTGAAAACTTTGTGGCATACAGGGGTGGAAACATATGACAGGTTCTCACGTACAAATTTTATGATGAGGGCGATGGTTTTGTGGACAGTGAATTTCCTGCACTTTCCATGCTTAGTGGATGTGTTAACACAATATCACGCAAGTATACGTGGTCACAAGTAATATAAATCAAGTTCGTTCCACAGAGATCTGGCTAAGTTTCTATTCAGTTAATGCACCTATTCAACAATGTATGGTTTTAATTCACTGCTAAGACAATTAACAAGTTGGGGTTTTAATTAACTAAACTAACTAAGATACAAATTATCAACTAAGAATAAACAACTAACGAGAATTAAACTGAATTACTTATATGAGAATAAACATGGGACTCTAACTTCATTATCTACTTCACTTAGAGTTGATGCCTTTAATCAATACATGTGATGGTTTTGATATCTGATCGGACAACACGAAACAAATACTCGTTACTTCTCAGTATACTAATATTAAACTAAACATACATCCACAAAAGAGATAGAAGATGAATAGACACCAATTATGTTTAGACCCTATATCTCTATAAGATTTCAAAACATAACGGTTTAAGCATAAGTCATCCATTAAGATCACATAGGACAGCATAATATCTCTACTTACGCTACAAATCATGATGTTAAAACATCAACCTATCCTATGCTAGCATGGCAAGTCCTAAATCTCAAGATCCACTCTCATTTCGCAAGAGATTAACAAATTAGATGTTCGCGACGCATCTAAATACATGAATCACAACCATACAAGGATATCAAGAATTCACCACACATAAATCTTTAAAGCAATCATACTACTAATCTACATAGATAAATCCATTAGAATCCCATGACAACGATTAGTTCATAATTAACCTGTTCGTCACCATGGGAATTGATGAAAACATGATATTAAACAAACTCTGAATGATTATATTAAAACTAAAGTATGAGTTTAAGAAAACAAATCCAAAATCCAGAGTGTCGCCTAATTTAGAAGAATACAAAAAGATGAATTAGAACTCCGAATACTGTCGCAACCCTCCGGAAATCCTTCTTCGCATCTGAATCTCTAACTTTGGCTATCTCTGAGTGTTTCTGGTGTCACACCCTCTTTTCAGGAGTTGTATGTGCTTATATAGGCATTAGGTTGCTTAACCAACAAGAAAACTCGATAAAAAAAAAACTTTTTCTAATCAAAACAGAATTTCTGCACCGCGCCCCTACGCTCCCGCGCACTCCTGCTGCGCAGCCGCGCAGCCTGCGCTCCTGCGGCCCTCCTGCTGCGCTGCAGCGCAGCCATTCTCTGTACCTTGGCTATTTTATTTCCAAAATCTTCATTTCAACTCCGTTTTCGTCCGTTCTTTTTGCATTGGCTTCCTCTCTTCATGTAGAATCATAATAATACATGGTAGCAACCTCCATCTTTCATTGCAAACTCCAAATGGACTCCACGATTTACGAATCACACCAGAACCTATCCGACACTTAACAAACCTGCACACTAAACAAAAACACATCAAATATATAACATACTTGAGGTCAGAACACCCATTTAAGCCAAATGGAACGCTCCAAGTGGATATAAAATCCACTCATCACACCCCTTAACTTAAACCGATGCTTGTCCTCAAGCATAAACAAATAAACTATATACAACTAACTAGTACCACTTCCGTAGGTGATCACGATTGCATTTGGCATATGCAACAAGCCCTTTAAACCCCTAGGCAGTCCTAGTGGACGAGTGAGGTCTCGTGAGGGCCTATAGCGAATGTACCCACAAAATCCATTTACTAATGCAACTAATATTGCAATGCATGAATGCAACTACTATGAAAATGCAAGATCCACTCGAACTAACCAAAACCAACTAGCAAGCAAATATTTAAAAAATGCGAATAACTTCAAATAGAGCTCGACTAAGTCTCCGTATACTAACATTACATGAACAGAAACGTACGTGTGTGCGATGCTCATCAGATATACTCCTAAAACTAGATCAAAAATCATACCTATTCTTCGCCAAGACAATCACAGGTTTATAAATAGAATAGACTGTAGACACTTCATAACCTAGGAATATCTCCATCCTCATCTAAGTTAGCCAGAAAGCCATGCTTTATTACTAACAACTACGACACATAATACTATACACAATAACGCATGCTTATTTAATCGTGCAATGGATGAGACCCCAAAAGGCTTATACAATAATACCCATGTAGCGAGCGTTAGGTTAGTGGATCCCAGACTCTAAAAGCCTTAGGTCACTAGGCACAAAGTCCCCGCAAACTTAATTGCTCGAGTATTAAAGAGCTCACCCTAGTTAATTTTGCATATAAACAATCACATAACTCTTTTTTTTTCCTCATTTTTTTTCTCTTTTTTTTCTAATTTTTTTTATGCAATCTGGAATGAGAATTCTCAATTCCAACCCTAGACTACTCATATAAATATGAGCCGGCTACTATCCATTTGACACCTAGCCATTATTGACAACTAGCATGAAATTCCTGGTTTCCCCCAAACTTAGACTTAAGTGCTCCTACGCCATCAAGGGAATAACGAAAATTCTAAATATAATCAAATGATTAAATCCAAAACAACCAAACAAGCATGATCTCAACCTAGTCCAAAAGAAAACGATGAGACTATGTAAATATTTTCTTTCTGAACATGCAAGTCAATTTCTTAGAAACTATAAATCAACCCTTTACTCATCATTACCACACTCAATTAGACATTGACCTACCAATCAGAATTAGCTCGTCCTAAAGGATCATGAAATATGCATGCTATGCAAATGCAACTATAATGAACTCACATTGTATAAAAACATACAAACAAAATGTCCTATATGAAACAACATAAATAATACGAACAAACATGCATGAATTACACTACTAATATGCAAAACATGATATCTATATGAACACAGACTCAACTAACACTACTTATCCCCCAAATCACCCCCAAACTTAGAAGATTCAATGTCCCCATTGAAGGCAATAAAAAGGATAGTCGAGAACATACCTAAATAAAAATGCCGAAAAACGTGTGTTGCCTCCCACGAAGCACTTGTTTAGAGTCAATTAGCTTGACTACGTCCAAGCCTCCATTAAGGATGATAATAGTTGGCCTGGTCATCTCTTCGTGAGACTTCATCGTCATCACAGCGGCACACTTTCTGCCCCTTCTCCTCGCTTGGCCTATTCGTATAACAACTATGTCCTATTCCAATGCCTTCATCGGTTGACCCAAAATCTGTCAATTTGTAGAACAACACACATTCGTGGGCTTCGCTTGAATATAATAGAGGAGGGTAAATGTAAGTTGCTGAAACCTTTGGTTCCTCAAAGAGAACTTCCTCCATTGGCTCTAATGCGCTACCTCCATCTTTATACTCTGAGACAAGTAGAAGACCTGCATCTTTCCCATGGTCATCAGCCTCTTGGTACGCACATACCAATTCTCAAAATTTGTGTAGCTCACCATTGTTTGTCCCAAATAGTGCCCTTTCCAAATCATTCACCATCCTAGCATGATCAAATTCCTCACATGGCTTGTGATCGTTCACCTCACCTTGGAATTTGTCTTTCTCAATTATGCATGCAGTACCTTGCTCCAAGTCACCGTTATTTTCTGGAATTACCTCTAGTATGAATTGTTGTTTCTCTTGTTCTAAGGCACTCCAAACTTGAGTAACTAGTATCTCCAAAGATTTGATAGACTCCTTATTACTCTTTGCAAGCATCCTAATCTCCTCCATAACATCAACCTCATCTGACTGAAAAGTAGGAGTAGGTTGCTGATGTTGAAACTCTTCACTACCAAAGAAATATGACATATTTGGAACATCTTGCTGGTACTGTTGAGGATGGTATTGAAAATATGGTTGTTCCTCATAAGTGACATATGGATCAACTCCTTCGTAGTAACAATATTGTGAGGTCTCATGCACGCCCAAACATCGCTCACATTGTTGAGGCATGGATGTCCTCGAATATGCCCACCATGGCAACTCTTCGCCTGCCATTTTCAAACACTCAAGTACCTGAAACACACCGAACTAAACAAGATAGGTAAGTAACTAATCCGAGTTAGTGAAATCTAACGACCATTGATGACAAGCACATAAACTAAAAATAAAACACCGATGATCCCCGGCAGCGGCGCCAAAAACCTGTTAACACAATATCACGCAAGTATACGTGGTCACAAATAATATAAATCAAGTTCGTTCCACAAAGATCTGGCTAAGTTTCTATTCAGGTAATGCACCTATTCAACAATGTATGGTTTTAATTCACTGCTAAGACAATTAACAAGTTGGGGTTTTAATTAACTAAACTAACTAAGATGCAAATTATCAACTAAGAATGAACAACTAACGAGAATTAAACTGAATTACTTATATGTGAATAAACATGGGACTCTAACTTCATTATCTACTTCACTTAGAGTTGATGCCTTTAATCAATACATGTGATGGTTTTGATATCTGATCGGAGAACACGAAACAAATACTCGTTACTTCTCAGTATACGAATATCAAACTAAACATACATCCACAAAAGAGATAGAAGATGAATAGACACCAATTATGTTTAGACCCTATATCTGTGTAAGATTTGAAAACATAACGGTTTAAGCGCACAAGTCATCCATTAAGATCACATAGGGCAGCATAATATCTCTATTTACGCTACAAATCATGATGTTCAAACATCAACCTATCCTATGCTAGCATGGCAAGTTCTAAATCTCAAGATCCACTCTCGTTTCGCAAGAGATTAACAAATTAGATGTTCGCGACGCATCTAAATACATGAATCACAACCATACAAGGATATCAAGAATTTACCACACATAAATCTTTAAAGTAATCATACTACTAAGCTACATAGATAAATCCGTTAGAATCCCATGACAACGATTAGTTCATAATTGACCTGTTCATCACCATGGGAATTGATGAAAACATGATATTAAACAAACTCTGAATGATTATATTAAAACTAAAGTATGAGTTTAAGAAAACAAATCCAAAATCCAGAGTATCGCCTAATTTAGAAGAATACAAAAAGATGAATTAGAATTCCGAATAGTGTCACAACCCTCTAGAAATCCTTCTTCACGTCTGAATCTCTAACTTTGGCTATCTTTGAGTGTTTCTGGTGTCACACCCTCTTTTCAGGAGTTGTATGTGCCTATATAGGCATTAGGCTGCTTAACCAACTAGAAAACCCGATAAAAAAAACTTTTTTTAGCAAAACAGAATTTCTACACCGTGCCCCTGCGCTCCCGCGCACTCCTGCAGCGTAGCCGCGCAGCCTGCGCTCCTGCGGCCCTCCTGCTGTGCTGCAGCGCAGCCATTCTTTGTACCTTGGCTGTTTTATTTCCAAAATCTTCATTTCAACTCCGTTATTCTTTTTGCATTGGCTTCCTCTCTTAATGTAGAATCAAAATAGCACATGGTAGCAACCTCCATCTTTCATTGCAAACTCCAAATGGACTCCACGATTTACGAATCACACCAGAACCTATCCGACACTTAACAAACCTGCACACTAAACAAAAACACATCAAATATATAACATACTTGAGGTCAAAACACCCATTTAAGCCAAAATGGAACGCTCCAAGTGGATATAAAATCCACTTATCAGGATGGTCTACTAAGGGTAAGTTATCATGTCCAGTTTGCATAGGAGAGGTAAAAGCTAAACAACTCAAACATAGTGGTAAACCTACTTTTTATAGAACTGCTCGATATTTTTTGGAACCAGATGATCCCCTAAGAAGGAGTACAAGGTTTTGAAGTGTTGAGACACGATCAATCAATGCTAGACATTCTGGATTGATTACAAAGACTATGTTTGAGCAGAAACAGTTTCCCCCACCGGGAAAGTCATCGAACAGAAAACCGAAAGATTATGGTGTGACACATAACTGGACTCACTTTTCTCCATTTTTTGAGCTTCCATATTGGGAGACACTGAGCCTTCATCACAACATTGATATTATGCACACTAAAAAGAATGTCTTTGACAACATATTCTACACAATCCTTAATGATCCGAATAAGTCCAAAGATAACACTAAATCAAGAAAGGATTGTGAAGAATTAGGTGTACACCGTGAGCTGTGGATTCAAGGTGTTGACACGAAACCACATGCACCATACATGCTTACAAGGGAACAAATTCAGAAGTTGTTCAAGTGGATTGAAGCATTTAAACTTCCAGATGGGTTTGCCTCAAACATATCTAGGTGTGTGAATTAGAAGAATAATTGCATTCGGGGGATGAAATCACATGACAGTCACGTTTTCATGCAAAAGTTATTGCCTATCATTTGTCGTGACTTACTTCCTAAACATGTAGCTGATCCTATTATTGAGTTATGAAACTTCTTTCAAGATTTATGCTCATCCAATCTCAAGTACTCGGATTTGGAAAAAATGGAGAAGGATATAGTGCGGATAATCTCCAAACTTGAAACCGTTTTTATTCCTGGTCTTTTTGATCCGATGGAGCATTTTTCACAACATTTAGCTACCGAGGCTAAGTCAGGTGGGAAATCCTAGGATATTTTTTCAAGCTCTAACGATAAAAAGGTGGGAAATCCTAGGATATTTGATGTTAATGTGCTTGCTTCGACTGTGTGACACCGGATTTTTCGTAAGTGAGATAGCAGATTTATTATCCACATATATAGTAACCGGATCTTCCTTTCCAAGTTTTAACACGCTCAGTATGTAGCCTAGCCACATAGCTTGACATGTGCACGCTGTTGCTGCCATATATTCTGAATCACATGTTGACAGAGCAACCGTTGGTTGCTTCTTTGATGACCACAAAAATATCGCTGAACCGATATGAAAAGCATATCCTGAAGTGCTTTTCCCGTCATCCAAGTCACCACCATAATCACTGTCTGAGTAGCCAACTAATTTTGAATTTTGAGAATGCGTGAAGAACATACCATGATTAAGTGTACCTTTTATGTACCTCAAAATTCTTTTAGCTGCCATGAAGTGATCTTGCTTCGGCTTCTCCCTGTACCTACTAACCAGTCCAACTGCATACATGATATCAGGACGAGTGAAAGTTAGGTACCTCAGACTTCCAACCAAACTTTTGAACAATGTCGGATTTACCGACTCCCTTGTTGAATCAATTCTCAACTTTATGCTTCCTTCTACTGGCGTGCTCACTGGCTTGCAATCATCCATTCTAAATTTTTTCAAAATCTGCTCCGCATATTTTCTCTGTGACATAAAGATCCCATCTTTGCTTTGCTTCACCTCGACTCCAAGAAAGTACGACATTTGACCAATATCTGTCATCTCAAATTCGTTAGTCATGACTTTCTTGAAATCTCTAAACATACCGGGGTTGTTGCCAGTGAAAATCATGTCATCCATGTACAAGCACACAATCATGATATCTCCCCCTGAATTTGTCTTTGTGTAGAGTGCATGCTCATTTGGACTTTTCACAAAACCATTCTTCTTAAAATATTCATCAACCCTTGTGTTCCATGCTCGCGGAGCTTGCTTCAGACCATACAAGGCTTTCTTCAGTCTGTAGACTTTATTTTCCTGGCCTTTCTGAACATATCCAAGTGGTTGCTCGATGTAGACTTCTTCTTCAAGTTAACCATTCAGGAATGTGGACTTCACATCCATCTGGTAGATCTTCCACTGTTTCTGAGCTGCAATTGCTGTAAGAAGTCTTATGGTATCAACTCTTCCAACTGGAGCAAATACCTCATCATAGTCAATCTCGTATCTCTGCTTGTAGCCTTTAGCCACTAGCCTTGCCTTGTATTTTTCCACTTCTCCATCTTGATTGGTCTTTGTCTTATAGACCCATTTGACACCAATTGCTTTGTGTCCTTCTGGAAGACTTATCAGCTCTCAAGTATCATTCTCCTTGATAGCACCAATTTCTTCATCCATGGCTTTGTTCCATTTGCTTTCTTCAGAAGCTTCCTCAAATGTAACTGGATCACACTCAGCCATCAAACAAAATAAAGAATAATCAAAAGATGTCTGTACCGAACTTGTTGTCTCATAAATACTATCCAGACTCTGCATTTTTCTGGGTGCTCCCCCTGTACTGCTGCTACTGCTGCTTCCTGAACTCGATGGTGTCGAGGCAGGAGTTTGCTGATTTGGACTTTGGGGAGGAGTTGAATCATCATCTCCACCATCTTCTATGTTGGAGTCATCACCATCATCATCATCATTAAAGAATAAGCCTGCAACTTTTCTTTCTTCCTCGCTCCATCTCCAATAATCAGATTCATCAAACTCAACATCTCGAGAAATGATTAACTTCTTCGTGAGATGATTATAGAGTCTGTACGCCTTGCTCCTTTTGTCATATCAGGTAAACATGCACTTCTCGCCTTTATCATCCAGCTTCTTACTTTTCTGATCAGGAACATGTGAATATGCAATGCACCCAAAATTCTGAGATGCCCAACTGATGGTTTACAACCACTCCATGCTTCATTTGGAGTTTTGTTTCTGACACTTTTTGTTGGACATCGATTCAACAAATAAACTGCACATAGAACGGCTTCAGCCCAGAAAGTCCTCGGCATATGCTTTGCTTTCACCATGCTCCTTGCCATGTCTAGAATGGTGCGATTCTTCCTCTCTGCAACACCATTTTGCTATGGAGTATATGCCGTTGTCGACTAATGATTTATTCCATGTGCTCTGCAAAAACTTCTGAACAAGTTTGAAGTGTACTCGCCTCTTCTGTCTGATCGAAGTACCTTCAAATAATGGCCACTTTGCTTTTCTGCCATAGCTTTGAACTCCTTGAATTTATCAAGAGCCTTGGCTTTTTCTTTCAAGATATATACCCAACTTTTCCTACTGAAATCATCAATAAATGTTAGGTAATACCTATTTCCGCCAAGTGATGGAATATCAAATGGACTAGCAATATCGGTGTGAACAATCTCTAATGGCCTTCTGGCTCGCCATGATTTTCCAACTGGAAAGCTTTGTCAATGTTGCTTTCTTTTAACACAAGCTTCACACAACTGATTTGGTTCGTTGATTGCTGGCAAACCGTCCACCATCTTTGTCTTTGACAATAACTTCAGACCAGAAATCCAAGATGACCAAATCTTAAATGCCATAACCACGAGTCATTTTTAATGACTGACTTCAAACACTTCTGCACATTTGTCTGTATATCAAGAGTGAAGAGACGATTCTTTGACATCTCAACATTTACAATTAATTCTCGAATCTGATTTCTGATGATTAGAGAATTATCCTGCATCTGTATGTTATATCCTTTCTTCACAAGTTGGCCAAGACTGATGATATTACTTTTCAAAGCATGTATATAATAAACATCATTTATATACTTCTTATCACCTTTCTTTGACACAATCGTAACAGTGCCTTTTCCTTTGACTGAAATCTTCGATGAGTCACCAAAAGTAACTTCTCCACTGATGGTGTTGAATAATTCCTTATGACCACACATGTGGTTGCTGGCTCCCGAATCAAGATACCAAATATTTTTCTTGCCTTCTTCATCTCCTTTGTAAGTGTGGAACATAGCAGACCCCACATCTTTATTTTCTTTTGCTGCTGCAAAATGACTCATTTCTTCACTTTTGGAGATCTACACTCATAACTGAAGTGACCATATTTGTTACAATTATAACATTGAAACTGAGACTTATCACCTCGTTGTTGGAATCCGCCTCTTCTTCGACCTCTAAAATTTTTATCACGACCAAATGGTTGATAGTCTTCATTATTCTGGCCTCTACTGAACGTCTGTCTTCCACGTCCTTGTCCACCTCGGTAGCTACCTCTATAGCCACCTCTGCCATGTGAAAAACTGCTACTGCCAGAACTGTCACCGATAGATACTTTACTTTGCAACGCCTTTTCCAAATGGCTTGCATCATCATATTGGTTCATCCGTTGCTCATGTGCTTGAAGTGAACCAACTAGCTCATCAATAGAAATCGTGGACAAATCCATCGACTCCTCGATAGCAGTAAAAACATAATCAAATTTTCTTGTTAGCGAGCGGAGGAGCTTTTCCATGACCCGAACATCATCGAGACTTTCGCCATTTCTTTTCATTTTGTTTCACACCGTTTTCAAACGCGTAACATATTCACCGATATTTTCTGAAGTCTTCATTTAGATATTTTCAAATTCGCCACGAAGAACTTGGAGCCATACCATTTTCACTTTCTCGACATCTTGGAATGATTTTTGTAAAATCTCCCACGCCTCTTTTGCTGTCTTTGCATTTGAAATTTTTTCGAAGGTGGATTTGTCGACACCTTGAAAAATTGTGTATAACGCCTTGTTGTCTTTTTTTCGAAATTCTTTTAACGCCGTCTTCTCGGCATTAGAAAGTGCTGCTTCAGCGGTAGCATCTTCGGGCTCGCTATAACCGCTTTCAACGATATCCCAATTATCGTACGAACCGAGTAACACCTTCATTTGGATACTCCAGTTTCCATAATTTGTAGCCGTCAACTTTGGAATATTTTGTTGCACCATATTCGCCATTTTTTTTCAAAAAAATATCATTTCACAGTATAAGTGAACAATACCGTATGTATGAACAGTGTCGTATGTATGAACAGTTCCGTATGAACAGTGCTTCGTGTGAACAGTGCTGTATGTATGAACAGTATTTCGTCTTCTCCGGCGTGAACAGTGTCGCCGAAATAGTAACTTGCCGGAAAATTTGCAGAATTTTCAGAATTTAACAACCAAGCTCTGGTACCACTTGTTGGAAACGTGTATGTATATATAAGAAGAAATCACATTTTTTTTTCTTTCTCTCACACAAGAGCTTCAGCTCTTTCTTTCTCTCTTACATTTCAGTGTATTTTTCTTGGTGTGTCAAACTACCTACAAAGGATCAGCCTATTTATAGGCCTCAAATACATCATGGCTTACTTCACATTTCATTTAATTAGCCTACCTTCTTTGACTTCATTTGTGAACACAAGCTAGCCTACCATATTTTCATTGACTAATGCATCTGGAAGAGTTTGAAAATCTAACAAGATTTTGGTGGGAATTGAATGCAGGTTTTAATTTTCTGGAGTTTCAGCCTTCGGAAATATCCGCTGCTGTAGCAATCTGTGTGACGGGAGAAACACAGGACCCGGACATTGACAAGGCAATGTCTGGTATTATGCATTTTGAGAAGGTAAACAATTGTAGCAGCCACTGTAATAAAAGACAGGACGAATCTGATGGCTGTTGCACTTTCTTCTTATAGTAATTGGTTTTATTATTCCCCAAGTTAGCAAAAGTTCTAAATTCTTGTATTTTCCTTAAACATGTGATTTTGATGGACTTCGCAGGTCAGGCTACTGAAATATGTTCAATTGATTAAAGATTTGACAGAGATAGCAGAGAGTACTGATCTAGTTGATGGTACCATCGCAGTAGCTCGAGAAGGGCCCCGAAGTCCTAGCCGGGTGTTGGATGGCGCATGCTTGAGGAGAACATTTGTTTCAGCTCCAAGTTCTTCATACGCTGCTAGTAAAAACCAAATCAAACCAAACATACCCAGTATGTCCCGCTCAGAGCAGGGTCTGGGGAGGGTAGGTTGTACGCAGACCATGCCCCCACTTTTTAGGGTGGGGAGACTGTTTCCGTGAAGACCCTCGGCTATGTGCACGACATATACGGTGTGTGATATACACAAAGAAATCTAAAAGATACGCAACAAAAATCACAGCAATACCTGAGCCCATGGCTTTCTCCACACGGGACTTACATACCATGCCTCCAGATACCACCAAGCGAAGCTCCCTGCACCTGCACAATCGGGAAACATATGATAATATAAATACAGAATGCAAAAGGGAAAAGATATTGGAAAAAGCCGAACTCCTAAGATGAGGCCATCCGAGACAACCCAACTCTGAGGTTCTCCACTACAGAGCCGTCCCCTAGAAGAGAGTCCACCACTCTGATCTGCCGCCTCCACGAACACCTATCAGCGGTCATGGTCTCACTTAGGTTCATAGCCTTCATATCCAACCTAAGCTGCTCTTTCCATGACCTCCTCGGTCTGCCTCTCCTCCTCACCCCAACAACCGAAAGACTCTCGACCCTTCTCACTGGGGCTTCCGGCCGCCTCCTACGGACGTGGCTGAACCATCTCAACCTCCCTTCCCTAACTTTCGCAGAAAGTGGCGGCACTTCGAGCTCGATCCTAAACACCCTATTAGGGATTCTATCTATCATCGTGCGGCCACACGACCACCGCAACATCCTCATTTCAGCTGCTTCCAACTTGCTTTCGAGGGTCTTCTTCGCTGCCCAACACTCAGAACCATATAGCAACGCAGGCCAGATTGCCGCTCTGTAGAATCTCCCTTTCAACTTTAAAGGAACCTTCTTGTCGCACATAACCCCTGATGCTGCCCTCCACCGTAGCCACCCAGCATTGATACGATGCTTGACATCGTCTTCAACCTCACCTTCCTTCTGGATGATCGACCCCAGATACTTGAACTTATCCGTACGCGGGACGATGTGATCTTCGATCTTAACCTCCACCCCTTCGTCGATGGCCTCGCCACTGAAGTTGCACCAGAGATACTCGGTTTTATTTCTACTCACCCGCAAGCCTTGTGACTCCAAAGTAGATCTCCATAGTTCCAACTTCTCGTTGACCTCCCCCCTTGACTCCGCCACTAGCACGATATCGTCAGCGAAGAGCATGCACCACGGGACGGCGTCTAGGATCCCGCGTGACATGTCATCCAGGATAAGAGCGAAAAGAAGAGGACTAAGGGCCGATCCCTGATGCAGCCCAATCTCAACAGGGAAGAAACGAGAGTCTCCCACTGGGGTCCGGACGCAAGAAGTAGCTTGGGAGTACATGTCTTGAATCACTCTTACGTACGACGACGATACTCTCCGCTCTAAGAGGGTCTTCCAAATCGCTTCACGGGGATACTATCATACACCTTCTCAAGATCAATAAACACCATATGGAGGTCTTTACGGCGCTCCCTGAACTTCTCCATAAGGCGTCTGACTAGGTGGATACCGAAAAGGAGAAGACTTGACTGATCATTTCAAGAGATCAAGTCATTAACATGGACCTCTGTTGTATTACTCTAGTCCAAACAATTTTGGTTAAATGGTGATTTGGTGTGGCTAGCTTTGCAGACAGGAATAGGATTGTGACTTTGTTAATAGGAAGTCATTTTAGCGAATAGGGTGGGGAATACAGCAAAAGAAAGAGGTTGAAATTGCATGTTAGAAGCGTGTTTGTTATTCATTTTATTTCTTATATGAAATCCAGACAATGCTTTCAATGTTTTATGGAAGCATTTTGCTATAAATTGGTGTTTTATCAACATATTTCATGTTACTTGTGAAATGATCGAATTTATGAATGCAAATGGTCCCGTGGTCTTCTGAAATTTGCTTCTTTTATTGTTTAATATACTTGATTTATAGAAAAATATAAATAATTTATAATTATAACATACAATTTTCAAATTTATAAAAATGTTAGCTAATAATTTTTAAAAGTTGGTCAAAATTTGATCAAGAAAAATCAAACAATCACTTGATATCATAGGAACATTTGGGATACCTATTATTGGAATCTGAATCCAAAAATCATAGGAACATTTGGATAGCTACTATTCAATCTGAATCTAAAAAATCGAATTTGAATCTGTATTTAAATAAAAAATATTTAAATGAAAATATGGGTATCCGCATTTTAATCTGACAAATATTTTTTGGATATATATAGGTAATATTAAATCCATTTTTCAAACAAAATTTTCTATTTAATATAAAATTTTAATTTTAAAATTGTAAATAAATACTAAATATTAAAATTAACTTGAACCCTTTTTCTTTCGAAAATTCACTTTACACTATACAAATTTTTTATCTTAAAATCTAAATTATATATACATCATATTAGTGCATTATTTCATAAAAAAAATTTAATTTTTTTTTAAATTAAATAAAATGAATTCTAAATTAGATACATATTCATATATTATGTTGTATATGTTTAAATTTGGATTATAATATTGTTCAATACAAATGTGTCTATATTTATATTCATATTCCAAACATAATAATATTCAAATTTATTTTAAATATAGATAATATTTATTTTATTCAAAGAGCAAAACAATTATCAAATTTTAGAATATTTCTGATAACGACCCTGATTTTTTTAACCAACCATAGTTTTACCCGCTGGGCTCTAGCTTCTCAAATGAGATGATGGTGTATAACTCATGCGATCTTCACACTTTGTTCAACCACTTCTCATCAAATTAACATTTTTCCCTCTTATAAATACCCAGTTTAAGGTGTTACTTCTTAACAACAACAAAACTGAAGTGCAAAATTCATCACACCTTCCTCTAAATATGGCTACTTCATTTTTGGTACTACTACTACTACTTACCAGCCTTGACATGAGTCTAGGAGCAAGGCATCTCTTGCAGAGTAGTCCCCCTTCTACCTTGCCCACAATACCTACCATTCCGTCCCTGCCGACTGCATTACCTCCGTTACCAGCCCTGCCTACGCTACCCAAGGTTGCATTGCCACCTCTTCCCGCTGTTTCGATGCCTACACTCCCAGCTTTGCCAAGAACCACGTTGCCACCTTTGCCGAGCACCCAGGTTCCATCTATGCCAATTCCCACAATGCCGACCATCCCAAAACTAACACTACCTCCTCTTCCTTCCATCCCTTCTTCTATACCAACTACTATGCCTGCAATTCCTTTCTTCTCACCACCACCATCCAATTAGGCTTCACGTGAGAAGATTTCATCGATCATTTTCCCTCGGAAATACATTTTATTTTAGCATTTTGTTTGTGTATCATGTATCAGTGTTTTTCGCATATTTGAAGTTTGGGATTTGTATTGTGGATTCATTTTAATTTTGTTTCAAATAAAATTTTCCTTTCTTATAATGCACATATAAACTGTTTTTAGCTTTACTCCAACAAACTGAGATATATACGGTCGGTACTAGAGAATTCTATAAATTAATAATTTTTAATTTATAGAGAATTTTTGACATTAAAAAAAATTAATTTTCAATTTATATACATTTAAATAGAATGAATTTTATAATTTATGTTTTATTTCAATTAATTCAATATACCTTTTTTTACAAATTCAATGAGTATTAGCGAGATTTAAAATAAAGATTCATGTATATTTAGATGATATTACAGATAAAACAACATTTTTGGAAACATTTGCACGTAAAAAAATACTCAATATATAAAAAATAATGATTAATAATTTTTTAATGCTTTACGAAAATATTACATTCGAACTTGTGAATGCAATAAAGTGGGTTAAGGATGAGTTTCATATATATTCAAATTTTAAGAATCCTAGAATCATATTTTATAAAAGGATATATATTTTTATGATAATAAAGGACATATTAATTTATAATATCATTGGCATCACATATTTATATAGGATTTTTCAAAAATATTATTATCTTATTATTTTATAAAAATTGAAATTATTAATTTATCGAGTATTAGTTTAATGAGGTTTTACTGTAAATGTTGGAACAGTTTGATATTAATTTAAATCAAAAGGTGAACAAACTCGTAATTTCTCCACAATCTAATACTTTTTATAACCACATCTCACCAAAGTAACATTTAGGTTGTGTTCATTTAAAAGGAATGAAACTGGGAGCGACACTAAAAGAAAGTAAGGCTATTTTCGATCAAATATTTTCGACTGCGGCTAACTTCGATCGTATACGGTCGAATTTAACAGGACCGGCTAATTTCGATCATTTGTGGTCGAAGGTACAGTCATTCAAAAATAGTCGATCGAAATTAGTAATATCTTCGATCGGATTTTGAAATCGATCGAATTTAGTACCCGCCAAAAGTAAGCGGGAAACTTCCCGCCAATTTAAAAAATAAATTCGACCATATTCGATCGAATTCCAAAATTTGGGGTGAGCGCGAAAATTCCCTCTCATTTTTTTGAAATTTCACGCAGGTTGGAAAACCGGCGCCAAAAGTGTTAAGAAATTTTTGCCAGAAACCGGTCGAATTTAATAGGTTCCACCCAAATCGGTCGAATTTATCAAATTCGACCATATATTGTTGAAATTGGTTTGTGATGATTTACGGTCGAAAATGTGTTTGCTAAATTCGACCAGTTACGGTCGAATTGAGCCGAGTTCAATTGGAAACCCTACTGTCTCTTTTCTTTCCATTAGCCGTTTTGGTTACCTTCTTCTCCATTTTCACCATTTCTTTCCTTGCTTCACCATTTTTGCTTCATGTGCTACTCCTAAAATATCAAGTAAGTATTTTTGAGGTTATTAATCATGTAAATATTATTATTTTTGTTCCGATTAGTGTGTTTATGATAATTTTGCATATATTCAAGTTTAAATAAATTATGTGTTCCAATTAGTGTGATTATGATAATTTTGCATATATTTATGTTTAAATAAACTATGTGTTCCAATTAGTGTGATTATGATAATTTTGCATATATTCATGTTTAAATAAATTATGTGTTCCAATTAGTGTGATTATGATAATTTTGCCTAATTTTTTTTTTCTAGACTTGCATTTGCCTTATGTCATTGTTTACATGTAGATGGCATTCGATCGTAGTTGGATTGGTCGTAATCGATATAATGAGGCAAAATATTTAACACAAGAATACAAAATTGGTGTGGATAATTTCATTACATTTGCTATACAACATATGCAAGAAGAAGAAAATGGCCTTATAAGATGTTCGTGTAAAAAATGTGGAAATTCTTGTTATAAGAATCCTTCTACCGTGAAAGTCGATTTGTATAGACATGGTATCATGCAATGGTACACTCGATGGGATTGTCATGGTGAGAAAGATATGCCCAGGGTCGCAGTTGGAACGAGTTTTGCTAATGTTAATTACAGAGATGATGTTATGTATGATGCACATGATGATGATTTTCAGGATTGTGAGGACTTTGAAGAAGAACCAAATGCAACAGCAAAAGAGTTTTATAGACACGTGAATATTGCTTCTGAACCAATTTATCAAGGCAATGTCAATTTCACAACATTTGAGTACGTAATAGAGTTGCTTGATTGGAAGAATAGGCATAATTGTAGTAATAATGCCTTTGATGAGTTGCTTCATCTCATTGGATTAATATTGCCTGATAATCATAAATTGCCTGAGAAGTACTACAGCGTGCGAAAGATGATTAAAGGACTGAATATGGAGTATGAAAAGATTGATGCTTGTGAGAATGATTGCATGTTATTTTACAAGGAAAATGAGAATAAAACACATTGTGATATATGCAAAGGGGACCGATACAAAGTTCAAAAAGATCCGAAAAAACAAAAGATCTCACTAAAGATATTGCGGTACTTTCCTATCACCATGAGATTGCAGCGTTTATACATGGCTGAGAAGGCTGCAAAATGTATGAGATGGCACCATGATAGAGTTGTAGTTGAAGGCCAACTAAGTCAACCAGTAGATGGAGATGAATGAAAGCAATTTGATCATAGATTTCCAAATTTTGCAAAGGAGATTCGGAATGTTAGACTTGGACTTTCTACTGATGGATTTGACCCCTTTCGTGATGCACACGCTAGAGAGTATACAGTATGGCCTGTGGTGGTCTTTGTGTACAACCTTCCCCCATCTATGTGTACTAAGGCTCCATACATGTTCATGCCCCTTCTTATCCCTGGGCCAACAGATCCGACAAAAGACTTTCATGTTTATCTTAGGCCGCTAATTAATGAATTGAAAACTTTGTGGCATACAGGGGTGGAAACATATGACAGGTTCTCACGTACAAATTTTATGATGAGGGCGATGGTTTTGTGGACAGTTAGTGACTTTCCTGCACTTTCCATGCTTAGTGGATGGTCTACTAAGGGTAAGTTATCATGTCCAGTTTGCATGGGAGAGGTGAAAGCTAAACAACTCAAACATAGTGGTAACCCTACTTTTTATGGCATTGCTCGGTATTATTTGGAACTAGATGATCCCCTAAGAAGGAGTACACACTACTAGAAATATGGCAATAGACATCGGGTAAAAACCAATGTCTTTTCTGAATATGAACCGATGTCTTCGCGTGTGATGTTAAAAGTCTAAAGTTTAGACATCGGTTTTTAACCGATGTCTAGTTCATATTTACACATCACTTTTTAGTATATTTCTGATGTTAAAAGTTTTTTTTAACATCGGTTTTCAAATATGAGCAATGTTGTATACCCTTATTAACATCGGTTTTTTTAATGAAGTTGATGAGCTGGTACATTTTACATCAGAATTAAGTATTATACTGATGTCTTTGTTGCTTGAAACATATTTCTAACATCGGTTTTTAACAAATAGCAGTGTTATATGCCTTTATTAACATCTTTTTTTTAATTACACTGATGTGTCTCTTGCTATAAACTTCAGTTTAATCTAACTTCCACATCGGTTTTAGGTGAACTATAACTAGATTAGACATCGTTTTTAAGTTATTTGTGATGTTAATTTGAATTGTTCCTGCTTTCAGCCTATGCTTTATAATCAGCTACTATACAAACATTTATACCAAAAAATCTCAACAAAAATGTACCACATGATAATTGATATTGATCATTGCCAAATTCACAATTATACAGCATATAGCAAAGAACAAACTAGAACAATATTGAACAAGCAGGGACATATGTCACAATAAACTAGAAAAGCGTTACGAGACCAATCAGCAATTTTACAGGTAAAGATACCAAGAAAACACTTTCGCCAAGAACACGAGTATGGAAGATGAGGAGTTGAACAATTAAACAGCATCTGTTATTATAAATACCATGAAGGCACTTCTATTTTTGAATATTGGATGCCCTTGTCGCCGTTCATACCTCCTGGTAAAGTAAAAGCTGCTGCAAACATATTACGGCTATAAGGGTAGTACCAACCATGCACTGAGCTGATGTGTCCTTCATCTAACTATCCCCTTTCTCCATCAACTCTGCGTGCTGCTCAGTGAATAAATCTTGGGGTGTTCTTCCTTGTTTGTTCTTCATTTCTCTTAAATAAAGATGCACCACAGTTTCTACTTCCTAATAAATATACCATTTTGACTTGTTACAAAATTGTAAGAATAAACTTACAAAAATACTGAATAGCGAGAACTACAAAAATTGTTTCAAGTAAAAATATTCTTAGGTTTAACCTTTGGGGAAAGAATATGTACCTTGAACCACAATATTTCCATTTGTATTTGAAGTTCTGCTCCCTACACAACATGAAGTTGATTTTTTTCTGGCTTCATGGCAGCTAAGTGTAGTATACCGTTATCCTTACCTGAGCCAACAATATGTCACCACTCTCGTTATTATGTTTTTTGCAACTATAAATGTTATTACCTGGAAGGATGTCAATCTAACTTTAGTTTTACCTGGAAGTTTGCTAACCAACGCACGTGCTTTCTCAGCACGATTAAAGATAATATGAGCACCTCTTCCAGCATTATATCGGTTTTCATCCTGAGAAACCATGATAAGTAATATCTATCCAAATAGATCTATGCCAAAATGTTACATTTTCCGAGAGACAATTCACATACATTATTATATTCATCAAGCCAGCACTTCTCTACCTTTTCAAGTATTTCTTTTCTGGCATGTGCTTCCTCTTTCACTTTACCAATCTGAATATAGCAGCTGGAAGTTAACAATCAACAACTCACATAACTAATGAATTCCATAGATAGAATATTGGGTTCTACTATCTCTTGTTCTTAAGCAGCTACATTACAGGTAACATTCTGAAACATCTGCTGCTCCTAAACTGGAGTATCCATCAGATTCCAAAGTTCCAACAATGAAGTAGCAATATTTTGTAGTTGCACAGCTTAAAATCTTATCATGAGCAGCAGAATACATTATACTTAATTTACATGAGTGGCAGCATATATATTTTACCAATTTACCTGCTGCATTCTCCGAAATTTAACCTCTTGCAATCTTTGTATAGCGAATGCCATACTCTCTATAATATCATCACTAAACTCTCTATACTAAACAATGTTCGCAAGGTTAACTACTAACTGAACAGAATAAACTCTTGTTACATCAGCACGTGATAAACCTTAATATGCCATTTAGCCGCAGCAGGATCCGCATGCAGGGAGAGAACCCTTGTAGTTCAGGAAACAAAGTTATAGTACATCACATGATCTGTATGCAGGGAGAGAACCCCTGAAATAATAACCGATGATCACATGATTACAACTATTGTTCAGTATAACTATTGTTCTGAATCGCCATATACATATATAACTACATAAATACCACTGGATGAATTTTAACGAAGAGGAAAACTAAAATATCATGTGGGTGTTATAGTACGTCGATAAGTAGCTAAGTACATTACATTATAGCTAACAGATATTACAAAAACTATACACAGGCGATAAGACCAAACACTAAATCACACCTAGAGAACCCAACAATATTAAAACATGAAAAATAGATATTAATGCACATACCCCTCATGTGAAGGTCTAACTCTCTGAGCACCGTCACTAGTCCCCTAGGAAGAGCTTTCTATTCTTTGAATTTTCATCAGTAATTAATCAAATTGCAAAACTCAAATTGTATTTTTCGATAATTATCTTCTAAATGTCTTCCCACAATCATTATAATCTAGCATATCATATACCAATAGCCAGCTCCTTACCTGCAACAATCTGAAACAAAAGGTAATAAATAGATAAAGATCACAATTTTCGCAAATTTAATCACCGATACGAAATTTAACATAAAACCCATTTTCAATTAGGCCAAAATAAACAAAGAAACAAATCAAAAATTCAATTCAATGCCTACTAAAACACACACACACATCACTAATACAAACTATTATATATACACACACAAAAACAAATAAATTAAATTCAAGCAATGTAGCAATACAAATAAGTGAAAAGATAAATTACCCTAAAAATTGAAATTACCAGCTTAAATAATTGAAATTTGAAGAGTGAGGAGATTTTTTTGACTCGGGCAAGTCAACTCGCTTTGCAGATCGGTAAACATCGGAACTTTACTGGAGAGATTATCCGGCAAGGGGAGATACAGAGGGAGAGAGAGTCTGTGTTGATTTTGTGGAGAGAGAGAGAGAGAGAGAGAGAGAGAGAGAGTCTGTGTTGATTTTGTGGAGAGAGAGAGAGAGAGAGAGAGAGAGAGAGAGAGAGAGAGAGAGAGAGAGAGAGAGAGAGAGATGTAGAGAGAGAGAGAGATAGAGATAGAAAGAGAGAACCAGCCCCTTGAGCACCAGCTCCATGAACAAAGAACACCCAAAGCTCCAAACTCGCAACCCAAAGCTCCAAACTCCAACCTTCAAGCTCCAGATCTATGGAAGAAACGACGAAAATGAAGTAAAGGAAATAAAAAAATGAAGAAATTAAGAAGGTTAATTGGAAGTAGTAATCGGACAAACAAAGTTTAATCAAAGTTTCAATTGAAAGTAGGAAAGCTAGGTTTACGTTTGAGAAAGCAGGGAAGAAAGGGCGAGAGCACAATTGGTTTTGATTTGGGGATCGAGTAATAAACTTAGTTGGACTTATCTTTTGTTTAATTAATTTTTTTATGAATATTTTTTTAAAATTTTATTGTTTAAGGGGACAGCTGGGTGGGGTTTGAACATGGGCGGGAGGGGAAATTTATTTTAAGGGGGGAAATTTTGTCAAGGGGGGAAATTACTTGTATAAAATTTTATAAGGCGGGGAAAAAGATAGGGGAGGTCGAGTTGTTAGAAGTTTTTAAAAAGAGTTTTAGACATTGCTTTAAATGGTAACTGATGTCTAAAACGCTTTAAAAGAAAACTGATGTCTGAGTCTTTGTTAAAAAAATTTATCCTAAGTTTTAGACATCGCATTTAAATAAAACTGATGTCTAATTCATAAAAGACATCGGTTTTAAAATAACCGATGTAAGAAAGGCTTTTAACATCGGTGGCATTTGGAACTGATATCTTAAGTGCGATGTCTAATCCTGTTTTTTTAGTAGTGACAAGGTTTGGAAGTGTTGAGACACGATTAGTCTGTGCTAGACATTCTGGATTGATTGCAAAGACTATGTGTGAGCATATACAGTTTCCCCCACCGGGAAACTCATCGAACAGAAAACCGAAAGATTATGGTGTGACACATAACTGGACTCACTTTTCTCCATTTTTTGAGCATCCATATTGGGAGACACTGAGCCTTCGTCACAACATTGATATTATGCACACGGAAAAGAATGTCTTTGACAACATATTCTACACAATCCTTAATGATCTGAATAAGTCCAAAGATAACACTAAATCAAGAAAGAATTGTGAAGAATTAGGTGTACACCGTGAGCTGTGGATTCAAGGTGTTGACACGAAACCACGTGCACCATACGTGCTTACAAGGGAACAAATTCAGAAGTTGTTCAAGTGGATTGAAGCATTGAAACTTCCAGATGGGAACATATCTAGGTGTGTAATTTGGAACAATAATTGCATTCGGGGGATGAAATCACATGACGGTCTCGTTTTCATGCAAAAGTTATTGCCTATCGTTTGTCGTGACTTACTTCCGAAACATGTAGCTGATCCTATTATTGAGTTATGCAACTTCTTTCAAGATTTACGCTCCTCCAATCTCAAGTACTCGGATTTGGAAAAAATGGAGAAAGATATAGTGAGGATAATCTCCAAACTTGAAACCGTTTTTATTCCTGGTCTTTTTGATCCGATGGAGCATTTGCCACTACATTTAGCTACAGAGGCTAAGTTAGGTTAGAAATCCTAGGATATTTCTAAGTCAAGTTGGAAATCCTAGGATATTTTTTCAAGCTCTAACGATAAAAAGGATGGAGCTTTTGGTGTTGGCCAACTTGAAATGGAGGATGCACGCTTGTACACCGTTTTCTTTCATAGATTTCTTCATTAGAAAGCTAAAAACTGAAGATATGATTCCAGCAGGGTCTTTGATGTATGGATCGTTGATCTATAGATCATGTCAATTCATTGTAAACACAATGAAAGGTCTAACAATTGTACCATTCCCTTTTTCATTTCTTTACAAATGATTTACATATTAAAAAATAAGTTTGTACGATTAAAACCTTTACTTAATTTGGTACTGTAATGTTCCAAGTGTTTGATACAGATTTTGGTGGGAATTGAATGCAGGTTTTGATTTTCTGGAGTTTCGGCCTTCGGAAATATCCGCTGCTGTAGCAATCTGTGTGACGGGAGAAACACAGGACCCGGACATTGACAAGGCAATGTCTGGTATTATGCATTTTGAGAAGGTAAACAATTGTAGCGGCCACTGTAATAAACGACATGATGAATCTGATGCCTGTTGCACTTTCTTCTTATAGTAATTGGTTTTATTATTCCCCAAGTTAGCAAAAGTTCTAAATTCTTGTATTTTCCTTAAACATGTGATTTTGATGGACTTCGCAGGTTAGGCTACTGAAATGTGTTCAATTGATTAAAGATTTGACAGAGATAGCAGAGAGTACTGATCTAGTTGATGGTACCATAGCAGTAGCTCGAGTAGGGCCCCGAAGTCCTAGCGGGGTATTGGATGGCACATGCTGTTAGGTAGCCTAACAATTAGTCTACCAATCTTATTATCAACCTCACCACCTACCCCCCCCCCACCTACTACAACCCCCTCCTATAAATACCCCTCTCCCCTTCATTCTAAAACACACCAAAAAACATCTTACTCTCTTCTCTCCATCATAGCTGCTAGATAGTCTATCTAGTAGGAAACTTACCTTGTGGCAGTTTCAGGCAGGTCATAATAGGTGGCCCCCGTGCTTCTCTCTTCTTTCATTTCGGGTGAGTTAGTGTGAGAGTTTGGTCGGGCTATAGCCATCTGGGTCTACAGCATTAGGAGTTCGTCCAGCCATTGCAGCTGCAAAAAGGGGAGTTCTCTAGGTTATCCGGTCAAGTACCGAAGGGATAGTTCTGTCCAGGTTCTCCGGTTCAGTACTGAAGGAATAGTTAATCTATATATTACTATTCAGGTGTACCTCAAGTGTTACTTCGTAAGCTTGAGAGAGAATATTGTAACCATTATTATCATTATAGTGGAAACATTCAGAGTTGGTCCCGTGGTTTTTACCTCTTTGGCTTAAGGGGGTTTTCCACGTATAAATCTTGGTATTCATCTATCAATATCTGTTATTATTATTGATTGTTATAATCTCCGTATTTAATTTACGCAAAGACAGGAAACGGGAATTTCTAACAATTGGTATCAGAGTTGAGGCCCACGTTGTTGGTGTCTAGGAAAGTGCTTTGTTCGCAGTGGTTACTTGATAACGCGTCGTACTAATACGGAAGGCTCCCCAAACACATCCACTTTTCTGGCCAACTTGTGTGGTTCTAAGTGAGATTCCCATAGTCTTTGGTAAATTGAAATGGATGATTCTTCCAGTGTAATAGTAAGCCTAACAGCTTCAAATTATTCGATGTGGAAAAGCAGAATAAAGGATTTGCTTTATAGTAAGGACTTGATTGATCCGGTGGAGCTGAAAGGAGTCAAACCTACAGCAAAGTCTGATGCTGACTGGAAGAAAGTGAACATGAAAACTATCAGTCTCATTCGTCGATGGATTGATAATTCGGAGTATCATCATGTCTCTGAAGAAGAAGACGCTTATACACTTTGGACGACATTAGAGTCTACGTTCCAAAAGAAAAGTTCACAAAATGTAACTTTTCTAGTTCGTCAGCTGGTGAACATGAGGTACCAGGATGGGAACAACATGTCAGAGCATATGAGCGAATTTCAAGGGTAGTTAAATCAACTATCAAATATGAAGATGGAGTTTGAGCAGAAATTCCAAGCAATATTTCTTCTCAACACTATACCATCCAGTTGGGATACGCTAGTGGTGATAGTAACTAATGTTGTACCAATTGAGCAACTAACGTTTCGATCAATTAAGCAGAGTATCCTTAGTGAATCCATGAGAAGAAGAGTACAGGGAGTCAACCACGATTCCCAGGCTCTTGTTATTGAAAACAGGGGCAGAAGAAACTACAAGGATTCAAACAGGGGGCGTAGTAAAAGCAGGAATTTTAGGAATTCCGGTGGCAAATCAAATTCCAATGTTGAATGCTGTAACACCCCAAATCCGGGGTCAGGGATTTGGTCGTCACACGGAAATCCTCAATAACAAATCACCTGTTTATCAATATTAAACCATTTGTAGTCACTTACTAACAGAAATACAACAATTGAGACCCCAACTACCAAGCATCTTTTGGGTTATAGGGCTAGAAACAAGAACTAAAATCCTTACATTACTCAATTCATTACAGCCATTCAATTACATCACATCGTGTATTACAAATCCTATACTACTAGTATAGCTTCGATGAGAAGTACACCAGCAACTAGTGCTATCCTGTACAAAGTAATATAATTATTACACATCAATATGATTACATATAACTTACTCCAGCTATAGATTTTCTGGATCATATCGTCTTCATAAGGGCATACTACCTGCTTCTTCCGAGCTATGCATATAAGCATCATCCGCCTACCTTTCTCTGAAAGGTTAATATTTAAAACAAACAAGTATGAGCGGAGGAATTGCCCAGCAAGTATTAATAGATTTTAACAATATATAATCCAATATACACGGGGGTTTTAAAATCCAACAATACTTAACATCATTTCCGAAACCTTTATAACTATGAAACTTCAATAAGGAAAATATGACGTTTAACGCAACATCCAATGAACAGATAAGTTTATAATAACCATAGTAATCCTCATATCTTAGCGAAATAGTATACACTACAGTATTGCTAATCTTTTAGAAAGCTTTTCAAAATACGCAGTTCAATATGCTGCTAAGACAGTTGTTTATCATCGTATATAAACCAAACCATTAGAAGGTTTCATTTTTAGTATTTCTCAAGTCTGAAAGTATATACATATAAGTATGTCATTTCCATCAAACACCTTACAGATCAACATCATGTACCGGGTACAAGTTCTTTAACCACTTGATAAATCTAAACTCAGAAATAACTGATAGGAAGCGAGTCAAAGCTCTTGAAGCAAAACATTCGAGACTTGACATCAATAACCGGTGAACCATCTTTCATCTTTTGAATAATTGCAAAAGTGCACAAACACGTGCCATTATTGTTAGAATATTCTTGCAGTTCTAGATACTGCCTGAATTCATCATCATCTTTCATAATTGAAAACAACACTATCGGCTACTTGGCACTTCGGCCTAAGAAGCAGTTTTTTTTTTTTTGAGTATTTTTCCAAAGTGGAGGATGGGACTTAAAGAAAACATAAAAACCTGACAAGGATTGACGATGATCAGTCGCCACATCCAAGTCCAATAATCCGCGGGTCTTCTCTACCGGTAGAAGGATAGAAAATACATCCGTAACTATCCCCGGGTGAAAACTACATCCGTAATCACCCTCGATGAAAACTACATCCGTAATCATCCTTCGGCAACACCTGGGCCGGAATAATAATTGATGGACAGCCTGGCTCACGGCCGCTTACACATCCCGGGAATCGTTCGTCAACGATTCCCACACCTGCCACAGTCCCCTTTTTCTTTTTCTTTCAAAACTTGTTTTGATTGAAAATCGAGTAGTTGAGGTCCGACATCAGTCGACCAATAATTCTTGAAAAATGTGCAAGGAAGTAAAACCAGACCGGGGGTTTTCGAAAATATTTTGAGTTCGAAAGAGTTCGAGTATAGGTATACACGTATACCTATATCAATCCCGACACAGGGTTTTGTGTTCACATATGGAAAATGGTACGCATAAAGCTTGTAACACCACAGGGTAATTCCATATATATATAGTTCTTGAAAAGTAACTTACCTAGATAGAATCAAAATATAATATTTTAAATGACTATGAAAGTCCCTAGACATCCTTTGAATTAGTGTTTTATAATCTTCAGAACACTCAAAGTATTTAATAAATATTTGACTAATATGTAACAAATAATAAATATTCAATAATCCCTTTTTAAAAGAATACTCAAAATAATATTCATTTATTAAATAATATTCAAATAATATGTACTATTAATACTGAAATATTTAATAACCTCAAAACACCCAAATACAACTCTTGGAATGTTTCTAATAAAAATCAAGACACAATCTCTCCGGCAGTCTCCAAACTTTAGCCACTTTATCAAATAACTACTACTGACTCTCGGTCAGTAAGAAATAATTAATAAGCCTGAAAATCCTTTTTCTCTTTCTCCCTTTTTGTTAATGAATATTATAATTAATATTCATCAAGTTAATAATCATTCAAATAACATATATCGATATCAATCTAGCTGTTTTAAGCTGAAAATGACCAATTTATAACCATTGGAATATCTTTAATCCGTATTGAAAATAAACTATCTCCGATAAATAATATACTAGATAGAATCACTCTGTTAAATTATTTTATTATTTCTCCGGGACAAAGTGATTTTAAGAAAGCGTTTTGAAAACGATATTCATCTAATTAGATAAATTTAATTAGGCGAATGAGGTTTATTTAATTAGTGAATGCTTTCAGAAGTATCTATTAATTAAATAAACACTGGTTTATTGGTGATGTTGCCTTTAGGTTAATTATTGCGAAATTCTTTTTAAAAGCTTTGCCCGTGTTTTCGAAAACATACAATACAAAATAGCCCCGACACGCGGCTAAGTTCTAAAACTCAATATATGCTCTACCCTCTGAGCCTCTCTTATTCCGATACATAAATACATACCTCATAACATATAGTCCACTACCATAGTACGAAAAGTTTATTTATATATATATATACCGTATAAATCAAGATATAGAGCCATAAAAATATCACTGCCCGTCAACAGTATTATAAGCCATGGGGTTTTGGTTATTACACGAGCAGAATTTAATATTGTTGGCAAAGACAGGAATACAATGATTTGGAAGAAGAAGTACAAGGTTGGAAAACTCGCGATTACGGATTGAAAACTTATTTAACACATTTCATATATTTAAAATAAATATACTCTGAACAATAGAGTTGCATAGTAAACTTGCCTCTGGTCCTTAGCAGAAAATAGAAACCGCGGACAAATCCTTCGCACCTCGTCCAAGCAATTCCATGGACCTTACCTGACGTCTCGATCTTCCTTTTTGGATGCACGTCGCTCCAATTTGATTACGCCCTAATAGTACTGAAATGGTTACGAGTACGTGTCAGTCCTCCTTCGTATCTCGAGTAGTCCCGACTCAGAGTTACTACTAAGTCACTTAAAGAAAAACTATAGGCGTCTTCCCCATAGTTAACTATTCTAATACCACTTAATGCAAATAACACATTTATATCCATTTAATAGACTTAAACCAATTTAATATATAATTAATCCTCAAAGCATCATTGATCCTCAATACCATTTTTAATACTTAACTTAGCACATAAATCCTCAAGACAACAATTAATCCTCAAATCAACCACTTAACACATATACACATAATCAGTTAACATCCACTTCATGCCTCTAGACCACGGAAATTTAATAAATTAAATATAATTAATCGCAGGGGATTTTCAGAAAATTTCGGCATGAAGTATTCGTTTATCGGACTATGGGCACAGCCCCTCAAATACAATACAACCCTGTTTTAGCAAAAATAAAGCTGCCTCAACTTGCAGCAACATAAAATAAACACGTAAGAAAGTATCCGCCCTGACATGCGGCACATAGCACATAATGATTTATATTACACTACTACTTACGCTACACCAATGATCGTATTTCTCACGTATTTTAATGATACACGTGACAATCAATCATTGATGTTCGTAAGACCTAGGGAACAACCCCTAGCACTAACTATTACTTACGTTATATCGATGATCACACCACTTAAGTATATTAATTATACCCGTGATAGCTAATCATGGATATTCGTAAGCCCTAGGGATTAGTCGAAAAGAATTACACAAGTCTTTTAAATATTGACATTTAAAAACTTGTGATCTTCTCATAACCCCTAGCACAGTTCTAATTATTATAAAATTCAAACATTTAACATATAACATTCATAATTAGTAAAGCCATCAAATACCATGAATCGACTTATAGCACTTAGCACGTAAACATTTATTGATGACCACATATTACAAGTAAGTCACATAAACCTTAATTATCGACTCGATTAAATCTAGTTCTCGCATATAAGACATTTATCAAATACTATGGTCAAACTCGATTGTTGACTAACTCGATTATCATTTAATCAATTAAGCATAGCAATTCCATATAACCACTTAATCATTTTATTCATTTAAAACGAATCATAATAATCTTTAAATCTACCATCCACTCCGACTATTAAACTCGAATATTAACGAGACCATAATTAATCTCACAATTTCAATTAGCAACTAACAATTTAACAACTAACAATTATTAACTCGAACATTTAATCGGACTCCTAATTAAACTCAACAATTATAATTACCAACATACTTTCCGAATTAAATTACGAAAATTAAACCAAAGATCGTAATTTAATCTAATTAAATCACAACAATATCCTCAAAATTCAATATAATCTAATTATAAAAGTCAACACATAAATCTCACAATTGACAACTAATTAAATTACCACAATTAACTAATTAAATTACTACCATTCAACAACATATAGCAATTTACATCTAATCACGAAAATTAGCAAATAATCCCGCAATTTAAAATCAATTAAATTACAACAATTAACTAATTAAATTACCACACTTAAATACGTAATTTAAGAGTATAAAAAAATTATACCATTTTGATTCGATTCAACTTGCTCGAAAATCAACCCACCGGATAATCAAGCCAGGAAAAACTCCACCATCTCTTACCCTTCTCCCCCTCTCTCTCTCCCTCTCTCTCTCTCTCTCTCTCTCTCTCCCCTCTCTCTCTCTCTCTCTCTCTCTCTCTCTGCTGGTCTCTCTCTACTACCTCTGCCACACACATAGTACCACCGCGCGCGCCACCACTGGCCGCCAACGTGGTGGCACCGCCGGCCTTCCCCCCACGCGACCTGCTCTCCCACTACACTGCACGATTCGCCCCCTTGCACACACCTATACATACACTTATATATATGTATATATATAAACACCCAAATTATCCTTCTCTAATTTCTCTATTTCCCTCCCCGACTGATTCTCTCGGCTGTGATAGTTCTCTCCCCGTTCTGTTTTCCTTCTGTGGCTGCTGTAATGAAAATAATGTATGTATATATCTGTGTGTAATATGTGATGTGTTGTGGGATGTAACCTAATGGGCCTAAGCCCAATAACAATTAAAAGCATTACAAAATAATACTACATGCCTTTAAATAATATTTTTAATTAAAAACTCTAATTTGTAAAAATAAAATTTCTAGCATAATTAAATACTATAATATTTTTAAAGATTTACGGAGAAGGAATTAGAATTAAATCTCAATTTTCCAATTTAATATGCATTTTACAAATTATTAATAATTTATAAAAATAATACTTAAAAATAATAATTGTGATTCATAAATCACAATTTACAGGGCTTTATAAAATGCCACCAATACTATTGTTTTAGTGAAATCTCAAATCCTTGATTTTATATATATTAATTGAGTAATTTCTGTAAATCATTAAATAATTAGAATAATTATTTTCCAAGGATTTTAAAATCACCAAATTATTCAGTAATTTAAAACAAAAAATATTTACCGAATAATTCCACACTTTGAGACTTAAACCCTTGGCCAAATAAACTATCGACTCGAGATATCTACTCGGTCAATAAAATTTTTAAAAAGAACCTGGTTCCACTTAATCGAAGAAAATTAAATAATCCACTTTTAAAATCCCTTGAACTGGAATAATGAACAATAAAATAAAATAAAAATTCTCCTCATTTTAGGAAAATCATTATTAATCTTAAAATAATAATAAAATCATTTCCTAAAAATTCGAGTTATTACAAATGCTACTATTGTAAGAAGAAGGGTCATTACAAAAAGGATTGCAGGGCCTGGCTCAAGCAACAAAACAATGGTCAGCAAGGGAAAAATGCCGAGAAAATTACAAAAACTACTATGACAAAAGATGTTGTGATCCTTTCTTTTGGGGAAGAAGAATGCTTACATGCTGATGATCAGAAGGTCGAATGGGTGATAGATACTGGAGCAACGTATCATGCAACACCCACTCAGGAATTCTTTACGACGTACAAGTCAGGGGACTTTGGTACTATAAGAATGGGTAACTCAGATCAATCAAAGATCGCAGGCATTGGTGACATCTGTATTGAGACAAACACGGGTTGTTCAATGACTTTGAAAGATGTCAGGCATGTTCTGGACTTACGGCTCAACTTGATTTTCGGCATGGCGCTAGACAAATAGGGGTACGTATACCTTCGGTGGTGGAAGGTGGAAGCTTACTACGGGTTCGTTGGTGGTTGCAAGAGGTTCCACTTGTGGCTCTTTGTACAAGACACAAGTGACGATGTGTTCAAATGAGTTGAATACAGTTGAAGATGAAGCTTCAGCAAGTTTGTGGCATAAGAGGCTTGGTCACATGAGAGAGAAAGGGCTGCAGATTCTAGTAAAAAAATCCCTCATTCCATTTGCTAAAGGAACTGCATTGCAACCGTGCGAATATTGTTTATTCGGGAAACAACATAGAGTATCTTTAGCAGTCCACTGAAGAAAAAGTCGGTGGTGTTTGAAAGAGTTTACTCTGACGTTTGTGGTCCGTTTGAGGTGGAGTCCTTAGGCGGAAATAGGTACTTTGTTACCTTCATTGATGAAGCATCTGGAAAGGTGTGGGTTGAGATACTCAAATCCAAAGATCAAGTGTTTGAGTACTTCCAGAAGTTTCATGCCATGGTTAAAAGATCAACAGGGAAACAATTGAAGTGCCTTCGTAGTGACAACGGGGGGGAATACACTTCAAAAGAGTTTCAAAAGTACCTTACAAAGCATGGTATCCGGCATGAAAGAACAGTTCCTGGCACCCCACAACAGAATGGCGTTGCGGAAAGAATGAACCGCACCATTGCTAACGAGTCAGATGCATGTTGAAAATGGCTAAATTACCGAAGTCATTTTGGGGAAAAGTTGTAAGAACAGCTTGCTACTTGATCAATCGATCTCCATCGGCACCTCTAAATTTTGAGATTCCAGAGAAGATCTAGTTAGGAAAGGATGTTTCCTATTCCTACTTGCGGGTGTTTGGATGCAAGGATTTTTCACACATCCCAAAGGAGCATAGAACAAAGCTTGAAGATAAAACAAATCTGTGTATTCTCGTTGGCTACGGGGATCAAGAGTTTGGGTATTAGTTGTTGAATCCTGAATCGAAGAAGATATTCAGGAGCAGAGATGTAGTTTTCCATGAGTCTCAAAATTATGAGAATTTTGGGAGCACTCAACAACCAAGGCAAGCTAGAAATCCAGATACATTAGAAGATGATGGAGAGGATATGGCAGATGATAAGTGGATTTTATATCCACTTGGATCGCTTCATTTCGGCTTAAATTGATTCACTTAGTCTCAATTTTGTTGTATTTTTGATGTATTTTGTGTAAATATGCAGGATTAGTTATTTCGGCTAGGGTTGGCATTTTTCGTCGATTTTGGAGTTGAAAGTTAGCATTGGAATGATGAATAGGAACTTGCTTTAAGCTTCCATGAAGATTATAAGGCTAAAGGATTAAAGACGGAAGCTAGCGGAAAAGAAACGGGAGAAATCGGAGTCAAAACGAAGAAAAACGAGCAGAATCAACATCCGGGCAGAATTCAAGTGGGCAGACTGCGCAAAAACTAGGCAGACTGCGCAGGAATCAGTAACCAACCACGCAGGGTGCGCGCCTAGCACGCAGGGTGCACACGAACATGCTAAAAAATCTGATTTTCTTTCCCGTTTCAAATTAAATTGCCGTTTTATGACTTTTCTTGCTGGAAAAGACTTCTATGACCTATATAAACACATCCCTTCATTGTAATTCAGATCAATAACTTAGAAACACACAGAGAGAGCCAGAATTGGAGAAACAAGGGAGACAAGTTGGAGAAGGATTTTACAAAGCTCGTGACAAGCAACGGAGATCTAGATCTACTTCATCTTTTGTTTTCTTCTATTAGGATATTCTGGATTTCGGATTTGTTTTCTTAACTCTTCATTCTAGTTTATTTGTATTCGTTCATACTTTGTTATTCACCATGGTTTCATCAGATCCTATGATGACGAGCAGTTCGATTATGAACTAATCGTTGTCATGGGATTCTAATAGATTTATCTATGTAGTTTAGTATCTTGATGCTTTAAAGATCTGTGTGTTATGTATATCTGATATGCTCGTATGGTTATTCTTAAGTGATAGATGTATAGCTAACATCTAATCTGTTAATCTCTTGTGAAGTGAAAGTGGATCTAGAGATTTAGAACTTGCCATGCTAGCATAGGTTCATGATTGTTTATCAACATGATTTGTAGCATAAATAGAAATATATTATGATGCCCTATGTGATCATTATGGATAACTTGTTCCTCAACCGTTATGTTTTCAAATTCTATAGACATATAGGGTCTAAGCATAATTGGTGTCTATTCATCTTCTATCTCTTTTGTGGATGTATGGGTAGTTTGGTATACGTATGCTGACAGGTAGCGTGTGCTTATTTCGTGTTATTCGATCAGATATCATAACCATTGCATATAGTGATTAAAGGTGTCAGATCTAAGTGAAGTATTTAATGAAGTTAGTATCCCATGTTTATTCTCATATAAGTAATTCGATTCCAATTAGTTAAGTAATTCTTAGTTTGTTAAATAGCATCTTAGTTAAATTTAGTAAATCAAAACCCCAATTTTTTAATTGTCTTAGCATTGAGTAAAAACCATACATTGTTGCATAGGTACAATAACTGAATTAAAACCAAAACCAGATCTCTGTGGGAACGAACTTGACTTTTATCTATATTACTTGTGACCACGTACGCTTGCGTGATTTTGTGCAAACAAGTTTTTGGCGCCGCTACCGGGGATCATCGATGTTTTATTTTTAGTTTATGTGCTTGTCATCAGTGGTCGTTAGAGTTCACTGACTCGAATTGTTTCTTACTTAGTTTGTTTATTTGTGTGTTTCAGGTACTTGAGCGTGTATGCGAACACGTTCTCAAACTCGAAACCTGGAAGACATAGAGCCAGTAGCATATAAAAAGGAAGAGGAACTTGAAGCAACAGTAGAGATGGGAGAACCAGCAGCAGCTAAGGCTTTGAAGGACTATTCTCAGCCTAAGATCAATGACATCCAATCTAGTATTGTCATACCAGCCATTGCAGCTAACAACTTTGAGATCAAGCCGAGCACAATTCAGATGGTACAGAATTCGGTTCAGTTTGGGGGTGCTCCAACGGAGATCCCAACATGCACATCCGGGACTTTATTGAGATCTGCGACACTTTCAAGTTCAATGGTGTGTCGTAAAATGCTGTGAAATTGAGACATTTCCCATTCTCATTGAAGGATAAATCTAAGGGCTAGTTACACTCTCTACCAGCCGGTTCCATTACTACATGGAAGGATCTTGCTCAGAAGTTTCTTACTAAATTCTTCCCCATGGCTAAAATAGCAGCAATAAGGAACGCTCTAACTCAATTTGCTCAGCAATCTGGAGAATCTTTGTGTGAAGCTTGGGAACGTTACAAGGAGATGCTTTGAAAGTGTCCTCATCATGGTATGCCAGACTGGATGGTGATCAATGGTTTCTACAATGAGCTGGGACCACAGACGAGACCTATGTTAGATGCAGCTTCAGGTGGAGCTTTATGGGCAAAGAGTTACGAGGAGGCTTATGAGCTAATTGAGATGATGGCTGCTAATGAATATCAGAATCCAACTCAGAGACTTTCTCAAGGCAAGGTAGCAGGAATTCTGGAGGTTGACAAAGCTACAGCAATAGCAGCTCAGTTGAAGGCTCTAACTATGAAGGTGGATTCTCTTGCCAACTATGGAGTTTAACAGGTTGCTAGTGTTTGTGAGCTTTGTGCAGGTGCACATGAGATGAATCAATGTGCTATCTCTTCTGAATCAGCACAGTTTGTGAGTAATTTTCAGAGACCTGCTGCACCAGTTCCAGCCACCTATCATCCGAACAACAGGAACCATCCTAATTTCAGCTGGAGCAACAATCAAGGTACTCAACAACTGCAACCTTATCAGCCGTTTCAGGGTCAGCAATATGGAGCTAAGCCATTCAATCAAGGCTATCAGCAGCAGTATGCTCCAAGGCAACAGTTCCAACCTCCGGGACTCATGGGAATGCTGGTCAATCTTCGAATGAAAAATCTGAATTGGATGAATTGAGGTTGATGGTTAAAAATCAGGCGGTTTCTTTAAAAACCTTGGAGAATCAGATTGGCCAAATTGCAAGTGCCTTACTTAATAGGCCACAGAGAACTCTTCCTAGTGATACTGAGGCTAATCCAGGCAAGAGGGAAGTCCATGAGCAGGTGAAGGCAGTTATTTTGAGATACGGAAAGGTTACAACCGAGCAGAAATCAACAGCTAAGGAAGATGAAGAAGCTCAGAATCAGCCGGTTGAAAAATCTGCAGGGCCAGAAATTGAGAAATCTGACTTGGTGGATGATAAGTTGAACGGTGAAGTGGAAAAGAGTAAGAAGTCTGTTGAAAAGTCTATTCCGGAGCAGTCTACAAAGAGCAATCAGATCTATCCGCCTCCTCCGTATCCTCGACACTTGCAGAAAAGTCAAGAAAAACAATTTCAGAAATTTTTGGACGTCTTCAAGAAATTGTCCATTAATATTCCTTTTGCAGAAGCTTTAGAAAAGATGCCAAGCTATGCCAAATTCATGAAGGGCATTCTCTCGCGGAAGTTGAAGCTCGAGGAATTAGAGACAGTTACTTTGACGAAAGAGTGCAGTGCTGTTCTGCAGCAAAAGTTGCCTCCAAAATTAAAGATCCGGGAAGTTTCACCATCCCGTGCACTATTGGCAACTTATCTTTCGAAAAATGTTTGTGTGACTTGGGAGCTAGTATCAATCTCATGCCTTTATCTGTCTTCATGAAACTTGGTCTACCTGATCTGAAACCTACAAATATCTCGTTACAGCTGGCTGATCGGTCGATCACGTATCCAAGAGGAATAGTGGAGGATGTCTTAGTAAAGGTGGATGAGTTTATCTTTCCGTCCGGTTTTGTCATTCTAGACTTTGAGGAAGATAAGAAGATTTCCATCATCTTGGGAAGGCCATTCCTAGCTACCGGTCGAGCTTTAATTGATGTGCAAAAAGGGGAGCTAACTATTCGTGTTCAAGATGATAAGGCCACCTTTAATGTGTTTGCTCCTATGAAGTTTTTAGATGATCCAGAAGTGTGCTTTTCTGTGGAATCCCTTGCATTGTTTTTCCAAGAAGAAAAAGGTGATTTAAAATTGGATGCAGTGCCTAGTGTTCCAAATTTTTCAGAGAATTTTGAGTAAGTTAAGATGCTCGAGGAAATTGATGCTGATAAACCTTCCATACAAGATCTCTCGAATGTAAAGCTCGGAAAACATCCACCGCATTTGAGGTATGTACTTTTGAATGATGAGTTAGTGATTTTTGAAGAGGGTCATGATAATGTTTTAAGAAGGTGGATAGTTGATGATGAGGTAGAAGAGTGTTCTGTTCAGTCGGTTGAGAGGGATAAACACCTTAAAGCTGTGAGGAAGAAAAAAAAGAAGTCGATTGGTGAAAAATCAATGTGAAGAGTGAAAAAAGAGATGTGTTTGATGTAATCAAACAAGAGGTTGGCATGGGTGCGAAAGTTTCTTCTATTAAGGACAGTCCTATTATTCTCTTGAAACCGCCATGAAGTGAGGTGGCAACGTCCGGCTAAATGACGTCAACGATAGCGCTTCGTGGGAGGTAACCCACGCTTTTTGACATTTTTATTTAGGTATGTTCTCTACTATCCTTTTTATTGCCTTCAATGGGGACATTGAATCTCTTAAGTTTGGGGGTGGTTTGGGGGATAAGTAGTGTTAGTTGAGTCATTGTTCATGTAGGAGTTCATATTTTGCATGTTTAGTGTAGTTCATTTATGTTATGTTCGTATTATTGCATGTGTTGTTTCATATAGGACATTCTATTATTTTTGTTTTGTTTTACCATGTGAGTCCATTCTAGTTGCATTTGCATGGCATGCATATTTAATGATCCCTTAGGATGAGCTAATTCTGATTGGTAGGTAGATGTCTTATTGAGTGTGGTAATGATGAGTAGAGGGTTGATTTATAGTTTCTACGAAATTGACTTCCATGTTACAGAAACAAATTATTTTCACAGTCTCATTAGGTTGCTTTTGGGCTAGGTTGAGATTATTCTTGTTTGGTTGTTTTAGATTTTATCACTTGATTATAATTAGAATTTTCATTATTCCCTTGATGGCGTAGAACACTAAATTCTAAGTTTGGGGGAAACCAGGAAATTCATGCTAATTGTAAATAATTGTCAATAATGGCTAGTAGCCGGCTCATATTTATATGAGTAATCTAGGGTTGGAATTGAGAATTCTCATTCAAGATTGCATATATAAAAAGAACAAAAAAAACAAAAAAAAAAGTCAAAAGTGTCAATTGTTAAATGCAGAGTTAACCAGGGTGAGCTCTTTAATACTCGAGCAATTAAAGATCGCAGGCATTGGTGACATCTGTATTGAGACCAAACACGGGTTGTTCAATGACTTTGAAAGATGTCAGGCATGTTCCGGACTTACGGCTCATCTTGATTTCCGGCATGGCGCTAGATAAGTAGGGGTACGTAAATACCTTCGGTGGTGGAAGGTGGAAGCTTACTACAGGTTTGTTGGTGGTTGCAAGAGGTTCCACTTGTGGCTCTTTGTACAAGACACAAGTGACGATGTGTTCAAATGAGTTGAATACAGTTGAAAATGAAGCTTCAGCAAGTTTGTGGCACAAGAGGCTTGGTCACATGAGCGAGAAAGGGCTGCAGATTCTAGAAAAAAAATCCCTCATTCCATTTTCTAAAGGAACTGCATTGCAGTCGTGCGAATATTGTTTATTCGGGAAACAACATAGAGTATCTTTTAGCAGTCCACTGAAGAAAGAGTCGGTGGTGCTAGAAAGAGTTTACTCTGACGTTTGTGGTCCGTTTGAGGTGGAGTCCTTAGGCGGAAATAGGTACTTTGTTACCTTCATTGATGAAGCATCTCGAAAGGTGTGGGTTGAGATACTCAAATCCAAAGATCAAGTGTTTGAGTACTTCCAGAAGTTTCATGGCTTGGTTGAAAGATCAACAGGGAAACAATTGAAGTGCCTTCGTAGTGACAACGGGGGGGAATACACTTCAAAAGAGTTTCAAAAGTACCTTACAAAGCATGGTATCCGGCATGAAAGAACAGTTCCTGGCACCCCACAATAGAATGGCGTTGCGGAAAGAATGAACCGCACCATTGTTGAACGAGTCAGATGCATGTTGAAAATGGCTAAATTGCCGAAGTCATTTTGGGGAGTGTTAGATATAATTGATGTAATGTTTCAGTGTTTAAGTGTAACAGTGATATATCAGAGTTTAACTGGAAGGAAGTCAGAGTTTGGTAAAGTTTGACTGACGGAAGCTGGACAGAGTTTAGTAAAGTCTTTCTGGAAACAGCGCGTACAGAGTCAACAGAAGATATTAGAGATCAATTGAAGATTGATATGGAAGCGAGATCTTTGGAGACTGGATAGCTATCAAAGAGATCGAGTTGACTTATGAGACGTGTGACAATCTGTAATTGATATCATTGTATAGCTGATTATTAGGAATATGAATTAGCGATTGTATAGCAGCTGTATATTTTATAAATATAGTTAGGTTAACCCTAGAAGGGTATCGTGCATCGAACTATCTTTATTGTAACCTAGCAGCTCTTTGTGATAGTTTACATCACGAAGAGGGTTTTTAATATCAGAAGATTTAAAGTGCATAATCATCTTACTTGTTAAACTCTCATACAAATTTGATTATTAATTTTGTATTCGGCCTAACAAGTGGTATCAGAGCCAATCTGTTACTTTATTACAGGTTAAGATCCAAACACAACAATAATCATGTCAGCAATTCCTCCACCAACATCTACTAGTTCTGAAAAGGCTCCTACTACTGTGAGTCGTTATGAACCAATCAGGGTTCCTATTCTCAGGCCATCAGAGTATGTCATGTGGAAGGTCAAGATGACTATGTTTCTGGAGGCTACAGATCCAGAATTTCTTGACAGGATTTATGAAGGCCCTCACAATCCTACAAAGCTATCTGCTGCAACTGCTGGTGAAGAAGCTAAAATAGTTCCAAAGGAAAAGAAGGACATGACTCCTGAAGATCTATCATCAATTGCTAAGGATGCGAAGGTTAGGCATTTACTGCATAGTGCTTTAGACAATGTTATGTCTAACAAAGTGATTAACTGCACCACTGCAAAAGAGATATGGGATGCTCTTGAAGTCAGATGTCAAGGAACTGCTGCTATTAAGAAGAATAGGAGAAACATACTCACACAAGAGTATGAGCACTTTGAGGCTAAACCTGAAGAGACCATGACAGAAACATTTGATAGATTCTGTAAACTGCTCAATGATCTGTCATTGGTCAACAAAGAGTATGATCTACAAGACTCAAATCTCAAGTTTCTTCTTTCTCTACCTGAAAAGTGGGATGTGAAAACAACCACTATTAGAGACAACTATGAACTTGCTGAAACAGAGATTGATGAAATCTATGGGCTGCTCAAAACTCATGAATTGGAAATGGAGCAGAGAAACAGGAGATCAAGCAGGAAGGCAAAGTCTGTTGCTCTTAAGGTTGAAGAGAAGCCTCAGAAGAAAGAGGCATCAAGAAGGAAAATGAAGGGAAAAGCTTTGGTCATACACTCAGAAAGTGAATCATCAAACTCTGATTGTGATTCAAACTCTTCTGAATCATCTGACTCTGAGGATGATGAAGAAGAAATGAGAAAAATGGTTGTGTTGATGGTGAAGACCTTCAAGAAAATGGGTTTCAAGAATTTCAAGAAAGGGAAAAGGTTTTCTAGAGATTCAAATGAAGACAGAAAAAGTTTCAGGAAGTCTGAAAGAAAAGAGACCAAGGCTGGGAAGAAGGATAAGTCTGAAATTCAATGCTACAAGTGTAAGGAGATGGGTCACTATGCTCCTGAGTGCAAGAAGGGTAAAACTGGAAAGGTACTCATCACAAAAGGCAGAGATTGGACAGACACTTCAGATTCTGATGAAGAAATTAACTATGCTCTCATGGCTACTACTGAATCAGAAACTACTGAAAATCAGGTACCTCTAACTACCTATGCTTATAATATTGATGACATTTCTCAATTAAGAATTTATCTTAAGTCATTGCATATAAGTTATAGGGATCAGACTTTAGAGAATGAGAGGATAAAATCTGAAAATTCTGAACTTAAGGTTAGAAATAAACTTGTTGAAGAAAAACTTGAAAACATGCAACAAGTTCAGAAAGAGAGAGATGATGCTGTTTCTATAGAACATGATTTGCTTCAGAAATATAAACAACTAGAATCTAAGTTGGAGGAAGCAAATAAGAAAATTAGGACATGGACTAATTGTGGAAAGGACACTCAACAGATTTTTCAAACAGACATTGTTGGTCTAGGTTATAATGAGGGAGATGAACTAAGATTTCAAAATCAAGTTAAAATCAGACCTCATTTTGTACATGGAGCCAGTAAATTTTTGTCTGATAATGAAAAAGAAGCTGTTAAAAGTGAACCAGTAAAAACTAGTGTTAAACAGGTTAATATTGGTTCAATGACAGATAAACAACTCAAACATAAACTGAAGGAGTTAAAATCTGTTAAGAAACAGGGAGTGTCAAATAAGAACAGAAATGGAAAAGTAGGCATCACTTCAGGAAATAAACCAATGCTTGCTAATTATGCTCCAAGAAAGACATGTCATAACTGTGGTAGTACTAAGCATCTTGCAAATTTCTGCAAGAAAAACAAAAATATAAATTCTTTACCACCCAAGTCTGAGGTAAAGAAGGATTTTGCTAGAACTAAGCCACAGACTTTATGCACACACTGTGGAAGCACTTGGCATTCCATTTACACTTGCAGACAGTATCATGCTATCTATCATAAGTACTATGAACTTAAACCCAATTTGAAATGGGTTAAAGTTAATACTGCAAGTGTAAACTCTGATACTGTTAGCTCAAACTCTGATAATGTTAATTCCGCTGCTAAAGCTAACAAAGTTAAGAATGTCAAAGGATCCAAGCAAGTCTGGATCCTTAAATCTAATCCTCATTAATTGCTTGTGATTGCAGGGCAACAGGGAGGCAACCCTAGTTGTGGACAGTGGATGTTCAGGACACATGACTGGAAATAAAGCCCTGCTATCAGACTATGAGGAGAAGGCTGGCCCAAAAGTTTCCTATGGTGATGGCAATGTAGGAAGAACATTGGGATATGGCAATATTAATCTTGGAAATGTCATCATCAACAATGTAGCTCATGTCCCAGGACTCAAGCATGACTTGTTATCTGTGAGTCAAATCTGTGACAAGGGATATCATGTAGATTTTCAACCTGAATATTGTGAAGTTATCAGCAAATCTACAGGAAAGGTTGTTCTAGTTGGTCATAGGCAAAACAACATTTATGAAATCAAGCTCTTAGTAGACTCTGTTGGAAAAGCTGTTTGCATGTCTACAAGAATGTCTAGTGAAGAGAGTTGGAAGTGGCACAAGAAACTCTCACATTTGAACTTGAACAACATCAATGAATTGATCAGAAAGGATCTTGTAAGAGGACTCCCAAAGGCTCTGTTAAATGTTGATGGCCTATGTGATTCATGTCAAAAGGCCAAGCAAAGGAAGTCATCTTTCAAGAGCAAGACAGAATTTTCAATCACTGATCCTTACCATCTTCTGTATGTTGATCTCTTTGGTCCAGTAAATGTTATGTCTATAGCAAGAAAGAAATATGCTTTAGTCATTGTTGATGAATACACTAGATTCACTTGGGTGTATTTTCTAGCAAAGAAGGATGAAACTACATTAACTCTGATGGAGCATGTGAAGCTTCTGGACAAAGGATCAAGTAACAAAGTCAGAATCATCAGAAGTGATAATGGAACTGAGTTCAGGAATGCAACAATGGAAGAATTCTGCAAGAACAATGGAGTGAAGCAAGAATTTTCAGCACCTGGTACACCACAACAAAATGGTGTAGTTGAAAGGAAAAATAGAACCTTGATTGAAGCTGCCAGAACTATGCTTGATGAAGCAAAATTGCCAACTTATTTCTGGGCAGAAGCTGTTCAAACTGCTTGTTTTACTCAAAATGCTACACTGATCAATAAGCATGGAAAGACACCATATGAGATGGTGAAGAAAAAGAAGCCTAACCTGAAATACTTTCATATTTTCGGGTGCAAATGCTTTGTTTTGAAGACTCATCCTGAACAGTTGACCAAGTTTGAGCTAAAGGCAGATGAAGGAATTTTTGTTGGCTATCCACTGTCAACAAAGGCATTCAGAGTTTACAATCTGAGAACTAAAGTGATCATGGAATCTATACATGTGTCTTTTGATGACAAGAAGATAACTGGACTTCAAGACATAGATGAATATGATCAACTGAACTTTGAAAATGAAGATTTAAACTCTGTTGAAGTAAACTCTGATCAAACTATTCTGACAGACTCTATTGAAACAAACTCTGAACCTCTACCGGTAAACACTGGAGAAACTTCTCAGCCACAACAAAGGGAAGAACCAGTTGAGGGGGAGCATGATCAAGATGAAGACTCAAACATTGATACTGAGTCAACTGAAAAATCTGGATCAAACTCTGATGATTCAAACTCTGAAAATTCAAATTCTGACTCTGGGCAGTCAAGTTCAGGGGGAGTCTCAGAAAACGAAGAAAGCCCACAACAAAATCAGGAGAGCATGGATCAAGGGGGAGGATCACATGTTGACAGAAGTCATTTACCTTCTGCTAGGAAATGGACCAAATCACATAAACCTGATTTAATAATTGGTGATCCAGATGCAAAAGTGAAAACAAGAAGTGCCACTGCAAGTGAATGTTTGTTTCATGCATTCTTGTCTAAAAATGAACCAAAGAAAGTGGAAGAAGCTCTTCAAGATGCTGACTGGATAACAGCAATGCAGGAAGAGTTGAATGAATTTGAAAGGAATGAAGTTTGGACCCTTGTACCAAGGCCAAAGAACAGATCTATTGTTGGTACTAAATGGGTTTTCAGAAACAAGACTGACAGTGAAGGTGTTATCACAAGGAACAAGGCTAAACTTGTAGCAAAAGGCTATTCACAGCAGGAAGGAATAGACTATGATGAAACATTTGCTCCAGTTGCAAGATTGGAGGCAATCAGAATTTTTCTAGCATATGCCTCTCACAAGAAATTCAAAGTGTTCCAGATGGATGTGAAAAGTGCTTTTCTGAATGGGAAGCTTGAAGAAGAAGTGTTTGTTGAAGAACCACCAGGATTTGTGGACCCAAAATATCCAGACCATGTCTACAGGCTAGATAAAGCACTCTATGGACTTAAGCAAGCACCAAGGGCATGGTATGAAACTCTGGCTCAATTTCTCTTAGAAAGTGGATTCAACAGATGTACTATTGACAAAACTCTGTTTTATTTCAAATCTGGGAGTGACTTGCTTTTAGTTCAGATATATGTTGATGACATTATCTTTGGGTCTACAAATGATAAACTCTGTAAGAAGTTTGCCAAGCTCATGCAGTCCAGATATCAAATGAGCATGATGGGAGAGCTTAGTTATTTTCTAGGCCTACAAGTGAGACAAACAGATGATGGTATCTTCATTAATCAAGCAAAATATACCAGAAATCTTCTCAAGAAATTTGGTATGCTTGACTGTTCATCTGCATCAACTCCCATGGCAACAACAACTAACTTGGACAAAGACACAGGAGTTTCAGTGGATATGACAAACTACAGGGGCATGATAGGATCTCTTCTTTACTTGACAGCTAGTAGGCCTGACATCATGTATGCAACCTGTCTTTGTGCAAGGTTTCAGGCAGATCCTAGAGAGCCACATCTGACAGCTGTGAAAAGAATCTTCAAGTATCTCAAGGGCACCATATCATTAGGTCTATGGTACCCCAGAGAATCAGATTTCAAGCCACTTGGGTATTCTGATGCAGACTTTGCAGGCTGCAAGATAGACAGAAAGAGCACTAGTGGAAGTTGTCAATTTCTTGGTGACAGACTTGTCTCTTGGTACAGCAAGAAACAGAAATCAATTTCTACATCTACAGCTGAAGCAGAGTATATTGCAGCTGGTAGCTGTTGTGCACAGATCTTGTGGATGAAGAATCAATTGCTGGATTATGGATTGAGGTACAGTAAGATTCCTATTTACTGTGATAATCAAAGTGCTATTGCTATGACAGGTAATCCAGTACAGCATTCAATGACCAAGCACATCAGCATAAGGTACCACTTCATCAGAAAACATGTGGAAGAAGGGAATATTGAACTAAATTTTGTGTCTACAGAACAACAGCTTGCAGATATTTTCACCAAACCATTGAGTGAAGCTACATTTACAAGACTGGTCAATGAACTAGGAATGGTCTCTGGTTCTGACTAGGAATGTTGGTTAGATTCAAATCTTACTTATGTAATGTGTTGCTCATATTTCCTTGATTTGTTAAGTGCTAAGTGATCTCTGTTGATTAAACTCTGTTATGCATACTCTTTTAACATGTTTTTCTTTAAACACTGCCAAACTCTGTTAAACTCTGTCAGCATGCCTGTATGTCATACACTGTTAATAAGTTTGATAAACTCTGTGAACTCTGAGTTGATTTTTGTCTGAGTGAAAACACCAATGAAGAAATATGTATGAAGCATGATTCTCAGCAATTAATCATGAATCTTTCTGAGTTATTATGATCTAATCTTAGATTGTACAGAAAGTTAACACAGCATGATACTGGTTCATATTTATAGCATCTCTTAGTTTATTTTGTCCTAAACTCTGAGTCTATAAATACTGTGTGCATTGCCTTTCATGAATAACTACTGATGTTGATGAACTCTAAACTCTGTTAGTTATACTCTGGTAGATTAAAATGCTTACTGCAATACCCCAAAGAAAATGTATATAGGTTGCTATACTCCTTTGAGATTATGTTGGAGACTAGGATGACCCAGGAACTTATTGGTATATAATATGTGCTAAAATTCTCTGATTTTTGGTGACTAGTCAAAGACTAGGATGACCCAGGAACTTATCAAAATGATAAGGGCTAAAATTTTTGAATTTTTGGTGACTAGCTCCAACCTCTAATTACTGGAATGAATAGAATAATAAAAAAAATTATTAGCAATAGAGGGGGTATAAAATAAATTAAATGTTACTGTATATAGATTGACTACTACAAAGTTTAGCTTTCATCATACAGTCAGTGTTTACTATGAGAGTTTGTGCATCCAGTGTTTATTGATTTACTTTATGGATTTTATGAAAAATTAGATGCTCTAAAAATTGATTTGGTAAACTCTGCTTCACACACACATATTTTCACAGCTATGCAATTTTTGAAAGGGTTTCGGTGATAAAGTTGGAGAATTGACAAACGCTGTTGATTTGTGGTTCGTACTCTGAGGTAAATTTTCATTTGGACAATTTGAAAATTTTGGAGTAAATAGTGCTTTTGACAACTGTTAATAAGTGTATTGTGTTAAAGTGTCTTGGAAATATGAAAGAGAATACAGCGGTGATAATTGCTATTTTTACTGCGCATGATTAATTGATCCACTGTATGTATACTACAAGTAATCCCTAATTGTTCTGTTCCTGATTTAATTGTGGTTATTGTTGATGAATTTGTTACTTATATGATTACTTTAATTAGTTTTCATTTTCTTTGATTTAATTCTTTGAAGAACAATTCATAAATATAAAATTTGCAGAACACATTGAATAAATTAGAGAAATAGGATTCTTCATTAATAATAAGAAAGAGATTACATGCAAGTATTACATATTTTTGTTCTCTCTATCTACTAATCCATTCAACAGGAAAATAAAAAGTAAAGTCCAAACCACTCCATTGTTAGCAGCCATACCAGATCCCATCTTTGCCACTTTGTTTGGGTGGAAGTTGAAGGGATAAGGTTATTTTTGCTGACATATTCATTAACAATGGTTGGTGGTGTTGGATGAGGATGCCTTAGAGGACAGCCATATTAATGTTTCTTGAAGAGCAGCATCGATGTCGATCACTCTTGCAGGCTTTTCTCTCTCGATTTCTTGAAGACTGGCATCCATCTGCAGCCACAGAGTTTCAAGCTGCCTTTCCCAGTCAAAGGCATCAAACTCTTCACGAGTATAACTGAAGATATCTCTGTTCTCTACGAGATGGAGATTCTTTTCCTTGATGGTAAGTTTTGACATTGTTTAACGGTGTGTTGTGTGAAGGTTTTTTGATTTTCAGGAGAGAATGAAAGATTAAAGGGATAGTGAACAAGTCTCTAGGCGTTAAATAGAGATGGGTAAGTAACGAAGTACTAAAAAGCTTCGTATTCTGGTTTTTAATGGTTCCAGGTATTTTAAGAGAGTGTTATTTGATTTTTTTTTAAAAATCAAATATTTTATTGTTATATTCACAAATACACTTCTTAAAATTTACGAGCGCGTGTATTTTACTCACCCATTATTGTGTCCCACTCACACATTAATCTAGGAACTGTTGAGTGTTTGAATACATAAACGATTGAGTTTTAATTTTTAATTACAACTCTAATTACTTTTGTGTCCAAACGATTGAGTTTTACTTTCACCCACTCACTTTTACATCTCACAGTTCTCTTAGTTTTCACTTGCGCATTTTCACAAACACCTTTCTTGCATATACTTTTCTTTGTGATTTCTTGCCCATTTCTTGATTCAATGGCCTCTAAACCATTCACTGTTCTTGGTCTACGTTTTGTTCCTAACAATTATGCGGCCCCACTCAATCATGAACGTGTTCCAGAAGCGTTTCATCTTATGCAGAATTTCTTGAGAGACTTAGAGATTGGACAAGCTCTGGTTGAACCTAGTACTCTCTCTGCATCTCAAATTGCCACTTTTTGGCAAAACTCAGTCTATGTGGATGGAGGAGAGAATGGGACTCCAAACATCATCTTCGCTCATGATGAACAAGAGTTTGTGATTACTCCATAACTGTTAGAGAAACAATGGGGTTTGATACACACACCTCTTATGCTTACGTTGCTGAACCTCAATTGAGACAGATGCTACAGGAGATAGGCTACATGGATTCTCTTGACAAGCTTGGCAGTGTAAAGAGGCCTAATCTCAGGAAGGAATGGAATTTTTTCTTCGATTGCATTACAAGGACATTCCAGAAGAAGGTCACTAACTGGGATGCTATTCCAATGGACAGTCTACAAATCGGGTATTCTCTACTTTATGGTAGTAATTTTGATTTTGGTAGATATGTTCTAATGAATCTAGGTGATAAACTGTCAGAGTCTGCTACAGTTTATTTTGCTCGATTTTGTCAAATGCTATTCACTGCTTGTGTATCTGGTTTAGAGATTGCTGAAACTGATGTAATTCAGCCTTTTAGAGTCAACAAGAGAATATTCTCTGATATGACTAATAAGGATGCTGGTAAAGAACACCTACCTGCCTTTGTTCTGCCACTTGCTTTGCAGAATTTTCTCAACCAACCTCAAGACCAACCACAACCAGAACCACAACCTGAACCACTAAACACTGATCATACTCAAACCATAAACACTGAACCACCTACATCACCTACCCACACTGTACCTACTCAACAACCTCCATCACCAATCACAAACACTGCTCCAACCCAAAATCCTCAATCTCCAATCACAAAACAATCTTCACACACTCAACAACTAAACACTGAATCATCACAATCTCAATCACAACCACAGCCTAAAGCAAAAAGAGGCAGAGTAAAGCAATTAGCAGCAACTACTGAGAGACATGCAAGAACTAAGAAGTGAGTAGAGACACACATCCAAGCAAAACAGACATCTCCTGGAGCTGTTTATGCTAGAAGAAAAATTCAAAGAGCAAAAAGACCTAAGTCACCCTCTGTGGTAGCAGAATCTAGTAAAGAGGATTCAGATGAAGTGCTTGTAGCTAAAAGAAGAAAACTAGTAATCTCTGATTCTGATGATGAAAATGTTGAAGCTCCAGAGGTGGTTTCACAGCAAACACCTACTGTTGAAGTTGAAAAAGATAAAATGCCTGCAGAGGTTGAAATGCCTGCAGAGGTTGAAATGCCTACAGAGGTTGAAATGCCTGCAGAGGACAAAATGCCTGCAGAAGAGGATACTAGAGATGGCTTTTCTCTAATGGATGATATTCTTGATTCATTCATGCCATTCTCTGATCCTATCTCATCTATTTTTGCTCAATCTGAAGCAACTGGTGCAGCTGATCAACCTACAGTTGTCCTTTCTGAAACTGTAGCATCACATACAGAGTTACTCTCAGATGCTCACCAGACTGTTGAAGGAGGAGATGAGGTTGATCAAGCAACCAAGGCTATTTCTCAGCCTATGCTTGTTGATGACAAAAATGTAAACTCTTTTGCTGAGCCTGAGCAACATGAAGAAAATCTTGACAAGGTTGCAGAAGAAATTACAGAAACTGTGGCTGACAATGCCCAGCATGCTAAAGCTGCGAGTGTTGAACTTGAAGGTGAAAGCAGTGCAAACTCTGATTCTTTTCTGAGTGCACCAGTGCAAATAGACAATAAACATACCTCTTTCGATCAACCTTGTAAGTCTCATGAAATTGAGAAAGCACAACTTGCAAAATTTGTTGCTGACTGGTACAAAGAGGATTGCATTTTTCCAAGAGGGAGAGCAGCTAATTTTGTTAAGCAAACTGCTGACACTATCTCCAATCCAGAGATTCTTTCTTGCTTGAAAGCAACTGTAGTTCAAGTCAAAACTCTGGATAGTAGATTTGATGAAACTACAAAGGCAATCACTGATTTGAGGACTGAGATCGTAACTAGAGAAATGAAAATTGAAAGAGAGTCTAAACTCATGAATACAAAATTTTCTAAAGCTCAACACAATCTCTAACTTCAATCCTTTGAGAGGAAGGATGATGCTGCAGATGGAGGTGGATCTGATAGAACCAAGAGAACAATTACAAGGTCTAAAATAAACTCTGCTACAGTAAACTCTGTTAAAACAAACACTGCTGAAGGTCCACAGAATGATACAGAGTTAGCTGCAAACATGTTTTTCTTAAATGATGTCACTCTAGAAGATGTAAAGGCTGAAGAGCTAAGGCTTAAAGCTGAACATGAGAAAAAGCTTAAATCTGGAAAATTCAAGAAGAAAGATGAAAAGGCATCAAGACCTGTTGTTAAAGGCATTAAGATAAATGAAAATGTCAATGCTGATCAGAGATTGTCTCATTCAAGAAAGCCAACAGCAGATGAGGCTAGATTGAAGCTTAAAGAAAAAGTTGTTGAAGTTGATAAGAGTTCAAATAAGTTAAAGCAAGTTACAACCTCTGTTTCTACACATGTTGTACAAACTACTCTTCCAATTCATGGTTTTGTGAGACCTACTATTCCTGAGAATACTGAGAAAGTTCAAGGAGGTGATATTTTTCAAAGCAGAGCAATGATTGCTAAGCAACCTCATGATTTGGCTGGTTTAGGGTCAAACAGAGAAAGGACTTTGAATATTACTCCTAGAGATCATTCATCACTGGCTGCTCCAGGCAAGGGTGTCCTTCAAGTTAATTTGGACAAGCTGGAATCAGTACAGTTGATTCATCAAAAAAGTCTAAATAAAGACTTTCTGCTGTATTTCATGGAGGATGGGACTGTTTACAAAGTTGGAGAGCATGATATTCATTTGAAAATGTATGAAGAACTGCAGTATGTCTTACATATTTTCAAGGTGAATAACAGTCGTACTTACCGAGCTGCAGAAGTGCTTAGATACCAGATGGAAAGATCAAAGATGATTTGTGGAATTAAAGACAAGTCTGAATATGTACCAAAGTACTTAGATTACAAAGGAAGAATGGTTGAAATGAAGAGAAACAGTGCTAAGCTGAGAACTGATTTGGGTATCACTGTGCTTGAATTCAATTCAGAATCAGAAAAGTCATACTTTATCAGACTTGGAAATGAAATGAAGAAGAACAGCATCTATGATTTGAGATCAGCTATTTATCAGACAGATGGTACAGATTCTAAGCTTCGAGAGATCAAGCTAGAGATGGAAAGAGCACTTGAAGTTGCAGAAGAGAGATTGCTAACAGGGTATTTGAGGACAGCATGGGATGTTGAAAGGATTAAGTAATTTATGATCTGTAAGTTTTTCATATTTTCTGTAATTTTGTTAAGTATCAGTTTAAACTCTGTTTAGTTGTTAAACACTGTATATGATTATTTGTTTTTGACATCATCAATTATCTATTAACTTGTGCATTTTTGCTAATGAACAAGTTGGGGGAGATTGTTAGATATAATTGATGTAATGTTTCAGTGTTTAAGTGTAACAGTGATATATCAGAGTTTAACTGGAAGGAAGTCAGGACAGAGTTTAGTAAAGTCTGTCTGGAAGCAGCGCGTACAGAGTCAACAGAAGATATTAGAGATCAATTGAAGATTGATATGGAAGCGAGATCTTTGGAGACTGGATAGCTATCAAAGAGATCGAGTTGACTTAGGAGACGTGTGACAATTTGTAATTGAAATCATTGTATAGCTGATTATTAGAAATATCAATTAGCGATTGTATAGCAGCTGTATATTTTATAAATACAGTTAGGTTAACCCTAGAAGGGTATCGTGCATCGAACTATCTTTATTGTAACCTAGCAGCTCTTTGTGATAGTTTACATCACGAAGAGGGTTTTTAATATCAGAAGATTTAAAGTGCATAATCATCTTACTTGTTAAACTCTCATACAAATTTGATTATTAATTGTGTATTCGGCCTAACAGGGAGAAGCTGTAAGAACAGCTTGCTACTTGATGAATTGATCTCCATCGGCACCTCTGAATTTTGAGATTCCAGTGAAGATCTGGTTAGGAAAGGATGTTTCCCATTCCTACTTGCGGGTGTTTGGATGCAAGGCTTTTGCACACATCTCAAAGGAGCATAGAACAAAGCTTGAAGATAAAACAACTCCGTGTATTCTCGTTGGCTACGGGGATCAAGAGTTCGGGTATCGGTTGTGGAATCCTGAATCGAAGAAGATATTCAGTAGCAGAGATGTGGTTTTCCATGAGTCTCAAAATTATGAGAATTTTCGGAGCACTCAACAACCAAGGCAAGCTAGAAATCCACATACATTAGAAGATGATGGAGAGGATATGGCAGATGATAAGTGGATTTTATATCCACTTGGATCGCTTCATTTCGGCTTATATTGATTCACTTGGTTTCAAGTTTGTTGTATTTTTGATGTGTTTTATGTAAATGTGCAGGATTAGTTATTTCGGCTAGGGTTGGCATTTTTCGTCGATTTTGGAGTCGAAAGTTAGCATTGGAATGATGAATAGGAACTTGCTTTAAGATTCCATGAAGATTATAAGGCTAAAGGATTGAAGACGGAAGCTAGCGGAAAAGAAACGGGAAAATCGGAGTCAAAACGAAGAAAAACGAGCGGAATCAACATCCGGGCAAAATTCAAGTGGGCAGACTGCACAGAAACTAGACAGACTGTGCAGGAATCAGTAACCAACCGTGCAGGGTGCGCACCTAGCATGTAGGGTGCGCACGAACATGCTGAAAAATCTGATTTTCTTTCCCGTTTCGAATTAAATTGCCGTTTTATGACTTTTCTTGCTGGAAAAGACTTCTAGGACCTATATAAACACATCCCTTCATTGTAATTTAGATCAATAACTTAGAAACATATAGAGAGATCCAGAATCAGAGAAACAAGGGAGACAAGTTGGAGAAGGATTTTACGAAGCTCATGACAAGCAACGGAGATCTAGATCTACTTCATCTTTTGTTTTCTTCTATTAGGATATTCTGGATTTCGGATTTGTTTTCTTAACTCTTCATTCTAGTTTATTTGTATTCGTTCATACTTTGTTATTCACCATGGTTTCATCAGATCCTATGATGACGAGCAGTTCGATTATGAACTAATCGTTGTCATGGGATTCTAACGGATTTATCTATGTAGTTTAGTATCTTGATGCTTTAAAGATCTGTGTGTGATGTATATCTGATATGCTCGTATGGTTATTCTTAAGTGATAGATGTGTAGCTAACATCTAATCTGTTAATCTCTTGTGAAGTGAAAGTGGATCTTGAGATTTAGAACTTGCCATGCTAGCATAGGTTCATGATTGTTTATCAACATGATTTGTAGCATAAATAGAAATATATTATGATGTCCTATGTTATCATTATGGATAACTTGTTCCTCAACCGTTATGTTTTCAAATTCTATAGACATATAGGGTCTAAGCATAATTGGTGTCTATTCATCTTCTATCTCTTTTGTGGATGTATGGGTAGTTTGGTATACGTATGCTGACAGGTAGCGTGTGCTTGTTTCGTGTTATTCGATCAGATATCATAACCATAGCATATAGTGATTAAAGGCGTCAGATCTAAGCGAAGTATTTAATGAAGTTAGGATCTCATGTTTATTCTCATATAAGTAATTCGATTCCAATTCTCATTAGTTAAGTAATTCTTAGTTTGTTAAATATCATCTTAGTTAAATTTAGTAAATAAAAACCCCAATTTGTTAATTGTCTTAGCAGTGAGTAAAAACCATACATTATTGCATAGGTACAATAACTGCATTAAAACCAAAACTAGATCTCCGTGGGAACGAACTTGACTTTTATCTATATTACTTGTGACCACGTACGCTTGCGTGATTTTGTGCAAACAGCAAGTGATGAGGCTGCTGAGCTGGGGGAGCTACCGCCTCAGTATGAAGCTGAAGAAACACAACCACGACGTTCTACGAGAGAACGGAGACCATGACGAAGATATCTTTCATCCGAGTATATCTTAATTGCTGATGAGGGGGAGCCCGAGACCTTTGAGGAAGTTAAGACTCATAAAGAAAGCAGTTGCTGGTTGAAAGCAATGCAAGAGGAGATGGATTCTTTAAACAAGAATGAAACTTATGAGTTGACTACACTTCCGAGAGGACCGAAGGCTTTGAGGAACAAATGGGTCTTTAAAGTAAAAAGGGATGATGAAAAGCTTGTAAAGTATAAAGCGCGCTTGGTGGTTAAAGGCTTTGCACAAAAGGAAGGCATTGATTTTGATGAAATCTTTTCTCCGGTTGTAAAGATGACATCAATCCGAACAGTTCTCGGATTATCGGCTAGCATGGATCTTGAGCTTGAGCAGTTAGATGTGAAAACTGCATTCCTTCATGGAGATTTGAAGGAAGAGATCTACATGCACCAGCCAGAAGGATTTGAAGTGAAAGGGAAGGAGCACATGGTTTGCAAACTCAAGAAGAGTTTATATGGGCTTAAGCAAGCGCCAAGACAGTGGTACAAAAAGTTTGATTCATTCACGAGGAATCATAAGTTCAAGAGAACTGCATCCGATCACTATGCTTATGTGCAAAGGTTTCCTCATGGTAACTTCATTATCCTGCTGCTTTATATTGATGATATGTTAGTTGTCGGCCAAGATGCTAACATGATCCGCAAGCTGAAAGAAGATTTGTCCAAGTCCTTTGATATGAAAGACTTGGGTCTAGCAAAACAAATCCTAGGGATGAAGATTGTTCGTGACAGAACAACTCGGAGGTTGTGGCTTTCACAACAAGGATATATTGAACGGGTATAGAAAGGTTCAATATGGATGATGCTAAACCTGTTAGCATACCATTGGCGGGACATTTTAAACTGGACAAGAAAATGTGTCCGTCAACAGACAAAGAGAAGGAGGATATGGAGGAAGTTCCCTACTCATCCGCAGTGGGGAGTCTTATGTATGCATTGGTTTGTACAATACCAGATATTGCTCATGTTGTTGGAGTTGTGAGTAGATATCTGTCAAATCCAGGAAGAAAGCAATGGGAAGCTGTTAAGTGGATTCTCAGATATCTTAAGGGCACTTCCGGGTTATGCTTGAAGTATGGACACGGTGAACCAGTCTTGGAAGGTTTTACAGATGCTGACATGGCAGGACATCCAGATGGGATGAAGTCCACGTCAGGGATGCTTTTCACTTTTGCGGGGGGAGCTGTAGCATGGCAGTCCAAGTTGCAAAAGTGTGTTGCGTTGTCAACAACCGAATCAGAATATATTGCTGCTTGTGAAGCAGGCAAGGAGCTGGTTTGGTTAAAGCGGTTTCTCCAAGAATTGGGTCAGAAGCAAGACAACTTTGAGTTGTATTGTGATAGCCAAAGTGCTATTGACTTGAGCAAGAATGCTACTTGTCACAGTCGTACTAAGCATATTAATGTACGTTACCATTGGCTACGGGAACAGGTTGAAGATGGGGTGATACAGATAGAGAAGATACACACGGATAAGAATCCGTCTGATATGATGACAAAGGTCGTTCCACGGGAAAAGTTGGAGCTGTGCAAGCGGGGTGCAGGTATGGAGTGCAAGTGATTAGTTTTGAGTTTGGAAATAGGGGGAGATTGTTAGGTAGCCTAACAATTAGTTTACCAATCTTATTACCAACCTCACCACCTACCCCCCCCCCACCTACTACAACCCCCTCCTATAAATACCCCTCTCCCCTTCATTCTAAAACACACCGAAAAACATCTTACTCTCTTCTCTCCATCATAGCTGCTAGATAGTCCGTCTAGTAGGAAACTGACCTTGTGGTAGTTTCCGGCAGGTCAGAATAGGGGGCCCTCGTGCTTCTCTCTTCTTACGTTTCGGGTGAGTTAGTGTGAGAGTTTGGTCGGGCTGTAACCATCTGGGTCTACAGCATTAGAAGTTCGTCCAGCCATTGCAGCCGCAACAAGGGGAGTTCTCTAGGTTATCCGGTCAAGTACCGAGGGATAGTTCTGTCCAGCTGGTCCAGTACTGAAGGAATAGTTAATCGATATATTACTATTCAGGTGTACCTCAAGTGTTACTTCGTAAACTTGAGAGAGAATAATGTAACCATTATTATCATTATAGTGGAAACATTCGGAGTTGGTCCCGTGGTTTTTACATCTTTGGCTTAAGGGGCGTATAAATCTTAGTGTTCATCTGTCAATATCTGTATTTAATTTATGCAAAAACAGGAAACGGGAATTCCTAACACATGCTTGAGGAGAACATTTGTTTCTGGTCCAAGTTCTTCACACGCTGCTAGTCAAGAACCGAAAAGGAGAAGACTTGACTGATCATTTCAAGAGATCAAGTCATTAACATGGACCTCTATTGTATTACTCAAGTCCAAACAATTTTGGTTAAATGGTGATTTGGTGTGGCTAGCTTTGCAAGTGCACACTTTCATGATATAGAGATAATTACAAATCAATAAAAAGACACACAAATAGAGATGGAGAGAATAGGAGTTTCATGTCATGACAGGAATAGGATTGTGACTTTGTTGATAGGAAGTCATTTTAGCGAATAGGGTGGGGAATACAGCAAAAGAAAGAGGTTGAAATTGCATGTTAGAAGAGTGTTTGTTATTCATTTTATTTCTTATATGAAATTCAGACAGTTCTTTCAATGTTTTTATGGAAGCATTTTGCTATAAATTGGTGTTTTATCAACATATTTCATGTTACTGGTGAAATGATCGAATTTATGAATGCAAATGGTCCGTGGTCTTCTGAAATTTGCTTCTTTTTTTGTTTAATATACTTAATTTATAGAAAAATATAAATAATTTATAATTATAATTTTCAAATTTATAAAAATGTTAGCTGATAATTTTTAAAAGTTGGTCAAAATTTGATCAAGGAAAATCAAACAATCTAGAACAAAGGAACGTTTACATGCAGGTGGAACTTGATATCATAGGAACGTTTGGGATACCTATTATTCGAATCTGAATCCAAAAATCATAGGAACATTTGGGATACCTACTATTCAATCTGAATCTAAAAGATTGAATTTGAATTTGTATTTAAATAAAAAATATTTAAATGAAAATAAGAGTGTCCGCATTTTAATCTGACAAATATTTTTTGGATATATATAGGTAATATTGAATCCATTTTTCAAACAAAATTTTCTATTTAATATAAAATTTTAATTTTAAAATTGTAAATAAATACTAAATATTAAAATTAACTTGGACCCTTTTTCTTTCGAAAATTCACTTTACACTATGCAAATTTTTTATCTCATATTAGTGCATTATTTCCTAAAAAAAATTATAATTTTTTTTAAATTAAATAAAATGAATTCTAAATTAAATACATATTCATATATTATATTGTATATGTTTAAATTTGGATTATAATATTGTTCAATACAAATGTGTCTATATTTATATTCATATTCCAAACATAATAATATTCAAAGAGCAAAACAATTATCAAATTTTAGAATATTTCTGATAACGACCCTGATTTTCTTAACCAACCATAGTTTTACCCGCTGGGCTTCTCAAATGAGATGTTGGTGTAACTTTGTGTGAGTTGGTTGGTAGACTGGTAGTCAACCATATCCCAAGTACATGCCTTTGACAATCTATGCTGTCAAAAAAAATGGACGAGTCAATTAGGAAGCTAAACAAACTCATGCAATCTTCACACTTTGTTCAACCACTTCTCATCAAATCAACATTTTTCCCTCTTATAAATACCCAGTTTAAGGTGTTACTTCTCAACAACAACAAAACTGAAGTGCAAAGTTCATCATACCTTCCTCTAAATATGGCTACTTCATTTTTGGTACTACTACTACTTACCAGCCTTGACATGAGTCTAGGAGCAAGGCATCTCTTGCAGAGTAGTCCCCCTTCTACCTTGCCCACAATACCTACCATTCCGTCCCTGCCGACTGCATTACCTCCGTTACCAGCCCTGCCTACGCTACCCAAGGTTGCATTGCCACCTCTTCCCGCTGTTTCGATGCCTACACTCCCAGCTTTGCCAAGAACCACGTTGCCACCTTTGCCGAGCACCCAGGTTCCATCTATGCCAATTCCCACAATGCCGACCATCCCAAAACTAACACTACCTCCTCTTCCTTCCATCCCTTCTTCTATACCAACTACTATGCCTGCAATTCCTTTCTTCTCACCACCACCATCCAATTAGGCTTCACGTGAGAAGATTTCATCGATTATTTTCCCTCGGAAATACATTCTATTTTAGCATTTTGTTTGTGTATCATGTACCAGTCTTTTTGGCATATTTAAAGTTTGGGATTTGTATTGTGGATTCATTTTAGTTTTGTTTCAAATAAAATTTTCCTTTCTTATAATGCACATATAAACTGTTTTTAGCTTTACTCCAACAAACTGAGATATATACAGTCGGTACTAGAGAATTCTATAAATTAATAATTTTTAATTTATAGAGAATTTTTGACATTAAAAAAAATTAATTTTCAATTTATATACATTTAAATAGAATGAATTTTATAATTTATGTTTTATTTCAATTAATTCAATATACGTTTTTTTACAAATTCGATGAGTATTAGCGAGATTTAAAATAAAGATTCATGTATATTTAGATGATATTACAGATAAAACAACATTTTTGGAAACTTTTGCACGTAAAAAAATACTCAATATATAAAAAATAATGATTAATAATTTTTTAATGCTTTACGAAAATATTACATTCGAACTTGTGGATGCAATAAAGTGGGTTAAGGATGAGTTTCATATATATTCAAATTTTAAGAATCCCAGAATCATATTTTATAAAAGGATATATATTTTTATGATTATAAAGGACATATTAATTTATAATATCATTGGCATCACATATTTATATAGAATTTTTCAAAAATATTATTATCTTATTATTTTATTATAATCGAAATTATTAATTTATCGAGTATTAGTTTAATGAGAAATGTTGGAACAGTTTGATAGTAATTTAAATTAAAAGGTGAACAAACTCGTAATTTCTCAACAATCTAATACTTTTTATAACCACATCTCACCAAAGTAACATTTAGGTTGTGTTCATTTAAAAGGGAAACAATGACATAAATACCATAATTTTAATAAGTTTATACCAAAATAATGAATTTCGGGATGATTGGTCAACCCACCAGTTACGCATTTCAAAAGGGGTAATAAAAAAAAAAAGATTCTTCTATTACCCAACACTCATATGCGTAATACATATAAAAATTTGACCTATTACCCCTTTGGAGAATGCGTAATACCTATTACTCATTCTCCAAATGCGTAATAGGCGCCGCAAGGGAACCTATTACCTCTTTTTCAAATGCGTAACTAGTATAAATTCTATTACCCCTCTCTCAAATGCGTAATAGATCGGTATTTATGACCAACATCACCATTTTATGGTATTCTTGTAATGAAATGGTACTGTTTGTGGTATTTATGTCCAAAGCCCAAACTGGGAGCCAGGAGAATGAGATTTGTACTCTTTATAGAGATAAATGTTAATAATTACTACTTTTGTGCTTCCATTCCTTTACTAACAATTCAAACTAAAACTTGGTGATCAAAAAAAAAAAAAAAACTAAAATTCCAACCCACCAATTTGGGAACCAATGATCTCTTCTTGTTCTCTCAGTATCTCTACTAGCCTCATCATAGTAAAGTTCACTCTCTCATGTTTATTCACTGTAATCTCCTACATCTTTTCTTCATAAATTTTTCTCATAGTTTTGCATCCAGTCCTTCCTCGTTCCATTCTCTCAAAGTGAATACAATCTTAGTCTTTTACCAAAACAAAATTTAAATGTTCTCACTTAAACAACCTCATTTGAGATGATGGTTTCTCAGAGACAAAGAAGCACTGAATTGCAAAATCATACATCAGACACCAATCAAGGGTGTTTTGTTTTCGGTAGTATTACTACTATTACTACCTCCGATATGGGCCTACGAGTAAGGTATCTCGTGCTGACTATTCTACCTGCTACTTTGCCCACAATGCTTACCATCCCAACCCTGTCTAACTACATTGCCTCCATTACCAGCCATGCCTACCGTACCCAAAGCCAAGTTGCCTCCACTTCCACCATCACCAACACTTCCAACTATCCAAAAGCAACATTGCCGGCTTTTCCAAGCACCCAGTATTTATCTTTTCCATTTACCACAATGCCAAACAAGTCCATCTTCCACTATTAGCAACCCTAATCATCCATCCAAGTAGTTGTGGAGTTTATCCCAACCACAGACATATTGCAAGAATCCGAAGGGGTAGGGCCATAGAGGAACTGCTTTGCTAACTGAATGTCCCTAATTGAGGTCAAATGTACCTAACAAAGATTAACATTCGATACATAACCTTCCAATGTTTTTCATCTTTTTTCCCCTTACAAATGAGATTCAGGCAATGGATCGAGGGAGAAAATTCTATTTGCATATCAAAACTCTTAACAGTGACAAGACATACAAAGTTAAATAAATGCAAGAAATCACTAGACAACCCAAATTTGCAAAGTGCTTTGAAGTCCACCAAAGTGTCCAGGAGCTTAAACAAATTCTAGAACCAGTAGTTCAGCTTATGACTGATCACTGTGCACCCAATAAACAAGCTTCTTTGAGGAATAATGGTAGCAAACACCCAATCCAAATAGAGAAAGATATACTCTGCAATTTAACAATTGGAGCACAATACATATGCAATATTAGAAAACTGAAATATCATTTTTATTTAGGTAGCTATCTGTACAGTATAAGATATCTTTGAACCATTGACATCAGTAATGCATATCGGCAAAAAAATATGTCATCGTCCATAGTTCCATGAATGAAAAAACAAGCTAATAGCTATCATTAATGAGAAAAGATGGACACAACCAACTAAGCTATCATATGATAATCACTGCTTTACCAATATTATGTAAGCAAGCACCCAAATATATGTGAAACTAATAACAATAGTTGTGTCCACCTCTCGCCAAGGTCGAGGATAACCATGTTAGCAGCTTGAAGTTGTATCAACGCTTGTAAAACACGATATCTCGACTACAATTAGTTCTGATAGCTTCTTGCAAATCCTCAGCCCGGTCAAAGTCAACTTTAAAAGTCACCATTGTAGTATCATCTTTTCCTGTATCATAGTCCTGCTCTATGTCCTCAACTTGAAAATGTTGCAGCTGCAGTTACACAAGAACTACATAAAGTTGTGCTCTCCAATTTATAATGGTGATATCTAGATCTAGTCAAATAACTTATTGAAAGTAACTCTACGGATTAAAGACCGGTGCTACTAATTGTTTTACTCTCAGGTGGTAAAGAATTTTAAGGGGGGGTATATTAATCTTTATAAGATTTTATGTATGTAGATCCATCTAATGAAGCATTAAATCAAGCGAAAAGAAATCTTTTAGAAATTCAAGCTTTCGACCATTCATTTGTTTCTAAAGAGAGAAAACATATAAAACATTAGAACTAGATTTAAAAATCATTGACAGTGATAATAAACTGGAGGAACTCTTACAAGAAAAGAGAGTACTTCATTAAATAACATTCTAAAGGTTTTAGGCACCCATACTCATGCACTCTGCTTCTGATAGGGTTTTTTTTTTTTTTGGGGGGGGGGGGGTATTTTGTGACCAGTTACCTAATACAGGTAAATCTAAAGCATCAAACAAAATAGTTCCAACTATGGATGAACACACCGTACGTCCGTACCTGATGATACAGAACCCCCAAAAGGTCATATGTCACCTCCAAACCCATTGGAATCTGCAATATGATAATAATATATGTGGGAGATAATTACATTTAATCAAATAGAAATAGTTCTGGCAGACTGCAGAAAGTAATTAAATCATTAACAAGACTGGTAATGTTAATAAGCTTAAAAGCAAAGTCATGATCAATACATTACTTTAGATTTGACAAGGCAAGTAGGGGCATTTTTCAAGCATTCTGATGCTACTCCTCCATAAGCCCTAACTAATCCTCCAGTGCCGAGTTTAATACCTCCAAAATACCTGAATACGAAATTAAAAATAATTTATTAACTTATTTTTGGAAAAGAGACAAACGAAAATTTATCCAATTTATTGTGACCCCTCACGTAAGGCGAAGGAAAACCAAGGACACAAGAAAAAGAAATAGAAATTAATCATCATACAAAAAATCTTCAGTTTCTAGATAAGTCTAGAAACGATAAATTTTCAAACCTTTGAAAAGATAACCCAAGTAGCCACCCAAAACTTAATTTTATCCCACACAATATCCGCTGAACCAATAACATCCTTGAAAATTTCTGTCATTTCTCACTTATATATATCCGGTGTGTGATCCTAATATTTCCAAGATTAGAAGTCTGATTCACATTTGTCTCCACGAGACTCGAACCCTCTACCTCTTGTTACCAAAGTGTAACACGAATTTGCTACAGTTTGAATATACAAACAAATGAAAGTGCTCAACAATATGGGATTTTAGCTCCGTTACCCAAACTCTTCTATTTTTGCCCTCGTTCTCATTTCGAACACATGACATGGGTGTGCGTATAGGAACTGAGTCGGATCCTTACCGTAATTTATTGAACACTTGAAGCAATCTAGTTCAAAATACTTTACAAGACCTCACAACAAATTGTTTCTAAAGAGTAATGTCCATAGATTACAATTTCTATGTCCATAGATTACAATTTCTTTGTTATCCTTTTAATTTATGTTATATATAAATTTGACATATTAAATTTTTATGTATGTTTTATTGGTAGAAAATACGGTTTTTAAAAAAAGTAAAACAAACAAAAAATATGAATAGTTTCACTTATGATAAGGCTATATGTGAATCCCCATACTCGTGTCCGTTTAGGATGTGCAGATAATTTCACTTACATTAAGGTTAAGGTTATATGCCGAATCCCCGCACCCATGTCCAATTTTGGACCCATATCCGCGAATCTTAAATTTTTTAAAACTACAAATAAAACCCTTGGATCCGCACCCGTTTCCGCCACCCATATCCGAGTCCAGGTAACATAGGATTTTACATTAACAAATTTAGAATTCAAAATTATCATTTAAATTGAAAGAAGCAACTTCTTAACTTGACAAGGATCTTCATGTTAGGCAACCATTGAATTGGCATGCAGTCAATCTATGTACTGACTTGTATTAGAAAAGAAAAGGAAATAGCATTCAAGTGGAGCTAACCATGTACCTGATGACAACCACCATTACTCTATCTAATCCTGATGATTCAATGGCAGAATAAATGGGTTTGCCAGCTGTACCAGATGGTTCCCCATCATCATTGCTTCGGTATTGATCTCCAACCTGAGATTAAACAGACAAAGACTGCTTTATTATTTATCAAAGGAATAATTATCTACACATGCATAAATCAAGTGATCGCAATTCACTCCACACGTCAACTGACTGATGGAAATGTAGACAAAGACTGCTATATCATTAATTAAAGCTTGAGATTGACTACGAACGTATCATGATTTTTTAGCTTAACTCTCAACTCTACTAAAACTCAATACAGTTGATCAGTGCTCGAAAAATCGAATTAATTGTACAATATATCACATCCAACTTGACCTAAGCTCGAATCCGAAAACTCGTCTCGAGTTCATCTCAACATATTAATTCCAAATTTACGTAAATAAGTACATTTGTAATTTGATCAAAAAAAACTCATTTAGGCATGCACACCTCACAACAGAAAGAAATAATTTCGATACACGACCTAAACTCACTAATCAATTCAAACTCTTCAAGTCGAATTCTAGTCTAATCAATTCAAACTCTTCAAGTCGAATTCTAGTATTTTCGATAGTCAAATTAACTTAATTACATCCTAGGCCAATACCCATTTCCGCTTAATAACAAGATATCGATAAATTAACCCTCAATGAAAACCCATGAATGTACAATCAAATAAATTTACTTTTCGACAAATGGGCAAAATTCCAATAAAAGATAAGGGGGTGGGGTGGGATTGAAAGTAGTACTACCTTATAAGCCCAACAATTATGAGTGGCACGAGACTCTCTAACCCGGGCGAGAAAAGACTGAGCAGAGGATTCATCGAAGAGAGGGGCAGCAATGGCTATGAATTTACTCTTCTTTATCTCCTTGTCGTATCTTGTTTCTTCTTTAAGCGTCGTGAATTCACCAGGACCTCTGTTTGAAGATGATGAAGATGATGATGATGATGCACAAGTGACCATTGATCTCTTTTTGTTCTTCTTGTCGTTAGATATGAGAAAACTTAAGAAAGTGATTCGATGAATAACAAAGTTGGTAGTAGCATTTAGGCTCTGGGCGTATGGAATTTTTCCAACTTTCATTTGGAATAGTGATAGCCTTCTTTCATGGGTTCATAATTTTTTTTCCAAGCTGAACGGTTGTGTTTTATACTACCAGATTAGCTTCGGCCCAGTTAATGTATTTTTACTAATTTTTTTTTAAAAAAAAAACTTGAATTATTAAATGGAATATGAGTAAATTTGAATTTATGTTAATGTTGTATTTTATATACTTTTTAATAAATATTGATTAAATACATAATATATAAAAAACGGCAACACCAAGTCAAGTCTGACCCCAAACCAAAAACGGAAACGAAAGCCTTTTGATTTACTTACCCATTCTATCCGGGAAAAATAAAGCTCGTCCTCAAGCCCTGGGCTGGTTGGCCGGGTCTTTCCTGTTATTTATTTTAATCAGTAAATTTGATAGATAACCGGAATCGAGTTTAAATTGGAAGAATTAGGATGATACAGAATAATGAAGTTACATAATTTTTTATTAAGGGCGTTAACATCTCTCCGCCCTTTTTAGTACCGAGCATTAGGTAACTTCGTGATTGAAAACATGCGAAAATAGAAAATAAATGACAAGGGAAACGAGGAAAAGTGAAATTAGTGAGAACAATAACTTTGGATAAAATAAAATGAAAATAGAGAGTTATTTGTTTGAGAAAAATATTTATTTAAGCTAAGCAAACATAATTTTATTAGCTAGTAAACTTTTGAACTTATAATTGTAAAAAAAAAAAAAAAAAACTGTTGATATAATTTTAGAACACTTTTAATGTACATTGTTAAATAGTGTTACTTTCTATAGGATATTAAACAACAAAAAAGTTTAATACTCTATAACTTTAAGAGAGGGAAAAAAAAAAGATATCAACCCAATAAAGAAACCAAGTCCTCCCCAGGTCACCCTAACTCCTAAGGATTTGATAGTTCAGATGGTTTTTCAAGTCAACAACAATGCATTTCAAGAGTAGTTCCACAAAACCTGAAGAATGAAAAAAAAATAAAAAAAATATCCTCACACAACAGCCAATGCTAAAGTAACTTTAAGCATTGAATTCAGTAAAACTGGCCTTTTCATGAACTAAACAAAGAACCGTATATATCTTCCATAGTCTGATCATAATCCATAGTTGGCTACAAAAACTTCTACAATGTCAGACTAATGGACATCCTATCATACAATAAAGCTTCTTAGATGGAACCATCGAAATTCTGAAACTTTAACATGGACTCGCAACACATTTTAATCGTCACTCGAACCTAAAACCTCTTTCTTTATCTCTTCAATTTTTGTACTCAACTCATCTCTGTTTTTCTGCAAAATGTACATGTTACTTGTCAGCATAAGTAAAGAAAATGGGAGAGCTTACTTACAGTTACAGATTCAAATTTATACCTTAAAGAGTAAGTAACGGGTGGCAAACCAGACCGAGTAGCCAAGACCCACAACTTCCATCAACTTAGGAAACTGGATTTGTTAAAATAATGCAGGACCAAATCAAATTGTGAAAATTAAAACAAAACCAAACGCTTCACTGAATGAAGTTTAGTCTCTTTAAACAGAAATAATATATAAACTTACCACGGGAATTGAATCAATGGATGCAACAACAGCAGAGGCAAGCCAGAGTGTGATCAGGCTACCACCACCATATACCAGCAGTGGAGTTGGACTATCCAAACCTAACTGTAAGACACGAAGTTAAAACCAAATGAGAGGTTGAATTACACGATAAACATGAGCTTACTACTCCATATATAAATATCACAAATTCGCAACTATTCCTACTTTATTCTCCAATCAAATATATTCATCACGATGAATAAAGAAGTAATCAACTATATAGATAGGGGTCCGGTCTAGTGCAAACGTATGCACCAGACTGTTTATGGAACATACGGTTCCAGAGCCGTTGGATCAACGATCCAACGGTTCTGATTTAAAAAAAAAAATCACCGTACCGCAACAAGTTTCCGCGATACCGAGAAATTACAAAAATATCCCTACTGTTCACGTACCGCAGAAACTTTCTGCGGTACGGTGAACAGTAGATTTTTGATGTGAAAACAGGGGGCATTTTGGTAATTGCTCGTACCGCGGAAACTTGTTGCGGTACGATGAAATTTTTTTTTTAAATCAGAATCGTTGGATCAACGATCCAACGGCTCTGGAACCGTATGTTCCATAACAAGTCTGGTGCATACGTTTGCACCAGACCGTTTGCCATATAGATATTGAATAGCTTATATTATGTATGACATACATCTAGCCAAATAGTACACCACCACACCAGACTCCCATTACACTATTTACTTCAACAACACATTAACATTATTCCATATAATATAAAAATTGGTGCTTAACAGTGTAGGCCTCAAGTCTAAAGAGAAGGCCAAGAGATTAATGTGTGTGTGTGTGTGTGTCTATTGTTAGATATTTATAAATATATATATATATATCTAATAAGTAAAAATATAATTTTTAAGTATTTTGTTTGTTTTGAAAATTAACAAGTTACTTTAGTTTATTAATAAAATAATGTTTTAGTTTTAAAAAATATTTCGGTTTTGTTTAATAAACTACTTCCTACCTACCTTTTCTCAAACAAATCAGCCCGTTACTGTTCTCTCTCCACTTTTAAAGGTTTATTCCATTTTATTTGCATCAGTTGTGGAGAGATATTTGCATGTTAATGTTATAAAATCAGTACATATATATCTTATGTGTGATGTGCAGAAGAAAACTATTCACTTATCTCACTAAAAAGCTCTGTATCCGACTCCTTTCTTATATATCCACAAATATATTATTGGATTTGTAAAAAGCTGAGCATACATTGGAGATTCATCGTTGACATTCTCAGTAATGTAAAGTACATGCACTGGAAGAGAACACCGATAAATGGAAATTGTCATATTCCTTGTAATCACCAGTTTTTATGTTACATGCATAATGTAAACGTATGCTCCAAACATAACTCAATTTATATTATTCATCATCATATGAGTTTTTACTTCATTTAGCATCAACAGGAACTCATCACAACTTACAAGAATACTAGCAGTGTTAACTAACTCCAAACATAACTCAAATTATATTATTCCTCATCATATGAGTGTAGTGTGTAGCAGACAGGAATAATATGCGGACAATATACGCGACAAGGAAAAATGAAATTCAGTTGAAGTGGCTTCATATTCATTTATTTATTCCGTACAGCAAAAGAAAGCAAAATATATACAAGAAAAAAAAAATTAACTCGACCATGAAGAATCACTTTATTCACATTAACAATAAAATAGATTATGGATGACTATAGAAAAATATCACTCGCATTGGTACCAAAACAGATAAACACAAATGTAAATATCAATAGAGAAGACAGAGATTAAAATATTTATCTGTGCAACAATGATGTGCACATGGTTCAAGAGTAACATTGGAAATATGTATCAGAATACAAAATATGTATAAGAACACCTTAATCTATAGATTCGCAAGTAAAATAGAGCCAATGACTAAAGCTCGCAAATGTAAAAAAAACAATTTTTAAGGAATCAAATATGATCTGATATCTCCATGCAAAAAACTGGGCACAAATTGCTTAAAAAAAGCTCATAGAGCATAATGAATAGGTTGCTCAGGTAACCGCTCAGATTTGACATTATTGTCAATTCTCATCAAGTACTTTCGATAAGTAACATTCATCATAGCAACCAGTAATCCATTATGCCATTAACATAATACTCAAGTACTTAGCCAAGTAATAAAAATATATAATTGAGCACAGAGAGTATCTGTTAATAGTGAAAAGCAGCTAACAAGCTGATAGAAAGAACTTTACAACTGCTATGCAGCCATGCTTGTAAGAAGAGGAAATTTTGTCATACCACCAAGACCCCAGTTTGAAACTCCTTGGGAGTTGGGAGCAATTTCCTTTCTTAATTACTAAGGGGAAAAAAACTAGATGCAGAAATCATATAGTATCAATCTGCCTCCTATTTAGATACATAGACAAAAAAAACACAGCATTATTGAAAACACACACATACACAGAATACAGGGCATGGAGATTTTAAAGTTCACTTGACAAAGCTTCTTTCCAGGTTCACATCAAAACCACTAAGTTCCAATGATATGTTCATTCTTTCTTACAAGAAGCGTAGTTATCATCCTCTCTTTCTTCACATCAAATAGTATGCATTAAGTAAACGCTCATCTAAGTCATTTATCATGAAATCAATGTAGTCCAGACTAAACTAATAAAAAAGCCTCCCAACTGAACATTAGATTCTCTTGTTCCATGCAATCATATACTTGCGCATGTTTAACGTACAACCAGCAGTTTAAATGATGGCAAGCATATTAAAAAGAAAGCACAATTATCATAAAAAGGGAGTAGAGATGTTAAGTATTTAAATAGTTACTAAAGCAAACTGAAGATACTGAAGCACAAAATATTTTTTTGTAGAAGGAATTAGAGTTATACCTCCATGTTAAAATTATCTAAAAAGTCGAATGGCTGAAACTGCTCATCCTTCAAAGATTCTTCGCTAGGTCCTTCAGCTCCATCAGACTCGTCCTTTTCAACTGTTTGGACATCCTCAGCTCCAAATGACTTATTCCGCTCATCTCTCTGAACATCCTCGATCATTACTACACCGTCAGTTTCTTCTTTAACATACTGGCTAGCCCCACTAGAAGCTTCCTCTGAAGTTGTTGACTTTAAAGATGAATTGATAACATAATGCCAACCTAACCAGCAACATAAAACTCTTGAGCAGTGTAATAAATATGTCTACCTCTGCCATGATACTTAACAAGTTAAATATAGCAGGGTAGCACAAACAAATCACAACTTACATTTTCATTATACTCCAAATTACATTTTTTTTATTTGATAAAATAGTCCCACTGTCAAACTAAATATACAAAAAGAACGAACCTAATAATGAAAAATAATTGGTCACTGGAAGTTAAATGTTTGTCTAATAACACGTTGACTCCTTAATGCACTCTAATATTATCTCACAAATTCAATAATTAGACACTGTATCTTTAAGCTCACTTATAACCTCATTTCATGTATTCCATCCTATCATATTATCATATATAACATACATAATTTTTAGATTTCATCGGAATATCATTTCTCACCCTCATCCATTTCTAACCAATTAATCGTGACACCAGCCTACTCTGTTTTCCCTCCTGTCCATAACTTAAAACCGCAATGTAAAAATTGTGAGTACACCACCAACAGTCTAACATAAAAATTAGCGAAAAAACTTAAAAGTGCTGAACAACACTTGGTCACACACTAAAAATACATCATATAATCAAATCAGATAATTCATAGAGAGAGAGAGAGAGAGAGAGAGAGAGAGAGAGAGAGAGTAGATACCTGAATAGGTTCGTTTAAAAGAGGGACGGGTGCGATTGAGAGGGAGTTGTGTTTTAAAAAAGAGATTATTATTGTTTGGAATGAAGATCCCTAAGCCCAGTTGGGGAAGACTGGAAATGGTTGTGCAAGCTCCCATTTTTGTTCACTACTTTAGCTGGGGGTCAGTTAGGGTTTTAAGGGCTGTATAGTATTGAATTGATAAACATAAAACGCCTGAAGAAGCGGACAGATCTTGTTATCACTCCACTCCAATAATACCCGACCCGGTACGTGTCCAATTAACTCTTCGACACACCAAACAAAATGTTAGAATTCGGGTTTTTCTTATATTAATTAAGAGAAAATTATCAAAATAATAATTTCTGAGATTTAGTGGCCCAAAATACTGAAAAACATAATTATGGTCCTATTTAACGACCTAACACGTTGAATCGTGTTACGTGTACGAGGGATATTACGTTGGACGGTGCTCCGTATCTGTGTATATCACGTTGGACGGTGCTCGTATTGAGGGATATCACGTTGGACGGTGCTCCGTATTGAGGAAAAACTTATGGAGCACTACCATAATTTTGGATAAAAATTTATGGAAACTAACTTATGGAATAAAACTTATGGACCATAAAACTTATGGAATGAAACTTATGGACCATAAGTTTTGAATAAAACTATCCAAAACTTATGGAAACTAACTTATGGAGTAAAACTTATGGACCATAAACTTATGGAGTGAAACTTATGGACCATAAGTTTTGAATAAAACTTATGGAAGGAGATTTTTTTCTCCTGGAAGTAGAGTGACCAGCATGGACTGCGTCTTCATTCACTTGTGGTGTCGCCCACCCTTGCATATGAACGTCCAAGTTCCGAGCATTCATCTCATTGGTTATTTACTTGTGAAGGAAACACGATATTTCCGTTATTCTTCGTTATTATGTGACGGCCCCGCAGGGGCACAAATCAAATAATCGGCTCATTTTCGTCATCGTCGTCGGAGTAAAGAACATAACTGGAAAACATCACGTTGGACGGTGCCCCGTATCTGTGTATATCACGTTTCACGGAAAAACGTATCTTTGCAATATGAAGCACGGAATAACGTATCCTTGCAATACGGAACACGAAACAACGTGTCCCGCCGGTATTTAAGGCCAAATATTTGGAATTCAATATTTTGAGCAAAAAATATTTATTTTTGATTATTTAGGACCTTCACCCATTAATTAATTTATTACCTTTTTAACGATAACAAAATTAAATTCGGGTTTTTCTGAAGGAATTTGATTCGGTTTTCAGCTTACATTTCTATTTTAGAGATTATTTTCATGAAACGAAAACTTTTTTTTGGCGAATCATGAGATTAAAACTCTCTGTTTCTACAATTGATTAAGCTTAAAAAATATTATTAGAAAAAATATAACAAACTAAAAAAGGTGAGCAACATTGTTATGAAAGTTGTGTTAAATCGAATTTTAACTCGTTTTTCAGATATCAAAGCAAGATTATTGTAACAAAAGTTGTGTTAAATCGAATTTTAACTCGTTTTTCAGATATCAAAGCAAGATTAATCTGGATACCAAGAATTAGTGTCAGATCAATCTCATTATATATTTGCAAAAATTATCTGTATGTATATCAATCATTAGCCTTTTGCATGTAACAAATCACTAAAACGTTGTTATATTTATTCTTATATATACAGTGGATTATCACATCCTTTTTTTTCTTTTTTTTTGAAGAAAGCTTAATTTCATTAGCACATGTCTGCTTCTAAAATGACTTGAAGATCAGTAGGGACAGGACCCCCTCTGATTATACCACCTGGATTCGAATTAGAGGAGCGGGCTAGCCAATCCGCAGCTCTATTCCCAGATCGTTTAACAGATACAATGAACACATTGTTTAAATCCCTTAAAATCCTTTTACAATCACTAATAACTCCACCAAAAGGTGAGAAGATCTCGACGTCTGATAGTACAGCCCTTACCGCAATTAAGCAGTCGGATTCTACCAAGTATTTCAGTTGTTGCATATTACCACTCTCTCTTCTGTCACCCTCAATTTTCTTGACCCAACTCAGGGCTTCTTTTATGGCAACCTCTTAGTCCTTAATGTAATGATAGGCTTCCATGATACAACCTTTTTATTTTATGTTTTTGGGAAATAGCAATAAGCCCGTGTCAAACGAGTGGGAGCACCACAGCAAAAACATTACATGATGATCATGACCCCAGAAAAAATTAACATAAAGTGAGCTTGTTTCTCATATTTTTCAAGACCAACTAGCCATTTCAAGCATCAAGTGTCTTTTGTACTCTCTTTTCTACTTCCACTTAGGCAAATACCAAAGCGTTCTAAATTGTTTGGCAAAATTAACATCAGTACAATATTGCAACATGCAAAACTTTTATAGGTATCTCAATTCGGACTCTCGCAAACTTTAGCTGCCGGGGCACATGGTCATTGCACCTGCCCGGGGTTGGTTTAGAGGTGGTTCTTGCTGAAAAGAATAGCGTAATATTAAAAAGAAAAAAAAAATTACCACTCCTTAACATGGTTACACCCTGACAGGTATATTTTAAAGTATGGGCTAAAAAACCATAACATCCACAGACAAAAAGTAAAACCAGTGAAGCAAAGGCAATACATACATGAATGCCACATGATTCACTAAACTACCTAGCAGCTTGCAATAACACTTAATAGAGTTATCGCGTTAAAAAAAACAAACCATTTAAATATTAGTAGCAGAATAATGTAAAACGGACACAATATCGTGCAAAGGTCACAATGACATTTAACATTTATAGGTTCTGCACAAACTGTATAAAAATTAGATTGTTAAAGATATAAATTAGAAGGCAATGCTGCATGACGTGACCAATGAAGATAATGTAAAACGGACACAATAGCGTGCAGAGGTCACAACTCACAATGACATTTAACATTTTATAGGTTTCTGCACAAACGGTATAAAGATTAGATTGTTAAAGATACAAATTAGAAGGCAATGCTGCATGACGTGAACAATGAAGAAGTTTTTAATATCCAAATGGTACTTGCATATCTATTCAAATAATGAACTTAAGATGATAGGTGAATGCTTAATAACATAAAGCATTTCTGATATTGATGTATATCATGTGTTCTAACAAAGAACAACAATTCAAATTAGAGCTCAAGACACAGTTCTTTTTGGCCTGTAAGGCACAAAAAATGGATATCTGAAGGAAACACTCCTGTTTTGTTATGGTCACCAAGTACGATGTAATGAAACACAACCTAGACTGAAAGAAAGTTATCAGTAGCATAATCTATGTAAGTGTAATAAAACAACAGAGTGCCAATTAAGAAATATACATAAATGCTAATGCTCCCTTCGAAATTGAACAAGGGCAAACCATGGAATAAACAGTACAGATGCTATGAAATTTCTAAACAATGAGACATACTAACAGAGAAAATATTAAAAGATTAGCACTGTAAAGCATAGGCTCTAAATATCATAAAGATAAAACTTAAACGTGGAACTAGATAAAATATAGGCACAGCCCCAGTATTGGGACAAACGACAAAGTCAATAACCTGCAGTATCTGCATTGGCATTTAAGTTTAACATAACAAAACAACTTCCGAAACAGAACTACAAAAGTGAAGTTGCCATCTAAGGTACCATTCATTTTTAAACTTATCCACAAAAAACTACCAGCTACATACCTCAAAAGCCCTAACATGATCTAACTTATCACATCAGAAGCAATCGGGAAAACTCACGAAGATATCATCATCCCCAGCAAGAAGTTCAACTCCAGCATCGAAATCAGCACCATTCCCCATCTCCACTCCACCAACACCTGGAACCTCATTACCATTACTATTCCCACCAGCATTATCTTCCCCAGCTCTTGCATTCAAATCCAATCCTTCCTGACCAACATTCTCCATTCTCCTAGCTCTCGGTCCTTTCCCCATCACCTTCTTTGCATTTATAGGCACTGACTTCTTCCTCCTCTTCATCATACTCCCTCCAAAACAATCATCTCCCCCCACCACCCTTCTCCTCCCCCCTTGATCATCCCCATTGTTCCCCCCACCCCCGTCCTCCAACCCATCACTTTCATCCGATAAATCAATAAAATCACCCGCATTCCCACCCCCATCACCCGCATTCCCACCCCCATCACCCGCATTCCCACCCCCATCACCCTTCTCCTCCTTATCATCCTTCTTAACCCCAACCAACGGCGAGAACGGATTCCACTTCCCCTCACTCTTCCTCCCATCAAACCCTAACGGAAAAAACCCCATACACTTATAAACCCCATTCTCCACAACATCCAACGGAGGTGCCTCGACTTCAAACCCATGAAACCCTCTACCACACTTAACATTCTGACACCGTAAACAACAACCCTCATAAACCCTAACATACTCATACATTACATAACAATACGGACAAATAGTCCAAAAACTCTCATCGACCCTCGTCTCGAAATCTTGCAATTCACTATCAAATTGACTCTTCTTACTCTCATTAGTAAGAACAGAACCAGCTTCACAAACAAGCTTAAAAGCTTCTTTAGCAAAAGGGTATTTATTTTCTTGAGGGTATAAAAGTAAACTAAGCTTCTTGAATTGCTGATTAATCAAATGGGTATCTTGGGAATATTTATAAACATGTAAAATAGCGTACCAGTCAATTAGGGTTTCTGAAATGCGACTCTCGCCGGCGGCGAGAGTGTCGGAGATTGCAAGAATCTTGGTGGCGTCGGTGAGGAGATTGGGAAAAGATTGGGCCTTTACGGCGTAGCTCCGGCAACGTTCGAAGTTCCGGCGAGAGAGGTAGTGTACGGCCGCTTCTAGTAACGGGTCGGGTGCAGGTCCGTTCATTTTCCGGGTTGTGTGTGTGTGTGTGAAAATGTGGTGCTTTTAGTGTGCGACAGACAGGTTAAAACAAAATGATAAATGTATCCCTGTACAGCATAAACTTATTTAATACTCGAAAGATGAAACGATGAATAAATATATTTTTTTTTCGAGATATCAAGAGATATGTTATATTTTTAATTTTGGTAAAATATTAATTTTAGTGAATGAATAAAAGAATTTATTTCCAAAAATATTTATTTGGTTATATTTACCGAAACATGAATTCGATTTTCGAGAATTGTAATTTCGACTGTAGGGTTTCAATTTGCTTTTTGCACTAAAATAAAGTTATAAACAGAAAAAGAAATGTTATGCTCTCTACAGTGCTTAATTTATCCGACATTTTATTTAAGTTATTGAGTGATGGATGTACATTGCATGATAAATTGTACTAATTTTAAAAGTTCAAAAAAAGAAGGCACCAGTTCATGGACACGTGCAGAACTGCAAGGTACCATTCAACACATTGCCATTTTCAGAAGTTCAGAACCTAAGAGAAGTTGTGATATTTCTTTTTACAAAAGAAAAGCATTTGTAAATATAATAATATCTGGAAGCAATAGTGTGGTTCCAGGATAACTTTACTATTCCAGTGCTAAAAAGAAATTCACATTTGCTACCAAACACAAAACCTTAAGTATAACACTCACTTCACATTCTTCAGAACTCCCTCAATTTCCAGCTATAGCCAACAAGGTGTGTCTCAATGCTGAAATATATCATATTGATATTTAACAACACAACAAAAGCACCACTGCTATCTCAGGATAACTTTCTAATGGCTATCGGGCACAATATATAACGGCTATCAGGCACAAAAACTTTATAACACAACAGAGCAACTCATTTCACATACATTTGTGATCATGACTTAACATTCTTAAGTTCTCCCCCCTTTTCGAGTTCTCCAGCAAGGTTTCTCAGTGCTGGAACCTTCATGGCTAGAGTGCTGTACAATCTAGAATACCGGGCTCGGGTTCCATCAGCTGTCCTGGCTAGGGCAAGCAAGCTCAGAGCCTCAGGGAGTTGACTAAATATCTCTTTCATTTCTTCTAAAGTCATATTTTCTAAAATATGGGGTCTTGGAACAACCCTAACAATCTCACCACCTTTGGGTTCTTGAACTCGGGCATCAGCTTTAATGACCAGCTCAGAATTTGAGTTGGCGCCACATTTGATGATGAATGAAGTTGTAGATCCTGTATTAAACTGAAGGACATTCCACTGGGTCACATCAATTCCCACCCTAGAACCCATATCAGTGGACACTCGTGGAGCAACTGATGTATCTTGAACTTCATCTTCTTCAGGAATCAACTACATAACAATTGGAAACATTCAACATTATTTTCCACAACTGAAAAATACTGGGATATCCACTAAAACTTTTAAATTTTTTCTAAAATAAATCACTAGATAATATATCCAAGATGAGAAATTCTTTATGCACTCCGACACTATGATAACCTACAAACTCCAAAATCCTAAGGTATTGGTAGAGCCGTAGAGGGGATTAATTGGATCAAATAATTCATTTGTAACGACCCCTTCCGTTACTTGTAAAATAACTCATTTCAAGTCACCTTTAGCTCCGAGTCAGAAAAAAAAAAAGGGAGAAACTACGTTTCAGTCTATATCTAGCTGTGGAGTAACACAATGCAATTTACCTCAACGGCTTGACGAGCTTCTGCAATGTGTGTTCGGGCACATGAGTGATCTATGTCAAGCAGGGAAGGCATCCTGTCCGCAAGCTCATCTAAAGATGCAAGCATTACTTTTTTCTTACTTCTAACCATTTTGCTCACACGCGATTGCCTTGAGATATCCTGTAATTTTGCAAACATCCATGTCAAAAATAGAACATTTATTCAAAGCCCATGACGTCAACAGTGAGAAAGCAAAACACGAGAAAAGCAAACAACCTTGACTTGCTTCAAAATGCCATCAAGGGATATCAAAGATGATAGACGTGCATCCTCAGCTGCAGTGGAAGGGTTGCGAATCGGTGAACCACCATCTTGTAACGTCAGAAAAGCTCCATCACTTCTCAATTGTTGCACTAGCTAATTATTGGTACATAAAATTGCTTTCAGAAAGATTTATAGTCTAATAACAAAGGAGAAATGGAAAGTCAAAGCCCATTTCTGCTTAGCAAAGCCAATTGGGAAAGACATACAAAAAATAAAACAAACACGCAACAGTGCAACGCAATAAACCTAAACACAAAAGAACATAAGATTTAAATTAAGCGAGATCGGCTATCTTCCAATTTCCAAAACAAGGGTAACTAAAGAAATTGATCCATTCTTGATATTAAACCAGTGGCAAGTCCTTCTATTCAGGATAAAGCGGAGTAATACTGCAGCGGTGTATACAATGGATTCCTCAAACTACAAGAGCACTCCTTGATGATTCTAGTTCCTACAGTTTTTGACCTGCCACGTGTATTCTTCCCACACCAAAGATAATGGTAATATACAATATTAACAATTTGTGAAAACATCAGGAGGGTGGGAGAGAGAGAAACTAAAACTTCAGTTTTTATCATAAAGACAAGGTTAGAAATAACAAGAAAGCTGTTGAGCAAAATGAAAACCTTTCTTCTCTTATGATCAACAGATTCCAAAGCTGAACGTAATTTTGCTACATGTGCAGAATCCTCGGGTATCTCTGTTGCCAACGTCCCTGCAATGTCCTGATAATAGGCCAACCTTTTGTTATTAGAATCAAGTTAGCACTTATAAGACACCAGGAGACACACATACTAAGGTCTAGAGAGAAGACGAATTCCTTTTACAAAGAGTGAAGTTACATTTTCTTCCCATATAACTCATGCAGTACAGATAATGACGAACTCCCAGTTAGATATACTATTAAAATACTTCAAAGAACAAGTAAATATATGTTGTTGCAAAGTAGGTGCATACACATAATTTAATCTGACACTATGTTTCCACTCTATGATTGGCCAAGTCCTGAAGGTTTTCTTTCATGATTTAGTAAGTGGATATCAAAGGCCAGCCTGCTTTCCTGCCCAATGCAATTCTTTTGGCGACACAAACAGATACTATACCTCTTTAGGGAACTAAATACTTAATTTAGTTTAGTAGTTTAATTATATTAGGATTTGATGAATGTTGTCTTATTTAGTTAATGAAGTGCTTCATAAGTAGGAAGTAGATAACAACTAGGATTAGTTTTCTTTTTTCTTGGGAGGATACTTGGTGGTTAAGATTTGGGATCTTTATTTAAGCAGCTATAATTTTCACTATTCTGCAGAGTTCTATATTTTGAAGTAAAATTTTAGGATTTATTTGAGTTTTATTCTCTGTGGAAATAGGTTATAGCCTCTTACATTATTCATTCTGCGCGCATTTTCCAACCTTCTTAAACCCTATCCTGTTTTAACTGAACAGAACCTTACATAAATCATGTGCCAGATTCTGATTACTGGCACAGTATTGTGATGCTCATTTTTTTTGATCCTATAGTTTCTTCTAGCTTGTGACATATTACTAAAACCACGCTAATTATTCATCTATAATACCAAAGCAAAAGTCCCAACATCCAACAAAAGAATTGGATGTAAGAAAACTTGCCATAAAGACCAGCTGCATAAGTCATCCATCACTTATTAAAAAAAGGCTATCTACAAATGTACTGCAACACAAGCACAGAACTCGTACGAACTCCTCTGTGGGCTACGAAACAGCAGAGGAGTCAAGGCCAGTACTCTTCCATACTAGTGTTTCAGATATTATAAATTAGCTCATCTGAATAAAACTTGGCACAAATCAGCTAGTTTTTCAAGATTTATAATAAAATTTAACTAAAACAGTGACAACGATGAAATAAAAGGACAGGTCACATGAACAGTTTATTGTTAGGGTTTATATCAGATACCTTTAAATGCTGCAATTGAGAATTATAGACACGCTTGGCATACTCTCCAAGCAGCTGGCCAAGCGCATCAGTACTGGGAGGTATAGCAGCACCAAGCCCGGCCATCCAACCATCCATTATTGCAGTAGAAAGGAGCTCTAATTGACTGGTTGAGCCCCCTAAAGTATCATCAGCAGCGACCGTGAGAAAGTCAAAATTTTCTGCAAGCCAAGATCTGATTTGACGTAGCAACTCGCCCGTAGGAGTATGAACAACCAATGCAGCAAGATCTCTGTTTCCAATTGCATAATTTTTGCCTTCTTCAGTGATTTCCCTAAGCTTTCCACCAGTCATATGATGTCTCCACGTTTCCTGTGCATTTGATTCCATGGTCTTTGATGAGTTACCAATGTATAGTACAAGCCAGCAAGAAATATATTTGCATTTTTTACTGCATCAAACTAATTATAGCTGAGAGGTGTAGTCATATAACACTGTGACTAACATGCAGATTACTCGGCGTTGTTTCAGAATCAGTCCAATCATAATTTAAATTCATGCAGGAACATAAACAATATAATTTTTATAAAAAAATGCACACAAAGAGGATCATGAAACAACACAGAAGCCTTTAAAAAGATATGCAACCAGGCTAACCCAAATCAGGACCAGATCTACGTGGGATTTTGAGAAAACAAAAATACAAAATAGTACAGAGGTGTTAAGGTCTGATCATGGTATTCCACCGTAAAGAACAATGCTACTCCATCCATCTTGATCATGGTACAGAGGAAGTAATGTTAAGGTCTGATTTTGAATCTCAACCACATTTATACTTTTATCTATATTGCATTGTTATTGGTTACATTGCATTTATAACCACAGTTTGAAAGCGCTAACTCTACTCTAGTACATATGACAAAATTTCTACTAGTGTACCATCACAATATAATGAATAATAAAATTATCATCCACACACTTGAGGAGCTTAGAGCATATAAAAACAGAAGTATGACATGAAATATTGCTACACTAGTAGTTGTTTTCATGATCAACACAGTCTCGAACAATATCGATTTTTCAGTCCTAGTGATCAGAGTTGCAAGTTTTATTTTATCTTCAGAGTTTTGAGATTATGTAAGAAGCTGCAAGCTATTGGTATATATGTTTCAACCTGGAAGGCGTGTTACAGCGATAATAAAAAATGTCAGTGCAATTATACAGCTACAGTGAATAGTTCATCCTCATCTTCTCATATTGTGCATCTTCACACTGTAAAAGTTGAGAACCTTACTTAACAAAAAAAAAAAAAAAAAGTTGAGAACCTTTATGGTTGACATCTGATGTTTGCTAGACAAGTAGGCAGGGACACGGTATAATGGAAAGAAGAACTTTACAGGAAATACGTAACTGTTGCATATAAAACCCACCTGATCAATACCACGTATCTTAAGGACCACTGATGATAATTTTGACTTTTTCTCCGGCTTTAGATTTATCTTAAAGCGTTGAATATTTTGATCAACCAGTGCATTTCTCATGCTGGAATCATGATGTAAAGGAGATCTTCTAGGACTGCTACCTCTGCTAGAGCTTCTGCTATGTCCAACATTGACCTTCTCTAGAAAATACTCGGCAGGGGGGACCTAAAAAGTCGAGATGTATTATACATCTTAACCTCAAACAAAGTGTTACTAAAGACACAAGAGGTACATAAATTGCTCATCACCTTGATAGATTGCAGTTCCGGTGACCTAGAAAGCAAAGATCTTAGATACAAAATCCGCACACGGGAAACAAGCACAGTATCCATTACCCTCTTTGGCTCCATCTTACGAATAAATGGGATGACGGCATCTCTTATTTCAGACAGTATCTCATGTTCTCTAGAAGCACCTGCTTTAATTACGGCAGCTAACACCTGAAATCAGGAAGCACCTCTTAGATTAAAGAATCAAAAACATCATTCTCTTCGGTGAATAGACATAAGCATATAAAACACTACAAATATATTCTTTGAGATGTCTCCATTAAAGAGTTATTCGTATGCTATTAGGATTAGATTACCTGGACATAAAAACATATTAACATGCGTAACTGTAGTAGAAAATTCAAGAACTTGATCCTCGTTAAGGTACATGTAAAAACATATTTTTAAGAATGCATGTATGTAGAAACTGATCCTGTACCATACCAGCATTAAAAGCTTGTTTGCTCCGTCTGAAATGGTTGCAAGACTATCATATTTTTCAGGATCAAAGTTATTCAGAGCAGCGGTAAGATATTCTCCAGCAGGGGTTGACTTGACCTTCTCACCACCTGACTTTATCAAAGCAACAGTGCCCTCATTTTTCTCATTGCCTAGGGGTAGGGAGCTGACATCCAAAGAACGTCCCTTACTACTACTGTCACTCCTGGTAGTATATTTAAAAAGATAAGGGGATAGGCTATAAAATTATTAAAGGGACTAGAAAATGAACAGATAACATAAAAAAAAAAAAAAAAAAAAAAAACACTCTGATATGATACCTCCCCTGATTTCCATCCCGAACATTAGCTATTAGTTTGGATGCTGGAGATGAGACCTAAAAGATATATGTTAAAAGAATGAAAGATTAATATTCTAAAAACCAAAAACTTCATAATTGATACTCTAATACTGTTATGAAGCATATCAATATACTTGAAATCATGCATGTTTGTAAAACGTATATAACTGACTCGTGAAATCATAAACAACATTGTCGGTTGTTCTGCATTCCTAGTCAACAAAATGGCCTCAGTCATAGAACATATATGACACTACATAATCTAGTATGCAATCAAGTAACATCTTTAGAATGCATTAACGATCCAATAGAGGGTCTATTGATTTTGAATTTTTAAATAAAAGGACAAATTCCAACTCATATATTCCTGAAAAAGAGGCAAGAAAATAAAACCTGTGTTGTTCCTGCTAAAGTTGTTTTTTGCGTCAGTCTTTCAAACAACTTCTCATTTTCTTCATGCAACCTCTGCAAATGAAAAGCATACATACTAAATTAAAAGGAAATCAAATTGACTGAAAACAAATACTGTGCTTTAAAAATATACGGGGAAAGAAAATCTGTGCTAACGAGAAAGAGACAAAAGTTTTGAATGTGTCTGATGGGTGATCATTGTCACTTGCATCTTTCAAGATAAAAAAAGAAAGCCTCTTACTTCAATTATATTCAACTTGTTATTGGAGTGAAATTTCAGGAGGAATGAATTGACCAACAACAGTTATCACTGGCGTCAATTATTTGTATTACAGATACCATAAACACACGGAGGGTAAAAGAAATTACTAAAAGAAAGCAGCAAGACATCTGACAGTGCAGTAGATAGGTCAATATATATATGTAGTGTGTGTGCGTGTGTGTCTTAATAAACAAGTTGATATACAGTTAAGTAAAAATTACTTAATTGCATCTCCACGCTAAACCTAAAATATTTTGTTAACCAAGCTCCAGGTTACCAGTTGATCAAAGAAACAAATGACAAGCAATGAAATCATCTTATAAAAAGCACAATATATTTTTCATTGGGTCAAAGTTTATCAGTGTTTATTGACATTCCAAGAGTCAACTAGGTAAATGATTTATATTAAGAACCAGGTCCATTCTTAATATCTTTTTATAGTCAATACAAACATTCTTTACTTTTTATAGGTAAGATGATTCATATCTATAAATATTTTGATGATTTATTCATCTAACATAAATTGCCTTCCAAATAAGATTTGGGATCATAAAGCTTATATCAAAATTATTTTAAATATTTAGTCAGTTTAAACTGCCTACAGATACCACCACTGCAGGCCTCCATATGTCACCATTCATTGACATTAAGCATATAAGTTGTTTAGAGTAAAAGGAATGATTTGGTCCTTACATACGACATAAAACAGATCAAAAAGAGGCATAGAATAAGAGGAGGTTGAGGGGTGCAGGTTCTAGGTACAAATGTATTCTCCAAAAAGTAGCATTTGAAATAGCAAACCTCAATTAAAGCATCGCGTTTTAAGAGTTCTTCCTCAAGTTTCTTGGTAACTGACATGGAATCCATGTCTTCTCCAGTCTGATCGGAGGTTGATTGAACCACAGTCCCTGATTCCATGCTAACCATGGGCCCAGCCTCCTTAGTATGAAGGGCTTCACTCAGCCGTGACTCGATGCTCTTTAGCTCCGCCTCCATAACAAAGTGAGAATAATGGTTAATTATACTAGAAATAATGAGGAAGTATTGAACTTGCAAAATGTTAACAATTGAGTTTTAGTTCCATATTAACCAGAAACAGTTGTAGGGTTGTACCTATGCAAAGTCAAAAACAAAATTTAAAAGAAAATTCCAATAACGACATCTTGAAACTAATGAACTAGGAGACCCCTTTAATTTATACTCGAATCCTGCAAAGAGCAACTGATTTACGGTACAGGAGGCATGGCAATTCCAACATCTAACCTGAGTTGAGAGGGTTTACTTTCTTACTTTTTGAAAGTAGTCCTAGTTAGAATACTATTATAACTAAAAAAAAATAGTTATACTTCTGTAGATCAATTACATTTGATCAATTACATTTGTGCAATTGTGCTTTAATCGTAAGTTTCACGTTCTTTAAAGATCTAGCTTATACTATAACGTCCAAGCCCACAACCCACTACATGTCAGTCCAAAAGAGCTAGCAATTTTGGTATATGTCAGATTTGTACATATATAGGCAGAATATAGAGATAAGAGAGATAGATAGACAAGAGAGAGAGATGGTGCAGTGAACTGTGTATTTTATTATACTACTTCTGTTGCGTTTTCTGTTATTGTGTTGTGTTTAAATAGAGGAGAACACCCCCATTTATAGGCTGCATCTCTAGCCATTTACATCATGGATTACATCATAAATTAGGCAACCTACCAACCTACCAAAGTTGAATAGTCTACCTACCTAACTTGCATATTTAATCAATTACATCACTAATTTAACAATATTTAACACGCCCCCTCACTCAAAATCCCATCTTCGGATGAAAGACCTATCTTGGGATTGAAGAGTGGACACTAGTAGCCCCTTGAGCTTAATCTGAGCGTCCAACTATACCCATTTTTAGGATCGACCGATCTTGAGTTTATTGAGTCTTTTGGAATATCGGTTATCGAATTTTCGACCACACAGTATATTTTAGGCCGTCAAAAATACAGAAGGTGCTGATGCAAGTGCTATAGTAGATAGCCACCTTATTAAGGGGTTTCAACCCCTTTACCATTGCCAAGCATTTTGTTTGTCGCCTGATTCTGCAAGGGCAGAATTGGCAGATGAAGTCACTGGTAAATCAGTCTCCATTCGAGACAATGGCTGACAGAGAGCGTTGAGTTCTGTTGCACTTATTGCTCTCGTTGCTGAAGTAGCAGAGTCAGCATTCAGACGTCGTATGATGAGCACTATATTGGGTGCCTCTTCCTGAGCTCCTACCGGATGAACTACCTCGACTTCGTCCTCCTCGACCGCGATCTCGTAAGTGTGGGTGTAAGATATAGCATTCTTCACGAGAATGGTATAACTTATTACAATAGTCACACCGGAGAACATCTTTTTCACCCTTTGAAGCCTCAATCACCTGTTCTGCTTTGCCTTGATTTTGAACACTTCCCGTAAAAAGTGCAGATCGATCAGGCACAATATCAATCGGAGCCATGCTTTCTCTCCGACTCTCTTCGAGCTGCACACGGCCATGTGCTTCTTCAACTGTAGGAAAGGGAATTTGACCAATGAGTTGATTCTTGATTGAATCATACTCTATTGTCAGTCCAGCAAGAAACTTCATCACTCTTTCTTCTTGTACCAATTTTTGGTACTTCTCTTGGTCTTCAGCCTGTTTACACTCGAACACAGTGTAGTGGTCTGACTCTCGGTCAATGTTCTGCCCCTTTGAGTTAGAGACCATATTTTCTGCTTTACCTCGAAATGTTTGGCCATATTACCCGAATATGAGTATGTTCGGTTGATGGAATTCCAAACAGCTTCCGCAGTATCAAGAAACAGATAACTTTTGCGAATACGTAACTCCATAGAGTTAAACAACCATGACTTGACCATGGCATTCTCGCTATCCCAATCATCGAAGCTTGTATCAGTTGCCAAGGGCTTCTTGGCCTTCCCATTGATGTACTTCATCAAACGATGAGATTTAAGTGCGAGTGTGCAAGATTCCGACCATTCCAAGAAATTCTTACCGTCAAATTTGGGGTTAACATATGGAGTCCCGTGGAAACCAAATTTAACACTCCCTTGACCGGTATTGTTCCTTGCAGCCGACTCATTTACAACCTCCGCCATTATTCAAGACAACACTACAAGAAGATTTGCTAAAAAACAGAATCTGCATAAATAAAAAAAATTGGGCAGAAAATGGCAGAAAATTACTCCCCTCTGCTGAAAAACAGAATCAGCAAGTTTCCCTTAAAAAACTTGAATATTTTTGTGTGTTTTCTGGGCAGAATTTGACAAAATCTGAGCTGAATCTGGTGTGTTTTCTGGGTAGAATGGGTGATGTTTATAGCAGTTTTTGGCAGAATCTGTGTTTGTGTGGGCAGTGTTATTCCCTTAGGAACTGAACATGCTTTGATACCATGTCAGATTTGTACATATATAGGCAGAATATAGAGATAAGAGAGATAGATAGACAAGAGAGAGATGGTGCAGTGAACTGTGTATTTTATTATACTACTTCTGCTGCGTTTTCTGTTATTGTGTTGTGTTTAACAATAGAGGAGAACACCCCCATTTATAGGCTGCATCTCTAGCCATTTACATCATGGATTACATCATAAATTAGGCAACCTAACAACCTACCAAAGTTGAATAGTCTACCTACCTAACTTGCATATGTAATCAATTACATCACTAATTTAACAATATTTAACAGTATACATTTCTTGTTGACTTGTCCTTATAAAGGCTTCAGACTCTTATTCTAAACGATGTGGGATATTACAAACTTATTAAGTCGACATTCTCGTCGAGCCCTTAAACAAACTTACGGAACCCGGACAGTGTCTTCACTTCCGCCCGGATAGGGCTCTGATACCATTTATAACATCCAATCCCACAACCCAAAGCATACTAGACCCAACAACCCACCACAAGTCATCTTAAAAGAGCTAGCCACTTTGGAATACATTAGTTGTTGACTTGTCCTTGTAAAGGCTACACACTCCCTTGTTAACGATGTGGGATTTTACGTATAGCAATAGTTTATAGCATTTCTTTGAAAATCATATAGAATCGAGCTTTTCCTGTTTAATTTACATAAAAAAATTTCCTCAATATGGAACAATTTTTACTAGCAATTGATGCAAATTTAAAATATGAATTGGCGTATGCCGTATAGTACAAGAACCGAGGGTTTCTTTCTTCACCATAACTTCCTAGGCACAGTATAATAGGCTAAAAACAGCTTTGAAGAAACCAAAGCTCTATTTGGTCGGAAGGAACGAAATAGAGAGAACGATATGAAAAATGTGAAGAAAATGACAAGTCAGAAATAAAAATCAAATCTGAGAGGAAAATGGGAAGCAAATGAGCACAAATTTAGGTTTGCAAAGACTATGAGTTAGAGAAAGTACAAACTTCAAACCACTCAATCCAATCAAACAAAGCACAAACGATACAGATATGAAAAAAAAAATTACTCATATATATTGGCATACATTACAGTCCTGACTAGGAGATTGTAAATGAAATGTTATCAGAGGAGCACCAACTAACCTGCAAGGTTTCAATTGTTGAATTTCGTTGTTGCATCTGTAACTCCTGATCTTGTTCCAACTGCACTAGTTGAGCAAGTTGATGTCTAAGCTGTGCATTTTGATCCTTCTCCAACTTGAGCTTCTCGGCGAGCATGATATTGTCTGACTATTAAAATAAACAAAATTAAGCACCTTTAACAAAATATATCTATAATAGAACGAATGAAAGATAAATAAAACCACGAGGAAGAGGGAGGACTGACATGACTCTTGGTACACAAAGTTCATATCATAGTCCCAATCCCCATACTTGGGTCCAAGATTAGTAATTTAAAGAAATATGGGATACAGCAGCAAAACCCATATGGATAATGTTAAAAGCACAGAAAAAGGAAAAAAAAAAAAGGCCCGGCATGCTGTTGCGCCTTGATAAATTTCAGTCGTGCACAAGATTGCGCCAAACAGACCTGTTGTGAATATTTTCAAACCTTCCAAAGGTTGAAAATTTCTAAAATACACATTGAAAATGAAGGTTGCTACTTGTAAGATCATCATCACAAAGCTGTTTCTAACTTCCCATCCCAAAATACACACAAATAAATGGAATAAGCAGAAAAGTACCGCTGCTCACTTCCTTCAGTCATAAAAAAGAGTGATGATTGCAGAGATATCTCAAATTATCTTATTCTTCACAAATAGTTCAATGATACATATAAGAATAATATTCGTCACACTTCAAGTGGAAGCTTGTGGACAGATAAGGCTGTCCTCTACAATTTGTTTAAGCTTATCAGGAAAACAAAAGATGACAAAGACAGTTGGTGTTCAAAGAAAGCATCAAGAAATTTCTAAACAGGCGGTTTTATACTTCAGGATAGAAAGCAAGTGTCATTTAATATAATACCTTTAAATCTGACTGTATGGTGAAAGAAACTTTCCAGGCCTTCTGAACTTCATTAAAAAGTAATACACACTGATCATTGGCGTGTTTAAGTGCTTGTTTGAGTACCATAACCTCTTGCTTCAGATCATCAATTTCCCTGTTTTTCTCATACAGTTCTTTTCGCGAGTCATTTGCCTAAAACAAAACATATCAACGCAGATCTAGCATGAGAAACGAGTGCAACATAACAAATAGTTTCCTGTATGAGATGACTCGAATGAGTTTAAAACATGAATTGTTAAAGATAAGGACTACATGGTTCATAGGTACAGTGGGTATTAAATCATTCCTAGAAGAAACAGTAATGGAGCATAACACAAGCAGTGAGGTCAAGTTCCACAATGACTGTGGTTTTCTAAGGTAGACAGAAGTTATTCACAATACATTTAGTGACGGAAAAAGAGATTTGGAGAAACATACAACATCTCTCCATTTCTTTATTGTATCTCTGCTTCCCAGGCTTAGTGTAGAATTTCGAGCTCTAGCAGAAAAATTGAGAGATGATACAGTCTCAGCCAAATTCGACTTGTTTGGATAAACATTAACAATCATCAGAGATTTTGAGCTTCCGCCTGGCATAAAGAGGAAGAGTAGAAGATAAAATTACACCAAAATTTAACTAACACAAAAAATAATGTATAATGTATTACAGCTCTAATTGATAAGATTCAACCTCAGACACTTTTAGATGTAGCATCACTCTGTAGGAATTGCCCCTCATCGATTCGATACACTATTTTACTAATAAAAACTCACTTCGGCCAAACGAAACAAACTTTTCGGCAAGTTAATTAGGTCCAAAATTATATATCCCTAGCATACATTCATCTTATTCATGAACTCACTACTGAAATTGTTAATCTTGGGTCGTATAAGCAAGATAGTGGACACAATACAATCATTGAAGTTAAGATGTGAACAATGTCTTTTTTCTTGCACTCAATCCCTGTCATAAATTGTACTTCAAGTACATTAATATAAAGAGTAGAAGCCAAGAAGCAAGTACCTAGGGAATCTGCGAGAATTTTGGTGAGCATTGAGTTCTCGTAGGGAACTACGTCCTTATTTGAGGTCAAGCAAGTCAAAACATCCCCTAGCCTGCATAAAGTAGGGCAAAAATATGCTTGGTTACCTTGAGTACATTATCATGAGGAAAAAACATAATTAACTTACTTGAGGATACAAATGAGTAATTTTCTGAAAAGAATCAAAAACTTAATAGAAGCAAAGGAATATTTGTCATTGTGACAATGCTCCTTGTGCGAAGATAAACGCACACGACTTACACAATCTTCATGCAAAAACCACAAGAAAGTTTCAATTCTTACACTGAGTCAATATAACTCGATTTTATCCACCCAGACGGCCAGACATTATATGTCCTTACAATATTGGCAAAGATAAAAAATGAACAATATAAATTTAGATGAATTAATACTGAGATATTTGTAATCTACATGATTTTGAGTCTAGAAATAAGTCAAAATTCTACTGCAAAGTCTTGATTGTGTATTTCTGGATGGAGCAATTCTAGCAGATGCCAAATTATATTACTCAAAAAGTCATCAGCACGCCTTGCACTAACAAATTGAAGCCTATTTAAAATTATATTTAAAACTGAAACTTATAAATACTAAATAAAAATGAGAGCTGACACTGTGACACACACCAACCTATTGAAGTACACAAAATTTTGATACTAAATATCAATAATAAGAAGTAACAAACTATTTAAACTTTCATAGTAGATTTCATTCCATAATACAATATGTCAGTGACATTCACTATTACATGGGTGGATAAGCTAGTTTGGAGAAAGATAATAGGATAATGTCGAGACAGGGGAATGCAGTCGAGTAATTAATACACATGTAGCTAACAATGTAACACACAAGATGAAAAAATAAATTATCAGGTCTCGCACTTACGCCGAAAGTGATTTCATGACATGTAGCACTTCTGTCGCATGCTCTCCGCCATCCTCTTGAAGATTTGGACTAACCTCTCCTGCTAAGTCAATAAGAGATAGCTTGCTATAGCTATTTTCTTCGGTAATAAGATTGTGATTATAAATATGTATAGTGACTATCCTGCAAAGAGTAAAGCAAAAGCCTTTGTCAGCCGAAACTCAGGAAATCCTGCACAGCTACGACTACATAGTTGATATAGGAACACGTGCTAATCTATAATATAATCACATAAAAGCAGGGAGAAATCTATATCAGTGGTATACATATCAGTGGAATCTGTTTGCTTGTAGCAATTAATTTGGTAATAAAATATAGAAATATACACTTTAAGCATTCTGGTTAACGTAATATTTGTTTATTAATATTAGAATCAGTTAACCCCTTGATCCATTTCAGCCACCAAATTAAAGATTGTGGGCCCAACCCATAACAAGTCGATCCGCTATAAACAAATTTGTCGCCGTCTACATCATTTAAAAAAGTAAATGAAATGTATATATCAACAAAAGCACAAAGCATGTATCAAAATTATGCTATACTTTTTGGGAGAATATCATGATAAGAATTTTCTCTCTTCAAAATTTTGCATGTCTCCATTGTTTCACAATTGAGCACAACTCCTCTTTTCTAGCTACTATATCTGTTACAATCATGTGATACGACAGTATTTGCAAATTTCCTCAGTTCTGCAACTTAAATAATAGCAAGAAAGTGGAATCTTATATTCTTATATACTTTCTACTTTCAGAAAGTGTAAAAATCTTCTACTTTACACTTTCCCACTAGCCTTACATTTACAAAAGGCAAAGGTTCCACCAAAAGTTCAGTCTTTTGTATAGTATCTCGCACTTCATCAGCTTAACACCAAAGATATGTATCAAAGCCATAGTCCTTGATAACCTTGATTATTAGATGGCTGGTAGTTGATAAGGAACGCAACTAAAGATAAATAAAAAGTATTACTCACTGAATATTTAAAGTACGTTTGGTATAGAGAAAAACAATGCATTATATATTCGTTTTCTAAGTGGGTCTAGCTGTCTAGATTTTCGATTTGGATATTTATTATACATATTGTAAGACTGTTTGAAATACACCAAAGAGTTTGTGAGTCTTAATCTATTATTGGCTTATTCTACTAGGATTTAAGTCCTCCATAAGTCAGGTAATTACCCACGTGTGAAGACAGCTTGATCATTACAGATGACTAGTAATTCAGGTTATCACCTTCAGTATCATGTACAAATATATTTCCTCTTGGTTTAAAAACTTTTGTGGTGCGGGACAAGGCATTCATAATTTGAATTATTTAGAGGTAAATTCAATTGCAATCAATTATAAAGTTCAATTACACGTGTCATTAGATTATTAGATGATTCTAGATCATATAAAAAGCGTCATAAAAGGTGTTGTAATCATCATTTTAATTCCCGAATTCCTAACCTGACCTTATCTTGCATCACTTTGGGTAGGAAATCTTCTGCAGTTTAATCACCCAGACCTAAAATTTCTATGTCTTCCCTTGGTATTCAAATCTTCCCCCTTTATAATTTATACCGCCCTTGTGGCTCATTTGAATCAAAAAAAAAAAAAAAAACTGATTCTTGTTCAACATCAGGAGTGGCTGTGATTCACTTGTAACGCTGCTAGGTCACTGTTGATTTTTAAAAAATATTCTCTTTTGCTAATATTCCGGAGTTTAGTCAATGGTATAATAGTGGGAGAATTCTTCATGACGTACTTGTTCTTGATTATACATGGAGCTAATCATGAGAATAAAGCTACAATATCTGTCTGTACCCAGAAAATAGTATATGACTGATCGATATTCCATATTTAACAAAACCTTGTGAAGATTTTATTAGTAGATATACTGATAAAATAGGGGGACCATTCGCATCTTGAAATAGGAAAACAATATTTTATACTGAAATCGAACATAGAGCTAAAGTCGTCAAAACTCAGGAATCACAAAATGCTAACACTAATTTGGGGAATGGATGACCAGAACTAACATGTGATTTGTCAAGGGTCCCTTTAGAAGCCTATAAGATGTCTAATAGTACTTTTGGTGTACCAATAAACAATCCTTATATCAAAAGTCTTGTAGTCCTAATCCACATTGTGATTCATACATTTTCAGCACATAAAATGGAAAACAACGGAAAGAAAATCAACAGTTATAAAAGGGCTGACAGAATAAGAGACGCATAATTAAAAACTTGTTATATGCAGAATAAAATTCATACAGATGAGAAACATTGAACTTTGAAGCATCACTTCCTCGATTCCTGAAAGCCATATTTAGAATTTTGGAGAAACCCATCGGACTATCTACCTTTTCCTGCAAAAGATTTTCAAAACAATCTGGCGAGCCTGATTTAACCTTTGGCAAACTATTTTCATATACTGGAAGCAAATCCCTTATCTGAAAAACATAGAGAACATCTATCAACAACAAAACAAAATTGAACATCGCAATAATTTAAAACTAGTTAGAATAAATTAAATCATATAGAGATAATTGACTGTATTCATAATTAGTAAATTTCAGAGGGACTGGAAAGATGTACAAGACAGACAACCTGTTCATTATAAAGCTCACAAACACTGATAAAGAAATCAAATCGAGAAGCTGAAGTTGTATCTGAGTTTGATAACTGTATTCATAATTAGTAAATTTCAGAGGGACTGGAAAGATGTACAAGACAGACAACCTGTTCATTATAAAGCTCACAAACACTGATAAAGAAATCAAATCGAGAAGCTGAAGTTGTATCTGAGTTTGATATATCAAAGAGCTCTTCAAAGCATCGAGCATATAAACCACGCTCATGGCTTGATCCTTCCTGCAGCCAATAACATTACATTGAAGGCAAATCCATAAAAAACCAACATCAAAGCCGTTCTAATGTTCAAGTAATAAATATACAATCTATGTTTGCTAGACTTAAGCTCATTCAGTTACAAGAGAGTTGGGGTAAAAGTGCAACCTATCTCATACTCCTGAAAAAATATATCAAACTTCAAACATGCATGTAGAATATAGAGGTGGTGAATAAGATAATGACGAACCATAGTGTGTGTCTTTCCCGAATGGGTTTTTCCATATGCAAATATAGACACATTAAACCCATCTAGTGCTGACTGCACATATGGCTGAACCTCAATGAAAAGTTCCGCTGCAAACAACGTCATATTTTGCTCTTAGAAAACAAGCAGCAACATGAACAAAATAATCAAGCTCAACAAGACACAAGTACATTGTAAAAGATGTCATTGTCTCAAAGTACTATAAGATCCACCTTGTCCAACATGAGGTCCAAAAACCCTGTCAAATTCAAAATCTTTTTTCGGGTTGGTGATATTATCATCGTCTAAACTGATGCGGATTGTGCAATCATCAGGAAATTCAACTACAGATGGACCTTCATCTTCAAACAATGGCCTTGTACGACAAAAAACTTTGATATTTCCTGAAAAAATCACTATTTGTCAGAAAATCAGCACAACTTTTCTTAAACTCAGTATTAGTTTGGAATATCAGCTGAGAAAAGGACAATATGATGGGCAGTTTTTATTTTGGTTGAATAAGCACTATCTCTATATTTGTGTCTTGAGGGATAGAAAATGGGTAAAGTAAGAACTTATGAGGAGTACCTTTGGTAGTCAATAGTTCGTTAAACAATCTTTTCTTCTCATTTATCAGTGGCACAATTTTAGCTTCATTTTCAAGAGCAGCCTGATCTGGATTCAAAAGCATTAATAAATAATATGTGTATTAATAAATCTAGTAACCTGTCTAAAAAAGAATCGCGCTATCAAAGTATAATAATTAAATCCATGTTATAAACGATCACAACAAATGATTCCTCAAATAGGTTGTACAAGTGAACGCTGAAAAAAAATTATTCAAGCAAATCACAGTTATGTTTTTCATTGCCCTCAATTTACAAAGAGTCATCTATTTGAGATCATACTGTCGTATCACCTACTAATTTAATAGGACATCAAGTCTGCAGATGCAGACCACCTAGAGTACCTTCCCTTTTTCCTTTTTTTTAAAGTAACAGCTCAAAATGTATTCAGCTTATTCAATACCTAGCTTACGGGCCTTCGCAGCAAGAACATGAAGATACCGTGTCACTCTATCAAGTTTCGCATTAGAATATTCTTGAAAATCACAAGCTTCTTGTCTCAACTCAAAGTAATCTTCCCTTGCATGCTGCCCAAAATACGTCACTGGTCATACAATCGGCCTTAACAGGTTGAAATAAATAATAAGCAGACTACATAATATATACCGGAAATAATTAAAAACAGAATATTGGACAGCAGGTGTGCAGAAACAATCCTTAACCAATGGCACAGTTTACATCCTCAGTCTACCAAGTGCAAAAGCACCATATGAACTCTATAGATCCTTTCTGCCCTTTTCATGATTGAGGTTAATAGTAAGAAAGGAATGTTTCTATTTTATAAATCCTATATCTTAACTTACCATAACTTCTTTCACATTATTAGAATGATTATACATGTAGTTCTTTTGAATATGTATCATAAAAGTTTACTTTCCGGTGCGGAAAGATTTAACGTGGAGGCACTGTTCTCAGGATGGAGTGGACTGAAATCACGAATTAAAATTAAAAAATCCAAAATTAATAATTAGTTTTGATAATATTAAATTAAAAAATTTATCATTAATCATTTAAAATACAGTGTCATTAACAATTGTAGATATTCTGTTTGGAGGATGGACATATAAACAGCTATAAGAATTGAAATTAGTAATATTTATTCTTTTGATTAATTATAACAGCTCTCTCATTATTATAAAATTAGGCCCCTAACATAATAGCATTAATTGATATAAAAATCACCCACATGGCCAATAATAAATAAACCTAATTTCTTTTATGATATGAACCTAAATAATAACAAATTTTCACAAAAACTACTTAATATTGTACAACACATTTTAATATAAAGTAGATTCTTTTCCTGTTAGATTCTCTATGATAATACACTGCATTTTCCACAATCAGGAATCAAATAACTCCACAAAATCCCGCCAAAATACTTAAGCTTTTGCTATATTTACTATAGTTATCTGCCGCGGCAAGCTCACACTCTCTACAAACAATCTGTCTGCATAGAAAGTGTGTTCCTTCAAGATAGCTAGACATTATTAAATTCCCATCAAACATACTTGTCCGACTCCTAACTTGATAAATTTTGTTACAAACCACAATCCCGACTCAGCAACCTCAAAATCAATAAACTCCCTCCTCCTAATGCAATGGTATGTATCATCAACCATCATTTTTTAAGTTCATCTGCTATATTACCATTCCACTAAGCCTAATAACGAATCCAGTCATCTCCAAATCACATCAAAATTCATAATCCTATTCACACTACAGCCTGTATAAATTAGTACATTTTTTCCGGTCCGGGAAATAATAGGCAAAAGATATTTTTAACCTCAGAATAAAACTCTTCGGTCCCCGAGCCGAAATTTAAGTGCACAGTGTACATCCTAATTACATTGCAGAAAATAGAAATGCGGAATCAGTACAAAAAATAATTTAAACATAGAGACCTGGATTTTGTGAGATAAATTATGGAGCTTAGCTTTAACAATTGCGTTACTAGAGAGATGAGAATTAGGGGGAAGCGATGAAGATGTAATAGAGTATCTCCGAACCAACGGTGCCTTTTTCCGATCATCATCGGAATTATTATCCACGACTCGCCGTGGCTCGAATCCCAAGACATCCCAATTCCACCGGTTCTTTTGCTCCTCCGCCATTTGATCAAAACGACAATTACGATTTTAATTAGTGTTTTTTGTACATAGAGAGAGGTCTTTGGTGTGTCTGAAATGAATCACTCTTCAGTTTAAAGTGGTGTTTTGGGGTACTTTACTACTTTAGGTGTTAAACGGTGTCGTTGTGAGATGAGAGTCGTGAATGTTGTGACTTTACAAGTTGGTGTAATGATGTTGGGGTTTGGGCTTTTGGTGTTTGAGTTTGGATTGGATTGGGGGGAAGCCTTTTGGATGAGGGAATTGCAGGTGAGGCCCACGTTGGATACGGTTGGCTGAGTGAAAAATGGTTTTGTCATTTTGTGGGATCCGTGGGTCATGTCACTGATTTTGTTGGATTTGGTGGCAGTCTTGAGTTTACGAGAAATTATAATTGGTGAGTTTATATGAACTAGTTAGATAAAGCCGCGCTTCGCGGCGGCATTACAATTTTTATTTTTAAAAAAATTCAATACATTTATGTTATATTATAATATTAATATTAAATTTTAATAATTAAATAATCTTCTCTAATGAACCAATTTTTTGTTAAATACGATTCTGTCGATTGAGCCGCTCTCTCGTTAAAACCGAAATCCCAACTTTTTAACATATATTATAAAGACTTATATAATATTTTTTTTATCCATAAAATCGAACCGTAAAAATAAAAAAAAAATTATGACTACAGTATCAAATTCTAATAGCTAATACCCTCTTCCCGTTAAATACGTTTCGAGCCGCTCTTATTTGAAACTGAAATTCTAACTTCACTATATAAAGAGAGTAAATTCCAATTTTTATATTCTTTAAACTTTCTAATATTTATAGAGTTTTAAAAGATGAAAATACATCTTATATTTTCTGTATATTATAGATAAACTTGTATAAAAAAGTTAAAATAAAGGATTTTTAGGAAAAAAGATGTATAGTTTTAAAAAAATCGTATATAACGTCTCCACCGTTCTCGTATTCTACTTCCAATAAAACATTTTATTTTATGTATTATATATTTAAACACTTTTTATGCGGTCTTATTTAATGAACCGCTTTCTTGTTAAACACGGTTATTACTATTGATCCGCTCTCTCGTTACGACCAAAAACCTAACTTTTACATATATTACTTGTATGATAATGTTTATCCATAAAAATCAAATCCTAAAAATAAAATAAAATTTATAACATCAATATGGTATTTTAATAGCTAGTACAATCTTTTATAGTGAGCCGTCTTCCCGTTAAACATGTTTCGAGCCGCTCTCGTTTGAGATCGAAATTCCAACTTCATTACATATTATTGATGATACTTATCTTACACAACAATTTTTTTTCCTTAAAATCAAAACCTAAAAAATAGAGTGAATTCCAATTTATACTTTCTCTAGACTTTCTAAAATTTTTGGAGTTTTAGAAAATGGAAACACATCTTATTTTCTCTTTATATTATAGATACTCCTGTATTTATTTAGGATTCTTGCATGAAATTGTTCTTTTATTATGTTAACACATCAATTTTTTTTTAAATACGGTGACCTTTTTTATGACAATAGTATTGGATTTATGAATAAATTTTCCTAATATAAGTATAATTAACTTATATAAAAAATATATAATTTAAGAAGATCGTACTTTCTATAAAATATTTAATTATATTTCTGCTCTATATATTCAAACACCTATTCTACTTCTAGTAAAACGTTTATTTATATATTTTTTCGATAAATTCGAACTCTTATTCTTTATAAATTCAAACTCCTATTCTACTTCCAATAGAACTTTTAATCGTATGCCTTATAAATACTTATTATACTTACAATAGAACTTATAATCATATGTCTTCCCTATAAATTCGAACTCTTCTCCTTTATAAATTCGAACACCTATTCTACTTCTAATATGTTAATTAATATTTTTGTATTTATTAGTGTTTAAAATTCTAAAATTCTAGAAAATTAGAAAAATAGATTGAGACGATCTTAGAGCGCCACCTAAACTCCCGCTATCCTCCTTTATATATATATATTGATGATCCATTTTATTAATTATTCTATTTATTAATGAATGATAAAAAGACAAATGATATTTGAGCCTAACATTTTCTATATGTATATGTTGTGAGTCCCCTTCTAGAAAGAATTTGTTATATAGAGAATATGAGAGAACAATATATTTTTTCTGATTCTACAATAGAACCAGTTTTTTTACCAAAAATGTTTTCAAAAAAAAAAATGTCCCTGCCACGTCGTTACTGCTGACGTGGCAGTGCCACGTCATCTGCCACGTCATCACTGCTGACGTGACAGTGCAGTGTCACGTCATCAGTGACGTCATCATTGATAACGTGTCATTACCACGTGGCACTACCAACATCAGTAGTGATGACGTCAGCAGTGACACGTCAGCAGCCCTGCCACGTCATCATTTGGTTCTGTTACAGAATCAGAACTTTGGTGTTTTTTTTATTATAGAACCAAAAAAAAAACTTTGATTCTACTATAGAATCAAAAAATTAGTAGTTCTCTCATATTCTCTATATAAGTAGATCCTCTTTAGAATAATGACCTGTATATGTTAGTAAAATCGAATGAAATTTGAGTTTATTTTTGGCTTATTTAAATTAAATTATTTTAACTTAATATCTAATTGGATGAAAAAGACTTTCAACCCGATTTGGATAGGCTAAGCATGAATTTTACTTTTTTCTCGACTAACCCAACCTAATTACATGTAAACTGTTGCAAAAACAAACTGAAATGCATATAAGAAATAGAATTTTTTGAAAAATATCTACTATAGAAATGTTTTTACAAAAAAACCATTTCAATTTGCAAAAATACACTTTTCCTGAAAAAAATTGTAAAAATACGGATTTTCTAAAAAAATTGAAAAAATATGATTTGCAACTTTGTAACTAGTAGGGATGGCAGAAAAATCCGACCCGATGGATACCTGACCCGATCCGTTTGGGTCTACCCAAACCCGATTTTTTGAATTTTGATTTGGATCTTATTTTTGGACCCGAAAGAGTTTTGATCTGGATTTGGATCTTAGGTATCCCGATCCGATACCCGACCCGAAACCCGATCCAAACCCGATCCGAACCTGAAACCCGATAAAAACCCGATATATATATATATATATATATATATATATATAATATATATATATATACTTAATTTTATAATTATGATACATAATTTACATACATTTTATTATTAATTAATATTTACATACACTTAATGCAAATTATTATTTATTATATCATTTTTTTTATTAATATTTACAATTAATAGTAAAAGAGTTAATTTCTCTTTTCTCTTTTCTCAATTCACTAATTAATATTTATATACACTTAATGCTAATTATTATTTATTACATCATTTTATTATTAACAGTCAAAGAGTTAATTTCTCTTTTCTCAATTCTTATTCAACTTACACTTTAGTATTAAGATTTAGGTTTCTTTCATTTTTGTTGAACTTTTGTCTGAATGTGTTGTAAGTTTATATAATGGAGTCACGAAAATTTAATTTTATTTTGTTAATTTAATTTTCATTTTATTAGTAATTCGGGTTTGGGTCTCGGGTAAAATCCAATCTGATCTAAACTTTCGGGTTTCGGGTAAAATTCGATCCGATCCGAAATCCGTTAGATCGGGGTCGGGTCTTAATTTTCGGATTTTTTTCGGGTCCGGGTCTTGTCAAAAATTTTGGATTTGGATATTAAAAAACCCGATCCGATCCGACCCATTGCCATCCCTAGTAACTAGATTTGCAAATAAAATAAACCAAAATCAACTAAATGCAACTTTAAATTTTTTTTTTTTACTAAAGCAACATTTTCATTACTGAATTGCATCGAAATACAATATTCAATCAAAGGAGTTTCCTTCATTCAAAAATGTTTATCATCTAACCGAAAGTAAGCAAGTACTCCCGGACGTTTAGACAATAACGCCTTTAATGTCTGAAAAGAACCCACAAAGAATGTCTCGTTAAAACCCCGCAATAGTAAAACCCAATGGAAAAAAAATTAAGGGGGAAAGGTTGCCCTACAAAATAGAAATACATCGTTTACAAAGAGGCTAAAGGTAAAAATTCGTAGCTTCCTACTGCCATCAATATTTGTAGCAAAATTGACTTATACACCGCCCTCCTTCCATCCCCTATCAGTGCTTCTAGCCATCCAAAACTCCATAAAGTACCTTATTGGCTTTTAACTGAAAATCACAAAAACAACAAAAGTAAATAATATAAGTCCATTTGTATCATATAGCAAAATAAAAAGATCTCGAAAAAAACAAATATAATATCAATACATAATAAAATAAAATGAAGTAGAATCTAACCAAAGGGGATCCTTTGGTTAGATATACATTTAAAAATTTATAATTAAAAAGACATAATGAGAAAAAAATATAAATTTAATAAATATTAATATTTTAAAAATCAAGTCTCAAATACATTAAAAATTAAGAATCCCATAAAACCCATGATGACACAAAATATTATTAAGTCAAAATATGTACATATATGTAACTTAGTCACATAAAAGTAAAAATCATTTAAAAACATTTAACATATTAATAAAATTAAAATATAGCTGAAATTAAGCTAGTGATGTTGACTATACTAAATGGTCATTAATATTAGCTCAAATCATTAAAAACATTTAAACGCATTTAACATATTAAAAAATTAAAACAAAGCTGAAATTAAGCTAGTGATGTTGACTATACTAAATGGTCACCAATACTAGCTCATAAATACAATATATGTAACTCTTAAATTTCAAAAAATCTGTCAACCAATATATGGTAATACAATAGCTCTCAAAGGCACAAAAAATGCCACAAAATATGGCCGCCAATGAAATTTCATTCATGGTACTTTTATAATTAATCTAATATCATATTAAAAGAATAAAATTTAATCTTTTTATTATTCAGTCATGAGGGAACGAAACTTAGCAATAGAAAGGAATTATGGAAGTGATTGTGAACAATAGAGGCTATAAATAAAATTTTAAAACAAAAACTATAGTTAAGAAACCAATCACGTAAATATGATAACATCAAAACATCATCCATTCACACTAAATCCACAAACAATAACAAACTAACTTAAAACCAATCAAAACTAATGATAACCAAATGATTATATATCGAAAATGGCAAAAAAAAACCTAAAAATATATCAAATTAAGCTTACAAAAAATGACAACCAGCACGTATCGAATTTCAACACCTCTTTATCATCTAAATATTCATTTACATGAAAAAAATATGCAAATATATACAACAAGTAGATGGATCATGAATGTAAACATAGAAAAACAATATATACAATATCCATACATAAAGAGAAGATAAATTAATACTGATTATTGATGTAAAAAATAGTAGCAGAAAAAGCACGAAACTGCAAATTTATGTCTCCAATTTGATAACAAGTAAAAGAGCGAGAGAATTAAAATTACGTACCAAAGAATTTTGGCTAGATCTCGGAAAATTCCTAAGCCACAAGTACGTCGACACCAAGTAGTTGGAATTCTAATCCATCCATTATTACTATATATATTATAGGCCAACATGACATTTTTATATATTTAGTAATTTACTATAATACCCTTACAATCATGTTAGTACTAAAAAAAATTTACTCCCATGAATTCGAACCTATGATCTCCATATACCAATGTTTCTAAGTTCACATGTATTATCAGTACACTAGAACACTTAATAATGCATTTTTTAAAATCAATAATTGCATATACAACCAATCCACTTGTTACATTTCCTTTAATATTTATTTTCAAATATTTTACGATACAATTAATTAAAATGATAAGAACATGTAACCTATTTTTAACTAAATGTATATGTATTTAATATAAAACTTGAAATATATACGACACGAATTCACATGGGTCATGAAATGACATGAATTCAAATTTTGATTTCTAGTATATGTATAATAATATTTTCTGTGAAACCATAAATTATAATAGTTATCTATGTTTGTTATGTTCATAACAAAAACAAAACAAATTCACGTGGTGCACCTATGGATGAGCATTTTCAACCCACCTATCCGAACCCTTTTCCGTTTAGGTTGGAAAATCGAAAAAAAATCGAATTCAGGATAAGAAACATGAAATATTATAAAATAAAAATTTGGGGATGGGAACAGACTCGGGGATTAAGGTATCTCAGAATTTTAATTCAAAATTATGTTCAACATTTTAATTTAAAAAATTAAAATCCACGATTTCTCGCGGGGATCCTTATTTCCTTTTGGGACAAGAATCGGGGAGTAAAATAATCCTCATTCGAGATAGTGGGGCAAAATGAATGTGCAGATATGATGTGGTTGGAGGAAGGAACAAATCTGAGAGGTATAGTGATGTGGTTCGATAATGGTCGGAATAAGATTGAAGTGAGAAGATACATGATTAGTGATAAATTAGAGGAGATATGAGGTAGACATATGGGTAGACGAGAAAATAGATATTTAAAACATGTTGTGGCTAAGATTGAAAGTAGTTAAAAAACTGTTGTCGTGATGATTTTTTTGGGATTTCTACTGAAAAACAAACTAAAAGACCGACGTGGTAATATTTGATGGTTGACGATAACTCTATCCACTTTTGCCGGTAATCCTTCTCACATTGAACAAGCACCACTATAAATACGATCCTCAAAATTTAAAGTACGCTAATAATTTAAATTAAGAACGGTTATTAACTGCTGAATTTTGGTAAACCATTGGATGTGAAAGGTAAAACAGATTGATAAGAAGATATAACGGACTCTATCGCAAAAATTGAAAGATATTATATGAATTGAAAGATATTGGCGAAGAGAAGAGATGCCCTTCATGCCAGGAATCAAGGTGAGAGCGAAAATTGCTGAAATCTTAGCTTCCCATATTATTTGGTAGCTATGCGGTATATGCAAGACCGTGACAGAATTTTCGAGGAATTATCTCTTAAAGAAATGAGAGAGATTACATGAGTTTTATACCGTTAATGTTCTCTCTGCCTTATATACCCCCATCTCATGACGTGGAAGAGGGAGTACATCCCTTATTTGATTGTTATCACGTGTATGGAGCATATTTGATTTCTTTGTTTAGGTATACCAGATCATATGGTATACATATCTATGGCAATTATGTCGGTGATAACACAGATGATTTGTATGCCAATAACATTACTCCATTTTCATGGGAGTCATTCATTAGAAAGAAAAATATTTTGGGAATTAATCGTGCTTTCATCAAAAGTTACAGAGTTTTGGATCATACTCGATCCAAGACGGCTTAAAAGCTAGTGAGACGTAACTTCCCTCTAATAGACTGCATATTTGCATCGTTTAACAAGTTTCTGGGAGTACGACGGTACAGGGCTTCTACCTGTCTCTATTGATGAAGAAACAGAAAGGCCAAAAGGTTCATATCACATGGTTATCATATTGGGGATTGGTAAGATAGATGGGGTAACTTGTTACTTCATAAAAAATTCATGGGAAACTGATTGGGGATGGAAGGGATATGGACCGGTACCTGTTGAGTTATTCGACTACGTTGGATTTATAATAAAAATTCATACACGTAGTTCCGATCGAATTATAACTGATGGTAAGTTAGCTTTTTATTTTGTTATCTTTTGTTACATTGATAATTTATTTAAAAGATTGTGTTTTGTTTTTGCAGTTTGGGATGTAAACTGGAGGAAGATTTGTTTCTATGAATGAAAAGCTTGAAATTTGTAAGTGTTTGTTGTTAAATGTTTAAGTATCATTTTAAGCACAGACTTATTCCAAGAGGAACATCAAAGTTTGTATTTGATTGCGGAGGTTAATTTTGTTGTCCTTATGTGAATTCTATATTAGTCCAAAAAACAAGATAGAGTTATCATGCTAGTTTAATATTATGATAATGATAAGGAATTGAATAAATAAGGAGGTTGTTGAACTTGCTCTTAGGTTTGTGTTCTTCACATTTCCATGACATAGTTTTATCCCGCATTGTTGCACCTCCTATTTTTTGTTTCTCAATTAAGCCAAAATCCTCAAGTATTTTATGTTGCCATTGAAAAAAATTACACATTCACATACCCTTCCCGATGGTACCGTTGTTAAATGATTGGATGAAAGCGAAACTAACCTCAATCCCGACTCATTATTGCTATTGATTACGTTTGTGGGCTTAGATGACACTAAATATACTTTAATTTTTCACCGACACGATCTATATTGTATTGGACATCATGATACGGCCCAAAGCGGACAATATCATACTAATGTGGAGTTAAGGCTTGCTTAGCTGGCCCAACAAGTGGTATCCGGCTTGAAGATAGTTCAATTCGAGTTTGGTTCGATTTGTAAACAAGTCAAACATGAACACGATTTTGAGGTTCATCTCGTAAATGAGCTGAACTTAAACACGATATAATTCGATTCGAAAGTTTGCAAATAAGTTCGTTAATATAGTTCGTAAACAAGGCCGTAAATATGGTTTATGAATAAATTCGTGCAAAAACTCGATATATATGCTTGTAAACACATTTATTTAACATTTCACAAGTTTCTTGAATTTACGGTAACTAATAAATAATTGTGTATGCAAATGTGTACGAAGTAATATGAAAGTTTATTTTGTATATTAATCATTTTTTAAAAATTTCTACATTATTTTTATTATAAATAATTAAATTAAAACATATGTTACACTATATGAAGTATAATAGCAAAACTTGATGATAGAAATGATTATGAAAAAGGTGATATAATTTTAGGGTTCCGAAAGAGAAGTGAACAAGCTGCTCTTTATCTTCTTTTGAGTGCTTTTTTCTATTGGATTAATCCAAAATATATAAACTTTTCCATGCACTTCCTTCACCCAAAAATGTAACTGCCTAATTAATTCATATAATAAATATACATTGATTAGCAATTCATATGCATATAATAATCACACAATCAATGTGTACATTTTGTAACTCCCATTAATATATTTATTTTCAATTTATTTCATTTGACAAAATATAGTTAAATACAACATCTCCCACTTTGACATTTTTTGTCAAATATTATCCATGACTCCCACCAACATCTCCCACTTTGACATTTTTTGTCAAATATTATCCGTGACTCCCACCTTTTTTAAGGTCTATATAAATCAAAATTATTTAAATACTTTCACAGAAATACCTTTTGTTAAAAATTCAAAATCTCTAATTAACATTGTCACTTTCACTTCTTGCAACACATTCATGTTTCTTACTTTCCCAACTACGGATCCACCATAAATCAATAGGTGTTCCGAAGTTGAATTTTCATTATTTTATCACCTTCGAAATCTGCACCAGAACAATTAATAAATTCAGGCACGTTTGCCTCATAACCTATTAGTGGTGCAATGTACACTTCAAGTACTTCATTATCCTCTTTACAACCTCTCACTAGGCTTGATTAAGATTTTTTCGTATCCTTTCACTAGACCAATTAAATATGCCAAGTCAAGTCAATCAATTACACAACATCGAACTTCCGACAACTTGCGCATATGATACATCAAGTGCCTTTTTCGCATTAACCGTTTCCCCATTACCAATGGCTGGCGCCGGACTGCAATTTTGCATCCTAAAACAATTAAGCATTTCACTCGGACACCTTTCTGGTTCATACTAAATATTCAAAATATTTAATTCCCTGAACTTATCAGATTTCACTTATATTCTCAACTTTCCCACTAAGTTGCAACTTAGTTTTGTTGAGCATTCCTTTCTTAATTACTGACAACAATATATCATTAACATATACTGATAATATTGTAAACAAACTCCCACTTTTCAAAATACGGACACTATTATTTAATTCATTCTCGGGAAAATTTTCTCAATTACTACGTAAAATCTTTCGCAATTGAACATACTTCTAGACACATTTTTCTCACCTTTCCCTTTCAAAAATCATACACAACCTATGATATATTGGTATTGATCACACAACTCCCACACTTGATTCTTTCAAAACTGACTCAAAATCATTTTTCATTACTTCCTTCTGATAATTCAGATTCTTGCGATTTGATCGCTTCTATACAAGGTATCGGATCATTAGGATCTCTTACATCCATATATACCGAGAAACAAGATAATGCACTATTATATTCAATGCCAATATTCAGATCATGACCCTAAAATTCATTTCGATCTACTTCAACACATGCCTCAATATTAAAAAAAAAACTTTACTGTCATAATCATATAGATGACAACTAAATTTCTTGTTTCCTCAAATACAATTTCTTATTTCTCTGAATATTTTTTGAAATAACTTTCCTATTTTCATTCAATCCTTCCCACTTTTAGGCGAGTATCAATGATCCTTCATTTTTCAAGACACTTGCCCTTATTATTCATATTTTCCATACCAAAAATATATAGCCAACTCGTCGTTATTTTCTATGCTCAATTTCCGAGCATTACTAGAAATTTCCTCTAGTACAATATCGTCTTTTTTAACGATAATTCACAATTCACACCCAATTATTATTTACAAATTTTATACTCCCTTTCAGAGTTTCAGTAGATGTATCAACTTAACCACACCTTGATGGCTTCATTTTTCAAAATACCTTTTAGAGTTCTTTAAGTCCTTAGTCCAATAAGACCAACAAATTCTTATTTATTAAATTCGCCCCAATTTTCTTGTAAATTAAATAAATAACTTATTTTAAAAATTTCTCTTTTCATTTCTATATACTCTCTATTCCGAGTATCATAAAAATTATTATAAAATATTGCCATATTTTAAACAACCCTTTCCATATCATCTCAAAATTATATATATTTTTTCGGATTCCACATATAACAATGGATACCAATTAATCTTTCATTTTTCAAATTTATTAACATTTTGTCAATGACAACCTAACCAATTTACTTGCCACTATAAAAAATATCAATCCGATATAACAAAACATACTAAGCATTGGAGATTATATATAATATAAAAAAACTGCTTAACTTTGTGCAAGATTTGCACAGATCAAGTAAAACGAAAATGGATATCAACATTAATTGATCAATATATTAATCGAAAAAAAAATTAAATACAAAACCGAAAAATGTAAATTATACAAACAATAATAAAACTAGCCAGGACAATAATCATATCACATATATAACCGGGAAAAATATGTCATCACAATATGGCAACGTATGATGAACCAATTAAAAATAAACAAAAACATAACCAAATATAAAGCAATCATGGACTAGCTAAGAGGTGGCCAATCAAACAAGTAATAAAAAAGCTTATCACAATAAAATAAGCCATAAAGCTAAATTCCAATTACATCAGAGACATAAATTGTAAGCATATGACTAGTGCACATGGGTAAAAAAAACAAACATCATAAGAATTTTGTTTTTTTTAAAAACAGGATGAACAAGAATCTATATGGTCAATTAATAACATACCCTTATTTTTCTAAATGGGAGTGATTAAACAATTAAGATACAACCTCAAATAAGATAGACAAAAACATGGTCTAAACAAAATAATTTTAAAACGAGAGCAAACAAGTTGAAAAATCAAGCAAGCAAATATCGGGCAACAAAGATATTAGAACAAATTTAGAACAAAAAGAATAAACCACACATGGACCATAAAGTAGGCAAGAATGAAAAGGATAATTTGTAATCAAAATCCTCCAGCACATAACTTACAAAAGAACATATACATTAGATTAATAGTAACAAACACCAGGACAAGAAAAATCATGCGATCGACGTTAAACTCGAGAATCCTGATACTCAAGGTTGCAAATCACCCTAAGCTCTGATACCAATGAAGTATAATAACAAAACTTGATGATAGAAATGATTATGAAAAAGGTAATATAATTTTAGGGTTCCGAAATAGAAGTGAACAAGCTGCTCTTTATCTTCTTTTGAGTGTTTTTTTCTATTGGATTAATCCAGAATATATAGGCTTTTCCATGCACTTCCTCCACCCAAAAATGTAACTGCCTAATTAATTCATATAATAAATATACATTGATTAACAATTTATATGCATATAATAATCACACAATCAATGTGTACATTTTTTAACTCCCATCAATATATTTATTTTCAATTTATTTCATTTGATAAAATATAGTCAAATACAACACTATAAATTATTACATTAATTGGTTATGCATTAACTAGATCTGATACAAATACGATTTATTGATAAATTTATGTTAGAAGCATGTTTCCTATTTTCTCGATTTTTTTAATCCTCATACATACTTTTCATTCTAATGTCTAAAATACTTTTAGGAAAAAAATTGAGTTGTAAATGAATACGAAATCATGAATAATGAGATGTTCATGAGCATATATTCGTAAGTCGTTCGTGACTAGTGATTCATGAGACATGTTCGTGAACTGTTCGCGAATATGTTTGTGAACAATATTTTTCTTAATGAATCGATACACAAACAAAAAAATTGACTTGATTAAAGTTCAAATTTGACATCTATAACCTTTATTATTAAGCGAAACCTTCTTTTAATGGTACCTTTTTTTTGGTGCGCACTATATTTTGGTTTCACCCCTACAATCCTACTTCCCCTCGAATTCTATATTGTTTTTCAAAAACAAGAATAAAAATAAAATTTTTATTATAATTAATTATTTTATTTGTATTTTTTTAATAGAATCCTATTTTCTCTAAAATACTATGTTTCTTTAAATAGAATTAAAAATAGAATTCTTATGACAATTATATTTCTTTTGTTTATAATTTTTTTACCGGAAAAAGATTATGATAAAAAACATCAATAAATAGAGGGCAAAACACCAACGAATAAGAAATACAATATAGGGTTACTTGATATAAATTTTTGTAAAACACCGACGAAAACGAAGCCTGGTCGTATAACATTATATAAAACACTAACAAATCTATAACCTTATTAATAAATCCCTGTTTAATGGTACTTTGTAACAAATTTGGTTCCACCATTATTTTGGTTTCACTCTAGATTCCTACTTCCCCTAAAATTCATATTATTTTCTAAAAAAATGGTTTGGAATTCTGTTATGATTATAATTCTTTTACTATAATCTTACTGAACTGTACAAAAAACGTATATATTATAACCATAACCATGCAGGTTTTGTTTTCTTGATTGTCTTAAAATAATCTTAAATAAATAATAAATAAAATCTACAACTTTAACCTTTATTAATAAGCAAAACCCCATTTTAATGTTCTATTTTGTACCAAATTTGGCTCGCACCATATTTTGGTTTCATCCCTAAAATCTTATTTCCCCAAGAATTCTATGTTTTTTATAAATAAATAAAAAAATCTATTACAATTTTAATTCTTTTATTACAATTTAGTCAAAAAAGACTATGAACACATATGTTGATCTATGGTGACTTGCTTATCTATAACAAACAAAATCCATTTTTAATGGTACTTCGGTACCAAAATTTGGTTCCACTAAGATTCCTATTTATCCTAAGATTCTATATTAGTTTTTAATAAAATAATAAAATTATTAAATACTCTTATAATTGTAATTTTTTATTATAACTCTATTCAGTTCACAAATAACATATTTATCATAATCATGTACATTTTTATGTATATATCAGAATGATTTAGTTTTTTTTCTCAATTTTCTTAAATAAATAATATATAAAATGACCTATATTAATAAGAAAATTATTTTTAATAACATAATTTTTTATAATAAATTAATGATCAATTTAATTAAATTTTCTTTGGTCTGTGATTCGCAACGGGTTATCATCTAATATCTTGTTAATAAGTGAAATTCCGTTTTAATGGTTCTTCCTTCTAAATGCGTGTCTTCTAAAATTATTGGAATTCTGATTTAATTACAATTCTGTTATTATAACCTATTGAGTTGCATAAATAACGTAGTTTTTTTTGTACTTTTATCATTTTTAAAGGATTTTTTTGTAATAAATAAAATAATTCTTATAAAAATTTAATAAAAATGATCAATTTAAATAAATTATATCGACCCGTGCAAACATGAGATATCATCTAGTAATTTTAATGAACTGATACATGAACAATTAAAAATTTGACTAGTCGACTCATTTGTGATTAGTTATGAGTAATGCTAGGTGCACATAATTGACTACATAATTTTTGCACAGAATGAGATGGATTCCACTAATGTGGATTTTTATTGGTTTATATTAATGTGAATGCAGTGGTACATTGAGCTATAACCAATCAAATTGAGACACTTATCATTATGTGAAAATTTTTGTGAAACTTTTATGTAACTAGCATTTTCCATTGGTTATCTATACGATTATATAAATTCCGAAACATTGAAAGTTTTGGTACCTGTTTTTTGGTACTTAGTGAATTTACTTATATACCCTTCATTATAAAGAAACATAAATACACCTAAAATAAATAATAACATAATATAATTAATGGTAATTAGTCGAGATAATACCTTTTATAAACACCTAAAAACATCAATCGTATCATAACTTTCCATCATTAATATTTTCTTTCCAATTAAAACGCGTTATAATTAATGATAATTAGTCGATTAAGATAATAAAATTAATGGTAATTAGTCGATTGCTTTTTTCAAATTAATATAATAAAATTAATGGTAATTAGTGATTGCCTTTTTCACATTTACTTTTAGTTGAACATAAGTTGCAATTGATACCTTCATGAAGTAGACTGAGGCCAAAATCCAAGCCCGGATAAGCACCAAGTAAAAAACCAAACCAAACCAAACATACCCAGTATGTCCCGCTCAGAGCAGGGTCTGGGGAGGGTAGGTTGTACGCAGACCATGCCCCCACTTTAAAGAGTGGGGAGGCTGTTTCCGTGAAGACCCTCGGCTATGTGCACGACATATACGGTGTGTGAAATACACAAAGAAATGTAAAAGAAATGCGACAAAGTTCACAGCAATACCTGAGCCCATGGCATTCTCCACACGGGACTTACCTACCATGCCTCTAGATATCACCAAGCAAAGCTCCTTGTACCTGCACAACCGGGAAACATATGATACTAAAAATACAAAATGAAAATGGAAAAAGATATCGGAAAAAGACGAACTCCTACGATAAGGCCATCCGAGACAACCCGACTCTGAGGTTCTCCACTACAGAGTCGTCCCCTAGAAGAGAGTCCACTACTCTGATCTGCCGCCTCCACGAACACCTGTCGGCGGTCATGGTCTTACTTAGGTTCATAGCCTTCAAATCCAACCTAAGTTGCTCTTCCCATGACCTCCTCGGTCTGCCTCTCCTCCTCACCCCAACAACTGAAATACTCTCGACCCTTCTCACCGGGGCTTCCGGCCGCCTCCTACGGACGTGGCCGAACCATCTCAACCTCCCTTCCCTAAGTTTCGCAGAAAGAGGCGCCACTTCGAGCTCGGTCCTAAACACCCTATTAGGGATTCTATCTAACATCGTGCGGCCACACGACCACCGCAACATCCTCATTTCTGCTGCTTCCAACTTGTTTTCGTGGGTCTTCTTCGCTGCCCAGCACTCAGAACCATATAACAACGCTGGCCGGATTGCCGCTCTGTAGAATCTCCCTTTCAACTTTAAAGGGACCTTCTTGTCGCACATCACCCCTGACGCTGCCCTCCACCTTAGCCACCCAGCATTGATACGATGCTTGACATCGTCTTCAACCTCACCTTCCTTCTGGATGATCGACCCTAGATACTTGAACTTATCCGTACGCGGGACGATCTGATCTTCGATCTTAACCTGCACCCCTTCGTCGATGGCCTCGCCACTGAAGTTGCACCAGAGATACTCGGTTTTAGTTCTACTCACCCGCAAGCCTTGCGACTCCAAAGTAGATCTCCATAGTTCCAACTTCTCGTTGACCTCCCCCCTTGACTCCGCCACTAGCACGATATCGTCAGCGAAGAGCATGCACCACGGGACGGCGTCTAGGATCCCGCGTGACATGCCATCAAGGATAAGTGCGAAAAGAAGAGGACTAAGGGCCGATCCCTGATGAAGCCCAATCTCAACAGGGAAGAAACGAGAGTCTCCCACTGGGGTCCGGACGCAAGAACTAGCTTGAGAGTACATGTCTTGAATCACTCTTACGTACGACGACGATACACTCCGCTCTATGAGGGTCTTCCAAATCGCTTCCCGGGGGATACTATCATATGCCTTCTCGAGATCAACGAACACCATATGGAGGTCTTTGCGGCGCTCCCTGAACTTCTCCATAAGGCGTCTGACGAGATGAATGGCCTCGGTCGTCGATCTCCCCGGCATAAAACCAAATTGATTCTCTGATATTTCAACTTCTCTTCTAATCCGGCCTTCTACCACTCTCTCCCAGAGTTTCATAGTATGGCTGAGTAATTTAATACCCCGATAGTTACTACAACTCTGGGCATCGCCTTTGTTCTTGAAAAAAGGAACTACAACACTACGCCTCCATTCTGCTGGCATCTTAGCACCCAAGAGGAGATCATTGAACAGATTTACTAGCCAATTAACGCCAACTTCGCCAAGACAAATCCACACCTCGATAAGCACCAAGTAAATGATACAATTCCTGTGGAAAAGTGTGATACGTAGATATGGACTTCCACCAATCCTTGTAGCCAGAAATGGATGACAATTCAAAAACGAGGCTCTTACAAGCTAGAATTGTTTGGAAGAAATGTGGTGCCTAGATTTGGCACACCCCAAACCTCAAGGTTTATCGTATCTGAGCATCCGGTTAAGACACTCCACCTGATCAGATTAAGTAGAAATAAGGTTTGATGAAACCACAAGTTTCTAGCTCTAAGGACTTGAAGGCTCGAATAGGCCATGTTCCATGTAATTGAACTGAAAAATCTCAAACTCGTAAAATTGGCCAATTAACAAAGAGTAGTGCTAGCGGTACCAAATTGGGTACCAAAATTTGTTACCAAATGACATGACACTAATTATTTGGCATTTTGGGATGTTTTAATTGGTAAAATTAACCAATTAACAAAGAGTAGTGCTAATTACTTGGCATTTTGGAATAAATTGGGTAACAAAATTTGTTATCAAATGACATGATACTAATTAGTTGGCATTTTCGGATGTTTTAATTGGATGACCCTGACGGACCCATTACAATTATAACCAATCAAAATAATGCAAGTCATTTGGTAACAATTTTTGGTACCTAATTTGGTACCTCTAACATTTTTGATTAACAAATGGAAGCTAAGATTGGGATGGTCTGAGTGAATACGCGGCAAACTGTAACGGTAAAAAATGTCTCAAAAGACTCGAAACACCCAGAACAACACAATCACTGCGAGTACTGTCGGTGCAAGAAAACAAAAGAAAGTAAAGACAGTGAGTGTGACTGTGTGAGTCAACAGGTACGCAACCCCATGAACTTCCCAACTAACTAGCCCATAATTTAATTTGAGACCCAAATTTATGCCTCTGCTATTACTAAAACTTAGCAATCAAAAGTTTGGTATAATATACTAAAATCTAGAAATCCCAGATTCAACACCAATCAAGACAAAGAAAATTGTACTCCTGGTAATTCCAAATTAAACAAACAGCGATACATGCATGATAAAAATATGGAAATGTTGTAAGGGGTGTGTGTCCCTCTGACAAAGACTCTTCTTTTACATATCTCTTTCCTTTGCAGCTGGCTACGATGAAATGTACTCTCTCCATGCATTCTTAATTTCTTATAAATATATATAATGTCATACCTATGAAAGAGAGATAAAGAGAGAGGGAGAGAGAGATACTGAAATAGTGAGGGTGAGAGAGAGAGAGAGAGAGAGAGAGAGAGAGATTAGTTATTGTTTCAACAGTTGATGCAGTTTTAACATTCTGTTTAAAGGTTGTGGTTATAATTTATTCCAAGACCACCGAAGCAGCTACATTCTCCATTTTTGAGATTAAAAGGCTCTGGAATGATGAGGAGCAGAGGAGGAGCTGCTGCTGGTGTATCCGTGTTGATCCTTTTAATTCCTTTTCTCACTCTTGTCACCCCCTTTGCCCACGCCTCTTCATCCAAGTATTCGGTATATTCATAGATTTTCACTTTCTTATGTTACTCCTCTGTGTTTCAACTCTCATGGGTTTTTGTATTACTAAAATCTGCGTATGTGGGGTTTTTCTTTTTCATTATAATATATGTTCCTTGTTATGTTTCCTTATGTTGTTGCACTAAATTTTTCTTAATTTATTTTCAGCTACACAGCATGTTTTTGGTAAAAGTATTAGATTGCCTAGAATTTAATCTCCATAAAGTGATTATTGTGACAGTTGGGGTGTTCTTCTAATTGTGGTTGAAAGCAGTAGATTAAGACATGGGAAAGATATATGGGTGCTCTGAAGTTGAGCTTTTTGGTTTTAAGTTTAGCAAGGAATAATTTGGGTAGTTTGTTAATGTGACAATTGACAACTGGGAACAATTTAAGTACTCTTTCATAGTTATAACTTATAAATGGCAATTAGCAAATATCTTGGTTTTGAGTCATTAGAACTATGACTTGAATTCACTATTAACACTGCAAACTTGCTGCAAACTATCTTGGTTTTGGTTTTGAGTTGTTTCTCGTTGTTTTACTGCTTGGTGTCTACCCTTTTGCACATTGTACTTGTGCCTCTGCTTTATCGCTGTTATAGAACTGTCAAAGTAGGGGTCTTTGCAGAACTAGTCTCTCTACTTGTGTAATGTTTAGTTTGGTTAAAAGTTGACCACACAGCATGAAGTGTTGGGTAAGTTTTGGTATAATCTGTTTTTTCTTTGTAGTTGGAGTTATGAGTTGAGGATTTTTGCTTCTACTATCTCATGTTCTGATCATCTTGTACAGGGACTAAGTACTCCAAAACCGAGGCATCTGAACCTGCTTAAGAGTGCTGTACTTCGTCAAATTGTGAGTAAGAGTTGCTTGAACTGCATATAAGTTGTAATTCTATCCAAGATGTCAAATAGTTCAAAATTCTTGTGCTCATCTGGTTTGTCCTCTTGTAGTCAAATGAACAGAAATCTGATTTGTGGACGCCCTTGGCCAACCAAGGATGGAAACCCTGTGTTGATTCGTCTACTGGCCCAAGTATGTATTGATAACATTAGTAAAGGACTTTCTACTTAAATAAACTGTTCAAATGTTTGAAGAAAACTAATACACTTCTTTCTTTATCAATACCTCATCAATTCCATCCCTTTATGTGGCAGCACCGCTACCAGAAAACTCTCAGGGATATCTTCAGGTGTTCCTTGATGGAGGGTTGAACCAGCAGAGGATGGGGGTAGGTAGCAAGATCACATGCTAATTTCCTTGTTTCAGTTTACAGTTTCTTTGTTTGCTTCTCAACTAATTTTTTGATTTTCAAACAGATTTGTGATGCTGTTGCTCTTGCTAAAATATTAAATGCAACACTTGTAATTCCTTACTTAGAACTGAATCCTGTTTGGAAAGATTCAAGGTTGCCACACATTTGTATTTTTGATTTCGCTTCTGTGGATGTAGATTCATTTTACAAGTTTGAAACTATTAATCTATTATGTACATGGATCTTGCAGCTCATTCATGGATATATATGACGTAGATCACTTTATCAGTGTATTAAAGAACGATATTCCCGTAGTAAAAGATTTGCCTGAGGATTTCTCTTGGAGCACAAGAGAGTATTATTCCACAGCAATTCGAGCTACCAGAATCAAAACTGCACCTCTTCGTGCTTCAGCCAACTGGTATTTGGAAAATGTGTCACCCATCCTAGAGAGGTTGGTAAATATTTATGGACTTAATATTAAGAAATCATGAATTTAAAGCAATATTATCATATATAGTCATGTGCTGTTCAAATATATTATATCTACAAAGAATCTGCACGCAATGGCCTTCTCTCAAAAATACTATAAGTAGCTTGTAAACTAACACATGCAGTCTGTAGGCAAATTTGACAATGTATATTGGTTTGCATAATGCATGGATCAAATCTTTAAAAAGACTAAATAAAAAAACTTTTTGTGAATAATTACCTGTTGAAGTGCTTAATTTGCACACATGACCTAATTTTTTTATAAGAGGATGTGATTAGAATACAGGCTTTGGCTTGCTGGTTCTTAAAGTTTTAGTCTTGGGAGATAGTGATACTGTGACCCTTCCATTCATATTGACATTTTCCAGAGTTTATTGCATTATTAGCTCATGGTATAATTGGGGCTTAATGGCCTTTTACCCCTCAAAGTTTTCACTGATATACCCATCAGCCCTCAATATTTCAAAACGTTCATTTTAACCCTCGAAGTATCCATAAAGGTCCTAATAACCCTTAAACCGGTATAAAAAATAAAAAATAAAAAAACGGTATAACTCGGATGGGCAAAAGAGACATTTCACAAACCGATACCGAGGGTTAAAAGGTATACTTTAGATACTTTGGGGGTTAAAAGGTATACTTTAGATACTTTGGGGGTTAAAAGGTATAACTCAGAAAATGTTTATACAAGTGTACAGTACATGAGGGAAATAAGTTATGTCATCAAAAATTTAATATTTATACTTAGTAGTAAGAGTAGTAGTATTTTCACCGTTTAATATTTATACTTGTTAGAAGTACTCTTTTTACTTTTTAAAAATTTATTTCTCAATAATTTAATTTATTCATGATATGATTTTCCTTTAAAATAATAACTTTTTTTCATGGCGACTATCGAATAATGTTATAGTACATAAGAATATTAACTTATATTGAGTGAATAATTATCAAAATTGCAATAATAATATTTTTACTACACCTTATTGGATGACATTTCAATTAAAACTCAATGAATTAAATAAAATATATACAAATCTTATATATACTCAATGATTATTTAATATAACATTTTCACTAAGAAATGTTTCAATGGCACTTGGAAGTGCAGCTTGTCCTCGACTATGAAGTCCTATGCCTGCAGGGAAAGAAATCACCTAAATTCAAAGATATCATGCACACATGTAATCCAAATTAAATTAACTACGAAGGACTTTTAGTATATTTGGTAATTTAAGCACAAACTTGGTTAACAGTAGGAACTTTGAAGGACTTTGAGTATCTAAGGAAATTTCAGCACAAATTTAGTTAAACAAAATATGCTTATTAGTGAATAAAGTCTTGGTACAATTTCACAACTCTTTGTTTATTTTACTAATTTACAACTTCGTAATTCTTGAATTGCCTTGCAAATTTATTCCTAAGGTATCCTGTGTATCTCTATATCCCACAGCTCCCTTACCAAGTCATGAAAATATAAGATTGTTACAGCACAAACAATGAGGGTCGGGATCAACTGGAGAGGTAAGAATCAATTAATTTAGTAGAGTGTTGAACTTAGCTATTGAATTTAGTAGAGGTCGGGATCAACCTGAGACTCAATCTTCTGCAAGTGTTCCTTTAAGGCCTGGACTGCTTCCGATGCATGCAGACCATGCAAGTCCAGTTTCCACAAATCATTCTCGCAATTCCTTTTTCTTAGGATTTCCTTTGCAGCCACTGCATTATACATTTCAGCTTCCTTCCATTCTTCCCTGGCCTTTGTGAAATATTGTTGGGCAGATAAGTGATCACCTCTTAAATAAGCATCACTGGCTGCCTTCGAATGCCGTGATTCTAGCCTGTTCCATAAAAAAATTGGAATAAAAATTGATGTATGATTATAAGGATAAGATACCAAAACCAATTAATAAAAAAATATAATTGATATATTTATTTATTTAGTTTGGTTAGGGATGCTCATTAGACCTCATCGTTGTCACTGCATCTTTCCGATTGATCAAGTAAACATCATCCTCTTCCCATTCAGGCTCAACAGGAATATTAGACAAGCTATGCAGACTACGCATTTCACTTGTTGAATGATCAGGATGGCCTTCTTCTAAAGTAGCATTAACATCTATCTGTTTTTTATTCTTATTATTGCAATTTTGATAATTATTCACTCAATATAAGTTAATATTCTTATGTACTATAACATTATTCGATAGTCGCCATGAAAAAAAGTTATTATTTTAAAGGAAAATCATATCATGAATAAATTAAATTATTGAGAAATAAATTTTTAAAAAATAAATAGAGTACTTCTACCAAGTATAAATATTAAACGGTGAAAATACTACTACTACTACTATTACTAAGTATAAATATTAAATTTTTGATGACATAACTTATTTCCCTCATGTACTGTACACTTGTATAAACATTTTCTGAGTTATACCTTTTAACCCCCAAAGTATCTAAAGTATACCTTTTAACCCCCAAAGTATCTAAAGTATACCTTTTAACCCTCGGTATCAGTTTGTGATATGTCTCTTTTGCCCATCCGAGTTATACCGTTTTTTTATTTTTTATTTTTTGTACCGGTTTAAGGGTTATTAGGACCTTTATGGATACTTCGAGGGTTAAAAGGAACGTTTTGAAATATTAAGGGCTGATGGGTATATCAGTGGAAACTTTGAGGGTTAAAAGGTCATTAAGCTTGGAGTACAAAATGGCCTACTTAATAAATCAACACTCCTTTACAAATTTCACTCCTATACTCCAATGAACTCATAACAAACAATATTTGTAGTCCTTAATCACTGTGCCAAAAACCTTGAACCACCCACATTGTGCAAACACCTAAGATATATTTCGTCCCATGGGGAGTAGCTCAGCTGTTATGGTAAGGTGGTACCAAGTTCATGGTGGTCAATCATTGTGTAAAGGCATCTTATGAATTATGATGCACAAGGGGTTCTGTCTGTCATTGATCAGCTATATATTTCTCCATAAGCATGTCACATTAACATGTAAATTACTCATAGCTTACTTCTTGAACTAGAACTTAGATTCTTTTAATTTTTCATCATCCAGTTACGGAATAGCTGCTATTTCTCCATTTTCACACCGACTGGACTTTGACAACATGCCCAAGTATATCCAGCGTTTACGTTGCAAGGCCAACTTTCAAGCACTAAGTTTCGTGCCTCATATAAGATCTCTTGGAGATGCTCTTGTCAGCCGCCTTAGGTATCCTTTTGGGCAAAGTGAACCAGGTGGTGTCAAGTACCTTAACGAGGTTACTGAAACACAAGGAAAACAAGGAGTGGCTAAATTTGCTGTTCTGCACCTTCGATTTGACAAGGTACGAACAGTTATATTTTGAAGGTTTTTTGTCAGTTTCAAGATTTTGTGGAATACTAATGGAGTGGATAATTAGACATTAAAATAATGAAACAGCCGTGTATAGTGTTTTTGCTCACATTTAAAGGAAGTCGATCTTGCACTATAAACTCTTTCCACCTCTACCAGGTGGAAACTCTGTCAGCTGTTAGGTTCTGAGTGACTGTATCCGATAGGAGTTGCCATTTGGCATACTCTTCAAATCATTTGGCGTACCATTTGAAATTAGTTTTTAATTAATGTCACTCACGAGGTTCTTTTAAAATTGACGCTCCTTGTTCCGAAATTATTCATTTAGAAAATTTAAACTTGCTCACTGTGATATATATGTAGTACACTAGTGTTGATGATGTGCAGAATTGGTACTCATTTCGAAATTTGCATCACATCAACTAGATGATCATAGCACTTTCTTCCATAAAGTCAAATCAAAGATTGAAATGTTTATGTACAGAAATTTTCCTCTTCAGGACATGGCTGCTCACTCAGCCTGCGACTTTGGCGGTGGTAAAGCTGAGAAGCTGGCACTAGCCAAGTACAGGCAAGTGATTTGGCAGGGGAGAGTCCTGAACTCCCAGTTCACTGATGAGGAGTTAAGAAATCAGGGACGCTGCCCATTAACCCCAGAAGAAATTGGACTGCTTCTAGCTGCTTTGGGTTTTGACAACAGTACTCGTCTATATCTTGCATCCCACAAGGTTCATTTTCATTATGTCAAAATTGTAGTACAATGAAGTGCGACCCTTTCTTCTTTCCATTCACTAAAACATAGTTACTCCATTTAATACTACATTTTACACTGTTATTCTAGGTTTTTGGTGGTGAAGCTAGAATCTCCGCATTAAGGAAATTATTCCCATTAATGGAAGACAAAAAGAGTCTTGCATCTGCAGAAGAAAGGGCGAATATAAAAGGGAAGGCTTCTTTAATGTCTGCTGTTGATTACTATGTCAGCATGCACAGTGACATCTTCGTTTCTGCATCACCAGGGAACATGCACAATGCAATGGTAAACACTTCTAATCTGATATTGAGGGGTCCTAGGACAGAATATTAATGCACACCTGTATTTAACCCAAGGATTGTGTTTCCTAATTACTTTGCATGGCGACAATCCAAAAGGACTTTCTTTATTGATTTTGCCAATTAGGGATGTAGGTGGTTTCTTCCCTCTCGTTTCAAAAACTTGCATTTCATTTTCTCATATTTGCAACTGTGCATGTGCATAGGATATCTTGAACATGCATTGCTAAATGAGCCAAAAAAATGAACACTTTGTCACAACAGGTTCATTTAGAAACCCGAAGAAGCTGAATTAATATAGTTTGTAGATATAACTTGAATGCCTTATGCAACTGTAGTTTCATTTTCAAAACTATTATTAATGTAATAGGTCGGACACAGAACTTACCAGAACCTGAAAACAATCAGGCCTAACATGACGCTGTTAGGGAAGATTTTCCTTAACAAAAGCATAGATTGGTCAAACTTCCAGAAAGCAGTGGTTGAAGGTCACAGGAACAGGCAAGGGCAACTCAGAACGCGGAACCTGAAACAGTCACTATATACATATCCTGCACCAGATTGCATGTGCCAAGGTTAAATTGTCAGGCCTAAAAAGATGAAGTATGATATTTTAGTTTATAGTTATAGGCTGCAGTCATTGTTTGGTTAACGATTGAAATAAGATGCATCCCCTTGGTTTCTTATGCTCATAATTTACATCATAATTATTTTGGTTGTAAGTATTGATTTGTATTTGTTAGTGTTCTGGATACAAGATTACATAGTTTACAAAAAACACTCCCGAGTTGAGCATATGATGAAATATTGCATTCATATATAATTGCTATTGCTATTTTTCCCAGCAAGTATCTTTATAGAATTGAAAATCTTATGCTGCTTTCATGTATTTGAGCCTATATATCCAATTCTGCTGAGCAAACAAACTGTAGGAACTATGTGACAACTGAATCAGGTTTCTGCAGGTGACTTGGCATTTAGTGAAGTTATTTATTTTTCCAGATATATGTAATTCTCCTTGGTTGATGATATTTGTGACACCTGAGAAGAGATAGTTAGTAGACCAGTCTAGGCTTTAGTCAAATAGTCGACAGATGAGGCTAGCACCATGTGCCAACAGGTTCACTTACATTTTTGCTAGTTCATCCTGCCACTGCGTTTAGTTCTCGGGCACATGTGACACCCTTAGCTTACTGAAATTGCCATGTTACTTGGAAGAAGTCATGATTGAGGTTTATAGTCTTGCGGTGCTGGTTCCTTGCTACAGGCGTGATTGTAAAAAATCCTAGGAGGTGCCACATGATCAGTTTTTGAATTAGTATAAAAATTTCCAGAGGAAGGGCACTGTGCCTTCCTACAAAACATTTAGAAAACAATATGACATGTTTGTCAATTAGTTGTTAGCTAGCTAGCTGTTTTGACTAACCAATTAAATTAGATGTTTTATATGAAATTGTTTGGTAATTAGGTGTTTCAGTTAGCTTTTTGTATATTAACTAGATACATCACAATCCTCTAATTAAAAAACCTATTTCAATCCACTTACTATATAATTCATCCACTTACTATATAATGTTAGTGTAGGTGCCCTAGAGGCAATACATTTCAGTTTACTTAAACTATGTTATTGACATTTATGTTCTGTTTTGATTATATTGATGTTTTATTATGCTTTGTATTTACTGCGATATAATTGTTAGTATAATAAATGTCCCTAGATTATTGATACGAACTATATAACTATGAGATAATATACAGTATAATAATCTTAAATATCCCTAGTCAATTATTATTGTTATTGTGACAATAATAACACATCGAGACTAGTATGTTGATTGACTGATGATCACTTCTCATTGATCATAAGTATGATGATACTAAAGTCAATGCATAGGTACATGTATGAGTACGATGTACTGGATAGACCCACTATGAGATTCGACATGGAATGAATAAATGTGTCATTATGAATCTCAATGTGATAATGATGTAATGATCCTTAGACCTGAAGTCATTACATTTCTATATGAGAATTAATATATTTTGATTCTATCAAAAGTTATCTTTAATCGGGTAATGATAAAGGTGGTCTTGGGTATATTATGAATCGTATGAGAAATGTGGAATTTAACCCTCCTTAATATAAATAAATATATAGGAGTGATATTATTGGCCTCTTGTTTGAGTGAGACTATAAAATGCACGGCCGTGCTCAAATAGTGATTTGTTTGAATAGTCTACTCATCGATCAAGAAAATAAAGATTAAATTATGACGAGGATGACACATTCCATGCCTCCAGTTTAATCTATAATATCGTGGTTAAGGGATTATATTACATAGATCATTGTTCACGAAAGGAGAAATCGATTCACAGATTTAATTATTATTACTTGGGTAGCAATGATGTGTAACTATATGCCTCTCTTTGTTTACGATTTTAAATTGGGATTTTAAAATCGTTGCCAACGTAATAATAACCTATCGGGTCACACACAAAGAATGCTCAGAGGATTATTTAATTTGAATTCGGATTTAAATTAAATGATAGAATTCGAATTATTTATTATTAATTTAGGTATGACTTAATTAATGAAATAAATGGAATTTCGAATTTATTAATTCAGAAATGCAGTTATTATTTAATTGAGAAAGTCTTAGTTAGATAATGATTAAAAAAGACTGAATTAATATGGGCTCTAATTAGGATTAGGGCTGATTTCGTTTTTTGTCTCTCCTATATAATATCTTTTTGTGGCTTGGAAAGGGTTAGACGTTTTATTAAAAACCCTAGCTGCAAAAGAGATAGAGAGAAAAGAGAGAGAGAACGAATTATTGTGCTAGTACAAAGTTTCCTCCGTTTGAGCTTCTGCGTGGATACTTATAGAGCGTAGATCGTTACATACGGGATACGTGGTGTTCATTAAAGCTAGGATCTCCGTTGAGTTCGTGAAAGTAAAGCTTTTAAAGGTATGATTCGTTTCACCATAATATGTCCAATATTATACATGGATCCTGAGTTTGGGTTCCGAATTTTTGTTATATTTACGTTTATCCGCTGCGTTTTATGCCTCGGAACCCAAAATATAATTCATGGAAGCCACCTCCAACTATTCAGGCTCCACATGCACTTGGGGGTAGTTACGAGTGTCGGCCTTGCAATCCTGATGTTCCATTTTTCGGGTTCTGATGTTCCTTCTGATCTTGTCAGCACTCGAACATTACAATAAAACTTACGGGGAGTGTTATATATATATATATATATGTTAAAGGCTTGTCAGACTCGTATTAGTTCCTTTTGCAATGTTGATATGATCTTTAATGCATCATTGTCCGATGATTCTCGTGTTGAGACTTTTGAAGTAAGTGTAAGAGTGTTTAGACTTTTGAAGCATGTGTAAGAGCTAGATTTCAACTTCATCAAAAAGATATGGGTTATGCAAATTTATCAAGCATATAAGACTTAATTGATTATAAATTAGTTAGGATGAGTTCTTAATATTTTAATTAAGGATTTAATCTAAGAAATTAAATCAAGTGAGAAAATTATTTTGTAAAGAGTTTAGAAAAAGAATTAATAATTAAAAGAGTTTTAATTATTAATTAACTGATTAATGAGATTAATTAATTTATTAGGCTAATAATTATATTATTTTATATAGGAAAAAGTAAGTTGAATTTTTTGCCTATAAATATACCATTAAAAACCCTCAAAGCCTCAACCCTATTTTTGAACTTGTTTATATTACGATAGCTGTAATGGTTGGCTTTTGTATTTTGGTAATAATTATTATAGTAAAATAATTTTAATATGTTATGTTGTAGTGGTTGAACAAGTTGGCAAAAATCTTGATCTCAAATGCTGGTACTAATATATCATAATTAAGCAATTTTAGTTTCCTTCTTACTTTTTCTTTTTCACCAAACATTGTTATAATTGCTATTAAGAACTGCTATGCTACATCTGTCTCCCTAAACACTTTTTAAGAATACAGGTTTAGTACTTGGAGTTGAAATCTTACATAATTTTTATTTTTTTTTGTTTTTTTGCAGGATTGTTGGTCATGTTCCTGGCGAGCTGAAATATACTGGACAATATCTCTTGCTTGAATTAGTACACTTGCAAAGCTCTGCTTCAAAATTTAGCAATTACTAGGTCATAGTGTTTCAGACATTTTATAAGACGGTTGGATTGTGATAAATAATTTCTGCGGGCTGTAGTTTCAGGACTTGGTTGTTTAATATATTGGCACCGTTATTTATTATAATTTTTAGGTCTCAACTTTGTTGTTATCATATATAGATAAGATGACCAATATTTTTATAATGGGATATGGTCTACAACATAGTTTGCCACAATAAACGATCCGTCACGTATCGCGAAAACTTTCCGCGATACGTGAACAATTGATTTTTGATGTGAAAACATGGGAGGATTTCTGCGGTACGTGCCCGTACCGCGAAAAGTTTTTTTGGTACGGTGATTTTTTTTTTTTTAAACCCCAACCTTTGGATGATTGATCCAACGGTCTGGGAACCGTTTGTTGTGTAAACACTACATGGCGAACGTTTGATTTTGACCATCTACCTTTTATAATAAGTCGGCCATATCAAATAGTACATAATAGGCCTCGCGACTCTGCAGGTTCTGTGGAGTTTTACCCTGTTACTTTTTCTATAACGAGACTTTCTCTAGATTTGGATATGTGATAAGAACAAATCCATAGGGGTTGATAATTCTTATGTGGCTTCGCTTCTTTAGTTGCCAACTTATAATTAGAGTAAGAATGGTTGCCAACCTTGCCAAAAGTACGATACAAATCTATTTATGAAATTAAGGCATGCTGTAATTAGCATAAAACAGCTTAAACACTACTAATATTGAATAAGACCCTACACACCAAAGGATTAAGCCCTGGGGAGTGTCAATCCTTGTCAACATTCAACAATGGCAACATTCAACTGTCAACATTCAACAATGGCAACATTCAACAATTCAACAATTCAACAACTACTACATAGACTTATGTATCATAGACTTTAATGTATCATCTTCTTCCTATAAGAAGACATGTATTAGCCTCCTAATAAAATACAACTGATATTATCTCTAATGCTATAAACATATACAATTCCACATGGTTTCAAAGCAGGTTATAACATAGGAAGATCAGAATTACAATTGGGACTCCAAGTTTTTCAAGAAAACTACAAACCCAGATGGATTTCGTTGAAAAATCAAAACAACAAATCTGAACCAACTGCAAAGTGAAGCATACCTCTGGAAAGAACACTGAAAGGCAAGCTTCCAGCAATTTTTTGGTCACCAAAAAACCCATCAGACGCTGCCGCACGCGCCACAACAAGCACCGCCGACGCGTGAGGCACTCTCCCGATCATCTTTTGCTAAGGCCGTTTCGGGGAAAGTTGTTCCACTCTCCATTCCGAGTCTGATCGTGGTACTACTTTTCAGATCTGATTTCAGTTCATTTTTGAAGGTGTGTCTCTGCTATATACGTATATATATACTACGGTATATATAATTCCTATCCTTTATTTCTCAGCGATAGCTTCCTGCAGTTTGTTTCTTTACAGCCAATTTGTCAAACAATTACTGCCAAATTCTTTTAATTAAAACAAAACCCAACAATCATTCTTTCAGCCCACAAGGCTTTTCTTAGTTCAAATATTTAGCCCATCAAGACCAGCCCACTAAACAAACCTTTTCTTTTAACCACACAGCCTTCACTTCTTGGGCTTAAACAATTCGACCCAATTGTTTTCATCAGTCTTCAGCCAAATAATAATAGACTATATATATATATATATATATATATATATATATATATATATATATATATACAATTACTGATGCGACTGATTCCTCGATTTCGAGTGACACTACTGTTGCTACAAGTAGCAAGAGATCTGGGTTTCATAGTACTCCACTTGTGAGTCCTAAAATGGACGGAAAATTTTTTCTCGAATGGTCGAAATCTTGTACGATGGCATTAAAATCTCATAAATTGATGAAATATATCAACGGGAAGGCCAAGCAACCGAAGGAGAATGATGCAAGTTTTGATGATTGGGATTCTGAAAATGCCATGGTTTGCTCATGGTTGTTCAATTCAATGGAAGTGCATATTCGAAAAAGTTACATCTTTATTGATACGGCTGAAGATGTATGGAATTCTCTCACCCGGACTTATTCCTTCTCTGGGAATGTAGCCAAGCGGTTCGAAGTAAACCGGAAAATATGGGCATTAGCTCAAGGAGGCCGCACTTTAGCTCAGTATTATTAAGAGTTACATCACTATGGATTGAATTGGATCATTACACTATATTTGAGTGTAAACATGCTGAAGACCAGGAAAAGCATCAAAAATTGATGATTGAAGAAAAGGGTGATGAAATTTCTTGATGGACTGTCTGATGAGTATGATTCAATGAAAAATCAACTTATTGGATAGGTTCCCTTTCCAACTGTGGAGGATGCATACGGTCATGTTCGGTTGGAGGAAAGTCAAAAGCAAAGTATGGCTCCACCAGTCCCTTCTGATCGATCTGCACTCTTAAGCAGAAATGTGCAGCAGCCTGAGCCAAAAAAATCGGAACAAGTTCCAGTGGCTTTAATATGTGATAGGCCTATTCCTCAGTGTGACTACTGCAACAAGTTATACCACACTCGTGAAACTTGTTTCATTTTGCATCCTCACCTCAAAATTCAGGGACGAGGAGGACGCGGTCGAGGTAGCTATCGAGGTGTCTCATCCGGTAGAAGTACATGCAAAGGTACAGGAAGAGGCATTCCTCTTAGTGCTCATCATGCAGAGTCAGAGTCTTCTCCTCCAACAGGGATAATGACTACTTCAAAGCTAATACCTTCCGCCAGTTAATGTCTCAAATAAATACCACTCCATCAACACCCACGGCCAATTCTGCTCATGCAGGTATATCTTGTCATTTAATCTCCGATAAATGTCCTACATCATGGATCATTGATTCCGGAGCATCGGCACATATGACAGCAAATTCTGGTTTTCTAGAGTCATATCATGGTGAAACAGGCAATATTCGTGTTGCTAATGAAGTTCTTGCACCTGTTCATGGACAGGGCACTTCTCTTTATCTCTCATCATTACCATTATCAGATGTTTTGCATGTTCCTTCCTTATCTGCAAATTTATTATCTGTTTCTCGTGTTATTGAAAAACTTAATTGTTCAGTAACATTTTTCCCTTCTCACTGTGTATTTCAGGATCTGGCGATAGGCAAGGTCCTTGGCAGCGGTAAAGTGGTAGATGGACTCTATATTATGGAAGGGAATTCTGGTTCTCCTTTGACAAGTTATCAGGTGTCATCTAAATCCAATCCTATTTTACAAACTTTGTATCAATGGCATAGACGGTTAGGTCATTAATCTTTTGGTGTTTTAACACATCTATTTCCTACTTTAGCGAAACAATGTAATAAGGATGAATTTTTCTATGAACCTTGTGAACTAGCCAAACATAAAAAATCATCTTATCCATCTAGAAATAAAAGAAGTTCTACTTTATTTTCTACTATTCATACTGATGTTTGGGGTCCATTTAGGCATCCTACACATGACGGATATAGATGGTTCGTTGTCTTTGTTGATTGTCATTCTCGCCTTACTTGGGTATATCTTCTTAAACAAAAAAGTGAAGTATTTGGATGTTTTAAATCTTTTCATCATCTTATACAGACATAGTTTAATGCCTCCGTGAAAATTCTTCGGAGCGATAATGGTACCGAATATGATGGGCCATTTACATCTTATTTGGACACACATGGTATTATTCATCAAACTTCAAGTGTTAAAAACTCTCAGCAAAATGGGGTTGCCGAAAGGAAAATTGGTCATTTACAACAGGTAGCACGGTCTCTAATGTTAACAATGCATGTCCCTAAATATCTTTGGGGCGAGGCAGTCATGACTGCTGCATATCTCATTAACCTTCTTCCTTCAAGCGTTCTACAGTTCAGAACACCATTGTGTTTTATTCCTGCACCTTCCTCTCATCCATTACCTCTTCAGTTATTTGGGAGTGTATGTTTTGTTCATAATCATTCTCCCTCGCGAGACAAACTTGATTCTCGTGCTCTCAGTTTTGTTTTCATTGGTTATTCACCAACTCAAAAGGGATACAAGTGTTATCATCCTCCATCACGACGCATATTTCTTAGTCATGATGTTATTTTTTGGGAGTCTATTTCTTATTTCTCTCCAGGCTCCTCCTCCTTGCTTCAGGGGGATATTAATCAAGACAGTCTTGATGGTGAAGCGACAGAGGAGTCACTTCCATTTATTAATGTGCCCATTAATGTTCAATTTATTAATGTGCCCACTCCAAACAAAAATGTGCCTAGTCCAAACAGTAGTCCAAACACATCAAGTAATGATTCGGATGATCTGAATAGATTTGACCGGCCGGATTTAATCACATATTCTAGACGGAGAAATAATGATGTCACTACTTTACCACATCTAGAGACCTCTGACCTCGAGGCAGATCCTACAGCTCCTATAATTGAGCCTGATAACGGTAACACTCTTGATCCAACTCTTAATCTTTCTATTGCTTTAAGAAAGCGTACACGTTCTTGTACTAACCATCCTATCTCGAACTTTGTTTCTTATAATGCATTATCTCCTTCTTCACTTGCTTTTGTATCATCCTTGTCCAGTGTTTCTACTCCACATACTTGGCAGGATGCTTTATGTGATCCTAAATGGAAAGATGCCATGATAGAGGAAATGAATGCCTTGAAACATAATGGCACTTGGGATTTAACTCATCTTCCTGCTGAAAGAAAGGTAGTAGGATGCAGATGGGTATTTACTGTGAAATAAAAACCTAATGGGTTGATTGATAGGTACAAAGCAAGACTTGTGGAAAAAGGGTATACTCAGTCTTAGGGGATTGATTATCAGGAAACTTTTGCTCCAGTGGCAAAAATGGCTTCTATTCGAGTCCTCATTTCATGTGCAGCAAATCTTGGATGGGAACTTCAACAGTTGGATGTAAAAAATGCATTCTTACATGGAGACCTACAAGAAGAGGTCTACATGGACATTCCACCTAGTTTTTCTACAGCTACAACCATTGGGAAAGTATGTAGACTAAAGAAGACTATTTACGGATTAAAACAGTCTCCAAGGGTTTGGTTTGGAAAATTTCAGAGAGCAGTGGTTAAATTTGGCTACAAACAGGGTGATTCAGACCACACAATGTTCGTGAAAAAAATTGGTGAGAAAATCACAGTTTTGATTGTCTATGTCGATGATATTGTGATCACTGGTAACGACACGTGTGAAATTGCAAATGTTAAACGGAGACTTGCCTCCGAATTCGAGATGAAGGACTTAGGAAAACTACGGTATTTCCTTGGTATTGAAGTCTCTAGAAGTCTAGGTGGTATCTTCCTTTCACAACGGAAGTATACACTTGACCTGTTAAATGAGACAGGCATGTTGGGATGTAGACCCGCAGATTCTCCTATATAAGCAAATCATAAGCTTTGCGGAGATGTGGGAGACATTGTTGATAGAACTCAATATCAAAGGTTAGTTGGAAGGTTAATCTACCTCTCACACACAAGACCGGATATAGCATATGCAGTGGGAGTTGTAAGCAGATACACGCATGATCCTCGTCAACCTCATTTGGATGTAGTTTATATGATATTAAGGTATCTTAAAGATGCTCCTGGAAAAGGAGTGATGTTTACTAATAACAAACATCTCGGGGTTGAGAGCTATATAGATGCAGATTGGGCTGGATGTCTAGATGATAGACGTTCTACATCAAGATATTGTACATTTATTGGAGGCAACATAGTTACTTGGCAAAGCAAGAAGCAACCGGTGGTTGCATTGTCTAGTGCTGAAGCAGAATACAGAGCTATGGCTCGAGGTGTACGTGAATTACTATGGATTAGATTGCTTCTAACAGAATTAGGACTTGCATCAGCACACCAATGAAGTTGTATTGTGATAACAAATCAGCTATAGCCATTGCACATGATCCAGTTCAACACGATCGGACCAAGCATATCGAGATTGATCGGCAGTTTATCAAAGAGAAGATCAATAACGATATCATCAGTATCCAGTTTGTCAAATCGGAAGATCAAGTAGCTGACGTGTTAACTAAGGGATTAGGAATGAAAATGCTACATCCACTTATTGGCAAGTTGGGCATGAGTAACATATATGCATCAACTTGAGGGGGAGTGTCAACATTCAATAATGGCAACATTCAACTGTCAACATTCAAATATGGCAACATTCAACAATTCAACAATTCAACAACTACTACATAGACTTATGTATCATCAACTTTAATGTATCATCTTCTTCCTATAAGAAGACATGTATTAGCCTCTGAATAAAATACAACTGATATTATCTCTAATGATATAAACATATACAATTCAACAATCCTAAACATTCTTCCATGCATGTTCACAGTATACTCGCCGTTCTGCCCTTCACCTCCTACTTTCCATTCAAAACATTGTACCGATATAGAAAGAGTTGTTTGGACAACCTGCAATGCTAGTGAAGTCCCTGGACACCCTCTTCGCCCGCTTCTAAATGGCAACAGATGAAAAGGCTGCTCTCTAAAATCCAATTGACTCTTTCTATTCCTGATACTTCACTACTCATAAAAAATCTTTCGGGTATGAATTCGAAGGCATTTTCCCAGTAGTTTAAGTCTTCGCCAAGAGCCCAAACAATAACAAATAGTCTATTCTTGGCTGGTATGTGGTAGCTTGCAATGGTACAATCTTCATTTGCTTCTCTTACTATTAGTGGACCGATAGGGTGAAGTTCTAGGGTTCCTTTTACAATTGCTTGAAGGGAGATTCATGATATCAGATTCTTCGACTAATCAGTTATTTCCAACAATAGTAGTTTTTTTCAAGATGTTTGGATGGTTATTGGTTAATTAGCTCTGGTAGTGCCCATTCCGTTATTGCAGAAGTTTCTGTTCCAGCTGCAAATATATCCAGCAATTTAATACAAGAATATGTTATGTGTCAACTGTGATTATTTTCCATACATTCAATGTAAAATCACTCATTTTCTACTCTCCAATTGAAAAAAGAACAAGAAATAGAATTCACATGCTTACATTACATATGTAATTTATTTATGCAAGATGATTTATTCAATTAACTCCGGTAACTCTGCAGGCCAGCCTGCTGTTCACCAAGACTAAACTTGAAATCTATGCATATTGTATCCTCTTCCAACTTTGCATATTAAAAAACAAAGACTTGCTTTTTTCCAATTTGTCCACTTTGGGCATGTTGAGAAAACTGGCATTTTTTATTCAATTTGACTTGGTTAAAATTATAAGTTTCAAGAATTTGCGAGAAGCCACTGTTATTTTTCTTTGCTTATAGCATTGTAAATTTTGATGGTGATGATAATTCGTTTAAGAATTTTAGAAAATTCTAGAGCAGTAGAGAATTAACTGCTACACTTTTAGCAGTAGAGAATTAATACAGCAAGACTTTTAATGTGCAGTGTTATATTAGGTATACGTTACCAGTATGAAAGCCTTGATGTTTTCTCTGCTCAATTTAATCTCAAGGCTCTCATCTTCTGATATATCAAGTAAGATATCAAGAAAGTTTTTTCAACATGTCCTCCATCGCTATTATCTTCCCTCTATCTCCTCACTTCTCTGTGCTCCTCTATAATCCTCTCCATCATTTTGTAAAACCTTCCGTGTATATCCACAAGTCTCTTCCCGATTTCCTGTAGATCCAAGTTCTTGCATAACCATATATAATCAGAGACATTAAACTTCCCTGTAATTTCAGCCACCTCTTCGATTATGTTCTTAACTTCTCCAGCTTCATCCTCATTCTCTGAGCACCTCTCCCTCGTAAGCATTCTCGAAATTACATTGTGGGTGAGCATCATTAGCTCACCTCCAATATCAACAGCCTTTCCAGCTTTCTCCTTTTTCAACATTACATTCACCATACTCTCAATCTCATGGAGTCTAACAGGTTGTAGAAGATCAAGAGTTTGAGCTCCTTGGAGCTCAGACATGCATAGTTTCTTTACGAACTTCACAAGAAATGAAGCTACAAAAAGAACAAGAAGCCATGGAAATTAGAAAGAATATTTATGGCCTCCTCGCAAAGAGAACATGCACCAGAGAAAAAAACACCACTAAAAGGAAATGCGGATGAGCTAGTTGGTTCACTTCAAGTGCATGAGCAACATATGAACCAATATGATGCAAGCCATTTGGAAAAGGCGTTGCAAAGTAAAGTATCCATCGGTGACAGTTCTGGCAGTAGCAGTTCTTCACATGGAAGAGGTGGCTATAGAGGTAGCTACAGAGGTGGACAAGGATGTAGAAGACAGACGTTCAGTAGAGGCCAGAATAATGAAGACTGTCAACTATCTGGTCGTGGTAAAAATTTTAGAGGCCGAGGAAGAGGCGGATTCCAACAACAAGGTGATAAGTGTAAGAACCCTAATTTTTGGTAATATTTCCTTTTATTTAATATCTTGTGGCATTGTCAATATAGAACCTTTCTAGTCATCCCTTTTGATTAATAGAATTGATTGTCTGAGAAACTGCGTTGTAGCATTTATTATGTAAGATAAAAAGGAAGATTGTGAAGGCAGGAGTCTTATTGTTAGTAAGATTTATAAAACTTGGGATTTGAGAATGGTTAGAGTATTAAAGGATTTATTAAGAATTATGACGAGAAATTATGGACATTAGAGGAATTTACACAATTAGTACTTAAGAAATTATAGGGGAAAATCTCTACGCGACAAAATATTATTACGAGAGATTAGTTAAGATACGATACGAATTAAAGATAAATGACAAGCATTGGTGGAAGAATAATGATACAAGGAGTAGTATTGCATGCAAGTCCCATGCAACCAAGTGGTTAGAAATCAAGCAAACTAGTTAGCAATTGGAAGATGAATAGTATCTAGTTACTTGCTTTTTCAAAAAGAGAGACAAGTAGTACACATGCCCATGCTTGCTAGTACTTGTCTATACATACAATATATGTAACACCCAACATAACTTTACATCAATTATTCAACCAAACATAACACACAAAACACAAAACACAAACACACCCCCCCTCTAGCTTGCTCTCGGCCAAAAGAAGAAAAGGAAGAAGAAAAATTCTTCTTCCCCCTTTCCCATCACTCATAAATCACAACATAAATCCTAGGTCATCTCCATCATCTAGACAAGGTATGTTAGTAATTTCAAGCCGTTTCATCCACCCAAATTCAAGTTATAAATTGTTAAAGATTGGGTGAATAGTAACCATGTTTGATTTTCTTTTAGATCTTGGATTGTAAGTGTTGTAGGAGACCATTTAAGGTGTTGTTGAGTTGTGAAAAGCTTATCCAAGGCCCCTAGGTGCTCAAGAAGGTATAAAAATCTCAAACCCTCTTGGTTATGTATTATTTATAATGTGTGGTAGTAGATCCATGTGTTTGTGAGCTAATCTTGGTTGTATAAGTATTGGATGACATGGATCTTGAGTTTTGATGTTGAGATTATGACTTTTATGATTATGGATAATATATATATCTCCATCAGTGTTATGAACCATGAATTAAGTGTATTAAGTGTTGGTTGTGTTGTGGAATCATGAAAAATGGTTGATCTAAGTAGTATGTGCTTGCTGAGTTTTGTCCAGGAGCATTGACCTGTATTGTAACACGGTTTTGAACCCCCAAATGTTGTCCCCTGACCATATATTTTTGGAAAGATAATTGAATGTAGTTTCTGGAAATGTAAGGTTCATGGCTAGATGATGTATAGATTTTAAGTTATGGCCGGATGAGTGAATTGTGTTTCTGGACTCCGGACTGCACTAAGTGACCCCCTTTTGAACCTTGTTTAAACCCCTAAAAATATATGTGGGATCATGGAAAAATTTGAGAAGCTAGGAAATGCAGTGGTGAAGACCACCCAAAAAGAATTGGATTAAAATATGAATTTTTGGAGTTTATAACAATGCTAAAGTAAAATTCGCGAAAGGGAAAAAGTCGATTAGTGGAGCATAATTCTAGGGTTAATGGTTATGATTCGAATGTGGTAACTAAATTAAGTCGATTAAGTGACTAGCGTAATCGAGTGATGACATGAACCTATAGTGAGGCTAGAGTGTCATAAGATGAAGTCGTTAAGTTAATTTCGTACCCCCCTAAAACCCCGTAATTAAAGAGATATTGTTAAGGTACTAACGAGCGATTATTGCTTATGTATAGATCGTTCGACTCCGCACGCTCGACCACCCCAACCAAACCAAGGCAATTTTACTTTTCAAAACTTATCCATATACAAGGACTTTCACTGTTGTGTTTGTAGTTTTCAATTATATCAAATGCTATGTTTATCGAAGTATTGATGCAATTGAGATTGAATAAGTACATATATGCTTATACCCCTTGAACTTAGATTGAAATGTTTTCTTCGGACAACGACTCTAGCAATAGAGGTCGTAGCGGTCCGTATATACTATTGACCGGGGAGCGGTATATTATTATATCGTATCTAGTTTGCGAAGACCCGAAGGGTCATTCGGGTAGTATCGTATACTCAAGTAACTATTGTTATATCTTCGTAAATACTCGAAACCCTATCTTGGATTAAAAGTTTATTTTATCGAATAATTATTTTATTAATTATTAATATTAAATCTTAAAATATTATTTATCAATTATTGTTCATTATTTTAAAGATAAAGTTAATCCAAGATACATTTAATACTTTCAAACTCGAACTCTTTCGAACTCAAAACATTTTCGAAAACCCCCGGTCAGGTTTTGCTTCTTGTATGATTTCAAGAATCATCGGTCGACTGATGTCAAACCTCAATTACTCTATTTTCAATCAAAATCAAGTTTTAAAAGAAAAAGAAAAAGGGACTCTGGCAGGTGTGGGAACCGTTGACGAACGATTCCCGGGATGTGTAAGCGGCCGTGAGCCAGGCGGTCCATCATTTATTATTCCGGCCCAGGTGTTGCCGAAGGATGATTACGGATGTAGTTTTCATCGAGGGTGATTACGGATGTAGTTTTCACCCGAGGATAGTTACGGATGTAGTTTCTATCCTTCTACCGGTAGAGAAGACCCGCGGATTATTGGACTTGGATGTGGCGACTGATCATCGTCAATCCTTGTCAGGTTTTGTGTTTTCTTTAAGTCCCATTCCTCCATTTTGGAAAAATGCTTTGACACTGCTTCTTGGGCTTTTGTGCCGAGTTGCTGATAGTGTTCTATTTTGATGAGAAAGATGTTGACTCAATGCAGTATCTAGAACTGCAAGTTTATTTTGAAAACAAGGGCACATATTGTTGCACCTTCGAGATTTATCAACTATGACAAGTGATTTTATATCTGATTGATACAAACAAGTTTATTAACCGCCAATCATATGAAATGTTATATTGCTTACCTTATACATATATTTCTTGCTGAGCTATATTTGCTCACTCTTGCTTGTTTTCAAATTTTACAAACACAACAGCTAAGCGAAATGGCAAGAACCAGACAGACTACTCGAAAGCAGGTGACTAGACCCGAGCCAGCACTTGAGATTCCACCGGTAGGCCCCATTAGCCGGATTGGTTGGAAGCTTTTGTTTGTTCGTTTTATTTATCAGTATGACCTGTGCAAGGCAGTGTATCGTAAGAAACTTTCAAGCCGCCAACTTCGCTTCATATCGAAGTGTTGCTGGTAGCATAAATACTATTTAATTCGGTCTGTAATAACTCTGATAATTTTATTACTGTTTAATCAATGTGTGACGTTTCTGAGGCTCTAACCTGTGTGTGTGTGCGGTGTGAGTTTATTGTGGGGTCGATGGCTGTGTTATATATATTATGTGCAAGAACAGGTATGTTATTAATGGAAAATGGACCGTGAGCGCCTAGATCTCCGACCCCGGATCTGGGGGCGTCACAGAAATGGTATCAGAGCGAGGTTACAGTTCTCAGAAATGATAGTAATTTAAGAAAGCAACCCTAATAATAATAACAATAACGATAACCTTAATAACAACATTAATAATACTTAGAACTCTCATCGAGTTCGTAGTCGGGTTATCGGATATAGCCCTGACTTTAAGGCCCGTGAGGGAACTACTCCTAAACCTTTCTTTTATGGTTAGTGACCCACCTTATTTCCCTTGTGTAGATGGAGGAGATACCAGACCCTGAGGCTTTCGAGAGAGAGCATGATGGGGCACTGATGCGCGATACCGAGGATCCTGAGGAGGATATGGGTGCTGACTCCGAGCTTGGCCCCTGGATTACACTGATAGAGGATACTGATGATGAGGATCCCGTTGTGGAGCCCTTTGAGCCTGAGCCTGAGCCAGAGCCTGTTACCCCATCTTCTGTAGCTACTGATGAGGAGAGTGTGAGATCCGGTGAGGGTCGTGTTGTGTCACCCCCACCTTCTCCACAGACATCTAGCCCTGTTTCATCGGACAGTGACTCCGAGGATGATACTTCTAGCGAGGAGGAGCTTGACCCTACCCCTGCTACTGCTCCTGCTCCTGCTGCTGCCGCTGCACCTACTCCTGTTCCTGTCATACCACCTCCACCGATGGACCTACCCCCAGTGTCGGGTACTGAGCACGCTTACGTGGTACAGTTCCTGACCCGAGACTTACTATCTGCAGAGGCCCGACTTAACGAGGCGAGGCGGGCACTAGTGGAGGAGCGCGAGGCGCGCTTGAGGATCCAGGCTGAGATGAGGACCGCTGTTGCTAGGAGGACTAGGGCTCGACTCCATAGGATTGAGAGGAGGAGTCGCGATAGGATTCTTGGATTAGGGATCCGCGGGGGCGGAGTGATCCAGGCTAGGGATGCTAGGCGTGTTGTGCATCGTGCATTTGCCCGAGTGAGGACCTTGCTCCGCCGCGGTGCGGCCCCGTAATGCGTTACTGATAGCTCAGTCCCCTAGGTTCAGATGACATTAGTGTGTCGATTTTGCGGGATAGTTGACTTGTGCAGTGGTATCCTTTCTGACCAGTGGATGAGTAGACTGACCTACAGATATGTAGATGTGACTTCGGGTAGTATGTACGGATGTAGCCCTACTTTTGTGTAGCCTGACTATTCGGATGATGTACTTGTATTTGTTCCACTTTTGTTAGACTTTGACATCGGAACTATGTATTTGGCTCTAACATCCAAACCTTGTGATAACCCTTGTAACGTACTTATTTAGTTTCAGTTTCCTTAATATTGCCTCAACTGCTTTACTTTCCGATGCCATGCTTTACTGTTTTGATATACAACTGTGATTATACAATTGCTACAAGCCACAAATACAACCATGCTGGTTCAAATTTACGATATGCGATTTCAAATTGTTTTCTACAATTTCCAAAAATGTTCCTACAATCTTTAAAAATAAATTTTTCAAAAAAAAATAAAAAATAATAATAATAAAATTTTGTTTCAAAATTTTGAAAAAAAAAAAAAAATTTTTTTTGAGGTTTCGAAGTTTTGAAAACTCTTGTAAATGTTTTCGCATCCCAAAGGGATTTTTCCCCAAAAATGTTTGACATTTTATCTCCAACATCGGATTATTAAAACTTTTGCAACTTCCACCCTTATGAGGAGGAACGATACGCTCCTGACCCGTGCAGACGCTGTCAGGTAATTGGAAAACCCTAACCCCTTTCTTGTTTTATTATCAGAATCATGCCACCTAGAAGAATGAACACTCGAGCTCACCCGATCAGTTCTGAGGGCCAGGGTAGCCACCATGGAACCGGAGGCCACCAGAACCGTGAAGGGGAGAATGTCAACCTGAGTGAGAATGAGGGCAACGATCATAACTTGTTTGATGACTCTGAGTATGAAGAAGAAGAAGCTGGTGATGACACCCGAGAGGTAGAACATCCTAGGGGAGGCCCTATGGAACAGTTCATGGAGTTACTTAGGCAGAACTTGGACCGTCCCCCAGTTCAGCAACCACCCCAAAATGCTAATGCTAATGCTTTCCAGAACTTCAAATCCCTGAAACCCCTAGAATTTAAAGGAACTGCCGACCCGGTCGAGGCAAGGGCCTGGCTGAAGGAAATGGAAAAATCCTTCGAGATACTAGGTGTCGCTGAAGAGCAGAAGACTGTTTTCGCCACTTACCTTCTGAAAGGTGAGGCGAACTATTGGTGGGAAGCTAAGAAGAATTTGGAAGGAAGAGGTGTGGTGACCTGGGAGAGATTTAGCGAGCTGTTCTTGGAGAAGTACTTTCCTAGGTTCATAGAGACACAAATGGAGCTGAAGTTTTTGGAACTGAAGCAAGGAAACATGACGGTGGCTGAGTATGAGGCCAAATTTACTGAGCTGTCGAGGTTTGTGCCGGAATATGTGAACTCTGAGGCAAAGAGGGCCCGAAGGTTTCAATTAGGGCTAAAACAATGGATTCAGAATCGTGTGGCGGTTCTTGAGCTGACAGATTATGCCACCCTGGTACAGAAAGCGTCAATTGTTGAGGCTGGGAGTGAACAGATGCAGAAGGAGAGAGAAGGAAAGAAGAGGAAGTTTGATAGTCGAAAGGGAAACTCTGCGGGTGGGAGCTTTCCGAGCAAATTTAAGCGAGGAACGATGTCCCAACCCAGCGGAAACTTTGGAACCAAGAGAGCTGAAAGTTGGAGTGTGGGCCAGAGCGGCCGACCACAGGGATCGTCTTACTCTACCCCATCCCGAGCCCAACCCCCAGAATGTAATAAATGTGGAAGGAAACACGCGGGCGTGTGTAACCTGCAAGATGTGAAGTGCTTCAAGTGTGGGCTGACAGGGCATTATGCTAACGCCTGTCGCGGAACTAGCAACAACACGAGTGCCGGAGGTAATTGCTTCAAGTGTGGGAAACCAGGGCACCGAATGAGGGAATGTATGTCCTCTGGGCCAGTTGCATCGAGAGTGAGTGGAACTGCTTCTAACAAGGCCCCTACTACAAGAACTTTTAACATGACGGTGCAGGATGCCGTGAGGAACACGGATGTGATTGCAGGTACTCTACTACTCAACTCAGTTAAGGCAAATGTTTTATTTGATTCGGGAGTTACCAAGTCTTTCATATCTCTAGATTTTGTATGTCAGTTAGGCCTTAAGACTGAACCATTGAAAGACAGATTGCAAATAGAGATAGCTAATCATGAAATTATTCCCGTTAGCCAAGTATGTCCAGGTTGTGACCTAGAAATAGAAGGGCGACACTTTCGGGTAGACTTAATACCTTTTAAACTAGGAGAGTTTGACGTAATAGTAGGTATGGATTGGTTAACAACCCACGGAGCCCAGATTGATTGTGTGAAGAAGAAAGTAAGTTTGAAACTGCCAGGGGACGAGGAAGTAGTGTTTAGTGGGAAACGGCAAAACCAAAAGTTCCTGACTATGATTCAAGCTAAGAAGCTGTTACGTAAAGGATGCGAAGCCTATTTAGCCTATGTGAAGGATACCAAGAAGGAGGCACCAAACATACAGGAAATCCCTGTCGTTAATGAGTTCGCGGACGTATTTCCGGATGATCTTCCAGGACTACCACCTGATAGAGACATCGAGTTCGCTATAGACTTAGTTCCGGGTACGGCCCCAATTTCGAAAGCCCCATATCGGCTAGCCCCAGTGGAGATGAAAGAGCTGGCCACTCAGTTACAAGAGTTGTTGGATAAAGGGATGATAAGACCTAGTGTGTCACCGTGGGGAGCCCCGGTGTTATTCGTGAAAAAGAAGGATGGTAGTATGAGATTGTGTATAGACTACAGGGAGTTGAATAAGGTGACTATAAAGAATAAATATCCCTTGCCCAGGATAGATGACCTGTTTGATCAACTAAAGGACGCAGTTTATTTTTCCAAAATTGATTTGAGTACCGGGTATCACCAGTTAAAGATTAAACCAGAAGATATACCAAAGACGGCCTTTCGCACCCGGTACGGACACTATGAGTTCCTAGTGATGTCATTTGGGTTAACGAATGCCCCTGCAGCTTTCATGGACTTGATGAATCGAGTCTTCAAGAAATACTTGGACAAGTGTGTTATAGTCTTCATCGATGACATCTTGATTTATTCCAAGACGAAGGAGGAACATGCAGAGCACTTGAGGATTGTATTGGGAGCATTGAGAGAAGAAAAGTTGTACGCTAAGTTTTTGAAGTGCGAATTTTGGTTGAAGGAAGTTCAGTTTTTAGGGCATGTGATTAGCGAACAAGGCATTCTAGTGGACCCAGCCAAAATAGAGGCTGTATCAAATTGGGAGAGACCAACCACTCCGACAGAGATGAGAAGTTTTATAGGGTTGGCTGGCTACTATAGGAGATTTGTCCAAGACTTTGCCAAGATAGCAGCCCCTTTGACCCGACTAACTCGCAAGACCGAGAAGTTTGTGTGGACTGAAAAATGCGAAGAAAGCTTCCAAGAGTTGAAGAAGAGGTTGGTGACAGCACCAGTACTAGCCCTACCTGATGATAAGGGAGATTTTGTGATTTATAGCGACGCATCCCATAAAGGTTTAGGGTGTGTGCTTATGCAGCACGGTAAAGTGATCGCGTATGCATCCAGACAACTTAAGGAGTATGAGATAAGATACCCCACCCATGATTTGGAATTAGCAGCGATAGTTTTTGCTTTGAAGATTTGGAGACATTATCTTTACGGAGAAAAGTGTGAAATCTACACGGATCACAAGAGCTTAAAGTACATATTCACTCAGAAAGAGTTAAACATGAGGCAGAGAAGATGGTTAGAGCTAATCAAGGATTATGATTGTGAGATTCATTATCACCCAGGGAAGGCCAACGTAGTGGCCGATGCACTTAGCCGAAAGGAGAGGATTAAGATGATAACGTCAGTGGACGAATTGATCAAGGACCTTGAGAAACTAGAGATTGAAGTGAGGTTACCAGGAATTGGACAAGAGAGTCTAATGGAAATAAAAGTCCAACCACCGTTATTGGAAAAGATTAAGTTATGCCAGGAAAAGAAGATAGAAGAAGAAAGGAATTCGATGGAGAAAGTTTTGACTGGTGAGGAAATTAAGTGTGAGAAGGACGGGAATGGAATTATGAGGTACGCATCTAGGATATGGATCCCGAACGTTCAGGAGTTAAAAGATGAGATTTTGCAAGAGGCTCATAGTTCAAGGTACTCAATTCACCCTGGAGGCACTAAGATGTATAGAGATTTAAGAGAATACTATTGGTGGCCAAATATGAAGAAGGACGTGGCAGAGTGGGTAAGTAAATGCTTGACATGTCAAAGAGTGAAGGCCGAACACCAGAGGCCCAGTGGATTGTTGCAACCCTTAGAGATACCCGAGTGGAAGTGGGAGCAAATTGCGATGGACTTTGTGGTCGGATTACCAAGGACCAAGACTAATCATGATGCCATTTGGGTTATTATCGATGGGTTGACCAATTCAGCACATTTTCTTCCAATCAACGAGAGATATACTGTCGATAAGCTGGCGGATATTTACTTAAAGGAGATTGTGGTTAGGCACGGGGTTCCTGTGAGCATTGTATCAGATAGAGACCCAAGATTCAACTCCAGGTTCTGGAGAAGTTTTCAGGATTGTGTGGGGACCAAGTTAAACATGAGTACTGCATACCATCCCCAAACAGACGGACAGAGTGAGAGAACCATCCAGACCATCGAGGACATGTTGAGGGTATGTGCCATTGATTTTAAGGGAAGTTGGGATGACCACTTGCCGTTGATCGAATTTTCCTACAACAACAGTTACCATGCGAGTATAGGCATGCCCCCATATGAAGCTTTATACGGACGAAGATGTCGGTCTCCCTTGTGTTGGGAAGAGGTTGGAGAGCGGAAGATTTTAGGGCCTTAACTGGTCCAACAGACAAGAGAAACTATCGAGCTCATAAGAGGACGGCTGGTAGCGGCCCAAGACAGACAGAAGAAGTATGCGGACCAGACCCGCAAGGACAAAGAATATGAGGTAGGAGAGTTTGTGATGTTGAAGGTATCACCGTGGAAAGGATTGATGAGATTTGGTAAGAAGGGAAAACTAAGCCCGAGATTTATTGGACCTTTTGAGATCTTGAAACGAGTTGGGAAGTTAGCCTATGAATTGGCTTTACCTCCGAGATTACAGCAAGTGCATAATGTGTTCCATGTGTCTATGCTACGACCATACCATACCGACTTCCGACATGTGATAGAACATGATTAAGTGGATCTGCAACCAGACTTAACATATGTAGAGCAACCCGTAGAAATCATGGATAGAAAAGAACAGGTGCTGAGGAACAAGGTTGTCAAACTAGTGAGAGTCTTGTGGAAGAATCAGAATGTCGAAGAATCAACATGGGAACTAGAGAGCGCGATGCGTGAAAAGCACCCCCAACTTTTTTCAACCTGATTCCGGGATGGAATCCTTTTAAGGAGGGGAGGCTGTAAGAACCATAATTTTTGGTAATATTTCCTTTTATTTAATATCTTGTGGCATTGTCAATATAGAACCTTTCTAGTCATCCCTGTTGATTAATAGAATTGATTGTCTGAGAAACTGCGTTGTTGCATTTATTATGTAAGATAAAAAGGAAGATTGTGAAGGCAGGAGTCTTATTGTTAGTAAGATTTATAAAACTTGGGATTTGAGAATGGTTAGAGTATTAAAGGATTTATTAAGAATTATGACGAGGAATTATGGACATTCGAGGAATTTACACAATTAGTACTTAAGAAATTATAGGGGAAAATCTCTACGCGACAAAATATTATTACGAGAGATTAGTTAAGATACGATACGAATTAAAGATAAATGACAAGCATTGGTGGAAGAATAATGATATAAGGAGTAGTATTGCATGCAAGTCCCATGCAACCAAGTGGTTAGAAATCAAGCAAACTAGTTAGCAATTGGAAGATGAATAGTATCTAGTTACTTGCTTTTTCAAAAAGAGAGACAAGTAGTACACATGCCCATGCTTGCTAGTACTTGTCTATACATACATTATATGTAACACCCAACATAACTTTACATCAATTATTCAACCAAACATAACACACAAAACACAAAACACAAACACACCCCCCCTCTAGCTTGCTCTCGGCCAAAAGAAGAAAAGGAAGAAGAAAAATTCTTCTTCCCCCTTTCCCATCACTCATAAATCACAACATAAATCCTAGGTCATCTCCATCATCTAGACAAGGTATGTTAGTAATTTCAAGCCATTTCATCCACCCAAATTCAAGTTATAAATTGTTAAAGATTGGGTGAATAGTAACCATGTTTGATTTTCTTTTAGATCTTGGATTGTAAGTGTTGTAGGAGACCATTTAAGGTGTTGTTGAGTTGTGAAAAGCTTATCCAAGGCCCTTAGGTGCTCAAGAAGGTATAAAAATCTCAAACCCTCTTGGTTATGTATTATTTATAATGTGTGGTAGTAGATCCATGTGTTTGTGAGCTAATCTTGGTTGTATAAGTATTGGATGACATGGATCTTGAGTTTTGATGTTGAGATTGTGACTTTTATGATTATGGATAATATGTATATCTCCATTAGTGTTATGAACCATGAATTAAGTGTATTAAGTGTTGGTTGTGTTGTGGAATCATGAAAAATGGTTGATCTAAGTAGTATGTGCTTGCTGAGTTTTGTCCAGGAGCATTGACCTGTATTGTAACACGGTTTTGAACCCCCAAATGTTGTCCCCTGACCATATATTTTTGGAAAGATAATTGAATGTAGTTTCTGGAAATGTAAGGTTCATGGCTAGATGATGTATAGATTTTAAGTTATGGCCGGAGGAGTGAATTGTGTTTCTGGACTCCGGATTGCACTAAGTGACCCCCTTTTGAACCTTGTTTAAACCCCTAAAAATATATGTGGGATCATGGAAAAATTTGAGAAGCTAGGAAATTCAGTGGTGAAGACCACCCAAAAAGAATTGGATTAAAATATGAATTTTTGGATTTTATAAAAATGCTAGAGTAAAATTCGCGCAAGGGAAAAAGTCGATTAGTGGAGCATAATTCTAGGGTTAATGGTTATGATTCGAATGTGGTAACTAAATTAAGTCGATTAAGTGACTAGCGTAATAGAGTGAAGACATGAACCTATAGTGAGGCTAGAGTGTCATAAGACGAAGTCGTTAAGTTAATTTCGTACCCCCCTAAAACCCCGTAATTAAAGAGATATTGTTAAGGTACTAAAAAGCGGTTATTGCTTATGTATAGATCGTTCGACTCCGCACGCTCGACCACCCCAACCAAACCAAGGCAAGTTTACTTTTCAAAACTTATCCATATACAAGGACTTTCACTGTTGTGTTTGTAGTTTTCAATTATGTCAAATGCTATGTTTATCGAAGTATTGATGCTTATACTATTGACCGGGGAGCGGTATATTATTATATCGTATCTAGTTTGCGAAGACCCGAAGGGTCATTCGGGTAGTATCGTATACTCAAGTAACTATTGTTATATCTTCGTAAATACTCGAAACCCTATCTTGGATTAAAAGTTTATTTTATCGAATAATTATTTTATTAATTATTAATATTAAATCTTAAAATATTATTTATCAATTATTGTTCATTATTTTAAAGATAAAGTTAATCCAAGATACATTTAATACTTTCAAACTCGAACTCTTTCGAACTCAAAACATTTTCGAAAACCCCCGGTCAGGTTCTGCTTCTTTTATGATTTGAAGAATCATCGGTCGACTGATGTCGAACCTCAATTACTCTGTTTTCAATCAAAATCAAGTTTTAAAAGAAAAAGAAAAAGGGACTCTGGCAGGTGTGGGAACCGTTGACGAACGATTCCCGGGATGTGTAAGCGGCCGTGAGCCAGGCGGTCCATCAATTATTATTCCGGCCCAGGTGTTGCCGAAGGATGATTACGGATGTAGTTTTCATCGAGGGTGATTACGGATGTAGTTTTCACCCGAGGATAGTTACGGATGTAGTTTCTATCCTTCTACCGGTAGAGAAGACCCGCGGATTATTGGACTTGGATGTGGCGACTGATCATCGTCAATCCTTGTCAGGTTTTGTGTTTTCTTTAAGTCCCATTCCTCCATTTTGGAAAAATGCTTTGACACTGCTTCTTGGACTTTTGTGCCGAGTTGCTGATAGTGTTCTATTTTGATGAGAAAGATGTTGACTCAATGCAGTATCTAGAACTGCAAGTTTATTTTGAAAACAAGGGCACATATTGTTGCACCTTCGAGATTTATCAACTATGACAAGTGATTTTATATCTGATTGATACAAACAAGTTTATTAACTGCCAATCATATGGAATGTTATATTGCTTACCTTATACATATATTTCTTGCTGAGCTATAGTTGCTCACTCTTGCTTGTTTTCAAATTACAAACACAACAGCTAAGCGAAATGGCAAGAACCAGACAGACTGCTCGAAAGCAGGTGACTAGACCCGAGCCAGCACTTGAGATTCCACCGGTAGGCCCCATTAGCCGGATTGGTTGGCAGCTTTTGTTAGTTCGTTTTATTTATCAGTATGACCTGTGCAAGGCAGTGTATCATAACAAACTTTCAAGCCGCCAACTTCGCTTCATATCGAAGTGTTGCTGGTAGCATAAATACTATTTAATTCGGTCTGTAATAACTCTGATAATTTTATTACTGTTTAATCATTGTGTGACGTTTCTGAGGCTCTAACCTGTGTGTGTGTGCGGTGTGAGTTTATTGTGGGGTCGATGGCTGTGTTATATATATTATGTGCAAGAACAGGTATGTTATTAATGGAAAATGGACCGTGAGCGCCTAGATCTCCGACCCCGGATCTGGGGGCGTCACAATAAGTCTCAATTACAATGTTACAATTGTAATAAATTTGGCCATTTCAGTTACGAGTGTAGATCACCGAAGTTGGAAGAAAGGATTCATTTTGCAGTGGCAAGAAAAGATAAAGATGTGGGGTCTGCTATGTTCCTCACTTACAAAGGAGATGAAGATGGCAAGAAGAATATATGGTATCTTGATTCGGGAGCCAGCAACCACATGTGTGGCCACAAGGAATTATTTACGGAGATAGACGACACCATTAGCGGAGTAGTTACTTTTGGTGACTCATCAAATATTTCGGTCAAAGGGAAAGGTACTGTTACAATCGTGTCAAAGAAAGGTGATAAAAAATATATAAATGATGTTTATTATATACCTGCTTTGAAAAGTAATATCATCAGTCTTGGCCAACTTGTGGAGAAGGGATATAATATTCAGATGCAGGATAATTCTCTTATCATCAGAAATCAGGTTCGAGAATTAATTGCAAATGTGGAGATGTCAAAGAATCGTTTGTTCACACTTGATATGCAGATGAAGGTGCAGAAGTGTTTGAAGTCGGTCATTAAAAATGACTTGTGGCTGTGGCATTTGAGGTTCGGTTATCTTGGATTTTATGGCTTGAAACTATTGTCAAAGACAAAGATGGTGGACGGTTTTCCATCAATCAACGAACCAAATCAGTTGTGTGAAGCTTGTGTTAAGGGAAAGCAACATCGACAAAGTTTTACCATTGGAAAATCATGGAGAGCCAGAAGGCCTTTGGAGATAGTTCACACAGATATAGCCGGTCCATTTGATATTCCATCGCATGGATGTAACAGATATTACCTAACATTTATTGATGATTTTAGCAGGAAAAGTTGGGTGTATATCATTAAAGAAAAGGCGTAGGCTCTTGATAAATTCAAGGAGTTCAAAGCACTGGCGGAAAAAAAGAGTGGCCATTATTTGAAGATACTCAGATCAGACAGAGCAGGAGAGTTTACTTCAAATCTCTTTAGAAGTTTTTGCAGAGCACATGGAATAAATCATCAGTTGATAACGACATATACTCCACAATAAAATGGCATTGCAGAACGAAAGAATCGCACCATTCTAGACATGGCAAGGAGTATGGGAAAGCAAAGCACATGCTAAGAACTTTCTGGGCTGAAGCCGTTCTATGTGCAGTTTATTTGTTGAATCGCTGTCCAACTAAAAGTATCGGAAACAAAACTCCAAATGAAGCATGGAGTGGTAGTAAGCCATCAGTTGGACATCTCAGAATTTTTTGGGTGCATTGCATATGCACATGTTCCTGATCTGAAAAGAAAGAAGCTGGATGATAAAGGCGAGAAGTGCATCTTTACCGGATATGATAAAAGGAGAGGTGTACAGACTCTATAATCCCCTCACGAAGAAATTAATCATTTCTCGAGATGTTGAGTTCGATGAATCTGATTACTGGAGATGGAGCGAGGAAGAAAGAAAAATTGCTGGTTTATTTTTCAATGATGATGATGATGGTTATGACTCCAACATAGAAGATGGTGGAGATGATGATCCAACTCCTCCCCAAAGTCCAAATCAGCAAACTCTTGCCTCGACACCATCGAGTTTAGGAAGCAGCAGTAGCAGCAGTTCAGGGGGAGCATCGAGAAAAATGCGGAGTCTGGATAGTATTTATGAAGCAACAAGTCCGGTACAAACATCTTTTGAGAATTCTTTATTTTGTTTGATGGCTGAATGTGATCCAGTTACATTTGAGGAAGCTTCTGAAGAAAGCAAATGGAATAAAGCCATGGATGAAGAAATTGGTGCAATCAAGAAGAATGATACTTGGGAGCTTACAAGTCTTCCAGAAGGACACAAAGCAATTGGTGTCAAATGGGTCTACAAGACAAAGACAAATCAGGATGGCAAAGTTGAAAAGCACAAGGCAAGGCTAGTGGCTAAAGGCTACAAGCAGAGATATGGGATTGACTACGATGAGGTATTTGCTCCAGTTGCAAGAGTTGATACCATCAGACTTCTTACAGCTATTGCATCTCAGAACTAGTGGAAGATTTTTCAGATGGATGTGAAGTCAGCATTCCTTAATGGGTATCTCGAAGAAGAGGTCTATATTGAGCAGCCTCCTAGATATGTTCAGAAAGGCAAGGAAGATAAAGTCTACCGGCTAAAGAAAGCACTGTACGGGTTGAAACAAGCCCCGAGAGCATGGAACACAAGGGTTGATGAATACTTTCAGAAGAACGGTTTTGTGAAGAGTCCATACGAGCATGCACTCTACACCAAATCAAATTCAGGGGGAGATATTATGATCGTGTGCTTGTACGTGGATTACATGATCTTTACCGGCAATAACCCTGGTATGTTTGATGATTTTAAGAAAGTCATGACTAACAAATTTGAGATGACAGATATTGGTCAAATGTCGTACTTTCTTGGAGTCGAAGTCAAGCAAAGCAAAGACGGGATTTTTATATCTTAGAAAAAATATGCCGAGCAGATTTTAAGCAAGTTCAGAATGGAAGATTGCAAGCCAGTGAGCACGCCCGCAGAAACGAGCATAAAGCTCAGAAATGATTCAACTAGGGAGTCGGTAAATCTGACATTGTTCAAAAGTCTGGTTGGAAGTCTGAGGTACCTAACTTTCACTCGTCCCGATATCATGTATGCAGTTGGACTGGTTAGTAGGTACATGCAGAAGCCGAAGCAAGATCACTTCATGGAAGCTAAAAGAATTTTGAGGTACAGAAAAGGTACACTTAATCATGGTTTGTTTTACACGCATTCTCAAGATTCAAAATTAGTTGGCTACTCAGACAGTGATTATGGTGGAGATTTGAATGACGGGAAAAGCACTTCAGGATATGATTTTCATATCAGTTCGGCGATATTTTCGTGGTCATCAAAGAAGCAACCGACAGTTGCTCTTTCAACATGTGAGGCAGAATACATCGCAGCAGCAGCGTGCGCATGTCAAGTTATGTGGTTAGGCTACATATTGAGCAAGTTAACTCTCGCCAAGGAGGATCCAGTTACTATATACGTGGATAACAAATCTGCTATCTCACTTGCAAAGAATCCGGTGTCACACAGTGGAAGCAAGCACATCAACATCAAATATCATTTCATACGAGAGCAGGTGAATGACAAAATTGTGAAGTTGGTGCACTGCAGGACCGAAGAAAATTTAGCAGATATTTTCACGAAGCCGTTAAAGCAGGAGTTATTTCACAACATGAAGATGAAGCTTAGAATGCAAAGTCGAGTTTGAGGGGGAGTGTTAGAATTCAAACTCCATATATTCTAGAATTGTAGGCTAAGAAAACAAGTCAAATAAAAACACACATGTTCATACATGTATGAGGTAAGTGAATATGTCATCCTTGAATTTATGTAAGCAATGATGTAATCAATTATAGCCTATAAATACTAGTACCTAGAAGAACAATAAAACACACTGAAGTGTAAGAGAGCAGAGAGCCAGAAAGAAAGAGCTGAAGCTCTTGTGTGAGAGAAAGAATAGAAATTGTAATTTCTTCTTATAATATATATATATATATATTTATATATATATACACATTATTTGGTATAAGCCCATACACGTTTCCAACAGGCTAAGTCCTCCACCTTCACCTCCTACAAACAAACCACCAAAGCCATTCAATCCACTATCCCCCACCGCCAACTTCATCAAAGTCTTCAAGTTCTAGTAGATCATATCCACCACCGCCTTCTCCAACATCTCCTCCACCTCTTTCTTCTCCCTCAGGCAAGCCTTATTATACACTGCCATCACCAGAGGTAACCACTCCTAGTCCTCTTCCACCACCAGCTCACCACACACCCTCTCCTGAACTCCAACACCTGTTTATCAGAATCCCCCAAGTCGTCACTCCATACTACCACCACCTTCTTATAAAGTGGCACCTGGACCAAATTACGCACCCCCACCACCAAAAATACCTACTTATTACTACCAATCACCACCTCCCCCACCAACACCAACTACTTATCTCACCACCCGTACCACCTCCACCACCACCATCACTGCATACTTATCATTACCACTCACCACCAGTACCACCTCCTTCTCATAGTGTCTCACCAGGAACCAATTACCAACCACCCCCCACTGCCAGCTCACCATCATCAATCACCACCACCACCTACTCATCATCATCAATCACCACTAGTTATAATTACACCACCTCCTTACCACTACACATCAGTGCAACCACCTCCACCTCATAAGCATTCATCAACCCCTCCACCACACACACCTCATCATTCAACCCCTCATCCCCCACCATCAGCTGGCTGTAACGACTTCTGGCCTCCACCACCACCATGTGAGCAATCACTACTACCACCTACTCATTCAAATTCACCCCCACCACCACCTCCTCCGAGTAGCTATCATCATCCACCACCACAATCATCATTCCCTCACCATTCACATTCACTGCCACCACCACCACCACCACCACCAAAAATAGGAGTCTCTTATGCATCTCCACCTCCTCCTGTAATTCCTTACTAATAATATAAAGTTCGCGTTTTTACAACATATCTTCTTGAATATGCAAAAGGATGATGAAAATGCAGCACTAGTCTACAATTCTTTTTCTTCTATCTCTACAACTAAACAAAATCCAAGCACAAGAACCACTTGGTTGCAGTTGCTTCCCCTTAGCAGTATGATGGATCACATTTTGTACTAATTTTATTATTCTAATGCTCTAGCTTGTCAAGCAATAGTAGTATACTACTTAATATTGTATATTCCTCCCTTGCCGTGAGTACATTATTATTCTGTATTCTTGTAAGTTCAATTTTAATCTTGTTATTCCATACCAAGTGTTTCTGATCTTCAGTTAATATTATTTGTGGTAATCAGAGTAGGATTAAGTCGAAAGATTTTTTTCATAACCTCACAACCACAAAGCGTAAAAGGCTCATTGTATTTGCACATATAAAATATCGGAATGTTTATACAAAATATGAGCAAGGCACAACATTTCCAAACAAACTAATAATATAGAGATATCTTTCAATCACAGCCCACCAAAACATCTGTACCAAATCTTTAAAAACTTCCCATACACCAGTTCAAACGAAAGAACCAATTTGAACAAAAGTAAGAAGCAGAAAGAATTTCCACAAGTATAAGGAAAAGTAATACACATGACAATTTAATTTACTATATTACTATATAAATGCTTCTTCAAACCATAGATAGATCAAGCATTATAAGAAAGGGAATCATCAAGTTAAAGAATTATCCAAAACAGATCACTATGCAAGATATATTTCTTTACTCTTTCTTGCCAATGTTTATTAGGTTAATCGCTTTGATGCTGCTTGACAGACATCAATATATCAACTGTTTCTTGGACATGATAAGTGGATTTTATATCCACTTGGAGCATTCCATATCGGCTTAAATTGATTCACTTGGCCTCAAGTTTGTTGTAGTTTTGATGTGTTTTGTTAAGTGTACAGGGTTGCAAGAATGTTGAATAAGGTTGCAATTCCTGTCAATTCTGGAGATGAATTCGAGCTTAAGAATGAACAATGGAGTCTTGTTGTGAGCCACCATGAAGGTTCCAAGGTAAGGAATTGAAGTATGGAAGCTTTGAGAAAAAGAACGAAAGGAAACGGAGGCAAAACGAATAAAAAAAACGAAGGAAATAGCATGCTGAAAAATTTCCAACAGATTTGGAGCTAGGCCGCAGCCTAGCATGGCCGCTGTCCATGATGAAAATTTCAATAAAAACCCTCCATAACTTTCCTGTTTTGACTCTATTTGGTATTTTTGGTATTTCCTTGTTGGATAAAGCTTCTAGGGCCTTTAAAAAACATATTATATCATTGTAAAATCATATCATCACATAGAAATACATATCATATCATTGTAACACGGTAGAGAGGTCAAGAACAAGAGGGGAAACAACTTCCAAGGTGACGGCAAGGAAGAATCACACTCAAGTTCAAGATCTAGGGTTTTCTATATTGTTTATTTTCTGAATCTTCAACTTAATACTTTATTATCTATTGGATTTTTATCAAGTATTCTATTCTTAATCATTAATTGTTTTCAGTTCTTTGTTTTAATTATGTTATCAATTGAACCCATGATGGTGCTAAGTTCAATTATGAACTAAACACTTTCATGGGGTTCTAATGGAGTGTTTTGTGGATTCTAGTAGTTGATAGTTTTGACAACATATGCTTGTGATTGAAAATAAGGTTGCCTGACGTGGTTGTGTTAATTTATATAGATGCGTAGCTAACATCTATTTTGTCAATCTCTAATGAATGCGAAAATGGATTTAGAGATTAGGGCTTGCCATGTTAGCATAGGTTTATGACGGTTCTCCGCATATCGGTAGTATAGATTCGAAAGAACATTACTCCCTTATGTAGTTGATAGTGGAACTTGTGTTTTAAATTGATTATGTCACCCAATCTCATAGACATATAGTGATTTGGATGTAATTGATGCTCGTAAAACTTCTATCTTAATTGTAGATGATTTTATGGATTGGTATGAGTTGATTGAAAGATAGCTTGTTGTTAGCACAAAATTACGCAAGCGCACGTAGACACAAGTAATATAATTAAGGTTCGTTCCGCAGAGATCTGGTTAAGTTCAATCAGTAAATATGCCTATGCAACAATGTTTAGTTTTAATCCACTGCTAAGACAAATAACAAGAATGAGGTTTTAATTATCTAAAATTAACTCGGAAGCAAATTATTAAACTAAGAATAATTAACTAATGAGAATTTAATATGAATTACTTATATGAGATAAAACATGGAATCCTAATTTCATTATCTACTTCACTTAGAGTCGCAGCCTTTAATCAATACATGTGATGGGGTTGATATCTGATCGGATAACACGAAACAAGTAAAAGCTACCTCTCGGTATACTAATACCAAACTACGCATGCATCCACAAAAGAGATAGAAGATGGGTAGACACCAATTATGTTTAGACCCTATATCTCTATAGAATTTGAAAACATAAAGGTTTAAGCACAAGTTATCCACTTAGATCACATAGGGTAGCATAATATCTCTATTTACGCCACAAATCATGATGTTAAAACATCAACCTATCCTATGCTAGCATGGCAAGTTCTAAATCTCAAGATCCACTCTCGTTTAGCAAGAGATTAACAAATTAGATGTTCGCGACGCATCTAAATACATGAAACACAACCATACAAGGATATCAAGAATTCACCACACATAAATCTTTAAAGCATATAAACTACTAAGCTACATAGATAAATCCATTAGGATCCCATGACAACGATTAGTTCATAATTGAACCGTTCGTCACCATGGGATTAATTGAAAGCATGATATTAAACAAGATATAAAATAAAGAAGTGATAAAATTAATAAAAACAAGAGTTGAGAAAACAAATCTATTATCCAAAGTATACAAAAGTTGAAGTAGATCTAGATCTTGCTTGTCACCGAGCTTGAATCCTTCTCCACTCTTCTCTCTTGCAATTCTACGTTACAATAATAATAATCTCATACAAATTACAAGGTATGATGTGTTTATATAGGCACTACAAGTCTTGCCCAGCAAGAAAATACAAAACAGAATTATAATAGAATTTCTGCAAGATACGTTTCCTAATTTTATTATGTTTTGTAAGGAAAATTCGTGGCTGACTTTTCTTCAGATTTTATGGAACGTTCCCCACGTAATTGGACCTCTGGACTATCTTAGAATGATAGGAAATCTCGTTATCTTCGCGTGGACTGCTTACGGGCCTAAAACGGACTTCTAGAACTCAAGATATGGCCAAAACAGTGTAAACTGTGCAACCCTTCTCGAAAATCCGAATTTTAATCAATTAATTCCCAAAAAATTATAAAAGCATCCACCTTAGTCAACATTCTCGTAATCCTGCACAACTAAGCAAAACACATCAAATCTACAACAACTTGAGCCCAAGACAATCAATTTAAGCCGAAATTAAGCGATCCAAGTGGATATAAAATCCACTTATCACTTGTACTTCCTTCGTGTTCCTACTAGCTACCTTAATAATCACAGTGCATTGAGTCTTGATAGTTAATCTAGATGAAACAACTCATGAAGTTGAAACCCTATGTTTCTCTCATATAAGTAAAATCTCCTTAGTAAGTTTTTTAGTAGTATAATCTAGTTAAAACAACACAAAAATTGTTACTACACCAAGCAATTGTAATTTAGCCATACATTGTTGAATAGGCACATTTACATAATTCACCGAGTCTTTGTGGGAACGATCCCTATTTATCCATATTACTTTTGACTGCGTATACTTGCGTAGAAAATTGTGAACAAGTTTTTGGCGCCGCTGCCGGGGACTTCGGTGTTATTTTAGTTTCTGTGTTTGACATCAGTGGTAGTTAAGTTTTATTGACTTGGATAATCTTTCTCATCTATTCGAGTGTCTTGATTGTGTGTTTCAGGTACCTAAAAGTTTATGCTAACTCGTTCTAAAGCTAAACAAGCAAAAGAGCATGCAGAAGCTTTAAGTATGGGAGACGCACCAGTACCACCAACAGTACCAAAGGCTTTAATGGACTACTCTCAGCCAAAAATTGATGATATTCAGTCGTGCATCATCAGGCCAGCCATTGCAGCCAATACCTTCGAGATCAAACCGGGTACTATTCAAATGATACAGAACTCAGTGCAGTTTGGGGGAGCTCCAACTGAAGATCCCAACATGCACATCAGGATTTTCATTGAAATTTGCGACACCTTCTGATTTAACAATGTGTCGGAGGATGCTATTAAGTTGAGGCTCTTCTCATTTTGTCTTAGGGACAAAGCCAAGGGTTGGCTGCACTCTCTACTAGCAGGCTCTATCACTACTTGGGCTGATCTTGCTCAAAAGTTTCTCACCAAGTTCTTTCCTATGGCTAAAACTGCAGCAATCAGGAATGCTTTAACTCAATTCTCTCAACATTCCGGTGAATCTTTGTATGAAGCTTGGGAGAGGTACAAGGAGATGCTGAGAAAATGTCTTCATCATGGTTTGCCTGACTGGATAGTAATTAATTGTTTCTACAATGGGCTTCGATGGCAATCTAGATCGAATGTGGACGCAGCTTCTGGCGGAGCTCTGTGGGCTAAGAGCTATGAGGCCGCTTATGAACTGATTGAGATGATGGCAGTGAATGAGTATCAGAATCCTACTCAGAGAATGCCACAGCAAAAGGTGGCAGGAATTCTGGATGTCGATAAGGCCACTTCTTTGGCTGCTCAGCTAGAAGCACTGAACTTGAAGGTAGACTCTTTGGCGAACCAAGGGGTGCATCAAATTGCAAGTGTCTGTGAACTTTGTGCAGGCGCACAGGAGACCAACCAATGTGCAATTTCTAATGAGTCGGTTCAATTTGTGAGCAATTTCCAAAGACAGCAACAGCCAGCTCCTAACACTTACCATCCCAGCAATCGAAACCATCCAAATTTCAGTTGGAACAACAACCAAGGTGGTTTACAGCAGTCAAATCAGCCGTATCAACAGTCTCAGAATCAGCAGTTGGGTGTTAGGCCATTTAATCCTTCTGGGTTTCAAAAGCAGCAAGGGCAACAGTTTCAACAGCAGTATACCCCGAGGCAATTTCAACCACCGGGATTTCAGCAGCAACCTTATGGGAATTTTTGGCAATCTGCTAATGAAAAATCAGAACTAGAAGAATTGAGATTGATGTGCAAGAGCCAGGCCGTTTCTATCAAGACTTTAGAAAATCAGATGGGGCAACTTGCAAATGCTTTATTGAGCAGACCACAGGGAACTCTTCCCAGTGATACAGAAGCAAACCCAGGGAGGAAAGACAGCAAGGAGCAGATTAAAGCCATAACTCTACGGTCCGGTAAGGTCACGGAAAGCCCTACACTTGAGAAAGAAGAAAAAAATCTGCCAGAAAAGGAAGAAGAGAAAGAGGATTTGGGAGGTTCAGTCGACAAGGGTAAAAATTCAGATTCAAGCAATGGAGAAGAGGAAAGCGTACTGACTCCTAAAAAATCAGCCCCTGAGATAAAGGATGTGAAGAATCAGGTCTTCCCACCTCCACCATATCCTCAGAGATTGCAAAAACAGAAGCTGGATAAGCAATTCGGTAAATTTCTTGAGGTGTTTAAAAAGCTGCATATTAACATACCTTTTGCAGAAGCTCTGGAGCAGATGCCGAGTTATGCTAAGTTCATGAAGGGTATTCTATCGAGAAAGCTGAAATTGGAGGAGTATGAAACCGTTGCTTTGACGGAGGAATGCAGTGCTGTTCTGCAAAAGAAATATCCTCCGAAACTGAAGGACCCTGGAAGCTTCACTGTACCATGTACTATTGGTAATCTGTCATTCGATAAATGCTTATGTGACTTGGGAGCAAGCATAAATTTGATGCCTCTATCTGTTTTCAAGCAACTTGGTCTGCCGGAGCCAAAGCCAACCAACATCTCTTTGCAGTTGGCTGATAGGTCAATCACGTATCCGAGGGGTATAGTGGAGGATGTCTTAGTGAAGGTTGATAAGCTCATATTTCCTGCCGATTTTGTGATTCTAGATTTCGAGGAAGATAAGAAGATTCCCATAATCTTGGGAAGACCGTTCTTGGCTAAGGGAAGGACCTTGATCGATGTGCAGAAAGGAGAGCTTACAATGAGGGTGCAAGATCAGAATGTCACCTTTAATGTCTTCAAGGCCATGAGATTTCCGATAGAGGATGAAGAGTGTTGCAGTGTGGAAATAGTTGATACGGGTCAGAGAAAGAAGTTTGATCAATTATTGAGCGAAAAGTTGGACACACACGTGCTAAAGCATCACATCAGTGATTCAACTGACAGTTCTTCAAATCGAGATCTCTCGAATGTCAAGCTCGGAAAACTTCCATCCCATTTGAAGTATGTCCTTCTGAATGATGAGTTGGTGATTTTTAAAGTGTGTCAAGATAATGTGTTAAGAAGGTGGATCATGGATGATGAGGTAGAAGAGGGTTCTTATCAATCAACTGTGAAGCTTAAACACCTTAGAGGTGTGAAGAAGAAAAAGAAAAAATTGATTGGAGGAAGAGTCAAAGTGAAGTTTGATTTAGAAAAGATGTGGGAAGATAGCAAGAAGGTTGTCACACAATGGGTGAATGGTCCTTCTGCTAAGGACAAGTCGAATGCGATCTTCGAGCCACCATGATTTGAATCATATTTGTCCGGCTAAATGACGTTAACGACAGCGCTTTGTGGGAGGCAACCCATGTGTTAGGTATGTTTTTTTTGCTATCCCTCGTATTTACTTCCATTCAATGAGGGCATTGAATATTTTAAGTTTGGGGGTGATTTGGGGGATTAGTAGTTGTATTTGTTGTTATATTATGCTTGCATATAGGATATCATGCTTTGCATATTAGTAGTAGTTCGTGCATGTATGTTATTAGTAGTTGTATTTGTTGTTATATTATGCTTGCATATAGGATATCATGCTTTGCATATTAGTAGTAGTTCATGCATGTATGTTTGTATTATCTACGTTTGTTTCATATAGGACATTTTGTTTTGTTTTTATTTTTCGTAAACCATGTGAGTTCATTTTAGTTGCATTTTCATGGCATGCATATTTCATGATCCCTTAAAACGAGCTAATTCTGATTGGTAGGTAGGTTTTTAATTGAGTGTGGTAATGATGAATAGATGGGTGACTTATAGTTTTTATGAAATTGACTTATGTGTTTCAGAAACAAAAATTTTTTTACACAAACTCGTTGGGTGCTTTTGGGCTAGGTTAGGGTCATGCTTGTTTGGATGTTTTGAGATTTAATCACCTGATTATATTTAGAATTTTTGTTATTCCCTTGATGGCGTAGGATCATTTAAGTCTAAGTTTGGGGGAAAACAGGAATTTCATGTTAGTTGTTAATAAGTGTCAAATGGCTAGTAGCCGGCTCATATTTATATGAGTAGTCTAGGGTTGGAATTGAGAATTCTCATTCCAGATTGCATAAAAAAAAATGAAAATGAAGAAAAAAAAAGAAAAAAAAAGAGTCAATTGTTAAATGCAAAATTAACCAGAGTGAGCTCTTTAATACTCGAGTAATTAAGTCCGAGGGGACTTAGTCCTAGTAACCTAAAGCCCTTGTGGTTTGGGATTGCTGACCTAACACTCGCTACATGGGTATTATTGTATAAGCCTTTAGGGGTCTCATTCATTGCACGGTTAAATAAGCATGCTTGTATATATGTGTCGTAGTAGTTAGTAATAAAGCATGAATTCCTGGCTAACTTGAATAAGGATGGAGGTGTTCCTAGGTTATGAAGTGTCTACAGTCTATTCTATTTATAAACCCATGATTGTCTTGGCGAAGGATATGTATGATTTCTGACCTAGTTTTGGAAGTATTTCTGATGAGTATAGCACACACGCACGTTTCTATCATGTACTGTTAGTTTACGGGGACTGAGTCGAGCTCTGCTTGGATTTATTCGCATTCTTTGAGATATGTTCTTGTTTGTTGGTTTTGGTGAGTTTTAAGGGGATCTTTGCATTTTTCGTATTAGTTGCATACATGCATTGCATTGCATTAGGTTAGATGGATTTTGTGGGTACATTCGCTATAGGCCCTCACGAGACTTTACTCGTCCAATAGGGCTGCCTAGGGGTTTAAAGGGCTTGTTGCATATGCCAAATGCAACCGTGATCACCTACGGAAGTGGTACTAGTTAGTGTACATAGTTATATTTGTTTATGGTTGAGGACAAGCATCGGTTTAAGTTTGGGGGTGTGATAAGTGGATTTTATATCCACTTGGAGCATTCCATATCGGCTTAAATTGATTCACTTGGCCACAAGTTTGTTGTAGTTTTGATGTGTTTTGTTAAGTGTACAGGGTTGCAAGAATGTTGAATAAGGTTGCAATTCCTGTCAATTCTGGAGATGAATTCGAGCTTAAGAATGAACAATGGAGTCTTATTGTGAGCCACCATGAAGGTTCCAAGGCAAGGAATTGAAGTATGGAAGCTTTGAGAAAAAGAACGAAAGGAAACGGAGGCAAAACGAAGAAAAAACGAAGGAAATAGCATGCTGAAAAATTTCCAACAGATTTGGAGCTAGGCCGCAGCCTAGCTACCTAGGCCGCAGCCTAGCATGGCCGCTGTCCATGACGAAAATTTCACTAAAAACCCTCCATAACTTTCCTGTTTTGACTCTATTTGGTATTTTTGGTATTTCCTTGTTGGATAAAGCTTCTAGGGCCTTTAAAAAACATATTATATCATTGTAAAATCATATCATCACATAGAAATACATATCATATCATTGTAACACGGTAGAGAGGTCAAGAACAAGAGGGGAAACAACTTCCAAGGTGACGGCAAGGAAGAATCACACTCAAGTTCAAGATCTAGGGTTTTCTATATTGCTTATTTTCTGAATCTTCAACTTAATACTTTATTATCTATTGGATTTTTATCAAGTATTCTATTCTCAATCATTAATTGTTTTCAGTTCTTTGTTTTAATTATGTTATCAATTGAACCCATGATGGTGCTAAGTTCAATTATGAACTAAACACTTTCATGGGGTTCTAATGGAGTGTTTTGTGGATTCCAGTAGTTGATAGTTTTGACAACATATGCTTGTGATTGAAAATAAGGTTGCCTGACGTGGTTGTGTTAATTTATATAGATGCGTAGCTAACATCTATTTTGTCAATCTCTAATGAATGCGAAAGTGGATTTAGAGATTAGGGCTTGCATATCGGTAGTATAGATTCGAAAGAACATTACTCCCCTATGTAGTTGATAGTGGAACTTGTGTTTTAAATTGATTATGTCACCCAATCTCATAGACATATAGTGATTTGGATGTAATTGATGCCCGTAAAACTTCTATCTTAATTGTAGATGATTTTATGGATTGGTATGAGTTTATTGAAAGATAGCTTGTACTTCCTTCGTGTTCCCACTAGGTACCTTAATAATCACAGTGCATTGAGTCTTGATAGTTAATCTAGATGAAACAACTCATGAAGTTGGAACCCTATGTTTCTCTCATATAAGTAAAATCTCCTTAGTAAGTTTTTTAGTAGTAATTTAGCCATACATTGTTGAATAGGCACATTTACATAATTCACCGAGTCTTCGTGGGAATGATCCCTATTTATCCATATTACTTTTGACTTCGTATACTTGCGTAGAAAATTGTGAACAATGCACATCCCCTGCACATATGGGAATTTCATCAAGTATAATTCTCCATCTCTATGGTTTTGCCAACACAAAATCTACATATGCAAGCCATCTGAATTTTCACAGATATCTCACACATGTGGCCCTTAGGAATGGGCATCGGGGCACTTCGGGGTCGGGGAGTGCTATCCCCGCCCCCATCCCCAAATTCAAACCCGATCCCTTCCCCGGCCCGATCCCCATCGGGGATTATTTTTCATTCCCCGTCCCCGGCCCAAACGGGTAACGGGGATCCTCGTGGGGAATCGGGGAATTTTATTTTAAACAAAAAATAATATTAAATAATTTTAAACACTAACTAGTGTGGTTTGAAATAATTTATTCTTGCGATATATAGCGAAATTAGTAACCGTAGCTAGATTAGATGTTAAGTTACAATGCCTTTTCATCACCATTAATCTAAAAACAAATATATCTTCAGCTTCACATGCATATATGTTAACTCTTAGATTCTTTTTGAAATCTAAATATTACCTGCTTTCAGTAGCTCAAATGCACTAAATTAAGATGAAAAATATTACTTAAAAAAACAATTATAAATAACATGGAAATGAAGTTATTTTACTAGAAAAATAAACATATAAGATTAAAACATCATTTTGTTTCCAATATGAAGTATTGGAAATTCTTTTATATTAATATATATTTAAATATGTATTAAGTGTGGTGAAATCGTGGAGAAAATATATATTTAACATAAAAACCCGGCCCGCTACCCGATTGTTTTTGAAAATTATCCCCAGTCCCTGGCCCGTACCCGAAAAAATCCCCGAATCCCCCTCCCGTTCGGTGCGGGGATCGGATCGGGATCGAGCGGGCCGGGATGAATGCCCATCCCTAGTGGCCCGAGATAATTTACAATGCATGCCTACCTCTTTGAAAATGGCCTATCATGGCATTCCTTGCTTTAAGAAATCTGGAGAAGTCGAAGTACTTCAAAGGTGCGGAAATGAGGATCAGCAATGTTCTATTAACTTTTAAGATCATCCTTTGGTTTCTTCAAAGCAGCTGGGTTCAGATTTTCTATATACTGATTTTTCCCTTGAACCATATCTCAAGTGAAAACACCCACCTACAAAGCTTGGTCTGGACATTGTTGCTCATAGGGTAGAACACCAAATAGTTGCTTGAAAGCCGTACCAAACCCAAAAACCGTAAACGAAAAAGCTTTTTATATTTTTTACTGATTTAACAATACGAACTGGATAGAACCGAAACTAATAAAGCAAAATAATCAGACTGCTATTGTGTTGTATTATTAATTGTCTACTTTAAACTCCTATTCCTGACCAGCTATACATAATATAATAAATTGACATTAATAAAAATAAAACCAAAAGGCTAGAGGGCAAGAACTGCAGTTTACTATATCAGATTCAATCATCACATCATTCATCAATTTTGAAACAACAAAACTTCCAATATAATAATTCTAAAGTCTGAATAATTACAATGCAACTCACTTAGAACAAAATATGATCAATGTCTTTTCTGTTGCTGTCATTCAACCTAGCACATGCAGCTTGATAAGTGGATTTTATATCCACTTATTATGCGCTAAATGGACCTAAATTGGTGGTTTAGCCTTAAGTATGTTGTGTCTTTTAATTAGTTTTATGTTGTTTCAAGTCTTTGTAGTGCAGAACTCACAGCTTCAGGTATCCTGGCAATAAAAGGTTAAAAGACGGTGGATTTCTGGCTCAGATGGACTGGCTACGAGGAAAAGGAATTATCATAAAGATGTTCTGAGTGATATATTCTTAAAGCAGGAATCCCGGTTGGAATTGTTATATTTTTTTTCTAAGCAAAAGGAGTCCGGTTTTAGAGCCTCAAGAGACCGTAACTTGCATCTGGACGAGCAATGAAGAAATAAGAATTATCACAAAAATATGGAAAGTGATATTTTCTTAAAGCTGGAACCCCGGTTGGAATTGATATATTTTCTGTTAAGCAAAAGGAGTCCGGTTCCAGACGACCAGAGACCGCAGCTTAGACAATAAAGAGTTATTTATATTATTAAATAATTTTATTAATTTAGAAAATTATATTTATAAATATCTAATAATATTAGATATTTATTTTTATAAATTCTGGATTAAAATAATTATTTATTAATTAAAGATTATAAGCTGTGCGGGTTAAAAAACATTTCTACGGAGCTGATATTAAAAGTCAAGTACCACCAGTTGCGGAAGAGAATTCCAAATTGGCTTTGCAAATTTTCTTGGAGAGTTGTTAGAATTAGGCAGAAGACTTTTAAAACTGCTGACTTTGTATTACAATTTTTACTATAAATATGTGTGGTTTTCATAGTTTTAAGAACACCCCGGAGAACTGAATGTTCAGTATTTTTTTATCTCCATCTTTCATCACTTTCTCTTGTAATTTCAATTTTATTTTATACAGTTTGAATTTCTGCAAACAGTTTATTTTATACAATTTAAATTTCTGTAATATTATTTTATATACTTAAAAATTTCTGAAAAATTATTATAAGATTTAATTTAAGAATTTAAGGGGATTATCAGGAGGGCTTCGCTATTTTATTTCGTGATTATTTTATTCGGAAAACACATTAGAATTGCTTTTGAAATAAGCAATTTTCTGTGATCAATCAGTCTGTTTCGATTCAACAAATGCTGAGTGAGCCACACGCAGTTAACCAGAACCAGTCTCAGGAAGAGGGCGTGGCCGCCACGCGCGGAAAATTTGAGCCTTAAGCCCGGCGCGTGCACGCCACGCGCGTGGAGGAGAGTGAGCCGACAGGTTCTGTGAAGGGCAGTGGAGCTTTCTACTTTTGTTTTTTTTTCTTTGACAGCATTGCAGGCTATCATTGTGATTCAGGTATGTTTATTTAGTTTTTTTTTTTTTTTACTTTATTTTGTCCGATTGTTTTTGTTTTTGTTTTTTTTGTTTTTTTTTTTTTGTTTTTCGATTTTTTTAGTTTTGTAAATGTAACTACTTTAGTACTTCTCTTTTATTTATTAAAAACTAATTCGGTTCTATTTAATTTCTCTTACTTTTTAATTTAGTTATTATTATTATTATTGTTATTGTTATTATTATTATTATTATTATTATTAGGTTCTAATTCTTTTATTTTTAATTTTTCGTAATATTCTTAAATAAATTGTAGAATTTTCTACCATGATTTTATTTAATTCCATAAAGTTACCTAGTTTAATTATGAACTAAATACTTTCATGGGGTTCTAATGTAATGAATTGTTAATGCTCATGTTAATTTGATAGATAATTTGTGTTTACAATTTCTATATAAGATTGCCTTGCATGGTTGTTTTAATTGAATATAGGTAAATAGCTAACATCTATTGTACCAAATCTCTAATGATTGCGAAAGTGGATTTAGAGATCTAGGGTTTGCCATGCTAGCATAGGTATGTCGGCTTCTCCGCATTTTGGATTATAGTTTCGAAAGAACATTATTTCCCTATGTAGTTAATTGCGGAACTTGTGATTAAATTGATTGTATCACCCATTCACATAGACATATAGTGTATTGGATATAATTAATGCCCTTATAACTTCTATCTCTTTTGTGGATGTTTATTTGGAATGGTGTGAGTTAATTGAAAGATGGCTCATATTAGTTTCGTGTTCCCGCTAGCATTCTTAACAATCGTAACACATTAATTCTTAATAATTAATAGAGCTAAAACATTCATGAAATTAGGACCCCATGCCTCTCTCATATTATTTTAACAAATTAGCCGTTACGTCATTAGTTAATTGTTATCTGCAAATACACCATTTTTAGTTCGTTCATGCTTCTATAATTAACCAACATTGTTGAATAGACATATTTACTAAATAACCGAGTCTTCGTGGGAACGATCCTTATTTCCCTATATTGCTTTTTGACTGCGTATACTTGCGTAGAGAAAATAGCGAACAAGTTTTTGGCGCCGCTGCCGGGGACTCGGTATTATTTTTGTTTATGTGTTTTACTACAAGAGAAGTTAATTTGTTTGACTTGAACATTTTATCTTATATTTTTGTGAAGTCATCATTTGATACAGATACTTGGATTTTTATGCTAACACGTTCTAAAGCATTAAAAGCCAAACAAGTACTTGAACTAGCAAAGACTCACAAGATGAACGGAGAAGGCGAAGTAGTTGCACCTACAGCAGCAAGGGCTTTAATGGACTACTCGCAACCAAAGATCGATGATATTCAGTCAAGTATCATTCGTCCAGCAATTGCAGCTCCTACATTCGAAATTAAATCCAGCATTATTCAGATGGTGCAGAATCAAGTACAGTACGGAGGAACTGCAACGGAAGATCCTAACTTACACATCAGGAACTTCATAGAAATATGCGACACATTCAGATTCAACAATGTGTCAGATGATGCTGTGAAGTTGAGACTCTTCCCGTTTTCCTTAAGAGACAAGGCTAAAGGTTGGTTACACTCTCTGCCACCGGGATCTATCACCACTTGGGCTGATCTAGCTCAAAAGTTTCTTAGCAAATTCTTCCCCATGGCAAAGACTGCAGCTATAAGGAATGCTATCACGCAATTTTCTCAACAGTCTGGTGAATCCTTATGTGAAGCGTGGGAAAGATACAAGGAGATGCTTCGGCAATGCCCACATCATGGCATGCCAAATTGGATGATCATAAATTGTTTCTATAATGGGCTAGGAATGCAATCAAGGCCAATGGTAGATGCAGCTTCAGGGGGAGCATTATGGGCTAAAAGTTACGAGGAGGCCTACGATCTGATCGAGATGATGGCAGCTAATGAATATCAAAACCCAACTCAGAGAATGCCACAACAGAAGGTAGCAGGTATTTTTAATGTTGACAAAGCCACTTCTTTAGCAGCTCAGCTAGAGGCTTTGAACTTGAAGGTAGACTCTTTGACAGCGCAAGGATTTCGTCAAGTTGCTAGTGTGTGTGAGTTATGTGCGGGCGCACATGAATCAAACCAATGTGCCATCTCAAACGAGTCGGTTCAGTTCGTAAGCAATTTCCAGAGACAGCAACAGCCAGCTCCAAATTCCTACCATCCGAACAACCGAAATCATCCAAATTTCAGTTGGAGCAATAATCAAGGAGGAGCACAACAATCACATCAGCCCTACCAACAATCTAATCATCAGCCATTTGGAACTAAGCAGTATAATCCATCTGGATTCCAGCAACAACAGGGGCAACATTTTCAACAACCATATGCTCCTAGACAATTTCAGCCCCCGGGATTTCAACAACAACAATTCTATGGAAATTCTGGACAATCTTCGAATGAAAAGACTGAATTAGAGGAGTTGAGGTTGGGCCAAAAAAGCCAAGCGGCTTCCATTAAAAATCTGGAAACTCAATTGAGTCAACTCGCTAGTTTCATGATGAGCCGACCACAAGGAACACTCCCCAGTGACACTGAACTTAATCCTGGGAAAAAGGATAATCACGAGCACATCAAAGCAATTACCCTCAGATCAGGGAGAATCACGGAGGATGCTGAGCTAAAAGATACAGAAAAAATTCTGCCAGACAACGGAACAGAAAAAGCAGATTTGGGAGACACAAAGGACATGGGCAATATATCAGAATCAAAGGAGGAGATTAAAGAAAATATGCCAACTCCTAAACAAGCTGTCCTCGAGCAAAAAGAGCAAGTCTACCCACCTCCACCATTTCCTCGACGAGTGCAAAAACAGAAATTAGACAAGCAGTTTGGCAAATTTCTTGAAGTCTTTAAAAAGTTACATATCAACATTCCATTTGCTGAAGCTCTCGAACAAATGCCAAGCTATGCCAAATTCATGAAAGGCATTCTCTCGAGGAAATTAAAACTTGAAGACTTAGAGACCGTTGCTTTGACGGAAGAATGTAGTGCGGTATTGCAGCAAAAGTTGCCGCCTAAGCTGAAAGATCCAGGGAGTTTTACAATACCATGCACCATTGGGAGATTATCTTTCGACAAATGTTTATGTGATCTGGGAGCAAGTATCAATCTTATGCCATACTCGGTTTTCTTGCAGCTTGGTCTTCCTGAACCAAAACCGACAAGTATGTCCCTTCAGTTGGCTGATCGATCTATCACCTATCCTAGGGGAGTTGTTGAAGATGTGTTGGTGAAAGTAGACAAACTCATCTTTCCTGCTGATTTTGTCATTCTTGATTTCGAAGAGGACAAGAAGATTCCTATCATTCTTGGTAGGCCATTTTTAGCAACAGGACAAACGTTGATTGATGTCCAAAAGGGGGAACTGACGATGAAGGTGCACGATCAAATTGTCACCTTCAATGTTTTCACAGCTATGAAATTTCCAACAGAAGAAGAGCAGTGTCTGAAGATAGACTTGATTGAGTCTACGGTGCAAGAAAAGTTAGGGCACACGCTCATGAATGATACTTTGGAAAAGGCCCTCAGTGGGGAGTATTCATTCGATGAGGATGACATTGATGAACAATTGCAATATCTGGATGCTTTGCCGTGGCAAAGAAAATTTGAAAGACCAGTTGAATCGTTGGGACTGCCAGAATTAAAAGGACCACATCAGCAATTAAAGCCGTCTATCGAAGAAGCTCCAACTCTAGAGCTCAAGCCACTACCGGATCACTTACGGTATGCTTCCCTTGGTGAAAAATCCACTTTACCTGTGATTATTGCCGCTAACCTTTCAGACTCCGAGGAAGACAAGCTCTTGAGAGTTCTTCGAGAATTCAAATCAGCCATTGGTTGGTCTGTTGCAGATCTAAAAGGAATCAGTCCCGCATATTGTCAACATAAAATTCCATTGGAAGAAGGGAGTAAACCAACAGTAGAACACCAAAGGCGGTTAAATCCTATCATGAAAGAAGTGGTAAAGAAAGAAATTCTCAAGTGGCTAGATGCTGGTATCATCTATCCCATTTCAGACAGTTCATGGGTGAGTCCAGTGCAATGTGTGCCTAAGAAAGGAGGCATGACAGTAGTTGCCAATGAAAAGAACGAGCTCATTCCGACTCGTACAGTTACAGGGTGGAGAATTTGCATGGACTACAGAAAGCTGAACAAAGCTACAAGGAAGGATCACTTTCCCCTTCCATTCATTGATCAAATGCTAGACAGGTTGGCTGGGCATGAATTCTATTGCTTGCTTGATGGTTATTCAGGATATAATCAGATTGGTATTACTCCAGAAGATCAGGAGAAGACCACTTTCACATGTCCTTTTGGCACTTTTGCGTTCCGACGCGTTCCTTTCGGACTCTGTGGTGCACCTGCTACTTTTCAGAGGTGTATGATGGCAATTTTTTCGGATATGATTGGAATCAATGTGGAAGTGTTCATGGATGATTTCTCAGTCTTCGGGAAATCATTTGATGAATGCCTCAAAAATCTAGGCATGGTGCTGAAACGATGTGTTGAGACTAATCTAGTACTCAACTGGGAAAAATGTCACTTCATGGTAAAGGAAGGCATCATTCTTGGGCACAAGGTATCTGGTAAAGGGCTGGAAGTGGATAAGGCTAAGTTGGAGACGATTGGAAATCTCCCTCCACCAATTTCAGTTAAAGGAATTCGTAGTTTTCTTGGTCATGCGGGTTTTTATCGGCGATTCATCCAAGATTTTTCGAAAATATCTAAACCTTTGTGCAGTCTGTTGGAAAAGGATATTCCTTTTAAATTTGGTGAAGATTGTTTGGAGGCATTCAAGCTTTTAAAGAAGAAATTGACAACTGCGCCCATTATCACTGCACCTGATTGGAGTGAACCGTTTGAATTAATGTGTGATGCAAGTGACTATGCAGTAGGAGCTGTTCTTGGTCAACGGAAGAATAAGGTGTTTCACGTGATTTACTATGCTAGCAGAACTCTCAATGATGCACAGCTGAATTACACTACTACAGAAAAGGAACTCTTAGCTATTGTATATAGCTTCGAGAAATTCAGATCGTATTTGCTCGGAACTAAGGTAGTGGTGTTTACAGATCATGCAGCCATTCGATACTTAATGTCGAAGAAAGATGCTAAGCCACGGTTGATTCGTTGGATTTTGTTGCTTCAAGAATTCGACTTGGAAATCAAGGATAGGAAGGGTACTGAGAACCAAGTGGCTGATCACTTGTCTCGGTTAGAGGAACACAGTAACTCAGCGGATAAAACTCTCATCAACGAATTTTTTCCTGACGAGCAACTTTTTGGGGTGCAAAATGAAGAACCATGGTTTGCAGACATTGTGAACTATCTTGTAAGCAATATCATCCCCTCGGAATTTTCTTATGCTCAAAGAAAGAAGTTTCTTCATGATGTAAAATGGTACCGATGGGATGAGCCCTTCTTATTCAGACAGGGAGCTGATCAGGTGATTCGGAGGTGTATTCCGTTTAGTGAGGTTGAAGGTATTTTGCATGACTACCATTCTACCACTTACGGAGGTCATTATGCTGGAGAGAAGACAGCCACTCGAGTACTTCAGGCTGGGTTTTATTGGCCAACACTGTTTAAAGATGCGCATCAGTTTGTGTTGAGATGCGATAGATGTCAAAGAATTGGTAATATCTCTAGGAGGAATGAGATGCCTCTGAATATGCTGTTGGAAGTGGAGATTTTCGATGTGTGGGGGATCGATTTCATGGGTCCTTTTGTTTCTTCATGTAATAATCAGTACATCTTGCTAGCGGTGGACTATGTTTCTAAATGGGTCGAGGTAAAGGCTTTACCGACCAATGACGCTAAAGTGGTGCTGAATTTTCTGCATAAGCAAGTTTTCACACGTTTCGGAACTCCAAGGGTAATTATCAGTGACGAAGGATCACACTTCTGCAACCGAAAGTTCACAGCATTAATGGCAAGGTACAACATAAATCATCGAATTGCTACGGCTTATCACCCTCAAACAAATGGCCAAGCAGAGGTTTCCAACAGAGAGATAAAACGGATCCTAGAGAAGGTCGTGAATCCTTCAAGGAAGGACTGGTCACTAAAACTTGACGAAGCTGTTTGGGCATATAGAACAGCTTACAAAACACCTTTGGGCACGTCACCTTTTCAGCTAGTATATGGCAAGGCTTGTCATCTGCCTGCCGAACTAGAACACAAAGCTTATTGGGCGCTGAAGAAGTTGAACTTTGACTTAACAGCAGCGGGTGAGAAAAGAATGCTTCAGATTAATGAACTGGATGAGTTTCGGCTACAGGCTTATGAAAATCACAAATTATACAAGGAGAAGGTCAAGAGATGGCATGACAGACGTTTGGTGCAAAAGTCTTTTGTACCAGGACAGCTAGTGTTGCTTTTCAACTCTCGTCTCAGACTTTTTCCAGGGAAACTTAAGTCAAGGTGGTCAGGACCATTCACGGTTAAAACGGTGTTTCCACATGGTGCAGTGGAAATTTTTGATAAAACACCGGAAGCGGCTTTCAAAGTAAATGGACAGAGGTTGAAGCCATATTTTGGTGAACAGGTGAATCGCGAGGCGGAAACTGCGGTTCTTAGCACTACCAATTGAAGTGCGAAGGTGGTCAAGTCTAGCTAAAGACGTTAAAGAAAGGCGCTTCGTGGGAGGCAACCCATGTGTTTCGGTGTTTTCAGGTATGTTCTCTATTATCCCTTGTATTTACTTCCATTCAATGCGGACATTGAATATTATAAGTTTGGGGGTGGTTTGGGGGATAAGTAGTATGTAAAAGTGATAGTAGTTTTTGTGAGTCATTGTGTTCATATAGGATATCATGTTTTGCAATTTAGTAGGAATTCATGCATATTTGTTCGTATTATCTATGTTGTTTCATTTAGGACATTCTATTATTGTTTGTTTGTTTTACCATGTGAGTCATATTAGTTGCATTATTGTTTGTTTGTTTTACCATGTGAGTCATATTAGTTGCATTTTCATGGCATGCATTCTTCATGATCCCTTAGGACGAGCTGAGTCTGATTGATAGGTGGATGTTGATTTGGGTGTGATGATGATGAGTAGAGGGCAGATTTAAAGTTCCTATGAATTTGACTTGCATGTTTCAGAAACACAACTTTTACACAGTCTCATTGGGTGCTTTTTGGGCTAGGTTAGGGTCATGCCTGTTGGATGTTTTGAGATTTAATCATTTGTTTATTCTTAGAATTTTCGTTATTCCCTTGATAGCGTAGGAACACTAAAATCTAAGTTTGGGGGAAAACAGGGATTTCATGCTAAGTGGTAATAATTGTCAATAAAGGCTAGGCGTGAAATGGCTAGTAGCCGGCTCATATTTATATGAGTAGTCTAGGGTTGGAAATGAGAAAGGCTCATTCCAGAAAAAAAAAAAAAAAAAAAAAAAAAAAAAAAAAAAAAAAAAAGAGTCAGAAGTCCAATTAATTATATGCAAAATTAACCAGAGTGAGCTCTTTAATACTCGAGTAATTAAGTCTGAGGGGACTTATTCCTAGTAACCTAAAGCCCTTGTGGTTTGGGATTGCTGACCTAACACTCGCTACATGGGTATTATTGTATAAGCCTTTTGGGGTCTCATTCATTGCACGGTTAAATAAGCATGCGTATTGTATATATAGTGTCGTAGTATAGTAATAAAGCATGAGTTTATGTCTACCTTGGATAAGGGTGGAGGTGTTCCTAGGTTATAAAGTGTCTACAGTTTATTCTAGTTATAAACCTGTGATTGTCTTGACGGAAAGCATGTATGGTTTTTGACCTAGTTTTGGGAGTATTTCTGATGAGCATTGCACACACGCACGTTTCTGTTCATGTATTTGTTAGTATACGGGGACTTAGTCGAGCTCTGCTTGGAATTGTTGCATTCCTTGGAGATATTTGCTTTTTAGTGATTTTGGTGAGTTTAAGGGGATCGTTGCAATTTTCTTATTAGTTGCATTCATGCATTGTTAGTTGCATTTGATAAATGGATTTTGTGGGTACATTCGCTATAGGCCCTCACGAGACCTAACTCGTCCACTGGGGCTACCTAAGGGTTTAAAGGGCTTATTGCATATGCCAAATGCAATCGTGATCACCTACGAAAGTGGTACTAGTTAGTTGTATATTATTATATTGTTTATGCTTGAGGACAAGCATCAGTTTAAGTTTGGGGGTGTGATAAGTGGATTTTATATCCACTTATTATGCGCTAAATGGACCTAAATTGGTGGTTTAGCCTTAAGTATGTTGTGTCTTTTAATTAGTTTTATGTTGTTTCAAGTCTTTGTAGTGCAGAACTCACAGCTTCAGGTATCCTGGCAATAAAAGGTTAAAAGACGGTGGATTTCTGGCTCAGATGGACTGGCTACGAGGAAAAGGAATTATCATAAAGATGTTCTGAGTGATATATTCTTAAAGCAGGAATCCCGGTTGGAATTGTTATATTTTTTTTCTAAGCAAAAGGAGTCCGGTTTTAGAGCCTCAAGAGACCGTAACTTGCATCTGGACGAGCAATGAAGAAATAAGAATTATCACAAAAATATGGAAAGTGATATTTTCTTAAAGCTGGAACCCCGGTTGGAATTGATATATTTTCTGTTAAGCAAAAGGAGTCCGGTTCCAGACGACCAGAGACCGCAGCTTAGACAATAAAGAGTTATTTATATTATTAAATAATTTTATTAATTTAGAAAATTATATTTATAAATATCTAATAATATTAGATATTTATTTTTATAAATTCTGGATTAAAATAATTATTTATTAATTAAAGATTATAAGCTGTGCGGGTTAAAAAACATTTCTACGGAGCTGATATTAAAAGTCAAGTACCACCAGTTGCGGAAGAGAATTCCAAATTGGCTTTGCAAATTTTCTTGGAGAGTTGTTAGAATTAGGCAGAAGACTTTTAAAACTGCTGACTTTGTATTACAATTTTTACTATAAATATGTGTGGTTTTCATAGTTTTAAGAACACCCCGGAGAACTGAATGTTCAGTATTTTTTTATCTCCATCTTTCATCACTTTCTCTTGTAATTTCAATTTTATTTTATACAGTTTGAATTTCTGCAAACAGTTTATTTTATACAATTTAAATTTCTGTAATATTATTTTATATACTTAAAAATTTCTGAAAAATTATTATAAGATTTAATTTAAGAATTTAAGGGGATTATCAGGAGGGCTTCGCTATTTTATTTCGTGATTATTTTATTCGGAAAACACATTAGAATTGCTTTTGAAATAAGCAATTTTCTGTGATCAATCAGTCTGTTTCGATTCAACAAATGCTGAGTGAGCCACACGCAGTTAACCAGAACCAGTCTCAGGAAGAGGGCGTGGCCGCCACGCGCGGAAAATTTGAGCCTTAAGCCCGGCGCGTGCACGCCACGCGCGTGGAGGAGAGTGAGCCGACAGGTTCTGTGAAGGGCAGTGGAGCTTTCTACTTTTGTTTTTTTTTCTTTGACAGCATTGCAGGCTATCATTGTGATTCAGGTATGTTTATTTAGTTTTTTTTTTTTTTTACTTTATTTTGTCCGATTGTTTTTGTTTTTGTTTTTTTTGTTTTTTTTTTTGTTTTTCGATTTTTTTAGTTTTGTAAATGTAACTACTTTAGTACTTCTCTTTTATTTATTAAAAACTAATTCGGTTCTATTTAATTTCTCTTACTTTTTAATTTAGTTATTATTATTATTATTGTTATTGTTATTATTATTATTATTATTATTATTAGGTTCTAATTCTTTTATTTTTAATTTTTCGTAATATTCTTAAATAAATTGTAGAATTTTCTACCATGATTTTATTTAATTCCATAAAGTTACCTAGTTTAATTATGAACTAAATACTTTCATGGGGTTCTAATGTAATGAATTGTTAATGCTCATGTTAATTTGATAGATAATTTGTGTTTACAATTTCTATATAAGATTGCCTTGCATGGTTGTTTTAATTGAATATAGGTAAATAGCTAACATCTATTGTACCAAATCTCTAATGATTGCGAAAGTGGATTTAGAGATCTAGGGTTTGCCATGCTAGCATAGGTATGTCGGCTTCTCCGCATTTTGGATTATAGTTTCGAAAGAACATTATTTCCCTATGTAGTTAATTGCGGAACTTGTGATTAAATTGATTGTATCACCCATTCACATAGACATATAGTGTATTGGATATAATTAATGCCCTTATAACTTCTATCTCTTTTGTGGATGTTTATTTGGAATGGTGTGAGTTAATTGAAAGATGGCTCATATTAGTTTCGTGTTCCCGCTAGCATTCTTAACAATCGTAACACATTAATTCTTAATAATTAATAGAGCTAAAACATTCATGAAATTAGGACCCCATGCCTCTCTCATATTATTTTAACAAATTAGCCGTTACGTCATTAGTTAATTGTTATCTGCAAATACACCATTTTTAGTTCGTTCATGCTTCTATAATTAACCAACATTGTTGAATAGACATATTTACTAAATAACCGAGTCTTCGTGGGAACGATCCTTATTTCCCTATATTGCTTTTTGACTGCGTATACTTGCGTAGAGAAAATAGCGAACACAGCTCATCTGCTGCAAGCCTGCAATGTTCATTCCTTCATCCACAATCTGCAACCAGTGGATCTGCCTTGCATACTTGAGAAGAAACATATAAGTCAATAAAAATAAATAGTTAATCGCATGAGTGTAGTTAGATTAACAAAACCAAATCAAATACTGAAATACATATGATCTTAAGACACTTGACTTTCAAGGTCCAATTTTCTTAAAACGAGCAGATTCTTGAAATTAAATTCATCATCCAAATTCCGACTGGATTAATAAATGATTCAATTTCCTACACAATCATCTCGTTAATATTTCAATTTTTTCTTCTAACCAACTCATTCTATCAAATACCAAACGCATCAATTTAAAAAAATAAGAGATACATTCGGACTAATATAAAATTCCTTATATAAGGACAACTAAATTAACCTCCGTAATCAAATACAAACTTTCATGTTCCTCTTCAAATAAGTCTGTGCTTAAAATGATACTTAAACATTTAACAACAGACACTTACAAATTTTAAGCTTTTCATTCATAGCAACAAATCTTCCTCCAGTTTACAACCCAAAATGCAAAAACAAAACACAATCATGTAAATAATTTATCGATGTAACAAAAGATAACGAAATAAAAGTTAACTTACCATCAGCTATAATTTGATCAAAACTACGTGTATAAATATTTATTGGAAATCCAACGTAGTCCAATAACTCAACGGGGTACCAGTCCATATCCCTTCCATCCCCAATCAGTTCCCCTTGAATTTTTTATGAAGTAACAAGTTACCCCATCTATCTTGCCAATCCCTAGTATGATCACCATCTGATCTGAACCTTTTGGCCTTTCCGTTTCTTCATCAACAGGGATGGGTAGAAGCCCTATATTGTCGTACTCCCAGAACTTGTCAAATGATGAAAACATGCAGTCTATTAGAGGGAAGTTACGTCTCACTAGCTTTTGAGCCGTCTTGGATCTAGTACGATCCAAAACTCTGTTGCTTTCGATGAAAGCACGATTAATTCCCGAAATGATTTCATTCTGATGAATGACTCCCATGAAAATGGAGTAAGGTTATTAGCATACAAATCATCTGTGTTATCACCTACATAATTGCCATAGATATGTATATCATATGATCTGTTATACCTAAACAAATAAATCAAATTTTCTCCATACACGTGGTAACGATCAAATACGGGATGTACTCCCTCTTTCACGCCATGGGATGGGGGTATATATGGCAGAGAGAACATTATCGATAAAAAAACTCATGTAATCTCTTATTTCTTTAAGAGATAATTCCCCGAAAATTCTGTGACGGTCTTGCATATACCGCACAGTTACCAAATAATCTGGAAAGCTGAGATTCCAACAATTTCCCGGCCTCACCTTGATTAAAATTAATCAAGCAAGATAATCAAAATCTCATAGATTTTGATTTTAATGGATTTATCAGAATTGTCTCAAAATCTGTCAGACTCTACATCAACTCTGTAAGAATTTATATCAACTCTACAAGAATCCGTGTAGATTTAAAATCAGCAACAATCTTGTAAAATTAATGGATTATTATGAATCCATCAAAATCTGAATTGAATACCCCTAGGCTAATTCACAAAAATACTTTTGTAAGAAAATAAAGGAAATAATATTGCTAATGAATGTATATGTTGGAATATAATCAAAGACTGGAGGAAAAGATTGGCGGAGAGAAGAAATGCCCTTCATGCCAGTAAGGAAGAATCAAGGTGAGAGCGGATATTGCTAGAATCTCAGCTTCCCAGATTATTTGACAGCTATGCGGTATATGCGAGACCGTGTCAGAATTTTCGACGAATTATCTCTTAAAAAAATAAGAGAGATTACATGAGTTTTATACCGTTAATGTTCTCTCTGCCTTATATGCCCCCATCTCATGACGTGAAAGAGGGAGTACATCCCTTACTTGATCGTTACCACGTGTATGGAGCAGATTTGATTTCTTTGTTTAGGTATACCAGATCATATGGTATACATTTCTATGGCAATTATGTAGGTGATAACACAGGTGATTTGTATGCCAATAACATTACTCCATTTTCATGAGAGTCATTCATTAGAATGAAAAACATTCCAGGAATTAATCGTGCTTTCATCGAAAGCTACAGAGTTTTGGATCGTACTCGATCCAAGACTGCTTAGAAGCTAGTGAGATGTAACTTCCCTCTAATACGCTGCATGTTTGCATCGTTTGACAAGTTCTGAGAGTACGACGGTACACGGCTATATTTAGATTATAAACAATGTGACACATTAAATTTCCTAATTTATTATTTATATGCATGCATGTATTCAGATTAATTGATGCATTAGTATATGAGTATACTAAACGATGAATAATAATTATACATATACTCGTAAAATTCGAGAATCGGAACTAATCTATTGGGATCTCAATCAGGAATTTAAGCAGAAAATTAAGAATTAGCCAGAATAATATTCAGATTTATTTTAGTAATAAAGTATTTGAAAAATTAGTCGTATTACAAAATATAAATAATAATTACACAAAGATACTCATAAAATTCGATAATCTGGTCTAATCAATTAAATTCTCGATATGGTTTAAGCAGCGAATTGAAAATTAGCCGAAGTAATAATCAGATATATTTTCGTATTATAATAAAATTTGAAATATTAAATTTATTTGTAATAAAATATACCATTCAAAAGTAATTCATAGTGAGTAAAATATTTTTAATCGTGATTTCTTAAAAATTCCAAAATTTTTAGAACAATGATTAATACTGATTAATGCTTTATAATAGAATATAATTAATAACTAATTTCATATTATCTTTTAATATATTTTATTAGAGTTGAAAAATAAGCTACACTCTCATTTTCACAACAGAATCAATTAACATTAATCATAAAATCTAACAACAAAAACAACTATAATATCGTAAACTAGAACAATAGAGGAATCATCTTAAAACTATTATACATACAAGATCTCGAGAAAGGAGCATACCAAAAGTTACTTAAGATTTAAGAAAGAAAGAATGTGATGAATTAAAGGATGTTCATCATCACAACGGATCAACTATCAGTAAACGTAAAATCCAACTTTAACAACTTAAATTAGAACATTCGAAAGATCATCTGAAAACTATTATAAAAATAAGAGATCTCGAGAAAGGAACAGACCAAACATTACTTCGGAAAGAGAGAAAATAACAAATTGAATAATGTTTATCGTCACAACGAGATTAACTAAAATAACAACAAAAACGATTATAACTAACCGTAAACTAGAACAATCCCGTGTCTTGCACGAGTATTGAAGCTAGTTAGAAGTTTTAGTATAGTAACATGTATATGATATGTGAAGTTATTCATTAATTTTCTTTTCGAATGCATCAAATTTTCTTATATTTATGTCTATTTTTAATTGAAGAATGATATTTCAAGTTCTCCATTCAACCTTCCATAATATATATGTCCACATGTCAATGCATAAATCAATTTAAGATGTACACGAAAGGGAAATGAGATAGGTATATGATGTATAAAAATATAATACCGCAGGTGCACAGTGTCTATTGTTAGCAGATACTAGCAAGTACGTGTCGAATCCACAAGGAGACAAGTTTCAAGAATTTCAATCTAATTATTATAAATTGTTTCTAGAGAAAAATAAGTGTTGAAGATTTTTACTAATTAACAATGCAAATTAAATATGTTTTAAATCAATTAACTACAGGTCTAGGGTAATTCAGGTTCACCATGCTTACACCAAACAATCACAATAGTATAGCAATTCAATGGGTCAAGTAATTAAAGTAATGGTTAATCTCTCTCAAGCATTAACACTTTCAGAAATCCAATGATGCTCTCGCACTCACTTTCAATTCTGCTAATCGTATGTGTGCCTCTAGCGAGTAAAATCTCTCGATCTAATACTCCTATTTGCATTCAATTAATCCATGATATTGGCCAATTACACAAATTAAGTATTAAAACATATCAATTAGAATTACTCTTTACCCATTAAACTACTAATCAAATTAAAGCCTAATTATGGTGCAAACATGGCTCCCCTTTACATCCTAGAAGTAAAGTACTCACTCATACTTGAAGTAAAAGCAATAAGAACAATGAAAGAAGCCATGTAAAACATATAATAAAAGAAGAAGAGAATGAAGAATACCTCAAACTTTATATTAAAGAAGAAACCAAGTTCCAAGCTAAAACCAATGTAAAAGATGAAGAACAAGAACAAGAACCTAGCTCTAAAAAGTACGTATGTATCTCCTCCTCTCTATCTAATAATATAAACTAACAATAAAATCCGGTCTCTCTCCCCTAATAAAAGTATTTTTTAATTTTTTTAATAAATTTACAAAAGATATCCATAATTGAATAGGATTTTCATGTAAAATTCGTAGCTGTCTTACTCCTCTATTTCCGGGCTCTTCCAGATAGACTCTGATCTTTGGGGCATCTCAGAATTAAAGAAAATTCTCTAAGCTTCGCGTGGACAGTAAGATCTTTAGAATCGGACTTCTGGAACTCAAGATACGGGCCAAACAATGTAGGTAGCCCTTGTAGCTCAATAATACGATTTTTCTTCTTATTTACCTCCAAATTAGCTCTTTTTGCTACAAATCCTTCCAACTTATCAATTCCTTATTTCCTACAATAAAACAATCAAATCTATTAAATAAAAATCCAAATCAATGTAAAACACAATAAATAGGAGAATAAAATCATCTAAAATATATATAAAAATATATTCTATCAGTATAAATGAGCTAAATTATTTGTGAGCTACTCGAACTTGGTTTGTAAAAAATTCGATTTCGCTTCGACATTAATCGGGCCGAGTTCTGCCTCGAACTATTCAAATACTATATCGAGTCAAGTTTGAATTTTAAATTACTCGGCTCGTGTGTTTCTTACATATAAATATATTCAAGTTTACTAATAAACATTAAAAATTGTAAGAAGCAGTGATATCTACAGATGACAAAACTGAGACCATATGCAAAGGACTTAGGAAAGGAGCCCAGACTAATTTATTAGGTGATAATGACAAACGACGTGAGAAAATTTTGAAAATTTTCAGTATTGTGGAAGAACGGAGAAAAGAATGCTTATAGAAGATTTAATGAAGCAAGTGTACCAAAAAGCAATTGCTCACCTTCTAGTAGTACAAATGTCGATAAAAAGCCATGAGGTAAGAAACTATTAATATATATGTTTACTTGCGATTTCTTATCCTTTGGCTTATCCTCGGCATCTGTAGTACTAAAAGATGAACAAATGCTTCTCGGTACATTTGCTTCATTAATTCTTCAATAAGCATTCTTTTTCTTACTTTCACAATACTGAATATTATCAAAGGTTTCCCACACCGCCCATCGTTACCGGCTTTAATTAGTTAGCTGGGTTCCCTACCCAAGTCCCTTGCATATGATCTCAGTCTTGTCATCTACAAATATCATTATTTCTCACAATTTAAATGTTCATACGTGAACTTCAACATATTTTATATATGAAACACATTAGCAGAATAATTTAAAACTTGAACTCAATTCAATATAGTATTTGAGTAGGTTGAGCCCGAACTTGACTCGATTATTGTCAAGTTAAAATCGAATATTTTAGGAACCGAGTTCGAGTAATTCGCGAAAAATTTGACTCACTTACATTCCTGTGTGTACACCTTAAATTTATTTTTTCATGTATTGACATGTTGTAGATAAGTAATTATAGCAGGTTTAATGGAAATTCTAAAAAATACGTTTTATTCCATAAAACTATTACAATTGTTTTGTTAAATATGAACATAACTATGAGAAAATTTTATGCAATCGAAAAAAGGGTGAAGAATTCATCTATAATTAAACCGAAAACTAGATCTCATAAAATATAATATTCATTTAAGCTCTTTACTAATAGTATAGAAACTTACGCATGACATTGATGTTTAATTTGATTTTAACATGTTGCAGGAGTTCGAATCCGTCCATGACAGACATGTGTACATCGGCTAAAAACCAAATCATATGATTTTTTTACTTGATCTGCACATTTAGAAACAAAAGTTTAGATCACGGTATTTATAAATGGAGGAAAAATAATACCTCTTCATAAAATGTTACAAAATTATATATATAATTTACACCTTTGTAATTGCTTCTCCTAAGACAGATATGTTGCATCGTCATTCATGACCAAGATCCTATACATATTTTATTTATAAGTAATTACTGGAATGCTCGAGCCTTCTCTATTTTCTTATTTTCGAAAGAATATTAATAACCACTTGTTCTAGCAAGACATCATGGTCTCAATTTATAATTGTGAATTCATGTTGATGTAATACAATCTGCAAATTGATTTCAATTATTTAGATAACAACTAGATAATGCTCAATTGAAATAAACATTATATCGAGTTTTTTCTTCATACGTTTTTGTTTTAAATCACTCGAATTAAATTAGGAAATCCTCAAGATATCTATAGATGGATTTTATAAATTTGGATCGTGGTGTCGCATTAATGTACTTCATCGGTTACTTATCTTTTAACATCTACTTTTTTTATTATCGCCCACAGAATTGCTTTGATTTTCTTCTGTTATTTTGTTTTTTCAGTGATATTACAAATAACAATATCCTTTTTTTATATTTACACTCACATACACACACATAGGACCGAACCGAATAGACCAAGAATTGAATTGACAATATTTTTGGAACAAAACCGGACCGAACCAAAATAACTTCGGTTTGGTCCGTTCGGTTCTTTAAAACCGAATTTTTTTAAAAAAAAAAATTCAAATTATGTGAATTTCTAATTGACCATGAATATAATACCTAAAGAAAATCAAGTGGATTCGCATCTAGGCACAATAATAAATTAATAAGGTAACAATTAAAAGTAAATTTTTAGTTCTACGAATATATATCAAGAAGAAAAAATTGTATATTTTGAATAAATTAATTATGAATAAGGTGACGTTACGACATTTGAGCAAAGTTGTATTTGTCGAATATATATTATATAAATATAAAATGATAAACATATATTATTTATAATATTAATATATAATATATGTAATTCGATCTATTCGGTCCGGACCAATTTTTTTTTAAAAAAACCAAATCGAACCGAAATTTAATTTGGTCAGGACCAAAAAAGCGAATAGACCGAAATTTCAGAAAAAATGGAACCGAACCCAACCGAACCGAAATTACATGGATCGGTTCCGTTTTTCATTTTCAGTTCGATTTTGCTCAGCCCTACATGCACACACCTACCTTGTATTTGGCAAGATTCGAATCCTCCACATCCCGTAAAGGAAGCGAGGAAGATACCGCTATACCAAGAGGTATGAGGTAATAGGAATATCATTACTTGTTAAAGAAGAGAGAATAAAAACAATTAACATTTTTATTACGACATATTTTCGGTTGACTCTACTATCTCCTAAATTTCGCAATACGAATCTAATAATTCCCAATTTAATTATTTCCTCACTCTGAAATGAGGAATAATTTCCAACTAATGATAGAAAATATCTCCAAACGATATCCTTCAAATCAGGAAGGTATCCTAACGCGAATATAGTTTAAAAAGATAAAATCAGCTAATTCCCATCCCTAAACAATCATAGGGATTAAAGACCAATCCTGAACAAAACTACGTTGACTTCATCTCTACAAATATAGAGTACACAGTGTTAGGAATATGTTGTACTTGATGATAACTTCACAATCAATCAAATTGTTTAAGGTTTTGTAACTGTCAACGGATGAGAATTTATAACTCTATCCGTTGACAGGTAGCTCATCAACGGATGAGGTTTTGTAGCACACTGCAGTACCTCTATGTTATCAGTTGATAGTGTTTTTATCCACAGTAATGTTGACTATCAACGGATAGGTAGAATAGGGTAGCCAATTGTAAATAAGCTATGCTATGTAATTCTGTCTAAGTGAAAGTGTATCAACGGATGAAGACAAAACTCTATCAACGGATACAACTCAAATCCACTCTATCAACGGATACAGCTCAAGTCCCAATATCAACGGATACTGCTCAATACATCATCAACGGATGTCAGTGTACATCATCAACGGATAATCATTGACACTGTTTTCTATGATTAGCTGGAGATTAGCAGTTGATAAGGACATGTTTGACTGATAGATCACATGAGTTGATAGTAGATACAAAAAGCAGTATGGCAGCCATACTTTGGAAACACAGAAGAAAGAAGCATTCCATTTACACTATGAATACAAGAAAGGTGCAGGAGACATGTCTGAACACAAGGACAACCTTTCGGCTACATGTGTATTTGGAGTGTAGTAGCAAGTCAACTAGAATTAGATTAGTATTATCTTATTCCAGTAGTACTTGTAAAACTTGGGATATATAACCAAGTGTAGCAACTCTTTGTAGGATAAGAAAACAGACATATTTTCTTAGGGTTTCTTGAATATCCTTAGAAGCAAAGAGTTGTAAAACGGCAGCTGTGTACATTTTGTATCACAGAGTTTTCTTCAAATAAAAGCTTCAGGTGGTGCATATTAACCACCTGATTTTATATGTGTTTGTGTTTAAATCTTACATTGCAATTATCTCTTCATAAGTTTCTGAAGTTCTTATCAGAAATTTATAAATATCAAGAATTGTATTCAAGCCCCCCCTTCTACAATTATACAAGTGTGTAATCTGGGAATAACAATTGGTATCAGAGAAAGCTTCTAACATATTTGAAGTTTAAAGATCAACACACTTCCAGCATGTCTAAGAAGGATTATGGAGTGAAGATTCCAGTTCTTGATAGAGAAAATTACTTTCACTGGAAAGTAAAAATGCGTCTACATCTCTCGTCTATTGATGAGTGTTTTGTGGATTGCATTGACAAGGGTCCTCACGTTCCAATGAAGACAGCAACAAGAGTTGGCCTGGCTGATGATGTGCCTGACACTTTCATTCCCAAACCTGTTTCTGAGTGGAGTCTTGAAGATATTGCAGAAGTCCACAAAGACAAAAAGGCCATGAATATTCTGTTCAATGGTCTAGAAATAGACATGGTTGACAATGTTATTAACTGCACTACCGCCAAGGAAGTATGGGACATTGTTCAAACCCTGTGTGAAGGAACAGAACAGGTAAGGGAAAACAAGATGCAACTACTAATCCAACAGTATGAACATTTTCACTTTAAGAGTGGAGAAACATTGAATGATACATTTAGTAGATTTCAAAAGCTACTAAATGGTTTGAAACTGTATGGAAGAGTCTATCAAGTTAAAGATTCTAATCTCAAATTTCTGAGATCACTGCCCAAGGAATGGAAGCCAATGACTGTTTCTCTAAGAAACACTCAAGAGTACAAGACATTTACTCTTGAAAGGCTCTATGGAACTTTAAAGACCTATGAGCTGGAAATGGAGCAGGATGAAGAGATTAAGAAGTCTCAAAAGAAAAGTGGGTGAGTTGCACTTGTTGCCAACTTGGAGCAAAAGGAGGAAAGGACGGAAACTGCTAGTTCTACACCAAACAGGGAGGTTTGTAAAGGTAGAGCAGAATCAAGCAGGAGCAAGGAAAAGGTGTCTGAGGAATTGAATGCTCTTCAGCAGGATGAATTGGATGAGATAGATGAGCACTTAGCTTTTCTATCTAGGAGATTCTCTAAGCTGAAATTCAAGAGAAATTCTGGGGTGGCCAAGCCATTTAACAAGGATTTTTCCACAAGCAACTATGTGGATAAATACAAAATTAAATGCTACAATTGTGGAATTGCTGGTCATATGATAAGTGAATGCATGAAACCTAGATCTGAGAACAAGGGAAAGCCAACTGAGGCTGTTGACTATAAGAAGAAATATTTTGATCTTCTCAGGCAGAAAGGAAAGGCATTCTTGACCCAAGAGTATGACTGGGCTGTTGATGACAATCATTCTGATGATGATGTTGAGTTAGTCAACCTTGCTTTAATGGCTGATTCTGGAGAGCAGGAAGCAAGTTCAGCTAGCAATCAGGTATTTTCTACTAATCTCTCTGAGCTCACTAAAGAGGAATGCAATAGTGTTATAGATGAAATGTCTACTGAACTATATCACTTAAGTGTTACTCTTAAATCACTTACTAAAGAGAACAATAGAATTAAAGAGTCCAATTTGTTTTTAAGTGATAGAAATGCTGCTCTAGAATCTCAATTTCTAGAATTTGAGAAAATGAGAGTTGATTGCAATAATGCTAAAAGTGAACTTGAAGCTGTGTTAAAAAGAGAACTGATTTTAAAAGACCAGCTTGAAAAAGAACAAGGGATAATTGCTAAATTTCAAAGTTGTAGGAATATTTCTCAAAACATAATAGAAGTTCAGGGAATAGAATCATTTGTGAAGGATACCTGGACTCAAAGGAAAAAGGAGCTAGAACCTGGCCTTGAGGATCTAGAGACTATTTGTGAATCAACGGATAGTGATCATCCGTTGACAGATGAACCGTCAACGGATGAGAGGTATCCGTCGACTAACAAAAAGTCTGTTAGTAAGAAGGAACTTAGGAAACTGATATCAAGTATGGTCCAGTAAACAAGAATTTTGTTAGTGGTGAGTGCAGCAAAACCAAATCCAGTGGGAAGGCTAAGACAGGTGATTTACACAACAAAAAGGCTGTTGGTAAATCAGACAATGAAAAGGTAGAAATTGAGGGCAAAAAGAAAAAGAACAGAAATGGTAAGATAGGCATCAACAAGAAAAACAATTACTCTCCTGACAAGTTTGCTCCTAGGAAAACTTGTAGTAATTGTAATAGTGTCAATCATCTATCTTCTAATTGCAAGATTGTCAACAAGGCTCCTGTTCATGTACCTCAACCAATGCCATGTATGCCTGCAATGCCTGTTATGCCTGGTTTGTATCAAAATGCTAGTTTTTCAAATCCATATGTGAACATGCCATATGTGTCTAATCCATACCTTCAATCTATGAATGTGCCACAAATGTCATGGAACCTACCTAACATGAATAATATGTATGCCAATTTTCCACACATGCATGCATCCAATATTCATGCAAATGAGCATTTGTCAAACCCCATTACTCAAGCATCTACACCTAAGTTGAAGAATGCTAAGAGTGCAAAGTCAAAGGCTAACAAGAAAGGACCCAAGGAAGCTTGGGTACCAAAATCAACTTGATTTGTTTTTGAAATGTGTGCAGGGAAACAGAAGGAATCTATGGTACCTAGACAGTGGATGCTCTAGGCACATGACAGGAGATTCAACCCTGCTCACAGAATTCAAGGAAGGAGCTGGCCCTAGAATTACCTTTGGAGATGACAGCAAAGGATATGCTAAGGGATATGGCCTGATTTCAAAAGACAATGTCATCATTGAAGAAGTGGCTTTAGTTGAAGGTTTGAAGCACAATTTGCTGAGTATCAGTCAGATTTGTGATAAAGACTATGAAGTAAAGTTCACAAAAGAAGCCTGTGTTGTTTCTGCCAAGGAAGACAACAATGTGGTATTGACAGGCTTTAGAAAAGGAAATGTTTACATAGCTGACTTCAATTCAGCATGCTCAGAATCCATTACTTGTCTCTTCAGCAAAGCAAGTAAGGATGAGAGTTGGCTATGGCATAAGAAGCTGTCACATTTGAATTTTAAAGTTATGAATGATTTGGTAAGAAAGGATCTTGCTAGAGGAATCCCTCAATTGGAGTTTGTCAGAGATGGGCTGTGTGATGCCTGCCAATTAGGGAAACAAAAGAAATCATCCTTCAAAAGCAAGACAGAGTCATCCATTGTTAAGCCTCTTCAATTGCTGCATATGGATTTATTTGGTCCAGTAAATGTCATGTCTATTTCAAAGAAGAAATACTGTCTGGTGATTGTAGATGATTTTTCTAAGTTCACATGGACTTTCTTCCTGCATTCCAAGGATTGTGCAAGTGAAATCATCATTAATCACCTCAGAATGCTAAACAATGGTTCTGAAGACAGAGTACAAAGAATCGGGAGTGACAATGGTACTGAATTCAAGAATTCCACAATGAAGATTTTCTGTGAAGAGAATGGAATTGTCCATGAGTTTTCTGCTGCCAGAACACCTCAACAAAATGGGGTTGTTGAAAGGAAAAACAGAACTCTCATTGAAGCAGCTAGAACAATGTTAAGTGAATCAAGGTTACCAACATATTTCTGGGCTGAAGCTGTCAACACTGCATGCTTTACTCAGAATATTTCCTTGGTCAATCAAGCTAGAGGAATGACTCCTTATCAGTTATTAACCAACAAGAAACCAACTTTAGCTTTTCTACATGTCTTTGGATGTAAGTGTTTTGTGCTAAGGAATCATGGAGATAACTTAGGCAAATTTGAAGCAAAGGCAGATGAAGCTATTTTCGTTGGATATGCAGCAGGGAAAGCCTACAAGGTCTACAATCTGAGAACCAACATTGTTATGGAATCTGTACATGTTGTGTTTGATGATCAAAAGATTCTAGGCCTAAATGATGAAGGTTACCATGAAAAGTTGGAATTTGAGAATGAAGGTGAAGGAAGAATGTACTATGATGATGATGAGGAGAATGAAGATCATGACCACAGAGATCCACCTAGAGCTGTTATACCAACTAGAAGTGATGCTTACACTGAAAATGAAGCATCCGTTGATAGTCATTCTGGAACATCCGTTGACAGTCATTCTGCAACATCCGTTGACACTATTAGAGATGCATCCGTTGACAGATATTCTCAAGCATCCGTCGACAGGCAAAATGATGCATCCATTGACAGTCAACTTCATAACTCAGCAAGGACAACAAACTCAGGGGGAGTTTCTCAAGGTCAAAATTCAATGCTAAATCAACATGATCATGGAAATGAAGCAACCTCATCAAGATCAAACCTTCCACCTGCAAGAAAATGGACTAGAAATCATCCATTTGAGTTAATCATTGGTGAATCAAATTCAAGAGTCCAAACTAGAAGGGCCAGTCAAGCAGAATGTCTATACAGTAGCTTCCTGTCTCAAGAGGAACCTAAGAAAGTGGAAGATGCCCTTCTAGATCCAGATTGGGTGTTAGCAATGCAAGAAGAGCTAAACCAATTTGAAAGAAATAAAGTATGGAAACTTGTGCCCAAACCTGATGATAGAAGTGTCATAGGTACTAAATGGGTTCTCAAGAATAAGACAGATGAAAATGGCATAATTGTGAGGAATAAAGCTAGATTAGTGGGGCAAAGGGCTATTCTCAAGAAGAAGGAATAGATTTTGATGAAACTTTTGCTCCAGTAGCAAGACTTGAGGCAATAAGAATCTTTCTAGCCTATGCAGCACATGCCAATTTCAAAGTCTATCAGATGGATGTCAAAAGTGCCTTTCTAAATGGGGAACTGGAAGAAGAGGTCTATGTCCATCAACCTCCTGGTTTTGAGGATCCAGAATTTCCAGAATATGTATATCTTCTCATGAAAGCACTTTATGGTTTGAAGCAAGCACCAAGAGCCTGGTATGACACTTTATCTCAATTTCTTTTGGAGAACCACTTCACTAGAGGTACAGTAGATAAAACCTTATTTCATAGGGATATTAATGGCTCTTCAATACTTGTTCAAATCTATGTAGATGATATTATTTTTGGGTCTACAGATGAGAAGCTTTGCAAAAAGTTTGCCAAACTTATGCAAAGTAGGTATGAAATGAGCATGATGGGTGAATTAACTTACTTTCTTGGCCTACAAGTAAAGCAAGTTAATGAGGGCATTTTCATAAGTCAAACAAAATATATTTATGATCTCTTAAAGAAATTTGACTTAATGGATTGTACATCTGCTAAAACACCTATGGCCACTGCAACTAAGCTTGAGTTGAATACTAAGGAAAAGTCAGTGGACATCTCAAGCTATAGAGGCATGGTAGGTTCACTTCTATACCTAACAGCTAGTAGACCTGATATAATGTTTTCTACTTGTCTTTGTGCTAGATTTCAAGCTGATCCTAGAGAGTCTCACTTAATAGCTATTAAAAGAATTTTCAGGTATCTCAAGGGAACACCAAACCTTGGCATTTGGTACCCAAGAGAATCTGGTTTTGATCTAACTGGCTATTCAGATGCAGATTATGCAGGTTGCAGAGTTGATAGGAAAAGTACTACAGGTTCCTGTCAATTTCTAGGAAACAGGCGTGTGTCATGGTTCAGTAAGAAACAAAACTCAGTCTCCACTTCTACAGCTGAAGCTGAGTACATTGCGGCTGGAAGCTGTTGTGCACAGATTCTATGGATGAGAAACCAACTCATTGACTATGGTCTAAAAGTTGAGAAGATTCCAATTTTCTGTGACAACACAAGTGCTATTGCCATCACAGGGAATCCAGTGCAACATTCGAGAACCAAGCACATTGACATCAAATACCACTTCATTAGAGAACATGTGATGAATGGTACAGTAGAAATGCACTTTGTGCCAAGTGAAATGCAGCTTGCAGATATCTTCACCAAGCCTCTTGATGAATCCACATTCACAAGATTGGTAGGTGAGCTAGGTATGCTTAACTTGTCATAATTTCTAGTGATATTTGATTTCGATGACTTGAAGCTGGAAATGTGTTTTGATTTACTTGAAAGTTAAAACTTTCAGAAAAATTTTCTGCAGAAATTTTGCCTAAGGCAAAATTAGCTTATCAACGGATACCCTTTTATCCGTTGATAGTATAAACACATTACTAGATTTTTGCATGTCAACGGGTAACAGGCTATCCACGTCATCAACGGATAAACTGTATCTCAACCGTTCATTCTATATCCGTTGATATACAATTTTTTTTTAACCGTTGGTAACCGTGTATATCTAATCATGGCTGTACTTTTTCTCTTTTTATTTATTATCTGACAGTTACTTTTGACCAATGGAGTAATTACTTTTAATTATTTCATTTTTAATTCTTGAAAAATATAAAAGGCGGACTTGTACTCTCACATCTCACTTTTATTCATTTTCAAGCATATCAAAAGTTAACTGCATCTTCTTCCCTAAAACTCTCTGTAACCAAAGTTCAATCACTTCAATGGCGCCTATTGTTAAGATGATGTCCTCCACTGGGTTTACCTATGAGAAGAACAATTTCGCGGCCTATGTTGACACAGTGAATGCTCCAGAAGCTTACCACACCTTGATGAGTTTCGTGAAGAAATGCAAACTGTCATATGCTATGACGGCCACCACTCCCTTAATCCACGAGGTAATTGAAGAAATGTGGACATCTGCTGAGTACAATGGCACAGACGGTACAATTGCTTTTTCTTTAAAGGGTAAAAACTATGTGGTTAATTCTGATGTAATAACTGCTTGTTTAAAATTGCCTGAGAATAACTGTCTGAAAGTACCTACTGATGCTGAAATTGTTGCCATGCTTAACTCTATTAATTATGCCCTTAGTACTGAAAACTTAGGGAAAATTGCTAGAAAAGGAATGGTTAAAGAATGGAGCTATTTCTGTGATGCCTTCATTAAAACTTTTTCAGGAAAAATTAGTAATTTTGATGCTGTTACCCAGTCCATGCTAACAATGATGTGTATGCTTTTAAATGATAAATTCTATAATTTTCGCACATTAGTTATGTATGAGATAGCTGCAAAGTTGGGTAAAAAGGAAACTAGGAGCAAGAATATCTACTTTGCTAGATTTTTAATGCTCTTAGCACTGCATGTGTCTGAGAATAAGCTATCCATTGCTAACCCGGATAGCAAGTTCCAATGTTTTGTTCAGGAGAAGAGAGTCTTAAGTGACCTGATTCGAATGAACCTCAATGCAGGAGTACAGTTGGTATATCTACCAATTGTTCAGGTAACTATCTCTAACTCTGAAACCCCTATCTCCAACCCCCAAATTTCTTTGCCTTCTAGTGTCACAATGGAGTCTGTCGTTGTGACCAAACAGGCTCCTACCAAAGTGACCAAATCCAGAGTTCCAAAACCACATTCTAAAAAGCAAACCTCAAGTGTCTCTCAAAAGACACCTGTTGTAAAATCTACCAAACCTCTTGAGGGGAGTGTGAAGGTGGTAGTGAGTGGTGAGGGACAGGGTGAACATCAAAGAAGCCCTAAGGATAAGGAAGGAGAGATGAGTGCAACCACCATTTCAGTCTCTCAAAAGACTGCTAATGTAACTACAGGACAAATTCTAGTTACACTCTCTCAACAGAGTGTGACTACTGAATCAAGTTCCCCACAAGGAACACTGCACAAGAGGGTTAGGGACACATATAGCCCAATCTCAAAAACCTATGGAAGAAGAGTGAAATCTAAAACCACAGGGGAATCACAGGGTGCACACACTGTACAGGAAACTGTACCTTCTCAAACTCAGTTTGATGTGGCTTCAATAAATGTGGAGTCACAGCCCCTTGATCTTAATCTACAAATCGACAAACATTACAATCCACCATCACCAACTCCATCTCTGGATGTGGATATGATATCTACATCAATTCCCGATTCTCCATCTTTAAGATTCTTGGAGAAGCCCCACTCTGTAATTGGTGGTCATCATCTTTTAGATGATTTGTTGGACCATCAATCTTCTCTTCCAGAATTCTCAACACATACTGTGGCCTCGAACTTAAAATCAATCTCCACAGATTCAGTGTTGGTTTTCTCTTCAACGGATATAATTATTCCTTCCTCAACGGATATCCTTCATCCGTTGACAAGTGTTTCTCCATCAACGGATGCGCCTCTATCTAGCCATCCGTTGACAGCTATAACTACTCCATCAATGGATATTCCTTATCCGTTGATAACTCACTCTACCACTGCTATATCTGACATTCCAGTGTCAAGTGTAGAGGAGTTCTCAGTAGTTGAAACACTTTTAGGATTGAGGGAAGGGAGTGAGAGGCTGCCTTGTGAGCAGGCAAAATGAGAGATAAATAATGAGAGGCTGGCCATTTTTTCCGGTCAGGCAAAAGGAGAGTTTGAGAGTTCCACCTTAGTAGGTGAAGGTGAGGGTGTGAGAGGTGTGAGCCAAGGGGAGCCCTTGATGCAAGAAAAGAGAGATGAGGGGAGAGAAGGGACTACAGGAGAGATAAGGATGGAAGAAGCAGCCATTGCTAGTGAGTCAATGGGGGTTGAGGATGCATCCAAGGAAATGGAATATCAAAGAGAATATCAGTCCATGATTGACTCCATTTCTTTGGATGCTGAAACCTTTACTCACCCTGTTCCTGCCTATCAAATTCTGGCACAACAGGGCAATGTGGAAGCAGAGGAGGCAATGCACCTAGTGCACACCTCACAGTCTCTACTTAGAGCTAAGGAATCTATAGCAGCTCTGCCAACCACTGCTGAGAGTGATGAATTTGACAATTCTGAAGATGAAGACAGCCAGAGCTCTGAAGATGAAGGTGATAGCAGTATTCATGATTTTGCATTTGCTCAAAACTACACCTATCATCAACTTGATATGGAAATCATAAGGCAATATAAATCTACCCTGGCTGAGCACCCAGAAGCAGATCCACAGAGAAAGGTTGTTCTTCAACAGGCAATTGACTCCCTAAAGTTACAAAAGATGCAAATGGTGATTCAGAGATCCAATTTAGAGGAGGTCAAACAAGAAATCAAGGATGTGAAGATCTCTGTGGATTCCAAGCTAGAGCAACTAGCTCCTACAGCCACTCAGAGGGTGTTGCAACAAAGGTTCCTCAAAGAAGACAACCTGGCTAAGTCTGTGCAACTTCTCAATTCAAGAGTGGAAAAGATGGAATCCCAGATGGAGCAATTTCTTCAACATCAGAAACTGCAAACCCAACTGCTAGAAAAGTTAGTTGCAGCCCCAACTTCTAGTCAAATCCTTGATGCTAACAAAAAGGGGGAGAAAGTGGAAGAGGCTGTGGCAACTACAAGTCAAATCTTAATTTCTGAAAGCAGGGAAGCAGCAAGTCAGGGGGAGCAGCAGCCTAACATAGTGGTCAATCCACAAGAATTCATTGTCACAGCTTCCCCCAGCAAATCCAAACCTGAACAAGTAGCTCTATCTGAAGAGTTTGATCTCTCAAACTTGACAGAAGAGGAAAAGCTAGCCAAAATTGAAGCTCTACAAAAGATGAAAGAGGAAAACTATGAAAGGATAATGAGGACAGAAAGATTGATCAATCAATCTATTGCATCAACTCTGTTCTCTAGCCAAACCTCAGCTCCAACAATATCTACAACAATTCTGAAGGTGCTCACTCCAGCAATTGTGGCTCCTACATTCTATGATGCTGAGCCTTCTCATGTTAAGGAATTTGAACCCTACATCAAATCAAGACCCTTCTCACCACCAAAAGCAAATGGGAAGAACAAGTTACAACTGGACTTTCCATTTCCCAAGGATGATGAAGAGAAGCTGATGGGTAAGGCAATCAAGGAATTCAAGGAGAAGACTAACAGTTGTGTAAGAGAATGGATGGCTGTAATCATAAGGAATGGAAAAGTTCTAAACATATCCAACAGCCATCCTAGATTTGTTGAAGCCAAGAGAGAAGAGACTTCAAGGCTGCTAAGAGAATCTCAACCAAGCACTGAATATCAATATGAAAACTCAGATGAGAAGCAAGCAAGGCTGGCTCAAGAGTTATTGGATGAGGTAGAGGATGAATTGAGGGAACCTGAGGAAGTTCCCAAATTCAAAAAGAAAGGGAAATCAGTCCCCAAATCCAAGAGATTAAAATCAAAGGCAAGGAGGCCTGTCTCTCCAGAAATTGAAAACAAAGAGACAGTTGGTTCATCACAACCTATTGATGTAAAAGTATTCAACCCAGATGTGAATTTCCATGGTGAGCCTATAGTACCTAAAGAGGAACCAATGAATCTTGACTCCATTGAGGTTCCTTCATTCTTGCTGAAGCCTCAACAGAAGCCTACACAGAAGAAAAGGAAACCAAAGAAGCAACCTTCAAAGGAACCAATTCAAGTTGCTAGGGTACCTGCTATTGTCAGGCAGCAAATCTTGGAAAACAAGGATGATTTTATCTATCAGGCAGATATTGAAGAATACTCTGACATGAATCTTTATCTGGATGAATTGTCAGAAGTAAGAGGAATTGACAAATATAGACATTTGCCTGAAAGATTGGTCTTTGTATACAAGGGAGGAATGGAAAGGACATGGCCACTACAAAGGGTTCTTGGAAAAAATTATCATACCTTAACCAAAGTGTTCTCTTCAATCAAGAGATACACAGGGTTCTCCAAGATAGCAAAAGGGGAGATACTGGATAGAATAGAACAAATAAGGAGGGATTGTAACTCACCATCAAGTCTACCAAGGAAAATGAAGATCCCATACAATGGACAGAAAATCCACCTCCAACCTTTCTGGATGATGGAGTTCAGGGATGAAGATGGTAACAGGAGATTCTTCAGGTTAGAAGACCAACTACCAAAGGCTAGTTCTCAATACCTGAGATGGCTACAACAAAAGCTAAATCCAAAGGTAGATGAAGAAGATGCCTTCTATAGGCAACTCCAAATACAGATTGAGTCCAACTCTGCCAAGGAAGGAAAATCAAGGGTGATGCCAACAAGAGGAAAGAAACAGTCCTAATCTGCTCAGTCTAGAGGAGCACTTCTCTGTAAATTTCTCAAACTTTCAGTTTTTAATTGTTGTAGCTTAATACAATTTATGCATTGTTCTTTATATATCTTTAGGAATGTTTTGTTATCATCAAGGTCCTGAATTTATGCTTTATTGCCATCAAGTATAAATTGGGGGAGATTGTTAGGAATATGTTGTACTTGATGATAACTTCACAATCAATCAAATTGTTTAAGGTTTTGTAACTGTCAACGGATGAGAATTTATAACTCTATCCGTTGACAGGTAGCTCATCAACGGATGAGGTTTTGTAGCACACTGCAGTATCTCTATGTTATCAGTTGATAGTGTTTTTATCCACAGTCATGTTGACTATCAACGGATAGGCAGAATAGGGTAGCCAATTGTAAATAAGCTATGCTATGTAATTCTGTCTAAGTGAAAGTGTATCAACGGATGAAGACAAAACTCTATCAACGGATACAACTCAAATCCACTCTATCAACGGATACAGCTCAAGTCCCAATATCAACGGATACTGCTCAATACATCATCAACGGATGTCAGTGTACATCATCAACGGATAATCATTGACACTGTTTTCTATGATTAGCTGGAGATTAGCAGTTGATAAGGACATGTTTGACTGACAGATCACATGAGTTGATAGTAGATACAAAAAGCAGTATGGCAGCCATACTTTGGAAACACAGAAGAAAGAAGCATTCCATTTACACTATGAATACAAGAAAGGTGTAGGAGACATGTCTGAACACAAGGACAACCTTTCGGCTACATGTGTATTTGGAGTGTAGTAGCAAGTCAACTAGAATTAGATTAGTATTATCTTATTCCAGTAGTACTTGTAAAACTTGGGATATATAACCAAGTGTAGCAACTCTTTGTAGGATAAGAAAACAGACATATTTGCTTAGGGTTTCTTGAATATCCTTAGAAGCAAAGAGTTGTAAAACGGCAGCTGTGTACATTTTGTATCACAGAGTTTTCTTCAAATAAAAGCTTCAGGTGGTGCATATTAACCACCTGATTTTATATGTGTTTGTGTTTAAATCTTACATTGCAATTATCTCTTCATAAGTTTCTGAAGTTCTTATCAGAAATTTATAAATATCAAGAATTGTATTCAACCCCCCCTTCTACAATTATACAAGTGTGTAATCTGGGAATAACACACAGACATCTTGGAAAAGGATCCAACACATCTAACAAGTCGAGATACCTCTCAAGTCCAGCCCCAAAACATCCATAATCTCAGATTCCCCTATTTTCATGATTTCGTTTTTCCAGCAACCTCCGAAATTTGTTATCACCAAATTCCTCCGTTAACAAATTTTTTGTAACACCCCCAGATCCGGGGTCCGGTGGTTACGGTTCCCAATTCTGTCCGCAACAATTGAACTTTCCTTAACATAAAATAAATTACGTCTCTATGACCCAACACAACAATATAAAACACACCCGTTATAGTCCCAGAGATGAAATCAGAGTAACAATCAAATTTTTATTAATCACATTATGAGTTCTTACAATCCAAAAGAATTTCAAAATAAATACATACTCTTTGCCATCCATTTACATAAGTCATACTAGACCATATTCTTGGTACTGAAAGAATAAATATATCCTACCAATAGCTTCTTCTTCAGCTCTGATAGTATCATCGTCCTCGCCCGCGTCGAGTGCGCCTTGTGCGAGTCATCTGGTCTAGCTGTTGTTGTGATATAATAATAAAGCAAGGGTGAGCAATAGCCCACCAACAATAATATATAACTGAACAATACTATAGAACAGTTCAAAAGTATCTTTCAAACCATATGCCATGCATTTACGGAAATGATGCCAGTATAATATGAACGATGAAGTTACAAGGTAACTTAAAGTATTTGTTTGTAGAAATATCTGCTACATCAAAAGTAAGCGAGATATTCTCATTGTTATTAAGAAGAGGAACTTGCATGAAAAGGTTGCAATTCCAGTTATGAACACTTTTCCAGCTCTGCCAACAGTAATCATGTTGCAGGAAATAAATAAGTTTGGATGATGAACCAATGATGGAGTATTCACCGCGCCCGCTGTTCCAATCTTGATGATCAGTCGAGATCGTACAGCTCAATTTAGATTTACTACCGGTAGAAGGAAGAACTGACGGCTTTACTTGTCTACCGCCTTACTAGCTCTCCCCGGCCAACGGTTGGGCCAAAGGGGATGGACCGGCGCTACTCGGCCTCTTACACGACTCCTAGTTCCAATAGAATTCATGATTCTGAATGTAACGTTCGTCCCCCTTTCCCCAAGTATAATACTTGTTGATAAGACTCTACAAGGTAGTCGTATCTAGTTGGAAAGGAAAATTCACCAATAACTTCCAAGCTGTGGCTTGGTATCGAATATCAACTTGTTCCAACAATCTTACCCCTCGAAAGATGAGAAGGTAAACAACGACTTAATAAGTCAACAGCACCCGAGTTACGAGTGAAGAGAATACTTTATGACCGGGAAGTCGACAAGATAAATAACATCTTCCAAGTAAGGTTCCCTTATTATTAGAGAGGTAGACTCAAAGAAGAATGATGTCTGAGAACCTTTCTTGATATAAGATTAATAATAATATGACTCCGAAATATTTTCTGTAATAATCGAAGAAGATAAACCTTATCGAGGTTATTCTAAGTATGGAATAAATATTCAGAGAATATTTATTGAATTAAAATATTTTACAGAATATTTAGGAATATGAAAGAATATCTTTAATCAGAGTATTTCTCAAATAATCCTTGAAGAAATATCTAGAGAATATTTATTGCATATTTAAATATTCAAATGAATATTCAGAATAATATTCATTAATTAATAAGACCTGAAAGGAATATTTAAAATATTTAAAATAATATTCGATGATTAAATAGAACCCTGGATGAATATTCAAAGTAATATTCATAATTAATTAGGAATTTAAATGTTTATTGAAAAAGTAATATTCGTTTAATGAATAATATTCTAAATGAATATCAAGTAATATTCATTTAGTAATCCAAGCTTTAAAGGAATATTCGAGATAAGAGTCGATAAATAATCAAGCTTCAGATGAATATTAGAATAATATTCATCCAGTAAGTAATATCTTAAATGAATATTCAAAAGTAATATTCATTTAATAAAGTAATATTCTAAATGGATATTCAAATAATATTCATTTAGTAGTCCAATCTTTAGAAGATTATTCGGAATAATAATCGATAATCTATTCGACTTTGAATGAATATTGAAAAATATTATTCGTCGAATGGTTACGTTCAAATAATTATTTGAAGTAAGGATTGTTAAATAAATAATCTCGAACGAATATTCAAAAAATATTCATCGCCCAAATAATAGAAAATATTTACTTAGATATTTTCTTTCGAGGTAATCTCGATATGTCAAGAAATATTGACTCCCGGTCTATATTTGATGAATAAGATGTATACACCCTTCTCTGAGGGTCTCACAATAACCGGCTTATAATTGATACGATAGCTATCTAATTTATAAGCCAATAACAATCAGGGAACAAGCATAATGATATAACTTGAAAGTAGGCATGCATGCTATGACATATGTATAACAGAAAACATATATATATATATATATATTCAATCACAACAACAGCCTAAAAGAAGGGAATTGAAACTTGCCTGGTAGTCGAGTACGGTAAGGGGTAGTGGTAGCGGGTCCCGGTTCAGCTTGGTGATCTATAAATAGCCAAGGCATTCGGGATTAATCACTTAACATATTAAAAGTTAAGTTATACTTAATTCGAAACACGTTCTCGAGTTATCTCGTTATACCCCTTTTAGTGGATTCCTTTTTATCACTGATCCGACCCGACATTCGTTCGTTAATACGACATGTCACTGTACTTATACTTGGGACATACTTAAGTCATATGAGTTCTAAGGTCGATCGTTACGAACCAATATTATACTCCGAGTTTTATCGCCCGTTTTCTAAGTGTTTTACCGAAGTTATAAAAGAGTCGTCTTTTAGGGGTTCGTTCGCGTTTAACCTCGACTCGAACATTTTTAATAAATCGAAAAATGATCCTTTTGACATACGGTTTTCTTTCACACCTTCCTTTTTACCTCTAGTATTTATTTACCAAGATTCGCCATGACGTTACATAGTTTACGAGGGTTCAATTTCAGTTACGAACTTTCGTTTACGGATTCGAACTACTTTTAGTAATTTGGTCATAATTCCTAAACCGTAAATCGAAATGCTTCGATTCTTTCGCCAAAGTGATCTATGTTCAAAAATCTATCAGTAGGGTTCATTAACTTGCCAAGAACAGAGAGTTATAGCTACTGACCAGTTCGGTTTCTTAGTGTTAATGAAAATCGGGCATTACGACGGCTACGAATCGAGCGTTCTAAAATTCATTACGCAACAACCAAGCCACACCGGGCATCTAATCAATTACTACAGTTAATAATCATCTCTTAAAAGCTCAAGAATATCATGCTTCATCAATATATCATCATAAAGCTAATCTAACCACAAAATCATGCTAACATGGTGGTAAAATACTACTAATATCACTTAATCCAAAATCACCATGAATCATGCATAAACTCAAAGTAAAGCTTAGGGTTTGAAATGATTTATACCTTCCTTAGAGAGTAGTATAACCTTCCTAAGTCTTGATCTATCCTTGGATGATCCTAAGCTAGCTAAATCCACCATGAAAAACAAGAAAAAAACAAGATTAGTTCATAAAACCACTATTCATCCTCCTCTTTGATGAATTATTTGAAAATGGAAACAAGAGAGTTTGGCTTTGAAATTTTTAGGGGATCACTTTTAGGAAATGTAAGACTCACCATAATTTTTACAAGATCAAGAGATGGTGGGAAGAGGGGTTTTGATTTTGGAATTAAGGTGTTGACCGAATGGAATTTTCAAGGGGGGGGGGGGGAGTTGCTTGGTTTCTTTTGTTTTAATCTCATCCACTCTCATCTATTATCAAGATAATTTCTTGTATAAAGTCACTTTATTAAAGTGATGAGGTGTTGGATGATGAAATGGCAAGACAAGTGTTGAAAATGTGGTGGTTTTAGTCTAACTACATGGTTGCCTTGCTAAGTACTTAGTTGCATTCTCTAGGGTGCTAGTTCCTTGATTCTAGTTTGGTTACTAGATATTTTATACTAGTAGCTTGCACAAGACTCTTGCTTCCTCTGCTTGTTTCTGTGTCCGGTTATTGCCCGTTTCGATTGATCGTTCGTAGGAATATTTCACGGATTTCTAATTAGGGTTTACTGGGAATCCTTTTTAATATTAATACTTTCATTCTCCGTCTTTTATTCTAACTTTCCAATTTATATTCCTTAAATCCATTCGTTAAATATTTAAGGCTATCAGCGTCCAGGGAACTCTCGGAGAAAATAAAAGTGCGGTTTTTCAGAATCCGACAGCTTTTACATACACTTATTTTTCCCCTGGATCACTAATACGAACTCGAAAATCCGTTCCGAATGCTTCTGTATAGTGTCGTCTCATATTATTATATACTCCCACCCAACACTATTCATTCTGTATTCTTTACTTGTTCTCTTAGGGTGGTACAATTGTCCGTATTCTCTTTCGATCGTTCCTTAACCTTTTTACGGAACTACTGGATTAATCGTTATCGATCTGGATGACATGAGAGTATTCTCTTGCTTGAAGTTGCCATATCTTATTCCCTTAGAAGATAGATTATTCTTACCTATGTTGTCATCCTTTAGCATTCTTCAAGACATAAACATAATAAAGTCGAATTCCATTCATTCTTTCCAAATATCAATTATTACATTGTAGCCATAACCACTCCTCAGTGGTTTCCTACCTTCATTCTTAAATCAAATATAATAACATCCCAAAATATCAAATCCTCAAAGTTAATATCTCAATTCTTGGATTATAATAATATTTAATCCACTGTCCGGTCAAATATTATACCGAAAAAGAATTTGGAATTTCTGAATTCCGATCGTCTCTGCATTCACTTATTTCCTCCGCGTATTACTAATATGACTTCGAAACATCCATATCACGTCCCGTACATAGGGTGGCGTGAAAATTTTTCCAACTTACAAAATCACTATTCATCCACCAAATTACTATGCACGTACGGGAAACACTATGCACGTACGGGAAATACTATGCACGTATGGGAAACACTATGCACGTACTCATTTCCCTTCAAGGATCCATTAGCTCCTTCCTGGATGGTAGATTATTCTTATCTAGGTCCTCAACCATCGAATTACTCTATTCTGACAATATACCAATGCATCAGGATCATTGTCCAAAGCAATATCCATTCATTACAATCATTGTTCTTTGAAACCACCATTCATTAGAGCTGGTGACCTTGTTGTCGGAATCATTGTTCCTCATTTTATCATTACTTAATAAAAAGTTTTAATTATATCCAAAATTTGGGGTTCTTACATTTTTTAATAAAATAAATAGTATTATACATACTGTAGGTAGTTATTAATTATAATTTGTTATGTTATATTATTTAAACTAGTATAATAACAAGGTACAGATTATGTTTTAGTGCTATATGTAATGTGATACGTAACGTGTGTTCTAACGTTATTCATAACATTATTGTAATTGATGTCGATCTTTATTCATGATTTTAAGTTTTCTTTTATATTGATTTGGTAGCCATTGGTATTCTCTTTGTAGATCAAATATTTCTAACTTTATGAACACTAGCTTATAATCCATGCATCATTAGTTATAATTGCTTTCTTTTATGACTATTTTAATTATGTAATAGTTATTGTAATTTAATATATCTAATCATGTTACATACCTTTCACAATGATATTGGTTTAAATAATTAATATTGATTTAAATAGTTTATTTATAAGATTATTATGTTAATCCTTTATTATAATACATCAGTCTACCAATGTTCAGTTAACCAATCAAAAAATTATGAATTATTTTAAGACCAGTGAGAGCTAATTCCTAAATTTTAGACCAATCATGTTATATTAAAAGTTTTCCTTATTTACATTCTCACCCTACCTTATTAACCATGGTTAGTTAACACTTCTAATTTAAATACAATATTGATTTTATTTAACATATCCATAAATACATATTTTTTAATTTAAAAAATATTTACTAAAAAAATCCTAAATTTAATTTGAAATCAATTACAATATACAATTACATATTTTAAATTAAATTTCAATATTAATATAAAGTCAATAACAATCATATTATTAAACATTATAAATTGATTTTCATAATATATATTGTACAATTAAAATTGATTTTAAATAATTATAATCTAACTCAACTTGAAATCTGAAAATATCGAATTTGAATCAGATTTTATATAACTTGGATAAAATCCATACCTTCAAAAACTTGATTTTTTTAAAAGATCAAAAATATATGTATTCCTAATTTGTTAAAAAAATTAATTAATTAATGCATATAAGCCAAAACTATAAAATCGGATTTGAATTATATTTTAAATAATTTGGATAAAATCCGTATCTTCAAATACTCGATTTTTTTTAAAGGCTCAAAATGCATTTATTAATAATTTGTTCGGATGTGAAATCAGATTATAAATAACTTGGATAAAATCCATGCCTTCAAAGATTCGATTTTTTTTAAAAGCTAAAAAATATATTAATTTATATTTTGTTAATAAATTTAATTAATTAATTTGAATAAGATTTTAAATGACTTGGATAAAATCCATATCTTCAAATACTCAATTTTTTTAAAGGCTCAAAAATATATTTATTCATAATTTATTAATAAAATTAATTAATAAATGCATATAAGCCAGGGTGATGGCCCAAAATATTCATATGGGAGCCATGCTGGCCCTTTTTACTGACTGAAAATGCTACACCGTCTACCGTGATATGAGGGGTGTTGCGGAACACCGTGTTCCGTATCATGGGGTGTTGCGGAACACCGTGTTCCGTATCATGGGGTGTTGCGGAACACCATGTTCCGTATTATGCACGGATACGGAACACCGTGTTCCGTATCATGCTAACACGGAAAAGAGTGTTCCGTATCATGCATAATACGGAACACGGTGTTCCGTATTATGCTAACACGGAGGACGATTCTCCGTATCCCGTCGGTATTTCGGGTCATTTTTTTCAAAATCAGTATTTTGGGCAAAAACTTGTGAAAAATAGGCATTTTGCTCTCTATAAGCCAACACTACTTATATTTTAATTATTTTAATTATTAAGTATATGCTAGAAGTGTATTATTATTGGTTGATGGCTAAATTACCATTGATGGCTAAATTACCAATCAAAAAATTAAATTTTTTCTAGAGGCAATCAGAATTCACTTCGAAATTTTAAATCAATCAATCATATACAAAATTTTTATTATTTACATTGCTTATTCTAATTTACTAATCGTGGTTAAATTAAATTAAAATATAATAATATCTTGATTTAATAATTTCGTATATCACGTGGATTTTAATTTTAAAAAATTACTACTAACCGTAAATAATATTTTCTATAAATTCACATAACAGTATATTATATATGTTTATATATCTTTTAGTCATGAATTGTTTTTGAACATCCATTGTTATAATACCCGAATCTACCACGTATTAGTTAATCAATTAGACTATTGTGAATTATTTTAACATCAATCAGAGTCTACTATATTTTAGACCAAATAAACTTAATGTAATACTAGCTTATAACCCGTGCGATGCATGGATTTCTTTTGATATGCAATAAATTTTAATATATGTTATAATTATATTTTAATATAATAATTATTTACAATATTTTATTTTATTTTTAATTTAAATAATTTAATATAAATTTAATTAATGATATGCATGGTTTAAAACTTTTATTATAAAATTTTAAAATTAATAAGTCGTTGATGGAATTCGAAACTTGAAATTTTGGTAAATTAATTTAATCATATAATATATCTAATTATTAGATCTAACGGTTCTGATTTTTTACTAAAAATCTAACAGTCATTATTCGTAATATATAGATTTCTATTATATTTTGTTAGTGATTAGAAGATATGGTAAGATATTTTTGGGTATATATTAATTATTGCAAGATAATGTTTTAAATTAAAAGTTAACGTATTTTAGTTAGAAAAAAAATATTATTGATCGGAAAATATGATATTTAAGGTGTTTATAAAAAGTTACATCATCAATTAAAGTGAACATTTTTTTAATTAAAAAAGACAATCGGCTAATTATCATTAATTATGTTATATTATTATTTATTTGAATAATTAGGATGACCGTGCCGAAAACCAAATCGACAAACTTTCAATGGCCGTGCGATGCACGGGTTTCTTTTATTATGTTATAAATTTTATTTAAAATTACAATTATGAGTTTACATAATTATGATTCATAATAATTTTTTTAATTTTAATATAATTTAATATACTCATGTTTTCGGATTATACTAATGTTTTCTTATTATAAACAACGCATACGGATTTTTAATATATTTTATTAATAATTGGAAAATGTGATGTGATATTTTCGGGTATATATTAATGATTGTAAGATTAGTTTTAAATCAAAAAGGCAACGTGTTTTAATTAGAAAGGAAATATTAATGATCGAAAGATATGGTACGCTTGATGTTTATAGGTGTTTATAAAATGTAATATCTTTATTTAAAAGTAAATGGGAAAAAGACAATCGGATAATTACCATTAATTATATTATGTTATTATTTATTTTAATAATTAGGATAACCAAACCAAAAACCAAACCGACAAACTTTCAATCTTTCGCCTTTAATATAATAGTATAGATGTCTTTCTATTGGATCTAGATTCTACGTTTCAGCCAAGACTAAACTCAACTCAAGTTAAACTCAATAACAATTGTTTTTTATATCGATCAAATAAACATAATGACTACTAATTTTTATTTTAACAATTAACTAATAAACAATTTACATAAAATAAAATTACCTTAAATATGAAATTCTTACAAACTAAAAAATATAATTAATATATCAATTCTCCTTATGCCTAAATCATATCAATTTCGGTCAAGGTAATACTAGGCATCAATTATTATATAATTATATAATTATTATATCAATTATTGTAGACATCAATCCTTACCACATTACATCGATTTGTTTACATTATTAGGCGTGCCTATAGATAAATATTTTTTTAGAGTTTTAGGTTGCCAATGTTAGTATTCATAACTTACTTGCATGATAACTAAAATATTTATTGTATCATTGTCCATACATTTAAAACTACGATATAGTTTTCCTCATATGGACTTTCTAGAAGGGGTCGAAACAAATTTTTTTGTAGATCCTGGAAGTTGATTCTTGAGAAAAACACACAAGCCACATTCAATAAAAATGCATTTAATAATTTTTTTCTTCAATACATCAATCAAAAATCTCCTTCATTTATCAACTTAATTGATGATGAATTTAACGTTTTATATATTACCATTTCACCAACTTAATATTCAAAAGTGCATCACGAATGATCATAACCATTCAGAAGGCATATTGAATTCACAACACGAATTATTGGCCAAAGGTACGAAAACAATATTAAAACCATTAATTGTCATTTATTTTGAACCATTCATTTTTTTATTATAAGTATTATTTTGATTATTTGAACTTAAATTTGTTTTGTGGTTCCTATTAATTAGGAAATCCAATAATATAAATTCAATTAATTAGTAACTCAATATTAAAAATAATATTAAATTAGATTTACTAATAGTCAAATAAAAGCTTTATAATTACCTTTCAAAATCAGAATTATCCATTTTTTTCATTATTATCATTTTAAATTTTTGTCCTCAAATTTAATTTGTGGTTCACCATTAACTAAATGAAATCCAGGAATGTAAAGACAATTACTTAGTAACTTCGCATTAGATTTAATATTAAATTAGATGCACAATTAGTTAAATGTATATAAATTTGATGTGATACATGTGTAGATAAAGTATTGATTTCAGAGATATTTTTAAATATTTAATATTTCAAAATTTATAAATATTAAATTTTTTTATGTTTCATATTTTTCTCCGCTTATTACATTTTTTCACCTCCATCTTTTACAAGCTAATCAAATTGATGTATATGAAATATATGTGTGAACTTGACAAATTAAAATAAGTTTAAACTATATCATTGTAAATCTACTACAAAAAAATCACTCTCTCCACTATTTTGATATCATACCACATCCCGGAGAGCATATTTATTCCTTCATCAAACTAAGTATGAATATCGTAGTTGTATATCTACATTTGTATTTGGCAATTTAAATTATTAGACTGGAAAAGTTATTGTTTGTGAATGATGCTATTTTTTTTGTAAGAACTACTTAAATACGATGAAACTTCCATTTTACTTGACTTTGCATGTAAATATTTATTTGTCATGGGTTCAAATGCTTCTAAACTTATGACTTAATATTTATTATATTAATCACGCAATCAGTTTCTTATTATTTTTCTTAATATAATTTCTCCATTACGCGGGGAAAAAAATATAAACAAGTTTTCGAGGCTTTTGAGATTTTTCTTGAATTCAAACGAGACTTTTTTCTGAAATTAACAAAGGAAAAATTGAATAAACAACCAAGTTACTAGAGGTAATTTATGTGCACTACAGTTAGGGATACATTGCATTCCGGTGTAGATCGGTAAATAGACATGATCGGGCCTATCAATCCAACAACCGGGTCTTTGGTCCTTAAAATAAAAAAATCCGATCTTTGATCATGTTTGGTCCCAATAAAAAAATCCAACGGTCGGGCATTTTCCCAGTAGTTTGAGTCTCCGCCAAGAGCCCAAACAATAACAAATAGTCAGTCTTGGCTGGTATGTGGTAGTTTGCAATGGTACAATCTTCATTTGCTTCTCTTACTATTAGTGGACCGGTAGGGTGAAGTTCTAGGGTTCCTTTTACAATTGCTTGAAGGGAGATTCATGATATCAGATTCTTCGACTAATCAGTTATTTCCAACAACAGTAGTTTTTTTCAAGATGTTTGGATGGTTATTGGTTGATTAGCGCTGGTAGTGCCCATTCTGTTATTGCAGAAGTTTCTGTTCCAGCTGCAAATATATCCAGCAATTTAATACAAGAATATGTTATGTGTCAACTGTGATTATTTTCCATACATTCAATGTAAAATCACTCATTTTCTACTCTCCAATTGAAAAAAGAACAAGAAATAGAATTCACATGCTTACATTACATATGTAATTTATTTATGCAAGATGATTTAATCAATTAACTCCGGCAACTCTGCAGGCCAGCCTGCTGTTCACCAAGACTAAACTTGAAATCTATGCATATTGTATCCTCTTCCAACTTTGCATATTAAAAAACAAAGACTTGCTTTTTTCCAATTTGTCCACTTTGGGCATGTTGAGAAAACTGGCATTTTTTATTCAATTTGACGTGGTTAAAATTATAAGTTTCAAGAATTTGCGAGAAGCCACTGTTATTTTTCTTTACTTATAGCATTCTAAATTTGATGGTGATGATAATTCGTTTAAGAATTTTAGAAAATTCTAGAGCAGAAGAGAATTAACTGCTACACTTTTAGCAGTAGAGAATTAATACAGCAAGACATTTAATGTGCAGTGTTAGATTAGGTAAAAGTTACCAGTATGAAAGCCTTGATGTTTTCTCTGCTCAATTTAATCTCAAGGCTCTCATCTTCTGAAAGTAAGATATCAAGCAAGTTTTTTCAACATGTCCTCCTTCGCTAATATCTTCCCTCTATCTCCTCACTTCTCTGTGCTCCTCTATAATCCTCTCCATTATTTTGTAAAGCCTTCCGTGTATATCCACAAGTCTCTTCCCGATTTCCTGTAGATCCAAGTTCTTGCATAACCATATATAATCGGAGACATTAAACTTCCCTGTAATTTCAGCCACCTCTTCGATTAAGTTCTTAACTTCTCCAGCTTCATCCTCATTCTCTGAGCACCTCTCCCTCGCAAGCATTCTCGAAATTACATTATGGGTGAGCATCATTAGCTCACCTCCAATATCAACAGCCTTTCCAGCTTTCGCCTTTTTCAACATTACATTCACCATACTCTCAATCTCATGGAGTCTAACAGGTTGTAGAAGATCAAGAGTTTGAGCTCCTTGGAGCTCAGACATGCATAGTTTCTTTACGAACTTCACAAGAAATGAGGCTACAAAAAGAACAAGAAGCCATGGAGATTAGAAAGAATATTTATAGCCTCCTCGCAAAGAGAACATGCACCAGAGAAAAAAAACACCACAAAAAGGAAATGCGGAGCCTTAAAACAAAATCAGAAGCCAATAGCCAGCAGAATGGGGTTAAATAAAGAACAAGAAGCTATGGAGATAAAAAGAATATTTATGGCCTCCTAGCAAAGAGAGCACAACAAAAAAAGTAAAAAAAAGTAAATATATCTGCAGACTACAATACATAAAGCTTTAGGCCAGACCATATCTTTGGGAATTGCAAGTCCCACAATCATGTTAGCAAATTTTCATTTACTAATATAAAACTGAAACACTAGTTAAACAACAAATATAAAATGTCAAAGTATAAGAGTTATGTGACAAAAAGAAAACCATCTAAACGAGATTATTTTGTTCAGACAATATGACTGGTTGTTTGCCTAATGAGAATGGAATGCTGAAGAAGTTGACAGTGTTTAATGTTAGCTTTAACCATCTTCAAGGCTCATTGCCATCAACAGTCGGAAACATGAAGAGCATAGAGCAATGTCGGAAACATGAAGAGCATAGAGCAATTAAATGTGGCACACAATAGTTTCACTGGAGTCATTCCGGCAGCTATATGTCAACTGTCTAACCTTCAAATGGCAGCTATATGTCAACTGTCTAACCTTCAAATTTTCACTTATTCTTACAATTATTTCACTAGAGAAGCACCTGTTCTGCACCAGGAGCAGATGAGGTGGTTGATGGGAGCCAAAATTGCATTTCTGGAAAGACGAATCAACGCTCTTATAAGGACTGCTCTTTAGATACAGCACAGCCAAATGACTGTAACCAATACACAACGCAGCAACAGAGGCAGTAGCGGTGGAGGAGCGGGTGGAACCAGTCCAGGCAGTGGTGGATCACCACCAGCTACATCTCCATCTTCACCTCCAAGTGGTGGAACTAATCCTGGATCACCCCAAGCCGTGGCTCATTACCTCCATCAAGAAAGCCCGGAAAAAAAATCCCCCCTCCACCTAATACAAGTAGACCACCACAACAAAGGAAGCCCCGAGCTAAGTCCTCCACCTTCACCTCTTACAAACAAACCACCAAAGCCATTCAATCCACTATCCCCCACAGCCAACTTCATCAAAGTCTTCGGGTTCTAGTAGATCATATCCACCACCGCCTTCTCCAACATCTCCTCCACCTCTTCCTTCTCCCTCAGGCAAGTCTTATTATACACCGCCATCACCAGAAGTAACCACTCCTAGTCCTCTTCCACCACCAGCTCACCACACACCCTCTCCTGAACTCCAACACCTGTTTATCACAATCCCCCAAGCCATCACTCCACACCAGCACCACCTTCTCGTAAAGTGGCACCTGGACCAAATTACGCACCCTGACCACCAAAAACACCTACTTATTACTACTAATCACCACCCCCCACCAACTATTTATCTCACCACCCGTACCACCTCCACCACCACCATCACTGCATACTTATCATTACCTCTCACCACCAGTACCACCTCCTTCTCATAGTGTCTCACCAGGAACCTATTACCGACCACCCCCACTGCCAGCTCACCATCATCAATCACCCACCACCTACTCATCATCATCAATCACCACCACCAGTTACAATTACACCACCTCCTTACGACTACACATCTGCGCAACCACCTCCGCCTCATAAAAATTCATCAACCCCTCCACCACACACACCTCATCACTCAACCCCTCATCCCCCACCATCAGCTGGCTGTAACGACTTCTGGCCTCCACCACCACCATATGAGCAATCACTACTACCACCTACTCATTCAAAGTCACCCCCACCACCACCTCCTCCGAGTAGCTATCATCATCCACCACCACAATCATCATTCCCTCACCATTCACATTCACCGCCACCACCACTACCACCAAAAACAGGAGTCGCTTATGCATCTCCACCTCCTCCTGTAATTCCTTACTGTCAGTAGATATGTAAATATGGATATATATTTATCGTAGTTATAGTTTCCTTGTTTTGGTAAATAGGTTTCAGACTTGCTGTATTGATTTCAGACTTTCCATACTTGTAAACTCTGAGACACTATATATTGTGAATAATATACAAAACCCTAATCAGGGACTTAATTCCAGTTAGCATGGTATACAGAGCCTCCGTCCTCTGAAAATCTGATCCTCTAACCTTCTTCTTTCTGTTTTCTCTCTGTCCCTCTCTCTCCCTCCCTCTCTCTCTCTCTCTCTCTCTCTCTCTCTCTCTCTCTCTCTCTCTCTCTCTCTCTCTCTCCTCTTCTTATTTATTTTTTTAATGCATTCTTGACATCAAGCTGGTGAATGGGCCAAGAGTAAGAAAGAGCCAAACTCAACACTGTGCGAATGGTGGCAGGTTTCACCACAGCAACTTAAGTCCCTTGCAGATCAACTCAAAGATGTTGATGAAACAGTGAGTGATCAACGATTGGTTTTACAGCTAATCAACTGTTTAACCCCGGCGTTTGATAGTGTTGGGAGCATAATTAGCCACATGAACCCTCTTCCTGATTTTTTGACTGCCAGAAGTATGCTTGTGCGTAAGGAGACGCGTCGTAATCGCTCATCTGGGTCTTCCGTGTTTGTAGCCTCTTCAGAACTCCCTCTGCTGTTATACCTACCCAATCTTCACCACATATTAATAGTAACAATGGGGGACGAAACAATGTTGGTGGGCGAAACAATAACAAACGGCGCAATAACAATCGGAATAATCGTGGTCAACAACAACAATTTAGAAGTGTTCCACCCATACCAAACTATTCTCCTCGGCCACCTCCTAGTTGGGTCAGCTCCTATCAGCCCTAGTGGCCACCACCTTCTTGGGCCCTGCCACCCTGTCCGTATCCCACAGCTACACCTAGGCCCAACAACAACTCAAGTTTATTAGGCCCAGCACCTCGTGCACCTGCTCATGCTGCTCAGGCTTATTCGGTAGACACAACACCAACAGATATTCAACAGGCTTTCTCTTCTATGAGTTTCCAACATCCCGATGACTCTTGGTACATGGATACTGGTGCTTCATCTCATATGGCTGCCAATCGAGGTAAGCTACAAACATTTTTTAATTCAAGTTCCGCTTCTCATGTTTTAGTAGGCAATGGTACCTCAATTCCAGTCCAAGGTTCCGGCATAGCACAATTAACCCCGACCCTATCATTGTCCAACGTTCTTGTTACTCCTCACATTATTAAAAATCTTGTGTCAGTTCGTAAATTTACTAGTGAAAATAATGTTTCTGTAGAGTTTGACCCTCTTGGTTTTTCTGTGAAGGATCTTCGAACGGGGGGACATGTCATGAGATGTAATAGTAGCGGGGATTTTTATCCAGTCACCAAGTCTAGCTTATCTTCACTAGTTTCTCTTGCTGTCATCTCTCCTCAACTGTGGCATCATCGTCTTGGCCATCCAGGAGATCATGTGTCTAGCTTTCTTAGAAAAAATAATTTCATCTCATGTAATAAGGAGATTAGCTCCAATCTTTGTTCTTCTTGTGAGATTGCTAAACATAAACGTTTGCCTTTTCATATGTCACATTCTGTTACTTTTTCAGCTTTTGATATAATTCATAGTGATTTGTGGACTTCTCCGGTGTTGAGTGGTCGAGGCTATCGTTATTATTTAGTTCTTCTTGATGACTTTACACACTATGTCTGGGTATATCCACTAAAGTACAAATCTAATGTTTATTCTAAATTTCTTCAGTTTCACACCATGATTAAAACACAATTCGAAAAAGAAATAAAGTCTTTCCAATGTGACATGGGTCGGGAATTTGACAATACTCTATTTCGGAAATTTTGTGAAAATCATGGGATGCAATTTAGGTTCTCTTGCCCTAACACTTCTTCTCAAAATGGCAAAGTTGAACGCATAATTCGTACTCTAAATGATATAACTCGTTCTCTTCTTGCTCATGCATCTATGCCTCCATCATATTGGGTTGAAGCTCTTCTTATGGCTACATACCTCCACAACATCCTCCCTACTTCTACTTTGGGATTTAGTACTTCTACATACATTCTTTATCGTCGTTCTCCAACATATGATCATCTACGAGTCTTTGGGTGTTTGTGTTTTCCAAACCTGAGTGCTACTATGAAACATAAGCTCTCACCTAGATCTACCCCTTGCCTATTTCTTGGGTTTCCTTCTAATCATCGTGGTTACGCATGTTTTGATTTATCCACAAAGAAAGTCATTATAACCCGTCATGTAACTTTTGATGAAAAAGTTTTTCCATTCTTAAATATTCCATCATCCTCTCCATCCTCATATGACTTCCTTTTGGATGCACCTTTGCATCCGTTAATTCTTGAGCACCTAATAGACTCTTCTTCATCTCAGCCTCAACATGTCCCACAAACACTAAATTCTCCCATTAGACCTACTCGCTTCGGAGCCGTATATACTCGTCGTACCCAAGCTGTCCCCACCAGTACCCCTACATCACCATCTTCTCCTCCCTCTCCCCCACCGCCACCGCATGTTCGTCGCTCAATGACCACCCGTTCTCAACATGGCATTCATAAACCAAAAGTACTACTTAACCTTGTTGTGCAAACTCCACATATCTACCCACTTCCCAAGTCTCATATCCATGCTATGCAGGATCCAAACTGGAAAGAGCCTATGAATGAGGAGTATATGGCCTTGATTAAAAATGGTACGTGGGATCTTGTTCCGCGCCCCCGGGATGCTAATGTTGTCCGTTGCATGTGGTTATTTAAGCATAAATATAATTCAGATGGATCTTTACAGCGATATAAGGCTCGTTTGGTGGCTAATGGTCGTAATCAACAAGTAGGGGTTGACTGCAATGAGACGTTTAGTCCTGTGGTGAAACCTGCCACCATTCGCACAGTGTTGAGTTTGGCTCTTTCTTACTCTTGGCCCATTCACCAGCTTGATGTCAAGAATGCATTCCTTAATGGGGACTTGAAGGAAATAGTATATATGTATCAACCTCCAGGTTTTGTCAACTCATCCACCGCTCACTATGTATGTCGCCTACGCAAATCAATCTATGGCTTAAAACAGTCTCCACGAACTTGGTATGACAGGTTCGCAAAATTTATTATCCAGATGGGTTTCACTTGTAGTAAGAATGATAGCTCCCTTTTTATATACAAGAACGGGAGTGATACTGCATATCTTCTCGTTTATGTGGATGATATTGTCCTCACAACATCTACTAATATTTTCCTTCGTCATATAATATCTGTTTTAAGTAATGAGTTTGCTATGACGGATCTCGGGCCGTTGAGCTATTTTTTAGGTATCGCGGTTCATCGTTCTCCTGGTGCCATGTTTCTCTCCCAACAAAAGTATGCTGAGGAAATTCTTGCTCGGGCAAATATGAGCTCCTGTAAGCCAGTTCTTACCCCTGTTGACACAAAGGCCAAATTAAGTGTCTCTGATGGGTCTCCAATATTTAACCTTTACTCATCCTTATTTAAGTTATGCTGTACAACAAATATGTTTGTTTATGCATGACCCTCGTGAGTCTCACTTCACAGCTATGAAACGCATCCTGCGTTATGTTAGTGGAACACTTGAGTATGGTTTACATCTTCGTGCCTCTCCCTCTCCTGGTTTGATAGCATATTCTGATGCCGATTGGGGTGGGTGTCCAGATACCCGTCGTTTTACTTCTGGGTACTGCGTGTTTTTAGGAGATAATCTCCTTTCATGGTCTTCTAAGCGACAATCCACCCTTTCACGCTCTAGTGCTGAAGCTGAGTATCGTGGGGTTGCCAACGCAGTTGCTGAAACCTCTTGGCTTCGAAATCTGCTGCCTGAACTTCATTGTCCACTCCGTACAACAACCATTGTTTTCTGTGACAATGTCAGTGCCGTCTATCTCTCTTCGAATCCTGTCCAACATCAACGTACTAAACACGTTGAAATGGATATCCATTTTGTTCGCGAAAAGGTCGCTCTTTGTCATGTACGAGTTCTTCATGTTCCTTCGAGTTCTCAGTATGCTAATATTTTTACTAAGGGTCTGCCTTCCTTCCTCTTTCTGGAGTTCCGCTCCAGTCTCAGCGTTCTTCCTTCTCCCGTTTCGACTGCGGGGGTGTGTCAGTAGATATGTAAATATGGATATATATTTATCGTAATTATAGTTTCCTTGTTTTGGTAAATAGGTTTCAGACTTGCTGTATTGATTTCAGACTTTCCATACTTGTAAACTCTGAGACACTATATATTGTGAATAATATACAAAACCCTAATCAGGGACTTAATTCCAGTTAGCACTTACTAATAATATAAAGTTCGCGTTTTTACAACATATCTTCTTGAATATGCAAAAGGATGATGAAAATGCAGCACTAGTCTACAATTCTTTTTCTTCTATCTCTACAACTAAACAAAATCCAAGCACAAGAACCACTTGGTTGCAGTTGCTTCCCCTTAGCAGTAAGATGGATCACATTTTGTACTAATTTTATTATTCTAATGCTCTAGCTTGTCAAGCAGTAGTAGTATACTACTTAACATTGTATATTCCTCCCTTGCCGTAAGTACATTATTATTCTGTATTCTTGTAACTTCAGTTTTAATCTTGTTATGCCATACCAAGTGTTTCTGATCTTCAGTTAATATTATTTGTGGTAATCAGAGTAGGATTAAGCCGAACGATTTTTTTCATAACCTCACAACCACAAAGCGTAAAAGGCTCATTGTATCTGCACTTAAAAAATATCTGAACGTTTATACAAAATATGAGCAAGGCACAACATTTCCAAAAAAACTAATAACATAGAGATATCTTTCAATCACAGCCAACCAAAACACTTGTACCAAATTTTTAAAAACTCCCCATACACCAGTTCAAACGAAAGAACTAATTCGAATAAAAGTAAGAAGCAGAAAGAATTTCCACAAGTATAAGGAAAAGCAATACACATGACAATTTAATTGACTATATTACTATATAAATGCTTCTTCAAACCATAGATAGATCAAGCATTATAAGAAAGGGAATCATCAAGCTAAAGAATCATCCAAAACAGATCACTATGCAAGATATATTTCTTTACTCTTTCTTGCCAATGCTTCTTAGGTTAATCGCTTTGATGCTGCTTGACAGACATCAATATATCAACTGTTTCTTGGATGCACATCACCTGCACACATGGGAATTTCATCAAGTATAATTCTCCATCTCAATGGTTTTGCCAACACAAAATCTACATATGCAAGCCATCTGAATTTTCACAGATATCTTACACATGTGGCCCGTAGGGATGGGCATCGGGGCACTTCGGGGCCGGGGAGTGCTATCCCCGCCCCCATCCCCGAATTCAAACCCGATCCCTTCCCCGGCCCGATCCCCGTTGGGGATTATTTTTCATTCCCCGTCCCCGACCCAAACGGGTAATGGGGATCCTCGCGGGGAATCATGGAATTTTATTTTAAACAAAAAATAATATTAAATAATTTTAAACACTAACTAGTGTGGTTTGAAATAATTTATTCTTGCGATATATAGCGAAATTAGTAACTGTAGCTAGATTAGATGTTAAGTTACAACGTCTTTTCATCACCATTAATCTAATAATAAATATATCTTCAGCTTCACATGCATATATGTTAACTCTTAAAATTTCTTTTTGAAATCTAAAAATTACCTGCTTTCAGTAGCTGTAATGCACTAAATTAAGATGGATAATATTACTTAAAAAAACAATTATAAATAACATGGAAATGAAGTTATTTAACTACTAGAAAAATAAACATATAAGATTAAAACATCATTTTGTTTCCAATATGAAGTATTGGAAATTCTTTTATATTAATATATATTTAAATATGTATTAAGTGTGGTGAAATCGTGGAGAAAATCGGGGCGGGGTCGGGGATCGGGCCGGGGAAACATAAAAACCCGGCCCCGGCCCGCTACCCGATTTTTTTTGAAAATTGTCCCCGGTCACCGGCCCGTACCCGAAAAAATCCCCGAATCCCCGCCTCGTTCGTTGCGGGGATCGGATCGGGATCGAGCGAGCCGGGATGAATACCCATCCCTAGTGGCCCGAGACAATTTACAACGCATGCCTACCTCTTTGAAAATGGCCTCTCATGGCATTCCTTGCTTTAAGAAATCTGGAGAAGTCGAAGTACTTCAAAGGGTTTGCGGAAATGAGGATCAACAATGTTCCGTTAACTTTTAAGATCATCCTTTGGTTTCTTCAAAGCAGCTGGGTTCAGATTTTCTATATACTGATTTTTCCCTTGAACCATATCTCAAGTGAAAACTCCCACCTACAAAGCTTGGTCTGGACATTGTTGCTCATAGGGCAGAACACCAAATTGTTGCTTGAAAGCCGTACCAAACCCAAAAACTGTAAACAAAAAAGCTTTTTTTATATTTTTTACTGATTTAACAAAATGAACTGGATAGAACCGAAACTAATAAAGCAAAATAATTAGGCTGCTATTGTGTTGTATTACTGACTGTCTATTTTAAACTCCTATTTTTGACCAGCTATACATAATATAATAAACTGACATTAATAAAAATAAAACCAAAAGGCAAGAGGGCAAGAACTGAAGTTTACTAGATCAGATTCAATCATCACATCATTCATCAATTTTGAAACAACAAAACTTCCAATATAATAATTCTAAATTCTGAACAATTACAATGCAACTCACTTAGAACAAAATATGATCAATGTACCTAGCACATGCCGCTCATCTGATGTAAGCCTGCAATCTTCATTCCTTCATCCACAATCTACAATCAGTGGATCTGCTTTGCATACTTGAGAAGAAACATATAAGTCAATAAAAATAAATAGTTAATCGCATGAGTGTATTCACATTAACAAAACCAAATCAAATACCGAAATACATATGATCTTAAAACACTCGACTTTCAAGGTCCAATTTTCTTAAAACGAGCAGATTCTTGAAATTAAATTCATCATCCAAATTTCGACTGGCTTAATAAATGATTCAATTTCCTACACAATCATCTCGTTAATATTTAAATTTTTTTCCTCTAACCAAGTTGTTACGGCATAATTTCGGTTGCCTCTATTATCTCCCAAATTTCCAAATATGAATCTAATAATAATTAACTTAATCCCCAAGTAAATTATTTCCTCTCTCTGAAACGAGGAATTATCTCCAATTTATGGTAGAAAATATCTCTAAACGATATCCTTCAAATCAAGAAGGTATCCCAATGCGAATATAATTTAAAGAGATAAAATCTACTAATTCCCAAAATACACCCCTTAACAATCATAGGGATTAAAAACCAATCCTTTTAACAGAACTGCGTTGGCTTGATCCTTATAAATATAAGGTACGCAGGCATCTTGAAAAAGGATCCGACACATCTAACAAGTCGAGACACCTCTCAAGTCCAGACCCAAACATCCAAAATCCCAAATCCCCCTATTTTCATAATTTCGTTATTCCAGCAACCTCCGAAATCTGTTATCACCAAATTCCTCCGTTAACAATTGGCGCTAGAAGGAGGGCATTATTTATTGATTGTGGAGGACAATCAACTCACACGCATGGGGGGTTATTATGGATCTGGAGCTGCTGTAATGGAGGAGCTAAGCGGTGGAGGCGGTGGATCTATTCCGAATTAAGATAAGTTTTCTTGTGATTTTGTCCATACAAGTTAATTATCTTATAAAATTCGTAGTAAATTCAATACATGTCGGATTTCGATGATTTTTAATGATTCGGAAAGCTTGTTAAATTGTCTATAACTTTCGTTCTTTGAGTTTTCTCAGATTATATCTTGATCTATTCTCGAAATCACAAAAAACAATCAGATCTCGTTTTTCAGCATCAAGAAGATCAGAAGACTTTTTCTTTGATTCCCGATTCGTTATAAGTCCGTTTTTGATGAGCCATATATCATCGGAAAGATATTTTCGTTATCTACAACTTTTGTGTTTTGTGTTTTTCAAGAAAAAATCGTTTAGATGGTCAAAAATGTAAAAAACAGATCTGGGCAGAATTTGAATTGCGAAGATTTTCAAGATTTTTGGTGTAATCTTCGTGGTACATGATTTTGGAAGACTATTATTCGAAGATTTTATTATTTTGGAAGACCTTCCTTTGTGGGGGTAATATTTTGGAAGATCCTCTTTTCTAGGGATAAATTTTGGAAGACTCTTGTTTGAAGAGTTAATTATTTTGGAAGGCCCTCCTTTGTATGGGTAATATTTTGGAAGACTTTTATTCGAAGAGTTGATTTTTTTGAAAGACCCTTCAAGTGTTGCTGATATTTTTTGAAAGAATCTTGGGATATTGATATGACTTCGGGAAGATGACCTCCTCTGAGGAGGGTCTCCCTTATTTCTTTTGTGTTAGACGACCTCCTCTAAGGAGGGTCTTTGTGATTTATTTAAAAGACGATCACCTCTAAGGAGAGTCTTAGTCAAAATGAAGCGAACTTCGGAAAATCCACCTCCTGTGAGGAGGGTATTTCTGAACAAAAACTGATCTCCTTTGAGGAGAGTACCCTAAATTACTAAATCCTTGCAAAAACCGTACTTCCGGGGGGGATGTCCGTACTTCCGGCACCTCATCAAGGTTCGAGCTTCGGAAAATCCACCTCCTGTGAGGAGGGATATCTCTGAAGCATTTATGGAAATTCTGGTGGATATGACCTTCTTTGAGGAGGATATTTTCCGGAATACGTTATGGAAACTCTAGAATACGTCCTTCTTTGTGGAGGGTATTTCTCGGAGTGCTTAATAGATGATATTTCTTTGAATATTTGCTTTTCAGGGTATTGCTCGGAAAGTTTTGCACGACTCTTCGAATAATGCTTGGATGGCTCTCCAGGATACGTTCTCTCACACCTATAAAACTTATTTTTTACATCTCGCATATTGTCTCGTTTACATCTACATGCATATTACGGGCACCTTAGTGCTCCATATTATTTACTAATCTTCATCCCCTAGCTGTTTCAGTGACTTGGGAAATTTGGAAGATCGAAGCATGCTTAGTTCTCCACTGCAGCAAGCTACACTGAAGAACTGGGGGGTAGTTGTTACGACATAATTTCGGTTGCCTCTATTATCTCCCAAATTTCCAAATATGAATCTAATAATAATTAACTTAATCCCCAAGTAAATTATTTCCTCTCTCTGAAACGAGGAATTATCTCCAATTTATGGTAGAAAATATCTTTAAACGATATCCTTCAAATAAAGAAGGTATCCCAGTGCGAATATAATTTAAAGAGATAAAATCTACTAATTCCCAAAATACATCCCTTAACAATCATAGGGATTAAAAACCAATCCTTTTAACAGAACTGCGTTGGCTTGATCCTTATAAATATAAGGTACGCAGGCATCTTGAGAAAGGATCCGATACACGAGACAAATCGAGATACCTCTCAAGTCCAGCCCCAAACATCCAAAATCCCAAATTCCCCATATTTTCATAATTCTTTTTCCAGCAACCTCCGAAATTTGTTATCACCAAATTCCTCCGTTAACACAACTCATTCTATCAAATACCAAACGCATCAATTTAAAAAAAGAAGAGATACATTCGGACTAATATAAAATTCCTTATATAAGGACAACTAAATTAACCTCTGTAATCAAATACAAACTTTCATGTTCCTCTTCAAATAAGTCTGTGCTTAAAATGATACTTAAACATTTAACAACAGACACTTACAAATTTCAAGCTTTTCATTCATAGCAACAAATCTTCCTCCAGTTTACATCCCAAAATGAAAAAACAAAACACAATCATGTAAATAATTCATCGATGTAAAAGAAGATAACGAAATAAAAAGTTAACTTATCATCAACTATAATTTGATCAAAACTACGTGTATGAATATTTATTGGAAATCCAACGTAGTCCAATAACTCAACGGGGTACCAGTCCCTTCCATCCCCAATCAGTTCCCCATGAATTTTTTATGAAGTAACAAGTTACCCCATCTATATTGCCAATCCCTAGTATGATCACCATCTGATCTGAACCTTTTGGCCTTTCCGTTTCTTCATCAACAGGGACGGGTAGAAGCCCTATACTGTCGTACTCCCAGAACTTGTCAAATGTTGAAAACATGCAGCCTATTAGAGGGAAGTTACGTCTCACTAGCTTTTGAGCCGTCTTGGATCGAGTACGATCCAATACTCTGTTGCTTTTGATGAAAGCACGATTAATTCCCGGAATGATTTCATTTTGATGAATGACTCCCATGAAAATGGAGTAAGGTTACTAGCATACAAATCATCCGTGTTATAACCTACATAATTGCCATAGATATGTATATCATATGATCTGTTATACCTAAACAAATAAATCAAATTTGCTCCATATACGTGGTAACGATCAAATACGGGATGTACTCCCTCTTCCACGTCATGATATGGGGGTATAAAAGGCAGAGTGAACATTATCGGTAAAAAACTCATGTAATCTCTTATTTCTTTAAAAGATAATTCCCCAAAAATTCTGTCACGGTCTTGCATATACCGCACAGTTACCAAATAATCTGGAAAACTGAGATTCCAACAATTTCCCGGTCTCACCTTGATTAAATTTAATTAAGCAAGATAATCACAATCTCATAGATTTTGATTTTGATGGATTTATCAGAATTGTCTCAAAATCTGTCAGACTCTACATCAGCTCTGTAAGAATTTATATCAACTCTACAAGAATTCGCGTAGAATTAAAATTAGCAACAATCTTGTAAAATCAATGGATTATTATGAATCCATCAAAATCTGAATTGAATACTCCCTAGGCTAATTCACAAAAATACTGTTGTAAGAAAAATAGAGGAAATAATATTGCTAATAAATGTATATGTTGGAATATAATCAAAGACTGACGGAAAGATTGGCGGAGAGAAGAAATGCCCTTCATGCCAGTAAGGAAGAATCAAGGTGAGAGCGGAAATTGCTGGAATCTCAGCTTCCCAGATTATTTGACAGCTATGCGGTATATGCGAAACCGTGACAGAATTTTCGACGAATTATCTCTTAAAAAAATAAGAGAGATTACATGAGTTTTATACGGTTAATGTTCTCTCCGCCTTATATGCCCCCATCTCATGACGTGGAAGAGGGAGTACATCCCTTACTTGATCGTTACCACGTGTATGGAGCAGATTTGATTTCTTTGTTTAGGTATACCAAATCATATGTTATACATTTCTATGGCAATTTTGTAGGTGATAACACCGGTGATTTGTATGCCAATAACATTACTCCATTTTCATGAGAGTCATTCATTAGAATGAAAAACATTCCGGGAATTAATCGTGTTTTCATCGAAAGCTACAGAGTTTTGGATCGTACTCGATCCAAGACGGCTTAGAAGCTAGTGAGACGTAACTTCCCTCTAATCGGGTGCATGTTTGCATCGTTTGACAAGTTCTGAGAGTACGACGGTACATGGCTATATTTAGATTATAAACAATGCGACACATTAAATTTCCTAATTTATTATTTATATGCATGTATTCAGATTAATTGATGCATTAGTATATGAGTATACTAAACGATGAATAATAATTATACATATACTCGTAAAATTCGAGAATCGGAACTAATCTATTGGGATCTCAATCAGGAATTTAAGCAGAAAATTAAGAATTAGCCAGAATAATATTCAGATTTATTTTAGTAATAAAGTATTTGATAAATTAGTCGTATTACAAAATATAAATAATAATTACACCAAGATACTCATAAAATTCGATAATCTGGTCTAATCAATTAAATTCTCGATATGGGTTAAGCGATAAATTGAAAATTAGCCGAAGTAATAATCAGATATATTTTCGTTTTATAATAGAATTTGAAATATTAAATTTATTTGTAATAAAATATACTATTCAAAAGTAATTCATAGTGAGTAAAATATTTTTTAAACGTTAATAAGGATTTCTTAAAAATTCCAAAATTTTTAGAACACTGATTAATGCTTTATAATAAAAATATAATTAATAACTAATTTCATATTATCTTTTATTATATTTTACTAAAGTTGAAAAATAAGTTGCACTCTCATTTTCACAACAGAATCAATTAACATTAATCATAAAATTTAACAACAAAAACAACTATAATATCGTAAACTAGAACAATAGATGAATCATCTGAAAACTATTATAAAAATACAAGATCTCGAGAAAGGAGCATACCAAAAGTTACTTAAGATTTAAGAAAGAAAGAATGTGATGAATTAAAGAATGTTCATCATCACAACAGATCAACTATCAGTAAACGTAAAATCCAACTTTTACAACTTAAATTAGAAATTCGAAAGATCATCTGAAAACTATTATAAAAATAAGAGATCTCGAGAAAGGAACATTCCAAACATTACTTCAGAAAGAGAGAAAATAACAAATTGAATAATGTTTATCATCGCAACGAGATTAACTAAAATTAACCATAAAATAACAACAAAAACGATTATAACTAACCGTAAACTAGAAGAATCCCGTGCCTTGCACGAGTATTGAAGCTAGTTAAAAGTTTTAGTATAGTAACATGTATATGATATGTGAAGTTATTCATTAATTTTCTTTTCAAATGCATTAAATTTTCTTATATTTATGTCTATTTTTAATAGAAAAATGATATTTCAAGTTCTCCATTCAACCTTCCATAATATATATGTCCACATGTCAATGCATAAATCAATTTAAGATGTACACGCAAGGGAAATGAGATAGGTATATGATGTGTAAAAATATAATACCGCAAGTGCACGATGTCTGTTGTTAGCAGATACTAGAAAGTACGGGTTGAATCCACAAGGAGACAAGTTTCAAGAATTTCAATTTAATTATTATAAATTGTTCCTAGAGAAAAACGAGTGTTGAGGATTTTTACTAATTAACAATGCAAATTGAATATGTTTTAAATCAATTAACTAAAGGTCTAGGGTAATTCAGGTTCACCATGCTTACACCAAACAAATCACAATAGTATAGCAATTCAATGGGTCAAGTAATTAAAGTAATGGTTAATCTCTCTCAAGCATTAACACTTTCAGAAATCCAATGATGTTCTCGCACTCACTTTTAATTATGCTAATCGTATGTGTGCCTCTAGTGAGTAAAATCTCTCGATCTATTACTCCTATTTGCATTCAATTAATCCATGATATTGGCCAATTACACATATTAAGTATTAAAACATATCAATTAGAATTACTCTTTACCCATTAAACTACTAATCAAATTAAAGCCTAATTATGGTGCAAACATGGCTCCCCTTTACATTCTAGAAGTAAACTACTCACTCATACTAGAAGTAAAAGCAATAAGAACAATGAAAGAAGCCATGTAAAACATATAATAAAAGAACAAGAGAATGAAAAATACCTCAAACTTTATATTAAAGAAGAAACCAAGTTCCAAGCTAAAGCCAATGTATCCAATGTAAAAGATGAAGAACAAGAACAAGAACCCTAGATCTAAAAAGTACGTATGTATCTCCTCCTCTCTAGCTAATAATATAAACTAACAATAAAATCTGGTCTCTCTCCCCTAATAAAAGTATTTTTAATTTTTTTTAATAAATTTACAAAAGATATCCATAATTGAATAGGATTTTCATGTAAAATTCGTAGTTGTCTAACTCCTCTATTTCTGGGCTCTTCCAGATGGACTCTGATCTTTGTGGCATCTCGGATGTAATAACCGTAAATTTTCGAAATATATTTTATTTTGAGCCGAATTTTAGAGTCTCGTTTTAATTAGTCAGCGGGAGAAAAACGAAATCTTTTTATTAAATAATTATATTAAATATTTGCATCATTATATCAAATCAATTTGTCCCCCATTTGTTTTATTTCTTTTTATTTATTAATTGCCACTTAATTAATAATGATTATGCTTCATTGTCCACTAAAATTCTGCAATGATTTTTGCCCCATAATTTTACCTTTTTAATTTTTTTTAAACTGCATTATTGCTATTTTAGGATATAGTGGATTCCAGATTTTATAAAATCTCTGCAGCATTTGTTTAAGTCAAACAGAAAAACAAAATCTCTCAGCTTATCTCAAAACACTTCTATACACAGGCCTATTTTTTTTGAACCAAACGAAGAACAACAATAGCATTGACAAAAGCTCCAGTTTTTTTTTCTTTTAAAAACATTACATCTCCTAACCGATACATACACCAAACAAACATATTCTTATAAACACACAAGACAACCTAGGTAGTTTATAATTGTATTATCTTGTTTTTTTTCGTTTTATTTTCAGATTGTTTCGGTTTGTGTAGAATTGATATATGTTGTTTTGTTGTGAGGAGATTTGGGTTTTGAGTTGGGATGTTGGTTGGTTTAATCAAAGTGGTCGGAGTAACCACCACCGACGATGGTGGTGGTGGCGTGTGTTAGAGAGGTTTCGGGGAGGTGAAGAGAGACGGGGAGAGGATAGAGATTGTTGTGGAGTGGGTGAAGAGAGGTCGAGTAGAGTAGAGAGAGTGGAGGGAGAGATTGAAATCGGAAGAAAAAGAAAGAGTGGTGTTTGTGATTGTTGTGGTGATTGTTCAACGTTGTTGGTGTTGGTCGAGACCACCACCGATTGGTGGTGGTGGTGGTTAACTGAGGAGGGGTACGGCAGACGGAGGGAGTACAGAGAGGGGCAGGGAGAGAGATAGAGAGATTAGCAGTGAGAGAGAGAGAGAGTACTAGAGAGAGACGGAGAAAGAGATTGATGGTGAGTGATGTTTTGAATCGGAGTTGCAGGAGAGATTGTTGTAGTTGTATTGAGTGGGTGAGGTGTGTGTTGGGGAGAGACAGTAAGGGGGAAGAGAGAGAGGGGTCGGAGAGATTAGGGACAAGAGGGAGGAGAATGAGAGTGTATGAGTTCGAGAGATTGAAGAATGACGGAGGGATTGAACGGAAAGAGAGGGGTGGGAGAGATTGGACAGAAAGATGGAGATTCGAGAGAGAGGGGGAGTGCAAAGAGATAAGATGGTGAGAGAGAAAGAGATAGAACGAGAGAGATTGGTTGAGAGTTGCAAGGGAGAAACGCAGGGAACAGGGGTGGGGCCCACGGGGAAAGTGGGGCCCACATCATTTTTTTAAAAACGATACAGTTTAGTAAATTAGCGATAGTACGTTAAAAGTCAAGATTTTATTATTTGGACGGTTATTTAAATTAGTTAGTAAAATTGTTTTTAAAAATGGTTTAATAGTTTAATTCATTAAATAGAATTATTTAGAGTTTTTAAAAATGTAATTTAGAATTATTTAATTAATTAAATAAGTATTATTATGATTTTGAAAACAAATTAGAGATTTATTAATTTACAATAAAAAAAGGGTATATTTATGAATAAATAGAATAATATATGATTTTATTCTGGAACGCTGTTGTTAATATTTTCCGGTTTATTTTAGTTAACCGGATCGAGTTAGATTTCTTTTAGAGATTAATATTTGATTTAAATAAATTAGAATTTGTGAGGTTGCTTAAAATTAAATTTTTTTGATAAATTATTTTAAAAATGAGAATAATTATTTTGGGTTTAAATTGAATAAAAATAGATGTTTGAATTTTTCATTTTGAGTAAGAATTTAGATTTCCAGATATTAAAAAAATAGGATTTATTTTCGAGATTAGATTCCTGAGTTCGAAGAGAGATTTATTTATCCGGGAATTATTTTCCGTTAATTCTTCGAGGGATATTTTATTATATTATTAATTATATTAACGGATCGGGAATTTTTCATTCTAAAGAATCGCTCACGTATTTCTGGTTGCCATTTTTTTAGAGAATAATTCTCGAGACGTAGATCGACGCCAAGTTCACGGGTAGAGTATAATTTTTATCTGCATTCATTTGCACTTCGAGATCGAGGCAAGTTCATTCTTACCCTAACTTTTGGAAACTGTGAATTTCTGTTCGTGTTATTTAATTCCTTAATTATTTTCGAGATATTATATGTTGAGAGTATCTGTTGCTCTGTATGATGCAATAATTTCTTTTGAGAATTATTTCTTGTTAAATATTATTATATTGTTAAGTTAGTTTATTTGAGAATTATAATCCCTATAAGCGTAGAAATAATTTAGTTGCTATCGGGTCGATCTCATTAATTCGAGACGACTATTATTTTGATTCAGTGAAACTAATCTCATTCGTCTGAGATAGTTAAATTTATTCTTTTCGATTGAATTTATTGTACAAATTCAATCGTTATTTATTGACTATCTTAGTTAGTTCCTCGTTTGAACTAACCGATAGGAGTTTAAAATTATAATTGTTAGAGATTTTTATTCGTCGATCAAGTGAAAAATATTCTATTTAAACGTTCATCAATGTTGAGTATTATAAATATTGAGAAGTACTATTTGTTCAGTACGACTCCCAATTACTTCAATCTTAAGACTATTCTCATAAATTCGAGATAGTCGATCTTATTGTCAAGGTTTGGCATTTTGTTCATGTCAACCGATAAATTATTATTATTGAGAATTTACATCGGTCCATTGTTCGGATTGGTGGTAAAATCGAGTCATACTGGCAGTCCGCCAGATTTGTAAATATTTTCTGAGAGAATTATCTCAAGTTATCTGTACCCCAAATATTCGGGAATTCTGTATTCTACTGGTCAATTTTGGGCAAGAGGCCCATTATAGAGAAAGAGAGACACGTGTACCGTTTTACGGACCCGAGAATAATTAGGCACTTTGTTGCCATGGTTGAATTGATAACCATTATGATGCTAGCATTCATACATATATATATATTATTGTTGATATCGTATTGTAGCCGTGATCGGGCGAAGTGCGGTGTCATTGGAGGCCGGTATTCTTGGTTGGTTAGTTGATCGCCCCACCGAGATACGGAGAGGTGGAAGACCAGTTCATTCTTATATCAAATGAGTTATCGAGTATTCTGTTTCGAATGAGTAATGAGTCTTTTGAGTATTCTGTTTTGAGATGAGTTTTGAGCCTTTCGAGTATGATATTTTCAAGATGAATTTGAGCCAAATCTTATTGTGATATCCGATATTAAAATTTTGAGTATTTATTTCGGTAAACCTTATTATAATTATATACCGAGCGAGAACAGAACTTGCTGAGCACTATAGTTGCTCATTCTTGCTTTACAATATTTTGTTCAGCTGTCAAGACGGAAAGAGGCGAGACGTCCAGCCAGGGCTATAAAGGCAAGGGGAAAGCGCAAGGCTATGGCAACAATAATTAGAAGATCCAGATGGAATCTCTATACTTCTACTGTTGTGAACTTTTGTAACATATTATTTCGAGATGTATCAAGTTGGATTGTATTATGTTGTGAAGACGATCTTGGACCTGCGGAGTGGGACATTTTATGCTCCGTTGTAATAAAATTTGGTATTGTTATTGCGTTATCATATTGAGACAATGTGACGACCCGAGTCCCCGGTCAGGGTGGATTTGGGGGCGTTACAGTTTTGGTATCAGAGCAATAGTTATATTTTTAGGAAACGTGAGAGCCTAGGAATATGACACGACGTGAGAATTTAGAGATTTAATAAGATGTTGAGATTTTAAGCACTAAGTGCCTTACACCCTTATATATTTATATGCGTTTATAGTCGACTAGAACCTGTTTGTGACCGAAACTTTTTGTACCTTTGTAGATGTCTATTCCTGGATCTGTTGCCTTTCGTCCTATTCGAGACAGATCTCCTACACCTTATCCGCACAGATCCCTAGTTCCCAGTTGATTTATGATAGGGCGCCTAAGTTTCCATTATTGTTAAGATTGGATGTTACCCTGCAGAGAGATTCCACATTTTGTATATGTTGTCAATATCTTTACCGGTCAGAGTTGGACTAACATGAGGTGCGTGCACCAGAGATGGACTTAAAGAGGGATGCAACTATGTGTTCCAAGTTTGAGGCTAAATTCTTAAACGATTTCGTGATCGACATTATTTTTCTAGAGATATAACTTATAGAGGTTGAAATAGTTCTCTGTGTTTGTTTTTCGTACATTCCCTTTAGAGATTTTCTTCCCTAACGAGTTACCAGGGTCTGCAAGTGTCGCTTTTATTCGAGAATCAATAGTTGTTCCTACGAACTTACTTTGAGCTAGGAAATCATTTTTTTTAAATGACTTCCTTACCAATGATTATCGATAAATCTTACCATTCGAATTTACTCAGACAATTTCTACCATATTTGAAAAAGGACCTATGTTTTTTAGAGGTTAAGTTACCCATCATCATGTACTTTCATAAATACAAATCCATTTAATACCCATTCCTATATTTGATACCCTTTGAGATATTGAGATGAACAACCCTATATATAGGGGAAGACTATCAGTCTCTGTGATTGAAGTCTGGTGGGACCCCACCGTCTGTACTGTTGTTTGTCATTAGAGTACTAAAGGCTGGCCACCTTGTGTACTATGACGGTTGTCCTAATGACACATGCAACAAAACAGATGTTCAATGATCATCATGATCTCTCAGTTAATCCCTTATTAAGATTATCACTATCAAGAATTGAGTATTCACATGTTGTTGTTACCATTAATTCTTTTATGAGTTATCTCTATTCAATGTTCTTATGGATCCTAAAATGATCGGTGTCTAAGAATTTCAAAAAGGTATACTGAAATTTGAATGTGATGAAACGTTATTCCCAGAAAAGAGAATTTCAGCAATTCGAGTTTGAGTACTAATTTATAATTATGAATAGACTATTACGCTAATTATTCGCTAGTCAGATCTTCGAAAGTCTACGTAGTGTCCCATGGTTATATGTTAAAGTGCTAAGAATTTAGTTTGAATGCGGAACAATCCTTTAAAAGTGAGAAGCGAGTTGATACTGAGTATACATTGATGATATATTACTTGTTGATGAAAGAGTGATAGTTTTTCATATAGGAAAAGAAATGAGAACATGGTTGAGAGAAATGTAGAATATTTTCTTTGTATAGTGTTGAATAAGCTAGGACAATCTCTGTTAATATGTTATGGTAAATAAAAATTATTGGTGGAAGGCAAAAGAGAACTATTGAAGGCACGATGGTAATATCTTAAGTTAGAATTATTGAGTTGATACTTAGCTAAGTATGTCCCGAGAATTTAGACAACCTTCGAAGGAGAATCCAGTGCCTTGATTTACAACACCTTCTAATAACAAGCCGACAGCGCAAACTTTTAGCATGACTGTAAGGAATACCATTGATGATAGCGATGTGATAACAGGGACGCTTCTAGTAAACTCTGAGGATGCGTGTGTTCTAGTTGATTCTGGAGCTATAAAATCTTTTATTTCTGAAGACTTCATGAATAATTTAAATTTTGAGTCTGTGCTCTTAGAGGGAATTCTTAATATAGAAATGAATAATCAGGAAGTTATACCAGTGAACCGATTGTGTCTGAATGGCTATATAGAGATACATAGGCAGCGTTTTGATGTAGACTTCATTCCTTTTAAGTTAGGGGAATTTGACGTAATCCTAAGGATGGATTGGTTATCACGTTATAATGTTCAAATAAATTGTCATTGGAAGAGAGTTATCTTAAGTGGACCTAATGGTATAAGAATTCTGTTTTACGGATGGAAACCGACTAAGGATTTTGTTGTCAATAATTCGAGTTAAAAGATTATTTTGGCAAGGATGTCAGGCCTATCTGGCTCATGGGATAGATACCGAGAAATAGACCCCTACGATCGGAAAAGTCCCTGTAGTTAATCAATTTGAAGATGTTTTTCTTGACGAGTTGCCTGGAATACCGCCGGATCGAGAGATAAAATTAGCAATCGACATAGCACCAGGAACCGCACAAATCTCAAAGGCGCCGTACAGAATGGCACCAGTGGAAATGAAGGAATTGGCAACACAATTGCAAGAATTTCTAGAAAACTGTGTAATCAAACCAAGTGTATCCCTGTGGGGAGCTCCACTATTGTTTGTAAAGAAGAAGGACGGATCTATGCGACTATGTATTTATTTTCGTGAATTGAACAAAGTTACCATAAAGAACAAGTACCCTCTGCCTTGAATCGACGATTTGTCTGACCAATTTAAGAGAGCTATACATTTCTTAAAGAATGATTTGAGATCCGGCTATCATCAACTAACGATCAAGCCTGAGGATATTCCTAAGACGGCCTTTAGGACCTGGTATGGACATTACGAATTCCTAGTTATGTCTTTCGGAATGACGAATGCTCCAGTTGTTTTTATGGATTTAATGAATCATGTGTTCAAGAGATACTTAGATAAGTAAGTGATTGTATTTATTGATGACATCTTGATATACTCGAAGTTTCTTGAGGAACATGCTGAACACCTCCGTTTAGTTCTGGAAGCGCTGAGAAAGGAAAAGTTATATGCGAAATTTTCAAAGTGTGAATTCTGGCTAAAAGAAGTTCAATTTTTGGGACACATTGTAAGCGGCGAAGGGATGTCTGTAGACCCCGCAAAGATAGAAGCCGTAGCATATTAGGAGAGACCCAAGACTCCAACAGAGGTTAGAAGTTTCCTTGGATTGGCCGGATACTATCGTAGAATCGTGAAAGATTTCTCAAAGATAGCTACGCCATTGACTCGACTTACCAGAAAGAGTGAAAGGTTCGAGTGGACCCCCAAATGCGAAGATAGCTTTCAAGAATTAAAGAAGAGATTGACTACTGCCCCGGTGTTGACCTTACCCGATGAGAAAGGCGATTTCGTAATTTTCAGCGACGCTTCTCACAAGGGTTTAGGATGTGTTTTGATTCAACACGGAAAAGTAATAGCTTACGCCTCTCGACAACTGAAGGAGTATGAGTCCTGTTACCCTACTCAAGATTTGGAACTTGCTGCTATTGTTTTTGCCCTCAAGATTTGGAGACATTACCTTTATGGAGAGAAATACGAGATTTACACGGATCACAAGAGCTTAAAGTATATATTCACGCAGAAGGAATTAAACATGAGACAAAGAAGATGGTTGGAGTTGATCAAAGACTATGATTGCTTGATAAACTACCACCCAGGGAAGGCTAATGTTGTAGCTGATGCATTAAGTAGAAAGGAGAGACTAAACCTGTTGACAACCTCAGAAGAATTGGTTAGAGAATTTGAGAAGATGGAATTAGAAGTCAAGGTCCCAGTCCAAAACAGTGAAAGAGTATACAGTATTCAGTTTCAACCAGAGTTACTCGAGAAGATTCGCCGTTGTCAGGAACAAGTAATGGAAGAGAGAAGATCAGAGTTGACTGGAGAAGAAGTTCTAAGTTCAAAAGATGATAAGGGAATTAAGCAATTTGCATCGAGAATATGGATTCCTAATGTTACGGAGTTAAAGGATGAAATTATGAGTGAAGCGCATAACTCGAGATATTCCATTCACCCAGGGAGCACAAAAAGGTATCAAGACATCAAGTTGAATTATTGGTGGCCCAACATGAAGAGGGAGATTGCAGGATGGGTAAGTAAGTGTCTGACATGTCAGAAAGTGAAAGCAGAACATCAACGACCAAGTGGAATTTTACAACCTTTAGAGATACCGAGTGGAAATGGGAGCATATTACCATGGATTTTGTCGTAGGATTACCCCGAACTAGAGCCAGCCACGATGCTGTTTGGGTTATTGTCGACCGACTCACTAAATCTGTGCATTTCCTACCAATTAGTGATAAGTATTCCGTTGAGAGATTGGTGAACATATACCTAAAGGAGATTGTAGTTCGTCACGGAGTACCTGTTTCAATTGTATCTGATAGAGATGCCCGTTTTACTTCTCGATTTTGGAAAAGTTTTCAAGAATTTCTTGGCACGAAGTTAAATCTGAGCACTTCTTATCATCCACAGACCGACGGACAAAGTGAAAGGACGATTCAAACAGTTGAAGATATGTTAAGAGCCTGTGCACTTGATTTTAAAGGAAGTTGGGATGAGCATTTGCCCCTAGTCGAGTTTGCTTACAACAATAGTTACCATTCGAGCATATGTATGGCACCTTATGAAGCTTTGTACGGAAGGAAGTGTAGATCACCGTTATATTGGGATGAAGTAGGAGAAAGAAAGATACTAGGACCGGAATTACTTCAACAAACTAAGCAAGCAACCGAGGTTATTCGAAAAAGGTTAGTTGCAGCTCAAGATCGACAGAGGAAGTATGCAAATCAAAAGAGGAAAGACAAAGTATTTGAAGTGGGAGATAAAGTGATGTTGAAAGTTTCACCTTGGAAAGGGGTAATGAGATTCGGAAAGAAAGGCAAGTTAAGCCCCAGATATATAGGACCTTTTGAGATTCTTAAGAAGATAGGACCACTAGCTTATCAGTTGGCCCTACCTCCAGACCTTCAGCATATCCACGATGTGTTTCATGTTTCTGCGTTAAGAGAGTACCATTATGATTTCAGGCACGTTATAACCTACGAACCAGTGGAAATTCGTCCAGATTTGACATACGAAGAAAAGCCAGTGGAGATCCTAGATTACAAAGTGCAAGAGTTAAGAACTAAGAAGGTGAATTTAGTGAAAGTACTTTGGAGAAACCACCAAGTTGAGGAAGCCACGTGGGAATTAGAAAGTGAAATGCGGAATAAATATCCGGAATTGTTTAGTGCATAGTTTTGATTCCGAGGACGGAATCCTATAAGGGGGGAATACTGTAATAACCGTAAATTTTCGAAATATATTTTATTTTGAGCCGAATTTTAGAGTCTCGTTTTAAGTAGTCAGCGGGAGAAAAACGAAATCTTCTATTAAATAATTATATTAAATATTTGCATCATTATATCAAATCAATTTGTCCCCCATTTGTTTTATTTCTTTTTATTTATTAATTGCCACTTAATTAATAATGATTATGCTTCATTGTCCACTAAAATTCTGCAATGATTTTTGCCCCATAATTTTACCTTTTTAATTTTTTTTAAACTGCATTATTGCTATTTGAGGATATAGTGGATTCCAGGATTTATAAAATCTCTGCAGCATTTGTTTAAGTCAAACAGAAAAACAAAATCTCTCAGCTTATCTCAAAACACTTCTATACACAGGCCAATTTTTTTGAACCAAACGAAGAACAACAATAGCATTGACAAAAGCTCCAGTTTTTTTTTTCTTTTAAAAACATTACATCTCCTAACCGATACATACACCAAACAAACATATTCTTATAAACACACAAGACAACCCAGGTAGTTTATAATTGTATTATCTTGTTTTTTTTTGTTTTATTTTCCGATTGTTTCGGTTTATGTAGAATTGATATATGTTGTTTTGTTGTGAGGAGATTTGGGTTTTGAGTTGGGATGTTGGTTGGTTTAATCAAAGTGGTCGGAGTAACCACCACCGACGATGGTGGTGGTGGCGTGTGTTAGAGAGGTTTCGGGGAGGTGAAGAGAGACGGGGAGAGGATAGAGATTGTTGTGGAGTGGGTGAAGAGAGGTCGAGTAGAGTAGAGAGAGTGGAGGGAGAGATTGAAATCGGAAGAAAAAGAAAGAGTGGTGTTTGTGAATGTTGTGGTGATTGTTCAACGTTGTTGGTGTTGGTCGAGACCACGACCGATTGGTGGTGGTGGTGGTTAACTGAGGAGGGGTATGCAGACGGAGGGAGTACAGAGAGGGGCAGGGAGAGAGATAGAGAGATTAGCAGCGAGAGAGAGAGAGTACTAGAGAGAGATGGAGAATAAGATTGATGGTGAGTGGTGTTTTGAATCGGAGTTGCAGGAGAGATTGTTGTAGTTGTATTGAGTGGGTGAGGTGTGTGTTGGGGAGAGACAGTAAGGGGGATAGAGAGAGGGGTCGGAGAGATTAGGGACAAGAGGGAGGAGAATGAGAGTGTATGAGTTCGAGAGATTGAAGAATGACGGAGGGATTGAACAGAAAGAGAGGGGTGGGAGAGATTGGACAGAAAGATGGAGATTCGAGAGAGAGGGGGAGTGCAGAGAGATAAGATGGTGAGAGAGAGAGAGAGAGAGAGAGATAGAACGAGAGAGATTGTGAGAGATTGGTTGAGAGTTGCAAGGGAGAAACGCAGGGAACAGGGGTGGGGCCCACGGGGAAAGTGGGGCCCACATCATTTTTTTAAAAACGATACAGTTTAGTAAATTAGCGATAGTACGTTAAAAGTCAAGATTTTATTATTTGGACCGTTATTTAAATTAGTTAGTAAAATTGTTTTTAAAAATGGTTTAATTGTTTAATTCATTAAATAGAATTATTTAGAGTTTTTAAAAATGTAATTTAGAATTATTTAATTAATTAAATAAGTATTATTATGATTTTGAAAACAAATTAGAGATTTAATAATTTACAATAAAAAAGGGTATATTTGTGAATAAATAGAATAATATATGATTTTATTCTGGAAAGCTGTTGTTAATATTTTCCGCTTTATTTTAGTTAACCGAATCGAGTTATATTTATTTTAGAGATTAATATTTGATTTAAATAAATTAGAATTTGTGAGGTTGCTTAAAATTAGATTTTTTTGATAAATTATTTTAAAAATGAGAATAATTATTTTGGGTTTAAATTGAATAAAAATAGATGTTTGAATTTTTCATTTTGAGTAAGAATTTAGATTTCCAGATATTAAAAAATAGGATTTATTTTCGAGATTTGATTCCTGAGTTCGAAGAGAGATTTATTTATCCGGGAATTATTTTCCGTTAATTCTTCGAGGGATATTTTATTATATTATTAATTATATTATCGGATCGGGAATTTTTCATTCTGAAGAATCGCTCACGTATTTCTGGTTGCCATTTTTTTTAGAGAATAATTCTCGAGACGTAGATCGACGCCAAGTTCACGGGTAGAGTATAATTTTTATCTGCATTCATTTGCACTTCGAGATCGAGGCAAGTTCATTCTTACCCTAACTTTTGGAAACTGTGAATTTCTGTTCGTGTTATTTAATTCCTTAATTATTTTCGAGATATTATATGTTGAGAGTATCTGTTGCTCTGTATGATGTAATAATTTCTTTTGAGAATTATTTCTTGTTAAATATTATTATATTGTTAAGTTAGTTTATTTGAGAATTATAATCCCTATAAGCGTAGAAATAATTTAGTTGCTATCGGGTCGATCTCATTAATTCGAGACGACTATTATTTTGATTCAGTGAAACTAATCTCATTCGTCTGAGATAGTTAAATTTATTCTTTTCGAATGAATTTATTGTACAAATTCAATCGTTATTTATTGATTATCTTTTAGTTAGTTTCTCGTTTGAACTAACCTATAGGAGTTTAAAATTATAATTGTTAGAGATTTTTATTCGTCGATCAAGTGAAAAATATTCTATTTAAACGTTCATCAATGTTGAGTATTGTAAATATTGAGAAGTACTATTTGTTCAGTACGACTCCCAATTACTTCAATCTTAAGACTATTCTCATAAATTCGAGATAGTCGATCTTATTGTCAAGGTTTGGCATTTTGTTCGTGTCAACCGATAAATTATTATTATTGAGAATTTACATCGGTCCATTGTTCGGATTGGTGGTAAAATCGAGTCATACTGGCAGTCCGCCAGATTTGTAAATATTTTCTGAGAGAATTATCTCAAGTTATCTGTACCCCAAATATTCGGGAATTCTGTATTCTACTGGTCAATTTTGGGCAAGAGGCCCATTATAGAGAAAGAGAGACTCGTGTACCGTTTTACGGACCCGAGAATAATTAGGCACTTTGTTGCCATGGTTGAATTGATAACCATTATGATGCTAGCATTCATACATATATATATTATTGTTGATATCGTATTGTAGCCGTGATCGGGCGAAGTGCGGTGTCATTGGAGGCCGGTATTCTTGGTTGGTTAGTTGATCGCCCCACCGAGATACGGAGAGGTGGAAGACCAGTTCATTCTTATATCAAATGAGTTATCGAGTATTCTGTTTCGAATGAGTAATGAGTCTTTTGAGTATTCTGTTTTGAGATGAGTTTTGAGCCTTTCGAGTATGATATTTTCAAGATGAATTTGAGCCAAATCATATTGTGATATCCGATATTAAAATTTTGAGTATTTATTTCGGTAAACCTTATTATATTTATATACCGAGCGAGAACAGAACTTGCTGAGCACTATAGTTGCTCATTCTTGCTTTACAATATTTTGTTCAGTTGTCAAGACGGAAAGAGGCGAGACGTCCAGCCAGGGCTATAAAGGCAAGGGGAAAGCGCAAGGCTATGGCGACAATAATTAGAAGATCCAGATGGAATCTCTATACTTCTACTGTTTTGAACTTTTGTAACATATTATTTCGAGATGTATCAAGTTGGATTGTATTATGTTGTGAAGACGATCTTGGACCTGCGGAGTGGGACATTTTATGCTCCGTTGTAATAAAATTTGGTATTGTTATTGCGTTATCATATTGAGACAATGTGACGACCCGAGTCCCCGGTCAGGGTGGATTTGGGGGCGTTACATCGGAATTAAAGAAAATTCTCTAAGCTTCACGTGGACTATAAGATCTTTAAAATCGGACTTCTGGAACTCAAGATACGGGCCAAACAATGTAGGTAGCCCTTGTAGCTTAATAATACGATTTTTCTTCTTATTTTGGCTCCAAATTAGCTCTTTTTGCTACAAATCCTTCCAACTTATGAATTCCTTATTTCCTACAATAAAACAATCAAATCTATTAAATAAAAATCCAAATCAATGCAAAACACAATAAATAGGAGAATAAAATCATCTAAAATATATATAAAAATATATTCTATCTGTATAAATGGGATAAATTATTTGTGAGCTACTCGAACTTGGTTTGTAAAAAATTCGATTTCGCTTCGACATTAATCGGGCCGAGTTTTACCTCGAACTATTCAAATACTATATCGAGTCAAGTTTGAATTTTAAATTACTCGGCTCGTGTGCTTCTTACATATAAATATGTTCAAGTTTACTAATAAACATTAAAAATTGTAAGAAGCAGTGATATCTACAGATGACAAAACTGAGACCATATGCAAAGGACTTAGGAAAGGAGCCCAGACTAATTTATTATAGCTGATAATGACAAACTACGTGAGAAAATTTTGAAAATTTTCAGTATTGTGGAAGAACCGAGAAAAGTATGCTTATAGAAGATTTAATGAAGCAAGTGTACCAAAAAGCAATTGCTCACCTTCTAGTAGTACAAATGTCGATAAAAAGCCATGAGGTAAGAAACTATTAATATATATGTTAACTTGCAATTTCTTATCCTTTGGCTTATCCTCGACATCTGTAGTACCAAAAGATGAACAAATGCTTCTCGGTACATTTGCTTCATTAATTCTTCAATAAGCATTCTTTTTCTTACTTTCACAATACTGAATATTATCAAAGGTTTCCCACGTCGCCCATCGTTACCGGCTTTAATAAATTAGCTGGGTTCCCTACCCAAGTCCCTTGCATATGATCTCAGTCTTGTCATCTACAAATATCATTATTTCTCACAATTTAAATGTTCATACGTGAACTTCAACATATTTTATATATGAGACACATTAGCAGAATAATTTAAAACTTGAACTCAATTCAATATAGTATTTGAGTAGGTTGAGCCCGAACTTGACTCGATTATTGTCAAGTTAAAATCGAATATTTTAGGAACCGAGTTCGAGTAATTCGCGAAAAATTTGACTCACTTACATTCCTGTGTGTACACCTTAAATTTATTTTTTCATGTATTGATATGTTGTAGATATGTAATTATAGCAGGTTTAATGGAAATTCTAAAAAATACTTTTTATTCCGTAAAACTATTACAATTGTTTTGTTAAATATGAACATAACTATGAGAAAATTTTATGCAATCGAAAAAAGGGTGAAGAATTCATCTATAATTAAACCGAAAACTAGATCTCATAAAATATAATATTCATTTAAGCTCTTTACTAATAGTATAGAAACTTACGCATGACATTGATGTTTAATTTGATTTTAACATGTTGCAGGAGTTCGAATCCGTCCATGACAGACATGTGTACATCGGCTAAAAACCAAATCATATGATTTTTTTACTTGATCTGCACATTTAGAAACAAAAGTTTAGATCACGGTAATTTATAAATGGAGGAAAAATCATACCTCTTCATAAAATCTTACAAAATTATATATATAATTTACACCTTTGTAATTGCTTCTCCTAAGACAGATATGTTGCATCGTCATTCATGACCAAGATCCTATACATATTTTATTTATAAGTAATTACTGGAATGCTCGAGCCTTCTCTATTTTCTTATTTTCGAAAGAATACTAATAACCACTTGTTCTAGCAAGACATCATGGTTTCAATTTATAATTGTGAATTCATGTTGATGTAATACAATCTGCAAATTGATTTCAATTATTTTGATAACAACTAGATAATGCTCAATTGAAATAAACATTATGTCGAGTTTTTTCTTCATACGTTTTTGTTTTAAATCACTCGAATTCAATTAGGAAATCCTCAAGATATCTATAGATGGATTTTATAAATTTGGATCGTGGTGTCGCATTAATGTACTTCATCGGTTACTTATCTTTTAACATCTACTTTTTTTTTATTATCGCCCACAGAATTGCTTTGATTTTCTTCTGTTATTTTGTTTTTTCAGTGATATTACAAATAACAATATCCTTTTTTTTATATTTACACACACACACACATAGGACCGAACTGAATAGACCAAGAATCGAATTGACAATATTTTTGGAACAAAACCGGACCGAACCAAAATAACTTCGGTTTGGTCCGTTCGGTTATTTAAAACCGAATTTTTTTTTAAAAAAAAAATTCAAATATATGTGAATTTCTAATTGACCATGAATATAATACCTAAAGAAAATCAAGTGGATTCGCATCTAGGCACAATAATAAATTAATAAGGTAACAATTAAAAGTAAATTTTTAGTTCTACGAATATATATCAAGAAGAAAAAATTGTATATTTTGAAAAAGTATAATGCAAACTAATAAACTGTACAAATTAATCAATTATGAGTAAGGTGACGTTACGGCATTTGAGCAAAGTTGTATTTGTCGAATATATATTATATAAATATAAAATGATAAACATATATTATTTATAATATTAATATATAATATATGTAATTCGATCTATTCGGTCCGTACCAAATTTTTAAAAAAAAAAACCAAATCGAACCGAATTTTAATTTGGTCAAGACCAAAAAAGCGATAGACCGAAATTTCAGAAAAAATGGAACCGAACTGAACCGAAATTACATGGATCGGTTCGGTTTTTATTTTCAGTTCGATTTTGCTCAGCCCTACATGCACACACCTACCTTGTATTTGGCAAGATTCGAATCCTCCACATCCCGTAAAGGAAGCGAGGAAGATACCGCTATACCAAGAGGTATGAGGTAATAAGAATATCATTACTTGTCAAAGAAGAGAGAATAAAAACAATTAACATTTTTATTACGACATATTTTTGGTTAACTCTACTATCTCCTAAATTTCGCAATACGAATCTAATAATTCCCAAGTTAATTATTTTCTCACTCTGAAATGAGGAATAATTTCCAACTAATGATAGAAAATATCTCCAAACGATATCCTTCAAATCAGGAAGGTATCCCAATGCGAATATAATTTAAAAAGATAAAATCAGCTAATTCCCATCCCTAAACAATCATAGGGATTGAAGACCAATCCTGAACAAAACTACGTTGACATCATCTCTACAAATATAGAGTACGCAGACATCTTGGAAAAGGATTCGACACATCTAACAAGTCGAGATACCTCTCAAGTCCAGCCCCAAAACATCCATAATCTCATATTCCCCTATTTTCATGATTTCGTTTTTCCAGCAACCTCCGAAATTTGTTATCACCAAATTCCTCCGTTAACAAATTTTTTAATTAAAAAAAATAATATTATACATACTGTAGGTAGTTATTAATTATAATTCGTTATGTTATATTATTTAAACTAGTATAATAACAAGGTACGGATTATGTTTTAGTGCTATATGTAATGTGATACGTAACGTGTGTTCTAACGTTATTCATAACATTATTGTAATTGTTGTCGATCTTTATTCATGATTTTAAGTTTTCTTTTATATTGATTTGGTAGCCATTGGTATTCTCTTTGTAGATCAAATATTTCTAACTTTATGAACACTAGCTTATAATCCATGCATCATTAGTTATAATTGCTTTCTTTTATGACTATTTTAATTATGTAATAGTTATTGTAATTTAATATATCTAATCATGTTACATACCTTTCACAATGATATTGGTTTAAATAATTAATATTGATTTAAATAGTTTATTTATAAGATTATTATGTTAATCCTTTATTATAATACATCAGTCTACCAATGTTCAGTTAACCAATCAAAAAATTATGAATTATTTTAAGACCAGTGAGAGCTAATTCCTAAATTTTAGACCAATCATGTTATATTAAAAGTTTTCCTTATTTACATTCTCACCCTACCTTATTAACCATGGTTAGTTAACACTTCTAATTTAAATACAATAATTATTTTATTTAACATATCCATAAATACATATTTTTTAATTTAAAAAATATTTACTAAAAAATCCCAAATTTAATTTGAAATCAATTACAATATACAATTACATATTTTAAATTAAATTTCAATATTAATATAAAGTCAATCACAATCATATTATTAAACATTATAAATTGATTTTCATAATATATATTGCACAATTAAAATTGATTTTAAATAATTATAATCTAACTCAACTTGAAATCTGAAAATATCGGATTTGAATCAGATTTTATATAACTTGGATAAAATCCATACCTTCAAAAACTTGATTTTTTTAAAAGCTCAAAAATATATTTATTCCTAATTTGTTAAATGCATATAAGCCAAAACTATAAAATCGGATTTGAATTATATTTTAAATAATTTGGATAAAATCCGTATCTTCAAATACTCGATTTTTTTAAAGGCTCAAAATGCATTTATTAATAATTTGTTCGGATGTGAAATCAGATTATAAATAACTTGGATAAAATCCATGCCTTCAAAGATTCGATTTTTTTTAAAAGCTCAAAAATATATTAATTTATATTTTGTTAATAAATTTAATTAATTAATGCATAAAAGCCAACAATAAAAAATCGGATTTGTATAAGATTTTAAATGACTTGGATAAAATCCATATCTTCAAATACTCAATTTTTTTAAAGGCTAAAAAATATATTTATTCATAATTTATTAATAAAATTAATTAATAAATGCATATAGGCCAACACTACTTATTTTAATTATTTTAATTATTAAGTATGTGTTAGAAGTGTATTATTATTGGTTGATGGCTAAATTACCATTGATGGCTAAATTACCAATCAAAAAATTAAATTTTTTCTAGAGGCAATCAGAATTCACTTCGAAATTTTAAATCAATCAATCATATACAAATTTTTTATTATTTACATTGCTTATTCTAATTTACTAATCGTGGTTAAATTAAATTAAAATATAATAATATCTTGATTTAATAATTTCGTATATCACGTGGATTTTAATTTTAAAAAATTACTACTAACCGTAAATAATATTTTCTATAAATTCACATAACAGTATATTATATATGTTTATATATCTTTTAGTCATGAATTGTTTTTGAACATCCATTTTTATAATACCCGAATCTACCACGTATTAGTTAATCAATTAGAATATTGTGAATTATTTTAACATCAATCAGAGTCTACTAAATTTTAGACCAAATAAACTTAATGTAATACTAGCTTATAACCCGTGCGATGCATGGATTTCTTTTGATATGCAATAAATTTTATTATATGTTATAATTATATTTTAATATAATAATTATTTACAATATTTTATTTTATTTTTAATTTAAATAATTTAATATAAATTTAATTAATGATATGCATGGTTTAAAACTTTTATTATAAAATTTTAAAATTAATAAGTCGTTGATGGAATTCGAAACTTGAAATTTTGGTAAATTAATTTAATCATATAATATATCTAATTATTAGATCTAACGGTTCTGATTTTTTACTAAAAATCTAACAGTCATTATTCGTAATATATAGATTTCTATTATATTTTGTTAGTGATTAGAAGATATGGTAAGATATTTTTGGGTATATATTAATTATTGCAAGATAATGTTTGAAATTAAAAGTTAACGTATTTTAGTTAGAAAAAAAATATTATTGATTGGAAAATATGATATTTAAGGTGTTTATAAAAAGTTACATCATCAATTAAAGTAAAAAAAAATTTAATTAAAAAAGACAATCGGCTAATTATCATTAATTATATTATATTTTTATTTATTTGAATAATTAGGATGACCGTGCCGAAAACCAAATCGACAAACTTTCAATGGCCGTGTGATGCACGGGTTTCTTTTATTATGTTATAAATTTTATTTAAAATTACAATTATGAGTTTACATAATTATGATTTATAATAATTTTTTTAATTTTAATTTAATATAATTTAATATACTCATGTTTTCGGATTATACTAATGTTTTCTTATTATAAACAACGTATACGGATTTTTAATATATTTTATTAATAATTGGAAAATGTGGTGTGATATTTTCGGGTATATATTAATGATTGTAAGATTAGTTTTAAATCAAAAAGGTAACGTGTTTTAATTAGAAAGGAAATATTAATGATCGAAAGATATGGTACGATTGATGTTTATAGGTGTTTATAAAATGTAATATCTTTATTTAAAAGTAAATGGGAAAAGGACAATCGGATAATTACCATTAATTATATTATGTTATTATTTATTTTAATAATTAGGATAACCAAACCAAAAACCAAACCGACAAACTTTCAATCTTTCGGCTTTAATATAATAGTATAGATGTCTTTCTATTGGATCTAGATTCTACGTTTCAGCCAAGACTAAACTCAACTCAAGTTAAACTCAATAACAATTGTTTTTTATTTTTTTTATATCGATCAAATAAACATAATGACTACTAATTTTTATTTTAACAATTAACTAATAAACAATTTATATAAAATAAAATTACCTTAAATATGAAATTCTTACATACTAAAAAATATAATTAATATACCAATTCTCCTTATGCCTAAATCATATCAATTTCGGTCAAGGTAATACTAGGCATCAATTATTATATAATTATATAATTATTATATCAATTATTGTAGACATCAATCCTTACCACATTACATCGATTTGTTTACATTATTAGGCGTGCCTATAGATAAATATTTTTTTACAGTTTTAGGTTGCCAATGTTAGCATTCATAACTTACTTGCATGATAACTAAAATATTTATTGTATCATTGCCCATACATTTAAAACTACGATATAGTTTTCCTCATATGGACTTTCTAGAATGGGTCGAAACAAATTTTTTGTAGATCCTGGAAGTTGATTCTTGAGAAAAACACACAAGCCACATTCAATAAAAGTGCATTTAATAATTTTTTTCTTCAATACATCAATCAAAAATCTCCTTCATTTATCAACATAATTGCTGATGAATTTAACGTTTTATATATTACCATTTCACCAACTTAATATTCAAAAGTGCATCACGAATGATCATAACCATTCAGAAGGCATATTGAATTCACAACACGAATTATTGGCCAAAGGTACGAAAACAATCTTAAAACCATTAATTGCCAATTATTTTGAACCATTTTTTTAATATAATTATCATTTAAAACTAAGCCCATTCATTTTTCTATTATAAGTATTATTTTGATTATTTGAACTTAAATTTGTTTTGTGGTTCCTATTAATTATGAAATCCAATAATATAAATTCAATTAATTAGTAACTCAATATTAAAATTAATATTAAATTAGATTTACTAATAGTCAAATAAAACTTTATATTTACCTTTCAAAATCAGAATCATCCATTTTTTTCATTATTATCATTTTAAATTTTTGTCCTCAAATTTAATTTGTGGTTCACCATTAACTAAATGAAATCCAGGAATGTAAAGACAATTACTTAGTAACTTCGCATTAGATTTAATATTAAATTAGATGCACAATTAGTTAAATGTATATAAATTTGATGTGATACATGTGTAGATAATGAGAGTAGGGAGCCTGAGATATATCTCAGGTAAGTGCCCTATTATACATAATTTTTATATATAAAAATAGGATGGGTATTTTAGTAAATTCAGAGATTTTTAATTAGCCATGCGGGCCCAGCAAGATTTAAAGGATATTTTGCATATATCTTAGGAAAAGTTCCCTGAGATATATCTCAGGGTCCTTTTTCTCGTAGATAAAATATTGATTTCAGAGATATTTTTAAATATTTATTATTTCAAAATTTATAAATATTAAATTTTTTTCTGTTTCATATTTTTCTCCGCTTATTACATTTTTTCACCTCCATTTTTTACAAGCTAATCAAATTGATGTATATGAAATATATGTGAGAACTTGACAAATTAAAATAAGTTTAAACTATATCATTGTAAATTTTGCTTATGACCTGTTGTGATAATAACAAACATTTCTACTACAAAAAAATCACTCTCTCCACTATTTTGATATCATACCACATCCCGAAGAGCATATTTATTCCTTCATCAAACTAAGTATGAATATCGTAGTTGTAAATTATTAAAAGTATGAATATCTACATTTGTATTTGGCAATTTAAATTATTAGACTGGAAAAGTTATTGTTTGTGAATGATGCTATTTTTTTTTGTAAAAACTACTTAAATACGATGAAACTTCCATTTTACTTGACTTTGCATGGAAATATTTATTTGTCATGGGTTCAAATGCTTCTAAACTTATGACTTAATATTTATTATATTAATCACACAATCAGTTTCTTATTTCTTATTATTTTTCTTAATATAATTTCTCCATTATGCGGGGAAAAAAATATAAACAAGTTTTCGAGGCTTTTGAGATTTTTCTTGAATTCAAAGGAGACTTTGTTCTGAAATTAACAAAGGAAAAATTGAGGTAATTTATGTGCACTACAGTTAGGGATACATTGCATTCCGGTGTAGATCGGTAAATAGACATGATCGGGCCTATCAATCCAACAGCCGGGTCTTCGATCCTTAAAATAAAAAAAATCCGATCTTTGATCATGTTTGGTCCCAATAAAAAAATCCAGCGGTCGGGCATTTTCCCAGTAGTTTGAGTCTCCGCCAAGAGCCCAAACAATAACAAATAGTCTAGTCTTGGCTGGTATGTGGTAGTTTGCAATGGTACAATCTTCATTTGCTTCTCTTACTATTAGTGGACCGGTAGGGTGAAGTTCTAGGGTTCCTTTTACAATTGCTTGAAGGGAGATTCATGATATCAGATTCTTCGACTAATCAGTTATTTCCAACAACAGTAGTTTTTTTCAAGATGTTTGGATGGTTATTGGTTGATTAGCTCTGATAGTGCCCATTCCGTTATTGCAGAAGTTTCTGTTCCAGCTGCAAATATATCCAGCAATTTAATACAAGAATATGTTATGTGTCAACTGTGATTATTTTCCATACATTCAATGTAAAATCACTCATTTTCTACTCTCCAATTGAAAAAGAACAAGAAATAGAATTCACATGCTTACATTACATATGTAATTTATTTATGCAAGATGATTTAATCAATTAACTCCGGCAACTCTGCAGGCCAGCCTGCTGTTCACCAAGACTAAACTTGAAATCTATGCATATTGTATCCTCTTCCAACTTTGCATATTAAAAAACAAAGACTTGCTTTTTTCCAATTTGTCCACTTTGGGCATGTTGAGAAAACTGGCATTTTTTATTCAATTTGACGTGGTTAAAATTATAAGTTTCAAGAATTTGCGAGAAGCCACTGTTATTTTTCTTTGCTTATAGCATTCTAAATTTTGATGGTGATGATAATTCGTTTAAGAATTTTAGAAAATTCTAGAGCAGAATTAATACAGCAAGACTTTTAATGTGCAGTGTTAGATTAGGTAAAAGTTACCAGTATGAAAGCCTTGATGTTTTCTCTGCTCAATTTAATCTCAAGGCTCTCATCTTCTGAAAGTAAGATATCAAGCAAGTTTTTTCAACATGTCCTCCATCGCTAATATCTTCCCTCTATCTCCTCACTTCTCTGTGCTCCTCTATAATCCTCTCCATTATTTTGTAAAGCCTTCCGTGTATATCCACAAGTCTCTTCCCGATTTCCTGTAGATCCAAGTTCTTGCATAACCATATATAATCGGAGACATTAAACTTCCCTGTAATTTCAGCCACCTCTTCGATTAAGTTCTTAACTTCTCCAGCTTCATCCTCATTCTCTGAGCACCTCTCCCTCGTAAGCATTCTCGAAATTACATTATGGGTGAGCATCATTAGCTCACCTCCAATATCAACAGCCTTTCCAGCTTTCGCCTTTTTCAACATTACATTCACCATACTCTCAATCTCATGGAGTCTAACAGGTTGTAGAAGATCAAGAGTTTGAGCTCCTTGGAGCTCAGACATGCATAGTTTCTTTACGAACTTCACAAGAAATGAGGCTACAAAAAGAACAAGAAGCCATGGAGATTAGAAAGAATATTTATGGCCTCCTCGCAAAGAGAACATGCACCACAAAAAGGAAATGCGGAGCCTTAAAACAAAATCAGAAGCCAATAGCCAGCAGAATGGGGTAAAATAAAGAACAAGAAGCTATGGAGATAAAAAGAATATTTATGGCCTCCTAGCAAAGAGAGCACAACAAAAAAAGTAAAAAAAAAAAAAGTAAATATATCTGCAGATTGCAATACATAAAGCTTTAGGCCAGACCATATCTTTGGGAATTGCAAGTCCCACAATCATGTTAGCAAATTTTCATTTACTAATATAAAACTGAAACACTAGTTAAACAACAAATATAAAATGTCAAAGTATAAGAGTTATGTGACAAAAAGAAAACCATCTAAACGAGACTATTTTGTTCAGACAATATGATTGGTTGTTTGCCTAATGAGAATGGAATGCTGAAGAAGTTGACAGTGTTTAATGTTAGCTTTAACCATCTTCAAGGCTCATTGCCATCAACAGTCGGAAACATGAAGAGCATAGAGCAATGTCGGAAACATGAAGAGCATAGAGCAATTAAATGTGGCACACAATAGTTTCACTGGAGTCATTCCGGCAGCTATATGTCAACTGTCTAACCTTCAAATGGCAGCTATATGTCAACTGTCTAACCTTCAAATTTTCACTTATTCTTACAATTATTTCACTAGAGAAGCACCTGTTCTGCACCAGGAGCAGATGAGGTGGTTGATGGGAGCCAAAATTGCATTTCTGGAAAGACGAATCAACGCTCGAATCAACGCTCTTATAAGGACTGCTCTTCAGATACAGCACAGCCAAATGACTGTAACCAATACATAATGCAGCAACAGAGGCAGTAGCGGTGGAGGAGCTGGTGGAACCAATCCAGGCAGTGGTGGATCACCACCAGCTACATCTCCATCTTCACCTCCAAGTGGTGGAACTAGTCCTGGATCACCCCAAGCAGTGGCTCATTACCTCCATCAAGAAAGCCCGGAAAAAAAAATCCCCCCTCCACCTAATACAAGTAGACCACCATAACAAAGGAAGACCCGGGCTAAGTCCTCCACCTTCACCTCCTACAAACAAACCACCAAAGCCATTCAATCCACTATCCCCCACAGCCAACTTCATCAAAGTCTTCGGGTTCTAGTAGATCATATCCACCACCGCCTTCTCCAACATCTCCTCCACCTCTTCCTTCTCCCTCAGGCAAGTCTTATTATACACCGCCATCACCAGAAGTAACCACTCCTAGTCCTCTTCCACCACCAGCTCACCACACACCCTCTCCTGAACTCCAACACATGTTTATCACAATCCCCCAAGCCATCACTCCACACCAGCACCACCTTCTTATAAAGTGGCACCTGGACCAAATTACGCACCCCGACCACCAAAAACACCTACTTATTCTACTAATTACCACCCCCCACCAACTACTTATCTCACCACCCGTACCACCTCCACCACCACCATCACTGCATACTTATCATTACCTCTCACCACCAGTACCACCTCCTTCTCATAGTGTCTCACCAGGAACCTATTACCGACCACCCCCCACTGCCAGCTCACCATCATCAATCACCCACCACCTACTCATCATCATCAATCACCACCACCAGTTATAATTACACCACCTCCTTACCACTACACATCAGCGCAACCACCTCCGCCTCATAAAAATTCATCAACCCCTCCACCACACACACCTCATCACTCAACCCCTCCTCCCCCACCATCAGCTGGCTGTGACGACTTCTGGCCTCCACCACCACCATATGAGCAATCACTACTACCACCTACTCATTCAAATTCACCCCCACCACCACCTCCTCCGAGTAGCTATCATCATCCACCACCACAATCATCTTCCCTCACCATTCACATTCACCGCCACCACCACTACCACCAAAAACAGGAGTCTCTTATGCATCTCCACCTCCTCCTGTAATTCCTTACTAATAATATAAAGTTCGCGTTTTTACAACATATCTTCTTGAATATGCAAAAGGATGATGAAAATGCAGCACTAGTCTACAATTCTTTTTCTTCTATCTCTACAACTAAACAAAATCCAAGCACAAGAACCACTTGGTTGCAGTTGCTTCCCCTTAGCAGTAAGATGGATCACATTTTGTACTAATTTTATTATTCTAATGCTCTAGCTTGTCAAGCAATAGTAGTATACTACTTAACATTGTATATTCCTCCCTTACCGTGAGTACATTATTATTCTGTATTCTTGTAACTTCAGTTTTAATCTTGTTATGCCATACCAAGTGTTTCTGATCTTCAGTTAATATTATTTGTGGTAATCAGAGTAGGATTAAGCCGAACGATTTTTTTCATAACCTCACAACCACAAAGCGTAAAAGGCTCATTGTATTTGCACTTATAAAATATCTGAACGTTTATACAAAATATGAGCAAGGCACTGCATTTCCAAAAAAACTAATAACATAGAGATATCTTTCAATCACAGCCAACCAAAACATTTGTACCAAATCTATAAAAACTCCCCATACACCAGTTCAAACGAAAGAACCAATTCGAATAAAAGTAAGAAGCAGAAAGAATTTCCACAAGTATAAGGAAAAGCAATACACATGACAATTTAATTGACTATATTACTATATAAATGCTTCTTCAAACCATAGATAGATCAAGCATTATAAGGAAGGGAATCATCAAGCTAAAGAATCATCCAAAACAGATCACTATGCAAGATATATTTCTTTACTCTTTCTTGCCAATGCTTCTTAGGCTAATCGCTTTGATGCTGCTTGACAGACATCAATATATCAACTGTTTCTTGGATGCACATCACCTGCACACATGGGAATTTCATCAAGTATAATTCTCCATCTCTATGGTTTTGCCAACACAAAATCTACATATGCAAGCCATCTGAATTTTCACAGATATCTTACACATGTGGCCCGTAGGGATGGGCATCGGGCACTTCGGGGCCGAGGAGTGCTATCCCCGCCCCATCCCCGAATTCAAACCAGATCCCTTCCCCGGCCTGGGGATTATTTTTCATTCCCCGTCCCCGGCCCAAACGGGTAACGGGATTCTCGCGGGGAATCGGGGAATTTTATTTTAAACAAAAAATAATATTAAAATTTTAAATACTAACTAGTGTGGTTTGAAATAATTTATTCTTGCGATATATAGCGAAATTAGTAACTGTAGCTAGATTAGATGTTAAGTTACAACGCCTTTTCATCACCATTAATCTAATAATAAATATATCTTCAGCTTCACATGCATATATGTTAACTCTTAAAATTTATTTTTGAAATCTAAAAATTACCTGCTTTCAGTAGCTCAAATGCACTAAATTAAGATGAAAAATATTACTTAAAAAAATAATTATAAATAACATGGAAATGAAGTTATTTAACTACTAGAAAAATAAACATATAAGATTAAAACATCATTTTGTTTCCGGTATGAAGTATTGGAAATTCTTTTATATTAATATATATTTAAATATGTATTAAGTGTGGTGAAATCGTGGAGAAAATCGGGGCGGGGTCGGGGATCGGGCCGGGGAAACATAAAAACCCGGCCCCGGCCCGCTACCCGATTTTTTTTGAAAATTGTCCCCGGTCCCCGGCTCGTACCCGAAAAAATCCCCGAATCCCCGCCTCGTTCGTTGCGGGGATCGGATCGGGATCGAGCGAGCCGGGATGAATACCCATCCCTAGTGGCCCGAGACAATTTACAACGCATGCCTACCTCTTTGAAAATGGCCTCTCATGGCATTCCTTGCTTTAAGAAATCTGGAGAAGTCGAAGTACTTCAAAGGGTTTGCGGAAATGAGGATCAACAATGTTCCGTTAACTTTTAAGATCATCCTTTGGTTTCTTCAAAGCAGCTGGGTTCAGATTTTCTATATACTGATTTTTCCCTTGAACCATATCTCAAGTGAAAACACCCACCTACAAAGCTTGGTCTGGACATTCTTGCTCATAGGGCAGAACACCAAATAGTTGCTTGAAAGCCGTACCAAACCCAAAAACTGTAAACAAAAAAGCTTTTTTTATATTTTTTACTGATTTAACAATATGAACTGGATAGAACCGAAACTAATAAAGCAAAATAATCAGACTGCTATTGTGTTGTATTACTGACTGTCTATTTTAAACTCCTATTCCTGACCAGCTATACAAAATATAATAAACTGACATTAATAAAAATAAAACCAAAAGGCAAGAGGGCAAGAACTGCAGTTTACTAGATCAGATTCAATCATCACATCATTCATCAATTTTGAAACAACAAAACTTCCAATATAATAAGTCTAAAGTCTGAATAATTACAATGCAACTCACTTAGAAGAAAATATGATCAATTTCTTTTCTGTTGCTGTCATTCAACCTAGCACATGCCGCTCATCTGATGCCAGCCTGCAATCTTCATCTCTTCATTCACAATCTGCAATCAGTGGATCTGCTTTGCATACTTGAGAAGAAACATATAAGTCAATAAAAATAAATAGTTAATCGCATGAGTGTATTCACATTAACAAAACCAAATCAAATACTGAAATACATATGATCTTAAAACACTCGACTTTCAAGGTCCAATTTTCTTAAAACGAGCAGATTCTTGAAATTAAATTCATCATCCAAATTTCGACTGGCTTAATAAATGATTCAATTTCCTACACAATCATCTCGTTAATATTTCAATTTTTTCCTCTAACCAACTCATTCTATCAAATACCAAATGCATCAATTTAAAAAAAGAAGAGATACATTCGGACTAATATAAAATTCCTTATATAAGGACAACTAAATTAACCTCCATAATCAAATACAAACTTTCATGTTCCTCTTCAAATAAGTCTGTGCTTAAAATGATACTTAAACATTTAACAACAGACACTTATAAATTTCAAGCTTTTCATTCATAGCAACAAATCTTCCTCCAGTTTACATCCCAAAATGCAAAAACAAAACACATTCATGTAAATAATTCATCGATGTAAAAAAAAGATAACGAAATAAAAAGTTAACTTACCATCAACTATAATTTGATCAAAACTACGTGTATGAATATTTATTGAAAATCCAACGTAGTCCAATAACTCAACGGGGTACCAGTCCATATCCCTTCCATCCCCAATCAGTTCCCCATGAATTTTTTATGAAGTAACAAGTTACCCCATCTATCCTGCCAATCCCTAGTATGATCACCATCTGATCTGAACCTTTTGGCCTTTCCGTTTCTTCATCAACAGGGACGGGTAGAAGCCCTATACTGTCGTACTCCCAGAACTTGTCAAATGTTGAAAACATGCATCCTATTAGAGGGAAGTTACGTCTCACTAGCTTTTGAGCCGTCTTGGATCGAGTACGATCCAATACTCTGTTGCTTTCGATGAAAGCACGATTAATTCCCGGAATGATTTCATTCTGATGAATGACTCCCATGAAAATGGAGTAAGGTTATTAGCATACAAATCATCCGTGTTATAACCTACATAATTGCCATAGATATGTATATCATATGATCTGTTATACCTAAACAAATAAATCAAATTTGCTCCATATACGTGGTAACGATCAAATACGGGATGTACTCCCTCTTCCACGTAATGAGATGGGGGTATGAAAGGCAGAGAGAACATTATCGGTAAAAAAACTCATGTAATCTCTTATTTCTTTAAGAGATAATTCCCGGAAAATTCTGTCACGGTCTTGCATATACCGCACAGTTACCAAATAATCTGGAAATCTGATATTCCAACAATTTCCCGGTCTCACCTTGATTAAAAGTAATCAAGCAAGATAATCACAATCTCATAGATTTTGATTTTGATGGATTTATCAGAATTGTCTCAAAATCTGTCAGGCTCTACATCAGCTCTGTAAGAATTTATATCAACTCTACAAGAATCCGCGTAGAATTAAAATTAGCAACAATCTTATAAAATCAATGGATTATTATGAATCCATCAAAATCTGAATTGAATACCCCCTAGGCTAATTCACAAAAATACTGTTGTAAGAAAAATAGAGGAAATAATATTGCTAATAAATGTATATGTTGGAATATAATCAAAGACTGACGGAAAGATTGGCGGAGAGAAGAAATGCCCTTCATGCCAGTAAGGAAGAATCAAGGTGAGAGCGGAAATCGCTGGAATCTCAGCTTCCCAGATTATTTGACAGCTATGCGGTATATGCGAGACCGTGACAAAATTTTCGACGAATTATCTCTTAAAAAAATAAGAGAGATTACATGAGTTTTATACCGTTAATGTTCTCTCCGCCTTATATGCCCCCATCTTATGACGTGGAAGAGGGAGTACATCCCTTACTTGATCGTTACCACGTGTATGGAGAAGATTTGATTTCTTTGTATAGGTATACCAGATCATATGGTATACATTTCTATGGCAATTTTGTAGGTGATAACACCGGTGATTTGTATGCCAATAAAATTACTCCATTTTCATGAGAGTCATTCATTAGAATGAAAAACATTCCGGGAATTAATCGTGTTTTCATCGAAAGCTACAGAGTTTTGGATCGTACTCGATCCAAGACGGCTTAGAAGCTAGTGAGACGTAACTTCCCTCTAATCGGATGCATGTTTGCATCGTTTGACAAGTTCTGAGAGTACGACGGTTGATGTGTTAAATTACGTCTAACCGCAAGCGCACGGTATCAATTGTAGTAGATACTAGCAAATACGGGTTGATTCCTCAAGGAGACAGTTTCAGTTCCAATTCAATTATTATCAATTGTTTCTAGTCACAAAGGATTAGTTGAGAATTTTATTAACCACTAAAGCAAATTTAACAAAGTTTTTAAATCAATTAATGATGGGATCTAGGACAATTCAGGTTCACCATGCTTACACCAAACAAATCACAAAGGTATAGCTTTTTAATGGGATAAAGTAATTAAAGTAACATTTAATCTTTTTCAAGAATTAACACTCTCAGAAATCTGACGATATTTCCACACTCACCTTCAATTCCTCTAATTGTATGTAAGCCTCTAGTAGTAAAAATCTTCCGATCTATTACTCCTATTGCAATCAGTTAATCCATGATATTGCGCAATTACACAAATTAAGAATTAAAACACATCAATCAGAATTACTCTCTACCCATCAATTTACTAATCAAATTAAGCTCAAATCATGGTGCAAACATGGCTCCCCTTAATACCCTAGAATTAAACTACTCACTCATGGTAGAATAAAAACTAACAATGATAATAATAAAGAAGAAAGCCATATTAAACATGTAATAATGAGAGAGAAGATTAGAAATACCTTAAACTTGATAATAATGGAGAACAAAAGATCTAAGATTTAATTATAACTTGCAAAGATCAAGAAGAGAAATAAAACCTAGCTTGAAATAACGTATGTAAAAAGAGATCCTAAAATAATATCCTAGATGTGTTTTTATAGTCCTATAAGTCTAAATAATTGCCTTAAATAAATAGGCCCAGCTGGAGGTAATTAGAATTATATTACAAGTAAGAAAAAAGAGAATAAAATTCTATTTTTTTCTTGAAATTCCGCACAAACCAGTCACAAACGGGCGCTGTTGCGCCTTGCACAAGCGTTGTTGCGCCAAGTCTGGTAGCGCTAGCGCGCTGTTGCACCTGTCTCGCGCTACAGCGCCTTGCGTGCTCTGCTCGTTCCTCTGTTACTGCACGCCTTGGATAGGAGGGAACTCGCGCCGTTGCACAAAACCTCGCGCTGCTGCTCAAAACCTCGCGCTGCTGCACGAGTTGGAGCGCAATATCGCCTTGATGTTACTGTTCACGCTGATTTTTGCACGGGCGCTGTAGCGCCCCGTAGCTCCTGATCATCACTATATTTTGCTCCAAAATGCTTAGAAACGATCCACAAATTCACATTTTCTCTCGTAACTTCATAAAATCATTCCTTCGAGTTAAAAAAACACCATAAAATCATTGAATAATGCTCGATTCTTCCAACATGGCAATTATTTATTTCCTGTCACAAAACACATCAAACAATAATTAAATCCACACGATTATTCGCAAAAGCACCGAAAATGTGGGAACAAAATCCTATAAAGTATATATAAAATACACTCTATCAAATATCCCCACACTTAGCACTTTGCGCGTCCTCGTGCAAACTAACATAATAATTATACTAACCAATTAGTACCACTTCCATAGGTGATCACGGTTGCATTTGGCATATGCAACAAGCCCTTTAAACCCCTAGGTAGCCCTAGTGGACGAGTAAGGTCTCGTGTGGGTTTATAGTGAATATACCCACAAAATTCATCTAACCATGCAAAAGATCAATGCTAACACAACACCACACACACAAGTCCTCTCATGCCACATCAACTTAAGAATCAAAGTAAACATACGATGTTTTGGTGTCGAAAGTGCAAGTATTCACGTAGTCTACTCAACTAACATGCAGAAGGTCATAAAAATTCAAGTCAAGTCTAAAAATCGTTGGTAATCATGCTTAGCCCACATGAAATACATCTTTAAGTCTAAACCCGGGATCTCCTATGCCAAAACAAGTAATAACTCACCTTTCACTCAAAAATGAATATTCACTCAAGAACAAGGTTAAGTGTATCACTCAATTCCAACAAAATCATAAACACAACTTGACACTCGCAATCAATCTCACTCGCAACACAACATACATCACTGATGACAATCAAAAGGTCTTTATCCGGGTTGTAGCGTGGGCTAGGGACCAGGTATGTCAAGTAAAGCTAAAACAGGTTAAATGTCAAAAGCTAGTACCCAACAATAATCATTATTCAATTCCCTTTCTATTAAAACCACAAATACTTCCCCACACTTGGATTTTTCAATAACCCTTACATAATAACTTGACTAGTCGAATGAAGAAGGATCATACAAACATAAGAATGCTCTCAAATTTATTTATTATTTTTTTCACTTTTTTTTTCTTTTTTTTTCCTTTTTCTATTTTTTTTTCTGAGAGCTAAGGAATAAGCACAATGATCCATAGATATTATTATGAATTTCGCCTAACAAGCATCAACCAAAATCAATATTCCCCAATGGTATGATCATCAATAACCCCCCCTTTTATGAACACCTTATTACTCCCTTAAGCACGATACTAGCCTTTGACAATTTAGGTTCAAATTCAATGTAAGGCCAATAGAATAAAAAGGATAATGGCAAGTAATGTGGTGTGTCACCAAAAGAATAGGATTAAGCTCAACGGGTTAACTAATTGATCATGTTTAAAAGGTGTGGAAATATGGGAAAGACGAGGTCAAACCTAAGTGCCTTTATCATCTCATCATCAAGTAATGTCATGCATTTCAAGAAAGATCTCAAGTAAGTGCTAGCAATGCAAACAACATGCGGACACTCAAGCAAACGAAAAATCATGCAAAAGATATGCATATAGGCTCAAAACTCGCTTGGTGTGACAAAACAAAATCAATTCCAAGTAACAAGACTCTCTAACGCGCCTACTTGTACTCAAAGCATGGAAACCAAGTCATCTTGCACATATTCATGTCATTCTAATCACTTACCACATTCAATTAAGTCTACCTGTTTCAACTTGCTAGTGAAAGTGTGTACACAAGAACAAAGCACGTCACTTCTCATACAAAAGCATCAAGAACAGAAGAATTCTACGCATGCATGGGTGTATCAAGCAAAATACAACTAATCAAATTGCATGGCTAGAATTATTTTTGGTATTTTTCAATTTTTTTAATTTTTTTTTAACATGTAATACACTACGTTGAGAACACCTCCCCACACTTAAGTGCTTCATTGTCCTCAATGAACAAATAACTAAACAGTTCTACTATATATAAGAGAAAAAGAAAGAAGTACTCCCTCCTCCAATGTAGCCGGTGCACAACATCAATGGGTTGCCTCCCAAGAAGCGCTTTTGTTTAACGTCGTTGGCTCGACTTAGCTGGTTCAAATCTTCGTGGAGGGGTTGTCAAGATAAATCACTTCCATCTTTCCTACGAATGCACCATCCACATACAATTTAAGGCGTTGACTGTTAACCTTAAATTTCCTTCCATCCGGTTCTATAATCTCAATAGCACCATAAAATTTGACTTCGGTGACAGTAAAAGGTCCGGACCATCTTGATTTTAGTTTCCCCGGAAAAAGTCAAAGTCTGGAATTGAACAACAATACCTTATCACCAACCTGAAATTCTCTTCTCTGGATCATCTTGTCATGCATCTTCTTCGTTCTTTCCTTGTAAAGCCGAGAATTGTCATAATCGAAGCTCATCTATCTCATTAAGTTGAAGAAGTCTTGCTTGCCCCGTAGCTTTTAAATCCATATTGAGTTCTTTAATAGCCCAAAAACCGCGATGTTCCAACTCCACTGGCAAGTGACATGCTTTACCATAAACCAACCGATAGGGAGTGGTTCCAATAGATGTCTTATATGCCGTCCGATAGGCCCACAAAGCATCATCTAGTTTCAAGTACTAATCTTTCCTCGATTTTGCAACCATTTTCTCTAAGATGCTTTTGATTTGTCGATTGGAAACCTCCACTTGGCCGCTTGTTTGAGGGTGATATGCAAGAGCGACCTTGTGAGTAACGCCATATTTCTTCAACAAAGTTTCAAACTGTCGATGGCAAAAATGAGAACCACCATCGCTTATCACTATCCTTGGAACTCCAAAATTTGGGAAGATGATATTCTTGAAATGCTTCATTACTACCTTGGAATCATTTGTTACTGATCCAACTGCTTCAACCCACTTGGACACATAATCGACAGCAACTAAGATGTATCTCATCCCACGAGAAGTTGGGAAAGGTCCCATAAAATCAACACCCCATACGTCAAATATCTCGACCTCAAGAATACCGGTTTGAGGCATCTCATGGCGTTTAGAAATATTACCCGTCCTTTGATATGCATCACACGCCAAACAGAAAGCACGAGCATCGACGGCCAAAAGAACCCGGATTGAAGTACTTTAGCAGCAGTTTTGGAAGGACCATGGTGCCCTCCACTTGCGAGAGAATGACAATGCTTGAGAATTTCATGTACTTCGAACTCAGGGACACATCTACGAAAGATTCCATCAGCACACTTGCGATACAAGAAATGGTCATCCCAAAAATATTGTTTAGCATCATGATAGAACCGCTTTCTTTGCTGATAAGTCAATTCTGGAGGGTGAGATCCACTAACACAGAAATTTGCAAAATCTGCATACCATGGAGTTTGAGTAGCAACCGAAAACAGGTGATCATCTGGAAAAGAATCGTCAATAGGAGTACTTGACGCAATATCATATTTGAAACGCAACCGTGAGAGATGATCCGCAACTACATTCTCAGCACCCTTCTTGTCTTTGATTTCCAAGTCAAATTCTTGGAGTAACAGAATCCAACGAATAAGCCTTGGCTTTGCTTCTTTTTTCTCCAACAGATATTTAAGTGTCGAATGATCAGTGTGAACAATGACTTTGGAGCCAATGAGATATGCTCGGAATTTGTCAAGAGCGTAGACCACAGCTAGGAGCTCCTTTTCAGTAGTAGCATAATTGACTTGAGCTTCATCCAAGGTTTTACTTGCATAGTAGATGGCGTGCAATACCTTGTCTTTCCTTTGATCGAGAACTGCTCCAACAGCATAATCACTTGCATCACACATAATTTCAAACGGAAGATTCCAATCTGGAGATTAAATGATTGGTGCACTTATCAAAGCCTCCTTAATCCTGTCAAAAGACTCCAAACAAGCATCAGTAAATACAAAGGTGGCATCCTTAAGCAACAATTGAGTGAGGGGTTTTGCAATTTTTGAAAAATCTTTTATAAAACGGCGATAAAAACCCGCATGACCAAGGAAACTCCTCACTCCCTTGACATTAACAGGAGGAGGAAGCTTCTCAATCACCTCAATTTTTGCTTTGTCAACCTGGATGCCACGTTCTGAAATCAAGTGACTAAGTACCACTCCTTCATTTACCATGAAGTGACACATTTTCCAATTCAAAACCAAATTCACCTCTTCACAACGTTTAAGCACTTTAGAAAGATTATGCAGACATACATCAAAATCAGACCCATAAACACTGAAATCATCCATAAATACTTCCATGATAGACTCTATAAAATCAAAAAATATGGCAGTCATGCAACGCTGAAAAGTAGCATGGGCATTGCAAAATCCAAAAGGCACTCTACGATATGCAAAAGTACCATATGGGCAAGTAAATGTAGTCTTTTCTTGGTCATCAGGATGTATAGGGATCTGAAAGAACCCTGAATATCCGTCTAAATAGCAAAAGTACTTATGCTTAGCAGGTCTTTCTAACATCTGATCAATGAAAGGGAGAGGGTAGTGGTCTTTTCTAGTGGTAGTGTTTAACTTACGGTAATCAATGCACATTCGCCAACCGGTGACAATTCGAGTGGGAATTAATTCATCTTTATCATTCTTAATTACCGTTGTTCCTCCTTTCTTACGGACTACCTGAACTGGGCTTACCCATTTAGAATCAGAAATCGAGTAAATGATGCCCGCATCTAACAATTTCAAAACTTCTTTTTTAACAACCTCTTGCATGTTAGGGTTCAAGCGACGTTGTCCCTGTATGCAAGGCTTATGGTCATCATCTAAGTGAATTCTATGCATGCAAAAGTCTGGGCTTATCCTTGTAAGATCATCAATACTATACCCAATAGCTTTTCTATGCGCACGCAAAATAGTAAGAAGCTTAAAAACCTGGTTATCATCAAGACTAGAGCTAAAAATCACAGGACAAGTCTTTTCATCATCAAGAAACACATATTTGAGATTAGATGGCAAAGGTTTTAACTCTAATTTTTGTACCTGAGGTTTACCACAAGATGCGACAGTGTTGGTTACCTCACAATTCGGATCAGCTACACCATCCAACTCAAGAATCAATGAATCGACTTCAGCATGTCCTTCTCCTTGGTAAGCTTCAAGCATGAGCACCGCTTCCAATGCATCATTCAATAGAATCTGAGGCGTCTCTTCTTGGACAATTTCATCTATAACATCAATCCTGCAGCAAGTATTCTCAAGCAAAGGGGATTTAAGAGCAGAGGTTAGAGTAAAAGTAATTTTATCACCACCAACACTCAATGTGAGAGTCCCACTTTTAACATCAATAACAGCACCTGCAGTACAGAAAAATGGTCTACCCAAAATAATAGGTATTTGGCTATCCTCTTCCATATCTAGAACTACAAAGTCTACAGGAATATAGAATTTTCCAACCCTAACAGGCACATCCTCTAATATTCCAAGTGGATATTTTATCGAACGGTCTGCCATTTGCAAAGTCATCTGCGTGCATTTCAATTCTCCCATGTTAATTTTTGAAAAATCGAGAGAGGCATGACTGAGACGCTAGAGCCTAAATCACATAAAGCTTTATCAATGAGCAATGCACCTAAATGACACGGGATCGAAAAACTACCAGGATCTTTAAGCTTAGGTGGAGACTTATTCTGTAAAACAACACTACACTCCTCAGTAACAGCTACTGTCTCTACCTCACCAAAAGGCCTTTTCTTAGTGAGAATATCCTTAAGAAACTTTGCATATGATGGAACTTGAGAAATTAAATCAGTAAAAGGAACTGTTACCTCAAGGTTCTTGACAAGTGTCATGAACTTACCAAACTGCTGGTCCACCTTAGTTCTGTTCATCCTGCTAGGGAATGGGAGCTTTGGCATAAATGGTGGAGGAGTGACTGTAGTCTTTTCTTTGTCCTTTTCCTTGCTTTCCTCAGTTTCACCTTCGTTTGTGTCTTCAACAACTTTCTCTACCTTGTCTTCCTTGGAATTCTCTTTTTCTTTCTCAGTAGGAACATCGTCAATAGGCATTGGAGGAGCATCATATGTACGACCACTCCTAAGAGTAATGGAATTCACATTTTCCTTTGGCTGAGTTGGTTATGCTGGTAGAGAGCCTTGTTGCCTTGTAGATGAAGAACTAGCCATTTGAGCAATCTGAGTTTCTAGCATCTTATTATGAATCTCCATCTGGTTCATCTTCCTATTGGTATCCTCCATATTCTTTTGCATTTGTAACAATATCTTCATCATATCACCTTGATTATCAGTCTGTGCAGCTTGATTGGCTTGAGGAGGATAATTCTGATAGGGCTTCTGAAATCCAGGGGGATTCATAGGTCCTTGCGGGGGCCTATACTGCTGCTGTGGAGGAGGCTGATACGACTGCTGATATTGCTGCTGCTGATTGGGAACATTTGAATTCTGAGCGTTATTGTTCCTATATGAAAAGTTCGGATGATCTTTCCAACCAGGATTGTAAGTGTTGGAGTACGGATTGTACTGCTTCCTCTGTTGGAAAACATTTGCTTGCTCCATCTGAAAATTTTGTGAATTTTGAGCATTGTATTGGCAATCGTTACCATAGTGGCCTTGGATGCCACAGACTTCAAAAACAGGATTACTCATAGGAGACATGGATGACAATGTATTGATACTCATAGGTGGAGTAGAGGGCTGAGATGTCTTCAATGAGTGGATCTCCTGAGTCAATGCAGCGAGTTGAGATGATAATAGAGAATATGCATCCACTTCAAGTTTACCCCCTTTCTTGGCTATTCTCGGGTTACTGAAGTGATTGGCAGCCAAATTTGAAAGAAAAGCATGTGCATCATCAACTCCTTTGTCTAAAAACACGCCACCTACAGCGTTATCAACTGTACCTTTTGTTTCGGGATCAAGACCATTGTAGAAGCATTTAAGCAGAAACCACTTCTCAAGACCATGGTGAGGGCATGCACGTTGATAATCCTTGAATCTGTCCCAAGCATCCCGTAGAGATTCTCCATAATCTTGCTTAAAACTCATCATCTTGTCGATCAAATCGTCGGTTCTGTTAAGAGGGAAGAACTCAGTTAAGAAAGCCTGAGCAATCTTATCCCACTCGGTCAAGTCAATATCATTCAACCATTTTTGAGCTTTGTCACGAAGAGAGAAACCGAACAACATGACTTTCAACTGGTCTGGAGTGACTCCCTGATGTTTAATTGTAGAACAGAGCTGTTGAAACCGTTGCAGATGATTTGTAGGGTCTTCAGAGGTAAGCCCTGCAAATTGATTCTGTTGGATCATAGTGAGCAAAGTAGGCTTGATCTCGAAATTTGCTGCTTGAATCGCTGGCATAGCAAGGCCGGTAGGTACCCCACTCGGAGAGGGTTGTGAGTAGTTCTTCAAAGATTTGGGAGGAAGGTCTGCCATTTTAATCTTTGGTTCAGGTATCTTTTGCTGCTTCTCTTTCCTTTGTTGATCTATGTATTGTTGACAAGTAATTCCAGAATTTGGACTAAGAGGAGTTGTATCCTCTTTCGCTTGATCTTCTTTCGTTTGAGACCTGGTCCTGGGCATCAACAACTAAACAAGGGAAAACAGTAAGATCAGTCTCAGTTGGAACAAGAGTTCCAAAGAGACAAGAGAAAAAATCTAAAACAGTCGAACTAAAATTATAGAAACTAGGCGTCTCCCCGGCAGCGGCGCCAAAAACTTGATGTGTGAAATTAGGTCTAACCGCAAGCGCATGGTATCAATTGTAGTAGATACTAGCAAATACGGGTCGATTCCTCAAGGAGACAGTTTCAGTTCCAATTCAATTATTACCAATTGTTTCTACTCACAAACGATTAGTTGAGAATTTTATTAACCACTAAAGCAAATTTAACAAAGTTTTTAAATCAATTAATGATGGGATCTAGGGCAATTCAGGTTCACCATGCTTACACCAAACAAATCACAAAGGTATAGCTAATTGTATGTAAGCATCTAGTAGTAAAAATCTTCCGATCTATTACTCCTATTTCAATCAGTTAATCCATGATATTGCGCAATTACACAAATTAAGAATTTAAACATATCAATCAGAATTATTCTCTACCCATCAATTTAATAATCAAATTAAGCCCAAATCATGGTGCAAACATGGCTCCCCTTAATACCCTAGAATTAAACTACTCACTCATGGTAGAATAAAAACTAACAATAATAATAATAAAGAAGAAAGCCATATTAAATATGTAATAATGAGAGAGAAGATTAGAAATACCTTAAACTTGATAATAATGGAGAACAAAAGATCTAATATTTAATTATAGCTTACAAAGATCAAGAAGAGAAATAAAACCTAGCTTGAAATAACGTACGTAAAAAGAGATCCTAAAATAATACCCTAGATGTGTTTTTATAGTCCTATAAGTCTAAATAATTGCCTTAAATAAATAGGCCCAGCTGGAGGTAATTAGAATTATATTACAAGTAGGAAAAAAAAAAGAATAAAATTCTATTTTTTTCTTGAAATTCCGCACAAACCAGTCACACACGGGCGCTGTTGCACAAGCGTTGTTGCGCCAAGTCTGGTAACCTCGCGCTGTTGCACGAGTTGGAGCGCTATAGCGCCTTGATGTTACTGTTCACGCTGATTTTTACACGGTTGAAGCGCTATTGCGCCTCTGCAAGCGCTGTAGCGCCCCGTAGCTCCTGATCATCACTATATTTTGCTCCAAAATGCTTAGAAACGATCCACAAATTTACATTTCCTCTCGTAACTTCATAAAATCATTCCTTCGAGTTAAAAAAACACCATAAAATCATTGAATAATGCTCGATTCTTCCAACATGGCAATTATTTATTTCCTGTCATAAAACACATCAAACACTAATTAAATCCACACGATTATTCGCAAAAGCACCAAAAATGTGGGAACAAAATCCTATAAAGTATATATAAAATACACTCTATCAACGGTACATGGCTATATTTTGATTATAAACAATGCGACACATTAAATTTCATAATTTATTATTTATATGCATGCATGTATTCAGATTAATTGATGCATTAGTGTATGAGTATACTAAACGATGAATAATAATTATACATATACTCGTAAAATTCGAGAATCGGAACTAATCTATTGGGATCTCAATCTGGAATTTAAGCAGAAAATTAAGAATTAGCCAGAATAATATTCAGATTTATTTTAGTAATAAAGTATTTGATAAATTAGTCGTATTACAAAATATAAATAATAATTACACAAAGATACTCATAAAATTCGATAATCTGGTCTAATTAATTAAATTCTCGATATGGGTTAAGCGACAAATTGAAAATTAGCCGAAGTAATAATCAGATATATTTTCGTATTATAATAGAATTTGAAATATTAAATTTATTTGTAATAAAATATACTATTCAAAAGTAATTCATAGTGAGTAAAATATTTTTTAAAAGTTAATAGGGATTTCTTAAAAATTCCAAAATTTTTAGAACACTGATTAATGCTTTATAATAAAAATATAATTAAAAACTAATTTCATATTATCTTTTAATATATTTTATTAGAGTTGAAAAATAAGTTGCACTCTCATTTTCACAACAAAATCAATTAACATTAATCATAAAATTTAACAACAAAAACAACTATAATATCGTAAACTAGAACAATAGATGAGTCATCTGAAAACTATTATAAAAATACAAGATCTCGAGAAATGAGCATACCAAAATTTACTTAAGATTTAAAAAAGAAAGAATGTGATGAATTAAAGAATGTTCATCATCACAACGGATCAACTATCAGTAAACGTAAAATCCAACTTTGACAACTTAAATTAGAAATTCGAAAGATCATCTGAAAACTATTATAAAAATAAAAGATCTCGAGAAAGGAACAGACCAAACATTACTTCAGAAAGAGAGAAAATAACAAATTGAATAATGTTTATCGTCACAACAAGATTAACTAAAATTAACCATAAAATAACAACAAAAATGATTATAACTAACCGTAAACTAGAAGAATCCCGTGCCTTGCACGAGTATTGAAGCTAGTTAGAAGTTTTAGTATAGTAACATGTATATGATATGTGAAGTTATTCATTAATTTTCTTTTCAAATGCATTAAATTTTCTTATATTTATGTCTATTTTTAATAGAAAAATGATATTTCAAGTTCTCCATTCAACCTTCCATAATATATATGTCCACATGTCAATGCATAAATCAATTTAAGATGTACACGCATGGGAAATGAGATAGGTATATGATGTGTAAAAATATAATACCGCAAGTGCACGGTGTCTGTTGTTAGCAGATACTAGAAAGTGCGGGTCGAATTCACAAGGAGACAAGTTTCAAGAATTTCAATTTAATTATTATAAATTGTTCCTAGAGAAAAACGAGTGTTGAAGATTTTTACTAATTAACAATGCAAATTAAATATGTTTTAAATCAATTAACTAAAGGTCTAGGGTAATTCAGGTTCACCATGCTTACACCAAACATGTAATAACCCTAACTTTAGAAAGGCTACAGTGCCCAAATGAATAGTGATCTTGAGGAATCCAGGGAAATGGTGTGTAGGTACTCTATATTAGGGATGGAAAATGAGTAAACAGAAACCATATTAGTGTTGTACATTGAAAATAAGTGACTCGAAATGACGATGGATTTTCGAAATTCCTGAATTTTGATTTTGAGGATTTTGAGCTCGAACGAACTTCTATATCTTGGATATTAAGGAGTATAGAAATACTAAAGGAATTATATATTGAGGAATTAGTGAATTTAAGTTAAACCAGGGGACTATTAAGTTAAGAGAATACCAAAGGAAATTGGATTTGTAAATGATTTCGAAAACCACTGAGATAATGAGGTATACTCGAAACGAACCACGATTAGACGAGTATGGAAACCAAGCAACCAAGATTAGTAATTTAACAAGGATGCATACCACATTATGATTATCCAAGGTTAGTAGCATAATACTTAGGAAATAAGTAAATGAGAATATGAACTCATCTTAATGACATCACTAATGACATCATTTTCCACTAACTAGTTTTAAGGGCAAATTAGTACTTTAGCATGGTTTTTAATCACAAATATCTCCAAGCTTCCACAAGACACTAGACTAATCAAGATTTAGCTAAGATAAGAGCAAGTAAACACAAAAATCTCTCTCCCCCATTAATACTACTACAATCGGCCAAGAGGAAAAAAAGAGGAGAAAAAGAAAGAAAAAATTCAAAACCCTAGCTCTTTTCAATATTAAATCAAGGGATAAATCATGGGTGTTCTTGGAGGTTAGGAAGAATCATATACAAAGTTTCATAGCAAACCAACATCATTTACCAAGGTAATAAAATCATTCAAGTTACTAGAAAAGATGATGAATAATGTTTTCTAAGTGTTAACTTGTTTTAATGGTTCCTTTAGTTGATTCAAGCTAATTCAAGGTGGTTTAAGGATTACCCAAGGCTTGTTAAGTGTTTTTAGAGCTTCAAGAAGGTATAAACACTCTTGCCCCTTTTTATATTATGATGGATATTGTTGGTTTAGTGATTAAGATTATGATGTTATATGTGTTTGTAAGTGGTTTGAGTTAAATATGGAAGTGTTTGGGATTGTAACCATGGCTGGTGAAGAAGACCACATGGTTTAGGTGATGATTATTGTGGATGATAATTGATTTGGAGGAATTGGATTTATGGAAAGTACGAAAATATAGCCGTTATAATGTCCGTTTTTCGTTAGAACTACAAACTGCCCTGTTTTGTGACCCCTGTATTCGTACGGTACCTCACTGCCTAGGTTACCAATTGACCATGAAATGATAGAGCTTAGTTCATAGATCGTTTTGATATAAGGTGCGTTAAAATCTGATGAACGGTTTAGGAGAAAAGTCAGTTTTAGTGAAAGACGTTCGAAAACCGAGAAAACCGTAAATGTATCAAAATTGAGGTTACAATTACCATACTTTAACATTGTTAAAAGTCACGAAATTTTGGGATATGGTAGTAGTATGGTCAAAGAACTATTTCCAGTTGACCTTACATTAAAATTCGAAATTTAAAAATTATAAGAAATTCTGCAGTCGAGTGTGGTCGTTAAGGGAAATGGTGAAAACCCCTGAAACTTCGATTTAGGTTATAAATGGTTAAGTTCTTGAACCTTTGGGGTAATAGGAATACGTTAAACATATATTAAAGTTTCAAAGGTAATGTTATACAAGAGTGTAGTGAGTAAGAGATGTGGTTCTAACGACGGTCCTTTTGTGTTTATAGAAACTCCGGGAGAGGGACGAGCCATACCGTCAGGATACCGAAACCGAGGCAAGATTTCTTCTATCCCTACTTGTAAAACTACTTATCTTCACAAAGAAACTTGATTTCATGGAATATATATGTGATGCTATTATTACTATCTGGTGAAGAAATTGTCTTCCTTGAGTAATGATTCTAAAAAGAAGGGTATACGAAGATGTATATGAATATGACTAGGAGTACGAAAATGTATATAAGTATGAGATGATTATGCATGAAGTGAACATGCCTTATGATTAAAAGTAAATAAAAGAATGGCATCAGTTGTTATCTAGGGTTATATGATTTATAATATCTTGCTAAAGATATTCTTTTTAACATATCAGTGGTTAATAAATAATAATTGATTATTATTTACTACTCTTAAAATAGATGGAATATTTTATGAATATAAAAGTATATTTGATTTCTAAATACGAAAGAGAGGTCTGGATCATAATCAAAGCATTATGATATATATATATATATATATATATATATATATATATATATATATATATATATTTTATAGAAGTAATGTGCGAGAATGGAAATGATATGAGAGAATGAGATGTGGAAATGAAAGCGAGAAAAGGGAAATGTGGAATGATATTTTGAAAAGGGATTAATGATGGGATAAAAAGGGGGATTGCAACAGACTTGCGTAAGTGGCTGTGTCAGGGCTGTGTGCGACACAGTCCAGCATTTATTATTTTTATTACGGCACGAAGATGCCAAGGGAGGATGTTAGCAGGTGGCCTTCCTCCAGGGATGATTTTCATTCCTTCTACCGGTAGTAAAAAGAGAGCAGGTACGATTAGGCGACTGATCATCGTCCTAACGTATCAGGCGACAGCAGATATCCCCAATGTTTTTGAAAAGAAAGTGTAGACAATGGTTTTCAGATTTCTATACTGAAAACAGAATAATGATATGAGATGATGGAATGATAGTTACAGATGAAGAAAAACTGATATTATATTATTTCAAATTTCTATATTGAAAACAGAATAATGATATGAGATGATGGAATGATAGTTGCAGATGAAGAAAAACTGATATTATATTAATTTAGATTTCTTTCTTATAATAGTGAGTGGATGATGTATTATTAAATAAGAGCTTTACTCTTCCTTAAGGATTTTAATTGTTTCCTGCTATTACATATGCATATACATATATGTATACCTGTTCACATTTTAAATTTTAGTTACAGTATTATCTTGCTGAGCTATTATAGCTCACTCTTGCTACTTATGTATATAGCAGCTAGGTCCCATGCCGATACTACGTACCACACCCCGCAAGAGGGTAAGGGAAAGGCGACCTTTTGAGCGAGTGCTGGCGACCATCCCCGAGGTAGTGACAAGCGAAGGGGCTTAGTAGATTTATGTAAATTAAGGGTGTAAGTTTGTAATAAACTTTAGTTGTTGAAGTGCTTCCTGTAGAAGCTTTGTTCAACAATGTACTTAGTAAATTCTGGGCTTGTAATAACTGTTAACTTTAAAACTTTTAAATATTGTAGATGTTGTTCTATGAGCATATGACTGGTGTGTGTGTGTATTAGTGTGGGGTCAACTGCTTATTTACAAAAAAAAAGACTACAGAGATATTGATATTGATCGGAAATTGGACCTTGACGGCCCGGATCCTTGACCCCGGATCCCGGGGCGTCACAGATGGTATCAGAGCTAAGAGTCATAATGCTCAAGAACAAAAGTAATAATAATAAATGTATCAGTTATAATATAAATTGTGAACTTCCATCAAGTTCAGGGGTGGTATATCGCAGGTAGTATTTACTTTAAGCATATATTATAATTTTATAGACTGTTACTAATAGAATTTTATGTTTTATTATAGGGAGCGGAGATGGGTGAGCCGAGTCAGGACCCCCAGTGGCTAGGGATGTCAGAGCAGGAGCTATTAGATCTTCAGCTGGCCGGGGTAGAGGTCCCCGAGTATGCAGTTGAGGACCTCAGGGAGAGACGCCGGGCGGCGGCTAGAGAGCGATTAGAGAGAGAGGAGGCAGAGGAGCAGAGACGGAGAGATGCTGTGGCCATAGTGCCATATATGGGTAGACCTTCTACAGGATCTGACGAGGCAGGTCCTTCCAGAGTGAGATCGGAGATCCCTGAGGAGGAGAGGCCACTGCGTAAGAGGCCTAGGTTGTCAGTTATACCTGAGGAGCCGATTGAGTGGAGGGATATTCAGATGGTTCCCACCCCTGTCCGACCCGTCCCAGTGCCGTCACCAGTTCCATCCTCTCTACCTAGTCCTGACCCTATAGATGATCCTTTTGAGCAGTTTACCCCTCCAGGGCATTTTGGTTTTTTTGAGGAGGAGGAGGATCCTTCAGAGGATGCTGAGATAGAGTCGGTTCCTCCATCCCCACCCTTTGCACCTCCACCACCTCCACCTATAGATGCACCTCCCCTAGCTGTACCCCCTCAGGAGGCACCCCTACCGACGGGTGACCCACTTTCAGCTACCTTATTGACCGAGTACTTTGCCCTTCAGGGACAGTTGGAGGAGTCCCGCAGGACTATAGACACCCTTCTACAGAGGTTAGAGAGATGGAGAGGAGGGGTTATCCCGGATGGGATGTCTCTGGGGATGATCAGTATTGAGCTACGAGCATTAGGAGATATTAGGAGGTTGTTGGGTGATAGAGGAGACCCGGCATGGAGGGCCCAGATAGTTGATACGGTTACTACCATGGTAGTCCAGATCCGGGATGTTGTCAGGGCAGGGCTGTGAGCCGGGATAGTAGTTTCGTCACTAATCAGACTAGTCATCTTGTTGATGTCATTTTGGGGATTAGTTTAGTTATTCACTGTTTTAATCCCAGTCTGATTAGAGGACAGTTAGTAGTACTTTTGTGATATCGGACTAGTATGTACGGCTATGTTTTGGGTTTCGAACCTTGTATTAGATGATGTATATTATTAGCAGTAAAAGATGTTGTACCCAAATTGTAAAATATTTATGTACATTAATGAAGTTTGTGCATTTCTATCTAAATTTTTGCTGCATTTTTTTTTATATAAATGTTGAGACTCAAAAATATTGATGTATAAAAGGTGATTGACTTAATGAAAAGGCTATCGTGTTAAGGGCGATACAACTACCTACTAAAGTTATGGTATAACTAGATGCAAATCGCGTGATAAAGATATTGTGATGTGCAAATGAGTTAATTATTGATATAATTGTGTATATAGAAATGATGTATATTGTAACCCAAATTCGGGTAATTAATAAGGACTATTGTTATGTACAGAACTATGCCGCCTAGACGTGATAGTAGAGCGAATGCAAGGGGAAATGAGAGAGACGAAAAAAGTCGAAATATAGAAGGTACTAGACTGAACGAAAATGCTCATAATGAAGAAAATCATGAAGAAGGAGAAGAGGAATCAACTGGCCAACAAAGGAATCCGGGAGGTGATCCCTTTACCCAATTCATGGACTTATTAAGACAGAATTTGGCTAATCCACAGAATCCCCAACAACCACCTGTTCTTCCCAATCATGCAGCTAATTCCTTTCGTGCCTTTAAGTCATTAAAGCCCCCAGAATTTGAGGGAACCACTAACCCAGTAGTAGCTAGGGCATGGTTAAAAGAAATGGAGAAAGCTTTCGAAATACTGAGGATAGAGGAAGATCAGAAAACAGTTTTTGCAGCCTATCTCTTAAAGGGAGAGGCAAATTACTGGTGGGAAGCTAAGAAGAACCTAGAAGAAGAGGGAGTGATAACCTGGGAGCGTTTCACTAGGGTGTTCCTAGAAAAGTATTCTCCTAGGTATTTAGAAAACCAAATGGAATTAAAGTTTCTGGAGTTAAAACAGGATAACCTAACAGTGGCAGAGTATGAAACTAAATTTACAGAACTGTCGAGGTTTGTTCCCGAGTTTGTGCGTACTGAAGAACAACGAGCAAAAAGCTTTCAACAAGGATTGAAACCCTGGTTACGAACGAGAGTGGCCCCATTTGAGTTGACTGATTATGCTGCGGTGGTTCAAAAGGCATCAATTATAGAGGACGAGAGTGAGCAGGCTCAAATAGGTCGAGAGAATAAGAAAAGAAGATTTGAGGGCCCAAAAGGAGGTTCAAGTGAGGGAAGCTACTTTAACAAAGGAGGTAGAGGACAAAAATCTCAATTTGTGGGAAAGTCGGGGGGTAACAAGACTACTAGTGAGACGGTGAATCAGGGTGGTAAATCTTCAGGGACATTTCAGTCCAATCAATCACGACCACCATTACCAGATTGTGACACGTGTGGTAAGAAGCATATAGGAGTCTGTAGAGTGCTGGGAGTAACTTGTTTTAAGTGTGGACAAAAAGGACACTACCTTAACCAGTGCCCATCAACTGATACAAACCCTAAAAGAGATGTTAAGTGTTACCAGTGTGGGAAATTAGGACACATTGCTAGAGATTGCCGTTCAGGTGGGTCATACGCGCCAGGACAGAGTGGGGCTGCTTCAAATAGGCCTACTGCTAGAGTGTACAACATGACCTTAGGGGAAGCGTTGACGAAACCAGATGCGGATACAGGTACTTGCTTTTCGATTTAAATTTTGTGTGTAAGTCTTTGGTTAAGGATCGACTTAATCAATTAATGGAATAAATAAGTTAATAATATAGATAAGGAAAATCAGTATCTGTTAAGGGCTAGGAAACGTTATGAAAAGAAAAGTAGGAGTGTTTTGGGAAAACACAAGCTCGTTGAGACGAACAGGAAATATATATTATAGGTATTATTTTCTTACAATTGTTTTAAAGAATATTATTAGAGCATATTTTATGGAAAATTTTACAGAGACGAGCTATAGGAATATTGAGGAGTTAATATTTATGTCATGATAGAGATCAGAAGATTGTCAAACCATAAGTGAGATACACTACCATTCATAAAAGGTCAATGTAGTGGCGGATATCTTCGTCAAAAAAGGAAGGAGAGACGAGATAACATGGAATGACTGGAAACAGGAGGAGATTTGTGAGGAAAAGACAGTAAAAGGACTGCTATTGATAAACTAAATGGCATGTTGAAGAATGACAAGGAAGTTATGTTAGTGTATTTCTGTGCAAACAAGATAGAGATATTACAACAGGAAAAGGATAAAGGAAATAGTGTGGAAGTTAGAAGGTGTGGATGAAAAAGATACTTATAGACATTTCCAACATGATTCCGGGACGGAATCCTTTTAAGGGGGAAGACTGTAATAACCCTAACTTTAGAAAGGCTACAGTGCCCAAATGAATAGTGATCTTGAGGAATCCAGGGAAATGGTGTGTAGGTACTCTATATTAGGGATGGAAAATGAGTAAACAGAAACCATATTAGTGTTGTACATTGAAAATAAGTGACTCGAAATGACGATGGATTTTTGAAATTCCTGAATTTTGATTTTGAGGATTTTGAGCTCGAACGAACTTCTATATCTTGGATATTAAGGAGTATAGAAATACTAAAGGAATTATATTTTGAGGAATTAGTGAATTTAAGTTAAACCAGGGGATTATTAAGTTAAGAGAATACCAAAGGAAATTGGATTTGTAAATGATTTCGAAAACCACTGAGATAATGAGGTATACTCGAAACGAACCACGATTAGACGAGTATGGAAACCAAGCAACCAAGATTAGTAATTTAACAAGGATGCATACCACATTATGATTATCCAAGGTTAGTAGCATAATACTTAGGAAATAAGTAAATGAGAATATGAACTCATCTTAATGACATCACTAATGACATCATTTTCCACTAACTAGTTTTAAGGGCAAATTAGTACTTTAGCATGGTTTTTAATCACAAATATCTCCAATCTTCCACAAGACACTAGACTAATCAAGATTTAGCTAAGATAAGAGCAAGTAAACACAAAAATCTCTCTCCCCCATTCATACTACTACAATCGGCCAAGAGGAAAAAAAGAGGAGAAAAAGAAAGAAAAAATTCCAAAACCCTAGCTCTCTTAAATATTAAATCAAGGGATAAATCATGGGTGTTCTTGGAGGTTAGGAAGAATCATATACAAAGTTTCATAGCAAACCAACATCATTTACCAAGGTAATAAAATCATTCAAGTTACTAGAAAAGATGATGAATAATGTTTTCTAAGTGTTAACTTGTTTTAATGGTTCCTTTATTTGATTCAAGCTAATTCAAGGTGGTTTAAGGATTACCCAAGGCTTGTTAAGTGTTGTTAGAGCTTCAAGAAGGTATAAACACTCTTGCCCCTTTTTATATTATGATGGATATTGTTGGTTTAGTGATTAAGATTATGATGTTATATGTGTTTGTAAGTGGTTTGAGTTAAATATGGAAGTGTTTGGGATTGTAACCATGGCTGGTGAAGAAGAGCACATGGTGTAGGTGATGATTATTGTGGATGATAATTGATTTGGAGGAATTGGATTTATGGAAAGTACGAAAATATAGCCGTTATAATGTCCGTTTTTCGTTAGAACTACAAACTGCCCTGTTTTGTGACCCCTGTATTCTTACGGTACCTCACTGCCTAGGTTACCAATTGACCATGAAATGATAGAGCTTAGTTCATAGATCGTTTTGATATAAGGTGCGTTAAAATCTGATGAACGGTTTAGGAGAAAAGTCAGTTTTAGTGAAAGACGTTCGAAAACCGAGAAAACCATAAATGTATCAAACTTGAGGTTACAATTACCATACTTTAACATTGTTAAAAGTCACGAAATTTTGGGATATGGTAGTAGTGTGGTCAAAGAACTATTTCCAGTTGACCTTACATAAAATTCGAAATTTAAAAATTATAAGAAATTCTGCAGTCGAGTGTGGTCGTTAAGGGAAATGGTGAAAACCCCTGAAACTTCGATTTAGGTTATAAATGGTTAAGTTCTTGAACCTTTGGGGTAATAGGAATATGTTAAACATATATTAAAGTTTCAAAGGTAATGTTATACAAGAGTGTAGTGAGTAAGAGATGTGGTTCTAACGACGGTCCTTTTGTGTTTATAGAAACTCCGGGAGAGGGACGAGCCATACCGTCAGGATACCGAAACCGAGGCAAGATTTCTTCTATCCCTACTTGTAAAACTACTTATCTTCACAAAGAAACTTGATTTCATGGAATATATATGTGATGCTATTATTACTATCTGGTGAAGAAATTGTCTCCTTGAGTAATGATTCTGAAAAGAAGGGTATACGAAGATGTATATGAATATGACTAGGAGTACGAAAATGTATATAAGTATGAGATGATTATGCATGAAGTGAACATGCCTTATGATTAAAAGTAAATAAAAGAATGGTATCAGTTGTTATCTAGGGTTATATGATTTATAATATTTTTCTAAATATATTCTTTTTAACATATCAGTGGTTTAATAAATAATAATTGATTATTATTTACTACTCTTAAAATAGATGGAATATTTTATGAATATAAAATTATATTTGATTTCTAAATACGAAAGAGAGGTCTGGATCATAATCAAAGCATTATGATATATATATATATATATATATATATATATATATATATATATATATATTATAGAAGTAATGTGCGAGAATGGAAATGATATGAGAGAATGAGATGTGGAAATGAAAGCGAGAAAAGGGAAATGTGGAATGATATTTTGAAAAGGGATTAATGATGTGATAAAAAGGGGGATTGCAACAGACTTGCGTAAGTGGCTGTGTCAGGGCTGTGTGCGACACAGTCCAGCATTTATTATTTTTATTACGGCACGAAGATGCCAAGGGAGGATGTTAGCAGGTGGCCTTCCTCCAGGGATGATTTTCATTCCTTCTACCGGTAGTAAAAAGAGAGCAGGTACGATTAGGCGACTGATCATCGTCCTAACGTATCAGGCGACAGCAGATATCCCCAATGTTTTTGAAAAGAAAATGTAGACAATGGTTTTCAGATTTCTATACTGAAAACAGAATAATGATATGAGATGATGGAATGATAGTTACAGATGAAGAAAAACTGATATTATATTATTTCAGATTTCTATACTGAAAACAGAATAATGAGATGAGATGATGGAATGATAGTTGCAGATGAAGAAAAACTGATATTATATTAATTTAGATTTCTTTCTTATAATAGTGAGTGGATGATGTATTATTAAATAAGAGCTTTACTCTTCCTTAAGGATTTTAATTGTTTCCTACTATTACATATGCATATACATATATGTATACCTGTTCACATTTTAAATTTTAGTTACAGTATTATCTTGCTGAGCTATTATAGCTCACTCTTGCTACTTATGTATATAGCAGCTAGGTCCCATGCCGATACTACGTACCACACCCCGCAAGAGGGTAAGGGAAAGGCGACCTTTTGAGCGAGTGCTGGCGACCATCCCCGAGGTAGTGACAAGCGAAGGGGATTAGTAGATTTATGTAAATTAAGTGTGTAAGTTTGTAATAAACTTTAGTTGTTGAAGTGCTTCCTGTAGAAGCTTTGTTCAACAATGTACTTAGTAAATTCTGGGCTTGTAATAACTGTTAACTTTAAAACTTTTAAATATTGTAGATGTTGTTCTATGAGCATATGACTGGTGTGTGTGTGTATTAGTGTGGGGTCAACTGCTTATTTACAAAAAAAAAGACTACAGAGATATTGATATTGATCGGAAATTGGACCTTGACGGCCCGGATCCTTGACCCCGGATCCCGGGGCGTCACAAAACATATCACAATAGTATAGCAATTCAATGGGTCAAGTAATTAAAGTAATGGTTAATCTCTCTCAAGCATTAACACTTTCAGAAATCCAATGATGCACTCGCACTCACTTTTAATTCTGTTAATCGTATGTGTGACTCTAGTGAGTAAAATCTCTCGATCTATTACTCCTATTTGCATTCAATTAATCCATGATATTGGCCAATTACACATATTAAGTATTAAAACATATTAATTAGAATTACTCTTTACCCATTAAACTACTAATCAAATTAAAGCCTAATTATGGTGCAAACATGGCTCCCCTTTAAATTCTAGAAGTAAACTACTCACTCATACTAGAAGTAAAAGCAATAAGAACAATGAAAGTAGCCATGTAAAATATATAATAAAAGAACAAGAGAATGAAGAATACCTCAAACTTTATATTAAAGAAGAAACCAAGTTCCAAGCTAAAACCAATGTATCCAATGTAAAAGATGAAGAACAAGAACCCTAGCTCTAAAAAGTACGTATGTATCTCCTCCTCTCTAGCTAATAATATAAACTAACAATAAAATCCGGTCTCTCTCCCTTAATAAAAGTATTTTTTAATTTTTTTAATAAATTTACAAAAGATATCCACAATTGAATAAGATTTTCATGTAAAATTCGTAGCTGTCTAACTCCTCTATTTCTGGGCTCTTCCAGCTGGACTCTGATCTTTGTGGCATCTCAGAATTAAAGAAAATTCTCTAAGCTTCACGTGGACTGTAAGATCGTTAAAATCGGACTTCTCGAACTCAAGATACGGGCCAAACAATGTAGGTAGCCCTTGTAGCTCAATAATACGATTTTTCTTCTTATTTAGCTCCAAATTAGCTCTTTTTGCTACAAATCCTTCCAACTTATGAATTCCTTATTTCCTACAATAAAACAATCAAATCTATTAAATAAAAATCCAAATCAATGCAAAACACAATAAATAGGAGAATAAAATCATCTAAAATATATATAAAAATATATTCTATCAGTATAAATGAGCTAAATTATTTGTGAGCTACTCGAACTTGGTTTGTAAAAAATTCGATTTCGCTTCGACATTAATCGGGCCGAGTTTTGCCTCGAACTATTCAAATACTATATCGAGTCAAGTTTGAATTTTAAATTACTCGGCTCGTGTGCTTCTTACATATAAATATTTTCAAGTCTACTAATAAACATTTAAAATTGTAAGAAGGAGTGATATCTACAGATGACAAAACTGAGACCATATGCAAAGGACTTAGGAAAGGAGCCCAGACTAATTTATTATAGCCGATAACGACAAACGACGTGAGAAAATTTTGAAAATTTTCAGTATTGTGGAAGAACGAAGAAAAGAATGCTTATAGAAGATTTAATGAAGCAAGTGTACCAAAAAGCAATTGCTCACCTTCTAGTATAGTACAAATGTCGATAAAAAGCCATGAGGTAAGAAACTATTAATATATATGTTAACTTGCAATTTCTTATCCTTTGGCTTATCCTCGGCATCTGTAGTACTAAAAGATGAGCAAATGCTTCTCGGTACATTTGCTTCATTAATTATTCAAAAAGCATTCTTTTTCTTACTTTCACAATACCGAATATTGTCAAAGGTTTCCCAGGTCGCCCATCGTTACCGGCTTTAATAAGTTAGCTGGGTTCCCTACCGAAGTCCCTTGCATATGATCTCAGTCTTGTCATCTACAAATATCATTATTTCTCACAATTTAAATGTTCATAAGTGAACTTCAACATATTTTATATATGAAACACATTAGCTGAATAACTTAAAACTTGAACTCAATTCAATATAGTATCTGAGTAGGTTGAGCACGAACTTGACTCGATTATTGTCAAGTTAAAATCGAATATTTTAGGAACCGAGTTCGAGTAATTCTCAAAAAATTTGACTCACTTACATTCTTGTATGTACACCTTAAATTTATTTTTTCATGCATTGACATGTTGTAGATATGTAATTATAGCAGGTTTAATGGAAATTCTAAAAAATACTTTTTATTCCATAAACTATTACAATTGTTTTGTTAAATATGAACATAACTATGAGAAAATTTTATGCAATCGAAAAAAGGGTGAAGAACTCATCTATAAGTAAACCAAAAACTAGTTCTCATAAAATATAATATTCATTTAAGCTCTTTACTAATAGTATAGAAACTTACGCATGACATTGATGTTTAATTTGATTTTAACATGTTGCAGGAGTTCGAAGCAGTCCATGACAGACATGTGTACATCGGCTAAAAATCAAATCATATGATTTTTTTACTTGATTTGCACATTTAAAAACAAGTTTAGATCACGGTACTTTATAAATGGAGGAAAAATCATACCTCTTCATAAAATGTTACAAAATTATATATATAATTTACACCTTTGTAATTGCTTCTCCCAAGACAGATATGTTGCATCGTCATTCATGACCAATATCCTATACATATTTCATTTATAGGTAATTATTGGAATGCTTGAGCCTTCTCTATTTTCTTATTTTCGAAAGAATACTAATAACCACTTGTTCTAGCAAGACATCATGGTCTCAATTTATAATTGTGAATTCATGTTGATGTAAAATAATCTGCAAATTTATTTCAATTATATAGATAACAACTAGATAATGCTCAATTGAAATAAACGTTATGTCGAGTTTTTTCTTCATACGTTTTTGTTTTAAATCACTCGAATTCAATTAAGAAATCCTCAAGATATCTATAGATGGATATTATAAATTTTGATCGTGGTGTCGCATTAATGTACTTCATCGGTTACTTATCTTTTAACATCTACTTTTTTTTATTATCGCCCACAGAATTGCTTTGATTTTCTTCTGATATTTTGTTTTTTCAGTGATATTACAAATAACAATATCCTTTTTTTTATATATTTACACACACACATAGGACCGAACCGAATAGACCAAGAACCGAATTGACAATATTTTTGGAACGGAACCGAATTGAAATAAATGTTATGTCGAGTTTTTTCTTCATAAGTTTTTGTTTTAAATCACTCGAATTCAATTAAGAAATCCTCAAGATATCTATAGATGGATTTTATAAATTTGGATCGTGGTGTCGCATTAATGTACTTCATCGGTTACTTATCTTTTAAAATCTACTTTTTTTATTATCGCCCACAGAATTGCTTTGATTTTTTCTGATATTTTGTTTTTTCATTGATATTACAAATAACAATATCCTTTTTTTTATATTTACACGCACACACACAAAGGACCGAACCGAATAGACCAAGAACCGAATTGAAAATATTTTTGGAACGGAACCGGACCGAACCAAAATAACTTCGGTTTGGTCCGTTCGATTCTTTAAAACCGAATTTTTTTAAAAAAAAAATTCAAATTATGTGAATTTCTATTTGACCATGAATATAATACCTAAAGAAAATCAAGTGGATTCGTAGTATCCTTGTAAGATCATCAATACTATACCCAATAGCTTTTCTATGCGCACGCAAAACAGTAAGAAGCTTAAAAACCTGGTTATCATCAAGATTAGAGCTAACAATTACAGGACAAGTCTTTTCATCATCAAGAAACACATATTTGAGATTAGATGGCAAAGGTTTTAACTCTAATTTTTGTACCTGAGGTTTACCACAAGATGCGACAGTGTTGGTTACCTCACAATTCGGATCAGCTACACCAACCAACTCAAGAATCAATGAATCGACTTCAGCATGTCCTTCTCCTTCGTAAGCTTCAAGCATGAGCACCGCTTCCAATACATCATTCAATAGAATCTGAGGCGTCTCTTCTTGGACAATTTCATCTATAACATCAATCCTGCAGCAAGTATTCTCAAGCAAAGGGGATTTAAGAGCAGAGGTTAGAGTAAAAGTAATTTTATCATCACCAAGACTCAATGTGAGAGTCCCACTTTTAACATCAATAACAGCACCTGCAGTACAGAGAAATGGTCTACCCAAAATAATAGGTATTTGGCTATCCTCTTCCATATCTAGAACTACAAAGTCTACAGGAATATAGAATTTTCCAACCCTAACAGGCACATCCTCTAAAATTCCAAGTGGATATTTTATCGAACGGTTTGCCATTTGCAAAGTCATCTGCGTGCATTTCAATTCTCCCATGTTTAATTTTTGAAAAATCGAGAGAGGCATGACTGAGACGCTAGCGCCTAAATCACATAAAGCTTTATCAATGAACAATGCACCTAAATGACACGGGATCGAAAAACTACCAGGATCTTTAAGCTTAGGTGGAGACTTATTCTGTAAAACAACACCACACTCCTCAGTAAAAGCTACTGTCTCTACCTCACCAAAGGGCCTTTTCTTAGTGAGAATATCCTTAAGAAACTTTGCATATGATGGAACTTGAGAAATTAAATCAGTGAAAAGAACTGTTACCTCAAGGTTCTTGACAAGTGTCATGAACTTACCAAACTGCTGGTCCACCTTAGTTCTGTTCATCCTGCTAGGGAATGGGAGCTTTGGCATAAATGGTGGAGGAGTGACTACAGTCTTTTCTTTGTCCTTTTCATTGCTTTCCTCAGTTTCACCTTCGTTTGTGTCTTCAACAACTTTCTCTACCTTGTCTTCCTCAGAATTCTCTTTTTCTTTCTCAGTAGGAACATCGTCAGTAGACATTGGAGGAGCATCATATGTACGACCACTCCTAAGAGTAATGGCATTCACATTTTCCTTTAGCTGAGTTGGTTATGCTGGTAGAGAGCCTTGTTGCCTTGTAGATGAAGAACTAGCCATTTGAACAATCTGAGTTTCTAGCATCTTATTATGAATCTCCATCTGGTTCATCTTCCTAGTGGTATCCTCCATATTCTTTTGCATTTGTAACAATATCTTCATCATATCACCTTGATTATCAGCTTGTGCAGCTTGATTGGCTTGAGGAGCATAATTCTGATAGGGCTTCTGAAATCCAGGGGGATTCATAGGTCCTTGCGGGGGCCTATACTGCTGTTGTGGAGGAGGCCGATATGACTGCTGATATTGCTGCTGCTGATTGGGAACATTTGAATTCTGAGCGTTATTGTTCCTATATGAAAAGTTCGGATGATCTTTCCAACCAAGATTGTAAGTGTTGGAGTACGGATTGTACTGCTGCCTCTGTTGGAAAACATTTGCTTGCTCCATCTGAAAATTTTGTGAATTTTGAGCATTGTATTGGCAATCGTTACCTAGTGGCCTTGGATGCCACAGACTTCACAAACAGGATTATTCATAGGAGCCATGGATGACAATGCATTGATACTCATAGGTGGAGTAGAGGGCTGAGATGTCTTCAATGAGTGGATCTCCTGAGTCAATGCAGCGAGTTGAGACGATAATAGAGAATATGCATCCACTTCAAGTTTACCCGCTTTCTTGGCTGTTCTCGGGTTACTGAAGTGTTTGGCAGCCAAATTTAAAAGAAAATCATGTGCATCATCAACTCCATTGTCTAAAAACACGCCACCTGCAGCGTTATCAACTGTACCTTTTGTTTCAGGATCAAGACCATTGTAGAAGCATTTAAGCAGAAACCACTTCTCAAGACCATGGTGAGGGCATGCACGTTGATAATCCTTGAATATGTCCCAAGCATCCCGTAGAGATTCGCCATAATCTTGTTTAAAACTCATCATCTTGTCGATCAAATCGTCGGTTCTGTTAGGAGGGAAGAACTCAGTTAAGAAAGCCTGAGCAATCTTATCCCACTCGGTTAAGTCAATATCATTCAACCATTTTTTAGCTTTGTCACGAAGAGAGAAACCGAACAACATGACTTTCAACTGGTCTGGAGTGACTCCCTGATGTTTAATTGTAGAACAGAGCTGTTGAAACCGTTGAAGATGATTTGTATGGTCTTCAGAGGTAAGCCCAGCAAATTGATTCTGTTGGATCATAGTGAGCAAAGCAGGCTTGATCTCGAAATTTGCTGCTTGAATCGCTGGCATAGCAAGGCCGGTAGGTACCCCACTCGGAGAGGGCTGTGAGTAATTCTTCAAAGATTTGGGAGGAAGGTCTGGCATTTTCATCTTTGGTTCAGGTACCTTTTGCTGCTTCTCTTTCCTTTGTTGATCTATGTATTGTTGACAAGTAATTCCAGAATCTGGACTAAGAGGAGTTGTATCCTCTTTCGCTTGATCTTCTTTCGTTTGAGACCTGGTCCTGGGCATCAACAACTAAACAAGGAAAAGCAGTAAGATCAGTCTCAGTTGGAACAAGAGTTCCAAAGAGACAAGAGAAACAATCTAAAACAATCGAACTAAAATTATAGAAACTAGGCGTCTCCCCGGCAGCGGCGCCAAAAACTTGATGTGTGAAATTACGTCTAACCGCAAGCGCATGGTATCAATTGTAGTAGATACTAGCAAATACGGGTCGATTCCTCAAGGAGACAGTTTCAGTTCCAATTCAATTATTATCAATTGTTTCTAGTCACAAACGATTAGTTGAGAATTTTATTAACCACTAAAGCAAATCTAACAAAGTTTTTAAATCAATTAATGATGGGATCTAGGGCAATTCAGGTTCACCATGCTTACACCAAACAAATCACAAAGGTATAGGTTTTTAATGGGATAAAGTAATTAAAGTAACGGTTAATCTTTTTCAAGAATTAACACTCTCAGAAATCTGATGATGTTTCCACACTCACCTTCAATTCCGTTAATTGTATGTAATCATCTAGTAGTAAAAATCTTCCGATCTATTACTCCTATTTCAATCAGTTAATCCATGATATTGCGCAATTACACAAATTAAGAATTAAAACATATCAATCAGAATTACTCTCTACCCATCAATTTACTAATCAAATTAAGCCCAAATCATGGTGCAAACATGGCTCCCCTTAATACCCTAGAATTAAACTACTCACTCATGGTAGAATAAAAACTAACAATAATAATAATAATAAAGAAGAAAGCCATATTAAACATGTAATAATGAGAGAGAAGATTAGAAATACCTTAAACTTGTTAATAATGGAGAACAAATGATCTAAGATTTAATTATAGCTTACAAAGATCAAGAAGAGAAATAAAACCTAGTTTGAAATAACGTACATAAAAAGAGATCCTAAAATAATACCCTAGATGTGTTTTTATAGTCCTATAAGTCTAAATAATTGCCTTAAATAAATAGGCCCAGCTGGAGGTAATTAGAATTATATTACAAGTAGGAAAAAAAAAGAATAAAATTCTATTTTTTTTCTTGAAATTCCGCACAAACTAGTCACACACGGGCGCTGTTGCGCCTTGCACAAGCGTTGTTGCGCCAAGTCTGGTAGCGCTAGCGCGCTGTTGCACCTGTCTCGCGCTACAGCGCCTTGCGTGCTCTGCTCGTTCCTCTGTTACTGCACGCCTTGGACAGGAGTGAACTCGCGTCGTTGCACAAAACCTCGCGCTGCTGCTCAAAACCTCGCGCTGTTGCACGAGTTGGAGCGCTATAGCGCCTTGATGTTACTGTTCACGCTGATTTTTGCACGGTTGAAGCGCTATTGCGCCTCTGCAAGCGCTGTAGCGCCCCGTAGCTCCTGATCATCACTATATTTTGCTCCAAAATGCTTAGAAACGATCCACAAATTCACATTTCCTCTCGTAACAATATAAAATCATTCCTTCGAGTTAAAAAAACACCATAAAATCATTGAATAATGCTCGATTCTTCCAACATGGCAATTATTTATTTCCTGTCATAGAACACATCAAACACTAATTAAATCCACACGATTATTCGCAAAAGCACCAAAAATGTGGGAACAAAATCCTATAAAGTATATATAAAATACACTCTATCAACGGTACATGGCTATATTTTGATTATAAACAATGCGACACATTAAATTTCCTAATTTATTATTTATATGCATGCATGTATTCAGATTAATTGATGCATTAGTATATGAGTATACGAAACGATGAATAATAATTATACATATACTCGTAAAATTCGAGAATCGGAACTAATCTATTGGGATCTCAATCTGGAATTTAAGCAGAAAATTAAGAATTAGCCAGAATAATATTCAGATTTATTTTAGTAATAAAGTATTTGATAAATTAGTCGTATTACAAAATATAAACAATAATTACACAAAGATACTCATACAATTCGATAATCTGGTCTAATCAATTAAATTCTCGATATGGGTTAAGCGACAAATTGAAAATTAGCCGAAGTAATAATCAGATATATTTTCGTATTATAATAGAATTTGAAATATTAAATTTATTTGTAATAAAATATACTATTCAAAAGTAATTCATAGTGAGTAAAATATTTTTTAAAAGTTAAATAGGGATTTCTTAAAAATTCCAAAATTTTTAGAACACTGATTAATGCTTTATAATAAAAATATAATTAAAAACTAATTTCATATTATCTTTTAATATATTTTATTAGAGTTGAAAAATAAGTTGCACTCTCATTTTCACAACAAAATCAATTAACATTAATCATAAAATTTAACAACAAAAACAACTATAATATCGTAAACTAGAACAATAGATGAGTCATCTGAAAACTATTATAAAAATACAAGATCTCGAGAAATGAGCATACCAAAAGTTACTTAAGATTTAAAAAAGAAAGAATGTGATGAATTAAAGAATGTTCATCATCACAACGGACCAACTATCAGTAAACGTAAAATCCAACTTTGACAACTTAAATTAGAAATTCGAAAGATCATCTGAAAACTATTATAAAAATAAGAGATCTCGAGAAAGGAACAGACCAAACATTACTTCAGAAAGAGAGAAAATAACAAATTGAATAATGTTTATCGTCACAACAAGATTAACTAAAATTAACCATAAAATAACAACAAAAACGATTATAACTAACCGTAAACTAGAAGAATCCCGTGCCTTGCACGAGTATTGAAGCTAGTTAGAAGTTTTAGTATAGTAACATGTATATGATATGCGAAGTTATTCATTAATTTTCTTTTCAAATGCATTAAATTTTTTATATTTATGTCTATTTTTAATAGAAAAATGATATTTCAAGTTCTCCATTCAACCTTCCATAATATATATGTCCACATGTCAATGCATAAATCAATTTAAGATGTACACGCAAGGGAAATGAGATAGGTATATGATCTGTAAAAATATAATACCGCAAGTGCACGGTGTATGTTGTTAGCAGATACTAGAAAGTACGGGTCAAATTCACAAGGAGACAAGTTTCAAGAATTTCAATTTAATTATTATAAATTGTTCCTAGAGAAAAACGAGTGTTGAAGATTTTTACTAATTAACAATGCAAATTAAATATATTTTAAATCAATTAACTAAAGGTCTAGGGTAATTCAGGTTCACCATGCTTACACCAAACAAATCACAATAGTATAGCAATTCAATGGGTCAAGTAATTAAAGTAATGGTTAATCTCTCTCAAGCATTAACACTTTCAGAAATCCAATGATGCTCTCGCACTCACTTTTAATTCTGCTAATCGTATGTGTGCCTCTAGTGAGTAAAATCTCTCGCTCTATTACTCCTATTTGCATTCAATTAATCCATGATATTGGCCAATTACACATATTAAGTATTAAAACATATTAATTAGAATTACTCTTTACCCATTAAACTACTAATCAAATTAAAGCCTATTTATGGTGCAAACATGGCTCCCCTTTAAATTCTAGAAGTAAACTACTCACTCATACTAGAAGTAAAAGCAATAAGAACAATGAAAGAAGCCATGTAAAACATATAATAAAAGAACAAGAGAATGAAGAATACCTCAAACTTTATATTAAAGAAGAAACCAAGTTCCAAGCTAAAACCAATGTATCCAATGTAAAAGATGAAGAACAAGAACCCTAGCTCTAAAAAGTACGTATGTATCTCCTCCTCTCTAGCTAATAATATAAACTAACAATAAAATCCGGTCTCTCTCCCTTAATAAAAGTATTTTTTAATTTTTTTAATAAATTTACAAAAGATATCCACAATTGAATAAGATTTTCATGTAAAATTCGTAGCTGTCTAACTCCTCTATTTCTGGGCTCTTCCAGCTGGACTCTGATCTTTGTGGCATCTCAGAATTAAAGAAAATTCTCTAAGCTTCACGTGGACTGTTAGATCGTTAAAATCGGACTTCTGGAACTCAAGATACGGGCCAAACAATGTAGGTAGCCCTTGTAGCTCAATAATACGATTTTTCTTCTTATTTAGCTCCAAATTAGCTCTTTTTGCTACAAATCCTTCCAACTTATGAATTCCTTATTTCCTACAGTAAAACAATCAAATATATTAAATAAAAATCCAAATCAATGCAAAACACAATAAATAGGAGAATAAAATCATCTAAAATATATATAAAAATATATTCTATCAGTATAAATGAGCTAAATTATTTGTGAGCTACTCGAACTTGGTTTGTAAAAAATTCGATTTCGCTTCGACATTAATCGGGCCGAGTTTTGCCTCGAAATATTCAAATACTATATCGAGTCAAGTTTGAATTTTAAATTACTCGGCTCGTGTGCTTCTTACATATAAATATGTTCAAGTCTACTAATAAACATTAAAAATTGTAAGAAGCAGTGATATCTACAGATGACAAAACTGAGACCATATGCAAAGGACTTAGGAAAGAAGCCCAGACTAATTTATTATAGCCGATAACGACAAACGACGTGAGAAAATTTTGAAAATTTTCAGTATTGTGGAAGAACGAAGAAAAGAATGCTTATAGAAGATTTAATGAAGCAAGTGTACCAAAAAGCAATTGCTCACCTTCTAGTATAGTACAAATGTCGATAAAAAGCCATGAGGTAAGAAACTATTAATATATATGTTAACTTGCAATTTCTTATCCTTTGGCTTATCCTCGGCATCTGTAGTACTAAAAGATGAGCAAATGCTTCTCGGTACATTTGCTTCATTAATTCTTCAATAAGCATTCTTTTTCTTACTTTCACAATACCGAATATTGTCAAAGGTTTCCCAGGTCGCCAATCGTTACCGGCTTTAATAAGTTAGCTGGGTTCCCTACCGAAGTCCCTTGCATATGATCTCAGTCTTGTCATCTACAAATATCATTATTTCTCACAATTTAAATGTTCATAAGTGAACTTCAACATATTTTATATATGAAACAAATTAGCTGAATAACTTAAAACTTGAACTCAATTCAATATAGTATCTGAGTTGGTTGAGCACGAACTTGACTCGATTATTGTCAAGTTAAAATCGAATATTTTAGGAACCGAGTTCGAGTAATTCGCAAAAAATTTGACTCACTTACATTCTTGTATGTACACCTTAAATTTATTTTTTCATGCATTGACATGTTGTAGATATATAATTATAGCAGGTTTAATGGAAATTCTGAAAAATACTTTTTATTCCATAAACTATTACAATTGTTTTGTTAAATATGAACATAACTATGAGAAAATTTTATGCAATCGAAAAAAGGGTGAAGAATTCATCTATAAGTAAACCGAAAACTAGTTCTCATAAAATATAATATTCATTTAAGCTCTTTACCAATAGTATAGAAACTTACGCATGACATTGATGTTTAATTTGATTTTAACATGTTGCAGGAGTTCGAAGCCGTCCATGACAGACATGTGTACATCGGCTAAAAATCAAATCATATGATTTTTTTACTTGATCTGCACATTTAAAAACAAAAGTTTATATCACGGTACTTTATAAATGGAGGAAAAATCATACCTCTTCATAAAATGTTACAAAATTATATATATAATTTACACCTTTGTAATTGCTTCTCCCAAGACAGATATGTTGCATCGTCATTCATGACCAAGATCCTATACATATTTTATTTATAGGTAATTACTGGAATGCTTGAGCCTTCTCTATTTTCTTAGTTTCGAAAGAATACTAATAACCACTTGTTCTAGCAAGACATCATGGTCTCAATTTATAATTGTGAATTCATGTTGATGTAAAACAATCTGCAAATTGATTTCAATTATATAGATAACAACTAGATAATGCTCAATTGAAATAAACGTTATGTCGAGTTTTTTCTTCATACGTTTTTGTTTTAAATCACTCGAATTCAATTAAGAAATCCTCAAGATATCTATAGATGGATATTATAAATTTTGATCGTGGTGTCGCATTAATGTACTTCATCGGTTACTTATCTTTTAACATCTACTTTTTTTTATTATCGCCCACAGAATTGCTGTGATTTTCTTCTGATATTTTGTTTTTTCAGTGATATTACAAATAACAATATCCTTTTTTATATATTTACACACACACATAGGACCGAACCGAATAGACCAAGAACCGAATTGACAATATTTTTGGAACGGAACCGAATTGAAATAAACGTTATGTCGAGTTTTTCTTCATACGTTTTAGTTTTAAATCACTCGAATTCAATTAAGAAATCCTCAAGATATCTATAGATGGATTTTATAAATTTGGATCGTGGTGTCGCATTAATGTACTTCATCGGTTACTTATCTTTTAAAATCTACTTTTTTTATTATCGCCCACAGAATTGCTTTGATTTTCTTCTAATATTTTGTTTTTTCATTGATATTACAAATAACAATATCCTTTTTTTGATATTTACACGCACACACACATAGGACCGAACCGAATAGACCAAGAACCGAATTGAAAATATTTTTGGAACGGAACCGGACCGAACCAAAATAACTTCGGTTTGGTCCGTTCGGTTCTTTAAAACCGAATTTTTTTTGAAAAAAATTCAAATTATGTGAATTTCTAATTGACCATGAATATAATACTTAAAGAAAATCAAGTGGATTCGTATTATCCTTGTAAGATCATCAATACTATACCCAATAGCTTTTCTATGCGCACGCAAAACAGTAAGAAGCTTAAAAACCTGGTTATCATCAAGACTAGAGCTAACAATCACAGGACAAGTCTTTTCATCATCAAGAAACACATATTTGAGATTAGATGGCAAAGGTTTTAACTCTAATTTTTGTACCTGAGGTTTACCACAAGATGCGACAGTGTTGGTTACCTCACAATTCGGATCAGCTACACCATCCAACTCAAGAATCAATGAATCGACTTCAGCATATCCTTCTCCTTCGTAAGCTTCAAGCATGAGCACCGCTTCCAATGCATCATTCAATAGAATCTGAGGCGTCTCTTCTTGGACAATTTCATCTATAACATCAATCCTGCAGCAAGTATTCTCAATCAAAGGGGATTTAAGAGCAGAGGTTAGAGTAAAAGTAATTTTATCATCACCAACACTCAATGTGAGAGTCCCACTTTTAACATCAATAACAGCACCTGCAGTACAGAGAAATGGTCTACCCAAAATAATAGGTATTTGGCTATCCTCTTCCATATCTAGAACTACAAAGTCTACAGGAATATAGAATTTTCAAACCCTAACAGGCACATCCTCTAAAATTCCAAGTGGATATTTTATCGAACGGTCTGCCATTTGCAAAGTCATCTGCGTGCATTTCAATTCTCCCATGTTTAATTTTTGAAAAATTGAGAGAGGCATTACTGAGACGCTAGCGCCTAAATCACAGAAAGCTTTATCAATGAACAATGCACCTAAATGACACGGGATCGGAAAACTACCAGGATCTTTAAGCTTAGGTGGAGACTTATTCTGTAAAACAACACCACACTCCTCAGTAAAAGCTACAGTCTCTACCTCACCAAAGGGCCTTTTCTTAGTGAGAATATCCTTAAGAAACTTTGCATATGATGGAACTTGAGAAATTAAATCAGTGAAAGGAACTGTTACCTCAAGGTTCTTGACAAGTGTCATGAACTTACCAAACTGCTGGTCCAACTTAGTTCTGTTCATCCTGCTAGGGAATGGGAGCTTTGGCATAAATGGTGGAGGAGTGACTGCAGTCTTTTCTTTGTCCTTTTCCTTGCTTTCCTCAGTTTCACCTTCGTTTGTGTCTTCAATAACTTTCTCTACCTTGTCTTCCTCAGAATTCTCTTTTTCTTTCTCAGTAGGAACATCGTCAGTAGGCAATGGAGGAGCATCATATATACGACCACTCCTAAGAGTAATGGCATTCACATTTTCCTTTAGCTGAGTTGGTTATGCTGGTAGAGAGCCTTGTTGCCTTGTAGATGAAGAACTAGCCATTTGAGCAATCTGAGTTTCTGGCATCTTATTATGAATCTCCATCTGGTTCATCTTTCTATTGGTATCCTCCATATTCTTTTGCATTTGTAACAATATCTTCATCATATCACCTTGATTATCAGCCTGTGCAGCTTGATTGGCTTGAGGAGCATAATTCTGATAGGGCTTCTGAAATCCAGGGGGATTCATAGGTCCTTGCGGGGGCCTATACTGTTGCTGTGGAGGAGGCTGATATGACTGCTGATATTGCTGCTGCTGATTGGGAACATTTGAATTCTGAGCGTTATTGTTCCTATATGAAAAGTTCGGATGATCTTTCCAACCAGGATTATAAGTGTTGGAGTACGGATTGTACTGCTGCCTCTGTTGGAAAACATTTGCTTGCTCCATCTGAAAATTTTGTGAATTTTGAGCATTGTATTGGCAATCGTTACCATAGTGGCCTTGGATGCCACAAACTTTACAAACAAGATTATTCATAGGAGCCATGGATGACAATGCATTGATACTCATAGGTGGAGTAGAGGGCTGAGATGTCTTCAATGAGTGGATCTCCTGAGTCAATGCAGCAAGTTCAGACGATAATAGAGAATATGCATCCACTTTAAGTTTACCCCCTTTCTTGGCTGTTCTCGGGTTACTGAAGTGATTGGCAGCCAAATTTGAAAGAAAAGCATGTGCATCATCAACTCCTTTGTCTAAAAACACGCCACCTGCAGCGTTATCAACTGTACCTTTTGTTTCAGGATCAATACCATTGTAAAAGAATTTAAGCGGAAACCACTTCTCAAGACCATGGTGAGGGCATGCACGTTGATAATCCTTGAATATGTCCCAAGCATCCCGTAGAGATTCGCTATAATCTTGTATAAAACTCATCATCTTGTCGATCAAATCGTCGGTTCTGTTAGGAGGGAAGAACTCAGTTATAAAAGCCTGAGCAATCTTATCCCACTCGGTCAAGTCAATATCATTCAACCATTTTTGAGCTTTGTCACGAAGAGAGAAACCGAACAACATGACTTTCAACTGGTCTGGAGTGACTCCCTGATGTTTAATTGTAGAACAGAGCTGTTGAAACCGTTGCAGATGATTTGTAGGGTCTTCAGAGGTAAGCCCAGCAAATTGATTCTGTTGGATCATAGTGAGCAAAGCAGGCTTGATCTCGAAATTTGCTGCTTGAATCGCTGGCATAGCAAGGCCGGTAGGTACCCCACTCGGAGAGGGCTGTGAGTAGTTCTTCAAAGATTTGGGAGGAAGGTCTGCCATTTTAATCTTTGGTTCAGGTATCTTTTGTTGCTTCTCTTTCCTTTGTTGATCTATGTATTGTTGACAAGTAATTCCAGAATCTGGACTAAGAGGAGTTGTATCCTCTTTCGCTTGATCTTCTTTCGTTTGAGACCTGGTCCTGGGCATCAACAACTAAACAAGGAAAAGCAGTAAGATCAGTCTCAGTTGGAACAAGAGTTCCAAAGAGACAAGAGAAACAATCTAAAACAATTGAACTAAAATTATAGAAACTAGGCGTCTCCCCGGCAGCGGCGCCAAAAACTTGATGTGTGAAATTACGTCTAACCGTAAGCGCATGGTATCAATTGTAGTAGTACTAGCAAATACGGGTCGAATCCTCAAGGAGACAGTTTCAGTTCCAATTCAATTATTATCAATTGTTTCTAGTCACAAACGATTAGTTGAGAATTTTATTAACCACTAAATCAAATTCAACAAAGTTTTTAAATCAATTAATGATTTGATCTAGGGCAATTCAGGTTCACCATGCTTACACAAAACAAATCACAAAGGTATAGCTTTTTCATGGGATAAAGTAATTAAAGGAACGGTTAATCTTTTTCAAGAATTAACACTCTCAGAAATCTGATGATGTTTCCACACTCACCTTTAATTCCGCTAATTGTATGTAAGCATCTAGTAGTAAATATCTTCCGATCTATTACTCCTATTTCAATCAGTTAATCCATGATATTGCGCAATTACACAAATTAAGAATTAAAACATATCAATCAGAATTACTCTCTACCCATCAATTTACTAATCAAATTAAGCCCAAATCATGGTGCAAACATGGCTCCCCTTAGTACCCTAGAATTAAACTACTCACTCATGGTAGAATAAAAACTAACAATAATAATAATAATAAAGAAGAAAGCCATATTAAACATGTAATAATGAGAGAGAAGATTAGAAATACCTTAAACTTGATAATAATGGAGAACAAAAGATCTAAGATTTAATTATAGCTTACAAAGATCAAGAAGAGAAATAAAACCTAGCTTGAAATAACGTACGTAAAAAGAGATCCTAAAATAATACCCTAGATGTGTTTTTATAGTCCTATAAGTCTAAATAATTGCCTTAAATAAATAGGCCCAGCTGGAGGTAATTAGAATTATATTACAAGTAGGAAAAAAAAAGAATAAAATTCTATTTTTTTCTTGAAATTCCGCACAAACCAGTCACACACGGGCGCTGTTGCGCCTTGCTCAAGCGTTGTTGCGCCAAGTCTGGTAGCGCTAGCGCGCTGTTGCACCTGTCTCGCGCTACAGCGCCTTGCGTGCTCTGCTCGTTCCTTTGTTACTGCACGCCTTGGACAGGAGTGAACTCGCGTCGTTGCACAAAACCTCGCGCTGCTGCTCAAAACCTCGCGCTGTTGCACGAGTTGGAGCGCTATAGCGTCTTGATGTTACTGTTCATGCTGATTTTTGCACGGTTGAAGCGCTATTGCACCTCTGCAAGCGCTGTAGCGCCCCGTAGCTCTTGATCATCACTATATTTTGCTCCAAAAATGCTTAGAAACGATCCACAAATTCACATTTCCTCTCGTAACTTCATAAAATCATTCCTTCGAGTTAAAAAAAACACCATAAAATCATTGAATAATGCTCGATTCTTCCAACATGGCAATTATTTATTTCCTGTCATAAAACACATCAAACACTAATTAAATCCACACGATTATTCGCAAAAGCACCAAAAATGTGGGAACAAAATCCTATAAAGTATATATAAAATACACTCTATCAACGGTACATGGCTATATTTTGATTATAAACAATGCGACACATTAAATTTCCTAATTTATTATTTATATGCATGCATGTATTCAGATTAATTGATGCATTAGTATATGAGTATACTAAACGATGAATAATAATTATACATATACTCGTAAAATTCGAGAATCGGAACTAATCTATTGGGATCTCAATCTGGAATTTAAGCAGAAAATTAAGAATTAGCCAGAATAATATTCAGATTTATTTTAGTAATAAAGTATTTGATAAATTAGTCGTATTACAAAATATAAATAATAATTACACAAAGATACTCTTAAAATTCGATAATCTGGTCTAATCAATTAAAATCTCGATATGGGTTAAGCGACAAATTGAAAATTAGCCGAAGTAATAATCAGATATATTTTCGTATTATAATAGAATTTGAAATATTAAATTTATTTGTAATAAAATATACTATTCAAAAGTAATTCATAGTGAGTAAAATATTTTTTAAAAGTTAATAGGGATTTTTTAAAATTTCCAAAATTTTTAGAACACTGATTAATGTTTTATAATAAAAATATAATTAAAAACTAATTTCATATTATCTTTTAATATATTTTATTAGAGTTGAAAAATAAGTTGCACTCTCATTTTCACAACAAAATCAATTAACATTAATCATAAAATTTAACAACAAAAACAACTATAATATCGTAAACTAGAACAATAGATGAGTCATCTGAAAACTATTATAAAAATACAAGATCTCGAGAAATGAGCATACCAAAAGTTACTTAAGATTTAAAAAAGAAAGAATGTGATGAATTAAAGAATGTTCATCATCACAACGGACCAACTATCAGTAAACGTAAAATCCAACTTTGACAACTTAAATTAGAAATTCGAAAGATCATCTGAAAACTATTATAAAAATAAGAGATCTCGAGAAAGGAACAGACCAAACATTACTTTAGAAAGAGAGAAAATAACAAATTGAATAATGTTTATCGTCAAAACAAGATTAACTAAAATTAACCATAAAATAACAACAAAAACGATTATTTTGCGTAGGGGAATAGAAACAGATTCTCATCTGTTCATTACTTGTTCTTATGCTACATTTATTCTCTCAAAGCTAGCTGCTACTGTCAAGTTTCCTATTGCAGGGACCTCTTGGGTGGAGTTCATCTCTTCATTGGGTACTATCTCCAACATCTTTCATAGGAACATTGCTCTTCTAACTGCTCAGATTTTTTCGTACCATTTATGGCGTGAAAGAAATGCACGCGTTCATGATATAGGGGCTTCACCTCCGAACAATTTGCTTCATAAGATCATGGTGGAAATTAAATCGAAGGTCACAAACACGGACTGGTTTATGAGGCATGCGAATTTGGAGTTATATAGATGGCTTTTTATTTTATTCGAGTTTTTTCTTTCTCTTTGTAGTTTGGTTGTAGTCAGTGGTTGTCCTTCTTTTGTTTCTCTCTTTGCTTTTGCATAGAGCTCGGGTTAATCCCGAATCCTTTTCTCTTTTTTTAATATATTATTAATTTAGCAAAAAAAAAAACAACAAAAACGATTATAACTAACCGTTACTAGAAGAATCCCGTGCCTTGCACGAGTATTGAAGCTAGTTAGAAGTTTTAGTATAGTAACATGTATATGATATGTGAAGTTATTCATTAATTTTCTTTTCAAATGCATTAAATTTTCTTATATTTATGTCTATTTTTAATAGAAAAATGATATTTCAAGTTCTCCATTCAACCTTCCATAATATATATGTCCACATGTCAATGCATAAATCAATTTAAGATGTACACGCAAGGGAAATGAGATAGGTATATGATGTGTAAAAATATAATACCGCAAGTGCACGATGTCTGTTGTTAGCAGATACTAGAAAGTACGGGTCGAATTCACAAGGAGACAAGTTTCAAGAATTTCAATTTAATTATTATAAATTGTTCCTAGAGAAAAACGGGTGTTGAAGATTTTTACTAATTAACAATGCAAATTAAATATGTTTTAAATCAATTAACTAAAGGTCTAGGGTAATTCAGGTTCACCATGCTTACACCAAACAAATCACAATAGTATAGCAATTCAATGGGTCAAGTAATTAAAGTAATGGTTAATCTCTCTCAAGCATTAACACTTTCAGAAATCCAATGATGCTCTCGCACTCACTTTTAATTCTGCTAATCGTATGTGTGCCTCTAGTGAGTAAAATCTCTCGATCTATTACTCCTATTTGCATTCAATTAATCCATGATATTGGTCAATTACACATATTAAGTATTAAAACATAATAATTAGAATTACTCTTTACCCATTAAACTACTAATCAAATTAAAGCCTAATTACGGTGCAAACATGGCTCCCCTTTAAATTCTAGAAGTAAACTCACTCATACTAGAAGTAAAAGCAATAAGAACAATGAAAGAAGCCATGTAAAACATATAATAAAAGAACAAGAGAATGAAGAATACCTCAAACTTTATATTAAAGAAGAAACCAAGTTCCAAGCTAAAACCAATGTATCCAATGTAAAAGATGAAGAACAAGAACCCTAGCTCTAAAAAGTACGTATGTATCTCCTCCTCTCTAGCTAATAATATAAACTAACAATAAAATCCGGTCTCTCTCCCTTAATAAAAGTATTTTTTAATTTTTTTAATAAATTTACAAAAGATATCCACAATTGAATAAGATTTTCATGTAAAATTCGTAGCTGTCTAACTCCTCTATTTCTGGGCCCTTCCAGCTGGACTCTGATCTTTATGGCATCTCAGAATTAAAGAAAATTCTCTAAGCTTCACGTGGACTGTAAGATCGTTAAAATCGGACTTCTGGAACTCAAGATACGGGCCAAACAATGTAGGTAGCCCTTGTAGCTCAATAATACGATTTTTCTTCTAATTTAGCTCCAAATTAGCTATTTTTGCTACAAATCCTTCCAACTTATGAATTCCTTATTTCCTACAATAAAACAATCAAATCTATTAAATAAAAATCCAAATCAATGCAAAACACAATAAATAGGAGAATAAAATCATCTAAAATATATATAAAAATATATTCTATCAGTATAAATGAGCTAAATTATTTGTGAGCTACTCGAACTTGGTTTGTAAAAAATTCGATTTCGCTTCGACATTAATCGGGCCGAGTTTTGCCTCGAACTATTCAAATACTATATCGAGTCAAGTTTGAATTTTAAATTACTCGGCTCGTGTGCTTCTTACATATAAATATGTTCAAGTCTACTAATAAACATTAAAAATTGTAAGAAGCAGTGATATCTACAGATGACAAAACTGAGACCATATGCAAAGGACTTAGGAAAGGAGCCCAGACTAATTTATTATATCCGATAACGACAAACGACGTGAGAAAATTTTGAAAATTTTCAGTATTGTGGAAGAACGAAGAAAAGAATGCTTATAGAAGATTTAATGAAGCAAGTGTACCAAAAAGCAATTGCTCACCTTCTAGTATAGTACAAATGTCGATAAAAAGCCATGAGGTAAGAAACTATTAATATATATGTTAACTTGCAATTTCTTATCCTTTGGCTTATCCTCGGCATCTGTAGTACTAAAAGATGAGCAAATGCTTCTCGGTACATTTGCTTCATTAATTCTTCAATAAGCATTCTTTTTCTTACTTTCACAATACCGAATATTGTCAAAGGTTTCCCAGGTCGCCCATCGTTACCTGCTTTAATAAGTTAGCTGGGTTCCCTACAGAAGTCCCTTGCATATGATCTCAGTCTTGTCATCTACAAATATCATTATTTCTGACAATTTAAATGTTCATAAGTGAACTTCAACATATTTTATATATGAAACACATTAGCTGAATAACTTAAAACTTGAACTCAATTCAATATAGTATCTGAGTAGGTTGAGCACGAACTTGACTCGATTATTGTCAAGTTAAAATCGAATATTTTAGGAACCGAGTTCGAGTAATTCGCAAAAAATTTGACTCACTTACATTCTTGTATGTACACCTTAAATTTATTTTTTCATGCATTGACATGTTGTAGATATGTAATTATAGCAGGTTTAATGGAAATTCTAAAAAATACTTTTTATTCCATAAACTATTACAATTGTTTTGTTAAATATGAACATAACTATGAGAAAATTTTATGCAATCGAAAAAAGGGTGAAGAATTCATCTATAAGTAAACCGAATACTAGTTCTCATAAAATATAATATTCATTTAAGCTCTTTACTAATAGTATGGAAACTTACGCATGACATTGATGTTTAATTTGATTTTAACATGTTGCAGAAGTTCGAAGCCGTCCATGACAGACATGTGTACATCGGCTAAAAATAAATCATATGATTTTTTTAGTTGATCTGCACATTTAAAAACAAAAGTTTAGATCACGGTACTTTATAAATGGAGGAAAAATCACTCTTCATAAAATGTTACAAAATTATATATATAATTTACACCTTTGTAATTGCTTCTCCCAAGACAGATATGTTGCATCGTCATTCATGACCAAGATCCTATACATATTTTATTTATAGGTAATTACTGGAATGCTTGAGCCTTCTCTATTTTCTTATTTTCGAAAGAATACTAATAACCACTTGTTCTAGCAAGACATCATGGTCTCAATTTATAATTGTGAATTCATGTTGATGTAAAACAATCTGCAAATTGATTTCAATTATATAGATAACAACTAGATAATGCTCAATTGAAATAAACGTTATGTCGAGTTTTTTCTTCATACGTTTTTGTTTTAAATCACTCGAATTCAATTAAGAAATCCTCAAGATATCTATAAGTGGATATTATAAATTTTGATCGTGGTGTCGCATTAATGTACTTCATCGGTTACTTATCTTTTAACATCTACTTTTTTATTATCGCCCACAGAATTGCTTTGATTTTCTTCTGATATTTTGTTTTTTCAGTGATATTACAAATAACAATATCCTTTTTTTAAATATTTACAAACACACATAGGACCGAACCGAATAGACCAAGAACCGAATTGACAATATTTTTGGAACGTAACCGAATTGAAATAAACGTTATGTCGAGTTTTTTCTTCATACGTTTTTGTTTTAAATCACTCGAATTCAATTAAGAAATCCTCAAGATATCTATAGATGGATTTTATAAAATTGGATCGTGGTGTCGCATTAATGTACTTCATCGGTTACTTATCTTTTAAAATCTACTTTTTTTTATTATCGCCCACAGAATTGCTTTGATTTTCTTCTGATATTTTGTTTTTTCATTGATATTACAAATAACAATATCCTTTTTTTATATTTACACGCACACACACATAGGACCGAACCGAATAGACCAAGAACCGAATTGAAAATATTTTTGGAACGGAACCGGACCGAACCAAAATAACTTCGGTTTGGTCCGTTCGGTTCTTTAAAACCGAATTTTTTTTTGAAAAAAATTCAAATTATGTGAATTTCTAATTGACCATGAATATAATACTTAAAGAAAATCAAGTGGATTCGTATTATCCTTGTAAGATCATCAATACTATACCCAATAGCTTTTCTATGCGCACGCAAAACAGTAAGAAGCTTAAAAACCTGGTTATCATCAAGACTAGAGCTAACAATCACAGGACAAGTCTTTTCATCATCAAGAAACACATATTTGAGATTAGATGGCAAAGGTTTTAACTCTAATTTTTGTACTTGAGGTTTACCACAAGATGCGACAGTGTTGGTTACCTCACAATTCGGATCAGGTACACCATCCAACTCAAGAATCAATGAATCGACTTCAGCATGTCCTTCTCCTTCGTAAGCTTCAAGCATGAGCACCGCTTCCAATGCATCATTCAATAGAATCTGAGGCGTCTCTTCTTGGACAATTTCATCTATAACATCAATCCTGCAGCAAGTATTCTCAAGCAAAGGGGATTTAAGAGTAGAGGTTAGAGTAAAAGTAATTTTATCATCACCAACACTCAATGTGAGAGTCCCACTTTTAACATCAATAACAGCACCTGCAGTACAGAGAAATAGTCTACCCAAAATAATAGGTATTTGGCTATCCTCTTCCATATCTAGAACTACAAAGTCTACAGGAATATAGAATTTTCCAACCCTAACAGGCACATCCTCTAAAATTCCAAGTGGATATTTTATCGAACGGTCTCCCATTTGCAAAGTCATCTGCGTGCATTTCAATTCTCCCATGTTTAATTTTTGAAAAATCGAGAGAGGCATGACTGAGACGCTAGCGCCTAAATCACATAAAGCTTTATCAATGAACAATGCACCTAAATGACACAGGATCGAAAAACTACCAGGATCTTTAAGCTTAGGTGGAGACTTATTCTGTAAAACAACACTACACTCCTCAGTAAAAGCTATTGTCTCTACCTCACCAAAGGTCCTTTTCTTAGTGAGAATATCCTTAAGAAACTTTGCATATGATGGAACTTGAGAAATTAAATCAGTGAAAGGAACTGTTACCTCAAGGTTCTTGACAAGTGTCATGAACTTACCAAACTACTGGTCCACCTTAGTTCTGTTCATCCTGCTAGGGAATGGGAGCTTTGGCATAAATGGTGGAGGAGTGACTGCAGTCTTTTCTTTGTCCTTTTCCTTGCTTTCCTCAGTTTCACCTTCGTTTGTGTCTTCAACAACTTTCTCTACCTTGTCTTCCTCAGAATTCTCTTTTTTTTTTCTCAGTAGGAACATCGTCAATAGGCATTGGAGGAGCATCATATGTACGACCTCTCCTAAGAGTAATGGCATTCACATTTTCCTTTGGCTGAGTTGGTTATGCTGGTAGAGAGCCTTGTTGCCTTGTAGATGAAGAACTAGCCATTTGAGCAATCTGAGTTTCTAGCATCTTATTATGAATCTCCATCTGGTTCATCTTCCTATTTGTATCCTCCATATTCTTTTGCATTTGTAACAATATCTTCATCATATCACCTTGATTATCAGCCTGTGCAGCTTGATTGGCTTGAGGAGCATAATTCTTATAGGGCTTCTGAAATCCAGGGGGATTCATAGGTCCTTGCGGGGGCCTATACTGCTGCTGTGGAGGAGGCTGATATGACTGCTGATATTGCTGCTGCTGATTGGGAACATTTGAATTCTGAGCTTTATTATTCATATATGAAAAGTTCGGATGATCTTTCCAACCAGTATTGTAAGTGTTGGATTACGGATTGTACTGCTGCCTCTGTTGGAAAACATTTGCTTGCTCCATCTGAAAATTTTATGAATTTTGAGCATTTTATTGGCAATCGTTACCATAGTGGCCTTGGATGCCACAGACTTCACAAACAGGATTATTCATAGGAGCCATGGATGACAATGCATTGATACTCATAGGTGGAGTAGAGGGCTGAGATGTCTTCAATGAGTGGATCTCTTGAGTCAATGCAGCGAATTGAGACGATAATAGAGAATATGCATCCACTTCAAGTTTACCCCCTTTCTTGGCTTTTCTCGGGTTACTGAAGTGATTGGCAGCCAAATTTGAAAGAAAAGCATGTGCATCATCAACTCCTTTGTCTAAAAACACGCCACCTGCAGCGTTATCAACTGTACCTTTTGTTTCAGGATCAAGACCATTGTAGAAGCACTTAAGCAGAAACCACTTCTCAAGACCATGGTGAGGGCATGCACGTTGATAATCCTTGAATCTGTCCCAAGCATCCCGTAGAGATTCGCCATAATCTTGCTTAAAACTCATCATCTTGTCGATCAAATCATCGGTTCTGTTAGGAGGGAAGAACTCAGTTAAGAAAGACTGAGCAATCTTATCCCACTCGGTCAAGTCAATATCATTCAACATTTTTTAGCTTTGTCACGAAGAGAGAAACCGAACAACATGACTTTCAACTGGTCTGGAGTGACTCCCTGATGTTTAATTGTAGAACAGAGCTGTTGAAACCGTTACAGATGATTTGTAGGGTCTTTAGAGGTAAGCCCAACAAATTGATTCTGTTGCATCATAGTGAGCAAAGCAGGCTTGATCTCGAAATTTGCTGCTTGAATCGCTGGCATAGCAAGGCCAGTAGGTACCCCACTCGGAGAGGGCTGTGAGTAGTTCTTCAAAGATTTGGGAGGAAGGTCTGCCATTTTAATCTTTGGTTCAGGTATCTTTTGCTGCTTCTCTTTCCTTTGTTGATCTATGTATTGTTTACAAGTAATTCCAGAATCTGGACTAAGAGGAGTTGTATCCTCTTTCGCTTGATCTTCTTTCGTTTGAGACCTGGTCTTGGGCATCAACAACTAAACAAAGAAAAGCAGTAAGATCAGTCTCAGTTGGAACAAGAGTTCCAAAGAGACAAGAGAAAAAATCTAAAATAATCGAACTAAAATTATAGAAACTAGGCGTCTCCCCGGCAGCGGCGCCAAAAACTTGATGTGTGAAATTACGTCTAACCGCAAGCGCATGGTATCAATTGTAGTAGATACTAGCAAATACGGGTCGATTCCTCAAGGAGACAGTTTCAGTTCCAATTCAATTATTATCAATTGTTTCTAGTCACAAACGATTAGTTGAGAATTTTATTAACCACTAAAGCAAATCTAACAAAGTTTTTAAATCAATTAATGATGGGATCTAGGGCAATTCAGGTTCACCATGCTTACACCAAACAAATCACAAAGGTATAGGTTTTTAATGGGATAAAGTAATTAAAGTAACGGTTAATCTTTTTCAAGAATTAACACTCTCAGAAATCTGATGATGTTTCCACACTCACCTTCAATTTTGCTAATTGTATGTAAGCATCTAGTAGTAAAAATCTTCCGATCTATTACTCCTATTTCAATCAGTTAATCCATGATATTGCGCAATTACACAAATTAAGAATTAAAACATATCAATCAGAATTACTCTCTACCCATCAATTTACTAATCAAATTAAGCCCAAATCATGGTGCAAACATGGCTTCCCTTAATACCCTAGAATTAAACTACTCACTCATGGTAGAATAAAAACTAACAATAATAATAATAATAAAGAAGAAGCCATATTAAACATGTAATAATGAGAGAGAAGATTAGAAATACCTTAAACTTGATAATAATGGAGAACAAAAGAACTATGATTTAATTATAGCTTACAAAGATCAAGAAGAGAAATAAAACCTAGCTTGTAATAACGTACGTAAAAAGAGATCCTAAAATAATACCCTAGATGTGTTTTTATAGTCCTATAAGTCTAAATAATTGCCTTAAATAAATAGGCCCAGCTGGAGGTAATTAGAATTATATTACAAGTAGGAAAAAAAAAGAATAAAATTCTATTTTTTTCTTGAAATTCCGCACAAACCAGTCACACACGGGCGCTGGTGCGCCTTGCACAAGCGTTGTTGCGCCAAGTCTGGTAGCGCTAGCGCGCTGTTGCACCTGTCTCGCGCTACAGCGCCTTGCGTGCTCTGCTCGTTCCTCTGTTACTGCACGCCTTGGACAGGAGGGAACTCGCGCTGCTGCTCAAAACCTCGCGCTGTTGCACGAGTTGGAGCGCTATAGCGCCTTGATGTTACTGTTCACGCTGATTTTTGCACGGTTGAAGCGCTATTGCGCCTCTGCAAGCGCTGTAGCGCCCCGTAGCTCCTGATCATCACTATATTTTGCTCCAAAATGCTTAGAAACGATCCAAAAATTCACATTTCCTCTCGTAACTTCATAAAATCATTCCTTCGAGTTAAAAAAACACCATAAAATCATTGAATAATGCTCGATTCTTCAAACATGGCAATTATTTATTTCCTGTCATAAAACACATCAAACACTAATTAAATCCACACGATTATTCGCAAAAGCACCAAAAATGTGGGAACAAAATCCTATAAAGTATATATAAAATACACTCTATCAACGGTACATGGCTATATTTTGATTATAAACAATGCGACACATTAAATTTCCTAATTTATTATTTATATGCATGCATGTATTCAGATTAATTGATGCATTAGTATATGAGTATACTAAACGATGAATAATAATTATACATATACTCGTAAAATTCGGGAACCGGAACTAATCTATTGGGATCTAAATCTGGAATTTAAGCAGAAAATTAAGAATTAGCCAGAATAATATTCAGATTTATTTTAGTAATAAAGTATTTGATAAATTAGTCGTATTAAAAAATATAAATAATAATTACACAAAGATACTCATAAAATTCGATAATCTGGTCTAATCAATTAAATTCTCGATTTGGGTTAAGCGACATATTGAAAATTAGCCGAAGTAATAATCAGATATATTTTCGTATTATAATAGAATTTGAAATATTAAATTTATTTGTAATAAAATATACTATTCAAAAGTAATTCATAGTGAGTAAAATATTTTTTAAAAGTTAAATAGGGATTTCTTAAAAATTCCAAAATTTTTAGAACACTGATTAATGCTTTATAATAAAAATATAATTAAAAACTAATTTCATATTATCTTTTAATATATTTTATTAGAGTTGAAAAATAAGTTGCACTCTCATTTTCACAACAAAATGAATTAACATTAATCATAAAATTTAACAACAAAAACAACTATAATATCGTAAACTAGAACAATAGATGAGTCATCTGAAAACTATTATAAAAATACAAGATCTCGAGAAATGAGCATACCAAAAGTTACTTAAGATTTAAAAAAGAAAGAATGTGATGAATTAAAGAATGTTCATCATCACAACGGACCAACTATCAGTAAACGTAAAATCCAACTTTGACAACTTAAATTAAAAATTCGAAAGATCATCTGAAAACTATTATAAAAATAAGATATCTCGAGAAAGGAACAGACCAAACATTACTTTAGAAAGAGAGAAAATAACAAATTGAATAATGTTTATCGTCACAACAAGATTAACTAAAATTAACCATAAAATAACAACAAAAACGATTATAACTAACCGTAAACTAGAAGAATCCCGTGCCTTGCACGAGTATTGAAGCTAGTTAGAAGTTTTAGTATAGTAACATGTATATGATATGTGAAGTTATTCATTAATTTTCTTTTCAAATGCATTAAATTTTCTTATATTTATGTCTATTTTTAATAGAAAAATGATATTTCAAGTTCTCCATTCAACCTTCCATAATATATATGTCCACATGTCAATGCATAAATCAATTTAAGATGTACACGCAAGGGAAATGAGATAGGTATATGATGTGTAAAAATATAATACCGCAAGTGCACGGTGTCTGTTGTTAGCAGATACTAGAAAGTACGGGTCGAATTCACAAGGAGACAAGTTTCAAGAATTTTAATTTGATTATTATAAATTGTTCCTAGAGAAAAAAGGGTGTTGAAGATTTTTAAAAATTAACAATGCAAATTAAATATGTTTTAAATCAATTAACTAAAGGTCTAGGGTAATTCAGGTTCACCATGCTTACACCAAACAAATCACAATAGTATAGCAATTCAATGGGTCAAGTAATTAAAGTAATGGTTAATCTCTCTCAAGCATTAACACTTTCAGAAATCCAATGATGCTCTCGCACTCACTTTTAATTCTGCTAATCGTATGTGTGCCTCTAGTGAGTAAAATCTCTCGATCTATTACTCCTATTTGCATTCAATTAAACCATGATATTGGCCAATTACACATATTAAGTATTAAAACATATTAATTAGAATTACTCTTTACCCATTAAACTACTAATCAAATTAAAGCCAAATTATGGTGCAAACATGGCTCCCCTTTAAATTCTAGAAGTAAACTACTCACTCATATTAGAAGTAAAAGCAATAAGAACAATGAAAGAAGCCATGTAAAACATATAATAAAAGAACAAGAGAATGAAGAATACCTCAAACTTTATATTAAAGAAGAAACCAAGTTCCAAGCTAAAACCAATGTATCCAATGTAAAAGATGAAGAACAAGAACCCTAGCTCTAAAAAGTACGTATGTATCTCCTCCTCTCTAGCTAATAATATAAACTAACAATAAAATCCGGTCTCTCTCCCTTAATAAAACTATTTTTTAATTTTTTTAATAAATTTACAAAAGATATCCACAATTGAATAAGATTTTCATGTAAAATTCGTAGCTGTCTAACTCCTCTATTTCTGGGCTCTTCCAGCTGGACTCTGATCTTTGTGACATCTCAGAATTAAAGAAAATTCTCTAAGCTTCACGTGGACTGTAAGATCGTTAAAATCGGACTTCTGGAACTCAAGATACGGGCCAAACAATGTAGGTAGCCCTTGTAGCTCAATAATACGATTTTCCTTCTTATTTAGCTCCAAATTAGCTCTTTTTGCTACAAATCCTTCCAACTTATGAATTCCTTATTTCCTACAATGAAACAATCAAATCTATTAAATAAAAATCCAAATCAATGCAAAACACAATAAATAGGAGAATAAAATCATCTAAAATATATATAAAAATATATTCTATCAGTATAAATGAGCTAAATTATTTGTGAGCTACTCGAACTTGGTTTGTAAAAAATTCGATTTCGCTTCGACATTAATCGGGCCGAGTTTTGCCTCGAACTATTCAAATACTATATCGAGTCAAGTTTGAATTTTAAATTACTCGGTTCGTGTGCTTCTTACATATAAATATGTTCAAGTCTACTAATAAACATTAAAAATTGTAAGAAGCAGTGATATCTACAGATGACAAAACTAAGACCATATGCAAAGGACTTAGGAAAGGAGCCCAGACTAATTTATTATAGCCGATAACGACAAACGACGTGAGAAAATTTTGAAAATTTTCAGTATTGTGGAAGAACGAAGAAAAGAATGCTTATAGAAGATTTAATGAAGCAAGTGTACCAAAAAGCAATTGTTCACCTTCTAGTATAGTACAAATGTCGATAAAAAGCCATGAGGTAAGAAACTATTAATATATATGTTAACTTGCAATTTCTTATCCTTTGGCTTATCCTCGGCATCTGTAGTACTAAAAGATGAGCAAATGCTTCTCGGTACATTTGCTTCATTAATTCTTCAATAAGCATTCTTTTTCTTACTTTCACAATACCGAATATTGTCAAAGGTTTCCCAGGTCGCCCATCGTTACCGGCTTTAATAAGTTAGCTGGGTTCCCTACCGAAGTCCCTTGCATATGATCTCAGTCTTGTCATCTACAAATATCATTATTCTCACAATTTAAATGTTCATAAGTGAACTTCAACATATTTTATATATGAAACACATTAGCTGAATAACTAAAAACTTGAACTCAATTCAATATAGTATCTGAGTAGGTTGAGCACGAACTTGATTCGATTATTGTCAAGTTAAAATCGAATATTTTAGGAACCGAGTTCGAGTAATTCGCAAAAAATTTGACTCACTTACATTCTTGTATGTACACCTTAAATTTATTTTTTCATGCATTGACATGTTGTAGATATGTAATTATAGCAGGTTTAATGGAAATTCTAAAAAATACCTTTTATTCCATAAACTATAACAATTGTTTTGTTAAATATGAACATAACTATGAGAAAATTTTATGCAATCGAAAAAAGGGTGAAGAATTCATCTATAAGTAAACTGAAAACTAGTTCTCATAAAATATAATATTCATTTAAGCTCTTTACTAATAGTATAAAAACTTACGCATGACATTGATGTTTAATTTGATTTTAACATGTTGCAGGAGTTCGAAGCCGTCCATGACAGACATGTGTACATCGGCTAAAATCCAAATCATATGATTTTTTTACTTGATCTGCACATTTAAAAACAAAAGTTTAGATCACGGTACTTTATAAATGGAGGAAAAATCATACCACTTCATAAAATGTTACAAAATTATATATATAATTTACACATTTGTAATTGCTTCTCCCAAGACAGATATGTTGCATCGTCATTCATGACCAAGATCCTATACATATTTTATTTATAGGTAATTACTGGAATGCTTGAGCCTTCTCTATTTTCTTATTTTCGAAAGAATACTAATAACCACTTGTTCTAGCAAGACATCATGGTCTCAATTTATAATTGTGAATTCATGTTGATGTAAAACAATCTGCAAATTGATTTCAATTATATAGATAACAACTAGATAATGCTCAATTGAAATAAACGTTATGTCGAGTTTTTTCTTCATACGATTTTGTTTTAAATCACTCGTATTCAATTAAGAAATCCTCAAGATATCTATAGATGGATGTTATAAATTTTGATCGTGGTGTCGCATTAATGTACTTCATCAATTACTTATCTTTTAACATCTACTTTTTTTATTATCGCCCACAGGATTGCTTTGATTTTCTTCTGATATTTTGTTTTTTCAGTGATATTACAAATAACAATATCCTTTTTTTTTTATATATTTACACACACACATAGGACCGAACCGAATAGACCAAGAACCGAATTGACAATATTTTTGGAACGGAACCGAATTGAAATAAACGCTATGTCGAGTTTTTTCTTCATACGTTTTTGTTTTAAATCACTCGAATTCAATTAAGAAATCCTCAAGATATCTATAGATGGATTTTATAAATTTGCATCGTGGTGTCGCATTAATGTACTTCATTGGTTACATATCTTTTAAAATCTACTTTTTTTATTATCGCCCACAGAATTGCTTTGCTTTTCTTCTGATATTTTGTTTTTTCATTGATATTACAAAGAACAATATCCTTTTTTTATATTTACACGCACACACACATAGGACCGAACCGAATTGAAAATATTTTTGGAACGGAACCGGACCGAACCAAAATAACTTCGGTTTGGTCCGTTCGGTTATTTAAAACCAATTTTTTTTTGAAAAAAATTCAAATTATGTGAATTTCTAATTGACCATGAATATAATACCTAAAGAAAATCAAGTGGATTCGTATTTGGGCACAATAATAAATTAATATGGTAACAATTAAAAGTAAATTTTTGGTTCAATTAATATATATCAAGAAGAAAAAATTGTATATTTTGAAAAAGTATGATGCAAACTAATAAACTGTACAAATTAATCAATTATGAATAAGGTGACGTTACGGCATTTGAGCAAAGTTGTATTTGTTGAATATATATTATATAAATATAAAATGATAAACATATATTATATATAATATTAATATATAATATATGTAATTCGATCTATTCGGTCAGGACTAAATTTTTTTTCTTAAAAACCAAACCGAAGCGAAATTTAATTTGGTCCGGACCAAAAAAGCGAATAGACCGAAATTTCAGAAAAAATGGAACCGAACCGAACCGAAATTACATGGATCGGTCGGTTTTTCATTTTCAGTTCGATTTTGCTCAGCCCTACATGCACACACCCACCTTATATTATCTATATGTTCATTGAGTTGAGACTCATTAAAATCGCTCATGTCTTTCAGGTTAAGTTGCATGGTCGGCCAGCTGGATCTCCAGAGTCCCTCCTCCTCAGTATTTGCATATATAAATATGTTAAGTTTTTATTTCCGATATTAAGATTAAATGTTGAGTTATCGTGTTGTGTTGTATTGTATAGTTGTTCACCTGATCGGTTAGGACAGGTTGAACTTGTAGTTGTGTTTCTTGATAAGTGGATTTTATATCCACTTGGAACGCTTCGAATCGGCTTAAATTGATTAACTTGGTCTTAAGTATGTCGTATTTTGGATTCATTTTAGTAAGAATGGTGCAGGGTTACTATCTTAAAGTGAGGAGATACATTTGCATGTTTCATGGTGGATTCACGCTCAAGAATTGAAGAACGGGAAGTAGCAAAAGAATCGGAAGAGAAAACAGATGAGAAATGAGCAAATTGTGGAAAATTCGGATTTCCGGGTAGGTTGCGCAGTCTACACTATTTTGGCCATATCTGGAGTTCTAGAAGTCCGAATTCAGCGATCTTACAGTCCACGCGAATCTTGGGAAATTTTCTTGAAGAATAAACAAAATCAAAATTCTGGCAGATTGTACAGCGCTTGCAGCGCTACAAACAGCGCAGGCAGCGCCCGGGAACATTCAGACAGCGCTGGCAGCGCTACTAGTGGCGCAGGCTGCGCTACAACTTCCTGGAAAATCCTGAAATTCTTTCCTGTTTCGAATTTAAGATGTAATTTTGGTAGTTTCTTGCTGGAAAAGACTTCTAGGGCCTATATAAACACTACCTATCATTGTAATTCGAACCAACAACCTACATAACACAGAGAGAGAGCCGAGAGACAGAGATTCAGAGTTGGAGAAGGATTCCTACGCTCGTGACAAGCGACGGAGATCTAGATCTACTTCATCTTTCTTCTAATTAGGCGATACTCTTGGATGTTTTTGGGATTTGTTTTCTTAACTTATTACTCTAGCATTATTATTTTAATTCAGACTTTGTTATTTATCATGGTTTCATCAGATCCCATGATGACGAGCAGTTCAATTATGAACTAATCGTTGTCATGGGATTCTAACGGATTTATTTATGGAGCTTTAGTATTTTGATTCTTTAAAGATCTGTGTGTGGTGTATATTGATATCCTCGTATGGTTATGTTTAATTGTTAGATGTGTAGCTAACATCTAATCTGTTAATCTCTTGTGAAGCGAGAGTGGATCTTGAGATTTAAAACTTGCCATGCTAGCATAGGTTCATGATTGTTATCAACATGATTCGTAGTGTAATTTTAACTATCTTATGCTGCCCTGTGTGATCTTTATGGATAACTTGTACTTCAACCGTTATGTTTTCAAATCTTATAGAGATATAGGGTCTAAGCATAATTGGTGAATTTTCATCTTCTATCTCTTTTGTGGATGTATTGGTAGTTTGGTATACGTATACTGAGAGGTAGCGTGTACTTGTTCCGTGTTATCCGATCAGATATCATAACCATTGCATATAGTGATTAAAAGGCGTTAGATCTAAGCAAAGTATTTAATGAAGTTAGGATCCCATGTTTATTCTCATATAAGTAATTAATTCTCATTAGTTAAGTAATTCTTATTTTTGTTAATTTGCTTCTTAGTTAATTTTAGTTAATCAAAACCCAATCTTGTTAATTGTCTTAGCAGTGAGTAAAAACCATACATTGTTGCATAGGTGCATTAACTGATTTAAAACCTAAACCAGATCTCTGTGGGAACGAACTTGACTTATATCTATATTACTTGTGACCACGTACGCTTGCGTGAATTAGTGCAAACATTTCTTAAAAGTTGGAATTGTTGTTTGGTTGTTAAATGGAATTTGGTTTGGTTTGAATTACAGGTGGATAGTCCGATTTACGAATACTTCATACCGAAATTTTCTAAAATTCCCTTGTATCAAAGTCTATTTTATTTAATTAATTCCAATAGTTGAGAGCATGCTTTAACTGCTAAGTGTGATGTGTATAGTGAGTCATATTTTCTAAAGTTTTCAGCTTCTGCATTACAAAAGTATTTTAGAGGATTAATGTATATTCTTTTTAAAAAGTATATTTTTAGTATCGGAAAGTCAGGGTGTGACAGCTTGGTATCAGAGCTAACACCCGACCGGAAGTGCACTAGCACTACCCGGGTATGGTTAGTTTGTTATGTTTTCATAGGGCACATTTGCATACTTGTACATGTAATACATACATTTAAATGGTGTTCGTCATACATGTGTATGTACGAGAATAAGAACATATAGATATGCATAAGCACGAGCATATTGCATAAAGGAGCGAGGTGACAGCTGGCCAAAGTCAAGTCTATAGTTTGCAATAATATGAAAGAAGAATAAACCAAAAAGGTAATCCTTTATTTAGAATTAAAGGAAAGTTTAGAATGTAATAAAGTACAAATGATTGCTATGTGAAAATATTTATGAGATGCAACGAATTGGATGTTTATATGATGTATGCCTATGTCTATAAATGATATGTGAGAAACGATCATGGGTAAAATTCTTTCGATAAATGTATAAGCTTATGCTTTATTAATTATATTTTTAAGTTAGGATATAAAGATTAAGGAAGGACAAGAAAGGAAATGAGTCTACTTAAGGTTATAAGATGATTAGAAGCTTGTCTCAACGGAGATTTCAAGAACCATTATTTTTGAACGATATGAGCGTTGAGAATTCATTTCTATTGAGAAGTATATTCTATACGTTATTAAAAGGTCCTTCTAATTTCTTCTAGAGGACAAAAAGTTGTTGATTCTTATCATTGAGATTGATCAAATATATCTTCTAATTGATTCAAGAAGAAAGTTAATCATCTGATGTTGAAATTCTAGAAAGGAGTATAATTATGATATAGTAGATTTGAGAAATTTTCTGTCATGTGAAATAGTGAACTATAGAGGAAAGTTCACTAGAATTCTTTCAAAATCATATTCCTCTATTCCTTCTATAAACGATTTGTCATCTGATTGGGATAAACATTACATATGGTAGCTGGTGGGACGCCACCTATCTAATTATGTGTTGTAAACCAAAAGAGTACGAAAGATTGGCCATCTTAAGTACGATTATGGTTGATCTCGGTCATATCCAACTTATTCTTCCCTCTCATGTATAATTTTGATGAGTTCATTGATTCAAAATCACTCAGGTTTCTTGTTACGACTCGTCGTGAAATTTTTCAATGTTTCTTATCTTGCGGGAATGTTCGCAAAGTTTTCAATCAGAATCATAGACAAAGTTTAGCTTTAAATCTCATAGGAAGCTTACAGAAGAATCTCATGTGGTATATGATAATTGAAACTTTTATATCAAAGATAAAGTGACGTGCTGTAGAAGAAATCTCATTAATGATAGTTAAGATTTGTAAATGCATAAGGGAATAAAGTTCTACCCGGAGTTGATACTCACGGGAGCCATCTTTTAAATTTATTCATATAAGAACATGGTGTGTGGAGATAAAGTATCTACATGTTTGAGATATTGTAGTAAAAGAGATGGTTAATTCAATGTTAGTATATCGATGATAAGATGAATATTGCTCAAATACAAACGAGAATATTATGCTAATAATAACTGAGTGGATGACCGATGGTTATATAGTATAAACTGAACCGATAAGGGTCATAAGAGATTAGTGATTGAGAAAACAAATACACTAAGGCAAGCAAGTGTGAAATGGTGAAAGTGAAATTAGAAATTGATGACTAGTTGACTGGTAATAGTGGTTAAGGAGGCATAGATCATGAAATCTAGAAATAAATAGTTGAGATCATGAGATGTTATGTAGTATAAATGGAATCAAGTCATATGAAAGGCGAAGAAGTGAGTAAGTGATAAGATTTAAATTTCGATTCACTTAGTATAAATTGGCTGGTTTGGCTTTTAATTAAGAAGTGATAAGTGATGGAATGGCCGAGTGACCATCGTGATCGAAGTATTATGAGTTTGTGGTAAAGACTATAAGGGTTAACAACGACAGCTGTAGGATTATAAAAGTTGAAAATATGAAGTTTGTTTTTAAGAGATTGAAAGGAGATTCTTGGAAGTTAAGTTGTCAAATATGATAGATAATTAAACTGTTGATCCGAGACTGAGTTGTCACGAGAGTAAGAACGAACAAGACAGATAAAATGATAAATGATTAATTGAAATGATTGATGTATGTCAGTACTGAGTTTGAGATTGAACTATATAGATATATAGAGTTTTATGTGAATGGTTGATGGGTAAATACGTGGATAGAAGAATATGTATATATTAGAGCATGCTACTGAGCATTGCAGATTTTGAGTTGTTCGAATGAACGCGAGTTATTAGAAAAACAAATATGGTGGCGGTATGAATATATATTATTAACATGATATAACGGTTTTTTTTTCAAAAGGGAATTCAGATAAGCTGATTGGTTAGACTGTGATTGTACTTTAGTGTGGGTCTACAGATTAATGGATATGAATAGGGTTGCAATATTTGCATACAATACCATGACTTATATTGGGGTCGAAATTGGAAATTATAAAAAATTCAAGTTGTTTTGTTAGAAGTGGGAACATGTCTTTTACAGAAATAGAAAGGATAAAGTATTTTTTAGAAGTATCATGTTTGGTATGATGAAAGGAGTAATTCTTGTAAGGTTGATGGGTTGAATGGTGCTGAAATATCGTCCGATTAGTTCTCAAGCTATAATTTATATTGCAGAATCGCTAGTAACTATGATTATAGAGTAAAAGAGTTATGAACTCTGGAGATAGAGTTGACTAGAATATTAGGGGGATAAAGTATTATAAAGGTAGAGTATTTGTACTTGGTCAATTACAGAAGCATAGGATTTCGAGGACGAAATCTTTTAAGGGGCGGAGAGTTATGACATCCCTGTCCTAATATATATGATTAATTAAACTAAATGATATTGTTTATGACTAATACGATTCATAAGCTTAAAATTCGTTAAAACATTATTAATGTACGAAGAAAATGAATAGTAACCAAGGGGATGAATAGTGATTTTGGTGTGAAATTATTATTTGAGATTATGATAGATGATATTATATGAGGGACTTTAGTCTTCTACGATATTTGAGGATTAGACTCCTAAATATTTATTAAGGAATTTAGAACGTTTTATAATAGGTAGCTGAACTTCTGAGATTCATAGAAAAAGATCTGTAAGTAAGAATTGCGCGTATAAATACTCTATGCGAAGGTAATAAAATGAAGAAAATATTAAAAATATTATAAATCAAATTTCGCTCCAGAGAGGCTTAGGGCCGAAGTTTATAAAGATATGAATTAAAGTATCAAGTAAGAAAGCTTTTGGTGGAAGCTTTACTAAATGGACTTGGTGGCCAAGTTTTGGCCTTAGAAAAATGAGAGATAGAAAATTAGCCACAGACACATCCTAGCCACTAGCTTGATCAAATAACACACCAAAGCAACATCACTCTTTCATTTTTCTTTTGTCTTGGCCAAGTAGAGAAGGAGAGAAAAAGGGGGGGAAGATAAATTTCTACCTTCTTGATTACTTGTTCAAAAATCACCAAATAAATATGTATTATACCTAATATACATATACACATATATCAAGTGTTGGATTAAGAAGAGGAGGGCTAGAACAAGGTGAGAAAGCTAGGATTTCAAGAAGTTTGGAGCAAGGAAGCTAACTAGTGCAAGGGTATACATTTCTATCTTTTAAATCTTTGTTTTTACTTAAGTTTTAAGGATATTTATGGATGATATAGCCAGAGAATATTCTGGTTATTTGAATCTTGATTGATGATGATGGTTACTAGCATGATTAAGTGGATTAAGGGGATAGTACATGATAATGAAGGGGTTAGGAAAGTATTTCAGAAATCTGGACAGATTCCGCCCAGTTTTGGGATGATTAATTCGAAGCAGTTAAATGCCTGTTTTGGCTAAGGTTTGTAAATGAAAGTTGTAGGACTCGGAGTCTAGTTTGCGTAGCCACAAACAGTGAGTCGATTGGATTAACGAGTTAGGAGATATTGCCATTCTAGTATAGGTTGTCCATAACCTACGAATTTGGTAAACATTGAACCTTGGAAAAATGTTTCACCTACTTAAACTCTTTAATTCGAACTTAAATATTTATGTGAGATCTATAAATGATTAAGGAAGAATATTGGAGAGTTTGGTGATTTATAAACCATTTTTGGATTTATTAAAAATGTTAGAGTCAATGGTGCGCAGTAGAAGATGATTTCCAGTTTTCCTTAGACTGACCTCTTTTGGAAGATATGTTCCGCTGGTACATGGCTATGTCTAGGCAGTGGGTTTGCTGGGTCTAAAACCTACTTTGAGTCTAGTTTACACCCTTGAAAGAATTGAGTTGTTTCATTTAGCGAGTAAGGAGTTATAGTCATTTTAGTGCAATAAGCGCATAAGGTGCAAATTGTTTAAACATGGAACTTTGGGGAATTGTTTCACCTAGCTAACAACCTTAGTTCGAATCGAAATTGCGAGGGTTGATAAAACAATGAGTATAGAGGATCTCAGAGGTGGATTCGTGTTAAAATAATAATCCTACAATTTATAGTGAATTTTGGAGTGTGGCTGGTCGCAGTGGTAATGCCCTGTTTTTGAACTTGCTGCGTGAGATTTTTGTACCAACTTTGAGCGATTATTTGACCTAGCTTTACTAATCGGTTTAAGCTGAAATTTGGAGGATAGCAAGGTCTTATGTTAGATAGTGAAATGGAAAAGGTTTCGTGTGAAAATGTTAAGTTTTAGAATTATGAAAAATGTCCTAACATAGGGGTTTAATAAGGATTTCTTAAGAAGATCTTTACAAGTAGGTGTTTTGGGGCTTAAATAACTTGATTAAAAACCTTTGACAAGATAGTTTTATGAATCATTAAAGTAGGCCCGAGAAGGTGAAGTGTTGGACAGAAAATTAGTATAAAGATATGAAACTAGATTTAATCAAGTGCACGCATAAGTGTAATAAAGATTGGTTCTTATGTGTTTATAGAGTACCCGAGACATGGAAGGAGCATGGATAGAATATCACCAAGAATAATTAAAAGAAGTGCAGAGGCCAAGGTGAGCATTTATCAAAGCTTTACTTTATATATGTATACTCTATAATAACTTGTTAAATATAATTGATGTGTTTTAATCAGTGTTTAAGTGTTACAGGGAGTTATCAGAGTTTAGCTGGAAGCAGTCAGAGTTTAGTTAAACTCTGACGGGTGGAAGCTCGACAGAGTTTGTTAAATTCTGTCTGGAGGAAGCGCGTCTACTGTTCAACAGTGATTAAAGATTAATTATGGAAGCGATATCTTTGAAGATTGGATAGCTATCAAAGAGATCGAGTTGACATAGGAGACGTGTGACAATCTGTAATTGATATCATTGTATAGCTGATTATTAGGAGTATCAATTAGAGATTGTATCGTAGCTGTATGTTATATAAATACAGATAGGTTAACCCTAGAAGGGTATCGATAACGAATTATCTTTATTGTAACCTAGCAGCTCTTTGTGATATTTTACATCACGAAGAGGGTTGGAAATACAAGAAGTTTTTAAAGTGCATAAACGCTTTTACTTGTTAATCTCTCATACAAAGTTGATTATTAATTGTGTATTCGGCCTAACAAGTGGTATCAGAGCCAATCTGTTACTTTATTACAGGTTAAGATCCAAACACAACAATAATCATGTCAGAAATTCCTCCACCAACACCTACTGTTTCTGAAAAGGCTCCTACTACTGTGAGTCGTTATGAACCAATCAGGGTTCCTATTTTGAGGCCATTAGAGTATGCTATGTGGAAGGTCAAGATGACTATGTTTCTGGAGGCTACAGATCCAGAATATCTTGACAGGATTTATGAAGGCCCTCACAATCCTACAAAGCTATCTGTTGCAGTTGCTGGTGAAGCAGCAAAAATGGTTCCAAAGGAAAAGAAGGACATGACTCCTGAAGATCTATCATCAATTGCTAAGGATGCAAAAGTTAGGCATTTACTTCATAGTGCTTTAGACAATGTTATGTCTAACAAAGTCATTAACTGCACCACTGCAAAAGAGATATGGGATGCACTTGAAGTCAGGTGTCAAGGAACTGCAGCTATTAAGAAGAATAGGAGAAACATACTCACACAAGAGTATGAGCATTTTGAGGCTAAACCTGAAGAGACCATGACAGAAACATTTGATAGATTCTGTAAACTGATTAATGATCTGTCATTGGTCAACAAAGAGTATGATCTAGAAGACTCGAATCTCAAGTTTCTTCTTTCTCTACCTGAAAAGTGGGATGTGAAAACAACCACTATTAGAGACAACTATGATCTTGCTGAAACAGAGATTGATGAAATTTATGGACTGCTCAAAACTTATGAATTGGAAATGGAGCAGAGAAACAGGAGATCAAGCAGAAAAGGAAAGTCTGTTGCTCTTAATGTTGAAGAGAAGCCTCAGAAGAAAGAGGCAACAAGAAGGAAAATGAATGGAAAAGCTTTGGTCATACATTCATAAAGTGATTCACCAAACTCTGATTATGATTCAAACTCTTCTGAATCATCTGACTCTGAGGATGATGAAGAAGAAATGAGAAAAATGGCTGTGTTGATGGTGAAGACTTTCAAGAAAATGGGCTTCAAGAATTTCAAGAAAGGAAAAAGGTTTTCTAGGGATTCAAATGAAGACAGGAAAAGCTACAGGAAGTCTGATAAGAGAGATTCTAAAGTGAAGAAGGATAAGTCTGAAATTCAATGCTACAAGTGTAAGGAGATGGGTCACTATGCTCCTGAGTGCAAGAAGGGTAAAACTGGAAAGGTACTCTACACTAAAGGCAGAGATTGGGCAGATACTTCAGATTCTGATGAAGAAGTGAACTATGCTCTCATGGCTACTACTGAATCAGAATCCTCTGAAAATCAGGTACCTCCAACTACCTATGCTTATAATATTGATGACATTGCTCAATTAAGAATTTTTCTTAAGTCATTGCATATAAGTTATAGGGATCAGACTTTAGAAAATGAAAGGATAAAAGCTGAAAATTCTGAACTTAAAGAAAGAAATAAACTTGTTGAAGAGAAACTTGGAAACATGCAACAAGTTCAGAAAGAGAGAGATGATGCTGTTTGCAAAGAACAGATTTTGCTTCAGAAGTATAAACAACTAGAGTCAGAGTTGAAGGAAGCATATAATAAAATTAGGACTTGGACTAATTCTGGAAAGGACACTCAACAGATTTTTCAAACAGACACTGTTGGTCTAGGTTATAATGAGGGAGATGAACTTAGATTTCAAAATCAAGTTAAAGTCAGAACTAAATTTGTTCATGGAACCAGTAAATTTTTGTCTGAAAATGAAAAGGAAGATGTCAAAAGAAAACCAGTAAAAACTAGTGTAAAACAGGTTAATATTGGTTCAATGACAGATAAACAACTCAAACATAAACTGAAGGAGTTAAAATCTGTTGAGAAAAAGAAAGTGTCAAACAAGAACAGAAATGGAAAAGTAGGCATCACTTCAGGAAATAAACCAATGCTTGCTAGTTATGCTCCAAGAAAGACATGTCATAACTGTGGTAGTACTAAGCATCTTGCAAATTTCTGCAAGAAAAATAAAAATATAAATTCTTTACCTACAAAGTCTGAGGTAAAGAAGGATTTTGCTAGAACTAAGCCACAGACTCTATGCACACACTGTGGAAGCACTTGGCATTCCATCTATACTTGTAGAAAATATCATGCTATCTATCATAATTACTATGAACTGAAACCCAATCTGAAATGGGTTAAAGTTGATACTGCAAGTGTAAACACTGATACTGTTAGCTCAAACTTTGATAATGTTAATTCCGCTGCAAAAGCTAACAAAGTTAAGAATGCCAAAGGATCCAAGCAAGTCTGGATCCTTAAAACTAATCCTCAGTAATTGTTTGTGATTGCAGGGTAACAGGGAGGCAACCCTAGTCGTGGACAGTGGATGTTCAGGACACATGACTGGAAATAAAGCCCTGCTATCAGAATATGAGGAGAAGGCTGGCCCAAAAGTTTCCTATTGTGATGGCAATATAGGAAGAACATTGGGATATGGCAATATCAATCTTGGAAATGTCATCATCAACAATGTAGCTCATGTCCCAGGACTCAAGCATGACTTGCTATCTGTGAGTCAAATCTGTGACAAGGGATATCATGTAGATTTTCAACCTGAATATTGTGAAGTTATCAGCAAATCTACAGGAAAGGTTGTTCTAGTTGGTCACAGGCAAAACAACATTTATGAAATCTAGCTTTTGATAGACTCTGTTGGAAAAGCTGTTTGCCTGTCTACAAGAATGTCTAGTGAAGAGAGTTGGAAGTGGCACAAGAAACTCTCACATTTGAACTTGAACAACATCAATGAATTGATCAGAAAGGATCTTGTAAGAGGACTCCCAAAGACCCTGTTAAATGTTGATGGCCTATGTGACTCATGTCAGAAGGCTAAACAAAGGAAGTCATCTTTCAAGAGCAAGACATAATTTTCTATCACTGATCCCTATCATCTTCTGCATGTTGATCTATTTGGTCCAGTAAATGTTATGTCTATTGCAAGGAAGAAATATGCTTTAGTCATTGTTGATGAATACACTAGATTCACTTGGGTGTATTTTCTAGCAAAGAAGGATGAAACAGCATCGACTCTGATGGAGCATGTGAAGCTTCTGGACAAAGGATCAAGCAACAAAGTCAGAATCATCAGAAGTGATAATGGAACTGAGTTCAGAAATGTAACAATGGAAGAATTCTGCAAGGACAATGGAGTGAAACAAGAATTTTTAGCACCTGGTACACCACAACAAAATGGTGTAGTTGAAAGGAAAAATAGAACCTTAATTGAAGCTGCCAGAACTATGCTTGATGAAGCAAAATTGCCAACTTATTTCTGGGCAGAAGCTGTTCAAACTGCTTGTTTTACTCAAAATGCAACACTGATCAATAAGCATGGGAAGACACCATATGAGATGGTGAAGAAAAAGAAGCCTAACCTGAAATACTTTCATATTTTCGGGTGCAAATGTTTTGTTTTGAAGACTCATCCAGAACAGTTGACCAAGTTTGAGTTAAAGGCAGATGAAGGAATTTTTGTTGGCTATCCACTGTCAACAAAGGCATTCAGAGTTTACAATCTGAGAACTAAAGTGATCATGGAATCTATACATGTTTCTTTTGATGATAAGAAGATAACTGGACTTGAAGACAAAGACGAATATGATCAACTGAACTTTGAAAATGAAGTTTTAAACTCTGATGAAGGAAACTCTGATGAAACAATTCTGACAGACTCTGTTGAAACAAACTCTGAACCTCTACTGGTAAACTCTGGAGAAACTTCTCAGTCACAACAAAGGGGAGAACCAGTTGAGGGGGAGCATGATCAAGATGAAGACTTAAACACTGATACTGAGTCAACTGAAAAATCTGGATCAAACTCTGATGCTTCAAACTCTGAAAATTCAAATTCTGACTCTGGACAGTCAAGTTCAGGGGGAGTCTCAGAAAATGAAGATAGATCACAACAAAATCAGGAGAGCATGGATCAAGGGGGAGGATCACATGCTGATAGAAGTCATTTGCCTTCTGCTAGGAAATGGACTAAATCGAATACACCTGATTTGATAATTGGTGATCCAGATGCAAAAGTAAAGACAAGAAGTGCTACTGCAAGTGAATGTCTGTTTCATGCATTCTTGTCTAAAAATGAACCAAAGAAAGTGGAAGAAGCTCTTCAAGATGCAGACTGGATAACAGCAATGTAGGAAGAGTTAAATGAATTTGAAAGGAATGAGGTTTGGACCCTTGTACCAAGACCAAAGAACAGATCTATTGTGGGTACTAAATGGGTTTTCAGAAACAAGACTGACAGTGAAGGTGTTATCACATGGAACAAGGCTAGACTGGTAGCAAAAGGCTATTCACAGCAGGAAGGAATAGACTATGATGAAACATTTGCTCCAGTTGCAAGATTGGAGGCAATCAGAATTTTTCTAGCATATGTCTCTCACAAGAAATTCAAAGTGTTCCAGATGGATGTGAAAAGTGCTTTTCTGAATGGAAAACTTGAAGAAGAAGTGTTTGTTGAACAACCACCAGGATTTGTGGACCCCAAATATCCAGATTATGTCTACAGGCTAGATAAGGCACTATATGGACTTAAGCAGGCACCAAGAGCATGGTATGAGACACTTGCTCAGTTTCTTCTAGAAAGTGGATTCAATAGAGGAACAATTGATAAAACTCTGTTTTATTTCAATCAAGGAAGTGACCTCCTTTTAGTTCAAATTTATGTTGATGACATCATCTTTGGGTCTACTAATGATAAACTCTGTAAGAAGTTTGCCAAGCTCATGCAGTCAAGATATCAAATGAGCATGATGGGAGAGCTTAGTTACTTTCTAGGCCTACAGGTGAAACAAACAGAAGATGGAATTTTCATTAATCAAGAAAAATACACCAGAAATCTTCTCAAGAAATTTGGTATGCTTGACTGTTCATCTGCAACAACTCCCATGGCAACAGCAACTAAATTGGACAAAGACACAGGAGTTTCAGTGGATATGACAAACTACAAGGGCATGATAGGTTCTCTTCTATACTTGACAGCAAGTAGGCCTGACATCATGTATGCAACCTGTCTTTGTGCAAGGTTTCAGGCAGATCCTAGAGAGCCACATTTGACAGCTGTGAAAAGAATCTTCAAGTATCTCAAGGGCACCATATCATTAGGTCTGTGGTACCCCAGAGAATCAGATTTCAAGCTACTTGGGTATTCTGATGCAGACTTTGCAGGCTGCAAGGTAGACAGAAAGAGCACTAGTGGAAGTTGTCAATTTCTTGGTGACAGACTTGTTTCCTGGTACAGCAAGAAACAGAAATCAATCTCCACATCTACAGTTGAAGCAGAGTATATTGCAGCTGGTAGCTGTTGTGCACAGATCTTATGGATGAAGAATCAATTGCTGGATTATGGATTGAGGTACAGTAATATACCTATTTACTGTGATAACCACAGTGCTATTGCTATGACAGGTAATCCAGTACAGCATTCAATGACCAAGCACATCAGCATAAGGTACCACTTCATCAGAGAACATGTGGAAGAAGGAAATATTGAACTACATTTTGTCTCTACAGAACAACAGCTTGCAGATATCTTCACTAAACCATTGAGTGAAGCTACATTTACAAGGCTGGTTAATGAACTAGGAATGGTCTCTGGTTCTGACTAGAAATGTTGGTTAGATTCAAACTTTACTTATGTGATGTATTAATTATATTTCCTGATTGGTTAAATGTTGAGTGAGCTCTGTTGATTAAACTCTGTTATACATACTCTGTTAAACTCTGTCAGCATGTCTGTATGTCATACACTGTTAACAAGTTTGATAAACTCTGTGAACTTTGAGTTGATTTTTGTATGAATGAAAACACCAATGAAGAAATATGTATGAAGCATGATTCTCAGCAATTAATCATGAATCTTTCTGAGTTATTGTGATCTAATCTTAGATTGTGCAGAAAGTTAACACAGCATGATACTGGCTCATATTTATAGCATCTCTTAGTTTATTTTGTCCTAAACTCTGAGTCTATAAAAACTGTGTGCATTACCTTTCATTAAGAACTACTGATGTTGATGAACTCTAAACTCTGTTAGTTATACTCTGTTAGAATAAAATGTTTACTGCAATACCCCAAAGAAAATGTATAGAGGTTGATTATACTCCTTTGAGATCATGTTGGATACTAGGATGACCCAGGAACCTATTGGTATATAATATGTGCTAAAATTCTCTGATTTTTGGTGACTAGTTAAATACTAGGATGACTCAGGAACTTATCAAAATGATAAGGGCTAAAATTTTTGAATATTTGGTGACTGGTTCCAACCTCTGATTACTAGACTGAATAAATAAAATATATATATATATATATATATATATATGAAAAAAAATGTATATAAAGGGGGTATAAAATAAAAATAAAAATAAAAAAATTACTGAATAAAGTTCGATTACTTCAGAGTTTAGCTTTCATCATACAGTCAGTCACTAGTACAAAAATGACCTTATACGTCGCCTCTTATACGTCGGTTCTGGCCAAATGCGACGTATAAAGTAGTTATATACGTCGGTTCCGCCTAAAGGCGATGTATAAGGTCAATTTTACACATTTTTTATGTCGGTTCAAGAAAAAGCCGACGTATAAGGTCATATTATACGTCGGTTGAAGAAAAGGCGACGTATATAATGCTACTTTATACGTCGGTTGAAAAAAAGGCGACGTATATAATGATACTTTATACGTCGGTTGATAAAAAGGCGACGTATATAATCCTACTTTATACGTCGATTGAGAAAAGGCGACGTATATGATGATATCACTAGTACAAAACTGGCCTATTACGTCGCACATAAAGGAAGGCGACGTATAAAATACTTTATACGTCGCATTTTTAAAAGAGCGACGTATATAACCCTTTTGAGATGACTTTTTACGTCGGTTCAGGTAAAAGGCGTCGTATATTGTCAACATATAAGCCGGTCTTTTTTTGACGGACGTAAAAAAAAACATTTTATCTTAGCACATATACGTCGCCTTTGTGACTACCCGACATATAAAATATATCTATACGACGCCATTCGTATATCCGACGTATATACTATTAGTAGTCGATTAATAGTCAATAATCCCATTTCTTCCCGGCCTCTCTCCTCCTCCATCTCTCTCTTTTCTCTCCATCTCTCGATCTCGCGCACATACACACACAAGACACACCCGTCATACACACACCCACAAACTCGCACATAACTCTCCTCCCTCTATTCCTCATCTCCGCTGCTACAACACAACCACCACCAATACCACCGGCAATCGACCACAGTGGTGCCACACTTCTCCGACCAACCAACACCCACAATCCATACATAAAAGTACTCCTCTCATCCTCCTTAATCTATTCACGCCATCAATTTTGATAAAATCATCCTGAATCCAAATCCCCTAAATTATATATAAACCCTAATTTTTATACCCAATTTGGATAAAATGGGTTTTTGGTCAAAACAACAAGAAGCCGCCTTCTTGGGTAATTTCCATTTCGTTCTTGTTTTTGTTTCCAGCCCCAAATTCTCACAAACATCAATCTTCAAAGTGCTCATTTTTACAATTTCTTTCATGCTGGTGAATGGGATGACGCTGAGAAATACTTGTCCGGATTTACGAAAGTGGAAGACAACAGATACTCTTTGAAGATATATTACGAACTCCGGAAACATAAGTACCTTGAGGCTCTGGATAGGTAAATTAAATCTCTATACTTTTATTTTAATTGTATGGTTTTGAATTCCACTTTTCCTACTTGCTCTTTTTTTCTTACCCAATCAATCTGTGTTACTGGTGAACATGGTGGTTTCAGCTAAATTTTGGGTGAACTTCGTCGTAGTATGTGTATAACTGGTCTAAAATTTGAAATTATATATTACACATTGAGTAAGAATTTGTGATTTATGAAGTGTCCAAAAAGATTGTTAAAGAACTTGGCAGTCATTTCTTTTGGTGGCAGCTTTCATGATATTCTAGCCATTAATTTTTTTTAGTTTTGATTTTCTAATATACCTTTTCCCTTCCACCTTTTTTACAGACAATAGAGTCCATATGGTGAAAACAATGAAGGTGAAGCTGTTAATTTGTCACAGCTGGTATATTTTTTGCGAATAACTCTAGGCTGATGCATCTTTTTTTCTATGACTGTTTGGTGGCTCTTCTTGATATCTAGTTGTTCACTTTAATCAATTCTTTACCCTTCTTTAAGTTTTCACATTTTAAAGCATTCACATGTTCAAATATTGCTATGCTTGCAATTGCAAAACATTTAACGGAATTTATCTTGGTTTACTAAGTCATGTTTTATCCTTGCAGAATCTTATATATCTGGCAGGTTTAGAGAGCTCCAACGCTGAAATAACTGGTGTTCGTCGAAAAGAAGGATCTTATATAAATAAAAGTCTTCTGACTCTTGGAACTGCGAGGCCTCCTCCTTTCCCATAATTCTATCAGTCTGATAATTACTGTCTATGCATATCTACTTGACCTGAGAATGTGCTTGGCCACCTTCGAGTTGCTTTACCTTGAATGTGTTGCTTTACTCTTGGTGTTCTGTGGCGTTCAGCTCATTTGTACTGTAACTCCCTCTTCAAGCAATTCAGAAGAGACACACAACACGTTGAAATTCGCCCATCGTGCAAAACATATTTGAATTCAAGCAGCACAAAACAAGGTATACTTGTTTACGTTACTAAGAAACTCTATATGTCTTTGTTGACATTTCTGAAAAACCTTAATCATATGAACCTGCAGATAATTGATGAAAAATCACTTATTAAAAAGTATCAACATGAGATACGGACCTTAAAGGAGGTACTTGAACAAATATAAAAATTAAGATTCAGTTCTGTTTTTTCAAACACGTTGCTTGACAAATTTTGGCAGCAGGTCTGATATGTGTAGCTTCACCAATTTCAACTGTGAGCCTGAACTAGGTAGCATTATCAGTAACAATGTCAACATGGTTATTCTGGATCGTTAAATGTTGGATCATTTTACTTGTAACACTATTTTCCACATACCCCCTTGAGAGTATAAAGTTCCCTTTAGCCTGAAATACTTGAGGAGGTAACTGAGTCGAGTCAGATGTGATTTTTGTGCAAGTTTGTACTGGTTAATGAAGTTGTCGCACTTTCTTGATCATCTTAAAAATAATACCTGCAAAAATTCAACTGGGCCAATATAGCATGCACACCAGTTTTAGACTGTTGAGTTATTGTTTGTATTGCCTGAAGATTGTAAGCCGTGAAGAGTGCATTGAGCTTGAGCCCATTGTGCCTCTCTCTCTCCTCCTTTGAAAGTTTCTTAGTTTTGTGAGAATTCTGCATGAAAATTCATCATTTAGAATATACGTTTGTACTTAATTCAGAGTTTGTACATTATGTTTACTTGACATTTTTATTTACCTTGTTTTCTATAGTGTCCCAGGCATGGCCCTCAATCATGTAGCGTATCATGAATTTTAGTATATCAAGAGGAATTGAAAAGATGATGCTGAAGATCCAGATAGCTCCAGCCCATCCCCACCCAATCCCATGGATATCGGCAAAACTCCATTCTGCGTACACTGCAATGACGGTAGCTAAAAACTGGGCTACAAGGAAGGCAAAAACAAGCATAAAACCCGGGCGTTCTGCGAATGACCATCCACGGGATCTTGTCACAAAGATTAGTGCTTGGCTTACAATGCTGACTTGAAGGTATACGGCTGCAGTGATCTCATCTGGGTTATCCTGGATTGACTTAACTCCAAAAGTATCCTGCAACATTAAAATATCATAACATGCAAGTAGGCTTTGGTTTACAACAATACTATAAGTTTTTTTAGTAAAGGAAACTTACGGGGAAAAAGTCGGTTTTAGCAGCCGTATAATAGAACAAAATAGATATAAGAGCAAGGTAAGTGCCAAGGCAAACACCAGTGGCGAAGATCTCCTGAAGCTTCCATGAGTCAGGCACAGGAGATGGCTTCATCCTGTCCTTTGTGATGGTAGCATTATCAGTAAAAATGTCAGTAACAATGTCAACATGGTTATTCTGGATCGTTAAATGTTCTTTACGAGGATATTTAGGAAGCATAGTAAACTAATTCATTCTTTAGCAATCCACTACTTTTGTTATTTTCTTCATGTACATATGTGAATATCTTTGTATTGGGTTTACTTGATAGACGTGTTTGCTTATCAGTAAATAGCTGTCTGATCTATTTTCCCCATTATACATTCTAGGAAAAACGAAAGCGTGGAAGAACTCCTACTCCTGGAAGATATCAAGGAGCAAAAGACAAACACGGTGAGAACAGTAATGATGAAATTTTAAATCCTAAAATGAAATCAGGCCTCAAACAGTTTTTTATGGTCAGGAGATGGTAGAAGACGATCTCGGAGCTACTCACCTCGACGGAATGATAGAGATCGTTATTCCAGACAACATAGAGGAAAATCTCGCTCCTATGGTAGAAAGAAAGATGATTACAACTCGCATAAGAGGAACAGACATCATTTCCCTGAGGACCGATGATAATTAAGACCCTTCAGTCACAGAAGACACAGGTATCGCTTCTTGTCAGCCACTCTATTTGCTAATCAAAGGCATTGTGCCGCACTGCCAGTACTAATTGCTCATTTTTTGTAACCTGTGCCCTTGGGACACATATTAAGAAGTATTTATTACCCTTATCAATTATGTTCCTGCTTTGTTATTACTACTTCCGTTACTAGATAAATATTCATGTTGCTGTTTCTTTTGCATTAGATTATACCTTTAGGATGATGCAAGGGACCCACATATATTGGAATTTAAGATTGACGTGTGACTACACACATGAAGAAGGGGAGCACAAATTAAGAGGACTTACTATGCATGGGATTTGGTTAAGTCGTATTTCATATGGGGATGAATGGTGTGCTGATCTTAAGACTGCAGAGAGTGTAAGTATACTGAATGTATATCTTTTATACACACTTGATAGAATAGTTTTGTTTTTTTGTTACTAGGTTTACTCTTTTTTATATCAGTTGATTGACCAACTCGACCCAAAGGTGAAATCCAAAAAGGACCTGCACACACTTTGGAGTCCAAGAAATTGTGGATAGAGCAGATGTTCCAACATGGATATTTATCATGTAAGTAATGGGAGAAAGCCATAGAGGCTGCAATGCCATTTTTGAATGACATCCTCAATCATGAAGATACTGAAACAGGGGAAGCTTCTGAGTGGCAATTACACGAGTCAAGAATTACAGGATGCACTGTACAAAAGAACTTGCAGGAGGATTGATATTAAGTTTGTATTTAATTGTTGTCATTTCGCAGGCGCAAAGAGGAAGGCTGGGAATTATGTTAATTGTTCCTGATTTTGAGAATTGTTCGGTTGAATTGAGTGTATAGTACTGATGGTTTTTAAAAAAAATTCTGGGTTGTATAGAATTAGTAGGGACTGTTGGTTGTATAGAATGTTCGGTTGTACTGATGGTTGTATATATTTCTTGATTTTCTTTCTGTAAAGAACTATAGATCATACTGGAAAGAAATAAAAGGTTTATAGTTGCTAGAATGCTGTTACAAATATCATAACGATGCTTTAATTTAAAAGGTTTTATAATTGCCAGAATGATGCTATAAAATTTTATTTTTTATAATTTTTTTGGATCATATACGTCGGTTATTTAGAAGAACCGACGTAAAAGAATAACAATATACGTCGCCTTTTTATTTTATACGTCGGGTACTCATACTTTTATACGTCGGTTAGTTTGGCCTTTTACGTCGGTTATTAAGCCGACGTATATTGTACCTATTACGTCGCCTTTTTAACCAACGTAAAAGACTCGTGACTTTATACGTCGCCCCTCCATACGTCGCCATTTAACCGACGTATAAGGTCGATTTAACCGACGTAAAAGGCCTGTTTTCTACTAGTGAGTGTTTACTATGACAGTTTGTGCATCCAGTGTTTATTGATTTACTTTATGGATTTTATGAAAAATTAGATGCTTTAAAAATTGATTTAGTAAACTCTGCTTCACACACACAAATATTCGCAACTGTGCAATTTATGAAAGGGTTTCGGTGATAAAGTTGGAGAATTGACAAATGCTGTTGATTCGTGATTTGTACTCTAAGGTAAATTTTCACTTGGACAATTTGAAAGTCTTGGAGTAAGTAGGGTTTTTGACAACTGTTAATCAGTGGATAGTTGATGAATGTGTTCTTTATATGATTACTTTAATTAGTGTTCATATTCTCTTCTTGATTCATTTTCTTGAAGAACAGTTCATATAACATAAATAACAGTTGCAGAACACAATGAATATGATTAGAGAAACAAAATTTTCATTGATAATAAGAAAGAGATTACAAGCAAATATTACATCTTTTTGTTCTCTCTATCTGCTAATCTATTCGACAAGAAAGTAAAAGGTCCGTCCACACCACTCCATTGTTAGCAAAAATTCCCAGATCCCATCTTTGCCACTTTATTTGGGTGGAAGTTGAAGCGATAAGGTTATTTTTGCTGACATATTCATTAACAATGGTTGGTGGTGTTGGATGAGGATGCCTTCGAGGAGAGCCATGCCAATGTTGCTTGGAGGGCAGCATCGATGTCGATCACCCTTGCAGGTTTCTCTCTCTCGAGCTCTTCCAGACCAGCATCCATTTGCAGCCACAGCGTCTCAAGCTGCCTTTCCCACTCAAATGCTTCAAACTCTTCACGCGTATAGCTGAAGATGTCTTTATTTTCGACAAGATGAAGGTTCTTTTCTTTGATGGTAAGGTTAGCCATTGTTTTTCAAGTGTATTTGGTTTGAAGGGTTTGTGATTTTACAGGGGAGACTGAAAGGTTAAAGGTTTAATGAAATAATCTGAGCAAGTCTCTAGGCCTTAAATAGAGATGGGTAAGAACGAAGTCCTTAATCGCTTCGTATCCTGGTTATTAAAGGCAACAGGTAAACGCTTCAAATTCTGATTTTACTTGGGTCCAGATATTTTTAAAAGAGTATTATTTGATTTTTGTTAAAATCAAATATTTTAATGTTTTAATTTTTAATATACTCTTTTTAAAAATAGGCGCACATGACCCACTCGCCCTTAATGTGTCCCACTTACCTATTATCGTGTCCCACTACACATTAATCAAGGAACTGATTGAGTGTTTGTTACAAAAGAGATTGAGTTTTTCATTAATTTAATCACTTTTGTGTCCAAACGATTTTGCTTTATTCTTACTCTCACAGTTTTCTTATTTTTCTCTTGGGCACTCATGCAAACACCTTTTCTACATACATATCTTTTGGAAATTCTTGCAAATTTCTCAACTCAATGGCATCTAAAGCATTCACTGCTCTTGGTTTACGGTTTGTTCCTAACAACTATGAAGCTCCACTCTATCATCAACGCGTTCCAGAATTGTTTCATCTCATGCAGAACTTTTTGAGGGATTCAGAGATTGGACAAGCTCTGACTGGACCTGCTACTCTTTCTGCGTCTCAAATTGCTACATTCTGGCAGAATTCAGTTTATGAGGATGGAGGAGAGAGTGGAACTCCTACCATTATCTTCACTTACGAAGACCAAGATTATGTGATTACTCCACAGACTGTACGAGATACAATGGGGTTTGATACACATACTTCTTATACTCTGGTTAATGAAACTTATCTGAGAGAGATGCTACAAGAGATAGGTTACATGGAATCTCTTGACAAGCTTGGAAGTATTAAACGACCAAATCTCAGAAAGGAATGGAATTTCTTCTTTGATTGCATAACGAGGACGTTCCAGAAGAAAGTCACAAACTGGGATGTCATTCCAATAGACAGTCTTCAAATCGGGTATTCTCTGCTCTATGGTACTAATTTTGATTTTGGTCGACATGTTTTGATGAGCTTAGGTGATAAATTGTCAGAGTCTACCACTGTCTATTATGCTCGTTTTTGTCAAATGCTGTTCAATGCATGTGTACCTGGTCTCGAAATTGATGAAATTGATTCTTTTAGAGTCAATAAGCGCATATTCTCTGATATGACTAACAAGGATGTTGGTAAAGAAAATCTTCCTATTTTTGTCATGCCTCTTGCTCTACGAAATTTTCTAAATCAACCACAAGAACCACAACAAGATCAACAGGAACCACAACAAGATGCACCACAACAAGATGAACCTGAAAAAGAACCACAACAACCTGAACCACACCAGGAACCTCAACCAGAACCAAACACTGAATCACCTGCTCGGTCAGCAAACTCTGATTCGCCACAATCTCCATCAAAATCAAAGTCTAAATTACAAAGAGTTAAGAAAGCAATTGCTGAACGACATGCAAGTCTAAAGCAGGCGGAAGAGACTCAAAGAACATCAAAACGGAAGTCTTCGTGATATTTTACATCACGAAGAGGGTTGGAAATACAAGAAGTTTTTAAAGTGCATAAACGCTTTTACTTGTTAATCTCTCATACAAAGTTGATTATTAATTGTGTATTCGGCCTAACAAGTGGTATCAGAGCCAATCTGTTACTTTATTACAGGTTAAGATCCAAACACAACAATAATCATGTCAGAAATTCCTCCACCAACACCTACTGTTTCTGAAAAGGCTCCTACTACTGTGAGTCGTTATGAACCAATCAGGGTTCCTATTTTGAGGCCATTAGAGTATGCTATGTGGAAGGTCAAGATGACTATGTTTCTGGAGGCTACAGATCCAGAATATCTTGACAGGATTTATGAAGGCCCTCACAATCCTACAAAGCTATCTGTTGCAGTTGCTGGTGAAGCAGCAAAAATGGTTCCAAAGGAAAAGAAGGACATGACTCCTGAAGATCTATCATCAATTGCTAAGGATGCAAAAGTTAGGCATTTACTTCATAGTGCTTTAGACAATGTTATGTCTAACAAAGTCATTAACTGCACCACTGCAAAAGAGATATGGGATGCACTTGAAGTCAGGTGTCAAGGAACTGCAGCTATTAAGAAGAATAGGAGAAACATACTCACACAAGAGTATGAGCATTTTGAGGCTAAACCTGAAGAGACCATGACAGAAACATTTGATAGATTCTGTAAACTGATTAATGATCTGTCATTGGTCAACAAAGAGTATGATCTAGAAGACTCGAATCTCAAGTTTCTTCTTTCTCTACCTGAAAAGTGGGATGTGAAAACAACCACTATTAGAGACAACTATGATCTTGCTGAAACAGAGATTGATGAAATTTATGGACTGCTCAAAACTTATGAATTGGAAATGGAGCAGAGAAACAGGAGATCAAGCAGAAAAGGAAAGTCTGTTGCTCTTAATGTTGAAGAGAAGCCTCAGAAGAAAGAGGCAACAAGAAGGAAAATGAATGGAAAAGCTTTGGTCATACATTCATAAAGTGATTCACCAAACTCTGATTATGATTCAAACTCTTCTGAATCATCTGACTCTGAGGATGATGAAGAAGAAATGAGAAAAATGGCTGTGTTGATGGTGAAGACTTTCAAGAAAATGGGCTTCAAGAATTTCAAGAAAGGAAAAAGGTTTTCTAGGGATTCAAATGAAGACAGGAAAAGCTACAGGAAGTCTGATAAGAGAGATTCTAAAGTGAAGAAGGATAAGTCTGAAATTCAATGCTACAAGTGTAAGGAGATGGGTCACTATGCTCCTGAGTGCAAGAAGGGTAAAACTGGAAAGGTACTCTACACTAAAGGCAGAGATTGGGCAGATACTTCAGATTCTGATGAAGAAGTGAACTATGCTCTCATGGCTACTACTGAATCAGAATCCTCTGAAAATCAGGTACCTCCAACTACCTATGCTTATAATATTGATGACATTGCTCAATTAAGAATTTTTCTTAAGTCATTGCATATAAGTTATAGGGATCAGACTTTAGAAAATGAAAGGATAAAAGCTGAAAATTCTGAACTTAAAGAAAGAAATAAACTTGTTGAAGAGAAACTTGGAAACATGCAACAAGTTCAGAAAGAGAGAGATGATGCTGTTTGCAAAGAACAGATTTTGCTTCAGAAGTATAAACAACTAGAGTCAGAGTTGAAGGAAGCATATAATAAAATTAGGACTTGGACTAATTCTGGAAAGGACACTCAACAGATTTTTCAAACAGACACTGTTGGTCTAGGTTATAATGAGGGAGATGAACTTAGATTTCAAAATCAAGTTAAAGTCAGAACTAAATTTGTTCATGGAACCAGTAAATTTTTGTCTGAAAATGAAAAGGAAGATGTCAAAAGAAAACCAGTAAAAACTAGTGTAAAACAGGTTAATATTGGTTCAATGACAGATAAACAACTCAAACATAAACTGAAGGAGTTAAAATCTGTTGAGAAAAAGAAAGTGTCAAACAAGAACAGAAATGGAAAAGTAGGCATCACTTCAGGAAATAAACCAATGCTTGCTAGTTATGCTCCAAGAAAGACATGTCATAACTGTGGTAGTACTAAGCATCTTGCAAATTTCTGCAAGAAAAATAAAAATATAAATTCTTTACCTACAAAGTCTGAGGTAAAGAAGGATTTTGCTAGAACTAAGCCACAGACTCTATGCACACACTGTGGAAGCACTTGGCATTCCATCTATACTTGCAGAAAATATCATGCTATCTATCATAATTACTATGAACTGAAACCCAATCTGAAATGGGTTAAAGTTGATACTGCAAGTGTAAACACTGATACTGTTAGCTCAAACTTTGATAATGTTAATTCCGCTGCAAAAGCTAACAAAGTTAAGAATGCCAAAGGATCCAAGCAAGTCTGGATCCTTAAAACTAATCCTCAGTAATTGTTTGTGATTGCAGGGTAACAGGGAGGCAACCCTAGTCGTGGACAGTGGATGTTCAGGACACATGACTGGAAATAAAGCCCTGCTATCAGAATATGAGGAGAAGGCTGGCCCAAAAGTTTCCTATTGTGATGGCAATATAGGAAGAACATTGGGATATGGCAATATCAATCTTGGAAATGTCATCATCAACAATGTAGCTCATGTCCCAGGACTCAAGCATGACTTGCTATCTGTGAGTCAAATCTGTGACAAGGGATATCATGTAGATTTTCAACCTGAATATTGTGAAGTTATCAGCAAATCTACAGGAAAGGTTGTTCTAGTTGGTCACAGGCAAAACAACATTTATGAAATCTAGCTTTTGATAGACTCTGTTGGAAAAGCTGTTTGCCTGTCTACAAGAATGTCTAGTGAAGAGAGTTGGAAGTGGCACAAGAAACTCTCACATTTGAACTTGAACAACATCAATGAATTGATCAGAAAGGATCTTGTAAGAGGACTCCCAAAGACCCTGTTAAATGTTGATGGCCTATGTGACTCATGTCAGAAGGCTAAACAAAGGAAGTCATCTTTCAAGAGCAAGACAGAATTTTCTATCACTGATCCCTATCATCTTCTGCATGTTGATCTATTTGGTCCAGTAAATGTTATGTCTATTGCAAGGAAGAAATATGCTTTAGTCATTGTTGATGAATACACTAGATTCACTTGGGTGTATTTTCTAGCAAAGAAGGATGAAACAGCATCGACTCTGATGGAGCATGTGAAGCTTCTGGACAAAGGATCAAGCAACAAAGTCAGAATCATCAGAAGTGATAATGGAACTGAGTTCAGAAATGTAACAATGGAAGAATTCTGCAAGGACAATGGAGTGAAACAAGAATTTTCAGCACCTGGTACACCACAACAAAATGGTGTAGTTGAAAGGAAAAATAGAACCTTAATTGAAGCTGCCAGAACTATGCTTGATGAAGCAAAATTGCCAACTTATTTCTGGGCAGAAGCTGTTCAAACTGCTTGTTTTACTCAAAATGCAACACTGATCAATAAGCATGGGAAGACACCATATGAGATGGTGAAGAAAAAGAAGCCTAACCTGAAATACTTTCATATTTTCGGGTGCAAATGTTTTGTTTTGAAGACTCATCCAGAACAGTTGACCAAGTTTGAGTTAAAGGCAGATGAAGGAATTTTTGTTGGCTATCCACTGTCAACAAAGGCATTCAGAGTTTACAATCTGAGAACTAAAGTGATCATGGAATCTATACATGTTTCTTTTGATGATAAGAAGATAACTGGACTTGAAGACAAAGACGAATATGATCAACTGAACTTTGAAAATGAAGTTTTAAACTCTGATGAAGGAAACTCTGATGAAACAATTCTGACAGACTCTGTTGAAACAAACTCTGAACCTCTACTGGTAAACTCTGGAGAAACTTCTCAGTCACAACAAAGGGGAGAACCAGTTGAGGGGGAGCATGATCAAGATGAAGACTTAAACACTGATACTGAGTCAACTGAAAAATCTGGATCAAACTCTGATGCTTCAAACTCTGAAAATTCAAATTCTGACTCTGGACAGTCAAGTTCAGGGGGAGTCTCAGAAAATGAAGATAGATCACAACAAAATCAGGAGAGCATGGATCAAGGGGGAGGATCACATGCTGATAGAAGTCATTTGCCTTCTGCTAGGAAATGGACTAAATCGAATACACCTGATTTGATAATTGGTGATCCAGATGCAAAAGTAAAGACAAGAAGTGCTACTGCAAGTGAATGTCTGTTTCATGCATTCTTGTCTAAAAATGAACCAAAGAAAGTGGAAGAAGCTCTTCAAGATGCAGACTGGATAACAGCAATGTAGGAAGAGTTAAATGAATTTGAAAGGAATGAGGTTTGGACCCTTGTACCAAGACCAAAGAACAGATCTATTGTGGGTACTAAATGGGTTTTCAGAAACAAGACTGACAGTGAAGGTGTTATCACATGGAACAAGGCTAGACTGGTAGCAAAAGGCTATTCACAGCAGGAAGGAATAGACTATGATGAAACATTTGCTCCAGTTGCAAGATTGGAGGCAATCAGAATTTTTCTAGCATATGTCTCTCACAAGAAATTCAAAGTGTTCCAGATGGATGTGAAAAGTGCTTTTCTGAATGGAAAACTTGAAGAAGAAGTGTTTGTTGAACAACCACCAGGATTTGTGGACCCCAAATATCCAGATTATGTCTACAGGCTAGATAAGGCACTATATGGACTTAAGCAGGCACCAAGAGCATGGTATGAGACACTTGCTCAGTTTCTTCTAGAAAGTGGATTCAATAGAGGAACAATTGATAAAACTCTGTTTTATTTCAATCAAGGAAGTGACCTCCTTTTAGTTCAAATTTATGTTGATGACATCATCTTTGGGTCTACTAATGATAAACTCTGTAAGAAGTTTGCCAAGCTCATGCAGTCAAGATATCAAATGAGCATGATGGGAGAGCTTAGTTACTTTCTAGGCCTACAGGTGAAACAAACAGAAGATGGAATTTTCATTAATCAAGAAAAATACACCAGAAATCTTCTCAAGAAATTTGGTATGCTTGACTGTTCATCTGCAACAACTCCCATGGCAACAGCAACTAAATTGGACAAAGACACAGGAGTTTCAGTGGATATGACAAACTACAAGGGCATGATAGGTTCTCTTCTATACTTGACAGCAAGTAGGCCTGACATCATGTATGCAACCTGTCTTTGTGCAAGGTTTCAGGCAGATCCTAGAGAGCCACATTTGACAGCTGTGAAAAGAATCTTCAAGTATCTCAAGGGCACCATATCATTAGGTCTGTGGTACCCCAGAGAATCAGATTTCAAGCTACTTGGGTATTCTGATGCAGACTTTGCAGGCTGCAAGGTAGACAGAAAGAGCACTAGTGGAAGTTGTCAATTTCTTGGTGACAGACTTGTTTCCTGGTACAGCAAGAAACAGAAATCAATCTCCACATCTACAGTTGAAGCAGAGTATATTGCAGCTGGTAGCTGTTGTGCACAGATCTTATGGATGAAGAATCAATTGCTGGATTATGGATTGAGGTACAGTAATATACCTATTTACTGTGATAACCACAGTGCTATTGCTATGACAGGTAATCCAGTACAGCATTCAATGACCAAGCACATCAGCATAAGGTACCACTTCATCAGAGAACATGTGGAAGAAGGAAATATTGAACTACATTTTGTCTCTACAGAACAACAGCTTGCAGATATCTTCACTAAACCATTGAGTGAAGCTACATTTACAAGGCTGGTTAATGAACTAGGAATGGTCTCTGGTTCTGACTAGAAATGTTGGTTAGATTCAAACTTTACTTATGTGATGTATTAATTATATTTCCTGATTGGTTAAATGTTGAGTGAGCTCTGTTGATTAAACTCTGTTATACATACTCTGTTAAACTCTGTCAGCATGTCTGTATGTCATACACTGTTAACAAGTTTGATAAACTCTGTGAACTTTGAGTTGATTTTTGTATGAATGAAAACACCAATGAAGAAATATGTATGAAGCATGATTCTCAGCAATTAATCATGAATCTTTCTGAGTTATTGTGATCTAATCTTAGATTGTGCAGAAAGTTAACACAGCATGATACTGGCTCATATTTATAGCATCTCTTAGTTTATTTTGTCCTAAACTCTGAGTCTATAAAAACTGTGTGCATTACCTTTCATTAAGAACTACTGATGTTGATGAACTCTAAACTCTGTTAGTTATACTCTGTTAGAATAAAATGTTTACTGCAATACCCCAAAGAAAATGTATAGAGGTTGATTATACTCCTTTGAGATCATGTTGGATACTAGGATGACCCAGGAACCTATTGGTATATAATATGTGCTAAAATTCTCTGATTTTTGGTGACTAGTTAAATACTAGGATGACTCAGGAACTTATCAAAATGATAAGGGCTAAAATTTTTGAATATTTGGTGACTGGTTCCAACCTCTGATTACTAGACTGAATAAATAATATATATATATATATATATATATATATATATGAAAAAAAATGTATATAAAGGGGGTATAAAATAAAAATAAAAATAAAAAAATTACTGAATAAAGTTCGATTACTTCAGAGTTTAGCTTTCATCATACAGTCAGTGTTTACTATGACAGTTTGTGCATCCAGTGTTTATTGATTTACTTTATGGATTTTATGAAAAATTAGATGCTTTAAAAATTGATTTAGTAAACTCTGCTTCACACACACAAATATTCACAACTGTGCAATTTATGAAAGGGTTTCGGTGATAAAGTTGGAGAATTGACAAATGCTGTTGATTCGTGATTTGTACTCTAAGGTAAATTTTCACTTGGACAATTTGAAAGTCTTGGAGTAAGTAGGGTTTTTGACAACTGTTAATCAGTGGATAGTTGATGAATGTGTTCTTTATATGATTACTTTAATTAGTGTTCATATTCTCTTCTTGATTCATTTTCTTGAAGAACAGTTCATATAACATAAATAACAGTTGCAGAACACAATGAATATGATTAGAGAAACAAAATTTTCATTGATAATAAGAAAGAGATTACAAGCAAATATTACATCTTTTTGTTCTCTCTATCTGCTAATCTATTCGACAAGAAAGTAAAAGGTCCGTCCACACCACTCCATTGTTAGCAAAAATTCCCAGATCCCATCTTTGCCACTTTATTTGGGTGGAAGTTGAAGCGATAAGGTTATTTTTGCTGACATATTCATTAACAATGGTTGGTGGTGTTGGATGAGGATGCCTTCGAGGAGAGCCATGCCAATGTTGCTTGGAGGGCAGCATCGATGTCGATCACCCTTGCAGGTTTCTCTCTCTCGAGCTCTTCCAGACCAGCATCCATTTGCAGCCACAGCGTCTCAAGCTGCCTTTCCCACTCAAATGCTTCAAACTCTTCACGCGTATAGCTGAAGATGTCTTTATTTTCGACAAGATGAAGGTTCTTTTCTTTGATGGTAAGGTTAGCCATTGTTTTTCAAGTGTATTTGGTTTGAAGGGTTTGTGATTTTACAGGGGAGACTGAAAGGTTAAAGGTTTAATGAAATAATCTGAGCAAGTCTCTAGGCCTTAAATAGAGATGGGTAAGAACGAAGTCCTTAATCGCTTCGTATCCTGGTTATTAAAGGCAACAGGTAAACGCTTCAAATTCTGATTTTACTTGGGTCCAGATATTTTTAAAAGAGTATTATTTGATTTTTGTTAAAATCAAATATTTTAATGTTTTAATTTTTAATATACTCTTTTTAAAAATAGGCGCACATGACCCACTCGCCCTTAATGTGTCCCACTTACCTATTATCGTGTCCCACTACACATTAATCAAGGAACTGATTGAGTGTTTGTTACAAAAGAGATTGAGTTTTTCATTAATTTAATCACTTTTGTGTCCAAACGATTTTGCTTTATTCTTACTCTCACAGTTTTCTTATTTTTCTCTTGGGCACTCATGCAAACACCTTTTCTACATACATATCTTTTGGAAATTCTTGCAAATTTCTCAACTCAATGGCATCTAAAGCATTCACTGCTCTTGGTTTACGGTTTGTTCCTAACAACTATGAAGCTCCACTCTATCATCAACGCGTTCCAGAATTGTTTCATCTCATGCAGAACTTTTTGAGGGATTCAGAGATTGGACAAGCTCTGACTGGACCTGCTACTCTTTCTGCGTCTCAAATTGCTACATTCTGGCAGAATTCAGTTTATGAGGATGGAGGAGAGAGTGGAACTCCTACCATTATCTTCACTTACGAAGACCAAGATTATGTGATTACTCCACAGACTGTACGAGATACAATGGGGTTTGATACACATACTTCTTATACTCTGGTTAATGAAACTTATCTGAGAGAGATGCTACAAGAGATAGGTTACATGGAATCTCTTGACAAGCTTGGAAGTATTAAACGACCAAATCTCAGAAAGGAATGGAATTTCTTCTTTGATTGCATAACGAGGACGTTCCAGAAGAAAGTCACAAACTGGGATGTCATTCCAATAGACAGTCTTCAAATCGGGTATTCTCTGCTCTATGGTACTAATTTTGATTTTGGTCGACATGTTTTGATGAGCTTAGGTGATAAATTGTCAGAGTCTACCACTGTCTATTATGCTCGTTTTTGTCAAATGCTGTTCAATGCATGTGTACCTGGTCTCGAAATTGATGAAATTGATTCTTTTAGAGTCAATAAGCGCATATTCTCTGATATGACTAACAAGGATGTTGGTAAAGAAAATCTTCCTATTTTTGTCATGCCTCTTGCTCTACGAAATTTTCTAAATCAACCACAAGAACCACAACAAGATCAACAGGAACCACAACAAGATGCACCACAACAAGATGAACCTGAAAAAGAACCACAACAACCTGAACCACACCAGGAACCTCAACCAGAACCAAACACTGAATCACCTGCTCGGTCAGCAAACTCTGATTCGCCACAATCTCCATCAAAATCAAAGTCTAAATTACAAAGAGTTAAGAAAGCAATTGCTGAACGACATGCAAGTCTAAAGCAGGCGGAAGAGACTCAAAGAACATCAAAACGGAAGTCTCCTGAAGCTGTTTACACTAGAAGGGGGAAAAGAATGAAAGCTCGAGCAAACATGCCTAAGTCATCATCTAGTGAAGAGGATTCAGATAATATACCTCTAGCGAGACGAAGAAAACTGATAGTCTCTGATTCTGTGGATGAAGATATTGAAGCTCCAGAGGTTGCTTCACAGCAAATACCTCCTGTTGAGGTTGAGAAAGATGCAATACCTGCAGAGGATGTAATACCTGCAGAGGATGTAATGCCTGCAGAGGACAAAATGCCTGTAGAAGAGGATGCAAGAGATGGTGTTTCTCCAATAAATGATGTTCCTGATTCATTTATTCCATTCTCTGATCCTATCTCTGATGTTGGTGTAGCTGATCAACCTACGGCTGTTCCTTCTGAAGCTGTGGCATCTCATATTGAGGTAATATCTGATGCTCACCATACTGTTGAAGAAGGAGAATAAATTGATCAGGTAACCAATGTCACTTCTCATTCAATGCCTGTTGCTGATCCTGAGCAACAAGAAGAAAATCCTGACAAGCCTACAGAAGATATTGCTAAACCTATGGCTGAAGATGAACTAGTTAAAGCTACAAGTATTGAAGCTGAAGGTGACAGTAGTGCAAACTCTGATACTTCTCTGAGTGCACCAGTACAAACTGATGATAAATATACACCTTTTTCTCAACCTTGTACTTCTCATGAAGTTGAGAGAGCACAATTTGCCAAGAATGCTGCTGAATGGTACAAAGAAGATTGTATTTTTCCACCAGGAAGAGCAGCTAAGTTTGTTGAGCAAAGTGCTGATAATATCTCAAATCCAGAGATTCTTTCTTGCTTGAAAGCAACTATAGTTCAAGTTAAAACTCTGGATAGACGATTTGATGATACTAATTTGGCAATCACTGCTTTGCGAAATGAGGTTGTAGCTAGAGAGATGAAGATGGAAAGAGATTCGAAACTAGTGACTACAAAATTCTCTAAATCTCAAGATAATCTCTTTGCCAGGCTGGATAAAGTTGAAGAGAATCAGTCTGATTTATCTGCTAAAATTGATTCTATTGCTACCTCCCTGGAGTTAATTACTTCTATCCTTATGCCTGATGATGTCAAAAAGGGGGAGAGAGTTGTCAGAAGGGATAGTGCTGGAGATGGAGGGGCAAGTAACAAAGGAAAGAAAAAGGCTGAAGAGGTTCAAACTCTGAGAATTAGCAAGTCATCAAAATCACAATCTGTTGGGAGAAATACTGATACTCAAGGTACTTCAAGGACCAAGAGTTTGTTGTTATCTTGTAATCCACAAACTGATGAAGAATTGGCTGCTAAGCTGTTCATTGAAGAGAATGAGGAAGGAGTTACGATTGAGGACATTGAAGCTGAGGAAAAGAGTTTACAAGAAAAACATCTTAAAGCTTTAAAGTCTGATAAGGTACAAAGAGGAAAAGCTCCTAGACGTGTTGTTAAAGGTGTTGTGATCAGAGAAAAGACTGATGTTAGTCAAAGTTCTCGGTTCTCAAAGGAAGAAATTGCAGCAGAGGCTAAACTTAAGCTAAAAGGTATTGAAGGTGAAAGTTCACAGAAGAAAGTTACAACTTCTGTTACAGCACAAGCAATGATCACACCTTTACACTCTTCACAGTTGAAATCTGTTTTTGGAAAAGGAACAATTTCTGATCCAAATGTGTTATCTGGAGTCTCAATGAATGTTTCTGATGGAAAAGCTCTATCTGGCAAGGTTGGTAATAATAAGGGTGGACTAGGTTCACATAGAGACAGAAGGCAATATACTGGTCCTAGAGATCCTTCTTCACTGGCTGTTCCAGGTCGTGGTGTTCCTCAAGAGAGTTTGGATAGACTGGAATCAGTGCAGTTGGTTCATCAGAAGAGTTTAGACAAGGATTTTCTTTTATACTTCATGGCTGATGGGACAGTATTCAAAGTTGGTGAGAATGATATTGGCTTGAAATGTTGGGAAGAACTAGAGTATGTTCTATATCTTCTCAAGGTGAATAGTCGAAGGACTCAGTCATTTGCTAATGTACTCAGACAGAAAATGACTCAGAATCTGGCAATCAGAGGACAGAAATACAATAGCAGATATATTCCTAAGTACAGGGATTACCAAGGCAATCTCATTGAAATGAAGAAAGGTACTGCAAAGTTAAAAACTGATTTGGGAATCACAGTACTTGATTTCAATACACAGGCAGAAAAAGTTAGATTTATCAGACTGGGTAATGAAATGAGAAGGAACAAGATTTATGATCTTAGGGCTGCTATTTACCAAACAGATGAAAGTGATCCTCAACTCAGAGAAATCAAAGAAGCAATGAAGATTGAACTTGAAAATGCAGAAAGAAGATTGCTGATTGATTATCTCAGAACCATGCCAGATCTTGAAATGATTAGAGATTAAGTTCTGTAAGAATTTTCTTATTCTCTATAGTTTTTATTAAGTAGAAGCTTAAACTCTGAATCTGTATAAACACTGTATTTGTCTATTTGTTTTGACATCATCAATTACTGTCATTAACTTGTACATTTTTGCTAATGAACAAGTTGGGGGAGATTGTTAAATATAATTGATGTGTTTTAATCAGTGTTTAAGTGTTACAGGGAGTTATCAGAGTTTAGCTGGAAGCAGTCAGAGTTTAGTTAAACTCTGACGAGTGGAAGCTCGACAGAGTTTGTTAAATTCTGTCTGGAGGAAGCGCGTCTACTGTTCAACAGTGATTAAAGATTAATTATGGAAGCGATATCTTTGAAGATTGGATAGCTATCAAAGAGATCGAGTTGACATAGGAGACGTGTGACAATCTGTAATTGATATCATTGTATAGCTGATTATTAGGAGTATCAATTAGAGATTGTATCGTAGCTGTATGTTATATAAATACAGATAGGTTAACCCTAGAAGGGTATCGATAACGAATTATCTTTATTGTAACCTAGCAGCTCTTTGTGATATTTTACATCACGAAGAGGGTTGGAAATACAAGAAGTTTTTAAAGTGCATAAACGCTTTTACTTGTTAATCTCTCATACAAAGTTGATTATTAATTGTGTATTCGGCCTAACATAACTTGTGATATTTATGGGATTAAAAGATATAACTAAGAAATGCTCAAGACTAGAATATATATATATATATATATATATATATATATATATATATATATATATATATATATATAACAAGAAAGAATTACATGATTTATCAGAATATGTGGGTTTATATGATACGGATGATTATGATGTATTTTGATAGACGTAGTCGTTACGTGGACTTTAAATGATTTCATGAGAATGTTATTTGGAAATTATACGGTTACTTGAATCCATATGTTACTAAAATGGATTAAGTTGATTATCTGGGATTATATGCTACGTGGCTATATGATTACGTGATGAAAGTACATATACGATGACCATATTATAGTGAAATGAAGTATCACGTGGCTATAAATGATTGTTATATGATAATTATATGCTTTTGAATAAGTGCATGGACAAATAGTGATCATAAAACAATATGTGAATACAGAAACAGGTTATACAGAAAAGGCATATACAGAAAGGATTGTCAGGACCCCGAAAAAAGGGTCGTATATACCAAAAGGAAAAATATGAATACATGATAAAGATCATATGTGCATGGATGAATATGTAGATAAATGTTTGATATAGTGATACAAAGTATATGTTGTATGCATGTCATTCATTACATTCAGGTGCATTCGACTAAATAAAGGCGTTGTGACTGTCAATGTACTTTAGGGAATAAATGGCCTAGCTAGCCGGGAAAGTCCTCGAGACTATAAACATGGAATATCCTTGGAATAAAGTCGACTATAAACATCAAGAGCCCTAAGAGGCCGGGATTATATGAAAGTCCTTAAGACTATAAACATGGGATATTCCGGGAAAAGATGAAAGTTCTTGAGATTATAAACATGGGTTATGGTCCCGGGAAATTCTAAAGTTAAGTTGATGAGTCACAACAAAATAAAGAAAATGGAGTCACATGCGTATGTTGCATACATTCATATTGAATAATTACTTGGCGTTATTGGATGATTGTTTGGAATGAATTATATGAGTACGTGTGAAACGGTGTTCAAATATGTTCTTTGAAAATATATGGTGATATTATGAATTGCTCATATACGTGCTAGTTGTATATGATTTCTCGAATAATAGTGAATTGATTATCTGAAATTAATTTATGTGAGGATAAGTTGACTAGGTGTTCAAAGATATGAGTGGATGATATGTACTCATTATATATGTATGATTAGCCTACATGGTTCAATGTGAATGGCTTAACTAATTATCACAAATATACAGATGATCGTCGAGTCCATAGATGACTTCCGGGTTATATACAGAAAATATTCAAATCTTATATATAAAATTGTTTGTAATAATAAATGTGTAGATTAGAGTCGTTGAACTGATAACAGGGATAAGACTACGGCAAGATACAAGGAGAGTTGGGTAAATAAAGAGAGAATGAATTACAGGTACATGTAATGACACTACGAGTTTTTATGAGTTAATAAGTATATACAGATATCTTTATAAAACGCGAAATACTGGATTGTCGGTTTAGAAATATGTAAATTTTACCAGAGTATATTATATGATGATATATGTTCACTGAGTTGCGACTCATTAAAATCGCTCATGTCTTTCAGGTTAAGTTGCATGGTCGGCCAGCTAGATCTCCAGAGTCCCTCCTCCTCAGTATTTGCATATATAAATATGTTAAGTTTTTATTTCCGCTATTAAGATTAAATGTTGAGTTAGTTGTGTTGTATTGTATAGTTATTCACCTGATCGGTTAGGACAGGTTGAACTTGTAGTTGTGTTTCTTAAAAGTTGGAATTGTTGTTTGGTTGTTAAATGGAATTTGGTTTGGTTTGAATTACAGGTGGATAGTCCGATTTACGAATACTTCATGCCGAAATTTTCTAAAATTCCCTGTATCAAAGTCTATTTTATCTAATTAATTCCAATAATTGAGAGCATGCTTTAACTGCTAAGTGTTATGTGTATAGTGAGTCACATTTTCTAAAGTTTTCAGCTTCCGCATTACAAAAGTATTTTAGAGGATTAATGTATATTCTTTTTAAAAAGTATATTTTCAGTATCAGAAAGTCAGGGTGTGACAGAAATCCAGGAATGTAAAGACAATTACTTAGTAAGTTCGCATTAGATTTAATATTAAATTGGATGCACAATTAGTTAAATGTATATAAATTTGATGTGATACATGTGTAGATAAAATATTGATTTCAGAGATATTTTTAAATATTTATTATTTCAAAATTTATAAATATTAGATTTTTTTATGTTTCATATTTTTCTCCGCTTATTACATTTTTTCACCTCCATCTTTTACAAGCTAATCAAATTGATGTATAGGAAATATATGTGAGAACTTGACAAATTAAAATACTTTTAAACTATATCATTGTAAATTTTGCTTATGACCTGTTGTGATAATAACAGACATTTCTACTACAAAAAAATCACTCTCTCCACTATTTTGAGATCATACCACATCCCGGAGAGCATTCCATCATTAAACTAAGAATGAATATCGTAGTTGTATATCTACATTTGTATTTGGAAATTTAAATTATTAGACTGGAAAAGTTATTGTTTGTGAATGATGCTATTTTTTTTGTAAGAACTACTTAAATACGATGAAACTTCCATTTTACTTGACTTTGCATGGAAATATTTATTTGTTATGGGTTCAAATGCTTCTAAACTTATGACTTAATATTTATTATATTAATCACTCAATCAGTTTCTTATTTCTTATTATTTTTCTTAATATAATTTCTCCATTACGCGGGGAAAAATATATAAACAAGTTTTCGAGGCTTTTGAGATTTTTCTTGAATTCAAACGAGACTTTTTTCTGAAATTAACAAAGGAAAAATTGAATAAACAACCAAGTTACTAGAGGTAATTTATGTGCACTACAGTTAGGGATACATTGCATTCGGGTCTAGATCGGTAAATAGACATGATCGGGCCTATCAATCCAACAGCCGGGTCTTCGGTCCTTAAAATAAAAAAAATTCGATCTTTGATCATGTTTGGTCCCGATAAAAAAATCCAACAGTCGGCCATTTTCCCAGTAGTTTGAGTCTCCGCCAAGAGCCCAAACATTAACAAATAGTCTAGTCTTGGCTGGTATGTGGCAGTTTGCAATGGTACAATCTTCATTTGCTTCTCTTACTATTAGTGGACCGGTAGGGTGAAGTTCTAGGGTTCCTTTTACAATTGCTTGAAGGGAGATTCATGATATCAGATTCTTCGACTAATCAGTTCTTTCGAACAACAGTAGTTTTCTTCAAGATGTTTGGATGGTTATTGGTTGATTAGCTCTGGTAGTGCCCATTCTGTTATTGCAGAAGTTTCTGTTCCAGCTGCAAATATATCCAGCAATTTAATACAAGAATATGTTATGTGTCAACTGTGATTATTTTCCATACATTCAATGTAAAATCACTCATTTTCTACTCTTCAATTGAAAAAAAAAAACAAGAAGAAGAATTCCCATGCTTACATTACATATGCAATTTATTTATGCAAGATGATTTAAACAATTAACTCCGGCAACTCTGCAGGCCAGCCTGCTGTTCACCAAGACTAAACTTGAAATCCATGCATATTGTATCATCTTCCAACTTTGCATATTAAAAAACAAAGACTTGCTTTTTTCCAATTTGTCCACTTTGGGCATGTTGAGAAAACTGGCATTTTTTATTCAATTTGACTTGGTTAAAATTATAAGTTTCAAGAATTTGCGAGAAGCCAGTGTTATTTTTCTTTGCTTATAGCATTCTAAATTTTGATGGTGATGATAATTCCAGGAAGTTTAAGAATTTAAGAAAATTCTAGAGCAGTAGAGAATTAACTGCTACACTTTTAGCAGTAGAGAATTAATACAACAAGACTTTTAATGTGCAGTGTTAGAATAGGTATACGTTACCAGTATGAAAGCCTTGATGTTTTCTCTGCTCAATTTAATCTCAAGGCTCTCATCTTCTGATATATCAAGTAAGATATCAAGCAAGTTTTTTCAACATGTCCTCCATCGCTATTATCTTCCCTCTATCTCCTCACTTCTCTGTGCTCCTCTATAATCCTCTCCATCATTTTGTAAAACCTTCCGTGTATATCCACAAGTCCTTTCCCGATTTCCTGTAGATCCAAGTTCTTGCATAAACATATATAATCGGAGATATTAAACTTCCCTGTAATTTCAGCCACCTCTTCGATTAAGTTCTTAACTTCTCCAGCTTCATCCTCATTCTCTGAGCACCTCACCCTCGTAAGCATTCTCGAAATTACATTGTGGGTGAGCATCATTAGCTCACCTCCAATATCAACAGCCTTTCCAGCTTTCACCTTTTTCAACATTACATTCACCATACTCTCAATCTCATGGAGTCTAACAGGTTGTAGAAGATCAAGAGTTTGAGCTCCTTGGAGCTCAGACATGCATTGTTTCTTTACGAACTTCACAAGAAATGAGGCTACAAAAAGAAAAAGAAGCCATGGAGATTAGAAAGAATATTTATGGCCTCCTCGCAAAGAGAACATGCACCAGAGAAAAAAAACACCACAAAAAGGAATGCGGAGCCTTAAAACAAAATCAGAAGCCAATAGCCAGCAGAATGGGGTTAAATAAAGAACAAGAAGCTATGGAGATAAAAAGAATATTTATGGCCTCCTAGCTAAGAGAGCACAACAAAAAAAGTAAAAAAAAAAAAGTAAATATATCTGCAGACTGCAATACATAAAGCTTTAGGCCAGACCATATCTTTCGGAATTGCAAGTAGAGGTGGCCAAACGGGCGGTTCAGCCCGGACCGTTCACGAATTATTCGTCAAAAAAGCACGTTCAGCACGCTACAGTAACAAACGGGCCCAGCCCGTTCAGCCCGCTACAATAAACGTGCCGTGCGCGAGTCCATATTTTCCAAACCGCAGCCCGTTCGGCACGCATGCGGAAGCCCGTCTGAATAAAAATTATAATTTTCGGCTCGTTCGGCCCGTTCATTCGGCACGGCACGTCAGTTATAAACCAAATAATTAAACCAAATAATGAGGTTTAATTAAAATTTGAAGGGCACATAAATTTTTAAACTTACATATATATATGTTTTGAACAATAAAATAAATTTAAAATTTATATTTATTTCATGATTGTTCAAAAATTTACAATATATCTGACCGAATTATTACATCATTTACATAATTTTGGTGCCTCTGTAATTATTATACTAATGTTTCATAAGACCATATTTTATACTTATAGAGGATCACGAAAGTTCAAGACCGATCTAGTTGTAAGCAAAAGATTAAATTTCTAATTACAAATATTTTAAGTACTTTACTATAATTATTATGTTGTCCTAATCCGCTTTTAGTGCGGGTAGAAGAGTGTTAGACGAGAAGAGATCAAGTCTTGCACCCGATTAAATAAAAATATGTGTTTGCAAAAAAGATTGGGATCAAGCCGAAAAAAGATAACAAGGAAAAAAAGCGGATGATTCGGACGGAGAAGACGATCCGTGGATGATTATGGATACTTCATCGGAATCGGGGACCGAACAAGGAGAAGACTAGTGTGACGAATTTGTATTATCTTGTATTTTTAGATTTATTTTAGATTTTAGAATTTTTTTTATTTGTAATTTTGTAAACATGTTTAATGCGGTTTGTTCCATTTTTTTAGAGAGGAGTCCTCACACACCATTTGTAAAATATTTTTTAATTAATAAAATTTTATAGAGTACCGTCCTCTTTCAGTCCTTTTTTATTTCAATATAATTCATATCTTTCGGTCCTTTTTTATTTCAATATAATTCATATAATCGTATCTTCTTAAAAATTCGAAACATTTTAATATATAATAAAATCAAAAGAAAAAAGTTACAAATTCGAAATATTTTAATTCGGAACATTTCATATTTTGAGATTATTAATAACAAAAAAAATTCAAATTTTATGTACAATTTCTGAGTGTCTACCTTCGAATTTTCCTTAAAAAAAAAAACCCGCCAGCCCGCCTAGCTCGCGTGTCAGTCACGGGTTTTAAATTCAGGGACACGGCACGGCACGTCCGAACCATGCATGCGTGCCCGTGCCTTGTTTGATGGAGCTCGGCACGTGGCCAAACCGGCACGGCCGTTTGGCCACCACTAATTGCAAGTCCCACAATCATGTTAGCAAATTTTCATTTACTAATATAAAATTGAAACACTAGTTAAACAACAAATATAAAATGTCAAAGTATAAGAGTTATGTGACAAAAAGAAAACCATCTAAATGGGATTATTTTGTTCAGACAATATGACTGGTTGTTTGCCTAATGAGAATGGAATGCTGAAGAAGTTGACAGTGTTTAATGTTAGTTTTAACCATCTTCAAGGCTCATTGCCATCAACAGTCGGAAACATGAAGAGCATAGAGCAATGTCGGAAACATGAAGAGCATAGAGCAATGTCGGAAACATGGAGAGCATAGAGCAATTAAATGTGGCACACAATAGTTTCACTGGAGTCATTCCGGCAGCTCTATGTCAACTGTCTAACCTTCAAATGGCAGCTATATGTCAACTGTCTAACCTTCAAATTTTCACTTATTCTTACAATTATTTCATTAGAGAAGCACCTGTTCTGCACCAGGAGTAGATGAGGTGGTTGATGGGAGCCAAAATTGCATTTCTGGAAAGACAAATCAACGCTCTTATAAGGACTGCTCTTCAGATACAGCACAGCCAAATGACTGTAACCAATACACAATGCAGCAATAGAGGCAGTAGCGGTGGAGGAGCTGGTGGAGACGGTGGAACCAGTCCAGGCAGTGGTGGATCACCACCAGCTATATCTCCATCTTCACCTCCAAGTGGTGGAACAAGTCCTGGATCACCCCAAGCAGTGGCTCATTACCTACATCAAGAAAGCCCGGAAACTATCCCCCCTCCACATAATACAAGTAGACCGCCACAACAAAGGAAGACCCGGGCTAAGTCCTCCACCTTCACCTCCTACAAACAAACCACCAAAACCATTCAATCCACGATCCCCCATAGCCAACTTCATCAAAGTCTTCGGGTTCTAGTAGATTATATCCACCACCGCCTTCTCCAACATCTCCTCCACCTCTTCTTTCTCCCGCAGGCAAGCCTTATTATACACCGCCATCACCAGAAGTAACCACTCCTAGTCCTCTTCCACCACCAGCTCACCACACACCCTCTCCTGAACTCCAACACCTATTTATCACAATCCCCCAAGCCATCACTCCACACCAGCACCACCTCATAAAGTGGCACCTGGACCAAATTACGCACCCCGACCACCAAAAACACCTACTTATTACTACTAATCACCACCTCCCCCACTAGCACCAACTACTTATCTCACCACCCGTACCACCACCACCATCACTGCATACTTATCATTACCACTCACCACCAGTACCACCTCCTTCTCATAGTGTCTCACCAGGAACTTATTACCGACCACCCCCCACTGCCAGCTCACCATCATCAATCACCCACCACCTACTCATCATCATCAATCACTACCACCACCACCAGTTATAATTACACCACCTCCTTACCACTACACATCAGCGCAACCACCTCCACCTCATAAGAATTCATCAACCCCTCTACCACACACACCTCATCACTCAACCCCTCCTCCCCCACCATCAGCTGGGTGTGACGACTTCTGGCCTCCACCACCACCATGTGAGCAATCACTACTACAACCTACTCATTCAAATTCACCCCCACCACCATCTCCTCCGAGTAGCTATCATCATCCACCACCACAATCATCATTCCCTCACCATTCACATTCACCACCACCACCAAAAATAGGAGTCTCTTTTGCATCTCCACCTCATGTAATTCCTTACTAACAATATAAAGTTTGCGTTTTTACAACATATCTTATTAAATATGTAAAAGGATGATGAAAATGTAGCACTAGTCTACAATTCTTTTTCTTCTATCTCTACAACTAAACAAAATCCAAGCACAAGAACCACTAGGTTGCAATTGCTTCCCCTTAGCAGTAAGATGGATCACGTTTTGTACTAATTTTATTATTTAATGCTCTAGCTTGTCAAGCAATAGTAGTATACTACTTAACATTGTATATTCCTCCCTTGCCGTGAGTACATTATTATTCTGTATTTTTGTAACTTCATTTTTAATCTTGTTATGCCATACCAAGTGTTTCTGATCTTCAGTTAGTATTATTTGTGGTAATTGATAAGTGGATTTTATATCTACTTAGAACGTCTTATGTCGGCTTGAATTGATAGTTTTGGCCTCAAGTATGTCGTGTTTTGATTAGTTTTTAGTGGAAATGTGTAGGATTTTTATCTCAGGATCGGAGTTGGTAATTGAAGATGTTATGTTGGATATAGGCCCAAGGTGTTTGTTTAAGAAGGTTTCCAGAAGAGCGAGGGAAAACGAAGCAAGGAACGACAATTACCATGAAAATCAGAAATTCCAGGAAGTTGTCCGGGCGGGCGCTCAAGCTCCCAGGCGGCCGCTCAGGGGGAATTGTCCAGGCGGCCGCTCAAGATTTCAGGCGGCCGCTCAGCCTGAATTCTGGAGAATTTTACAGTTTTGCCCTTTTCGAATGTTAATGCAATTCTGAGTTGTTTCCTTGTATGATCTGGTTTTTAGGGCCTATAAAAACTCTGGTTATCATTGTAATCAGTAAGGAGGGTTTTTATTTTGTTAACATTAAGGAGTGAACGATCAATTGTTCGTGACAAGCAACGGATCAAGATCTACCTATCTTTTGTAACTGGGCATTCTTCGGATTTGTTCCTAAACCCTTATTAATTAATATTATTCTTTTCTTCATTCTAGTCATGTTTATTAGCATATTTTCATCGAACCCCATGATGATGAACGGTTCGACTATGAACTAATCACCGTCATGGGGTCCTAACGAATTTACTTACGGAATTTAGATGTTGATTGCCTAACTTGATATATGTGTGGTGAATTTACGATATCCTTGCATGGTTGTATTTAATTCATATAGATGCGTAGCTAACATCTATCTTGTTAATCTTAAGTGAAGCGACAGTGAATCTTTTGATTTAGAACTTGCCATGCTAGCATAAGTCCATGAATGTTATTCATGTTTGTGGTGTGTTTCTAACCGTCTCATGCTACCTTATGTAATCTTATGGATACTTGATCTTCAACCATTATGCTTTCAAATTCTATAGACATATAGGGTCTAAGCATAACTGGTGCCTGCATGATTTCTATCTTTTGTGGATATTGTGTAGATTGGTGTGCGTGTACTGAAAGGTAGCGTATACTTATTTCGTGTTGTCCGATTAGTTATTGTAACCACCACATGTGTTGATAAAAGGGCATGATCTCTAAAGGAAGTTTGTATTGAAGTTAGGATCCCATGTTTCCCATCTCATAAGTAATTTGAAATCAATTAGTTATTAATTTAGTTGTTAATTAATTCTTATTAGTTAATTTTAGATAATCAAAACCAATTTGCTTATTGTCTTAGCATTGGACGATAATCATACATTGATGCTTAGGTACAAGAACTAAATTATACAATCTCTGTGGGAACGAACTCTACTTCATTCTATATTACTTGTGAACACGTACGCTTGCGTGATTTAGTGCAAACAAGTTTTTGGCGCCGCTGCCGGGGATTTGTTATAGTTTATGTGCTTGACATCAGTGGTCGTTAAAGTTCATTGACTCGGATCGGTTACTAATAGTTTTTGTGTTGTTTTGTGTTCTCAGGTACTTGAGCGTGTATGCGAACGCGTTCTCAAGCGAATAAAGAGAAGCTGGAAAATAAAGAAGAAACAGAAACAGAAGTTCCAGTGATTCAAGTTGTAGAAAATATGGGAGAACCAGCAGCAGCAGCAACTAAGGCTCTTAAGGATTTCTCGCAGCCAAAGATCAATGACATTGCATCGAGTATTGTCAGACCAACAATCGCAGCTAATACCTTCGAGATCAAGCCTAGCACTATACAGATGGTCCAGAACTCAGTTCAGTTTGGGGGTGCTCCTACCGAAGATCCCAACATGCATATTCGAGATTTCATAGAGATCTGTGATACCTTCAGAACCAACGGGGTGTCTGAGGATGCTGTTAAGTTAAGGCTATTTCCATTCTCTCTGAGGGACAAGGCGAAGAGTTGGTTACACTCTTTACCAGCAGGTTCTATCACTACATGGGAAGATCTTGCACAGAAATTTCTCACCAAATTCTTTCCCATGGCGAAGACAGCAGCTATCAGGAATGCTATCACTCAGTTTTCACAGCAATCTGGAGAATCTCTATGCGAGGCTTGGGAGAGATATAAGGAGATGCTAAGGAAGTGTCCACATCATGGGATGCCTGATTGGATGATAATCAATTGTTTTTATAATGGGTTGGGTGCACAGTCGAGACCTATGCTAGATGCAGCATCAGGTGGAGCTTTGTGGGCCAAGAGTTATGAAGAAGCTTATGAATTGATCGAGATGATGGCTGCTAATGAATATCAGAATCCTACAGGGAGGTTATCTCAAGGCAAGGTAGCAGGTGTTCTTGAAATTGATACAGCTACAGCCATTGCAGCTCAGTTGAAGGCCTTGTCAATGAAGGTCGATTCTTTGGCTAATATGGGAGTTCAGCAGGTAGCTAGTGTTTGTGAGTTATGTGCGGGCGCACATGATACAACTCAATGTGCCATATCTTCTGAATCAGCACAATTTGTGAGTAACTTCCAGAGGCCACAACAGCCAGTTCCAGCCACCTATCATCCGAATAACCGCAACCATCCAAATTTCAGTTGGAGTAACAATCAAGGTGGTAATCAGCAGCAACAGCAATTCGGAGCTAGGCAATTCAATCAAGGATTTCAGCAGCAGTACCAGCCCAGACAACAGTTTCAGCCTCCAGGTTTCCAGCAACAATCTCAGGGGAATGCTGGTCAATCTTCTAATGAAAAAGCTGAGCTTGAGGAGTTGAGGATGATAGTAAAAAGTCAGGGGGCATCTATGAAGATCATGGAAAGTCAGATCGGGCAGCTTGCTAGTGCTCTGTTGAACAGACCATCTGGAGTTCTTCCGAGTGACACTGAAGCCAATCCAGGCAAGAGGGAAACCAAAGAGCATGTCAAATCAGTTACTTTGAGATCGGGTAAGGTGACGGGTAATCAAAATTCAGCCATTGAAGAAGAAGAAGTTCAAGAGAAACATGTGGCACCTACTGCAGATAAGGAGCAAGTACAGACTGATAGAGTAGCTGAGCAGTTGGTTAGCGAGGTGGAGAATCCTAAAAATTCTGCTAAGGAAGTTTCTCCAAAGCAGTCTACAGAGAACGTGAAAATCTTTCCTCCTCCTCCAGATCCTGGTAGATTGAAGAAGCAGAAGAATGATAGACAGTTTGGCAAGTTTCTGGAGGTATTCAAAAAGCTTCAAATCAATATCCCTTTTGCTGAAGCATTGGAGCATATGCCGAGCTATGCAAGGTTTATGAAAGGTATTCTCTCAAAGAAGTTGAAACTTGAAGAATTGGATACAGTAGCATTAACAGAAGAGTGCAGTGCCGTTTTACAGCAGAAGCTACCACCGAAGCTAAAGGATCCAGGCAGTTTCACTATTCCGTGCACCATTGGGAATTTGTCTTTCAGCAAGTGTTTGTGTGATTTGGGTGCTAGTATAAATCTTATGCCATTGTCAATTTTCATGCAGCTTGGTCTTCCAGATCCTAAACCTACCAACATCTCTCTACAGCTAGCTGATCGTTCTATTACATACCCGAGGGGTATCGTTGAGGATGTTTTGGTCAAGGTTGATAAACTCATCTTTCCAGCAGATTTTGTGATTCTTGATTTTGAAGAAGATAAGAAGATTCCTATCATCTTAGGACGACCTTTTCTAGCTACAGGCCGTACCTTGATTGATGTTCAGAAGGGGGAGCTTACGATGCGGGTGCAAGATCAGAATGTCACCTTTAATGTGTTCAAGGCCATGAAATTTCCAACAGAGGATGAGGAGTGTCTCAGTTTGGAGATAGTTGATACGGGTCAGGCAGAAGAGTTTGATCATTTGTTGAGCAAAAAGTTAGACGTGCACAAGCTCGAGCACCACATCAGTGATTCCATTGATAATTCTTCCATTCAAGATCTCTCGAAGGTGAAGCTTGGGAAGCTGCCACCACACTTAAAGTATGTCCTTGTGGATGATGAACTTGTGATTTTTGAAGTATTCCAAGATAACGTGTTAAGAAGGTGGATGACTGATGATGAAGTAGAAGAGAGTGTTGTTCAGCCGTCCGAATCGAACAAGCACCTTAGAAGTGTGAGGAAGAAAAAAAAGGCGAAGAAGTCGACGGGTGGAAAAATCAAGTTGAAGAGTGAAAGAAAAGTTGTGTTGGGAGGAAACAATCATGTCAACGTGTGTATGAATGGTCTTTCGGTTGAGGACAGTTCGGTTATTCTGTTGAAACAGCCGTGAGTTGAGGAAGTGACGTCCGGCTAAATGACGTTAACGACAGCGCTTCGTGGGAGGCAACCCGTGTGTTTCGTTGATTAGGTATGTTTATACTTTTCCCTTATTTACTTCCAATGAGGGCATTGGAAATTTCAAGTTTGGGGGTGGATTTGGGAATTAGTAGTTGTTGTGATATATTTGTGGCATGTAGGAATTCATATTGCATCATATTTGTATGTGTAGTTTAGTTTCATGCATGATACCTGTCATATAGAGCATTCTGTTTGCATGTGTGTCGAGTTTTGTATGTGAGTTCATATAGTTGCATTACATGCATTTTTCATGATCCCTTATAATAAGCTGATGCCATAAGGTAGGTAGATGTTGATGTGGGTGTGAAAAGGATGAACAGAGGGCTGATTTTAAATTTTGTTGAAATTGACATGCATGTTTCATGAATAAAATTTTTACACAGTCTCGTCGTTTGCTCTTGGACTAGGTTGCGTCATGCTTGTTTGGATTTAGGATTTAATCACTTGTTTATCGATAGAATTTGCTTTATTCTCTTGATGATTAAGGAACACCAAAATACAAGTTTGGGGGAAAACAGAAATTTCATGCTAATATGTTTGTGTTTGTATTTGTTGGCTAGGCGTCAAATGGCTAGTAGACGGCTCATGTTTATGAGTAGTCTAGGGTTGGAATTGAGAATTCTCATTCCAGATTCCATGTGAACGAAAAAAAAAAAAATGCAAGAAAAAAAAAAGAAAAAAAAGAAAAAAAGAAAAAAGAAAAAAAAGTGTGTGAGAATCTGAGTATGCAGAATTGATCAGGGTGAGCTCTTTAATACCCGAGCAATTAAGTTCTTGGGGACTTTGTGCCTAGTGACCTAAGGCTTTTATAGTCTGGGATCCACTAACCCAACGCTCGCTACATGGGTATTATTGTATAAGCCTTTAGGGGTCTCATCCATTGCACGATCAAATAAGCATGTGTGTTGTGTACATATTGTGTTTGAGTCATAATAAAGCATGAATTTCTGTCTACTTTAGAGGAGTATAGAGGTGTATCTAAAGTGATCTTGAGTTTAACGTTCATTCTATTTATAACTCTGTGATTGTCTTGGAAAAGAATATGTATGATTTTGATCCGGTTTGGGAGTATATCTGTCGAGCATTGCACACACGCACGTTCTGATCATGTATTGTTAGTATACCGGAATTTAGTCGAGCTCTGTTTGGATTGATTGCATTCATGGAGATATTTGCTTGCTAAGTGGTGTTGGTTAGTTTGAGGGGATCCTTTGCATTCATATTTTGTTGCATTCATTCATGCATTGCATTGTTTGTGTCGTTTGTGTCAGTTGGATTTTGTGGTTACATTCACTATAGGCCCTCACGAGACCTTACTCGTCCACTAGGGCTGCCTAGGGGTTTAAAGGGCTTGTTGCATGTGCCAAATGCAACCGTGATCACCTACGGAAGTGGTACTAGTTAGTTTGTATATTGTTTATGCTTGAGGGCAAGCATCGGTTCAAGTTTGGGGGTGTGATAAGTGGATTTTATATCTACTTAGAACGTCTTATGTCGGCTTGAATTGATAGTTTTGGCCTCAAGTATGTCGTGTTTTGATTAGTTTTTAGTGGAAATGTGTAGGATTTTTATCTCAGGATCGGAGTTGGTAATTGAAGATGTTATGTTGGATATAGGCCCAAGGTGTTTGTTTAAGAAGGTTTCCAGAAGAGCGAGGGAAAACGAAGCAAGGAACGACAATTACCATGAAAATCAGAAATTCCAGGAAGTTGTCCGGGCGGGCGCTCAAGCTCCCAGGCGGCCGCTCAGGGGGAATTGTCCAGGCGGCCGCTCAAGATTTCAGGCGGCCGCTCAGCCTGAATTCTGGAGAATTTTACAGTTTTGCCCTTTTCGAATGTTAATGCAATTCTGAGTTGTTTCCTTGTATGATCTGGTTTTTAGGGCCTATAAAAACTCTGGTTATCATTGTAATCAGTAAGGAGGGTTTTTATTTTGTTAACATTAAGGAGTGAACGATCAATTGTTCGTGACAAGCAACGGATCAAGATCTACCTATCTTTTGTAACTGGGCATTCTTCGGATTTGTTCCTAAACCCTTATTAATTAATATTATTCTTTTCTTCATTCTAGTCATGTTTATTAGCATATTTTCATCGAACCCCATGATGATGAACGGTTCGACTATGAACTAATCACCGTCATGGGGTCCTAACGAATTTACTTACGGAATTTAGATGTTGATTGCCTAACTTGATATATGTGTGGTGAATTTACGATATCCTTGCATGGTTGTATTTAATTCATATAGATGCGTAGCTAACATCTATCTTGTTAATCTTAAGTGAAGCGACAGTGAATCTTTTGATTTAGAACTTGCCATGCTAGCATAAGTCCATGAATGTTATTCATGTTTGTGGTGTGTTTCTAACCGTCTCATGCTACCTTATGTAATCTTATGGATACTTGATCTTCAACCATTATGCTTTCAAATTCTATAGACATATAGGGTCTAAGCATAACTGGTGCCTGCATGATTTCTATCTTTTGTGGATATTGTGTAGATTGGTGTGCGTGTACTGAAAGGTAGCGTATACTTATTTCGTGTTGTCCGATTAGTTATTGTAACCACCACATGTGTTGATAAAAGGGCATGATCTCTAAAGGAAGTTTGTATTGAAGTTAGGATCCCATGTTTCCCATCTCATAAGTAATTTGAAATCAATTAGTTATTAATTTAGTTGTTAATTAATTCTTATTAGTTAATTTTAGATAATCAAAACCAATTTGCTTATTGTCTTAGCATTGGACGATAATCATACATTGATGCTTAGGTACAAGAACTAAATTATACAATCTCTGTGGGAACGAACTCTACTTCATTCTATATTACTTGTGAACACGTACGCTTGCGTGATTTAGTGCAAACAGTAATCAGAGAAGGATAAAGCCGAATGATTTTTTTCATAATCTCACAACCACAAAGCGTAAAAGGCTCAATGTATTTGCACAAATATAATATCCGAACGTTTATACAAAATATGAGCAAGGCACAGCATATCCAAACTAACAAACAAACTAATAACATAGAGATATCTTTCAATCACAGCCAACCAAAACATTTGTACCAAATCTTTAAAAATTCCCCATACACCAGTCCAAACGAAAGAACCAATTCGAACAAAAGTAAGAAGCAGAAAGAATTTCCACAAGTATAAGGAAAAGCAATACACATAACAATTTAATTGACTATATTACTATATAAATGCTTCTTCAAACCATAGATAGATCAAGCATGATAAGGAAGGGAATCATCAAGCTAAAGAATCATCCAAAACAGATCACTATGCAGGATATATTTCTTTACTCTTTCTTGCCAACGCTTCTTAGGTTAATCGCTTTGATGTTGCTTGACAGACATCAATATATCAACTATTTCTTGGTTGCACATCACCTGCACACATGGGAATTTCATCAAGTATAATTCTCCATCTCTATAGTTTTGCCAATACAAAATCTACTCATCTTAGCATATGCAAGCCATCTGAATTTTCACAGATATCTTACACATGTGGTCCGAGACAATTTACAACGCATGCCTACCTCTTTGAAAATGGCCTCTCATGGCATTCCTTGCTTTAAGAAATTTGGAGAAGTCGAAGTACTTCAAAGGGTTTGTGGAAATGAGGATCATCAATGTTCTGTTAACTTTTAAGATCATCCTTTGGTTTCTTCAAAGCAGCTGGGTTCAAATTTTCTATATACTGATTTTCCCCTTGAACCATATTTTAAGTGAAAACACCCACCTACAATGCTTGGTCTGGACATTGTTGCTCATAGGGCAGAACACTAAATAGTTCCTTAAAAGTCGTACCAAACCCAAAAACCGTAAACCAAAAAGCTTTTTTATTTTTGTTGAATAATACTTGTTGTAGCATAAGTTCCTGTTGGGGCCTTTCTCTGACACCTTAAGGTTTTAGAGCAACTGATTACTTAACATGGTATCAGAGCTCGATTTAGAAAGGGTCTCAGGTTCGAATCCCTACACCCCCATTTATTTAATTTAAATATTTGTTGTTGATATTGGTATTGGTTACATATGTTGTCGTTGTCTGGTCAATCGGTACGAAACGTATAGTACGATTGCGAGGGAGTGTTGAATAATACTTGTTGTAGCATAAGATTGAGGGGGAGTGCTGAATAATACTTGTTGTAGCATAAGATCCTGTTGGGGCCTTCCTCTAACACCTTAAGATTTTAGGGAGACTGGTTACTTAACAATTTTTTATACTGATTTAACATTATGAACTGGATAGAACTAAAACTAATAAAGCAAAATAATCAGACTGCTATTGTGTTGTATTATTGACAGTCTATTTTAAAGGGAAGAGGGCAATAACTGTAGTTTACCAGATCAGATTCATTCATCACATCATTCATCAATTTTGAAACAACAAAACTTCCAATATAATAAGTCTAAAGTCAAAATAATTACAATGCAACCCACTTAGAACAAAATATGATCAATGTCTTTTCTGTTGCTGTCATTCAACCTAGCACATGCCGTTCATCTGCTGCAAGCCTGCAATCTTCATTCCTTCATCCACAATCTGCAACCAGTGGATATGCTTTGCATATTTGAGAAGAAACATATAAGTCATTAAAAATAAATAGTTAACAGCATAAGTGTAGTCACATTAACAAAACCAAATCAAATACTGAAATACACTGATCTTAAAACACTCGACTTTCAAGGTCCAATTTTCTTAAAACGAGCAGATTCTTGAAATTAAATTCATCATCCAAATTCTGGTTGGCTTAATAAATGATTCAATTTCCTACACAATCATCTCGTTAATATTTCAATTTCTTTTCTTCTAACCAATTCATTCTATCAAATACCAAATGCATCAATTTAAAAAAAGAAGAGATACATTAGGACTAATATAGAACTCATTATATAAGGACAACTAAATTAACCTCCACAATCAAATACATACTTTCATGTTCCTCTTCGAATAAGTATGTGCTTAAAATGATACTTCAACATTTAACAACAGACACTTACAAATTTTAAGCTTTTCATTCATAGCAACAAATATTTCTCCAGTTTACATCCCAAACTGGAAAAACAAAACACAATCATGTAAATAATTTATCGATGTAACAAATGATAATGAAATAAAAATTTAACTTACCATTAGCTATAATTTGATCAGAACTACGTGTATGAATATTTATTGGAAATCCAACGTAAACCAATAACTTAACGGGGTACCAGTCCATATCCCTTCCATCCCCAATCAGTTCCCCATGAATTTTTTATGAAGTAACAAGTTACCCCATCTATCTTTCCAATCCTTAGTATGATCACCATGTGATCTGAACCTTTTGGCCTTTTCGTTTCTTCATCAATAGGAAGGGTAGAAGCCCCATAATGTCGTACTCCCGGAACTTGTCAAACAATGAAAACATGCAGCCTATGAGAGGTAAGTTACGTCTCACTAGCTTCTGAGCCGTCTTGGATCGAGTACGATCCAAAACTCTGTAGCTTTCGATGAAAGCACGATTAATTCCCGGAATGATTTTCATTCTGATGAATGACTCCCATGAAAATAGAGTAAGGTTATTGGCATATAAATCATCCGTGTTATCACCTACATAATTTCCATAGATATGTATACCATATAATATGGTATACCTAAACAAAGAAATCAAATTTGCTTCATGCATGTGGTAACGATCAAATACGGGATATACTCCCTCTTCCACGTCATGAGATGGGGTATATAAGGCAGAGAGAACATTATCGGTATAAAACTCATGTAATCTCTTATTTCTTTAAGAGATAATTTCCCGAAAATTCTGTCACGGTCTTGCATATACCGCATAACTACCAAATAATCTGGGAAGCTAAGATTCCAGAAATTTCCCGGTCACACCTTTATTAAAATTAAGGAAGAAGATAATCAAAATCTCATAGATTTTCATTTTGATGGATTTATCAGAACTGTCTCAAAATCTGTCAGACTCTACATCAACTCTATATCTTATCTAAAGCCTACGATATTTGACTTCTCTCTTTTCCTTGTGATGCTTCCAGTGCGCTTCAAGGGTTCTCGAGTCCGGGAAAGGGGAAGGACAGAAAGGATACCATCTAAGGACACGGAGGAGACCGCCTCTAAGACGGATGAACTTCACCCCTGAAATCATTTCCTGCACCCACGTGTAACGGTAGGCAGGAATGCTAATTAGTTTGGGGGGTTCGCTAGCTCGGATAGGACAGTCTTTCTTATATCAACTCTACAAGAATCCGCATAGAATTAAAATCAGCAACAATCTTGTAAAATCAATGGATTATTATTAATCCATCAAAATCTGAATTGAATACAACGCCAGGCTAATTCACAAAAATATTGTTGTAAGAAAAATGGAGGGAATAATATTGTTAATGAATGTATATGTTGGAATATAATCAAAGACTGGCGGAGAGAATAAATGCCTTTCATGCCAATAAGGAGGAATACAGGTGAGAGCGAAAATTGCTGGAATCTCAGCTTCCTAGATTATTTGACAACTATGCGGTATATGCAAGACCGTGATAGAATTTTCGAGGAATTATCTCTTAAAGAAATAAGAGATTACATGAGTTTTATACCGTTAATGTTATCTCCGCCTTATATACCCCCATCTCATGACGTGGAAGAGGGAGTGCATCCCTTACTTAATCGTTACCACGTGTATGGAGCAGATTTGATTTCTTTGTTTAGGTATACCAGATCATATGGTATACATATCTATGGCAATTATGTAGATGATAACACGGATGATTTGTATGCCAATAATTACTCCATTTCATGGGAGTCATTCATTAGAATGAAAAACATTCCGGGAATTAATCGTGCTTTCATCGAAAGCTACAGATTTTTGGATCGTACTCGATCCAAGACGGCTTAGAAGCTAGTGAGACGTAACTTCCCTCTAATAGGCTACATGTTTGCATAGTTTGACAAGTTATGGGAGTACGATGGTACAGGGCTTCTACCCGTCCCTGTTGATGAAGAAATAGAAAGGCCAAAAGGTTCAGATCACATGGTGATCATACTTCATAAAAAATTCATGGGGAACTGATTGGGGATGGAAGGGATATGGACTGGTACCCATTGAGTTATTCGACTAATTTTCCAATAAATATTCATACATGTAGTTTTGATCAAATTATAGCTGATGGGTAGTTAACTATTTATTTCGTTATCTTTTGTTACATCGATAAATTATTTACATTATTGTGTTTTGTTTTTGCATGTTGGGATGTAAACTGTAGGAAGATTTGTTGCTATGAATGAAAAGCTTGAAATTTGTAAGTGTTTGTTGTTAAATGTTTAAGTATCATTTTAAACACAAACTTATTCCAAGAGGAACATGAAAGTTTGTATTTTACTGCGAAGGTTAATTTAGTTGTCCTTATATAATGAATTCTATATTAGTCTGAATGTATCACTTCTTTTCTGAAATTGATGTGTTTGGTATTTGATTTTAGTGAATGGGATGGGAAGAGAATGAATTGCTTCCGCCGAATCGGAAAAATTGGGTACTATCATATAGCTTTGTATCGGCCAAGTTCACGAGTTGGAGACAAAAAGAAAAATAGAGTCGAAAGACACCAAAGCAATGGTGTATCAGACTGTCTGTCTTCTTGTAGTAAGATCTCCTAGTTTTTGGAATGCTCCAAATTCTACTTGAGCATCTAAATCTGGGTCAATACCAGTAAAAACCTGAATTGATCTGATCCACTTTCTTGATGTTCCTTCACAGACCAATTATGTACCCTGTTTTATAATGACGTATCTTTCTTGTCTTGCTCACCATTATAGTTTATACGGCTTCACTATCGCTTCTATGTAGTGGTCGACCTAAAAGAAAAGGTAGAGAGGCGATGCTTATGCCTCTTCTTTATCGATAGGATTCCCATGATTTACAGTCTCCGGCGAAGGAGACAAGGGCGAGGCACCGCTTCATAACTCCCGGAACTTCTTCGTAGTGGCCCTTTATTTCTGTTACTTCGAAAGTAGCTGCTTCAGCCTCAGCCACTCAAATTTTCGATCTTCCTCATCGTCTTTGGTAAAATCAAGTCCACCGCGGAGACATTCATAAACCGCTCTACCGTAGTTTTTAGCAGATAACTTCTGCTATGAAAAAGGGTTGTGATAAGAAACACTCAATTTTTCACGCTCTTGCTACGGTTAAGCGATCCTCGGGCAGTGTGCCATACTCCCAGGAAAATCTCGAACGACCTACAACAAAAGGGTATCTAGACCCGAAACTGACACAGGTAGGTAGGTAGAGAATACCTAACTTGGTGGTAGAATCGCGGAAACACTTGTTTCTTCCATATTTTGGACCTTAGCTCCCTAAAACGGACACGGTTTGAGGTAGAAAGCTGATCATATCCTTAATGGATTAGCGGGGGCGTTGGGACTCGTTCGAGGATCAGAATCTCCGACATCTCTCCTTTCAGCATAATAAGTCTCAACCAAATTTAAAAGAATTGGAATTTGTAAATCGAAAGAAAGGTTTGTCTTGTCGTCAAACCTTTCTTTCGATTTAGTCATTATATCTATTCGCGCAACAAAAATTTTAATTTTCGAATGATATAAGAAGAATTTGCAGTCATTGTAGAAATTCGTTTTTATCTCTATCCAGATGAGAGATTGAAGAAGAACGCGATGTGTGCCCCACCTTTCCTCGAAAGGTGGTCGCAACGGGCTTTCATGGATCTCATTTTCAAAGGAGACTAGATACTAGACATATGTAAGCGGGGAATAGAACGGATAAATGCGTGGAACACAAAATTATAGGGACGATTATTCATATTCCTAGTACTCATATTGAAAAAGAAATAAGAATGGGAGGTGTTAAGCTTCTTATCATCCTAGCGTCGAGCTAGTAATAAGTACTTGGTCGTGGACTTGAAAACCTCCTATTTTCCAATAGAAATGTTGGCCTACTTCTCCGTTATTTGGTACCGTACCAACAACTATAATAAAAAAAAAGGGAATGTCAATGCATCTTAGAGAAAAGAAAAAATTGAAATATTAACAAGATGATTGAGTAGGAAATTGAATCATTTATTAAGCCGGTTGAAATTTGAATGATGAATTTAATTTCAAGAATCTGCTAGTTTTAAGAAAATTGGACCTTGAAAGTCGAGTCTTTTAAGATCATGTGTACTTCAGTATTTGATTTGGTTTCGTTAATGTGACTACACTTATGCTATTAACTATTTCTTTTTATTGACTAAAGCAACTAAACTTATATGTTTCTTCTCAAATATGCAAGGCAGATCCATTGGTTGCATATTGTGGATGAAGTAAAGAAGATTGCAGGCTTGCAGCAGATGAGCGGCATGTGCTAGGTTGAATGACAACATCAGAAAAGACATTGATCATATTTTGTTCTAAGTGGGTTGCATTGTAATAATTCAAACTTCAGACTTATTATATTGGAACTTTTGTTGTTTCAACATGATGAATGATGTGATGACAGAATCTGACTGCAGTTCTTGCCCTCTTGCCTTTTGGTTTTATTTTCATTAATGTCAATTTATTATATTATGTAAAGCTGATCAAGAATAGGAGTATAAAATAAACTGTTAAGATTTATACATATATAGGCAGAATATAGAGAGATATTGAACACAAGAGGTGCAGTGAACTGTGTGTATATCTTATACTATTACTTCTGCTGCATTTTATATTTTCTGTGTTGTTATTACAAGGGAGACTAAGCCTCTTTATATAGATAAACTTAGCTTCCTCCTTACACTAGATACTTGGTTGGTGAAGTTGGTTGGTGGACTTGGTTGGTGGACTTGTCATCGCTTACCTCACTTCCTAGGTTATGTCATTGCTTACCTCACTTCCTAGGTTATATTTAACACGCCCCCTCACTCGAAATCCCAGCTTCGGATGAAAGACCTATCTTGGGATTGAAGAGTGGACACTAGTAGCCCTTGAGCTTAATCTAAGCGTCCAACTATACCCATTTTTAGGATCGACCGATCTTGAGTTTATTGAGTCTTTTGGGATACCTTTTACCGAATTTTTGACCACATAGTATATTTTAGGCCGTCAAAAATATAGAAGGGGCTGATGCAAGTGCTATAGTAGATAGCCACCTTATTAAGGGTTTTTCACCCCTTTACCACCGGCAAGGGCCCGACCTGAGTATGCAGGAGCAGCCCATGTTATTTTTGGATCTGGTTTGGGGGTCAGAAGTGTAAACAACTGAATCTGGATAGAATGTTACCATGGTAGAAAAAGAAGACCCCGGGACTAGAAAGCTTGAGTTTCCCTTGAAAAACCCTAAGCTTAAATGAAAAGGCTCTACTTTAATAAAAACCCTCCTGAATCTGGACAGAAGTTCCTTTAAGAACTTGAGTTGGAATGGCTAAATGATTGAAAAATCAAATCTGGGCAGTAAATGACACAAGTTCCCTTAAGAACATTGATTTTTTGACAAGAAAAAACACTGATTTCTCTACATAAACGAACCTTCTCTGATACCATGTTATATAACCAAATATGATTCAATATCTATTATATATATACACAATCATGTATGTACAATAATCAGCTGCTGACTCCCCCTTTTTTCTTGTCTCCCTCAAACAAATTAAGAATAGCTTACAGCTTTAGTAAAACAGAGGTGAAGAGCATATATAACAGTTCGACGAAATAGAGCAGAAATTGAAAAATTCTCAGATTCAAGAAAGAATACCACACATAGATTCAGAATAGGAAGGCGATCAAGAAGTCCAACTGGAGTTTTCTGAGAAACACAACAGAACAGGCCCCACGCGCCGCCACGTGGAGCGCGTGGTAGCGGTCTGTCGCGCATGGGGTGGCGCGTGCGGGCGCGTGTGACGTTGGTTTTCAGATCGGAAAATTCCTGGTAGGTCATCTTCCAGGGTAAAACTGTGGTATATTTGTTTTTTTTGTTTTGATGATTTTCGAAATATTCAAATTCTTCCAGTGAGTTTAGATGCTTTGTTTTCTTGAAAACTTAACCTTGTTTTCTTGAAACTTTTGGCTCAGATTATGCTTACCCGCTCTGATACCATGTTAAGATTTATACATATATAGGTAGAATATAGAGGGATATTGAACACAATAGGTGCAGTGAACTGTGTGTATATCTTATATTACTACTTCTGCTGCATTTTATATTTTCTGTGTTGTTATTACAAGGGAGACTAAGCCTCTTTATATAGATAAACTTAGCTTCCTCCTTACACTAGATACTTGGTTGGTGAACTTGGTTGGTGGACTTGGTTGGTGAACTTGCCATTGCTTACCTCACTTCCTAGGTTATGTCATTGCTTACCTCACTTCCTAGGTTATATTTAACATAAACAATCAGTAATACAACACAATAGTGCAGTCTGATTATTTTGCTTTATTAGGGAACAGAACGAACAGAACTTAACAAAAGTAAGCAAAATCTTAGTTTTTACGATTTTTGCATACATTCATATACGCACCTGCACACATATATACACATCCCAGGGCATGAACACAACAAACCCACTACAATCTCAAAATATGAACACTCCAGACTCTGAAACACTTAGCAAGAATCAAAACCCGGTAAAAATGATACCTTTTCATACCTTTTTACATTCATAAACACGTATACATACAACCCATATGAATAAGAACAACCCTCAAACACAGCAACCCAGAAAATAAAACCCATATAAAGCAACAAAAAAAACCCCATAAGTCTTGTCCAAGAAACAGACCATAACAAGTACAAACCGCAAAAGCCTATGCAAAACATAAAGAAACTTATCCATGCCCGGATTTGAGAAAAGTGGAAACCAAATGAACCATGACATTCTTGAAAGAAATCAAGAAATAAAAAACTTTTGAAAAGTATAAACAAAAGTGGTTGGAGCTTACCAGGAAGAATAACAAAGTAGAAAAATGGAGGAACCAAAGCAGCAACCACAACCATAACAGCTACAACCACTACGCCATAGATGGCCTTCAGCAACCCTTCAAAAATGTGGCAATAAGTCCAAAAAATGTTGCTATATGCACAAAAATTTCAAAGGCAATATATGCACAAAGTGTTGTATCCGCGGCAATGAATATTTACATGCTAGTAAGCTGCTATTAAATTGTGCAAAGGAGATAAAAATATAGCACAGTGTCAAATTTAATTATTTTAGCTATTCTATTCAAGAATCTGACTCATAATATTAATATTAGAGCCATAAATTCATGTAATACTTTGGTTGTATGTTAATTGTAACCCCTAAAAAAATCAATTTTAAACACCAGAACTAGAATCAAACCAATAACAAGACTAGTGATAATTCCAATCACTGTGATAATATGAACCCAAACGAGGAGAAAGCAAATCTAGTTACCCAGAAATTAAACATCTAACCCTTCTTACTAAGAAGAATTTTCTTTAATAACAATTTAGCTAATTTTAATAATAATGCACTAATAATATTGCGAACTACATGATCTCTAATACATTTACCACAACAATCATATCAAATAGAATGATATAGTTAACTACGCAATCCAATTGTGGTGGAGCATTCCACCTCAAGGAGAAGATTAAGCAAATTAGATCTAGAATTTTTGGTTAAATAATGCATGATTACTTCACAAGTTATACTAAAACGAATTGAGAATATGAAGCTTACAGATCAAGCAAGCTTAAACTGCGTCCACTCCAGCCTTTTGTAGGACTGGAAGCTACCAGGGCAACAAGTATAGCTACCACACCACAACACACAACCCTGGAGAGTGAACAGAAATACATAGTAGTGAGAGAGTTTTATTGAATTGATATATATGTCAACAATTGGAACCAATGTGGCTAGCAATGTGCCTAAAACAACCTGAACAATAAGAGAACGATATTAGCTATATTTAAGCTAGAAATGAGTGTGAAGTGATTATAAATCAGTTCTTAAAGCATTATAAATTTTAACAGACCTGCTTCATTCTAAATTACTCTTTTCAAAGTAAAAACGACACAGGTACTATCGCGGCACAGATGTTACCAAAAATAATTAGTATTAAGAAAAACTTCTACAAGACCACGGCCAGTGACGGGAACTGAAACATTTAAGATCTGGCAACTAACAGTCACATAAACAGCCATCAGATGATATCTCCTGCGTATTATGAGTTACTATCCAAATTGAAACCCCTAAATTACCTGAAAAATCCAAATTAAAATACAAGGTAAGCAAACAAAAAATTCAAATTGAAGAAAAATATTGAATGAATCGAATTGAAAATGGGAGAGAGGGGAAATACCTAAAATCGAGAGTCAAATCGAAAAAGCCCTAAATTGAAAGTAATCACATGAAATAGAGACAGATCGGGAGAGAGAACAGAGAATAGCCTCAAGTTTGATCGATGCACATATACATACACACGTAGAAAACTTCAATTAATAAAACAAATTAAAAGAAACATGTAGCAAATTAAAGTGAATGAGAATAACACCTTAATCTTGAACCTCAATTAACAAAACAAATTAAAAGAAACATGTAGCAGATTAAAGTGAATGAGAATAACACCTTAATCTTGAACCTCAATTTACAACCCCCAATTAAAGCCCTGAACCTAATTGAAGTAGTTGTGATTGTTAGAGTGGAGAGAGTGAGAGAAAGCATATATTAAGTTAAAAAGAGTTGTTAGAAGAGACATGTGATGGATGAATGAGAGGAAAATAATACTATGTACGTACTGACATCTTTAAATAAACGAAAGAGAAAAAGCACATCTCTAATTAAGGCTCTGTTTGGGATTGCTGTTAAAAACTGCTGTAGCTGTGGGAAAAAACACTGTCAGAAAAAGCTGCTGTCAGAAAAAGCTGTTGACTGTTTGGTAAAATTCATAATTAATATGCTGTTGAATGAAAAGTTGATAAATAAGCGTTTGGTAAATAATTTTTAAAAATTTTTTATTTAACAATGTCTTAACACTAAATTAATGTTACCATAATAATTCTCACATTTAGTTCAGCAAAGCAAAGTAAATTAAAATAATTGAAATGAATTAGGATGCCATCATCAAACTGGATGCAATTTGATTTCGAAGCAAGTCCACCTCACTTGTTCTACTATTTCTTTGGCTTTGGTCCATTGATGTTGATATACGATCCGTAAAAATATCTCTTGGCACAAATTCTGGATTTGCATCAATCCTATTAAAAATTGTATCGCCACTAGAATGTAGTCTAATATAATTATATAGTGCCATTGTTGCGACAACGATATTCCTTTGAGCACTAAACCAGTACGAGGGCATATTTGACAAAATCTTCCACCGTTTTTTCCAAACTCCAAAAGTTCTTTCGATGCAGCTTCTAAGTAATGAATGTGCCTTGTTAAATATTTCTTGGTATCCTTGTGGTGGTTGACCACGCCAAAAATCAGGAAGATGATATTTAACTCCTTTGTACGGGCCAACATATTGTACTGTTTGAGGATATCCAGCATCTACCAAGTAGTATTTACCTGTCATTATTAATAAAAAATATTAGTTCACATATGTATAATTTTACATGTTTTAATGTGATCAATCTTACCATGCGGTGGAGATGGAAAATTAGAATTTGGCATATTAATGGTTGCATTAAAAACACGAGCATCATGAGCTGTGCCTTCCCAACCTGCTAGAACATATGTAAAACGCATATCAAAACTACACACTGCCATCACATTTTGCGTTGGTAGATTTTTCCTTCCCACAAAACGCACTTGATCATTTACGGGTACACATGCATGCACGTCAGTGCCATCAATCGCGCCAATACAATCCTAAATAGACACAAATAAAAAATTATCATATTAGTTAACTAACTACAAAATTAAATACTATATTTTTTACCTTGAAATGAGGCATATATCTACGATCGTTACGGATGTGAGATGGAATTTCTTTAAATTCTGGATCATCAGTTTTATCATATCCCCGGCTAACAAACAAACTGCTTGTAGAACCTCATGAAAAACACGACTAATTGTTTCACCAGAATGTTGAAAGCGTTCTTGTGCATGTCTATTCGATGCACCTTGAGCTATTATAAAGATGAATATTCCTACCTTTTCAATAACTGCCATCCTCCTTGAAGATTTTAGTTGATACATGCTTTCCAAGTCATTACATAACTGGAAAAATGTTTCTTTTTCCATTCGAAACATATTTTTGCATCGAGTCCCATTCATAGATAATATTTCATCCATCCATTTATGTCCTGTTTGATAAGAAGTCATGCACGGTTCCTTATGTAGGAATGTGCAATTGTACTCTACAATTAAAGCAGTTGTACATTTTACCAAATCCCAAAAGTCATCTTTAACATCGACCTCGTTATTGATAGTGTGTACAGTAAGATCATTCATATTTATTAAGCTGAAAATACAGGAAAAAAATTATTAGCTTTCAACCAATATTCATAATTGAGCATAGTTAATATTTATTAAAATAAAATGTGTCTCACAAAAGAAATGTCAACGTAATAGTCTAATACAATCATCCAAATGCAAAATAATAACATGTTAAAATAAACTCCTCTGCTTTGCTCTCATCTCATCTACACATCATACATACACAATACACTATTCCATTTACACAAAAAGCTACACATGACTCCTTTCTTAAGATACCAAAACATGAATGTCCATCAATCCTGCAAGGAGGTTCTTACTCTACTTAACTTAATATTTATGTTGAATGTGTTTTTTCTATTTTTAATATATATTGCAGTTCAATTCTTTTGCTGGTTTTGGTGAATTCCTATCAGTTTTCGGAGATCACTTGTAAACATTGTCTCAACCATCAAGTACATTCAGATCAGATTCTAACAAACATTCTGGGAACATATTATGTGCCTTTGTAAGTTTGTTGTTATAATGTGACAGAGAAGGATATTTGACAGAGAAGGATATCTAACAAACATTCTGGGAACATATTGGTGCAAATATTGATCTGGATTCTTTTACAGGGGACCTGAAAAATCTATTGGATGCAGAAGAATTTGAAGATGGAGGGGGCGTAATCACGAGTCCAAGCATGATAATACTGATGGAGTTAAGGGGCTTAAATGAGAAGGCACCCTTTCCAAGCTCAAGCAGAAGAGGAGTTTGACGATGAGGCTGCTGAAGTAGCAGAATTATGTAGACAGATACATGATAATATAGGTGTGTGTGTGTGTGTGTGTGTGTGTGTGTGTGTGTGTGTTATATTACACTCTGCAAAAGTGCTCTAAGACACTAACCAACCAGTCACCAAGTCACGTAAATAAGAAGTTCAAAGAAAAATCATGAATAGCCTGAATTGGGTAACTCATTATTTTATTAGTACTTGTTAGAGACAGAAGACTCTGTTCGCTTCTAACGGCTAAAATTTCTAACCAGTTTGTGAGCATCGACATGATCAAAAATAAAAACAATAATAAACAATCATATATATAACGAGACAAGGTTGATTGTATTCAAAGCAAACAAGGCAAGCATGTGTATTATAAGCGGGATATATGCATCAGCATGATAGCATCTACCGTCTACGGTTTACATATTTGAAAAACACCAATGCAACATATATATGCTAACTTGAAAACATATGAAGGTACCGAGTATGGGATATAGAAGATCATGTAAAAGAAGGAAGAAGAGTACCAGGTTGAACCAGGGCTTGAACCTGCTACGTATAAACCCTATTGTGATTGATCCTGAATACACCGAGTTTATTTATATATATATAGTGAAGTTTGATTTTGTATAGGATTGTATTACCTTATTTGTTATCTGTATAAACAAACGTAGAAGAGTCAGAGCAGTAAAATTGTTTTAAACAAAGATGCAGGAGCTGGGGTTTGATGGCAGGTTTTATTAGCTACTGTCCGCTTAATTTTTACTTCTAAAAAAAGCAGCTTTATATTTTACCAAACGCTATTTTACCTACTTTTGTGTTAAAAGTTGCTGTAACTTTCCGGAACAGCACTCCCAAACGCTACCTAAACCAAAGAGAAAAAAAGATGCTTCACTTTATCAGTACTATCGTTTAAGAATCTTGATCTATCTGTCCAACCGCATATTTAAAATTGTATTCAAATTCACCAACACTTCTGGTCTTTGTTCCATTTCAACGGACACCAACTATAGATTCACACTTTGTATATACACTATGTAACTAGGAGTATGTTCTATGATTATAAACACCCTAAAAGATTGTTTGGATTATTAAATTTACACTTACTTTTTTTTATTGTTACTTTTCATATAAGAATATAATATTAGGAAAAAAGGTAGTTTCTTTCATTAAAGAAAATTTATCTCTAATCGAAATGTTGTACACTCACAAACATTTAGATAATAAAAATTCATTAGACAAAAAAACTTTAAAATTAAAAAAAAAAAAGAAAAAAAAGAACCTAAACATGTACACTTGAAAAAAAATGACAAAAAATTAAATCCGAATAACATGAGTTATAAAAAGTAAATTCTTAGTACTAAACAATAATTTATTTTATGGAATTAAAAAGTAATCTAAGCTTTAGTTGGATAATAATTTAAATAATTTTAATAAAAAATCCAATTTAATACTCCAATTTAATAAAGCTGTTGTTACCACTGTTGTGTAAATGTCTATATATATCTATATATCATATACTAAAGTATAATCCCTTCCTCCATTTTTCCCTCCCAAATTTCCCCCCTCTCTCTCCTCTTACTTCCTTAAATAATACTCCGTTTGTCTCTAATTTCTTTTCTTGTTTGCTGAATTTTAAGGGTTTTAAGATGGTGGGGATTGAATATGTTTTTTTATGAAGTAGTGGATATTGAATATTGTTTTTAAGGAGTAGTGGGTATTGAATATTGTTTATTTGGAGTAGTGGGTGGAATAGTGGATATTGAATATTGTTTTTATGGAGTAGTGGGTATTGAATATTATTTTTTAAGGAGTAGTGGGTGGAGTAGTGAGTATTGAATATTATTTATTAGGAGTAGTGGGTGGAGTAGTGGGTTTGAATATTATTTTTTATGGACAAAAATAGTAAGAAGAAAAGTAATTTGAATTACCTTAAAAGGAAGGTAGGAAAAGAATTAAGGGACGGATGGAGTATTTTTTTATTCTTCTCTCTCCTCCCACTTTACACAAAAATATTTTATTCTTCACTTTTCTACCCCTCATTCTCTTTCTCCTCTCCATTCATATTTTATCACTTTTTCCCTTCAATTCTTATTTTCCCTTCTAAATATCTCATTCATTTTTCTTCTTATCATCCATTATTTCTATTTACATTTAAATTAGTATTTGTTCTATCCCATATTTGTCACACTTTTCTAAAATGTTAAAATTAGTTTTTACATATTATCTTTATAAATAAATGGTGCAAGATGAACAAAATTTAGTACTCATTAAATTTGTATTTTTCGTTTTTTTATGTCTACAACTTTCTGTATGCTCCCTCATTCCCAGTAAACTCCCAGTCAATTGTTTACGTTTCTGAGAGAGTCCCGCATGCATTTTAAGATGCATATAAAGTATAGTTATATAAATTATTTTTAAATTTTTCTTTTTTTTGAATAAAAATATAAAGATTCTACTTTTATTCAAAATCATAAAATTATAAAAATAAGTTAAGGAACTATATTTTTAAGGTACCTTAAAATGCTTGTCAGACACTATTTCAGTAAACAAATAGGTGGGATGAAGGGAGTACATGGTAACTTTTTTTTTCATGACTATTAAAATTATATATAGCATCTTTATAGAAATAATCAATATTTTTGTTATGTAAATCAATTCTAAAATTTAATTGAACAATAGGATAATATGTCTGGAGAACATTCTATTTTTCGAATACTTTGAACTTAGAAAATATAACCAAAATAATTGGTATTGAGATGACATTTGAAGAGATTTATTACTTGAGGGATGTATGATGAGTGTAGTGCAAGTTAATTAAGATAATGAATTTATACTTGCATTTGAGATTTTTGAACTTGGTAAAAGTTCAATTTCAAATGTGTAATATAATTTTGTAAGAAACATATATTGATTAAAATTGATGTTAATACTAATATCAATAACTTAGCATCTAGAAATATTTGTGAAAATTATTTTTAATAATCATCATTAATTAATTATCTAATCAACTCAAATATAAATAAATGAATACAAAATTTATTTTTGAAATCGCACAGGAATTATCTAGTTAACCTACAACCTACATAAGGCGGTACAGCAGGGACCCGTTTGTCATATTTTGAAAGCTCGTTTGGAACTTAGCTGCATCCGTTCACAACCTTTCTTTTTGTTTCTGTATACATCACCGTCTTAGCCGTTAATTTTGTTGAATGTATGTCCTCTCTCTTTTTAACTTCAGAGTTCAGAGCCTAGCCTAGCTAGGTGCGTTCTTCAAGGCAAAACAACATTTTTAACATTTTTTTGAGGTATTGGTAAACTGTTTACAGAAACGTAAATTGATCTAGCATTTATAGGTCAAGATAATTTTCTTTCAATTTTACTATTTGAAATATTTTAGTTTCAAATTGTATTGAGGGGGCCTTTTTATGCTCAAAAAAATACTGAACAACAAATTGTTAAAATTTATGATCGTTGAGCAAAAAATAAAATTTCTTAAATAGCTAAAGCTTGAAAACAAAAGAGAGTACTACTCTCCCTCTTTTTCATTAAAATCGATCAGTTGAAAGTAACTTAAAGTTCAGCGAAAACGGTGAATTAATAAATGTTGATAAGACCTATCATTCTGTTGTTGTACGATCGCGTGGGAACCATTTAGGTAACTTCTCGTGGAAACGTTCTTAAAGCCTGCAGAGGCAGACCATCTCCTGCTACAAAAATTAACGTTGAAAATGAGGAATCAAATTTGGATCTATTGGTAATTATGTTTGCCCTATGTGCTCATGTAACGCCAACCACTTACAAATAATGGGCCTGTTTGGCTACGATTGAAAATAAATATTTTTTTCGGTAAAAATTTCATATTTTGTGAATTTTTTTATATAAATATTTAATGTATATTTGAAATTCTATACGTTGCAAAAAAACTTAATTTTTTCAGAAAAAATTTATAAGTTAACTCATTCTGGAAAATAAGTTCCCCAAACACCCCCAATGTCATTCCTTGTGCTTACAACATACCTTTTTTTTTTGAAAGTCATGCAAATATATTAAGAAGAAGAAGCAGACACTAAGTCTGAACATACAAACTGGGTTATATCACTAGGGGCACTCAGGATCCAACACTGTTCTACACCGAAAGGAACTGCCCTAGCTAGGTGGTGAGCTGCTTTGTTACCATTACGGTTCACTTGAGACCATTCTAGCATGTCAAACTGGGAGCTGATATTGAGTATATCCTGCAGCAAAAAGTCTATCTCCATGTCACCTCTCATGTTGCTCCTCACCTTGTCGACCAAGTTCTGACAGTCGGACTCGAGAATAACATGGTTGAGGCCTAAAGCCTTCGCCTTTTTCAACCCAAACAGAGCCGCTCTACCCTCTGCTACTAGAGGACTCCATCGGGCACGGAGTCTCCTAACAGCCGCGAAGGACACTCTCCCCTGGTTGTTGCGCGCTACCGCACTCAGACCGATCCAACCCTCAGCAGCAGTAGAGGCGTCCACATTAATCTTCGTTATACCTTCCGGGGGCAGGGTCCAATGAGGACTGATTGCAGGTCTATGGGAAGAGTTGATTGCTCCATAGATCCTTTTAGAGTTTTTTGCACTTTGGTGGCTTGTACTATTTTATTTTTGCACGTTAGTGGCTATCGTTTTTTACTCAACATTTGCATGGTCACACTAATGTTTTTGAAGCAAAAAAAGGGCTCCGCACTAGCACCGTCTAAAAGGAGGTAACGACGTTATGTTTTCGAGGGCAGTTACGTATTTTCACTCTCTCTTGCTTAATTCTTTATTTTTTTTATGTAATCCAAGCTGTTCAGCTTATGTAGTTATCTCTTGCTTAATTTGTAAAATACAGATGCATGGCCCATTACAAATTCACTCTCTGTTGCTTAATTCTTTATTTTTTTTTTCGTTTTTTTTTGCTAAATACATTGCTTAATGGTAACCAAAAGATGGCTTAATTTGCTAAATACATTGCTTAATGGTAACCAAAAGATGGCTTAATTTGCTAAATACATTGCTGTTTTCCATACAATTACCAAAAGATAACCAAAAGGTAACCAAAAGATGTGCACTTGGACAGCAAAATATGCAAAATATGTCAAGTTTTAGAAACACATAAACAAATAACTAGTCAGTTTTTTTGGTCTTCTTTGCTGCCTTCACCTCATTAGCTTTAGCTCTTTTGACAGCTTGTAGTTGTCTCAGACCAGTGACTTCTTTTCCTTTCCAAGTGAAGTTTTGAGCTTGTTCACTAGCCACTCTCTTTCCAGCCTTCTTGCTCTCAGCTTCTTCACTAGCCACTCTCTTTCCAGCCTTCTTGCTCCCAGCTTCTTCACTTTGTGCTTGCTAAGAATAGATATTAAATTAAGAATAGCAAAATAAGCAAGATGAATATAAGTACATGGGCCAACTGAGGTACCTTTTTCCTACATGTTCGTGAGTTATGGCCAATTCCTTTGCAGATTGTACAAGTAACTCTTGATTTCACAATTTTGGGTGCCCTACCTTCTGCTCGAGCATTTGTAATTTCATCTTGTACCTTTGCATCACAAGTCCTACTGTTATGAGTTGATGCCTTGCAATATTTGAAAAACATCTTGATGCCAAATCTTGGTAGTTTGGTAGCATTTTTTGGGATGTCATTCACTTTGTTCCTTTTTTTCTTTGGCCTGCCAGGTTGAGGCTTGATCATAGGTGGTAGAGGTAAAGGTTTTGGAGTGTCTTCCCAGAATTCAGGCCCCACAATGGGCTCAAGTGTGTGACTGTAAAGCTGTTATACATGAAAAAATTTAGTTCTAGTCATTGCTGGAAAAAATTTAGAAAATGTTTAGACATAAATACCTTCATGTACTTATCCTTTTTATAGTAGTCATTCACATGATTTTCCCAAGGTTCATTTCTCAACTGAATACATGCAGATGCATGATAACAGGGAATTCCAGTGAGTTCCCATTTTCTACATGTACAGCTTTTCTTTTCAAGGTCGACAACCAACTCATGACCTCCTTCAGAACAGGTCACACTATAAGAAGTGCCCCCAGACCACGTGACTACACATGTTGCAGCATAATGAAGGGCCCTGTAATGAAGACACTAATTAAGAATCATGTCCAAAACAATAACATGTTGACAAAAAAGATTGTAACGATACTTACTTGTTCAATTTTTTTTGTGCACTTGGACAAATAACCAACGCTTTATTCACCATTTTATCCCTTCGAACTTGAATCCTTTTCATGACTGCTTTATGCATTTCCCTTAACATGGTTAAGATTGGAAGATCTCTGTACTTTCTTAGACTGCTATTAAACACCTCACAATGATTGTTTACAAACATATCAGTGCAAGGTGTTGTTCTAAAAGCAGACCTAGACCACTGTCCTCTAGGTTTTTGCATAAGCCATTCATAACACTTGCTTGAAACCTTAAATAAGTGACACATAAATGTTACCTTAAATAAGTACAGACCTTAGTGCTTAACTAAATAAGTGACAAAGTGTATACCTCTTTCATCTTGTCCATGTGGAGAGGTTAAATTCCCAATTAGTGCTTGCCCTGGCAGCTTTCCACAGTAAATCTTTCTGGGCAGCACCCTTGAACTCCTTCACCATATTATTAAATAAATGCATAACACAGAATCTGTGTTCAGCATTGGGAACCACAGATTCTAATGCATTTATTAATCCCTGCAATTTGTAAGAATGCTTGAGTAAGAAAACATAAAACTCTAAAAAAAGGTACCAGTGATGGACATGTACCTTCTGTCTGTCTGAAATGAAGGTCCACTCTTTGTCATTGCTTATTTTCACATCTTGTGATAAAAGTTGTAAAAACCAATTCCATGCATCTGTATTTTCAGTCTCTACAATGGCCCATGCAACTGGGTACATGCCATCATTGGCATCTATACCCACTGCTGCCAATAATTGACCACCATATGGACCTTTGAGGTGGCAGCCATCCAGACCAACTATCTTCCTACAATTCTCCACAAATGCCTTTTTAATTGGACCCAAACAAACATAAAACCTCATAAACCTACCTCTGTTTGTGTCTGGTTCAGGATTTTCAGTGAGGATCTTTACTGTACTTTCTGGAAGCACCCTTTTCAATTCATGGCCATACTTCCAAACCATTGTGTACTGTTCCTCATGGGTGCCACTGACCTTCATGAGGACTCTTCTTTTTGCCCTATACACAGAATGTTTACTCACTTCACACTTGAAGTCATTAACAATTTTTTTGTGGAATGCATTGACAGGCCAGGATGGATTCATTCTCAGCTCAGTCTCATAAAAGTCTGCAATCCACTTGGAATTGATTTGCTTCTGCTTAAATGTTGGCATACATGTATGTTTCTTGATCAAGGTCTTGATTTGATATGTTTTTGAGCCTTTTTATATAGGAGATGCATACACTTTCCATTCACAAGGGGCTTCACAAACATATTGCACTTTTCTGCCAAAATTCCTCTTATTGCTTATGGGCCTTCGCTCAATAATGGCATGCTTCTTAACAGCATCTCTGAACAGCTTGGAATCCCTAAAACACAAACCTATCTGGAAGACAGGCTTGATCATATCAATTTTTTCATTGAAAACAGGGTACCTAATGTCTTGCTCATCATCAGTTGAATTACACACCATCCTTTCCTCATCAGAATCTGGATACACTGTAGAATCAGAGCAATTGGAACCCTCATCATCATTGGCTTCATTAATCATCTCATCAACATTATTCTCAAATATAAGATCATCATCTGAATATTCCTTGTTCGAACTATCTGAATCAAAGCTATCATCACTAGTTTCTTCTTCTCTCAATACAAAGTCCTCATCATCAGGGTCAGAAAAATCCTTGTATAATCCCTCCAAATCCCTAAGATCTTGTTCTGCCTCTTCCTCAAATTGTGTGCTTGTAGGAAATTGACTGTCTCCAAACTCATATTCATCATGGGAGGGTGCTCTAGGTGGTGATAGAATGGGTGACTGTGGTGCAGGTGAGGGTGCTCTAGGTGGTGGTGATGGTTGTCTAGGAGTAGGTTCAACAAATTCTACATCATCATCCTCTTCTGGTTGTGACATAGCTAAGTGTTTTACAGTGCAAACATAAACATCTACATATCTTTCAGAATGCATCAATGCGCACATTACCATTAGTTCATCATCTATATCAAGTTCAAACAAACCTCTATCCATTGTTGTATTTGGCAACTTATACCACATCTTAGCATAACCGTGAGTAAAACCAGTTTCTTTTACCATGGAATTTAACTCTAGCATACTTATTTCATCAGAACTACAATAGTCAATGTAATCCACAAAACCACCAACGTAAGATTTAGGATTATCAATTAATTCACCACCATGGTGTAATTTAATTGTAAAGTTTTCGATCTCTGCAATGAAATACAACAAAGCCCTAATTTTATAAGCGAAAATGGTACTTTAGGACAAATCTACTGTAATTAAAGAATACTAACAACATAAAGCACAACATATAGTCTACCAATGTCTTAATTAGTAAAACCCCTAACGAACACTTACAAATTAAACGAATTATGTATGCAACTATGAAAGAGGGGAAGAATACCTCTGTAATCGGGACATTGTCGAGGACTATAGATGTTAGCATCTTCTTTCAATCTCATAAACCAAGTCATCTTCAACGAAAATCACCAGATTACTCAGACCATTACCATATAAGGGAATTATGGATTTTTTTCTCGGCAAAAAAGGGGGAAGAGATTGGTTTTAGGAGGGAATCCGTGTAATAACAGTTGTATATACCCTTTTCCCCTGTGATTTTACAAATATACCCTCGAAAACATAACGTCGTTACCTCCTTTTAGACGGTGCTAGTGCGGAGCCCTTTTTTTGCTTCAAAAACATTAGTGTGGCCATGCAAATGTTGAGTAAAAAATGATAGCCACTAACGTGCAAAAATAAAATAGTACAAGCCACCAAAGTGCAAAAAACTCATCCTTTTATGATAATCTTTATACTCAGACACGATTCTGGAAACATTGGTCAGGAAGTAATCATCCGTATGATGTTCATTCTCAAAAACCACCCGATTTCTTCGACACCACAATGACCAGAGCATGATGAAGCACCACTCTCGCTGCTCAGCACTTAGCCTATCCATCCAGATCTCTAAGACCTCCATAAAATTACCAGCGTTTCCTATCTCCATGGCTTCTTTGAAGGTCGACTGATTCCATAGCGGCATGACCCTCAGGCAATGAAAAAGAGAGTGGAGAATGGTTTCCGACTCGCCTCTGCACCATGGACATTGGTCATCGTCAATCAAATGGCGATATTTGAGGACTGCTTTGGTAGGGAGGGTGAAAGAACAACATCTCCAAAAGAAGTTTCGAACTTTAGGAGAAACCTTAACTTTCCAAATGACCCCCCACCCCTTATGAGCACCAGCCATATCAAAAGATTTGCCATTAAAGTATGCCGATCTTACTTCATATCTACCATTCTTGGACCAGGCCCAGAACATTCTATCGCTTGGAAGACCTTCGCTGATCGGAATTGATGAAATCAATCTCCTATCCCTATCATTAAAGAGGCTATTAACGACCTCCTCTTTCCACCCATGATTTGTTTCGTCTATTAAGTCCATTACCAGCTCATATTGACAATTCTCTGGAACAGTACTCGTTGTGACATGACCCTGGTCATCTACTAGCCAGGGGTCTGACCAAATCTTAATTTTCCTGACATTTCCCACTCTCCAGGCTGATCCTTCCTTCACTAGAGCTTTCGAACTCCAAATTCTACGCCACGAATAACTCGAACAGGGGCCGAGCGCTGCTTCCAGGACTGAGGAATGAGGATAATATTTAGCTTTCAAAACTCTTGCCATAAGCGAATTTTCATGATGGAGGAGTCTCCATATTTGTTTTCCTAGAAGAGTATCATTAAAGACACCTAAGTCTCGGAATCCCATGCCACCTATGCACTTAGGCTGACACAACAGGTCCCAGCTCTTCCAGTGGATTTTCCTTCTCGTTGCATTAGACCCCCACCAAAATCTAGCCAAAACTGAATGAAGATCATTAATTAGATTAACCGAGAGTTTATAGATACTCATAATATATGTGGGAATCGCTTGTAACGCACTTTTGATAAGGACCTCCTTCCCCCCTTTAGAAAGAATTTGCTCCTTATACCCTCGGACTTTTTTCCATACTCGATCTTTTATTACCTCAAAAACCACTTTTTTAGATCTGCCAATAATAGCCGGGAGGCCGAGATATTTATTGTGGTCGCTGACTACATTCATTTTCAATATAGTCCCTATATCCCTCTTAGAATCATTAGAAACCCCTTTGCTGAAAGAAACCTCCGACTTTGCGAAATTAATTTTTTGCCCGGAAGCCGCTTCGTATTTGTTGAGAATATCAACAATGACTGTACATTCCTGTCGGGTGGCTCTTGTAAAAAGAAGGCTGTCATCCGCGAAAAACAAGTGGGTCACTTCTGGACCGTTCCTACTAGCCCTTACTCCGTGGATTTGATTTCTCTCCGCCGCTAGTCTCATAAGGCCAGAGAAAGCGTCAGCAACCATAATAAACAGGTAGGGTGAAATGGGATCTCCTTGTCTGAGGCCCCGGGATGGCGTAATAGAATTTGTCTGGGACCCATTAACCATGAATGAATATGAAACCGACTTAACAAAACTCATCACTGTGTCTACCCAGGCCCCAGCAAAACCAAGCTTTACCAACAGTCTTTCTAAAAAATTCCATTCTACTCGGTCGTAAGCTTTACTCATGTCGAGTTTCGTAGCTGTCGAACCTCTCTTCCCTTTCATCCTTTTTTTCATAGTATGGAACAGCTCCAGTGCGATTAATGCGTTGTCTTTTATGAGCCTTTTTGGGACAAAAGCACTTTGATTTTCAGAGATAATTTCCTGGAGAAGCGGTTTGAGTCTATTGGCCACCGATTTGGATGCTATTTTGTAGATGACATTACATAGAGATATCGGCCGGAATTGAGAAATTTCAGTCGGGTTTCTTATCTTTGGGATTAAAGCAACTCTTGTCGAGTTAATTTCCTGCAGTGAGACTTTTCCCGATATGATGTCATTGGTGAAAGTGGTCACGTCATCCCCCACCACTGTCCAAAAACGCTGGTAGAATATTGCATGAAGGCCATCTGGGCCGGGAGCTTTGCACGGCACCATTTGGGAGAGGGCCCTGTGAATTTCTGCTTTTGAATAAGGTTTCAATAGTTTTTGATTAATCTGAGAAGAGACCCTTGTTTCCACCCCTTCAAGAGCTTGATTCATTGCCTCCATCGAGGTATTCGCTGAAGTGAACAAATCGCTAAAAAACGAGGTTACTATCATTTCCAGCTCCTTATTTTCGACCTTCCAGTCTCCGTTTGAATCGTACAATCCAGATATGAAATTCTTCTTCTTCCTCTAGGATGCCTTATGATGGAAGTATTTTGTGTTCCTATCCTCATCCCTTACTTCCGCAGCCCTCGATCTAATATACCAGTAAGCTTCGTTCTTCTCTAGAAGGCTGTCCAATTTTGATTCGAGCTCCACACATCCCTGCATCTCCAAGGTAGAAGAACAACGGCGGAAACTAGCAGCAAGCAAATTCTCTGTCTCTCTAATCTTCTTGTCCAGGTTCTCCATTTTTTCGTCTCCCCAGATTGAGAGGTTTTTTGCCACTGCCACCAGCTTGACCAACATATCTGACTGCCCTGTACTACTCCAAGCTTCTTTGATAACATCCTCAACCCCAGCTTCTAAAAGCCAACTGGTCTCAAATTTGAAGGTTTTACTTCTCTTATTAAAAGGCCTTCGAATAGGCTCTGTTTGTAAGAATATTGCTGCATGGTCTGATTGATGTTTGGTGAGATTTCTAACCTGATAGTCAGGGAAGAGAGTGCACCAGTCCGAATTGGCTACAAATCTATCTTGCCTTTCTTGAATGCGCGTTTCTGCTGTTTTGCCTCGTTCCCAGGTGAACCCGAGTCCCGAATAACCCAAGTCTCGGAGGTTACTGTCATCTAGAACATCCCTGAAATTCTGAATCAATCGCTGGTCCCTGGGAACTCCCCCTTCCTTCTCTACATTACTTAGAATTTCGTTAAAGTCTCCGCCTATAAGAATATGATGATTTGACTCTAAGCACAACTGTCTTATCAAGTCCCATGTTTTGAATTTCTCTGAAGTCGAAGCCCATCCATAAATACCAATAAATCTCCATGTCACCCCCTCCACACTCTTCACATCATCACAAATATGGTGTCCTGAAGTCGATACAAGGGAAAAGTCCACTTCGTCGTTCGAGAAGATACGCAGGCCTCCTGAGCGACCAATACTATCAACACCTATTACATTTTTACATCCCAGCTTCCAACTAAAAACCTCTACATTTCTCTTCTGAATCATAGTTTCGACAAGAAAATGATGTCGGGGCAAAGACTGCTACCCCATCGCTGGAGTGCCCGAACTGATCGAGGGTTGCCAATTCCTCGACCGTTCCAACATAAGATTTTCATTGTTTTTCGCGGGACTGGTCCTCGCCAGTGCCCGCTACTTTGAAAGTGTTTTCATTTGCTCCAGAAGACGAAGACCTTCTCAATTTACCTGCTCTGTTTCTGTTTTCATTCTCCATTGTTTCTTCCGGATCATCCTCGTAAGACCTCTTTTTCGTTGCTTCATTCCCTATCTGTTCTTTGCTTTCTATTAACATCGCATCTTGGGAACCGTATGTACCTTCTCTGGCTATTCTTTTCCAATTCATCCCTTTGTTCTTTTTTAATAGATCATCAGACATCGGTACTACTTCAGACCTTGTTACCTCCATGCTCTGAAAATGTGCCTCATTCACTTTTTGAACCCCCCATCCCTTTTCTATGTGGCTTTGACTGCCCTTTTCATGACCGTTCCTGCTGCTTCTAGCTTCACCTGGTACAGCTGCAGCATTTATAGTATTTATATTGCTACCTGGGGGATCAAATAAAATCTTCTTTGCAATACTTGGAGGTCCTAAACGAATCACCTTCTTCTCACTGTAACTTGCCCTGCGTTCAATTTTGTCCGTTTTCAAGCTCTCCATCCATTTCCTTTCTTTTTCCACTATACTAAAAGATTTACGAGCCCTGCGGATTGGTGAAGCAATCATAAACAGACCATATTGATATACCATCTCCCGTTCATCTTCAGATTCCGTGACATGGGGACAATCTCGATCAGTGTGTCCCATTCTCCCACAAAAATAGCAAAAATCTCCAAGTCTTTCGTATTTAAAGCCTACCCATTTTGTAGAATCTTGCCCGACTCTGACTTTGATACCTCTTGGCAAAGGTTTATCCACTTCTAGATTGATCTTGACTCGCATAAACACCTCCCAGCCAACTGGATCTGAATCATCGAATTCTATGAATCCCCCTAATCTTTCCCCTATCATCATTGAAAAATTTGCGTTCCGTCTGCCGAATGGCACATCCAACATCCTTACCCAGAATGGTGAGTGAGTGAATCTTACATCCGATGGCTGCTCCTCACCTTTTAGCTCTTTTAATAGCAGGATTTGTCCACGGGCACCCGTCTAGCACTCTGTTTTTATCCGTATCACAGAAAAATTGAAAGACAAATAGATTTGTTTCGACCATTCGTACCACCACATTCATTTTCAGACTCCAGATCGATACCAATGTTCGCTTCATAGCTTCAAAATTGAATGGTTTTACTGTGAAGAGCTTGCCCACCAGTGATAAATAGATCTGGTCCTTGATTCCAGAACTGCTCTCGTCATCCGTATTGTCCCCTATAACCTCTTCTTCCTCTTCTGTTAGCTTTAGTTTCCCCCATTTTTCGCAGAGATCTTCGTTCATACTGTACTTAATGAAACTAAAAACGGATTCCCCTACCCTCAATACCCTAAATCGGGAATCACTGAACCCTAGAAAGGGACTCACTCAAAAAGGGACTCACTCAACCCTAGAAAGGGACTCTACGTTTTTACGACTTAATCATGTGCTTACAACATACTTTATTATCATTGAATTGAACTAGTTTATTAAATCGTGCTTAACGGCTGTGTTATTAGATACATTTATGAATTTTTGCAAAATATTTGATTTATTTTTTAACTTGAAAATATTTTAATATAATATTAAATAAATAATAGCATAATCTTAATTTAATTTCGTAAATTGATTTTTAAATGAATAAAATATTTCAGTAAGATAATATAAATTGTTTAAATATTTTTTTCATTGATATTGTTACCGTTACTATTAAAATACTACAAAAAAAAGTTAATTCAGTACGAATTCGATTAAACAAAACTTGGTTGAAAACTACCTATTCTACAAATGTGTTTTTAGATGAAGTAACAATAGTTTTCATATTGATCATCCACCTGAATAAAATAAAAAATGGCAATTGTTTAATATTTTAATTATTTTAATATTTTCTCCGATATTATTACATTTATCACCATTATTTAATTTTCTTAAAAATTATATACCAACTTATATTTTAAATTATATAAATAAAAATCACATCAATATTAAATTCTAACAGGTTACCCACTCCTTCTAATGAACATTCCTCTCCTTGAACATGTTTCTTCCCTGTTGTTCCCAAATTTAACAGATAATACGTTCTTCCGAATTAATATTTCTTTCCTATTTTGAATATGTTGAAAGAACTTTTTTCTGATATTATAAATATGAATATTTATTTTCTATAAATTTGAATACATTTTCTATTTTGAATATGTAATTTTATTTGAAGAAAAATATTCAGAAAAAATTAAGATGGTAACTTAACTTGGGGTGATGGCCCATTATGCATATGCTTTAAAAATCGAGGCCTTATTTGCTGACTGGAGGAAGTAGAGGCCCAGAAATCGACTGGACACACATGATGAATTCACGTATCACTAGTTACACATCTATCGTCAGGCGTATCTTTTTTTTTTTGAAAGAAAGATGCTTCTCATTAATCAAAAGGCCTCAGCCAAAATCAAATCCGATACAAAGTCAGGAGCATTTAAATGCCACTCCTTAATACAGTCTGACATAGAACGATTGGCTTTTGCTAACAAGTGAGCCACACCATTCGCAGATCTATTAACGTAACAAACTAGCACATCCTCAAAGTGCTTAAGTAAACTAACACATTCATTGGCAATTACATGAAACGGAGTTCTCCCTATGCTTCCATGAATTGCCTCTACCACCAGCTTGGCATCCGTTTCGAAAATGCACCTTTTAAAACCATTTCTTATCGCCCATTTCATTGCCTCCTTGATGCTCAAGATTTCTGCTTCTCTTGGGGTCAGAGTACCCTTGAACTCTTCCACTCGAGCCATTATAAACTCCCCTCTATCTCCTCTAGCAACACACCCCAAACCAGCACTTCTTTTGTGATCAAAGATAGCTGCGTCTGTGTTAACTTTAATCCAACCTGCCGGTGGTTTGCTCCATTGTTTCACCACTGTACGAGCTGTATCATGCCCCCCTTTGTGATAAACTTCTTGTGCATTCCTCCATTCTGTAAGCATGTTTGTCGCCTCTGATTTTGTTTTGTGCACTGAGTTATTTCTTTTGTCCCACACCCACGTATTTCTTCGATTCCAGATGCACCAACATCCAAGGCCAACTAAAGCACACTTCTCCATTGACAGGGATAGAAAAGCTCGAATTAAAACATCAAGCACGCCCTCCCCTTGCCTTACTATAATATAGTCCTTTAGACCAAAACAAGACCATACCGTTTGAGCAAAGTTACACTGGAATAGCACATGAACATCCGTTTCATCGTTTTGATGACACCACGGGCATATTCTTTGAGTGGGTACGTGTTTAGTAACTAATGCAACCATTGTCGGTAGACACGCTGAGCAAGCTCTCCAAACAAGGTTAATAACCTTTCCAGGCAGTTGAAGGTTCCACAATTTTTTCCAGAAATTTGCATGAGGCTTTGGATGCTCTCCTTGTAATTTTCTATATCCACTCCGCACAGAAAACTCTCCTTTGGGGTCCAAAAGCCAATACCACTCATCCCCCCTCCCATTCATAGGTAACAGAATTGAATTTATCAGTTCTCTGTCTCGGTCGTTGCATAAGTCGCAGATAACTTCTTCATCCCATTTACCACCTTCCATTTGCATCAGGCCAGACACCTTTGCTTCTTTTAGTTGATCCGGCATTTCTGTTGTTAGATACCCGTTGTCCACCTCTGGTAGCCACGGTACTTTCCAGATACGGGTGCTTTCTCCATTTCCAATTCTCTTTCGACACCCGCTTTTTAAAAGATTTTGAGCTGCCAAGATGCTCCTCCACATAAAGCTTGGATTATTTCCCAGCGTGGCATTCAAGAAGTCCCCAGTTGGGTAGTATCGAGCTTGAATCAACTTTGTTACCAAAGGATTTTCGTTGTTTATTAGGCGCCACCCTTGCTTAGCTAACATGGAGATGTTAAAGTGATGCAAATCCTTGAAACCCAAGCCCCCACCTTCTTTTACTACACACAACCGCTTCCAGGACATCCATTTAATACCATGGTTATTCGCAGCGCCATTACACCACCAAAACGAATTCATCATCTTCTCAATCTCGTCACACATTTCTGTTGGAATGAGAAACAAACTCATCCAAAAATTCGGAATGGATTGAGCTGCTGTTTTTAGAAGAGTAATCTTCCCGGCTTTAGAAATAATCTTATTCTTCCACCCTTGTAACTTATGCTTTACTCTGTCCTTAACAAGCTGAAAAACTTCGTTCTTTTTTCTACCAATCCGCATTGGCATTCCCAAGTATTTTCCAGGATCGTGAACCTCTCTAATACCCAGCTTTTGACAAACTTCCTGACGGTTCTGTGTCGATGTATTTGGGCTAAAACAAACCGTAGACTTATTAAAGTTTATTGCTTGTCCCGACATGTGTTCATATCTCAACAAAAAAGACTTCATAGTTGTTGCCTCCACCTCGTTTGCTCTAATGAACATGTAGCAATCATCAGCAAAAAGGAGATGGGAAATTGCAGGAGCCCCTCGAGCTATTTTACAACCATGAATTAACCCTGCCATTTCATTTCTCCTAATCATTGAGCTTAAACCTTCAACACATAGAATGTAAAGATAGGGCGATATGGGGTCCCCTTGACGTATGCCACGGCTCGGCTTAACATTTCCAAAAACCTCCCCATTTTGTATAAAACTGTATGAAACAGATTCTATACATCTCAGAATTCTATCAACCCAAATCTCATTAAAACCGAATTTCAGCAGCATGTGCTTCAAGAAATTCCATTCAAGCCTGTCGTACGCTTTTGAAACGTCCAATTTAAGAGCAGCAACTCCTTGTTTCCCTTGAGTTTTCCTCTTAATATAATGGTTAATCTCAAACGCTATTAATGTGTTATCTGTCAACAACCGCCCTTCAACAAACGCGCTTTGTTTGTCCGAGATTAATAACTTTAAACAAGGTTTCAGACGATTTGCTAAAACTTTGGACAAAATTCTAATCAAAACATTGCATAAAGATATAGGCCGCATATCTGTTACCTGTTCGGGCTGTTTAATCTTCGGAATCAGACAGACCAGCGTATGGTTGACTCCTTCAGGTAATAAACCTTCCATAATGAAGCGATTACAAAACTTTGTTACATCAGCCCCCACTATGTACCAAAAAGACTGGTAGAAAGTTGGATTCAATCCGTCTACTCCCGGGGCCTTGTCTGAATGCATGGAAAAGACAGCGTTTCTCGTCTCACCTAGAGTGACTGGCTCCAATAATGTCTGATTTAATTCCTCTGTAATTCTGGGGACAATTTCTCTTTCAGTTAACTCTGCAGTATGGCCAGCTGCTTGGAACAGGTCGACAAAATAATCATTAATGATCTGTTGAACCTCCTTTTTGTCTTCCCTCCACACTCCCTGCTTGTCTTTGAGTCTATCCACCTTATTATTTCTCCTTCGACTTGACGCATAGTTATGGAAAAACCTAGAGTTTTGATCCCCTTCGGTTAGCCAGAATTGCTTTGCCCTTTGCTGCCAATATATCTCCTGCCTCTTTAACAATTCATGGAATTCGTGCCTGGCCATATTATACTTTCGAACTCCATAATCATCCCTGCGTGATCCAAACAGCCTTAGCTCGTTTCTCGCTCTCTGTAACCTTTGTTTAAACTCTTTGACTATACCTCCTCCCCACTCCTCTAGCTTGACACCACAATTATTAACTTTAACCATAATGTCTGCATTAGTGTCTTCGTTCCAGCTTGTTTCAACAATCTGCACACAGTCCCTTTCTCTAATCCACAGGTTTTCAAACTTAAACCTTTTACTTTTTGGCACGTAAATTTTCCTATTTAACTGCAGGAGTAGCGGTCTGTGATCAGAAGTAGAAACATCAACAACCTTAATCTCTGCTTCGGGGAAAATCTGACGCCACTCATTATTCACAAAAGCTCGGTCAAGTCTTTCTTGTATCCAATTCGCTGTGCCCCTGCCTCGTTCCCAAGTAAAGAAACTTCCTGTAAAATCTAAATCTTGCAAATTGCAGTCTGAAATAACCTCACAAAAGCCATCCAAAAATCTCTTCGGATGTGGTCGCCCCCCATTCTTTTCATTAGCATACATTAGATCGTTGAAATCACCTAGCACACACCAAGGGAGGCTTGAACTCTGGGCCAAATCCCTCAATAAATTCCATGACTCCCTTCTTCTCTGTCTCTCTGGATAGCCATAGAAACCAGTATACCTCCATCGCCCCACCTGCTCGACAAACACTTCAACATCTATGAAATTCTCACACGAGCCCTTAATCTCAACTGAATTCTCACCTTTCCATAATAAAGCTACTCCACCTCCATGATGATTTGTATCTACCACCCAACAACTTGTAAACCCCAACTTCTTGCACACATGTTCTACTCTACTCTTTTTTACGAAAATTTCTGAAAGGAAGACTAAACTAGGCCTGAACTGTTTTACCAATTCTTTTAGGAGCCTGACTGCTCGTGGGTTGGCCAGCCCACGACAGTTCCATGCTAGAATACTCATTGGGCCTGGCGGGCCTGCTGAACAGAACCCGCCACAAACAAGTTTAAAGTACTTTCTCCCAATTTTTCTATTGTTTGATTGACCTCCATATGATTTATTTTTCCATCTGTTATCATAAGTGTTTGCCCATAATCTTGCTCCATGTTATCCTCCACTCGTCTCCTTTTTTGGTCCACCACCACTTTTTCTTTCTTTTTTAGTGTTACATCACTTGGATTCTGTTTGTGCCTTACCTCGATATTCTGTTTGTCCCTTATTTCAATATTCCCTGTCGTTTGACCACTTTTGAATACATTCCCTTCTCTGTTGTCCCCTTTTGGAACTGTTGTCTGAGTTTGTAGAGGGAATAACACATCTTGATTGCTAGTACTTCCACCCTGATGCGCCTTAAATTGTGTAGAAGGCAAATTCCTGTCACCATCGTCTGTACCAGACCTTAACCATTTTGCTCCAATAGGCTTGACATGCTTCCTAAAGGGAGCTCGCATCCAACTTCCATAAGGCTTGACAATCTGATCTTCTGGTACCTCGAATAAGCGGCTGCAATATTTCTCTTGATGACCCAGTATACCGCATATAAAGCAGAAGGTGGGAACGTTTTCGTACTTGAAATTAATCCAAAACCAATCTGCTGCTCCTTTCTTGATTTTCATTCTTCGCTTAAGAGGCTTGGTGATATCTATGGTGACACGGATACGGAAATACTCTCTCCAGACTCCTTGAAAATTACTAGGGCACGATGCCACAAACTTTCCCACATAATTTCCCACTTCTGTTAGTACTCTTTCTGTCATGCATCCTGTTTTCAGATCATATACTTGTACCCACAGATCCAATGATTTGAGTTCTACATTTCTGGGAACTTCTCCTTCTTGCATTCGTTGCATTAGCAAGGTTCTTCTGTTGAAAGACCACGGACAACCTTCCATGATTCTCTTAACATCAACCTCATGGTAAAACTGAAATAGAAATAGATTTGCTTCCAACTCCTTCATGTACACACCCATACCAGGTTTCCATAGTGCAGCCATGGTTTGCTGCATTGCTGGAAAATCTACATGACCTTCGGATAAGAAACGACCTACCACACATAATTTTGCTTCGAAACCTTCCAAGTGCTCAGCTTCATGTGCATCCGGTATATCTATTGATATACCTCCATCTTCTTCCTCCTCCAATGATATGTTATTCATTGCAGCAGATAAATTCTCAGTTGATGCCATAGAGTTTGGACAAAAGACCAGAGAGAATGAGATACAATAATGGCAGACAATACAAACTTAAGACTCTACTATATAACAAAACCAAACGAACATGTCACAAAGACAAGACGTATCACACCATGTCACAAAGACAAGACATAGAATGCGTTTCCTTATTTTCTTTGCTCTGTTATATGGGACATTTTCTTTTCACAAAAAAAAACCACTGGAAACGCATACCCTTTCAACATATCTGAAAACGCATTACAGACACCCGTACCTTTCATCTCACTGCCCATCTTCGTTCCCGTCTCCTCCAAAAAGACAAAGGACACGCATACGTCTCTCTTCGTTCCCGTCTCCTCCAAAAAGACAAGTACACGCATACGTCTCTCACGTATTAAGATACGCATCAGCCACAATCGCATGTAGATACACATCTCCACAAGGCGTATACCACAGTACTGATGCCCACAAAAGTTCTTGATTGAGAAGACACGAAACTTAGATCGATGTATCTGTGATACGCATTTATATGTTACGTGTCCTTCATAAAGACACAAAGTTCATGGCTGAGAAGACACGCAACTCAGATAAACGTATTCGTGATACGCATACTTCGTCGAGGGGCTTGTCTTAAAAACATACATCTGTTCAATTTAATTTGACTGAAAAGCCTAGCTACTTTCTCTTACGTTCCATTCACATTGTACCAAGATGATAATTTATGTAATTCAAAGTCCCTCTTTGTTAAAATCCAATTTTTTTGATTTTATCACATGGCTTCAAATTCGAAGTATTTTTGGGGATGGTTGTATTGTGGTGGAAATATAATATATGACAGTGTAAGGCACAACTCATTTGATAGAGATGTTGTTACTTTTGTAACATTATCGTATAATTTGAGATACGAAAAATTCATACATGTTTTGTATAAGAAGCTCTCTATAAATCCAAATGTTTATAAATTAAGTATATCCCATAGGTTTCTGAATCCTAGTACAAAAGAGTATGGGGTTGTTTTGATTGTTGATGATGATAATGTGGAGTACATGTTCGAATCACTGGATTGTTCCGAGAGTAAGGTTCGTGTGGAACTTTATGTTGTAAAAGTTCCAACTGATTTGGTCAAAAAATTAGCCGAAATTGTTAGATCCTCGAAGGTTGGTTCAAGTTCTGAAAATACATCAGACACAAGGAGTTCAAAGAGTGTGGGGGTGGTAGTTATGGTGTTGTTAGTTATTGTTCAAGTGGTAGTTCAAGGTTCTTGAGTAGTGGTGGTAGTGAAGCAAATTCAAGAGAAACTAGTGAGTTCATAGATGATGACATTCCATATTGTAAGTCTTTTGATGGTTCGTCAATGGTTGTTTCAAATTTAAAGCATGGTAAGCAAAAATTAAGCGAACTTCATAAACCAGCAGAGTTAACAAAAGGGATGCTATTTGAAACAGAATAAAAGTTGATGAGTGTAGTAAAGAAGGTTCATATTGCAAGCCATCAAGAAATAAATGTTGTTAAGTCAGATTCATTGACTTGGGATGTGGCATGCCTACAAAATACTAATGGTTGCCAATGGAAATTGAGGGCTAGAAAGGGAACAATACATAATTACTATGAAATTACGGAGATTAGGGATCCACATACATGTATGAATCAGTCTATCTCACAAGATCATAGGAATCAGCTAGACTCTTCACACATTGCAGAAATCATCAGTAACTTAGTAGTTGTTAATCCAACCGTGTTAGAGAAGGTTGTGATTGCTGTAGTTCTCAAAGAAGTTGGTTATAAACCTACGAGGAAGAAGGTCAGAGATGGCAAAAGATTGCAATTAACAAGCGTTATCTTGGAAGGAGTCATACCAGGTGCTTTCATTCTTTTTAAATGTGCTACAAACAGTGAATCTAGTAACACATGTCCATTGGCATTGCCCGGGTTCCATAAATGTGTGTGGGCTCGACGAGGACGTCGATTTATTAAGAGGGGGTGTTTGTAACATCCCACATCGATTAGAATAAGAGTGTTTGGGGCCTTTTATAGATACAAATCAACAACTAATGTGTACCAACTTGCTAGTACTTTTGGACTGACCTGTGGTGGGTTGTTGGGTCTGGTATACATTCGATTGTGGGTTTGGATGTTTTATAATGGATCAACTGGACAGAAATTATGAAGATGAAGAGATGTTTAAATGGGGACTGCAAAGGCAACTTGATGAAAGATTTGGGTTACACAAAGTGAAACACAAAAGAAGGAGATGAACATCCTATATGCTCAGACTAGAGGATCACTCACTTCTTACTCATGGTAACTCTTGTTCTATTTACTTTTAAAACTTAGATAAAATTATGTCTTGTGTATTGAATATATGTTGAGTGGTTTTGTTATCATCAACCTCGGATTTATGGCTATTATTCTGATGGACATAAATAAGGGAGATTGTTAGGAATCCTGTGTTTAGATTTAATGATAACAAATAACTTAGACATGAATTTTATTTATGTACATGTAGTTGATCGATGGATAACATGTTATAAGTAGCCATCGATCAGGAAAGTAGTCTTGGTGAATTACATATCCATATTCATGTGAAAATGAAGTGTAGGATAGTATCTCACTTAGATTAGGAATTTATTCTGTAACAAGGTATGTGATTTATCGATTAGGTCATTAGCAATCGACAACTAGTTTGAATTGTAATTCAACTGTCCAATAAGTATGTAATCGATGGCTAGTTTCTGAAGAAGTAAGAAGATGCAAAAAACATGGTACTAAACTGTAAATATTCGAGAGTACAAGTTCTTGCAAGTGAAGTGTAGAATCGACAACTATCTATCTGTTATATGGCATATCAAAAAGGGGTTACTCGAAAAAAAAAAATTCTTGGGAACTTTTTTCTCGAAAAAACTTTCCCGCGAACTTTTTCTTGAAAAAACTTTCCCGGAAACTTTTTTCTCGAAAAAACATTCATGAAAAACTTTTTCGAAAATATTTTTCTCGAAGAAATTTCATTGGAAAGTTTTTAGGAATTTTTTTTTCAAAAAAGCTTTTCAGGGAACATTTTTGTCGAAAAAAATTATGGGAAAAAAATTCCTTGGAACTTTTTTCTCAAAAATACTTTTCTGAATACTTTTTTCTCGAAAAAAATTTCTCCGAAAAAATTTTCCCAAAAAAAAAATTCTAGGGAAATCTTTCCCGGAAACTTGGTACTCAAAAAAATTTCCCGGAAAGGATTTTATCGAAAAAAATTCTTGAAAAACTTTTCTATGAAAACAATTTTCTCGAAAACCTAATTTTCAGGAAAGAAGTTTCCAGAAAATTTTTTTTCGAAAAAACTTTTCTGGGAACCTTTTTCTCGAAAAAACTTTTCTCGAAAAAGATTCTCGATAATATTTTCCCGAGAAAATTTTCTCTAAAAAACAATTTTCTCAAAATAAGTTTCGTGAAAAAATTCATGAAAAAATATTTTCGAAAAATTTTCCCCGGGGATTTTCTCTAAAAACTTTCTTAGTAATATTTTTATCGAAAAATTTGCGTAAAAAAAAAAATTCAACAATTCTGATGGAATGAGTTTATCCCTCATGTTTCGGATGGAATGAAATTTAACAGTTTTGTTGGAAAGGAATAGATATAGGAATTGTTCATTCCATTCCTTTGTTCGAAGTGAACAACTTAATTTTCAGCTGGAATGATCATTCCATTCGTGCCAAAATCCATTCAATTCCTGCGAAGTGAACGGAGCTTAGTTATTTGAACATACACCAACGTGAAAAGCAACTTTAAGAATAAACAATTTATTAAAAAATAATAAATTAAATAACATGGAATTTATATACATAATTTGTAAGGCCCTATCTACCCACATTTGAAATAGAAGTAACCAAAATACCCACCGCCAGTTCAGGGGGTCATAAATATCCACAGGACACGCTACTGGTGAAGGAGCGTCATGGAGACACGCTACTGACAAAGGAGTGTCATGGAGACACGCTAATGATAAAGGAGCAACATGGAGAAACACTATTGCCCGGCATGCACTGTAGCTTGAGATACGCCGCTTGGAAATGCGCATCTATAGATACGCATTTGCAAGTGACGTATCCACTATCTTCTTCACCCCTTTTTCTTCGTTCACCCCTTTCCCGTCGTTTTCCATTCACATTCTACACACCAATCAAATTGTCTTCCTCTCCTCGACAATCCTATACCACTTTCATACCATTTCATTTGCTGGAATTCGAGATCTCGCGACTTCTATTCAAAATCGTGTTTCCGGCGACTTTTTTCTCTCCCTTCGTTCACCCCCTCCCATACTTAATCAGTCATCTTCAACATACAATTGGAATCGTCTCTTCACCCTCTACATGCCTATACCAGTTTCATACCATTTCATTTGCCGGAATTAAAACCCCCAAATCGATGTGTTCCCGGTGCTGAAGGTTTTCAGGCATGCTACAGTACATGGAGATACGCCAGTGGCAACGGCGTATCCCGTGGGTAGATAGGGCCATGCATTCCGAAAATGGGCATTTTGGGTCATGGTACCTCATTTTGAGACATTTTGGTCATTATCTCAATTTGTAAAAATCAAGTAAAAACTTTTACGTTTATGTACCACTCAATTTTCCCAAATTTAATGATTTCAAATGAATTTAATTGATATATGAAGAATTTTTAAAATAAAGGATATGAGGCCATAATACACTTTATTTTCAAGAAATAGTTTTTCTAAAAAAAAATAATTTTTATTACTTTGACCAATTTTTGACCGTTTTAACCGATTAATCATCGTCTCGGCCGATTATTGACCAATATTTTAAAAAACAACTTTTTGACCCGATCGCTTAATCGAAACGGAGCCCACCCGTCTAGCGATTAATCGATCGATTAATCAAATTAATCGCCATTTTAGAACAAAATATCTATATTACAACTGTCATCGTCCACCTCCACCATAGTCAGGGGCGAACCTACATTCAAAGGAGTGGGGGGAAGGGCCCCCAGTGGAATTTTTGCTAGTACATTACTTTTTTTTTTGAAACCCTGCTAGTGCATTACTTAGTTAAGTGAAATGGAAGGTGCCCCCACTAGTCAAAGAATGGTGCCCCCGCCTGTCATATAAATGTTGATGATTTTTCCGTGATTTGTGTAATTGCAGATTGATAAAGTATGGAGTGCTCAGCAGATTGAATTCACCTGCCCAGACAACTGGGTCCAATTGTCCAAGAGATGTCTACGAAATGTGGTCATGTATTCTGCAAGAGTATCCACAGCGCTCAGGGTCACTTTTTTAAAATTTAATTTGCGTAGAATTTGATATCATAAATTAACATTATTAATTTAATTTGCTAATTAAATAATTTTATTTTTAATTATTTAAGGACTGTATCACGCAATCAATTGCTACTCAAGTTAAATAATTGTGCCCCCATTGAAAGTTATTCCTGGGTCCGCCACTGACCATAGTTGGCATGGTTTCGGTGACATCCATGGCTGCCTATGTAGCACGGGGACGCCTCCGGGATCACGTACCGAAGTTTGGGGACGTCTCGGGGACGGGGACGGCATGGGGACGGCATGGGGACGACATGGGGACGGCATGGGGACGTCCCCAAAATTCTGGGGACGGCTGCCCTAATTTGGGGACGTTTCGGGGGCTGAAAAGATAAATTTAGCCGTCCCCAACTTAAAATAAAAACCCTACTTTGTTCAGCCGCACTTATGACAGGTCCATTTGATGATTTAACATCCATTAAAAGGAGATACCTCCGTCTTCTGTCCAGGAATTCCGAACAATATGAATCTGAGAAGAGCAAGTTGTGGGATGTTGGTGGAGATACCTTTGATTCTCTTGAAGATGTTGGATTTTTGGAGTTTGCAGAACTTTCACTTGAATGACTTGATATCTCAAGATACTAATATTTGAGAATGAACGATGTTTTTTATGTAAAATCTTTTGAATGTTGAATATTGCCTCTATTTTATATATTAATAATTTTATTAAATTAATATATTAAATGCCGTCCCCGTACCCTAAAATTTTACAGTTGCCGTTTCCCGTCCCCGTACCGGTATATGTTCCCGTACCCGTCTCCGTGCAACATAGGTGGCTGCAACCCACCACCACAACTCTCAAGGCCTCTCTCACCCCCTACCTTCTCTCTGCTTCATCTTCTTCACCGATGTTCATCATGGGTTGGGCTTTTGTTAAAAACTTGATACGCATGTTGAAATAATAGACGGAAAATGTGGTAATTTTGTCATTATTTCTTATGTTTACAAGCTTGTCCACAATGCAGAATGACAGTTATATCCACCGAAGTTTAAGGACAATTTTTGTTGTTTATACACCAGATAACTTATTTTTACACACCAAATTTAAAAGTCCTCTGTGTTGGATTGGTTGTTTCATTCCTATCCTCGACAAATATCGTCTGGAGTACCTCAAGTCTAGTGCTGCTGCCTCCGCCACTGCTTAGAACTATTATAAATTTGCTACTGCTTAATGTTCAAAATGTAGAGCCTTTAATGTAGAGAGGTCTTGAAGAAAATAAATAAATAGTTAGTGCACTAAAAAAGTTTTCCGAGCACCCAAAATAATCCTCATATCATCCCAACAACAGATATGACTAGTTAGCTTTTAACATAAACCTGTTCCGATCCAGTTTAAATACAGAAATGACAAGGGGAACCATAAGCACATGTTCCATTTCTGCATCTATAACAAATTGGATGTACACTTTTTTGAGTATCAAAATAATTAAAACTGGTTCTCCCATGAAAACATAAGCTCGCTATGCCTTGTAAGCTTTTTCTATATAATGCAAAATAAATGATTTCATCCATCAAAATACGTCACCTGCAGCACAGGTGATCTGAGTATTGATGCAGCTATTTGATCGTATCGAACATTTTCCAAAATCCTGCCATAACAAATTTGAAATATACTCATCAACAATGAGAATAAAATGACTAGCAGTGTATGCTTGAATGTACTTGATATATATGAACAATGAACCAAAGATAACCAAAGTAATGAAACGATATAAGTACACAAATTAACCTAGATAAAATTGACCCTAAAAAACTTAAAATTGCTTCTTTAGATAGGCATAGAGGTCTAGAACAATAAGACATTTTCAGCTTGACAGCTGCTAAACTTTGCCACACTTGGGATATATAAGTAGGGCATATTACAGCAAACATTGTGCCTTTATTGTTCGAATTATAAACATTTTTGAACATATTTTTTCTTTGTTTTTCACTTTTTGAATTGTCTTTTGTATTTTATTATTTATATTTCGAATCATTATTTTAGTTGACATATGAGCTAAATTTTTAAAAATATATTGTTTTTCAATTTATTCAACAATTAAAATTTTAATTTTTTTTACCTTTAAAATTGTACGGAAAAATCACCCCCCCTAAAAAAGATTCTGCGTCCGTCACTGTCTATGTAAGTAGTCCTTTCCGGACTGTGGCACAAAGCATAATTCATAAGGCAAATTTCATTCAAAGATGTCTCGAGATGTCTAGATCACTGACCTGTGAGAAACGGATTCATTAACTAAGAACCAATAGTACAAGGCTGTAAAGAAAGCACTGCAACGATTATCTGCTGGTTTAAATTTTAAGATACCAGGTTTGCTAAGATAATCAATGTTCTCTACTGTCAGTCACCCAGTCCCTTCCCTTTATCTTAATCGCCCTACCTTGCAGTGAAACTATCAAACCAAACTTAAATATTGCCCACTGACCTTTTTTAAATTTTGACAAAACAGTGAGTTCTACAAGGTAAATCAAGTGAAAATAGGATCAAGGCTTCCCCATTACTTGCACATTGGAATAAGAAATAATGGAAGAAAGGAATAGCAGATTACCCTAGATCTAGCCGAACATAGATAGTGATAACTAACTATCAGGTGCAATAATTAGCTTCGTAAAATCTTAATTGAAGGCATTAGGAACACTTACCATCGTCTTGCTTTCGATGAAGTTCCACTTGTCCTGTAACACATGGTTTAACTGATTTAGCTTCTAATCAGTTTCAACCAACTAATATTGCTAGACAATTCTTTTTGAGCTGCAAATCAATACCTGCTATTACATTCCAAAGGTTCTTTAGGTTTGCTCAATATTTACAAGGTTGAGACAGTTCCGACAGCAAATGGAGCACCATTTTTATGCTGAGTCTGCATCATCAAAGGCTGTGAATGACTGTCAGTAAGATTTCCAGGTCAGAAAGCTGCATGCTCCCTCTTCAATGTGTGTTGCTGAGCCATGGGAGTGACAGCAACAGATGGCAACAATGATGAGTTCGACGATGTTGCAGATGCAGCTGCTTTAACTTTAGCAAAAGCTGCAGTGGCTGCATTGATCTCTTGTGCACCTTCCCTAAATTGAATATAGTCGCCTTCAATTACAAATAGCTGAAACAGGATACAGTTAGTTGGTTAAAAGAGTAGGAACATTGTTAACATGTCAAAATTGATTAGGTTCATATATGTTACTTCAGGATGACAGATGACCAGCAAAAAGTCGTCAAGCTTTCCATAACTTTTCTTGTAATCGTGCCAATGTAGAGGTGAAAGCATTTTCCCAAGCCTGTACAGATCAGAAAAGATTGTACTGGGATTCTAACTCACCGATGAACTAATCCTAATTCTACCATTTGGTGGAATTGTGTGAACGATGCAACGCTATAGCGACCCTTGGTCAAGAAGAGTAACTTCTGAGCTCTTTTCAACTAAAAGTTGAGTCTTTTTCTCAAAAGAGAAAGAAGCTACGGAAGTTAATGTAACATTAGCAGTGACAACTGTAGATTGCTCAAACGAATTTATTCTGTTTACTGGTTTTTCAGGTATCTTGGCAGCTGAGATGGGTTGTTGATTCCTAGAAACTTGGGCATCTGCTTTCCCCATAGTGTTAATATTCCGTGCATTCAATGTAAAAGATCATTTTATCTAATCTTAATATCGCCAGCTGATCTCAAACAAAGCAGCCAACTGAAAAACCTTAAATCCTAGAAAGAAAGAAAAATTACAAACCTCAGCCTCACTACTATTCATAGGAGAATTCAAAATAAACCATCCTGAAACTAGGATGGAAGATGTTGCAAACTGTTCTGAGGTTGAAGATCTATAATGTACCGTCCCTCGGTAGATTCCAGATCCTAAATGAAATTTTGGCTAATCAAACAGAGTGCAAGAAGAAACCGAACATCCCATAATATATACAAATTATGAAGATTCATATATCAAGTTACACACCTCTGCCCTGTCATTTGGGTTTGGGGTTGTAACCACAGCATGAGGTTCTAGCTCTTGACTGCCATGATCAATGTACTCTGGAAGGCTAGTTTTCCCATTAACAGGCACTTCATAGTCATAAGTATTTTCTTCTCTAACCAGATTTGGTCCACTTTGTGATGAGGTAGGGATATTGGTCATGGGTTGGCATCTGCAAACCTTCTGATGCAGCCTAACGTTAAAGAACAAAAAGTCATGTAATGCTTCATAATTCTAAATAGCTACATGTAGGGTATTGCTATTACCTGTTGGTTCTGCCACTGTTGTAGAGATGACACTGCCTGCTGGTACTGAGTGAATATGAGATTGAGGAACATGAGTAGGGCCAGACTGGGGTACTGCTTGTTGATGCATAAGGAAAGGATGCAGGGCAGCCACTTTGCCCAGGAAGGTAAGTTGGCAACCCAATTAGTGACTGAGGAACAACAGGAACAGCACCAACAGAATTGGTCTGATAATATGAAAGCAAGAAAAAGATGATTAGCACAGCAGTGAAGAGATTAGCACAGCAGTGAAGAGTAGGACATCAGTGATGGTTTATCATGGTAATTTACATAGGTGAGAGATTCATTGGAACTTATAAAGAGCCATGAACAATGAAGAAAAATTGAGCACAAGTGCACACTGGATTTGTAACACTGTCAGGTCTTGGAGGCCGTGACCAAAGAGTATTAAAGAAAAAGGGATAGAGGTAACGCCAGAAAAAACAAAAGCTTACCATGCTTAATCCAAAATATAGACAGCATTACAGTGTTTATCCCACTTTAATACAACACATAGATTCTAGACCACTAATGCATCAATATCAGAAACTAATTAATAAAAGGAAAGATGGAACTAATTAGTGGGAGCTAGTACTCAAGAAGATGGATACAATTAGTAAATAAGAGAAACGCTACCAAGGAGGGTAGAATAAGAGAACAATTGTTATAATCTTTAGAGAAGATTCCAACAAACTTCTATAGTTTGCTTAAAAATGCAAAATATGTATCTGACTACACCTACTGGTGACCAATAAAAATTGGAAGCCACAATTACTGCTTCCTGACATATCCTTTGTCAGGAATCAGGATCTTGACCACAGTCAGTAAAAAGATGCTGCAACTTCCGCCTTTCAGAAAGTTTGTATCAAAATAATAGTTTCACTTGATCAATGTCCCGGGAATTCGGAAGCTGGTATTATCATGAGCAGTTCAGAAAATAAAACTCAAAACAGACTGGATAAAAATCAACCTGACCAACCTGTCCTGAAGCTTTGCCTTGGGACAGTGAAGATAAATCATTCTCCAAATTCCCATTAGGAAGAGTTCCAGAATTATGAGTTTGAGAATCCCTACTGGCATTGAGCTGATTTCCAACGTTGTTCCCAGACTGTGAAGCATCTATATGTTCGACTCAAAGGCACTTGATTCATCGGTAGAACTTGCATTTCTTTCCCTGATATCTGTCAGCTCAATCTGGAGTGCTTGTATTGTATGCACAAATTCTGCGAACTGACAATGACAGTAATAATGAGAATAAGAAGTGCTGTAAGATATGCTCAAGCCAATCATCCGGACAATATAAGGAACTCTGAAATATGCAATTTGACTGGTAAATGTTGGACAGTGATGTTTAACTACTAATCCTGATTCTTAGGGATATGTTTTTCGTCTTGTTAGGCTTGTTTTATTAGGCTCAATCCTATATTTATGGGTCTCTAACTTCCATGTTTTATGGTTGACTTTACTGCTGTTCAGTACTAGTCTAATCAGCTGTTCTGTATCAGTTATTTCTGCTATAAATAACCTTGTAATAATACAGTTTGTAATATAAGAAATAAAAGGAGTTTTATGTACTAAACTCTAGTTACTTACAACTTATATTTTGCTGTCCAGTAGCTTTATAATCAGTTGCCAGAAGCTAACAGTGGTATCAGAGCTATGGCGTTAAACAGCTCGACCCAAGTGACCGTCCCCATGTTGGATGGAAGAAACTATATTCGATGGGCAGTACAGATGAGGGTACTGATCGAGTACCACGACTTGCTAGATATCGTGGAGAATGGGTTCGATGAGCTTAATGAAAAGGCAACAGATGCAGAGAAGGCTACTCACCGTGACAGCAAGAAGAAGGACAAGAAAGCGTTGTATTTCATACATCAAGGAGTGACTGATGATGTATTTACAAAAATTGAAGCTGCGACTACATCAAAACAGGCCTGGAATATTTTAAAAACAAATTATACAGGAGCTAATAAAGTGAAGAAGGTGAGACTCCAAACCTTGAGGCGTCAATATGAAGCCTTGCAAATGGAATCCTCTGAATCGATAACAACCTTTGTTAGTCGATTATCGTCGATAACAAGTCAAATGAAGACATATGGCGAGAAGCAAGATGAACAAGCCATCGTGGAGAAGATTTTAAGATCATTAACTACTGATTTTGAAAATAGAGTTGTGGGTATTGAAGAAGCTCATGATTTGTCTTCAATGACCATTGATGAACTCTCTGGAACTTTGCAAGCTCATGAACAACGTATGAATGAAAAGAAAGCTAGGAAACCAATTGAGCAAGCTTTGCAAGTTCAGGCCTCCATTAAAGACATTCACAACAAGAGCTTTGGTTATTCCCGTGGAAGAGGAAGAGGACAAGGCAGAGGTGGCCAATATCAATATCAAAGAGGACGTAGCGGCAGCCAAGAAATTGATCAAGAGAGGTTCAATTATAATCGAAATCAACATTCAAGAGGACGTGGACTTAGCCGCGTTAAAGGACGGTATGATAAGTCTAATGTAGAATGTTTCTCATGTCATAAATATGGTCATTATTCAAGTGAGTGCAGAAGTAAAAACATTGATCAAAGGGCCAATTGTGTTCGACAAGATGAGACCAATTGTGTTCGACATGATGAGGAGGAGGAGCACACTCTTCTAATGGTTACTTCAGCTGATCAAACACCAACACCAAATGGTCATACATGGTTTATTGACACCGGAAGTACTAACCATATGTGTGGAAACAAAGATTTGTTTGCTGAGCTTGATGAGTCTTTTCATACAAAAGTCAAATTTGCGGATGATAGTAGCATACCGGTGATGGGAAAAGGGATGATTCTCATTGAGTTAAAGAATGGAGATCAGAAATTTATCTCTGATGTGTTTTATGTACCAGGAATGAAGACAAATCTGCTAAGTGTTGGACAACTTCACGAAAAAGGAAATGAGATGATTCTACGTAATGGAAAACTCTCCATTTACGACGAAAAAGGTACTGTTGTTCTCACTGCACCAATGATGAAAAATCGCATGTTTAAAGTGAATATTACTGCTGGTGCATATAAATGTTTTAGTGCAATCATAGAAGACGAGTCATGGTTGTGGCACTTGCGATTTGGGCATTTAAATTTTTATAGTTTAAAATTGCTCAAACAAGGAAATTTGGTGAAAGATATGCCTAGTATACATCATCCTGATCAGCTATGTGAAGCATGCATTGTTGGGAAGCATCATAGAAAACCATTCATGACACAAACACAACAACGAGCATCACAACCTCTTGAGATTGTTCATTCGGATGTTTGTGGCCCATTTAATGTTGAATCAAATGGAGGGAGCAGGTATTTCTTAACTTTCATTGATGATTTTACTCGTAAGACTTGGGTTTATTTCCTTCGAAAGAAGACCGAAGTATTTGATAATTTTAAAAAGTTCAGAATGCATGTTGAAAAACAAAGTGGCAGCTCTATACAAGTGTTACACACTGATGGTGGAGGTGAGTATACCTCTAATGAGTTCAGGGAATATTGTGATGAAAATGGTATACATCGCGAAATTACATTTCCATACACTCCTCAACACAACGGAGTGCCTGAGCGGAAAAATAGGACAATCCTGGACATGGGCAGAAGTATGTTAAAGACAAAAAACATGCCTAATTCTTTCTGGGCAGAATCTGTTGCATGTTCAGTTTACATTCTGAATCGGTCTCCAACAAAAGCCGTTCCAAAGTCAACTCCCGGGGAAGCATGGAGTGGTTATAAACCAAGTGTGAAGCATTTAAAAGTATTTGGAGCTGTGGCTTATGCTCATATTCCAGCAGAAACAAGAACAAAGCTGGATGATCGAGCACAGAAAATGGTGTTCATTGGTTACAAACAAGGAGGATACAAGTTGTTTGATCCCGTGACAAAGAAAGTTCATGTCAGCCGGGATGTAACATTCGCTGAAGACGAAGCTTGGAATTGGAGTGAAAATAGCCCTGAAGATCAGAAAAAATATTTACTCCTTGAAGAAGAAGCGGAAGAGTCTATTCCAAATGAGGTACCTACAACCTCACATTCTGATTTGCCAATTCCTGCTGCAGATTCACAAAGGCCACAGCGACAACGGAAAACTTCATCACGTTATCAAGGGTATGAAGTAAGTCTTGATCACAATGTTGATGATGATGGTGAGTTGATACATCATGCCTTCATTGCTGATCTTAAACCAATAACATTAAAGGAAGCATTTGAAAATCCAAAATGGGAGATGGCCATGCATGAAGAATTGAATGCAATTGAGAAAAATGATACTTGGGCTCTCACTGATCTCCCACGAGGTCATAAAGCTATTGATGTGAAGTGGGTCTTCAAAACAAAGTTGGGAGCAAAAGGTGAGGTGGAGAAATATAAAGCACGATTTGTGGCGAAGGGATTTGAGCAGCGGGAAGGATATGATTATCAAGAAGTGTTCGCTCCAGTAGCTCGAATGGAAACAATCAGAATCATGGTTGCTATGGCTGCTCAAAATCATTGGAAATTACATCAAATGGACGTGAAGTCGGCATTTCTTAACGGACCACTTGAAGAAATGGTGTTCGTTAAACAACCACCTGGATTTGTAAAAGAAGGCTGTGAGCAGAAAGTTTACAGGCTCATAAAGGCTTTATACGGTTTAAAACAATCTCCGCGTGCTTGGAATAAACGCATTGATGCATTCTTCATTGAAGCTGGTTTTAAAAGATGACCGTCAGAACATGGATTATATGTGAAAGCTGGAAATTCTGGTGACATTTTGATGGTATGTTTATATGTGGATGATTTGGTTTTTACAAGTAACAATGCAGGTCTTGTTGAAAGTTTCAAGAAGTCCATCAAGAAGGAGTTTGAGATGAGTGATTTGGGCTTAATGTCATATTTTCTTGGTGTTGAAGTAGTTCAACGAAGTGATGGGATTTTTATATCTCAAAGAAAATATGTTGCAGACATTTTAAAGAAGTTCAAAATGGATGCGTGCAATCCAACGAAAACCCCGGTTGAAGTTGGCACAAAACTCACAAAGAAAGGAGAAGGGCCATTGGTGGATCCAACCTTGTTCAAGCAAATTGTGGGAAGTCTTAGGTATCTCACATGTACAAGGCCGGATATCTCTTATGGAGTTGGACTGATTAGCAGATTCATGGAGTCACCAAATCAGTCCCATATGAAAGTAGCGAGACGTATCATGCGCTACTTAAAAGGTACTCAAGATATTGGTCTATTTTACGACTCTACTGATAAATGTGCATTGGTAGGATACTCAGACAGTGATTGGGCTGGAGATTTGGATGATAGAAAGAGCACTACTGGCTCCTATTTTACACTCGGCAGTGCAGCATGTTCATGGGTGTCAAAGAAGCAACCTACTGTAGCACTATCTACATGTGAGGCGGAATACATGGCTGCAGCTACTAGTGCTTGTCAAGCACTTTGGTTGACAAGTTTATTGAGCGAGATGCATATTCCTCTCCAGGGAAATTTGAAGATATATGTTGATAATAAATCAGCAATTAACTTAGCCAAAAATCCAGTGGCACATGGAAGAAGCAAGCATATAGATATTAAGTGGCATTTCTTAAGGGAGTTGGTTGAGCAGAAAAAAATTGAACTGGTTTTCTGCAAGTCTGAAAATCAGGTGGCTGACATTATGACAAAACCATTGAAGCTAGACGCTTTTGTTAAGCTAAGAAGTCAGCTTGGTCTATGTTCTATAGAATCAGTATTAAGGGGGAATGTTGGACAGTGATGTTTAACTACTAATCCTGATTCTTAGGGATATGTTTTTCGTCTTGTTAGGCTTGTTTTATTAGGCTCAAACCTATATTAATGGGTCTTTAATTTCCATGTTTTATGGTTGACTTTACTGTTGTTCAGTACTAGTCTAATCAGATGTTCTGTATCAGTTATTTCTGCTATAAATAACCTTGTAATAATACAGTTTGTAATATAAGAAATACAAGGAGTTTTATGTACTAAACTCTAGTTACTTACAACTTATATTTTGCTGTCCAGTAGCTTTATAATCAGCTGCCAGAAGCTAACAGTAAACAGAAAAAACCTACAGCTCGCAACGGTGAAATCAGTATCTATCAACTTACTTTGTTGCTGAATACAACAAGCAAGGAAAGTAAGGCTTAAAAATATATTCCAGGAATCCATATAAACCAACCTGTCTTTGACAATTCACCCACAGCTAATTATATTGATACGCTCTCAGAGTTGAGCTTGTAAAGTTTGGTTTGTACTTGTTTGCAATGCATCCATTTCCAGGGCTCGTGTAATCCATGTTTTTGCTTCTCTTAGTTGTTCATCTTTAAATATTAAAGTTTCCTGCGATGCTCTATGTATGCTAAAGGAATCGGCATGTTTAAGATACAGTATTTTGGCGACACAAGTACACTGAATGCAGCATGACATTTCCTACGTGAATCTAGACACATTAGAAAGCATGATCCCACAAAGCGTTAAGCAAGTACGCATTCGCTAGAATCATTAATGTGCATTATTCACTGATTCTATGCAATTAGGAATAATAATTGAAAAACCTGTTCAACTGCCGCTCTTTCTCCTGAATGTGCTCTTGAAAGTCATGTAGTAGTATTTGTTTAATATTCTGTGCTCTTTCGGCCTCTAATTTATCACGCTCTCTCCTGCAATCAAGAGGACCCAGAATTATGTGACAATCCACCACACCGCATACACCCTGGGAAAAGGCGTCCAACTTTATGATTAATCAACAGCATTAATATAGGGAATAATTGTAATCCCAAATTAGAAACAGACCAGAAACTTCCCACTTCAGACCAATAAACATGGTTCCCATCCCATGTCGGCAAGTCGAGTAAATCCTTTATTCAGAAGTGTTATTTATTGAGCAAAGTTTTTTTTATTGGAGCGTAGCTCTGGAAATAACATTTTCATACCATTTAATGTCTCTTTCGTTCTTTCTCTTTTTGAAATCACCATTTTATATCTTTTTAAGAATTAAGGTTGTCACTTTGTTCTTGCTGATGATCTGCTGGGAAATTCATGGAAAGTTACAATCTCCGTCGGGGATTGGATTGGTTTTTTCTTATTTTTTTCTTTAAATTCCTCTTTATGCTATGTTATTATGAAATTTGTCTGCATTTTATTTTGATATGCAGACAACTGAAGGTACATGCAACAGGGCAACAATGACTTTCATCTATCTAGAGCTTCTAGAGTCTGTCTAATACTACTGCTTGCAGTTGCTGGGCTACTCCATTCCATGCTGTATAATTTAATCCTACGATCATATCATACGAGTTACTGTTCATAACTAAAGTAAAGACAGCAGTATCCACCCGATAACAGACAAATATAACGAAAAAAGTAGTATTATCGGCTTTCATAATACTAACATATTGTGGTTTATGGACATTGATCACGTCCTGCCTCTTTATTCAAGGTTTTTGGCATGTGCTTGCCTGAACCCTTAGTTCAAGGGTCTTTTAGATGATTTCATTAGTTTTGGACCAGGGTTAATAACCCTACATTAGCACAATGGGTAAATAGGTGATACATAATATATTCATATAGGATTCAGATAGTGTGCGATCTACACAACAATAAGAAGACCAGCAAAAATTTCTACACGTGTAGAAACATATGATAACTAAAAATTCAAAGGTCTGGTACTTTAGCAAAGCTATGCCAAGAAAGAAGAGAATCAAACTACATAAAACATAAGCTACAACACCAGGAACAGAATAATATGATCTTAGTGAAAATAACAAAACCATCACTGCATATATTGCAATCATTTATCTTTCTTGGCATCTTGTGGGAGCTGGAGACCCATAAGGCCTAACAAATTAGTAGCAGGACCAGGGAGTCCTTCTTGAGAAGAAAATGAATCTATTAAACTTTTAACAAGATTTATGTCGACATCAACAGGTGTAAAATCCTCTTCCACATCTCCTGCACCTTTTGATGTTCCCTGCGTTCAAGTTTATGCAAAATATCACATTATAATTATGCAAGCACGACATTCTTCATCCAGATGGTAAGTAGGGTATCAACAATTTGACTAGGCAGCCTAAGCGGAAGGGAAACCTTTTTTTTTTGTCATGGCATGCTTTAGGATGGGAAAGGATTATCTGAAACCCTTTCTTTTGTAGACAACAAGACATACAAATATTACACCCAAATATGATATAGCCAGACAAAGCTTAAAGTCTGATTTTATTACAAGTGAAAAAAGAAAAAAGACATTCTATACATAATACATTAATAAACAGAAACATAAGTTACCTCGCCTGTCTCCACCATCTGTTCATTTGCACGGATAAAGCTTTTGTCAAGTGTCGTGGCTTTTAGTTCTTTATTCAGAGCATCGGAATAGGAACCCATGAAAGAATTCATTTCTTCATTATCCGAAGAAGCCTCCATACCATCACTATCATGGTCAAAGTCATCTGCCCATGCATACATAGATCATTTAATTATTGAGTGATAAGAGTGTCTAAAAGTAACTAAATTGATACAACCATGCATAAAGAATGCCTTTTGTTTAGCATTTCCAATGCCGACCCCAAAATACTAGTCACTTTTGGGAAACAAATTTGTCCCATATTACTTTTCTATCTCTACTTTCAATACAATTTTCAAACAATTTTCCAATATTTTCCTTTTATCTGTCATTTGCATTGTTGACTTCACTTCACATATATTAATTTAATGCAATATTTATCGGTAGGCACGGAGTAAATGTTGAATTTTCTTAATAGGAGTGAAGTTATTTAAAAGTGACCACTAAAATGGGACAGAGGGAAGTACAAAATAAACTGTAAATACACGACTATGTTTCCTACAAATTTCAGCTATAAAGTTTATGATACTCCCTCTGTTGAATTGTATTTTACACATATATTAAGGAGCATAAGAAATTATTCAGCTGAACTTGGTAACTGTGACTGACACAACTAATTAAAGATTTTACTCTACAGAGCGGAGGGAGTATAAGTTCAGTAAAACAGTAAAACCGAGTTGGAGATTTTTCCAACTTGCTGATAATAAAGTAATCAATAAATAACAATATTTAGGCTCCCAGATGCAATTTAGATGTGCTTGGCTAGTTCTTAACACCACAGAAGATTAACTATGTTAGCAGTAAGAAATTTTTACTTTTATAGAAACATACTGGGAGGCAGTCTAGGCATTTAAAGATCTACTATCAATATGAATACATATCTTTCGATAAAGAATAACACTAATTAAGCTACTTACCAAAATCCATGTCAGAGGAGGAACCTTCTTCAGCAGCAACATCACTACCAGCATCATCAGAACGAGGAAATTTCATTACCGACTCTATGTCTTTCATGAAGCGCTCCACATCAAAGTCCACATCTTCTAGGTTTCTGCAAGGGGATAGCAAATAATGCATCACTTGCTTCTATAGAATGTATAACAATACACCTGATAGTGATACTCTGTTCAAGACCAGTGGCAATGTGTCAATTTTACCAAGAAAAAAACTACTCTAACTAAAGACTTTACAAATTGATGGCCAGAATCTAATGCATTTATACCATTAGGTTTAGGACCCATCAATATCTCATTATATAAGCTATTTTAAATATCAAACTATAGAAAGCTAAGGGATACTGATTTTGGAAAAAATAATTGCAATTTGTGCATAACTGGAGACAAACCTGTTTTCCGGAACTTCTGCTCCTTCATAGCTAGACATTTTACTCACAAATGCTTTCATAGAGTTTGCTATATCCCCTAGACCATAATCTTCACCAGAAGGCATCCCAGCATTCTGCTGCTCTTTTGATTTCTGTTTCTTTTTATCTTTCGAATTATACATTTCCATCTCTTTCTCCCTCTCAAGAAGAGCAGCACTTAACTCTTCCTCACCATTGTAGAGCCATGAATCATCATCTGAAGGTGGAAGATCCTGATCCTTAAAATCATTAGGTGAACAAGGACTAGAAAGGATTTCATCAATGCGCCTGACTGGAGCACTCATCATGTCGCTGTTATTAAGGTATTAATAAAATTATCCACCAGAAATGCAAACAGAATATCATTAAGCAAAAAACAAAAAACGCCAAAGGAACTTGAAATTTGTTAGCAACTGCAGTAATAACATTTAGCACAACTGAAAACATTTACAGAAAAGAGAAAAAACAAGGACGGTGTCACTAGTCAAGTATGTAGTAAAGAACAACAAGAGAACTATGATCTTTCCGCGGTTGGATTTGTTAGCCAACTTTAATGCAGTTGTTGTACGAAACCCTTAAGTGCCAAATCCCACTATAGTTTACCAGTTGATACTGAATATTAGTGAACCACAACTACAACAATACAATGTTCTTGTATGAGGCATGGACAGTTAATTATCAGCATACTCATTTTGCAAAAAAAAAAATAAAAAATTATCAGCTTACTCTTGAATGTACTTTACAATTTCTATATTCAAACATGTATTCAGGATAAACAGGTAATATGTAGAACTTCGTAGCAGCTCTGTTTAAATGACTTGAGGGTAATAAGGTGTGCGATAAAATCAAAAGAAATGTTGTGCGAAACCATTACTACTACATATCAGCATTAGGAAAAAATCTAGGTGTCTACTATAAAGAATACCTGGCTCTAGAATGCAAAGAACTCTTCCTGTAATACTCTTCCGCATTCTCCATCAAACTCCGATACTCCTTTGACCCCGGAAGCAAGCCTTTAAAATACCCACTCCTCTCTAAACTCGATTGAAACGCCTCCCACGTACTTCCCTTCCCCTCTTCCCCATCTCTCTTTCTACACTGATAAATCATCTCAAACCCACAAGCAATCTTCATCCCTAATTCCGCCTCAAAATACACTCTCCCCTCACTCCTACTCGGCATCGGATAACACTTAGGAGTCTGAAAATTCTGCTGCACTAACTGCGCATACATTGCCCTCGACATTTTAACCGACACCACAACAAACTCCTCCCCACTCCCATTCGGCAAAAACCTCTCCATCTTGGCAGCATACTTCATCGAATCAATATCCCTATCATAAAACCCCTCAACCGCCAACGCAATCAAACACGGTTCATCCCTCAAAACCCTCGCAACCGAAACCGGAACCCTAACCCTAACACAATGCATATTATAATCAACTCTCTCAACAAACCCCTTAATCCTATTCTTAATACAATTCTCCACATTCTCCTCCACTCTACACACACTCTCTCCGCAATCTCGCAAAAAACACAACGCCTCGAGGATCGTAGGAGTCGAACTAAACCTCGATTTCGGAACAATACACAACCTCCCACCCCTAATAAACACACGATTAACACTCGTACTAGGATTCAACCACTTAGGAAGATACACAGCAGCTTCAATTAACAAAAACTCCCCATCACTATCGAAAACCCGGACCGAAACATTCTCAAACTTTTTCGAAATTTCGAAAAGGAGGAACACAACGAACCACTCATCGTCGAGATTATCGCCGTACTTGAGCTTACCGTGGAGATGAGGAATGGGGTGAGATGTGTTTAGAAAGAGAGTGAAAGGGTGGTGTTGGTAGATGTAATTGGAAGTGTAGGGAGAGATGAAATTGAGGATTTGGAGGTGGAGAGATTGGAGGAGAGAGAGATTGTTAGGGTTTAGAGAGAGAGATGAGTCTGGGTAGATTGAGTAGAAAACGGTGTCGTCTGGGAGTCTTGAAGAGTTTTTGGGAAATATTGAGGGAGATGAAGATGAGGGTTCTGCCATGGTTTAGAAGCTACTAGTTTTCCTCTTTTTGTTCAAGTCTTGAAATGTATATATATATAGGCAAGGGTTCAAATGAGAACTACTCTTAAAATGAGAACTTAGTTCCTAAAGCATATCACCAAAATCCACCAGAATCACCAAATCGTTAAAATTAATAAAAAAATTAAAAAATCAAGTCTGTGCTTACATCATCATGATGACATCACTGTTGACATGGCAAAAATATTTCCCGCCAAAATTTTGGTGATTTGGAAAAATTTCCCGCCAAAAAAAATTGGTGGTTTAGAAAAATTTCCCGCCAAAAAAAATTGATGGTTTGGAAAATTTTCCCGCCAAAAAATTGGTGATTTGGGAAATTTTCCCGCCAAAAATTTGGTGATTTAGAAAAATTTCCCGCCAAAAAATTGGTGATTTAGAAAAATTTCCCGCCAAAAATTTTGGTGATTTGGAAAAATTTCCCGCCAAAAAATTGGTGATTTAGAAAAATTTCCCGCCAAAAAAAATTGGTGGTTTGGAAAATTTTCCCGCCAAAAAATTGGTGATTTGGAAAATTTTCCCGCCAAAAATTTGGTGATTTCGTGGGGCCCCACTACCACGTCATCATGCTGATGTCAGCAGTGATGTCATGCTGACGTCAGCATTGACGTGGCACTGAAAACTAATATTTTTTATGATTTGGTGATTCTGCTGAATTTTGGTGATTTACTTTAGGGACTAAGTTCTCATTCTAAGAGGTTCTCACTAGATTAGCTCCCTATATATATATATATATATATATATATATATATATATATATATATATATATATATATGGAAAAGGATCACCAGCCACAGTTAATATCCAACCAACCCATCTTATACCATTAAAACATCCAATCAACGGCCAGGATGAGATGACTTACGCTCTATTATATAGCGTATACGCTATATAATAGAGCGTAAGTTAAAACCCCCATTTAAATTTTGTCAAAATACATCAAATATGGTATGCAAAATGATCGTTGTGAGATGTAGAAAAATACAGTGAAGTCGGATTTCAAAAATATCTCACCAGTTGACGGAAAAAATCAAATTAGAAACGGAGGGATTTTGGTATAAGCTTACGCTATATTATATAGCGTATTACGCGTAAGCTTTTCCGATCCTAGCCGTCCATTAGTTTACTGAATGGTCACAGATGGGTTGGTTGGATATTAGATTATATCCAACTGTGGCTGTAGAAGGGATCCATATATATATATATATATATTGAATGTTTTGGGTATCTTAAAATAAAAAAAACCAAACCAAACCAAACAAACCCAGTATATCCCGCTCGGAGCAGGGTCTGGTGAGGGTGAGATGTACGCAGACCATACCTCTACTTTTTACGATAGAGAGGTTGTTTCCGTGAAGACCCCCGGCTTAGTGCTCAACAAAAATAGTGTGTGATCTATACAAAGATGATTACGAATGTGAAAGTATTCAGCCGAATCTGGGCCCATGGCCTGGACCTCATGGTACTTACCTAAGCGGGCATTGGAAACTCATCTCCTGATATAGGTCGGCTCCGAGCAACACTCCCTGCCAAACACTAAACCACAAGCATCAAACAGTCAAATATTAAAAGCTAAAAGAGACAACCCAACTCTAAGACAAATATAAACGGGACAACCCAACTCTTAGACTCTCAATAACAGAACCACTCCCTAGAAGAGAATCCACAACTCTGATACGACGCCTCCAAGTGGACCTGTCAGCTGTCATGGTCTCGCTAAGGTTTAAGTCCTTCAAATCTAACTTTATTTGCTCCTCCCAAGTTCTCCTTGGTCTACCTCTCCTTCTCACCCCTACGACCGAAATACTCTCTACCCTCCTCACTGGGGCTGTAGCCTGCCTCCTGCGGATGTGACCGAACCATCTCAATCTCCCTTCCCTAACTTTCTCAGCAATAGGCGCAACTTCTAACTCATTCCGGAAAACAGCATTCGGTATTCTGTCCAGCATAGTGCGCCCACACGACCAACGCAACATTCTCATTTCAGCCGCTTCCAACTTGCTCTCCAGCGCCTTCTTCCCCGCCCAACATTCGGAACCATACAACATCGCAGGTCTGATTGCTGCTCTATAGAATTTACCCTTCAATTTTAAAGGGATTTTCCTGTCGCACAACACTCCTGACGCTGCTCTCCATCTAAGCCACCCAGCCTTGATACGATGAGTTACGTTACCCTCCACCTCTCCTTCCTTCTGAATGATAGAACCCAAATACTTGAACTTGTCCGTGCGAGGAACAATCTGATCTCCAATCATAACCTCAACCCCTTCCTCGATGGGCTTACCACTGAAGTTACACCAGAGATACTCGGTCTTAGACCGGCTCACACGCAGGCCTTGGGATTCCAAATTAGATCTCCATAATTCCAACTTTGCATTCACCTCCCCCCTCGACTCCGCCACTAACACAATGTCATCAGCAAAAAGCATGCACCACGGGATGTCATCTTGGATCCCCCGCGAAATGACATCTAGTATTATGGCGAAAATGAGAGGGCTTAAGGCCGACCCGTGGTGCAACCCTATCCCTACCGGGAAATAGAGGGTATCACCAACTGGTGTCCTAACGCAAGTCGAAGCTTGAGAGTACATGTCTTGGATCGCCCTAACGTACAATGAAGACACCCTCCTCTCTTCTAGGCTCCTCCAAATAACATCTCGTGGGATGCTATCGTACGCTTTCTCAAGGTCAATGAACACCATATGCAGGTCCTTACACCTTTCTCTAAACTTCTCCATAAGGCGACGAACGAGATGAATAACCTCGGTCGTCGATCTCCCAGGCATGAAACCAAATTGGTTCTCTGAGATCTGTACCATTCTTCTCACTATGCCTTCAACCACTCTCTCCCAAAGTTTCATAGTATGACTGAGTAGTTTAATACCCCGATAGCTACTACAACTCTGGGCATCACCTTTGTTCTTGAAAAAAGGCACCACAAAACTGCGCCTCCACTCCGCTGGCATGTTAGCACCTCTGAGGAGAATGTTGAACAAATCTGCTAGCCATTGAACACCTACCTCCCCCAGACAAATCCACAGCTCAATAGGTATTTGGTCCGGGCCAACCGCCTTAGCTCTACCCATATTTAGAAGGGCGCCTTTGACTTCTTCTATGATAATACGCTCACAATCCCCTAAAGTTTGAGTAGAAGATTGACTAACACTTCCACCTCTCCTTAATAGCCTCTCTTAAGTGATAAGTAGAGTAGAGATTAGAGTGTTTGGTAAATCAGAAGTTATAATCAGTAGACTGTTTGGGTAAATCAGAACTTATAAGTTAACTTTTTTTTTTATAATTTTCAAAATACTTGTTTTTTTATATATAACAATGGATATCAATGGATAGATCTCGATGAATAGGGAAATTTGATATATACATATCAATTTTCTAATGAATGGATCGAGAGAGATATATGGTTTTGAAGATTTGAAGGATATTATATATTACGTATATCGAGAATAAGTTATAAGTTGAAAGTTAAGAATTCTTAACATTCAACTTATGAACTTATAAGTCTTAAGAGCATCTCCAAGAGGCTCTCTATTGTAGCTCTTAACTCAAAAAATGAGGAGAGAGAATAAAAATCAAGCTCCAAGAGACTCTTAGAGGCTCTTTAAAAAGTTAAGAGCTTCTTCTCTCTCCTCTATTTTAGGAGCAACTAGTAGCTCTTAACTTAATATTTTATTAATAAAATAATGGTTCTTCTCTCTCATCTATTGATTGTTTGTCCAAGTGGAATTGAAATATGAATAAAATATAAAATAAAGAGTCATAATAGAGAGCATTGTTGGAGTTGACACACAAATCAATGTAATAACTTGCTAAGAGCTTAATTGTTTATAATATATTTAGGAGTGAGCTAAGAGACTCTTGGAGATGCTCTAAGTTTAGCTAAAACTTATTTTGGCAAACACCCCCATAAGGACTTATGGCCTTATAAGCCATAAGTTGGGTAGAAAATGAATTCCCAAACAGGCCCATAGTCAAGTGGTCAAATGAGAACTACTCTTGAGAACTTAATCCCCAAAGCATATCACCAAAATCCAGCAGAATCACCAAATAGTTAAAATTAAAAAAAAATTAAAAAAATCAAGTCAGTGCTTACATCCTGCCAAAAAAAATTTTCGCCAAAAAAAATAAATTTTGTTTGGCCACGTTTTTTTTCTACCAAAAAAATGGGGATTTGGCAGGTTTTTCCGTCAAAAAATGTTGATCCACAAATCACTTAGATTAGCATTTTCCCTAAACACAACACAACAGTTAACCTTTAGGGTTCAACAGTTCCATTTTGGATTTTAGAAATATTCAGAGTGACGAATAAATCGTATACAGACTTAGGGTTCCTAAACCCGAGACCATAACCCGATTTTTTAAAAATCAGGCCACCGTACTTACTAAAAAAAAATTGAATTTAAGTAATTTCTCGCCAAAAAATGGTGATTTGGCAAATTTTCTCGCCAAAAAATGGTGATTTGGCAAATTTTTCTGCCAAAAAATGGTGGTTTGGCAAAATTTCCCGCCAAAAATTTGGTGATTTGGCAAAATTTCCCGCCAAAAAATTGGTGATTTGGGAATTTTTCCCGCAAAAAAATTGGTGATTTAGAAAATTTTCCCGCCAAAATTTTTTCCCCTGCAAAAAAAACCCAAAATTTTTTTTTGTGGGCCACATTGCCACGTCAGCAGTCACGTGGCGCTGGAAAATAATATTTTTTGTGATTTGGTGATTGTGCTGGATTTTGGTGATTTGCTTTAGGGACTAAGTTCTTATTCTAAGAGGTTCTCACTGGAGTAGTTCCCTATATATATATATATATATATATATATATATATATATATATATATATATATATATATAGGGAGGTGCTCAAACGAGACCTTTTATAATGAGACCTTCTCTTATAATGAGTCCCCCTCATATTTTATCTATTCTAAAGGGTCCCGTCATGACACCCAATACAAAAAAGTCTTATAATTCTACCCTCTATCCATTCCTAAAAAAAATTTTAAAAAAAAAGTAAAAATAAACTGCTGCCACGTCATCATTTTTTAAAAAAAAAATTAAAGTTTTTTTTAGGAATGGATAAAGGGTAGAATTATAAGACTTTTTTGTATTGGGTGCCCCTGGCAGGGCCTTTTAGAATACAAGAAATATGAGAGAGACTCATTATAAGAGAGAGTCTCATTATAAGAGTCTCATTTGAGCAGCCCCTATATATATATATATATATATATATATATATATACGAGATAACGTGGGTGGTTAAAATGAGTAGTTTTTATTTAAGTAAATGAATATTTATAAGGTGTTTGGATAAATTTATTTATGAATAAGTAAAATATTTGTTAAATTAATTTAAGAAAATAATTATTTAATATAATAATTTTAAGATATACAATTTAAACTAAAAATATATTTTTCAAAAAAAATTAAAATATATTTAAAATACAAATATTAAAAATAAAAATTATTAAATAATAATTTAGAAGGGTCTAGTAGGTAAATATACAAATTATTAATATACAAATGTCATCTGGGTGTCGTGAAGAGTCTAGTAGGTATCGTAGATTCGTAGTTTATTGGTAAGAGCACCTCAATAAGAACATCTTTAAGAGATTCTTATAATGGCTCTGAACTTAAGATTTGAGAAGAGGAATGAAATTTTTTCAATCCTAGTGATTCTTAAATTTATTAAAATTTTATTATCTCTTCTCACTCTCCTCAATTTTTAGTGCAATTCCAAAGGATCCCTTATATGATCTCCTAACTCAAATTAAGGGATTATGTTTAAAATTGTGTTCCAACAGGCTCTTAACTTTTCCTTAAAAAGTGAAGAGCATCATGTCATCCCTTATCTTTAAGGGCGCCCTTATTTCATTTTTATCAATAAAATATTATTTTCCCTCCTCTTTCCAATTGTTTCCCTCTTTTTTATTCTTCCTTCCTTCCTTTTATTTATTGTTTAATAATTATAAGGATCAATTATAAGGAAGCTTGTTGGAGTTGTCATACCTTATAATATTTTAAATCACTAAGAGCCTAATATTTTATAATATTTAAAAGGAAAATACAAGGAAGCTGGTGGAGTTACTCTAAGAGCTACTAGCAACTCTTAACTAATATTATATTATAAATTTATAAGACAATATTCTCTCTATCCATTTACTTGTATACTTTTATGCATGTGGCTTATTTTTAATAATATAAAATGAAATGAGGAGTGAGCATAAGAAGTATTGTTGGAAATGAATCAATATTAAATCACTAAGAGCTATTATTTTATAATATATTTAAGAGTGATTTAAGAGACTCTTGAAGATGCTCTAATAGTCTGACTTCCAGTCTACCTCCTTTTGAATAAAAGTAGTACTCCCTCTGTCCCTCTTATTTGTTTACAAATAAATTTGACGAGGAAGTTAAGAAAAAGTGTATTTATTTACAAATGAGTTAGGTACGGAGATTAAGTAAAAGTGTAAAATAGTGGAAAAGTAAAAAAAGTGAGTAAAGTGGTGGGATCAATCAATATTTTATTTAATGAAGTGAGTTTAGTGGAGGAAAGTAGTGGGTGTAATTACTTTTTATATTATAAAACTTTACTATTTTGGAAAAGTTTTGGAATCAATTTTTTATGTAATGAAGTAAGTTTAGTGGAGGAAAGCAGTGGGTGTAATTAAAACTTTACTATTTTGGGTAAGTTTTGGAATGTAAGGAATTGAGAAGGACATCTCAAAAGAGAAAGTGTAAAGAAATAAGAGAGACAGAGGTGGTATGTATTAGAGAATCTCCAAGAGACTCTTTATGTAAGCTCATAAATCAAAATATAAAGAGGATGAGTTAAACAAGCCCCAAGATATGTAAAACAACACCTAGAAGGGGTGAATAGGTGCTTATGGCTAACAATGCTTATTTATGACCTGTTTTGAAATTTACCGAAAATAGCTTGCTGTTTGTGATTAAGCAGTTTACAAATGGCAAGCTGATTGTAACTAAAATGCAGTGCAGTAAGTAATATGCAGAAAATTAAATGTGACACAAGATCTTTTAGCCAGGTTCGACCCCTAACCAACTTGGTAAGAGAATATATTATTGATCAACTATAAAACCGATTACAAGATCCAACAATATATCTCCCTTACACCCTCCTGCTTACAAATGGCATGTTGTTTCCTGTGCTGAACTAACTCTCTAAACAATACTTCCCAAGTATCCTTCTCTAGCCTAGTTCGACCCACCCAAAACCTTAAGCCAACCTTGTACAACAACAATTTAATACAACTTGAACAATACAATGATTTGAATAAATACAACTCAACCTATGAACCGCCTGAATATATATATATATATATATGCTTGTATATAAGAGTTTAAGAGGTTTTGAAGGATTTTGTAATGTAAGCTTTGAAGTTGTGTGTATAATCTTGTTTCTTCACTTTTATGGATAATAAGAATTGAGAATGAGCAGATCTTAAATAGGTAAACAAGAACAATTAAAAACTATTTTGAAAGGCTTCAACGGATATAAAATGTATAGCCGTTTTTTATGATTTCCATTTGAACGAAAATGGAGTTTTAAGAAAGTGGAAGGAGCTTAATTCGGTTGAGAGAAAAAGAAGATGGAGCGTGTATGATGAAGAAGAATATTTGATATGATGAGGAAGACAAGCCCATATGTTTCTTTTTGAGTGGAGGTATTAAAATAAGGTAAAAGTAGTTCCTTATTTTAAGTAAAGAGTGGTTGGTCTTCCAATATATGAGAGATATGATTACTGGCATATTCAGATATAATTCAGAGGGCCCTTACATGTCTCTAACAACATTTCCACTTGATGCTCTTTGAAAAATCGAAAAGTTCTTTAATTCTGTCAGACGCAGTCAGCATGCTATTTGTGAAACTGGTATGCTAATTGTCCATGCATTTGGCTTGCTGTTTGAGTCTGATGAAGACATATGGTAAGATGACTTAGCCTACACCTGGTATACCAATTGTCACTGTAGTCCAACGTTGGCTTGCTTTTTGTGACAGACTAATTATATAATCAGTAAGCTAAAGTGCCCTGCAAAATCAAGTTAGTACAATACACTGTACAACCAAGTTAGCACAATACATGAATAACATGATGTTTTATATCAAACTACAAGCAATCAGCTTGCTGAAAGTGATTATCAAAACCATAAGAGTATCAATCTCCCCCTTTTTGATGATTACACAATATTTAGGAGAATAAAGTTACTCCCCCTAAATCCTTGCATATTAGAAAATTTTGATATAAAATAGACTCATATCTCACTTAGATACCTGCCATCAAGAATAAGATAAGCTAGCATAATTAAACATTGCCGAATAGAATAACTTGTCAAAACAAGCAAATAAGTTCTCCTAAATTTCTCCCCCTTAATCCATCAAAAAAGAAACATTAGTTTAGATCTGGAATAAGCATAGAGAAATAAAAAGGAATCATGATAATGGCATATAAAGAGTTCAGATACAAACGGTAAGCCAACGTTACCCAGTCTGTGCTTGTCAGCTTGCTGACTACACAGTACACATGCCAAGCTCTCTTCGTATGGCTGAAAATCTTTCTTCAGCTAATGGCTTTGTGAAGATATCTGCTAGTTGAACTTCAGTTGAGACAAATACCAATTCAATCTTTCCTTTTGCAACATTATCTCTCAAGAAATGATGACGAACGTCAATATGCTTCGTCCTTGAGTGATTCATGGGATTCTTTGAGATATTGATAGAGCTAGTGTTGTCACAATAGATTGGAATCTTACCACACTTGATATCAAAATCCCTTAGTGTTTGAATCATCCACAAAATCTGAGAACAACAGCTACCAGCTGCTAGATACTCTCCTTCGGCCGTGGATAAAGCAACAGAAGCTTGCTTTTTCCATAGCCATGAAACCAAACTTTGTCCAAGGAATGCACAAACATCACTTGTACTCTTTCTATCAGTTTGAGACCCTGCATAATCTGCATCAATATACCCAACAAGATCAAAAGTATTTGTGATAGGATAGAACAAACCAAGATTGATAGTACCACTTAAGTATCTAAATATTCTTTTAACCGCATTTAAGTGAGACTCTTTAGGGTTGGATTGAAACCTTGCACAAACACAGACACTATACATAATATCAGGTCTTGAGGCAGTTAAATATAGTAAACTTCCAATCATACCTCTATACCTTTTGATATCAACAGCCTTACCATTTTCGTCTGCAATCAGCTTGCTGTTTTGGGTCATAGGAGTTATTTTCGCTTTTACATCCTCATAACCAAATCTTTTGAGCAGATTCTTTGTATATTTGGATTGATGCACAAAAATACCATCATTGGTTTGCTTGATTTGGAGACCCAAGAAATAATTGAGTTCCCCCATCATGCTCATGTCAAATTCATTGTGCATGCACTTAGAAAACCACTCACACATAGATTCATTAGTAGATCCAAATATAATATCGTCCACATATATTTATACAACAAGGATATCTTTACCATTTTTTTTAAATAATGTGGGATCGATGTTACCTCGAATGAATCCATTTTTGAGATGAAACTTACTAAGCCGTTCATACCATGCTCTAGGGGCTTGCCTTAAACCATATAATGCCTTCTTGAGCTTGTAAATATAGTCATGAAACTTCTCATGTTCGAATCCAGTAGGCTGTTTGACGTAGACTTCCTCATTCAGCACGCCATTTAGAAAAGCACTCTTTACGTCCATTTGATATAACTTGAATTTCTTGTAGCATGCATAAGCAAGAAGCATTGTGATTGATTCCAAACGAGCAAAAGGAGCATATATTTGATCAAAATCAATTCCTTCTTGTTGATTATAGCCTTGAGCCACAAGCCTTGCCTTATTTCGAGTTACGGTTCCAAACTCATCCACTTTGTTCTTGAACACCCATTTGGTTCCAACGATAGAAGCATATTCTGGTGGCTTTACAAGTTCCCAAACATCACACCTCTCGAATTGGTTGAGTTCTTCTTGCATGGCCATGATCCAATTTTCATCTTCTAATGCTTCTTTGACATTTTTGGGTTCTTCTTGAGTTAGAAAGGCAGCATAAGCACAAAATTTTGTCGTTCCTCTCCTTTTTGTGATTCCATCAGTAATATCACCAATGACCAACTCTGGGGGATGATTCTTGACCGTCCTTGTTGACCTCGGTAAGGAATGTTGAGCTATTTCTTCATGATTTATCTTTTTTATCTTTGCCGGTGGTAACCGATCTTCTCCATCATAGAGAGGTAGTTTCTCAGTAGCCCTTGAACTTTTAGGACCTTCCAAAGTCATTTTTACCATTTTAGAAATTGCATCTTCAACTTCAGCTTGCTGATTTGAACTTCCAGCTTGCTGATTGCCAGTATCTGCATCCTTCTTGGCTTGCTGACTTCCAGTTTCAGCTTCAACTTGAGCTTGCTGATTTAAACTTCCAGCTTGCTGATTGCCAATATCTGCATCCTTCTTGGCTTGCTGACTTCCAATTTCAGCTTGCTGATTTGATCCAGTAACTTGAGGTTGCATGCTTTCACTTTCACCTGCAAATTCTTCCTCATCTCTTGGCAGATCATTGTTAGGTTCTTGAAAAGTAACATCAATAGATTCTTCAACAATACGTTTATTAACATTATAAACTCTATAAGCCCTACTTGTTAAAGAATAACCAAGAAATATAGCTTCATAAGATTTTGCATCGAATTTACCATCATTACCAATCGTCTTGAGCACAAAACACCTTGAGCCAAAGATTTTGAAGTAACTGATGTTTGGCTTCTTTTTCCTCAACAATTCATAAGGAGTTTTGTCCAAAATAGGCCTGATTATAACTCGATTCAATAAATAACATGCTGTATTCATAGCTTCGGCCCAAAAAATTCTAGGCAGCTTGCTTTCTTGCAATAGAGTCCTTTCTATTTCTTGAAGTGACCTATTCTTTCTTTCCACCACTCCATTTTGTTGTGGAGTCCTTGGAGCAGAAAATTCATGGGAGATTCTTCTTTCTTCATAATATGTAATAAAGTCCTTATTGATAAATTCACCTCCTCTATCACTTCTTATACCTACAAGTCTTGTATTCAACTTGTTCTCAAGTAATTTGATTAGCTTCTCAAACTCATTAAAATCACAATCTTTAGTACGACGAAACAATACCCAAGTAAATCTAGAATAATCATCTACAATTACAAAACCATATTGTTTACCTCTAATACTCTTGTAAAATTCTGGACCAAATAAGTCCAAATGCAGAAGCTCTAAGGGTTTAGAAGTAGATACCATTTTCTTTGCTTTGTGTGTACTTCTAATCTGTTTGCCCAATTGGCACGCTAAACAGACCTCAATTTTAGCATACTTTAGTTTGGGTAGCCCTTTGACCAGTTTCTTGCTTGATAATTTGTTAAGCAAGTCCATGTGTACATGTCCCAACCTTCTATGCCAAATATAGGGATCATTGTCCATTGCAGCCAAATAGCACGCTGTTTCCTGTATTTCAAAGTCTAGTACATATATATTTCCTTCCCTTCTAGCAACTAGGGGGACTTTGTTAGTACCAATAGTAATAATAGTTTTATCAATGCCAAACTGAACAATATGTCCATCATCAAATAATTGAGTGACACTAAGCAAATTGTAAGAAAGACCTTTGACATATTGAACTTTATCAATCGAAATATTACTATTACCAATAGAACCGATACCAAGGATTCAAAGAGTCTTGCTATTTCCAATTGTAACTCTTCCACCCTTCTTCATTTTGAGACTTATAAACTGAGACTTATCTCCACACATATGTCTAGTGCATCCGCTTTCCAATATCCATTTATTTGACTTTCCTTTAGCCGCAAGACATATCAACAAAACAAACAAACATCAACTCAATGTTTTGGTACCAATATAGGTTTGGGTCCAGATTGGTTAGTAGCAATAGTATATAAAACATTTAAATCAGCTTTCTTGATCCACATTTGGACCACTTTTGGCGACTGATTTTGCTTTCTGTTGGTCTGTTGGTAAGCTGTTTGTCTTTTTTCTGAATCACTCTGGTACGCTGTTTGTCTTCTGACTGGTTCATTCTGGTAAGATGTTTTCACTTTATGATTGACTTGAACCACACAATGTCTTTCCAGATGGCCTTTTCTACCACATTTGTTGCATGTTTTCCAAGGTATAGCATAGTTATAAGGTATGCCATTTCTTCCTTCATATTTGAGCGCACCATGCTTCTTGTTAAATTTTATGCCAACTCCTTCTCTGGCTAAAGGGACTTTTGCCCTTTTCATTATTGTCTTTAAGCTGTCTTCTCCTTGAACAAAAGTTTCCATTCCTTTCTTGAGATCTTTGACCTCTTTTTCCAGAAGAGAGATCAGTTCAGCTTGCTGTTTGATGAGTTCAGCTTGCTGAAAGCGTTTCTCAGCAGATTTCAAAGACTGGGCTTGACTTGATTCCTTCAATTTGTATGACTCCAATGCTTTATCTTTCGTTTTAACATCAAATCTCAGCTCTTTGATTTCTTTCATCCGCTCTTTGAGTTCCTCCATCAAGGTCTTGTTTCTCTTTTCGAGCAACTTGATATTAGCTTCTAAATGACTATTCTTAGCATTTAGCTCCTTGATTTCTGTAGCTTTGCTTAATGAAGTTGAATCCCATTCTTCCATTTTTGGCAACAACTCTCTTTACCATTTTGGATAGATAGGCGTTCTTATCAGTCAGCTTGCTAATTTCAGCCTTTAGTGCCATATGTTCTTCAATGGTAACACTATTTTGTTCCTGCAAGGTTAGTGAATCTAACAAAGTAGGAATTGAAGGTAAATCAGAATTAATTGAGTTTACCTCACTTGCATCATCTTCTGAATCGGAATCATCACTATCCACAAAAGCTTCTTTTATGGATCCTTGTGAACTATCTTCATCATTCAGACCTACAAGAGCCAAATTCACCATGTCTTTACTTGAGTCATCACTGGAATCTGAGTAATTATCACTCCAAGTCTGTTGAGCTTTTAATATCGTCTTGTCCTTGTAAGCAGCAAGCTGTTTTGATTTCAGCTTGTAGCAATTTCTCTTGTAATGACCTGGATTGCCACACTCAAAGCAAGTTTGATCTTTTAAGTCTTTCGATACTTTCTTGCTATTAGAAAGTCCAACTTTCTCTCTTTTCAATCTATTCTTCTTCTCAATCAGTTTCTTGATAAACCTTGAGATGAGTGCAAGTTCTTCATCACCAGATTTTGTTGGCTTGCTGTTTCCAGAATGAACAGCCATATTCTTCATTTTTAGATTGTTAGCCATTTTGATCAAATACTTTTCCTGTTACAGAAATTTTAGTATACCAATGCTCTGATACCAAATGTAAAACAACACATAGAGGGGGTAAATAGGTGTTTATGGCTAACAATGCTTATTTATGACCTGTTTTGAAATTTATCGAAAACAGCTTGCTGTTTGTGATTAAGCAGTTTACAAATGTCAAGCTGATTGTAACTAAAATATAGTGCAGTAAGTAATATGCAGAAAATTAAATGTGACACAAGATCTTTTAGCCAGGTTCGACCCCTAATCCCCTATGGTCTACGTCCTGGTCCCTTACCAAACTTGGCAAGAGAATATATTATTGATCAACTATAAAACCGATTACAAGATCCAACAATATATCTCCCTTACACCCTGCTGCTTACAAATGGCTTGCTGTTTCCTGTGCTGAACTAACTCTCTAAGCAATACTTCCCAAGTATCCTTCTCTAGCCTAGTTCGACCCACCCAAAACCTTAAGCCAACCTTGTACAACAACAATTTAATACAACTTGAACAATACAATGATTTGAATAAATACAACTCAACCTATGAATCCTTTGAATATATATATATATATGCGTGTATATAAGAGTTTGAGAGGTTTTGAAGGACTTTGCAATGTAAGCTTTGAAGTTGTGTGTATAATCTTGTTTCTGCACTTTTATGGATAATAAGAACTGAGAATGAGCAGCTCTTAAATAGGTAAACAAGAACAATTAAAAACTATTTTGAAAGGCTCCAACGGATATAAAATGTATAGCCGTTTTTGATGATTTCCATTTGAACGAAAATGGAGTTTTAAGAAAGTGGAAGGAGCTTAATTCGGTTGAGATAAAAAGAAGATGGAGCGTGTATGATGAAGAAGAATATTTGATATGATGAGGAAGACAAGCCCATGTGTTTCTTTTTGAGTGGAGGTATTAAAATAAGGTAAAAGTAGTTCCTTATTTTAAGTAAAGAGTGGTTGGTCTTCCAATATATGAGAGATATGATTACTGGCATATTCAGATATAATTTAGAGGACCCTTACATGTCTCTAACAACATTTCCACTTGATGCTCTTTGAAAAACCGAAAGGTTCTTTAATTCTGTCAGACGTAGTCAACATGCTGTTTGTGAAAATGGCATGCTATTTGTGAAACTGGTATGCTGATTGTCCATTCATTTGGCTTGCTGTTTGAGTCTGATGAAGACAGGTGGTAAGCTGACTTAGCCTACACCTGGCTTACCATATGTCACTGTAGTCCAACGTTGGCTTGCTTTTTGTGATAGACTGATTATATAATCAGTAAGCTAAAGTGCCCTGCAAAATCAAGTTAGTACAATACACTGCACAACCAAGTTAACACAATACATGAATAACATGATGTTTTATATCAAACTACAAGCAATCAGCTTGCTGAAAGTGATCATCAAAACCATAAGAGTATCAAGAGATTCTTAGAGGCTCTTTAAAAAGTTAAAAGACTTTTCTTTCTCCTCTATTGTAATTTGGTATGAAAAAAGTAAGAGGCCTTTATGGAGTTGATGAAGTTTATAATATGTTAGAGGATCTTCATTTTGTTTATATAATTAATTTTAAATGACCTAGTGTTTATTCACATTCCAATGATTTTTAAATTCATTTTTATTTATCATTAAATTAGAGTAGAAAATAATTACATGTACATTTTGATTATAAGATTTAATACAAGAGTATTAGAATACGTGAGTACCATTTTGAACATGTGTCCATGAATTTAAATTCAATGTTACAATCTAAAAGTTCTTATAAATGCTCAAAAACATTAATCAAATGAAGAGATACGGGTGTCGGATCACTCCAAAAAATATGAAGCATGACTTAAAAAATGCATTTGAATTATGTTTTGTTTGTCATACAACCAATTTTATCGACAATTTAAGTCAATCACACTTCTCCTCACATTTACATTCTGCTTATTTTCATCATACAATTAAATTTATTAAGAAACTAAGCAATCATGTCTCTAATAATGTCATCGATAATAAAAAGATTCAAAAATGTTACTTTTACTTATCGAATGCCAAACTTTGCAAATATTTATCATAAGCATTTTTTATGCGACAAATTAGATGTCTTCAATATCTTCGAAAATATTATTATTAATACTTAAGAGTTTAACTGTTTTCTTTATGCTAATTCTTTTCTCGATATTTCTTAAACATTCAAATTTAATTACATTGCACACAAGTTTCAATTCATCATATCAACTTCCAAATAATAAAACTTAATGAATAATGATGTTATATATACGATTTTTAAAAATGTTTTTGTGTCATGCGTAGTGCGGCTTTGTTACCTAGTTTTATTAACGCACAAAAAATTGATTGAATTTGCTTCTGTTGTTTTGTTATCTTAATGATATTACTAGTAAAAAAATTATTTAGCAAGTTAAAGTTAAGAAAAAATTAAAACAATTTTAGTGAAGAAATAATGTTATATATGCTATAATTATTTGAAAATTATACCAACTGTGTTGTACTCGTAGTAAATTTTACAAGAACACTAAACTTCAAATTGTAATATATCTTGTCCTTCTATTATTTTTGAAGGTACGATGATCGTAATTCAATTTATAAAAAATTAAGATTCTTTTTCATCCCAACTATTTGAAATTAAATAGATGCTCTTATAATCCTTCTTTACTTATCATTTTTCCAAAACATTCACTTCCTAATATTTACTACGTTGTACCTTAATTTTCTTTGTAATTATTATTCCCTAAAATTATGTTACACATTTTGTAAAAAAAACTAAATCAAATTTAAGTATAAACATGAATATTCAGTGTCAATTAATTTCTAATACACAATTCACAAATACATGGCATTGTTGTCACTCTCATTGAAGATTTTCCTAACCTTTCCTTTAGTACCAAGATCTAAAGTCTTCATCATCATTATTACTCGATGGAAAAGGTGAAGAAAAAAAATTTTATGATATGATTTTAGACGATGTATGCATGGTCGTCATGGATTGCTTCGAACTCGTACGACACATTTTAAACACATATTTTTTTTGTCAGGAAATATATTTCATATATGAAATATAATTAGATACAATCTAAAAGAGTTTCCTTCGATCAAAAAACGTACATCATCTAACCGAAAGGCACGCATGTTGCCCCCTAGACATTTAGACAATAATACCTTCAAGTCTGAAAGGATGAACCCACAAAGAAGAGCCACGTTAAAAAACCCCCAAAGAGCAAAACCCTATGGGAAAAAAACTCAAGAGGGGAAAAAGAGCGCCCACAAAAAAATATCGCTATACAACATAACTACACAAATGACTAGAACTTATAACTTTGTGTGTCCTCATTGCCATCCGGTTTTGCCAAAGACTAGCCTTCTTTTTTGCCAAAGAATTACTCAGCACCTTAGCTGCTCCATAACTTCATTTTGAAAGACAGAGCTGAATCTTCTTGGGACTTCCTTGTTATTATTAGAACTGCAAATTACCAAACAAACCCGTCAAGAAAGAAAAAAACAAAGTATCACTTAAGGGATATAAGATTAAATATATTAAAACTATTTTGAATTTTGACAAAATAGATGCTCACTTCTAACCAAAGGGAGACCCCTTTGATTAGACATCTAAAATAACCGTATAATAGTAACATAATTGAATAATTAAGTCTAAAAAATTAATTATGGACTAGACAAGCCATCTAAATGGCACAATGAAACTTCTTAAAGGCCCAAAAAACCATCAAACATGGCCACCCAAAATGGTACAAAAAGTCATCAATCATGACCAAACTGCAATTTTTCCAGGCCCGGTACCAGTATAGTTTGCTTATTAAAACAAAAAAGCAATCACGTATCTCCTGCAATTGAGTACTAGAAATAAGGATTACTAATGGTAATTAAGAGCAATTAAACATGCATAATAGGGTCCGGTGTAAAACTGGTTTGACCGCAATTAATGCAGGCAATATATAATCACATTAATAAATATTAGTATGTACATGAAAGCAAGAAAAAAGGCACTAATCTAGCAGCAACTTAAAGGAAAAAAACAATGGTAGACCATCAATCAAAGAAGGAAACAAATCAATAAAATTAAACCCAAAATCACTAACCCAGAACTCTATAGTTCAAAAAATATTAATCAAACCATTAATGAAATCCATTATCATTTAATAAAGCACTAATCACGGAATTAAATAACGTAACCGGAAATAATTAAAGAAACACCAATTATCGAAATCAAGCAATCAATATCTCAAAAACAAGATCCCTAAAAAATTTATCTACACCTAAGGATCAAAACACACACTACAATACATACACACCCAAAAAACCCCAAGAACATTAAGAATAATTAACAAGTTAAATTTGTCTAAACCCCAGATAATCGAATGTTTATACTAGGCAAAGGTCACAGGGCACACAAACACCAATATCTTAATAAAATTGAGACATGCAACAACTACAATGTTCTAAACATAGGGATATCTCAACAAACCGACTACACCTCAAACAAGTCAAAATGTATATAGACCATAAATTTTTTAAAAATATGTAAACCAGCATCAAATAAAAGTAGCAGATCAGTATGTTATAATAATCTAAAAAACAAGTAAATTGACAAATAAATCACAGGCAATAACATATCATGTATCTATCAAATTAAGAGGGTTATAAGAGTGGCCTGATGTGTAAAAATACTATGATCCGAAGGAATCGTGTCTATCATGCCCACAAAGGGAACAGGTGAAACTGGGGATTTGATGATGATAGCTAGCCGTAGTAGAGCCGCACCGCAGATGATGCTTTGGTATTATCGTCCCAAGCTCCGACAAAATTGAAAGAACCAGGCCTTCTGATAGGGAAGAAGCCGAGAATTCTGATACAAATCTCTTTTATCTTTCACCCAAACGCAGTGCAAACCACATAGACACAAACGCACAAACACCGATTGACACACACAGCCGCCTGCATCAACCCACCTGACCACACAATGGAAAATCCCCAAATTCCTGTACATCAACTCGGACTCACATACACAACTTCGCATATATACGCGCGACACACACACTCTGTCTGAATGGGTGGGTCAATTGTTGATCGAACTATTTTGAACCATTTAGCACCTTGTATCATTCCAACTTAAACGCGATATGTATTTAATCATGTATTCATAGAGGTGGTTTTTTTTAATGGAGGTGATTCATGGAGTTTGGGAATCAAATTGAAGAGATGGGGGGTGATGATGTTAAACTGATAATTCAAAAACAAATGTTTGATGATGATGCTATTTTAAACATATATATTATACGTAAGTTTCAATATATACTTATTAGGTGTTTGGGATATCTAAAAATAAGTTACTTTTATCTTAAAAGCATAAATGTCATATGAGTGATAAGTGCAAAATACTTATAAGTTATATAGGTGTTTGGATAAATTTACTTATAAGTTGGTGAAGTATTTTTAAAGTTAAATTAAAAAAAATACATTTAAATTATTAAACACAATAATCAATATAAGTATTATAAATTAAAAATACATTTAAAAACACAAATATAAAAATACAAATTATTAAACAAGTAAATAAATCAAGCAAATAAAAAATAAATTGGCATGAAAGTACGTCGTTGTTAACATTCAACTTATCAACATATAAATTATAAGTTGAGCTAATAAGTTGAGCAGACAAACACCCCTCATAAGTTCTTATGGACTTATAAACCATAAGTCGGCTAAAATAAGTTTACCCAAACATGCCCTTAATCTCTCACTCAAATTATTTTACACGGACATTTAATAAAGAGCCTAAATGAATATATTTTTTAAGAGAATCTACTATCTACTATATATATAATAGCACAACATGTCACATTTTATTCAATATAATTTACGTTTTTGCCCTATAATATATTTTAGTTTTACTATTAAGTCCCTTATAATAAAATGTTATGAAAAAACTTAGATTATCTAGGCAATGCTAAGAATCGAACCCATGACATATAAATTCAAATAAACTTAAGTTCCACACCATAACCATGCATGTGTACTTTGTTAAACAGTAGAATTCATTATCTATATCCCTCAATTTTTATTTATTAATATGATTTTTCTTTATTCAAGATGTAATGAATGTTTCATTTCACATGCTATTCTTTATTGATTGTCCTTTCGTTATTTTATGTCTTTTTAGATAACTAAATTCACATGTCTACTTTATTAATAACTTGTTATTTTATTTCATATGAATGGTTAAAATTTAACATATTTTCTTAACTCTTGTGTCCTACTCTAGGTACTGATTATTCAGCAATTTTAAATATAATAAAATACTTGATTCTAAGTACTTGAGAATTTTTTTGTTTGACAAAAATAAAATTAAAAGGCTCACCCGAAAGCTATTACAAAAATGAGAATCTCGGACACGGGACAGACCAAACATTATTTGAGAAACAATGCAACACATTAAATTTTCTAATTTATTATTTATATGCATGCATGTATTCAGATTAATTGATGCATTAGTATATGAGTGTACTAAACGATGAATAATAATTATACATATACTCATAAAATTTGAGAATCAGAACTAATCTATTGGGTTCTCAATCAGAAATTTAAGCAGAAAATTAAGAATTAGCCAGAATAATATTCAGATTTATTTTAGTAATAAAGTATTTGAAAAATTAGTAGTATTTTTAACAAAATATAAATAATAATTACATTAAGATACTCATAAAATTCGATAATTTGGTCTAATCAATTAAATTCACGATATGGGTTAAGCGGCAAATTGAAAATTAGCTGAAGTAATAATCAGATATATTTTCGTATTATAATAGAATTTGAAATATTAAATTTATTTATATTAAAATATACTATTCAAAAGTAATTCATAGTGAGTAAAATATTTTTTTAAAGTTAATCGGGATTTCTTAAAAATTCCAAAATTTTTAGAACACTGATTAATACTGATTAATGCTTTATAATAAAAATATAATTAATAACTAATTTCATATTATCTTTTAATATATTTTATTAGAGTTGAAAAATAAGCTGCACTCTCATTTTCACAACAGAATCAATTAACATTAATCATAAAATCTAACAACAAAAACAACTATAAATACCGTAAACTAGAACAATAGAGGAATCATCTGAAAACTATTATAAAAATACAAGATCTCGAGAAAGGAGCATACCAAAAGTTACTTAAGATTTAAGAAAGAAAGAATTTGATGAATTGAAGAATGTTCATCATCACAACGGATCAACTATCAGTAAACGTAAAACCCAACTTTAACAACTTAAATTAGAACATTCGGAAGATCATCTGAAAACTATTATAAAAATAAGAGATCTCGATAAAGGAACAGACCAAACATTACTTCAGAAAGAGAGAAAATAACGAATTGAATAATGTTTATCGTCACAACGAGATTAACTAAAATTAACCATAAAATAACAACAAAAATGATTATAACTAACCGTAAACTAGAACAATCCCGTGCCTTGCATGGGTATTGAAGCTAGTTAGAAGTTTTAATATAGTAACATGTATATGATATGTGAAGTTATTCATTAATTTTCTTTTCAAATGCATTAAATTTTCTTATATTTATGTCTATTTTTAATAGAAAAATGATATTTCAAGTTCTCAGTTCAACCTTCCATAATATATATGTCCACATGTCAATGCATAAATCAATTTAAGATGTACACGCAAGGGAAATGAGATAGGTATACGATGTGTAAAAATATAATACTGCAAGTGCACGGTGTCTGTTGTTAGCAGATACTAGCAAGTACGGGTCGAATCCACAAGGAGACAAGTTTCAAGAATTTCAATCTAATTATTGTAAATTGTTCCTAGAGAAAAACGAGTGTTGAAGATTTTTACTAATTAACAATGCAAATTATATATGTTTTAAATCAATTAACTAAAGGTCTAGGGTAATTCAGGTTCACCATGCTTACACCAAACAAATCACAATAGTATAGCAATTCAATGGGTCAAGTAATTAAAGTAATGGTTAATCTCTCTCAAGCATTAGCACTTTCAGAAATCCAATGATGCTCTCGCACTCACTTTCAATTCTGCTAATCGTATGTGTGCCTCTAGTGAGTAAAATCTCTCGATCTATTACTCCTATTTGCATTCAATTAATCCATGATATTGGCCAATTACACAAATTAAGTATTAAAACATATCAATTAGAATTACTCTTTACCCATTAAACTACTAATCAAATTAAAGCCTAATTATGGTGCAAACATGGCTCCCCTTTACACCCTAGAAGTAAACTACTCACTCATACTAGAAGTAAAAGCAATAAGAACAAAGAAAGAAGCCATGTAAAACATATAATAAAAAAACAAGAGAATGAAGAATACCTCAAACTTTATATTAAAGAAGAAACCAAGTTCCAAGCTAAAACCAATGTATCCAATGTAAAAGATGAAGAACAAGAACAAGAACCCTAGCTCTAAAAAGTATGTATGTATCTCCTCCTCTCTAGCTAATAATAAAAACTAACAATAAAATCCGATCTCTCTCCCCTAATAAAAATATTTTTTTAATGTTTTTAATAAATTTACAAAAGATATCCATAATTGAATAGGATTTTCATGTAAAATTCGTAGCTGTCTTACTCCTCTGTTTCTGGGCTCTTCCAGCTAGACTCTGATATTTGGGCCATCTCAGAATTAAATAAAATTCTCTAAGCTTCGCGTGGACTGTAAGATCGTTAAAATCGGACTTCTGGAACTGAAGATACGGGCCAAACAATGTAGGTAGCCCGTGTAGCTCAATAATATGATTTTTCTTCTTATTTAGCTCTAAATTAGCTCTTTTTGCTACAAATCCTTCCAACTTATGAATTCCTTATTTCTTACAATAAAACAATCAAATCTATTAAATAAAAATCCATATCAATGCAAAACACAATAAATAGGAGAATAAAATCATCTAAAAAATATATAAAAATATATTCTATCAGTATAAATGAGCTAAATTATTTGTGAGCTACTCGAACTTGGTTTGTAAAAAATTCGATTTCGCTTCGACATTAATCGGGCCGAGTTCTGCCTTGAACTATTCAAATACTATATTGAGTCAAGTTTGAATTTTAAATTACTCGGCTCGTGTGTTTCTTACATATAAATATGTCCAAATTTACTAATAAACATTAAAAATTGTAAGAAGCAGTGATATCTACAGATGACAAAATTGAGACCATATGCAAAGGACTTAGGAAAGGAGCCCAGACTAATTTATTATAGCCGATAACGACAAACGACGTGAGAAAATTTTGAAAATTTTCAGTATTGTGGAAGAACGAAGAAAAGAATGCTTATAGAAGATTTAATGAAGCAAGTGTACCAAAAAGCAATTGCTCACCTTCTAGTAGTACAAATGTCGATAAAAAGCCATGAGGTAAGAAACTATTAATATATATATGTTAACTTGCAATTTCTTATCCTTTGACTTATCCTCGACATCTGTAGTACTAAAAGATGAGCAAATGCTTCTCGGTACATTTGCTTCATTAATTCTTCAATAAGCATTCTTTTTCTTACTTTCACAATACTGAATATTGTCAAAGGTTTCCCACGTTACCCATCGTTACCGACTTTAATAAGTTAGCTGGGTTCCCTACCCAAGTCCCTTGCATATGATCTCAGTCTTGTCATCTACAAATATCATTATTTCTCATAATTTAAATGTTCATAAGTGAACTTCAACATATTTTATATATGAAACACATTAGCAGAATAATTTAAAACTTGAACTCAATTCAATATAGTATTTGAGTAGGTTCAGCCCGAACTTGACTCGATTATTGTCAAGTTAAAATCGAATATTTTAGGAACCGAGTTCGAGTAATTCGCAAAAAATTTGACTCACTTACATTCCTGTGTGTACACCTTAAATTTATTTTTTCATGTATTGACATGTTGTAGATATGTAATTATAGCAGGTTTAATGGAAATTCTAAAAAAATACTTTTTATTTCATAAAACTATTATAATTGTTTTGTTAAATATGAACATAACTATGAGAAAATTTTATGCAATCGAAAAAAGGGTGAAGAATTCATCTATAATTAAACCGAAAACTAGTTCTCATAAAATATAATATTCATTTAAGCTCTTTACTAATAGTATAGAAACTTACGCATGACACTGATGTTTAATTTGATTTTAACATGTTGCATGAGTTCGAAGCCGTCCATGACAGACATGTGTACATCGGCTAAAAACGAAATCATATGATTTTTTTACTTGATCTGCACATTTAGAATGATCTGCACATTTAGAAACAAAAGTTTAGATCACTGTACTTTATAAATGGAGGAAAAATCATACCTCTTCATAAAAGGTTACAAAATTATATATATAATTTACACCTTTGTAATTGCTTCTCCTAAGAAAGATATGTTGCACCGTCATTCATGACCAAGATCCTATACATATTTTATTTATAGGTAATTACTGGAATGCTTAAACCTTCTCTATTTTCTTATTTTCGAAAGAATGTTAGTAACCACTTGTTGTAGCAAGACATCATGGTCTCAATTTATAATTATGAATTCATGTTGATGTAAAACAATCTGCAAATTGATTTCAATTATATAGATAACAACTAGATAATGCTCAATTGAAATAAACGTTATGTCGAGTTTTTTCTTCATACATTTTTGTTTTAAATCACTCGAATCCAATTAAGAAATCCTCAAGATATCTATAGATGCATTTTATAAATTTGGATCGTGGTGTCGCATTAATGTATTTCATCGGTTACTTATCTTTTAACATCTACTTTTTTTTATTATCGCCCACAGAATTGCTTTGATTTTCTTCTGTTATTTTGTTTTTTCAGAGATATTACAAATAACAATATCCTTTTTTTTTGATATTTATACACACACATATAGGACCGAACCAAATAGACCAAAAACCGAATTGATAATATTTTTGGAACGGAACCGGACCAAACCAAAATAACTTCGGTTTGGTCCGTTCAGTTCTTTAAAACCGAAACTTTTTTTTGAAAAAAAATTCAAATTATGTGAATTTCTAATTGACCATGAATATAATACCTAAAGAAAATCAAATGGATTCGTATTTAGGCACAATAATAAATTAATAAGGTAACAAATAAAAGTAAATTTTTAGTTCTACGAATATATATCAAGAAGAAAAAATTGTATATTTTGAAAAAGTATGATGCAAACTAATAAACCATACAAATTAATCAAATATGAATAAGGTGATGTTACGGCATTTGAGCAAAGTTCTATTTGTCGAATATATATTATATAAATATAAAATGATAAACATATATTATATATAATATTAATATATAATATATGTAATTCTGTCTATTCGGTCCGGACCAAATTTTTTTCTTCAAAACCGAACCAAAATTTAGTTTGGTCCGGACCAAAAAACCGAATAGACCGAAATTTCAGAAAAACTGGAACCGAACCGAAATTACATGGATTGGTTCGGTTTTTCGTTTTCAGTTCGGTTTTGCTCAGCCCTACATGCACACACCCACCTTGAATTTGACAAGATTCGAATTCTCCACATCCCGTAAAGGAAGCAAGGAAGATAACGCTATACCAAGAGGTATGAGGTAATAGGAATATATCATTACTTGTCAAAGAAGAGAGAATAAAAACAAGAGAATAATGGGCCTGAGGATGTCCTCAGGTAACACCCCTGAGGTTAAACAAATTTGTACTTATAAATCAAGTGGCCCCGTAGGGGTATTTTTGTAAATATAAGATTTATCTCTTACATTTACAATCATGCCCCTAATTTACTACTATACTTCTTTTAACCTCATGGGTGTTACCTGAGGACATCCTCAGGCCCAGCATACTCATAAAAACAATTAACTTTTTTATTATGACATATTTTCGGTTGCCTCTAATATCTCCTAAATTTCCCAATACGAATCTAATAATTCCCAAGTTAATTATTTCCTCTCTCTGAAATGAGGAATAATTTCCAATTAATGATAGAATATATCTCCAAACGATATCCTTCAAATCAGGAAGATATTCCAACGCGAATATTATTTAAAAAGATAAAATCAACTAGTTTCCAATACATCCCTAAACAATCATAGGGATTAAAGACCAATCTTGAACAAAACTACGTTGGCAAGATCTCTATAAATATAGAGTACGCAGGCATCTATGCAGGCATCTTGGAAAGGATCCGACACATCCAACAAGTCGAGATACCTCTCAAGTCCAGCCCCAAAACATCCATAATCTCATATTCCCCTATTTTCATGATTTCGTTTTTCCAATAACCTCCGAAATTTGTTATCACCAAATTCCTCCGTTAACAATTTTTTAATAAAAAAATAATATTATATATACTATAAGTAGTTACTAATTATAATTCCTTATGTTATATTATATTATTTAAACTAGTATAATAACAAGGTACATATTATGTTTTAGTGCTATACGTAATGTGATACGTAACGTGTGTACTAACGTTATTCATAACATTATTGTAATTGTTATCGATCTTTATTCATGATTTTAAGTTTTCTTTTATATTGATTTGGTAGTCATGGGTATTCTCTTTGTAGATCAAATATTTCTAACTTTATGAACACTAGCTTATAATCCATGCATCGTTAATTATAATTGCTTTCTTTTATGACTATTTTAATTATGTAATAGTTATTATAATTTAATATATCTAATCATGTTACATAGCTTTCACAATGAAATTGGTTTAAATAATTAATATTGGTTTAAATAGTTTATTTATAAGATTATTACTTTAATCCTTTATTATAATACCTGAGTCTACCAATGTTCAGTTAACCAATCAAAAAATTATGAATTATTTTAGGACCAACGAGAGCTAATTCCTAACTTTTAGACCAATCATGTTATATTAAAAGTTTTTCTTATTTACATTCTCACCCTACCTTATTAACCATGGTTAGTTAACACTTCTAATTTAAATACAATAATGATTTTATTTAACATATCCATAAATACTTATTTATTAATTTAAAAAATATTTACTAAAAAATCCCAAATTTAATTTAAAACCAATTACAATATATGATTACATATTTTAAATTAAATTTCAATATTAATATAAAGTCAATCACAATCATATTATCAAACATTATAAATTGATTTTCATAATATATATTGTACAATTAAAATTGATTTTAAATAATTACAATCTAACTCAACTTGAAATCTGAAAATATCGGATTTGAATTAGATTTTATACAACTTGGATAAAATCCATACTTTCAAAAACTTGATTTTTTTTAAAAAGCTCAAAAATATATTTATTCATAATTTGTTAATAAAATTAATTAATTAATGCATATAAGCCAAAACTACAAAATCGGATTTGAATTATATTTTAAATAATTTGGGTAAAATCCATATCTTCAAATACTCGATTTTTTTTAAAGGCTCAAAATGCATTTATTAATAATCTGTTCGGATGTGAAATCAGATTATAAATAACTTGGATAAAATCTATGCCTTCAAAGATTCGATTTTTTTCAAAAGCTAAAAAATATATTAATTCATATTTTGTTAATAAATTTAATTAATTAATGCATAAAAGCCAACAATACAAAATCGGATTTGAATAATATTTTAAATGACTCGGATAAAATCCATATCTTCAAATACTCGATTTTTTTAAAGGCTCAAAAATATATTTATTCATAATTTATTAATAAAATTAATTAATAAATGCATATAAGCCAACACTACTTATATTTTAATTATTTTAATTATTAAGTATATGCTAGAAGTGTATTATTATTGGTTAATGGCTAAATTACCAATCAAAAATAAAAAATTTTTAGAGGCAATCAGAATTTACTTCTAAATTTTAAATCAATTAATCATATACAAAATTTTCATTATTTACATTGTTTATTCTAATTTACTAATCACGGTTAAATTAAATTAAAATATAATAATATATTGATTTAATAATTTCGTATATCACGTGGTTTTTAATTTTAAAAAATTACTAATAACCGTAAATAATATTTTCTATAAATTTACATAACAGTATATTATATATGTTTATATATCTTCTAGTCATGAATTGTTTTTGAACATCCATTGTTATAATACCCGAATCTACCACGTATTAGTTAATCAATTAGAATATTGTGAAATATTTTAACATCAATCAGAGTCTAAATTTTAGACCAAATAAACTTAATGTAATATGTCTCTCTATTGGATCTAGATTCTACATTTCAGCCAAGACTAAACTCAACTCAAGTTAAACTCAATAACAATTGTTTTTTTAATTTTTTTATATCGATCAAATAAACATAATGACTAATAATTTTTATTTTAACAATTAACTAATAAACAATTTATATAAAATAAAATTACCTTAAATATGAAATTCTTACAAACTAAAAAAATATAATTATTATATCAATTTCCCTTATGCCTAAATCATATGAATTTCGGTCAAGGTACTACTTTATATCTTTTTATTAAATAACATATTATACTTGGATAGATTATCTTTTTATTTCGATTATATATATGTATCTTATGTTTCGTGTTTTAATATTGTCAAATAAAATCAACAGAAAAAATGATTCTCACAATAAAATAATAGAAAACGATTTAGATTTTCATTATTCCAGTCCAAATTCTCCCAGAGTTACTTCCCATCAGAATATTCAGTGGCCAACTCTAATAATTCTGCGACTTATTGAATTGTAGACATCAATCCTTACCACATTACATTGATTTGTTTACATTATTAGGTGTGCCTATAGATAAATATTTTTTACAGTTTTAGGTTGCCAATGTTAGCATTCATAACTTACTTGCATGATAACTAAAATATTTATTGTATCATTGTCCATACATTTAAAACTACGATATAGTTTTCCTCATATGGCCTTTCTAGAAGGGGTCGGAACAAATTTTTTGTACACCCTCGAAGTTGATTCTTGAGAAAAACACACAAGCTGAAGGGTTTCGAGACAACAAACGTAGCGGAAAGCAATAATTAAAAACAATAAAATCGAAACCCTACCGCAGGATCCATGCAAAAAACATGATATTTAATTCGGAATTAGATGATTACCTTAAAGAAGCTTTACAAATTGATGACAGATGGAGGTCCAAAGCAATCACCACGCAGCCCTCTTCGAGATCCACGTTGCCATTGTAGTCCACACGAACGCTTGATCGTCCAACGATCACCGGAGCTGGTACTAGCCGAAGAACATGCCTATCTCTCTCTCTAGCCTCTCATACGTTTTTCTCTAAAAACGAATTGCAGAAGTGTAACCCTAAACAATACATCATAATCCATTTATAGGGAAGAGAGATTGGGCTAAACCCTAAATCGAATTGGGCTTCTCCAAACCCATTCTTATTTGGTTTTAATATTAAATTTGAATTATATTTAATTATAATTAAGACTAGCTCAATTAATTAAATATCCAATTTCGAATTTAATAAATTTAATTTAAATTCTTAATTTAAATTAAAACTCCTTTTAAACGTTCTTATTGTGTAACCCTTTAGGTTATTATTACGTTGGCAATAATTTTAATATCCAATAATAAAATTATAAACAATGAGCGGCATCTAGTAATACATCATTGCTACCCAAGTAATAATAATAATTGGTGATCTAATTAAACCTTTCGTGATTAATGTTTCCATGTAATATAATCCCTTTAACCATATATTATAGATTAAACTAGAGGCATGTCATTAGTCATCCTCTTCAACGTTTAATCCGGATTTCCTTGATCAATGAGTAGACTATTAAAACAAATCAATATTTGAGCATGGCCATGCATTTTCATAGTCTCACTCAATCAAGAGGCCAATAATATCTCTCCTAATAATAGGAGGGTTAAATCCTATATCTATCATTCATATTTCTCATAGGACTTATAATATACCCGATCTCCACTTTTATCATCACCCGGTCAAAGGTAACTTTTAATGTAGTCAAAGTATATTAATCCTCATATAAAAATATAATAATGTCAAGTCTAAGGATCATTACACCATTATCACTGTGAGTCTTTCTAATGACCTTATTAACATGTAGAATCTCACAACGGGTTAATCCAGTGCCATGTATAATATTATATGCACCTATGTTATTGACTTTAGTATCACTATACCTATGACCAATGATATATGGTCATCTGTCAATAAACATACTAATCTTTATGCATTATAATTGTCCCTTAATAATAATGCTCGATTAGGGATATTTAGGAATATAAACACTATTCATATAATCTCATTTTTAAGTCACATACTTAAAGATATAGAATACATGTTCTATTTTCCAAGGACATTTATTAATCTAACATTTATATCGCAGTAAATTAAGACATAATAAATTAATGTAGAATAATCCATAGAACATAATCATCAAATAACAAAATAGTCTTTACTAGAAGCACAACTACATTGTCTCTAGGGCACTAACACTATCAATCTCCCACTTGCACTAGAGCCAATCAAATTAGAAGCACAACTAGAAGCACAACTACATTTTATTTTTTTATCTCCAACCAAATTAATTTTTTGAAAATTTGGGAATATCACTAAATTAGATATATCTTGACATTCGTACGGTTGGATTGTAGAGAAATATTTTTTTAAAAATAGAAACAACAATTCGTGACAAAGCACTAGTTACTAGTACTATTTAGAATTGATAGTGTTAGTGGCCTAGAGACAATGTAATTGTGCTTCTAGCGAGATTATTTTGTTATTTGATGATTATGACTGTGGATTATTCTACATTGATTTATTATGTCTTTGTTTACTGCGAAATAAATATTAGAATAATAAATGTCCTTGGAATATGTAACACGCATTCTATATCTTTAAGTATGTGACATTAAAATGAGATTATATGAATAGTGTTAATATTCCTAAATATCCCTAATCGAGCATTAATAATATGGGACAATTATAATGCATTAAGATTAGTATGTTTGTTGACAAATGACCACATCTCATTGGTCATAGGTATATTGATACCAAAGTCAAGAACATAGGTGCATGTAATATTATACATGACATTGGATTAACCCGCTGTGAGATTCTACATGTTATTAGTCATTAGAAAGACTCACAGTGATAATGGTGTAATGATCCTCAGACTTGACGTCATTATATTTCTATACAAAGATTAATATACTTTGACTTCAATAAAAGTTACCTTTGACCGGGTGATGATAAAAGTGGACATCGGGTATATTATGAGTCGTATGAGAAATATGAATGATAGATATAGGATTTAACCCTCCTATAATTAGGAGAGATATTATTGGCCTCTTGATTGAGTGCGACTATGAAATGCATGGTCATGCTCAAATATTGATTTGTTTTAATAGTCTACTCATTGATCATGGAAACCCGGATTAAATGTTGAAGAGGATGACTGATGACATGCCTCGAGTTTAATCTATAATATTTGGTTAAATGGATTATATTACACGGAAACATTTATCACGAAAGGTTTAATTGGATCACCAATTATTATTACTTGGGTAGCAATAATGTATTATTAGATGCCGCTCATTGTTTATAATTTTATTATTGGATATTAAAATTATTGCCAACGTAATAACAACCTAAAGGGTTACACAATAAGAACATATAAAACAGAGCTTTATTTAAATTGTGAATTTAAATAATTATTAATTTGAATTATTGAATTAATTAAGTAGTACTTGATTATTTGCAATATATTATTTGAATTTAATAATAATAAATAAGATTAAAAAACCAAAACGGATTGGGTTTGTTGAAGCCCAAAAACGTTTTAGGGTTTTAAGCCCAAATCTCTCTTTATAAATACATTAAGATGTGTTGGTTTAGGGTTAAGTTTTGCTGAATTCGTTTTTCCCCTAAACCCTAGCTGCTCTACATCTTAGAGAGGCTAGATAGATAGATAGATAGATAGAGAGAGAGAGAGAGAGAGAGAGAGAGAGAGAGAGAGAGAGAGAGGCGTTTTCTTGGCTAGTACCAACTCTATTGATCGTTGGACGATCGGTGTGTTCGTGTGGACTAATTAGCGACACAGATCTCACGTAGAGGGCTGTGTGGTGATTGCTCTTGGACCTCCATCTATCAGAATTCGTAAAGCTCTTTAATAGGTATGATTTTGTTTCTCCATAATCAACCACGTCTTATACACGGATCATAGGGTTAGGTTTCAGAATTTTTATTGGTTTATCATTTTTTCCTGTAACGCCCCAAAAATTCACCATCTGTGGACTTGGGTCGCCACTTACCGCCAATACCTGTCTTAATCCAAGAAACATTACAATACATAATTATCATAAAGGCTTTATCGTACAACAGTGGTTCCATCCCACAAGTCCAAGCATCGACAATCTCTGAATAGTACAACATAATAATAATTATACAAGATATCGTTAGATATGCCAAACATAGGCAGTCTTCGACAGGGTCGTCGTGTTAGAGGAAAGCATACTAGTTTGACTTCGTGCCCTGGTGCATTTTCTCCTTCCCCTTGAAACGAGAGGTTTCGCCTTTTTCCAACTTTACTGAAAAACAATATTAACAACAAGAGTGAGCAACTAGGTGCTCAGCAAGTCCACTGACTCGCTCTCTCACTAATAATGGAAAAACGGAAAGAAATCAACTCTGATCAAGAAAGATTCTCATTTGCAGGCAATATGCCTTGATAATGATAACACTTACTGATAGACAATAACAATCTATCTCAGAACAAAGAAGTTGAAATTGAAAAGCTTGAGAAACTAGTCTTCCGCCTCTACGATACCCCACAGCGCGATCAACCGCTGTGTCGCAAGTACCGCACTCCCGTGATACCCCATAGCACGATCACTACTATGTCGCAAGTACCACAATATCATTCTGCTAGCGTAAAGGTGGTTGACAAGTCAACCTGGCAACATTTGTGCCAAAATATAAATATTCTCTTTCGATACCACGAGTTTATTTTCCCCGTGTTGATCTGAAAGAAACCCATGGGCCATCTCCCATGTTGACCAGTGGATTATACGATTATTCCTCCGAATAAAATTGATTGATTTGGATTCATATTCACTTCTGGCCGATCGCCAGTCTACACTTTGTACAAAACCGACCTGGACAATAGGCCGTCACAATAATCTCAAAAAGGAACTAATTTATTGTATTTACACAAACAATATGTCAATTAAAGACAATAAAGTAGCAACCTTGAACAAGAAAGGTTCGCGGATCAGAATAAATCTTGTGGAGTCGTCTTGAAATAATAAGAACGACCTGATACGGAATGAAACTTCTAAATACGTTGGAGTAGGTATTTTAGAGGAACTTCTGATGATATACCCTGCATCTCTTCACTATTCTGCGTACATCTACTTTGATTCGAACAATGAATCAAATTTAATTATCGGAATAAAGTTTATCGGATATGAACAATAGATCCGTTTGAAGTCAAAGAAGATCTAACTACCTCGATATATGAGTGTAATTATAACTGAATAATATTTAAGGGTCATCTCGAACAATAAGGTGCCCTAGAATTCAATCAAATTACGTTCTATAAATTTTAGAGAGCATTTCTATAATTTTTTAAATAAATATTTTGATAACAGAATATTTTATCACGAACTAGCAATTTAAACAGATAATTCAATATCATAATATCTCAGCATATCTCGAAATTTTTCAAAATGAGTGAGGGTCAGAAAGAACTTGCCTCGATCTCGAAGTGTGCGAAATGCAGAAAAGATTTATACTCTACCCGTGGGCTCGTCTTCGGTCTACGGCTCGAGAATTAGGCATTAACAATGTCAACCAGAAAATACGTGAGCGATTCGCCAGAATAAAATACTTCTCAGCCGATAATAATAATTAAATATAATAATAACATAACTCTCGAAAATCTGTTCGGTAATTAACGGATAATAAACCCCGGATAAATAAATCTCTCTTCGAACCACAAAAAAATAAACCCGCAAGATTTATCGTAAATCCGACTTAATATGAAATACGGCTACGACGATACTCCGTGTCTTACGTCTCGTAAATAATTTAACTCTCTAATTATTTTCAAACAAAATAATCCAACAATCTATTTTTATGCAATTTAAATCCATAATTAATGATATTTCTATTTCTAGAAAAAGAACGAACATCCATCAATAGAAAATCCTAATTTTATTCCATGTCGCTAATTAATTTCTCTTTCGTTTTAAATCTCGTAATTAACTTAATATCCAAATTTTAGCCTCTGAAAGTGATTCGGTTCGATCCGGTTACTTAAAATAATCCGAATAGCTGTTTATACGTCTCCTAAATAAATACCACCTTTTACTCTAATTATTCTTCGCTTTATCGACACAATAATAAATTCTCCGATTTCCGTCCAAAATCATAATTTAACTCTTTTTAAATAATTAATAAACTAGTCCAATCGTTTAAACTCTTTATTTAATTAATTACCCAATTTTACTATATTATTAAACTCTTTTTATTTTTGCGATTTAATAAATCAATTATTAATACAAATTTTAAAACAAACACCTCTTTTAATTTAATTAATTATCTCATTATTAGTTTTATTATTATGTATATATATTTATCTATATTTCATTTTATTTATTAATAACTCATCCTTATTAATCTGTATATTAATATTTCACTTTTATCTCCGTTTAACAGTTTTGACAGAAAAGAACACGACTCCCACGCGCCACCACCGCGGTCCAAAACAACCCCTCAATCTCTCTGACACCTCCCGCTCTCAAACAAACTCTCTCTCGAATCTGTCTCAATCTCTCTTGTTATCTCTCTCAACTCTCTCGCTAATCCTCTCTCAATCTCACTATCTCCACATCTCTTCCTCACTCTCCTTCTTTGCCTCAACCCCCTCCCCTCACAGTCCCTCTTTAACGCCTCCCTCTCTCGCAACACACACTCACGGCCACAGCTAACCACATCACTGCAAAACAATCTCCCGGTTTCTCTTTACGACAGCCGTATAATTCAATATACAACCCATCAAACTCCCTCTGTCATCTCTGCCTTCAACACTACCAACACCGATTCACCACCATCGGTTTTCTCCCTCCTAATTCTCCGATTCCAGGTGCTAAACATCACTACTCAGCCACCCACAACTCGGCACCACACTCACCTCACTCGGAAATTCATACCACAATCTCTCGAACGAGCCTCGCAGCATCACTCACAACACAACAGTCTCCTTTACTTCATCCATTTCATCCTCATCACTATCATCCACCTCATACGCCGACTACCCCCCCAATACGCTGGTAACACGCCGACCACCACAAAAAATAACACCACCACTGCAACGGTGGTGGTGGTCTCCTTATTACTCCACCAATTCAAACCACAACAGTACAAAACCCACACTCTCCCCTTGGTCAATCGAACCACCGGTACACAAACCCAAAATCAACAACGACGCAGTCGACCAAAAAAAATAATAATAGAGAAAGGAAAAGAAGACAAAGAAAGAAAAAGAATGAATGAAGAAATAAAAGAAAGACAATATTAATCTACCTGATGTGATTGTGGTTTGTAAGAATATGGCCCGGTTTTTAATTTGGTAGGAGAGGTGGTCTGTTACAGGAAAAGGGAGAATGGTTTTCTGTTCTTGCTAGAGAGAAAAATATAAGGAGAGAAAGGAAAGAAATATAAGGCTGGTGCTGTTTGACAAAAATATGGCCAGTTCTGTTTTAATTCTGTATTTAACAACTATAGCAGACAAAACGTGGGGATAAAACAAAAGAGAGTGTGCAGGAATGTTTTGAATTTCTGAAAAGAACTTAGTGTTTTGTGATAGAATATTTTTGTGTTTTGTAAAGAATAAATTGTGTTTGGTGAAAGAAATGTTGTGTTCCGAAAAATAGAATTTGCTGTCTCCTCCTTCGTATTTAACGATTCGAACAGTTAAAACGGTGACATTATTATCGTCGATTTTCCTGCTGGATAATTATAACGAGACCCAAAAGTCGTTTTCTAAAATAAATTCTGCGATATAAAATTAATATCCGTCCAAAATTAAAATCCTATTTTCCTAAATTTTCTAATTTTAATAAATACCTAATAATTATAAATAAATAGATATAATAAATATTTGTTTACATATAAAATTTTAAAATTTACCCAAAAATACGCTAATTAAATATATTAATGCCTTGACCCTTAAATAAATTTACATAACGAGTAGAAAAATATTATTCAAAAATTTGCGGTTATTACATTTCCGTTGCATTTGTTGCCCCGAAACCTTTCAAGAATAGTAGTGATCTACTAAGATTTCCAACCAAATTAATTTTTTATTTTTTGAAAATTTGGGAATATCACTATATTAGATATATCTTGACATCCATACGGTTGGAACGTCCAGAAATATTTTTTAAAAAATAGAAACAACAATCCATGACAAAGCACTAGTTACTAGTACTAGTTAGAATAGTAGTGATCTACTAAGATCTCCAACCAAATTAATTTTTTATTTTTTAAAAATTTGGGAATATCATTAAATTAGATATATCTTGACTTCCGTACGGTTGGATCGTCGAAAAATATTTTTAAAAAAATAGAAACAACAATTCGTGACAGAGCACTAGTTACTAGTACTACTTAGAATAGTAGTGATCTACTAAGATCTCCAACCAAATTAATTGTTCGCGAACAGCTCGAACTAGGATCGAGCTCGGCTTGGCTCGAGGCTGTTCGTGAACAACTCGAGTTCGGCTCGATTCGATCAAAGCTCGGCTCGGTTCGTTAAGAAATCAGCTCAGTTCGTTAAGATCAAAGCTCGGCTCGGTTCGTTAAGGTCAAAGCTTAGCTCGTTTCGGTCAAAACTCGGCTCGGCTTGGTTCGTGAACAACCCTATTCATAACCATTCAGAAGGCATATTGAATTCACAACACGAATTATTGGCCAAAGGTACGAAAACAATCTTAAAAACATTAATTGTCATTTATTTTGAACCATTTTTTTAATATAATTATCATTTAAAATTAAGACCATTCATTTTTCTATTATAAGTATCATTTTTATTATTTGAACTTAAATTTGTTTTATGGTTCCTATTAATTAAAAAATCCAATAATATAAATTAAATTAATTAGCAACTCAATATTAAATTAGATTTACTAATAGTTAAATAAACACTTTATAATTACCTTTCAAAATCAGAACCATCCATTTTTTTCATTATTATCAATTTAAATTTTTTTCCTTAAATTTAATTTGTGGTTCACCATTAACTAAATGAAATCCAGAAATATAAAGACAATTACTTAGTAAGTTCGCATTAGATTTAATATTAAATTAGATGCACAATTAGTTAAATGTATATAAATTTGATGTGATACATGTGTAGATAAAATATTGATTTCAGAGATATTTTTAAATATTTATTATTTCAAAATTTATAAATATTAGATTTTTTTATGTTTCATATTTTTCTCTGCTTATTACCTTTTTCACCTCCATCTTTTACAAGCTAATCAAATTAATGTATATGAAATATATGCGAGAACTTGACAAATTAAAATAAGTTTAAACTATATCATTGTAAATTTTGCTTATGACCTGTTGTGATAATAACAGACATTTCTACTACAAAAAAATCACTCTTTCCACTATTTTGAGATCATACCACATCCCAGAGAGCATATTTATTCCTTCATCAAACTAAGTATGAATATCGTAGTTGTATACCTACATTTGTATTTGGAAATTTAAATTATTACACTGGAAAAGTTATGCTATTTTTTTTGTAAGAACTACTTCAATACGATGAAACTTCCATTTTACTTGACATTGCATGGAAATATTTATTTGTCATGGGTTCAAATGCTTCTAAACTTATGACTTAATATTTATTATATTAATCACTCAATCAGTTTCTTATTTCTTATTATTTTCCTTAATATAATTTCTCCATTACGCGGGGAAAAAAATATAAACAAGTTTTCGAGGCTTTTGAGATTTTTCTTGAATTCAAACGAGACTTTTTTCTGAAATTAACAAAGGAAAAATTGAATAAACAACCAAGTTACTAGAGGTAATTTATGTGCAATACAGTTAGGGATACATTGCATTCCGGTCTAGATCGGTAAATAGACATGATCGGGCCTATCAATCCAACGGTCGAGTCTTCGGTCCTTAAAATAAAAAAAATTCGATCTTTGATCATGTTTGGTCCAAACCCTAGAAAAACCTGGATTGGACCGAATTTTATGTATATAGTTACTTTGATATTATTTTATTTTTTAAATTATATAATATTAGCTTAAAACCCGTGCGATGCATGAACTTTTCTTAATATGATTTTTTTTTTAATTTGAATTGAATTTTTTAAGACATGAATTTTGTAGGCTTAAATTTTAAAAGGATATAATTTGATAATAATTATATAAATGTTGCCCTTGATGTTATATAATAGCACAACATGTCACATTTTATTCAATATAATTTACGTTTTTGCCCTCTAATATATTTTATGTCTTTTTAGATAACTAAATTCACATGTCTACTTTATTAATAACTTGTTATTTTATTTCATATGAATGGTTAAAATTTAACATATTTTCTTAACTCTTGTGTCCTACTCTAGGTACTGATTATTCAGCAATTTTAAATATAATAAAATACTTGATTCTAAGTACTTGAGAATTTTTTTGTTTGACAAAAATAAAATTAAAATGCTCACCCGAAAGCTATTACAAAAATGAGAATCTCGGACACGGGACAAACCAAACATTATTTGAGAAACAATGCAACACATTAAATTTTCTAATTTATTATTTATTTGCATGCATGTATTCAGATTAATTAATGCATTAGTATATGAGTGTACTAAACGATGAATAATAATTATACATATACTCATAAAATTTCAGAATCAGAACTAATCTATTGGGTTCTCAATCAGAAATTTAAGCAGAAAATTAAGAATTAGCGAGAATAATATTCAGATTTATTTTAGTAATAAAGTATTTGAAAAATTAGTCGTATTTTTAACAAAATATAAATAATAATTACATTAAGATACTCATAAAATTCGATAATTTGGTCTAATCAATTAAATTCACGATATGGGTTAAGCGGCAAATTGAAAATTAGCTGAAGTAATAATCAGATATATTTATGTATTATAATAGAATTTGAAATATTAAATTTATTTGTATTAAAATATACTATTCAAAAGTAATTCATAGTGAGTAAAATATTTTTTAAAAGTTAATCGGATTTCTTAAAAATTCCAAAATTTTTAGAACACTGATTAATACTGATTAATGCTTTATAATAAAAATATAATTAATAACTAATTTCATATTATCTTTTAATATATTTTATTAGAGTTGAAAAATAAGCTGCACTCTCATTTTCACAACAGAATCAATTAACATTAATCATAAAATCTAACAACAAAAACAACTATAAATACCGTAAACTAGAACAATAGAGGAATCATCTGAAAACTATTATAAAAATACAAGATCTCGAGAAAGGAGCATACCAAAAGTTACTTAAGATTTAAGAAAGAAAGAATTTGATGAATTGAAGAATGTTCATCATCACAACGGATCAACTATCAGTAAACGTAAAACCCAACTTTAACAACTTAAATTAGAACATTCGAAAGATCATCTGAAAACTATTATAAAAATAAGAGATCTCGATAAAGGAACAGACCAAACATTACTTCAGAAAGAGAGAAAATAACAAATTGAATAATGTTTATCGTCACAACGAGATTAACTAAAATTAACCATAAAATAACAACAAAAATGATTATAACTAACCGTAAACTTGAACAATCCCGTGCCTTGCATGGGTATTGAAGCTAGTTAGAAGTTTTAATATAGTAACATGTATATGATATGTGAAGTTATTCATTAATTTTCTTTTCAAATGCATTAAATTTTCTTATATTTATGTCTATTTTTAATAGAAAAATGATATTTCAAGTTCTCCGTTCAACCTTCCATAATATATATGTCCACATGTCAATGCATAAATCAATTTAAGATGTACACGCAAGGGAAATGAGATAGGTATACGATGTGTAAAAATATAATACTGCAAGTGCACGGTGTCTGTTGTTAGCAGATACTAGCAAGTACGGGTCGAATCCACAAGGAGACAAGTTTCAAGAATTTCAATCTAATTATTGTAAATTGTTCCTAGAGAAAAACGAGTGTTGAAGATTTTTACTAATTAACAATGCAAATTATATATGTTTTAAATCAATTAACTAAAGGTCTAGGGTAATTCAGGTTCACCATGCTTACACCAAACAAATCACAATAGTATAGCAATTCAATGGGTCAAGTAATTAAAGTAATGGTTAATCTCTCTCAAGCATTAGCACTTTCAGAAATCCAATGATGCTCTCGCACTCACTTTCAATTCTGCTAATCGTATGTGTGCCTCTAGTGAGTAAAATCTCTCGATCTATTACTCCTATTTGCATTCAATTAATCCATGATATTGGCCAATTACACAAATTAAGTATTAAAACATATCAATTAGAATTACTCTTTACCCATTAAACTACTAATCAAATTAAAGCCTAATTATGGTGCAAACATGGCTCCCCTTTACACCCTAGAAGTAAACTACTCACTCATACTAGAAGTAAAAGCAATAAGAACAAAGAAAGAAGCCATGTAAAACATATAATAAAAGAACAAGAGAATGAAGAATACCTCAAACTTTATATTAAAGAAGAAACCAAGTTCCAAGCTAAAACCAATGTATCCAATGTAAAAGATGAAGAACAAGAACAAGAACCCTAGCTCTAAAAAGTATGTATGTATCTCCTCCTCTCTAGCTAATAATAAAAACTAACAATAAAATCCGATCTCTCTCCCCTAATAAAAATATTTTTTTAATGTTTTTAATAAATTTACAAAAGATATCCATAATTGAATAGGATTTTCATGTAAAATTCGTAGCTGTCTTACTCCTCTGTTTCTGGGCTCTTCCAGCTAGACTCTGATATTTGGGCCATCTCAGAATTAAAGAAAATTCTCTAAGCTTCGCGTGGACTGTAAGATCGTTAAAATCGGACTTCTGGAACTCAAGATACGGGCCAAACAATGTAGGTAGCCCGTGTAGCTCAATAATACGATTTTTCTTCTTATTTAGCTCTAAATTAGCTCTTTTTGCTACAAATCCTTCCAACTTATGAATTCCTTATTTCTTACAATAAAACAATCAAATCTATTAAATAAAAATCCAAATCAATGCAAAACACAATAAATAGGAGAATAAAATCATCTAAAAAATATATAAAAATATATTCTATCAGTATAAATGAGCTAAATTATTTGTGAGCTACTCGAACTTGGTTTGTAAAAAATTCGATTTCGCTTCGACATTAATCGGGCCGAGTTCTGCCTTGAACTATTCAAATACTATATTGAGTCAAGTTTGAATTTTAAATTACTCGGCTCGTGTGTTTCTTACATATAAATATGTCCAAATTTACTAATAAACATTAAAAATTGTAAGAAGCAGTGATATTTACAGATGACAAAATTGAGACCATATGCAAAGGACTTAGGAAAGGAGCCCAGACTAATTTATTATAGCCGATAACGACAAACGACGTGAGAAAATTTTGAAAATTTTCAGTATTGTGGAAGAACGAAGAAAAGAATGCTTATAGAAGATTTAATGAAGCAAGTGTACCAAAAAGCAATTGCTCACCTTCTAGTAGTACAAATGTCGATAAAAAGCCATGAGGTAAGAAACTATTAATATATATATGTTAACTTGCAATTTCTTATCCTTTGACTTATCCTCGACATCTGTAGTACTAAAAGATGAGCAAATGCTTCTCGGTACATTTGCTTCATTAATTCTTCAATAAGCATTCTTTTTCTTACTTTCACAATACTGAATATTGTCAAAGGTTTCCCACGTTACCCATCGTTACCGACTTTAATAAGTTAGCTGGGTTCCCTACCCAAGTCCCTTGCATATGATCTCAGTCTTGTCATCTACAAATATCATTATTTCTCATAATTTAAATGTTCATAAGTGAACTTCAACATATTTTATATATGAAACACATTAGCAGAATAATTTAAAACTTGAACTCAATTCAATATAGTATTTGAGTAGGTTCAGCCCGAACTTGACTCGATTATTGTCAAGTTAAAATCGAATATTTTAGGAACCGAGTTCGAGTAATTCGCAAAAAATTTGACTCACTTACATTCCTGTGTGTACACCTTAAATTTATTTTTTCATGTATTGACATGTTGTAGATATGTAATTATAGCAGGTTTAATGGAAATTCTAAAAAAATACTTTTTATTTCATAAAACTATTATAATTGTTTTGTTAAATATGAACATAACTATGAGAAAATTTTATGCAATCGAAAAAAGGGTGAAGAATTCATCTATAATTAAACCGAAAACTAGTTCTCATAAAATATAATATTCATTTAAGCTCTTTACTAATAGTATAGAAACTTACGCATGACACTGATGTTTAATTTGATTTTAACATGTTGCAGGAGTTCGAAGCCGTCCATGACAGACATGTGTACATCGGCTAACAACCAAATCATATGATTTTTTTACTTGATCTGCACATTTAGAATGATCTGCACATTTAGAAACAAAAGTTTAGATCACTGTACTTTATAAATGGAGGAAAAATCATACCTCTTCATAAAAGGTTACAAAATTATATATATAATTTACACCTTTGCAATTGCTTCTCCTAAGAAAGATATGTTGCACCGTCATTCATGACCGAGATCCAATACATATTTTATTTATAGGTAATTACTGGAATGCTTAAACCTTCTCTATTTTCTTATTTTCGAAAGAATGTTAGTAACCACTTGTTGTAGCAAGACATCATGGTCTCAATTTATAATTATGAATTCATGTTGATGTAAAACAATCTGCAAATTGATTTCAATTATATAGATAACAACTACATAATGCTCAATTGAAATAAACGTTATGTCGAGTTTTTTCTTCATACGTTTTTGTTTTAAATCACTCGAATCCAATTAAGAAATCCTCAAGATATCTATAGATGCATTTTATAAATTTGGATCGTGGTGTCGCATTAATGTATTTCATCGGTTACTTATCTTTTAACATCTACTTTTTTTTTTTATCGCCCACAGAATTGCTTTGATTTTCTTCTGTTATTTTGTTTTTTCAGAGATATTACAAATAACAATATCCTTTTTTTTGATATTTATACACACACATATAGGACCAAACCAAATAGACCAAAAACCGAATTGATAATATTTTTGGAACGGAACCGGACCAAACCAAAATAACTTCGGTTTGGTCCGTTCGGTTCTTTAAAACCGAAACTTTTTTTTGAAAAAAAATTCAAATTATGTGAATTTCTAATTGACCATGAATATAATACCTAAAGAAAATCAAATGGATTCGTATTTAGGCACAATAATAAATTAATAAAGTAACAAATAAAAGTAAATTTTTAGTTCTACGAATATATATCAAGAAGAAAAAATTGTATATTTTGAAAAGTTATGATGCAAACTAATAAACCATACAAATTAATCAAATATGAATAAGGTGATGTTACGGCATTTGAGCAAAGTTCTATTTGTCGAATATATATTATATAAATATAAAATGATAAACATATATTATATATAATATTAATATATAATATATGTAATTCTGTCTATTCGGTCCGGACCAAATTTTTTTCTTCAAAACCGAACCAAAATTTAGTTTGGTTCGGACCAAAAAACCGAATAGACCGAAATTTCAGAAAAACTGGAACCGAACCGAAATTACATGGATCGGTTCGGTTTTTCGTTTTCAGTTCGGTTTTGCTCAGCCCTACATGCACACACCCACCTTGAATTTGACAAGATTCGAATTCTCCACATCCCGTAAAGGAAGCAAGGAAGATAATGCTATACCAAGAGGTATGAGGTAATAGGAATATATCATTACTTGTCAAAGAAGAGAGAATAAAAACAAGAGAATAATGAGCCTGAGGATGTCCTCAGGTAACACCCCTGAGGTTAAACAAATTTGTACTTATAAATCAAGTGGCCCCGTAGGGGCATTTTTGTAAATATAAGATTTATCTCTTACATTTACAATCATGCCCCTAATTTACTACTATACTTCTTTTAACCTCATGGGTGTTACCTGAGGACATCCTCAGGCCCAGCATACTCATAAAAACAATTAAATTTTTTATTACGACATATTTTCGGTTGCCTCTAATATCTCCTAAATTTCCCAATACGAATCTAATAATTCCCAAGTTAATTATTTCCTCTCTCTGAAATGAGGAATAATTTCCAATTAATGATAGAAAATATCTCGAAACGATATCCTTCAAATCAGGAAGGTATTCCAACGCGAATATAATTTAAAAAGATAAAATCAACTAGTTTCCAATACATCCCTAAACAATCATAGGGATTAAAGACCAATCTTGAACAAAACTACGTTGACAAGATCTCTATAAATATAGAGTACGCAGGCATTTATGCAGGCATCTTGGAAAGGATCCGACACATCCAACAAGTCGAGATACCTCTCAAGTCCAGCCCCAAAACATCCATAATCTCATATTCCCCTATTTTCATGATTTCGTTTTTCCAACAACCTCCGAAATTTGTTATCACCAAATTCCTCCGTTAACAATTTTTTAATAAAAAAATAATATTATATATACTATAAGTAGTTACTAATTATAATTCGTTATGTTATATTATTTAAACTAGTATAATAACAAGGTACATATTATGTTTTAGTGCTATACGTAATGTGATACGTAACGTGTGTACTAACGTTATTCATAACATTATTGTAATTGTTATCGATCTTTATTCATGATTTTAAGTTTTCTTTTATATTGATTTGGTAGTCATGGGTATTCTCTTTGTAGATCAAATATTTCTAACTTTATGAACACTAGCTTATAATCCATGCATCGTTAATTATAATTGCTTTCTTTTATGACTATTTTAATTATGTAATAGTTATTATAATTTCATATATCTAATCATGTTACATAGCTTTCACAATGAAATTGGTTTAAATAATTAATATTGGTTTAAATAGTTTATTTATAAGATTATTACTTTAATCCTTTATTATAATACCTAAGTCTACCAATGTTCAGTTAACCAATCAAAAAATTATGAATTATTTTAGGACCAACGAGAGCTAATTCCTAACTTTTAGACCAATCATGTTATATTAAAAGTTTTTCTTATTTACATTCTCACCCTACCTTATTAACCATGGTTAGTTAACACTTCTAATTTAAATACAATGATTTTATTTAACATATCCATAAATACTTATTTATTAATTTAAAAAATATTTACTAAAAAATCCCAAATTTAATTTGAAATCAATTACAATATATGATTACATATTTTAAATTAAATTTCAATATTAATATAAAGTCAATCACAATCATATTATCAAACATTATAAATTGATTTTCATAATATATATTGTACAATTAAAATTGATTTTAAATAATTACAATCTAACTCAACTTGAAATCTGAAAATATCGAATTTGATTAGATTTTATACAACTTGGATAAAATCCATACTTTCAAAAACTTGATTTTTTTTAAAAAGCTCAAAAATATATTTATTCATAATTTGTTAATAAAATTAATTAATTAATGCATATAAGCCAAAACTACAAAATCGGATTTGAATTATATTTTAAATAATTTGGATAAAATCCATATCTTCAAATACTCGATTTTTTTTAAAGGCTCAAAATGCATTTATTAATAATCTGTTCGGATGTGAAATCAAATTATAAATAACTTGGATAAAATCTATGCCTTTAAAGATTCGATTTTTTTCAAAAGCTAAAAAATATATTAATTCATATTTTGTTAATAAATTTAATTAATTAATGCATAAAAGCCAACAATACAAAATCGGATTTGAATAATATTTTAAATGACTCGGATAAAATCCATATCTTCAACTACTCGATTTTTTTAAAGGCTCAAAAATATATTTATTCATAATTTATTAATAAAATTAATTAATAAATGCATATAAGCCAACACTACTTATATTTTAATTATTTTAATTATTAAGTATATGCTAGAAGTGTATTATTATTGGTTAATGGCTAAATTACCAATCAAAAATAAAAAAATTTTAGAGGCAATCAGAATTTACTTCTAAATTTTAAATCAATCAATCATATACAAAATTTTTATTATTTACATTGCTTATTCTAATTTACTAATCGCGGTTAAATTAAATTAAAATATAATAATATATTGATTTAATAATTTCGTATATCACGTGGTTTTTAATTTTAAAAAATTACTACTAACCGTAAATAATATTTTCTATAAATTCACATAACAGTATATTATATATGTTTATATATCTTCTAGTCATGAATTGTTTTTGAACATCCATTGTTATAATACCCGAATCTACCACGTATTAGTTAATCAATGAGAATATTGTGAAATATTTTAACATCAATCAGAGTCTACTAAATTTTAGACCAAATAAACTTAATGTAATATGTCTCTCTATTGGATCTAGATTCTACCTTTCAGCCAAGACTAAACTCAACTCAAGTTAAACTCAATAACAATTGTTTTTTTAATTTTTTTATATCGATCAAATAAACATAATGACTAATAATTTTTATTTTAACAATTAACTAATAAACAATTTATATAAAATAAAATTACCTTAAATATGAAATTCTTACAAACTAAAAAATATAATTATTATATCAATTCCCCTTATGCCTAAATCATATGAATTTCGGTCAAGGTACTACTTTATATCTTTTTATTAAATAACATATTATACTTGGATAGATTATCTTTTTATTTCGATTATATATATGTATCTTATGTTTCGTGTTTTAATATTGTCAAATAAATTCAACAGAAAAAATGATTCTCACAATAAAATAATAGAAAACGATTTAGATTTTCATTATTCCAGTCCAAATTCTCCCAGAGTTACTTCCTATCAGAATATTCAGTGGCCAACTCTAATAATTCTGCGACTTATTGAATTGTAGACATCAATCCTTACCACATTACATTGATTTGTTTACATTATTAGGTGTGCTTATAGATAAATATTTTTTACAGTTTTAGGTTGCCAATGTTAGCATTCATAACTTACTTGCATGATAACTAAAATATTTATTGTATCATTGTCCATACATTTAAAACTACGATATAGTTTTCCTCATATGGCCTTTCTAGAAGGGGTCGGAACAAATTTTTTGTACACCCTCGAAGTTGATTCTTGAGAAAAACACACAAGCTGAAGGGTTTCGAGGCAACAAACGCAGCGGAAAGCAATAATTAAAAACAATAAAATCGAAACCCTACCGCAGGATCCATGCAAAAAACATGATATTTAATTCGGAATTAGATGATTACCTTAAAGAAGCTTTACAAATTGATGACAGATGGAGGTCCAAAGCAATCACCACGCAGCCCTCTTCGAGATCCACGTTGCCAAAGTAGTCCACACGAACGCTTGATCGTCCAACGATCACCGGAGCCGGTACTAGCCGAAGAACATGCCCATCTCTCTCTCTAGCCTCTCATACGTTTTTCTCTAAAAACGAATTACAAAAGTGTAACCCTAAACAATACATCATAATCCATTTATAGGGAAGAGAGATTGGGCTAAACCCTAAATCGAAATGGGCTTCTCCAAACCCATTCTTATTTGGTTTTAATATTAAATTCGAATTATATTTAATTATAATTAAGACTAGCTCAATTAATTAAATATCCAATTTCGAATTTAATAAATTTAATTTAAATTCTTAATTTAAATTAAAACTCCTTTTAAACGTTCTTATTGTGTAACCCTTTAGGTTATTATTACGTTGGCAATAAGTTTAATATCCAATAATAAAATTATAAACAATGAGCGGCATCTAGTAATACATCATTGCTACCCAAGTAATAATAATAATTGGTGATCCAATTAAACCTTTCGTGATTAATGTTTCCATGTAATATAATCCCTTTAACCATATATTATAGATTAAACTCGAGGCATGTCATTAGTCATCCTCTTCAACGTTTAATCCGGATTTCCTTGATCAATGAGTAGACTATTAAAACAAATCAATATTTGAGCATGGCCATGCATTTTCATAGTCTCACTCAATCAAGAGGCCAATAATATCTCTCCTAATAATAGGAGGGTTAAATCCTATATCTATCATTCATATTTCTCATACGACTCATAATATACCCGATGTCCACTTTTATCATCACCCGGTCAAAGGTAACTTTTAATGTAGTCAAAGTATATTAATCCTCATATAAAAATATAATGATGTCAAGTCTAAGGATCATTACACCATTATCACTGTGAGTCTTTCTAATGACCTTATTAACATGTAGAATCTCACAACGGGTTAATCCAGTGCCATGTATAATATTATATGCACCTATGTTATTGACTTTAGTATCACTATACCTATGACCAATGAGATATGGTCATATGTCAATAAACATACTAATCTTTATGCATTATAATTGTCCCTTAATAATAATGCTCGATTAGGGATATTTAGGAATATAAACACTATTCATATAATCTCATTTTTAAGTCACATACTTAAAGATATAGAATACATGTTCTATATTCCAAGGACATTTATTACTCTAACATTTATATCGCAGTAAATTAAGACATAATAAATTAATGTAGAATAATCCATAGAACATAATCATCAAATAACAAAATAGTCTTTCCTAGAAGCACAACTACATTGTCTCTAGGGCACTAACACTATCAATCTCCCACTTGCACTAGAGCCAATCACCCATGTATCTAATACCCATGGAACTAGTGTGACCTTCGTGCTTCTGCTGCGACAAAGCCTTAGTCAGTGGGTTCGCAACATTATCATTAGTATGCACTTTACATATATGCATATCTCCTCTCTCGTTTATCTCTCGAAGAAGGTGATATCTCCTAAGTATATGATTTGCCTTGGAATGAGACCTTGGTTCCTTAGCCTGCACAATGGCTCCATTGTTATAGCAATACAGATCAACTGGATCTACGATCGATGGAACGACACCAAGTCCTCTAATAAACTTCCAAATCCAAACAGCCTCTATGGCTGCTTCACTGGCAGCAATATACTTAACTTCCATTGTAGAATCAGCTACTGCCTCTTGCTTTGAACTTTTCAAGCTTACAGCACCTCCATTTAGACAAAACACGAATCCAGACTGGGACACAGAATCGTCCCTATCTTTCTGGAAACTAGCATTATTGTAACCTCTTACAACCAGCTTCTCATCTCCTCCATATATCAAGAACGAATTTTTAGTCCGTTTAAGGTACTTAATAATATTCTTGACAACTATCTAGTGACCCTCACCTGGATTAAACTGGTATCTGCTCGTCATGCTAAAAGCATGACATCAGGACGAGTAAATATCATTGCATACATTATAGAACCAATTGCCGAAGCATATGATACTTTACTCATACGGTCCTTATCATCTGATGATATAGGACAGTTTTCCTCTGAGATCGCTATCCCATGAGACATTGGGACATAGCCCTTCTTTGCCTCTTGCATCCCAAAATGATGCAATACTTTGTCAATGTATGTACTCTAACTTAAGCCGATTAATCTTTTAGATCTATCTCTATAGATCCTGATCCCTAAGATGTAGGTAGCATCGCCTAAGTCTTTCATCGAGAAACTTTTTCCCAACCAAGTCTTCACAACCTGTAGAGAAGGAATGTCATTCCCTATTAATAATATGTCATCTACATATAATACTAGGAATGCCACATGGCTCCCACTAACCTTTTTTGTAAACACACAGCTCATCCTCATTTTGTATGAAGCCAAACTCTTTGACTGTTTCATCAAAACTGATGTTCCATCTCCTTGAGGCCTGCTTCAATCCATAAATGGATCGTCGCAACTTACAAACCATTCTAGCAAACCTTGAATCGATAAAACCCTCAGGTTGTGTCATGTACACATCCTTTTCTAAGCTCCCATTTAAGAAAGCGGTCTTGACATCCATTTTCCAGATTTCATAGTCATAATAAGCTGTTATCACAAGCAAAATCCTGATGGATTTGACCATAGCAACCGGTGAGAAAGTTTCATCATAGTTAATACCATGAATTTTCTTGAAACCTTTCGCCACTAGTCTTGCTTTGTGGGTCTGCAAATTTCCATCCATGTCAGTTTTCTTCTTGAAAACCCACTTGCACTCTATGGGTTTTAACCCATCAGGTGGTGCAACCAAAGTCCATACTTGGTTTTCATACATGGAATCCATCTCAGATTTCATGGCCTCTAGCCATCTCTCAGAATCTGAATTATTCATAGCATCCTTGTAGGTGAGAGGCTCATCATTATCTATAAGAATCACATCGCCACTTTGAGTCAGGAGAAATCCATAATATCTCTCCGGTTCATGGCGAATCCTACTGGATCTACGAACGACCTGTGTTTCTTGAGCAACATCGTTCTTAACATCTTGAGTCTCATTCTGCTCATGTTCCAACTCTGGTTCAACATTATCTTGTAGTTCTCGATCCTCATCGAGATCTATTGTCCTCCCACTATTTTTCTTAGAAAGCAATTCTCTCTCTAGAAATACAGCCGTACGAGCAACAAACACTTTGTTCTCGTAAGGTTTATAGAAATAATACCCTTTAGTTTCTAATGGGTATCCTACAAAATTACATTTGTCTGATTTCGATCCTAGCTTATCAGAGATAAAACGTTTCACAAATGCTTCACATCCCCAAACTTTTATAAATGACACGCTATTACGTTTCTCAGTCCATATCTCATATGGTGTCTTTAGAACCGATTTTGAAGGAACTCAGTTTAGTGTTTGTGTAGCCGTCTCTAGGGCATGACCCCAGAAACTGATTGGAAGATCCGCATGACTCATCATCGACCGTACCATGTCTAACAAGGTACGATTTCTCCTTTTAGACACCCCATTCTATTGTGGTGTTCCAGGAGGAGTGAGTTGTGATACGATACCACACTCCTTTAGGAAATTCTTGAATTCCAAGCTTAAGTATTCTCCCCCACGATCAGATCGTAGAGTTTTAATACTTTCGCCTAATTGCTTTTCAACTTCAGCCTTATACTCTTTGAATTTTTCAAATGATTCGGATTTGTTCTTCAAAAGATACACATATCCTTATCTACTAAAATCATCAGTAAAGGTTATGAAATAATAAAAGCCACCTCTTGCCATCGTACGTATTGGACCACATACATCACTATGTATCAATTCCAATCGTTGGTGGCCCTCTCACCTTGACCGGTGAAAGGAGCTTTAGTCATTTTGCTAATGAGACATGGTTCGCATTCTTCGTATGATTCAAAATCAAACTTATCCAAGTATCCATCCCTATGTAATTTGGAAATGCGATTCTCATTTATAAGGCCTAAACGACACTGCCAGAGGTATGTTTGATTTGAGTCATTTGTCTTAAGACGTTTATTACTTATATTATAGACAGGAGTATCAAGATCAAGAACATATAAACCATTAAACAAACGTGCAACCCCATAGGTAACACTATTCAATGGAAACGAACAACCATTGTTCTGAATCAAAAATGAAAAACCAATCTTGTCCAAACAAGAAACGAAAATAATGTTTCTACACATCGCAGGCACGTAATAACAGTCCTCAAGTTCTAAAATAAGCCCGGTGGGCAACGATAAATAATAAGTCCCTACAGCTAAAGCAGCAACCTTTGCTCCATTGCCAACATGTAGGTCGACTTATCCTTTCGCCAAAGTTCAACTTCTTCGAAATTCTTGCACATTTATACAAATGTAGGAATCACATCCAGTATCTAATACCCATGATGAAGAAGTAGACAAATTGACTTCTATAACATAAATACCTGAATAAAAAATCTGAACAACATTCAGTTTCTTTAGATCCTCCAAATAATTTTGACAGTTTCTCTTCCTTTTCACCCTGTTTACACACATACAAGGCCTTGCTTGTATCAAATCTCTCTTGACGAGCATGTCCTTCAAACATATATTTAAGGTGCTCGATCATCATATAAGAATCAAAATTCTCATGTTGTTTCTGCAGCTCAGGACTCATAGTCGCAAGCATCAAACAGGTGACATCGATGTCAACATCTAAATGCTTCTGATAAGCATTTCGTTGAGCCTCCGTTGCACCTTCAGAGAGAGATCCAGGGCGTGGAATATATATGACATAGAGCTTTCGCTCTTGCTTGAGGACAATCCTCAAATTCCTTTGATAATCTAGGAAGTTAGTTCCTGTCAACTTGTCCTTCTCAAGGACTGATCGTACAGAGAAGTTTATTTGAGTTGTTTGCCATTTGAATATCCACAATGTTAAAATGCATAAAATAATTAGTCTGCGGTATTATTAAGTTATGTTTAAGTGATTATTCATATATATTCAAAATATATATCTCCCACTATTTTTATCAAATTAATAGCCCTTACTATTAATTCGGAAAGTATATACCATAAATCTTTCTAGTGAGCCAAGATCCATATTTCGTCATGTCCTAAGTCAACCACTGGTAGTCCTTAAAGCCTGATTATTTAGGTAGACAACATTTGTCAATTATATCACATATAACTCTTGGATAGTTTGGAAGAACAACATTTGTTCACATAACAACATTTGTTCCTATTTATCCAATAAATCTTACCAAACTTTATGCTTCTAAGTTCATAATAGTTGAATATAACCGTTTATTTTCACCTTATTATGACGACTCAGTTAAGTTAGACCCAATGATACAACGGTCGAATATAACCGTTTATATTCGTCGCATCTCACCACGATAGATAGGAGTCCCCTGCCACTGACAGCCCTTCCCCTTATCGATCTAGGATTCGATGAGTGTCCATTCATTGGAAAGCATCTGATTAAAACTTAATATTTTGTTAAGGGGTTTAGAAAATTTATAACGATCGTGATCACATCATAAAGAGATCCTCAATTTTTCCTTGAACCAAATATTTCAAATTGACATCTTAAATTGTTCATTTCCCAGGTAGATGGAGGATCCCAATGGTCACACTTAATACCCATTAACCTTACGAATACGCATATCCGCTTTTGTCAGAAAATCCCAATTTTAGATATCAAAAACCCATATTTAATTCCGTGTTTTAAAAATCCATATTTCATAAACACAAGAATCTCGTGATCGTTTGTATTTTAAAATCTTGAATCGTTACCGATTTTATCTTGTTTAGCAGGCATGACATGGGTGTCGTATCTAATACATACATGATTAATCTAATTAAACATGCATCTTTATCTCTACATATACATTGTATCGCATACATTCATATATAGGTAAAGTGCATAAATTAAACGTGTTTGGTTATGGCCCATCCTATGTGATCTTTTCAAGCTAATGAAAAGATCAAGGTCAATCTATGGTTGTTAACAAAATACAATTACATGCAAGTCTTCTTCATTGCATCTTCGTGGGGAATCGCCTCCTTTCTTCCTTGTTCTTCTTGTCATCTTTGAATTCTTGAAAAACATGCTACACTAATAAACTTACAAGATGAACTCGAGTTACATTCGAGATTTATTAATTACAAGAAACAACGACATGCAAGTCGTATTTAGAAACCAAACCATAAAATCAAAACCACTATCCTATTGGTCTTAGGGCCATAACCAATCACCATGCTCATATAACAATTAAGAACATGTAACCATATCATATTTCAGATGATCCAATCAAAAAAAATCATATAACACAAAAAATCAGAAAATCAGAATCAAATTCTGATAATAATAAATCGCCTTTTTCAGGCACTAAACGGCGTCAAACGCTTTACAGACGAGTCGGTGATAGCTATGCTATCTGTTTTGTTCAGACGGTCGTTTCCAATCAGAAAACACATATCGTTTGCGCAAATCGGACACTGAACACAGATTTCACCAAATCTGCGCAAAGTATACAGAAATCGTATCGTATACAATCCCCATATCAAGAACAAACATAAATCATATCTATATATATCAGTATATATACAGATTATATAATCATCATATGATCATCTCAATCATCATCAACATACAGTTTATACAAATATATCAAAATCAACGCATCATACATGACAATCATCAAACATGCTCGTATATATATCAAAACTGTAACATATAACCGAATTAAAACATTTTTGCAAGTAGCTCTGATGCCATTGAAGGGTTTCGAGGCAACAAACGCAGCGGAAAGCAATAATTAAAAACAATAAAATCGAAATCCTACCGCAGGATCCATGCAAAAAACATGATATTTAATTCGGAATTAGATGATTACCTTAAAGAAGCTTTACAAATTGATGACAGATGGAGGTCCAAAGCAATCACCACGCAGCCCTCTTCGAGATCCACGTTGCCAAAGTAGTCCACACGAAAGCTTGATCGTCCAACGATCACCGGAGCCGGTACTAGCCGAAGAACATGCCTATCTCTCTCTCTAGCCTCTCATACGTTTTTCTCTAAAAACGAATTGCAAAAGTGTAACCCTAAACAATACATCATAATGCATTTATAGGGAAGTGAGATTGGGCTAAACCCTAAATCGAATTGGGCTTCTCCAAACCCATTCTTATTTGGTTTTAATATTAAATTCGAATTATATTTAATTATAATTAAGACTAGCTCAATTAATTAAATATCCAATTTCGAATTTAATAAATTTAATTTAAATTCTTAATTTAAATTAAAACTCCTTTTAAACGTTCTTATTGTGTAACCCTTTAGGTTATTATTACGTTGGCAATAATTTTAATATCCAATAATAAAATTATAAACAATGAGCGGCATCTAGTAATACATCATTGCTACCCAAGTAATAATAATAATTGGTGATCCAATTAAACCTTCGTGATTAATGTTTCCATGTAATATAATCCCTTTAACCATATATTATAGATTAAACTCGAGGCATGTCATTAGTCATCCTCTTCAACGTTTAATCCGGATTTCCTTGATCAATGAGTAGACTATTAAAACAAATCAATATTTGAGCATGGCCATGCATTTTCATAGTCTCACTCAATCAAGAGGCCAATAATATCTCTCCTAATAATAGGAGGGTTAAATCCTATATCTATCATTCATATTTCTCATACGACTCATAATATACCCGATGTCCACTTTTATCATCACCCGGTCAAAGGTAACTTTTAATGTAGTCAAAGTATATTAATCCTCATATAAAAATATAATGATGTCAAGTCTAAGGATCATTACACCATTATCACTGTGAGTCTTTCTAATGACCTTATTAACATGTAGAATCTCACAACGGGTTAATCTAGTGCCATGTATAATATTACATGCACCTATGTTATTGACTTTAGTATCACTATACCTATGACCAATGAGATATGGTCATCTGTCAATAAACATACTAATCTTTATGCATTATAATTGTCCCTTAATAATAATGCTCGATTAGGGATATTTAGGAATATAAACACTATTCATATAATCTCATTTTTAAGTCACATACTTAAAGATATAGAATACATGTTCTATATTCCAAGGACATTTATTACTCTAACATTTATATCGCAGTAAATTAAGACATAATAAATTAATGTAGAATAATCCATAGAACATAATCATCAAATAACAAAATAGCCTTTCCTAGAAGCACAACTACATTGTCTCTAGGGCACTAACACTATCACAAGCCACATTCAATAAAAATGCATTTAATAATTTTTTTCTTCAATACATCAATCAAAAATCTCCTTCATTTATCAACTTAATTGCTGATGAATTTAACGTTTTATATATTACCATTTCACCAACTTAATATTCAAAAGTGCATCACTAATAATCATAACTAGAGCTGTTTAACGAACGAGCTGTTCGCGAACAAGCTCGAGCTCGGCTCGTTAAGAGCTCGAATCGGCTCGGCTCGTTACGAGCTCGAGTCTAGCTTGAACAAGATTTTTGTTCGTTAAGCATAATGAGCTCGGGCCGAGCTTTAAGGTGTCCGGCTCGTTAAAGCTCGAAAAAAAATCAAAATTTTTACTTTTTATTTTTTTATCTCCAACCAAATTAATTTTTTATTTTTTGAAAATTTGGGAATATCACTAAATTAGATATATCTTGATATTCGTACGGTTGGATTGTAAAGAAATATTTTTTTTTAAAATAGAAACAACAATTCGTGACAAAGCACTAGTTACTAGTACTATTTAGAATTGATAGTGTTAGTGGCCTAGAGACAATGTAATTGTGCTTCTAGCGAGATTATTTTGTTATTTGATGATTATGATTGTGGATTATTCTACATTGATTTATTATTTCTTTGTTTACTGCGAAATAAATATTAGAATAATAAATGTCCTTGGAATATGTAACACGTATTCTATATCTTTAAGTATGTGACTTTAAAATGAGATTATATGAATAGTGTTAATATTCCTAAATATCCCTAATCGAGCATTAATAATATGGGACAATTATAATGCATTAAGATTAGTATGTTTGTTGACAAATGACCACATCTCATTGGTCATAGGTATATTGATACCAAAGTCAAGAACATAGGTGCATGTAATATTATACATGACATTGGATTAACCCGCCGTGAGATTCTACATGTTAATAGTCATTAGAAAGACTCACAGTGATAATGGTGTAATGATCCTCAGACTTGACGTCATTATATTTCTATACAAAGATTAATATACTTTGACTTCAATAAAAGTTACCTTTGACCGGGTGATGATAAAAGTGGACATCGGGTATATTATGAGTCGTATGAGAAATATGAATGATAGATATAGGATTTAACCCTCCTATAATTAGGAGAGATATTATTGGCCTCTTGATTGAGTGCGACTATGAAATGCATGGCCATGCTCAAATATTGATTTGTTTTAATAGTCTACTCATTGATCATGGAAACCCGGATTAAATGTTGAAGAGGATGACTGATGACATGCCTCGAGTTTAATCTATAATATTTGGTTAAATGGATTATATTACACGGAAACATTTATCACGAAAGGTTTAATTGGATCACCAATTATTATTATTACTTGGGTAGCAATAATGTATTATTAGATGCCGCTCATTGTTTATAATTTTATTATTGGATATTAAAATTATTGCCAACGTAATAACAACCTAAAGGGTTACACAATAAGAACATATAAAACAGAGCTTTATTTAAATTATGAATTTAAATAATTATTAATTTGAATTATTGAATTAATTAAGTAGTACTTGATTAATTGCAATATATAATTTGAATTTAATAATAATAAATAAGATTAAAAAACCAAAACGGATTGGGTTTGTTGAAGCCCAAAAACGTTTTAGGGTTTTAAGCCCAAATCTCTCTTTATAAATACATTAAGATGTGTTGGTTTAGGGTTAAGTTTTGCTGAATTCGTTTTTCCCCTAAACCCTAGCTGCTCTACATCTTAGAGAGGCTAGATAGAGAGAGAGAGAGAGAGAGAGAGAGAGAGAGAGAGAGAGAGAGAGAGAGAGAGAGAGAGAGAGAGAGAGAGAGAGAGAGAGAGAGGCGTTTTCTTGGCTAGTACCAACTCTGTTGATCGTTGGACGATCGGTGTGTTCGTGTGGACTAATTAGCGACACAGATCTCACGTAGAGGGCTGTGTGGTGATTGCTCTTGGACCTCCATCTATAAGAATTCGTAAAGCTCTTTAGTAGGTATGATTTTGTTTCTCCATAATCAACCACGTCTTATACACGGATCATAGGGTTAGGTTTCAGAATTTTTATTGGTTTATCATTTTTTCCGTTGCGTTTATTGCCCCGAAACCTTTCAAGAATAGTAGTGATCTACTAAGATTTCCAACCAAATTAATTTTTTATTTTTTGAAAATTTTGGAATATCACTAAATTAGATATATCTTGACATCCATACGGTTGGAACGTCCAGAAATATTTTTTAAAAAATAGAAACAACAATCCATGACAAAGCACTAGTTACTAGTACTAGTTAGAATAGTAGTGATCTACTATGATCTCCAACCAAATTAATTTTTTATTTTTTAAAAATTTGGGAATATCATTAAATTAGATATATCTTGACTTCCGTACGGTTGGATCGTCAAAAAATATTTTTAAAAAAATAGAAACAACAATTCGTGACAGAGCACTAGTTACTAGTACTACTTAGAATAGTAGTGATCTACTAAGATCTCCAACCAAATTAATTGTTCGCGAACAGCTCGAACTAGGATCGAGCTCGGCTTGGCTTGAGGCTGTTCGTGAATAACTCGAGTTCGGCTCGATTCGGTCAAAGCTCGGCTCGGTTCGTTAAGAAATCAGCTCAGTTCGTTAAGATCAAAGCTCGGCTCGGTTCGTTAAGGTCAAAGCTCAGCTCGTTTCGGTCAAAACTCGGCTCGGCTCGGTTCGTGAAAAACCCTAATCATAACCAATCAGAAGGCATATTGAATTCACAACACGAATTATTGGCCAAAGGTACGAAAACAATCTTAAAAACATTAATTGTCATTTATTTTGAACCATTTTTTTAATATAATTATCATTTAAAATTAATCCCATTCATTTTTCTATTATAAGTATCATTTTTATTATTTGACCTTAAATTTGTTTTATGGTTCCTATTAATTAAAAAATCCAATAATATAAATTAAATTAATTAGCAACTCAATATTAAATTAGATTTACTAATAGTTAAATAAACACTTTATAATTACCTTTCAAAATCAGAACCATCCATTTTTTTCATTATTATCAATTTAAATTTTTTTCCTTAAATTTAATTTGTGGTTCACCATTAACTAAATGAAATCCAGAAATATAAAGACAATTACTTAGTAAGTTCGCATTAGATTTAATATTAAATTAGATGCACAATTAGTTAAATGTATATAAATTTGATGTGATACATGTGTAGATAAAATATATTGATTTCAGAGATATTTTTAAATATTTATTATTTCAAAATTTATAAATATTAGATTTTTTTATGTTTCATATTTTTCTCCGCTTATTACCTTTTTCACCTCCATCTTTTACAAGCTAATCAAATTAATGTATATGAAATATATGCGAGAACTTGACAAATTAAAATAAGTTTAAACTATATCATTGTAAATTTTGCTTATGACCTGTTGTGATAATAACAGACATTTCTACTACAAAAAAATCACTCTCTCCACTATTTTGAGATCATACCACATCCCAGAGAGCATATTTATTCCTTCATCAAACTAAGTATGAATATCGTAGTTGTATACCTACATTTGTATTTGGAAATTTAAATTATTAGACTGGAAAAGTTATGTTATTTTTTTTGTAAGAACTACTTCAATACGATGAAACTTCCATTTTACTTGACATTGCATGGAAATTATTTGTCATGGGTTCAAATGCTTCTAAACTTATGACTTAATATTTATTATATTAATCACTCAATCAGTTTCTTATTTCTTATTATTTTCCTTAATATAATTTCTCCATTACGCGGGGAAAAAAATATAAGCAAGTTTTCGAGGCTTTTGAGATTTTTCTTGAATTCAAACGAGACTTTTTTCTGAAATTAACAAAGGAAAAATTGAATAAACAACCAAGTTACTAGAGGTAATTTATGTGCAATACAGTTAGGGATACATTGCATTCCGGTCTAGATCGGTAAATAGACATGATCGGGCCTATCAATCCAACGGTCGGGTCTTCGGTCCTTAAAATAAAAAAAATTCGATCTTTGATCATGTTTGGCCCAAACCCTAGAAAAACCTGGATTGGACCGAATTTTATGTATATAGTTACTTTGATATTATTTTATTTTTTAAATTATATAATATTAGCTTAAAACCCGTGCGATGCATGAACTTTTCTTAATATGATTTTTTTTTTAATTTGAATTGAATTTTTTAAGACATGAATTTTGTAGGCTTAAATTTTGAAAGGATATGATTTGATAATAATTATATAAATGTTGCCCTTGATGTTATATAATAGCACAACATTCACATTTTATTCAATATAATTTACGTTTTTGCCCTCTAATATATTTTATGTCTTTTTAGATAACTAAATTCACATGTCTACTTTATTAATAACTTGTTATTTTATTTCATATGAATGGTTAAAATTTAACATATTTTCTTAACTCTTGTGTCCTACTCTAGGTACTGATTATTCAGCAATTTTAAATATAATAAAATACTTGATTCTAAGTACTTGAGAATTTTTTTGTTTGACAAAAATAAAATTAAAAGGCTCACCCGAAAGCTATTACAAAAATGAGAATCTCGGACACGGGACAAACCAAACATTATTTGAGAAACAATGCAACACATTAAATTTTCTAATTTATTATTTATTTGCATGCATGTATTCAGATTAATTGATGCATTAGTATATGAGTGTACTAAACGATGAATAATAATTATACATATACTCATAAAATTTGAGAATCAGAACTAATCTATTGGGTTCTCAATCAGAAATTTAAGCAGAAAATTAAGAATTAGCCAGAATAATATTCAGATTTATTTTAGTAATAAAGTATTTGAAAAATTAGTCGTATTTTTAACAAAATATAAATAATAATTACATTAAGATACTCATAAAATTTGATAATTTGGTCTAATCAATTAAATTCACGATATGGGTTAAGCGGCAAATTGAAAATTAGCTGAAGTAATAATCAGATATATTTTCGTATTATAATAGAATTTGAAATATTAAATTTATTTGTATTAAAATATACTATTCAAAAGTAATTCATAGTGAGTAAAATATTTTTTAAAAGTTAATCGGGATTTCTTAAAAATTCCAAAATTTTTAGAACACTGATTAATACTGATTAATGCTTTATAATAAAAATATAATTAATAACTAATTTCATATTATCTTTTAATATATTTTATTAGAGTTGAAAAAAAAGCTGCACTCTCATTTTCACAACAGGATCAATTAACATTAATCATAAAATCTAACAACAAAAAAAACTATAAATACCGTAAACTAGAACAATAGAGGAATCATATGAAAACTATTATAAAAATACAAGATCTCGAGAAAGGAGCATACCAAAAGTTACTTAAGATTTAAGAAAGAAAGAATTTGATGAATTGAAGAATGTTCATCATCACAACGGATCAACTATCAGTAAACGTAAAACCCAACTTTAACAACTTAAATTAGAACATTCGAAAGATCATCTGAAAACTATTATAAAAATAAGAGATCTCGATAAAGGAACAGACCAAACATTACTTCAGAAAGAGAGAAAATAACAAATTGAATAATGTTTATCGTCACAACGAGATTAACTAAAATTAACCATAAAATAACAACAAAAATGATTATAACTAACCGTAAACTAGAACAATCCCGTGCCTTGCATGGGCATTGAAGCTAGTTAGAAGTTTTAATATAGTAACATGTATATGATATGTGAAGTTATTCATTAATTTTCTTTTCAAATGCATTAAATTTTCTTATATTTATGTCTATTTTTAATAGAAAAATGATATTTCAAGTTCTCCGTTCAACCTTCCATAATATATATGTCCACATGTCAATGCATAAATCAATTTAAGATGTACACGCAAGGGAAATGAGATAGGTATACGATGTGTAAAAATATAATACTGCAAGTGCACGGTGTCTGTTGTTAGCAGATACAAGCTAGTACGGGTCGAATCCACAAGGGGTTTCAATCTAATTATTGTAAATTGTTCCTAGAGAAAAACGAGTGTTGAAGATTTTTACTAATTAACAATGCAAATTATATATGTTTTAAATCAATTAACTAAAGGTCTAGGGTAATTCAGGTTCACCATGCTTACACCAAACAAATCACAACAGTATAGCAATTCAATGGGTCAAGTAATTAAAGTAATGGTTAATCTCTCTCAAGCATTAGCACTTTCAGAAATCCAATGATGCACTCGCACTCACTTTCAATTCTGCTAATCGTATGTGTGCCTCTAGTGAGTAAAATCTCTCGATCTATTACTCCTATTTGCATTCAATTAATCCATGATATTGGCCAATTACACAAATTAAGTATTAAAACATATCAATTAGAATTACTCTTTACCCATTAAACTACTAATCAAATTAAAGCCTAATTATGGTGCAAACATGGCTCCCCTTTACACCCTAGAAGTAAACTACTCACTCATACTAGAAGTAAAAGCAATAAGAACAAAGAAAGAAGCCATGTAAAACATATAATAAAAGAACAAGAGAATGAAGAATACCTCAAACTTTATATTAAAGAAGAAACCAAGTTCCAAGCTAAAACCAATGTATCCAATGTAAAGGATGAAGAACAAGAACAAGAACCCTAGCTCTAAAAAGTATGTATGTATCTCCTCCTCTCTAGCTAATAATAAAAACTAACAATAAAATCCGATCTCTCTCCCCTAATAAAAATATTTTTTTAATGTTTTTAATAAATTTACAAAAGATATCCATAATTGAATAGGATTTTCATGTAAAATTCGTAGCTGTCTTACTCCTCTGTTTCTGGGCTCTTCCATCTAGACTCTGATATTTGGGCCATCTCAGAATTAAAGAAAATTCTCTAAGCTTCGCGTGGACTGTAAGATCGTTAAAATCGGACTTCTGGAACTGAAGATACGGGCCAAACAATGTAGGTAGCCCGTGTAGCTCAATAATACGATTTTTCTTCTTATTTAGCTCTAAATTAGCTCTTTTTGCTACAAATCCTTCCAACTTATGAATTCCTTATTTCTTACAATAAAACAATCAAATCTATTAAATAAAAATCCATATCAATGCAAAACACAATAAATAGGAGAATAAAATCATCTAAAAAATATATAAAAATATATTCTATCAGTATAAATGAGCTAAATTATTTGTGAGCTACTCGAACTTGGTTTGTAAAAAATTCGATTTCGCTTCGACATTAATCGGGCCGAGTTCTTCCTTGAACTATTCAAATACTATATTGAGTCAAGTTTGAATTTTAAATTACTCGGCTCGTGTGTTTCTTACATATAAATATGTCCAAATTTACTAATAAACATTAAAAATTGTAAGAAGCAGTGATATCTACAGATGACAAAATTGAGACCATATGCAAAGGACTTAGGAAAGGAGCCCAGACTAATTTATTATAGCCGATAACGACAAACGACGTGAGAAAATTTTGAAAATTTTCAGTATTGTGGAAGAACGAAGAAAAGAATGCTTATAGAAGATTTAATGAAGCAAGTGTACCAAAAAGCAATTGCTCACCTTCTAGTAGTACAAATGTCGATAAAAAGCCATGAGGTAAGAAACTATTAATATATATATGTTAACTTGCAATTTCTTATCCTTTGACTTATCCTCGACATCTGTAGTACTAAAAGATGAGCAAATGCTTCTCGGTACATTTGCTTCATTAATTCTTCAATAAGCATTCTTTTTCTTACTTTCACAATACTGAATATTGTCAAAGGTTTCCCACGTCACCCATCGTTACCGACTTTAATAAGTTAGCTGGGTTCCCTACCCAAGTCCCTTGCATATGATCTCAGTCTTGTCATCTACAAATATCATTATTTCTCATAATTTAAATGTTCATAAGTGAACTTCAACATATTTTATATATGAAACACATTAGCAGAATAATTTAAAACTTGAACTCAATTCAATATAGTATTTGAGTAGGTTCAGCCCGAACTTGACTCGATTATTGTCAAGTTAAAATCGAATATTTTAGGAACCGAGTTCGAGTAATTCGCAAAAAATTTGACTCACTTACATTCCTGTGTGTACACCTTAAATTTATTTTTTAATGTATTGACATGTTGTAGATATGTAATTATAGCAGGTTTAATGGAAATTCTAAAAAAATACTTTTTATTTCATAAAACTATTATAATTGTTTTGTTAAATATGAACATAACTATGAGAAAATTTTATGCAATCGAAAAAAGGGTGAAGAATTCATCTATAATTAAACCGAAAACTAGTTCTCATAAAATATAATATTCATTTAAGCTCTTTACTAATAGTATAGAAACTTACGCATGACACTGATGTTTAATTTGATTTTAACATGTTGCAGGAGTTCGAAGCCGTCCATGACAGACATGTGTACATCGGCTAAAAACCAAATCATATGATTTTTTTACTTGATCTGCACATTTAGAATGATCTGCACATTTAGAAACAAAAGTTTAGATCACTGTACTTTATAAATGGAGGAAAAATCATACCTCTTCATAAAAGGTTACAAAATTATATATATAATTTACACCTTTGTAATTGCTTCTCCAAAGAAAGATATGTTGCACCGTCATTCATGACCAAGATCCTATGCATATTTTATTTATAGGTAATTACTGGAATGCTTAAACCTTCTCTATTTTCTTATTTTCGAAAGAATGTTAATAACCACTTGTTGTAGCAAGACATCATGGTCTCAATTTATAATTATGAATTCATGTTGATGTAAAACAATCTGCAAATTGATTTCAATTATATAGATAACAACTAGATAATGCTCAATTGAAATAAACGTTATGTCGAGTTTTTTCTTCATACGTTTTTGTTTTAAATCACTCGAATCCAATTAAGAAATCCTCAATATATCTATAGATGCATTTTATAAATTTGGATCGTGGTGTCGCATTAATGTATTTCATCGGTTACTTATCTTTTAACATCTACTTTTTTTATTATCGCCCACAGAATTGCTTTGATTTTCTTCTGTTATTTTGTTTTTTCAGAGATATTACAAATAACAATATCCTTTTTTTTATATTTATACACACACACATAGGACCGAACCAAATTGACCAAAAACCGAATTGACAATATTTTTGAAACGGAACCGGACCAAACCAAAATAACTTCGGTTTGGTCCGTTCGGTTCTTTAAAACCGAAACTTTTTTTGAAAAAAAATTCAAATTATGTGAATTTCTAATTGACCATGAATATAATACCTAAAGAAAATCAAATGGATTTGTATTTAGGCACAATAATAAATTAATAAGGTAACAAATAAAAGTAAATTTTTAGTTCTACGAATATATATCAAGAAGAAAAAATTGTATATTTTGAAAAAGTATGATGCAAACTAATAAACCATACAAATTAATCAAATATGAATAAGGTGATGTTACGGCATTTGAGCAAAGTTCTATTTGTCGAATATATATTATATAAATATAAAATGATAAACATATATTATATATAATATTAATATATAATATATGTAATTCTATCTATTCGGTCCGGACCAAATTTTTTCTTCAAAACCGAACCAAAAATTAGTTTGGTCCGGACCAAAAAACCGAATAGACCGAAATTTCAGAAAAAATGGAACCGAACCGAACTGAACCGAACCGAAATTACATGGATCGGTTCGGTTTTTCGTTTTCAGTTCGGTTTTGCTCAGCCCTACATGCACACACCCACCTTGAATTTGACAAGATTCGAATTCTCCACATCCCGTAAAGGAAGCAAGGAAGATAACGCTATACCAAGAGGTATGAGGTAATAGGAATATATCATTACTTGTCAAAGAAGAGAGAATAAAAACAAGAGAATAATGGGCCTGAGGATGTCCTCAGGTAACACCCCTGAGGTTAAACAAATTTGTACTTATAAATCAAGTGGCCCCGTAGGGGCATTTTTGTAAATATAAGATTTATCTCTTACATTTACAATCATGCCCCTAATTTACTACTATACTTCTTTTAACCTCATGGGTGTTACCTGAGGACATCCTCAGGCCCAGCATACTCATAAAAATAATTAAATTTTTTATTACGACATATTTTCGGTTGCCTCTAATATCTCCTAAATTTCCCAATACGAATCTAATAATTCCCAAGTTAATTATTTCCTCTCTCTGAAATGAGGAATATTTTCCAATTAATGATAGAAAATATCTCCAAACGATATCCTTCAAATCAGGAAGGTATTCCAACGCGAATATAATTTAAAAAGATAAAATCAACTAGTTTCCAATACATCCCTAAACAATCATAGGGATTAAAGACCAATCTTGAACAAAACTACGTTGACAAGATCTCTATAAATATAGAGTACGCAGGCATCTATGCAGGCATCTTGGAAAGGATCCGACACATCCAACAAGTCGAGATACCTCTCAAGTCCAGCCCCAAAACATCCATAATCTCATATTCCCCTATTTTCATGATTTCGTTTTTCCAACAACCTCCGAAATTTGTTATCACCAAATTCCTCCGTTAACAATTTTTTAATAAAAAAATAATATTATATATACTATAAGTAGTTACTAATTATAATTCGTTATGTTATATTATTTAAACTAGTATAATAACAAGGTACATATTATGTTTTAGTGCTATACGTAATGTGATACGTAACGTGTGTACTAACGTTATTCATAACATTATTGTAATTGTTATCGATCTTTATTCATGATTTTAAGTTTTCTTTTATATTGATTTGGTAGTCATGGGTATTCTCTTTGTAGATCAAATATTTCTAACTTTATGAACACTAGCTTATAATCCATGCATCGTTAATTATAATTGCTTTCTTTTATGACTATTTTAATTATGTATTAGTTATTATAATTTAATATATCTAATCATGTTACATAGCTTTCACAATGAAATTGGTTTAAATAATTAATATTGGTTTAAATAGTTTATTTATAAGATTATTACTTTAATCCTTTATTATAATACCTGAGTCTACCAATGTTTAGTTAACCAATCAAAAAATTATGAATTATTTTAGGACCAACGAGAGCTAATTCCTAACTTTTAGACCAATCATGTTATATTAAAAGTTTTTCTAATTTACATTCTCACCCTACCTTATTAACCATGGTTACTTAACAATTCTAATTTAAATACAATAATGATTTTATTTAACATATCCATAAATACTTATTTATTAATTTAAAAAATATTTTCTAAAAAATCCCAAATTTAATTTGAAATCAATTACAATATATGATTACATATTTTAAATTAAATTTCAATATTAATATAAAGTCAATCACAATCATATTATCAAACATTATAAATTGATTTTCATAATATATATTGTACAATTAAAATTGATTTTAAATAATTACAATCTAACTCAACTTGAAATCTGAAAATATCGGATTTGAATTAGATTTTATACAACTTGGATAAAATCCATACTTTCAAAAACTTGATTTTTTTAAAAAGCTCAAAAATATATTTATTCATAATTTGTTAATAAAATTAATTAATTAATGCATATAAGCCAAAACTACAAAATCGGATTTGAATTATATTTTAAATAATTTGGATAAAATCCATATCTTCAAATACTCGATTTTTTTTAAAGGCTCAAAATGCATTTATTAATAATTTGTTCGGATGTGAAATCAGATTATAATAACTTGGATAAAATCTATGCCTTCAAAGATTCGATTTTTTTCAAAAGCTAAAAAATATATTAATTCATATTTTGTTAATAAATTTAATTAATTAATGCATAAAAGCCAACAATACAAAATCGGATTTGAATAATATTTTAAATAACTCGGATAAAATCCATATCTTCAAATACTCGATTTTTTTAAAGGCTCAAAAATATATTTATTCATAATTTATTAATAAAATTAATTAATAAATGCATATAAGCCAACACTACTTATATTTTAATTATTTTAATTATTAAGTATATGCTAGAAGTGTATTTTTATTGGTTAATGGCTAAATTACCAATCAAAAATAAAAAATTTTTAGAGGCAATCAGAATTTACTTCTAAATTTTAAATCAATCAATCATATACAAATTTTTTATTATTTACATTGCTTATTCTAATTTACTAATCGCGGTTAAATTAAATTAAAATATAATAATATATTGATTTAATAATTTCGTATATCACGTGGTTTTTAATTTTAAAAAATTACTACTAACCGTAAATAATATTTTCTATAAATTCACATAACAGTATATTATATATGTTTATATATCTTCTAGTCATGAATTGTTTTTGAACATCCATTGTTATAATACCCGAATCTACCACGTATTAGTTAATCAATTAGAATATTGTGAAATATTTTAACATCAATGAGAGTCTACTAAATTTTAGACCAAATAAACTTAATGTAATATGTCTCTCTATTGGATCTAGATTCTACGTTTCAGCCAAGACTAAACTCAACTCAAGTTAAACTCAATAACAATTGTTTTTTTAATTTTTTTATATCGATCAAATAAACATAATGACTAATAATTTTTATTTTAACAATTAACTAATAAACAATTTATATAAAATAAAATTACCTTAAATATGAAATTCTTACAAACTAAAAAAATATAATTATTATATCAATTCCCCTTATGCCTAAATCATATGAATTTCGGTCAAGGTACTACTTTATATCTTTTTATTAAATAACATATTATACTTGGATAGATTATCTTTTTATTTCGATTATATATATGTATCTTATGTTTCGTGTTTTAATATTGTCAAATAAAATCAACAGAAAAAATGATTCTCACAATAAAATAATAGAAAACGATTTATATTTTCATTATTCCAGTCCAAATTCTCCCAGAGTTACTTCCCATCAGAATATTCAGTGGCCAACTCTAATAATTCTGCGACTTATTGAATTGTAGACATCAATCCTTACCACATTACATTGATTTGTTTACATTATTAGGTGTGCCTATAGATAAATATTTTTTACAGTTTTAGGTTGCCAATGTTAGCATTCATAACTTACTTGCATGATAACTAAAATATTTATTGTATCATTGTCCATACATTTAAAACTACGATATAGTTTTCCTCATATGGCCTTTCTAGAAGGGGTCGGAACAAATTTTTTGTAGACCCTCGAAGTTGATTCTTGAGAAAAACACACAAGCCACATTCAATAAAAATGCATTTAATAATTTTTTTCTTCAATACATCAATCAAAAATCTCCTTCATTTATCAACTTAATTGCTGATGAATTTAACGTTTTATATATTACCATTTCACCAACTTAATATTCAAAAGTGCATCACTAATAATCATAACTAGAGCTGTTTAACGAACGAGTTGTTCGCGAACAAGCTCGAGCTCAGCTCGTTAAGAGCTCGAATTGGCTCGGCTCGTTAAGAGCTCGAGTCGAGCTTGAACAAGATTTTTGTTCGTTAAGCATAATGAGCTCGGGCCGAGCTTTAGGGTGTCCGGCTCGTTAAAACTCGGAAAAAAATCAAAATTTTTACTTTTTATTTTTTTATCTCCAACCAAATTAATTTTTTATTTTTTGAAAATTTGGGAATATCGCTAAATTAGATATATCTTGACATTCGTACGGTTGGTTTGTAGAGAAATATTTTTTTAAAAATAGAAACAACAATTCGTGACAAAGCACTAGTTACTAGTACTATTTAGAATTGATAGTGTTAGTGGCCTAGAGACAATGTAATTGTGCTTCTAGCGAGATTATTTTGTTATTTGATGATTATGATTGTTGATTATTCTACATTGATTTATTATGTATTTGTTTACTGCGAAATAAATATTAGAATAATAAATGTCCTTGGAATATGTAACACATATTCTATATCTTTAAGTATGTGACTTTAAAATGAGATTATATGAATAGTGTTAATATTCCTAAATATCCCTAATCGAGCATTAATAATATGGGACAATTATAATGCATTAAGATTAGTATGTTTGTTGACAAATGACCACATCTCATTGGTCATAGGTATATTGATACCAAAGTCAAGAACATAGGTGCATGTAATATTATACATGACATTGGATTAACCCGCCGTGAGATTCTACATGTTAATAGTCATTAGAAAGACTCACAGTGATAATGGTGTAATGATCCTCAGACTTGACATCATTATATTTCTATACAAAGATTAATATACTTTGACTTCAATAAAAGTTACCTTTGACCGGGTGATGATAAAAGTGGACATCGGGTATATTATGAGTCGTATGAGAAATATGAATGATAGATATAGGATTTAACCCTCCTATAATTATGAGAGATATTATTGGCCTCTTGATTGAGTGAGACTATGAAATGCATGGCCATGCTCAAATATTGATTTGTTTTAATAGTCTACTCATTGATCATGGAAACCCGGATTAAATGTTGAAGAGGGTGACTGATGACATGCCTCGAGTTTAATCTATAATATTTGGTTAAATGGATTATATTACACGGAAACATTTATCACGAAAGGTTTAATTGGATCACCAATTATTATTATTACTTGGGTAGCAATAATGTATTATTAGATGCCGCTCATTGTTTATAATTTTATTATTGGATATTAAAATTATTGCCAACGTAATAACAACCTAAAGGGTTGCACAATAAGAACATATAAAACAGAGCTTTATTTAAATTATGAATTTAAATAATTATTAATTCGAATTATTGAATTAATTAAGTAGTACTTGATTAATTGCAATATATAATTTGTATTTAATAATAATAAATAAGATTAAAAAACCAAAACGGATTGGGTTTGTTGAAGCCCAAAAACGTTTTAGGGTTTTAAGCCCAAATCTCTCTTTATAAATACATTAAGATGTGTTGGTTTAGGTTTAAGTTTTGCTGAATTCATTTTTCCTCTAAACCCTAGCTGCTCTACATCTTAGAGAGGCTAGATAGAGAGCGAGAGAGAGAGAGAGAGAAAGAGAGAGAGAGAGAGAGAGAGAGAGAGAGAGAGAGAGAGAGAGAGAGAGAGAGAGAGAGAGAGGGGCGTTTTCTTGGCTAGTACCAACTCTGTTGATCGTTGGACGATCGGTGTGTTCGTGTGGACAGATCTCACGTAGAGGGCTGTGTGGTGATTGCTCTTGGACCTCCATCTATCAGAATTCGTAAAGCTCTTTAATAGGTATGATTTTGTTTCTCCATAATCAACCACGTCTTATACACGGATCATAGGGTTAGGTTTCAGAATTTTTATTGGTTTATCATTTTTTCCGTTGCGTTTGTTGCCCCGAAACCTTTCAAGAATAGTAGTGATCTACTAAGATTTCCAACCAAATTAATTTTTTATTTTTTGAAAATTTGGGAATATCACTAAATTAGATATATCTTGACATCCGTACGGTTGGAACGTCCAGAAATATTTTTTAAAAAATAGAAACAACAATCCATGACAAAGCACTAGTTACTAGTACTAGTTAGAATAGTAGTGATCTACTAAGATCTCCAACCAAATTAATTTTTTATTTTTTAAAAATTTGGGAATATCATTAAATTAGATATATCTTGACTTCCGTACGGTTGGATCGTCTAAAAATATTTTAAAAAAATAGAAACAACAATTCGTGACAGAGCACTAGTTACTAGTACTACTTAGAATAGTAGTGATCTACTAAGATCTCCAACCAAATTAATTGTTCGCGAACAGCTCGAACTAGGATCGAGCTCGGCTTGGCTCGAGGCTGTTCGTGAACAACTCGAGTTCGGCTCGATTCGGTCAAAGCTCGGCTCGGTTCGTTAAGAAATCAGCTCAGTTCGTTAAGATCAAAGCTCGGCTCGGTTCGTTAAGGTCAAAGCTCAGCTCGTTTCGGTCAAAACTCGGCTCGGCTCGGTTCGTGAACAACCCTAATCATAACCATTCAGAAGGCATATTGAATTCACAACACGAATTATTGGCCAAAGGTACGAAAACAATCTTAAAAACATTAATTGTCATTTATTTTGAACCATTTTTTTAATATAATTATCATTTAAAATTAAGCCCATTCATTTTTCTATTATAAGTATCATTTTTATTATTTGAACTTAAATTTGTTTTATGGTTCCTATTAATTAAAAAATCCAATAATATAAATTAAATTAATTAGCAACTCAATATTAAATTAGATTTACTAATAGTTAAATAAACACTTTATAATTACCTTTCAAAATCAGAACCATCCATTTTTTTCATTATTATCAATTTAAATTTTTTTCCTTAAATTTAATTTGTGGTTCACCATTAACTAAATGAAATCCAGAAATATAAAGACAATTACTTAGTAAGTTCGCATTAGATTTAATATTAAATTAGATGCACAATTAGTTAAATGTATATAAATTTGATGTGATACATGTGTAGATAAAATATTGATTTCATAGATATTTTTAAATATTTATTATTTCAAAATTTATAAATATTAGATTTTTTTATGTTTCATATTTTTCTCCGCTTATTACCTTTTTCACCTCCATCTTTTACAAGCTAATCAAATTAATGTATATGAAATATATGCGAGAACTTGACAAATTAAAATAAGTTTAAACTATATCATCGTAAATTTTGCTTATGACCTGTTGTGATAATAACAGACATTTCTACTACAAAAAAATCACTCTCTCCACTATTTTGAGATCATACCACATCCCAGAGAGCATATTTATTCCTTCATCAATCTAAGTATGAATATCGTAGTTGTATATCTACATTTGTATTTGGAAATTTAAATTATTAGACTGGAAAAGTTATGCTATTTTTTTTGTAAGAACTACTTCAATACGATGAAACTTCCATTTTACTTGACATTGCATGGAAATATTTATTTATCATGGGTTCAAATGCTTCTACACTTATGACTTAATATTTATTATATCCTTTATTATAATACCCGAGTCTACTACATCATCCAGTTAATTAACCATATACCCAGTTAACCAATCAGAAAACTATGAATTATTTTAGAACCAATCATAAACCACTTCTAAATTATGAACCAATCAAATTAAAACAAATCTATTTCCTTATATAATTTAACTTGCTATCTTTTAACCAAGGCCAGTTAACCAATCAGAAAACTATGAATTATTTTAGAACCAATTATAAGCCACTTCTAAATTATGGACCAATCAAATTAAAACAAATCTATTTCCTTGTATAATTTAACTTGCTATTTTTTTAACCAAAGTCAAACCCAATTCTAGAATAGAATTATAATTAAAAGTAATTAGAATTGAAATATAAATTTTATTCTAATAACTAGATACTACGATCTACGATTCATAATTATATTAAAAGTTTTCCTTATTTACTATTCTTATCCTATTATATTAACCATGATTAGTTAACGATTCTAATTTTAAATAGAAAAATTACTTGATTTAACATATTAATATATTACATATTTTTTAATCTATCCAAGTATGCAGTTAGATGTAGTTAGTCAATCAAAAAATTATGAACCAATTATATTATATTAAAAGTTTTCCTAATTTATCATTCTTATCCTATTATACTAATCATGATTAGTTAACAATTTTAATTTAAATAGAATAATTACTTGATTTAACATATTAATATATTACATATTTTTTAAGGTTAAAATAAAAGGACACTTTTATTACGAATACTTACAAATACTTACAAATACAATAATGATTTTATTTCCTAACTTTTTATACCAATTATATTATATTAAAAAATTTCCTTATTTAGCATTTTTATCCTATTATACTAATCATAATTAGTTAACAATTCTAATTTAAATAAAATAATAGCTTGATTTAACATATTAATTTTTTACATATTTTTTAAGGTTAAAATAAAAGGACACTTTATTACGAATACTTATAGAACTAGAACTTGACCGGCATATTTAAATTTCGGTTGGATTACTGTTTTCTTTGTCATAGCTTATATCCAGTGGAGAGCGTGGGCTATTTTTATTGTATTATCAATTCAATTTTGATATTTTATTTACTTATATATTTCATCATTTATTAATTTTTTTTGATATTTTATTTACTTATATATTTCATCATTTTTTAATTTTTTTTAAGTATCCTTCATCCTTCTTTTATTATAATAACTTAATCTAGCACAATATGCAGTTATCTAATTAGAAATTAGGAATTATTTTAGAACTAATCAAAGCTAATTCCTAAATTTTAGACCAATTATGTTATATTAAAAGTTTTACTTATTTACAATATCAACCTACCTCTTTAACCATGGTTAGTTAACATATCCATGGTTATTTTATAATGATTTTATTAAACATATCCATAAATACATATTTTTAAAATCAAAAAATATTTACTAGAAAATCACAATTTTAATTTGAAATCAATCACATTATACTATTATATATTTCAAATTAAATTTCATAATTAATCATTCATTAATCAACCAATCTTTTAATCAATCACAAGATTTTGAATTATTTTAACATCAATTAGAATCTACTAAATTTTAGACCAATTAAACTTAATGTAACATGTTTCTCTATTGGATCTAGATTCTACATTTCAGCCAAGATTAAACTTAACTCAAGTTACACTCAATAACAGTTAATTTTTATTTTTCCATATCAATAAACATAATAACTACTAATTTTTATTTTAACGATTAACTAATAATCAATTTATATAAAATAAAATTCTTACAAACTAAAAAATATAATTATTATATCAATTTAAACATTAAGGGAAATTTAAATCGCTTATTCCCTATTCCCTATCAGACCTAGCCAACTTTGATAAACTAAATGTATGCATCAATTCTCCTCATGCCTAAATCATATCAATTTTGGTTAAGGTACTACTTTATATCCTTTATTATAATACCTGAGTCTACTACACGTCAGTTAACCAATCAGAATCGAGAAATTATTTTATGACCAATTAGAGATCATTCCTAAATTTTAGATCAGTCATATTATATTAAAAGTTTTCATTATTTACCATTCTCATTCTATTAACCTAACTATGGTTTGTTAACAATTATAATTTAAATATAGTAATTACTTGATTTAACATATCCATATATTAAAAACAATTATAAAAAATATTTTAAATTAAAATCAGGATTATACAAATATTAATAAGCAATTTTTGCTATATGTATATGTGTGTGTGTTCTATATATATATATATATATATATATATATATATATATATATATATATATATATATATATATATATATATATATATATATATATATATATATATATATATATATATATATATATATATAGGGATGTGCTCAAATGAGACCCCTCTTATAATGAGAACCTCTCTTATAATCTCCCTCATATTTCATCTATTCTAAAGTGTCCCTCCAGGGGCACCCAATACGAAAAAGTCTTATAATTCTACCCTCTATTCATTCATCACAAAAAAAAATTGATGAATGGATAGAGGGTAGAATTATAAGCCTTTTTCGTATTGGGTGCTCCTGACAGGGCCCTTTAGAATACAAGAAATATGAGCGGGACTCATTATAAAGAGGGTCTCATTATAAGAAAAGTCTGATTTGAGCAATCCCATATATATATATATATATATATATATATATATATATATAGAGTTGCACTCCATGAAGAACACCTTATATAAAGAACACCTCATATTTAATTCAATATAAGAGTTCCGTCATGACACCCAATAGAAAAAGTTCTTATTTTTTTATCTTCTATCCATTTAGCAAAAAAAAAAAATATTTTTTTGGGAAAATCACTGTTCATGATGACATCAACAGTGACGTCATCATGAATAGTGATTTTTTTCAAAAAATTTTTTTTTTAAATGTTTTTTGCTGGATGGATAGAAGATAAAAAAAATAAGAATTTTTTGTATTGGGTGCCCCTGGCGGGGCCAATGGATCTATTGGAATAATTGATTTTATAGTATTCTTTATTGTTTGTTATATAAGAGTGTTCTGTATGGAGCAAAGGCCTATATATATATATATATATATATATATATATAGTGCTTCTCTGTGGGGAACCAGTTAAAATGAGTAACTTAGTAACTTATATCTAACCTTCCAATACACTAAACTACTGGATCACAGACTGTTCATAATCGTTTATTATAATACCTGAGTCTACCACATATCAGTTAACCAATCAGAAAACTATGAATTATTTTAGAACCAATCAAAATGAATTCCTAAATTATAGACCAATCATGTTATATTAAGAGTTTTCCTTATTTACATTCTCACACTACTTCATTAACTATGGTTAGTTAACATTTCTATAATTTAATTACAAGAAAGATTTTATTTAACATATCCATAAATACATATTTTTAAATCAAAAAATATTTACTAAAAAAATCATAATTTGTAATTTGAAATCAATCACGATATACTATTATATATTTTAAATTAAATTTTAATCAACCACTCTTTTAACATAAAATCAATCACAATCATATTATCATACATTATAAATAGATTTTCATAATACATGTTGTACAATTTTTTCTAAAATAATTATAATCTAACTCAACTATAAATCTGAAAAATCGGATTTGAAATAAGATTTGAAATAACTTGGATAAAATTCATACCTTCAAAGACTATCATACACTATTAATAGATTTTCATAATACATGTTGTACAATTAAATTTCTTTAAATAATTATAATCTAACTCAACTAGAAATCTGAAAAATCAGATTTGAAATAACTTGGATAAAATCCATACTTTCAAAGACTCGATTGTTTCAAAAGCTCAAAAATATATTTATTCAAAATTTGTTAATGAAATGAATTATTTAATAAATATAAACCAACACTACAAAATCGGATTTGAATCATATTCTAAATAACTTGGACAAAATTCATATCTTCAAAAACTCAATTTTTTTGAAGGCTCAAAAATATATTTATTCATAATTTGTTAATAAAATTAATTAATAAATCTTTTATTATATTAAAATTTTTCTTTATTTATCACTCTTATATTATTATATTAACCATGATTAGTTAACAATTTTAATTTAAATATAGTAGTTACTTGATTTTACATATCAATATATTACATATTTTTTTAAGTTAAAAAACAATTATAATTAATTAGTATAAAATTAAAATTAATCAGGATTACAATTAGATGTAGTAAGCCAATCAAAAAATTTTGAATTGTTTTAGGACCAGTCAAAGGTCATTCCTAATTTTAGACCAATCATATTATATTAAAAGTTTTCCTTATTTATCGTTCTTATCCTATTATATTAACCATGATTAGTTAACAATTCTAAATTAAATATAATAGTTACTTGATTTAACATATCCATATATTACATATTTTTTAATATTAAAAAACAATTATAATAAATTAGTATAAAATTAAAATCAATCAGGATTATACATAAATATAATATTAAGCGATTTTTACAATTTTTAAATTTCACTTTTTGATTTACAATTAATCATAATTACATTATTATACATTACGGATTAATTTTATAAATATATATAAGAGCCATTTTAGAATTTACCACAAAAATTATATTAATCATATCATTCTCATTCTAAATTACTTATCTTGGTTACTTAATAATTTTTTTGAAATACAAAATTTATTTTATTTACTACATGCATAAATTAAATATTTTTTAAAGTGATAAAATATTTACTAACTTATCAATATTTTAATTTAAATTCAATCAAATTTATATTATTATATATTACTACGAGCTAATTTTCATAAATATCAAATACAATCATACTATAATACAGTATATAGTTATATATTACAGATTAATTTTCATAAATACTTAATAACTAATTAATCACAATTTTTGATTTAAATCAATAACAATTATATCATTATATACTGACACATCTATTTTTTGCACATGTCTCTATGTATAGAGTTTCCAAAATTGTGTATTTATGAATTAATTTTAATATAAATATTATTTTAATACATGAGTCTATTTCATCTATTTTATATAATATAGTATTTTAATATCTCAAACTCTCGATCTACAATCATAAGTTGCAATCAAATTTGAATAAATATACTATTATTGAATAAAAAAATTTTAAAATTGAAAAATATTTACCACACTATTCTAAATACACGTTGAAAATTTAAATTAATCAATTATTAAAAAAACCTAACAACCAGTTAAAATATTTAAATGAATTTTAAACTAATTATCTTTAACATTTTACTTATCAATTTTTTTTAGCTATGCAATAATTAATGGGACAAACAAATTGACCTGGCAAAATATTTGAATTATTCAAAATACTAAATATACTCTCAAATAGTATTAGACATTATTTAGTGCATAAATAATCAGATCATAGAATCAATGAAAATATTGTTATTGAATATTGTTATAGCAAATTCGTCAACTCAGCGCAACAATTCTTATAAATCACTATTTTTTATATATAATTAATTTATCAATAAAAGGACATACGACACCTACAAAACTAATCAAAAATTTTAAATTTTCTTATAAATTGCTATAAGAATCAATATAACAAAATCCACATCAATTCGAACAACCGACCATAGCTACGATCTATACTATCCAAATCAATGAACCAATATAACAAAATCCTTTAGATCTAAGATTTCAGATGCCAAAATAAAAGAACCTACCCTCGCAAAAAGAAAGAACAAAACCCAATATATGGGTAGACAAAAACCACTAATGGGGTACTAGACTCTCGATAACGATATATATTTATTGAAAAATAAAGTAAATTCAAGGAAAAAAACGGAAGTTATCATTCACAAGGACAAAATATAAAATCCAATATATCAGTAGATAAAACCTACCAACGGGTTACTAGAATCTCAATAAAGAGAGATTTTTATTGAAAAAACAGAGCAAAATCAAGGAAAACAATAAAAGGTGGGCTTATCATCAATCAAAATTGATGTCAGCCCTTAAACTTTAGTTTAGTATTTTTTGGGAGAGGAGCAAAGAGAGGAACGACTATAGCCATCGTTATAAAAATCACTATTATTGCTAACCAGATAGGTCAATACATAACATTATATATTGTTCTAATAAAAGGTTCCCTTTTTAATTTTGTATTCTTGAATTAAATTAATAGTATTCAATTTCCACATCATAATCTAAGAACAGATATATCAAATTCGCATGGTTGGTTGATAACATTTATTTTTAATATCAACAGAACTTTAAATATAGGTAAAAAAAACCTAACAACTTGGTAGATAGATTTTAAACAAACAAAGATATTTATTAGTTTTGTTTTGTCTAAATAAAACAAATGTATCGGGTTTTGATATTGGATCGGGTTTTGGATCGGATATCGATTTGGTACAACTGAAATCCAAATCCAAATCGAAACTATTTCGGGTTTAAAATTTAATTCCAAACTTGAATCCGAAAATTTGGGTTCGGTACATCCAAAATTTCGGGCTTTGGATCGTGTACTATTAGATCGAATAATTTGCCACCCCTATTTATGTGTAAAAGAAAACTAATATTTAATATATAATGTTCTAATAGAAACAAAATAAAATAAAATCAACCTTTAAACTCCCAAAGTGAATATACACATTTTAAGTTGTCATTAAAAACAAGTTGAGAGTAATCACCATAAACTCTAAGAACAGGATATGTTGGATATGTTTGGTTGATTGATGATATTTATTTTTCTATGGTAAATCAATTTACTAATAAAAGAACATACAATTGTAATAATGATATTGAACAAACACATATGAAACTAGATTATAAGAAAGTTTCCTTTATCATAACTACGTTCGTTTAATGGATCTTACGCAGTAGAGATCCTTTCTCACATTGCTGAAACACACAACATTTTTTTGACAGACAATCTTATGATTTATTATGGTCGTGAGAAATAAGTGTTTATGAATTTTCAATATGTATTTGAAAAATTGATCGCAACCCATATAAATTTTTTAATTAAATTAATATGATAAAAATTCTAGAAACCCATGGTACTTTACATTTAAATACACCAAATTTCCAAAAGAACAAAACTTAAAATATGGATAAAAAACTTATGAACTTGGTAGAAAGATTCCGAAAAATGAGAAAAATCAAATGAATAATAAAATTAAGAAAAACAACAAAGAAGGGTTTAAAGCGTTTCAACGGGGAATGATGATAATTGTTTGATAATATTATTTTTATTGCAATTGGTATAAAATGACGAATAAGTAATTCTATACTTAAATTAATTACATTCTCATGAAATTAACTTTTTTTCTAAATAATGATTAAAATAAAATGTTTATACTAATTAATTAATATTACCGTTCGGTGCGTAGCACGGGTAGAACGCTAGTTAATCACTCAATCAGTTTCTTATTTCTTATTATTTTCCTTAATATAATTTCTCCATTACGCGGGGAAAAAAATATAAACAAGTTTTCGAGGCTTTTGAGATTTTTCTTGAATTCAAACGAGACTTTTTTCTGAAATTAACAAAGGAAAAATTGAATAAACAACCAAGTTACTAGAGGTAATTTATGTGCAATACAGTTAGGGATACATTGCATTCCGGTCTAGATCGGTAAATAGACATGATCGGGCCTATCAATCCAACGGCCGGGTCTTCGGTCCTTAAAATAAAAAAAGTTCGATCTTTGATCATGTTTGGTCCAAACCCTTGAAAAACCTGGATTGGACCGAATTTTATGTATATAGTTACTTTGATATTATTTTATTTTTTAAATTATATAATATTAGCTTAAAACCCGTGCGATGCATGAACTTTTCTTAATATGATTTTTTTTAATTTGAATTGAATTTTTTAAGACATGAATTTTGTAGGCTTAAATTTTGAAAGGATATGATTTGATAATAATTATATAAATGTTGCCCTTGATGTTTTAGAAAAATATAGATTTTAGTTAGAAAATATAGAAAAGATAATATGTTTTAACTGAAAATGGTAACTGATTAATTATTAGTAATTATAATATTGTTATTTTATTTTATTAAATAAAATCGCGTGTGATATAATTGGAAATGGAGAGGTTTAAGTTAGAGAAAATAGAAAAGGTAACGTGTTTTAGCTGAAAAAGATAATTGATTAGTTAATAGTAATTATAAAATAAGTAATTTATTTTATTGAATTGCATTGTCCATAGTATTTTTAGAAAAAAAAAAATTGTTTAGATAAAATATAAAAATATTGTGTTTTACCTGAAAAGAGAAATTGATTAGTTATTAAAAAAAAAGTTGTATGTCTAACCTGAAAAAGGAAATTAAATAATTATTAAAATGGATTTTATTTGTAATAATTAAGTAAGGGTAATTAAGTAAACACATGAAGTACCATTCCGACTGACCAAAATTTTAACATTTCGATTGTAATAATATATTATAGATATATAATAAATATTTAATACATCACAATTTGACAATCGAAGAAATTAGTATATAATAAATTGATGAAATAGTAGAAATCAACATAACAATCAAAATAATTAAATGTCATACTTCACATGATAAATAATTGACATTCACATGTTTAGAAACTTGCGATTACTTCACAAAAAAATAAGATATGAACTTCATTTTAAACATATATTAACCTACAAAATAATTTATTTATTTTATGTATCAAAACTTTAAAAAATAATATTATATTATAATAATTAATTTTTTTATGTAGAAATTAATTAACCGCTGTATACCGGTCCGGTCCCAAAATCGAATATAACGGGTCTGGTCTTTGGTCGAAGAACTTGGGAAAATCCGGTCTTTGGTTAGTTCGGGTCGATCCGTTCTGGTCCGATTTTGGACATTTGTGCAACCCTATGTGTAGTATAACATGATCATTTGGCAGCATCCAAAGTTTCAATTAGAGGTTCAATTAGCAGTATAATATGTTTATTCAACAACCATCAAAGAGTTGACATTTCCTTTTATGTTTGCATTTATTGAAGAAAAAAAATGTGTATATGCTTATATTTCTATTACTAATTATTTTTTATTATTTTGTATGCTTGGTTCTCAAGACAAGGCTATACTGAACTAAATGTTCCGTAAAATGAGCATAAAATATCGTAAAACTATTTGGGAGAAAATACGATAAACTAATTTATTTTTTAATACTTATATAGGTTTTTTGTAATTATTTAATATTTTATAGAATTTTACCTTGGGTGCGTAGCACGAGTAAAATGCTAGTTATATATTATTAGGGATAATAATAACTATTTAGAATAAAAAAAATAAAATTTTAATGTAAATTTGTTGTTGACGGGATTCGAATCAGAATATTTCTTAGTAATATCGATGGCTCTCATCTATTTATTAAAAATTTAGCGATCATTATTGTTTTATGGTTAAACCTGCTGAACCAAAATGAATCAAATTATTCTTAATTTGTTTATTATATCATAATATAGATATAGATAGAGTATAGATAGATTAGTTAAGTTTATTTAATTCCTCTATAGTTGTACGGAAATCATATAACTATGTTAAGTTATCAATATGATATATATTTTTTTCAAACTGAACAAATCAAATTGTATAAATGACGGTAGTTTAAAGTTTTATTTATATAGTTTTTAATATAAAAATTATTTAATAACAGTTAAAATGAAGTTGTAAATAGTCAATATGGTGTCTCTGCGAGGGCAAAGTTTGACACGGTTCAAATTCTTCATTTTAAAATTTGTTTCAACCAAAGAAAAATATCACTAATGTATGAATTATGATATGCAACTCACTGCCACTAATTATTATTTAAGAACCATGATAATAACATCTCCATGCTTGCAATGTAGTAAAATCTGAAAAATAAGATGGAGTATTGTTATAGGGAGAATATTGTATAACAATATTTTGGAGGTTTGCTGGATTAACGGAGCAAAATACGGATATTTTGCTAATGAAATAAGAACAGGGGATTAGGGTTTGTGTGTTTAGATGTGGCTGAGCTTGATAGGTGTTTGCAGGGGTGAACTGTTTCTCATCCGTATCAAGGTGCCTACGTACCCTATTTATAGGGATCAAGCCATACGTAGTTCTTAGGCAGCAAGTTACCTAGACGGGCTAGGGTTTTAGAAGATAAGTCATGGCCCAAGCCCACTCGTGTAGGGCTGATGTGGCAATGAGTCATTAATTCTATCCATGATCCATGGCTTATAGAAGGAAACCGATGGTCTCGCATGGTTAGAGAAGTGAAGTAGAGACTAGCATGCGACCTCGAGGGGCCTGGCCATGCAAAGTAGTCCAAAATGCCCAAATACTCATATGACCATGAGGGCCTAGCTACGAGCCTACTAGCAGAGAATGAGATAACGATCTCGTTTAGCCTGTAGACGTGATGATAGCGCGAAGCGGTCCCTGAGAGGGAGTGTCAGCGAAGCGATCCCTTAGACCGGATCATGAGCGAGGTGGCCCTGTAATTGTGCTAGGTTGATTCCAATAGTGGACTTTAGTGACCCAATTGTCATCTTCTAGGCCCATAGCAAATTATGAACCGTTAATTTAGCTAATTAGACCATGATAATTATTATGCCAGATTTGGGCATAACAACTACCCCTGAGTCCATGTTGCCATTGAAGATGCGATGTGGACTCAAAGAGAGGATTTATGAAACCGCGAGACGAAGCACGACCCTAAGAATGTGAAAGGATTTGACAGCTATTGCGTCTCGAGATACGTGTTCAACGGTTGAGATCTTGACACGTGTCCTGTATCTTTCTCTCTCCTGATGACTAAATATACTCCTGTCACTATCATTTCCTTTTTTCATTCTCACAAACACATTGTCGAAGTGCTGTTAGATTGCTCCCGGATCAAACAACGAAAATTTGAAGGTACCAGAATCCGTGACCCCAAAAGTTTTTCAGATTTCTTCAACGTTTTTCAAGAACAAGTAAGTCTTCATTCTTCCCTCATAATCGAATTATTGTTCTTCATTGTAATTGCATGATTAAATAGCTTTAATTGTACGCGATGCGATCCCTTACCTTTAATATTATTTAGCGATCCCATCCTCGCTTAGGTAAAATAGTGATCCCTTAGTTTAGGTAGAATTACGATCCCTTATTCCGATTCGTGAGCGAAGTGAGGACACGTAGAGTTTTTCCACTCATTTATTCTTTTCTTCTCTTTATCCCTTTTTGCTTTCTGTAAGGGCACACAATTAATTGTTCACATTCTCTTTCAGATGTCGAACGATGATAGCTCGAGGACTCTTTCCCCTCTCCCAAACGTTCGAATTAGCAACGAGGCCGCTGCCGACATCGTGAGGGCAACGAGTACGAGCGAAAGCTCCTTTAAATTATATTTCGACTCGCAGTGGTCAAATGAGGATTATACCAGAGAAGTGCCCTTAGATAAGTGGCGATCCAAGCATCCCGCGAGCTCACGAGACCGATCTTTAGATGTGCTTCAAGCTCAGAACGAGCCCCAAATTGAGATGACAGATGCCGAACGTGAGATTGAAGCGTTGAAGAAGAAAGGAGAGGCATTTAGCTCGCAAGCAGCGCAAATCCTTGCTAGAATACCCCCTCCTCAAGCCATGTCGCCCATCCATATAAGCGACTCTCCGATAGATTCATTAGGCGATGCCTATTATGATATTGAAGGAGGTGCCGATAACGAAGCCAACTCCGATGATGATGACTATAAAGAGCCATCTTCAGATGATGGAGGTCTTGACGAGGTGTCAAGAGTTGTAAACTTCAAGGATTATGATTATGTCCCGGAGGCTTCACCTAATCCTTACATTCCAACCCCACAACCAGAGCTCGAGGGCGTTATATATGTGGGGGGCCCTCGCCCTGAAGAAATCCCACCTGGTTCAAAGGTGAAGCCTGGTGAGCCTCGCATACTCGCATTTCACGACATGTCCTCAACCTTGACAGTGAAAACCATTACAGAAGGGGTGGCTAGATTTAGGCCTGAAGGAAAAATCATCCTTTCTAAAAAAGCCATGCGATGTTATCGCTTCAACCATAAAGAGAATGGAGGCAGGGTGCTTAGAATGGTCTTGACGGTTCCCTTAATGAAGATTGGCGTCTCTTCGCCTCTTCACACATTCATACGAGACGTCTGCGAGACATATTTTCCAGCCCCCGTTCAGATTAGCACAAATGGTTATCGATCCATGATCGCCTTGTACATACTCTATCACAAGCTTGGGTACCCTCACATGGACGCAAAGACGATGGGCAATTTTCTCCAACTTAAACGATGTGGGGCCAAAGATTTTGGCTATGTATACTTCTCCGTGTGGCCAGAATTCAACAGGAAAGGCCTTCTTCCTGGTGGAATAAGTAATGCAGGCTCGTGGAAAGAGCCCTTTTTTTTATATCCACGAAGTCCCCAGAGTCAAGACAAGTTTCAACTATCTCCCAGGTAACTTACCTTTTAAGATCGCCATTCTTTTGTCGTCTTTCATATTTTTCAAAACTAACAACTCCATTGACACCGCAGTCGGTCCAGTTCACACCGTCTTGAAAGGTGAAGAGAAGAAACGAGCTGACGATGTGTTAGTAAAATCCACTAAGGAAGAGAGAAACATTAGGACTCTTCTTTCCTTAGATAATTTAATAGAATGCGGATTCCTCAAGGAGGGAGTTGGTTTCTCTCCTGAAGCGGGGCCTTCGAACGCGAGACGGGCCTCGAAGAAAAGAAAGTTATGAGAAGAGGCCTCATCTTCTCATGTTGAGATAACAAATGAAGAGGGTACTCTTATATAGCGATATGATCCCTCACATTTTTTGCATATTGCATCGCATTTCTTTTTCTCTCTACATGCATAACCATCATTTAACTTTGCATCTTGATTATCATACTTTCTGCTAGATTTATTGAACTGTTTTTAACTTGTTTTTTTTTACAGACGTGTCAGATCGCAGCGGAAGGGGTCAAGCTCCCCCATTTCTACAGGGTGCCAAGAAGGGTGTGACCTCAAAAACGGTCCCCGTCTCGAAAGTTCTTCCTCCTCTCATCAAGCCAACAGCTCCCAAACTCATCAACGATCCTCCATCTCAAACAAATCCTGCTGGGGATCAAGTTCAAAACTCCCCTGAATAGAGCCCTTTAAAGCGGGCGAAGAAGGATGGGCAACCTGATGGGCCTTCTCAGCCATCCTCGCGAACTGTAAATGCAACTGCGACCCAGCATCTCTTCGCTTCGCTGGGGAGCAAATATACCGAGGAGGCTGAGGCATCCAACTGGTGGAAAACGACCCCTGAGGATAATGCTAACGCTTTAACCAAGTGCTTAGCTGAAGCATTTATCCGTCAGGCTGCACATACAAAGAACTTCTTCCAGCTGGATAAAAGGAACAAGGTCCTTGAGTTCCAGAAAGTGGAAGATAAGCGATCCCTGGAGGAGACCTTCAAGAAGAAGCTATCATATGAAACTGACTCACTTTGCACTGATCTTAAGAATGTCAAGAAGGAGAGAAATGACTTCAAAAACACCCTTCTGGAGCTGAAAAAATCAAGCGAGGAAGTTGCCAAGAAGAAAGATGAGGAGATCGCGAAGCTGACCCGCGACCTGGACGCTGCAAAGGCTGAGTTGGCAACTGCTGAGGAGACATTCGTGGCCCAGGGTCATGTCTCATTCATGAAGGGGTTCATTCGAACGATCCCTGACTTTGACTGGGGCCAGGAAATGCTGACTTCGCAGAGATGCTGAAGAAGTAGATTGTCGACGAGGATGCTGAAGAAGCCAGGCTGGAGGAGGAAGCGAGGATGGCAGAAGAGGCAAGAATAGCCAAGGAACCCGCCAACGTCAATCAAGATCCTCCTGCTTCTTAAATGTATTATACAATTTGCTGAAAGTTTGAACTGGGGATGCGGGCACCCTTTGAATGACTCGCAGGTGTAATATTGGTTTTTCTTTAACTTTATTCGTTTTAAGAATTCTGGGATCACGATGTGATCCGTTCATTTTTCTTCGTTAATGTCAAGAATCCCCTTTTTGTTCATCATTTTCTTCAAGTAATTTGGCTTCGCAGTCGCTAGGCCTTACATTAATTTTGCTTTAGCTTTTTCCCTTGCTTTTTGAGATGTTGAGATATAACTTGTATTCGTAGATGCGGAGTGTCTTGTTTTCTTTTTAGATTTGCGTTCCTTTGATTGCATGTGATAGTTTAAAATGTGAGCAGCTACTTTGAGATGTTTTCAAGTGCGATTCCAGCATCGTTGAGATGGCTTGGACCTTGAAATGTAAATGCTAATAGACAAGCAAGCAAATTTTGGATTCACAATAAATCAATTCATAAAGCAAACGAACTCATGTATTGATAAGTGGGGCGAGGCCCAGTAGTCATTACATCATAAAGGGGAGGTGTCTATATGATCACTACCCCCCAGTACTTTGTATGAATTATTCATGCTAAGTAGTAGTAGAGAGAAGCTACCAGGGGTGAGGCCTTTACTGATAGTATTTTCTCAAATGCTCCGCATTACAAGCTCGCGGAATAACTTTGTCTTTCATATCAGTGAGATAGTAGGTCCCTTCTGAAAGAGTAGCATAGATCTTGTAAGGTCATTCCCAATTGATGCCAAAAACTCCATGACCTGGGACCTTAGTGTTAGGCATGACTCTTCTAAGCACTAGGTCACCTGTATGTAGAGATCGCGCTTTGACCTTTCCATTATAGTACCTCGCTGTTCGTTGTTGATAGGCTGCGAGCCGTAGCTGGGCCTCGCTTCTAATTTCTTCTATCATGTCCAAATAAAGCCTACGATTGACCTCGTTTGCCTCGGGATCGTAATGTTCTCTTCTAAACGACCCTGAGCCCACTTCGACTGGCACCATGGCCTCGCATCCATAAGTAAGTGAAAATGGTGTTTCCCCTGTGGTCGACCTTGGGGTCGTATTGTATGACCACAAAACCCTTGGTATCTCCTCAGGCCAATTACCTTTGCTCTCTTCCAGTTTGGCTTTCAAAGTGTGTTATGATTTTGTTTATGGCCTCAGTTTGACCATTCGTCTGAGGATGGCTCACAGCTGAGAAACTCTTTTTTATCCCCAGATTTTCACAGAATTCCTTCATTTCCTTGCTGTCAAACTGCTTCCCATTATCTGAAATGAGTTGATATGGGATCCCATAGCGACACACAATTGCTCTGTACACGAAGTCCTTGAGCTTCTTTGCAGTGATAGTTGCGAGTGGCTCGGCCTCGGCCCACTTGGTGAAATAGTCAACGGCCACTACTGCATATTTAAGTCCTCCTCTACCCTTTGGGAGTTCCCCAATTAGATCAATACCCCACATAACAAAAGGCCATGGGCTCGTTAGCGAGGTAAGCTGAGAGATAGGGACGTTGCTGAAGTTGGCGATCCTCTGACAGGCATCGCATTTTCTTGAAAACTCAAATGCATCCCTTTTTAGCGTAGGCCAATAATACCCTTGGCGAAGAATTTTATGGGCTAGCGAGTTACCCCCCGTGTGATTGCCGCATATCCCTTCATGGACTTCTCTGAGAATGTAATTACACTCTTCCCCATCTACACACCTCAGGAGTCGGATGTTAAATCCTCTTCGATACAAGACTTCATCATAAATGACATAGCGAGCAACCTGATATTTAATCTTCCTTGCTTCTTTCTTGTCTTGAGGCAAAGCTCCGTTTTTCACATATTCCCGTATTGGGGTCATCCAAGTCAACCCTGGGGTCACTATCTCCATAATGAACTCCTCCGGTACACTGGGCTTTGTCTGAATTTCCAGTGGGATAATTCCAAGTAATGTGGCCTCGCGGCGCGACCCCAATTTTGCCACTGCATCTGCTCCTTGATTCTTTTCTCTTCTGATATGAACCATCTTGACATTGTTAAGCTTTTCGATCAACCTTTGTGCACATCACAGATATAGCTCAATCTGCTCACCTCTAGCTTGCCATCCACTCCAGAGTTGATATGTTACCAGCATAGAATCGCTGTAAGCTGTGAGGTTTTCCACCCTCATTTCCAATGCCAATTTGAGACCAATAATGAGGGCTTCATACTCTACTGTATTATTGGTGGCTTCAAAGGCAAAGTGTACTGCACTTTGTATCTTACGACCCTCTAGAGTTACCAACTCGATGCCAGCCCCGACTCCTTCCTTATTGATGCCCCATCTACGTATAGCTCCCATCACGAGGCTGAATTTTCTTTTTTGTCCTCGCTAACTGTTATTTATGGTGCTGCTATGATAGCCCAGTCATCTCCCTTAGATTGGGGAGGAACCTCTAAAATAAAATCTGCAAGTGCCTGTCCTTTTATGGGACCACGAGGCTTGAACTCGATGTCGAACTGACTAAGCTCTACTGTCCATTTTAACAATCTCCCTGAAGACCGGCTTGTGCATTACTTGCCTTAGTGGGTAGGCGGTGCGAACCTCAATGCTGTGAGCCTGAAAGTAGGGCCTTAACTTTCGCGAGGCCAACACCAGGGCATAGGCTAGCTTTTCCATGTTTGTGTAGCGAGTCTCAGCGTCTAACATTCTTCTACTGACATAGTAGACAGGATATTGAACTTTTTCCTCTTCGCAAACCAATACTGCACTGACCGCATGCGTTGACACAGCGAGGTAGACAATGAGTGTCTCTCCCTCTTTGGGCTTAGAGAGCAAAGGTGGCAAGCCTAGCTGTTCCTTGATATTCTGAAAAGCCTCCTCGCATTGAGGGGTCCATTCAAAGTTCTTTCCCACCTTTTTGATAGCTTTAAAGAATTCATGACACTTGTCTGATGATTTCGAGACAAACCTGTTGAGAGCAGCTATCGTCCCTGTTAGGCTTTAAACCTCTTTCACACATCTTGGCGACCTCATCTCCATTAGAGCCTTATTTTTGCGGGGTTGGCCTCGATACCCTGGTGGTTGATAATAAACCCAAGGAATTTCCCAGACTCGACCCCAAACACACATTTTTGTGGGTTGAGCTTCATCCTATACTTTCTCAAGATACTGAACATTTCTGGCAGGTGAGCGATGTGGTCCCCAGCTTCCTTGGATTTTACCAGCATATCATCCACATACACCTCCATTGTCTTTCCAATTTGCTTTTCAAACATCATATTGACTAACCTTTGATAAGTCACCCCAGCATTAAGGAGGCCGAAGGGCATCCCTATGTAACAGTAGAGCCCTCTATCTGTGATGAACGAGGTGTGCTCCTGGTCAGGGCCATACATGGGTATCTGATTGTACCCAGAGTAAGCATCCATAAAGATAAAGAGCGCATGCCCCGCTGTTGCATCCACCAATTGATCTATCCTCGGTAATGGGAAACTATCTTTTGGGCAGTGTTTGTTGAGATCAGTGAAGTCTACACATGTCCTCCACTTTCCATTGGGTTTCTTCACGAGGACTGGGTTTGCGAGCTAGTCAGGGTAGAATGATTCCCTAACGAGCCCAACCTCGATGAGTCTATCCACTTCTGCTTTGAGAGCCTCGGCTCGTTCTCCACTTATAGGTCGCCTTTTTTGTCTGACTCCTTTCTTGCTGGGGTCGAGATTGAGCCTGTGACACATAAAGTTAGGATCAATCCCAACCATATCCTCATGGGACCAGGCGAACACATCCAAGTTATCTCTCAAAAAAGCGACAAGCCTTTCCCTTAAACTAGGGTTGAGTTGCGACCCTATCTTCAACACTTTAGAAGGGTCTTGTACATCAACAAGAATAGGAATAGTATCCTCTGTTGTTCCAGCTCGCTCTACATGTTCTGGGATGCGAGGATCAAGGTCTAAATCATACTCGCGAGCCCGGCTTGGCTCGGCCTCGTAGGTATTAGTTTTTTCATGTTGGGGTGTCGCATCATCCGGTATTGGGGTTGCACCCATATGTCCATATTCATTCACAACAGTTGTTTCTTGTATGATTCCGCTTGGTAGCTCTGTTAGTGTGGAAGTTTCCTTGCGAACCCATTTGCCTTTTCGGGCTCGCACAGCTACCTGCTCTGAGCTCTCTCCTTCGTCACTAGCTTCTTCTACAATTCCTTCTTGGAGTACCATCACAGGTTGTGAGGCCTCCATCATGAGGGCTTCTGGGACCGGTTCTACCTGGATACCCAAGTTATCAAAGTAATCATCTTGAAGCTCCTCGATTGAGATCATGTTACAATTTGGTGAAGGCATGAGGGCTATCTTGAGAGGCTTGTCTTCCTCTTCGCATTCCATCTTATCAATCACAGAGTTACTCCCTTTTTCTGCTGACTTAAGGGCCTTGTTATAGCATTCACGAGATTCATGTTGCGCTCCCTTAACACATCCGACTCCATTTGGGGTAGTGAACTTCATAGAGAGATGGTAAATAGAAGTGACCGCCCTCATTTCTTTTAGAATTGGCCTCCCCACAATAGCATTATAGGACGAGGGCTGATCAACTACCATAAAATCAGCGATCTGTGTAGTTATACAGGGCTCGTCCCCTAAGGTAACAGGGAGCCTTACGAGGCCCTTGACATTGACTGAAGCTCCAGTAAAACCATAAATATGTCTTACGGTAGGGATAAGGTCTCTGTCCACGAACCCCATTTTCTAGATAGACCATTCACTGCACTTCCATTGTCCACCAGGACCCTGTAAACATTTTGCGATCCAATGCGAACTCGGACAACGAGGGCATCCGAGTGGGGGTGGTTGACCCACTTCGTATCTTCTTTAGTGAACATGATATTTGTATCTTCCCCCTTGAAGAGCTTCGGGGGTCGTTCCTGCAGGTGATGAACGTTAGTGAGAGGTCGCTCCTTAGCTTCGCGAGCATATCTCTCTCTGGCCCTGTTGCTGTCTCCCCCAATGTGGGGTCCTCCAATTATCACATGAATACTTCCACCTCGCGTTTCCCTTTCCTTAATGACTGGATTCTGTTCAGGTGGGGGAGCTTGATTATAACCAAGGCCAGACTTGGGATTATGTTTCTTCACTTCTCGAACCGCCCACTCAGTTAACTTTCCATCCCAAATTAATTGATCCACTTGCTGTTTGAGCTCCCAACAATTCGTTGTATCATGCCCTGTTTGTTCATGAAAGGCACAATATTTACTAGTGTCTGCAGTTCCTTTCGGACCCATTTGTGTAGGTCTCCTGAATACCCCTTTGTGCGCATTGACTGCATAGATGTGATCAATTGGAGCGACCACAGGGACATATTTATCTCCACTCCTTGCAGGGCGAGCTCGAGGCGGGGATCGTTTCGGTGGATCACGCTCTCTTCTCTTTGGACTGGGGCTCCGACTTCGATCATGCCTTCGCCTCGGACTCCTGGAGTCCTTCCTTTTCACTCCCCTGTTTCTACTCCAACTGCTACTCCTTTTATTATTCTTTTTTAGATCTACAAGTGACTTCTCAATGCGCTTGAAAGGCTCGGCGACCCTGTGCAACTCAGAAAGGGTGCTAGGGGTTTGCTCTTTTAATTTCTTCCAGAACTCAGTCCCTTCCCTTACTCCAGCGATAAGGAAATTCTTTACAGCTTCATCATTGGCCCCCCGTACGTGAGGTACTTCAGCATTGAATCTCTTGAAATAGTCATGAAGAGTTTCTCCTTCCTTCTGTTTTATGTTCACCAAGGTAGATACAGGGGGTGCATAGAGCATCGAAGATTGGAACTGCTTGATAAAGATGTCAACAAATTGCTCCCATGAGTCGATGGTAACCAGGGCCCCTAGTTTTAAAAACCATTGCTGGGCACTTCCCCTTAGCGAGGCGGCGAACAACCTACACCTCGCTAGCTACGAGACCTGATATACATCCATCTCGTTGTTGAATCGAATTACGAACTCAGCTGGATCAGTATCTCCATTATAGGTCATATCTGAATGATGCCCATGAAAACGAAACACTGCAGGGAGTGGCGCAGTTCGAATTTCGTGGGTAAAGGGTGAAGAAGAGCCCATAGTGCTAAAGATCCCTTTCTCATTGTTCATTGCGTCCAAGGCCTTTTTTAACTCTTCCACCTTATTGTCTCCCACTTTGACCTCCTTGTCCCCCTCCTTTTTCTCCCTAGTACTCCCATGGTGTGATTGAGTCTTTTTTAGGGACGCTAGACTCCTCCTGGTCATTCCTGCGATCCTTCTTTTTACGATCCTCTTCATGGTATTGGGATCGTTCTCGGTCTCGATGAGATGGGGGTCTGTCCTCGCGACGATGGGACCGCTCGCGCTCTCTACGAGGAAGGGGGTCTGTCATCGCGACGATATGACCGCTCACGATCTCGATGAGGAGACAATGGTCGATGAGGGCCCTTACTTTTATTCTTAGATTTTTCATTCCGAGGTGCATTAATCTTTTCTAATTTGAGATGGAGGTCGTGTTCAGTTAGCTTTTTTCCGAGACGGTCAAAAATGCTAACCGATCTCCCCTCAGATGAGGCAACCTTGTCATGCGATCCTCCTTTCTTCTCGAACGAATGCTCCTCCTCATTCCAGTCAGGGTTCGTTTGATCTGTTAGGACATCCTCGAAATCATCAATAAGTTTCTTGACAGGGACTTTGCTTCCTTCCCCTTGATATGTTCGACCACCTGTCCTTGCATTCCTCTTCGATCCTCTAGAACTATAACGCTTCTCCACTTTTGTGACCCTCTCATGTACAGCGGTCACTTGATCGCCAAGGCCTTTTAGAAAAGACATTACCTCGCTCTTCAACGCCACCTTCTGTACTAGGGGTGTGTGCTCCTCCTTGTACCCAGTCTTAGAGTTGTCCTTGGACACCTCGTCCTCTGAGGGGTCCCTTGTCAGGGGATCATCCCTGTTAACCCTATGCGATCCCGGAGTCTCTCCATCATTCTTCTTTTTGTGTGATTTAGTCATCACTTCTCCCAATTCAATGACTGCCCCTCCTTCTAGCGCCAAATGTTATAGGGAGAATATTATATAACAATATTTTGGAGGTTTGCTTTATTAACGGAGCAAAATACGGATATTTTGCTAATGAAAGAAGAACAGGGGATTAGGGTTTGTGTGTTTAGATGTGGCTGAGCTTGATAGCTGTTTGCAGGGGTGAACTGTTTCTCATCCGTATCAAGGTGCCTACGTACCCTATTTATAGGGATCAAGCCGTACGTAGTTCTTGGGCAGCAAGTTACCTAAACGGGCTAGGGTTTTGGAAGATAAGTCATGGCCCAAGCCCACTCATGTAGGGCTGATATGGCAATGAATCATTAATTCTATCCATGATCCATGGCTTATAGAAGGAAACCGATGGTCTCGCATGGTTAGAGAAGTGAAGTAGAGCCTAGCATGCGACCTCGAGGGGCTTGGCCATGCAAAGTAGTCCCAAATGCCCAATTACTCATATGACCATGAGGGGCCTAGCTACGAGCCTTCTAGCAGAGAATGAGATAACGATCTCGTTTAGCCTGTAGACGTGATGATAGCGCGAAGCGGTCACTGAGAAGGAGTGTCAGTGAAGCGATCCCTTAGACCGGATCATGAGCGAGGTGGCCCTGTAATTGTGCCGGGTTGATTCCAATAGTGGACTTTAGTGACCCAATTGTCATCTTCTAGGCCCATAGCCAATTATGAACCGTTAATTTAGCTAATTAGACCATGATAATTATTTTGCCAGATTTGGGCATAACAAGTATGAACCATCATAATTTGAATCGAATTAGAATTTAGATCACGTATGTTGCATGAGTTGGGATATTATTTCTTGCTCCATCTACATATTACAATGTGACTGACTCTTCCTGATACATTGGGCTCCTATGCAGTCTGCTGCTTATCAACCATTGCAATCTCACTTCATGTTCTTTTGTTGGCAGATAGAATTTAGTTTCTATCATATGTGCCTTGTTGATGTGGTTGTTTTAAACTAATTCAAACTGCATTATATAGTGGAACGATTTGTAAATTTGAAGCCTGAGAGTTGTCTCGATTGTGTACGTGATTTTCTAAAAGTTACTCTGATATTAGTTGGATTTGGAGTAGTTGAGGTTGACTCTGATTGGTTTGAATGATCGAAGTTGAATACCACTCCACTGGCAGTAGCAACACTGTGCTTCATACGGGCTCTTACTGTGGCATTACTCCGACATCCAGTTTCCGGAAAATTCATGTATGATTCAATTTCGGGGGACACACTTTTGTTTTCTTAGAAAAATTTCAGAGGTAAGAAGTAACAATTTTAGGATATGACTATAATATGTCTCTAGTTATTGGTGATGGGAAACGAGATAACCAAACAGAGAACAAACTTGAGTTAGCTTGATCTCTCAAATCTTCTTTCTTGTATCAACTCTAATAACAAATAATCAAGCAAGACAACATATGTAATCTAACGAAAGATATCAATGCAAATAACACAAAAACATTTTACGTGGAAACCTTCCCGGTATACGAAGTAAAACCACGGGACCGATTTCGGAGTCCACCCCAAATCTCCACTATCAACAAAGAAGGATTACAAGAGTGTTTCTCTAGCTAAAACTAGAGCATACACCACCGAGATTTTTACAAAGTATGATATTCTCATATATCAACTAACCCTCTGATATTGATAGAACACACAAAAATACCCCTAACTTGAAGTCACGGGTAAAAACCAAAACTTACCAAATATACCCCTAACTTGAAGTTTGTTGAGTATTGAATACAGTAAAAGAATACAGAGGGGGGGGGTGAATGGATTCTTGAACTTTTCTTTGTTCTTGAATCTTTGCAGCAAGATAAGTGATGAGTGTGTGAGATGTGAAGATGCGGATAATTAAAGACAAACACAACACAATATCACTTTAATCTAATATCTTATTAGATAAAGATTTTGCTACAATCTGTGAATACAAATGATAGTATTCTCAGCTTCGTTTTTCTCAGAGAGATATTTTCTGGGTGTTTGAGAAAACTTTAACACCTTAACAGCTAAGGAAGTGAGGCTGTATCCTTATAGACATGGATACACCCACTTACTACAAATGAGGTAGGTAAAACAAAAACACTTTCCAGTCTGTCTATCTAATTTTAGTAAGAGTCCAAACGGCTACAGATTTGACTTTGAAAAGCCTGTTTAGATCCACTTCTTCAGCTCCTTGTCCCTTGTCTTATCTCTCCAAGCTTCTTTGTAGGCTTTCCAGCATGCTTTATAGGACAGAGTCAAATAAAGTATCCTGGCTTGTTGCAGGTTTCTGACTTGTACAATTCTTCAGTATTTTGTCCTCAAGAATGTATTCGAGAAGTGACTAAGTGAGTGATTCGAGAACTGGAGTTGACTTGATCGATAACTCTGAGTTCTCGAATAGTGTTATCTTGACATATCGAATCACTTCTCGAATAGCTCTTTTCTCTGGGACTCCTTGAGATATCGAATAGAGCATTTTGACATATCGAATCCCTGAGATATCGAATAGCATATTGAGTCTTTGAGATATCGAATGTAGCATTGACTTGTTGACCCTTTGAGAACTCGAACTGTTGACTCCTTGAGTTCTCGAACCGTGTAATAGACATATCGAATCCCTGAGATATCGAATGAGATATCGAGAGATATCGAACAGTGTCTTCTGAGATATCGAACTCCAGACTTCTCGAATGCTAGACTTCTCGAATAAACAAATGTACTTCTCGAATTAGTACTTAGGCAATTTCTTCATTTCTTCAATTCTTCAAATCCCAACTGTGATTATTTGACAGTCTTCATTTCCTTGCTTGAGGCATGAACCTTAGAACTTCTTTCAAGCTTTATTCTTGACTTAGTAGGTACAGTTACACAGATAGAATTTGATGCCTATTACATAGTACAAACAAGTAGAAACTCTACAACTAGAGGTTCCCTCAGTTAAGAGGTCATGTAGGTAATGCATAGCATTACGAACTACTTGGGCTTGTTATTAGATGTATTCAGGCATGCCTCTGTGACTAACAATCTCCCCCAAATTGTGAGTAAGACCCTTAGTCACAATTTCATGTCTGATAACAAGCCTAACATACATAAAGATAAAACTTGACAGTACAGGTATGAATTTCCATTAGCAATTTGGATAGAACTACAGAGTGAGTAATCTTACAGCCTATGATGAAGAACTAGCCATTGTCTTTTGATTCCCTTTCCATAGCTTTGGCTTGAAATTCATCATATTCTTTCTTTCTTCTTTCTTTCTCCTTCCTTGTATTCTCATCCATAGCTTTTATTATTTCTGCCATAGCATCCAATTCTTCAAGCAAAATTGAGTCTTTGAAATCTTCAAGTACTGGTTCCAGAATATTTGCAGGATAGTGGTTGAGTAGATTCATTCTGGTGTTGACTTGATTTCCATTTCTCCTCCTATACTTTACCATGTAGGGGTTGAACTGAACTCTACACAAACCCTTTTTCCTCAGCTTTTCTGCTTCACTTTCCAGTCTCTCAATTTCTCTCTCTCTTGCCAGCCATTTCTCAAAACACCCTTTTCTGACTTTTTCCTCATGATCTCTCTTCATTTTCACAAAATCAATTAGCTCCAGCTTCCATACTCTCTCCACTTTATCTTCTGAGCTCAACAGTGCAATGATTCTCTCTATGTCATATAGCTTGCCCCAGTGTTGACATCCTCCTTGTTTGAATTTCTCCTCCCTTCCATCAGAATATTTAATCTCAAGGCAATTATCAACAATGGCAACATGATAGATTCTTTGAGCTTGCAAAAATTGCAGTTGGTCTACATCATAATCTTCATCTAGTGGTTAGAGTTTTAGGCCTGGATAGATTGTCAGGGCTTTTGATATGGTTGGCTTTGATTTCCTTGCAGCTTGCTTGAACTTGATTCTTTTTACATGATTAATTGGCAGCAGTATGTGACCTTTGTTTGTAGACCATTGTAGTATTCCATTAGCAGTTTGCTTTTTGAAACATACAGATGGTTTCTTGACTTGAATCTTCTTCTCTTCTTGAGGTGGCAAGACAGTTGCAGAAGCCATAGATGCAAATTTTGAAAGGTCACTACTGGCAGCATTCACCCTAGACTTAGAGTCTTGCGTTGTGGTGAGGTTACTGTCAGCAATGCCTGAGGCTTGCTGTCTTCCACTTTTCCTCTCAGAGCCTTTACCTTGATCATCATCATTCTTCCTCTTCTCATCATCCTTCTTCTTCTTCTTGTCTTCATCACCCTTATTACTCCTGTGATGTCTTCCCCTTCCGTCACTTTTATCTTCATCCTTGTCTTGATCTTTGCTTGGGTTGAACTTAGCAGTCTCAGATACAATACCCGTTACAATATATGACCTGAGATAAGATATAGCTTCTAATTCTTCTGCTGTTCTTGATCCCTTCTTCTTGATCAGTTTCTCAATGATGGCTATGATGAGATTTTTATTTTGAGGAGTTAGATGCTTAGGAATGACCAGCTGCTTGATATCTTCAATTCTTGTTCCAGCCTGGTAGATAATAGTTCTAGGATCTGTGAAAACTTCAGGTAGCCTTGAAGGTTGACCATTCCTCAAGTCATCATGAAGACTCTTGTTGTTCTCATTTCCCTTCTCAATTAGTCCAAGGAGCACATTCACTTCTGAGTGCTTTAGACTCTGTAGAGTATTGATGGTTAAGTGCCATATCTTGTTCTTTCCTACCATCAATATCTCCTTGAGCCATAGATCATTAAGCCTCCTTGGTACTACAGTGAGACAGTCGATCTGACTCTTCAAACTCTCATGATATAGCAGAGCATCACCAGCCTGTTCTCTAGAGACTTTCAGAAACTCCAAGAATGCATCATCATGATAGACATTTGAGTTTGCAATTTCTTGTAGCTTGGCCTCAGTGACCACCTTCACTTCTACTGGCTTGGCACTCTTAGATATTGAGATTTGAGGCTTGTCAGATGGCATACTCCCTGCAACCACTGTGGTTGTGATAGACTGCCTTTGACCATCAGGAGTAGTGATGTGCACAGTTGGTAGAGTGACAACTGGCAGAGAAGTGGGAGGCTTGGGAGGCTCATCAACTTTGTCCTTTCCTGTTCCAGGCACATGAGTAGTAGATTTCAAAGTTCTCTGATGGCCACCCTCAGTGATCTTGATGCCCTTTTCTAGTGGTCTCTCCCCCTTTGGATTTGAGTTCTTTGATATCCTCTTCTCCCCCTTAGGCTTGTTGACAGACACAGGGACTGTAGGAGGCACCTTTGGAGTTGAAGATTCATCAGGTAGAGGGAGACCCATGTGCTTCATCATTGCAGACAACATTGATTGTTGATGCAGAAGAACATCAGCTGTGGTGGTGGCTTGAGTGTTCAACTGCTCAGTCAGAGTTGTCACAGTGTCTGTAAGATGAGCATTGGACTTGTGGAGAGAGACTACCTCCTTTTCAAGAGTATCCACTTTAATGAAGAGTTCATTGGCCTTAAAACCAGATAGGGATTGATCCTTCAGTCTCTGCACTTCGAACCTTGACATCTCATGCACAGGAACCTCAGTGATCAGCTTGTCTCCATATTGATTTGCAAAGAGGGTCCTGAGCATGGCATTGGCATCAGTTGTCTGATCTGATAAGGATTGAAATTTGTGCCCCAGACCTGTGACAGCATCCTTGAGAATAGCCAAACCATTGTCCATCCTGGTGCAAGTAGCATTGCAGGTTCGAATGTCCTTGAGAACAGTCTCCAATTGAGGGAATTTAGCATCAAAAGTCCTCTTGATCTCATGCACCTCCTTGGTTGTAGCTGAACACACTTCATTAATTTCTGTCTTTAAGCCTTTACCAAGATAGTGTGCAGCCTTGAGAATGCCTTTATAGCTATCATTCACTGCTTCAAACACATCAGTAGGGTTGAGAGATTTGGCATTGGACCCTAGTGAAGTGATGTACTCTTCTCTGAGGTACTGGAGACCTTCTGAGAGAGGGATTGAATTGGTTCCTTGCAGCCAAGCATCGATATTCCCATCTCTCTCAGTTTCATCTATGATTTTCTCCTTCTGTAGCTCTACATCCTCTTTGTGACATAGGAGAATAGCTTCATAGTCTGGATTGGGCATGTTTGCAGTGAGAAGGTGCTGAGCAATTTTTGTGAACTCAGGGATCTGATCCACAACTAAGCTTTGAAGTGCTTCAACCGTCAATTGTGGTGGAACAGACCCTGATCCTGAAGCACTGTCATGTTGCACAGGCTTCAGCCATTGAGACATAAAGTTAGAGCTAGAGCTAGGCTTGCTAGGCTCCTCAGTTACAGATGCAACTTCTGCAACCGGATGAACAGACTCTACTACTGTTGTCTCCACAGAAGTGGGATGAGTTACAACAGTAGTTGACACAGGCACAGAGTCTCTAGTAAGAACTAGTGAATCCTCTGTGTTTGTGATGGTGTCATTAGGATATGCCCCAGCATGCATTCCCTGACCATCCAAATGTGGTACCTGGGTGGTGAGCAAGGTGTCATGCACCAAGTCACTTGAATTCATTGGCTCATCAAAGGAAAAGAATTCTTGATGATCAATGCCTTGCTCCTCAATTGCTTGAGTTGCAGGCTTCAAAGAAATATGAGTGGTAGATTCTGAAAGAGAAGTGTGTTGTAGACAAGATTTTGGCAACTCCCCCTGAGAAATAGAGGGAGTTTCAGTTATGATGTGCTCTCCACTCAGTGTTGTGCCAGCCTTATCACTCCCTTGTGCTGACTCTTTACAGATAGGTGCATTGGGGAGGATGCTTGATTCTATAGATGCATCCTGTTGAGAGGATACATCTAGTGAGCTGTGTGCCCCTGATTTTACAACTTCAGCCATTTGAGTGACTGAAGAGGTGGTTTTAGACTTCTTCTTCTTCTTTAGGCTTATGATAGGTAACTCAGGTGTCTCACTTTCTAACCCTAGTTCTACAGCCAAGGCTGCTTCAATTAAGATTTCTAAAGGTTCAGAAGCAGCCTGTTTTCTCTTCTTTTTACTAACATCACCCTTTTGAGAGGATGATGCAGTTGGCTCTTTGCTGGATAGAGTGTTTGGCTGAGGGGGTTGGTTAGCAGGCCTTGGGTTAGCACTTTGTTCTCCTTGCTTAGGCTGTGCTAACTGTGATTTTGAATCAAATATTGGCATGTTGTGGGGGTAAGACCTAAACAAACCCTCCATGTGGGGAGTTATGTTAAGTCTTACATCCACATCATTCCTAGTCTCCAAATTACCAAAAATGAGTTTGGTCATGGACCTAGGATAGCCTATTTTACTCTTATCTACTCCAGGCAATTCAATCAATGAAGCATTTTTAAAGTTAAGCACTGATTGAATAAAGCGAGGAAAGAAAATTTCATTACCTCTCTTGGCTGTGGTCTGACCAAGTCTCCCATAGAATTCCTGTAGGATGAGAAGTCCAACATCTATCTTTCTCCCATGAGCCAAGGCATAGGCAAGCTGCTGCACGGGTGTACTAATCTGATCAAAGCTTGATTTCCGTGCAGTGAATACTTGAAGGAGTGTAGCAAATACAAAGCTCCATTCTTTCCTCAAGAACTTCCTATTCAACTTTCCCAGCTTGATAGTATCAGAGTAGTTGATGAAGTCAAAGAATTCTTCCAACTCATCATTGGAGGCCAGAGCATCATACGTCTCTTGCTGCATATCCAAGGCTTGATTCATGTCTGCAGTGGTGATAGTGATATCCTCTCCTTGAATCTTGCAGTGAACAATATAAGAGGTGATAGCATTCTCAAGAGCGATGACCTCCACAGTAGCAGTCCTCCAGAATTGTTCCAATAGATCTATGTACAGAGTTGGGTTGGCTGAGAGCGCACTCTTGATGTATGATTCAGACAACCACCGAACAAAGCACTTGAAATTGGCATTCGGTGCTTCCACATCACTGGAGATTGCGATGAAATTAGTTTGGGATGGTATTGTGAGTTGAGTGTTTGCCATTTGGGTAGAGAAGAAAAGAGAATTAGGATTGAAGAAGAAATTCGCAGTTAGGGTTTTTCAGAGGTTTCAGGAGTTGAGATGCTTGAGAAATCGAACGAAATGAATTGAATAGTTGTGAAGTTGTATATATATATATGAATGTCTTGAGTTGTCGATAGATAAGTGTTCTGTAGCGACAAGTCATTCGAGAAGTATGAAACAACTATTCGAGAAGTCAAGAAAGGCTTATTCGATATCTCAGGCAGTTTTTAACTCACAGCTGGCAGTGATTTAACTCAGAAAATAATTCAAAGTTAAGTAAAATATATTTTTATGAGTGAAATGAAGGTTTGAATATAAATCCAAAAAGCGATTAAGTGTCAGCGAAAAATCAGCCTTTTCAAATGATTCGATAACTCAAATGCAGTATTCGAGAACTCTATCATTAGAGAACTAAAATACTCTATTCGAGAACTCAAAGTGTGCTATTCGATTTCTCTAAAAGACACTATTCGAGAACTCAAGAGGGTTCTAGATAGGCCTATTCGAGAACTCGAGCCAAGACATAACAATGAACCATTCGAGAAGTCTGACTTATCGAACTGTACTTTTCACTCATAAAATTCAATTTCCACTATCCTTTAAAATTTACTAGAAATATTCATTGACGAATATTCTACCAAATTAAATAGTGGTTTACTCAAATTTTTTACAGAAATTTCAAGCTACATATGTATGATTTTCAACATGTGCAGCATTGGAATATTTATACATCATACTCCAGCCAATACTTACTTCAGAAATATTAGGCATTTGATAAAGTAAGTATTTACTGCTGCAACAATCTAGTTGATATATTCACTTAGCCAGAATTCGAAGAATTCAGCATTCCAATCTCACTGACCAGCCTAGTGAAGGTGGCTTCATCTAATGGCTTAGTGAATATGTCAGCTAGTTGTTTTTCTGTAGAGACATAATGCAACTCAATGGTTCCATTAGTTGCATGTTCTCTAATGAAATGATATCTGATGTCAATGTGCTTTGTCCTAGAATGATTGACAGGATTGGCAACTATAGAGATTGCACTTGTGTTGTCACACATGATAGGAATTCTTTCCAACACAAGTCCATAATCTCTAAGTTGGTTTCTAATCCAAAGCACTTGAGCACAACAACTTCCAGCAGCTATGTATTCAGCTTCAGCTGTGGAAGTTGACACAGATTGTTGTTTCTTGCTGTACCAAGAGACTAACCTTTGTCCAAGAAACTGGCAGCTACCTGATGTGCTTTTCCTATCCACTCTGCATCCAGCATAATCAGCATCAGAATAACCAACCAGATTGAACCCTGTGTCCTTAGGATACCATAACCCCAAGTTTGGTGTGCCTTTCAGATATTTGAAGATCCTTTTTATTGCTATCATGTGTGATTCCTTTGGGTTTGATTGAAACCTTTTTGCCCTTAGCGTCATCATCTAACTTGGTGGCAGTGGCCATGGGTGTCTTCGCAGGTGAACATTCTTCCAAATCAAATTTCTTCAGTAAATCTTTAATGTATTTGGTTTGACTTATAAAAATGCCATCCTTCCTTTGACTAACTTGCAGTCCAAGAAAGAATGTTAATTCTCCCATCATACTCATCTCATATCTGCTTTGCATGAGCTTAGAGAATTTTTCACACAGCTCCTCATTTGTAGAGCCAAATATGATATCATCCACATAGATTTGAACTAGGATAATATCATCACCATGTTTCTTGTAGAACAGTGTCTTGTCCAGTGTGCCTCTAGTGAATTGATTCTCCAGTAGAAATTGTGATAGTGTGTCATACCATGCCCTAGGAGCTTGCTTGAGTCCATACAATGCTTTAAGTAATCTGTAGACAAAGTGGGGAAACTGTGGATCCTCAAAGCCAGGTGGTTGTTGCACATATACTTCTTCTTCCAACTCCCCATTCAGGAATGCACTCTTGACATCCATTTGATAGACCTTGAAATTAGAATGTGCAGCAAATGCCAAGAAAATTCTGATGGCTTCTAGTCTAGCAACAGGGGCAAAGGTCTCATCATAGTCAATACCTTCCTGTTGAGAGTATCCTTTTGCAACCAACCTTGCTTTGTTTCTTATGACTACACCATTTTCATCCATCTTATTCCTTAGAACCCATTTAGTTCCAACAACGGTTCTATCCTTTGGTGCAGGCACTAGTTCCCATACTTTGCTCCTTTCAAATTGATTTAGCTCCTCTTGCATAGCAATTATCCAGTCAGGATCCAACAATGCATCATCAAGTTTCTTAGGCTCAACTTGGGATAGAAAGCAGCCATGGAGACATTCATTTATAGTTGCTCTCCTTGTCCTTACTCCTGCATTTGGATTTCCAATTATCTGATCTGCAGTGTGTGATCTATCCCATTTCCTTGTATGTTCAGATTGATTTCTCATCCTTGATGTTGCTTCATCATTTAGATCATGATCATCTACATTTCCTCCCCCTGTGAAGTTGTCACTCCTCACAGGTGTATCTTGGATGCTTGTTTCTTCATTGTTGGTTGACACAGGTTCTTCATTCACTTGAGTTTGTTGGATTATGAGTTCAGATTCACTTTCAATCTCCTCATCAGAATCATCTAGATTGTCAAACTTCAAGGGATCTTTATCTTCATCATTGGCTTCTTCTAATCCAGGTAGTTTGCTGTCATCAAATGTTACATCTGTGCTCTCCATTACTTTCTTTTGACAAATGACATAAACTTTGTATGCAATTCTTTCCATAGAATAGCCAAGAAAGATTCCTTCAAATGCCTTTGCATCAAACTTTCCAACATATTCTGAATTATCTTTTAGCACAAAGCACTTGCTTCCAAAAGTATGAACATACTTTAGAGTAGGCTTCTTTCCAGTCATCAAGTTGTAAGGTGTCTTTCCAGTGTTTTTGTTGATGAGGGTTCTGTTTTGGATGTAGCATGCAGTGCTCACAGCCTCAGCCCAAAAACATGTAGGCATCTTTGCATCAAGTAGCATTGTTCTAGCAGCCTCTATCAGAGTCCTATTCTTTCTCTCAACAACTCCATTTTGTTGTGGGGTCCTTGGAGCTGAGAATTGTTGAGAAATACCATTTTCTTTGCAGAATGCTCCAAGCATGGCATTTCTGAATTCTGTCCCATTATCACTTCTTAATGCAATCACACTTACATTTATGGCCTTTGCTTCTTTGTCAACTTTCTTTATGTGCTCAATGATTACTTGTGGAGCCTCATCCTTTGATGCCAGAAATTCTACCCATGTATACCTTGTAAAATCATCAACCATCACTAGAGCATACTTCTTCCTTCCTAGTGACATAATATTGACAGGCCCAAACAAATCCATATGAATCAGTTGCAGGGGCTTGGTTATAGATGTCACTGTTTTTGACTTGTGGCTTGATCTTTTCATTTTTCCCTTTTGACACGCCTCACACACTCCTTCTTGACAGAATTCAAGTGTGGGCATGCCTCTCACTAACTCCCTTTTGACTAGGGAATTAATGGCTTTGAAGTTCAGGTGTGATAGCTTCTTGTGCCACAGCCAACTGTCTTCATTTGATGCTTTTGAGTAGAAGCAACAAATTGTGTCCTTGCTTGCAGAGTCCATATTGGCTACAAACAGGCTTCCTTTCCTTACTCCAGACAGAGCAAAATCACCAGTCTTCTTGTGGGTGATCAAACATTCATCTTTGTCAAAGTTCACTTTGAAGCCTCTGTCAGTGAATTGACCAACACTCAGTAGATTATGCTTGAGCCCCTTGACCAGTGCTACATTCTCAATGATGACATTTCCAATTTCCAACTTGCCATATCCCAGTGTGTTGCCAATGCTGTCATCTCCAAAAGCAACCATTGGGCCAGCCTTTTCCTCATACTGTGATAGCAGGGCCATATCACCAGTCATATGATTTGAGCATCCACTGTCCAAAATCCACATGACCTTCTTTTTACTTTCTTTGCCCTGCAAACACAAAAGTATTACTTCTCCTTTGGTACCCAAACGAGTTTGGGTCCATGTGACTTAGTGACAGTTTTATCAAAATCAGCATGCTTATCAGTTTTCTTGATGTTGGTCTTCTTGTCACTGTTGGGAGTCTTAGAATCAGGGTTCTTAGACTTAGGTGACAGAGGTACCTTCCTAACTTTAGGAGGACTTGAAGACTTTGTCCTTGTGTAGTGTGTGTGAACATTATGATTGATACAGCCCTCCATGAATTGTCTTCTCAAATTAAAACAACTAGTCATCACATTCATGTTACATGGCATACAATCAAGTTTATCACAGAAAGGAGAGTCTCTATGTCTTAAAGGCACAGAGCAATCATAGAATGGTTTAGCAACACTACCAGATGGTTTCTTGCAAGCATGAGTCAAATGATTAGAGCTAAAACAGTTTTGACAAACTTTCCTAGGGGCATTTGGCACATAAGCATAGTTGTTATCTTTGTTAATCCCTAATTTGCCATTCCTGTTTGGTCTCTTATTAGTCACTTTCTTCTTAGTCTCATAATTTCCAGCTGAAACAAAATTTACAGATTTCTCAAGTCTAGGTCTACCTCCTACTGGCTCCTTGGCTTTGGTTTTGACATTCTTACTCTCAGAGGATGCTTGTTGTTCATTTGATTGTGCCTCATCTTCATCCTCCAACATTTGCTTGATGAGTAAGGCATCCTCATCAATCTCAAGTGTTGGTGTTTTAAATATTGGATTCTCAGTCTTTTTCAAAACCTGAGGCACCTCCTCTTGAACAACAATGTCATCTTCAATGACTGCATAGCCTTTCCTCTGTTTAAGAGTGTCATAATCAAGTCCAATGGCAGCCTTAGGTCTAGCTAGATTTTTCTCATGATAAGACTGCAATAGACTAGAGGAATTCTTAAATGTCTTCAACTTAAATTCATTTTCAGCTAATTCATCCCTAAGAGCTTTCTCAACTTGACTAGCACATAGAACTTTATTCTTTAGATACTCAATCTCTTGTTTAAGATTTTCTATTTGCACAGTAGTTAGCTCTAGTTCCTCATTTCTCTTATTTAACAGTTCATTCCTAGTAGACAGTTTAGCAATCTCTTCATTAGCAGTAGTCATACTAGTATGAATGTTAAACATCTCAACGGATAGTTGTTCAACCAAAGATTTATATTCAGAAACAGACATGTCTATGGTAGTGAGAGATGGTACCTGTGAGTCTGATGCAGATGGTTCTTCCTTGGAATTGGCCATCAAGGCATAGTTGCAGAATTCTTGTTCTTCCCCATCACTGTCAGAATCATCCCAACACTTCCCTTCAGCTATGTAAGCCTTACCTGGTGTCTGCTTCTTTAGAAGGGCCTCATACTTAGCTTCAAGCTCAAGAAACTCCTTATCCTTCTTTTTAGGCTTCTTGCATTCACTGGCAAAATGCCCTAGGTCATTGCATCTGTAACATCTTACAGATGACCTATCCACATAGCTGGTTTTGAATCTGTTCTTGTTTGTTTTCATAGGTGCCTTGCTCTTGTTGAATGAATGATTTTGAGGTCTAGGCTTGAAGGGCTGATTCCTCTTGAATCTGATGTTTGGGAATTTTCTAGCCATAAAAGCATATGATGTATTTTCCATGCCATCCAGCTCTTCAAGAGTGTAGAACTCATCTTCTTCCTTGTCATCAGCAGGTTCAGTCACTACTTCCTCAGTTTCTTCATCATCTACTATCTCTTCTATTCTCAGCTGACTTGTAGATGCTTCCAGGTCTTGAATAGATTTGTTGACAATCAAGGCACAGGATGTGTTTATCATTCTGCCTTGGTTAGCTTGGATAGCCCTCTTTTGAAGCAACTCAAGCTCGTGTGTCTTTAAAACCCCATAGAGCACATCATACGTGACTTTGTTCAAATCTCTTTCTCTTAGGGATATGACCCTTTGCTCTAGATGGTTTGGTGACGATAGTAGAAACTTCATATTTAATTCCTTAGTGCTGTAAACCTTCCCATTCATTTGGAGCTCAGTCACCAGCTTGTGAAATCTTTCAAACATATCAGTGATACTTTCCTTGGACTGTGCCATGAACGCCTCATACTGTGTGACCAGTATCTGTTTCTTATTTTCTCTTACCTCCTCTGTCCCTTCACATAACACCTCGATGTGATTCCACATGTCCTTGGCTGATTTGCATGATGCTATGTTGGCAAACATCGACATATCCATGGAGTCTATGATTAACAACATGAGGTGGCTGTCTAGGGCAATCTTTTCCTTCTCTGAGTCCGTCCATTTGGATGGCTCTTTTGGAACGTATGATCTAGGAATGACTACTGCGCCCACTGTGGATTCAGCAACTTCTTGTTGTGGTATGAATGGACCATTCTTGAGAATGTCAGGGTAGAGAGGATTGGCAGCTTTGATGAACAACAACATTTTTATTTTCCAGAGGTTGTAATTCTCTTTGTCGAACTTAGGGACCTTTACCGTACCTGTAGTCTTTGGTGTATTCGAACTCATGATCGTTTTCTGTTTAGATTAAACAGCCTGCTCTGATACCACTTGTTGAGTATTGAATACAGTAAAAGAATACAGAGGGGGGGTGAATGGATTCTTGAACTTTTCTTTGTTCTTGAATCTTTGCAGCAAGATAAGTGATGAGTGTGTGAGATGTGAAGATGCGGATAATTAAAGACAAACACAACACAATATCACTTTAATCTAATATCTTATTAGATAAAGATTTTGCTACAATCTGTGAATACAAATGATAGTATTCTCAGCTTCGTTTTTCTCAGAGAGATATTTTCTGGGTGTTTGAGAAAACTTTAACACCTTAACAGCTAAGGAAGTGAGGCTGTATCCTTATAGACATGGATACACCCACTTACTACAAATGAGGTAGGTAAAACAAAAACACTTTCCAGTCTGTCTATCTCATTTTAGTAAGAGTCCAAACGGCTACAGATTTGACTTTGAAAAGCCTGTTTAGATCCACTTCTTCAGCTCCTTGTCCCTTGTCTTATCTCTCCAAGCTTCTTTGTAGGCTTTCCAGCATGCTTTATAGGACAGAGTCAAATAAAGTATCCTGGCTTGTTGCAGGTTTCTGACTTGTACAATTCTTCAGTATTTTGTCCTCAAGAATGTATTCGAGAAGTGACTAAGTGAGTGATTCGAGAACTGGAGTTGACTTGATCGATAACTCTGAGTTCTCGAATAGTGTTATCTTGACATATCGAATCACTTCTCGAATAGCTCTTTTCTCTGGGACTCCTTGAGATATCGAATAGAGCATTTTGACATATCGAATCCCTGAGATATCGAATAGCATATTGAGTCTTTGAGATATCGAATGTAGCATTGACTTGTTGACCCTTTGAGAACTCGAACTGTTGACTCCTTGAGTTCTCGAACCGTGTAATAGACATATCGAATCCCTGAGATATCGAATGAGATATCGAGAGATATCGAACAGTGTCTTCTGAGATATCGAACTCCAGACTTCTCGAATGCTAGACTTCTCGAATAAACAAATGTACTTCTCGAATTAGTACTTAGGCAATTTCTTCATTTCTTCAATTCTTCAAATCCCAACTGTGATTATTTGACAGTCTTCATTTCCTTGCTTGAGGCATGAACCTTAGAACTTCTTTCAAGCTTTATTCTTGACTTAGTAGGTACAGTTACACAGATAGAATTTGATGCCTATTACATAGTACAAACAAGTAGAAACTCTACAACTAGAGGTTCCCTCAGTTAAGAGGTCATGTAGGTAATGCATAGCATTACGAACTACTTGGGCTTGTTATTAGATGTATTCAGGCATGCCTCTGTGACTAACAAAGTTAGGGGTGATCATTAGCAAAAGAACCAATTTTTTGCTTTCGGCTAAAAAATGTCTCAAAACATAACCCCATGCTTATCATTCTTAATACAAAAATCCTATGTTTTATTTTCACCTATTGGGCTTAACCCATATGAACATTGGGCTCCCACATAGGAAGGACCCAACAAATCTCCCTCTCATGACAATGTGGGAGGATTAGCCATACCGGCGATCAACCTACAGTACTCAAGCTTTCCTCTAGGCAATGCATTTGTCATCATATCTGATCCATTATCATCTTTATGCACTTTATCAACCTCCATCAGCTTAGCATCAAGAACATCTCGAATCCAATGATACCTCACCTCAATGTGTTTCGATTTTGAGTGTAACGATGAGTTCTTAACGAGGTGAATTGCACTCTGATTATCACAAAGTAGTACATACCTGTTCTGTTCAAACCCAAGTTCTCTTAAGAACTTCTTCACCCAAAGAAGTTCTTTACTTGCTTCCGTCACTGCAATAAATTCAGCTTCTGTTATTGAAAGTGCAACACACTTTTGTAGTCGTGATTTCCATGAAACAGCACCACCACAAAAGTTAATCAAATATCCAGAGGTAGACTTTCGAGTGTCAACATATCCAGCCAAATCTGAATCAGAATAAGCCACTAACTGAACTTTCTCCATACCAAAACTGAGCTTTAAATTAGAGGTTCCTCGTAGGTACCTCATAATCCATTTTACGGCTGTCCAATGCTCTTTACCCAGATTTGACAGAAATCTGCTCACAACACCAACTGCATGAGCCAAATCAGGCCTAGTACACACCATGGCATACATGAGACTTCCAACTGCAGATGCATATGGAATATTAGCCATATCTCTCTTTAGTTCATCAGTTGAAGGACATTGCTTCTTACTTAACTTGAAATGACTAGCCAGTGGTGAGCTAACCATTTTAGCTTTGTCCATTCTAAACTTTTGAAGAACTTTCTCAATGTATTTTTCTTGCGAAAGAAATAGCTTCTTTGAATCTCTATCTCTAGTAATTCGAATGCCAAGAATTTACTTTGCTGGCCCTAAATCTTTCATTGCAAAAGATTTACTTAACTGTTTCTTCAAGGAATCGATTCGCGAAGTATTCTTTCCAACAATAAGCATATCATCCACATAAAGTAAGAGGACAATAAAATCACCATCTGCAAATTTCTTCACAAATACACAATTATCAGAAGATGTCTTGTTGTAGCCCTGCTCCCTCAATAACTTGACATGAACTTTTTGTACCACTGTCTCGGAGTTTGTTTTAAACCATATAGACTCTTCTTCAATCTCCACACATAATCTTCTTTTCCTTCAACCACAAAACCTTCAGGTTGTTTCATAAAAATCTCTTCTTCCAAGTCACCGTGCAAAAATGCTATTTTTACATCCATTTGCTCAACTTCCAAGTCTAGGCTAGCTGCAAGGCCTAGAACTACACGAATAGAAGACATTTTCACAACTGGGGAAAATATTTCATCAAAATCAATCCCCTTTTTCTGACCAAATCCTTTAACCACCAGTCTTGCTTTGTACCGAGGTTGCAACGAGTTGTCATCTTGCTTCAACTTATACACCTACTTGTTTCTCAAAGCTTTTCTTCCTTTAGGTAGCTTAATTAACTCAAATGTGTGATTTTCACGAAGTGATTGCATCTCATCATTCATTGCATCAATCCATGAAATTTTATTTTCACCACTAACAGCCTCATCACAACACTCAGGTTCACCTGCATCAATCAACAAAATATACTGATCAGGAGCATATCTAGTAGAGGGTTGTCTATCTCTAGTAGATCTCCAAACTGGAACTTCAGGCGGTATTTCTGGTGGTTCTTCAGGTTGTTCATCATCTTCTTCACCCTCTTGTTTAGTCATGTAATCATGATCATGATCACCAGTATCATGAATATGTGACCCTCTTGAAGAGGATGTGTCTCCCTCTGCATTTTCTTCAACTTCTATAGGAGCATGTGCAAGAGGAATATGGTTCAAATCTACCAAGTCACTAACAGACGTAGGCTCTGAGTTCTGAATCTTTTCAATATCATGAACTGTTTGATCCTCCATAAACACAGCATCTCTGCTCCTAATAAGTTTCTTATTAACTGGATCATGAAATCTGTAGCCAAACTCATCAAGGCCATAACCAATAAATACACACTCTCTTGTCTTCGAATCAAGTTTGGACCCCTCGTCTTTAGGAATGTGCACATAAGCTTTGCACCCAAAGACACGTAAATGATCATAAAATACCTCTTTACCCGTCCAAACTCTAGCAGGGATAACTCCATCCAGAGGTGCAGAAGGACTAAGATTCAAGACATGTGCAGAAGGACAAAATTTCTTAGTGTGTCCAAACTCATGACAATAGTAGCACTCACAATCTGCAAATTTATTAGACTTGCCCTGACTCTTGCTCCTACTTTTATTTCGAGTTTTCCCACCTCGATTTTCACTTCTACCACGAATGACAAGAGTTTCTGAATGTGAAGAAAAGCCAACTGTTTTTCTTCTCATATCTTCATTCAACATACTACTTTTAGCCAATGCCATTGTTATCTTACCTTCAGGAGCTGAATTTGAGAGAGACATTCTGAAAGTATCCCACGAATCTGGTAACGAACCAAGCAACCATAATGCCAAAACCTCATCCTCAAACTTGATACCCATAGCAGCCAACTGATGAATCATGCCCTGAAAATTATTCAGATGATCCGTTAGAGGTGATCCATCTTGATACCTCAAATGCATCAACTGCTTGAACAAAAACAACTTGTTGTTTCCTGTCTTTCGAGCATATAACTCCTCAAGTTTGGTCCATAAAGTTCTCGCATGTGTTTCCTCTATAACATGATTCAACACATTATCATCAACCCATTGCCGAATAAAGACACAAACTTGTAGATGAGTAATACTCCATTCTGCTTCAGACTTATCATCAGGTCTTTCCTCACCAAACACTGGTAAGTGGAAACATTTAACATAAAGAAGATCTCTCATCTTTGCTTTCCATATGTGATAGTTCGAACCATTCAACATCACCATCCTGCTTGTATTCACATCCATATTTGACACAAGACAGATACACAATCTCTAAGCTTTGATACCACTTTGATGGGAGTGCGACACACAAACAGAGAACAAACTTGAGTTAGCTTGATCTCTCAAATCTTCTTTCTTGTATCAACTCTAATAACAAATAATCAAGCAAGACAACATATGTAATCTAACGAAAGATATCAATGCAAATAACACAAAAACATTTTACGTGGAAACCTTCCCGGTGTAGGAAGTAAAACCACGGGACCGATTTTGGAGTCCACCCCAAATCTCCACTATCAACAAAGAAGGATTACAAGAGTGTTTCTCTAGCTAAAACTAGAGCATACACCACCGAGATTTTCACAAAGTATGATATTCTCATACATCAACTAACCCTCTGATATTGATAGAACACACAAAAATACCCCTAACTTGAAGTCACGGGTAAAAACCAAAACTCACCAAATATACCCTAACTTGAAGTTAGGGGTGATCATTAGCAAAAGAACAAATTTTTTGCTTTCGGCTAAAAAATGTCTCAAAACATAACCCCTTGCTTATCATTCTTAATACCAGAATCCTATGTTTTATTTTCACCTATTGGGCTTGACCCATACGAACATTGGGCTCCACATAGGAAGGACCCAACAATTGGGAGAGTAGTTTTTCTCATAACATGATTAAATTTTTGCGGTTCACTTTGTAAATACAAGCGATAAGGTACATATATGGAGTGGCATACATTACGCAGGAGGAAATGAGGTTTTACAATGCCAATCTTGGATAAGGAACTGAAGAGTGTGATTAGGCATAAGGTGCTTGTGCTCGAGCTGTAAGTTTGTCATTGGAGACGTATCGTGACCTGTCCCTAACCACTCTTGTATAGCTTCTAACTCATACGAGAACCCATCTGCTGCTAAGTGTGGTTCCTTCATTATGTCCTGCAAAGATATCACAGCTAACTTTTACAATTTTGATAAATTTGATTGCCTTAATATGTAGGTTTTGTTTATTTTACGTGCAGCATTGTCAGCTTGTCAACTTATTAACTTTCTTAGCAATGTATTGAAGCTGCATTGTGCACCTGATATATGGGGCAAATGAATGCACTTGGTACCATGCTAGACTCCTCCATTACGGCCCTGTCGTATTCTCCTCCATTTTTTAGAAGACCATCCGCCATTTTTCTCACTTCATTTAGCTCTCCCATTGTTGTCCCTGCCCCATAATGTTCGTTGTTGCCTGACAAACACCTTACTGCTATTCTTCCAAGTTCCATAGCTATATCCAGAGGCCAATCCCCCGCCGTTTCATCCAATAGAGCAACCAGGGCCACTTGGTCCATTAGTGTGGTATCCTCGTGAACAAGCCTGTCCCAGTTTCTCCCTGTTAAAAGCTGCAGTATCAGATTTCCCAAGGCCTGGATATCTGACTTGATGTCAAACTCTTGAATGCAGTATGCCAGCCCTGAACCATGTATTTTAGCAACATTGTTGCGATCAAGTAGGATTTTGGAGGGGTCCAAGTTGCCATGAAAAATGGACCTTGGCTGGGCCTGGTGAAGAAAGGCTAGGCCTGAGCAAACATCAGCTGCTATGCAGATTCTAGCATGCCAGTTAAGACCCTGGTTTGTTTTTCTACTGCTTTTGGAAGAGGAAAATAGTGTGTCCCTTAAGCAGCCATTGTACATGTATTCAAACACAATGCATTGTAGCTGCATGCAGAATCCAAGCACTGCGATAATATTAGGATGCCGAACTTCACAAAGCACCTTCACCTACGATAATAGAAAAGTGTGAGCTGAGAACACAGACACAATAGCTAATGAACTAGGTACAGTCATCAGATACCTATAAGTTCTTTAATTTAATTTTTCAGACTAATAATCCCTGGTGCATAAAAGAGATATTACCGGCTCTTGTGGCTCATACTTATTTGTCATAATGTACCTTGGTTCGAAAAGTTTCTTCATCCATAGATAAATGCAACATAGACTTGATTGCAACCGTGGTGGCAATGATGCGCCCCATGTACATATTTGTGCACTTACCACCACACTTCAGTGTAAAGTGCCGGGAGAAATTATCCGTAGCCACTCTAATTTCTTCGGGTGTAAATTCTCTGTAGTTAAAGTTTAAGTCATCCATACTTGTAACAACATTTTTTTCTATACAAAACTCAATTCTGCGATGAATAACATCTATTTGTTTCCGAAGAACTTGAATCTCTTTAACAACATCTGCCTTTTTGGTTGCTGTATTTTGTAGTGTGCCCTCAAGATTTGATTTTGATGAAGCAGATGATCTTAGTTTATTTGAAAGCTTGACATGGAGTTCTTTTGTCAAGGTGAGCTGCCTTCTCCTTTCTACAACTTCAGTTCTGATCTCATGCAGCTCCTCTTTTCTGGCGTCTAAATCTTTCATTTGTTTTAATCTGTTTACCCGCTCCCTATTTGCTCGAGCCTCTAGCTCTTTAGCCTGAAGGTAAAAAAGTTGTCATATAAATAATTCAGATTATTGACATATATTGTTCATCCATTACCTGTTGAATACATAAAGAAATAGCCCATTCAGCTTTCTTCTGTCTTTCTATACTGATTTTGGCTTCTCCTCGTTGCAGCTTGATTGCTTCCTGAGCTCTTCCTAGTTTCATTTTCACTGCTTCAACTTTATCTTCAGTGCTCTGATTTTGACAGTTCTATTCAGGACATCAATTGTCTCGAAAAGTCCCAAGCAGGAGTTATTTTCTACAGAACAAAAACCAACATAGAAGGTATATTTTGTAAATAATAATAATATCGAATTACCATAGTTTCTGCTAAGTCTTGATCCTCTTTGAGATTGTTATAAAGGATGCCGTTTGCCACTTCACCATCTTGTTCATCTTCATTCGATGATGACAGTTGATTGAAATAGGCTTCGATTTCTTCCACATACTTCTCCCACTGATTAGACGAATCAACGGTTGTTAGTTGCGAAGGCGAACATGGAGGACTTTTTCCAGTACCAGGATTGTCCTGAAACATTTTACCAAACCAGCCCTTGAAACTACTTCTCTTACCAACCTTAGCCACCAAGTTTCCTCGATCATCCTCAATTAATCCTTCATTATGTTCCTCTCTCAAAAAAACCAATTTCCCCCCATATATTACAAAGAACTTACAAAAATCAGGCTTCTTCTGCTGGATGTAAAACGGTCCACTGATTTCATTCCTCGATCTCCTGAACAGCAAGAAAAAACAGAACTAAACAGCCGGCCATGAAAAATTGGATCTACCTTAAAAAAAAATCAACGATTCATAGAGAAAAAAAAATTGCATACCAAGGCGAGGATTTTAAGAAAGTAAATCCCATGACCAATTTGCTCATATGAACACCAGATATCAATTCCAGAATGATGTTTTGAAGGGGTTCATCATACTTATCAATATTTATAATCTCAAGCTTCACCTGTGATCATATTAAACTATTAATTATTCCTAACAGCCTGCATGTGTACATGTTTTGTGGCAACATATATGATATAAATATGGCTGCTATCCGTCCTGCGATGTTGTATGGCTCTGAGTGTTGGGCGGAGAAGAAGGCCCTCGTAAGCAAGTTGGAAGGGGCAGAAATGAGGATGCTGCGGTGGTCCTGTGGCCGCACGATGTTGGACAGAATCCCGAACTCGGTGTTTAGGAGCGAGCTCGAAGTGGCGCCTTTTTCTGTGAACTTAGGGAAGGGAGGCTGAGATGGTTCGGCCACGTTCGTAGGAGGCTGGCTGAAGCCCCAGTTAGGAGGGTCGAGAGTTTGGCGGTTGTGGGGGCGAGGAGGAGAGGCAGGCCGAGGAGGTCGTGGGAAGAGCAGCTCCGGATGGATTTGAAGGCCTTGGACTTAAATGAGACCATGCTCGCGGATAGGTGTTCTTGGAGGCGGCGTATCAGAGTGGTGGATTCCATTTTAGGTTGTGGCTCTGTTGTCGAGAGCCTCAGAGGTGCCTTGTCACGGTTAGCGATTTGTTAGTAGTTCGGCTTTAGCGTTCTCACTGTTCGTCTTGAGTGTTTTTTGTTTTCTGGTTTTGCAGTTACAGGGAGCTTGGCCCGGTGTTATTTCTGTGCGGGACTTCCCGTGCGGTTGGCTCGCAACAAGCTAGGAGTATCATAAATCCTCGCAGATAGGTAGGTCCCATGTGGAGAACGCCATGGGCTGCAGGTATGTCTCTATCCATCTCCGTATCATTTCCGGTCTATTTTCCACACTTCATGTATGTTGTGCACTCAGCCGAGGGTCTTCACGGAAACAGCCTCCCCACGCATAAAGTGGGGGTATGGTCTGCGTACATCCTACCCTCCCCAGACCCTGCTCTGAGCGGGATATACTGGGTATGTTTGGTTTGGTTTGGTTTGGTATATATGATATAACAACCTTGGCACAATATGCTATGTACTTTGATAGTGTTCTGTCCATCTCAAACTTCCTTAGGCCATCAACTTTCTCATCATTTAAAAGACTCTTGGGTAGCTTTCCAACTGCAAAAACACACATATATTCTTATACAAAATCCAATAAAGCAACATGAAAAACAAGTTTGAAGCATGACAAAACAACTTACATGGTGTTAATACATGATGATTGTTTCCCATATTAATAATACCTGAATAGATTATAACTATATGTAATGAATAAGGGGGCCATTTTCTTAGTGTCCACTCCAAAGTCCCAAGACCATCTTCAAGATCATTTCCAATAGCTACATAAACTTTCTCTACTTGACCCTCCATAGTTTGAGTGTGAAAACCTTAATTTTTTGCAAGAGTGATTAGTAAAAGATTATCTTTAATTGTTCTGATCAAAGGGTTCAATCAAAAGCTAAAGAGGTTTAATTAATATATTTTATTAAAGCAGGGCAATTAAGTTTGGAAGTTTGTTTCTAATTTATAGTGGTAAAATGCAAAGAAGGCCTTCTATTTTGGATTTTGTGTTTGTTGGATATATGACTGCTATATAGCATTTAATTGTTTATTGTACATGTCATCTAGACAACCAAGAATAGAATGAAATTTCCAAAGAAACAAAATGTCTTAGGATCAGACAGAAAAAACAGCAAAGAGTTTGTACTTTTCAATCTATAATAGTTAATGATAAAGAAAGTTCAACAGGGGGTGTAGCTCATATGGTAGAGCGCTCGCTTCGCATGCGAGAGGCACGGGGTTCGATTCCCCGCACCTCCATCCTTTTGCCAATTAAACTATTGTAATATTATGTCTACTGTCTGTAGTTTTCTCAACCGTTTTCTAGTTTGGGTTTTAACCTGAAAATATAAACCATCCTAGCCCAGTCCAGATTAGAAATATTACATGCACCAGGCCCAAAAATGAAATACTCCTGCTTAATTACTGAATGCTTTCTTGACAGAGCCTTTTACTAATACATTTCATATGTTCTTTTGCTCCCTGAAAAAATGGACTACTCCTCTTCCTCTGGTAAGCTCCTCCATCTTTTACTTCACACACACATACACTTGTCTTCTGGTAAGCACCTCCATCTAACCATGCATCCTCCTGTTCTTAAATTTAACTTACACACACATACATGTTTGCTGGTAACATCTGCATGGTTTAAAAACAGGCTGCTGGAATCTTGTTAGAGAGATGGCAATGGCAAGTAACACTAAACTCAATTAATTATAGGCAGTAAGTGGTTAAGTTGATGACAAATAACAGTTTTTAACTCAAACTTATGAAATTAAGGAATAAATGACAACATAAGAGTATACTATAAAATACCAACTCCACTATTTTTCACTCTCATTTTTCAAACGTCATTAATTAAATCTTTAGCATCTTGCATGTATAATTAGTACCCTTGTATATAAACAGGGCAAAGATGATGCATTTGCATTATATTTTTCAGGTGATTGGCAGAATCAAATGGCTGAAGAAAATCAAGAATTCGATGAGAAAATGAAAGCAGGTGAAGAAAACGATGGCCACTACATTTTCACAAATTTCGAGGCTCATGCTGCAGCACGCAAACCGGAGTATTATCTCAACATGTCACTATATGATCAGAGCTTTTCCATTACAAAAACAGAGTCCACTCATCATCATGACTCGTCGCTGACTCTGAGTCATGTTTACAACTCTCACTCGGATGTCAGCATGGTCACTCCCTTGCAGGCCTTTTCTGCCAACTCGGGATTTCTTGACTCACCTTGTCAGATAGAGTTCGGGGGCCAGTCCAATGAGTCTGGTAACGAGTTGGTAGTTTATGGTACTGATAAAGCAGCAACTGGTGGAAACGAGTTGGATAATCGTAAGAAGATTGTGTCTAGTGACACTTTTGGCCAAAGAACTTCGATTTACAGAGGTGTCACCAGGTATCATCTTTTTTAAATTACACTTGCATTTTTCAATATAAATCATTGTCACTTTGTTAGTTCATATATAAATTAATTTAGATTGCGATCTGTGAACCGATAATAATTTGATACTTTGTACTTGCGTAACTCGTAATGTGTAACATTTATTTATTTTTACGATAATTGCTAATAGTAACTAATTTGGTAACTGGTACTGAGTACTAACTCGTAATGTATAACATTAATCTTGGTTGCGAGAGTTTGTATACAAAATTAATTTAGGGGCCTACATGTTAGATACAATGCTCTGGAGTCAGGTAGTAACAGAGTCTACATGAGCTAAGTGCAATATAAATTTGTAAATGAGATTTGACGTTACATACTTGTAGCTGCTACAAATAGCTTATAGTTAAAATAAATGAATGATGCAGACACAGGTGGACGGGAAGATACGAAGCGCATCTATGGGATAACAGCTGTATCAGGGAGGGTCAAGCTAGAAAAGGACGCCAAGGTCTCTCTCTCTCTCTCTCTCTCTCTGCCTAATCTCTCTCTCTCTCTCTCTCTGATCTCGCTCTGTATTTTGATGGGGAATTGATATATTCAGAATGCAGTAGCAGAAGATTGTACTCTCTCTACGTATTAAATAATGTACTACTACCGTTTAACCCTACAACTGCATAAGTTTTTGTTTGACTATAAAGTTGTGAGGCGTCAGGTGGGCATGTTCTCAGTTCTTTCTTTCATATCAAATCATATCAGAACTTTATTTTTTATTTTATTCATCATCACAGATTGACTGATACTCCTATTTATATTGATATAACTTGAACATTTTGTACTTGTACTTTCTGTTCTCAGTATCTCCACTTTCACTGATTTGATCAGATTGGCCGCCATTTTGGTAGTATTGTTTTTCTTGTTTTTTCACCCCCCCCCCCCCAACTCTTTTTTTTTTTTTTTTGACCCCATTCACTATTTTTCCCATAAATGACCTCTTCTGAACACTTGAGACTGGCTTTTTCAACTTTTGCTTTCCTGCTTCAGACTCCTTCTATATATAGCTTTGACCAAGTCTAGCTTATTTAATTTGAATGACTGCCCACCATTTTTGGTGGAAATATGAACATTACAGGAGTTATTGCACTAGTTATTTAGCACAACAGAAGAACCAAAAATTATTAATACATTTGCTAAGTTGTTATAACAGATGCTCACATGACTTGTATAATACAATGGCCTTTTAGAGTGGTAGTGATCAAGCAAAACAGATATTATGTCTATTGCATTCATTATAGTTTGTCATCCATAACATGAGAACAATAGAATCCCATGTCATATTGGCTTGGTTTTCCACTCTATTAAGAGGTTCCCATCGATAAATTTACTCATTCAATTTAAGAAAAACGTATTGTATAACCATTCATCAAACCAGGCATTAACCAGTGTTATCTGCTCTTTAAACTCAAGAAATCGGTTGGACAGGCGGATTCATATTTTAAGGTCTTGACTTCTTTTTCCCTAGAATTATGTTTTCTCAATTGGGAGTGTTTCTGTTTTGGCCTAATTATTTCGACTGCATAAACCTGCCTCATCCCGTCAAACCCAAAATACGTTTAATGATCAATTTTTGCAAAAATTGATCATTTTTACGCTTAGTACATAGGCGTCGTTTAGGCCAGTTTTTAGAACATTGCTTCCAAGTATGCATAGACTGATTTCGCAAAAAAAAAAAAGAAAAAAGTATGCATTGACTGAAAATAAACTTGTATACTGTGAATATTTTGTATTCATAACAACAAACAACTAGAAAACCTATTTTTAGAATTTAATTCAGTTTGCCTTTGCTCTATTACATGTAACATAGTTAACAGAGCTGTAGCCAGATCAATATTTAAAAACAAAATTATTGCCTGGTGGTTGTCAACAAAGTTTTACATTCAAACTTTTATCTCCTTTCGATTTACTGAAAGTCTCTGATTCGATCTTTTTTTTTTTTGAGTTAAACATTTTCTTGGTAAACTAAGGTAATGACACAAGTTTCGTTCATTTCACTTGATACAAGTATTATCATTGCATAGTAGTATGAGTAGTTTTTATGGGGGCAAGGAGAAGGGAAAGGGGGATAAAGCACTGTTTTCATGTAAAATGAATCCCAATATCAGTTGTGCGGTGTTCATGTATAGGCTTCGATTTAGTATATACTCGGGGACACATATGTTGTGACAAATTCTCTTTTTTAATGCTATTAGTATTCTATATCAGTTACGGCTTTTTTTACAAGTCTAAGCATGCAAGTTGTAACATCGTACTGTTTTTAGTTTTATTAAAATTTCAGAATCAGTGTATAACTTTCAGTGTAGAAATACTTGATCGATTCTCATGTGTAAAGATAATCCCATATTACATTGCGTCGTTTAACTTCGGACCAGGGGAAGCATGGATTTGTAAGTCATGATTTTGTAGGAAGTAGGAGATGTTCTCTATGACAGAGCAATAAAACACTTGGTTAGGACATTCAATTATCAGCGAACAATATGATTTACTAGTAGAAGGTTTCTATGTGCACATTCAAGCATAAATTCCATGAATGTGTACTGTACATATTTTAGCTCTTATTTGCTTTGTATTGTTTTAGAGTATATCTCTGGCTCTGGGTAGTATTATGTCTGCTATATTCACTAGTTCTTTTAACATAATTTTCCAATTTCTTGCATGCCTTCTGGTACTGGATGATGCCTTTTCACTTCAATTATGAAACCTATATCAACAGTTTACTTGGGTAAGCTACATGTTAGTCATTTTCGTGTTTCTCATCATTATTAGCGCTTACCTTCGTAGAATTGTTTATAATCTGTATGGCTTGGCGAAAATTGCATTCATTAGGTGGTTATGAGAAGGAAGACAAGGCAGCGATAGCTTATGATCTGGCAGCTTTGAAATACTGGGGTCCTACTGCCACCACCAACTTCCCTGTGAGTCTGTGACTATCCATCCCATTATATAGTTTTCTTTGTTTAATTATGGATCATTCATTTCTATAATTTCTTGATTCAACAACTAAAAATATAATTGGAAGTTAATTTTTTTTAATAATATTATTTAGGTTTCTAATTACACAAAAGAGATGGAGATAATGAAGAATTTCACCAACCAAGAATTCATTGCCTCACTGAGAAGGTATCCTACTTCAGGTTTCTAGCTATTATGCAAGACACCATACCTCTGTTTCAGCTACAGTTTCTTACCAAGTTATTACCAATTTGTCCAGGAAAAGTAGTGGTTTCTCTAGAGGAGCATCCATTTACAGGGGTGTAACAAAGTCTGGGTTCTTATTTTCTTTCTTTCATTTCTTTCTACTTAGTAGTTTTCTTAAACATTTGACGTTTGTTATATGCGATTTTCACTCATTTTAAATGGATTATACTCTATAGCCATTATTAGTGACTAACTTTCTCTTGTCTATGCGCGTTTCATTATGATTGGATGGATTATGCCAGCAATAGTGTGATAACAAACTGTGGAAATCTTGCAGGCATCACCAACAAGGACGATGGCAAGCAAGGATTGGCCGTGTTGCTGGAAATAAGGATCTCTATCTCGGAACTTTTGGTAATTACGTACAAATTGATCGACTAACATTAATGTTTGAGAATTGTAATATGATGAAATATATAATTCACATATGATAAGTAGTGTATAATCTATTTATCTCCTTGCAAGTGAGAGCTCTGCTGCTCCTAGTAACTGTAAATACCTAAGAAGCAGGGACACTTCAGTGACATGCCGTATCCCCGTGTCGAACTCTTGGACACGCGTGTCCCCGTATTGGACACGTGGATTCTTCCACAATCCTATTTTCAAATTTTGTTTTCACTAGTTGTCAAAATTTGTGTTAACTAACTAATTTCACAAAATTAAGTATCAATGTCTATAAGTAAATACAAAAGTATCGATTATCATGTTCATTTTAGCATAAATGAAGAGATTATACTTATATTTTCATGTTTTGGATGAATAAATTATGCATTTTATTCGGTTTGTACACAATTCTTGGTTCTGACAATTGTTTTCTATATGTGTAACATGAACTATACATGAAAATTTGTAGTTATACATGACGTGTCCCCCCACACCCGTATCTCCATATTTTAAAATTTACCGAATCCACGGATCCCCGTACTACGCACTCGCACCCCCGCACCCGTGTCCTTGCTTCTTAGGTAAATACCAGTTGAAGTCACTGGATGTGTCATTCATTTCGGATGGTGGATTTAAATTATGGGATTACATTTGAGTAGCCATGGATAATAATACTGATTGATCTTATAAATGGTGCAGCTACTGAGGAAGAAGCAGCTGAGGCATATGATATAGCAGCAATCAAGTTCAGGGGTGTGAATGCAGTGACCAACTTTGAGCTGAACCGATATAATGTTGAAGCCATCGCCAAGACTTCTCTTCCAATCGGCGCGTCAAAGCGCCCAAAGCTCTCGCTTGAAGCAGAGTCAAAACTATCTTTTGGCGACAACCTGGAGCAGCACAGCGGAAGCAACATAACTTTTAATGCTACAAGACCTGTTGCCGCTAATTCCTATGAAGTTCCATTTGATTCCACAACTTTGCTTTATCATCACAACCTCCTCCAACTCCATTCCAGAAATGCAGAGACATCTGTTGCCTCTGGTTCCATGTCTACCGTAGTGACTTCAGAGCAAGTATCGCCAGAACCAGCTGAGTTTTTCCTTTGGCCTCATTATCCCTGTTAACTTATAAGATGGTTGAACTTCTCTTTTAAAAAAACCATTTAGCTGATACTGTTCTCTTAGCTCATCTTCTCACTAAAAAAGCAATGTAGGCTTTATAATATTAACAGGGTTAAGAGCTAGGACAGATAATTAGTTGCAACAAGGATAACATGAGATGTGTCGTTTCAGAAATGAAACAAATCTTACTGTAGACTGGATGAGAAGTATGGGTGATGGGTTTGGGGCCCACTCATCTTGTTAAATGTTTAAACTTTTAGATGCAGAATGTTTTAATGTTTAGCTAAATTGCTGCTGGTGCTCTTACAATCACAATTATTAGATCAGCCTTGCTAGATTCAGTTCCTGCTGCCTGGAAACGTAGTGTTTAAATTTTGTTATCTGTTCCGTGCCAGATATTTGCGAAGATAATTAATAGGGCCTAATAATTATTTTACCTTCAACTGTTAACGTTTTCTTCATAATATACCTTTTATATTTACAAGTTAACAATAAGTAGCTACAAAGAATGGTGAGAATATATGATTCTAGGCCTTGAGAGCAGACCATTTCTTAAGCCCAATCTCACGTGTTAAGTTCTAGTTTTTGTCCTGCAAGTAAGGAGTGGCCTTCTTAAACTGTGCTCATTTTGCTCCAATGCATACATTTACTTTGGACAATTTAAAAATCATACTTGGTCTATTAGTATATTGGCATGTAGGGTGTGAGTGAGAACAATTGTAAAGCATGAGAACAATTGTATTTTCTAGAAAATGCAGAACAATTGTTCCTCATATGTTTATATATTTTCTAGGTTATATTGTTCCGTACTTTTTAAAGAGCGCAAAACAATGGTTCTCACTATTCTCACGTTAAAATGCGTTCTTCACTGAGTACCACCCTTATCACGTAAGGTAGTTTGTAAAAGTAATAAAAGAATATAAGGAAGTGTCAGCTGAACGAAGTAATGGTCCTGACTGATATCCAAATACAATCATGTTAATTTACGGTGCTCAAAATGTAGCAACTCTGAATATTTAGTGCTGCAATTTTTTAACCAGATTCTTATAGATCATTTTAACTACACATGTAAGCTAGGGATTCAACAGACATTTGTGGACTAGAATCTTTTAGATACTATTTTTTTACAGCCACATTAATTTTCTTTTCTAGCCGTGCTAATGTAGTAATGTGCGCCTCCCTTACACGTTCTCCCTATTGGAAGAAGGGATCAATCTTACATAGGAACCGAGATAAGGGGCTAAAAACAACTACATAGATGGAAACATAAACAAAGAAACTGAACCAATGCTGGTCAATCCGGTGCCTAACTGCTCAAAACTAGGAGATCTCAATTCTGTTGCACTCTGAAGTCTGAAGAAGAACAAGGAATCTACATCTGGGAGACTTAAACATTACCCCATGATAAGTTCTTTGTGGCGATCAAGATCCTTGAGGTAAGTCGCATAATTGTAGCCATCTTTGTCACCGACATCCACAACTGAACTTTGCTTCATATCTACTTGTCCACTCTCACCTCTCAATAGTTGAACAACCTACACATCCATAGAACACAATTTCTTTGCCATAAAGCAAATAACATAATAAAGATAATAGTAAAAACTACTTAACAAAGTAGACAGTACAAGGAAGCAGATGAGTTATGCAGAAATTTGTAACATTACCCTGCTCATGCTTGGACGCAACTCAGGTGAATTATCAACGCACAAGGAAGCTGCTAAAATTGCACGTTCCATGTTAGTATTGTCATAAACATCACCTAATCGAGGATCTGCTAATTCTTTGACATCAGTGTTCTCAAGATGTGGTCTTGCCTGAACAACAAGATATGAAGAAATGAGATATGAATGTAATACAATTCTCAACCATTTTATACTTGTGCCAAGTTCTTAGCTAGAACCTTGATAAAAATGTAGTTGGCTATATGTAGTTCGGTTAGTTTTGTACAGGGACTGAATACAGACTTGAGGAAAAGCATACTGAATGAGATAAGTAATGATTCAAGACATACCCACTTTACAAGGCCTTGTCCCTCGGAGTTAACTGAACGACGCCCTGTTATGAGCTCCAATAGTAGAACTCCAAATGCAAACACATCAGTCTTTTCGTGAGTAATTCCATGCATGAAATATTCAGGAGCCATATATCTGAAGCGAAAACAAGTTAAAACCAGAAGCTTCACAAACATCGAAATAACCTTTAGGAGAAATAGCCAAAAGCGGCATATATTGATACCCGAAAGTCCCCTCAACAGGTGACACAACAAGATGCAGCCATTTGTCTGGGAGCCATTTTGCTAGTCCAAAATCTGATATCTGCACAGCATAATGATGCATAGAAAAAATTAACACAAATACTTCTTCGAAGAATGTATACTCAAGTAGCGTAGAATTAGAATAAGAACGATTGGCCCCTAATTGATGCCTCTCCATTTTTCCTCATATTTGAACTCACACACACCACTTTGCTCTTAGGAAACTTGAACCCCGTCAACCTCTTGGTAAACAAGGGTGAGGGGATACTGCTGGGGCATTGCCCCTTTGGTAACACTCTCTTTCTTAGTAATAAGAGGTCAAGAGTCAAAGTCTAAGTTAAGAGCGTGTCAGTATTTAAATTTCCACAATGACCATTTGCAAAAGAGTAGTTCATTATATATAACTTAACTACAAGGAGCAACCTGAGGTTCATAATCTTCCATTAGTAGTATATTTGAGGCACTAATGTCCCTGTGAATTATCCGCTTCTGACAGTCATAATGGAGATACTTCAAACCATCCGCTATCCCAATTGCCACCTTAAATCTTGAGTTCCAATCAAAGCACTCCGCTGAATCTCCTGGATTCAAAATTGTACTTGCATTACTCATGAAGCTATGAATGTCGAATTGCATTGTGTATTTCATATCATCAAAGCTGGAGTAAACAAAGAAACACACCATGAAGTAAAGAACCAAGGCTGCCATTAGGAGCGAATTGCAGGACAAGGTATAAACCATGATTAATCCCAAACCCGATTAGCTTTGCAGCATTTGGGTGATTGATATGAGCAATGATCCCAAGCTCACTCAAAAAATCTTGAATTTTATCCTCGTCTTTCTTATTTTCCTTTATTATCTTCTTCACCGCTACAATCTGACCATCTGGTAAGCGACCTTTATACACTTCTGCATGGCCGCCTTTCCCAATCAACTCACCTATACCACATCACGAGTATTTTGGGAAAAAATATTACTTGGTGTTGATCAAGTTTGTAAGAACAGAAGACTGTATTCAGACCATTAAGGTGAAAAAAAAAAAGACATGCTCAACCCAAACTAAGATGTTCCAAAGGTTTGTTAATCATAAAAAAAAATGTCGATGGAAAGCTGCAAAAATCATATAGAAAAAGCTTATGCAAAGGGTAATCTGATCTAATTAACAAAGTTGCAGCAATATTAACATCAAAATTTTAAGGTCAAGAGAAGAGTTGTGGAAGGTACGTAAAGGAATCGAGTAAATATTTATTGTATAGGATGTGTGAAGAATAAGAGTGTCGAATAGAAATAAACATGCATTCGAATTGGAGCAGTGGAATGGAGAACGAATAAGATTTATGCCTAAATGCACGTATAATATTTTTAATTTCATCATGTTCCTTTTACTAGTTCATCAAAATTCCTTTCAAATTTATGATTTACAGAAAGAGATCAAGTAAAAATGGGCTCACACCGGGGCTAAATTTTTTAGTGGCAGCCTCAAGCTCCTGGAGAGTAAAATTCCTCCATGAGGGCTTAGGCATCATCCAGTCGATAGAATCCTCGGATACATGGTTTTTCCCGAGCTTCCATTTCGAACTCTTCCTTGAATGTCCAATATTATTAATGAATGCAACTGAAGAGAACCTTCTTACAGATTTCTTCTTCATATTGTCAAGCTTGCTCTTTAACTGCACCACACTATGAACATTAAAATTATTATTATTATGATTACCAGGGGATGGCATTGATAACGCAGTTGACAATGATCCATCATCCTGTGCCAAATCATGGTTTATAATAGATGATCTCAAACTGGTAATTCGATCAAATTCTGAACTTGATGCAGATCTCTCTAGAACTCCTCTTGGAGACAAATCTGCAGTCTCGTTGTCATGAGTAGTTGTTGTTTCTACTTGATTTTCGCCATTTTCTGTTGATGCCTGTTCATGACTTTCCAGCTGGTTCTCTGCTGTAACTTTTGAACACAGGGGAATAGTATTAGATTACCAAAACAGAGCTTAAAAATTTAAAACTTTCCAGGATAATGAATACTAGTACATTTTTAGTTACCTTTCTCATGGACCATTGCTGTTGTAGGTCTAATCAAAGAAAATTATGACGAGTCTTCGAAAAAGATGATGAATTAAAACAATTTTTTGAAGGACGAAAGTGACCAAATTCTTTCTCTCCCTAGCCTCAAGCAATGAGTCTATGAGAGAAAGAGAGAGAAATGAAAAATTAGGGAAGAGAAGAATGAGGAAGGTGAAATTGGATTTGGGATATGTTTTGATGGTAGTTATTCTTACTAATGATCAGAGGTAAATCTGCGTTCTTATTTTGTGGTAATCAGAGCATGTGCTATATTTATACACTAATACTATGGACGCTTCATGCAAGAGATGGATCTCTGTTAATGTCACATCTACATTATAACATTAAACAACGTTAACAAGAAATTTATATTCCTCGCAAAAATGGCCGCTTAAATTTAGATCTATTTTAGAGGAACTTTGCCAATGTGGGGATTTATGTCAAATCGTTACTACATCTGAGCATTCGCAAATAATCAGACAAGCACTAGTAAAAGATTTTTATTCTGTGCTTGCAGTCTTTCACATTGCACGAATTGTGGGTTAAGTGTACCAAGTTTTCAACAGAACAACGAAGCCAGTTTTATTAACTTGTCATAAGACAGAAGGCACGGGACACATAGTCATACAAGAGAAAGCAGCTAATATTTATAGTAATAATCCATTATTGAATCCATCTTTGAACGCTGTCGCCTGTGAGTTTCTAGATAAACCAGCAAGTTATCAACATAACCCTCCTGCTTATCTACGTCACTGAAAACACTCTGTATTTCCTTCACTTTGTCTCTGTATATCCTCCCAGCTTCTTCGACCATCACCAACTTAATTGAGGCTGCCACGGAGTCTTTAGTAAACCAGCCATCTTGCTCGTTCCTTGGGATCAGAAAACCCAACTTCTTCTCCTCCAGCTGCCTAGCAATTATCCCCTGATCACCCAACATTGGCAGCAATACTAGCACTTTCCCAAATTGCACAGCCTCCACCACTGAGCTCCAACCCGCGTGAAACAACATACCACCAACTGAAGCATGCTTTAGTATCTTGTCTTGGGGCACCCAATTCTTGTAAACCATCCCACAACCTCTAGTTCGCTCTTCAAAACCTTGAGGCAACTCAACTGGCTCTAGATCAATCGGCCCTCTTTGCTTTCTGAAGGCCCAAAAGAAAGGTAATCCAGACAACTCCAAACCAAGAGCTAACTCAGTAACCTGAACTTGATTCAATTTTGTCTCAGCCCCAAACGCTACATATATCACTGACCCCTGTGCTTGTTTATCAAGCCAATCTTTCATATCACCCCAACAGTCATCAACCCTGTCGTTGGTACTCCTCTCTTCAACAGGTAATAATCCGACAGGAACCACTGGTTTTCCATAGATCTCCTCCACTAAATTTAACCACTCCGGTTCAAACTCAACGCCACTTCTTATTGCCACCATATCACAGTTTTTAATTGTCATTCCAAGGCGATACTGGTCACTTACATTCTCCGTTTCATCATCTTCTAAATTAGGAGCCATTGCTTGTATCTGATACTTAGTCATTGCAACACTTGTTTCGAAGGGAACCCATTCAGGTTTACCCGTAAAATCTTGTAGTTTGGCACGATAACCATCACCACCGATCATGTTGCCTGGCGGACCCAAAAAGCCTAAAATGGAAGCAGGATAAATACTATACCACCCGATTGGAACTCCAACTCGGGAAGCAATAGGACCAAGCCAATAAGATGCAAAATCACACAGTATCCAATCTGGTAATATGGACTCTACGAAAACACTAACACCATTTTGAAGATAATCATAAGCGATTTTCAAGTACTTGACCTGGTCAAACGGGACATCAATTGTTGCCTCTGCTTGGTAAGGAAGGTGAGTAACTGGAGGCAATGGTATCCTGATGTAGTCTATACGTGGTTTGAGATCAGAAGGAACTTTTGGGAGGCGTTCGATGTTTCGAGGAGTGGAGATAAATGAAATTCTATGACCACGTTTAGCAAGGAGCATGGCCAGGTTTAAGAAAGGTAGCAAGTGACCGAATGCTAACCAGGGAAACATTACAATGTGCATCCTTTTACCGGGAGCCATGTCTGTGCTGAATAAGTATAGTCATTCATTAATGTGACTTCTTAAATAAATAAGTCGATGGAACCGGACTAGCACCGAATCTAGGAAGAAGCATGTGCGGCACGTGACAACCAAAAACGTGTACGTAGACATTTTTAAAGTTGCGACGTCCACAATATTTTTGATAAAAATGTGTGCGTGGATACTTATAAAATTGCGGCGCCCACAGTATTTTTTGATTTTTTATCTCGTTTTTTTTGTTAGAGCGTCATTTCTTTATCAATTCTTATCGTTACAGGGGGAAGGAGCACGAGCGGCACGTGAGAGCCAAAAGAGTGTACGTGGACACTTTTAAAAATTGCAGTGTCCACAATATTTTTAATAAAAAATGTGTACGTGGATACTTTTAAAATTGCGACGCCCATAATATTTTTTGATTTTTTCTCTCATTTTCTTTGTTGATGCGTCATTTCTTTTTCAATTCTTATCGCTAAAGAGACCAAACGTTCCTATCCTTTAATTTCTTTACATGCTATTATTAATTATTTTTTTAAAACAAAAGTTTGACGTAATATAGCCATCCGTTCTTATCCTTTTATTATATTTCCATGTTATTCATTTAATTAATTTTATATAAAGGAAAAAAATTGATGTATTACACTCGAACTCACCTTATAAGTTAAGAAAATTATTACCGAAATCGACAAAATTTTTACTGTTAATTTTAAGTAACTTTAAGTGATACTAGCAAAAAAAAAAAAGCAACTATAAGTGATATGTCATTAACAATATACATGGAGGGTTAAAGCAGTAACAAAAGAGTAAAGCCGCAAAGGCGATGGACTTAAAGAGAATTTTGGGCAAAAGTTAAGGAACATTTTTATTTTGATAGGAAGTTTGGGAACATTTTATATGCATTTGGTGGGTAAATGATCAACGGAAAATAATAGCCAACAAAAGTATCAAAACTTTTACACTGTGTTCCAAAAACTTTTTTGGAAAGAAAAGAAAAGAAATGTAAAGATTTAATTTCTTTAACTTGTTCCCAAAAGATATTTGTAGAAAGAAAAGAAAAGATTTCTGAAAATTTGGAAAGAAAATCATGTTATATTTGTCTACAAAATCTTCTTCCCACTTTTGGAAAGATTTAGAAAAAAAAGAAAATAAGCTATTTTCAATTCTTTTCTTTTCTTTCATTGATTCGGGAACACAGTGTTAAGTAGCAATACCCAGAAAGTACCCAGAAAGAGAAACTAAGCATAAAAAACCAGAGACATAAGAGGCTAATAGGCTATGCAAGAATGTCAGTGACAATATGTGTATTTGCTCTTTGTGCATTGACTATCTGAACACCGCAGCTGCCCTGAACATTTATAAGTTATTTATTAAGCTTAGAATACAACCTCACATAGATTACATACACACATCATTGCATTGTGATCTTATTTGCTTATAGTATGCGTAGATCCTTCAACTTTGCCCGAAGAGATAACGCTCAGCACTTAGGAAAACAATCTTAATCGAGTTCTTATGGGCTCCCGGCACAAAGGACACAGTGATAAAGTCACACCACATTCCTTGCAAGTCTGAAACAGAAGATACAAATTTAAGATACATACTAATTATATGATTTAAAGAAAACTTTTATATTAAGTTCTTTAAAAATGATTTTAATAGATCGCGTCAAATATGAGTTAGTGCGATCGTGAAAACTGAGTCTTATTTGGAATGTTCGTGGTTTCATATAAGGTGCAGATGACAAATTGTGAACACACCAGGTGTCAAACCCATATTCCCATAATATCCGGTTTGTTGTGTATTCAATATTCTAAAGAAAGATGGATTGGTAGATATACTCACTAGATGACCGCATCCGAAAGCCATGTCCTTTGGATTTGTCAAGCAAATAGGGCAGACCTTGTAACACAAAACAAAGAAGTCCATTTCAAAACCATAATCCAAGTGAACGGAGATTCATATATATATGCTCAAGTAAACAATTACCTGTTCAGCTGGTCCTCTTGGTTCATTTGAGTCTAGGATTTTCATATGTGGAAGTTCTTTAATAGCCCTGTCATGCTCTAGTACTTCACGAGGTGGAGGAAGTGATTTTGTCCTCGGGACTCCTACTTTCCTACAATTTATGATACAGAAGCAGACTTAGGTAAATTAGTGTATCAAATGGGATGATGGGCTTAAACAACATAGGTCCACCTTACTCGTTGTACTGTAGGCTTTGTGTCGCTCTGTATTGGAATGGTATTTCCATCAGCGCAGCCAAGGCAAAGTCCGCTTCTTTCTTTGACGTATGTGCATGCTCAGACATTATTTTGGTGAAGTTGACAAACTATAAAGAATAAGGCTTCAAAAATATATACAAACACTTAGAAGTAGACTAATTAAGTGTGACTATGAAATCAAACCGTTACCTAAACAACTCTTCCAAACCTTAAGGTGTCAGAAGTAGTCCTCAATTGGATCATACACTATGTGCTTGTTTGGTATACAATAGGTATTAACTTCCCATAGTCATTTCTATTTCCTGTCTTTATAAAGTTCCTAGGAAGTAAAAATTTTTGTTTGGTTACATGCGGGAACTTGTAGGGGAAGTAGTATATATACAGACCTATATATATAGAGGGAAAAGAGTATCTAAAGCACACAATAGAGAAGTTCTCTATTAGTGCGGCTTAAAATATGATAAATTAATTATTATTTAAACAATCCAACCGTACGGATGTTAAATTCATACAAAAATACGTGAATGTACAAATTTTCGTGTAATTTAATTATTTGGATCTATAAATTTATAGCAATAAGATTATGATAAATCTGTATCGTTGAATATATATAGAAAATAGTATTATTATAAAAGTAATGCTCCACTATTTCAAATATAATAAAAATTTGTATATGATAGGTCCATAATTAATCATATTTTTAATACCTATTTTATGTCCGTTTTCGTAATTTTATTAATTAATAAATTGTTTTATTTTGTTTTGTAGGAAAATAAATAAAAACAGATTTCTAGCAGGAAAAGGTGCAAAAAGGGAAAGGAGGTGGAAAATACTTGAAGAAAAGGAAATTGGAGGAAAAATCGATTACTTATTGAAGAAGAAAAGGAAATTGAAGAAATTATATTCAAGATTGGATTGTAATCAAAGGGGCCAAACCCAATATTTTCCCCTATATATATGGCCTTATCTCTTGTATTTAGACATCAATTTAGACACCGATCTAGATTCATAATTTAGGAGTAGGAGTAGATTTAGTTGTCCTTCAATACAAATAATTTTTATTTTCTTTATTCAAACACTTTTCTGTTATTCAATTCATGCTTCTAAATTCTTGTTCGTTTTTCAATATCATGTCTAGCTAATTCTTTTATCCTAGGATGAAGATGAAGTTATTTAATTGCTATTGATTTCTTCTCGTTCCTATTAATTGATTCTCATGATTTTTCTTGGTGCTTAATTATTCAATTGACAAAGTGATTTTGATATATTATTGTTACCGGATTTATTTTTCATAGCCTATGCTTGCTCCTTGAAGTTTTGATAGGTTATTGTTAGATAACAAGTTTCATAGTATATGCTTGTCTCGTTGATTGATATATCTTATTTTTGAAGAAAAGAGGATTGATTTAGGGCGAGTTGATATTATTTGTGATTGATTAACGGATTCGGATTCCTAGGTTTTCCATATTATTTGATAATCTTTGTTAATTAGTTTAATTAGGTTAATTAAAACTCATCTCAAACCTATTTGTCTAGTTCGCCTGATTTAATTATTAGGGTTTTGAAAATTCATAGTCTCTGTGGATCGACCTGTATTTGCTACAATTAACCACTGTGCGCTTGCAGTTATTTTACACATCAAGTTTTTGGCGCCGCTGCCGGGGACTATTGGTATTTTTCACTCCTTGATATTAATTCTTCGGATTAGTTTCTTGTTTTTTTTTGTTTGTTTTTTTTTAGGGAATTGTGAAGCGGAGAAAAGCTTGGACAAGAAGATCGCTAGAAGGCCTCGCTGTCTCTTTTGAAATTTTTAGAAGCGCTTTTCGGTATTCCGTATCACCTCTCTCTATTTTTCTTTCTTTCTCATTATTGAAAAAACAAAAAAAAATTTAAAAATTCAAAAAAACCCAAAAATATTAGTTAGTTAATTGTTTGTTAAACCAATTTGCTGCATCATTCATTCTCTCACACAGGATCACATCATCTAGATTTCTTTATTGTATTTATTGCTGTCCATCTTATAAAATTGTGGTGATTGCTGGAGGAAAGAGGTACGTACAATTTAGAATAGAACACGTAGTGTAGTGCATCCATAAGTGTTTACTTTCTTGTTCTTTGTGTGTTGCATCATTCAATCAATCTTAAGGGTGCCACCCAATTACAAGATAAGGTGGGGGATTTCATCACCCTTTCCTTGGCCCACAAATCACTAATTCCTTCATCTTGCATTCCCCTTTCCTTAATAAAACTAAGTAGACGTTAGCCCCTAGGATCTCACGCTCAATTAGGAAGAGAATCTAGGAGGAACAAATCACTAAGTATTCTTTCGTTTGGTGTCTAGGCAAGCGTGACGCTTACCTGGCTAATTTGGATTGGTGTCTAGAAAGGTGTTTAGCCTCTTGGCAATGCTTGCACCTGCCTGGCCAGTCAGGACGAGTGCTTTTTGAGTTGTGACTTTTAGTAGTATCTTATTGTTAGGAGCAAGGTCTAGATTTTTCTTAGGATAATATAGATTTTCCTTTTGATTTTCCATTAATAGTCATGTCTATTCAACCTACAGGTGTTAATTTGATAGATGAGGTTGTTTCGTGGTCGAATCTTGAGAATAGTGAAATTGAGTCTTTTCTTGAGGAAGATGTTATGTTAGAGTATGAGTGTAATAAAGAACTTCATGAGTTGTATAGAAATTTTTCTTCTGATGAGATGTTAGATGAATTGAATGCTATTTGTTCTAAGCATGAAACCCAACTTGAGGATATTTCTTTTGATCCTAGGTCTGTTGTTAAAACTTCCGTTGGTGAGCCACCCACTTTCGTTCATAATCCATCTTTTTCCATTCTTGATCAGTCTTTGATAGTTGATAATGAAACTCATCATGTTCTTTCTAGTGACTTAGTTCATAACCAAGAATTTCAAGTGATCAATCTGCTTAAACAACATAAAGAAGCGTCTAATTGGTTTATGAATGATGTTAGTGGTATGAGTTTTATTCTGGTATATGATCATATTTCTCTAGTGGATAATGGTGTTTTTGTGGGTGTGTTTCACATGTGTGTTGATTGTGTTACGTGTGTTGTTTTTCCTCGATCTGGTATTGGTTAGTATATCTGTTTCGTAATGTATCTCCCATATAGTCAAGTTTAGGTATGGGGGAGTGTGTGTAAGTGTTTCTTTTATATGTGTCTGTGTTTTATGTGTGTGTGAGTGTTATAGGTAATAATGTATCTCCTCATGCCCTTATCAGGTATTCTCGTCCTTTTCCTTTATCATTTTTCTCTCATTTGCATACATTGAGGACAATGCATGATTTAGGTATGGGGGAGGGATTTAGTAGTATTATTTTTAAAAAAAAACCCAAAAAAAATTTGAAAAATGAAAAAATACAAAAATAATTCTAGCCTTGTGAAATGATTACTTGTTATAAGTTGGCTTGATGCACCCTTACATGCTATAGTACTCTTGTGTTTCTGAAGCTTTTGATTGGGAAGTGATTTGCTAAAGTTCTTGTGCACACACATACACTAGCAAGTTGAAACTAGTAGACTTATTGAATGTTGTAAGTAATTAAAAGGACATGAATATGTGCAAGAAGATTTGGTTTCCATGCTTTGAGTACAAGTAGGTACATTAAAGAGATTTTTGCTTGGGATTAATTATGTTTTACCACCAAGTGAGATTTTGAGCCTATATGCATATCTTTTGCATTTTATATTCGTTTGCTTGAGTGTCCACATGTTGTTTGCATTGCTAGCACTTGTTTGAGACCTTTCTTGAAATGCATGACATTATTTGATGATAAGATGATAAAGGCATTTAGGAATAACCAATTATTATCCAAATTACCACACCCTTTATATATGATCAATTAGTTACCCCTTTGAGCTTAATCATATTTTTTCGGTGACACACCACATTACTTGCCTAGACCTTTTTGTTGTGCAGCCTTACGTATATTTGATCCCATTTGTCAAAGGCTAGTAGTAAGTTGAGGGAGTAATAAGGTGTGTGAGATGGGGTTTACTTTTGTTCATTACTTTTTGGGAAATATTGGGTTTTGTTGCTTACTTGTCAGTCGTTATTCAATAAATTCTTGAAGAAGGATTGTGGTTTCTTATATATTTATATTATCTATCTTAGCTCGTCCAGAAAAAAAAAAAAAAGAAAAAAAGAGAAAAAAAAATTGAAAAAAAATCATATGAGAGCATACTTATGTTTATGTGTTTTGTGCGATCCTTCTTCATTCGACTAGTCAAGCAGTTTGTTGGAAGAAAATTAGAAATCCATGTATGGGGAGAAAGTATGGTGTTGTGTATGATTTATTATGGTTTATACTAGCTTTTGACACTTCACCTTATTTGGCCTTACTTGACATACCTTGTCCTTAGCCCCGTTACAACCCAAATAAAAGACCTTTTGATTATCATCATTAATGTATGTTGTGTTAAAGTTAGATTGATACCAAATGTCAAGCATGCTTATGATTTTGTTGGAATTGATTGATACACTTACCCTTGTTCTTGAGTGAATATTCTTTTGTGAGTGAAAGGTGAGTTATTGCTTGTTTTGTGCATATGAGATCCCAAGTTTTGACTTTAAGGTGTACTCTTGTGGGCTTAGCATGGTTACCAACTTATTTTTACACTTGACGTGGACTTCTAATGACCGCTGCATATTTCTTTGAGTAGACTATGTGAATACTTGCACCTTACACACCAAGACATTGCAAATTCATTTTGATTTCTTAAGTTGATGTAGCATGAGCTGACTTGTATGTGTGGTGTTGCATTGAGAAATCTTTTACAAGAGCTAGATGGATTTTGTGGGTACATTCACTATAGGCCCTCACGAGACCTCACTCGTCCACTAGGGCTGCCTAGGGGTTTAAAGGGCTTGTTGCATATGCCAAATGCAACCGTGATCACCTACGGAAGTGGTATTATATATTTAGGTAGTATTTTATTATATATTTTTCTCGAGGACGAGCAAAAGATAGGTATGGGGGCATTTGATAGGTCCATAATTAATCATATTTTTAATACCTATTTTATGTCCGTTTTCGTAATTTTATTAATTAATAAATTGTTTTATTTTGTTTTGTAGGAAAATAAATAAAAACAGATTTCTAGCAGGAAAAGGTGCAAAAAGGGAAAGGAGGTGGAAAATACTTGAAGAAAAGGAAATTGGAGGAAAAATCGATTACTTATTGAAGAAGAAAAGGAAATTGAAGAAATTATATTCAAGATTGGATTGTAATCAAAGGGGCCAAACCCAATATTTTCCCCTATATATATGGCCTTATCTCTTGTATTTAGACATCAATTTAGACACCGATCTAGATTCATAATTTAGGAGTAGGAGTAGATTTAGTTGTCCTTCAATACAAATAATTTTTATTTTCTTTATTCAAACACTTTTCTGTTATTCAATTCATGCTTCTAAATTCTTGTTCGTTTTTCAATATCATGTCTAGCTAATTCTTTTATCCTAGGATGAAGATGAAGTTATTTAATTGCTATTGATTTCTTCTCGTTCCTATTAATTGATTCTCATGATTTTTCTTGGTGCTTAATTATTCAATTGACAAAGTGATTTTGATATATTATTGTTACCGGATTTATTTTTCATAGCCTATGCTTGCTCCTTGAAGTTTTGATAGGTTATTGTTAGATAACAAGTTTCATAGTATATGCTTGTCTCGTTGATTGATATATCTTATTTTTGAAGAAAAGAGGATTGATTTAGGGCGAGTTGATATTATTTGTGATTGATTAACGGATTCGGATTCCTAGGTTTTCCATATTATTTGATAATCTTTGTTAATTAGTTTAATTAGGTTAATTAAAACTCATCTCAAACCTATTTGTCTAGTTCGCCTGATTTAATTATTAGGGTTTTGAAAATTCATAGTCTCTGTGGATCGACCTGTATTTGCTACAATTAACCACTGTGCGCTTGCAGTTATTTTACACATCAGTATACAATGTTATTTCGACATAAATTTTCTATGTTACTCGGACTCGGCTAAAAGTGTCCGACATGGATACGTGTCCATGTGTCGGACTCGGCAATATTTTGAAAAACGTGCATGTTTTTGGCCTAAAATAAGTGTCCAAGTCCAAGTGTCCGTGTCCGAGTGTCGAGTGTCCGACACGGGTACTCCTACGGCAAATGAAGAGTCCGAGTAACATAGTAAATTTTTCATCCATACGGTTGGATTATCAAAAATAATAATAAAACACAAGATTTAAGGTGCACTAATAGAGAACTTCTCTATTGTGTGCTTTAGAAACTCCATCCCCATATATAGATGTACACATATGTGTCTATAGCTATTTTTTAGGAAGGGAAGTGTAGATAACCTAGGTGGAGGTGGGTAAGTAACTTCCCACATTTTATAGGTATTTATACTTACCAAGTAATTTGTAATGCCTATGATTCATGTAACCAAACAACTTTATTTTTTTTCACTTCATAGGTATTTCAAATACCCATGTAAATACATGTCAACCAAACAACCTCTATATTCATTATTCAACACTCCCCTCACTGAGTAGACATATATCTTAGGGTCGAATACTATAAACAACACTTCCCACTAAATTTAAACAATTGGCAGTGGGAGTACTCGAACCCAGGTCCCCTTTTTAAACCACCCCCTGATACTATATAAGTAACCAACTTCCCCAAAACCTTACTGTATTAGGAGGACGCCTTGATTCAAGCATATACTTTATTTAAGACAAACAAGTGAAGAGGGGAACAAGTACACATATCAAACTCTAGAGTAGACTGTAGTGATCAAGTTGTTCTGCATAAAAAAATTACTAAGAAGTGAACAATAATTAAGAGAATCCCAAGTAAACATATTATCCAGGTAGCCTTATTATAGGGAGGATATGACAAAACTATAAACAGAGAAAATATTTTTCCGGGGTCAATAGTAAAAGAGCAGGGCTGATGTTCCATGCAAGTAAATCAGAACCACATATATACTAGGAAGCTGAGATGATAAAGAAAACTATTAGTTCTTCAGAACATACATAAAAATTACCTGAAAATTGTCAAATGCACGCTGAGGTATATTATCATCAAACTCTTGCATTGCGTCCCACGGTCCATCTCCCACACCAACCAGAATTATTGAAAGAGGATACTCACTATTTATCATACACCAACAATTAGGACGGTACAGATGATATCTTGAAACTCATTACATAGACATTGGCTTCTACCTTGCAGCAACTATGGAGTTTACGGTTGCTTGTTCTTGTGGACTGAACTTTCCTGGTGGTATATCAGGGCCCCTTGTAACCTATTCATGAAATATATTCAAAAATGTAAGGTTAATATTACAGAAAAGAAGTGAAAACTATGTTCCAAAACAGAAATATCAATATAAAACACAATTATAGTACCTGCCCATCTGCAATTATGACAAGGACATGATACTGCCAATGGCTTCCCTCCACAATGTCAATTGCAGCATCAATTATTGGGGCAAACGAAGTTGGACCTTTAAAAAAATATACATGCGGCACGTATAAATTAATTTAACCATCATATGTAACTCCTATTCATACCTGGACGTCCCCAGATACCTAATAATGAAATTTAAAAGAGATAAACTCAAGTAGACTGTACGTATTGGTAGCTCAGTGTGCAGTTACATATCTATTGCAAATCAATTAAGTCAAGAAAAGCTCTACATGGTCAATCTTTTCACAAAAAGTTATAGGATTATGCCACATCTGTAGGTTTTAATTGCCAATGACAGACTACCTACATTTTGCATAGTTTTATAATGTCCTGCAACATCATAGACAAAATATGTGCGACCATATAAAGTATTAATTAATGCATCCTTGATAATAGCAAATATATCCTACTAAATCCCAATTGATATATCAAAGTTACTGAGCAGTTTATCAAATACCTGATCACTCCTCAATATTATTGATTTACCAACTTATTTACCTAGAAAATATGGTCACATGCTTGTAATATTAAGTTCGAGTAATATATAGCATTTAGCATTAGTTGTAATACTAGAGCTTACAAGTATGTAAAAGGTCAAGCTATGATCAGGTTAGGGAGGGGGCGGGGATGACTATTTTGTTCTTTAGTATTAAATGCAACGGCATTTGCTGTTTTAGGGTGCCTAAATGGTTTTGCTTGAATCATTCTCTGCTCAAAGAAAATGAGTATCCAGAAATGTGTAATAAAATCAATGAAAGTGAAAATGTATGAATTAAATGAATGAGCATGTTCAGCAGTCACCAATGTCAGGACTATTTGGTCCATTTGATCCTGCCACCGCATCCGAATGGTAACGTTACATGTATAAAAACATGACAGAAATATAAGCTACTTATAGAAAATGCTACATTTATCGTGCACAATTCACTTAAGGGTACATGAATAAATTGAGATGATCAATCAATATTGAAGCTGCAGCTTGAAGTATTTAGTAAATCGAAGACAAGAATTTTGACTTTGTTTGCTGATTTATGTCATGACTACTGGTAAGCCCAAGTGTGCAAGGACCTTTTCGTAAAGTTATCTGTTTTAGCAAAAAGTATTCGCATGCTGAGGCATGTTTTTTCTGAATTTCTAGTTGCAAAAGAATTCATGTCCATCTTTCTTACTTGAATAAGCATAAGATAAGGCAATAGTTTGATAGTGTAAATGGATACGCTTGGATTTCTTATATGTATGACTTTTATATGCACAACATAAGTAATCATGAAGAAAGCAGAAGTTATTCATTTCTAACCTGATAGGTTTACGTAAGGTAGGATTTCTCGATACCGTGCAAGAGCTTCCTCAAATCCTTGACAAGGTCGGTTATCGCTGTAGAAGCTGAACACATGCCGATCATGTGTTGAAGCTATAATGTAAAAGATACTTAGGCATCTACACAGAGTTGATTTGATCAAACACGTATATATAAACTAACCATCACCAAATCCAAAACAAGGTATCAAGTTGTCTTCATCAAAAGGCGTCAATGTCCGTCCAATGATAGAGATGGCCTGCTCATATGGATTGGGTGTGGTACCAATTGCATGAAGGCTTTTTCTGTTGAATGAAGACTTGCCTACAACATGTAAAATGTCACAGATGTTCTCTAATAATCAATAGTTACTATAGAATTAAGTCTAAATAGTCACCTGTCCATTCGTTGCTCTTTGTAAAGTCAATACCAAGTATAAGGTTTGACGATTCAAGGCCCGCTTCTCTTAAGGAAGAAATTACCTATCAATATAAGAAAAAAGATAATACAGAATATGTAAACTTGAAGACTTTATATTCTACCCATTAATAGAAAACCCTCACAGATTACAAAAGCTATGTTCCAGAAATAACAGACTAGCATAACTAAATTGGAGAATGACTAGGAATATGATTCTATCACCACCTCTTTGGCTAATCTATAGGTTTTATTGTTCGACATGCAAAGAACTTTTTGATTCCATAGATTCCTTCATCATATATCTCACGGAAAACAGAACTAATGCAAGCAGCATGCAATTCATTATTTTCCATCTAAAATACAGACTCTTCCCCTCTAAAATTTTGAAACTATTTGAGTTGAAGATCAAGGAAGGCAACGACAACTTGTACAGTTGCGCAGCGCAAACCTTCTAAGTAAACCTAATCCAAGTCCAGCAGTATGATTACCAAGAATTAGAAACACAGCGTCACGCCACCGCCACATTGACACACAAATTGAATCCCACACTCCGAATTGCATGCCTCATTAATGATGAGAGCGCTTCCACTGAAATAGCTACTTGATGAATTTTTAATGTAGATCACTGACTTGGAACATGTATCCAAAGATTCCTCATACCTATAAATTATAATCCTAAAGAAATAAATTTTCAGGACTTTATGAAAGACTACCGTAATCACAAAAAAGTTGTCTTGCTCAGCGTCTCCTGCCTTCTTTATTTAAGTGCATCTTTTGACAGAATGAGAAACACTTATGACCAGATACACTGTCCATTAAATAATACACTTGATACAATACTACGGACCTGCTCAACAGAACTGTAGTTGTCAGCTATGTGGGTTGCTTGCTGTTTCATTCTAGAATTTGGCTCTAGTGAACTTCCTGCATGCGGATACTGATGTGGAAGATAATCTGGAGTATCATCAGAAGTTGATTCACTATTTCCCATTACTTAATGTTATATTTCTGCAAATTAAATGGATGGAGAGTCAGCTATTGATATTGATTATTGCAGAGCAAGCCTCACGAATAATAAATGTGACATCCTTTTTAGGAGATGGATAAATTGCCAAAACAATCGAGGGAAAACATGATGAATCAGTTAGATTAGATATAAAAAATAAAGGTTTTCTATAGTTGGGCTATGTGTCAATGCTGCAACATCCACCATTCAAATTCATAACCCATCAAAAACTTAACATGTTCAGTACATCTCTCATTATGACATATAGCTTCACTTAATCTTATCCTGCTTCGCCTGGATATATAAAACCAATACTGCATTTGATAAACCTCTTACTGACGCTTTTATTATTGACTTTAAATCAATTTAATACCATGAACCATAAGTTGTACCGTACTAAAACTATTTCAATTTTTATTCAGGTGATTGTAAAAATGCATATTGTCAAAATTTAACTAGCTGTATTCACTACTGCTTGCAGCTATAATGTCGTCACCACTATTAGTACACCGCCACAAGGAGTAAAGTTATGTTGATTTTAAAACTCATTTAAAAGAAAAAAATAATGCTACAGCCTAAAGTAAAAAAAAACCTACACATTTTATACATAGTTTGCAGTGAAGGAAAGCAAATCCTTAGTTTACAAAGAAGGAAAGCAAGTCCTCGACATAAATTCAAGACTATGACCATTTAGGAGTAAATGATCTCTAATCATTATTCTGCAAAATGAAAAAAAGGGCTCTAGCAATGCACGATCAATTAATCAACATATCATTAGTCTGTATACCTAATTTTAGTAATTGAATTTACTAGGGGAACAGGACTAGTATGACTCCTTTCTAATTATAATACATAATGTTTATGAAAAACAGGAGGAAGCTTTTGAGAAAAATAAGATATCACATGTTGAACAAGTGGTGACCAAAATACCAAAATTTTGGAGTGAGCGCCCAAACTACCACACGTAATAGGCATATGAGAAATATGTATTTGGTAAAGGTTAAAAAATAGCCTTGGAGTTTGTGGATATATGCATCTCTCAAATATGTGCACGCTTCTCCCACAAGCATTTATAAGAAAGAGAAGCACATTTGAGAGATGTGTATCTCTCCAGTAATATTAAAAAAAAAACCGCATAGTAGGCATGCGCAAGGGTCTTTAGGATTTAAGAAACACAAAGAAAGATTACATACAACTGAACTTGGTCCTCTACCTCTTAAAAGAAAAGGTATGATACAGATAACATAAACAATTGTTCTCCTATGTGCTTTCTTTTCGGTATAGAGAGTAGCAAAGTATCAGCCAACTTAAATTTTCTTGATTTTATAAATAAGTAATTCTCTTTCACTCACTTCTATTATAACTGACAAACTGAGAAGTCAATTCAATAGAACAGAGTATCAATGATGCTAAAACATGTTACTATAGTATACGATCCTATTGGGACCTTCCTCCGACACCTTAAGATTGACCGATAAGTAATTCTCTTTCACTCACTTCTATTATAACTGACAAACTGAGAAGTCAATTCAATAGAACAGAGTTTCATTGATGCTAAAACATGTTACCCTATATTATATGATCCTATTGGACCTTCCTCCGACACCTTAAGATAGACTGATTACTTAGCAAATAACATGGTATCAGAGTTTAGTTAAGGTTTTAGATGGACAGGTTACAACAAACAAAAAAACAATAAAGAATCAATCAAGTAATATGAATTAAGCAAACAGTAATATGAAGCAAGTATGAATCACAAAACGGAAACAAAAAATAAGCAAGAATTCTAATTTATCTTCAAGAAATTTCCAATAAAATGATTCATCATCAAGATTCAAGTTACAGATATTTAAAGTACACCCAAGTCATAAAAGTTGTAGAAATATACGAATAGACAGGAAACACACACACACATATATATAAACCTGGTCTTTCAGGATTACAAGTTCTGAGCTTCTAGAAACAAACTTCAGTTTTGTGAATTTTCTCCTTCGTCTTCTGAACTTTTTTCAGATAGTATAATTATTAGGCTTATATATGTCCGACGAGTAAAACAAAGTCAGCGGTCAGCGAACGAATTGCTGTTGTAGTTTCTACCGCGTGTTTTAGACTATCGTCTGTACTGCGGTAGTTCCTCTCAATTCTTTTTCTTTATAAAATATTCTTCAATAATTTTGTTGGGTTTACATTTCAAAAATCATTTAAAATAATAAAATTTTATAATATAAAAAATAATCATCTAAATTTTTAATTAATTTTAAACATGAGATTAACACTTTTTTAATACTTTTGACTTAATGGGGCTATTTTTAACTTAAAGGAGAAAGTAAAGTTGTTTACTTTAAGTTGAATGAAAGTGTTTGGGTAATTTTACTTAAAGTTAAATGAGGTTTAATAATTTTGGCTTAAAGTGCAATTAAACTTTAAAAAAATTTAAATTCATGATATTTAAGCTTTACAAGAATTGTGAAAAAAAAAATCATAAATCATAAGTCATAAGTCAAAAGTACCTAAATTGAACTTATGGTTTAAAGCAATTTTTTAACTTAAAACCGGCTTAAAGCCGCCAGAGGAGAAACAACAGACCAAAAACTAGTTAAAGCACATGAATGACTTAAAGTGATTTTGCCCAACTTAGTTAATGAGAAAAAGGAACCAAAGATATATTTCAGGTAGCTTTCGTGAGATATGAATAAAATCCTTTAAAATTTACAAGACTCACAGGGCTAATTAATAAAATTTTAAATAAATTTTAATTTTACAAAATTGCCCCCCATATTTCCATATAAAATACATATATCTCAGGAAACTTACCTAAGATATATCATAGACCAAAATATGTATGAACTAGTAAATGATCTAAATGTAGTACAAATGCAACAATTTTTTTGAGATTCTTCATAATTTGCTCATAATCGACACTTTTCCCGTTTTACTATAGCAAAATAATGATGGTGTTGCAGTATTTAAGAAATAAATGTATAGTGAAACCTTTATAAGAGCATCTATTGTCTAAAAATGGTTAACTAAATCGAATAAAATATTGATTATGTAAAATTTACTGAACCTGTAAGATGTTGTGCTCCAACGGTATATTGGCTATAATGTTGATTATATTGTAAATATAGTATGTTATTATTATTTCAGGTTGTTATAAATGAAATATATTTTTATAAGGTAATAGATCATATAAAATATTTCTTACAGACCTCTAGAGATTGGCCAAATATAACCAACGAAAAGAGATTATCTATATTTTTTGCTAAGGGTAATGTTACATTGGAGTGAATATTTTTTTACAAAATCTCTATAAATTTTATTTATGGTATTATATTTATGATTTTAGCTAAGGGCTCTTTTACATTGGAGATGCTCTAAGAGGACCATTAAAAATTTGGATATCAAGTTTTGACATAAACTTGACAAATAAACATGAAGACAACTAGAGCAAAATCTGAATTCAATAAACCAAAAAAAATGAAATCTAAACTGAAAACAGAAATTACTTGAAATGTATTAAATAGGTAGTGAGCAACATCTGAAATTTTGAATTCTAAAGTATGGAAATATTTTAAATTTAAAATAGAGATTCCGTCGAAAATTCAATAAGTCTGCTAATCAGCCATCTGAAACATGGCGGAAAATTTTTGAATCCGATTTGGGGCCTTCAAATGTACTTAGTAAGAATTTTATTAGAATGTTTGTAAAATAATATATACGGTATTAAAGAATTTAGTGGCAAGAAGGGTTTTGTAGAGAATTTAGAATACTAGCAATTACTCACGAAGAAGAATACACGAAAAGAAAAAGGATTAGGGTTTTGGACATCTATTGTTTAATATGAATTTATTATATATATATTTATATAAGTGTAGTATATATTAAATTATATATGTATATTTAATTGGATCGGGTTTTAAATGGATCGGATCATACATAATCCATATCCATATTTATTGGATTGGATTTTTACCGGATTAGATTTTTATCGGATCGAATTAATTTTAGTTAAATCCATATCTAGTTCTAAGGTCTCGGATAGGATTGGACCCCCAATCCATTGACAGACCTAATCCCATTATTTTACTTATTTTTCTTACTTTTCTTTAATAATTTACATTTTTTCTTAATTTCTATGTCCAACTCACTTCTAAATAAAGGAATGGAGGAAGTATAGAATGACTTTGACTTCTGGGATGATTGTGTTTGTAATTTGGTTTTAAATTTTTTGTTTTTAAATAATTATTTAGTCATGAACGTTTTTACCTTTTAAAATATTTTTCTTTTTTATTTTTATGTATATTATGTTAGAATTTAATTTCTATATATTAACAAGTATATATAATTTTCAAAACAATTAATGTACTTAATAAATTATAATTTAAGTCAAATTATAGTATAAAAAAAACAGTCCGTATTTTTCTTAAAGAAATACCATAAATGATAATGTTATTAGAGTGTGTTTATTTTTTATTTAAACTAGCATGATAGCCCGTGCAAAGCACGGGCCGTATAATAATTCATAGAATTTTCTCGTATTAGTCTACTTTACGTATTTCGATCTATTTAAGATGTTATAGTTTCAAAATATTATTAGATTCTGAATCACGAAAGTTATATTTTTAGTTATGTTTGGTCTGTGTAAAAAGAATGATCGACTGAAATCTATAAATAAGAGTTAATTAAATGCAAAGTATTACCACAATAATCTTGTTTTATTGAAATACATGAAAAAACAGCTGGCTTATTTATTTTGGGTGGATAAGAATTAAATATTATATTATTTCTAATTTAATGTTGTAAGAAATAATGTAATGTGACGAAAAAATAAAAGTAATAGAGTCATATAGTTCTGCTAATAAAATCTCAGCGCATATTTCCAATTTTGGATTTTAGCGCACATTTCCAATTTTGGATCCTTTTCTCCGACCAATTTCGGAAAATAAGGAGAATAACAAATTTATTCTAATAGTTGTGCACGTTCAAAATAAATATGTGATGTGAGCTTTTCTAAGATCATGGTATTTGACCATCGCAGATGTATCCTTTCAATAGCAAATTGACCATAACAAAATCTTTTCTTCAAATACATTGTACTATATATCTATTCTCAGAAGTGAACTTTCAAAACCCCAAGGTAATATCTCAAATTTCAAGACAATCCATATTTAGACATGTACAAATTCAACAAAATACACGAGTAACTAAAATTAAAGTGTCATAACTCATAACGGGTTTTTAAAATGAGATGTGTTAATGTATGCACCGAATGAATTATGTTGTAAAAGTTCATATGTACAATAAAATTCAATCTATGAAAATAAGATAGACATAACTACGATAATAAAGCATCCTGAATATCATTTTAATTTGAGGTAAAAGCAAAATGATAGCCGAAAAATAAAAAAATACACATACCACATCCGTGATAATAAGACATTGTATATATCAGCAATTTTCGAGTTTATTATTCTCACACCGGGTTGAAACTCGCATTGGAGTTTAAAATTCAAGTGAAATTGGTATATTACTATCTTATATATGGTACATTAGCATATTACGAAAATGCTGCAAAAAAAAAAGTGCGAGGGACAATAGATATCAAAATCATATTGACATTTTTTTACCAAATCCAAATTCCATATGTAAATTATTTCTTATTTTTAATATTTTAATCTATTTTGTTAATCAATCAATAAATTACCCGATGATAATAGGATTAACCGATATAGTGCAAATATACTTAAAATAAAATATTATACTTATATCGAGTATAAATATGTTTTACATCTTATTTATCATTTTTTGTATTCTGGCCATTCGACTAATATAGACATAATTGTTAAAAGAGAGAAATATTATAATAAATTTTTATATATCTATTTTTACTTCCACCCGTTTACCTACTTGAGATAACTTCTACTAATTTTCCGTCACCTACCGCCTCACTTCGATTTTTTTTTTTACCAATTTTCGGCCACCTCAGTACCTTTCATACATAAAATAAAATATTATAATGATACCGAGTAAAAATATGTTATACACTTCATTCATCAATGTAACAATTTAATAATAAACATAATCTGGCCATTTGACTAATATATAGATATAATTGTTAAAAAAGAGAAATATTATAATAAAATTTTATAGATCTATTTTCACTTCCGCCCGTTTACCTACTTGACATAGACGTCTACTTATTTTTCGTCACCTACCTCCTCACTTTGATTTATTTTTGACCAATTTTCAGCCACTCAGTACCTTTCTTAATTCTGACTTCGACGACATCATATTTGTCAATTTATATTTTCCCTTCCCGACTACCATTTTTTACTATTATATGTGAAAATATTTTAATGATTTTATCCCTAATAAATCATAAAAATAAACGTGAGCATAAATTTATGAGTATATGAATGGCATAAATTATTAAAATTAGTAAAAATTACTATCTTATATATGGTTGCAAAACTCATTTTGTATGAAGTTAATAACATTAGCATATCACGAAAATGCTGCAAAAATAAAGTGCGAGGGACAATAGATATCAAAACCATATTGACATTTTTTTACCAAATCCAAATCCCATATGTAAATTATTTCTTATTTTTAATATTTTAATCTATTTTGTTAATCAATCTATAAATTACCCGATGATAATAGGATTAACCGATATAGTGCAAATATACTTAAAATAAAATATTATAATGATATCGAGTATAAATATGTTTTACACCTTATTTATCATTTTTTGTATTCTGACCATTCGACTAATATAGACATAATTGTTAAAAGAGAGAAATATTATAATAAATATTTATATATCTATTTTCACTTCGCCCGTTTACCTACTTGAGATAACTTCTACTAATTTTCCGTCACCTACCTCGTCACTTCAATTTTTTTTTTTTACCAATTTTCGGCCACCTTAGTACCTTTCATACATAAAATAAAATATTATAATGATACCGAGTAAAAATATGTTATACACTTCATTCATCAATGTAACAATTTAATAATAAACATAATCTGGCCATTTAACTAATATATAGATATCATTGTTAAAAAAGAGAAATGTTATAATAAAATTTTATAGATCTATTTTCACTTCCGCCCGTTTACCTACTTGACATAGACGTCTACTTATTTTTCGTCACCTACCTCCTCACTTTGATTTTTTTTTGACCAATTTTCAGCCACTCGGTACCTTTCTTAATTCTGACTTCGACGACATCATATTTGTCAATTTATATTTTCCCTCCCCGACTACCATTTTTTACTATTATATGTGCAAATATTTTAATGATTTTATCCCTAATAAATCATAAAAATAAACGTGAGCATAAATTTATGAGTACATGAATGGCATAGTTTTAATTATAAAAATTCAAATTAATAAAAATTATGTGGGCAATTTTATCTTGAATAAATTATAAAATAAATATTGCTAATAGGTGAGTTATTTGAGCATGTAGTGAATGAGTTTAAAAAGTTGCACAAAGAAGTGATTTGGTTTAGTGGTTGAACATGTGAACACAAAGTTATAAGTGTTGGAAGGTCATGGGTTCAATTCCTTCCAACTTCAAAATTTTTAACATTTATTTAAATTTAAGGACAAATTAGTAATTTACTAAATAGACACAAAACCCATGTTGGCCTATAATAGATATAAAGGATTGTTAAAAAAGAGAAATGTTATAATAAAATTTTATAGATCTATTTTCACTTCCGCCCGTTTACCTACTTGACATAGACGTCTACTTATTTTTCGTCACCTACCTCCTCACTTTGCTTTTTTTTTTTTGACCAATTTTCAGCCACTCAGTACCTTTCTTAATTCTGACTTCGACGACATCATATTTGTCAATTTATATTTTCCCTCCCCGACCACTCAGTACCTTTCTTAATTCTGACTTCGACGACATCATATTTGTCAATTTATATTTTCCCTCCCCGACTACCATTTTTTACTATTATATGTGCAAATATTTTAATGATTTTATCCCTAATAAATCATAAAAATAAACGTGAGCATAAATTTATGAGTATATGAATGACATAGTTTTAATTATCAAAATTTAAATTATTAAAATTAATAAAAATTATGTGGGCAATTTTATCTTGAATAAATTATAAAATAAATATTGCTAATAGGTGAGTTATTTGAACATGTAGTGAATGAGTTTAAAAAGGTGCACAAAGAAGTGATTTGGTTTAGTGGTTGAACATGTGAACACAAAGTTATAAGTGTTGGAAGGTCATGGGTTCAATTCCTTCCAACTTCAAAATTTTTAACATTTATTTAAATTTAAGGACAAATTAGTAATTTACTAAATAGGCACAAAACCCATGTTGGCCTATAATAGATATAAAGGTCGTCACCTACCTCCTCACTTTGATTTTTTTTTGACCAATTTTCAGCCACTCGGTACCTTTCTTAATTCTGACTTCGACGACATCATATTTGTCAATTTATATTTTCCCTCCCCGACTACCATTTTTTACTATTATATGTGCAAATATTTTAATGATTTTATCCCTAATAAATCATAAAAATAAACGTGAGCATAAATTTATGAGTACATGAATGGCATAGTTTTAATTATAAAAATTCAAATTAATAAAAATTATGTGGGCAATTTTATCTTGAATAAATTATAAAATAAATATTGCTAATAGGTGAGTTATTTGAGCATGTAGTGAATGAGTTTAAAAAGTTGCACAAAGAAGTGATTTGGTTTAGTGGTTGAACATGTGAACACAAAGTTATAAGTGTTGGAAGGTCATGGGTTCAATTCCTTCCAACTTCAAAATTTTTAACATTTATTTAAATTTAAGGACAAATTAGTAATTTACTAAATAGACACAAAACCCATGTTGGCCTATAATAGATATAAAGGATTGTTAAAAAAGAGAAATGTTATAATAAAATTTTATAGATCTATTTTCACTTCCGCCCGTTTACCTACTTGACATAGACGTCTACTTATTTTTCGTCACCTACCTCCTCACTTTGCTTTTTTTTTTTGACCAATTTTCAGCCACTCAGTACCTTTCTTAATTCTGACTTCGACGACATCATATTTGTCAATTTATATTTTCCCTCCCCGACCACTCAGTACCTTTCTTAATTCTGACTTCGACGACATCATATTTGTCAATTTATATTTTCCCTCCCCGACTACCATTTTTTACTATTATATGTGCAAATATTTTAATGATTTTATCCCTAATAAATCATAAAAATAAACGTGAGCATAAATTTATGAGTATATGAATGACATAGTTTTAATTATCAAAATTTAAATTATTAAAATTAATAAAAATTATGTGGGCAATTTTATCTTGAATAAATTATAAAATAAATATTGCTAATAGGTGAGTTATTTGAACATGTAGTGAATGAGTTTAAAAAGGTGCACAAAGAAGTGATTTGGTTTAGTGGTTGAACATGTGAACACAAAGTTATAAGTGTTGGAAGGTCATGGGTTCAATTCCTTCCAACTTCAAAATTTTTAACATTTATTTAAATTTAAGGACAAATTAGTAATTTACTAAATAGGCACAAAACCCATGTTGGCCTATAATAGATATAAAGGATTAAATAGAAAAAATAGCAAGTAGTAGATGAGAACTGAACAATGTATCTTTGTATGTATCTTTGAAAATAAGAATATAATTATTTTATTTTCAAAAGTTATTGGTTGGAATTTCAATTTTTTTAAAAAATTAACTGGCTCGTTTTAAAAATTATAACAATTATTAGTATCGAATATAAACAAAAATCAAACTGAAATAAGAAATTTAACCAAAGAAAAAAAATTTTGGTTACACCCTTATATACTACTAAAATACCACCTAGATTATAAGACCAATATATAATTCTATAATTAAATTTTTTTTATTTTAATTTTTTTTTAAAACGGACCCGCAAAGGGCACTCTTTTTCTTTTTTACGAATAAAGTGAAAATTTCATTAAAATTTCGAAATAATGGGAACAAATCCCCAACTGTCGGTACCACCACGTGGCTTACTGGACCCACTACGCTCATAGTCTCATACACATCCGAAATTTTATTTAGGCATTCTTATATTTTGCTATGTATATATATACATGCAGAAAAAACTTTCTTGCATAAAAATTTACAAATTCCTTTTATTCAATAGATTTATAACTTGGATTCAATATAATTTATTAAATAATAAATTAAATTTATTAATACACATAATTCATAACAAAAACATATATATATATATACATCATTTTATAAATTATTAAAAATATATCTTAAACATTTTTATGAAAAAATGATTTTTTTTTATGACAAATGTTCAACAAATATGTAATTTGAGTTCAACATCATCTATTGAACAACAGTTATACTTTTGCTGAATCCAAATATACAAAATAATTTTGTCTTATATGATTAAGAAAACTATAATAAATTAATAATATTTTATATTTCTATAACTAATTTGGTGCTGAGAACCTAGAAGAGTAGTTGGAAACTATGTAATATTTATTTAACATGTTAAATATCAAAGGTGTCACTAGAGTGAAGACCATATATCATTTTACTCATCGATTCAAAAAGATATCATTTGAATCACTAAAGTCATAATAAATATGAAACAAATAACTCTAAATATGTTTTCGAAAAATAAAAGTAATTTTTTGTTAATTCTGCACAGTTTTTTTGAATGTTACCACAACCAAATGAAAAGTTATTAAATTTTAGTATTTCAGATAAAATATTTAGAATTTAAAAAGTTTATTTACTATTAATTTTTAATAAAAACAAGGAAATTTACTATTAAATTAAAAATTATTAGTAAATGAATTTTTAAATATATAAATATATTATCTGAAATATTAGAATTTAACAACTTTTTATTTGGTTGCAATAGCATTCAAGAAAAATATGCAGAATCAACAGAAGATTATTTTTAGTTTTCGAACACATTTAGAGTTATCGGTTTGATATTTATTATGAGTTTAGTGATTCAAATGATACCCCTTTAACATCGATGAGTAAAATGATGTATGGGCTTAACTTCAATGACCACTTTGATATTTAACTCTTTATTAAAAAAAATTAATTACGATTCAACACACTCTATATTAAATAAATAAAATTTTATAGGAATTGGTGAAACCCGGATTCCGGATACTGAATAATTAAAGTATGTTTATTCATTGAAATTTTAATTATTATCCGATAAATGATGTTAAACCGGAGTTATAAATATACTGAACAAAAAAAATTGTAAATTTTATTTAAGAAAAGTTTGTATTTGATCTTGATCCTATAGACATGCGTAGTATTCCACCCTAAACTAAACTAAATTTTGAAGTAACAAATTCTTTTTTCTTTGTGAATAATTGAATTTAAATGCCTTACAAATCTCATGCACCACTTACTATCTCATCGTACAAGAAAATGAAAAAAAAAACACATGCTGTGACCAAAATTTTGCATGGGTTAGAAGTAGGCCCACTTGAGAGATAGGGTCCAGTTTATGAAGAAAATAAGTGATTTATTGGGCTTCCGGAGGCCCATGGCAGCCCTAGGGGCTACCATGTGACCACATTAAACAGCTATAAGGTCCATGGTTCCAAGGGCAGCCTTTTTATGGATAACTTACGACCCACAGCAGCCCTCAAATAGGGCTTCCAGAGTAGCTTCCGTGATGGGGCTACCGGAGGGGCTACCGGAACCAGGCTGCCGTGCGGTACCCCCAGCTTCCGCCGGAAGCCTGATTAGGCTGCCAATTCGAATAAGGCAGACCTCCTACTGTTTACGAACACGTCTTTACAGTTGATTTACACTCCTAATCAGATATATATTCAGTTATTAGAGGATATATGTCATATATACTTGATAAATCATACAAAATCATGATAAACATCAATGGATGGGCTTCAAACAGTCCTAATACATGGAAACCTCATAAATACATCACAATCAGTTGATACACATAAATATCAATCATTATCTCATCAGATACGAGATAACTCATCACAAACAACCGAACATATCAATCAAGAACTACATACGGGCTTGATCCACTATAAATAGTGGTATGTAGGCAGTTTACGGGGTCTCTCCTCGAAACGCACGTTACGCACGTTGATACTAAGAGCAAGTATACTCCGGTGCACGCTCACTATCATAATTAGGGTTCTTGGCAGGCAAACGCATCATTATTGCACGGTCCTTGAGCTCTAATCCCGTAGATTCAGTCCGATCCTTCCAAGGAACCACATCCCATGTTCTTCGGTAACCCTTAGCTGTGAGCCTTTCTGGGCAGCTAGCTAAAAATCTCTAGCTGTGAGCCTTTCTGGGCAGTTAGACGATTCCGAATTCATTGGCGCTATTCTAGCAACGACCTCCGCGTAGTTGTGCTAAAATCCTCCCACAACAAAACAAATTCTTAGTTTTTAGAAAACAACATCTGTTTTAAGAAAATGAAAAAAAAACAAATTTTTAGTTCTTAGAAAACAACATTTGTTTCTCTCTCTAACGAGAGTCGACTTTCCATAATCGCCTCATTTTTTTTAGATCTGTCCCTTTCTTCATCATTTCAACCCCACTCTATCACCTAATCATTTTCATCCTATCATCTATACCCATTTCTTGTTTTCTTAGTGTTTTTTACCCAATAAAATCGAGTTTTGTTCCCAAAAGGTCGCTTTATGCGATTGTATCGCTTTGTGCGAGTGCTTGGTTTGTTACTTTGAGATGGATTTACATGGTGTATTGGGAGATCTGGAAAGCATGTATCGAGGTTGGAGTAGTGACGAATATTGCAAAAACTCACCTTTCTCAACGAAAGATTGTTCATGGTAGAAGGTCATATGTTCCTTCTGAAATATCTGAACATCGGACTATCAATGGATTTTATTGGGTAAAGGTCAATTATGATGTTAATGCATTCAGGGATGATGTGGATTGGATTTCTCAGAAAACCTTCGTTTTCAATATTAGTTCAAAGAATGTTTCATATTTGTATGTTACATTTGGTTTGTTAGTTCAAAGAATGTTTCATATCTGTATGTTACATTTGGTTTGTTAAGTGATCTGCTAATTAAGTTGCTCAACATTTGGTTTGAATCTCTTGATTATTCCGCTGATTGCATTGATGTAATGTAGCTTGAGTTTTAATGAAAATGCTTATTTTCTTTTAGGAAAAAAAAAAAAGGAAAACAGCATCTGTTATGGTACCTCTACTAAGATAGAAATACTTATTCCTAAAATTTAGCTCAAATAAACCGGTTCATAGTGTCTCATTTTAGGAAAATTTGCACAAGGTATTCAAGTTATTAATACAACTCAATGGTGTGAAATCTTGTATAATACCAAGTTATAGAGACTCTATGCCGTGAGAATGAAAATGTATACTAATCATAGAAAACTGGACATTTCAAAGGCCTCTAGACTCCATGCCATGAGAATGAAAATGTATACTTGTCACAGAAAACTAGATATTCCAAAGGCCTCTCGGTCTTCGCTCCCTTGAGAGGGCGAGGATTCAAATCTCGTCGAAGACAAAGGTTGGTATGATAGTGTCTGGTTATCAAGAAAAAGCTGGATAATTATCAACCAAGTAAACTGAATCACTAGACTGCTTGAAAATTTAGTAAAATTTGCATCAACAACTCTTCGAATCAGTAAAAGAAAACCACCTCATATTTTATGCCAAATCTTAATGGAAATTATACCGCAAAAGATAGGAATGCCACCACCACCACTCAATGCTATATACAATACCTGTAAGAGCAAATCCAACGCTAGATGTAAAATACCTATAGCTATTACTATAATTTGGCACCAAAAAGAGTTTTTTGGTGCTAAATAGAACTTCAACCCCAATGTTAGTTGCATTTTGCATCCAAATATTCCAAATTTAATTAAATTTTTGTCTTGCTTTCCTAACTTTCATTTGAAGTACACGAACATGCAATTCATATATTAATTAAATGATGATGTGGCATGAATGCATAAATCCATCCTTGGTTTCAAATTTAGAACCAAGTATTGCATATATGCATCCAAATATAGAAATGTAACCAATTTTAGAATTGCACTGGACTTGCTCTAATTAGAGGAATCTGACTTCAGAAGGAATCATATACATACATTTGCTTTGCATCATGAAATATCGAGAAATCTTAAACAAAACTGATATTTAATCCTTACATAATAAATCCATTACAAGGTATTAGCACTGGTTCATGTTAGTTTGGGACGTAAAAGTTACACTGCTCAGAAGAATCCTTTACTAATCACCTTATGTAATGATCATGACTAGGTACATAAAAAATCAATATAATACATGAGATTAAAGCAACACTGATGATTTAAAGAACTACCTTATACCCCATATTTGGAAGGGCACCGAAGTGAACCAGAAGAAGGAGAGTGGTTGTCACTGTATGATAATAAACAGCTTCCAAAATCATTGTGTAATCAGAGTCAACCTGATCACAATTTAGTATTTGATAACACGATGCCGTAACCACAAATCGTACATGATCATGTGAAAAGCATCAAATTTGATGGGTGGTGAATTCCACTGGAAATGCTTCTGGATCTGGTAAATTAAGGCAGCAAATACAAATCTGAATCAGCAAATTTGAGCCATATACACAACTGATAAAAAAACAAAATGCCTCACAACTATCCGCTTTTCAAATTTTAGATATTTCTTTTCTATTTAGTGTGTAAAATAACCTTATTTCAAGTAACTATTTCTGTCCTAATCCAGCTATAGCAAGCAGTAATGTCACTTCACACTTGAATAGTAATTATTTGCGTTATGACTTGAAAGAGTATTATGCATGTGGACATGTGGTGCAATTTCAAGCTGTAGTAATTTTTCTACACAGTTACCAGCATCCTTATGTAGGCCCCGTAGACCAGTGTGACACAAAAGACAACACAAACATTTTCAATAAAAAATACTTATCATTCAAAAATTCAACTCAGTTACCTCCCTTGAACATTCACTAGAATGTACATTACCTTCACTAAGTTCTGGTGCAAGGAAACAAATTCTTCGTTGGTTATAGCCTTAAGAATTTGTTTTAGCCGATACACATCAATCTCTCTGAGTACTACCGCAAACCTCTTCCAATCAAGAATGTCATTGAATGGCAGATCATAGTAATCAGACAGTATAACTGAAAAGATAGAAGATAGGATATATAATAATTAGAAGCGTGTTAAAATATAATACTACACAAAGAATTAAAAAAAGGAAAAAAAAACTACGCCTAGATGAAGCAGAAGCAGTTTTTAATCTACCTTTTGTATTTAATTAAGGGAGTTTATCAACTTCCAGACATTGCGTCAGCAAAAGACAAGAATCCTACTTTATGGTAAATAGTTTATGTGAAATGAAAATCATGACTTAAACAATCGGATTATAAGAACTACACGATGTGTGGCATGTGCCTATATCTTCTACAGTATCAAAAGTTCAGCTAATCATCCCAAAATTTTAATGGTTGATGATGTGGCAAGTAATCGACATTTTAATTAACTACAGCCTTACACATAATCAAAACAGGCCGAGGTTGCTCAAGGATATGAGCTGCATATATTTTGGGCTTAAGGTAGCAAGGATATAGATTGATATGGTTAAGGACTGCAAAAAATGCACAGCTAGCTAATGAATTTAACATGCTCTCAAGTCTCTAGTACTGGACATGCTATGAGAGCCCTCATCGGTCCTCGCTATGAAGGATAATAAATACTCACCGGGTATACAACCATAATGAATTGAATCTGTAATGCGTGCACTATTGACCTGAGAACCACCAGGACAGATGCAAAATTTAGTCCTGTAGAACTTTTTCTGGTAGACTAGATGTCCAGTAGCCCTATTTATCCTGTTGTTCGCAATTTCAAGTTCTGTATCATTTTCCCAAACACGTGCCAGTATAACTCTGATTTTTGAATTCCTATGACCAGCCCAAAAACCTAAATTTGTCCTGCAAAGAAGCATGTAACTTGTGAGTGCTGAGCAATGAGAAGTTGAAAGAAACGGAAAAAAAATAACAGGAGTGATCCAAGTTAACTTTTATGAAAGCCAACATCAGCTGCCTTATTACTGGAAGATGTCAATCATTATCAATAGCTAAAGGGGACCGTGGTCACTCCCACCTCCAGATGAGCTTTCTAAATTGTTACTTCACATCTACTTGCTGCTGAGTACTTTACTGCAATTAGTCACGTTCAATTTATATTCTTTATTAATATAGGTGTGTACGTCCTACATACACAATACCTAGAAGTAATCATCTGCGTAAGTTCTGATGTAAATACATGCTTCACGCTCGTACATTTTGTGGTACTATTGCTTGCTAAGAAATGTAAAGGACACGTTTAGAACCAAAAAAAGCAAAGAAATATATGCCAAATATTTTCATGTACTATGTATTGCTTACATCACTGTTATGCACAGACTTGGGTACTTTCTTAATCATGTGCATTCATACAGATCTGTGTTCTATAATCCATCATCAATGACCTACGTAGACTTCTCTAGATCCTATGAGCCAATTTTGATTTATTTGTATCGTACAAATTGGGATCTGTAGTTGTATAGTTCATATAACACATAGAGACCTATATGCATATATTTAAGGCATGAACTTTTTCTTTTCGGATTTGTTGTGGCATTGTATTCATGAGTCACAGCAATGGTATTTGCATTGTTGCATTCTGTATACCAATCGTTTACTACTTAAGTAGCATAACTTAGCTAAGGACCGTATCAATGCATCAACAATATAAGAAGTATTAGAACACCTGTTCTCAATGTCATTTCCTCCAGCTGGAAGAGCAAATGGTTGAAGCACTTGAGGAAGAGCTATGTCTTTGTGTGGAATAAATCCAACATCATAGCTCGGGGAACACACCACTCGAATTGAATTCTTTACAAGAAGTGGAAGTCCTTCGGTTGCCCTTACACCAACATCATGACAAGTGACAAAAAAATGATCAGCACCCAGGGTTCTGTTCCAGTAAGGATACTTATATATCAAGCTCTCGACATAGTTTTGGACAATAATTGTCATGTTGGGATAGGAAGTACCCTGTATACCATAAGAGACCCACAATCAATACAAATAAAACCCAAAACAAAATTAAATGCAGGGACAAAGTAGAAACTCAGTAAATTTACCTGAGGTCAATTATATATTAAATTAATTTAAAAATGGAATGTCACTCCGAATCACGTCACCATATATATTATGAGTCCCGTACAGATTTTCTCCCCACTTAAATTTTAACAACCCACTTCACTGAATCTTGATTATGAACGAAATAATGTTGTACACAGGTCAAGAATGTTTAATTCTAAACAGGGATGATTTATTTGGAAGTAAGAACATTGCGGATATAAATTTGAAGAAGAAATTGCATTCATATGTTAGTTCCCACCCACTGTTCCCCAGACTCTTCATTTTGCCCCGTGTCAGGCACTCAACACTTGGACATAAGTAATGACACACAGACACTTATTTTAGGCCAGAAACGTGTCTCTTTATAAAATATTGTTGGGTCCTACACTTGGACACGTATTCATGTTGGACATAGTCTAGGTAAAAAGTTCTCCACGACTCCACCCATCAACAAAGAAATATACATTTGATTGCACAGCCAGTTCACTCCCCGTATTAATTACCATTACTCATGAGCACCTCCTCGTGTATATTTAACAATGTTGCAAATGATACAAAGTAACTAAATCAAAAACAGTAGTCATGTATCACATTATTTCCAGCCACCCTTATACCTAGTAATCCACAGAAAAACAATATATCTCTAACGCAACAAAGTAGCCCTCAATGTGACCCGTTTATTTTGTTTTATACTATTTGCTATAAAACCATAACTAATAACTCTTGTACTAGATTAAAGATTCTAAATCATTAAACCATGGGAACTGAACTTTCCTACCAACGATCTGAAATTCCAAGTTTCAATAATTACAATACTGATGTTCCCACTCTACAAATTTACTTATGTATCCGTGTCGGTTCCTCGTCATTAGGACATGGGGATGACCACACACATCGTTTTAGGCCAAAAATAGTTATCAAAATATTGTCAAGTCAGGCTCTAGACAGATATAAATGTTGGACAGTTCCAGGACTCGGCTATCAGGGTCACAGCTCTTTTCTATCTAGCATCATTGCCTACTAAAAACGACATTTCTATCAATTACAAGTCACATCTACATGGACCTATTTATTGAAACTTTTAATCAACGCATACGTACATATCAAAGTTGAACTACAATTCGTGAAACGCTTTCAACAGAGATCAATCAAACTCTGATTGATCTTACATTATCACCAAAACATAAGAACACAATCCTACACATTATCACCAACACAGGTGCTTTAACCTACATCAAGGCTAAACTAAATTTCACGATTAACTTACGCATCAACCAAACTCCAATTCAACTTATCACCAAAAAGTAAATGTACAATCTATGCTTTCCAATTATCACAAAAAACATAAACAAAAACATAAACATAACACATACCAATTCAATCCATATTATCACAAAAAACATAAACAAAAACTCTAACACATACGATCATCACATAACGAGCTAATCAAGATTGAAAAACTAACAAACAATCCCCATACCTGTCCTCTCATCTTATGACACGAAATCGGGATAAAAAACAAGTCAGCCTCATCCGGATTCTCGGTCCGAAACGTACTCTCTCTAATATTCTGAAAAAAATAGCCCTCACTCGCATACTTGCCCGTAAGTTTCCTCGGAGTTTGAAAATAGGTATTCGGATCGCCATCCGTATAAATAAAAACTTTGAATTTCCTCTCCATTTCGGCGTAATTCAACCTAAAAACCTCGGGAGAATGATACACATCGGATGATTCATGGCTTAGATGGAGGTGTGGTGGAGAAAGAGTGTATGGTGAGGTGGATTGGAGAGATTTGAGAGATAAGTATGTGAGAGAGATTAGGGTTAGGAGTGCGAGAGAGAGGAGAGAGGAGTGGCGAGAGCAGATGGCGGTGGAAGGGGAGGATTGGAGAGGTTTTGAGGAGGGTAGTGGTGGCATTACGCCGCCGTGGAAGGTTGTTTCCGGCGGTTGGAGTGGGGGTTTGATTTGTGATGGTGGAGTGATTAAAGTAGTGTTGTTAGGTGGAGAGGTTTTTTCTTTAGTGAGGATTAAGAAATTTAGATCTGTGCTGGAGATCACGGACATGGAGGTAGTGTCTTGCTCCATCTGCTGTCTAAAGATTTAATTAAAGGCGTGTTTTGGGAGGTTATTTTTTGTAATATGTCAAATTTATTTTAAGATAAAGTTAAAGATTTTTAACTTTTTTTTTTGTAATTTATAAAATCTTAAACATACATTAAATGTTTGTATAAAAAACTGAGTTTTTTTTTTTTTGACAGAAAGCTGGAATTTAATTAACTTCTCAAATCAGCCTCAATACAACTTTTGACCTCAATAGGAATAGAACTCCTATCGAAAATACGATCTGGATATTTATATGACTCTCTAGCAAGACTATGAGCAGCCATATTTGCAGACCGTTTGATAAAATACAAAGAAACTTTGTTTAGATGTTGAATATAACGACGACAATGCTCGATAATTACCCCGAAATGGGATCGCATGGTGACCTTACTTCTGATTGCTTGCACCAAAACAAGGCAATCAGACTCAATAATCACCTTTTGCCATTGCATATGATCAATCCAGCTTAGAGCTTCCTTAAAGGCCATGGCTTCAGCTGTTACCGGAGAGGTCAAACCTTGATGAACCATTGTCTTCGCTTGAATCATTACACCGTCTGAATCTCTGGCAATTAAACCAAAACCCACTTCTTCCCGATCTTTGAAGATGGTTGCGTCAACTGTTACCTTAACTTCATTTGTTTGAGGTTTCACCCAAGTAATAGCCCCATCTCCATCAACCTTAGGTTGGAGGAGGGCCTTTGAAGAACGTTCCTGGGCTTCTTTCCATTGTGTAAGGTACTGATTTGCTGCAGCAACTACCTTATTAATCGTCGAATGTTTTTGGTTCCAATTCCAATCGTTACGAGCTCGCCAAATAGCCCAACATAAAGTTACAATAATACCTTGTTGATCCTTGTTGCTATTAATCAGAGCATTAGTTAACCAATACGAGAAATCTGACACCCCTTCAAAATGAAATCCCGTATTCAAAGTAGTCCAGCACTGGGTTGCAAACGGGCAAAGCACCAAGCTATGAAAGATAGTTTCAACATCCTCTGCACAAATTGGACACATGGTTTGGACTGGAACATGTTTAGAATGCAGTTGTACCAATGTTGGCAAACAACCTGAAAGCGCACGCCAGACGAGATAAACAGCCTTAGGAGGTGCTTTAACTCGCCAAAGGGTTCTCCAAATACTGTCATTGTACTCTGGTCTCCATGACCCTTTTTGCGCCTGCATTAGTTTATATGCACTCCTAATCGAGTATATACCTGTGTCTTCAAGCCTCCAAAACATGGTATCCTCACAGTTGGTTTCATTCAATGGGATATTTAAAATAAGGTGCTGGTCGCGTTCATCAAATACATCTCTAACAACATCGACGTCCCATTCCTTTTTATCTATGCAGAAAAGAGACGCAACTGTTTTGTCATTAATGGCTGGTGAGATTGTTGTAACAAACGGATTGCCTTCATCTGGTAGCCATGGCTGTCCTGATATCTGGATTTTTTCACATGTCCCTATCCGCCATCTCACCCCCTTTGCAACTAGGTTCTTGGCTTCAAATATACTCCTCCATATGAAGCTTGGATTGTGACCCAATTTCGCATTCAAATAATCTGAATCCGCAAAGTATCGAGCTTTGTAAATTCTTGTGACTAAGCTGTCCGGATTCGAGATAAATCTCCACCCCTGCTTAGCAAGCATTGAAAGATTGAAATCTCTAAAATGCCTGAACCCTAGACCCCCTGCAGATTTGTGCTTTGACATACGGTCCCAACTCATCCAGTTTATTTTGGAGCTGTTTGACTGAGTAGAACGCCACCAAAACTTAGAAAGACTCCGTTCTATATCTCTCGTAATTTCCAGTGGTAATAAGAAGACACTCATCGCATAAGATGGAAGTGTCTGAACCACCTATTTAACCAGAACCTCTTTACCTGAGCGAGATATATAATTACCATCCCATGACCTGATCTTAGCATTCACTTTCTCTTTTAAGAAACCCAAAATAACTGATTTTTTTCTTCCTAGGGTATTTGGCAGGCCGAGGTATTTACAATGGGCCTGAAGTCAATCTCAGGTTGAATGAGATTAGATGGTTTTTATATGTAAAATCATTAGTATATACTTGTAAATTTAAACTTTAGCTGTGTAATTACAAAACTATCGTACTGTATTCTATGGAAAAATAACCTACCTGAGATCATCCTCAGGCATAGGTTTCTCTAAAAAAATTTATCAAAATATGAATTTTTTATCTTCATAAAAACTTATTTTAAAGAATTACCAAACAGGTCCTAAATAATATAATAATAATTACTTCTAAATGAGATTTGTTTACAAAGTTGAATAAAGTATTTTCTTTTTAAATTTCAAGGGGTATAATAATAGTAATTTTCTAATATCAATATCATTACCTTATAGAAGACGGGAGTGTGGCGACGTCTTTCAAATCGATCCGATCTATTTTTTTAATTATTATATATTTTTATAATTTTTAATGTTAAAAATTATTATTTCCTTTATATTTTTTCAAAAAGTTAGTGTTAATAAATAAAATTTCTTTTTTATGTTAGAATTTTTAGTGTTAATAATTATAATTTCCCATTTTATGTTTTAAATATTAATACATAAACTTCTCTTTTCATGTTAGAATTTTTAGTATCAATAATTACAAATTCCCTTTTTATGTTTTCAATGTTAATAAATATAATTTCCCTTTTTATTTTCGAATTTTTAGTGCTAATAATTGCCTTATAAATATTTGCTAATGTAACAGACTTCCTAAACTTTCTCTCAAAATAAAAATTACAATTAATTAATTAATTATAAAAATTTGCTAATATAGGTGCCTATTTAATCACTAACATATATTTTTCTAATTTTTGTAGAAATTTGCAATTTTAAATATTAATAATTATAATATCCTTTATCATTTCTCAATTTGTAGCTAAAAAAATGTATTATTATAAACAAAATAAATTTTGTTACCTTCCTACAATAATAAGAAAAACGTCCTTCAATAAAATATTATATCATATATATACAAAATACAACCAAATCATCTTATAAGTGCTTAGCCCCAAAACTCGTGTTCCCCAACTCACCGTTCTCTAGTAAATTTCGTTTTGATTTTGCACTTTATATTATTGCAATCTACTAATTGAGATTTACTTTTTCGATTGATAAAATATGAGTATTTTTGTTCCAAGTAATATGAAGAGGAAGAAGATCGGGAAAAGATTGTGAATCCACAACACCCGAATGTAAGTCATATTTGTAAATAAATCATGAAACTTCTTTGCATACTCTCTCTTAATTTTGTAATTGTTGTGTATTAGTTGAGTAATTTTTTGGTCAACATGAGGAGACAAAAGGTGACAATCCCTAACGCCCTCGAGACATAAGTTTTATTTTCAAATAATGTATCACTATCTTTGAAGAAACTCTAACTTGTATATAAATTTTCCATCCTACGGATCAAAATTTTAAATCTAATATATTATGTCTGAATGGGATTAAAAAAAGATTTTTAGAGATGTCAAAGGAATACCAAAACGTGGCGTGACTATGTATTTATATTTATGATATGATTGGTTTTGTTGTTTTCGGATTTCAAGATTTTATTTTGGACATGTTATTTTACTTTTCAATAATTTGGTTTGTAGAAAAATTTGTTTTCGACCTAAGGTGAAGATATCTACTACATTATTCGAAGTATTTAATACTTTTTAGTAGCATAGTTATACGTAATATTACTTTATATCCTGTTGTAAAGGTACAAGAAAATCCCATAAAAAATATATCAACATGTGATGAACCTTGGGTTTTTGGATAATATCATGAAAATTAGAAAAAATTGGACCTCAATATGAATCTCATAGTATATCAACGTTTAATTAGAGCCCATTATTAAATTCAAAATAAGGTGATAAAATTTACAAGAAAATAGTATTTCCAACTCTTTTTATAACAAGATTCAACTTCCTAATTTATATATTATTGAATTCTTTTAATTTTTTCTATATTTATAAAAATGATACATATACTTTGGAGAATTTATAAAAATACTATAACGCCACTGCGAAGCGTGGTTTAGTGAACTAGTTTTTGAATAATTAATGACATCAATTCAATTCATCGGGCAAAAATAAAATTGTACAAATTTTCAAAAAGATGAATAATAATGACTAATCAGATCGATACAATAATCATTATTTAAATTTTATAAACCGTACCACAAAAATGTGATGTGATGCAATACGATTTGTGCGGTTTATATACTTGAAAAATATTAATTATTAGATTAAATTATAAATAAAATTTTAAATGTTGTGAACATTAAAATAAATTATTACAATAAGTTATTCAACATCTACAAGTTTTAGATGCAATTTGGTTAATGAAAATTGGAAATGTAAAACTAATAGCAATATCAAATTAAATGTAGTTTTTGAATTATACCGCTCCTATTTTAGAAATTTGTTGTTTTTTTATCGATAGAGATGTTGTTTATGAACTTATGTACATTATATTTCTTAATATGGAGTAAAAAAAACATGTTTTTGCTTAAAAAGTAAAATTTGCGAATAATTTATATTATTTAAATTATTATTTTTAATAAAATTGCAAACCGCAACTGTATCATAACAATCAAAAACCACTTTTTGCCATGCAATGCATGCAATTTAATGAACAATACAGATAATCTTCAAAGTCACTATCGATAAGCTTACAAAGAAGTATCACAATCCTTTCTCTCAACATTTTATAGTTGGAAGGTGATGGAATCTTTTACCTCTCGCATGATAAAGTGGAGTTACAATCATTAACTCAAAGATCTTAATTTTAGATAAAGTAATTTAGCGATAAATTCTTGAATTTAAATTTTTTAAATTGATATCTCAAAAACCAAATATAGATATAATTGTAATTGAACCAAAATTGAGAAAAGTTGGCAAGAAATAACTAATTAAAACCAAAATTTTGAAAAATAAACTACTTTTAAATGATTTCATTTTGTTTTAACATCCAATTGAACATATATGACTAGTAGGGTTATCAAGAGACACTACAAGAACACACGGCTAAACACGACCAGCTAAATTCGATCGTAACAGGTCAAATTTGTTAGGATCGCATCCACTATAGATCGACATTAATTGAGAGGCATATGACTCAGCCTATTTGTAGTTCGAGGATTCAACTCAACTTAGATTAGATTGTAATAAGTAAATAATATTAACTGTCACAGGAATCTTAGAAGATGCTATCTGTCAGAAGAAAAATCAACAAGTCAATCTATAGTTTTGATATTTTACACTGGAAGAAGTTCAGTCTACTGATCAAGCCTCGGTGTGGTATACAAAGTCATAGATTTAGTTTTAAAAGGACAGAGATTTCTACAAGTGACAAGAAACAATATCAGTACAAATAATTTGAAGAGTGTTGAGTAAAGATATAGACCACAGCTTAGAGTCATAATGAAGAACAGAGACTGGAGTTAGTCGTTCATGAACCAGACCGTGCATTGAGCATCAACAAATATTCAGTGGAAGTTCTTTGTTCATTTCAGTGGTTTAAATGATAGTGGTATCAAGATACTATTTCTACTGCACTTAAGAGATACTATTTCTGATGTCAAGAGATACTATTTTTGCTACACTCAAGGGATATTGTTTCTGCTGTTAAGAGATACTATTTCTGCTGTGATAAGAGATACTATTTTTTATGTTAAGAAATATTATTTCTGCTACACTCAAGAGATATTATTTCTGCTGTTAAGAGATACTATTTCTGCTGTGTTAAGAGATACTATTTCTGCTGTTTAAGGGATACTATTTCCAAGACTCGAAGATATTATTTCTCAGCATTGGATACTACTACCTATACTATTTACAGGGATTGAATATATTATTTCTACATCAAGGTATACTATTTCTGAGAGGAATAGTAGCAAAAAAAGGGGCAGTAGATATTTTGTTTGATTGATTATAAAAGAAATAGTCGGCCACAATTCAAAACACACGAGACAGAAGATTAAAGAAGACACACAGAATCTCATCTCTCCTTTTTAATACGAACACTGCCAGAACATTTATTTCTCTGTAAATTCAAGTTCAAGCCTATTGTAATATTCTATCCGTTAGAACTTGATTATTGATCACTCTTGTACTACTAGCGAATTAAGTTTCCTAGTTCTTATCTCGATTTTTATTAACTAAATTAGAAAAGTTCATGTCAAATTTTCTAATTATTTTTATTAACGTGGTAATACTCTGTACTGATTTTGTAACAACCATCAAGTTTAATATATCGATATATTTAACTTGAATTTTGTTTCAATTGATTCCGCATAAATTTGTCTAAACTAAATTTAAATCTTTCGGACAAATTTCGATAAAAAGCTATAGATTGTATTCAACCCCCCTTCTACAATCTTAACGGACCTAACATTAATCAAACACAATAACAAACACGAAAGTAAAGAACACTAAAAATTAACGTGAAAACCCCTCAAAGGAGGGTAAAACCACAAATCCACTAAATATGAATGTATTACAAGATTGGAGTCGCTCCCTCACTCAACACTCTTGAATACAATCACCTCATCTTGATCATAAAAGCTCTCTCCTGTGTATCGCACACAGCTCTCTAACCTTTCCAATGCACCAAAACCCCTACAAATATCGATATTTATATGCACCACAAATATTCTAATCCTAATCTATTTCAAATCCTATTTGTGATAATTACCATCTTTTCTTATATTGGATATAAATTCTTCCACGATTAATATTCCTACCAAATTACCTCAATTATCACAAATTACAATTCTGCTCATAATAGGATTCTTAACTTAATTAGGAATTCGGGGCAGACCCTACCAAATCTACCCTCGGCTCGAATTCCCTAATACCTCAACTGATTTCGAGAATCTTACCTTTTTCTCGGTCTTTATCGTTGTTGTTTCCTCATCTAAACAATAAATGTTCTTCTTATTCATCATCCCTTGTAGAATCAAGCTCTTTCAATTATACACCTTGCAACCTCGCCCTCGTCCAACGAATCTCTACCCATGTGATGCCAACACACTCAAAGACACACTACACCAAATATGGCCTATTGCAACACCAATATGTATTTGTGTTACAAAAAGTGTTACAACAGACACAAAACTTGGTAGCTATTACAATATTTTTAAAAATGTTGCGAGAAATACGAAAAGTGCTGCAAGCAAAAAGATCATTTTAAAATTTTAGAACAATTGCAATACTTTAGCAAAAGTGTTATAATAGATGAAACACTTTTGATCAACTTGACTGAAAATTGTAAGCGGGAACTTAAATTTTCGTTGGGCGGGCTGAGAATTGGTACCAAAAATAACATTAAAACAAACCCACCATCACTGTCTCTCTCTCACACCACACACTCTCTCTCTCTCTCGTCACCTCTCTCTCTATCGACACCACTCTCTCTACCTCCTCTCGCCTCTCTATCTCATACCTCACTTCTCTTTATCGACCTCTCTCTACCTCTCACGCACATCTCTCTCACTCACTCTTAAATCTCTGCCACTCACTCTCAAATCCCTAAAATCGATTAGAGCATCCAAAACCCCAAAATTTATTGGAGATTCAATTAGGTTAAAAGATTCAATTACCAAAATTGATTGGAGATTCAATTAGGTTAAAGCTTCAATTAGAGGTAAAATACCTTTTTTATTATATATGTATGTGTATATATATAAGTTCGAATATAATTAGGATTTTTTTATCCAAAATCCATCAGCTTCTATTAGAGGTATATGCACAAAATTGATCAATGTACGAATTACAAGTAAGACAATTACAAAAAAACAATTGAACTCATAATGTACGCATTTACAAGGGTGGTATGTATTTTAGTTATCTTTTCCTTAAGTTTTGATTTTTACCCTCTTTTTTATGTTTTAATCTCAAAAACTTTGTTGGGTATTTGATTGATTTATCAGTTGTTTGTTTAATAAAAGATTGCTATTTTGGGTTTTCGGGAAATAAAATACAAGATGGAGTTTATTGAAGAAGAGATTGTCAGAGTGTTGCCCTTCTTGTTCTTCAGCTTCAGGAATCTCTTATTACATGACTGATTTGGAGCCACCAAAGCCTCCAGAAGTGTTCCTCTTGAAGTTCTGTTTCCATGATCGATGAGGCCTTATACATGGTACATTTCTAAGAATCAGTAACAGTGCCTTAATAAAATTATGTGCATATAAATTAGATTATCGGACAAGTGAGTGTTATGATCATGTTTTATTTTGTTATATATTATTTGGGTTTTATATCAAACGGGCCACTGATCTCATTAAAAAGTATCAAGTAGCTCCCCAGTCTCCACGGGAACTCATTTAAGCCACTAAACTAAGAAATATATCATTTGCCCCCCCTGCATTCACAAAAATAATACAATTTATGGTGGCCTAAGTGAAAATAATACAATCTATCCAAGATTGAACTTTTTTTGGCCACCATAAATTTTATCCAAGACACTTAGGCCACCATAAATTGTATTATTTTTGTGAATGCAGGGGGCAAATGATATATTTCTTAGTTTAGTGGCTTAAATGAGTCCCCGTGGAGACTGGGGAGCTACTTGATACTTTTTAATGAGATTAATGGCCCGTTTGATATAAAACCCTATATTATTTCATATACTGCTCAATACAGATAATATTTTCTTAATCTTTGCTGGTCTAGCATACTTTTAATGAAACTGCTAAGTTTGATTGTTGGGCGTTCATTAATTTTTTTACAGAACGAATTATATGTAAAGCACTCTCACTTAAAAAAAATAAACTTGACAAGATAAAAAGTCTGGAAGCTACTATTTCTGAACTTTTAAGTTGTTTGACATCAAAACTAAACTTGGTTGCAGTTTGAATTACTGGGGTGCACAGTGAATTAGTCCTTTTGCGAAAAAAAACTAGTTTGAGGTTTATGTAGTTTGTAAAGATACCTAAACCTACGTGAATGCTTAATTGTAGTTGTGAATTTTGAATTCGTGATACAGTACTTATGTGATGAAGTGTTTTTTAGGTATGATTCTCAAACCTTTATCATATGTATTACTACTTAATTTATTCATCTAATGAAGTTGTGTTGCCTGTTTCCTGCATTTCCTATTTCTGTAATCGCTTCTTTTAGAAAACTGAAGAAGCTTGCACCAGACAGATCCTTAATCGTTGCTGCACTTAAGGGCTCTTCCCAACTTGTAAGTGGTCCATAATTCTACTAAAAGGTTATGGTGTTCTGTACATGCATTTATTTCTACCTGTACCCAGTAGTTCAGTTCTCATATTATTATTTCATATCAAAAGTTTTAATTGACATGAAACCTGCAGGTGCTAAGTTCTCATATTATGTGTGTGGCGTTGGTGGTATGTATAAGTATTGATTGATAATATTTCGTGTAATGTTGTTGGTGTTATTGCCTCTTACCTAGGATTTCAACTGGACAGATTGAGATTTGTTAATGTTCCCGATTTTACCTTCTGTTATTTAGGCAAATGAATTTCTTGACCTTAAACATTGATATGCAATTAATTTTGTTTATATAGTTAACTTTAGAAGAAACTATTTAAAATGTGTGAGCGCAATATATAAGTGATATGCTGGTATAATGCAATATTAGGTGGTGGGCTTATGTTGGTTAGCTTAGCATATTAGTTCAGATTGTGTTAAGGTTGATGAAGAGGGACCACACTATTTGTGATGATTACTTTGTCATGTGGAAGGTGATAGACATTTACTACTAGGCCATCTAATTAATATAAACTGGTTTAGGTATCGTAATTATAGAAAGACCAACTAGGGGGCTTTGTGTTTTGTATGTATATTTGTATGAATATCCTTGTGACTTTTGCGATTATTGATAGCAATATATGACTGCTACAAGGTTATTTGGTATACCGTGTGCGTGTGAAACGTGGTGGACGTAAAAGACCCGTTTCTAAGGGTATTATTTATGGAAATCCAACCAACCAAGGAGTTACACATCTGAAATTCAGCGCAGCAAGCGATCAGTTGCTGAGGAACGTGTTGGTAGGAAGCTTGCTGGTCTGAAGGTTCTCAATTCTTACTGGGTTAATGAGGTATGCAGAAATTTCACTCCTATACATGAAACAATTTTAATGCTGTGTCAGTTCCATGTCTGGGAAATATGCACTTCGCCAATCATCTCTATGCAAACACACGGTGCATCTGCACATTTATTTGCTTAAAACTCACGGCAGTGTCAATCTATCATTGTTTTAAAGATATAAGTTGATGGGCTGTTATTAAAAATATTTACATTTGTAATTCAGGATTTAACTTACAAGTACTTTGAAGTCAATACTTTTATTAATTTATTGAGGTTTCTTCTTATTGCATAAATCTATATAACAATAACTTAAGCAGGCAACTTTTTTTTATCTCAACTGGCTCTAAGTGTCCTATAAGTTATTTTTTACCTTGAAACATCTATTCCATGAGACATTTTGATAAAATAAGAGAATTATTCATGCAAACTTAATCTTCTTATTATACACGCAGGAACTTAAAAGGGAATAACTTTACAGGACCATTCCCAGCTCAACTTCCAGAAAACAGAAAGAAAGGGATTCTGATATTGAGGGCATTAGTTTTCTCAGTTAATAAATTTTGTTCCTTTAATAAAGAATTTTGTTCATTAATAAAGTGATATATACGGTTCTTGAGAATAACATGCTAAACTAAACTTGATACAAACAGTTTTGATGGCCTGGGAAATGATGTAAGTACAAAATTATTAGGGCTTGTCTTGAACTTATTTTGTAACTTAAGTAAATGGCATACTGTGACAGATCATTGGGGTTTGTCTTGCAGTAATTTAATATACCATGTCTTCAAATTTCCATGATGTAACATGTCTATTTTAACTAACATATCTTTGGCCAGGGAGTGTCTTTAACTAAGGATGGGTTAGATAATGAACTCCAGCAGGAAAAGCAATAGGAAATTATGACAGATTCTTCAATATCACAATCATTTCATGTTGATGTCGAAAGAGAATTGGGACGCTGGGTACATGATGCTGATGATCCAGAGTGTCCTGAATTGGATAACATATTTGACGGTCCTTGGAATAGGTAAGTAGTTTACGTATACTCTTTAACTAGAGTGTCCACGAACTTTAATCTTGATTGTTTCTGTAATATATCTGGATTATCAACTAACGGTGGGTCAGAATATCACCAAATTATTTAGGTCGAGAGTTTTATGAAGCAGAGAAGGGACATTGATGATCCCTTTGGCTTTGGTTAAAATTGTATCGTAAAGCAATCTAAGGAAGCACAATCTAAGGCAGCACAACCTAAAGCAGCACAACCCAAGAGGGAAATAGGTACACAGGTAAACTACCTGTAATAATGTTGGAAAAGAATAAATTCCAAAATTATATTTATCCCACTTATTAATCCTTTATATTATTTTAGAAGCATAATATCAACCTGAGCAGTGTTGTATTATTTTCTTGTGACATCATAAACTGAATTCTTAATTGTTACCTATATATACAATACATTGTTGGTAATTTTATGACTATGTCACCAAGGTATTATATTTTTAAATGTTGTGAAATTGGCATGCTAAATAATTGTGAAGTAATGGCAGGATTAGGCAAATATTTCTGGGTAATTGGTAGCTGGTTATAATTTTTTAAGGGCTTTTAAGCTTAGTTCTTATAGATGGATTTGATGAAAGGGAACTATAAACATTTTACCTTCTAGTTAAGAAGTATTAAGTCCTGAATATTGCCATCACCTGTTTCTACTTTTAAAGACAGGTTCAGTGAGTTACCTGGTTTTGGTTTGTTGTATACTTCTGTATAGCTTTCTCTAGTTTTTTGTAGCAACTGAACTAATTCTTCCTATCTTAGCTTTCAAAGTAATCAACTTAATATATATGTACTATATACTTATCAAGTAACCTTGTAGTTGCTTATCGTTAGAAGGTTCTTCCTTCACTATGATGTACAGGTGAAAGAGTCGTGGCTTGATGTACAACTTTGTCAAGATGGTTCATAAGGTTGTGAAGTAACAAATAGTACAGGTCCACTGGGAGTTCTAAAATTTCCTAAGAGCAGCAGTCAAGAAAAGGTACTCCAAATTGCTGTAATTAAGAACTTTTGAGATGTTTTATGATATTTTTTGTTTTCATGTAATTTATGATTGAATACATCAGGTTCTTTGAACTTTACCCAGAGTCCCAGACTGCCAGACTTAGTAATTCTTAAGAGATTAAGAAAAATAATATCAAATTAAACGGGTTTTATCTTTATGAAAAAGCATAAGGAAAATGCTAAGTTTAGTCTAACTAAGTTAGATGTCTGATAAGAGCTTTAATGTAAAACTTAAACAGGTACCTAAAACTGAATTCATTTCTCATCACCTCTGTAATGTAAAATGAAAATTTTGACAAACTTGCAAGCAGTTGCCTGAGCATTTAGAATTTAAATGACATATTCCTTATCTAGCTTTTACTTGATGCACCTTTGGTTGCTACTTTGTAAATGTGAAGTCGTATTACGGCTGAAGAGGCAGAGTTGTAAAATGGTAGGGTAATATTATTAGTAACTAGTGATCAATGACCTTAAAGCTTCTGATATTGCTTCAAGATAAAACTAGCAGTATAGGCATTTAACCTCAACAAAGATATAGAAATTGTTAGGAATAATTCATAAGTTGTGATGTTGAGAATATAATTTTGCTTATACTTCTTGTAAATCCTGATCTTATAAAGGATTTAGCACTTTATATAGGATATATGTGTTAGACAGTAATCTGTAGAGTTTAGTCAGGAACAGTGCGTCAGAGACTACATTTCAGGAACTAAGAGCAGATCCTGATACAGCAAGTCAGATCCTGATCAAATACTGATGGGATGATCAGATCCTGATGCAATGGGAAATCCTGATATCAGTCGTGTTACTGATGATGTCATTATGGATGCTACAGAAACTGGCAAGTGCTATAAAACAGGATCTTTGTTTGGAGAACAAGCAAGAAGATATTGTGAAGGAAACAAATTCTCTATTGATGGAAACTATCAACTGGACGGCAGAACATTGTCATAGATATATTATAATTCTGTTATTAGTTGATAGGTAGCATTATAAATACTCTCTCAATATCATTGTAAAAAGAGGGAATTGAGAATTGTAGAGTGCATATTGTGTGAAGCTCTGTATAAGGTTTGTATTCGAGAGTTCGAAACAAATAGAGAGAGAGATTTGTATTGTCAGCAGCTGCTAAAGGTATTGTACACCTTTGGTAGAGTTTGTATTTGATTTATTTAATACAAACAAAGTTTGATTCATTCGTTTGTTCTTGTTCATATAATCAAGAAAAAAAATCAGACACGATTAGATAACTTGTATTCAACCCCCCTTCTACAAGTTATTCGAGTTAACAATTGGTATCAGAGCAGGTTGATTTCGAATAATCATAAAGATCTACAATCATGTCTGGTTACAAGGATGGTAATACTAAGATCCCTATGCTCAAGAGAAACGAACATACTTTATGGGAAGTAAAGATGTTGCATCACCTGGAAGCAACAGATCCTGATTATCTTGACAGAATCAGAGATGGGTCTTTTGTTCCAACAAGGCTTGTTCCTCAAGCAACTGTCGAAGGAAAAGTTGTTCCAAAACATACATCTGAGAAGCCTAAATCTGAATGGACAGATAAGTAAAAGGAGAACGTTCTTAAGGATGCTAAAGTGAGAAACATACTATTCAACAGTCTTGATTCTGTTCTCACTAACTATGTTCTCTCTTGTAAAACTGCTAAGGAGATATGGGACAATCTAAAGGTTTACTGTGAAGGAACAAAACCTGTTAGGAAGAATATGAGGACACTTCTTATACAACAGTATGAGTACTATGAATCCAAGTCTGGTGAGTCACTTACTGACACCTTTGATAGGTTTACTAAACTCATCAATAAGATGGCCATGCATGGTAAATATTATGACTTGGAGGATATGAATACTAAGTTCATGAAATCTCTTCCTGATTTCTACAATGAGAAGATATCTGCAATTGAGGAAGCTAATGATCTGGATGAAATATCATTAGAAGCAGTTTATGGAAAATTGAGAGCTTATGAACTTGACAGGCAGCAGAAAAAGAGCAGGAGTGAAGGAAAGATGAAAACTGTTGCACTCACTACTCAATCTGAATCAAAGAAGCTTCCACAAGAAAAGTCTAAATTTACTGAAAGAGACTTGAGGAAGAAGAAGAGCAAAGAAAGTTCTGAGTCAGAGACTGCAGATGTAGACTCTGAAGATAATGATTCTGAATCAGGGATGCAAGAACTCTTTGCTATGTTTGCTAAAGCTTTCAAGAAAGGAAGATTCAACAGGAGAAGATTTAGCAAAGGCTCTTTTCAGAAGAAAGAGGAGAAGAAGAGTGACAAAGGCAAGAGTACAATTATCAAGCTTGATAAAGCCAAGATCAAGTGCTTTAACTGCAGTGAGCTTGGACACTTTGCTAGTGAGTGCAAGAAGCCTAGGAATTCAGGGAAGGGTAATGCACTCATGGTCACACAGAAGGATTGGGCAGACTCCAGTGATTCTGAAGATGAATTGGATTATGACAACATTGCATTGATGGCAAGTGCTTCAGACAAGCCTGGATCTCCAAAGAAAACTTCTTCATCTTCTGTTAAGGTATCACTTCACTCTCTTGATTCATTTGATAGCTTAGATTATGATGATATTAGATCTATTCATGTTGAGTTTAAGAATCTTATGACTAATTTCAAAATTCTTGCTAGTGAAAAAGATGAACTTAAGGCTAAAAATGATGAATTAGTTAGTAGAAATAATTTTCTTGAATCTGAGTTAATTCAAAATATAGGTTAAGTTCTGATAAAGCTAAGCATGATTATAGTGTTATTCTTGAGGCTTATGACTATGTCAGAAAAGAACTAGAGGAAGAGAAATATGTGATTAAAACCATTAACAATTCTGGTAAAAAGACTCAAGAAATCATTGAAAATCAAATTCTTGGTAAAGTTAATGGTTTAGGTTTTGATAAGGCTAGGCAAGAAGATACTGTAGCTATTGTCAATCATGATAGTAAAGTTGAAGCTAGCACATCTAAGTCTGAAGGTAAGAAGATAGCTTCTGAACCTAAACATGTTAAATTTATTGATTCTAAAGGTACCCCAATTGTGCACAAAAGAATTAACAATAGCAATTCAGATGAGAGAGTGTTAGAAAAATCTAAGAATGTCAACATAGGTTTTCCGTCTAAGTCTCAGTTGAAACAGAGACTAGAAGGTATTTCAGAGTCTAGCAAGATCAGAAGAAATAGGAATGGAAAAGAAGGTATTAATAAAGAGAATAATTACAAGAATGTACCTGATGCACCTAGGAAGAAATGTTATAAATGTGGAAATCATAATCATTTGGTCCTAGACTGCAATCAAAAACCTTCTTGGCAAACTGAGTCCAGATTCCCCAAGACTCAGAGAATTCAATACCAACCACAAGAACCCTGTTATCATTGTGGTAGTTTACTTCATTCCATTTATATGTGTAAGGAATATCATGAACTGTATTATGACTATTATTCTCTGAAATCTGAAACTCCTAGTCACAAACAGTTTGTGAAATCAAAGTCTAAGGTTGACTCTGCAACATGTAAATTAAAAGCAAAATCTTCAAAGCTTGTTGGTTCAAAAGTTAGTAAGAAGGGATCCAATCAAAGTTGGGTCCTAAAAAATTCTAACTTACTACTTTTTGTTTGCAGGGCACTAGAAAGAAGCATTCAATTATCCTGGACAGTGGATGCTCTGGACATATGACTGGAAAGAAGTCCCTGCTTACAAAGTTTGAGAGGAAAGCTAGCCCAGTTATATCCTTTGGAGATGGCAACAAAGGAGAAACTCTGGGATATGGCTCAATTATTTTGGGAAATGTCATCATAGAAAACGTAGCACTGGTTGAAGGCTTGAAACACACACTTTTAAGCATAAGTCAACTGGGTGATAAGGGTTACCAATCAATCTTTGACAGTGAAGGATGTAAAATCTTGAATATGAAGAATGGAGATATTGTTCTGACTGGTCAGAGACATGGTAACATATATGAAGCCAGCTTGAGTGACACATCTAAAGGAACTGTCAGATGTCTTTACAGCAAGGCATCAAATGATGAAAGCTGGAACTGGCACAAGAAGCTCTCACATCTCAATTTCAAGAATCTTAATCAACTTGTTAAGCACCATCTGGTGAGAGGCCTACCTCAGGCAAATTATGTGCAAGATGGACTTTGTGATGCTTGTCAGCTTGGAAAACAAAGAAGAACCACTTTCAAGAGCAAGACAGAAAATGCAATTACTGAACCATTTCACATGCTGCATCTTGATTTATTTGGTCCAGTAAACATTATGTCTATCAGCAAGAAAAGATATGCTCTAGTTATAGTGGATGATTACACAAGGTTCACATGGGTATTCTTTCTACACAACAAGGATGAAACTCCTCAGCAAATCATTGAACTTGTCAAGAATATTCAAAATAGCTCTGAGTATAAGGTCAAAGTGCTCAGAAGTGACAATGGTACAGAATTTAAGAATTCAACAATGGAGGAGTATTGTGCAGACAAAGGAATTACTCAACAGTTTTCTGCACCTGGAACACCTCAGCAGAATGGTGTAGTAGAAAGAAAGAACAGAACTCTTATAGAGGCAGCAAGAACCATGCTTGCAGATGCAAAGCTTCCAACCTATTTCTGGGCAGAAGGTATCAACACTGCATGTTTCTTTCAAAACTGTACCTTGGTAAATGCTCATGGTAAGACTCCCTATGAGATGATCAAAGGAAAGAAACCAAGTGTGAAATACTTTCACATCTTTGGATGCAAATGCTATGTCCTGAAAGTTCATCCACAACAACTTGGAAAATTTGAAGCCAAATCGGATGAAGCAATCTTTCTAGGATATTCAGCATCAAAGGCCTTCAAAGTATTCAATCTCAGAACTCACATTGTTATGGAATCAATTCATGTTGCATTTTATGATAAGAAGTTTGGAATTTTACAAACTGATGAAAGCCATGACAATCTGGAATTTGAAAATCTTAAGTATTCTGAGATTCTCTCCAGTGATGATGAAGGTTCTTCAGAGGAAATCTCTATTGCTTCTCAAAGGAATGCTACTGTTGAAGGGGAGCAATTCAATCAAAGAGAACGCAGTACTGGTCAGGATCAGACTAGTCTTTCAGAGTCTACTTCATCAGGAACTGATCCTTCAGAGTCTAATGAAGGAAGATCAGAAACTAGCAGCAGTATTGAATCCACTGATTCTACTGATCAAGGTGGAGCTTTTGAAGGCAGAGAAAGTTCGTCTATAAGAGATACCACTAACTTAGGGGGAGAGTCTAGCAGGAGCAATCTACCACCTGTTAGAAAATAGACAAGGGATCATACTGAGAATTTGATAATTGGTGATCCAAATAGTGGTGTTCGAACTAGAAGATCAATTCAAAATGAATGCTTGTACAATTGTTTTCTCTCAAAGAATAAACCTAAGAAGGTTGAAGAAGCCTTACAGGATCCTGATTGGGTAATAGCAATGCAGGAAGAATTGAATGAGTTTGAGAGGAACAAAGTTTGGAAACTGGTACCAAGACCTAAAGATAGATCTATTGTTGGTGCTAAATGGGTTTTCAGAAACAAGCTGGATGAATCTGGTATGATTGTAAAAAACAAAGCAAGACTGGTAACCAAGGGTTATTCTCAGGAAGAAGGAATTGACTATGATGAAACCTTTGCACCTGTAGCAAGATTGGAAGCAATCAGAATGTTTCTTGCATTTGCAGCTCATTCAAAATTTAAGGTATACCAGATGGATGTAACGAGTACTTTTCTTAATGGCAAGCTTGATGAGGAAGTGTATGTGGAACAACCACCTTGTTTTGTTGATCCAAAGTTTCCAAATCATGTCTACAAACTTGACAAGGCACTCTCTGGACTAAAGCAGGCACCAAGAGCATGGTATAAGACTTTGTCTAAATTTCTTCTTGAAAATGGCTTCACAAGAGGTACAATTGACAAAACTCTATTCTTTAGAAAGATAAAAGGTGATTTGCTTTTAGTTCAAGTTTATGTTGATGATATTATATTTGGTTCTACTAATGAAAAGTTATGTGCTAAGTTTAGCAAGCTCATGCAGTCTAAGTATCAGATGAGCATGATGGGTGAACTAAATTACTTTTTAGGCTTGCAGGTCAAACAGATTGAGACTGGTATTTTCATTAATCAGTCAAAGTATATCAAAGATCTTTTAAAAAGGTTTGACTTTCAAAATTGTGCAATTGCAAAGACACCCATGGCAACAGCCACTAAACTAGACTCTGATCCTAAGGGAAAGAGTGTTGATAACACTAGCTATAGAGGCATGATAGGTTTACTGTTATATCTAACTGCAAGTAGACCAGATATAATGTTCTCTACCTGTTTTTGTGCTAGATTCCAAAGTGATCCTAAGGAATCTCATTTAATTGCTGTGAAGAGAATTTTGGTTTGTGGTATCCAAGATAATCTGATTTCTCCCTAATTAGCTATTCAGACTCTGATTATGCAAGGTGTAAAATAGACAGGAAAAGCACTACAGGTACATGTCAATTCTTGGGAAACAGATTGATTTTTGGGCAAGCAAGAAGCAGCAATCAGTTTCAACCTCAACTGCAGAAGCTGAATACATTGTAGCAGGCAGTTGTTGTGCTCAACTCCTTTGGATAAGAAATCAGTTGATGGACTATGGTATGACACTTAGTAATATTCCTATGTTTTGTGATAATACTAGTGCTATCAAAATTGCAGAAAATCCAGTTCAACATTCAAGGACAAAGCACATTGCTGTCAGGTATCATTTTATTAGAGAACATATTGAAAATGGTACTGTGGAACTTCATTTTGTTCCTACTGACAAACAGCTTGCAGATATTCTAACTAAACCATTTGATGAGGCTACATTCATTAGATTGGTTAGTGAGTTAGGAATGTTAAATTTTTAGATCTTTAACATCTGCACAAGTAGCAAGGTGTGTTGTTTCAGCTTATAGACTTGATATATTTGTCAGGATCTATACTTGATTGTTAAATGCTTAAGCTATAATATTTTACTTTGATAAATTTCAGTATGATAGACTTATTAATAAAACATCAGGATTAGGATTGCTATCAGTATGCTGACGTAATCAGTATTGACATCAGGATTGTATCGTCAGTATCAGGATTGTGAAATTTGTGTGACTTACTGTTTCAAATTCTGAAGTTCATGTTATTCAGTGGTTCAATTTTGAGTTTTGTTAAAGTCTATGTTAGCAAGTTTTATCACATGCATACTGATAATTTATATAATTATTCAGGTCAGTCAATAAACAACAATAGACAAGTAGATAATAAGAAAACTTGTATTTTCATTAAACAAAAGCATTACATACATGGAAATGAAATACAATTCTTCTTTTTGTCTAATTACTACTGATAATTCTATTCTTGTCTAAAGTTGTTTCCGCTTCAATCCTCTACGATCAACTTCAGGACAAGGAGCATCTCAAGATTGGATTCCTTGTCTGGGCAACTTGAATGAAAGCAGCTGACTCATCTTCATACTTATTAAAGAAGATGAATAGCATCTCCATCAAGATCAACCTCAGATTCTTCATCCTCAAGGTGTGAAGAGATTAGAGGAGAATTGTATCCAACTGGTAGATGTTTTAGAGGAGATTCGTAGAAATCATCTGAGTTAAGACCAACAATATCTGACTCGATGAGAAAAGTCATCTCTTCTAAGAGATAGTTTACTTGCTCCTGATCATCAAGAGTAAAGAACTTCTCAGAGGTAATGAACCAAAAGCTAGGGTTCATATGAAGATTTGGGTTGGAAGTCATGATGGAAAGAGAAAAGAATGAAAAGGTTTTGGAGAATGGCATAAGACGTCGGTTTCCTTTATAGAAAGACATGAGAAGCTGAACAGTCATTTAGGAGATATCAATGCAGCCAGTCATAATTATGTGTGACTGTATTTCTTGTATTTTCAAGAAATATTGAAAGAATTTAACCAATTGATTTTGTTCAGATTTTATTTATTTCTTTTACAGGTAAAAGAAAATGCCACGTGGAAACTCCATTTAGTCTCTAGAATCAGGATGATATTGATCAGGAATACAAGTGTGTTCACATCAGGATTAGTAATTCTTTTTATTCAGAAATCACATTGAATCGTGTGATTATCTTGATGAGAAGATCACATAAGGAAAAGGAAGCTGATCAGTATTGATTTTTATCTTGATTTTACCTTGATTTAATTTACTTGAAATTAATTTTGGATTTTATTTTCCAAAAGTCGTGGGTAACTGTATTTTTCAGGGACTGACACCTGTCAACCTACATGTCAACGTGGGATAATGGGTTTGAAGAAGTTTTGAAATATAATTATTTTGACATTCTAATCGTGTAATTGCTTTCTCTAATTTCATTCTCAAAAGCAAAAACACTCTCGAGTTCTCAAAATCACTAATCAATTTCAAAGATTTCTTAAGTTCTTTTCAGATCAAAATGGCAACTCAAAGAAGACTACCCAAATCAGTAGCTTTCAAGTTTGGTGACTTTGATTTTATGATGAACAATCATGTTGCAACTATCACCAACAAGGAAGGGGTGTCAACTGATTTTCACCCAGTTATGGACTTTATGGCGAAAGGACCATTAGTTATGCCTTGACAACATCTCCACAAATTAATCAAGTAGCTGTTTCACAAGCTTGGGAGAATGCTGAGGTAATTGATTCTACTCAGAGTCAATCAGGTAAGATTGTTCTACACTTAGGACAAGACTCATTTGATATTACTGAATCGGTTGTTAATTCAGTACTTCACTTACCTGTTAGTACAAATTTTGAGAATATACCATCTGATGATGATGTGAGAACTATGTTATCTGAATTAGGTTATAATGGACCTCTAGATAACATGAGCCAGTTAAATAGATCCTTTCTTAGGAAAGAATGGTCTTTCTTCTTTGATCAACTTGCTAAATATTTTACTGGTAAATGTAGTTCTTTTCAACAAATTACTGCTGTTACATCACATATTGCATATGGATTGCTTTATAACAGAGTAATTAATATTGATCACATTATCTTAAGTCAGATGCGTATTAAACTTGGGTCAAGAAATCATGACAGGAATATGGTTTATTATCACAGATTCATGCAACTGTTTATTAACCATTTCATTCCTGATGTTGAAGCTAGATTTGGTAGAGAATATTATGTTTCTTCTTATGTACAGCAAAAGAGAATTTTTTCTGACATTATAAAGAAGGACAGTGAAAAGAATCTAGATGAAATACCTGCATTACACTATCCAAATCATGTTCAGGTACTTCTAAGAACTCATCTTCCTACTATCTATAATTCTTCTTTCTTTGGTGGTGAAATGACTCAGGAATCTCAATTGGAGGAGAACCCCCCTGTGTCTACCCAAGTAGCCAAAAACATTACAGTCTCTGAAACAATTCTAGAACCAAATTTTGATCCACAGCCTATTGTTTCAAAGAAGCCAACCTCTGGTGTTTCTCAAAAGACATCAGTTGTAAGGAAGAGAAGATTTGTTATTTTAATTAGTAGTTCTAGTGAAGATGATGATAATATATCTCTTTCTGAGAGAGCAGAATTGAAGGCTGCAATTTAACTTTATAAGCTAGTACAAAGAGATGGAACAACTAGTCACAGCCAGGCTGTAGTCTCCCAAAAGGCTGTAGTTCTTAAAAAGGATCTCATCCCAAGATCACTTCTGTGTCTACACCTCTTGAGTCTTCTCAAGATAAATCTGTTGCTCACTATACTAGGAGAACAAGGAGAAAGATTCATTTGTCACCTACACACACAGTGTCAAGTCAAACTAATATTATGCAGGTCTCTACAAATAAGGCTATATCCATGTCAGTATCTGACAAGAGAGATCTGGATCTTGATTCTTCATGGGAAACAACATTGACATACAGACTGGCTATGGAACTTATTTCTCTAAAAGTGAAGCTTTCCAGGCCTGCTCTAGATTTTCTAATTGAAAGAGTTACCAAACTTTCATTTCCTGGAGAATATGGACTGTTACATCAAAGGCTTGATTTAATGAAGATGTACTTCAATGTATCAGTCAGAAAGGAATTGCATAAGAAATTTGGACTTCCTAAGCATGTTGCACTTCAATCACTTCATGCATATCTATTCGACAAGGATGTAATTGTTGAAGATGCTTCAGCTCAAGGTGAACAAGAGGAGGTAGTTGATAGAGGGAAGCAGTCAACAGAAGATACTATTGCACCAATGGTGAATAGTAGGATAGATCATATCACAGTCACTGCAACACAAGAACCTTCTAGTCAGAGGTTAGATGACTCAGGAACTGTGATTGATGATGCTGGAAGGTCTTCTGTAATGACTGAAATTACAAGTGAGAAACCCTATGATATGGGAGGAATGACTTTGATTGATTTTCCTGAAGATCAAACCAATATTTTTCTTTCAGAGTCTATCCACCTTGAGGGTGTGTCTCAGCAACCAACACTTAAAGACGGTGACATACTAGCTATGGTGTCTAATGAAGTATTACTGAAGACATCAGAGTCTAGTGTAGATCCTGAAAGTGGTATACTGGAGCCTGTAGTTTCTGGAAATAAAGTAGATGTTTGTAAGGGTTTAGAAACTATAACAACTCACTCCTTGGAGAAAACCTCAAACCCCATGCCATATGAGGAACCCTCTCTCCATGTGAGTTCAGGTATAAAAACTTCTTCTAACCCTTATTTTTCTGTAGGTCATGAGAGCACTTATCCAAATTTGAGTGATACACTTAAAAAGATGGACATAGATCCACACATAGAGAGGCTGGCTCCTGACCAGGAAAAAGGAGAGGTAGAAAGAGTGTTGACTTTAGATAGTCAAAGTGAGGATGAGGGTATGGATGATCAACTCCATAGTGAGGGAGAGAAAATTAGGAAACCACCATCGTTTGATTTCTGTGATCAGGTTTTTCCTGAATCTTGGTCTGAAAATCTTGGTATGGATGCTGGTACTTATTCTTTTATCAAGATGTATGAGAAGAATGACTTAGCACATCACAATGCAAAGCCAGAAGTTAAAGCTCAGAAACAGAAAGAAAGGCTTGCAGGAATCATCAACAGAAGAGGTGAAAGGCTAAGACAAACTTCTACTCAACCAGTACCAGAAGAAATTCCTAATGATCCAAGTATTCCTTTGTATGTACTTCCAATATCAACTAGAATTGAGACATCAACAGTATCTGATCAATCTAAGAAGGAGTCAGGATTTGTAGATGTTAGTACACAGAACACTGGTGAAGGACAGGATGATCATACTTCAGCTCCAGATCAGAAAGATGAAGATGTTTGTACTTCTACTCAAATATTATTACTTGAATATCGTTCTCTACAGGAAACTTCTTCTACAAGGATTGAAGATAAGTTCTTTCTGAATATGAAGATACAACTAGCACTTCCAACATTGAAGTCAATTCTGAAATTCTTAAGGACATTCAGAAATCTCAAAGTGATATTCAATCAAGACTTCAAATTCTTGAAGATAACCAAGTCACTATTATGGACAATCAAGCAGTTCTGATGAATCTCATTTGTTCTGTTACTGAATCTCTTGGAATTAATGTTGTTGATGTCAAAAAGGGGGAGATAAAGACAATTCAGAGACGACAACAACAACAACAGACCGGGGGAGATAAACAGACTGGGAGCAGAACTAAGGGTGACAGAATTGGTAAATTTCATCATGGAAGTGGTAAAGGAAAAGAAGCATCAAATAGTTGAATTCTTTCTTCTAAGTACTAGATACATGTCTACATCTGAAGAAGGAGGTACTTAACTTCATGATCTTAAATTCATAAATTCTATTCTGGTTGTTTTGTTATATGTTTTGACATCTACAACTTAGGTTTATGCTTCAGATTCTAAAGCATAAATAGGGAGAGATTGTTAGGAATAATTCATAAGTTGTGATGTTGAGAATAGAATTTTGCTTATACTTCTTGTAAATCCTGATCTTATAAAGGATTTATCACTTTGTATAGGATATATGTGTTAGACAGTAATCTGTAGAGTTTAGTCAGGAACAGTGCGTCAGAGACTACATTTCAGGAACTAAGAGCAGATCCTGATACAGCAAGTCAGATCCTGATCAAATACTGATGGGATGATCAGATCCTGATGCAGTGGGAAATCCTGATATCAGTCGTGTTACTGATGATGTCATTATGGATGCTACAGAAACTGGCAAGTGCTATAAAACATGATCTTTGTTTGGAGAAAAAGAAAGAAGAAATTGTGAAGGAAACGAATTCTCTATTGATGGAAACTATCAACTGGACGACAGAACATTGTCATAGATAGATTATAATTCTGTTATTAGTTGATAGGTAGCATTATAAATACTCTCTCAATATCATTGTAAAAAGAGCGAATTGAGAATTGTAGAGTGCATATTGTGTGAAGGTTTGTATTAGAGAGTTCGAAACAAACACAGAGAGAGATTTGTATTATCAGCAGCTGCTAAAGGTATTGTACACCTTTGGTAGAGTTTGTATTTGATTTATTTACTACAAACAAAGTTTGATTCATTCATTTGTTCTTGTTCATATAATCAAGGAAAAATCAGACACGATTATATAACTTGTATTCAACCCCCCTTCTACAAGTTATTCGAGTTAACAGAAATACATGCCGACCTTCTTTTGAATATGTAACAAGAAGAGTCACGGGGAATGATTGTTGTGCGAAAAGTGTGTAGTCAAAGTCAAAGAAAGTGTAAGAGCAGTCTACAACAAAAGTGATGATTGATGATCAGTACTTAACTACTTATATTTTCTATGTGTGTACTTTTGGTAGTAGGTTGTTATTTTGAGAAAGACCAAGTTTAATGTAGAATTGTAATGTAAGTCGACATATGTTTCAACTTTAGACTAAGTAGTACAATGTTTGTGTTGTATTGACATATAATTTGTTCGATTTCTCATTTGGGGAATTCGAAATGTCATTTATGGTTTGATATGGTTTTATGCATGGTATATTAAAATTTCAGACAGGACACTGCAATATGGACTAATAAAAAGTGTTACAAAAAAGTGTTGCCAATGAAATCTAAAAGTATTACAATAGAGATAAAAATGTTGCACATAAATGTTGCTAAAAAACCAAAAAACATTGCAAGAGGCACTAAAACGTTGCATTAAAATGTTGCAATAAACTCACTTTGTAACATTTTAAGTCAATAAATGTTGCAAAAAAGTGATGCATTAGTCTGTTGTAACACCTTAAAAGTGTTACTAAAACATGTAAAAGTGTTACGACAAACTCTTATTGTAATACATTAAAAAGTGTTGCAATAAGTTCGAAAAGTGTTGCTATAGAAGGCATGGGCAACGCCGGCAAATGCAACGCCGAATTTTGGCAAAAGTGTTACATAAACATCTATTGTAACATCTTTGGGGCCTAGTAATACACTTTTTTGGTGTTGCAACAGGCCATATTTGGTATAGTGACAACACATTCTTTGACGCATCTGGTACGTATCCCACATTGAGAGCTTTCTTGATCGTACCATTATGGAGTTTAAGATGAACAGTTCCAACTCCTTGAACCTTCATCTTCTCATCATTCCCCACAACGATATTACTAAGATTTTCATCAGTGCATAAAGTCTCAAACATCGCTCGATCTCTACATATATGCATGGAAGCAGCAAAATCCATCACATATTCTGATTTATTCTTCACCAAACCAGGAACGGTATCCTTACATGACATAAAAAATTCTCCGTCCTCCATCACATGTTTAGAGTCCGCATCATCAACTTTGTTTTTTCCCTTCATCTGCTTAAAGGACTTCAGATCTTGTTTAAAATATGGACAGAACATTTGCATATGACCTATTTCACCACAATAATAGCACTCAACAGTGTTTATATCCTTTTTACTCGGTCGAGATTTACTTCTTCTTTGCAGGTTATTGCGATTGCGACTCCTCCTTCTTTCAGCACTTTGGATAACTAAAACTGTCTCACCACTTTGAGAAATAGCATCCTTTGTCTTCCTCTCATTATCTCTTAACATCTTTAACACATCATCAAGTGTAAGAGTTTTCCTCCCTACTAATAACATCTGCTTAAAATACTTGAAGGACTTCGACAGTGATGATAATAGCAACAGAGCTTGTTCCTCGTCTTTCATCGGCTCATCGACATTGACACACTAACTGATCAAAACAACTAATGTGATCATGGAGATTACCTACCTCATCCAGTTTTAAAGAGTACAACTCCATCTTCAAATTAAGTCGGTTGGTCAACGACTACGATGCATAGATGCTTGCTAACTTGTCCCATATCTTCTTCAGTGTCGACTCCTTCAACACGTTACACCTTACCTCGGGTGCAAGTGCAAGACTAATTGTACTCGCCGCTCTCTACTGGATTTTTGCCCAATCTACATCACTCATCTCTTTTGGGGCATCATCAAGTCCTTGTTGAATTAACAAATCCTTGACGGTTAACTTCCACATAGTAAAACCCGTCTTCCCATCATACTTAGGTGCATCAATCTTCAATGACTTTAGATCCTCCATCAAGCCAAGAAAATCAACTCAAGACCAATTAACAACGCGTAAACAGCCTGCTTCGAACACCAGAAATCACATCTTTTCGAACTCAAAATCTGATCTCCACCGTTCAGATGTTAGATTTTGATGTATCAAAGCTACTGATAAGTGGATTTTATATCCACTTGGAACGCTTCGTTTCGGCTTAAATTGATTAACTTGGACTCAAGTATGTCGTATTTTTGATGTGTTTTCGTCTATTTGTGCAGGATTGTAAAACGTCGGCTAGGGTTGGTGATTTCCGTTGATTTTGGAGGAGATTTTGAGTCAAGGGATTGAAGAACGGCATTCCACACGGAAGGAACGGGAGAAAATGGAGTTACAACGAAGAAATAGCACAAAAATCAGTATTCGACAGAAGCACTGGCGCGCAGGAGTGTGCAGACGGGCGTAGGAGCGCACGGGGAGGCTGTAGGGCGCCCTGCGGCGCGAGAACGGGCGCTACGGCACGTGAAGATTCTGGAAAAAATCCTGTTTCAAAATTAAATTATATTTTTGGACGTTTTCTTGGAGGACAAGACTTCTGAGGCCTATATAAACTCACTCCATCATCTTAAAACGTACCAACACCCTAGATAAAACGTAGAGAGAGCCAAAGCTAGAGATTCAGACTTGGAGACGGATTCCCGGAAGGACGTGATAGCATTCGGAGATCTAGATCTACTTTTGTATTCTTCTAAATTAGGCGATACTCTGGATTTTGGATTTGTTTTCTTAAACTCATTACTCTAGTTTATTTGTATTCTTTCATACATTGTTATTTACCATGGTTTCATCAGATCCCATGATGACGAGCCGTTCGATTATGAACTAATCGTTGTCATGGGATTCTAACGGATTTATCTATGTAATTTAGTAGTTTGTTTGCTTTAAAGATTTGTGTGTAATGAATTTGTGATATCCTCGTATGGTTGTGCTTAATGTTTTTAGATGCGTAGCTAACATCTAAATTGTTAATCTTTATTGAAGCGACAGTGGATCTAAAGATTAGAACTTGCCATGCTAGCATAGGATTATGTATGTTTTGACATCATGATTAGTAGTGTAATTTTAACCATCTTATGCTGCCCTATATGATCTTAATGGATAACTTGCGCTTAAACCGTTATGTTTTCAAATCTTATAGACATATAGGGTCTAAACATAATTGGTGTCTACCCAACTTGTATCTCTTTTGTGGATGTTTGAGTAGTTTGGTATTCGTATACTGACATGTAACCTATACTTGTTTCGTGTTGTCCGATCAGATATCATAACCATCACATACTTTGATTAAAGGCGTCAACTCTAAGCGAAATATTTAATGAAGTTAGGATCCCATGTTTATTTTCTCATAAGTAATTCAGTTTTAAGCCGCGTTAGTTAATTAGATCTTAATATTGTTAAATTGCTTCTTTGTTAATTAGTTAACCCAATCCCAAATTTGATACTTGTCTTAGCAGTGAATAGAGATCATACATTGTTGCATAGGTGCATATTCAAAAATTTACCAGTCTCTGTGGGAACGAACTCAACTTTATTCTATATTACTTGTGTCCACGTACGCTTGCGTAATTTTATGCAAACAGCTACTGTCCAAAAATCAGGTCAATCCGACTACGGATGGCTGCCGAATCGTCAATTCTTCAACTGCTACGCAAAGCAGAAAATTCCTGCAAATTTTCTTATTTACTTCGTGATTACCTTCTTTTTTACGCCAAATCTACTTCTCGAACCCAAGTTCTTGATAACAGTTGTTGGACCGCGAACGAGCCATAAACCCACAATAGTATGATATCGTTCGTTTTGGACCGAGCCCACAAGGATTTATTTTTGGGTACATGATAAGTGCATATTTTTATTACCTATTTATTGCTTGAACTCGTATTTTAATAATTTATTTTGTTGCATTTCAGGGAATTTGTGAATAAATAAAGAAATGGAAAAATAAAGAAATAAAGAGCAAGAAATGGAAAAAGAGGAAGAAAAAGGACTTAAATGAAAAAAAAAGGAAAAAGAATTAGGAGCTTGGTGGAAAAGGAATCTTTGAAGACATGTGGAAGGTGGAGATCATTCCAACACATTAAATAAGTGTATGGCCAAGATTCACTCTTCAAAGCTTAAGGGGGAAGGAAACAAATAGATGGCTAGGATTTCACCACCACACACCACAAATGTATGGTGGGGATTTACCCAACAACCCCTTAACCCTAATTCTTATCCTATAAATACCCCCTCACCCCCCCCTTGTAATTATGAACTTAGATTTTAAGGTAGCTTTAATTTCTTGTATTTTTTTTAGTTTCAAATCTTGTAAACACTCTCTTTTATTTTAATACAATTTCATTTCGTTTAATTTTCTTGTCTTGTTCTTTCGTTTTTGATGCATAGCTTTCGTTATTTTCGTGAATTCGTTTAGTGGACAAAGTAGCGAAAAGCTAACCACAATGGGTTGAAAGTAGCGAAATTTAATGTTCGTAGTTTTGAAGTTAACTTTTAATTCGTAGTGAGCCCCTTTAAATCTCAATTTTATTGTGGGTTCGTTTCTTGTTTTAATTTACTTAGAATAAATTTTAATTTCGCAATTACTTATTTTTATTTCCGTAGTTAATTTTTCTAATAAAAAAATTAAATTTTTAAAATCAGTTTTCTTGCCTTTTTAATTCGAAGCTTGTTTTTTTTATACCCATGTTTTGTTTTTCTCTTTCACACCATTTCCTCAAACCCATCATTCCTTCTTCTTGTTTGTTTGCGATTTCAACTCATACAACTCCACTGTTTCCCCTATTTTTTTTTCTTTTATATATCTACTTTCTTTTTCCTCGATTCTTTCTCTTTTTCTTTCGATTCAAAACCCATCTCATGCCTCTTTCAATTTCCCCACTGGTCTCCCTTTTCTGCGAATTCGAATCCCCCTTCCCCTTTCTTTCGTTGTTAATTTCTTTGCTCATTTCGTTGTACTGTTGGTCGAATGTTGTTTGTTTTCTTGAGTCACTGAGTTGTCGAGTGTTCTGAGTTATCTGGGTTTACTGGGTTGCTGTGCAGTTCGATCAAATCATCGAGTCATTCACTAAGTTTAATTCACGAGTTGATGTCTTGTGTAGCTGTTCGAGTTTAGAGTTTTTGGTAGTTGGTTTTGTTAGTTCGCGAATTAATTATGCTGAGTTTGATGGGTTGTTGAGTCCGTCGCTGCGTTTTGAATTCTTGCTGTTTTGTTGCTGTTTTTAAGTCGAATAGTTGACACTGTATGCGCGAGTCTCTTCTCTGTTTATCCTTCGAGTTCAAATCGTTATTTGTCACTGATTTTTTATTTTTAGTTTGCGTTGTTTGTAGAATCGAATTACCGAGTTTTTGGGTTTTTTTTCGAGTTCTTAACTGGTTGTGTTGAGATTGATAGTACTGGAGTTTTTTTCACCGATTTGTTTTTATTTTTCATTTTTCTGAGTTCACGAGTTGAGTTCTGTGAGTTCACGAGTTGAGTTCTGTGAGTTTTGTTGTTAACGAGTCTGTTCTGCCGAGTCTTTTACTGAGTTTTATGCCAAGTTTTCCTTTGAGTTTTTGGTTGAGTTCGGTTCTAAGTTTTGTTACTGAATTTTGTGCTGCAATTTCGAAGTTCTGTTTTTTTTTCTTGAATGGGTCTGTCTGTTGTCTCTGCTTTGCTACGTGTTTTCATTTCCTTGCTAAGTTCGGATTTTTGTACTATATTGTTGCTTGGGATTTTAATAATTTGGCTTGTTTTTGGCTAGTCGAACTTACGAATCAATCATGTCAAAATTTTCTGAAAATTTTCTGTAAATAATTTTTTTAATTTTAACAAAAGAACAAAAAGAAAATGTACTAAAATAAAATTTAGTGTTATTTGAAATTTATAATTTTTTAGATTAATTTTAGAATTATTTAGTTTTAGAATAATTTAGATTTTATTTAGAATTAGGAATTAAATAGATAAAATCCAAAATTTCCAAAAATCAAACTTGTTCTAATTCGATTAAATTAAAAATTAAGGATTGCGAAAATAAAATAGTCTCTGCGGAGCGAATCTAAATTTACTAAAACGAGATTGTGCACTTGCAATCATTTTTATTTTTAGCACAAGTTTTTGGCGCCGCTGCCGGGGACTAATTATTTTTCGCACCTTAGTTTTTGATTTTTCGGATTAGCTCTTTTCTCACCCTTTTTCTTGTTTGCATTTTTTCGAAGAATTTGGAGGAAAACTCGGGAAACTTGGAATAAAGCGGAAGAATTTTCTCGGAATGTTGGAAGCTTTGCTTTGGTAACTCGTATCTCTCTCCTCTTTCGTTTTTTTCTTATTTAGAAAATCACAAAAAAAATTAAAAATCAAAAAAATCAAAAAAAAATTGAAAATTTAAAATCCAAAAAAAATTAGTTAGAAATTACATAATTGTTGCATCATGCATTTAATCACTTAGGGCACATCATCTAGATTATTATTTTCTTGTTTTTCGTACCTTATAATTGTGGTGATCGCTGGAGGACCCCAAGGTACGTTAAATTCTTTCTTTTCTTTAGTTAGAGCACGTAGTTAAGCATCCATAAATGTTTATAGTTTTTTTTACCTCTTTGTTTGTTGCATCATTTTGTAAATAAATCTTAAAGGCAAAACCTCTCAAAGATAAGGGAAGGGATTTCATCACTCTTTCCTTAGCCCAAAAACAATAAATCCCTCATTTTGCATACCCTGCCTTTAATAAAATTAATTAGACGTTTGCCCCTAGGAATTTCGCGCTCAATTAGGAAGGTACCTAAGAAACGAAATAATCATTAATTATTCCGACTCTTTGGTGTCTAGGCAAGCGAAAGCTTACCAGACCAATTAAGATTGGGTGTCTAGGTTGGTGTTTAGCCTCTTGGCAATGCTTGCACCTACCTGGCCAATTCGGTCCGAATAAATTCTGATTTACCGAGTTTTTGGTGGTCCTTGCAGTTAGGAGCAAGGTCTAGTTATTTTATTAAGGAACCCTAGGGTTAGAATTTTTTTTATTTTTCACCATTGTTTTTTGTGTGATTATGTTATCGCACTTATTTGCTACGTGTTTCCTTACATGGTTTATGCGAACTATTTGGATTAGGGATAATTCTTCTAGACTAGTGAGATCGTTTGAGATTTCTTCCTCTTCTGATTTCGAGTCTTTAGATAATTCCGAACCATAAATAAACATGGCCATATCTCTTAAGGACCGTTGCTATCCCACCCGTTCTGCCCAACCATCGTGTATCCCTTTTTCTCCCGTAAATGGTAATAATTTCGAAATCAAAGCTCAACACATTAGCATGTTACCCAAATTTACCGGGAACGAAGGTGAGGACCCGTATCTTTTCATCCATGAATTCGAGGAGGTTTGTGCCTTACAAAAACTCCAACAATTAACCGAGGACTCGATTAGGCTTAGACTCATTAATTTTGCGCTTAAAGAAAATGCTAAAAAATGGTTGTATAGCCTACCGGTTAATTCTATTTCCACGTGGGAGGGATTTGTGGTAATTTTTCTTAAGAAATATTTTCCAAACCATAAGACTACGAGAATTACAAACGAAATAAATCAATTTCATCAAAAAGAAAATGAGTCTTTTTGGAAATATTTTGATCGTTGCAAAAATCTTTTATCACAATGTCCTCACCACTGAATAGAAAAATGGAGACTTTGTAAGATTGTTTACGAGGCCCTAGATAGTCCAACAACCGCATTGTTAGAGTCTATGTGCCAAGGTAAATTCATGGAGAAGGATAAGGACGAGGGGTGGGAATTTTTCAAAGAATTAGCCAAGAAGATCATGTTGTGGGAGTCTACTAGGGAACCTCATAAGTCCAACGAGTCGTCTAGCTCATCTAGGGGTTTGCATTCGATTGGGAATTCGATTGCAACCGATGCCAAATTAGCTACTCTTACTAGACGACTTGAAGCTTTAGAAACTCATAGTGGTCCCCCGCCTATGTCTATGTACCCAAATTATAATTCTTCGAACTTTGAGTCTCAACATTGTCCCGATTATGAGCAAGTGAACGCAATGTTTCAACCTAGGCCTCGGAATGACCCGTTTTCACCGACTAACAATCCCGGGTGGAAGAACCACCAGAATTTCTTGTGGAACCAAAGCCAAAACTTCCAACCTCCACCACCTTCTTTTCAAAATCCAAACTATCCAAACCAAGGTCCTTTTTCAAACGCGACTCAAAATCACTGTCCTTATCCACCTCAAGCACCCGCCCACCCACCCGGCTTTCATGAGTCCGATAAGAGAATTAATTCCTTGGAAAAGACTCTTGATGCGCTTTTGAAATCAACAAATAATTTGGCTCAATCTCAACAAACCTTCATGCAAACCATGACTCAAGATAGGAAAATTTTAAATGCTAGTAATCAAGCCATATCTAAGTTAGAGGTTCAAGTGAGCCAATTAGCCAACGCCATTTGTGAATGAGAGAAGAACAAACTTCCAAGTCAAACTGAGGTCAATCCTAAATTTCCTCTTAATCATAGACCTCCTCACAATGTGAACGCTGTCATTTCCTTAAGGTCTGGTAAGCAAGTAGAAAATCATGTCGGTGACAAGTCTCCCGAAGAAGACGAGTCAAATTCTGAACCAAACGCTAATCTTGAACCCGAGAGTTCAAAGGAACAAGGATCAAAGAGTGGGACAAAACCTGTTCCCGAAGAACCTAATGAACGAATCTTTAAGCCAAAAGCTCCTTACCCTCAACGACTCATTTCTCCTAAACAAACGGCCCAAATGGACAAGATCTTAGAAGTTTTAAGCAAGTCAAAGTCAACATCCCTCATTTAGAAGCGATTCAACAAATTCCTTCGTATGCGAAATGTCTAAAAGATTTGTGCACACATAAGCGAACTACTCACGTCCCTAAGAAAGCCTTTTTGACTTCTCAAATTAATTCAATTCTTTCAAACCAAATTCCCGTGAAATATAAGGACCCCGGTTGTCCTACAATTTCATGTGTCATAGGCAATACCTTTGTGGACAAGGCATTACTTGACTTAGGCGCTAGTGTGAACTTGCTTCCATTTTCGGTCTATCAAGCCATAGGTTTAGGAGAGCTTCAAAGAAATAATGTTACACTTCAATTAGCCGATCGTTCTGTCAAAGTTCCTAAGGGGATTATTGAAGACGTGCTAATTAAAGTAGGTGACTTTTTCTTTCCCGTTGACTTTGTAGTCCTAGAAACCGAACCGGTCAAGAACCCTAAGAATCAGATTCCTATCATTCTAGGAAGGCCATTTCTAGCCACCTCCAATACTTTGAATAATTGTAGAAATGGATTAATGAAACTAACATTTGGGAACATGACCATTGACCTTAACATTTTTCACATAGGGAAACAACCCGATGATTTCTATGATCAACCTATGGATGTCAATTTAATTGATGATATAGTTGATCAAGAATTCATCAACCCTAATGATGCTCTTGATTTTTGTTTAAAACACTTTGGTCAAAATTGGGATGATTCTGAATATACAAATGAGGTCAACGCAATGTTAGATTCCACCATTATTACAAATAACCAAGCATGTGAACCACCTCCTTTGCCACTTTTCGAAGCTAGTGAACTCGTTGAGTTAAAGCCGCCCGATTTAGAACTCAAACCTCTTCCCGACACTCTTAAGTATGCCTTTTTAGGTCCTAACGAGTCTCTTCCCATTATCATTGCCTCTAATTTGACCAAGTCACAAGAGGATGAGCTTGTAAGTGTGCTTACTGCTTAGAGAACATAAGGAAGCCATAGGTTGGAGTATCTCGGATATTAAAGGAATTAGTCCGGCCATTGTCCAACATAGGATTCACTTAGTTGATGATGCCAAACCAGTTCCTGAGCCATAAAGGCGGTTGAACCCTACCATGATGGAAGTCGTTAGGAAGGAAATTCTTAAGTGTCTAGATAATGGAATCATTTATCCCATTTCTGATAGCTCTTGGGTTAGCCCGATTCAGGTAGTACCTAAAAAGTTGGGTATTACCGTGGTTACTAACGAGAACAACGAGCAAGTTCCTACTCGTGTCCAATCCGGTTGGAGGGTGTGCATAGACTATAGGAAACTCAATGATGGCATTAGAAAAGACCACTTTCCTTTACCATTCATAGATCAAATGTTAGAAAGGTTAGCGGGTCATGCCTACTACTTTTTTCTAGATGGTTATTTCGGATATTTCCAAATTCCTATAGCTCCCGAAGACCAAGAGAAGACCACCTTCACATGTCCCTTTGGAACCTTTGCTTATCGTCGCTTAGCTTTCGGTCTAACTTGTAACATCCCCAGATCCGGGGTCCGGGATCCGGTCGTTACGGTCTCCATTTCTGTCCACAATACTTGAACTTACTTCAACATAAAATAAATTACATCTTTATGACCCAACACAACAATATAAAACACACCCGTTATAGTCCCAGAGATGAAATCAGAGTAACAATCAAATTTTATTAACCACATTATGAGTTCTTACATCCCAAAAGAATTTCAATATGAATACATACTCTTTGCCATCCATTTACAGAGTCATACTAGCCCATAAACTTGGTACTGAAAGGATGAATCTATCCTACCAATAGCTTTCTCTTCGACTCTGGTAGTCTCATCGTCCTCGCCAGCGTCGAGTGCGCCTTGTGCGAGTCATCTAGTCTAGCTGTTGTTGTGATATAATAATAAAGCAAGGGTGAGCAATAGCCCACCAACAATAATGTATAACTGAACGATAATATATAACAGTTCAAAAGTATCTTTCAAACCATATGCCATGCATTTACGGCAATGATGCCAGTATAACATAAACGATGAAGTTACAAGGTAACTCAAATTGCATGTATAGGTGGGAATATCTGTTATGTCAAAGATAAGCAAGATATTGTCATTTATCATAAAAGAGGAACTTGCAGGAAAAATATTGCAATTCCAATTATGAATACTTTTCCAATACTGCCAACAATGATAATGTTGTAGAAAATAAATGAATTTGAATGATGAACTAGTGCTGGAGTATTCACTACGCCCGATGTTCCAATCCTTACGATGATCAGTCGTAGATTGTACAGCTCAATTTAGATTTACTACCGATAGAAAGAAGAGCTGACGGATTTACTTGTTTACCGCCCTGTTAGATCTCCCCGGCCAATGGTTGGGCCAATGGGATGAACCGGCGCTACTCGGCCTCTTACACGACTCCAAGTTTGAAAAGAAGTTCATGACTCTGAACGTAAAGTTCGTCCCCCTTTCCCCAAGTATAATACTTGTTGATAAGACTCCACAAAGTAGTTGTATCTAGTTGGAAAGGAAAATTCAACATCATATCTCCCAAGCTGCTGCTTGTTAGAGGATATCATCTTGTTCCAATAATCTTACCCCTCGAATGATGAGAAGATTACTCAAAGGTTCAATTGATGAACAGCAACCAAGTTGCGAGTGAAAAGAATAGTTTTAAAAGATTTATGACCGGGAAGTCAACAAGATAAATAACATTTCTCAAGTAAGGTTCCCCCATAATATGGAAGTTTGAGCGAGCATTTAAATCCTTTTAAGATAGATTTAAATGAAAAATAAAGAGTTTGGAACCATTCCTTGATAAAATAGTCGTAAAAAGACTCCGAAATATTTCACATAATATCTGAAGGTGAAAGATAATCTTCGAATAATATATATCATTTTAAAAAGAATTTAAAAGAATTAATAAATATTCCAAGAATATTTATTAAATCAATAATAATTACGAAATATTACTAAGTCATAATATTGCTCGTAAGTAATCCTCGAATGGATATATAGAATTATTTACTAAATAAATCCCTCCTTAAATGAATATTCAAAATAATATTCATACTAATTCATTTATCAAATGATATGGCACTTACTGCCTTTTTCTCAGCTATTCCTTGGGACTCTGCTCCTCGTATTATATCGATGTCTTTGATAATCATACATCCCTCTAGCACTCTCTTCGTTAATATGAAAGTCCCTAAGGATTCTCATCTATTCCCGTATAAGATCTGAAGTAATTCTTCCAATCCGTTTTACTTGTTGGTACTACATCCAGTAGTCCGGCTACGAATTCAACATGAATCTTTAGTTCTCTTCCTAATAGCTCAGTTCTTTATGCTCACTTTTCTGAGCACCATATCTTAATCATCACAGTCTTTTTGGCTACAGCCCTCATTCCTCAAGGGTAAGCTCCTTATCCTAACAGGATTTTCTTTGAACCTCTTCCGGGTCTCCAGTAGAGTACTCTATCGAATTCACCCGCTGATCTTCAGCATATAATAAAGCATCATCGTGCTGCTGCTCGTATGCCTCAAGGTCTGTTGCCTTACTCGTCACTACGATACCGAGCTAAGTTACTATCATGATACTTAAGAGTTCCCATAAGGGTTTTATATGTCATCACTACATTAAGTAGTTCGACTATGAACTTGGCAAGAGTTCTTATTATCTTAATGAATTTATTGTTTTAACGTCACCTCATCTCTGGGGTTTATAACGTACGCTCTGATACCATTTCTGTAACACCCCCAGATCCGGGGTTCGGGATCCGGTCGTTACGGTCTCCATTTCTGTCCACAATATTTGAACTTACTTCAACATAAAATAAATTACATCTTTATGACCCAACACAAAAATATAAAACACACCCGTTATAGTCCCAGAGATGAAATCAGAGTAACAGTCAAATTTTATTAACCACATTATGAGTTCTTACTACCCAAAAGAATTTTAATATGAATACATACTCTTTGCCATCCATTTACATAAGTCATACTAGCCCATAAACTTGGTACTGAAAGGATGAATCTATCCTACCAATAGCTTTCTCTTCGACTCTGGAAGTCTCATCGTCCTCGCCAGCGTCGAGTGCGCCTTGCGCGAGTCATCTGGTCTAGCTGTTGTTGTGATATAATAATAAAGCAAGGGTGAGCAATAGCCCACCAACAATAATGTATAACTGAACGATAATATATAACAGCTCAAAAGTATCTTTCAAACCATATGCCATGCATTTACGGCAATGATGCCAGTATAACATAAACGATGAAGTTACAAGGTAACTCAAATTGCATATATAGGTGGGAATATCTGCTATGTCAAAGATAAGCAAGATATTGTCATTTATCATAAAAGAGGAACTTACAGGAAAAATATTGCAATTCCAATTATGAATACTTTTCCAATACTGCCAGCAATGATAATGTTGTAGAAAATAAATGAATTTGAATGATGAACTAGTGCTGGAGTATTCACCGTGCCCGCTGTTCCAATCCTTACGATGATCAGTCGCAGATTGTACAGCTCAATTTAGATTTACTACCGGTAGAAAGAAGAGCTGACTGATTTACTTGTTTACCGCCCTGTTAGATCTCCCCGGCCAACGGTTGGGCCAATGGGATGGACCGGATCTACTCGGCCTCTTACACGACTCAAAGTTCGAAAAGAAGTTCATGACTCTGAACGTAAAGTTCGTCCCCCTTTCCCCAAGTATAATACTTGTTGATAAGACTCCACAAAGTAGTCGTATCTAGTTGGAAAGGAAAATTCAACATCATATCTTCCAAGCTGCTGCTTGTTAGAGGATATCATCTTGTTCCAATAATCTTACCCCTCGAATGATGAGAAGGTTACTCAAAGGTTCAATTGATGAACAGCAACCAAGTTGCGAGTGAAAAGAATAGTTTAAAAGATTTATGACCGGGAAGTCAACAAGATAAATAACATTTCTCAAGTCAGGTTTCCCTATAATATGGAAGTTTGAGCAAGCATTTAAATCCTTTTAAGATAGATTTAAATGAAAAATAAAGAGTTGGGAACCTTTCCTTGATAAAATAGTCGTAAAAAGACTCCGAAATATTTCACATAATATCTGAAGGTGAAAGATAATCTTCGAATAATATATATCATTTTAAAAAGAATTTAAAAGAATTAATAAATATTCCAAGAATATTTATTAAATCAATAATAATTACGAAATATTACTAAATCATAATATTGCTCGTAAGTAATCCTCGAATGAATATATAGAATTATTTACTAAATAAATTCCTCCTTAAATGAATATTCAAAATAATATTCATTAAATAATTAAACTCCAATAAACATTTAAAATAATATTCAATAAATAATTCAAACCTTAAATGAATATTTGAAAATAATATTCATTTAGTAAATAATCTTCTAAATGAATACCCAAAAAATATTCATTTAGTAATCAAAACTTTAAAGGAATATTCTAAATAATATTCCTTAAGTAAATAGAACTTCCAATGAATATTTTAAAATAATATTCATCAAGTACATAAAACCTTAAATGAATATTCGAAAGTAATATTCATTTAATAAATAAAAATTCCAATGAATATCGAAGTAATTATTCATTAAATAATCAAACTCTAAGTGAATATTCAAAAATAATATTCACCTAATATTTCTCGACTGAGATAATAGTTAAATAACATTCTTCGAAAGATTTCCAAGTAATTGATACTTTATGGAAATATAAATAATGTTTAATAATAACATTCCTCAAAATAAATGATAATCTGCCGTTGGAATCCCTCTGGGTTTCCACGACTATCTATATATCTCAAAATACCGACTCCCAGTCTATATTTAAGAAGGAATATCATATGCCCTTCGCTAAGGGTCTTACCAAAACAATCCGGCTTATAACTGATAACTCGTATCTAGTTTATAAGCCAATATCAATTCAGGGAACAAGTATCATAATATAATTTGACAATAGGCATGCATGCTATGGAATATGTAAAACGGCAATCACATATATATATATATATATTATCACAACAACAGGTTCAAAGTTTTGAACACTTGCCTGGTAATCGGGTGTGGGTAGAGATAGCGTGTCCTGGATCTGCTCGATGATCTATAAACAATTAGAACATTCGAGATTAACCACTTAACATCTTTTAAAAGTCTAAGTATAAACTTCACTTAAGTCGAAACACGTTTTTGAGTTATCTCGTTATGCACCCTTTTGTATAACTCTTTTTATTACCGATACGATCCGACTTTTGTTCGTTATTAAGACATGTCATTACACTTACACTTGACATATACTTAAGCCAGGTAAGTTCTAAGGTCGGACATTTATGAACCAAGATTATACCTCGAGTTTTATCGTTCGTTTTCTAAGTATTTTGCCAAAGTTATAACCAAGCGGGTTTTTAAGGGTTCGTTCGCGTTTAACTTCGATTCAAACATTTTTATAAAATCGGAAAACGATCTGTTTGACATGTGGTTTTCTATTATACCTTCCTTATGACCTCTAGTATTTTTTTACCAAGATTTGCCACTGAGTAACATGCTTTACGAGGGTTCAACTGAAGTTACGAACTTGTTAGTCCGAATACACAATTAATAATCATATTCGTATGAGAGTTTAACAAGTACGACGTTTATGCACTTAAAAACTTCTGGTATTAAGAACCCTCTTCGTGATGTAAACTATCACAAAGAGCTGCTAGGTTACAAAAAAGATAATTCGTTGCACGATACCCTACTAGGGTTAACCTAACTGTATTTATAAAACATACAGCTTCGATACAATCTCTAATTGATATTCCTAATAATCAGCTATACAATGATATCAATTACAGATTGTCACACGTCTCCTAAGTCAACTCGATCTCTTTGATAGCTATCCAATCTTCAAAGATATCGCTTCCATAATAAATCTTCAGTCACTGTTGACCAGTAGACGCTGCCTCCAGACAGAGTTTGACAAACTCTGTCGAGCTTCCATCTGTCAGAGTTTACACTAAATTCTGACCGCTTCCAGCTAAACTCTGATAATTCACTGTAACACTAAAACACTGATTAAAACACATCAATTATATTTAACAATCTCCCCCAACTTGTTCATTAGCAAAAATGCACAAGTTAATAACAGTAATTGATGATGTCAAAACAAATAGACAAATACAGTGTTTATACAAATTCAGAGTTTAAGCTTCTACTTAACAAAATCTAAAGAGAATAAGAAAATCCTTAGAGACTTTAATCTCTAATCTCTTCAAGATCTGGTGTAGCTCTGAGATAATCTATGAGCAATCTTCTTTCTGCATTTTCAAGCTCAATCTCCATAGCTTCTTTAATCTCTCTGAGCTGATGATCACTCTCATCTGTCTGATAGATAGCAGCCCTAAGATCATAGATTTCGTTTCTTCTCATCTCATTTCCCACTCTGATAAATTTGACTTCTTCTGACTGTGAATTGAAGTCAAGTACTGTGATTCCCAAATCAGTCTTTAATTTTGCAGTACCTTTCTTCATTTCAATAAGATTTCCATTGTAATCCCTGTACTTAGGAACATATCTGCTATTATACTTCTCTCCTCTGATTGCCAAATTCTAAAACATTCTCTTTCTAAGCACATTTGCAACTGATTGAGTCCTTTGACTATTCACCTTGAAAAGATATAGAACATATTCTAATTCTTCCCAATATTTCAAGCCAATATCATTCTCACCAATTCTAAATACTGTCCCATCAGCCATGAAGTACAAGAGAAAGTCCTTCTTTAAACTCTTCTGATAAACTAACTGTACTGATTCCAGTCTGTCCAAACTCTCTTGAGTGACACCACGACCTGGAACAGCCAGTGAAGAAGGATCTCTAGGACCAGTATATTGCCTTTTGTCCTTGTGTGAACCTAGTCCACCCTTATTGTTTCCAACCTTTCCAGTCAAGGCTCTTGCATCAGAAAAATTCATAGAAACTCCAGATAATAGATTTTGATCATGAAGTGTTCCTTTCCCAAAAACTGATTGCAACTGAGAAGATAAAGGTTTAGACACAACTTGTGTAGCAACAGAGGTTGTTTTTTCTTTCTTCTGTACAACTTGTGTAGAAACAGAGGTTGTAACTTTCTTCTGTGAACTATCTCCTTCAATGCCTTTCAACTTGAGGTGAGCTTCTGCTGCCATTGTTTCCTTTGATAACTGAGATTTTTGACTAACATCAGCCCTTTCCTTGATCACAATGCCTTTACGAACAGGCCTAGGAGCTTTTTCTTTCTTTAACTTACTAGACTTTAAAGCCTTGAGATGTTCTTCTTGTAAACTCTTTTCTTCAGATTCAATGTCCTCAATTGTAACTCCTTCCTCATTCTCTTCAATAAACAACTTAGCAGCCAATTCTTCATCAGTCTACGGATTAGAAAATAATAGCAAACTCTTGGTCTTTGAAGTACCTTGAGTATCAGTGTTTACCCCAACAAATTGTGATTTAGAAGACTTGCTAGTTTTCAGAGTTTGAAATTCTTCAGTTTTGCTCTTTCCTTTACTACTTGCTCCTCCATCTCCAGCTTTATCCTTTCTGATCAGAGTTTGAGATTGCTTGCATTTGTCTTTAGCAACTCTCTCCCCCTTTTTGACATCATCAGGCATAAGAATAGATGTGATTAACTCCAAGGAAGTAGCAATAGAATCAATCTTTAAGGACATATCATTCTGATTTTGTTCAACTTTGCTCAACCTGTGAGACAAAGTGTCTTGATTCTGAGTAAGATATTGAAATTTATTCTTGTTGTCAAGTTTAATCATTTCAGCTCCTCTAACAACATCACCTCGAACATCAGAGATTGCCTTTTGACACAAATCAAACCTCGAGTTGAGAGTCTTCACTTGTACAACTGTAACCTTAAGACAAGATAGAATCTCTGGATTTGTAATTGTTCTGGAGGTTCTCTTGACAAATTCAGCTGCTCTTGCAGGAGGAAAGATACAAGTTTCCTTGTACCAGTCATTTGAAAATTGTTCAAGGTGTTCTTCTTCAGCATCTGCTTGATTTGAAGGACCAGCAAAATCCTTAACCTTAGCATCAGTCTGGACTAGTAAACTCTGAGAAGGGCTTGACTCAGTATTCCCTTCAGTTTCATCTCCAACCTCAGCTTCAACATGATGAGGGGATGGAGGAATAGGAATAGATGCATCAACAGTGTCAATAACATCCTCTGCAACAGGTTTAGTAGTAGAGTCAATAATAGGCTGTACAACATCCTCTGCAGATTGCATAATAGTCTCAGAGTTTATTTCCTTAGGTTGTTGATCAATCTCATCTCCTCCTTCAACAGTTTGGTGAGCATCTGAGAGTAATTCTGTATGTGATGCTACAGCTTCAGAAAGGACAACTGTAGGTTGATCAGCTGCACCAGTTGCTTCAGATTGAGCAAAGATTGATGAGATAGGATCAGAGAATGGCATGAATGAATCAAGAATGTCATTCATTGGAGAAAAGCCATCTTTAGTATCCTCTTCTACAGGCATTTTATCCTCTGCAGGCATGTCAACCTCTGCAGGCATTGTATCTTTTTCAGCCTCAACAGTAGGTATTTGCTGTGAAACTACCTCTGGAGCTTCAAAGTTGTTAGGGACAAAACGTAGACCAAGAACAGTGAATGGTTTAGAAGCCATTGAATCAAGAAATTTGCAAGAAATCCCAAAGAGAAGTGTATGTAGGAAAGGTGTTTGCAAAAATGCCCAAGTGAAAAGTGAGAGAACTGTGAAATGTAAAAAAAATAAAACACAACTGTTTGGACACAAAAGTAATTAGAGTAATTAAAAACTCAATCTTTTATGTAATCAAACACTCAACAGTTCCTAGATTAATGTGTGAGTGGGACACGATAATGGGTGAGTGGGACACAGTAATGGGTGAGTGGGACACAGTAATGGGTGAGTGGGTCACGTGCTCGTATTTTTAAGAAATGTATTTTGCAAATATAACAATAAAATATTTGATTTAAAAAAAATCAAATAACACTCTCTTAAAATACCTGGACCCATTTAAAACCAGAACATGAAGCGTTTACCTGTAACCATTAATAACCAGTATACGAAGCGTTTTAGTACTTCGTTGCTTACCCATCTCTATTTAAGGCCTAGAGACTTGTTCAGACTTGTTCACTATCCCTTTAACCTTTCATTCTCTCCTGAAAAATCAAAAACCCTTCAAACAACACACCATTAAACAATGTCAAACCTTATCATCAAAGAAAAGAATCTCCATCTCATAGAGAACAGAGATATCTTCAGTTATACTCGTGAAGAGTTTGATGCGTTTGACTGGGAAAGGCAGCTTGAAACTCTGTGGCTGCAGATGGATGCCGGTCTCGAAGAAATCGAGAGAGAAAAACCTGCAAGAGTGATTGACATCGATGCTGCTCTCCAAGCAACATTAGCATGGCTTTCCTCGAAGGCATCCTCATCCAACACCACCAACCATTGTTAAAGAATATGTCAGCAAAAATAACCTTATCCCTTCAACTTCCACCCAAATAAAGTGGCAAAGATGGGATCTGGGATGTTTGCTAACAATGGAGTGGTTTGGACTTCACCTTTTATTTTCCTGTTGAATAGATTAGCAGATAGAGAGAACAAAAAGATGTACTTGCTTGTAATCTCTTTCTTATTATCAATGAAAAATCATGTTTCTCTAATCTTATTCATTTTGTTCTGCAAATTTTATGTTTATGAATTGTTCTCCAAAGAATTAAATCAAAGAAAATGAAAACTACTTAAAGTAATCATATAAGAAACAATTTCATCAACAACAGTTGTCAAAAGCCCTATTCACTCCAAAGTTTTCAAATTATCCAAATGAAAATTTACCTTAGAGTACGAACCACGAATCAACAGCGTTTGTCAATTCTCCAACTTTATCACCGAAACCCTTTCATAAATTGCACAGTTGTGAAAATATGTGTGTGTGAAGCAGAGTTTACTGAATCAATTTTTAGAGCATCTAATTTTTCATAAAATCCATAAAGTAAATCAATAAACACTAGATGCACAAACTTTCATAGTAAACACTGACTGTATGAAGAAAGCTAAACTCTGTAGTAATCAATCTATATACAGTAACATTTAATTTATTTTATACCCCCTCTATATATACATATAATTTTTTTTAATTCTATTCATTCCAGTAATTAGAGGTTGGAACCAGTCACCAAAAATTCAAAAATTTTAGCCCTTATCATTTTGATAAGTTCCTGGGTCATCCTAGTATTTGACTAGTCACCAAAAATCAGAGAATTTTAGCACATATTATATACCAATAAGTTCCTGGGTCATCCTAGTATCCAACATAATCTCAAAGGAGTATCACAACCTATATACATTTTCTTTGGGGTATTGCAGTAAGCATTTTAATCTATCAGAGTATAACTAACAGAGTTTAGAGTTCATCAACATCAGTAGTTATTCATGAAAGGCAATGCACACAGTATTTATAGACTCAGAGTTTAGGACAAAATAAACTAAGAGATGCTATAAATATGAACCAGTATCATGCTGTGTTAATTTTCTGTACAATCTAAGATTAGATCACAATAACTCAGAAAGATTCATGATTAATTGCTGAGAATCATGCTTCATACATATTTCTTCATTGGTGTTTTCATTCAGACAAAAATCAACTCAGAGTTCACAGAGTTTATCAACTTATTACCAGTGTATGACATATAGGCATGCTGACAGAGTTTAACAGAGTTTGACAGAAAAACATGTTAACAGAGTATGCATAACAGAGTTTAATCAACAGAGTTCACTTAGCACTTAACAAATCAGGAAATATGAGTAATACATTACATAAGTAAAATTTGAATCTAACCAACATTCCTAGTCAGAACCAGAGACCATTCCTATTTCATTGACCAGTCTTGTAAATGTAGCTTCACTCAATGGTTTAGTGAAGATATCTGCAAGCTGTTGTTCTGTAGACACAAAATGTAGTTCAATATTCCCTTCTTCCACATGTTCTCTGATGAAGTGGTACCTTATGCTGATGTGCTTGGTCATTGAATGCTGTACTGGATTACCTGTCACAGCAATAGCACTTTGATTATCACAGTAAATAGGAATTTTACTGTACCTCAATCCATAATCCAGCAATTGATTCTTCATCCACAAGATCTGTGCACAACAGCTACCAGCTGCAATATACTCTGCTTCAGCTGTAGATGTGGAAATTGATTTCTGTTTCTTGCTGTACCAAGAGACAAGTCTGTCACCAAGAAATTGACAACTTCGACTAGTGCTCTTTCTGTCTATCTTGCAGCCTGCAAAGTCTGCATCAGAATACCCAAGTAGCTTGAAATCTGATTCTCTGGGGTACCACAGACCTAATGATATGGTGCCCTTGAGATACTTGAAGATTCTTTTCACAGCTGTCAGATGTGGCTCTCTAGGATCTGCCTGAAACCTTACACAAAGACAGGTTGCATACATGATGTCAGGCCTACTAGCTGTCAAGTAAAGAAGAGATCCTATCATGCCCCTGTAGTTTGTCATATCCACTGAAACTCCTGTGTCTTTGTCCAATTTAGTTGATGTTGCCATCGGAGTTGATTCAGATGAATAGTCAAGCATACCAAATTTCTTGAGAAGATTTCTGGTATATTTTGCTTGATTAATGAAGATACCATCATCTGTTTGTTTCACCTGTAGGCCTAAAAAATAACTAAGCTCTCCCATCATGCTCATTTGATATCTGGATTGCATGAGCTTGGCAAATTTCTTACAGAGTTTATCATTAGTAGACCCAAAGATAATGTCATCAACATATATCTGAACTAAAAGGAGGTCACTTCCTTGATTGAAATAAAACAGAGTTTTGTCAATTGTACCTCTATTGAATCCACTTTCTAGAAGAAATTGAGCAAGTGTCTCATACCATACTCTTGGTGCCTGCTTAAGTCCATATAGTGCCTTATCTAGCCTGTAGACATAATCTGGATATTTGGGGTCCACAAATCCTGGTGGTTGTTCAACAAACACTTCCTCTTCAAGCTTTCCATTCAGAAAAACACTTTTCACATCCATCTGGAACACTTTGAATTTCTTGTGAGAGGCATATGCTAGAAAAATTCTGATTGCCTCCAATCTTGCAACTGGAGCAAATGTTTCATCATAGTCTATTCCTTCCTGCTGTGAATAGCCTTTTGCTACCAGTCTAGCCTTGTTCCTTGTGATAACACCTTCACTGTCAGTCTTGTTTCTGAAAACCCATTTAGTACCAACAATAGATCTGTTCTTTGGCCTTGGTACAAGGGTCCAAACTTCATTCCTTTCAAATTCATTCAACTCTTCTTGCATTGTTGTTATCCAGTCAGCATCTTGAAGAGCTTCTTCCACTTTCTTTGGTTCATTTTTAGACAAGAATGCATGAAACAGACATTCACTTGCAGTAGCACTTCTTGTTTTCACTTTTGCATCTGGATCACCAATTATCAAATCAGGTGTATGTGATTTAGTCCATTTCCTAGCAGAAGGCAAATGACTTTTGTCAGCATGTGATCCTCCCCCTTGATCCATGCTCTCCTGATTTTGTTGTGATCTTTCTTCATTTTCTGAGACTCCCCCTGAACTTGACTGCCCAGAGTCAGAATTTGAATTTTCAGAGTTTGATCCAGATTTTTCAGTTGACTCAGTATCAGTGTTTGAGTCTTCATCTTGATCATGCTCCCCCTCAACTGGTTCTTCCCTTTGTTGTGGCTGAGAAGTTTCTCCAGTGTTTACCAGTAGAGGTTCAGAGTTTGTTTCAACAGAGTCTGTCAGAATTGTTTGGTCAGAGTTTACTTCAACAGAGTTTAAATATTCATTTTCAAAGTTCAGTTGATCATATTCATCTTTGTCTTCAAGTCCAGTTATCTTCTTGTCATCAAAAGACACATGTATAGATTCCATGATCACTTTGGTTCTCAGATTGTAAACTCTGAATGCTTTTGTTGACAGTGGATAGCCAACAAAAATTCCTTCATCTGCCTTTAGCTCAAACTTGGTCAACTGTTCAGGATGAGTCTTCAAAACAAAGCATTTGCACCCAAAAATATGAAAGTATTTCAGGTTAGGCTTCTTTTTCTTTACCATCTCATATGGTGTCTTTCCATGCTTATTGATCAGTGTAGCATTTTGAGTAAAACAAGCAGTTTGAACAGCTTCTGCCCAGAAATAAGTTGGCAATTTTGCTTCATCAAGCATAGTTCTGGCAGCTTCAATCAAGGTTCTATTTTTCCTTTCAACTACACCATTTTGTTGTGGTGTACCAGGTGCTGAAAATTCTTGTTTCACTCCATTTTCCTTACAGAATTCTTCCATTGTTGCATTTCTGAACTCAGTTCCATTATCACTTCTGATGATCCTGACTTTGTTACTTGATCCTTTGTCCAGAAGCTTCACATGCTCCATCAGAGTTAATGTAGTTTCATCCTTCTTTGCTAGAAAATACACCAAAGTGAATCTAGTGTATTCATCAACAATGACTAAAGCATATTTCTTCCTTGCTATAGACATAACATTTACTGGACCAAAGAGATCAACATGCAGAAGATGATAAGGATCAGTGATTGAAAATTCTGTCTTGCTCTTGAAAGATGACTTCCTTTGCTTGGCCTTTTGACATGAATCACATAGGCCATCAATATTTAACAGAGCCTTTGGGAGTCCTCTTACAAGATCCTTTCTGATCAATTCATTGATGTTGTTCAAGTTCAAATGTGAGAGTTTCTTGTGCCACTTCCAACTCTCTTCACTAGACATTCTTGTAGACAGGCAAACAGCTTTTCCAACAGAGTCTATTAAGAGCTTGATTTCATAAATGTTGTTTTGCCTATGACCAACTAGAACAACCTTTCCTGTAGATTTGCTGATAACTTCACAATATTCAGGTTGAAAATCTACATGATATCCCTTGTCACAGATTTGACTCACAGGTAACAAGTCATGCTTGAGTCCTGGGACATGAGCTACATTGTTGATGATGACATTTCCAAGATTAATATTTCCATATTCCAATGTTCTTCCTACATTGCCATCACCATAGGAAACTTTTGGGCCAGCCTTCTCCTCATAGTCTGATAGCAGGGATTTATTTCCAGTCATGTGTCCTGAACATCCACTGTCCACGACTAGGGTTGCCTCCCTGTTGCCCTGCAATCAAAAGCAATTACTGAGAATTAGATTTAAGGATCCAGACTTGCTTGGATCCTTTGACATTCTTAACTTTGTTAGCTTTTGCAGCGGAATTAACATTATCAGAGTTTGAGCTAACAGTATCAGTGTTTACACTTGCAGTGTCAACTTTAACCCATTTCAGATTGGGTTTCAGTTCATAGTAATTATGATAGATAGCATGATATTCTCTGCAAGTATAAATGGAATGCCAAGTGCTTCTACAGTGTGTGCATAAAGTCTGTGGCTTAGTTCTAGCAAAATCCATCTTTTCCTTAGACTTGGAAGATAAAGAATTTATATTTTTGTTTTTCTTGCAGAAATTTGCAAGATGCTTAGTACTGCCACAGTTATGACATGTCTTTCTTTGAGCATAACTAGCAAGCATTGGTTTATTTCCTGAAGTGATGCCTACTTTTCCATTTCTGTTCTTATTTGACACTCTCTGTTTCTTAACAGATTTTAACTCCTTCAGTTTATGTTTGAGTTGTTTATCTGTCATTGAACCAATATTAACCTGTTTAACACTAGTTTTTACTGGTTTACTTTTAACTGCTTCTTTTTCATTTTCAGACAAAAATTTACTGGTTCCATGTACAAAATGAGGTCTGATTTTAACTTGATTTTGAAATCTAAGTTCATCTTCCTCATTATAACCTAGACCAACAGTGTCTGTTTGAAAAATCTGTTGAGTGTCCTTTCCAGAATTAGTCCAAGTCCTAATTTTCTTATTTGCTTCCTCCAACTCAGATTCCAGTTGTTTATATTTCTGAAGCAAATCCTGTTCTTTAGAAACAGCATCATCTCTCTCTTTCTGAACTTGTTGCATGTTTTCAAGTTTTTCTTCAACAAGTTTATTTCTAACCTTAAGTTCAGAATTTTCAAATTTTATCCTCTCATTCTCTAAAGTCTGATCCCTATAACTTATATGCAATGACTTAAGATAAGTTCTTAATTGAGCAATGTCATCAATATTATAAGCATAGGTAGTTAGAGGTACCTGATTTTTAGAAGTTTCTGATTCAGTAGTAGCCATGAGAGCATAGTTCACTTCTTCATCAGAATCTGAAGTGTCTGCCCAATCTCTGCCTTTAGTGTAGAGTACCTTTCCAGTTTTACCCTTCTTGCACTCAGGAGCATAGTGACCCATCTCCTTACACTTGTAGCATTGAATTTCAGACTTATCCTTCTTCCCCCTAGAATCTCTCTTATCAAACTTCCTGAAGCTTTTCCTGTCTTCATTTGAATCTCTAGAAAACCTTTTCCCTTTCTTGAAATTCTTGAAGCCCATTTTCTTGAAGATCATCACCATCAACACAGCCATTTTCCTCATTTCTTCTTCATCATCCTCAGAGTCAGATGATTCAGAAGAGTTTGAATTACAATCAGAGTTTGGTGATTCACTTTCTGAGTGTATGACCAAAGCTTTTCCCTTCATTTTCCTTCTTGATGCCTCTATCTTCTGAGGCTTCTCTTCAACCTTAAGAGCAACAGTCTTTGCCTTCCTGCTTGATCTCCTGTTTCTCTGCTCCATTTCCAATTCATGAGTTTTGAGCAGCCCACAGATTTCATCAATCTCTGTTTCAGCAAGATCATAGTTGTCTCTAATAGTGGTTGTTTTCACATCCCACTTTTCAGGTAGAGAAAGAAGAAACTTGAGATTTGAGTCTTCTAGATCATACTCTTTGTTGACCAATGACAGATCATTAATCAATTTACAGAATCTATCAAATGTTTCTGTCATGGCCTCTTCAGGTTTAGCCTCAAAATGCTCATACTCTTGTGTGAGTATGTTTCTCCTATTCTTCTCAATAGCAGCAGTTCCTTGATATCTGACTTCAAGAGCATCCCATATCTCTTTTGTAGTGGTGCAGTTAATCACTTTGTTAGACATAACATTGTCTAAAGCACTATGCAGTAAATGCCTAACCTTTGCATCCTTAGCAATTGATGATAGATCTTCAGGAGTCATGTCCTTCTTTTCCTTTGGAACTATTTTAGCTTCTTCACCAGCAGTTGCAACAGATAGCTTTGTAGGATTGTGAGGGCCTTCATAAATCCTGTCAAGATATTCTGGATCTGTAGCCTCAAGAAACATAGTCATCTTGACCTTCCACATGGCATACTCTAATGGCCTCAGAATAGGAACCCTGATTGGTTCATAACGACTCACAGTAGTAGGAGCCTTTTCAGAAACAGTAGGTGTTGGTGGAGGAATTGCTGACATGATTATTGTTGTGTTTGGATCTTAACCTGTAATAAAGTAACAGATTGGCTCTGATACCACTTGTTAGGCCGAATACACAATTAATAATCAAATCCGTATGAGAGTTTAACAAGTAAGACGTTTATGCACTTAAAAACTTCTGGTATTAAGAACCCTCTTCGTGATGTAAACTATCACAAAGAGCTGCTAGGTTACAAAAAAGATAATTCATTGCATGATACCCTTCTAGGGTTAACCTAACTGTATTTATAAAACATACAGCTTCGATACAATCTCTAATTGATATTCCTAATAATCAGCTATACAATGATATCAATTACAGATTGTTACACGTCTCCTAAGTCAACTCGATCTCTTTGATAGCTATCCAATCTTCAAAGATATCGCTTCCATAATAAATCTTCAATCACTGTTGACCAGTAGACGCTGCCTCCAGACAGAGTTTGACAAACTCTGTCGAGCTTCCATCTGTCAGAGTTTACACTAAACTCTGACCGCTTCCAGCTAAACTTTGATAATTCACTGTAACACTAAAACACTGATTAAAACACATCAATTATATTTAACAGAACTTTTACTTACGGTTTCGAACCAATTTTAGTAATTTGACCATAACTCCCAAACCGTAAGTCGGAATGTTTCGATTATCATGCCAAAACGATCTATGGCTCGAGATCTACAAGGGTATGTCATATACTTATCAAGTCCAGAAGCTAATACCAACTGTTAAGACCGAATCATTAAGGTCTAATGAAAATCAGGCATTATGACGGCTATAAATCGAACATTCCAAAAATTGTAACATCAAAACCAAGCCACACTGGGCACACCATACATCTCCTAATCATATAATCCATTTTACAAGACCAAGAACCACTGACCTTAACATCATAATCATCATCATACTTAGATCAACTTAAACCACTAGCTAATCATGCTTATAACATCACTATAACCATACTAAGCTATATCTACCAAGAACATGCTTTTAATCTGAAAACAAGAGCTAGGGTTTCAAGTGCTATACCTTCTATGAAGTGGTTAAAGACCTTGCTAAGCCTTGTATAGTGCATGTCTACCCTTAACCAAGCTTAGATCATCCAAGAAATCAAGAAAATCTAGATTTGTTCTTGAAAGTTACTATTCACCCTAAACTTTGATGATTTTATTGAAAATGGAAAAAGTGGTTTTTGAGGCTAAAATTTCTAGGGTATCATTTTTATGAAATATAAGATCTACCATAAAAATTTGGAGATCAAACAAGGAGTGGAAGCTTGATTTTGTTCTTGGAATTTAGGAGGAAGTCGAATGGATGAGGAAGAGAGTGCTTGGTGTTCTTGGCTTGTTTGCCTGGTTGATTCTTGTGCTAAATGAATTATTTGGATAATATCTACCATAAAGCTACTTTATTAAAGTTCTAGGTCATGGATGATGCAATCAAGAGACATGTTGCATTTTTGTGGTAATGAGATGAGATGGGACTAAGTACTTGGTTGATCTTCTAATCTTGTTACTTACTCTTGTAACTAGTTGGTTGCTTGATGTTTGTCCATTAGTACATGCATGTATCTTGATCCACTGCTCGTTCCTTTGTCCGGTTATTGCTCAATTCATTGATCGTTCGGAGGAATAACTCATTCGTTTCTAGTTAGGGTTTTACCGGAAACCGTCTTAATATTTATACTATCATCCTCCATTCTCTTTAATAATTCTTGAACCTATTTTCCTTAAATCCCTTCAATAATTCCTTAAGTCTTTCAGTGTCCAGGGAAATCTTAGGGAAAATACAAGTGCTGTTTTTCAGAATCCGATAGCTTTTACATACACTCTTTTTCCCCCCTGGATCACTAATATGAACTCAGAATTTCGTTCCAGGTACTTCTATATAGCGTCGTCTAATAATATTCCTACGTCCACCAAAATCACTATTCACCACTTATTCTTTACTTATTCTTTTAAGGTTATATAGATGTCCCGGTTCTCTTTCGATCGTTCCTTAACCCTTTTACGGAACCACTGGACTAATAACAGATATTGATTTGGATGACATAAGATTAACCTTCCCCCTTGGAATTATCAAATCTTAATTTCCTAGGAGATAGATAATTCTTATCTAGATTATCAACCAATAGCATTCTTCATGACATATAAGTATTTGAATCCATATCCATTCCATAATAAAAGTTTTAATTCCTACCAAAAATCGGGGTTCTTACATAACCACTGCCCCGGCCACCTTCCAAAGGTGCATGATGAGCATCTTTTCTGACATGGTAGGTGAATTCCTAGAGATTTTCATAGATGACTTCTCTATCTTTGGTTCGTCTTTTCATCAATGCCTAAACCATCTTGAGTTAGTCTTAAAACGGTGTAAAGAAACCAACCTCGTTCTTAATTGGGAAAAATGTCATTTCATGGTTAAAGAAGGAATCGTTCTTGGTCATAAAATTTCTGAAAAGGGGATCGAAGTTGATAAATCCAAAGTTGACCTCATTGCCAATCTACCCCCACCAACATCAGTCAAAGGAATTCGTTCCTTTTTAGGACATGCTGGTTTTTATAGGCGTTTCATTAAAGATTTTAGCAAAAAGGCTAGACCCTTACCTCATGTCATATACTACGCTAGTAAGACCTTAAACGATGCGCAACTTAATTATTCTACCACCGAAAAGGAGCTTCTAGCTGTAGTTTTTGCCCTCGAGAAGTTTAGGTCGTATCTTATTGGTTCGAAAATCATTGTTTACACCGATCATTCCGCCCTTCGATATCTCTTCTCCAAGAAAGACTCTAAGGCCCGATTGATTAGGTGGATCTTGTTGCTCCAGGAGTTTGACCTAGAAATTAGGGACAAAAAAGGGTCTGAAAATGTCGTTGCTGATCATCTTTCTCAATTAGTGGTGGAGTCAACCACTGATTCACCTTTGAATGAATCTTTTTCCGATGAACATCTCTTTTCTATCTCTACTCCTCCTTGGTTCACCGACATTGTCAATTACCTTGCAACCGGTGACATTCCCTCTCATTGGTCTACACAAGATCGATCGAAATTTTTCTCACAAGTCAAACACTTCTTTTGGGATGACCCGTATCTCTTTAAATATTGCCCCGACCAAATCATTCGGAGGTGCGTCCCAAACCATGAGTTTCGAAGTATTCTTTCCTTTTGTCATGATCAAGCTTGTGGAGGTCATTTTAGTGCAAAGAAAACAGCAGCTAAAATCCTCCAAAACGGTTTTTATTGGCCTAGTTTGTTTAAGGATGCTGCTGAATTTTGTGCCGCTTGTAGTAGGTATCAACACTTAGGAAAGATCACTAGGAGAAATATGATGCCAATGAGTCCCATCTTAATCATTGAGATTTTTGATGTGTGGGGCATAGATTTTATGGGTCCCTTTCCTAATTCTTTTGGCAACCTCTACATTCTCTTAGCGGTTGATTATGTGTCTAAGTGGGTAGAAGCCATACCGACTAAGTCCAATGATAACAAGGTCGTCCTTAAATTCTTAAAAGAGAATATCTTTTCTCGATTTGGCACACCTAGGGCTATCATTAGTGACCAAGGCACGCACTTTAAGAATCGTCAATTTGAGTCCCTTTTGAAAAAGTACTCAATTACTCATAGGTTGGCTACCCTTTATCATCCTCAAACTAGTGGTCAAGTTGAAGTCTTGAATAGGCAAATTAAGCAAGTTTTAGAAAAGGCTGTCAACTCGAATAGGAAGGATTGGTCCATCAAACTGATAGATGCCTTATGGGCCTATCGGACCGCTTTTAAAACTGTTTTGGGCATGTCCCCTTACAAAATTTTGTTTGGCAAAGCCTGTCACTTGCCCGTTGAACTAGAGCATAGGGCCTTGTGGGCCATTAGAGATTTGAACTTTGACTTACCAACCACCGGTAGTCATAGGAAGTTGCAATTGTCAGAACTAGAGGAATTAAGAAATGAGGCCTATGAAAATGCTAAAATCTATAAAGAAAGAACTAAACTTTTTCATGATAAATCCATTTTGAGAAAATCATTTTCTGCAGGTCAAAAAGTTCTTTTATACAATTCTAGGCTTCATTTATTCCCCGGGAAAGTGAGATCTAGGTGGGAAGGTCCTTACATTGTTAGGATCGTTTTTCCTCACGGTGCTGTTGAAATTGAAAATCCTAAAAATGGTGATATATTTAAAGTTAATGGACAAAGACTCAAACCATAGAGCTGCCACTTGATCCCGAGGAAGAGGTTATCCACCTCATCGATCCATGATTCAAGTAAGTTTCTTCAGTAGGTAGTTGTAAATTCTCTCCGTCATCCCTTATCAGCTATTACCTCGTTCTCATTTACTCATTTCTCTTGCATTTGCATACATTGAGGACAATGCATGATTTAGGTATGGGGGAGGGTTTTTAGTGTAAATATAAAAATCAGGAAAAAAAATTAAAAAATGAAAAAATCACAAAAAGAGTTCTAATCTTATTCTAGTCTTGTTAATTGATTGCTAGTTGCTTGATGCACCCTTACATGCTATGATAATCTTGTGATCCTTTAGCTTTTGATTGAGAAGTGATTTGTTAAGTTCTTGTCCACACACTTACACTAGCAATGTGAAACTAGTAGACTTATTTGATTTATGCAAGAAATTAGAAGGTCATGATTAGGTGTAAGATGATTTGGTTTTCATGCTTTGAGTACAAGTAGGTGCATTGAGGATACCTTTACTTGAGATTGATTATGTTCTACCACACCAAGTGAGTTTTGAGTCTATATGCACATCTTTTGCATTTATATTCTTTTGCTTGAGTGTCCACTTGTTATTTGCATTGCTAGCACTTGTTTGAGTTCTTTCTTGAAACAAATGACATTGATTGATGATAAGATGATAAAGGAATTTAGGAATAACCCATATTTCCAAAATATCCACACCATTTTTATGTGATCAATTAGTTACCCCTTTGAACTTAATCAAATTCTTTCGGTGACACACCACATTACTCTCCTAAGACCTTTTTCTTGTATAGCCTTACGTTTATTTGATCCAAATTTGTCAAAGGCTAGTAGGAACTTGAGGGAGTAATAAGGTGTGTGAAATGGGTTTACTTTTGTTCATAACTTTTGAGGAAATATATGTTTTGTTGGTTACCTTGTTAGTCGATTTTCAAGTTAAATCTAAAGGAGGATTATGATTTCTTATAGCTCTCATAAGAATATATAAAAAAAGAAAAAAAGAAAATAAAAATATATATATAAGAGCATACTTATGTTTTTGTAATCCTCCTTCATTCGACTAGTCAAGTCTTTTTGTTGAAAGTAGAAAAAATAATTTTGTGGGGAGGAAGTTTGGTGCTGTGCATGATTTCCATGGTGACTACTAGCTTTTGACACTTCACCTTGTTTTGGCCTTACTTGACATACCCTGTCCCTAGCCCCATTACAACCCAAATAAAGACCTTTTGATTGTCATCATTGATGTATGTTGTGTTTAAGTTAGAATGATACCAAATGTTAAGCAAGCTTTTGATTTTGTTGGAATTGAGTGATACACTTACCCTTGTTCTTGAGTGAATGTTCTTTTATGAGTGAAATGTGAGGTATTGCTTGTTTTGCATATGAGATCTCAAGTTTTGACTCTAAGGTGTGCTCTTGTAGACTTAGCATGGTTTCCAATAATTTTTGCACTTGACATGAACTTGTAATCACTCGTGCATGCTTCTTTAAGTAGACTATGTGAATCCTTGCACTTTCCACACCAAGACTTTGCAAATTCATTTTGATTCTTAAGTTGATGTATCATGAGAGGACATGTATGTGTGGTGTTGCATTGCCATGTAATCTTTTACGAACTAGATTGATTTTGTGGGCACATTCACTATAGGCCCTCACGAGACCTCACTCGTCCACTAGGGCTGCCTAGAGGTTTAAAGGGCTTGTTGCATATGCCAAATGCAACCGTCACACCTACGAAAAGGAGTATAGAATTTTTTTTATCTAGATTTTATTTTTTTTGTTTTGCTCGAGGATAGGTATGGGGGCATTTGATAAGTGCATATTTTTGCATATTTTTATTACCTATTTATTGCTTGAACTCGTATTTTAATAATTTATTTTGTTGCATTTCAGGAAATTCGTGAATAAATAAAGAAATGGCAAAATAAAGAAATAAAGAGCAAGAAAGGGAAAAAGAGCAAGAAAAAGGACTTAAATGAAAAAAAAAAGAATTAGGAGCTTGGTGGAAAAGGAATCTTTGAAGACATGTGGAAGGTGGAGATCATTCCAACACACTAAATAATTGTATGGCCAAGATTCACTCTTCAAAGCTTAAGGGGGAAGGAAACAAATAGATGGCTAGGATTTCACGACCACACACCACAAATGTATGGTGGGGATTTACTAGGGATGGCAAAAAAATCCGATCCGACGGATACCCGATCCGAAACCCGAAATTTTGGATAACCCGAACCCGATTTTTTGGATTTGGATTAGGATTTGATTTTCAAACCCGAAATTTTTTGGATTTGGATTTGGATATTATGAAACCCGATCCGAAACCCGAAAACCGATCCAAACCCGATCCGAACCCGAAACCCGAAAAAACCCGAATATATATATATATATATATATATATATATATATATATATATATATATATATATATATATATATATCTGTGTGTGTGTGTGTATATATGTATATAATTTATACTATAATATATTTCATAATGTAATACATTTTATATAAAAGTTATTGGTGCATCGTATAACTAATAACCTTGTATTATTAAAACCGAAATATTAAAACATTTTTAGACTCTAAGTGTTTAAGATGTATTTCATATCAAATCTATTTGGTTATTTTAATGATTTAAATTCATTTAAAAATTGATTATATGTAAAATTTTATAACAAAATTAAATATTAAAATATTAAAATTAATGCACAGAATATAATTTATTTATATAATATTAATAATACTTTTTGTAATGTATAAATATTATAGTGTGTGTTATATAAAACTTGATTGAAAATTTCTGGTTTTCGGATTTCGGGTTTCGGGTATTATCCAAATCCAAAAATTTTTGGGTTTCGGGTATACCCGAAATCCATTGGATCGGGTTCGGGTTTCAGTTTTCGGGTATTTTTCGGGTTCGGGTCGGGTTCGGGTTTTATCCAAAAAATCGGGTTTGGATTTTGATTTTGCCAAACCCGACCCGATCCGACCCGATTGCCATCCCTAGGATTTACCCAATACCCCCCTTAACCCTAATTCCTCTCCTATAAATACCCCCTTCACCCCCCATTGTAATTATGAACTTAGATTTTAACTTAGATTTTAGGGTAGCTTTAATTTCTTGTATTTTTTTTAGTTTCAAATCTTGTAAACACTCTCTTTTATTTTATTACAATTTCATTTCCTTTAATTTTCTAGTCTTGTTCATTCGTTTTTGTTGCGTAGCTTTCGTTATTTTCGTAAATCCGTTTTGTGGACAAAGTAGCGAAAAGCTAACCACTATGGGTTGAAAGTAGCGAAATTTAATGTTCGTAGGTTTAAAGTTAACTTTTAATTCGTAATTACTTATTTTTATTTCTGTAGTTAATTTTTCTAATAAAAAAATTAAATTTTTAAAATCAGCTTTCTTGCCTTTTTAATTCAAAGCTTGTTTTTTTTATACCCCTGTTTTGTTTTTCTCTTTCACATCATTTCCTCAAACCCATCATCCCTTCTTCTTGTTTGTTTGCGATTTCAACTCATACAACTCCACTGTTTCCCCTGTTTTTTTTCTTTTATATATCTACTTTCTTTTTCCTCGATTCTTTCTCTTTTTCTTTCTATTCAAAACCCATCTCATGCCTCTTTCAATTTCCCCACTAGTCTCCCTTTTCTGCGAATTCGAATCCCCCTTCCCCTTTCTTTCGTTGTTAATTTCTTTGTTGATTTCGTTGTACTGTTGGTCGAATGCTGTTTGTTTTCTTGAGTCACTGAGTTGTCGAGTGTTCTGAGTTATCTGGGTTTACTGGGTTGCTGTGCAGTTCGATCAAATCATCGAGTCATTCACTAAGTTTAATTCACGAGTTGATGTCTTGTGTAGCTGTTCAAGTTTAGAGTTTTTGGTAGTTGGTTTTGTTAGTTCGCGAATTAATTATGTTGAGTTTGATGGGTTTTTGAGTCCGTCGCTGTGTTTTGAATTCTTGCTGTTTTGTTGCTATTTTTAAGTCGAATAGTTGACATTTGGCCTGTTTGGCACAGCTTATTTATGCCGACTTATGATTTATTTTCGGGTAAAAATTTTATGTTTTGATAATTTCTTTTTATACAAGTGTTTAATGTATCTTTGAGATTCAATAAGTTGCAAAAATAAGTTGGAAAATAAGTTGGAAAGTTAGGAATCTTAACTTTCAACTTAAAATAAGTTGACTTATTCTGAAAAATAAGTTCTCCCAAATATCCCCATTGTATGCGCGAGTCTCTTCTCTATTTATCCTTCGAGTTCAAATCGTTATTTGTCACTGATTTTTATTGTTAGTTTGCGTTGTTTGTAGAATCCAATTACCGAGTTTATGGTTTTTTTTCGAGTTCTTAACTGGTTGTGCTGAGATTGATAGTACTGGAGTTTTTTTCACCGATTTGTTTTTATTTTTCATTTTTCTGAGTTCACGAGTTGAGTTCTGTGAGTTTTGTTGTTAACGAGTCTGTTCTGCCGAGTCTTTTACTGAGTTTTATGCCAAGTTTTCCTTTGAGTTTTTGGTTGAGTTCGGTTCTAAGTTTTGTTACTGAATTTTGTGCTGCAATTTCGAAGTTCCGTTTTTTTTTTTCTTGAATGGGTCTGTCTGTTGTCTCTGCTTTGCTACGTGTTTTCATTTCCTTGCTAAGTTCGGATTTTTGTAGTAAATTGTTGCACAAGGATTTTAATAATTTGGCTTGTTTTTGGCTAGTCGAACTTACGAATCAATCATGTCAAAATTTTCTGAAATTTTTCTGTAAATAATTTTTTTAATTTTAAGAAAAGAACAAAAAGAAAATGTACTAGAATAAAATTTAGTGTTATTTCAAATTTAGAATTTTTTAGATTAATTTTAGAATTATTTAGTTTTAGAACAATTTAGATTTTATTTAGAATTAGGAATTAAATAGATAAAATCCAAAATTTCCAAAAATCAAACTTGTTCTAATTTGATTAAATTAAAAATTAAGGATTGCGAAAATAAAATAGTCTCTGCGGAACAAATCTAAATTTACTAAAACGAGATTGTGCACTTGCAATCATTTTTTTTAGCACAACAGTACATCCCAAAAGGCCTCATACAAATGGAGTTAACCGGATGCTCCATATACAAGCCAACTATCTCTTACCTACTCGATGTGGTACTTGGATTGACACGACCCAACAAAATTTAAAGTCAACAAGAATCCAACTCCGATCAAAATTAAATTCGACTCTAAACGATCGAATTTAAGTATGGTCGAAATGATCGATAAAAAATAAGGCTAAATTCGACAATTTTTTGGAACTAGTCAAATTTTTATCCCGTCAAAAAAATGAGGTAACTTTCCTGCCCATAAAGCACTGTTGCAGAAAATGTGTTTGACCATATGCGATCGAATTTATGTTTAGCCTAGGCGGGAAAATTGTCGCCTATTTGATTTTGAAAAATAGTAAAAGAGGGGAACGTTGCCTCCACTTTAAATGTAAAATTATTAATATAAATTCAACCCGATGCAGTAGAATTTAACTAAATAGGACATATTTGGTTGAACATTTTCTGAATTTTTTTAATAATTTATAGTTATATATTTTAATATTAGTATACATTATCAAAAATGATTTTAAAATACAAGGGAAAAAAATTGTTGATGTCAAAATTTTGTTTGTACAAAGACACAATTGTTTGATAAGATAATATTGAATTTTAATAAATTTAATACTTTCAAAATTTTTAAATAAATATGTAATTAATTTTTAAAAAAATACAAAAAGAATGTGAGAGTATTACAAAGACATGAAAAAGTCATTGGAATTTTTTAAAAAAATAATGGTGAACCAATAAATAAATTCTTCTCAATTCTACTGATTTTTTTGTTTGGTCGAAATATAAAACCCCAAAAAAGGAGGGAAAAGTCCCGCTAAAATATTGATTTCAGAAAAATAATTTTGGTCGAATGCGGTTGAATTTATTTAAAATTAAGATTGGCGGAAATTTTGACGCTAATATTTTTTTAAATTTAGCAAAAAGCGTGAAATTTGCCGTCCAAAACTTTCCAAGCTATTGAAAACTATTTTAGAACGTATTTGGTCGAATTTAATGATTGTGACCAAATTTCGTTGAATTAATTATTTTCAAAAATTTGAAAAATTGTTATTAAATATTTTAAATGTTTGTACACATCATGAAAAAATATTTATAAATAAAAGGATAACATTCATCATATGCACAAATTTAGTTTGTACAAAATATTATTCATATGATAAGAGAATGTTGAAATTTACTTATTTTGAAAAATGTCTAATTAGTTTGAAAAAATACAAAAAAAATATGATAGCATCCAGGAGACATGTAGCATTCAACAAAAAAATTAGAAAATAATAATGAGGAGAAAAAAAAAATCTTCTTGGTCCGCTACAATGACAAGATTGTTCGGTACAATATAGACTTTTGGCTTTAGATTCAGAGTTTGGGGTATGGATTAGGGTTGACATTTTTATTTTTTTAATTTTTTTAAAAAGTAATCCAACCCTATAGAAAATTAATTTCAAAATTTACTTCCTGAAAATTATGACAAATCTTTATTTTTTTCCCAATAAATTCGACCAAAAACCCTAATCGGTTGAATTTAATCTTAAATTCGACTAAACTCGGTCAAATATGGTAAATTCGACTAAATTCAGTTGAATTTAGTTAAATTCAACCATATTTGATCGAATTTAGCCGTGCTTCTATTTTCGACCAAATCTTGTTGATAATAGTAAATTTTAGATGAAAACAATTTTTCGTTACCACGTGTCACGTTTCCATTAGTTAAGGAGGAAGCACACGGATTGCTCAATAAAATTAAACTCGACCGTCCATTTTATTTTCAAAACAATTTTATCCTAACCATTAATACAATTACACCCATCTCTTTCTCTTTTATAATCTTCATTCATCCAATCCTATTTTCTTATAAACATTCCTTATTCTCTTGCTCCAATCTACCTCTTTTTAGTTTATAATCTTCATTCATCCAATCCTATTTTCTTATAAACATTACTTATATTCTTACTCTAAACTTATTTCTCTAACAAAATATATATTATTTCTCAAACACAAATTTTTATATTTCAAGTAATACATTTACATCTTTCAAGCTCTTTCAAGTTAACACATTATGTGACAAAGTTTAATTACATTTTCACATCCGGTAAGTTTACATCCACCACTTCCGACGAGTCCGTATATTCCAGTGAGTTCATTTTCGATAATATAAGTATACTAGTCCCAAAGTTTATTACATCCGCATTTACTTTTTGAGAAGAAATATATGCATGTAAACAAGTGGTGCTTTTTTGACAGGCTGTTCTTTGGAACACGGATACCTTGTAAACGGAGAGTACTTCCAAAAACACCAGTGTTTGATTACAGATGTCCGTTCTAGGCCAAACTCAGCTGGCGACAGCTTCATTTGAGAAGTCTATAAGATCGTTGTATGCTTCATTAGGTGAGACAAGAGAAAACAAAGTTAATTGCATGGATTATGATTACTTCTATGAGCGGAGGAAGAAAAATAGATTGGCCTCAGATTTTATTTCAAGAGATAACAAGCATTATAAAGCTGACAAAGGCAAGAGACCGGTGCAAGCTTCTAGTATTTTTTCACAAATGGCTTATGACGGTAGCATTTTTCTTTTGAAAATGATGTCCTATAGTAAGAGTTATGTAAAATGATTACTCAAAAGTAATCATCATGTTTTCAGTTTTCCTGTTTTTCTTGTGTATATTGTTGTCTTTTGGATGTTGGTTGCTTAGAGCCGTGGACATGGTCTAAGCACTTTTTGCACTTGCAATGAGATTTAATATATAGTTGAAATAAGAAAATGGCACAAAAGAACATGATGTGGTTTATCTAATAAAACATACTCAAAACTAAGTGTAGCATAATGGTTATGGCATAAATTTGAGAGTGGAATGTCAGAGGTTTGATTCCAAACATTAACATAATTTCAAACTGATTTTTACACAAATATTAAAAGGGTGGAATTGTTGTGATACGGTAATTTTACAACCAATAAAATGACACTTTTTGTCCTTGTGTTGATGTTTAATATATAGTAATAGGTATATATACATTAAGTTTTTCTTAGTTTTTTTTTCACATTTTGATGTTATTTGAGTAGAGTAATTTTTGGTAGTGATTGTTTTTCAATATTTTTTTAAAAGAATAAAAATAGTAATGAAAGATAGCATTATCATTATGTTCATTAATGTTGAAATATTACACTAGTGTTATGCAAAAAATAGTAATGAGGTCCAGAAAATGGGTAAAATTCGTAGTGCATAAAATGGGTTGAATAATTGAATTCATAAAGCAGCAGATTTTGCTGTTCTTTTTTAAAAAATTAGATAATATCCGTGCATATGCACGATTTTTTAAATATATTCATTTTAATATATATTTAAATATTATAAAAATTTAATGTAAAACATAAATGAATTATTAACGTTATTCACTTTAATGTAATTATTTTTGTTCTTATTAAAATTAAATTAATTAGAAGCAACTGAGATTTTTATAAAAATTATAATGATTATTTTAACATTACGTTAGTAAATTTCTCGATTTTCTAATAAAAAATAATTTGATTGATTAGGTGTTAATAGTTTTTGTATGAAAAAATTATTTATTTTTATTATTTATATTTATGTTTTGTTATTTAATATTTTTAATGTATATTTTAAATTAAATTTAGTTGAATTCACTATTTATACAAAAAAATATTAGTTTACTTTTAATTATATTATTAAATATAATAAAAATAAGAAATAATATATAAAATAATTTACTAATGTAGATAACATTACGAATTTGATAATCGAAAGTGTTATCAAATTTATGTGACTTAATATTATCAAATCATGCATGATACAATACAAAAATATTATTAAATTTTCATATTTGATGACTAAATTTGAGTTTCTAAATTCATATAATCAAATAATGACTTTATGATCTAAAAAAAAATAATGACTTTATGTATGTAGAGTACATGTTAAAAAAAAATATTTTTCATTTACAATTGCGAAATAATAACAAACGAAAATTAAATCTTTAAATTATGTTGAAACTTTTTAATATGTGGTAATTAAAATTTTCATCCATAAGAAACATCTGAACTCGTTTATGTTAGATAAATTCTTTTTCTAATGACAAATTTTTTATGCTCTAATCTTTAATGTTTTTAATGACTTTAATATATTTAATTAAATTATTTTTAAAAACCATATATATTATTTAAAAATATTACTTAATTATATTAGTATGTGAGAAAATGCTACGAATAACTTAAATAATGATTTGATGAATATCTATTTGATGAATATATATATATATATATATATATATATATATATATATATATATATATATATATATATATATATATACACACACATAAGAGTGAAATATAAATATTAATAAAATTTGATTTACTTTGCACAATTCAAAGATAATTAACATATGATAGATATAAAAAAAAATATTTTTTACGTCATAGGTATAAAAGGTGTGAGTGAAACTTAAATAAAACAAAGAGTAATGGAAATATGATAGAATGAATAAAATAATAGGAGTGAAAATGGGTGAAATAATTAAAATAGAAAGTTAAGTATATAAAAAAGTAATAAATAATTAAATTATAATGGAGAGTGGGTGGGAAAGAGAGAGAAGGGAAAAAACAAAGGAATATTAGGAGGAAAATTAAATAATATTAATTATAATATGAGTTTTGAATAAAGTGAGAAAAGAAGAGATGAAAAAAATAATTATTTAAATGATGGGAGAGGAGAGAGAAAAGGGATATATAATAAAAGAAGAGGATAGAGGGGTAGGGGGAAAATAGTAAGAGGAGGGAGGAAAAGGAAGGGTAGAAAAGATAGAAAAAAAAAATAATTAAATAAAAGAGAGGATAGAAAGGAGGGAAATTTTGGAGGGAAAGATAGAGATAGGGATTTTATTTTAGTATAGGATATAGACTATTATACGTTAAATTTGACCAGATTCAATCGAATTAAGCATATTAAATTCAACCAGATATGGTCGAATTTAACATATTAAATTCAACCAAATTCAATGGAATTTAGTGTTCCTGGATTGGAATTTCAAATTTAGTTGAAAATTTGAATTTTCAGGTAAAAATTATGGGCGTCCTAAAAATAACTAAATACGATCGAATAAAAGTGGTCGTTTTTAAGTGGTCGAACTTGCCCGTCAAGCTTAACTGGTCGAAATTAACTAATTTCGACCGTTCTTCTTATTTCGACCAAACCAAAAACGACTATCTCAATGTCGATCAAAATTAGCTAATTTCGACCGGTTAAAGTCGAAACAAGCTGATTTTGACCATTTTTTCGATCAAAATAAACCGAATTTCTTGTAGTGAGAATCGAAAGAACTGTGTCATATTATTGAAATATTATTTTGAACATATATTTTTATTTAGTTTCGTATAATTTCAATCTTGTGAATATCAGAATATTTTACCACATCTAAGGACAATGGTAATACAGGTAAATTCCGAATTTTTTTGAATATATAAAAATTATCCGAAAAAGAGGTATTGTACCCCGAACATGTTTGATATATTAAAAAAAAAAGTGAAAAGTAATTTGTAAATATGTAAAGAATCTTAATCTTATTCCTAGTTTGTTTGATGATGGGTTGGTGGATGGTTTGTTTATATCATTTGAGCGTATGGGTTCAGTTCTTTCGGTATCTGATCTTTCTAATTATGAATGTAGGAGCGACGAGATAGTCTTTTGTATGGTGTTCAAATTTTCCGAAAATGATAGCTATAATAAAATTTACAAAAACTATCTTCATTGGCCTGGTAAGTGGTAACTATTCAGAATGTAGTGTGGTGCAACTCCATATGATACAAATATTTTTTTGGTCCCGGTAACTATTCAGAATCTAAACCATTAGATCATTTTAAAAATAATTGATTAGAGGATCTCTTGATTTTCTGAGCGAGACTCTCTCAATCTTTGAACTATGTATAAATAGGGGTAAGCAAAAATTCGAATAAATTCGAAATTGAGATCGAAATCGTTACAAACCGTTTAAAATCGATATGTATGAAATCGTTTCGATTCCGAAACTGAAAAGTTAAAAACCGAAACCAATTATTCGGTTCAGGTTATATGTTGGAATCAAACCGAAAAAACTGAAACCGATTCGACAAACTAAAATAAATAAATAAATATTTTATATATCTTATATCTAGTAGCAGATCTTTACTTGTATTTCTCATCTTTTTATGGATTACCTTTTTATTTATGGATCATTTATTTACTTGTATTGAGCTTTGAAATCTTAGTCTATCCGTTCTGATTTGTGATTCAATAGTAATTAAGCTTGACTTTTATTTTATAGGAATGCACTTGTAATGCATAAGAAATCTAACATTATAACCGACAATCTGATATGGTCATGCAATAGGTATCAATTAGCAAGTTCGCTGTATGTATACTGATGATTGGTGTCATCTCTTTTGCAATTTATTTTGTGATATCATGCAATTCTACCACTTTCGCTTTCGAAAATTATGTTTAAATTTTAATTTATCACGGATTGTGTTAGATATTTGTGATCAATTATAAAATGTTTGAATACTTGTCTCACAAGAATAAAAAATGATTATACTCTTTGCGTCTTTTTTAAGTAAGTTTTCATTTTCATCGATGCATTTTTTTTTAACCGAAATCATGATTTTTTAATCTGAAACCGAACCGTCAATTCGGTTGCGTTTTCGGTTTTCGATTTTTAAAACCGAGGATTTTCGGTTGTGGTATTAGCCTAAAATTGCACCGATCCGATCCGCGCTCTCCCCTATGTTTAGATACATAATAATTTATTAAGATCGTAATTCCCAACCATCTTTTCACTATAATTTTCACGAGTAGATCTAATACTGAAAATTTTTGTGAATATATGGGAGGCGACATCATCCTCCTATATATCCACACTTAATACACCACTTTTAGAATTTTTTTCCTTTTCATTAAAAATTATAGCAAAAAGTTGGTTGGCAATAATCACTTGTTATGGACTAAATGCAACAAATTGGTTGAAACAAGCTTGGTGACATACTGACATGGACAATTTTGGTGCTGTGAATGGTGTGATGAACACCCTAATTACATAACTTCTGTACGTATACATGTGTTGATGGTTGGCATAAACGCATACACATACAGGAGGGGTAGCAGAAACAGGCTAGCTTAAAGTTGTGGAATAGCGCAGTGGGAAGAAAAGGAAGACTTCTGTCTAGGTCGTACTGCTCTATATCTATTGCTTTTGTAACAGTTTATAGCTCAGTCACTGCAAATACACAGACTTACCTGATTGAGAGAGACATGCTGCATGATGCATGAGACGGTGAGAGTTCTGGTCACACTGTCATTGCATGCAACAATTCAGAGATGCCCCCATTAACAGTCCTATGTACTTCGCAGATCCCAATAAGATTAAACAAAAAGATGCTGTCAAACTGCATGATACTAGTTCTACGCAGCACATATAGTTACTTTTTAGCTACCCCACCTAATATGAAAAATAGCAACACAAAAAATTACAACATCCATCTAACAGATGAGAACCGGCCAAAAAAGAACACCGTAGATTGAAATCCCGACTGACCTTATTAGATTGAAATCCCGACACCTTGTTCAATAAATTTTATTTTTTCAAGTTGTGCAATATTTTAGCCCTGAATCTTTTAGATTTTGGTTTCGTCGATGCAATCAGAATAAGAATTTTGAAACAGCTAGAATACATCACACAGATAAGCTTCCATGCATGTATTTATGTAATAAGATGTGAATACTAATATATGATTAGCAGGCCAGTCAGATCAATTATACTACATGGCGCATAAGCTATTTCTTAAAAAAATAAATTTGACATGAAAATCTCGAGTTTACATTAAAGGTATATAACCTCTTGATCATTTGAACTCGATATTTAAGGTCTGAGGAAGTGTTGTGTACTGATCAAAGTTGGCCCATGCTTGAATTTCCTTACTATTCCCATTGCCACTGCTGTTGGCCGGAAGGTTATTCACAACAGGTGCATAACTAGAGTTACCAAAACACCACTCAGTTTCCAAGTTTGCAGCACTAATATTTCCAGTATTCACAATTCTTGAATCATCAGCTGGTTTCGATGAAATCTCGAGGTTCTGAAACAAGATGGGCTGTGGCTTCTGAGACTGACTTTTGGTTTCGAGGTAGTTAGCAGTACTACTAATCATCCCATTTTGGCGCTGATAGTTATTATTATTATCGCCACCATTAAACATCGTGTTAAGCCTATCTTGTTGTAACTTCCAGTGAAGATCTTGGTTGATTGAACTCAGGGACTCTATAGAAGAAGCCAGATTACTGTTAGCGGGTCCGATATCATGAAGTAATCCTCCTCCAAATTTATCTGCATGATCGTGCTTGAGTACTGAAGATGATGAGGAAGAAGACGATAATGGAAAATTATTGAAAGCCATGAATTGATTTAGATTGTTGCCAGAATTAGGATCCACACCGAAATTAGAAATAGCACTCGACGACAATGGTACTGTTGGAATGTCCCCAAATGAAGAAACTAATTGACTACCAACAGGAGGAGGACTCGTTGAAATATTGTTGAATCTAGGAAAATTTGTGAGGCCTCCTCCAAGCTGAAAATCGAGACCATTGAAGAACCTAAATCCACTGGTATCTGAATACGAAGAAGCTCCTAAGGAGTCCTTGAAGTCACCGGAGGAGAGCCTTGAAGAGGAAGCTCTAGCAGTCTTCTTGTTTTTCCTGCAACCACCACCAACAGGCACGTTGCGTAGAGCCCCTCCCTTGGTCCAGTATCTCTTACATGTCTTGCAGAAATGTCTTGGTTGAGTGAGACTGTAATTATTGTAGTAACAGAACTTTGTGTTTGGAGAATCGCATCTGGGGCAGTTAAGAGCAGCTGGTGGCCTTGTGGTTGATATGGCTTTGCTTCGGCTGCTTGAATTCTCATCTCTGTTCTTGTCCGACGACATCATGATTGTACCTGATATACAAAAAAAAAACCCTAAAAATCAGAGAGGTGGAGGTGATCGGTAATCAAAGAAAACACGTAGATTGAGAAGTGCTCTGTATATAATTTAGTTGTATATTATTGAATGGTTTCATGCATGGGGTTGATAGGTAGTTGTGATTTTTATTATGGCAAAAGAGAAGAAATTAGGACATGCTGCAAAGTATTATGAACTGTTTCATGTTGCTAAATACTACAAGCTGTATCTAAGGTTAGATATCGTGAAGCCAGCAGAGAGAGAGGATATCTAGTGGTCACCAGAAGGAAAAGAACTCGTTTTTGTGGTTGCTTACACACATATACAAAATGTAATATATAGACATACATATGATGCATGTGGAGAGAGAGCGACAAATTGACAGATGATTTGTTGATAGTGATGACCCAACAGTATAGCTACAATCTGCATGTACCAAAAATCCTATTAAATGTGGCTGCATATTCATAAGAGCTGAGCAATTTGCTGGGCTGAAAATATTAACCACATTTCAGTTTGAATTTAGAATCTTAAGCTATTAGTATTATCCCCTCACGTCGGTCCTAGTTCCACTGAAGGGGAAAAAGGGTTGTTGCGACATAGTTAATTTGCGTCTTGCAGTTCGATTTGTGACGAAATCTACTATCTTGAAATAAGATTTTTTTTCTTGTTCTCTCCGTATTCATTTTAAAGAAATAGGTGGGATGGAGGGAATAAGCGTGTTTATTATACTTACAAAAATATGTTTGCCTTCACTCATATGCGCATCATTAATAATGTGTAGGATAACATCATTCTATTCTTTTTAGAAAGAATTTGAAAGCTGATTCAAGTTTGCCAGAGTAACATTTATGAAAACATGAATGTGTATACTGGTTAAAAATCTGAGACGTTGAAAAAGCTACTTGCAGAGGAATCATTAAAATGTGATTAGAATTTAGGATGCTAGTGAGAAAGTACAGTAATAAATAGTTAAAGAGGACGGGGAAGAACAGAATCAGCTAAACTGCAATAGTAGATATGTAGCTGGCTAAAAAGATACTCTAAGCTATTGAAACAGAGGATTAACATACCCACAATGAAATGAAAGCACCAATGCAAAGACAAAATAGAGGGGGCACACTAACACACCATTTAGCCGGCTGGAATTCTAGTACTAGTTCAGCCTCGAAATAGTTTAAATCCTGGTTCCGTCACTCTATACTTGCAAGTTTTTTTATTATCGCATTTTTATCGGGAAGTTTCATCTACATTTTGTGATTTTTGTATTTTGTGTAAATCCAAAAAATATGCATTTATCATACTAGCCCGTAACCCGTGCGAAACACAAGCCGGGCGCGCACCTGTAAATTATCGATAATAAATATAATTAATGAATATTATTTTAAAATGTATTTGTAAAAATTTGAATGATAAAAACATATAATAAATAAATACTATTAAATTATGTAATGATAGGAAATTGAATACGGCTGAAATTAAAAAAGTTAAAATAGATAAATAAATATAATTAATAAGTTTTATTTAAATATAAACTTATAAAAAATTGAATGATAAAAGTATATAACAAATAAATGCTATTTAATTATGTGGTTATAGGATCGAACACTGGGTGAAATTAAAGAAATTAAATTAAATAAATAAATCTTCTTTGTATAATTATGTAGTTAGAAGGAATAGGCTAACGAAAGTAAGATATAAACTGAGGTCCCAGCCCGGCAGCGCCATAACCATCTAGAGCCGTAGATGCAGGCAAAACAGCAACAACCTTTTTTCCTTGGCTCTTAATTTCCATGTTCTGTCTTTTTCACCCCATCTCCACCTCCACCTCCCTCTTTTACTACACTGCACAACAGTAAGTTTGCTATGACTTTAATGTAATATTGTTTAAATTACCTTGCAAAGCATGGGCTAGGATTTTATTTATTATTATTATTATTGAGTTTAACATGTAAAAAAGGTAAACCGGGAAGGTAAGTTCGGAGGTCGATTTAAATAATTTCGCGTTCGGAACACATCCGAAAATGTGTTCTTTATAAAGCGCGACCCTATATCTATATAGTTAAGATGATGATGTTACAATCGAAAAGGACGTTACCAAGTAGAAAACAGACCAGTAGCAGAATATGTGATGGAGAGAGAGGAGAAGGCTTGTATACCGCTATACCGGCATAAATCTAGAGCAAATTAACAGTATGTTAGGTAACACATATACACAGTATGCAATTCTTAGTGTCACTTATTTGTAGCTATCTACAGTATTATCTAACACGAGAAGACACTAGACAGATAGTGAGAGAGGGAAGGAGCTCGTGATGAAGAGGGCTGGATTCCCGTGAGATTTGAACCAAACAAGAGTACAAGACATGCACAATATACATATATAATGCCAGTTATCATAAGTTACAATGACAAGGTCCTCATTCTTCCTACATATATGACTTCATTTCATTAATTAGATGCATATTGTAGTTCATTGCACATGAGTTTGAGTTAGAAGATTTCCGTGTTTGCTCTTTATATGAAAACGAAAGGAGAAATTCGAGTTTTATGTAGTTATTATATTTTGAAGTACAAAGGAGGAAGAAATGGAGATCAAGTTGTAGACATTTTCTGATGCTAAGAGCAGTTTTGCTAATTCAATGTGTATATGATTCTGTTGTATTCATAAATGGGACACAGATTTCTTCCAATAAGCTGCTAAATCATAAAGTCCATTGATTTGTAATATTTGATGCACACAAGATTATAAACGAAAAAGGTGGCCACTTTCAATGCTTAGAAACTAAATACTTGATTCGGGGTAAACCTTTCGTTCTTTAATCAGATAGTATATCGTATCTAAAAATTGCCAACACTAATGCTCCTTGTGCCCTTGTGAATCTAAATCCACTGACAGAAGCCAATCAAACTACCTTTTTTTTTTTATAATCCGGTGTCCGGGTCAGCGCGCACCTCGACTAATCCGGAGGACATACTAGCACACTCATACCCTCGAGCATGTAGCCCACTTAATCCCGGAGCGCCGCAGGGAATCGAACTCGTGACCTCAAGGCAGCAAGCCTTAAGCGCCACTGTCTGACCATCTGTGACATCCCGTGGAGGTTATCAAACTACCTACTTGCTAACCAATCTTACCTAGGAATTTTTCTTTTTCTCTTTTCTTCGATTTTTTCAAAGTCGAGCAGGCTTGTTAAAAGTCCTTGCAGACTTTGAACTCTTGACCTTGTCATGAGGGGCTGGGGAGGAGATAGAACAACACTAGACTACATCCGGAATCTCATTTTTTTTCTACTTCTAATTGTTTAAAACTTCTTTAATCTTGGTAGCCTGGCTTTTCGAAGCGAATGTAGTCATACATGATTCCTCTAAAAGGCCTACCACCTACTGCTTGCGTTAAATACATTACGTTTCTTCCTTCTAGTAGCAAAGATCCCCAAACATTAACACTATATAGCCTGTATAACCCGTGAATCCCATGCCTTGCTATTGCATTGTCCTGCCCAATAAGCCCTGTTGTAAAGTGAGGCCTAGTAGGATTGTAGTCATTTATCCGAACCTTAGACATGCAAAGTAAAGACTCTGATCAGAAAATAAATTTTAAGAGTACTTGGGTTTACATAGAATATATTCGAAGAAGAGACATCTTAATCAATGAAGACCAAAAAATGAGATGTAATTGGAAAATTGAAAGAACATATATATCTCACTTGTAATTCAGCTGCAGTGGCTGAGGCTAATGCCAGATGCAATGTATAATTTCCGTTTTCATCAATTTCCTCAAGATCAAATAATATTTGCCAGGTGGTAGGTACATATGTTTTATTTCCGATATTCCTGCAACAATGCAATGTTAGAAGTACAATGCAGTTTGTCAGATATGTAACAATTATAATAACAAATCAGATATGTAATAATTATAATGACAAATTTACATAATTTTCGAATGCATACTTAAGCATGAAGTAAGCACCTGTTAACATGAGCAAAGAACCAGTCTATCTGATAATTGCTAACACCAATGGTGTAGACTAAATCTTGATCAGGATATTCATCTGTATACCGATCCCACAGTCCATACTGCCTGAACCTGTTATGAATTGTATCATTAAGTGGTAAATCCGCATATCCTGCTATTCAATTTGTTATTTGAAATTGTCGAGTAGAATAAAATAGAGTTTTGAACCCAAGGATTTTCATCTGGAGAAATGAAGTATATATGAACAAAAACTGATGGTTGAGTGGCAAATGTACCAATAATACTTTACCCTTGTGCACTGTTTTGGACATATAATTTATTCAGCAGCATGGGGTTCGGCTGAGGCACATAAAACTCAGCAGCAGTGCGGTCAGGAATGCCAATTTCCCATATGGTGGCACCATTTCTTGGAGGAACAAATTCAATTTCACCTAGTTTAATACTACTACCTGCTTAAGTCCGAGCTTATTAGCTACAGTAATTGCTTTTATGTTCACCTTACAGAAGAGAAACGACTTAATCGGAAATCCTCAAACCTGATCTGATGTTGATAAAGAGTGTGTATTTATAATCACCAATAAATCCTGGTACCCAAGCATACAAGTTGTAGTTCCCAACTCGGACATCTTCGATTAAAAAGTACCCCTCATCATCAGTTTGTGTCCAAAATTGGTATCCCTGTATAAATGTTGTAGATGAAAATAAACATAAAATTTTTGTATGTAGATTTATTATGATCAGCATGCTGTAACAAACGTAATAAGTTAATAACCTTGTTTTCTGTTTGCCATGATCCTACATCTCCAGGTGCAGCCAATCCCACATAAGCAGAACCAGCAGTCATTAACTCATTGTTAATGTACCTACAGAAGAATATATAATCTGATCATCTTTGACACTGTTATCCGGTGGATGCCCCTAGTATCTTGGCAACAGGAGATTTAGTGTGACTATTATAATTTATGCAACTGACGAAGAATATAAATTTAGAACAAATACATGTCCTCCCAGCCTCACAATTTTACGCCACTAGAGCAGTAAGCTATCTTCTGTTATGGTTGTTTGACTACAGTAAATCATGCAGAAATTTCACATAAGCTGTACTATAAGAATTAAAAGTTTTTTTTTTCTTATTTTGGTTCTATTGTCTAAGGTAAATTTGCTAATTACCTGTCGCGGACCAGTAACCTTCCACTCACGATGCCTCGTTCATGGGTATAAGGGTAGTCTTCTGAAAGAGGGAAATCGTATGGCCAACTTTCAGTTTCTATGAGCATCTGAAAATCAAAGTGTTTATATTGTGATACATATAAGGCACCTCTGCATGTGTGCGACAATTACAGGTATGAAATTGAAGGATTACCTGTTCTTTAGCATCTGCCCATAGTTGAAGCGGACTCTCATCCTCTACAGAGTTTAAATAAATAAAAACAGGGCCAAAGACCTTTTTCCACAACTCTCCTTCTCCCAATCTTATTCCCAGTGATATTCCAGCGTAATGAGTACTAAAGAACATCTGGAAATGATTGCATGTTCTTGTCATCTTTGGAAAGACCATACTTTTATTATTTGCATTCAGAACTGGTAGGTGTAATTCACTTGAGAACATATTTGCACTTACAGATAGAGTTATAGGACCTGCGTGAGAGGTGAGGTCTTGTTTGGTAGGCCCAGCAGTTCGGAACTCGTCACTTGGTGTGATCATCCAAAATCCAATGGCTGGATCCGCCGATATCCATCCATGTACTCTATTGTCTTTGTTTTCACATGAATACTGATATTTGTCATCCACCTGCACTTCATACTCGCTTGTTCATGTATAATATATGTTTTTTTTATCATGAATAAGTATTCAAGAGAAATGACAAGTGACTTTCCGTAATTTTTTTTAAAAAAAAAAATCAAACTAACCTCTCCTTTAAGAAATGTATTGGATGGATTCGTCAACAGCACAGCTTCTGGATAGTCAAGTGGCTGTCCTCTTCTCCGGTCTTCTGCTGTTGGCATAATCCTTTGTCGATTATCAGAAATCGCCATGTAGTGAAACCTAGAAGGTAAATATGATCCATTAAACCGGTCTGTAGTTTTTTCAACTTTAACAGGCAGTCAAGAAGGTCATGAAAACAAATTATGGGAATAGTTTGTGTGTACATTTTTTCTTGTAGTCTGAACACAATCCTCCCTTGGTACAAAACGATAGCTGGATGTTCTTCCAGGTGCTCAAATATTGAGTACGAATGGAAACCACTGATGCCTCGGAGCACTATGTATCTTCATACAATTTTCAGAACACCAGATAGATGTTAAATGTAGCATCTTTCTCAGTTACGGATAGGCAAACTAAGACAGACTAAATAATTGTACCTTTTGTCTACATTAAACCTTAGTCCATTTTTGTTAAGAGAAGGATCGTATGTTTTTTTGAACGAAAGCTCTACTTGATCTTCATCTTCCAGTACTACACTAAAATGTATCCCTTCGAACCTGATTACAATCCCAACTTATAGTTAGCTGATAAGAATAGCAATGAGAAGCGAATAAAATGATAGACTACACATTTTTTTCATAATAAAGATTGTGCAAAGAGACTCATCCTGAAAATAAATTTCAGTTATTTCCACTTTCCGCCAGATAAAAAAGGAAACTACCTGTCAGTAATATCTCCAGGATGTTCTGGCTTGCTCCAAACAACATCCCAGTACCTACAAAAAAAGTGTATAGTTGATCACCATAACAGATGTTCAAATATTCATAAGGTTACTTCAGTATGAGTAAATAAACAGAATATCAAACTTTAAGTTCACATATATATAAATTTACTTCAATATGAGTAGGATTCGGATCTTGTGAAATAAAATTTTTTCTTTTGAGCAAAAAAAAAAAAATTAAAAAACATATTACACAGAGCATCAAACTTTACCCTCTATCTCTTTCTTTATCACTTTGTTCAAGAATATTATCAACCCCATTGTATTGAATCGCAATGACCATACCCTCCGGAGTTGAAAAGGTAATGTTGACAATGCCATTGTCCACCACAACCTAGAATGCTTACATTTGTTAAGTTTTCAATACATAAGTGATATGTAGTCATGTAGTTACAAAACTAGTAGGCATTATCACAAGATTATTTGTAAGAATAATTTGTGAATGTTTTCCTTATGATTTGTTTTAAGCAATGTTGACCAAATATGTGTCTCACAAGATTATTTGTAAGAATATTACATAATCATCCCATCTATGTAGCTGAACGGGGGGTGAACCCGCAATAATATCACTCATATTTTTCTTCGAAAACCTTCTGCAAATAGAACAAAAATACAGTTAGAACCAATAACGTATTCAGTGTATTCCGCTTGCAGAGAAAGGCCCAGGATTTTAACAAAAAACAGTTGAATCTCTCTGCAAGCCTGATTCAACCACAAATCATAATGTGTTTAAACAAGAATGAAACATATTCGAATTCATACATGAAAAGAGTGTGAAAACAAGTAAATAAAGCAGGAATTCTAAATTATCTTCTGTAAGACCGGTTTCAGCTTTATGTTTGTAACTGCACATCACGAGGTCAATATATTCAAGGTAACGAATGTAACTTTATGTGATAAACTACACATCACAAGAACATATTTTGAGCCGTGAACATATGACTTGTGACTTACAGAAGCCCATGTGGACCACATAGAAAGTAAAAGAAGACGAGCAAGAAAAAAACAAGAGAATGTATGTTAAGTGAGAGAAACTGATCCTCTTTTTCCTACCACAGTTTTTGTTTTGGTTTGTCACATGCTATCCAACAATTTTACCATGGATATTGGAACAGAGTACTCTGTATTCATCATGTATCTAACAAATAATTAGGCTAACGATCTCTTGTTCTAGCGGTATCTTCATCGTTCACTTTAAAAGGAGGCGGAGGTTCGAGGTGTGTGAGTGTGTTCCATTTTAAAACAAAACAAATAATTAGGTTTTGCATGCCTATTTGACTAAAACATACAGTATATTCCATTTAAGAAAATGAACTAAAAAGGAATGATAATAATGTCACTCTCAGTCTTAGCTTTCTTGTTTCCACTACTAGCTAGACCTATACAACGTTTGTATTCAGAGTGCAAATATGGAACTTATATTCGACTGTCAGAAAACCCAAGAAAAGACCTGATGCAAATAAAATACATTTATAGATAATGTGCATGTGAACTAATGACACACAACTTACAACTTTAACATAGTCCTCTTATGTTCTTATTCACCCATACACTCATACTTGTTTTTTTCTAGCTTGCATTGTCATGCTTTACTAGCACAATGTAAATTGTAAAATGCAGCTTTTCATACTCAAGTTCGTGAGTTATAACTTACAAGAATGTGTTTCAGTGTGTGTGTGTGTGTGTGTGTGTGTTGAAGAAAGTAAGAAAGGAGAGAACTAAACTGGCTTCCCACAGTGCATTGAGCAAGCAGAAAAAGGTGAAACACAATCCCATAAAACCATCCCCATTGCCTCTTCCTGCACACCATTTCCATTCCAAATAAACCTGCCGGAAAATCGAAACCAAGACACCGTAAAATTATATTCCTTATGAATCTACAATCCCATAAAAACTCAAGAATGAGACAAGGCAAGCCTGGAGAATGACTTGAAAAACAACCTTGGTTGCAAAAGCCACTGCCTTACGACCTTTGCTTTGCTTGTACTTTAATATTGCTAGTGCTACTGCAGAGCACAAGGCTTGTGTTGTGCCTTGACCTATATATAAAATATATAAGGATTGCTAGTGCTGTTTCAACTTTTTGTTTGTGTAGTTTTGTGGACAACAAGCAGCAGTTCTAGAGAGTGGTGCTGAAATTATAGAAAAACAAAGCGAATGCTCTGATTTGCTTCTTTTCTATTTGATACCCGCTAGTATTTGTTTTTCTTTTTGGGGGAATAATGAATTTTTTAATATTCTTTTTTACATGTTATACAAGTGGCTGATTTTTTGGGAATAATGAAATTGTTTTCATATGTCCATGAGACAATTTTGACGTTGTGATTACATAGTTTTCAGGCACACACTTTAAGTTGTTTTCTATAGAAACGGTAAAGAATTAAAAAAGAATATATAAAATAGAAATCAGGTTCTTGTTGAGGTCATACAAAATTTGGTGAAAATGGAATAAATTTTTAATTTTAATATTTACTAGCTTATAATCCGTGCAACGCATGGTTCTGGCTCCTTTTAAATATTTATAATTTTTTTAATTTTTTAATATTTATATATTATTAATTTATATATCAAGTTGTTGTTAAAAATTTGATATATATATATATATATATATATATATATATATATATATATATGTATAAGATTTTACATGTTCGATTTAATATTTGTATTCTATCTTGAATTCTTAAAATTTGATTTGGGCGATCCATGTGAAATTAACAAAATAATCTTTAATTTATTGACGGTTTAACAATTATTTTTCAATTAAAACCATACGAAACAAAAAAGAGAATAAATTGACTATTTTTTACTTTGAAAATTCTTTTCGATTTATGAAATCTACTTATATTTCGTTTTGATTATGAAAATACACTTCTTATTTAAAGATAGTTCTACTAATAACCAAATACAGTTTTAATATTAAGTGTAATAGGGATTTTGTTCAAAATTTTGGTGATCGATACTATGATCCTTAATACGATAAAATAAATAAGAATCGTTAGATTTTAAAATAATTCTATGAAAATTGTTAGATCCAACATAAAAAAATATTTATATTATAATATGTATACTAGAAAGTGTATTTATATTGAAATACGAAAAAATGTATATTAATGATTTAAATCATATATAATTAGGTTTCTTATACCGAATAGGATTAATGTAGGTCTTCTACATTGAATATGATTAATGTAAAAATTCATAAATTAAATTTGCTCTTGAGATGCTGAGTATTTCCATTTGGATTATAATTACTAAATCATCACGATTAGTACATATTAAATCTCTCTCTTTCTCTCAAAACTACTTTCCACCGAAAGTAAGTTTTCTTACTTCTTGTTAGTGTCACTTCCCCTCCGGCGGTGGTTTATCCACCGGCCGGAGGCCCTCTTCCCCTTAATAAATCTCCTCTCTTTCCATTTCAACCTTCTTTCCCCTCACAAATCCTCTTCCATCGTTCATTCTTCTGTTTTTTCTTTCAATAAATGAGTTTTAGTTGAAAATTCATTCGAGTTTCTTCTCCGTTTTTCTCAAATTTACTCTGGTTTAGAGCTTGAAATTTCAATTAAAATTCATTCTTAGAGTCAAAATCTCCTGCTTAACATCATATCAAAATTTGGTGTTATTTCGAGATCTTTGATTTTTCGAATTTTTTGGATGTTTGAGTTATTAGTCATGTGTTTGAGTGTCTCGCTTTGTGCGAGCGATGTGTCTCGCTTTATGCGATGTGTTGAAAATAAATTTTTCGGTGAATTGGGAAATCTGGATATCTCGCATCAACAACACTCTCGGCAAGTCTATAGCTGGTATCCGGCAGGTAGATAGCTGGGGTGCACTTGAAATGGTAGTGAAATCGCATGTGCTCACCTCTCACAAAAAAAAATATGTTCATATCATTCTCTGAACATCGCATTATCCATGGATTTACTGTGAGGGTCAATTGTGAAGTTTCTGTTTTTCAGGGGTGATGCAGGCCGGATTGCTCGGAAAACCTTTATCTTCATTTTTAATTTTTAGAATATTTGTATTTTCTGAGTTAAGCAATTCGGAAACAAGGTGGCTAGCTATTTAGCTCGTTTATTTGTTTTTGAACCTGGTTGCATGATCAGTTGCGGGTTTGTCCCGATTGAGTCTCTTTTAAAGCATTAATGAAATCTGCTTTAAGCGTGTCAAAAAAAATAATTACTAAATCATCACTAAATTAAAGATAATTTTATGAGATGCGCGTGGGCTATAAAATCATTTCTAAATATCAAGATATAGCCCAAATAATGAATATGGTTTTTTTATATTAATAAAAAATAATTAAAATTCAAATATAATACAATTTTTTTAATTATATCCCCTTTTAGATTATAATTTTTTAAAATTCAATTATAATACAACCTTTTTAATTATATCTTTTTTAGATTTTAATTTTCTTTAAATATGATATAATCTTGATCGTCTATTTTTAAAAATATTAGATTCAATGAGTAAATTATTTTGACGGTGCAGGGATCGAAATTATAGATAAGATCCTCTTAAATTTATTATATATAATGGTATAATAAAAAATTGTTCTAACAACTATTTCTTGTAACATCTTATTTTAATCTCGATAAAGCCGCGATTTGCGATGGCGTTATAATTTTTTTATTATTTATTAATATTTGTTTATTTTATATTATATCATCAATACTAAATTTTAATAGCTAATATAATCTTCTCTCTAATGAATCGCTCTCTCGTTAAACACGATTGTTTTTATAGAGCCATTCTCTTGTTAAAATCGAAATTCAGCTCCAACAAATATTATGAATACAATATTATTATTGAATATTATAATAAGTTTAAAAATTCGTAAAAGATATAACCTCACCACCCTCATATTTTACTTCCAATAAAACTTTTAATTATATGTATTCTCTATAAATTTGAATTATTTTCCTTTATATATTTAAACACCATTTCTACTTATAGTAGACCTTTTAAATATATGTTTTTTCTCTAAATTCGAACTTTTCTCTTATATAAATTCGAACACATATTTTACTTTTAATAGAACCTTTAGTTATATGTCTTACAAATACCTATTTTACTTCTAGTAAAATTTGCCCTCCTATTCTACTTCCAAACGAACTTTTAATTATATGTCTTAATTATAAATTCGATCTCTTCTCCTCTATGTATTCAAACACCTATTTCACTTTCAATATAACTTGCCCTCGTATCCTACTTTTAATTGAACTTTTAATTATATGTACTTTCTATAAATTCGAACTCTTCTCCTCTATATATATAAACACATATTCTACTTCCAATAAACTTCTTAATTACATGTCATTTCTATAAATTTGAACTTTCCTCTTCTACAAATTTGAACACATATTCTACATGTAATTAACTTTTAATTATATTTATCACAAACACCTATTCTACTTCAATCAACTTTGCCCTTCGAATGCCCATTAATGGATCAAGAGTGGATCACTAGGTTGTTCGTGTCTTTCTGGACCTAGCGTCCGATTCGTCGATTTTCAATACTAGGTGGGGATCTCGTCCCTTTTTGGGCTCACCATAGCACGCAATTTCAATATTTCAATAAATGAGAATATTATGGGGACCTCCCACAACCAGAGCTCTGATACCATATTAAGTTACCAATTTTCCTAAAATCTCAAGGTGCTAGGAAAGCGGGCTTACCAGGATCATAGCATATATTCAACACTTCTCCTCTATATATTCAAACACCTAATCTACTTCTAATTAGGGATGGCAATTTTTACCGATCCGATGGATACCCGATCCGTTTCGACCCGAATGGGTCCAACCGAACCCGAAATTTTCGGGTTTGGATTCGGGTTTGGGTTTGATTTTTAAACCCGAATCAATTTCGGGTCGGGTTTGGGTTTTGGCAATACCGACCCGAACCCGATCCGAAAACCCGAAACCCGTATCAAACCCGATCCGAACCCGAACCCGACCCGAAATCCGAATTAATATATATTATTATTTCTATTATTTTATACATAATATTTAACATTTAATATATATTATCTATTATTATATATATTTAATATTTAATATGTAATAAAAATTAAAATATTTTATATATTTATGTTTTATATTATTTTTAAAATAAAAAATATTTATTTTTTATTTATTTTTTTCGGATTTCGGGTACCCGAAACCCGTTTAGTATCCAACGGGTTCGGGTTTATAATTTCGGGTATTTTCGGGTTCGGTCAAAAAAATCGGGTTCGGGTTTGGGTTTGGCAAAACCCGTTTCGCCCGACCCGATTGCCATCCCTACTTCTAATAAAACTTGACCTCGTATCATACTTCTAATAGAACTTATAATTATATGTGTTATCCATAAATTTGAACTCTTCTTATCTAAATATTTGAACACCTATTCTATTTTGAATAGAATTTTTAAATACGTGTCTTTTCTATAAATTCGAACTCTTCTCCTCTATAAATTCGAACACTTATTCTAGTTTTAATAGAACTTTTAAGTATATGTCTTATAGAGACCTATTCTATTTTCAAAAGAACTTGCACTCGTATTCTACTTCCAACTAAATTTTTAATTAAATGTCTTCTCTATAAATTCAAGCTCTTCTCCCTTATATATTCAAACATCTATTCTATTTTCAATAGAAATTCCCCTATATATTCAAAAATCTATTCTACTTTCAATAGAAATTGCCCTCGTATTCTACTTCCAATAGAACTTTTAATTATATGTATTTTCTATAAATTTGAACTCTTCCTCTCTATAAATTCGAACGCCTATTCTATTTATAATAGAACCTTTAATTATATGTATTACAAACACATGTTTTACTTCTAATATAACGTTAAATATATGTATTTCTATATGTATTTCTTATAAATTCGAACTCTTCTCCTCTATAAATTCGAACAACTATGCTACTTCCAATAAAATTTTTAATTTTATATCTTAACTATAAATTCGTACCATTATTTATTGTAAATTCAAATACATATTTTACTTCCAATACGCGTTCTCCTCTATAAATTCGAATATCTTCTTAAATGTTAAAGGATATTTTTTTACTTATTAGTATTTAAACTTTCTAATATTTTGGAGTTTCAAAAGATGAAAATACATCTTATAGTTTCTGTATATTATAGATATTCATGTATTTATTTATAACTTCCGCATGGGAATGTCTTTCTGTTATGTTAACATATCAAAAAAAAAATTAAATACAAAGACTTTTCGTGATGGGAATAATATTAAATTATGGATAAATTTTTCTAATGCAAGTATATTTAACTTGTATAAAAAAGTTATAATAAAGGATTTCTAGGAAAAAAAGATATATACTTTTAAAAAAATTGTATAAAACGTCTCCACCGTCCTCGTATTCTACTTCCAATAAAACATTTTATTTTATGTATTCCTTATATATTCAAATATCTTTTATACGGTCTTCTCTAATGAATCATTTTCTCATTAAGCACGGTTATTACTATTGATCCGCTCTCTCGTTAAAACCAAAAATCTAACTTTTACATATATCACTTGTATGATAATGTTTATCTATAAAAATCAAATCCTAAAAATAAATGAAATTTATAACATCAATATGATATTTTAATATCTAATACAATCTTTTATAGTGATCCATCTTCCCGTTAAACACGTTTCGAGCCGTTCTCGTTTGGGATCGAAATTTCAACTTCATTATATATTATTAATGATACTTATCTTATACAACAACTTTTTTCCTTAAAATCAAAACCTAAAAAATAGAGTGAATTTCAATTTATACTTTCTCTAGACTTTCTAAGATTTATGGAGTTTTAGAAAATGAAAACACATCTTATTTTCTCTTTATATTATAAATACTTCTGTATTTATTTAGGAATCCTGCATGTGAATGTTCTTTTATTATGTTAACACATCATTTCTTTCTTTTTTTATAAATACGATGACTTTTTTTATGACAATAGTATTGGATTTATGAATAAATTTTCCTAATAGAAGTATAATTAACTAATATAAAAAATTATAATTTAAGAAGATCGTACTTTCTATAAAATATTTAATTATATGTCTGCTCTATATATTCAAATACATATTTTACTTCTAATAGAACGTTTATTTATAAGTTTTTTCTATAAATTCGAACTCTTATTCTCTATAAATTCGAACTCCTCTATAAATTCGAACTCCTATTCTACTTCTAGTAGAACTTTTAATCATATGACTTACGAATATTTATTATACTTCCAATAGAACTTCTTATCATATGTCTTCCCTATAAATTCGAACTCTTCTTCTCTATAAATTCGAACACCTATTCTACTTTTAATATGCTAAATAATATTATAAAATATTTAATTATATGTCTCCACTATATATTCAAACAACTTTTCTACTTCTAATAGAACTTTTATTTATATGTTTTTTCTATAAATTCGAACTCTTATTCTCTATAAATTCGAACTCCTATTCTACTTCTAGTAAAATTTTTAATCATATGACTTACAAATACTTATTATACTTCCGATAGAACTTCTTATCATATGTCTTCCCTATAAATTCGAACTCTTCTTCTCTATAAATTCGAACGCCTATTCTACTTTTAATATGTTAAATAATATTTTTATATTTATTAGTGTTTTAAATTCAAAAATTCTAGAAAATTAGAAAAATAGATTGAGACAATCTTAGAGCTCCACCTAAACTCCCGCGTATCCTCCTTTATATATATATATATATATATATATATATATATATATATATATATATATATATATATATATATATATTGATATTGATATTGATGATTAATGATGATTGGCAAAAACATGAAAATTCATGACAACAATTTTTTGTATTGGAAAAAATAATGAATAAAAATATGAAATAAAATATAACAAAGATGAAGTTGATGAAGTAGCAGTCGCGATTACAAAGAAATTTAATACTTTTTTAATGGTACAAATTTAATAACTTAAACCTTACTATCTTTCATCTTCATCTCGATTTTGGTTTTGCAGGGACTAACGCTCCACCTGAGGTCGTTTGTGTTTGTCCTCTCTTGTGTTTGTCGTTTTACCTTCTACATTAATATTCTCTCAAGAATTAACCACATGATTGTTAAATTTATAGAATATAATTAAATTTAATAATATAATGAATTAATATTAGTAATGATCATGATATACAAATCATGTATAACAAACACAAATATAATCACAATATGCATATAATGACAGATGGATAAATCATAATATTAAATTATTGTTAGTGTACTAAGCTCTGCCAATTCTATCACCCAAAAGCATTTTACAAAAAAAAAACCGAAAAAAATATACCTTATAAAGACATAAATTCAATGGATTCCTGTGCACAAAAAAATTCATATAAAATATATTAAAAAAATAAATTTCCAATACACATGAAAAAATAGTGTAAAAATAACTAAATCTAAATATAAAAAAAAATACTTAATCATGTAAAATTGCAAATAAGAATTGTGAATTGACTATATATATAAAGAGATAAATTTGGATTCCTTTTCTAATTATACGTTCAATATGAATTAGAGTTCGAGTTTATTTATAAATTTGTAGGCCTTTTCTACTTTGAATATTTTAATTAATATGTTTTCTTTATAAACTCAAACTCTTCTCCTCCATTAACTTAAACTCTTATATCACCTGTTTTACTTCTAATACGATAAAAGATATTTTATTATTTATTAATATTTAAAATTCTAAAATTCTAAAAAAATTAGAATTTCTAAAATTCTAAAAAATTATAAAAATAGATTGAGACGATCTTAGAGGTACCACCTCATCTTCTGCGTAGCCACTTTTTTATAAAGATACTAGTCGACTAAGCCGCGCTTCACGGCGGCTTTATAATTTTTTAAAAAAAAATTTAAAATAAAGATCATTTAAAAAAAATTACAAAAATATTTTTATAATATCGATATAAATTGGTGAACACTATTGTATAAATTAAATATACATAGATGATAAGATAAATTATTCATACATTTTTCTATACCGATTTTGTCTTACGATTTTTTAGGCCGACACCCGTTGTATATATTATAAAAATACTAAGCATGCACAATAATAAAAATTTAAATACTAAAATGCTCTTTGACTTTGATTTACTGATTTTGCCTCACAATTCTTTTTTAAAATTTTAAATATATCTAAAATATCAATATAAATTGGTGAACACAATATTGTATAAATTAAATATACATAGATAATAAGATTAATTATTCATATATTTTTTTATACCGATTTTTTCTCACAATTTTTTAGACCGACACCCGTTTGTATACATTATAAAAATACTAAGCATACACAATAATAAAAATTTGAATACTAAAATACTCTTTGACTTTGATTCATCGATTTTGTCTCACAATTTTTCGACCGACGCCCATTGCATATATTTTAAGAGTACCAAGTATATACAATAATAAAAATTTAAATATTAAACTCCTTTTTTACTTTAATTTCGGTTTAAAAAATATAAAAAGCTATAAGAGAATCAGTGTAATTAGAATTTTAAAGTGCAAATCATAATAAAGTATGATGCTAACAGCGTTTAAAGAAAAATACACATATAATAACAACTATTTTGATGCTTGTATCACCAAAATTATTTCCACAAAAGTATACATATAAATCAAATTTATGATCAAAATAGACATAGAAATGAAGAGTGGTTAAAAGGAAAAACAAGATGCAAACATAAAATTTTATAGATATCAATTGATCATGATCACCTGGCACGATCTCTCTTCTCTGTCTACGTGAAGGTGGACATGGTGAAAATTGTTGGAAATATTAACTAATACAGCAACATAGAGGCAGTTATATAAAGTATTTAACAAGTCAAGGCCAAGCAAACAATTAACGAAACAAAACACGAAGGTATAAAGCATGCATATCAGTAACTGTAAGAACGAAGGAAAGACAAAAATCATACCAGTAGCCATAGCTATATCAGTATATCAAACAAGTAAAAAAAAACCAGCTGAGTCGTCAGGATTTGCTCGAAGTCCTGACTGCTCTTGAAGAGATAATTACCCCCACTTACACTGTGTCGGGATGCTTGCAACACCTCTCCCAGGATAAAATAGCTCCAAGTAATATGATCACAGTAACCAGAATACTTAACTTCGACTGGCACCTCAGTCGCTGGAAAACCCACTTGTAGAGAAGCTACGACTGGAAGGGAATATAGAGTGTAGAGAGGAGAAGAGAATGTATACAACTAAAATCAGCAGCTTAGCTCTCTAGTTATAGGAGAGGCCAAACGTAACTGATACCACCCTCAACAATATTGTAACCCCCATTCCATTTAAAAATAATGAAACTGTCGATTTAATATAATCAAAACGGCTGTAACAGCTGATTTTCAATTAAATAAATCGTAACAGTTATGTTATATTTTATCCACACATTTCAGTTTTATTTAAATTAATATATATATATATATATATATATATTATCAAATTCTGACCAGGACCCAACATCAGGATCTGATCTATCAAGATTTTCATCCGTCAGGATCTGATGTCCATCAGTATTTGACCATCATCAGGATCTCGTACCGTCAGGATTTCATCCATCAGGACTTGGCCCATCAGTATTAGATGTCTGACCAGTTCATGATTTATTCCAAGTACTGATCCTAATTGAAATATATATATATTTATTCTAATTAAAATATTAATTAAACACATAAATAAAATCCCTCACCCAGCTCGCCTCGCGTACGCGAGACGCCGAGACATTCGCCCAAATTACCCTTCGACCGAGCCGACCCGACCCGAGTCGAGACGTGGCGAGGCTGACGGCGGCGGCGTGTGTGTGTGTGTGTGTGTGTGTGTGTGTGTGTGCGTGAAGCACACAGTAATACCATGCACCATCATACACCTTAGTAGTTATACACTACCTATGTGTGTGTTCCTATATAAAGCCAACAACCCCTTTTATTTATTTCAATGTGGGACAAATACACATTATCTTTTTCAAGCTCTTTCAAGCTACCCACTTCAACTCTATTTATCTATGGATTTCACTAAGAAAATTACTTAGACCCATATATGAAAATTTAAATCCTCATAGCAAGGAACAATTTCCAATCGTTAAAATCCGGAATTAACATCAAGAACATAAAATACTTATGCTCTCAAAACTCCATTTTCTAACAATCCCCCACAAATCCATACAGAAATGCTTCAGGTTTTTTTTCATCATGACTTGTTTTTCAGAGTCGGTACCCTTCCGGGTTTGAACCCTCCTGAGTCCCCTACTTCGATGGCTACCGGATTCAGATGGAATGTTTCACCTTGAATCTTAATCCGTTTGGTGTAACCATGTTCCATAGACGACGACAAGTCAAAGGCTATGGTGCCAATCAACGGCTTTGAGACATTAATGGTCTTGTCTTGATCCTGTTCGTCGAATGCTTCGAGGAATAACCCTTTCCTCTAATTGCGCCCACACAATTACATTCGCTTAGCTAGGCATCTCCAGAGATGTACTGCTACCATCTCGTCGAATGACTTGACCCCATTCAGAGTTATAATAACTCTTTCTTACTAGCAGTGTCAGTACCTTCTAGGTTTACAGGGGATAGACTCAGATACAACAGTATCATCTATGTAGCAAAGGTACTACCAATTCATCCTTACAGCTTGTTATTACCACATTGAATACACTTCAAGGGATCTCCTCTCATGTGCATTGGGTTCCCACTGATGATGAACTATTATGGGTTGACAGCCCCATCCCCAACCTTGACTTAAGGACCACTGCAGGTTCCAGTCCTTTAGTCAAAGGATCAGCTATATTGTTCTGAGTTCCTATGAACTCTACAGCTATAATCCTATCAGACACTAAACCCCTTACAGACTTTAGTCTAACTTGGATGTGCCTCTTTGTCTTAGCATTATACTTTTTACTGATAATCTTGTCGATAGTTGTTTTACTATCACAATGAATAGCAATCGCAGGAAGCGGTCTGCTTACTACAGGTATCACGGACATAAGTCAGTGTAACCATTCAGCCTCCGTCCCCGTGGCATCAAGTGCACACAACTCAGCCTCAAAAGTAGACCGAGTTACTATAGTCTGTTTGGTCGACTTCCAGGATATTGCTCCACCTGCTAAGGTGAACACGTATCCAGTCACTCCATTGGAACCAGACTTCGTAGCTATCCAACTTGCATCACTGTACCCCTCAAGTACGGCAGGAAATCTCCTATAGTGTAAACTAAGGTACATTGTGCCTTTTAGATATTTAAGTACTCTATCAAGAGCATCCCAATGAGTTCTGTTTGGACAGCTTGTATATCTAGCCAACTTAGACAAAGAGTATGAAATATCTGGTCTAGTACAGTTAGCAAGATACAGCAAGCTCCCTATAATTTGAGAATACCTTAACTGAGACACAGGTACTCCTGAAGTATTCTTAACAAGGGCAACTTTAGGATCATAGGGTGTACTAGCGATTCTACACTGTGAATAACCATATTTCTCAAGTATAGATTTCTCTATATAATGAGACTGTGATAACGTTATTCCCTCAGCTGACTGAGTAAGCTTGAGACCAAGAATCACACTAGCCTCGCCCATATCCTTCATTTTAAAATGCCTTTTCAAGAAAGCTTTTGTCTCGTTAATAATCTCAATATTGGTTCCAAACAGTAATATGTCATCTACATATAGTCACAAGATGACACACTCACTACCTTTAACTTTGGTGTAGACACACTTGTCACTTTCATTAATATCATAACTGAACGGCAACACAGTTTCATCAAACTTTTTATGCCAATCCCTAGGAGCTTGTTTCAAGCCATAGATGGATTTGATCAACTTACATACTTTCCTTTCGTTACCAGATGCAACAAATCCCCCAGGCTGATCTATATAAATCTCTTCTTCAAGTTGACCATGAAGAAAAGCTGTCTTTACATCCATTTGATGGATGATAAGACCATGTACGGAAGCCAATGCTACAAGCATTCGGATTGTTGTCATTCTAGCTACAGGAGAGTATGTATCAAAGTAATCAATGCCCTCCTTTTGCTTAAAACCCTTAGCTACCAGTCTAGCTTTGTACTTATCTATTGAGCCGTCAGGGTTCAACTTCCTTTTAAAGATCCATCTGCACCCGATAGTAGAATACCCAGGAGGGAGATCAACTAACTCCCATGTTCCGTTAGAAACAATAGATTCAATTTCACTCTTTACAGCGCCCTTCCAGTGCCTAGACTCAGAAGAATCCATAGTTTGTCGGAAAGTTAAAGGTTCGTCCTCGACATTGTACGTGATAAAATCACTTCCAAACTCCTTGACTACCTTTGCATGCTTACTTCTTCGTGGTTCCTCTATCTCCTTAGGAGTAGAGCTACTACTAGGTTCCGCCCCCATATTTGTCATCTTTTCCACATGATCAGGAATAGAACTTGATGTGTGAGTAGGATCTTCATTAGAAGTATCTTGAGGCATACTAGTCTTCATAGGGTAAACATCCTCAAAGAATGTAGCATCACGAAATTCAACTATCGTGTTTGCTACTATACCATCTATGTTAGATTTTAGCACTAAAAATCTCATAGCTGTAGTAGTCTCAAGATAGCCCAGAAAGATACAATCAACAGTCTTCGGACCTAGTTTCTTTCTCTTGTGTTCAGGGACAAGTACCTTAGCAAGGCACCCCCACCCACGAAGATACTTAAGACTAGTCTTCTTGCTCTTCCATAACTCATAGGGTGTCTTATCCATGTGTTTCAGAGGGACTCTATTCAGAATATGGCTAGCCGTATTCAGAGCCTCTCCCCACATGTATTTAGGCAACCCAGAATTAATAAGCATACTATTAATCATATCTTTAAAAGTTCTGTTCTTTCGTTCAGCAACCCCATTAGACTCAGGTGTGTGTGGTGGGGTAACTTCATGAACTATTCCATTGCTTGCACAAAATTCATTAAAGGAGTTACTCGTATACTCATCACCTCTATCAGATCTCAACCTTTTAAGTACCTTACTAGTTTGTTTTTCTACTTCAGTTTTATATATAATGAATTTACTAAGTGCTTCATCCTTATGTCTAAGTAAATAGACATAACAGTATCTACTACTATCATCTATAAAGGTAATGAGGTATCTAAACTGGTCCTTAGTCAACACACCGCCAAATTCACAAATATCAGTGTGTACTAAATCTAACAAACCTGAATCCCTAACAATATTATGAAAAGGTTTCCTTATTTGTTTAGCAAACACACATACTTGACATTTAAAATTCTTTTCTATGGTATATCTTGGAATCAACTCTAAGTTCATCATATTTTTAAGAGCACCAAAGTTTAAGTGACCAAGTCTAGCATGCCATAAATTTGAAGATTCAACACAGTTAATAGAAGGAGTAATATTATTAATCAACGCACCCAAAACGGGCTCAGCATTTGTTACAAATAAACCATTTGATAAGTAACCCTAGCCAAAAAAATGTACCAGTATGAATAAGAACTACTTTATTACATTTGAAAGAGACTTCAAAACCATTAGCTACTAAACAGCTTCCACTTATTATATTTCTACGCATGTCGGGAACATGATGCACTCTCGTCAGGGATAGAACACGACCCGAAGGAAACTTCAGGTCCACGTTTCCTACTCCATGTACTTGAGCGGCACTTGCGTTCCCCATCGTCACTGTTAAGCTATGTCTTTGTTGATAAGATACAAATAAACTAATGTCAGCACAAATATGCACATTAGCTCCAGTATCAACCAACCATTCATTTAACAGATAAGTGGAAAATAGTATAGGTTTGTAGGTAACATACCGGTCCACGTTGGTTTCAGAAGCAGTAGCCTCACCAACAACCATGTTCACTACAGGCCCACTTGAGGTTCCAAGCATAGCATTCTCTTGAGCTACCACCTCGGCTTTCTTTGCTTTCTTTGTCGGGTAGTCCTTACTCTAGTGCCCAACCTGCCCACAAGACCAACATGGTTTGTTTGCCTTTGGTTTCTTGGCCTTATCCTTGTCATTCTTAGGTTTATTACTATTACCCTTCTTAGAGACAGCCTTCCTTTTCTGTCCTACAGTTGCTACATTCACCTTCGAGCTTCCGTTCTCAGTGGGCACCACATGTCCCTGTTTGGACTTTTTTTGTTCTTGCACCGAGATGTCCAGAATAAGGTTGGTCCAGGTGATCTCTCTTTTCTGTCTTTTCAGGGAGAGAGAGAACTCTTCCCAAGACGTTGGGAGTTTTTCAATCACACTCATCACCTTAAACTTTTCGGGGAGGTCCATTCCGGACTCCTTCAAAGCATGCACTATCACCTCGAACTCATGCACTTGCTTAGTCATGGACTTATTGTCCACCAGCTTGAAATCAAGGAACCTAGCCACAGAATACTTTTCCAGACCTTGGAGTCATTATTATGTGTATGGTCCAGCTTTTCCCATAAGAGTTTTGCGGTGTAGGCATCAGAGGAGTACACATCAAACAAGGTGTTCGTTAGAGCAGCCAAAATGGCCGCCCTAGCCACACCATCCTTCTCAGCCCACTTCGCAAAACCCTTAACTTATTCAGACTTTGATTGATCCACAACCGGCTTCTCATATTCCACAACAGGCCATAGACCCTTTACAGTCAACCACAACTTCATCCTTTTCTGCCTGCGAGAAAAGCCAACGCCCCCATTGAATTTCTCCGGCAACCCAGTCAATTCAACGGGTTGTGGAAAACTGTAAGTGGTCCAATCCACGACTCCAGCAGATGCACCAGAACTACCACTAACAGGAACTTCAGTTTCGTTAACCATTATGCTAAATAATATATAACAAGTTATCTCTTCAAGAATGTTGGAAATATTAACTAATACAGCAACATAGAGGCAGTTATATAAAGTATTTAACAAGTCAAGGCCAAGAAAACAATTAACGAAACAAAACACGAAGGTATAAAGCATGCATATCAGTAACTGTAAGAACGAAGGAAAGACAGAAATCATACCAGTAGCCATAGCTATATCAGTATATCAAACAAGTAAAAAAAAATCAGCTGAGTCGTCAGGATTTGCTCGAAGTCCTCACTGCTCTTGAAGAGATAATTTTCCTACTTACACTGTGTCGGGATGCTTGCAACACCTCTCCCAGGATAAAACAGCTCCGAGTAATATGATCACAGTAACCAGAATACTCAACTTCGACTGGCACCTCAGCCGCCGGAAAACCCACTTGCAGAGAAGCTACGACTGGAAGGGAATATAGAGTGTAGGGAGGAGAAGAGAATGTAGGGTGTGATACAACTAAAATCAGCAACTTAGCTCTCTATTTATAGGAGAGGCCAAACGTAACTGATACCACCCTCATCAATATTGTAACCCCCATTCCATTTAATAATAATGAAACGGTCGATTTAATATAATCAACACGGCTGTAACAGCTGATTTTCAATTTTATAAATCGTAACAGTTACGTTATATTCTATCCACACATTTCAATTTTATTTAAATTAATCAGAATATATATATTATCAAATTCTAACTAGGACCCAACATCAGGATCTGATCTATCAGGATTTTCATCCGTCAGGATCTGATGTCCATCAGTATTTGACCATCAGTATTTGACCATCATCAGGATCTGGTACCGTCAGGATTTCATCCATCAGGACTTGGCCCATCAGTATTAGATGTCTGACCAGTTCCTGATTTATTCCAAGTACTGATCCTAATTGAAATATATATATTTATTCTAATTAAAATATTAATTAAACACATAAATAAAATCCCTCGCCCAGGTCGCCTCGCGTACGCGAGACGCCGAGACATTCGCCCAAATCGCCCTTCGACCGAGCTGACCCGAGTCAAGACGAGACGTGACGTGGCGTGGCGAGGCGGGCGGCGGCGGCGCGCGCGCGTGTGTGTCAAGCACACAGTAACACCATGCACCATCATACACCTTAGTAGTTGTACACTACCCATGTGTGTGATCCTATATAAAGCCAACAACCCCTTTTATTTATTTCAATGTGGGACAAATACACATTCTCTTTTTCAAGCTCTTTCAAGTTACCCACTTCAACTCTATTTATCTATGGATTTCACTAAGAAAATTACTTAGACCCATATATGAAAATTTAAGTCCTCATAGCAAGGAACAATTTCCGGTCGTTAAAATTCGGAATTAACATCAAGAACATAAAATACTTATGCTCTCAAAACTCCATTTTCTAACAAAAACTGTATAGTTCAAAAATAAAATTCTAATGCATAAATAGAATTATATAAGTAGTTTCTTACATAAATTCAAACCAAACTTTTGTCTTAACAATATATAAAAAAAAATTGATGTCGTAAATTCTTAACTTGTAGTGCGTAGTAGGACTTGAGAAAACTCTGAATCAGAATTATCATCAAATTACATCCATCTTCTCTGTACTGCGACAAAACTTTGGCGTCTATTCCTGCATCTTACAAAAAACAGAACAGTCAAAATCACGACTAATTATTTATGTTCAAGAAGATACAGATACTCTAAAAGTAAACATTATATCCTTATATATAATAAGCGTAAGAGGGATCTTATCCATAATTTTGGTTTGGTCACTATACCGCAAAAATAATCTCAATCGTCGAATATAATATATTTAAAAGTAGACGATCAAGATTATATCATATCGAAAGGAAAATTATAATCTAAAAAGGATATAATTAAAAAGGTTGTATTAGAATTGAATTTTAAAAAGAAGTTATAATTTGAAAAGGAAATAAAAGATTGTATTAGAACTGAATTTTATTTATTTATTTATTAATTTTAAAAAAGGTTCATATTTACTATTTAGGCTCTATCTCGAGATATAGAAATCAGATTTGGATGATTTTACAGTCCACGCGAAACTCATAAAATTATCTTTAATTTAGTGATGTTTTAACAATTATTATCCAAATGAAAATACTTAGAATCTTAAGAGAAAAATATAATTACGAATTTTTACATTAATCCTATTTAGTGTAGGATACCAACATTAATAATCCTATTCAATTTTGGAAAACCTAATTATATTTGATTTAAATCATTGACAAGCACTTTTTCGTATTTCAATATAAATACACTTTTTAGTTTACATGTTAAAATATTAAATATTTTTTATGCTATATCCAACATTTTTTATCTATTTATTGTAAGATCTAACAGTTCTTATTTATTTTATCGTATTGAGGACCAGACTACCAACTACCAAAGTTTTGGACAAAATTCCTCCTATACTTATTATTAAAACTGTATTTGGTTGTTAGTACAACTATCTTCAAATAATAAGAAGGTTATTTTGATAATCAAAACTAAATATAAGTAGATTTCCTAAATAGAATAGAATTTTCAATATAAAAATTCGTCAATTTCATCTCTCTTTTGTTTCTTGGTAATTTTAATTGGAGAAAATTGTTAAATCATCACTAAATTAAAGATTATTTTTTTAATTTTACGTAGGCTATAAAATCATCCAAATCAAGTTAGAAGAATTCAAGATAAAACGCATAATAAATTGAACGTGTAAAATCCTATATATATATATATCAATTTCATAACAACAATTTGATATGTAAACTAATAACAAATAAATAAATAAAATAATATTTATTAATAATTAGAAAAAGAGCCGTGCGTTGCACGGGTTATAAGCTAGTAAATATAAAGAGAACTAATATTTTTGGACTATAGAAATTGTTTATAAATCGAGTAAATATGATTACAAACATGGTGATAAAATTTGATTATTAGAAGTAGTGATTGTATGTATATGTATATATATATATATATATATATATATATATATATATATATATATATTATATATATATATATATATATATATAAGAATATAAAATTTCTCTTCTATTTCGAATATATAATATAAGAATATAATTTTTTTTCCTATTTCGAATATATAATTTTTTCTTCCAAACAAATTCGAAAACCTTTTCTATTTCGAATATGTAATTTGAATTCTTCTTCCTACAAATTCGAGAACCTTTTCTATTTCAAAGATGTTTATGTTAATGTTTATATTAATGTTAAAAAAGGAAGTTTTGATTTCTTTTCTAAAAAATAGGACTTAAAGATGGAAATTTTATTTTAGTTATTTAGAATAGAAGAATTCTAAAAAAATAGATAAATGTGAATCGAGCGATTCTAGAGCTACATCAAACTCCCGGGAAATTTCCTTTATATCTATACTATTATATAAATTCCGAAACATTAAAAGTTTGGTTAGTCGGTCGGTCGGTCAGTCAGTCGGTCGGTCGTTCGGTACTGTTGATTTTACTTATTTACCCTTACTTAATTACAGATAAGCTAACTAATCAATTTCCTTATTGAGTTTAAACATATTATCTTTTTTATTTTTCAAGAACTAACTAATTTCCTAAAATATAATATCCTTTTATATTTTATCTAACTAAAATTTCTACTTTATTAATCAATTACCATTTTCAGGTTAGACATATCACCTTTTCTACTAACTAATCAATTTCTAACTAATCAATTAAGGTTAAACAAATTATCTTTTCTCTTTTTCAAAAACTAAATAATTTCCTTTTTATGATAAAATATAATATCCCTTTATATTTTATCTAACTAACTAATTTCCTAAAATACAATATCCTTTTATATTTTATCTAACTAAAATTTCTCCTTTATTAATCAATTTACTTTTTGAGGTTAGACATATTACCTTTTCTACTAACTAATAAATAATTACAGATAAACTAACTAATCAATTTCCTTCTTGAGTTTAAACATGTTATCTTTTCTATTTTTCAAGAACTAACTAATTTCCTAAAATATAATATCCTTTTATATTTTATCTAACTAAAATTTCTACTTTATTAATCAATTTCCTTTTTCAGGTTAGACATGTTACCTTTTCTACTAACTAATCAATTTCCTTCTTAAGGTTAAACATATTATCTTTTCTCTTTTTCAAAAACTAAATAATTTCCTTTTTATCCATTTATATTTTATTTAACTAACTAATTTCCTAAAATACAATATCCTTTTATATTTTATCTAACTAAAATTTCTCCTTTATTAATCAATTTTCTTTTTCAGGTTAGACATATTACCTTTTCTACTAACTAATAAATTTTCTTCTTGAGGTTAAACATATTATCTTTTCTATTTTTCAAAAACTAAATAATTTTCTTTTTATAATAAAATACAATATCCCTTTATATTTTATCTAACTAAAATTTCTCCTTTATTAATTAATTTCCTTTTTCAAGTTAAACATATTACCTTTTATATTTTTCAATAACTAAACAATTTTCTTTTTCAAGTAAAATATAATATCTTTCACATTTTATTTAACTAAAATATCTCTTTTTTTTAAAAAAATAGTACGAGCAGTTTTGTTTAATAAAATAACGTAATTATATTATAATTATTATTAACTAATCAATTACCTTTTTCACCCAAAACACGTTACCTTTTCTTTTTCTCTAATTAACATCTCTCTTTTTCCAATTATATCATGAACGGTTACCTTTTTCAACCAAAACACGGTACCTTTTTTCTTTTCTCTTACTAAAATCTCTCTTTTTCCAATTATATCACAGATGTTTCTATTTAATAAAATAAAATAATAATATTATAATACTAATAATTAACCGATTACCTTTTCAGCTAAAATGTATCATCTTTTCTATTTTTTTTAATTAAACTCCTTTTTTTTCTAGAAATATCACGGACAACATTAATTTCTCATTTTCTAAAAACTATGAACAATTTTATTTAGTAAAATGACATAATTAAATTATAATTATATAAGCTAATCAATTACCTTTTTCACATAAATCATGTCATTTTTTTAATTTTCACTTTACCTTTCTATTTTCTCTAACTAAAATCTCTCTTTTTCCAATTATATCAAGGGAGGTTTTATTTAATAAATTAAACTAATAATATTTTAATATTAATAATTAACCGATTACCTTTTTCAACTAAAACGTATCATCTTTCCTATATTTTTTTTACTAAAATCCTTCTTTTAATATATATATATATATATATATATATATATATATATATATATATATATATCACGGACAATATTAATTTTACCTTTTCTAAAAATATTTCGTACAATTGTATTTAGTAAATAAGGTAATTAAATTATAATTGCTATAAACTAATCAATTATATTTTTCACCTATAACATGTTTCCTTTTTAATTTTCTCTAACTAAATCCTATCTTTTTCTAATCATATCACATGCATTCTATTTAATAAAAAAAAATAATTTTATAATTACCAATAATTAATCCATTACCTTTTTCAACTAAAACCTATCATCTTTTCTATATTTTCTAACTAAAATCCTTCCATTTCTAGAAATATCACGGATAACATCTGTATAATTATTATCAAATCATCTGATATAATAATGTAAGCCTCCAAAATTCATCTTTTAAAAAGTTAATTTAAATAAATGAAAAAATTTATATAATATTAAAATAAAAAAATTCGTGCATCGCACGGGCTTTAAGCTAGTATATAATAATAGATAGATTGATCGATGATGAGTGATGATTTAAGTTATTTTCAAAAACTTCTCATTTGGCAATGAGTAAAACTTTATACAGGACATTGCCACTATGGTAAGTGGGTATGGCGTGCATAGAACTTCGCCTGAATCATTACGACCAAGCAGGAGGGCCACTAGTCGAAGTCGATTTTGCTTTAAATCTTCCAGTTTATCTATTAATTATTTTATGTGGATAACTAGATCCATACCTGGTTCACCACTTCAGTTATGTTCTGCAAGCTCTACTGACTATTGTTAATCTAATCTTTGCACACAATATTATAATGTTAATGACAACAGATGACCGGAAAGCGTTGAATAATATATAATCCAGTTGAGCATTCCTCTAACAATTTAAGTAAATTTGTAATATTTGTAATCGAATCATCGAATATATGTCACCGGTCACCACCCTGCAAGCCTGGTAATTGTAAAAAGTTTACCCAATATGGTCCGATATATAGCTTCCCTGCATGGTTGGCAAAATACATTTACTATGGTTGGCAAAATACATTTACTAGTATACAATATATTTTTGTCTCCTCCGAATATTTTGTTGAAGACGTTATGTTACGAAATTATTTCTTAATGAAATTTCTTCTGATTTCAAAAAAAAAAAGGAAAAGAAACATTCTAGAGGTTGTTGTGGAAAAATATAAGCCAAACTTAGAGTAACAAGAAGCCACCGACATGATCTCTTCCACATGTTCACTTTTATAATTTTGATTATCATGTTAATAATTTTACGAAATGAATTTGCATCCACGTATGTCTATGGTGATATAGCCCATTATATGTGGGGCCTTACTGATCCACATTATGAGTCAGGCCCATCAGAAAGGGTCAAGACTCAAGAGCTGTTTAAGAAATAAAAGTACGTTTTTGTCAAAAAAAAAAAAAAAAAAAACTACATTAATATATTTATCTGGTCATTTAAAGAGTGAGTTCTTCATGGGCTTATATATTTTAAAAATAAATATTCGATAAATAAATTATCTTAAAAATAATTATTTTTTATTATAATATAATGAAAATAGTTTATAGGTTTGGTTGGAACCAGTTAAATGTTGGGTTGGGTCATAGGTTCCAACCAAAATGTTTATTAAAAAATTTTAATATTATTTTTTGGGTTATTTATATTAAATTAAATATTGTTAAAGTCCCTGCTGATGATCAACTTGCATTTTATATGCTTTGCTAATCTGATTCAAACTTTTGACATTTTCCTCCAACTTCCTTAATGCAAATTCTCTGCTGACTTATGTTCATCTTCTATTTATTATTTTTTTTTTAACAAACTATTTATTTATTTATTTATTTATTATTGTTATTAAAAGAGTTAAGCACCGTTATGTCACGCCATCAACTTGATGATTTTAATCCTGTCATTTCTTTTATGTAATTTCTGAATTAAAATAAGTTATTTTCACTTATAACTTTTTTTATAGTGTTCATTTTTAATTGAAATCGCATCCATTGTAATCGAACTTAAAAAATTTAAAGAGTCATTTGGCAAATCTGAATTTTATCATTTGAAAGATTAAAATATCTGAAACTGAAAGAGTTAATTTCTGAATCATTAGTATGAATGCTAAATAGGATCTTTGGCAAATCTGAATCACATTATCTGAACAATTTAAACATGATTTACAAATTTAAATGAACAAATTCAAAATAAAGAATATAATTTAATTATAAAAATATAATGTTCATACTAAACTTTATATATAAATTCAAAAATAAATGATGGATTAAAACTAAAAGTCGTAACATAGTAACAAGAAAGATTCAAAAATTATTTTCTTTTAATTGATATTAAAATTTGAAATAATTAATATAACAAAAAAAATATAAAACAAGAAAAATATTAGAGACGGACCTGCGCGACCATAGCACACCGATATCCACGTCCTTCTATCTAAATGGTTAGGCTGCATTAGGGGTGTAAACGAGCCGAGCCGAACATGCTCGGCTCGAAAGTTCGAATTGATTCTATTAAATATTGATAAAAGCTCGAATGTGATAAGTTCGGTTCGAGTTCGACTCGATTTAATATATAAAATTTGTTTAAATATTCAATATTTATAATATATAAATAGTAAAAATAACTAGAGGCTCGATTAGGCTCGCGAGCCGAGTAATTTGAAATTCGAGCTCGGCTCGATAAAGTATTCGAATAGATCGAGCTCGAGCTCGACTTGATTATTATAGAACCGAATTCGAATATTTTACGAGTCGAGCTCGAACCGCTCACGAACAATTTGACTCGTTTATACCCTAGGTTGCAATGCCATTTCTTAATGGTAAGCTAATCTTAACATATTCAGAAATTAGAAAAGTTAAACAAACGATCTTAACTATGTAAAAACCTATTATTAAGTTAAGTTAAGCCTATTAAGAGGTTAATAAATGACCCCTAAATCAGTTATACATAATCAAAAATTTCGAAACTAAAACTGAACCATTTTAATTTCAATAGAGAAAATACTAGAGGTACAAAATGACATGTATCTCATCCTAATTATTTATCACTCAATTAAATTAATGGATTCCCCATTCACACCAATTTCTACCAATAAAAATATTTCTTCTTAGCACATCACCTAACACGTCATTTTCTAACTCTTTTTTGATACATTATTTTGTGCCTCCAACATTACTCATTTTAATAAAAATTTTCATAATTTCAATTTCAATTTTATCCCAAAATCGAGCCGAATTAGTTGAAACCTGCGAGTCACCAAGAAGTAATCCATGGATCTTGTGAAAGAGAAAAACAACTCCACCAAGGAACGTTGTGCCCCGATACCATCCCAAAGGCCAAGAAGTTTAGATACAAATGAATACAAAAGAATGAAAGAAGACCGACTACAAAATGGCATCATGTACATTAATTTTGCGTGCCACATATAAGATACCAAAACGTTTAATAATAGCTAGCTGATTAATGGTGAATCCAATAAAAGAAAAGAAACCACACACAAGTTTTGTCTACATGTACCGATACACTACAACGGCATAAAATTTAGGAGAAACCAACTATTACGAGATACACTAGAAAAAGTAACGTACATGACATAATACAATATTAATGTAATCGTCAGTTTTGTCTATAAGCAATGTACTTGGCTAGATGGTACAATGGTGCAACCCTTGTTGTTGAACCGAAATAACTGAGCTCCTCCTCCGCCTGAACCACCAGCTCCGTTGCGAATTTCTTAGCCCTTTCCAACCCCATGAGCTTCGGATACGTAGTCTTATCGGTCACTAAATCTTTTCTCGCTGTCTTTCCGAGCTCCTCCGATGATTTTGTAACATCTAAAATATCATCTACCACTTGAAACAACAATCCGATACACCTAGCATACTTTCTTAATTTCTCCACTTCGATAACATTTCCACCTCCCAATATAGCTCCACAAACCACCGAAGCTTCTAAAAGCTTCGATGTTTTGTGTACGTGAATATATTCCAAGTCCTTTAAATTTACATCTTTCCCTTCGCTGCATATGTCCATAATTTGACCTGCCACCAGCCCTTGTGAGCCCACAGCTGAGCCTAGCTCCGCAATGGCTCGAACCACCCGACCGGGTGTCACCTTGTCGGTTGCATCCGCCACATGCTCAAATGCTAGGGAGAGTAAAGCATCACCTGCAAGAATTGCGGTTTCTTCACCATAAACTTTGTGATTCGTCGGCTTCCCACGTCTTAAATCATCGTTATCCATGCACGGAAGGTCGTCATGGATTAATGACATGGTGTGGATCATTTCGAGGGCACAAGCCATGGGCATCGCCCATGACTCGAACCCTCCAACTAACTCACACGAAGCGATGCATAACACTGGCCGAACACGTTTCCCACCAGCCAAAAGTGAGTAACGCATCGCTTCGTGAATAACTTCTGGTTTTTGTACTGGAACCGCCTCATCCAATGCTCTGTTTATCTTTTTACCCGAATTTTTCATGTATTCTTCGAACTGAAACTCGGGGGCAGGGGAAATACGGGGCTTGGTCAGGACTTCTTCGACGTTTAACGATTGTACAAGAGTTGAATTTACAGCATTTGCAGCTCGAATCTTCATCGAAAACTGTTTAGCGCAGTAGCTAGATGGTGTTTTACTAGTGGTTTTTAGATGATCATAGAGGAGATTTTTCGAAAAGAGTGAGTTTTCATGGGTTGTAAAGGTTTTAAGAAACGCCATGGATTTGTGTTGATGAAGATAGGGAGAACAATATGGATTATATGAAGAAGAGATTTAGATGCTACTTTTGTTTCTTATTTTTGATTCTTATGATTATTCTGTTTCCTGCAATTTGGACTCTAGTCACATAGAAATATGGAATTGGACTCTACTGTGTGAATAATAGGCATATATGTTGTTACAGATTCTATGCACTTAATAAAATATAAAAAATATAAAAAATAAAAAATATAATAATATAAAAAATATAAAAATACCCCTCAATTGTTTACATTGGAAGGGGACACGGAGACCAAGACAAAATATAAAAAATAAGTAAAGTTAGATGAAAAGTTGGTAAAATGGTGGGACCTATAAATATTTAATAATAGATTAGAGATAGTGGAGGAAAATAGTGGGTGTAATAGTGTTTTTTATTATTAAATATGAGATAGTGGGGGAAAGTAGTGGATGTAATAGTGGGGAAAACTTACTAATTTTGGTAACGTAAAGTAATGAGAGGAACGGCCTAAATTAGTAACCGTAAAGAAATGAGAGGGACGGAGGGAGTATTTTTTAATGAAACTACCGCTCAAATTAACCAAGTACAGTTGGGTCTGAGGAAACAAGAAACTGCAAGCAAGCTGTTAATGAATGTGTTTCATGAATGTGTTCAACTTATACGTCATAATTTATCTATCTTATCTAATTTTTTGCGATCAAATTAACCCAATTTTGATTAAAATTTTCATATAATGTGTTAACGGAGGAATTTGGTGATAACAGATTTCGGAGGTTGCTGGAATAACAAATTATGAAAATAGGGGAATTTGGGATTTTGGATGTTTGGGGCTGGACTTGAGAGGTGTCTCGACTTGTTAGATGTATCGGATCCTTTTCCAAGATGCCTGCGTACCTTATATTTATAAGGATCAAGCCAACGCAGTTCTGTGAAATTGATTTTTGTCTATCCCTTAAAGATTTTAGGGATAAACTTCGTTAATCTGGGTAATTACTGATTTTATCTGATTTTATCTTATCGTTGTGATATCTTCCTGATTTGAAGAATATCGTTTGGAGATATTTTCCGTTATTGAATGATTGAGATTGATTCTTTCCTCGTTTCAGGGAGAGGATAAAACTTAGCGGTTGAGTAATAATTATTAATCTAAATTAATAATTAGTAATATTAGAAATTTGGGAGATTATTGGATATGCCAAAAATATGGCGTAACAACTACCCCCCAGTTCTTCAGTGTAGCTTGCTGCAGTGGAGAACTAAGCATGCTTCGATCTTCCAAATTTCCTGAGTCACTAAAATAGCTAGGAGAGAGAGATTAGTAAAAAATATGGAGCACCAAGGTGCTCGTAATATACATGTAGATGTAAATAAGACAATATGCAATATGTAAAAAAGAATAACTTTTGTAGGTGTGAGAGAATGTATCTTGGAGAGCCATCCAAGAATTATTCACAAAGTCGTGCAAAACTTTCCGAGCAATACCCTGAAAAGCAAATATTTAAAGAAATATCATCTATTAAGCACTCCGAGAAATACCCTCCTCAAAGAAGGACGTATTCTAGAGTTTCCATAACGTATTCCGGAAAATATCCTCCTCAAAGAAGGTCATATCAACCAGAATTTCCATAAGTGCTTCAGAGATATCCCTCCTCACAAGAGGTGGATTTTCCGAAGCTCAAACCTTGATGAGGCGTCGGAAGTACGGACATCCCCCCCGGAAGTACGGTTTTTGCAAGGATTTAGTAATTTAGGGTACTCTCCTCAAAGGAGATCAGTTTTTGTTCAGAAATACCCTCCTCACAGGAGGTGGAATTTTCGAAGCTCGAACCTTGATGAGGCGCCGGAAGTACGGACATCCCCCCCGGAAGTACGGTTTTTGCAAGGATTTTGATAATTTGGGATACCCTCCTCAAAGGAGGTCGCTCCCCATTCCAGAAATACCCTCCTCACAGGAGGTTGATTTTCCGAAGTTCGCTTCATTTTCACTAAGACTCTCCTTAGAGGAGATCGTCTTTTAAATAAATCACAAAGACCCTCCTTAGAGGAGGTCGTCTAACACAAAAAAAAATAAGGGAGACCCTCCTTAGAGGAAGTCATCTTCCCAAAGTCATATCAATATCCCAAGATTCTTCCAAAAAATATTAGCAACACTTGAAGGCTCTTCTAAAAAATCAACTTTTCGAATAAAAGTCTTCCAAAATATTACCCATGTAAAGGAGGGCTTTCCAAAATAATTAACTCTTCGAACAAGAGCCTTCCAAAATATTACCCCTGCAAAGAAGGGCCTTCTAAAATAATAAACTCTTTGATTAAGAGCCTTCCAAAATCATGTACCACGAAGATTACACCCAAAATCTTGAAAATCTTCATAATTCAAATTCAGCCCAGATCTGTTTTTGACCTTCTAAACGATTTTTCTTGGAAAACACAAAACACGAAAGTTGTAGATATCGAAAATATCTTTCCGATGATATATGGCTCATTAAAAACGGACTTATAACGAATCGGGAATCAAAGAAAACGTCTGCTGATCTCCTTCTTGATGCTGAAAAACGAGATCTGATTGTTTATTTGTGATTTCGAGAATAGATCAAGATATAATCTGAGAAAACTCAAAGAATGAAAGTTATAGACAATTTAACAAGCTTTCCGAATCATTAAAAATCATCGAAATCCGACATGTATTGAATTTACTACGAATTTTATAAGATAACAGATTTGTATGGACAAAATCATAAGAAAACTTATCTTATTTCAGAATAGATCCACCGCCTCCACCGCTTAGCTCCTCCATTACAGCAGCTCCAGATCCATAATAACCCCCCATGCGTATGAATTAATTGTCCTCCACAATCAAAAAATAATCCCCTCCTTCTAGCGCCAATTGTTAACGGAGGAATTTGGTGATAACAGATTTCGGAGGTTGCTGGAATAACGAATTATGAAAATAGGGGGATTTGGGATTTTGGATGTTTGGGGCTGGACTTGAGAGGTGTCTCGACTTGTTAGATGTGTCGGATTCTTTTCCAAGATGCCTGCGTACCTTATATTTATAAGGATCAAGCCAACGCAGTTATGTGAAATTGATTTTTGTCTATCCCTTAGAGACTTTAGGGATAAACTTCGTTAATCTGGGTAATTACTGATTTTATCTGATTTTATCTTATCGTTGTGATATCTTCCTGATTTGAAGAATATTGTTTGGAGATATTTTCCGTTATTGAATGATTGAGATTGATTCTTTCCTCGTTTCAGGGAGAGGATAAAACTTAGCGATTGAGTAATAATTATTAATCTAAATTAATAATTAGTAATATTAGAAATTTGGGAGATTATTAGATATGCCATAAATATGGCGTAACATAATGTATAATCAAAAATAATTATAAAATTATATCAAGTATATGTAATTTATTTTAATGTTTACATTTTAGCTTTTGAAAATAATGAAAGAATCATTTCTAAGTTACAGTTAAAGTTAGATTAATTTAACTATAAAAAGTCGAATAAGAGAAATAAATTGGGACGGCGAAAGCAAGAGCAACCAATGCTGTACTAAATATTGTGCTAAATTAGCACAATATTATAATTTGTTCTAATTATAAAGCGAAAGATAGATGAAGCTATAATTGATATCTCATCAAAAAGTGAAAAAAATAAGTGGAAAATTAAAAAAGAAAGTGACATGGTTTAAAAAAAAAAAAAGTAACATCATTTTTTTCACCTAATCAAAAAACATGAATGTACATCAATTTTACAACAAAATAAGACATGATATTTTAGTATCAAAAAATTTATTACCAAAAACTACTTTTTAATACTAAATTATAGTACTAGTTTCATCTATTTTAACACAATCATTGAACCTAAGTAATATAATAAAATTGCATTATCAATTTTTGTATGTATAATTAATTCCTATATAGAAAGGGACCTGAATTACATTACACAATTGACGTGAACCCGCATAATCAATTTGTTATTATGAACATGTTAAATAAAAAATGATATCAGGGAAACTAACGCGACAAGTGTAACCAGGACAGACACGGCACGTCCGGCTACTGCAGGACAAAAGTAGAACTTGTTTTTTAGAATCAATTTTTTTTTTGTAATTTATGAAGTCTCAAATATAAATTAAATATTTGTATAAAAAATTTTAAAATATAAAATTTTAATCCGAAAATAAATTTATAAAAATTTATTTTAAGTTGTAGTCAAACATGCCACATATTGGACTTATTTTAAATTTTGCCATCTCAAATAACTTCTATAAAATACTCAATAAATTACTTTATATTATGGAAGGATTGTATATATCAAAATAATATCTTGAAAAGATTGTCCATATCAAATAATTGATTGTATCAAGAACATAAAAATTTATTTATATCATTGTGCCTATGGAACGCATTGAAGTTTTAAAACGAGTCTACATTTTTTAGAAATAAAATTATGATCTATATTAAGTTACGTTATATTTCCTATGTTATACTAGTTATTTTAAATTTGGATTATTTAAACCGTAAACGAGGCTAATTGAACCTAATTTGAATTAATTGAATCATAAACGATCCTAATCGAACCTACTTTATTAATCAGCATTATTCCAACATTTTGCTGTCTACATTCACTTTTGTATCGGTGGTCTGGATATTAAGGTTGGGTATATTTATCTTTATATTTGTGGATAGTTTATTTTTTAGTTTTGATATTCATATTCAAATTTGAATTAGATTTTTTATTCTATTTTGATTCATAAATTATTCATTTTATAAGTATGGTATCCATATTAGTTTTATAAAAAATTTATATTATTATTTGACTCATATTTAATTATGAAAATTTTATATACCATTAGTATTCATTATATTTTTGGAAAACTTATTAATAAAAATTTTAATTAATCTTTTAACTTTGATAATCTGATAATGCATATCATCATATGACATATATAATAAAAATATCACTAAATTAAGTCTTAAATGTACTCATCATTAAAATAACATGTAATTGTATTAATATTAGTTGTTTCAAAATTTAATTATTTAATCTTATTAATTTATTTTGTTGATTTAATTTATCATTACTATATATTAATAATTTTTATAAAATAATATTTTGAAATTAGAATCTAGTGACAAGAACAATGTGGATAAAAGTTAAGATACTTTTCCGATCCAATACAGTATAATACTTTTCTTTTCGTACCTTAGTTGATTAAAAAACACATAATAATATTTAATAAATATTGTTAATTTTTTAAATTAAATTTTAAATTTTTATTTGATATAAAATTTAAAATTGATTGCAACTATTTTTTACTATAAAATACATGTGCCAAAAAATTAAGAAACTATAATTTAAAATCGAAGTAAAATAACACCTTACTCCCAAATTTTAATAGAAAATGAAGTAAAAGAGTGTAAGTAAAATAATTTTATTTTTACTCATATTTTTATTTTCAAATTTTTAAAAGAAATAAAAACAAATATAAATGAGTATAAAATAATTTTATTTTTACTCATATTTATATTTTCAAATTTTTAAAAGAAATAAAAATAAATATAAATAAATATAAATTTAATATACTTTCAATTTAAAATTTTCGCTTCAAAAATGGGATGAGCATGGCCTAAAGTTGGGTAAAATGTTCCTGTCAAGAAAAAAAGATTGGGTAAAATGAAAGAGCAGGAGGAGCCAAAGGCGATAAACACTGAACCCAACCTTGACCCAAATCAGAACCAAAAATTGTGAGCTACCCCCAAACCACATACCACTAACACCTGCCCTGTTCTAACCATAACCATAGCCCCAATGGACTCTACCCCACCCCCTGTCCCTGTTCCTGTTTCCATACCCATCACCGATCATCTCAATTCCTCTCCATCCCCCCACCATCCTGTTTCCAAACTCCCTGTCAAACGCAAAATCCATATCTCTCTCCCCGATTCCAATTCTCGCCGAGATGGCCCTACCAAATTCCACCGCATCTGGACCGAGCCTGACGAGATCTTATTCCTCCAGTCCCTGGTTAATTCACCTCCTCTTTCATTCCCTCGGGATCTCCACATCTTTTTCGCCAGGTTTTTGAATAATATCTGTCGTCCTTATTCTAAATCTCAGTTATCTGAGAAACTTAGACGCTTGAGAAAGAAGTGGCGTGTGGTGTCCACGCGTCTCTCTAAAGGTCTTGAGTTGAGTCGATTGTCTCATCATGATAGAACGTTGTTTGAGCTTTCTGAGAAGCTCTGGCATCCTGATTATGCTCAAACGTCGCCGTTTGGGGCTTCTTTGGCCTTGATAACAAGAAAGACTAGTGTAGTCGATGGTAATGTAATTGATGATACTAATTGTAGTGGTGGTGGTGGTGATTGTGATAAGAATGAGAATTGTTGCGTCGATGATGCGAAATTGGAGGAGGAGAAATCGAGTGATCGTGGGAGTGAGATTGGGAAGATTGTGGCGAAAACTGTTGTGGATGTGTTTGATGAGTCGGTGAAGTTTGTTAAATCGGGGAAAAGGTTTTGTTACGGAGGAGGTGGAGGAGGAGAGGGACAGTGTGAGAGTTTTGATAAGCGATGGCGGGAGCTGAGGCTTGTTGAAATGGAAGTGTTGGCGCAGCGATTGAGGTTGGTTGTTGAGGATTCTATTATGAAGCGATAATTGATAAGTGTAGGTGTTTGCTTAACTGTTTGTACTTTGTATACTGCGCAGATATTAACGTTCTGTTAGAGAAAGATGTTACCTATGTTCCGATATTTTAATTATGTGTTATGTGAATGTCTTTTGTTGGCTGACGAAAATATTTGCTACTTCCATTGCACTTGCTTTTGTTGTTACTCTATGCGTGTTTTTTTGTAGAAATTTCTCTCATGACATGGATACTTGGAAAGAGGAAACCTTAAGTGCAGTTCATGTATGAATTTATTGAATTAGGGATTAGGGACAGAGGATTATTGATAGTCTGTTGAGTAATGAATAATGTAGTTAATTTGTTAATTCTACAGGCTTCAGTCAAGTGTAGATTGTTTTCTCTGACAAATAAGTTTAGCTCCGTATATCTTAATATAACACTGGGGACTGGTCTCGTTTACTTAAAAGAGATCTCTTCTCAGATTGTTGGTTGTTTCATTAGGGGGAACAGTATGTCTCTGCCATAGTTATTAAATCGTCGATATCGACGAAATATCGTCATCTCGCTCTGGCAGCAATATCGAAATATATCAAAATATCGACGAAATATCTATATCTCGGTCCACGACCGAAATGGAGCGATATGACGAGTTAATAACTATGGTCTCTGCATAGTAGGATTGTCCATATATGATTATGTGTGTTGGCCAAGAGAGACTGTCATATAAACATAGGTCTGCCAAGTTACAGAATGTCTTTAATGGATCTTATTGTCCTGAAGAGCCCCAGTATGAGAATCTGTAAATCTCAACTAAAGCCGGCATTGTTTTCTTTAGCATGCGAGGTGCACTTTTATAAGTGTGAACAAGTGTGAACGACAGTCACAACATTGTTTTCTTTTACTTGTGAGCCGAGCTTTAAAGCTTTTATAGGTGTGAATATTATGCGTCTTTAGGATGATAGTGTTCAACATAGTATGGTCTGAGGTATGGCAAGATCGAGCCAGCTTCGGCTCTTCTTTAGTTGGACTATTGGTATGGCTTCCTGGCCAAGATAATAAGTCACACTGGCTAGACTTTTCTGTGCAGATGAACCTGTTGATTCCTTGATTATGACTTGTGGGACGCCCAGTGGATCTATCCTTATACGAGGTAGAGGACATACCACTCAGTTCTGTTCCTATCCCATAAGTAAGCGAAGTGCAGCCTGTTAAATACAATTGGGGATTCAATTATCACAGCAATATATCTTTATATAAGTTCTCTTAAAATTATTTTGGATTTAGTTATTGTTTATAAGATTAGGGATGGGCTTGCAGCTCACATCAGGTGAATGGAATCCAAAAACCCCGATTTATTATTTCAACTTGCAACTCCTCTCCTTTCGGAGTCCATTCATCTGTTCTGAACCAGAAGGTCAACTTATTTTGAACTTGGATTTTGTATATACTCGCATAGTTGTCATCATGTAAACCCAGAGTTTTGACCAAGTTACATTACTCGGATCCTGTATATACTCGCATATTAAGCTATTATACACTCGAGAAAAAAAGAAAAAGAGTCGAGGCAACCCCCTTCAGTCTGTTTGATTAGTTGAAATGCCTGGTATTCATCTTGATGCATAGAAGATGCTGTGTAACCACTTATCTTGACAAAGCTCAACTTTCTTCGAAATGTGATCACGGTATCAAGTAGTATATAAGTAACTGGAGACAAGTTGAGATTTGATTATAAAATTATTATTTGCAAGTTGAGATTCGATCGTAGCATATGCCATATACCAACAGAAATGAAAGAATGCTAAATAATTTCATACATGTAGATCGAAGAACTAACTGAAGTTCTTTATGAATTTCGTATGTACATTGTGACTGAGTTATAACTTATAAGTTAAAACTATAAACCACAACGGAATACCAAACACCTATGAACACTAGTAACACTGCCTACTACACTATTGAAAAAACAGTTTTCACGTCCAAAACCAGTATTAACAATACCATGTGCACTATTCACCTGTAAAAAGGAAAAAGATAGCTTTCACGTCCAAAATTTAAATCATATTTCGATTTTTGTTTGCAATAATAAGCGAAATAATACTAAATACGACTATTTTCTCTACTAACTTGATATAGGTGTCAAAAATTAAAGGAATTTCCGTTTATGTAACGAGGAACGGTGCTCATTGTTTTTTTTTTTTAATTTTAAAAAAAAAAACAGTGCTCATTGTTATTATTATTATTTTTATGCGATCTGTCTAATAAAATATCAAGATCCTAGACATGGAGATAAAAGTTAAAAACAAGTAACATGCAAAAGTTGACAATAATAATGAGCAGGACAACAGACGGTAAAACCGCCGGTTTTGGGCAAGTAATCTCATGTGATTTTTATTACCCAAATTCACGCCATACATAACGCATCCATTACGAATCTTTCCCTATAAATTAAAAAGCACTCCTGACATTGTTCTCTTCATATCATTCTAACTTCATTGTTAAGCTCCATTACTCCTTGGTAATTTTAGCAGCTAGTTTCCGCTGTTTCGAGATGGCGGCAGGACGAGCATTGTTGATTTTGTCGTTGCTTTTCTTGCTTGCCTCGTTCAATGTTGTCGAGGTACATAAACAAATGACGGTAACACTGGTTTTTTTGATGTTGCAATGTGATTGTACTGATAGAATTTGATTTAATTTGGACACAGGGATACAATAGGTTGCGGCCGCGATACACTAGGTTGCGGCCAAGAGATTGCAAACCGAGATGCACGTACAGATGCTCAGCAACATCACACAGGAAGCCCTGCATGTTTTTCTGCCAGAAGTGCTGTGCCAAGTGCCTCTGTGTTCCTCCGGGCACTTACGGCAACAAACAAATCTGCCCTTGCTACAATCGCTGGAAGACCCAAGAAGGGCGTCCTAAATGCCCTTAATCTCATTTCTTCTTCAAATAAATTTGTCAAACAAGTAGACTTATGAACACCCCTTTTCTATTATGGGTCATCAGTGTTTTTTGTACTGATTCTCAACAAGGATTGCCTGCGCGCATTATATCATTGTCTTTCATCTTTTCCCTACAAGAAGTTTAGAGAATATGACAATGTTGTCTTTTATTTTTGGCATACTGCGATTATCATTTGGCAGTGTCCTATGACTGATCAACTATTAATCGCGAAATTACAATATTACAGTAAGCGAAGGATTTTTAAGTTGTAACGTATCTTGTATAGTTGTTTATGTTGTCTTAAAATGTTACATATATACAGCGTCTTGTTTAAATGAAATCAAAGTGCAGATGTACACGGTAACATAATAATATTAAAAAAAAAAAATCGGAACGTTTACCTCCCTGAATCTTATATATCACACTTTTTTTTGTTTTTGCTAAATATATTATCACACATTTACCAGTCACTATACCAGTCTATATATACAAAATACTAAGAGTCTAATAGGAATTTCAGAATATTATAAAATAGTATCGGTAGTGGCAGGATTAGCCAGTGTTGTGCTATCTACCCAATATCTGGTGAAAATGCAGTAAAAGACTTAAAGGTGTGCATTTGGATTTCTCATGGTAAATATTTGACAATTAATGCCAGAGAATCGTCCTTAATCCCCTCGTTTACTTGTATCCTGGGTTTATAGATGATATACGTGTACAATAAACAATGCTTGCATGACTTTCAGGACAGGTACTTAATACAGACCATGTTAGATGACCTTTAACCTCATACTCAGGTAGGGATGAGCAATGGTCGGGTTGGTCGGGTTGAAATGACTAAACCACCCAATCCATATTTTACGGTTTTGGAATTTAACAACCCGTTACCGTAACCATTACCGTTAGTACTAAAAAAACCGTCCAAATTATAACGAGTTGGTTTAGGCGGGTTGAGTTTTAAACCACTTAAAAAAATTTAAACTTGTAAAAAATTAATCGACACAATTGTACAATGCATCAACGGACTGACATCACAAAATATCATCAAAATATGGTAATTAAGTTACAAAGTCTTACGGACCAGCAAAATAACGTAGTTTAGGTAAAATGATAGTTGAGAAAAATAGGGTTACAAACTTACCGATTTAGTCTTTTTACATATGTGATATTGTAACTAATTGTAAGCACATTTTTTTCTTTTTATATAATTATATATTAATTATTAATTTGAATTATATTTCTTAAATAATAATAAAAATTAATTATTATATATTCGGGTGGAATGGGTTATATTGGTCGGGTTGACAAGGCAAACCGAACCCAACCATTATTTTTCGGTTTTTAAAAAATCGAAACCGTTACCAACCCGAACCGTTACAAAACCGTAAATTCTGGTTTGGGCGGTTTGGTTTGGGCGGGTTTGGAAAATTTTGCTCACCCCTATACTCAGGTATGATCAGGAAACAAATGCTAATCAAGTGTATCAACATAGAAATAGTTTGAACCGATAGCAGCCTTTTTAACAAGCAAACTAATTGATGATATATATAACTACAGTCAACACAGTATGTTTATCAGAATTATATTTGTCACTATTCAGCCTTAGAACTAATAATTCATATAGTACGAGATATAAACCTCCCATGCCAAACTAAACCTCAGACAAGAGACGCAAAACCTATATTAGTTCTCCAGAGACAAGTTTTTACATTATCCTCAATCACAAGACTCGAGCCATAGCTGCAAAAACAACTGTATAGCTAGAAATCTCAGTAACTAGCTAATAAAAAGAAATCAATCCAAATATTTTCTTACTTTCTTACTGCTAACAAAAAGAAATCAATCACATTATATTCTTACTGTCATTAGTCAGAATTTGTTTATTAGAAGTCAGAATTTGTTTATTAGAAAACATATAACCATATTTTTTCACTTGCCTTGGTCAACTGTCCTTTTCAATTTTTACTACCAGTGCAATTAAGTACAAACCAACTTAAAAAGTAATATCTCAACACACACAGAATTATAATCTCATTTTAGGTGTTTCTGGTCGGAAGGGATTACTAAAACAGTCATAGAAACATTGGAGCTGAAAGGTTCAAATTGAGGATGCCCATAATTTGAGGTGTATCATTAAAAGACAATCATAAAACCATCATAGTGGGAATTAAGAAGGTTGAAAATAAGAGGTGATCACAGTTCAAGGATACAATATAAAACCATCATAGTTGTAACTCAAAAAGTTGAAAATTAGAGGTGATCACAGTTCAGAGATACTATATACAAGTGAAGAGTATTTTGGCTAAACAATTACAGAGTAGAAAGCCCAATATTTTTGCAGATATCAAATACTGGTATCGTCAAATCATCCTCTCTCCCTCTATCTGTGAGGCCAAGACTTCAAAACATGTAGGTGAACTCCTGATTATACAGTTAACTTATATAAATCAAAAAACGGGGTGATGTTAGGAGTTGGTCAGTCCATTCAAGTAACGTGCTCACAATCTCACATGGTCAATCTCACATGGTTAAACAAAGAGGGTGAAATAGTTAGCTCTTGCGTAAACAACACTATTAGAGAGCACAAGAAAGCTCGGATATAAATCAAATAAGGCCCCTCGAATAAGAAAATAGAGTGATATAAAGAGCTGCAGAAAGAATAACAAAGTACAAAGCAAGTCAAAATATAATGCATCAGTAATAATATTACTACCATTATCAGTTCATAAGCCAATGAAAGGTTCCATCTTGGATCTAAAAGCAATGAGAAACATAAAATAGCACCCAAACCGGAAGTTGAAACCTTTTGACAAGACTACCATTAATTAAACAAAAAACCATAAATGTAAACAAGGTCCATAAGCATCAGTCCATATCCCTCGAGAGTTGAAAACTGGGTTCAGGAAGATTACCAACATAAGATAGAACCTCTCTGAGCAAATATACATCCCTGAAGTTGATACAGAAGAGGATATTGTATTCCCTCTACTCATCTGGCCCGTCTTTGCTCTTCTTCTTCTTTTTCTTCTTCTTCTCACTTTTGGTAGCAGCATCATCACTCTCAACAGCAGCTGCAGGGGAATCACCATTCTCAGCATCTTTGCTCTTCTTCTTTTTCTTCTTTTCAGATTTCTCCTCAGTCTCTGGTTCGTCCTGTTCCTTGCTCTTCTTTTTCTTCTCTTTTTTCGGTGTCTCCCCATCCGAAGCACCAAAAGCAGGTTCAACATTGCCTCCCTTTTTCTTCTTCTTTTTCTTGTCTTTCTTCTCACTCTCCACACCTTCCTCAACCTTCACTTTCTTGGAAAGTTCCGGTACAGGGCTAGCATCAGTCTCCTCCAGCTTCCTCTTTCGCCCCTCCTCGTCATTTTCCTTATCCTTTTTCTTCTTCTTCTTCTTCTTTTCATCACCCTCCTCAACAGCCTCTGCCTTGACAGGTTCACTTACAGCCGCAAGGCTAGCAACAATAGAATCTCCACCAGTAGGAAGAACAACATTCCTCAACCATTCAGCTGGCGTCTTCTCATTCGGCTTCCCATGCTTATCCAATTTCCCCTCAGCAACCAACTTCTTCTTCATCGAAGCTTTAGGCCCTAACCCCCACTTCCTAGGATAAGTATCCCTATCCATCACAACCCTCTTAATCTTCGCAACAACCCCATGATCACAAGTAGCCATTACAGCCGTAGTCATTTCTGCAATCCCCAACGCAATCGCCTCACCCTTGGTAGTCATCAAAACAACTTCCTCTCCAACTTCAACATCGTTCTCAAACCTCAACAAACCCGGAATCATCAACTTAGCACCATAACAAATAGCATTCACAGCCGAGTCCTTAACAACCAACCTCTTATAACTAGTCAAAAGCACCTCAAGCGGCATAATGACCCGTCTCAAATAACTTTCATCCCTAAAATTATCAAAAACCCATTGTGCATCCATCACATCATGCATCGTAACCATATTATCCTTCTCCCCCATAATCCCCGACCTAACCCTCCTCAACTCTTGCATATGAGCCCCCACACCCAAAATCAACCCCAAATGAACACACATTGTCCTAACATAAGTCCCAGCCTCACACGAAATCCAAAACACAACCAAATTCTTCTCGGCATCATACTCAAGCAACTTACTCTCATAAATAGTCCTAATCCTCAACTGCCTCTTAACAGCAGAAATCAAAGGAGGCCTCTGAAACACAGCCCCGGACAAATTCTCTAACGCTCTCGCAACTTTCCCAACATCCCCGACACCCGAATGCAACCTGGCAATACAAACATACTCCTTGCCAGCCCCTTGTTGGGACTTGACCAACCTAGTAGCACGATCAATACAGACAATTAAATTGCCAGTGACCTTGGGGTCTAAGGTTCCGCTATGTCCAGTTTTTTCGACACGAAGAATGCGTTTAATCCAGGCAACAACTTCATGAGAAGAAGGATTAGCGGGTTTATCAAGATTCATAACACCGTAACGAATGTACTCAGCTAAAGGGCGTTTGAGAGGGGAAAAGCCAGAGGGGAGAGGAGTGTAGTGACCTGTGCGGACATTGAGACGGTCGTAGTTTCTGAGGAGGATTGGCCATTGGGATGTGTCGATTGGGGGTGTGAATGATTGGGGTTTTATTAAATCAGTGGAGGTGTTTTCATTGTCTTCTTGGGTGTCTTGGGGTTTGCTTTTCTTCTTCTTCTTGGTGGAGGAGTGAGAAAGGTCGAGCTCAGACATGGCGGCCGGGGATGATTGATTGAAAGGGAGAAGGTTAGGGTTTTGGAGGAAATGAAAAGAGGGGAGGATGTTTTGAGGAGGGAGAGATGGCTAGGGTTTAGGAATAGGGATTTTTCAGGGTTTGTTTCGTAAATTTATAATGTTGTTTTATAGTAGCAAAAATTAATAATAGTAATAAACTTAAAGCAAAACTTAGGTATATTTCAATTTCATACTGTAAGCCTCGAATCCATTACTTCTTTGTTTTTTTATATACAAACTAGTTGATAAAGCCGCGCTTCGCGGCGGCGTTACAATATTTTTAAAAAAATTCAATACATTTACGTTATATTATAATATTAATATTAAATTTTAATAATTAAATAATCTTCTTTAATGAATCAATTTCTTGTTAAATACGATTCTTTCGATTGAGCCCCTCTCTCGTTAAAACCGAAATCCCAACTTTTTAACAACTTATATAATATTTTTTATCTATAAAATCGAACCGTAAAAATAAAAAAAATTTATGACTTCAGTATCAAATTCTAATAGCTAATACAATCTTTTCTAGCGAGCCGTCTTCCTGTTAAATACGTTTCGAGCCGCTCTTATTTGAAACCGAAATTCTAACTTCATTATATAAAGAGAGTAAGTTCCAATTTTTATATTTTTTAAACTTTCTAATATTTATGGAGTTTTAAAAGATGAAAACACATCTTGTATTTTCTGTATATTATAGATATTCTTGTATTTATTTACAGTTTCCGCATGGGAATGTCTTTCTGTTATGTTAACATATAAAAAAAAAATAATTAAAATACGAAGACTTTTCGTTACGGGAATAATATTACATTTATGGATATATTTTTGTAATGCAAGTATAATTAACTTGTATAAAAAAGTTCAAATAAAAGATTTCTAGGAAAAAAGATGTATAGTTTTAAAAAATTGTATAAGATGTCTCCACCGTCCTCGTATTCTACTTCCAATAAAACATTTTATTTTATGTATTAATTATATATTTAAACATCTTTTATACGGTCTTATCTAATGAACCGCTTTCTTGTTAAACACATTTATTATTATTGATTCGCTCTCTCGTTAAGACCAAAAACCTAAGTTTTACATATATTACTTGTATGATAATGTTTATCCATAAAAATCAAATCCTAAAAATAAAATAAAATTTATAACATCATATGATATTTTAATAGCTAGTACGATCTTTTATAGTGAGTCATCTTCCCGTTAAATAAGTTTTGAGCCGCTCTCGTTTGGGATCGAAATTCTAACTTCATTACATATTATTGATGATACTTATCTTACACAACAATTTTTTTCCTTAAAATCAAAACCTAAAAAATAGAGTGAATTCCAATTTATACTTTCTCTAGATTTTCTAAAATTTTGGAGTTTTAGAAAATGAAAACACATCTTATTTTCTCTTTATATTATAGATACTCCTGTATTTATTTAGGATTTCTGCATAAGATTGTTCTTTTACTCATTGTTCTTTTATTACTTAAACACATCAATTCTTTTCTTTTTAAATACGGTGACTTTTTTCATGACAATAGTATTGGATTTATGAATAAATTTTCCTAATATAAGTATAATTAACTTATATAAAAAATATATAATTTAAGAAAATCGTACTTTCTATAAAATATTTAATTATATGTCTGCTCTATATATTCAAACACCTATTCTAGTTCTAGTAGAACTTTTATTTATATATTTTTTGTAGAACTTTTATTTATATATTTTTTCTATAAAATCGAACTCTTATTCTCTATAAATTCGAACTCCTATTCTACTTCCAATAGAACTTTTAATCATATGCCTTATAAATACTTATTATACTTCCAATAGAACTTCTAATCATATGTCTTTCCTATAAATTCGAACTCTTCTCCTTTATAAATTCGAACACCTATTCTACTTGTAATATGCTAATTGATATTTTTATATTTGTTAGTGTTTAAAATTCTAGAAAATTAGAAAAATCGATTGAGACGATATTAGAGAGCCACCTAAACTCTCACTATCCTCCTTTATATATATACTAGTTGATAAAGCCGCGCTTCGCGGCGGCGTTACAATATTTTAAAAAAAAATCAATACATTTACGTTATATTATAATATTAATATTAAATTTTAATAATTAAATAATCTTCTCTAATGAATCAATTTCTTGTTAAATACGATTCTTTCGACTGAGCCGCTCTCTCGTTAAAACCGAAATCCCAATTTTTTAACATATATTATAAAGACTGCATGAGATTGTTCTTTTACTCATTATTCTTTTATTATGTTAACACGTCAATTCTTTTCTTTTTAAATACGGTGACTTTTTTCATGACAATAGTATTTGATTTATGAATAAATTTTCCTAATATAAGTATAATTAACTTATATAAAAAATATATAATTTAAGAAGATCGTATTTTCTATAAAATATTTAATTATATGTCTGCTTTATATATTCAAACACCTATTTTAGTTCTAGTAGAACTTTTATTTATATATTTTTTCTATAAATTCAAACTCTTATTCTCTATAAATTCGAACTCCTATTCTGCTTCCAATAGAACTTTTAATCGTATGCATTATAAATATTTATTATACTTTCAATAGAACTTCTAATCATATGTTTTTCCTATAAATTCGAACTCTTCTCCTTTATAAATTCGAACACCTATTCTACTTCTAATATGCTAATTGATATTTTCATATTTATTAGTGTTTAAAATTCTAGAAAATTAGAAAAATCGATTGAGACGATATTAGAGCGTACATTTACGTTATATTATAATATTAATATTAAATTTTAATAATTAAATAATCTTCTCTAATGAATCAATTTCTTGTTAAATACGATTCTTTCGATTGAGCCGCTCTCTCGTTAAAACCGAAAACCCAACTTTTTAACATATATTATAAAGACTGCATGAGATTGTTCTTTTACTCATTATTCTTTTATTATGTTAACACGTCAATTCTTTTCTTTTTAAATACGGTGACTTTTTTCATGACAATAGTATTTGATTTATGAATAAATTTTCCTAATATAAGTATAATTAACTTATATAAAAAATATATAATTTTAGAAGATCGTATTTTCTATAAAATATTTAATTATATGTCTGCTCTATATATTCAAACACCTATTTTAGTTCTAGTAGAACTTTTATTTATATATTTTTTCTATAAATTCAAACTCTTATTCTCTATAAATTCGAACTCCTATTCTGCTTCCAATAGAACTTTTAATCGTATGCATTATAAATATTTATTATACTTTCAATAGAACTTCTAATCATATGTTTTTCCTATAAATTCGAACTCTTCTCCTTTATAAATTCGAACACCTATTCTACTTCTAATATGCTAATTGATATTTTCATATTTATTAGTGTTTAAAATTCTAGAAAATTAGAAAAATCGATTGAGACAATATTAGAGCGCCACCTAAACTCCCGATATCCTCCTTTATATATATATATTGATGATTGATTGATTGATTGAAGGTTTTTATCGGGCTGAATAAATCGCACGTACTATAAATTATATATCATTTTTTAAATAAAGGGTGTCACCCCCACATAAACTAAATAAATTTGTAATTATAATTCTATACCGTCATATGTCATCCACAGCGAACTAGCAATTTAGGTGAGCAAACCAGCATGTGGGCTTTGCATTCACCAGCATAGCCCTCTCCTAACACTTTTATGTGTTAGAGGGAAATCAAAACCTTCACCTCTTGTAACTCAAAGTAAGGTTATATTAACTGAGTTAGAGCTCGTTGTTTTTCTTTTAGTAAAAAAATTGATAAACTCCACCAGCCTGTCAAATGGGACACTCGATGAAATGAAGAAGAAGAAGAATAAATTTTTGGGTAATCCAAATTATAGGGAATCTACATCCTTCTGCTTTGTTCTCGTCGTGTTCAATCACTTTGTATGGACGATAAAATAATTTATGAATAATGAGAGCTAGAGATGCTAAGTCCTTATAATGAACATAACCAGGCCCACACCATAGGTTGAGACATATCAGTTCAGTTGTTCTTTAAGCATTCGCATAGAGTTTCCACATGATACTACTTACCTTTTGGCATATCCTTTTGAGACTAAAATGACATAGGCGTATCAACTGGATACGTCGGATAGCTAAGCATAACATGTGCTATCAAGTGAACCAAATGTTGTTGATACACTGTTGTGAGAGGAATTTGGTACAACACTTCGAGAGAATATCGCTGGAATAATTGATGAATCGCATAGAAATCGGCGACGAAAGCGGGTTCGCACGCCACAGCCGGCGTTTTGCTGTCGGAATTGGGTGGTGTTTGTGGCTGTTTTTGGGACTGAGTTTGCAAGGTTTCCTGGCATAGGTGACGGAGTAATTCATACCCAGCCGCCTAGGGTGCCCAGAAATGTGTAGTGCTCAAGTGTTTCTACATAGTTCTTGTAGAGAAAAGTGAGATTCCAACCCTTGCAAAGTGCCTGCATATCATATATTTATAGGAATCAAGTCCTATGTAGTTCTAGGATTTTGGGTTCCTTGTTGATAACTCAGCCACGTAATTTGATAAGCCGTATCCTCTAACCATGCTGATCCGTTTGTTATTTTATTGATGAAGAAGAGTCCTAGCTCCTTTAGGACACTGATGAAGCCTGATAATAGCTATGCAACTGCTAGTATACATACACCATGTATATATTGAGTAATTATCCACATATTTGTGCATATATCACACATGTCTTGTATTTATCTTCTCAACTAGCATATTTATCTTGCTGCTACCATGTAAATCCTTTCAGATAGACTATTATAAGGTGATGAGTCGTGCTCCTGAAGTTAAGGAGTTATCCAGAAGTCAGTTAGGCCGATGTATATCCGTTCTCCTACAATTTAGGAGCTGTTGCCTTGTTCCTTGAACAGCATAACCCAAATCCTCGAGATGTTCCTTTTCCGAGCGAAGTTGATCTTTATGTGAGAAGGCCTATGAGCAATGTCGTGAAACTCCTGCTGTTGAAATAAAGCTTTGATCTTCTAGAACCCTGGGCTACCAAGACAACTAAAAAAAGGTAATTAGTAGCATGAGCTAAGTAGCTCACATATATAGTGCACATAGCGTATACATATATAATGCATAGATGCAAATATGATAATGCGAGTCTATATGATTTTGTATATAAAAACCCGTTGCTGATTTCGCACTCAAGTAGGGCCTTGGCGAACGCACTCTTCAAGACATATGCCACAATATTTAGAGATTTCCATGAACCCATCACAATGGACCTCTCAAGTTGCTGTTAAGTATTTTGAGGCTTCCCTTATGATGCCCAGTATCATGGGACTTTCCAGACGTTGCCCATAAATCTTTGGATCCTCCGAGCATTGTAAGTTATAAGTGATTCTGTGTACGTACCACAAGAGGGACCAATGGAAATCTATGGAGACCTCCTCAATTATTGTTGTGTCTTTCTAAGTGGTTACATCATGGGGCATATAGCGTGCCTAGGTACCTACTTGACAGCTTCAGCCAGCAAGTTTGAAAACATTTCTTTGAAACCCATGCATGATATAAGTAAACGTATGCTATGATGTATAAATCCATGTAAGTTTAAAATCATGTGATAAGCGCATTTAGATAGACATATGCTTATGCGTGACAGAAGATGATGATTCAATTAAAAAGATGAGGTTCCTAATAAAGTTTTTAGCTAGATGTTATGAAAATTTCTTTGTATGCATAGAAAACATGCATGATAATGAATATATAAAAGAATAAAAGTAGAACTTAACTTTGTTTTCATCATGTCGATTCAGACCAGTGTTCGACCATTGAACCCATGGTTAGGGCTGCCCCCCATTGAGCTTAAGATGAGAACCTTTTTTCCATCTTGTAAGTTCTTCCATGGGAAATAAGTTACCCCCCGAGCCACCAGATTTCATTCCCTCACAACATGTTAGCCTTCCTCAATCTGAATCCTTGAACCTTTCTTCGGGTGTATGTTATGTGTAAAGTATTCTGCTTAGGGGTACATTCAAGACCTAGGATTCACCCAGTTGTACCCTTGAAATCCAACAAAATTATCCCTAGGGAAGCTCATACCTAAGAGGTTCATACCTAAAAGGTTTCTACGTAGCAGGTCCATACACCCCCTACCCCCGAGTTCCTTGCAGCCATTAAATGCAAGAGGAACCTAATATAATCCGCAACCAGGCTCAATTAACCTTCACCATGAACCTCTAACTTACGTGAGCGTACTCATTGTAAGAAACAAGGTGAAGCGACTACTACTCGTAAAATTCCTTTCAAGAAAGACCATGTTATTTTTCCTCGATGATGATTCCATAATTTATATTCTTGAACCTCCGGGATTCAGACGTCGTACCCCTACATCGTAGTTGCCTAAATTAACCTTCTGGCAGCTTAGGTTTGATGCACGTATGCCCACACATAATTGCCATCTTCACATACTTCTATATCCTGATAGCTATATCCATACCACTCGATATGGCTTTCCAATGATCATTTCAAGGTTCCAAGTTCGACAACATATTCCATAACATTCCCGGTCTCAAGTTATTCAACATAATTCCTTCGATTAAATGAAGGGACCCCAAAATCAGGTTTTGGTATCAGATCTTGGTCCTAGAAATCAACATAACTCCATCTTCTTTAGGTTCAATTGAATGAACCTCTTGCCATAGGGTTCAATTACGCATACCTTTAAGACCTTACCCCAGGTGTATGCCGTGAATATAGTTGTGACCACCTATAAATCCAATCATGTTGATTGCTGAAGATCATGTTTTATGTCGGGTTTTGTTGCTGTAACCCAGTAAGGGGTTTTGAGGCTGAAGGTCGCCAAGGGTTCACGAACCTGAACCTCCTATGTACATCTTCTCATTTAAAAATAGGGCGCATCTTAGAACTTGTAACGCCCCCAGATCCGGGGTCAGGGGTCTGGTGGTTACGGTCTTACATCCATTCATAATACTTGACTTGAGTCCACAATAAATAAATCACATGCTGTGACCCCACAATAATTACCACTCACACACACAACAGTCATAGTCCCAGAGATGAAATTGAAATAAGTCTTACATTAAAGGGTTTACGAATAAAAGTTATTACAATCCCAAAAGGATAACATCATAGGTTTAAAAGTTTTGCCGTTGATTACATTAATTGTACATATAGTTAAACAGGAAACAAAAGCTGTCTAACTATGCTACCTCAGCAATGGCGGCTAGCATCTCAGCGGGTAGTCCGGTGGGTCGGGTAACCTGCTTGCGCCGAGTGCGCCTGACGCGAGCCATCTGTCCTAGCTGTTGTTGTGACATAATATAAACAAATCAAGGGTGAGCGAAAGCCCACCAACAAATATATAACTGAACGATAATTTAAAACAGTTCAAAGCTATCTTTTAAACCATATGCCATGCATTTACGGAAATGATGCCAGTATATTATGAACGATGAAGTTACAAGGTAACTGAAAGTATTTGTTTGAAGAAATATCTGCTACATCAAAGTAAGCGAGATATTCTTATTGTTATTAAGAAGAGGAACTTGCAAGAAAAGGTTGCAATTCCAGTTATGACACTTTTCCAACTCTGCCAACAGTAATCATGTTGCAGGAGATAAATAAATTTGGATGATGAACCAATGATGGAGTATTCACCGCGCCCGCTGTTCCAATCTTGATGATCAGTCGAGATCGTACAGCTCAATTTAGATTTACTACCGGTAGAAGGAAGAACTGACGGCTTTACTTGTATACCGCCTTGCTAGCTCTCCCCGGCCAACGGATGGGCCAAGGGGATGGACCGGAGCTACTCGGCCTCTTACACGACTCCTAGTTCAAATAGAATTCATGATTCTGAATGTAACGTTCGTCCCCCTTTCCCCAAGTATAATACTTGTTGATAAGACTCCACAAAGTAGTCGTATCTAGTTGGAAAGGAAAATTTACCAATAACTCCCAAGCTATTACTTGGTAACGGATATCAACTTGTTCCAGTAATCTTACCCCTCGAAAGATGAGAAGGTAAGCAACGACTTAATAAGTCAACAGCACCCGAGTTACGGGTGAAGGGAATACTTTATGACCGGGAAGTCGACAAGATAAATAACATTTTCCAAGTAAGGTTCCCTTATTATTAAGGAGATAGACTCAAGGAAGAATGATGTCTAAGAACCTTTCTTGATATAAGATTAATAATAATATGACTTCGAAATATTTTCTGTAATAATCGAAGAAGATAAACCTTATCGTGATTATTCTAAGTATGGAATAAATATTCAGAGAATATTTAATGAGTTAAAATATTTAAAGAATATTTGGGAATATGAAAGAATATCTTTAATCAGAGTATTTCTCAAAATAATCCCTGAAGAAATATCAGGGGAATATTTATTGAATAAATAAATATTTAAATGAATATTCAAAACAATATTCATTAATTATTAAGACCTGAAAAGAATATTTAAGGTAATATTCATAATTAATTAGGAATTTAAATGAATATTCAAAAGTGATATTCATTTAATGAATAATATCCTAAATGAATATCAAGTAATATTCATTTAGTAATCCAAGCCTTAAGAAATATTCGAGATAATATTCGATAATTAAATCAAGCTTCAGATGAATATTAAAATAATATTCATCAAGTATTTAATATCTTAAATGAAAATTCAAAAATAATATTTATTTAATAAAATAATATTCTAAAAGAATATCCAATTAATATTCATTTAATAGTCTCATCTTTAGAAGAATATTCGAAATAATAGTCGATAATCAATTCGACTCTGAATGAATATTGAGAAATATTATTCGTTGAATAGTTACGTTCAAATAATTATTTGAAGTAAGGATCATTAAATAAATAATCTCGAACGAATATTCAAATAATATTCGTCGCTTGAATAATAGAGAATATTTACTTAAATACTTTCTTCCGAGGTACTCTCGATATATCAAGGAATATTGACTCCCGGTCTAAATTTGATTAATAAGATGTATATGCCCTTCTATGAGGGTCTTACCATAACCGGCTTATAACTGATATATAACTATCTAGCTTATAGGCCAACAATGACATTCAGGGAACAAGTATATCAATTCAACTTGAAAGTAGGCATGCATGCAATGGCATATGTATATCAGCAATCATATATATATATTTATTCAATCACAACAACAGCCTAAAGAAGGGAATTGAAACTTGCCTGGTAGTCGAGTACGGTAAGGGGTAGTGGTAGCGGGTCCCGGTTCAGCCTGGTGATCTATAAATAGCCAAGGCATTCGGGATTAATCACTTAACATATTAAAAGTTAAGTTATACTTAAATCGAAACACGTTCTCGAGTTATCTCGTTATACCCCTTTTTGTGGATTACTTATTATCATTGATCCGACCCGACATTCGTTCGTTAATACGACATGTCACTGCACTTATACTTGGGACATACTTAAGTCATATGAGTTCTAAGGTTGATCGTTACGAACCAATATTATACTCCGAGTTTTATCGCCCGTTTTCTAAGTGTTTTACCAAAGTTATAAAAGAGTCGTCTTTTAGGGGTTCGTTCGCGTTTAACCTTGACTCGAACATTTTTAATAAATCGAAAAATGCTCTTTTTGACATACGGTTTTCTTTCACACCTTCCTTCTTACCCCTAGTATTTATTTACCAAGATTCGCCATGATGTTACATAGCTTACGAGGGTTCAATTTCAGTTACGAACTTTCGTTTACGGATTCGAACTACTTTTAGTAATTTGGTCATAAATCCTAAACCGTAAGTCCGTTTCACGTGATCTTTATATCAAAACGAAGCTTAGAACATTACCTATCCTATCATGGCAGATAAGGTCTCTGGACAGTAGGGGTTCGACATGGAAAATGGCATACAAAACATGGTATTGTAAAATCGGGCATTATAACGGCTGTAAATCGAATATCTATCAATTTCGAATCTTCCCATAAACATAGCATCCAACCCAAACAACATATATATGACTTATACACATGAACTGAGGCCAAGCAATTCCTTTCCGTTCATCTAGCTATTTACATCATTAATCCAAAATCCATACATAATCATGCTTATAACTTTAACATAACCATGACTAAGTTATAACTATCATAAACATGCTTAAATCTCAAACAAGGGTTAGGGTTTCAAGAGCTTTATACCTTCCTTAGATAGTGATATAGCCTTACTAAGCCTTGTATGGTCCTTAGGAGTGAGTATGCTTGCTATATCAACCATGAAAAATCAAGAAAACAAAGTTAGTATATGATGAACACTATTCACCCTCCTCTTGTTTGATTTTTTTGAAAATGGAAATGGATGAGTTTGAGGCTAAGATTTTGAGGAGATAAGTTTTATGAAATGTAAGTCTCACCTTAAAAATTTCAAGAACAAACAATGGTGGGAAGGTTGAGTTTGGATTTGGAATTTATGGGTATAGCCGAATGGTTTTGTTTGCAAGGGGGGGGGGAGAGAATTGCTTGGTTTCTTTGATTTTTTTTTTGTGTTTTAATCTCCTTCACTCTCATCCACTTACAACATAATATCTAGTAAAAGTCACTTTAATAAAGTGATGAGGTGTTGGATGCTCAAATGGCAAGACATGTGTTGGTTTTGTGGTGGTTAAAGCTTAACTAGGTAGTTACTTGCTAAGTACTTAGTTCCTCCTCTAAGGTGCTAGTTCCTTGCTTCTAGTTTAGTTACTAGATATTTATACTAGTAGCTTGCACAAGACTCTTGCTTCCTCTGCTTGTTTCTGTGTCCGGTTATTACCCGTTTCGATTGATCGTTCGTGAGAATATTTCACGGATTTCTAATTAGGGTTTACCGGGAATCCTCTTTAATATTAATACTTTCATTCTCCATCTTTCATTCTAACTTTCCATTTTATATTCCTTTAATCCATTCGTTAATTACTTAAGGCTATCAGTGTCCAGGGAACTCTCGGAGAAAATAAAAGTGCGGTTTTTCAGAATTCGACAGCTTTTACATACACTTATTTTCCCCCTGGATCACTAATACGAACTCGGAAATCCGTTCCGAATACTTCTATATAGTGTCGTCTCATATTATTATATACTCCCACCAAAACACTATTCATTCTGTATTCTTTACTTGTTCTCTTAGGGTTGTATAATTGTCCGTATTCTCTTTCGATCGTTCCTTAACCTTTTTACGGAACTACTGGATTAATCGTTATCGATCTGGATGACATGAGAGTATTCTCTTACTTGAAGTTGCCATATCTTATTCCCTTAGAAGATAGATTATTCTTACCTATGTTGTCACCCTTTAGCATTCTTCAAGACATAACATAATAAAGTCGCATTCCATTCATTCTTTCCCAAATATCAATTATTACATTGTAGCCATATCCACTATTCATTCTTACATCATTAAATACATAAAAGTTTTAATTCCACCCAAAATCTGGGTTCTTACAGAACTCCTCCATGTAGTCTGGTATTCACTACCCCCCAACTCTTTGGTGTAGTTTGCACATGGCCAAAAATAATTCCTTGTAGAGCTTTTCCCCCTTTTTAAGGATAAGTCCAGATAGGTTTTCATAAAACTGGGCAATGCACGTCCCGTCGTAGTTTCAACATGTTTGTTAGTCCACGTGGAAAGCTATGTTCCTCCTTATAAATGGGAGGTATGTGACCATTTTCTTTGTCTAGATGATAAAACCTCCTTTCTTTGGCCTCCGCTTAGGCGCTTCAACCAGTACACCCCAGCATGCCTTTCATAGTATTTAGATTTCTTCTATACTTGGGTGAGGAAGCCGCTAGCGATAGTGTCTTGGTGGAAGCTATCCCTTGAGGGATAGCTACCTCTTTTTGAGGTTTATCTGATTGCCTTAGCATATGAGGATCCAAGTCCATTCCAACCTAGATTTCATTCTTAGCTTTTCTGTTTCCCCTAGCTTTTGCAGCTTCTGGTTTTTCCTTTAAGGGCATTCATGGATGAACCTCGTACCATCTTCTTCAGTATTGGCCGAGTGGTCGCTCGTACCCCGTTCTTTTTCCGGTAGCATATTTACCAGAAATTTATAGAGATTATAATCCTCAGCTCCTTTCATAATTCCTTCCTTGAGGTATCCATGTGTTCCAACTTCTGATGTTTGAGGGGCTTGTAGCAGGGGAACCCCTTTGTGGGAAACCTTTCAGCTTCTTGTGCTTGAGGGGTTCATAGTATGAGAACCTTCAAAGCCATGTTATAAATTGATTCCACCATTTGCATCTTTTTCAGAACATGTCATCCTACTATAGTGTTGTAGGATACGCTCTCAACCGTAACTCCTTCCAACTGGGTGGATAAGAGGGGTTCATCCTTCAATACTACCAGTGACATTTTTAGTTCGTGAGAAGTTCTAGTCCAACTTCAACTTCCATGATAACCTTCCGCTGGAGCTTCATTTAGGTCACTACTTGAGAACTTTCGCTCAATGCTTTTAGCTTGATATTATGACCTTTCACCTTCCACTGTTAGTAAAGTTTTCATCATGAGCACCTTTCTAAGTTGCTTTTACCTTTTTCATTAGGTGTCATCACGTGTCCAACCAAGAACTCCTCATTTTCCATTTATAGAGGCTCCTTCATACTTTCCTTTCGAGGGGCGACCTCATTTCTCTGGGTTTCATTGATTCATTTTTGAAAAGCTTCTCAACTATTGCTTTTATATGATGCGTTCTGCCTTCATAATCATTAATTAGAGCAGCCATTAATATCAACGCTATGGGTGGTACTATCCCCCAAAAAACTGGAACCACTTCATGGGGTTCCATCAACAAGGCTACTGGTAATATGATTCCTCAAGTATTCTGAATGAGCTTCCTTCGTACCCATATGGTGAGATGTCCACTTCTGACCATTTCTTTGATTTAACTATTTGAGTATCCCACACCAATTGTGCAACTCCCATTTATGTCATGGAAGGCGAAACATGACCCCTGATCACTTTTTCTTAAGGAAGCTGTATGATTGAAATTGGATATCCTTGAAGGATGATGAATCCCCTTTAGGCATCAATTAATTCTTTTGGGGTTCTCATGTCGAGTGATACAACTGCCATGGTGGAACCCCTATATTGAGTTCCAATATTTACCAATTTGGCTTAAAGCCTTTGAATGTGATTTTCCTTTCTTAAACCCTTTTTTCAGAAAGCCTTCCGGGTTCTTCTTGCTTATTATGGGGGCTTCTCATTATTCATCGTCTTGATTATGATCAAGGAGCCTTCCATCATCGAACCTATCATATACGAACCCTATTTCTGGGAAGCTCTTTTTCGGGGGAGTCCTTTTTACCAATCTTTTCCGCATTTTTGTTAGTTTCATATTAATCTTCCTGCCCAGTCTATTGAACATAATCGGGCTTCTATTGAGTGAAGCCTCAGGGTTCTAGGACTTATCTCCTTGAACCTATCATCATCGAACCCCTGTCCGGGTTCCTCTCACCAATAAACCTCTTTTTCATGGAAGCTTAGTCTTCTAGCTCATTCATGTTCTCATGATCAATGTTGATGGAAAACATTCATACCGAATATGTAAATTATCAAGAAGACACCTATAAGCTTACGTGAGCTAGCTCGTTGTAAGAAACAAGAGATATCTAAGAGAATAATGTACAATATTTCCGGTAGCTCAACAGTAAGGGAGTTCATACCCTTGCCATTGTCCAGGTTTACCTACTGATAATTAACCATGGGGCTCGCATCCCTGCTTCAATTTGGGTTCACCCGTACCCCTTCAGTTAGGAGGGTCGCACCCCTATCTGTACTGGGGTTCACCTGTTACTCACCTATTAGGAGGTTCGCACCCTTATCTACGCTGAGGTTCACCTATAACTCATAAATCATGGTGTTGGTACCCCCATTATCATTCAAGTTCAACTATTTAATTCTTCATGGATTGAGCAGTGGTACGAACTAGTGTTGTTCTCCATAATTTTTAACCAAACCCCCGGACTATTTTAACCCCAAAATTATTAAGGGGAGCTTTGAGAGACCTTAACCTCCAACTGGTTGAACCCCTAGATCGATATTCTCCACTTTCTGACAATAAAAATTTCCATGTCTTATGCCAAAATTAAGTATTTGGGGTTCATCTAGTTATGGGCACCTTCTACCATGAGTACGTTTTCCAGAATTGAGTATTTGGGGGTTCATCTGCAAGGAACCTTCTGGGTGAGAAACTGGGGGTTCATCTGGTTCCGAGTGCCTTCTGTCATGGGTGCGACCTCCAGATTGAAGTTTCTCCTGTCTTTAGCCCTTGAACCCCTCAACCGGTACCTCTCCAGATGGCCATTATCTCCATCAACATGTGGACATTCAGTTCCTCATACATTCAGTTATACATTAACACACTCTTGATGCGAGAAGTTTCTGGATCGCGGAACCCCGCATCATTAAACCCCTATTCTGGACCCTTCCTATTGGAATTTAGTATCCGAAACAAATATTTTCCGACCATTCTTTCCAAGACCTCGCTTATCACAATCAAATTCAAAGCATCTCAGAGCCACATCTCTTCTTTTATGCGTTTTACCACCATACGACTAGAATAAAGGCGGTTATGGGCAACCTTCCTTCTTCTTCATCCTTTTTCCGATGAGCCATGATTTTTCATCTTATTGTATCTCTTTTTCCAGAGACTCGATTTTCCAGCCCATCCACATGATATAATCCGCCATATCTCGATTGGTGACCTCCTTTTCTGGCTCAATTTAATGGTCGCCTCCATTGTTCTTCGGTGTATGTTCATCGCCGGAGCTTTTCGTTATCTTTCCTCCCAAAAGATCATCCAATCCCCTCCTTCTAGCGCCAAAAATGTTGTGAAAGGAATTTGGTACAACACTTCGAGGGAATATCGCTGGAATAATTGATGAATCGAATAGAAATCGGTGACGAAAGCGGGTTCGCACGCCACAGCCGGCGTTTTGCTATCGGAATTGGGTGGTTTTTGTGGCTGTTTTTGGGACTGAGTTTGCAAGGTTTCCGGGCATAGGTGACGGAGTAATTCATACCCAGCCGCTTAGGGTGCCCAGAAATGTGTAGTGCTCAAGTGTTTCTACATAGTTCTTGTAGAGAAAAGTGAGATTCCAACCCTTGCAAAGTGCCTACATATCCTATATTTATAGGAATCAAGTCCCATGTAGTTCTAGGGTTTTGGGTTCCTTGTTGATAACTCAGCCATGTAATTTGATAAGCCTTATCCTCTGACCATGCTGATCTGTTTGTTATTTTGTTGATGATGAAGAGTCCTTGCTCCTTTAGGACACTGATGAACCCTGATAATAGCTATGCAACTACTTGTATACATACACCATGTATATATTGAGTAATTATCCACATATTTGTGCATATATCACACATGTCTTGTATTTATCTTCTCAACTAGCATATTTATCTTGCTGCTACCATGTAAATCCTTTCAGATAGACTATTATAAGGTGATGAGGCATGCTCCTGAAGTTAAGGAGTTATCCAGAAGTTAGTTAGGCCGATGTATATCCGTTCTCCTACAATTTAGGAGGCTGTTGCCCAATCCCCGTAGTCCACCGGGGTACGTACGTGAACCCCTGCCTGGAAGCCCTACACTTGCATGAACCCCTGCCTGGCATGAACCCCTATCAGGCCTCCACACAGCAGTACCCCCACCTGGGGTTCAGACACCTGAACCCCTGCATGAATGACACCCCGAACCAGATGCCAGAATCTTCATCTTTCAGTATATTTCCAAGGCATGTTGGGCCAATGTATCCATACCTAACCCAGCATATTCCTCCATATCCACATAGCTTGGGCCTGTAACCTTAATGGGCCTTAAATCAAGCCCAAGGCGGATTTTGGGCACAATATACACAATAGTGGAGGCGTATCATTGCAAGATGATTTACACAAAGACGTTTCCTTTAGATGCTATTTTGTAAGCGGCGTATCTCTGCATTACTTCGTATGGTTGGGCGTATATATACATCTCGGACACCACATGTCCATTTTATCATTCTTCCCAAGCTCCTGGCATATCGAGTGGACACTGTTTCGCAATAGGCATATCACAACAAGACGGTTTACATGTAGGAATCAGTTTCCATATCAAATTGGATGCCTTGGTGGCTAATGTTAGTCACAGAGGCATGCCTGAATACATCTAATAACAAGCCCAAGTAGTTCGTAATGCTATGCATTACCTACATGACCTCTTAACTGAGGGAACCTCTAGTTGTAGAGTTTCTACTTGTTTGTACTATGTAATAGGCATCAAATTCTATCTGTGTAACTGTACCTACTAAGTCAAGAATAAATCTTGAAAGAAGTTCTAAGGTTCATGCCTCAAGCAAGGAAATGAAGACTGTCAAATAATCACAGTTGGGATTTGAAGAATTGAAGAAATGAAGAAATTGCCTAAGTACTAATTCGAGAAGTACATTTGTTTATTCGAGAAGTCTAGCATTCGAGAAGTCTGGAGTTCGATATCTCAGAAGACACTATTCGATATCTCTCGATATCTCATTCGATATCTCAGGGATTCGATATGTCTATTACACGGTTCGAGAACTCAAGGAGTCAACGGGTCGAGAACTCAAGGAGTCAACAGTTCGAGTTCTCAAAGGGTCAACAAGTCAATGCTACATTCGATATCTCAAAGACTCAATATGCTATTCGATATCTCAGGGATTCGATATGTCAAAATGCTCTATTCGATATCTCAAGGAGTCCCAGAGAAAAGAGCTATTCGAGAAGTGATTCGATATGTCAAGATAACACTATTCGAGAACTCAGAGTTATCGATCAAGTCAACTCCAGTTCTCGAATCACTCACTTAGTCACTTCTCGAATACATTCTTGAGGACAAAATACTAAAGAATTGTACAAGTCAGAAACCTGCAACAAGCCAGGATACTTTATTTGACTCTGTCCTATAAAGCATGCTGGAAAGCCTACAAAGAAGCTTGGAGAGATAAGACAAGGGACAAGGAGCTGAAGAAGTGGATCTAAACAGGCTTTTCAAAGTCAAATCTGTAGCCGTTTGGACTCTTACTAAAATGAGATAGACAGACTGGAAAGTGTTTTTGTTTTTACCTACCTCATTTGTAGTAAGTGGGTGTATCCATGTCTATAAGGATACAGCCTCACTTCCTTAGCTGAAAAGGTGTTGAAGTTTCTCAAATACCCAGAAAATATCTCTCTGAGAAAAACGAAGCTGAGAATACTATCATTTGTATTCACAGATTGTAGCAAAATCTTTATCTAATAAGATATTAGATTAAAGTGATATTGTGTTGTGTTTGTCTTTAATTATCCGCATCTTCATATCTCACACACTCATCACTTATCTTGCTGCAAAGATTCAAGAACGAAGAAAAGTTCAAGAATCCATTCACCCCCCCTCTGTATTCTTTTACTGTATTCAATACTCAACAAGTGGTATCAAAGCCAGGGTGTTTAATCTAAACAGAAAACGATCATGAGTTCGAATACACCAAAGACTACAGGTACGGTAAAGGTCCCTAAGTTCGACAAAGAGAATTACAACCTCTGGAAAATAAAAATGCTGTTGTTCATCAAAGCTGCCAATCCTCTCTACCCTGACATTCTCAAGAATGGTCCATTCATACCACAACAAGAAGTTGCTGAATCCACAGTGGGCGCAGTAGTCATTCCTAGATCATACGTTCCAAAAGAGCCATCCAAATGGACGGACTCAGAGAAGGAAAAGATTGCCCTAGACAGCCACCTCATGTTGTTAATCATAGACTCCATGGATATGTCGATGTTTGCCAACATAGCATCATGCAAATCAGCCAAGGACATGTGGAATCACATCGAGGTGTTATGTGAAGGGACAGAGGAGGTAAGAGAAAATAAGAAACAGATACTGGTCACACAGTATGAGGCGTTCATGGCACAGTCCAAGGAAAGTATCACTGATATGTTTGAAAGATTTCACAAGCTGGTGACTGAGCTCCAAATGAATGGGAAGGTTTACAGCACTAAGGAATTAAATATGAAGTTTCTACTATCGTCACCAAACCATCTAGAGCAAAGGGTCATATCCCTAAGAGAAAGAGATTTGAACAAAGTCACGTATGATGTGCTCTATGGGGTTTTAAAGACACACGAGCTTGAGTTGCTTCAAAAGAGGGCTATCCAAGCTAACCAAGGCAGAATGATAAACACATCCTGTGCCTTGATTGTCAACAAATCTATTCAAGACTTGGAAGCATCTGCAAGTCAGCTGAGAATAGAAGAGATAGTAGATGATGAAGAAACTGAGGAAGTAGTGACTGAACCTGCTGATGACAAGGAAGAAGATGAGTTCTACACTCTTGAAGAGCTGGATGGCATGGAAAATACATCATATGCTTTTATGGCTAGAAAATTCCCAAACATCAGATTCAAGAGGAATCTGCCCTTCAAGCCTAGACCTCAAAATCATTCATTCAACAAGAGCAAGGCACCTATGAAAACAAACAAGAACAGATTCAAAACCAGCTATGTGGATAGGTCATCTGTAAGATGTTATAGATGCAATGACCTAGGGCATTTTGCCAGTGAATGCAAGAAGCCTAAAAAGAAGGATAAGGAGTTTCTTGAGCTTGAAGCTAAGTATGAGGCCCTTCTAAAGAAGCAGACACCAGGTAAGGCTTACATAGCTGAAGGGAAGTGTTGGGATGATTCTGACAGTGATGGGGAAGAACAAGAATTCTGCAACTATGCCTTGATGGCCAATTCCAAGGAAGAACCATCTGCATCAGACTCACAGGTACCATCTCTCACTACCATAGACATGTCTGTTTCTGAATATAAATCTTTGGTTAAACAACTATCTGTTGAGATGTTTAACATTCATACTAGTATGACTGCTGCTAATGAAGAGATTGCTAAACTGTCTACTAGGAATGAACTGTTAAATAAGAGAAATGAGGAACTAGAGCTAACTACTGTGCAAATAGAAAATCTTAAACAAGAGATTGAGTATCTAAAGAATAAAGTTCTATGTGCTAGTCAAGTTGAGAAAGCTCTTAGGGATGAATTAGCTGAAAATGAATTTAAGTTGAAGACATTTAAGAATTCCTCTAGTCTATTGCAGTCTTATCATGAGAAAATCTAGCTAGACCTAAGGCTGCCATTGGACTTGATTATGACACTCTTAAACAGAGGAAAGGCTATGCAGTCATTGAAGATGACCTTGTTGTTCAAGAGGAGGTGCCTCAGGTTTTGAAAAAGACTGAGAATCCAATATTTAAATCACCAACACTTGAGATTGATGAGGATGCCTTACTCATCAAGCAAATGTTGGAGGATGAAGATGAGGCACAATCAAATGAACAACAAGCATCCTCTGAGAGTAAGAATGTCAAAACCAAAGCCAAGGAGCCAGTAGAAGGTAGACCTAGACTTGAGAAATCTGTAAATTTTGTTTCAGCTGGAAATTATGAGACTAAGAAGAAAGTGACTAATAAGAGACCAAACAGGAATGGCAAACTAGGGATTAACAAAGATAACAACTATGCTTATGTGCCAAATGCCCCTAGGAAAGTTTGTCAAAACTGTTTTAGCTCTAATCATTTGACTCATGCTTGCAAGAAACCATCTGGTAGTGTTGCTAAACCATTCTATGATTGCTCTGTGCCTTTAAGACATAGAGACTCTCCTTTCTGTGATAAACTTGATTGTATGCCATGTAACATGAATGTGATGACTAGTTGTTTTAATTTGAGAAGACAATTCATGGAGGGCTGTATCAATCATAATGTTCACACACACTACACAAGGACAAAGTCTTCAAGTCCTCCTAAAGTTAGGAAGGTACCTCTGTCACCTAAGTCTAAGAACCCTGATTCTAAGACTCCCAACAGTGACAAGAAGACCAACATCAAGAAAACTGATAAGCATGCTGATTTTGATAAAACTGTCACTAAGTCACATGGACCCAAACTCGTTTGGGTACCAAAGGAGAAGTAATACTTTTGTGTTTGCAGGGCAAAGAAAGTAAAAAGAAGGTCATGTGGATTTTGGACAGTGGATGCTCAAATCATATGACTGGTGATATGGCCCTGCTATCACAGTATGAGGAAAAGGCTGGCCCAATGGTTGCTTTTGGAGATGACAGCATTGGCAACACACTGGGATATGGCAAGTTGGAAATTGGAAATGTCATCATTGAGAATGTAGCACTGGTCAAGGGGCTCAAGCATAATCTACTGAGTGTTGGTCAATTCACTGACAGAGGCTTCAAAGTGAACTTTGACAAAGATGAATGTTTGATCACCCACAAGAAGACTGGTGATTTTGCTCTGTCTGGAGTAAGGAAGGGAAGCCTGTTTGTAGCCAATATGGACTCTGCAAGCAAGGACACAATTTGTTGCTTCTACTCAAAAGCATCAAATGAAGACAGTTGGCTGTGGCACAAGAAGCTATCACACCTGAACTTCAAAGCCATTAATTCCCTAGTCAAAAGGGAGTTAGTGAGAGGCATGCCCACACTTGAATTCTATCAAGAAGGAGTGTGTGAGGCGTGTCAAAAGGGAAAAATGAAAAGATCAAGCCACAAGTCAAAAACAGTGACATCTATAACCAAGCCCCTGCAACTGATTCATATGGATTTGTTTGGGCCTGTCAATATTATGTCACTAGGAAGGAAGAAGTATGCTCTAGTGATGGTTGATGATTTTACAAGGTATACATGGGTAGAATTTCTGGCATCAAAGGATGAGGCTCCACAAGTAATCATTGAGCACATAAAGAAAGTTGACAAAGAAGCAAAGGCCATAAATGCAAGTGTGATTGCATTAAGAAGTGATAATGGGACAGAATTCAGAAATGCCATGCTTGGAGCATTCTGCAAAGAAAATGGTATTTCTCAACAATTCTCAGCTCCAAGGACCCCACAACAAAATGGAGTTGTTGAGAGAAAGAATAGGACTCTGATAGAGGCTGCTAGAACAATGCTACTTGATGCAAAGATGCCTACATGTTTTTGGGCTGAGGCTGTGAGCACTGCATGCTACATCCAAAACAGAACCCTCATCAACAAAAACACTGGAAAGACACCTTACAACTTGATGACTGGAAAGAAGCCTACTCTAAAGTATGTTCATACTTTTGGAAGCAAGTGCTTTGTGCTAAAAGATAATTCAGAATATGTTGGAAAGTTTGATGCAAAGGCATTTGAAGGAATCTTTCTTGGCTATTCTATGGAAAGAATTGCATACAAAGTTTATGTCATTTGTCAAAAGAAAGTAATGGAGAGCACAGATGTAACATTTGATGACAGCAAACTACCTGGATTAGAAGAAGCCAATGATGAAGATAAAGATCCCTTGAAGTTTGACAATCTAGATGATTCTGATGAGGAGATTGAAAGTGAATCTGAACTCATAATCCAACAAACTCAAGTGAATGAAGAATCTGTGTCAACCAACAATGAAGAAACAAGCATCCAAGATACACCTGTGAGGAGTGACAACTTCACAGGGGGAGGAAATGTAGATGATCATGATCTAAATGATGAAGCAACATCAAGGATGAGAAATCAATCTGAACATACAAGGAAATGGGATAGATCACACACTGCAGATCAGATAATTGGAAATCCAAATGCAGGAGTAAGGACAAGGAGAGCAACTATAAATGAATGTCTCTATGGCTGCTTTCTATCCCAAGTTGAGCCTAAGAAACTTGATGATGCATTGTTGGATCCTGACTGGATAATTGCTATGCAAGAGGAGCTAAATCAATTTGAAAGGAGCAAAGTATGGGAACTAGTGCCTGCACCAAAGGATAGAACCGTTGTTGGAACTAAATGGGTTCTAAGGAATAAGATGGATGAAAATGGTGTAGTCATAAGAAACAAAGCAAGGTTGGTTGCAAAAGGATACTCTCAACAGGAAGGTATTGACTATGATGAGACCTTTGCCCCTGTTGCTAGACTAGAAGCCATCAGAATTTTCTTGGCATTTGCTGCACATTCTAATTTCAAGGTCTATCAAATGGATGTCAAGAGTGCATTCCTGAATGGGGAGTTGGAAGAAGAAGTATATGTGCAACAACCACCTGGCTTTGAGGATCCACAGTTCCCCCACTTTGTCTACAGATTACTTAAAGCATTGTATGGACTCAAGCAAGCTCCTAGGGCATGGTATGACACACTATCACAATTTCTACTGGAGAATCAATTCACTAGAGGCACACTGGACAAGACACTGTTCTACAAGAAACATGGTGATGATATTATCCTAGTTCAAATCTATGTGGATGATATCATATTTGGCTCTACAAATGAGAAGCTGTGTGAAAAATTCTCTAAGCTCATGCAAAGCATATATGAGATGAGTATGATGGGAGAATTAACATTCTTTCTTGGACTGCAAGTTAGTCAAAGGAAGGATGGCATTTTTATAAGTCAAACCAAATACATTAAAGATTTACTGAAGAAATTTGATTTGGAAGAATGTTCACCTGCGAAGACACCCATGGCCACTGCCACCAAGTTAGATGATGACGCTAAGGGCAAAAAGGTAAATATCTCAATCTACAGAGGCATGGTTGGTTCTCTACTCTACCTCACTGCTAGTAGGCCAGATATCATGTTTGCTACATGCTTATGTGCAAGGTTTCAATCAAACCCAAAGGAATCACACATGATAGCAATAAAAAGGATCTTCAAATATCTGAAAGGCACACCAAACTTGGGGTTATGGTATCCTAAGGACACAGGGTTCAATCTGGTTGGTTATTCTGATGCTGATTATGCTGGATGCAGAGTGGATAGGAAAAGCACATCAGGTAGCTGCCAGTTTCTTGGACAAAGGTTAGTCTCTTGGTACAGCAAGAAACAACAATCTGTGTCAACTTCCACAGCTGAAGCTGAATACATAGCTGCTGGAAGTTGTTGTGCTCAAGTGCTTTGGATTAGAAACCAACTTAGAGATTATGGACTTGTGTTGGAAAGAATTCCTATCATGTGTGACAACACAAGTGCAATCTCTATAGTTGCCAATCCTGTCAATCATTCTAGGACAAAGCACATTGACATCAGATATCATTTCATTAGAGAACATGCAACTAATGGAACCATTGAGTTGCATTATGTCTCTACAGATAAACAACTAGCTGACATATTCACTAAGCCATTAGATGAAGCCACCTTCACTAGGCTGGTCAGTGAGATTGGAATGCTGAATTCTTCGAATTCTGGCTAAGTGAATATATCAACTAGATTGCTGCAGCAGTAAATACTTACTTTATCAAATGCCTAATATTTCTGAAGTAAGTATTGGCTGGAGTATGATGTATAAATATTCCAATGCTGCACATGTTGAAAATCATACATATGTAGCTTGAAATTTCTGTAAAAATTTTGAGTAAACCACTATTTAATTTGGTAGAATATTCGTCAATGAATATTTCTAGTAAATTTTAAAGGATAGTGGAAATTGAATTTTATGAGTGAAAAATACAGTTCGATAAGTCAGACTTCTCGAATGGTTCATTGTTATGTCTTGGCTCGAGTTCTCGAATAGGCCTATCTAGAACCCTCTTGAGTTCTCGAATAGTGTCTTTTAGAGAAATCGAATAGCACACTTTGAGTTCTCGAATAGAGTATTTTAGTTCTCTAATGATAGAGTTCTCGAATGCTGCATTTGAGTTATCGAATCATTTGAAAAGGCTGATTTTTCGCTGACACTTAATCGCTTTTTGGATTTATATTCAAACCTTCATTTCACTCATAAAAATATATTTTACTTAACTTTGAATTATTTTCTGAGTTAAATCACTGCCAGCTGTGAGTTAAAAACTGCCTGAGATATCGAATAAGCCTTTCTTGACTTCTCGAATAGTTGTTTCATACTTCTCGAATGACTTGTCGCTACAGAACACTTATCTATCGACAACTCAAGACATTCATATATATATATACAACTTCACAACTATTCAATTCATTTCGTTCGATTTCTCAAGCATCTCAACTCCTGAAACCTCTGAAAAACCCTAACTGCGAATTTCTTCTTCAATCCTAATTCTCTTTTCTTCTCTACCCAAATGGCAAACACTCAACTCACCATACCATCCCAAACTAATTTCATCGCAATCTCCAGTGATGTGGAAGCACCGAATGCCAATTTCAAGTGCTTTGTTCGGTGGTTGTCTGAATCATACATCAAGAGTGCGCTCTCAGCCAACCCAACTCTGTACATAGATCTATTGGAACAATTCTGGAGGACTGCTACTGTGGAGGTCATCGCTCTTGAGAATGCTATCACCTCTTATATTGTTCACTGCAAGATTCAAGGAGAGGATATCACTATCACCACTGCAGACATGAATCAAGCCTTGGATATGCAGCAAGAGACGTATTATGCTCTGGCCTCCAATGATGAGTTGGAAGAATTCTTTGACTTCATCAACTACTCTGATACTATCAAGCTGGGAAAGTTGAATAGGAAGTTCTTGAGGAAAGAATGGAGCTTTGTATTTGCTACACTCCTTCAAGTATTCACTGCACGGAAATCAAGCTTTGATCAGATTAGTACACCCGTGCAGCAGCTTGCCTATGCCTTGGCTCATGGGAGAAAGATAGATGTTGGACTTCTCATCCTACAGGAACTCTATGGGAGACTTGGTCAGACCACAGCCAAGAGAGGTAATGAAATTTTCTTTCCTCGCTTTATTCAATCAATGCTTAACTTTAAAAATGCTTCTTTGATTGAATTGCCTGGAGTAGATAAGAGTAAAATAGGCTATCCTAAGTCCATGACCAAACTCATTTTTGGTAATTTGGAGACTAGGAATGATGTGGATGTAAGACTTAGCATAACTCCCCACATGGAGGGTTTGTTTAGGTCTTACCCCCACAACATGCCAATATTTGATTCAAAATCACAGTTAGCACAGCCTAAGCAAGGAGAACAAAGTGCTAACCCAAGGCCTGCTAACCAACCCCCTCAGCCAAACACTCTATCCAGCAAAGAGCCAACTGCATCATCCTCTCAAAAGGGTGATGTTAGTAAAAAGAAGAGAAAACAGGCTGCTTCTGAACCTTTAGAAATCTTAACTGAAGCAGCCTTGGCTGTAGAACTAGGGTTAGAAAGTGAGACACCTGAGTCACCTATCATAAGCCTAAAGAAGAAGAAGAAGTCTAAAACCACCTCTTCAGTCACTCAAATGGCTGAAGTTGTAAAATCAGGGGCACACAGCTCACTAGATGTATCCTCTCAACAGGATGCATCTATAGAATCAAGCATCCTCCCCAATGCACCTATCTGTAAAGAGTCAGCACAAGGGAGTGATAAGGCTGGCACAACACTGAGTGGAGAGCACATCATAACTGAAACTCCCTCTATTTCTCAGGGGGAGTTGCCAAAATCTTGTCTACAACACACTTCTCTTTCAGAATCTACCACTCATATTTCTTTGAAGCCTGCAACTCAAGCAATTGAGGAGCAAGGCATTGATCATCAAGATTTCTTTTCCTTTGATGAGCCAATGAATTCAAGTGACTTGGTGCATGACACCTTGCTCACCACCCAGGTACCACATTTGGATGGTCAGGGAATGCATGCTGGGGCATATCCTAATGACACCATCACAAACACAGAGGATTCACTAGTTCTTACTAGAGACTCTGTGCCTGTGTCAACTACTGTTGTAACTCATCCCACTTCTGTGGAGACAGCAGTAGTAGAGTCTGTTCATCCGGTTGCAGAAGTTGCATCTGTAACTGAGGAGCCTAGCAAGCCTAGCTCTAGCTCTAACTTTATGTCTCAATGGCTGAAGCCTGTGCAACATGACAGTGCTTCAGGATCAGGGTCTGTTCCACCACAATTGACGGTTGAAGCACTTCAAAGCTTAGTTGTGGATCAGATCCCTGAGTTCACAAAAATTGCTCAGCACCTTCTCACTGCAAACATGCCCAATCCAGACTATGAAGCTATTCTCCTATGTCACAAAGAGGATGTAGAGCTACAGAAGGAGAAGATCATAGATGAAACTGAGAGAGATGGGAATATCGATGCTTGGCTGCAAGGAACCAATTCAATCCCTCTCTCAGAAGGTCTCCAGTACCTCAGAGAAGAGTACATCACTTCACTAGGGTCCAATGCCAAATCTCTCAACCCTACTGATGTGTTTGAAGCAGTGAATGATAGCTATAAAGGCATTCTCAAGGCTGCACACTATCTTGGTAAAGGCTTAAAGACAGAAATTAATGAAGTGTGTTCAGCTACAACCAAGGAGGTGCATGAGATCAAGAGGACTTTTGATGCTAAATTCCCTCAATTGGAGACTGTTCTCAAGGACATTCGAACCTGCAATGCTACTTGCACCAGGATGGACAATGGTTTGGCTATTCTCAAGGATGCTGTCACAGGTCTGGGGCACAAATTTCAATCCTTATCAGATCAGACAACTGATGCCAATGCCATGCTCAGGACCCTCTTTGCAAATCAATATGGAGACAAGCTGGTCACTGAGGTTCCTGTGCATGAGATGTCAAGGTTCGAAGTGCAGAGACTGAAGGATCAATCCCTATCTGGTTTTAAGGCCAATGAACTCTTCATTAAAGTGGATACTCTTGAAAAGGAGGTAGTCTCTCTCCACAAGTCCAATGCTCATCTTACAGACACTGTGACAACTCTGACTGAGCAGTTGAACACTCAAGCCACCACCACAGCTGATGTTCTTCTGCATCAACAATCAATGTTGTCTGCAATGATGAAGCACATGGGTCTCCCTCTACCTGATGAATCTTCAACTCCAAAGGTGCCTCCTACAGCCCCTGTGTCTGTCAACAAGCCTAAGGGGGAGAAGAGGATATCAAAGAACTCAAATCCAAAGGGGGAGAGACCACTAGAAAAGGGCATCAAGATCACTGAGGGTGGCCATCAGAGAACTTTGAAATCTACTACTCATGTGCCTGGAAAAGGAAAGGACAAAGTTGATGAGCCTCCCAAGCCTCCCACTTCTCTGCCAGTTGTCACTCTACCAACTGTGCACATCACTACTCCTGATGGTCAAAGGCAGTCTATCACAACCACAGTGGTTGCAGGGAGTATGCCATCTGACAAGCCTCAAATCTCAATATCTAAGAGTGTCAAGCCAGTAGAAGTGAAGGTGGTCACTGAGGCCAAGCTACAAGAAATTGCAAACTCAAATGTCTATCATGATGATGCATTCTTGGAGTTTCTGAAAGTCTCTAGAGAACAGGCTGGTGATGCTCTGCTATATCATGAGAGTTTGAAGAGTCAGATTGACTGTCTCACTGTAGTACCAAGGAGGCTTAATGATCTATGGCTCAAGGAGATATTGATGGTAGGAAAGAACAAGATATGGCACTTAACCATCAATACTCTACAGAGTCTAAAGCACTCAGAAGTGAATGTGCTCCTTGGACTAATTGAGAAGGGAAATGAGAACAACAAGAGTCTTCATGATGACTTGAGGAATGGTCAACCTTCAAGGCTACCTGAAGTTTTCACAGATCCTAGAACTATTATCTACCAGGCTGGAACAAGAATTGAAGATATCAAGCAGCTGGTCATTCCTAAGCATCTAACTCCTCAAAATAAAAATCTCATCATAGCCATCATTGAGAAACTGATCAAGAAGAAGGGATCAAGAACAGCAGAAGAATTAGAAGCTATATCTTATCTCAGGTCATATATTGTAACTGGCATTGTATCTGAGACTGCTAAGTTCAACCCAAGCAAAGATCAAGACAAGGATGAAGATAAAAGTGACGGAAGGGGAAGACATCACAGGAGTAATAAGGGTGATGAAGACAAGAAGAAGAAGAAGGATGATGAGAAGAGGAAGAATGATGATGATCAAGGTAAAGGCTCTGAGAGGAAAAGTGGAAGACAGCAAGCCTCAGGCATTGCTGACAGTAACCTCACCACAACGCAAGACTCTAAGTCTAGGGTGAATGCTGCCAGTAGTGACCTTTCAAAATTTGCATCTATGGCTTCTGCAACTGTCTTGCCACCTCAAGAAGAGAAGAAGATTCAAGTCAAGAAACCATCTGTATGTTTCAAAAAGCAAACTGCTAATGGAATACTACAATGGTCTACAAACAAAGGTCACATACTGCTGCCAAGTAATCATGTAAAAAGAATCAAGTTCAAGCAAGCTGCAAGGAAATCAAAGCCAACCATATCAAAAACCCTGACAATCTATCCAGGCCTAAAACTCCAACCACTAGATGAAGATTATGATGTAGACCAACTTCAATTTTTGCAAGCTCAAAGAATCTATCATGTTGCCATTGTTGATAATTGCCTTGAGATTAAATATTCTGATGGAAGGGAGGAGAAATTCAAACAAGGAGGATGTCAACACTGGGGCAAGCTATATGACATAGAGAGAATCATTGCACTGTTGAGCTCAGAAGATAAAGTGGAGAGAGTATGGAAGCTGGAGCTAATTGATTTTGTGAAAATGAAGAGAGATCATGAGGAAAAAGTCAGAAAAGGGTGTTTTGAGAAATGGCTGGCAAGAGAGAGAGAAATTGAGAGACTGGAAAGTGAAGCAGAAAAGCTGAGGAAAAAGGGTTTGTGTAGAGTTCAGTTCAACCCCTACATGGTAAAGTATAGGAGGAGAAATGGAAATCAAGTCAACATCAGAATGAATCTACTCAACCACTATCCTGCAAATATTCTGGAACCAGTACTTGAAGATTTCAAAGACTCAATTTTGCTTGAAGAATTGGATGCTATGGCAGAAATAATAAAAGCTATGGATGAGAATACAAGGAAGGAGAAAGAAAGAAGAGAGAAAGAATATGATGAATTTCAAGCCAAAGCTATGGAAAGGGAATCAAAAGACAATGGCTAGTTCTTCATCATAGGCTGTAAGATTACTCACTCTGTAGTTCTATCCAAATTGCTAATGGAAATTCATACCTGTACTGTCAAGTTTTATCTTTATGTATGTTAGGCTTGTTATCAGACATGAAATTGTGACTAAGGGTCTTACTCACAATTTGGGGGAGATTGTTAGTCACAGAGGCATGCCTGAATACATCTAATAACAAGCCCAAGTAGTTCGTAATGCTATGCATTACCTACATGACCTCTTAACTGAGGGAACCTCTAGTTGTAGAGTTTCTACTTGTTTGTACTATGTAATAGGCATCAAATTCTATCTGTGTAACTGTACCTACTAAGTCAAGAATAAAGCTTGAAAGAAGTTCTAAGGTTCATGCCTCAAGCAAGGAAATGAAGACTGTCAAATAATCACAGTTGGGATTTGAAGAATTGAAGAAATGAAGAAATTGCCTAAGTACTAATTCGAGAAGTACATTTGTTTATTCGAGAAGTCTAGCATTCGAGAAGTCTGGAGTTCGATATCTCAGAAGACACTATTCGATATCTCTCGATATCTCATTCGATATCTCAGGGATTCGATATGTCTATTACACGGTTCGAGAACTCAAGGAGTCAACGGGTCGAGAACTCAAGGAGTCAACAGTTCGAGTTCTCAAAGGGTCAACAAGTCAATGCTACATTCGATATCTCAAAGACTCAATATGCTATTCGATATCTCAGGGATTCGATATGTCAAAATGCTCTATTCGATATCTCAAGGAGTCCCAGAGAAAAGAGCTATTCGAGAAGTGATTCGATATGTCAAGATAACACTATTCGAGAACTCAGAGTTATCGATCAAGTCAACTCCAGTTCTCGAATCACTCACTTAGTCACTTCTCGAATACATTCTTGAGGACAAAATACTAAAGAATTGTACAAGTCAGAAACCTGCAACAAGCCAGGATACTTTATTTGACTCTGTCCTATAAAGCATGCTGGAAAGCCTACAAAGAAGCTTGGAGAGATAAGACAAGGGACAAGGAGCTGAAGAAGTGGATCTAAACAGGCTTTTCAAAGTCAAATCTGTAGCCGTTTGGACTCTTACTAAAATGAGATAGACAGACTGGAAAGTGTTTTTGTTTTTACCTACCTCATTTGTAGTAAGTGGGTGTATCCATGTCTAAAAGGGGACAGCCTCACTTCCTTAGCTGAAAAGGTGTTGAAGTTTCTCAAATACCCAGAAAATATCTCTCTGAGAATAACGAAGCTGAGAATACTATCATTTGTATTCACAGATTGTAGCAAAATCTTTATCTAATAAGATATTAGATTAAAGTGATATTGTGTTGTGTTTGTCTTTAATTATCCGCATCTTCATATCTCACACACTCATCACTTATCTTGCTGCAAAGATTCAAGAACGAAGAAAAGTTCAAGAATCCATTCACCCCCCCCCCCTCTGTATTCTTTTACTGTATTCAATACTCAACAGCTAAGTCTGATAGAGATAATATCCTTATCCAACTCTTATTGCTGAGCTGTTTATTACCCTTAATATTAATTACGAAATTAATATTCTAAATAGGGTTTGGGCCCATCTGGTGGGCCCCACGTTTGGACCATTCTTGGTCTAATTAATGCCACATTAAATGTGTCTTTAGGGCCTATTTTCAGCCCATATCATTTGTCCCCCAACTTCTAGGAAAACTGATCAGGTTTTCCTTGAAGTTTTACTTGTCTAATTCGAGACTCAGGTCAGGGTTTATCTTTGATATCATTTTAATGTAAAGCGTGGAGCGACCGACGCGTTTACAACGATGTTAGATGATGCCAACAGCATTAAACGGTGCTAGACGGCACTAAATGGTGATAAACAGCCTTAAACGACGTTTAAACGATGTTAAACGACGTTAAACGGCACTGAACGGTGCTAAACGATGCTAAACAGCCTTAAACGACGTTTAAACGATGTTAAACGACGCTAAACGGCGTTAAACGGCACTAAACGGTGCTAAACAGCCTTAAACGACGTTTAAACGATGTTAAACGATGCTAAACGGCGTTAAACAGCACTAAACGGCACTAAACGGTGCTAAACGGCGTTAAACGGTGCACTGAAAACCATCCGAGATTTGTTGAAAAAATCAAAATCTAGGTCCAGAAACTACCCGAGGTTCGTTGAAAAAATCAAGATTCAGGACCACGAACTAACCCGCGATCGGCCGGATCGAGGGCTAGCTCGTGGTCGGCTAGCACCTGATCGGCCGAAAGGCCTTGATCCATGGTGATCAGCCAAAGGCTGGTCGACTAGGGGCTGGTCGGCTAGGGGCTGGTCAGCCGAATTGCCTTGGCGCGCCTTGGTCGGCCGGTTCGTGGTCTTCCAGCTCGTGGTTGGCCAGGACTCCTCAAAATGCCGTGGTCGGCTGCACGGTGGTCGGCTGCGGCTCCTCGTGCACCGTGGTCGGCCGCTTGGTGGTCGGCTGCGGCTACTTCGGGTGTCGTGGTCGGCCACTTCGTGGTTGGCGAGGAAACCCGGACCTGAAAACCATCCATGGATCTTGAGGATCAAGAACCTCGATCTTGATCTCAAGTTTAGTATCTTGGTCATCCGTGACTTCGTTGTCTTCAAGATCAAGAACCTCGATCTTGATCTTAAGTCGTCAAGGATCTAGGATCTAAAATCATCCGTGATCCTAAGGATCAAGAACCTCGATCTTGATCTTAAGTCGTCAGGGATCTAGGATCTAAAACCATCCGTGATCCTAAGGATCATGAACCTTGATCTTGATCTTTAGTCGTCAGTTTGGTCATTCGTGACTTCTAACGGTATTACTCCTTAATTCATGATTAGCACTGCTAACCTTGTGCTTAAGACTAAACTCGTTACTTATCTTCTTAAGCGCAAACATCCATGCAGCAAATATTTCAGCTATCTCTTTGCCGGCATATATGAATTATAACGATTCTTTCTGTATAACGCGGATAATTTCTGTCCTTTTTTCGTCTGTAAATGATAGATGACCTGTAAACGCGAACCAAGCTGAGATTCAACCTGATGTAGCGGGTCATGCATTTTCTATAAAAGAGGAGAAGTAGCCTTCATTTCAATTCACTTCTTCATTTCAGAGCTCTCAAATTCTTAAGTTCTCTAGCTTCAAGTTGCAAGATCAAGTTCAAGCTTCAAGATCAAGTTTCAGATTCAAGATCAAGTTTCAGATTCAAGATCAAGTTTCAGCTTCAAGATCAAGATGTCGGAAGGTGATCAACCAATGGCTCCCCCTGTCTCCATGATGGAAGCTATGTCGAAGAGGAGTAAGATGAGGACCGCCAAAGGTAAAGAAAAAATCAAACCTCCTTCGTATGTTGAACATAGATTTGAATCCTTGCTAGATCTCCTGAACATTATGAGGGAAGCATTCCCAAACTGTTCCAGCTTAGATTCTTTTAACAGTCCAAGTAAGTTGTCGGAACGAGATGTCCAAAAGATAAGGGAGTCCTATCACTTCCCAAGTGCCATTATGGTTCGTCTCCCAAACCCATCAGATAGAACCTGTCACTGGCATCCTAAGAGGATTTGTGTTTACTGGGGTGCCTTAGATGCTGGGTTCAGATTCCCGGTTGACAATTTTATCATTAGATTGCTGGCGGAGTATCAGATCCACCCCTGTCAGTTGTATCCCAATGCTTGGAGGTACATCTCTATTTTCTTAATAAGGTGTCGCCAACTGGAGATTCATCCAACAACTACAATGTTTCGAAGTATCTTTGGGGCCAGCAACTCTTTCGACTCCAAGAAAGGATGGGTTAGCCTTAAACACCGAGCCAAACTTCCACACATGGTGAATCCCTTCTCCTTTCCAGATTCACAGCATTTCTGGGAAAGGGAGTTTGTAGTTCTTGAGTGGAAAGGTGGTGACTGGGGCAACTTCTTTGTGAAGAGATTTGGGTCCGTGGAGGACAGTTCACATTTCGTGTGTGACCTTACTGATTCAGAATTGCTGGATCGAGATAGGCTTCTTGCTGATGACGGCCGTACACACTATAAAACTTTTCTGAATGAAAAGAATCTTATTGAGGCTGGCCTTAGCTTTCTTTCCATTGAGGGTAACTTTCTTACTTGAGCTTATTATGAACTCTGTTTGTTCTTATCCCGATATTTTTCTCTTTGTATTTCAGCTGCTGAGGAGATTGATAACCGTCCTGAGAACCGGCCAACTGTTACTAAGAGGATGAAGAAGAAGGCTGAGGAGAAACTGAATCCAACTAAGCCTCATATCCCTAACTTCTTGGAGCACTGCTCTCAAGGCGGTAAACGATCCCGAAACGCTGACGGGGACGTCAGGACTCCTTTCATACCTCCTTGGGGCATATGTGAACAAGACTCAGTCTTTGGGAGTCCTTATCTAGCCCTAGACTGGTCCAAGCTTTCAATCACTCCTCCTGACCGAGCGACACTGCATGCAGGCGACAAAATGGATGAGTCTCAGCTCATGGGCGCTCAGGCCTTGTATCAGGTATGAAATTCCCTCTGTTAAGTCTGATACTGTTATTGATTTCAACTTTGCATATTCCTCGTAGCTCACCCATTTCCTTGTTGCAGGCCAACGCTTATTTTCAAACTGTTTTGACTCAAGGTCGGGCTTTTAGGAATGAGAATATTAGCTTGAAGAATGACTCAGCAAGGTTCAAGGAAGAGATTGACGATCTACACTCCCAAGTCGTTCGTGCTGAAGCTATTACCGCATCTACCCGTAAACAACTTTCTTCTTTAGCCAAAAAGACGGCATCTGATGCCGACAAGGTGATCCAGGCCTACCGTAGGTCTAAAGATTTTCTTAAGCTCATTGATGATCATGATGATGAGATGCGTCCATTCAACATGTCTGTTGGTTGGGATAAGGCCATTAACGCTGTGAGTCATAGGCATCCATCTGTTGTCTACCCGGATGATTTTCCTTGCCCAAATTGGGGTGCCATCCCGGCTAACCTAGCTTCTGGTTCGGGAACTAAAGTTGTTCCTCAGACATCAGGCTCCGGCTCCAAAGGCAGTCATCGACGCTCTGGATCCAACTCCAAGGGGGTTGTTCAGGTTGCTAGCCAAGACTCATCTTCATCTGGCTCCCGTGGGAAGAAACCCCCACCTGCAAAGAAAGTTGGAGTAGTTCGTCAACCCATCGCTGGCAAGAGACTGATCCGAAACGAGGGCAGTTCTACTTCTGATTCATCTTCCGAGGAAGAAAAGGCCGAAGGCGCTAATGTTCAGCCAATGGTGATTGCCGAGCCCGGTGATGACTCTGGTGAAGACTCGGAGGAGGAGAGTGGGGAAGAGGAGAGTGGCGAAGAGGAGTCTGGGGAGGAGTAGCTGGAGCTGGTTTGTGGCCTTGCATGGCCTTGTTAGCCGTATGTGGCTTTATATTTCTAGATTTCAATCAAGGTCCTTCGGGACCAAACTTTTATCTGTCTCGGTGATGTAACTTAACCGTTGGCCCTTCGGGGTCTTTATTTATGCATTTGTTTCCTCATTTGTTTGTTTACTTGTTTTCGGTACTTGGTCTTTCTAGACTTACACTCAACAGGTGCTTGGAACATAAACAAAATCACAGAATCATTGAAGGAAATCAAACTTGCATTAATAATTCGAAATGGGTTCAACCCTTACATAACTTATTATTTTCCTACTCGGGGCGTTAAGCCCTGAAATGGTTTCATCGAACCTTATTTCTACTTCTCCTAATAAATAGATAGAAAGCTAAATCCGTACAAGGATAGCTTATACATAATAAACTTTGAGATTCAAGGCATGCCAAGTACGGGGCACCTCAACCCCGTCCAAGGTCTCCAACTTGTACAATCCTCGTCCCAACGTCTTCTTGACTCGATACGGCCCTTCCCAGTTAGGGGCTAGCTTTCTTTTCTGTCCAACTCCAGAAGCCTCGATCTTCCTTAGAACCAGGTCGCCTTGTCGAAAGAACCTTTCCTTAACCCTGTGGTTGTAATAAAAGGATGCTTTCTTTTGATGCTCCACATTTCTAGCGTTTGCCTCGTCCCTGACTTCATCAATCAGGTCCAGAGCGAGTCTCATGCCCTCTTCATTAGTCTCTGGTTCAAAGGCCTCAACTCGAGGTGACGCTTGCATGATCTCCAAAGGCACAACTGCCTCAGCTCCGTAAGCCAGCAGGAATGGGGTTGCTCCAGTGGTCACTTTACAAGTGGTACGGTATGCCCATAGTATGGGCCACAACTCATCTACCCAAGTGTTTCTAGAGCGTTCGACCCTCTTCTTCAGTCCATCAAGGATAATTCGATTAGCTACCTCAGCTTTCCCATTAGCTTGTGGATGAGCCACTGAGGTAAAACGAAGCTCAATTGCATTCTCCTCACAATACTTCTTAAACTCTTCATTATTGAACTGTGTCCCATTGTCTGTCACCAAAATTCGTGGGATTCCATACCTGCAAATTATGTTCTCCCAAAAGAACTGGGCAACTTGTTTGGTGGTTATCTTGGCTAGAGGTTTAGCCTCAATCCACTTAGTAAAGTAATCAATGGCCACTATCAGAAACTTCCTTTGTGCTGAAGCTACGGGGAAAGGACCAAGTATATCCATTCCCCACATTGCGAATGGAATAGGGGAGCTAACCAATGTTAACATCTCAGGCGGCTGCCTTACTATCGGAGCGTGCTTCTGGCATCGATCGCACCGCTTGACATAGCTCTGTGCATCGGCCAACATCTCTGGCCAGTAGAATCCCAAACGAGTTATTTTATGAGCTAGGGCTCTGCCCCCCAAGTGCTACCCACAGATACCTTCATGAACTTCTTCCAAAGCTTCCCTTGCCTCTTGGGGCCTCAAACACTTCAAGTACGGGAGGACAAAAGACCTTTTGTAAAGGACGCCTTCAATCAAGGCATATCTCAATGCTCTCACTGACAGCTTTCGTGCCTCCAAGGCATTGTCAGGGAGCCATCCAGTTTCGAGGTGAGCTTTCATAGGATCTATCCAACAGCTTCCTACATCAATTGGTGCCACTAATTTCGAGTTGATGGTCGAGGCCTTCAAGACCTGGAAGTAAACACTCCCTGCATAATTTTCTATCTCAGATGAAGCGAACTTAGATAGGGCATCGGCCTTAACGTTCTCTTCTCTCGGAATGTGTTCTACATAGCACTCGTCAAACTGAGTCATGACAGCTTTCACAACTCGCAGATACCTTGCCATAGTTTCATCCTTGGCCTCAAATTCACCATTTACTTGAGAGACCACTAATCTTGAATCTCCGCAAACTTGAGATTCTTGACTTTCATGATTCTGGCCAAGCCTAAATCGGCTATCAAGGCCTCATACTCAGCTTCATTGTTAGTGGTCGGAAAGTCCAACTTCAAAGCATATTCAACTGTGAACACATCGAGGCTTTGCAACACTAAGCCTACGCCACTAGATTTTGTTTTTGATGCTCCATCAAAATAGAGCACCCAATATTCCTTCTGATCAGGTACAAGTTCTTCATCTTTATCTTGCTTCTCAGGGGTTGTTATCATCTCCTGCCCCCCGACTTCTTGGTTGCTAATGGTGCATTCAACCACGAAGTCAGCTAATTCCTGAGCCTTAATGGCTGTTCGAGGCTTATACGTGATGTCAAATTCTCCAAGTTCAATCGCCCATTTGATCAGTCTTTCACTAGCCTTCGGGCTATGCAATATGTTTCTCAACTGTTGGTCCGTCAGGACTTCAATTTTATGTGCCTGGAAGTACGGGCGTAACTTCCTCGAGGCTGTTATCAATGCCAAGGCGAACTTCTTAATGGGAGAGTAATTCAACTCAGCCCCGTGCAACACCTTGCTCACATAATAGATAGGTTTCTGGACCTTCTTCTCTAATCGAATGAGAACGGCGCTCAACGCTTGCTCAGATACCGCCAGGTATAGATACAGAGTCTCCCCGGGACTAGGTTTGGCCAGCAACGGGGCTTCAACCATGTACTATTTCAGTTGTTCAAAGGCCTCTTGGCTCTCAGGGGTCCACTCAAAATTTTTCACCTTCTTCAATGCTTGAAAGAAAGGCAAGCATTTGTCACCAGACTTGGAGATGAATCTTCCTAAAGCAGCTACCCGGCCTGTTAACTTCTACACATCTCTTATATAGCGTGGTGGTTCCATATCTAAGATCGCCTTGATCTTGTCAGGGTTGGCCTCTATGCCTCTCTTTGAAACCATCAGACCCAAAAATTTGCCTGATCCAATGCCAAAGGCACACTTGGCTGGATTCAACATCATTTTGTGGTGCCTCAGCACTTCGAATGCCTCTCTGAGGTGCTTAATGTGGTCTGCCTTGAACAGGCTCTTGATTAGCATGTCATCAACATAGACCTCCATGGTTTTTCCAATCAGATGGGCGAATATCTTATTCACCAGTTGTTGGTAAGTAGCTCCTGCATTCGTTAGACCAAATGCCATAACAAGATAACAGAAAACACCAAAGTCAGTTATGAAAGATACCTTAGGGATGTCATCCTTGTGCATCTTAATCTGATTGTAGCCGCTGAACCCATCCATGAAGCTCAACATCTCGTGTCTAGCTGTGGCATCTATTAACATGTCTATCCTTGGTAAAGGGAAGCAATCCTTAGGGCATGCGTCGTTCAAGTTGGTGAAGTCTATACACATCCTCCACTTACCGTTGGCTTTCTTGACCATCACAGGGTTAGCCAACCATTCTGGAAACTGAATCTCTTCAATAAACCCAGCGTCTAAGAGCTTTTCAACTTCTTGCTTTATGGCCTCTTGCCTTTCAGGTGCAAAGTTCCTCTTCTTCTGCTGTATTATCTTCCGACTAGGATCGACATTTAATCTGTGAGTTATGAGTTGGGGATCAATCCCTGGCATATCAGCTGCTGTCCAAGCAAACACATCACTATTTTCTTGTAAGAATGCTATCAACTTGCCCTTCAGGGGTTCCTTCAAAGAGGCTCCTATATAAGTTACCTTCTCAGGGTCGCCTAGCTCCAGAGGAATGGGAATTAAGTCTTCTGCTGGCTTTTCTCGGTGTTCATCATCACCACGGACATCCATGTCTTCGATCGGAAGTACCTGCCCCCCCCGATTCCATCAGCTCTTAACGCAGATACATAACAACTTCTTGCCATCTTCTGATCACCCTTTTGTTCTCCAACACCATTCCTGGTTGGAAACTTAATCTTCATGTGATATGTGGAGGCCACAGCCTTGAATGCATGAAGTCCAGTCCTTCCTAGGATCACGTTATAAGTCGAGGATGCCATTATCACAAGGAAATTCAGCATCTGGGTAGCCTCTTTAGGTTCCTGTCCAATTGTCATGGGTAACTGAATAGTCCCTTCAACCTTGGACTCAACTCCATTAAATCCATAGATTGGCATGTTGGTGGGGGTCAATTGAGAATCGGTGTACCCCATCTTCACAAACGAATCATGAAACAAGATATCAACAGAAGCTCCATTGTCTATCAAGACTCGTTTCACCTCCGAGTTTCCAGTCACAGGAGTTATGACCAACGGGTCGACATGGGGGAACTTTACCCCTTCGAGGTCTGAATCATCAAACCCAATAACTATTTCAGTCCTAGCACGTTTTGGGGCTTCTCCCACGATGTGCATCACTTCTCTGGCATACGCCTTTCGAGAGTTTCGAGTCGTACCGGCCGCTGTTGGGCCTCCCCAAATCATATTAACAATTGGCCCTCGGGGCTATGGATTACGATCACGATCACGATCGTTATCTCTTCTGTCATTGTCTCTCCTGTCATAGTCCCTTCTTTGGGTTCCACGATCATCACTCTTTGTGAACCTGCTCAGCTTTCCTTTTTGGATCAAGAACTCAATCTCATCTTTCAGCTGCCTACAATCATCTGTATCATGACCCACATCACGGTGGTACATATAGTATTGATCCTTGTTTCTCTTCGTGGGATCACCCCTAAGTGGCTTCGGCCATCGAAAGTCTTTATCCTTCTCAATATCTAGCAAGATCTGACTCCTAGGAGCGTTCAGCCTTGCATAATCAGAAAACCTCGGTCCCAAACCCTTCTTTGGTGGTGACTCGGAATCCTTGCTAGTCCGAGGATACTTGTCCCTAGCATCGTACTCTTGCTCTTGCTTTCATTTCTTTGAGTCATTAGAACCCTTGCCATTGCCTCCTGCGGTTTCCTTCTTCATGCTATCCTCAGCCTTGATATACTTGTCGGCCCTTCGTTAGAGCTCGGCCATGTTTTCAGGAGGATGTTTTGCCAAAGACCTTTTAAAGAAGAGATCAGTGGTTCCGTGTTCCAGGGCTACCATGGCCACCTTATTTTCCAGATCAGTGATATTCAGCGTCTCCTTGGTGAATCGCTTGAGGTAATCCCTCAAATTCTCGTTCTTCCCCTGCACTACATACATGAGGGATGCAGAACTTTTTTCATGAACTCTCCCACTAATGAACTGGCTGACAAAGGCGGCACTCGGCTCCTTAAAAGAGCCAATCGAGTTTGCAGGTAGGCGGCTATACCACCTTTGAGCCATGCCCAACAGGGTTTGAGGGAACGCCCTACACTTTAAGGCATCGCTCGCAGGCTGCAACAGCAGTGCGTTTGAGAATGTGCTAACATGGTTTGCGGGGTCGCCCGTCCCATCATAAGCCTTAATCGTCGGCATCTTGAACTTCCTTGAAATGCGAGCATTCATTACCTCTTCAGTAAACAGAGGTGTGGGATCATCAGGATCCCCAAGTGGCATCAGATCCTTGGGGTTACTTCTGGGGGTATCCACCCTTGTCGATTTTTCAGTTGGGGCTTCGGCCCTTCGCTGTCTCCTTGAAGGCCTCTCTAGATTTATAATGGGAATCCTCCCTGTAATTGGAGGAGGTCGAATCAGACTTCGCCTTGCTTGCTCCCTAGCAATATCATCCTTCAGCCTTTGGATCTCAGCCTCATGAGCCTTAATCCTTTCCTCAGCCGTTTGTGGAGGTCCATCATGGATTCTTTGGGACCTCCTTCGAGGTTCTCTACTAGCACGTCGCCTCCTTGGGGATTCTTCGCGATCATCATCGTCATCCTCAGACGTCGAATCATCAGTATAGGGGCCAGAGTAATCATCGTAGTCTCTATCTCAGATCTGTAAGGCATGACCGCTCAGTCCAGGTTCTCTGTGTTGAGGGGGATAATTAGGCAGCCCATACATCGGGTTGGTATTCAAAAGGAGATCCGTAGTGTGGATCTGTACCCCCGGGGGTAGCTTACGATCAACGCTATCAAGAGGAGAAACCACCATCTGAAGAGGGTTAGTTTCTTGGCTTTGAGGGATAATCACAGGTAAAGTTCCCTCAACATGGGGAATCGTCCCTGAGGGTTGAGAGGTTAGAGGTTGAATGACGGTCCCTGTTGATGGGGGCAATTGTCTTTCTTCATCGGTGATGAGCGGATCAGAGGTGGCAGGTGGAGCAGAGCTAAGGGGTATGGCCTCAGTCGATGTTGTTCTTCGTGTTTGAACCATGGTTGATGTTGTCGTCCCACAGACGGCGCCAAATGTTGTGGGATAAAAACTAGGTTACGATTTGTAATTAATGCTAGGGTGGTTGAGCTTCGAGCTTTAATGGTTGTTCTTGTGTTCGTGGCTGAATCTACCTTCACAAGATGCCTACGTACTTTGATGAATATCAAAGATCAAGCCAAAAACGTAGTTCTAGGTTGAGGGGTCTGGCCCTTTATATAGGCTGAGAAGCCTTAGAATTATGGTAGAAGTCAGAGACTTGGTGGACAAGTCTTCCTTGAGGAAGGTTCCAGATCTATTCCTTGTAGGAATCAGTTTCCATATCAAATTGGATGCCTTGGTGGCTAAGTCTGATAGAGATAATATCCTTATCCAACTCTTATTGCTGAGCTGTTTATTACCCTTAATATTAATTACGAAATTAATATTGTAAATAGGGTTTGGGCCCATCTGGTGGGCCCCACGTTTGGACCATTCTTGGTCTAATTAATGCCACATTAAATGTGTCTTTAGGGCCTATTTTCAGCCCATATCACTTGGAAAGCAAAATCGTCTCGATTCTTCCGATCGTCGACAAACCTTCGACACTTAATACACCGCGACGCTGCCACTTTTGATCCCTCTTTCCTTTCTTTATTATTAATAGTTGATTAAAATAGGGGTATAATTCGAGCCGAGTCAAGTTAAGTTTGTGCATATCAAGATCGAGTTCAAGCCTTTTCTTTTCGAGTCCAGTTGAGCCTACAAATTATCGAGTCTGAAATTTGTGTTCGAACTCAACTCGTATAGTAAACGATTTGAGTTTAAGATGTTTTCGAGTTTTCAAATTTATCGAGTTTTTAAACGAGTTTTTGAGTTTTTTAACGAGTTTTCGAATTTTAATTGATTTTTTAGTTTTCGAGTTTTCGAGTTTATCGGATTCTTATCGAGTTTTCGAGTTTTGACTTCAGTTTCATAAAAAATGATATGATCGTATTATTTTTAATTCAAATTTAACCTAAATTTTTCCCCTATTTATAATGACAATAAACTTTCGGAATAATGCCCTTTATGATTTTGATAATCAACTTTCCCAATCATTTAAATACTTTTTTTTTACTTTTATTCATATATATTTGTCGGATGCATTTTGTCTTCATTACAAATTAGCATCGTAAGCAGTATATGGTGATAATAATAATAATAAAATTTGAATGTTTTTTGTTGTGAACAAATATGGTATCTATTTTTCCAGAATAGGCATCATTGCACTAAGAATCATTAATAATTTAATAATTGTATTTTTAATTTAATGGCAATGTTGTATATTACAATGTTACTATCTTATTATTGTAATTTATCATTATACAAAGTATATGGATGTAAATGTGACAACCCGAGTCACATCCCGAGTGCTTTTGAAAATCCAATCAAATCCCGATTTCGAAATAAACCAAAGTATGTTGACCCAAATGCAGCCAATTTGGGTGTCCACAATCCCACCACAGGCCCCCACAAGATCATGATTTGTTTGTTTAGTAGTAGTACTTTGTCTTATGAATTGAACTAAAATCCCAAATCTTCTCGATGTGGGACTAGGATGTTACAAACTCCCCCACTTAAACTCCTCACGTCCTCGTCAGGCCTAAACGGATATCTCATAGGTCCAAGATCGTTCCTCTATAGCCATTATGTGGATTCCTCCGGACCTCTATTCATCGTGGGATAATAACATCAGCCTTCGTGTCCCCACCTCCGACAACTTGACGAATCAAGTTTTCGAGAGTCGGTTCTAATACCATATGTGACAACCCGGGTCAAATCCCGAGTGGTTTTCGATAATCTGGTCAAATCCCGAGTTCAAATCTGAAATAAGTCAAAGTATACTGGCTCAAATACAACCAACTTGTGTTGTCCACAAGCTCATCACATGCCCACAAAAGATCATGATTTGTTGGTACATTTAGTAGTAGTATTTTGCTTTATAAACTGAACTAAAATCCCAAATCTCCTCGATGTCGGATTAGAATGTTATAGTAAAAGTCAAAAATTGAACTTAATCGATTGATGGATGCATTGACTTAGGACTGGTTAAAAGATTAATTGAAATAGTAATTGTGATATAAGATATATTTTGATATTATGATAATGTTTTTTTTATGCAAGTCTATACCATATTGCCATGAAGTACCACGGTTTCTTATTTTCGAATTCTAAGTTTCTTCTCATTTTTTAAAATTGAATTTCTTAAAAAATATAAAACATTTGTTTTGTACTTTTGAATTTTGTAAAAAAAAAAAAGCTATGAAACCAAAAAAATATTAATTTTTATAAATTTGTTATAAAATTATTTTTACGAACTAGTAATAAAAGTGTATAATTTATTAACTCATAATTCCATATTGGAATTAATTAATTTAGAAATTTTATCAAATATAATAATAATAATAATAATAATAATAATAATAATAATAATAATAATAATAATAATAATAATAATGCGCATAATATATAAAAATATACGAGTGGACATTTAAAAAAAATTATATAGTTGAATAAGGACACATAAACTAATAAACATATGATTGTTTTAAAAAAATAATCGAGTTTGAGCGGCGCCGAGCGAAGTTCGAGTTAATCGAGTCGAGTTCAAATCGAGCTCAAAAAAACTCGGTTCAACTCGATTTTTTTATTGAACTCGAAAACTTATACGAACTCGAACTCGATAACGAGTTCGAATCGAGTCAAAAACCCATTTTATCGAGTTCGAGCCAACTCGATTTAAATTACACCTTTAATTGTAGACTTGTAATTTTAGTTTCTTATTTATTTATAGAATCAATTAATCCATATATTAATAATCTTGATTAGCAAGAAAATATATTAATAATCTTTCCTTTTCCGGGATCTCTAACAAATTACATGGAGGGAAATGGTTTTCACCATAAGTCAAGCCATACCACAAATGATGTTGTTGTCTGACTAGTGAAATGATGAGGGAGTCAGAAACTCCTTTCAAGAGGAGGGGTCTCAAGAGAATTCGCAAGTTAAATCGGTGGTAATTGCGATTCATCGGGATGAGTTCAAGCTTTTACAAATTTTCTTCGGTGCAAATTAGGTAAGAACCGTATGTATAAACTTCATGGTAAAGATGAACACTTTAGTCCCTAATAATATGAGATATTTGAAATGTGGGATGATTAAAGTCCCATGATCTTGAAGATTGTGTAGAATTATAGTTGTTTTATATAAAATCAACAAAACTAACAATATCACGAATAATAATATATTTGTTATGGATATTGTGTGCAAGTTCTTGGCGGATTATTTCAATATCTTAGTTTAAGTTGCAAGTTGTGGAGATTGTTACTAGGGGTGTAATTTAAACCGAGCCGGTTCGAACTTGACTCGAGCTCGACTCGAAAAAGTGGGATTGACTCAGCTCGAACTCGTTATCGAACTTGAGTTCGAACACATTTTCAGGCTCGATTAAAAACTCGAGTCGAGCCGAGTTTTTTTGAACTCGACTCGATAAACTCGAACTCGTCTCGAACTCGAACTCGATTATTTTTTAAAAAAATAGTCATGTGTTCATTATTCTATGTGTCATCACTCAACTATTTAAGAAAATTACCTTTAAAATTAACTTGATAATTTTTTTCATATATTATGTGCAATATTATATTATTAGTATCATTAGAGAAATTTTTGAATTAAATTTGTTCTAATATGAGATATTGAATTTATACATTTTTATAAATAGTTTATAAAATTTTTATTGTAAAATTTAAATTGACAATTATTTTTTTTAGTTATTAGCTCTTTTTCTTTGCAAAAGAAAATACTATCATACTAACATACCATCTAAATTTAAAATTAATTTAATTCAATAGATAGCTTTTTTATAGTTACCAAAATTAACTTTAAAGAAAATAATTTGTTCAAAGTTTTATTGAATACTTTGTTTTTTAAAATCAAGATATCATGTCAACACTTTGGATTAAAACTACATTATTCACAAATTTTATAATTAAATATGATATACGCATATATTTTATCTAAAAATTAATAATTTTTGGGTTACGATTTATTTAGTATTGTATGTTCTTATCACATTATAATTTTAAATTAATTATTTACATTCTTACACGCAGACATGTGATAAGTAACTCGAATCAAAGATTTTTTACATACACAGCTTTTAAAATTCAATTAATATTATAAATTGTGATTAAAGTATCAAAATATATTTGATATCACGATTAGTCTATACTACTTTAATTGATCTTTTGATCGATCCTTAGTTGTCAGGGATCAAGTTCGATTTATGAATTTTACTTCCATATATTTTGTCTTTCTACAATTATAAACTATAACAGCAAGATAGTAATATCATAAACTTGTTGTATGCAATATTTCTATTAAATTATAAATAAAATTTATAAAACTACTAATGACTCCCGGTGTAGAGTGCCTATTTACCTATTTTGAAAAAATATAACACATATGAGCTCACAATCAAAAAATGTTTCACATTTTATTATTCTTATTATCATCGCTTACTAGTTAAGATGCTTAGATAGTTAGATGCATAATCTGTAAGAGCATCTCCAAGGGTGTTATGTAAAATGGTTAGCTATAATCATTAGCTATAATGATAATGTAAAATTTTTGCTAAGGGTGAACATGTGTGCTCCAAGGGAATTATCTATAATTATGGTCATGTAAAATTATACATAAAAGCTTTATTGATTCAACAAATATAGCTCACCAAATATCATTATCTATATTTTTTTGCTAAGGGATTAATGGTTGGAGTGCTCAAATTTTTACATATTATCTAAATAGTGCCACTAGATGCCAACTAGATGCCATGTAGATAATTTAGCTAAGGGTTTTACACCCTTGGAGATGCTCTAATAAAGATAAAATTTATCCGTAAATATATATGAATAGAATAAACTAAAAGTTTACTTAATTAATTGGAAAAGTTGATCATCGAAATTATAAAATATAAAATTTTGAAAGCTTGTTGTCATTTGAAATTGGGGAAAGAAAATTAGGTTAAACTTGAAAAGAAAACAATATAAACAAATAGCTTTCATGGAACTAAGTCAAAACTCGAAAACTCAACAAGAACCTGATAAACTCGAAAACTCGATAAGAACCAGATAAGCTCGAAAACTCGGTAAGGACTCGAAAACTCGTTAAAAATTCGAAAAACTCAGTAAAAACTAGTTTAAGAACTCGATAAGCTCGAAAGCTCGAAAACTCGATAACAGCTCGAACTCGACTTGTATAGTAAACGAGTCGAGTTCAAACACAAATTTCAGGCTCGAAAAATTTTAAGCTCGACTTGACTCGAAAAAAAAAAGAAGCTCGAACTCAATAAAAAAAAAGTTCGAACTCGACTCGGCTCGAATTACACCCCTAATTATTACTCTGATAGCACCTTTTTTTTGCTAATTACTTTTGATAGGTACCCGCCATAAGCCGGTACCCGCTGCAACCTTAAGCCGGAAACCGCTGCAAACAAGCTTAAGCGGTTCTTATCATTATACACGTGTCATAAGATATTTAATTTCCTAAAAATACTAACTTGGGCAATAAGTTTTGCACAAAATATCTTGATATCTTGCTTTATAAGACAGGGGACACATTCTGACTCAACTGTAGCAGACACATTCTGAGCAATTCGGCTTGTACTGACTTAATAGGCGGCGTGTCAGGAAGGGTCACACCGGTCAATGTAGCTTTTGCGGCTACCACGTGAGCTACAGTGATTGGAAGACAGGGGACACATTCTAACTCAACTGTAGCAGACACATTCTGAGCAATTCGGCTTGTACTGACTTAATAAGCGGCGTGTCAAGAAGGGTCACACCGGTCACTGTAGCTTTTGCGGCTACCACGTGGGCTACAGTGATTGGAAGACCCAGCCTATAAATACCCCGTTCTATACACAAGTAAAGGGGGGAGAATTGGAAGGCAAAAAAACTCAGAACTACGAAACATCTTGAAGGTAGTGTTTTTCGTAGTTCGTTCACAGGGAAGGACTCTCAATATTGAATTCGAGTAGATTATCTCTTACAATCTAGAAGTGTGCAAATGGGGGGGTTTAAGTTTGGTTGTGGTGTTTTATCAAACACCTTGCATACAAGAACTAAATTGCTACAAAAATACAACTAAGTTAATGGCAACTATCCAAATTTACCAACACAACAACACAATGAGCAAATTAACAAGATAAGAGACACTTGACCCAAGGATAATAGCAAATCAAGCACTTCAACCCAACAAACAAGAATATATCCAACTCTACCTAACCAAGATAATTGGTGAAGCACACAATCACTTATTTCTCTTCTAAAAACACTAATTTAGTGAAGCACATAAATTAGCTCTCTTGATAATAGCTACCAATAATGAAGCACTACTAGTATAACCAAATCAAGGAATTAAACAAAGAGAGGCTAGGACAAACCCAAGGATGAGAAGCTCAACCTAGGTATTTGTACTTGAATCTTGAAGTTTAGGCACGCCAAACCTTGTGCTACTACAATGAATGTACTAACAATTACGGATTAGCACAAACAATTAGCAATTGAAATTACAAGAAGAGCAAGATGAAGCAACTTACAAATCTCCAAGCAAAATCATAAACAATACAACACAAGTTGTAAGAACCCCAAATTTTGGATATAATTAAAACTTTTTATTAAGTAATGATAAAATGAAGAACAATGATTCCGACAACAAGGTCACCAGCTCTAATGAATGGTGGTTTCAAAGAACAATGATTGTAATGAATGGATATTGCTTGGGACAATGATCCTGATGCATTGGTATATTGTCAGAATAGAGTAATTCGATGGTTGAGGACCTAGATAAGAATAATCTACCATCCAGGAAGGAGCTAATGGATCCTTGAAGGGAAATGAGTACGTGCATAGTGTTTCCCATACGTGCATAGTATTTCCCGTACGTGCATAGTGTTTCCCGTACGTGCATAGTATTTCCTGTACGTGCATAGTAATTTGGTGGATGAATAGTGATTTTGTAAGTTGGAAAACTTTTCACGCCACCCTATGTACGGGACGTGATATGGATGTTTCGAAGTCATATTAGTAATACGCGGAGGAAATAAGTGAATGCAGAGACGATCGGAATTCAGAAATTCCAAATTCTTTTTCGGTATAATATTTGACCGGACAGTGGATTAAATATTATTATAATCCAAGAATTGAGATATTAACTTTGAGGATTTGATATTTTGGGATGTTATTATATTTGATTTAAGAATGAAGGTAGGAAACCACTGAGAAGTGGTTATGGCTACAATGTAATAATTGATATTTGGAAAGAATGAATGGAATTCGACTTTATTATTTCTATGTCTTGAAGAATGCTAAAGGGTAACAACATAGGTAAGAATAATCTATCTTCTAAGGGAATAAGATATGGCAATTTCAAGCAGGAGAATACCCTCATGTCATCCAGATCGATAACGATTAATCCAGTAGTTCCGTAAAAAGGTTAAGGAACGATCGAAAGAGAATACGGACAATTGTACCACCCTAAGAGAACAAGTAAAGAATACAGAATGAATAGTGTTTGGTGGGAGTATATAATAATATGAGACGACACTATACAGAAGCATTCGGAACAGATTTCCGAGTTCGTATTAGTGATCCAGGGGGAAAATAAGTGTATGTAAAAGCTGTCGGATTCTGAAAAACCGCACTTTTATTTTCTCCGAGAGTTCCCTGGACACTGATAGCCTTAAGTATTTAACGAATGGATTTAAGGAATATAAATTGGAAAGTTAGAATGAAAGATGGAGAATGAAAGTATTAATATTAAAGAGGATTCCCGGTAAACCCTAATTAGAAATCCGTGAAATATTCTCACGAACGATCAATCGAAACGGGTAATAACCGGACACAGAAACAAGCAGAGGAAGCAAGAGTCTTGTGTAAGCTACTAGAATAAATATCTAGCAACCAAGTGGCTTAAAGTAACTAGCATACTTGGAGATGGAAGTAGTACTTAGATATCAAACCAATACTTAGCATGAAAACCATTCAAAATGCAACACATGTCTCTTGATTGCATCATGGATGACCTAGGCACTTTAATAAAGCTACTTTAGCAAGATATTATCCAAGGAAACACAATAATACAAGGAAAAGATCAAGAACAAGCAAGCAACTATCTCCCCCTCCAAAAACATTCCATTCGACTTCCTCCCTAAATTCCAAATCCAAAGTCCAAGCTTCCACCATTGTTTGATCTCCAAATTTTTATGGTAAGTCCTATAATTCATAAAAGTGATACCCTAGAAATCTTGGCTTCAAACTCCATGTTTTCCATTTTCAAATAAATCATCCAAGCCTAGGGTGAATAGTGATTTTAAGAAACTAACTTTGATTTCTTGTTTTGTTTGGATGATCCAAGCTTTGTTAAGGTAATCTAAGGACTAGACAAGGCTTACCAAGTGTTATTCACTCTCCAAGGAAGGTAACAAGCTCCAAAAACCCTTGGTACCATTTTGAGATTTTATGAGTTTTATGGATGATTTAGTGTTAGTATGCTATGTTATGCTTAGATCTATGTTATTAGTTGATTATGGTTGTTGTTTGGATTGTGATCCATGAGATGGTTGAGATGAGTTGTTGATAGACTAGTCATGATGATTATCATGCGTTTGTGTGGTTGGATTGATCTTTGTTAGATCGAGATAAAGTGTAAAAACTTTGGAAAACGCGTAAACATAGCCGTTATAATGCCCGATTTTACAATATCATGTTTTGTATGCCATTTTTCACATCAAGACCCTAGTGACCAGAAACTTTTCTGCCATTTTAGGATAGCTTATGTTATAAGCTTCGTTTTGATATAAAGATCACGTGAAACGGACTTACGGTTTAGGAGTTACGGCCGGTTTACTAAAAGTATTTCGAAACCGTAACCGAGAATTCGTAACTGAATTTGAACCCTCGTAAAATATGTAAAGTCATGGAGAATCTTGGTAAATAAATACTAGAGGTAAAAATTAAGGTGTGAAAGAAAACCGTATGTCAAAAGGATCATTTTTCGATTTATTAAAAATGTTCGAGTCGAGGTTAAACGCGAACGAACCCCTAAAAGACGACTCTTTTATAACTTCGGTAAAACACTTAGAAAACGGGCGATAAAACTCGGAGTATAGTATTGGTTCGTAACGATCGACTTTAGAACTCATATGACTTAAGTATGTCCCAAGTATAAGTACAATGACATGTCGTATTAACGAACGAATGTCGGGTCGGATCAACGATAATAAGTAATCCACTAAAAGGGGTATAACGAGATAACTCGAGAACGTGTTTCGAATTAAGTATAACTTAACTTTTAATATGTTAAGTGATTAATCCCGAATGCCTTGGCTATTTATAGATCACCAAGCTGAACCGGGACCCGCTACCACTACCCCTTACCGTACTCGACTACCAGGCAAGTTTCAATTCCCTTCTTTTAGGCTGTTGTTGTGATTGAATAAATATATATATATGATTGCTGATATACATATGCCATTGCATGCATGCCTACTTTCAAGTTGAATTGATATACTTGTTCCCTGAATGTTATTGTTGGCTTATAAGCTAGATAGTTATATATCAGTTATAAGCCGGTTATTGTAAGACCCTCATAGAAGGCCGTATACATCTTATTAATCAAAAATAGACCGGGTGTCAATATTCCTTGATATATCGAGATTACCTCGGAGGAAAATATTTAAGTAAATATTTTCTATTATTTGGGCGACGAATATTATTTGAATATTCGTTCGAGACTAATTATTTTAACGATCCTTACTTCAAATAATTATTTGAACGTAACTATTCAACGAATAATATTTCTCAATATTCATTCAGAGTCGAATTGATTATCGACTATTATTTCGATTATTCTTCTAAAGATGAGACTATTAAATGAATATTATTTGGATATTCTTTTAGAATATTATTTTATTAAATAAATATTACTTTTGAATATTCATTTAAGATATTAAATACTTGATGGATATTATTTTAATATTCATCTGAAGCTTGATTTAATTATCGAATATTATCTCGAATATTCCTTAAGGCTTGGATTACTAAATGAATATTACTTGATATTCATTTAGGATATTATTCATTAAATGAATATTACTTTTGAATATTCATTTAAATTCCTAATTAATTATGAATATTACCTTAGATATTCTTTTCAGGTCTTATTAATTAATGAATATTGTTTTGAATATTCATTTAAATATTTATTTATTCAATAAATATTCTCCTGATATTTCTTCAGGGATTATTTGAGAAATACTCTGATTAAAGATATTCTTTCATATTACCAAATATTCTTTAAATATTTTAATTTAATAAATATTTTCTGAATATTTATTCCATACTTAGAATAACCTCGATAAGGTTTATCTTCTTCGATTATTACAGAAAATACCTCGGAATCATATTATTATTAAGCTTATATCAAGAAAGGTTCTCAGACATCATTCTTCTTTGAGTCTATCTCAATAATAATAAGGGAACCTTACTTGAAAAATGTTATTTATCTTGTCGACTTCCCGGTCATAAAGTATTCCCTTCACTCGCAACTCGGGTGCTGTTGACTTATTAAGTCGTTGCTTACCTTCTCATCTTTCGAGAGGTAAGATTACTGGAACAAGTTGATATCCGTTACCAAGTAATAGCTTGGAAGTTATTGGTAAATTTTCCTTTCCAACTAGATACGACTACTTTATGGAGTCTTATCAACAAGTATCATACTTGGGGAAAGGGGGACGAACGTTACATTCGGAATCATGAATTCTATTTGAACTAGGAGTCGTGTAAGAGGCCGAGTAGCGCCGGTCCATCCCCTTTGGCCCAACCGTTGGCCGGGGAGAGCTAGTAAGGCGGTATACAAGTAAAGCCATCAGTTCTTCCTTCTACCGGTAGTAAATCTAAATTGAGTTGTACGATCTCGACTGATCATCAAGATTGGAACAGCGGGCGCGTTGAATACTCCATCATTGGTTCATCATCCAAATTTATTTATTTCCTGCAACATGATTACTGTTGGCAGAGTTGGAAAAGGGTCATAACTAGAATTGCAACCTTTTCTTGCAAGTTCCTATTCTTAATAACAATAAGAATATCTCGCTTACTTTAATGTAGCAGATATTTCTACAAACAAATACTTCAAGTTACCTTGTAACTTCATCGTTCATATTATACTGGCATCATTTCCGTAAATGCATGGCATATGGTTTGAAAGATACTTTTGAACTGTTATACATTATCATTCAGTTATATATTATTGTTGGTGGGCTATTGCTCACCCTTGCTTTATTATTATATCACAACAACAGCTAGACCAGATGACTCGCACAAGGCGCACTCGACGCGGGCGAGGACGATGAGACTACCAGAGCTGAAGAAGAAGCTATTGGTAGGATATATTTATTCTTTCAGTACCAAGAATATGGTCTAGTATGACTTATGTAAATGGATGGCAAAGAGTATGTATTTATATTGAAATTCTTTTGGATTGTAAGAACTCATAATGTGATTAATAAAAATTTGATTGTTACTCTGATTTCATCTCTGGGACTATAACGGGTGTGTTTTATATTGTTGTGTTGGGTTATAGAGACGTAATTTATTTTATGTTAAGGAAAGTTCAATTGTTGTGGAAAGAATTGGAAACCGTAACCACCGGATCCCGGACCACGGATCTGGGGGTGTTACAGAAGTGGTATCAGAGCGTACGTTATAAACCCCAGTGATGAGGTGACGTTAAAACAATAAATTCAATAAGATAATAAGAACTCTTGCCAAGTTCATAGTCGGACTACTTAATGTAGTGATGACATATAAAACCCTTATGGGAACTCGTAAGTATAATGATAGTAACTTAGCTCGATATCGTATCGACGAGTAAGGCGACTGACCTTGAGGCATACGAGCAACAGCGCGATGATGCTTTATATGCTGAAGATCAGCGGGTAATTCGATGGAGTACCCTACTGGAGACCCGGAAGAGGTTCCAGCAGATAAGGAAAATCCTGTTAGGATAAGGAGCTTACCCATGGGTAATGAGGGTCGCAGCCAGAATGACTGTGATGATTAAGATATGGTGCTCAGAAAAGTGAGTATAAAGAACCGAAATATTATTAAGAGATCTGAAGATGCATGTTGAATTCATAGCCGGACTACCAGATGTAGTACCAGCAAGAAAGAAGGATTGGAAGAATTACTTGAGATCTTATACGGAAATAGATGAGAATCCTTAGAGATTTTCATCTTAACAAAGAAAGAGCTAGAGGGATGTATGATTATCAAAGACCGCGATATAGGACGAGGAGCAGAGTCCCTAGGAATAGTTGAGAATGAGGCAGTAAGTGCCATATCATTTGATAAATGAATCAGTATGAATATTGTCAGTAATAATTTGCCACGAGAAGGCAGATGTCATAGGTTATAATTTACGAAACCAAAGTGAGGTTAATGAGGTGGTTTTATTCAGGGAAATGTTCATTTTATGAATGAATCATTTAGAAAGTAAAGACATTGGGAAGTGATAACATGATTGGGTAAAGTTATATAAGGAAGTAGTAAGCAAGACAATGATCTCAGAACCTACCGGAAGATAAGACCAGTGAGTCAAGATGAACTCGTAATGAGACTACTGCCAGAGACTGAGTATAGAGTTAATTCAACTCAGTTAAATGATGAACCAGAAACGTTAGATGCATGTGATTCAGAGGAATATTAAATTCCTTCTTCTCTTTGAATGGATTATAGTAGTACCTTAAGTTTATTCCGATGCGGAATTATAATAGATCAAGTAATACGATCAGTAGTTAAAGAGAAAAATGTGAGAAAATCTTCCTGGAGCTAAAAGGTGAAATTGGTAATGACCAAGAGCTGGCATTGCTTAATGGAAAAAGGAGACTTTGTGCTTCCAATGACGCTTCGCATAAAAAGTTAGGTAGACCGACATTTGGTAGCATTGAATATCAGGACGTTGTGACAGGTTTCAGTTTGAAACTGTTGATTCCAAGGGATGGATATAATTGATTCCTCTCCAGTGGGTAAACTTCCAATCTGATGATGATTATTTCGTTAACTATGACTGCTTATGATTCCACCTGCTTGGAGGTTCATAGAACTATTCTTCAGGTTTCGAAACTGGTCTCCTTAATGTTACCAGTAGGTGGGTAGATTGATCAAAATTTCCCTGAGTCTGGAAAGGAATTCGGTGAATTTTGGCAAACCTTGTCTTTCTGATTATCAGAGAATGTCATGGAAGAGAGTAGAAACTGGAGCAAACCCTGTGACTTGGGTAAGCATGCTGTAATATGGGTTAGTAAACGGACCCTGAGCATTACAATCGACGGTAGTGATAAAATGATGAAGTGAGATTGGACGAAAACAGGAAATGTAAGTAAGAAATTAGCCGGACGGAGAAACTCCGGGATTGACTTAAGTGAAAAGGCAGTTATGCCAGGAATGGTAAGCTTGCGTGGCAAGCGGGATTGATAAGAATAGTTGAAAAGATAAAAGTGGAGGAAAGGTGACCGGAGACGGTGCCGAGTAGTCGATTAAGACTTATATGGAGTAAAGTTTTGGAAAGGTAGAAAGGTATCAAAGAAGAAGGCACTATGCCGGCAATTGCTAGAAAAGTAATGCTATTAGCCAACCCCTAAAATCATATATTTTTTTTATTTTAGTGTGGCCAGTTGAGGCCAAGTCACAAAGGATTATCGAGTGACTAGACCAGCAATGAAAGGAAACATTAATGAGATCGTTTGAATCTTCTGCCGAACAACCCATGTTTTGATTGGGAATTCACTAGACCTTTTTGGGATGGGGTCACCCGTACTGAAGTGACTCATGTGTATATGGGTGTCCAAGATTTCGAGTAAAATGGAAGTATAGTGACTTGAGATGTATGATGTTAGGGTATCATGAATACCATGAATATATTATGACGGAGGAAAGTAAACAATGAAGGTATATGAAGAGGGTATAGAAAAGGTCAGAAATTGAACAGTATGCTGTAGGAATTTTGTCTGAGGCAAGTACCTTTGCGAAGAACGATAAGCACTAAGAGATTCACGTTGAACTCGACCAATCTCTTCCAGAACATCCTTGCTACCATTAACAAGTTCGGTAAGAGAAGAGATAGGCATACGTTGCCTTTTTGGAAGGCCAAATAGGCTGACAACTATCTGAAAGAAGAGGGTGGCATTAAACCACCGATCGATTATCAAGTGAGAATGATTGAAAAGAGACCTTTATTAAGGATACATGATCTGATTGCCAATTATAAGATGCAAGAATTCCTTGGCAGTTGAATTAAGGATAGGATATCCATAAATTAAGACAAACCCTAGGGAATGCAAAAGGGGTGGCATTAACCCTAATAACGACATTATGACTTCAGATGATATGAGCTGGACTTGCTAAGGCAACAATGACCGGTAAGGATTATTAAAAAGAGTTCTGGAAAGAACATAGATAGAATTATTAGAGTATTGATCAATGACATTTTGATATACCCGGTACCCAGAAAATACCGGAGGAATGATAAGGATGGCCTATGAAACCTTACAAGGAAAAAAGTAATATTCCGAACTTCAAAAATGGAAGTTTGGTAAGGAATGTATAACATCGTAACAATAATGCCAGATGAGGCATGTATGAAACCCTGAGGAAGTATGGGTTGAACCTATAAAGGTTGAGATTATCCTAAGATAAAGAAAGAACTAAGAAAAGAAGTATCCTAAGTAGGATTGGGAATAAACGTGATAAAGTTCCCACTGGTAGGTGGAAGCAATGACTTATGGAAATGACTGATAGTTATATTTTCTCCTTCAGCAGAGCTTAATGGAGAATGCTTTAACCCAACAGTGATGGGAATGAGGTAGAAAAACTTGAGTTGGAATGTACCCAAAAAACATGGGTTACAAGAAATCATTATCATCAAGAAAGGCCAATGAGGTGGCCGACAATCTAAGTATAAAGGAATAATTATAAATGTTCATACCGAAGAAACAAAATGATATTTGGAAAGATCTTGAAGGTCGTATTGGAGTGGAGGAAGTTACACTCCTTTTGATGATTGTGCAAGAATCGAAGGTAATAATAGTTTAAGTAAAGATTCGATTCCCGATATTGTCTTAAGCAAACTACACACCTTAGAAGGTCCCGTTTTGAGGCAAACCAGGACCATGATACAATATTGACGAAGTAAACCATTAAGTTTCCAGTATTTTATGGGAGATGCATGAGTGATGGTTTCATCAACCGAACCTAGCTGCGATGCTTGAAACTCTTCTGCAATTTTATCTACTTCATGTAATATCTACATCAAGTTCAAGAAGTGTTCCTTATGGATAAGGAATAGTGATTACTTTGTCTCCCTAAAGGATTGAAACCCGTAGGGTTAGCTATTAATGCACTACGTAAACAACAAGCGATGGTGATTCTTCTAAGAAAATAGATGACAATGTAAAGATAAAGAAAGTGCTGCCATTGATTAACTAAATGGCATGTTGATGAATGACAAACAAGTTTATGTTAGTGTACTTCTGCGCAAACAAGATAGAGAATATGAGGTTGATGATTCATGATGTTAAAGATATTCTCATGGAAAGAATTAATGAGACTTGGAGGGAAGGGCGGTTGAGCCCAAGACTTAATGGGCCACCTGAGAGTTTAAAGTGTTCGGACGGCGGTATTCGAGCCAGCCTTACCCCCAAAACTTATAGCACGGTCATAACGGGTTTTCATGTGCCCAGGCTACGCCAGTAAAATGCAGATGTTCGACAGATGATAAGAGTGCGAGCAGGTAGGTGTGCGACCTGGTCTGACTTACGAAAGACAATCTGTGGAAAACCACGGATAGAAAAGAACAAGTGATGAGAAACAAGGTTGGCAGAAGTAGATTATATGAATCTAAGTTAAAGGAATCGGGCCAGATTCATTTCGGAAAGTTTAAATTGAAATAACGTGATGATTATAGAGTAAATGTGACGGGATACCAATAAAGAGGTGCCAAGTGCAAAAGATGTCTCAATAAAGAGATGAAGGTGGAAGTAAATAACAGAAGTAAATAAGAATCAGATAATAAGAAGGATGTGATTGATAAAGAAAGGACGGGGAAAGCAACTACGAAATAGGAAGCAAGGAATGTTAGGAATGGATTAATAAATGGGTTTTCCGATGAATTCTCGGGATGACAACCTGATAGTGTTAATATTATAGATATGAAAAAGTTAGTAGCGTGACATGGAATGTCAGTAACAATGGTGTCAAGCGAGAAACTAAGATTTAACCTGAAAGGTTCAAAGATTTTCCAAAAGTAAGTTGCTAAGGTGGAACCAGGGTACAGGTCCAGAGAAAAATGGACAAAGCAGCAAGATATTTTGACACGTGAGATTGCGATCAAATAGTATTGGATATAATTATGATTAATTTCTTCTTTGATAAACCTCTATAGTTCAGAGGTAAATTCTGAGTATGATATTCTACAACCATGAAAGCTTTCTATAATCCTTTAGAACTCTTTTCTCTTCTTCTCTCTTATTCATCTTCTTTATGAATTGAGAAGAACAACCCTTTTAGGAGGGGAGGTACTGCTACGTGACTATCTGTCTATGTGATAGAAGTCTAAGTGGAATGCCATGACTTGTTTAATTGCTTGTGAAGTACTAAAGGCTGGCCCCCTTCTGTACTAACTATGCAATATAACAAATGTTCAATTGATCATAGTGATCTCTCAATAAATCTTTCCACTTCTCTATATTGATCGAGATTGCGAAGATTAAAGCGATCAGGAAATGCACAGTACGAGCGAGGTTACCTCCGAATCGTGGGGTGATAGTGATACCAATGTTACTGCAGGTATCAATAAGGATAAGACTGAGTAAGAGTATAACCCGGATAGTGAGTTGTACGAAAAGTAGCAACGTTGATGGAAAAAGGATAAAGTATGGATTGTAGCACTAGAAGATGTGCTGAGGAAGGGTAGAACGACTAAGAATTGACCGGGAAGCTAAAAAAGGGAACGACAGGCAAACGACTCTTTGCTTCCTACCTGATTCCGGGACGGAATCCTTTTAAGGAGGGGAGACTGTAAGAACCCCAAATTTTGGATATAATTAAAACTTTTTATTAAGTAATGATAAAATGAAGAACAATGATTCCGACAACAAGGTCACCAGCTCTAATGAATGGTGGTTTCAAAGAACAATGATTGTAATGAATGGATATTGCTTGGGACAATGATCCTGATGCATTGGTATATTGTCAGAATAGAGTAATTCGATGGTTGAGGACCTAGATAAGAATAATCTACCATCCAGGAAGGAGCTAATGGATCCTTGAAGGGAAATGAGTACGTGCATAGTGTTTCCCATACGTGCATAGTATTTCCCGTACGTGCATAGTGTTTCCCGTACGTGCATAGTATTTCCTGTACGTGCATAGTAATTTGGTGGATGAATAGTGATTTTGTAAGTTGGAAAACTTTTCACGCCACCCTATGTACGGGACGTGATATGGATGTTTCGAAGTCATATTAGTAATACGCGGAGGAAATAAGTGAATGCAGAGACGATCGGAATTCAGAAATTCCAAATTCTTTTTCGGTATAATATTTGACCGGACAGTGGATTAAATATTATTATAATCCAAGAATTGAGATATTAACTTTGAGGATTTGATATTTTGGGATGTTATTATATTTGATTTAAGAATGAAGGTAGGAAACCACTGAGAAGTGGTTATGGCTACAATGTAATAATTGATATTTGGAAAGAATGAATGGAATTCGACTTTATTATTTCTATGTCTTGAAGAATGCTAAAGGGTAACAACATAGGTAAGAATAATCTATCTTCTAAGGGAATAAGATATGGCAATTTCAAGCAGGAGAATACCCTCATGTCATCCAGATCGATAACGATTAATCCAGTAGTTCCGTAAAAAGGTTAAGGAACGATCGAAAGAGAATACGGACAATTGTACCACCCTAAGAGAACAAGTAAAGAATACAGAATGAATAGTGTTTGGTGGGAGTATATAATAATATGAGACGACACTATACAGAAGCATTCGGAACAGATTTCCGAGTTCGTATTAGTGATCCAGGGGGAAAATAAGTGTATGTAAAAGCTGTCGGATTCTGAAAAACCGCACTTTTATTTTCTCCGAGAGTTCCCTGGACACTGATAGCCTTAAGTATTTAACGAATGGATTTAAGGAATATAAATTGGAAAGTTAGAATGAAAGATGGAGAATGAAAGTATTAATATTAAAGAGGATTCCCGGTAAACCCTAATTAGAAATCCGTGAAATATTCTCACGAACGATCAATCGAAACGGGTAATAACCGGACACAGAAACAAGCAGAGGAAGCAAGAGTCTTGTGTAAGCTACTAGAATAAATATCTAGCAACCAAGTGGCTTAAAGTAACTAGCATACTTGGAGATGGAAGTAGTACTTAGATATCAAACCAATACTTAGCATGAAAACCATTCAAAATGCAACACATGTTGTTGAGTATTGAATACAGTAAAAGAATACAGAGGGGGGGGGTGAATGGATTCTTGAGTTTTTCTTCGGTTTTGAATCTTTGCAGCAAGATAAGTGATGAGTGTGTGAGATATGAAGATGCGGATAATTAAACACAAACACAACACAATATCACTCTAATCTAATATTTTATTAGATTAAAATGTTGCTACAATCTGTGAATACAAATGATAGTATTCTCAGCTTCGTTTTTCTCAGAGAGATATTTTCTGGATATATTTGAGAAACTTCAAAAACCCCCCTAGCTAAGGAAGTGAGGCTGTATCCTTATAGACATGGATACACCCCCTTGCTACAAATGAGGTAGGTAAAAACAAAAGCACTTTCCAGTCTGTCTATCTCATTTTAGTAAGAGTCCAAACGGCTACAGATTTGACTTTGAAAAGCCTGTTTAGATCCACTTCTTCAGCTCCTTGTCCCTTGTCTTATCTCTCCAAGCTTCTTTGTAGGCTTTCCAGCATGCTTTATAGGACAGAGTCAAATAAAGTATCCTGGCTTGTTGCAGGTTTCTGACTTGTACAATTCTTCAGTATTTTGTCCTCAAGAATGTATTCGAGAAGTGACTAAGTAAGTGATTCGAGAACTGGAGTTGACTTGATCTATAACTCTGAGTTCTCGAATAGTGTTATCTTGACATATCGAATCACTTCTCGAATAGCTCTTTTCTCTGGGACTCCTTGAGATATCGAATAGAGCATTTTGACATATCGAATCCCTGAGATATCGAATAGTGTCTTCTGAGATATCGAACTCCAGACTTCTCGAATGCTAGACTTCTCGAATAGACAAATGTACTTCTCGAATTGGTACTTAGGCAAATTCTTCATTTCTTCAAATCCCAACTGTGATTATTTGACAGTCTTCATTTCCTTGCTTGAGGCATGAACCTTAGAACTTCTTTCAAGCTTTATTCTTGACTTAGTAGGTACAGTTACACAGATAGAATTTGATGCCTATTACATAGTACAAACAAGTAGAAACTCTACAACTAGAGGTTCCCTCAGTTAAGAGGTCATGTAGGTAATGCATAGCATTACACATACTTAGGCTTGTTATTAGATGTATTCAGGCATGCCTCTGTGACTAACAATCTCCCCCAAATTGTGAGTAAGACCCTTAGTCACAATTTCATGTCTGATAACAAGCCTATCATACATAAAGATAAAACTTGACAGTACAGGTATGAATTTCCATTAGCAATTTGGATAGAACTACAGAGTGAGTAATCTTACAGCCTATGATGAAGAACTAGCCATTGTCTTTTGATTCCCTTTCCATAGCTTTGGCTTGAAATTCATCATATTCTTTCTCTCTTCTTTCTTTCTCCTTCCTTGTATTCTCATCCATCGCTTTTATTATTTCTGCCATAGCATCCAATTCTTCAAGCAAAATTGAGTCTTTGAAATCTTCAAGTACTGGTTCCAGAATATTTGCAGGATAGTGGTTGAGTAGATTCATTCTGATGTTGACTTGATTTCCATTCCTCCTCCTATACTTTACCATGTAGGGGTTGAACTGAACTCTACACAAACCCTTTTTCCTCAGCTTTTCTGCTTCACTTTCCAGTCTCTCAATTTCTTTCTCCCTTGCCAGCCATTTCTCAAAACACTCTTTTCTGACTTTTTCTTCATGATCTCTCTTCATTTTCACAAAATCAATTAGCTCCAGTTTCCATCCTCTCTCCACTTTATCTTCTGAGCTCAACAGTGCAATGATTCTCTCTATGTCATATAGCTTGCCCCAGTGTTGACATCCTCCTTGTTTGAATTTCTCCTCCCTTCCATCCGAATATTTAATCTCAAGGCAATTATCAACAATGGCAACATGATAGATTCTTTGAGCTTGCAAAAATTGCAGTTGGTCTACATCATAATCTTCATCTAGTGGTTGGAGTTTTAGGCCTGGATAGATTGTCAGGGTTTTTGATATGGTTGGCTTTGATTTCCTTGCAGCTTGCTTGAACTTGATTCTTTTTACATGATTACTTGGCAGCAGTATGTGACCTTTGTTTGTAGACCATTGTAGTATTCCATTAGCAGTTTGCTTTTTGAAACATACAGATGGTTTCTTGACTTGAATCTTCTTCTCTTCTTGAGGTGGCAAGACAGTTGCAGAAGCCATAGATGCAAATTTTGAAAGGTCACTACTGGCAGCATTCACCCTAGACTTAGAGTCTTGTGTTGTGGTGAGGTTACTGTCAGCAATGCCTGAGGCTTGCTGTCTTCCACTTTTCCTCTCAGAGCCTTTACCTTGATCATCATCATTCTTCCTCTTCTCATCATCCTTCTTCTTCTTCTTGTCTTCATCACCCTTATTACTCCTGTGATATCTTCTCCTTCCATCACTTTTATCTTCATCCTTGTCTTGATCTTTGCTTGGGTTGAACTTAGCAGTCTCAGATACAATGCCAGTTGCAATATATGACCTGAGATAAGATATAGCTTCTAATTCTTCTGCTGTTCTTGATCCCTTCTTCTTGATCAGTTTCTCAATGATGGCTATGATGAGATTTTTATTTTGAGGAGTTAGATGCTTAGGAATGACCAGCTGCTTGATATCTTCAATTCTTGTTCCAGCCTGGTAGATAATAGTTCTAGGATCTGTGAAAACTTCAGGTAGCCTTGAAGGTTGACCATTCCTCAATTCATCATGAAGACTCTTGTTGTTCTCATTTCCCTTCTCAATTAGTCCAAGGAGCACATTCACTTCTGAGTGCTTTAGACTCTGTAGAGTATTGATGGTTAAATGCCATATCTTGTTCTTTCCTACCATCAATATCTCCTTGAGCCATAGATCATTAAGCCTCCTTGGTACTACAGTGAGACAGTCAATCTGACTCTTCAAACTCTCATGATATAGCAGAGCATCACCAGCCTGTTCTCTAGAGACTTTCAGAAGCTCCAAGAATGCATCATCATGATAGACATTTGAGTTTGCAATTTCTTGTAGCTTGGCCTCAGTGACCACCTTCACTTCTACTGGCTTGGCACTCTTAGATATTGAGATTTGAGGCTTGTCAGATGGCATACTCCCTGCAACCACTGTGGTTGTAATAGACTGCCTTTGACCATCAGGAGTAGTGATGTGCACAGTTGGTAGAGTGACAACTGGCAGAGAAGTGGGAGGCAGATGAGTAGTAGATTTCAAAGTTCTCTGATGGCCACCCTCAGTGATCTTGATGCCCTTTTCTAGTGATCTCTCCCCCTTTGGATTTGAGTTCTTTGATATCCTCTTCTCCCCCTTAGGCTTGTTGACAGACACAGGGACTGTAGGATGCACCTTTGGAGTTGAAGATTCATCAGGTAGAGGAAGACCCATGTGCTTCATCATTGCAGACAACATTGATTGTTGATGCAGAAGAACATCAGCTGTGGTGGTGGCTTGAGTGTTCAACTGCTCAGTCAGAGTTGTCACAGTGTCTGTAAGATGAGCATTGGACTTGTGGAGAGAGACTACCTCCTTTTCAAGAGTATCCACTTTAGTGAAGAGTTCATTGGCCTTAAAACCAGATAGGGATTGATCCTTCAGTCTCTGCACTTCGAACCTTGACATCTCATGCACAGGAACCTCAGTGACCAGCTTGTCTCCATATTGATTTGCAAAGAGGGTCCTGAGCATGGCATTGGCATCAGTTGTCTGATCTGATAAGGATTGAAATTTGTGCCCCAGACCTGTGACAGCATCCTTGAGAATAGCTAAACCATTGTCCATCCTGGTGCAAGTAGCATTGCAGGTTCGAATGTCCTTGAGCACAGTCTCCAATTGAGGGAATTTAGCATCAAAAGTCCTCTTGATCTCATGCACCTCCTTGGTTGTAGCTGAACACACTTCATTAATTTCTGTCTTTAAGCCTTTACCAAGATAGTGTGCAGCCTTGAGAATGCCTTTATAGCTGTCATTCACTGCTTCAAACACATCAGTAGGGTTGAGAGATTTGGCATTGGACCCTAGTGAAGTGATGTACTCTTCTCTGAGATACTGGAGACCTTCTGAGAGAGGGATTGAATTGGTTCCTTGCAGCCAAGCATCGATATTCCCATCTCTCTCAGTTTCATCTATGATTTTCTCCTTCTGTAGCTCTACATCCTCTTTGTGACATAGGAGAATAGCTTCATAGTCTGGATTGGGCATGTTTGCAGTGAGAAGGTGCTGAGCAATTTTTGTGAACTCAGGGATCTGATCCACAACTAAGCTTTGAAGTGCTTCAACCGTCAATTGTGGTGGAACAGACCCTGATCCTGAAGCACTGTCATGTTGCACAGGCTTCAGCCATTGAGACAAAAAGTTAGAGCTAGAGCTAGGCTTGCTAGGCTCCTCAGTTACAGATGCAACTTCTGCAACCGGATGAACAGACTCTACTACTGTTGTCTCCACAGAAGTGGGATGAGTTACAACAGTAGTTGACACAGGCACAGAGTCTCTAGTAAGAACTAGTGAATCCTCTGTGTTTGTGATGGTGTCATTAGGATATGCCCCAGCATGCATTCCCTGACCATCCAAATGTGGTACCTGGGTGGTGAGCAAGGTGTCATGCACCAAGTCACTTGAATTCATTGGCTCATCAAAGGAAAAGAATTCTTGATGATCAATGCCTTGCTCCTCAATTGCTTGAGTTGCAGGCTTCAAAGAAATATGAGTGGTAGATTCTGAAAGAGAAGTGTGTTGTAGACAAGATTTTGGCAACTCCCCCTGAGAAATAGAGGGAGTTTCAGTTATGATGTGCTCTCCACTCAGTGTTGTGCCGGCCTTATCACTCCCTTGTGCTGACTCTTTACAGATAGGTGCATTGGGGAGGATGCTTGATTCTATAGATGCATCCTGTTGAGAGAATACATCTAGTGAGCTGTGTGCCCCTGATTTTACAACTTCAGCCATTTGAGTGACTGAAGAGGTGGATTTAGACTTCTTCTTCTTCTTTAGGCTTATGATAGGTAACTCAGGTTTCTCACTCTCTAACCCTAGTTCTACAGCCAAGGCTGCTTCAGTTAAGATTTCTAAAGGTTCAGAAGCAACCTGTTTTCTCTTCTTTTTACTAACATCACCCTTTTGAGAGGATGATGCAGTTGGCTCTTTGCTGGATAGAGTGTTTGGCTGAGGGGGTTGGTTAGCAGGCCTTGGGTTAGCATTTTGTTCTCCTTGCTTAGGCTGTGCTAACTGTGATTTAGAATCAAATATTGGCATGTTGTGGGGGTAAGACCTAAACAAACCCTCCATGTGGGGAGTTATGCTAAGTCTTACATCCACATCATTCCTAGTCTCCAAATTACCAAAAATGAGTTTGGTCATGGACCTAGGATAGCCTATTTTACTCTTATCTACTCCAGGCAATTCAATCAAAGAAGCATTTTTAAAGTTAAGCACTGATTGAATAAAGCGAGGAAAGAAAATTTCATTACCTCTCTTGGCTGTGGTCTGACCAAGTCTCCCATAGAGTTCCTGTAGGATGAGAAGTCCAACATCTATCTTTCTCCCATGAGCCAAGGCATAGGCAAGCTGCTGCACGGGTGTACTAATCTGATCAAAGCTTGATTTCCGTGCAGTGAATACATGAAGGAGTGTAGCAAATACAAAGCTCCATTCTTTCCTTAAGAACTTCCTATTCAACTTTCCCAGCTTGATAGTATCAGAGTAGTTGATGAAGTCAAAGAATTCTTCCAACTCATCATTGGAGGCCAGAGCATCATACGTCTCTTGCTGCATATCCAAGGCTTGATTCATGTCTGCAGTGGTGATAGTGATATCCTCTCCTTGAATCTTGCAGTGAACAATATAAGAAGTGATAGCGTTCTCAAGAGCGATGACCTCCACAGTAGCAGTCCTCCAGAATTGTTCCAATAGATCTATGTACAGAGTTGGGTTGGCTGAGAGCGCACTCTTGATGTATGATTCAGACAACCACCGAACAAAGCACTTGAAATTGGCATTCGGTGCTTCCACATCACTGGTGATTGCGATGAAATTAGTTTGGAATTGTATGGTGAGTTTAGGGTTTGCCATTTGGGTAGAGAAGAAAAGAGAATTAGGATTGAAGAAGAAATTCGCAGTTAGGGTTTTTCAGAGGTTTCAGGAGTTGAGGTGCTTGAGAAATCGAACGAAAAGAATTGAATAGTTGTGAAGTTGTATGTATATATATGAATGTCTTGAGTTGTCGATAGATAAGTGTTCTGTAGCGACAAGTCATTTGAGAAGTATGAAACAACTATTCGAGAAGTCAAGAAAGGCTTATTCGATATCTCAGACAGTTTGTAACTCACAGCTGGCAGTTATTTGACTCAGAAAATAATTCTAAGCTAAATAAAATATGTTTTTATGAGCGAAATGAAATTTTGAATATAAATCCAAAAAGCGATTAAGTGTCAGCGAAAAATCAGCCTTTTCAAATGATTCGATAACTCAAATGCAGTATTCGAGAACTCTATCATTAGAGAACTAAAATACTCTATTCGATAACTCAAAGTGTGCTATTCGATTTCTCTAAGAGACACTATTCGAGAACTCAAGAGGGTTCTAGATAGGCCTATTCGAGAACTCGAGCCAAGACATAACAATGAACCATTCGAGAAGTCTGACTTATCGACCTATACTTTTCACTCATAAAATTCAATTTTCACTATCTTTTAAAATTTACCAGAAATATTCACTGAAGAATATTCTACTAAATTAAATAGTGATTTTCTCAAAATTTCACAGAAATTTCAAGCTAAAGATGTATGATTTTCAACATGTGCAGCATTGGAATATTTATAGATCATACTCCAGCCAATACTTACTTTAAAAATATTGAGCATTTGATAAGGTAAGTATTTACTGCTGCAACAATCTAGTTGATATACTCACTTAGCCAGAATTCGAAGAGTTCAGCATTCCAATCTCACTGACCAGCCTAGTGAAGGTGGCTTCATCTAATGGCTTAGTGAATATGTCAGCTAGTTGTTTTTCTGTGGGAACATAATGTAACTCAATGGTTCCATTAGTTGCATGCTCCCTTATGAAATGATATCTGATGTCAATGTGCTTTGTTCTAGAATGATTGACAGGATTGGCAACTATAGAGATTGCACTTGTGTTGTCACACATGATAGGAATTCTTTCCAACACAAGTCCATAATCTCTAAGTTGGTTTCTAATCCAAAGCACTTGAGCACAGCAACTTCCAGCAGCTATGTATTCAGCTTCAGCTGTGGAAGTTGACACAGATTGTTGTTTCTTGCTGTACCAAGAGACTAACCTTTGGCCAAGAAACTGGCAGCTACCTGATGTGCTTTTCCTATCCACTCTGCATCCAGCATAATCAGCATCAGAATAACCAACCAGATTGAACCCTGTGTCCTTAGGATACCATAACCCCAAGTTTGGTGTGCCTTTCAGATATTTGAAGATCCTTTTTATTGCTATCATGTGTGATTCCTTTGGGTTTGATTGAAACCTTGCACATAAGCATGTAGCAAACATGATATCTGGCCTACTAGCAGTGAGGTAGAGTAGAGAACCGACCATGCCTCTGTAGATTGAGATATCTACCTTTTTGCCCTTAGCATCATCATCTAACTTGGTGGCAGTGGCCATGGGTGTCTTCGCAGGTGAACATTCTTCCAAATCAAATTTCTTCAGTAAATCTTTAATGTATTTGGTTTGACTTATAAAAATGCCATCCTTCCTTTGACTCACTTGCAGTCCAAGAAAGAATGTTAATTCTCCCATCATACTCATCTCATATCTGCTTTGCATGAGCTTAGAGAATTTTTCACACAGCTTCTCATTTGTAGAGCCAAATATGATATCATCCACATAGATTTGAACTAGGATAATATCATCACCATGTTTCTTGTAGAACAGTGTCTTGTCCAGTGTGCCTCTAGTGAATTGATTCTCCAGTAGAAATTGTGATAGTGTGTCATACCATGCCCTAGGAGCTTGCTTGAGTCCATACAAAGCTTTAAGTAATCTGTAGACAAAGTGGGGAAACTGTGGATCCTCAAAGCCAGGTGGTTGTTGCACATATACTTCTTCTTCCAACTCCCCATTCAGGAATGCACTCTTGACATCCATTTGATAGACCTTGAAATTAGAATGTGCAGCAAATGCCAAGAAAATTCTGATGGCTTCTAGTCTAGCAACAGGGGCAAAGGTCTCATCATAGTCAATACCTTCCTGTTGAGAGTAACCTTTTGCAACCAACCTTGCTTTGTTTCTTATGACTACACCATTTTCATCCATCTTATTCCTTAGAACCCATTTAGTTCCAACAACGGTTCTATCCTTTGGTGCAGGCACTAGTTCCCATACTTTGCTTCTTTCAAATTGATTTAGCTCCTCTTGCATAGCAATTATCCAGTCAGGATCCAACAATGCATCATCAAGTTTCTTAGGCTCAACTTGGGATAGAAAGCAGCCATAGAGACATTCATTTATAGTTGCTCTCCTTGTCCTTACACCTGCATTTGGATTTCCAATTATCTGATCTGCAGTGTGTGATCTATCCCATTTCCTTGTATGTTCAGATTGATTTCTCATCCTTGATGTTGCTTCATCATTTAGATCATGATCATCTGCATTTCCTCCCCCTGTGAAGTTGTCACTCCTCACAGGTGTATCTTGGATGCTTGTTCCTTCATTGTTGGTTGACACAGGTTCTTCATTCACTTGAGTTTGTTGGATTATGAGTTCAGATTCACTTTCAATCTCCTCATCAGAATCATCTAGATTGTCAAACCTCAAGGGATCTTTATCTTCATCATTGGCTTCTTCTAATCCAGGTAGTTTGCTGTCATCAAATGTTACATCTGTGCTCTCCATTACTTTCTTTTGACAAATGACATAAACTTTGTATGCAATTCTTTCCATAGAATAGCCAAGAAAGATTCCTTCAAATGCCTTTGCATCAAACTTTCCAACATATTCTGAATTATCTTTTAGCACAAAGCACTTGCTTCCAAAAGTATGAACATACTTTAGAGTAGGCTTCTTTCCAGTCATCAAGTTGTAAGGTGTCTTTCCAGTGTTTTTGTTGATGAGGGTTCTGTTTTGGATGTAGCATGCAGTGCTCACAGCCTCAGCCCAAAAACATGTAGGCATCTTTGCATCAAGTAGCATTGTTCTAGCAGCCTCTATCAGAGTCCTATTCTTTCTCTCAACAACTCCATTTTGTTGTGGAGTCCTTGGAGCTGAGAATTGTTGAGAAATACCATTTTCTTTGCAGAATGCTCCAAGCATGGCATTTCTGAATTCTGTCCCATTATCACTTCTTAATGCAATCACACTTGCATTTATGGCCTTTGCTTCTTTGTCAACTTTCTTTATGTGCTCAATGATTACTTGTGGAGCCTCATCCTTTGATGCCAGAAATTCTTCCCATGTATACCTTGTAAAATCATCAACCATCACTAGAGCATACTTCTTCCTTCCTAGTGACATAATATTGACAGGCCCAAACAAATCCATATGAATCAGTTGCAGGGGCTTGGTTATAGATGTCACTGTTTTTGACTTGTGGCTTGATCTTTTCATTTTTCCCTTTTGACACGCCTCACACACTCCTTCTTGACAGAATTCAAGTGTGGGCATGCCTCTCACTAACTCTCTTTTGACTAGGGAATTAATGGCTTTGAAGTTCAGGTGTGATAGCTTCTTGTGCCACAGCCAACTGTCTTCATTTGATGCTTTTGAGTAGAAGCAACAAATTGTGTCCTTGCTTGCAGAGTCCAAATTGGCTACAAACAGGCTTCCCTTCCTTACTCCAGACAGAGCAAAATCACCAGTCTTCTTGTGGGTGATCAAACATTCATCTTTGTCAAAGTTCACTTTGAAGCCTCTGTCAGTGAATTGACCAACACTCAGTAGATTATGCTTGAGCCCCTTGACCAGTGCTACATTCTCAATGATGACATTTCCAATTTCCAACTTGCCATATCCCAGTGTGTTGCCGATGCTGTCATCTCCAAAAGCAACCATTGGGCCAGCCTTTTCCTCATACTGTGATAGCAGGGCCATATCACCAGTCATATGATTTGAGCATCCACTGTCCAAAATCCACATGACTTTCTTTTTACTTTCTTTGCCCTGCAAACACAAAAGTATTACTTCTCCTTTGGTACCCAAACGAGTTTGGGTCCATGTGACTTAGTGACAGTTTTATCAAAATCAGCATGCTTATCAGTTTTCTTGATGTTGGTCTTCTTGTCACTGTTGGGAGTCTTAGAATCAGGGTTCTTAGACTTAGGTGACAGAGGTACCTTCCTAACTTTAGGAGGACTTGAAGACTTTGTCCTTGTGTAGTGTGTGTGAACATTATGATTGATACAGCCCTCCATGAATTGTCTTCTCAAATTAAAACAACTAGTCATCACATTCATGTTACATGGCATACAATCAAGTTTATCACAGAAAGGAGAGTCTCTATGTCTTAAAGGCACAGAGCAATCATAGAATGGTTTAGCAACACTACCAGATGGTTTCTTGCAAGCATGAGTCAAATGATTAGAGCTAAAACAGTTTTGACAAACTTTCCTAGGGGCATTTGGCACATAAGCATAGTTGTTATCTTTGTTAATCCCTAATTTGCCATTCCTGTTTGGTCTCTTATTAGTCACTTTCTTCTTAGTCTCATAATTTCCAGCTGAAACAAACTTTACAGGTTTCTCAAGTCTAGGTCTACCTCCTACTGGCTCCTTGGCTTTGGTTTTGACATTCTTACTCTCAGAGGATGCTTGTTGTTCATTTGATTGTGCCTCATCTTCATCCTCCAACATTTGCTTGATGAGTAAGGCATCCTCATCAATCTCAAGTGTTGGTGTTTTAAATATTGGATTCTCAGTCTTTTTCAAAACCTGAGGCACCTCCTCTTGAACAACAATGTCATCTTCAATGACTGCATAGCCTTTCCTCTGTTTAAGAGTGTCATAATCAAGTCCAATGGCAGCCTTAGGTCTAGCTAGATTTTTCTCATGATAAGACTGCAATAGACTAGAGGAATTCTTAAATGTTTTCAACTTAAATTCATTTTCAGCTAATTCATCCCTAAGAGCTTTCTCAACTTGACTAGCACATAGAACTTTGTTCTTTAGATACTCAATCTCTTGTTTAAGATTTTCTATTTGCACAGTAGTTAGCTCTAGTTCCTCATTTCTCTTATTTAACAGTTCATTCCTGGTAGACAGTTTAGCAATCTCTTCATTAGCAGCAGTCATACTAGTATGAATGTTAAACATCTCAACGGATAGTTGTTCAACCAAAGATTTATATTCAGAAACAGACATGTCTATGGTAGTGAGAGATGGTACCTGTGAGTCTGATGCAGATGGTTCTTCCTTGGAATTGGCCATCAAGGCATAGTTGCAGAATTCTTGTTCTTCCCCATCACTGTCAGAATCATCCCAACACTTCCCTTCAGCTATGTAAGCCTTACCTGGTGTCTGCTTCTTTAGAAGGGCCTCATACTTAGCTTCAAGCTCAAGAAACTCCTTATCCTTCTTTTTAGGCTTCTTGCATTCACTGGCAAAATGCCCTAGGTCATTGCATCTATAACATCTTACAGATGACCTATCCACATAGCTGGTTTTGAATCTGTTCTTGTTTGTTTTCATAGGTGCCTTGCCCTTGTTGAATGAATGATTTTGAGGTCTAGGCTTGAAGGGCTGATTCCTCTTGAATCTGATGTTTGGAAATTTTCTGGCCATAAAAGCATATGATGTATTTTCCATGCCATCCAGCTCTTCAAGAGTGTAGAACTCATCTTCTTCCTTGTCATCAGAAGGTTCAGTCACTACTTCCTCAGTTTCTTCGTCATCTACTATCTCTTCTATTCTCAGCTGACTTGCAGATGCTTCCAGGTCTTGAATAGATTTGTTGACAATCAAGGCACAGGATGTGTTTATCATTCTGCCTTGGTTAGCTTGGATAGCCCTCTTTTGAAGCAACTCAAGCTCGTGTGTCTTTAAAACCCCATAGAGCACATCATACGTGACTTTGTTCAAATCTCTTTCTCTTAGAGATATGACCCTTTGCTCTAGATGGTTTGGTGACGATAGTAGAAACTTCATATTTAATTCCTTAGTGCTGTAAACCTTCCCATTCATTTGGAGCTCAGTCACCAGCTTGTGAAATCTTTCAAACACATCAGTGATACTTTCCTTGGGCTGTGCCATGAACGCCTCATACTGTGTGACCAGTATCTGTTTCTTATTTTCTCTTACCTCCTCTGTCCCTTCACATAACACCTCGATGTGATTCCACATGTCCTTGGCTGATCTGCATGATGCTACGTTGGCAAACATCGACATATCCAAGGAGTCTATGATTAACAACATGAGGTGGCTGTCTAGGGCAATCTTTTCCTTCTCTGAGTCCGTCCATTTGGATGGCTCTTTTGGAACGTATGATCTAGGAATGACTACTGCGCCCACTGTGGATTCAGCAACTTCTTGTTGTGGTATGAATGGACCATTCTTGAGAATGTCAGGGTAGAGAGGATTGGCAGCTTTGATGAACAACAACATTTTTATTTTCCAGAGGTTGTAATTTTCTTTGTCGAATTTAGGGACCTTTACCGTACCTGTAGTCTTTGGTGTATTCGAACTCATGATCGTTTTCTGTTTAGATTAAACAGCCTGCTCTGATACCACTTGTTGAGTATTGAATACAGTAAAAGAATACAGAGGGGGGGGTGAATGGATTCTTGAGTTTTTCTTCGGTTTTGAATCTTTGCAGCAAGATAAGTGATGAGTGTGTGAGATATGAAGATGCGGATAATTAAACACAAACACAACACAATATCACTCTAATCTAATATTTTATTAGATTAAAATGTTGCTACAATCTGTGAATACAAATGATAGTATTCTCAGCTTCGTTTTTCTCAGAGAGATATTTTCTGGATATATTTGAGAAACTTCAAAAACCCCCCTAGCTAAGGAAGTGAGGCTGTATCCTTATAGACATGGATACACCCCCTTGCTACAAATGAGGTAGGTAAAAACAAAAGCACTTTCCAGTCTGTCTATCTCATTTTAGTAAGAGTCCAAACGGCTATAGATTTGACTTTGAAAAGCCTGTTTAGATCCACTTCTTCAGCTCCTTGTCCCTTGTCTTATCTCTCCAAGCTTCTTTGTAGGCTTTCCAGCATGCTTTATAGGACAGAGTCAAATAAAGTATCCTGGCTTGTTGCAGGTTTCTGACTTGTACAATTCTTCAGTATTTTGTCCTCAAGAATGTATTCGAGAAGTGACTAAGTAAGTGATTCGAGAACTGGAGTTGACTTGATCTATAACTCTGAGTTCTCGAATAGTGTTATCTTGACATATCGAATCACTTCTCGAATAGCTCTTTTCTCTGGGACTCCTTGAGATATCGAATAGAGCATTTTGACATATCGAATCCCTGAGATATCGAATAGTGTCTTCTGAGATATCGAACTCCAGACTTCTCGAATGCTAGACTTCTCGAATAGACAAATGTACTTCTCGAATTGGTACTTAGGCAAATTCTTCATTTCTTCAAATCCCAACTGTGATTATTTGACAGTCTTCATTTCCTTGCTTGAGGCATGAACCTTAGAACTTCTTTCAAGCTTTATTCTTGACTTAGTAGGTACAGTTACACAGATAGAATTTGATGCCTATTACATAGTACAAACAAGTAGAAACTCTACAACTAGAGGTTCCCTCAGTTAAGAGGTCATGTAGGTAATGCATAGCATTACACATACTTAGGCTTGTTATTAGATGTATTCAGGCATGCCTCTGTGACTAACACATGTCTCTTGATTGCATCATGGATGACCTAGGCACTTTAATAAAGCTACTTTAGCAAGATATTATCCAAGGAAACACAATAATACAAGGAAAAGATCAAGAACAAGCAAGCAACTCTCTCCCCCTCCAAAAACATTCCATTCGACTTCCTCCCTAAATTCCAAATCCAAAGTCCAAGCTTCCACCATTGTTTGATCTCCAAATTTTTATGGTAAGTCCTATAATTCATAAAAGTGATACCCTAGAAATCTTGGCTTCAAACTCCATGTTTTCCATTTTCAAATAAATCATCCAAGCCTAGGGTGAATAGTGATTTTAAGAAACTAACTTTGATTTCTTGTTTTGTTTGGATGATCCAAGCTTTGTTAAGGTAATCTAAGGACTAGACAAGGCTTACCAAGTGTTATTCACTCTCCAAGGAAGGTAACAAGCTCCAAAAACCCTTGGTACCATTTTGAGATTTTATGAGTTTTATGGATGATTTAGTGTTAGTATGCTATGTTATGCTTAGATCTATGTTATTAGTTGATTATGGTTGTTGTTTGGATTGTGATCCATGAGATGGTTGAGATGAGTTGTTGATAGACTAGTCATGATGATTATCATGCGTTTGTGTGGTTGGATTGATCTTTGTTAGATCGAGATAAAGTGTAAAAACTTTGGAAAACGCGTAAACATAGCCGTTATAATGCCCGATTTTACAATATCATGTTTTGTATGCCATTTTTCACATCAAGACCCTACTGACCAGAAACTTTTCTGCCATTTTAGGATAGCTTATGTTATAAGCTTCGTTTTGATATAAAGATCACGTGAAACGGACTTACGGTTTAGGAGTTACGGCCGGTTTACTAAAAGTATTTCGAAACCGTAACCGAGAATTCGTAACTGAATTTGAACCCTCGTAAAATATGTAAAGTCATGGAGAATCTTGGTAAATAAATACTAGAGGTAAAAATTAAGGTGTGAAAGAAAACCGTATGTCAAAAGGATCATTTTTCGATTTATTAAAAATGTTCGAGTCGAGGTTAAACGCGAACGAACCCCTAAAAGACGACTCTTTTATAACTTCGGTAAAACACTTAGAAAACGGGCGATAAAACTCGGAGTATAGTATTGGTTCGTAACGATCGACTTTAGAACTCATATGACTTAAGTATGTCCCAAGTATAAGTACAATGACATGTCGTATTAACGAACGAATGTCGGGTCGGATCAACGATAATAAGTAATCCACTAAAAGGGGTATAACGAGATAACTCGAGAACGTGTTTCGAATTAAGTATAACTTAACTTTTAATATGTTAAGTGATTAATCCCGAATGCCTTGGCTATTTATAGATCACCAAGCTGAACCGGGACCCGCTACCACTACCCCTTACCGTACTCGACTACCAGGCAAGTTTCAATTCCCTTCTTTTAGGCTGTTGTTGTGATTGAATAAATATATATATATGATTGCTGATATACATATGCCATTGCATGCATGCCTACTTTCAAGTTGAATTGATATACTTGTTCCCTGAATGTTATTGTTGGCTTATAAGCTAGATAGTTATATATCAGTTATAAGCCGGTTATTGTAAGACCCTCATAGAAGGCCGTATACATCTTATTAATCAAAAATAGACCGGGTGTCAATATTCCTTGATATATCGAGATTACCTCGGAGGAAAATATTTAAGTAAATATTTTCTATTATTTGGGCGACGAATATTATTTGAATATTCGTTCGAGACTAATTATTTTAACGATCCTTACTTCAAATAATTATTTGAACGTAACTATTCAACGAATAATATTTCTCAATATTCATTCAGAGTCGAATTGATTATCGACTATTATTTCGATTATTCTTCTAAAGATGAGACTATTAAATGAATATTATTTGGATATTCTTTTAGAATATTATTTTATTAAATAAATATTACTTTTGAATATTCATTTAAGATATTAAATACTTGATGGATATTATTTTAATATTCATCTGAAGCTTGATTTAATTATCGAATATTATCTCGAATATTCCTTAAGGCTTGGATTACTAAATGAATATTACTAGATATTCATTTAGGATATTATTCATTAAATGAATATTACTTTTGAATATTCATTTAAATTCCTAATTAATTATGAATATTACCTTAGATATTCTTTTCAGGTCTTATTAATTAATGAATATTGTTTTGAATATTCATTTAAATATTTATTTATTCAATAAATATTCTCCTGATATTTCTTCAGGGATTATTTGAGAAATACTCTGATTAAAGATATTCTTTCATATTACCAAATATTCTTTAAATATTTTAATTTAATAAATATTTTCTGAATATTTATTCCATACTTAGAATAACCTCGATAAGGTTTATCTTCTTCGATTATTACAGAAAATACCTCGGAATCATATTATTATTAAGCTTATATCAAGAAAGGTTCTCAGACATCATTCTTCTTTGAGTCTATCTCAATAATAATAAGGGAACCTTACTTGAAAAATGTTATTTATCTTGTCGACTTCCCGGTCATAAAGTATTCCCTTCACTCGCAACTCGGGTGCTGTTGACTTATTAAGTCGTTGCTTACCTTCTCATCTTTCGAGAGGTAAGATTACTGGAACAAGTTGATATCCGTTACCAAGTAATAGCTTGGAAGTTATTGGTAAATTTTCCTTTCCAACTAGATACGACTACTTTATGGAGTCTTATCAACAAGTATCATACTTGGGGAAAGGGGGACGAACGTTACATTCGGAATCATGAATTCTATTTGAACTAGGAGTCGTGTAAGAGGCCGAGTAGCGCCGGTCCATCCCCTTTGGCCCAACCGTTGGCCGGGGAGAGCTAGTAAGGCGGTATACAAGTAAAGCCATCAGTTCTTCCTTCTACCGGTAGTAAATCTAAATTGAGTTGTACGATCTCGACTGATCATCAAGATTGGAACAGCGGGCGCGTTGAATACTCCATCATTGGTTCATCATCCAAATTTATTTATTTCCTGCAACATGATTACTGTTGGCAGAGTTGGAAAAGGGTCATAACTAGAATTGCAACCTTTTCTTGCAAGTTCCTATTCTTAATAACAATAAGAATATCTCGCTTACTTTAATGTAGCAGATATTTCTACAAACAAATACTTCAAGTTACCTTGTAACTTCATCGTTCATATTATACTGGCATCATTTCCGTAAATGCATGGCATATGGTTTGAAAGATACTTTTGAACTGTTATACATTATCATTCAGTTATATATTATTGTTGGTGGGCTATTGCTCACCCTTGCTTTATTATTATATCACAACAACAGCTAGACCAGATGACTCGCACAAGGCGCACTCGACGCGGGCGAGGACGATGAGACTACCAGAGCTGAAGAAGAAGCTATTGGTAGGATATATTTATTCTTTCAGTACCAAGAATATGGTCTAGTATGACTTATGTAAATGGATGGCAAAGAGTATGTATTTATATTGAAATTCTTTTGGATTGTAAGAACTCATAATGTGATTAATAAAAATTTGATTGTTACTCTGATTTCATCTCTGGGACTATAACGGGTGTGTTTTATATTGTTGTGTTGGGTTATAGAGACGTAATTTATTTTATGTTAAGGAAAGTTCAATTGTTGTGGAAAGAATTGGAAACCGTAACCACCGGATCCCGGACCACGGATCTGGGGGTGTTACACAAGTATTCAAGATAGAGTGAAATAAATCTTACTTAAATTGAATGGGTTTAATACAAGAGATGCTTCCTTAAGCCAAATGTATGAAGTTAGTTACTCATAATCAATGCTAGATTGTGAGTAATTAATGTTTTTAGCTCTACTTGACTAACCCTAATTTTATCCTTGAAGAGGTTAGGTTGAAGATGAAGAAGTTAGATGTAGGTTAAGTTATATGATTAAGAGAGATGTTATGTTCTTTTAATACACAGCAGCTCTGTACGGCCTGTTGAACGGCCGTACAGTTGCCCGTACAGAAAATCTGCTCCTTTGAACGGCCTGTCGAACGGCCGTACAGCTGATCGTACGAGATAAACTCTTCAATATAATGCATTAAACACCTCCAGGCATCACGAGCTTGCATTTTCTAACTTCCCTCTTGAATAATCTTCGCTTTCATGCCCAAATTAAGCCATCTTTTCAACAATTAAGCACGAGGCACTGAAAGATGAAAAACATAACAAATATTAATAAAACAACATTCGAAACTAACAAAAATGCAGAAGAATAAAAGACAAAACGTGTATAAAATACACGTTATCACATCTCTCCAGATATACTCTCTCTAGCTTGATTATTATTATTTCCGATTACTGATTCTTACGCCGGAGGTGCTTGACGGCCACCACCCCGGGCAGGCATTGTTTTGCAGGCACCCAAACTCAGGTGAAACACCCCGGAACAGTAGTCGGAAGCCTCTAATCAACCGTGGGAGTTATCATTTGGCGCTAGAAGGAGGGCGTTTGTTCTCTTGAAGAAGAATCCCTCACCTGCTCTACCAAAACAAATACTACCACGAGATTAGATACAGCCCCAACGAAATATAAACCAAAACACCCGTAAACTCCAAAATGGCCCCAAACACCCGATCTAAAAGCACCACTACAATGGCAAACCCAGAGGAATGACCGCCTACAGAAAGAGAAAGGAACACAACCGGCGTTCCACCACCTGACCCGCCAGTAATCCCAGATCACCGCCTACAGATTAACCCCCCCTGGGGAGACGACCAAGAGCAAATCCTTAGCCTTAACCTCACAGGCTATAACCAACAGCAAATCGACTTAATCATGCAAATAGCCTCGGCTTTTCCCCAGCCTGGGCAAGGGCAACCACCGGAGCAAGGAGGTTCCCAAGCAAATCCACACAATGACCGAAGTGAGGCACACAGCCGACCCCGAAGGGCAAATTCTGCCTTTTCCTGCCTAGGCTCATCTCAGGACACGAATCATGAAAGGCACAATAAGAACCATCATCAACCCAAAATATGGGAACAAAACAGAAAGCAGAGGGACCTAAGGAAGATGATTATAGACAAAAAAGCTGCCTATGAAAAGGTCCTAACCGAATATGAAAAATAAAGAAAGAGAGAACGATCCCCTGTCCGTCCAAAAGAGGCCGACAGCGCACAGCCAACAAACGCAGATATGCTGCGTACCATCATGGAACTCAAGAAAAAGATAGAGGGGAATAGCGAGCAAGAACTGGGCGGAACGCCATTTACCATAAGGCTGGAGGCTGAACCCCGGCAAAAAGACATCACAGCTTCAATTCTTTCGATGGGCTAGGCGACCCAGAAGAGCATCTTAGTTATTTCGACCAGCTGGCTCTCCATTACGAATACAACGATCTGACAAGATGCCGTTTCTTCGCTGCCACCCCCGCAGCAGTGCTCAAAGGTGGTTTTAGAAAATATCCGCTAGATCCATAGACACATGGCTGGAATTTAAAAAACTATTCCTAAACAAATTTAAATCAAACCAACAGCATGAGGTCCACACTGTGTTTCTAGAAACCATCACACAGCGGGATGGAGAAACCTTACAAGATTACATTGGCCGTTTCAAAGGAGCGGTAAACAAAGTTGTCTGCGTTAATGAAACAGAAGCACTGGTCCATTTGAGAAGAGGCCTCAACCCGTACGAATGTGAAAAGTACGTGTGCCGTCTCATGGAAACAAAACCCACCACCCTGGAAACAGCATATGAATTAGCATCCCAAACCATCAATGAAACAGAATCCCTGAAAGTATTGAAACAAACCAGGACTCCGCCAACTCAATCGCCATTCTTTCAAAGAGAAAGATTTACGTCCTATCAAAGGCAAGCACCAATATTACACCAAGTACAAACCACTCATGGACCATCGCCGCATGTCCAAAGATCCCAATCAACAACCCCGGTCAGAGACCGTTTGGGACCAACAAACCCGCTAAGGCCAGACACGCGTCCGGAGCCAGAATGGACTAAGTTCACGCTCCCAAGGGCGACCATTCTGAAAGAAATCAGGGGAAAACCCTTCTACATGCCACCAGCCCCAATGTATTCCTCGCCGGATGACAGCCCGAGAGACAAACACTGTGATTACCACGGAACACACGGGCACTATACAGACAGTTATCTGTCCCTCAAATACTTCCTAGAAAAACAAGTCAAGGCTGGCAACCTATCTCAGTACTTACCAAGACTGATTCTAGGAGCATCAAACTCTCAAGGACAGAATAGAAACATAGTGCACACCGTATTTGGTGGCCAGAGTTCGCCACCAAGAGAAGAACCCTCTGTCTATACCATATCTGAGGGGCCACCAAACATCATTACTTTCACAGACGCAGACTACGAGGGCATCGACCCAAATCACACTGAAGCACTAGTCGTGTCATTGGGCGTTGCCAGCAATGAAGTCAAAAGGATCCTCGTGGATAACGGGTCCTCAGTTGACATATGCTTCAAACACACATAGGACAGACTAAAACTAGACGGTGAGAAACTGGAAACATGTCCTGATGAGACACCTCTCTACGGTTTCAGCCACAATGCCATACCAATCGCGGGCATCGCGAGGCTTCCGGTTTACTTCGGTGCATCTCCCAGACAAGTGTGTCGAATTGTCAAATTCTACGTCATCAATACCGCATCTTCTTATAACATGATCTTGGGAAGGCCAACCCTGAATGTGCTCAAGGCAGTTTCTATTCTCCCCTTATCTTAAGATCAATTTCCCCACCCTAAACGGAGTAGGAGAAATCAAGCGAGATTCAGAAACATCCAAGAGATGCTATGGCATAGCAATCACCCTGGGAAAAACTGAGCCTAACAACCTCCGCAGAGAGAAGGCAAATAAGAGAAAGCAAGCGAAAAGACAAAGGCACGCTAAAAATCAACGGGAAAATAACAAAAAAAGAAAAGAAGTACAGTTCATTGACGGGCACGACCCGATGACAGAAGACCCACCTCGAATAGATGCAAATCTCATGATGTGTCTTAAACGGGAAGAGAAACCGCCGATAAGCCCGGTGGTACAAACAGAAAAAGTAGAGGTCATACCCGGGGACCCAAGCAAAAGTGTGAGTGTGGGAACAGGCTTAGACTCAATCTTTAAGACCGGCCTCACAGACCTCTTGAGGCAATACGCAGACGTTTTCGCCTGGAGCCCGAAGGATATGCCAGGTCTGGATGAGTCCGTGGCAATCCACAAGTTAAATGTGGACCCAGACAAGACACCAAAAATACAAAAGAGAAGGAACTTTGCACTGGAGCGACAGTGGGCAATCGACATTGAGATTGACAAACTTTTGGACGCAGATTTGATCTGCGAAGTTACATATCCCAAATGGGTCGCAACTGTTGTATTGGTGAAAAAACCTAACGGAAAATGGAGAATATGCGTGGATTACACCGACTTGAATGCAGCATGTCCAAAGGATCCCTATCCATTGCCTTCAATAGACCAACTCATCGACGCGATCACGGGCCACCTAATGCTAAGCTTCATGGATGCCTATTCAGGCTACAATCAAATCAAAATGACCCCCAAAGATAGAGAAAAAACAGCTTTCATCACCCACAGAGGGGTATATTGTTACAAAGTCATGCCTTTTGGATTGATCAATGCTGGGGCCACTTTCCAAAAAACCATGAATAGAATCTTCACCGGACAGCTCGATCGCAATATGGAAGTGTATGTGGATGATCTCATCGTGAAGTCTCTCTTAACGGCTTTTCACCTACAAGATCTAGAAGAATGTTTCTCAACTCTCAGAAAATACAGTATGAAACTCAACCCGGACAAATGTGCATTCGCACTCGATGCAGGCAAATTCCTTGGTTTCTTAGTATCACACAAAGACATCGAGGCAAACCTAGAAAAGATAAAAGCCATAATCGACATGCAACCACCCAGAACTTTAAAGGAAATACACAAGTTAACGGGAAGACTGGCCGCCCTAAGAAGATTCATTGTAAAGTTGGCAGACAGGTGCCTCCCATTCTTCGACACATTGAAAGGAGCGACAAAAATCAAGGCAATATCTTGGACGGACGAATGCCAGAAAGATTTCGAAGACCTCAAAACTTATCTCTCCTCTGCTCCATTACTTGCGGTCGCAGCTCCTTCAGAGCCACTGTCATTATACTAATCCGCCACAGATAGCCGTGGGAGCAATCCTCATCAAAGAAGAAAATAACGAGCAAAAACCAGTCTACTATGTCAGTCAAGTGCTCAAAGATGCGGAGACCCGCTATCCGAACATCCAAAAGTTCGCTCTAGCCTTGGTAGTAGCAAGTAGAAAATTGAGACATTACTTCCAAGGTAGGCAAATCAGGGTCATCACGGACCAACCGCTGAGAAAAATACTGCACAAACCGGACTTGTCAGGCAGACTGATCAATTGGGCCGTAGAGCTCGGCCAATTCGACTTAAGATACATACCAAGAACCGCAATTAAAGCACAAACACTGGCAGACTTCGTGGTCGAGTGCTCATTTTCAGAAACCGAGAAAGACACTCCCGCCAAGGACATTGCAACCACGGACAACAATTGGCAACTATATGTGGATGGTTCCTCCACAAACACCCGCTGCGGGGCGGGTCTTATCCTTACTAGCCCTGACGGTTTCCAAGTCAAACAAGCCATACAACTAAACTTCAAAGCTACAAACAACCAAGCGGAATATGAGGCACTCTTGGCCGGCTTAGCATTGGTAAAAAACTTACAAGTACAAAGGATCACCATCTACAACAATTCACAACTGGTCATTCGTCAAACAACGGGGGATTATTCAACAAAAGATAGTAATCTGAGCAAATACCAAGAGCTGGTACAAACAATGCTTCCCCACTTTGAGAAATACGCCCTGGAACAGATAAATCGGGCAGATAATACAGTGGCGGACATCCTTTCCAAATTAACTCAAGGGGAAAAAGTGGAGTCAGACACGGTGTACTTCGAAGAATTAATCGCTCCCAGTGTGGGCAGGTTGGATATCCTGGAAATAAGCCCGCCTTTAGATAACTGGATGACCTCTTACATCCGCTATTTAGAAAACGGCACCTTACTCGAAGACGGTGTAAAGGAAAAAATGCTTAAATCACAAGCAACCAAATACTTTATGCAAGAAGGCACCTTATACAAAAGAAGTTGTGATTCTCCTATACTTAAATGTGTCGATGAAGAAGAAGCCTTATATTGCTTGAGAGAAGTCCACGAAGGCATCTGCGGTGACCACATGGTCGGCAAGGCACTGGCACACAAAATACTCAGGCAAGGCTATTACTAGCCCAAAATGCACAAGGAATGCAAAGACTTCACCAAGAAATGCCACCAATGCCAGCTATTTAGCAATATGTCCAGAAAAGCCCCGGCCTTTCCAGCCGCCATTTTGTCACCAATACCGTTTGTGGTTTGGGGCATTGATATCATGGGACCATTCCCTAGAGCCAAGGGCGATCTACAATACGTCATGGTCGATATCGATTACATGACCAAGTGGGCGGAAGCAAAGGCACTAAAGAACATTACACATGATGATGCCATCCATTTTGTTAAAGAGCAAGTCATCACAAGATTTGGAATTCCAGTGGTACTCATATCCGACAACGACACAAAGTTTGTGGGATCAAAATTCACCAAGTACTTATCCGATCACGGAGTCAAACACAAAAAGGCATCCGTTTGCCATCCCCAGAGCAACGGTCAGGTCGAAGTCACCAACCGCATCATCGTGAGAGGCTTAGAAAAAATGTTAACCAGCTCGAAGAAAAAGTTGCCGCATGAATTACCTAACGTCCTTTGGGCGTACCGGACATCAGCCAGAACAAGCACATGGGAATCACCTTTCAAATTGGCCTTTGGAACTGAGGCTTTTTCCCCAGTTGAGATAAGATCTCCGTCATACCGTGCCACTAGTTTCGAAGAAGAAGCAAATACTCAAGGACTCAAAACAAACCTAGACCTTCTCGACGAAGCAAGAGAAACCGCAGTCACAAAAATGGCCGCCTACAAGGAAAAGACAAAAGAATTTTTTGGAAAATGAGCCAGAGTTAAAGCTTATGTAGAAGCCGATTTGGTTAACCGGGCAACTGAAGCATCTGACCCAAGACACACTGGGAAACTTATGCCCAAGTGGGAAGGTCCCTACAAGATCATCCAAGTGCTAAGGCCGGGTTCCTACAAACTAGCCCGCTTAGACGGTACTGAAGTCAATAATACCTGTCATGGAGACAAACTAAGAAAATATTATCAATAGACGGCTAAGCGGTCGCTTCTCTTTTTTGTAATCAAAGGCATTACTTTTTAATGAAACACTTGTTGCAGAAAAATTGTCTACAAAAGCAAAGTCCCTAAGCGGGCACGCAACCAACTACAAAATCAAAAAACTCTACAATATCAATCAACAAAAGCAAAGTTCCTAAGCGGGAACGCAACAACTACAAAAGCAAAAACTCTACAATAGCAATCAACAAAATCAAAGTCCCTAAGCGGGCACGCAACCAACTACAAAAGCAAAAACTCTACAATAGCAATCAACAAAAGCAAAGTCCCCAAGCGGGCACGCAACCAACTACAAAAACAAAAACTCTACAATAGCAATCAACAAAAGCAAAGTCCCTAAGCGGGCACGCAACCAACTACTAAGACAAAATATTCTACAAAAGCGACCAATAAAAAATGCCTCAGCAGGCACACAACCGATTACAAAAGCAACCAACAAAAGTTAACAATCCCTTTGCAAGCACACTCGTGGAAATCAAGCATACACACAACCGTATGGGATTACAAAGTCAAAAAGAGAAATGCAACGGAAGATGGCAAAAAATACAAACACAACGACGGGAAAAGACAAATTTTATTAAATCAACGATATTATTATTACAAGCATGGGATTACAAGGAATAGATCCCTACATCTAAACCCCCCTCATGCTTGGGAAGCCTTCTTTTCAGCAGCCTCTTTCTTGGAGCCCTCGCTGCTCTCCGGTGCACGAAAGCGAAAACGAATCGTATCGGTCTCCGCAACCTCTTTTGCCGCACGAGCAGCCGCAATTTTCCTGGCATGCTTACGACACTCTTCAGCTTCATACGACTTACCCTCATTGTCATAGTACGAGCCAAACGCTTCACAGGATGCCTCGCTATCCTTCGAGAGGGCAAGCTCTCGCCCCCAGGAAAATGGTGTAAAAAACTGATCCATTTTAGGGTTATCCATGTTACAGCACACGAAGGAGAGATTTTCTAAAGAAAGCGAAGAGAAGGGTGATTGGAATCAAAGAGTAACACCCATTTTTATAGGGGGGTTAAAAGAGGGTAAATTCAACCTCCAGTCAAAAATTCCAATTCCCATGCAAAGAAGAGTAAATACGGTCAAAAAAGTGGGATTCCCATGCAGCAGTAAATGCTCTACAAAGTCTCACAATCAAACATACAATTCCCAGGTAACACTTCCCAAAAACCTATTCACTACAACCTTTGGCAAAAATACATATATATATATATATATATCGCAAACATTTGATTATATTCCACCACAAATCGCCAAAATATATATCACCAATCACAACAATACTTCAGACTTTAAATATTCCAAAGTACGAGTTACATCAAAATGTTTCCAAGTCACACAGCGGACAGACCCGCTGAGTGATTTCAAAACAAGTCGAAAGAACAGTCTGCATATGTCAAAATACAAAACAAAAAGAGAAACAGATCATCCCCAACGGGAAGCACTCTAAGGGCCCTCCATGCCTCTCAGTGGCTCCTCATCCCCGATTTCATACTCCGCAGCAATGGCACCAAGGGATTGGCTACTGACAACATCCACAACGGCATCAACAGTAGCGCCCTCCCCTTCATCAACATCCTCTTCACCATAGGCAGCCGCTATCACAGAAAGCGGAGTGACACCCTCCATGGCCAAAGTATCCTCGCCGGCAACTGTGTCACTTTCACCGGTATGCACGCCAACATCACGAACAGCAGCATCCACCTGGCAGCCAACACTCACTTTCGCCACTTCCCCAAGACGGGCTTTCAAAGATTTGACCATGCGCTTGGACTTCTTTGCTTTGGACTTAAGCTTGGACACTTTGGCTTTCAGGTGAGCCACTTCTATAGCAACCTCAGCGGGGTTCACACTTGGCTTAACCGCCTCCACTGTTTCACCACCCGCTACCTGAACACGGGCCTTGGCGGCTTCAACCTTCACAATCTCGGCAAACTCAGCACTGCCTTTAAACTTTCTTATACCATCCGCCTCAGTAGGACGAGACTAAGATGAGCTTCAGCATCCTCGGCACGATCATTTTCATATTTCAACATCGCTTTTAACCTGTCAACTTCCTGGTTCAGGACATCCTTCTCAGTTGCAAGTTGAATTTTATCCTCTGCCAGGAATCTTCGAAGATCGGAACTATACCATAAGCTACCATGAGCATCAGTTTTCTCTGGTTCAATATCAAGCAAGGCTTTGGCAGCATTCTCTTTCATGTTGCACTCAGCGGTCAGCTCGGCCTCAAGATGCTTTACCCGCTCTTTCAAAGCAAAGCTACCACTACGGTACAAGTTAGCTCGAGCCATCAAACCCGTGTACATACATTGGTTCGGCAAGACACAAAACAGACAGCCAAGTCAACAGTAACTTCAATAGAGGAAAAAACGTATTAGAACATAACGACAAAGGAAAGAATCTTACCCCCATCAGAATCACTATTCTCAGCTTCACCCCCAACCCGGATGCCGGGGACAAAATCAATTGTCTTGATAGGCTCCACCCGTCTACGCTTCGAAGGCCCAGCCTCATCCACAACCACACGTTTGGAACCTCGAGGTTCAACATCCGCTACAACATCAACAGCAGGTTCTACTACTACTTCAGCGGTTTTAGCAATTGGCACCGCCTCATCCACATCATCTATAAATGCTTTTTCCCCGGAACCAATCCCCACATCAGGAATAACAGCCGACCCTCGCTCCACCCTTCGGATCTTAGACCTCACCTCCCTCGAACGAATATCAGCCTTATCGTCGTCCACTATCAGACTAGCAGCATATCTCCTTGCCACAGTCCCGGGACTCTCGGTTTCAGGCACAACGGGAACATCACCCTCGATGGGCATAGCTTGATCAGCGGCATCCTCTCTCAGCGGGATGTCCTCCACATCCTGCTCAAAATCAGCAACCTTCTCCCTTCGCTCAAATTCACCACCCTCAACCCCAGCAACGGGAACACCCAACAATTCCATAGAAAGAGAATCGTCCTCGGAATCTATATCATCCCCGGATACCTCCTCTTCGGACATAGCACCCGCAACCACGGTTTCAGGAATATTAACAGGAGTAAAAGTCTCGGGGCCTTCGCCTTCACCGGAAAGATCAAAGGCATCCAGTACATTTTCAGCAGAAAACAAACCAGCACGAAGTCGTTTAGGCCTGGGCGGAACAGTCAGGATGAAATCCGCAAATAACTTTGCCTCAGCCACACCCAATCTCGGGTGTGGATCTAACTCCTGTTTACGAGGATCCAACACTACAAGGATAACACAAAAAATAGTCAAAAACGAGGTACATGGATAAAACAAAGGAAACCTAAGCATAACACAAACACTTACAGCAATGCCTTTGCAGATCTGCAGGATCAACCAAGTCCTTCTCCGTCCAAACAACACCCAAAGCTTTGACAAGACTGACGAGGACATCAATCTCATTACGACTAAGTCGGTTCCGATCCACCTTGTAACCACATTCCACCTTCTTCACAAAATTCTTATGCCACGGGAACTCACCACCTCCAAGGACCAAAAACTCCTCCTGCCAACCCGCCATCCCCTTCGGAAACACAAACGGACGATGACCGTCCAAAGCCTTTCCTAAACGAATCTGAGGCTTAACAAACTACAGCTCATAAAAAGGCTTCGCGCGGCTAGCTTTGACATCAAACAGATAGAAAAATGCCTTAAAGGTAGGCTGCTTACCTCTTCTGTTACAACTGACTATGAACCAATTAATAGCCCTTATCGAGTTAGGCATAAATTGAGCTAACGGGCACCGAAAGTGAAGCCTGAATAGGTCCATGAGAAATTAATGGGGAGGAACATGGAAACCTGCTTTCAAGTGACTAACCGGTATACACACGGACCCGTCGTCAAATCAATGGTAAAGCCTCTCTCCAGCCTCTGCACGCCTCCAAAAATAACCATCTTCGATCCGAAACATCCTTCCAACATATTCAGCCCAGTCATCAGCCTTGAAAGTACTGTCGTGCTGAAGATGGGAGAATGCAGCAAACGCAACATCCATTTCCGCGTTCGAAAACGCTGTCGGCGCCACTTTAGTTGCTCGGAACAGACTCTCACTACTCTCAAAGTATTTATAGCGGTTTCTAGGCAAAACAGCTGGGTACGTCAACTGATTGGGATCAACCCAGCGCCCGTACCCGCTAATCAAGGCCTTCCTCTCACCGGTAACGGCATCTATGAATTCATCACCCATCTGGACATCAAACCAAAAAAAAAATGTTATCAACAGTGAAGGATTAGCCCGCTACCGGTCACAAAAGGTACATACAATTATGAAAATAATTTCCAATTTTCTTTTTTCATCCAATAAAACGGTTTATATTCCATTCCCCCCCACAAACAAGAAAACCCTAGAATCATACACCAATCCACACATTTTAAACCAATACACACACACACACATATATACAAAATCCCCGTACATATACACTATAAATCAAAAAATGCAAGAATATAAACAATAAACAGACAAAACTCAAACAAAGAACTCACCAAACAAAAGTCGAAATCCCTTCAAAGCTACATAATCAGTCCAAAACAACCAAGATCTACACACAACTCGAAACAATGAACACGAAACCCTCTTGAAAACAGAAATCACAAAAGAAAATACGAAGAGAAGGATAAGAGTATACCTCGAGTCAACCGATAGAAATAGCTTCAATGGCAGAATGATCTACAAGCACCAGACAAAGCACAGAAAATAACCAGAACAAGGCAAGAGAAAACGAAGAGAGAAATAGTGGATGCATTAAAAATATGCAGAAACAAAACACAACTTCCCCTTTGTATGGCGTGAGGCGCGTGTAATAAAGGTTAAAAACCAACAACGCCACTTGGACAGCCACGATTGGGCCACATCATCAATACAGCTAATAGTAACTGCCTCGATAAAAGCACAACTACCCACTCGGTAATAACTTCTCACCTTCTCCTTTCCTCTTACATCACAAAGGTACACACATTTTCCACCCAAAGGTCACTTCACTCATAAATACGCAGCAGTACTTATCATTTCCATATTATTGACATTTAATATTATTCTCTCATTTACTTCGAATTTCATTTATTACCAATAATGGCATTTATTTCAAAGCAGTCATACATATCAAACAAAAGTAATTCAACTTAAAAGCCCGTCAAACATCGCATTCCGCCAACACTTGGGGGGCACCAAATGTTTTGTAACTCCTAAGTGTTGTCCACCAACACTTGGGGGGCACCAAATGTTTTCCAACTCCTAAGTGTTGCCCGCCAACACTTGGGGTCCACCAAATATTTTCCAACTCCTAAGTGTTGCCCGCCAACACTTGGGGGGGCACCAAATGTTTTCTAACTCCTAAATGTTGTCCGCCAACACTTTGGGGGCACCAAATCTTTCTAAAAACTCTTAAACAGTTCCCCGACAACTCGGTTTTCTAAAAATCATGGTTTTCGCAACATTTCTCCTTTTCTACTCCCCCTATCCGCTAAAGCGCATAGAGGGAGTGGGGGCAATGATAGGTACCCGCCATAAGCCGGTACCCGCTGCAACCTTAAGCCGGAAACCGCTACAAACAAGCTTAAGCGGTTCTTATCATTATACACGTGTCATAAGATATTTAATTTCCTAAAAATACTAACTTGGGCAATAAGTTTTGCACAAAATATCTTGCTATCTTGCTTTATAAGACAGGAGACACATTCTGACTCAACTGTAGCAGACACATTCTGAGCAATTCGGCTTGTACTGACTTAATAGGCGGCGTGTCAGGAAGGGTCACACTGGTCACTTTAGCTTTTACGGCTACCACGTGGGCTAATATGATTGGAAGACAGGGGACACATTCTGACTCAACTGTAGCAGACACATTCTGAGCAATTCAGCTTGTACTGACTTAATAGGCGGCGTGTCAAGAAGGGTCACACCGGTCACTGTAGCTTTTGCGGCTACCACGTGTAGGGGTGAGCAAAAAACCGAAATAAAACCGAAACCGAACCGAAACCGGGAAAAACCGAACCGAAAAAAACCGAAACCGAAAAAAACCGAAACCGAAACCGAAAATTGAAAAACCGAACCGTTCTAATATTTCGGTTCCGGTTTTAGGTGGAAACCGAACCGAAAAAAACCGAAACCGAATCGATTATTTATATAAATAAATATTTATATTTTTTATAAATATTTTTAAAATTAATCACATATATATATATTATATACACAAAAGTAGAGAGGCCCCAAGTTTAAGCATGAGGATTTTCCCTTCTATGCTGGTAGTCTAGAAGATGAGGCATATAATAAGCTAAGTCGCCATGTATTTAGTGATGGGTACTGGAACATGTATTATGAGGGGTTGCAGAGAAACTCATTTGACACAAATTAAGCTCCAATATGATTCAGCTCCAAAATGTATGCACAAGGACATAGATGAAATGTTACCAGCAGTTGGAAGGCTAAATTTTGGACGATTTATGTTTTTATGGTAGAACTACTTTTTTAATTAATTTGTAATACTTTCTTATTTTTATTTTAATCGGTTTTAAAACCGAAACCGAACCGATAAAAATCGAAACCGGGATTTTAAAACCGAAACTGAAACCGATGGTTCGGTTGCGGTTCCGGTTTTCGATTTTTAAAACCGAGGACATGCGGTTCCGGTTCCGGTTTTACCCGAAAACCGAACCGAACCGGGGTTTGCTCCCCCCTAACCACGTGGGCTACAGTGATTGGAAGACCCAGTCTATAAATACCCCGTTCTATACACAAGTAAAGGGGGGAGAACTGGAAGGCAAAAAAACTCAGAACTACGAAACATCTCTCTAGATATACTCTCTCTAGCTTGATTGTTATTATTTCCGATTATTGATTCTTACGCCGGAGGTGCTTGACGGCCACCACCCCCGGACAAGCATTGTTTTTTGAAGGTACCCAAACTCAGGTGAAACACCCCGGAACAGTAGTCGGAAGCCTCTAATCAACCGTGGGAGTTATTGTTAGGTCCAAAATAGTTTGTAGAAGGGGGGTTGAATACAAACTATACCGTTTTATCGAATTTGCTCTTTTCTTAAAAATATTAAAATATTAAATCAAGAACAAATTGATGCGGAATAAAACGAATACCGATATTTCAAGTTGAATATAAAATTTATATTAACTTGATGGGGTGTGTCTAAATACACGGGTACAAATTACAAGGTTTGATGACCAAACTAATTATTACAAATTCTATAGAAAATTCGACATGAATTTTTCTATATTTGTAAATAAAAAGATCGAAAATAATTATTACAAATTCTATAGAAAATTCGACATGAACTTTTCTATATTTGTAATAAAAAGATCGAGAGGTTCTAGGAAACTTAATTCGCTAGATAGTTCCACAAGTGCAAGTAAACAATTTCTAGTGGTTTAGATTTAATGATACAAGCTAGAAATAATTTACAAGATTTAATTTGAGCTCAAGAACATTTTCCCTCTTGGTCTCTCTCTTTTCTCTCGGCTCTGTCTGATTGAGAAGAAGTGAAGAATGTGAAGTCTGCTGGCTGTTCTGCTGCCTTCTGTCATTTATAACACAGCCAAAGTCATATTGCTTTGTTTTAATTGATATAACAATCAATTAACAATAATATGACAATCGGTATGACTATCCACTGCCAGTAATATGACAGTCTCTTCTAATATAACATTCGGTATGACTATCATATTAAATATGACAATCGGTATGACTATCACTTTGAACAAGATATGACTATCCAGTTGAGATATGACTATTGTTTTTAACTGAATATGACAATCCAATAATCATTTTGCCTGGATATGACTTTCGGTATAACTTAAGAAATTTAACTCGGCTGTCTGTTGATTTTTGAAACAAAATTTCTGAGCTGCTTGAAACTGAAAACCAGTCGCAGGGAGTCGAGTGAGTAGCACGCGCGCGGAGTTAATATGGTTTGTTCTGGCGCGTGCCTTCCACGCGCGCCACAGGCGCGTGGAGGCTTTGCCGACAGAAGATAACTGCATGCTTTCCTTTTGTTAACTTGTTTGGCTTAATTGACCAGTGACCACATGCATGTGTCCGTTTGTGATTCTTTCTGTCGACTTCTTTTTTTTTTGTTTCCTACCTTTCCCCCTTTTTTTTTTCTTTCTTTCCTCCTTTTTTTTTGTTTCTTTTGTTTTTCTTTCAAATTTAATTTAATTAAATACTTAATCAATTAATCATTAAAATAAATAATGATTAATTAATTAATTAAATCAATTTAGATTAATACATTAATTCAAAATTAATTAACATGATAATTAATTTAATAAATAAATTAATTCGATATGAATTAATTTATTAAATTAAACCAATTACATAATTATATTAATTAAGTGAGAATTAATATAAAAATCTTTTTACAACCGAAATCTTTTTCTTGAACCACTGAAAGTAATAAAGAATTACCACCGAATTTTTTTGACGCTCGATGCACGGTCTGGTTCATGAGCGACTAACTCCAACGGCTTTTCTTTATTTTTGACTCTATGATTTGGTTCATGTCTTCCTTTTTCTTCACTCTTTTTCAAACCTTTCTAATCTGTATTCTGCCACTGTAGGAACCTCTTGTCACCATAAATAGAATCCACTGTCTTGATTACTCCACTGATGCTTGATCAACTGAATGAACTTTTTCAAGTGTAGCATACCTCAAAACGGTAGATTGACTTTGTCTTCTTTCTCTTGACAGTTATACATTTGAGATCCCTGTGACAGTACATATACTATTTACTATTACATTCTTGTTTGAGTTGAGTTGTATCCTCGAAATACAAATAGGCTACAACATATTCCTTTCAATCTCCCCCTATTTGTTTGTTAGACAATAACATACAAATACCTAGAGGATAACTCAACTACAAACAAGAAGAAGATAAAGCTTTAAAGAGCTATAGTAAATAATACATAAAAAAAATTTCTGGTTTAGATATTACAATTCCAGAATCTCAGTTGATGAAATGATAGATGATTGTTCCTCTGACACTGAACTAATCTTCATTAAGTAACTCATCTTCATTTCTTGACATATCTGCCTGATAACCCTTTACATCTGATTTTGAAAATCATCAGCAGATACTTGGGAATTCTTCAGTGGTAAAGAGTATGACTTGACAACCACATACTGAAGAATTCTTCTTTGTCGTTTCATACTTCTCTCCTTCCTTATGTCTCCCTACCTAAGGTGATATGACTCTTCCTTAAAACGGTGAATACTCCCCCTTTCTAAGGTATATCCTTTTTCATATCTCTCCCCCTTAGATATAAAATCTCCCCCTCACTAAGGTAAGCTTATACTCTCCCCCTTAGTTGAGTATCTCTTACTAAGGCAATCTTTGAGTATATCTTCTTCAATATATCTCTCCCCCTTAGTTGAGTAATCCTCCAAGCATTCAATTATAGCAAACATCCAATTAAATTAGATGATACTAAATTTTCAATTATAACTCACCTCTTACCTTTAGTACAACAGATACTTCATACATATAACATTGTCTACTGGAATAAAGAAAAGAAGCTTTGCTTGTGTTGATGGATTTTCATGAAGACTTCCAGAATAGAAGTATGTAGGCTGATCAACTTTGCCCTTTAGATATGATAGAATGGCCTCACTATTGATCATCCTGACAACCAAATCTCCCGACAATTTCCTTATATCTCCAAAATATTGTAAGTAAACTTTGTTTAGGGAATAGGGAATGAGATTTGGTGTTTATCTTTCTTCCTCACTGTGAGTGTGTGATTCTGTTTCGTGTACCTCACAAGTGTTTAACTCATCTCTCCACTCATATCACTTAAAATGAGTGATCTTATCTCTCATCTCTCAAGTGTTTACACTCATGCTCACTAGTGTATCACTCTTATCTCTCATAGCTCCAACATCCATGTGTACCTACAAGGAAAATTCACCATAGCCCCTTCTAGAGAGGTCACTGGTGGTGAAATGGGGTTTCGCAAATCCCCGATCCTCGTTAGATTCGTCAGACGAATCTGAGTCATAATCTACAAGTTTATAAAATTTTCCCTTTTTATGGGTTTCAGATTTGAATTCTGAGAAGGTAAACAATAATCTATAAAATTTAGCATTTAGATCAAAGTTCCCTTCAAATGTCTGTGAAGACATTACCTTGTTAAACTCATCAAGTAAATCTGAATTATAGTTCACAAGTTGCCGATCCGCACCTATGTCGGACCCGATACCCGTAGGATCCAGAGATGTTCCCTCTGGGGAGTTAGATAATGATCTTGTTGAATTTTGCATTGAGATCAATACCTTCTCTCTAGGTCTGTGAAGACTCTTGGTTCTTTGAGGAACCTTCAACTTATAATCCTAACCGTAAAATGGTCGGAGTATGAGTTGTTTCCGTCAATTCATCCTTAGTGTGTGCAATCTCACTTTGTGCATAAGAAGTATTTTAGTATTATGTATGAGGTAGTGACTTACCAACAGATGCCCTGGCTGACAGGCGAATTTCAATAAACTCATCCTTTTAATAGAATGAATCCAGAGACTGTTATAGTGCCATTTTCAGCTCTGCATCCTTTTGGGAGAATGCAGGCGAGCTTACAAATACCTCAAGTTATATACATCTATTCTCCTTGAGAGGTAGAGCTGTGGGTTTATTATCCCTCACATCCTTATTTGCTGTAACAAGTACAATTACTCCCTTATTAACCTTTAGTCTAATAGGTAACTTTCATTTCAGGGGTAAGTTAGGATGTGTTTAGATTTGGATTTATAGTCTGGGATAGAAGTTGTTGGGTTTACAACCTCATGACTTTCATGTGAGAAAACTTCCACTAGGAGTTGAACCTGCATCACATAGTAATAGAGCAATATAGAGATAGAATGCATTTACATCATACCATAACATTATGTGAAAACATATGCATTATATCTTGTGAGAGAAATGATGTACAATTGTGACTTCAAAAAGTTTTATAATATAAGCAATCACAACTGTAGAAAGAATTGAGTTTTCTTTTAAAAATTGTTAATGTGCAAGAGTTTGTATTTAAGCATAAAACAATGTATTATCATGTCTTTTAATGAAAACTTGGTCGTTTTAATTTTAAAAGACACAAACTCTTGACTTCGCAGTAATTAAGAAAGAAAGATTTTCTTTAAGTGCTAATTATGTATTGAGAACTTTAACACAAAGTTAATGAAAAGACTCATACATGCACTTGATGTCGTTTAGGTAACAAAGATTACCAAGTACACAAGTACAGATAACCAATGTCTCTCCTTTAGCGCTTCATTACTTAGCACAACATAAATTAAGTAATTGACTAATGGATGAAAAAATATTCTAAGAACTATCATGTATATAAAGTGATGTATAACCAGAATTAGAGAATTTAATTTTGAAAAATCTTCATCACTTCAAAATATGATAGGAGACCGAATGTAACTTTAAGTCTCACTTACTTAGAAAGTTGAACACCTTAATATATACTAACACTAATGATTTATAGATAAGACACGTTTACTTAGAATAAATCCTAAGTAATATCATCAGAGATAATATATACATCACAATTAGTTTGCAATAAAGTATCAGAACAACTAGCAATTGTTAGTAAACAAATATTCTACTATTTGATACCGATGTAATAACCCTAACTTTAACAAAGCTACAGTGATCACATGAATAGTAAATTTCGATGATTTAGAGAAAGGGTATATAAGTACTCCATAATGGAAACGGAAAAGGAATGAACAGAAACCATATTAGTGTTGTATATTGAAATTAAGTGACTCGAAATGACGAGGGATTTCAGAAATTCCTAAATATGGATTTTTGAGGATTTTGACTTCTAAAGAGCTTTTATTGGATATTAAGGAGCATGGAAACATTATAAGAATTATATATTGAGGAATTAGTGAATTTAGGTTAAACCAAAGGATTTTTAAGTTAAGAGAATACCAAAGGAATTTGGAATGTTAAATGATTTCAGAACCACTGAAATAATGAGGTATATTCGAGACGAACCACAATTAGACGAGTATGGAAACCAAGCAACCAAGATTAGTAATATAACAAGGATACATACCACATTATGTTATTCAAGATTATTAGCATTATAAGTAGAAAATCAAAATGGGATTTATTGAATCATCAAAGTGGTGTCATTAGCCATTAACTTGTTTTTAAGGGTAAATTAGTAACTTTGCAAGGTGTTAAACACAAAATATCTTTCCAAGCTTCCATAACACTCTAGATTAAGCAAGATTAAGATGAGAAAAGATCAAAACAAAAGCAAGAAACTCTCCCCCATCCATTATCATCATTTTCGGCCAAAAAAGACAGCAGGTTGGTAAATCGACCATAACTCCTTCGTTTCTCAGCCGAATTTCGTGTTCTTTAGCTTTTTGGAAAGCCCATGAGATGCTCTACAACTTTCATTTAGACGCCTCCTCCAGAAAACGTAGGTAAGACCTTCGTTTTTGCGATTCTTTCAGCTGAGTAAACAGTAACTTCGAATTTTTAACTTTGTTTTATGGTTTCTTTAGTTAATACAAGCTATACTAAGGTTGTTAAAGGTGTGCCCAAGGTTTATCAAGGATTTTTAAGGGTTATCAAAGCTTCAAGAAGGTATAATCATGCTTTCTCTTTTATGTTTATGATGGATATAGTTGTGTTTAGTGATTAAGTGGTATAAATGTTATGATTATGATGTTATAAGTGTTTGTAAGTGATTAAAGTTGATTTTGGAAGGAGTATGTGCTTGTAACCATGGTTGGTAAGATGACCACATGGTGTAGGTGATGGTGTATAAGGTGGATGATTGATTTGGAGGAGTTTGATTTTGGAAAGTACGAAAATATAGCCGTTATAATGTCCGATTTTCGTTAGAACGAAATCTGCCCTGTTTTGTGACCCCTGTATTCATACGGTACCTCACTGCCTAGGTTACCAATTGACCATGAAATGATAGAGCTTAGTTCATAGATCGTTTCGATATAAGGTGCGTTAAAATCTGATGAACGGTTTAGGAGAAAAGTCAGTTTTAGTGAAAGGTGTTCGAAAACCGAGAAACCGTAATTGTATCAACTTTGAGGCTATGATCAACCTACTTAGACATTTTTAAAAATTATGAAACTTTGGGATAATATGGTAGGGTAGTCAAAGAGACATTACCAGTTGACCTTGTAGTAAAAGTCGAAATCTATAATTTATGGGGATTTTTACAGTTAAGTGTGGTCGTTAGGAGAAATGGTGAAAAACCACTGAAACTTCGATTGAGCTTGTAAATGGTTAAGTCCTTGACCCTTTGGGGTAATAATAATACGTTAAACATATGTTGAAGTGTAAAGGGTTTTGTTATACAAGAGGGTAGTGAGTAAGAGATGTGGTATTCTAATGACGGTCCTTTTGTGTTTATAGAAATTTCGGAGGAGGGACCAGCCATACTATCAGGATACAGAAACCAAGGCAAGATCTTTTCTATCCCTACTTGGAAAACTATTTATCTTCAAAGAAACTTGATTTCATGGAATATATATGTGATGCTATTATTACTATATTGTGAAGAAATTGTCTTCCTTGAGTATTGATATTGAAAAGAAAGGTATACGAAGATGTATATGAATATGAATATGGATATGAGTATGAGATGGATATGAATATGGATATGAGTATGAGATGGATATGTATAAAGATGATTATGCATGAAGTGAACATGCCTTATGATTAAGAGAATATGAGAGAATGGTATCAGTTATTATCTAAAGTAAATAAAAGAATGGTATCAATTGTTATCTAGGGTTATATGATTTATATTATTTTGCTAAAGATATTCTTTTTAAATATTGTGATTTAATAAGTATTATTTGATTATTATCTACTATTTTTAAAAGTAGATGGAACAATATATATATATATGTGTATATAAGAGAGCAAGATTTCTTCTACTCTTACTTTAGAAAACTATTTTTTTTAAGTAAAATGATTTCTTGGAATATATATGTTTTTCTACGATGCTATACTGCTAAGGATTTATTTCCTGATTTTGAGAATTAAAGAAAGATAGATACGAATATGGATAGAGCGAATATACTTTATGTTCTAAAGGCATATTTGACTTTAATAATTATAGAAAAGATGTATGAGTCATAATTAAAGTATTATGACATATGATTTAAAGGTGATGATAAATGTGAATGGAAATGTGAATGGAAATGTGAATGGAAATGGAAATGGAAATGGAAATGATAAATGTGAGTAGATAAATGATTTGACAAAAAGGGGGATTGCAACAGACTTGCGTAAGTGGCTGTGTCAGGGCTGTGTGCGACACGGTCCAGCATTTATTATTTTATTACGGCACGAAGATGCCAAGGGAGGATGTTAGCAGGTGGCCTTCCTCCAGGGATGATCTTCATTCCTTCTACCGGTAGTAAAAAGAGAGCAGGTACGATTAGGCGACTGATCATCGTCCTAACGTATCAGGCGACAGCAGATATCCCCAATGTTTTTGAAAAGAAAGAGTTGATAATGGTTTTCAGATTTATATGCTGAAACCAAGAAAATGAGATAAGGTGATGGAATTATTTATATGGAATGAAGAGAAACTGATTTTATATTATTTTTATATATATATGTAAAGGTTTATTTTCCCTTTTATGGTAGTAGATAGAAGTTATCTTGTTGAGCTATTTTAGCTCATTCTTGCTATTTATTTATACTACAGCTAGGTCCCATGCCAATACTCCGCACTACACCCTGCAAGAGGGTAAGGGAAAGGCGACCTTTTGAGCGAGTGCTGGTGACCATCCCCGAGGTAGTGACAAGCGAAAGGGGCTTAGTAGACTTATGTAAATTAAGTGTGTAAGTTTGTAATAAACTTTTGGTTGTTGAAATGCTTTCTGTAGAAGTATTATTCAACAATGTACTTAGTAGAATTCTGGGTTGTAATAACTATTAACTTTAAACTTTTAATATTATGGATGTTGTTCTATGAGCATATGACTGGTGGGTGTGTGTATTAGTGTGGGGTCAATTGCATAAGTATTAAATTTAAAAAAAAAAAGACTCAAGAGATATGGATATTGATCGGAAATTGGACCGTGATGACCTGGATCCTTGACCCCGGATCTTGGGGTGTCACAGATGGTATCAGAGCTTAAAGTCATAATGCTCAGGAACAAGAGTGATAATAATAAATATATCAGTAATAATATAAAATTGTGAACTTCCATCAAGTTCAAGGGAGGTTTATCGAATGAAGCGTTTATTCTAAGTAGTGATTATGATTTTATAGATTATTGCTAATAAAGGTTATTATGCCAAAAGTGTTAAACTTATGTAGCACACAGGATTGATTTGAAAAAGGGAATATTTGATGTATTGGGAAGTGTACGTTAGACAATCTCGTGAGTATAAGTGGTATGTTAGAATATACAATTATAAAGAATAGTTTTAAAAGGGTCTTTGATACCGGAGCAGTGTCAGGTCAAGACGATCAATATTACGAAAGTATATCTATTAGAAGGTTGTATTCTATTATGGATCAAGGCAGAGAGTATCGAGCCAAGTCACGACTAAGTAAATGAAGATAATTGGGAATAGCAGACGATAGGTTAAGGCTACATGGTGAGTGCAAAATTTAAGAAATTTTGGAGGGTACGCAGTCTAAGATATAAATAGTATTTGAGGAAAACCTTCCATTACTTGGGATTTTAAATTGGGCGGAGGCTATTAACGGTACCTATTTTCAATCTCCTAAAGCCCTGCTAAATTATATTATTGAGTTTCAAATTTTCTCCACTAGTGGGTAATTGTTCATTAAGAGTCGGTATCCTTTCAAAACTTTCTGGTACCCTTGGGAATGTGTTTCAAAATTTTATTTATCTATCTTAGTCAAAATATTCCTCTAAGATTATTTTCGGAAAATGGTTTATCATCGTGATTTAAATTTCCCTCTACATTTCTTACTCCAACTAAGAGGAATGGCCCTATATGTATATACAAGGACAATCTGTCTGTGTGATAGAAAGTCGGAGGGGACGCCCTCACTTGTGTAACGTACGGGTTCTTCCATCATATTGATTTCTCAAATATCCTTTTGTTTCAAATAAAAGTTATTTAAAACTCTTAATTTTATAAATTATTGTGGGACCCTTGCTTGTTTCGGGGTTCGTTTCAATTCAAAGTTCCTTGAATTCTATCAATTGTTTCGACTATAGAAGATTTTCTTAATGGATGGAAGAATGGAAGCAAAGTTTAGAGTATACGTGATTATACGAAGAAACTCGAGATTTCAAGGGAAATTTCAATAAGAGATAATTAGAGTTAGAAGCGTTTCGATATAAAAGAGGGAGGAATTTCGTGAGAAGAAATGGGTATATTTGAGGACTATTGAGATAAAATAATATGAGGAATTTTAAGGTATAATTGAGATTTACTATTGAGAGTAAGGTGTATTTTGAGGGAAAAGTTAGAATAAGGATAAACAAAGGAAGTGGGGATAATTAATGAAGTTTGTGTATTCTGTCTAAATTTTATCATGTTTTGATACTAAGTGTTGAGATTCGAAAATATTGATGTATATAAGGCGATTGACTTAAATGAAAAGGTTATTGTACTAAAGGTGATACGCTTATTTGCTAAAGTTGAGTTGAGAATATTATGGTATATAAATGAGTTAACTAGGGATATAATTGTGTATATGAGAATGATGTATATGGGAATGATGTATGTTGTACCCTAAATTTGGGTGATTAATGAAGAATATTGTTATATACAGAACCATGCCGCCTAAGCGTAACAATAGAACGAATGCAAGAGAAAATGAGAGAGATGAAGGAAGTCGAAATAGACAGAATGAAAATGCTCGTAACGAACAAAATCAGATAGGTCGAGAAAGTAAAAAAAAGGAGATTTGAGGGCCAGAAGGGAGGTTCAAGTGAAGGAAATTACTTTAGCAAGGTTGGTAAAGGACAAAAATCTCAGTTTGTGGGGAAGTCATGGAGTAACAAGACTGTTAGTGAGACGGTGAATCAGGGTGGTAGATCCACAAGAACCTTTCAGTCTAATCAATCTCGAACACCATTTCCAGACTGTAACACGTGTGGTAGGAAGCATACGGGAGTGTGTAGGAGGTCGAAAGTAACTTGCTTTAAGTGCGGACAGAAAGGACACTATTATAACCAGTGCACATCAACTGACAAGATTGATATCAAGTGTTATCAATGTGGGAAATTAGGACACTTTGCCAGAGATTGCCGTTCCGGTGGGTCGTCCGCACCAGGACAAAGTATGACTGCTTCAAATAGACCTACTGCCAGGGTGTACAATATGACTTTAGGAGAGGCATTGAGAAAGCCGGATACAGATACAGGTGAACATTTTTCTAGTATTTAAATTTTTAGTGTAAACGTTTGGTTAGGAATCAATGTGGTCAATGAATGGTATAGGTAGGTTGATAATCTAGATAAGGAAAATCAGTATCTGTTAGGGGTTAGAAATTCTATGAAAAGGAGAGTAATGATATTTTGGGGGTAAACCATAGACTTGTTTAGATACGAACAGGAAATATATATTATAGGTAATATTTTCTTACAATTGTTTCAAAGAATCTTATTCTAGTTGGATTTCTGGAAGATTTTACAGAGATGAGATATAATCATATCGAAGTGTGTATATTTTATGTCATGATAGAGATCAAAATAGGGATAAACCATAAGTGAGATACACTACCATTCAGGGGAGGCCAATGTGGTGGCCGATACCCTTAGCTAAAGGAGGAATGAGAGATTAACTAACGTAGAATGACTAAAACAAGATAGAGATATTATGAAGGAAAAAGGATGGAGAAAGTAGTATAGAAGTTATAAGGTGTCGATGAAAAGGTATCTATGGACATTTCTGACGTGATTCCGGGACGGAATCCTTTTAAGGGGGGAAGGATGTAATAACCCTAACTTTAACAAAGCTACAGTGATCACATGAATAGTAAATTTCGATGATTTAGAGAAAGGGTATATAAGTACTCCATAATGGAAACGGAAAAGGAATGAACAGAAACCATATTAGTGTTGTATATTGAAATTAAGTGACTCGAAATGACGAGGGATTTCAGAAATTCCTAAATATGGATTTTTGAGGATTTTGACTTCTAAAGAGCTTTTATTGGATATTAAGGAGCATGGAAACATTATAAGAATTATATATTGAGGAATTAGTGAATTTAGGTTAAACCAAAGGATTTTTAAGTTAAGAGAATACCAAAGGAATTTGGAATGTTAAATGATTTCAGAACCACTGAAATAATGAGGTATATTCGAGACGAACCACAATTAGACGAGTATGGAAACCAAGCAACCAAGATTAGTAATATAACAAGGATACATACCACATTATGTTATTCAAGATTATTAGCATTATAAGTAGAAAATCAAAATGGGATTTATTGAATCATCAAAGTGGTGTCATTAGCCATTAACTTGTTTTTAAGGGTAAATTAGTAACTTTGCAAGGTGTTAAACACAAAATATCTTTCCAAGCTTCCATAACACTCTAGATTAAGCAAGATTAAGATGAGAAAAGATCAAAACAAAAGCAAGAAACTCTCCCCCATCCATTATCATCATTTTCGGCCAAAAAAGACAGCAGGTTGGTAAATCGACCATAACTCCTTCGTTTCTCAGCCGAATTTCGTGTTCTTTAGCTTTTTGGAAAGCCCATGAGATGCTCTACAACTTTCATTTAGACGCCTCCTCCAGAAAACGTAGGTAAGACCTTCGTTTTTGCGATTCTTTCAGCTGAGTAAACAGTAACTTCGAATTTTTAACTTTGTTTTATGGTTTCTTTAGTTAATACAAGCTATACTAAGGTTGTTAAAGGTGTGCCCAAGGTTTATCAAGGATTTTTAAGGGTTATCAAAGCTTCAAGAAGGTATAATCATGCTTTCTCTTTTATGTTTATGATGGATATAGTTGTGTTTAGTGATTAAGTGGTATAAATGTTATGATTATGATGTTATAAGTGTTTGTAAGTGATTAAAGTTGATTTTGGAAGGAGTATGTGCTTGTAACCATGGTTGGTAAGATGACCACATGGTGTAGGTGATGGTGTATAAGGTGGATGATTGATTTGGAGGAGTTTGATTTTGGAAAGTACGAAAATATAGCCGTTATAATGTCCGATTTTCGTTAGAACGAAATCTGCCCTGTTTTGTGACCCCTGTATTCATACGGTACTTCACTGCCTAGGTTACCAATTGACCATGAAATGATAGAGCTTAGTTCATAGATCGTTTCGATATAAGGTGCGTTAAAATCTGATGAACGGTTTAGGAGAAAAGTCAGTTTTAGTGAAAGGTGTTCGAAAACCGAGAAACCGTAATTGTATCAACTTTGAGGCTATGATCAACCTACTTAGACATTTTTAAAAATTATGAAACTTTGGGATAATATGGTAGGGTAGTCAAAGAGACATTACCAGTTGACCTTGTAGTAAAAGTCGAAATCTATAATTTATGGGGATTTTTACAGTTAAGTGTGGTCGTTAGGAGAAATGGTGAAAAACCACTGAAACTTCGATTGAGCTTGTAAATGGTTAAGTCCTTGACCCTTTGGGGTAATAATAATACGTTAAACATATGTTGAAGTGTAAAGGGTTTTGTTATACAAGAGGGTAGTGAGTAAGAGATGTGGTATTCTAATGACGGTCCTTTTGTGTTTATAGAAATTTCGGAGGAGGGACCAGCCATACTATCAGGATACAGAAACCAAGGCAAGATCTTTTCTATCCCTACTTGGAAAACTATTTATCTTCAAAGAAACTTGATTTCATGGAATATATATGTGATGCTATTATTACTATATTGTGAAGAAATTGTCTTCCTTGAGTATTGATATTGAAAAGAAAGGTATACGAAGATGTATATGAATATGAATATGGATATGAGTATGAGATGGATATGAATATGGATATGAGTATGAGATGGATATGTATAAAGATGATTATGCATGAAGTGAACATGCCTTATGATTAAGAGAATATGAGAGAATGGTATCAGTTATTATCTAAAGTAAATAAAAGAATGGTATCAATTGTTATCTAGGGTTATATGATTTATATTATTTTGCTAAAGATATTCTTTTTAAATATTGTGATTTAATAAGTATTATTTGATTATTATCTACTATTTTTAAAAGTAGATGGAACAATATATATATATATATGTGTATATAAGAGAGCAAGATTTCTTCTACTCTTACTTTAGAAAACTATTTTTTTTAAGTAAAATGATTTCTTGGAATATATATGTTTTTCTACGATGCTATACTGCTAAGGATTTATTTCCTGATTTTGAGAATTAAAGAAAGATAGATACGAATATGGATAGAGCGAATATACTTTATGTTCTAAAGGCATATTTGACTTTAATAATTATAGAAAAGATGTATGAGTCATAATTAAAGTATTATGACATATGATTTAAAGGTGATGATAAATGTGAATGGAAATGTGAATGGAAATGTGAATGGAAATGGAAATGGAAATGGAAATGATAAATGTGAGTAGATAAATGATTTGACAAAAAGGGGGATTGCAACAGACTTGCGTAAGTGGCTGTGTCAGGGCTGTGTGCGACACGGTCCAGCATTTATTATTTTATTACGGCACGAAGATGCCAAGGGAGGATGTTAGCAGGTGGCCTTCCTCCAGGGATGATCTTCATTCCTTCTACCGGTAGTAAAAAGAGAGCAGGTACGATTAGGCGACTGATCATCGTCCTAACGTATCAGGCGACAGCAGATATCCCCAATGTTTTTGAAAAGAAAGAGTTGATAATGGTTTTCAGATTTATATGCTGAAACCAAGAAAATGAGATAAGGTGATGGAATTATTTATATGGAATGAAGAGAAACTGATTTTATATTATTTTTATATATATATGTAAAGGTTTATTTTCCCTTTTATGGTAGTAGATAGAAGTTATCTTGTTGAGCTATTTTAGCTCATTCTTGCTATTTATTTATACTACAGCTAGGTCCCATGCCAATACTCCGCACTACACCCTGCAAGAGGGTAAGGGAAAGGCGACCTTTTGAGCGAGTGCTGGTGACCATCCCCGAGGTAGTGACAAGCGAAAGGGGCTTAGTAGACTTATGTAAATTAAGTGTGTAAGTTTGTAATAAACTTTTGGTTGTTGAAATGCTTTCTGTAGAAGTATTATTCAACAATGTACTTAGTAGAATTCTGGGTTGTAATAACTATTAACTTTAAACTTTTAATATTATGGATGTTGTTCTATGAGCATATGACTGGTGGGTGTGTGTATTAGTGTGGGGTCAATTGCATAAGTATTAAATTTAAAAAAAAAAAAGACTCAAGAGATATGGATATTGATCGGAAATTGGACCGTGATGACCTGGATCCTTGACCCCGGATCTTGGGGTGTCACACCAACTGCTAGTATTTATCAAATACTTTAGAATGCAAGTAATTGTGTTTATGATTACTTTACCAAAATTAAATTATGAGCAAATAAACCATTGAATTGCTCCACCTCATAATTTAACTAGGATATAAATAATCACTGCTAAATACTAAATATTCAATGATACCAATTGTTTGATAAATTCAATCTATTGTAAGATAAATTCAATTTAGTGAAGATTGAATTGTTACATTGAGTACCAATTGACAGAATGAATATTAGTATTTAAATACTTAAGAATATCATTCACTGATATTCATAAGTACGAGGAACTAGTTGACAAGAAATACACAAGCTCTTAAGATATAACATTTCAAACTTATGACTTCAAGGCAACTCCTCGATAATAACAATTGTTAACTCCTAACAACTGTTTACTGGTAGACAACCTTGGTTCTATAAATAAGACTCGATTACCAAAGCTGTCTTGTTTGCAATCTTAGAAATGATATTCTAATTCATATACACCTTGATCCATAGTATATTACATTTATTATCAAAGTGATTAGAATTTGCAAATAAGCACAAAAATTATTCCAAGTAACTGAACAATGGTCACTTTAGATATTTCAATATCCATAGTTCTACTTAGAGAATTTTCATACCATGCATAGTAATATGAGTGAATTGTAAAATATATAACAATGATTACTTAGAGGAGTTCTAAGTAATTTCACTCATACCAATATATCTCACAATTAGTTAGTAAATAGAATTCTAACTAAATATCATTAACTGATATAAGTCAAAACTTCAATACAACCAATTGTTAGAACCATGATATTAATTATAGTGAATTTCTGAAAATGGGATATTAAAGTTCACTAGAATTAACATTTCATAACTGATTGAAGACCAATACAGATTAGGTCCAAATTAGTTATGTTATTTATTTATTTTGATAAATATGAGGTATAGAGCGAATACTAAATTGAATTGCTTCAAGATCGTAACCCACATAAATCAAAACAAATAATTAAATACTAAATCTCTATGAGTTAGATTTTAGCATTTAAGTATTTAAATTATCCTTAAATAATCACCAGTAAAATATATTACAATTATACACATGGCAATCATTCAACAGATAATTCTCAGCGTGAGGTCTGGATGTAAATAAGTTCACAAGTCCTTTCAATATGGACATTTGAATACTTGTGAGCTTACATAAGAATTACTTAACAGATGGGATTTACAAATCATATAGCATTAATAAAATCCCAAGTTTACAAACCAATCTTGAAAAAATAATTTTATCAAGTGATTCAACAAACGTGTCTGCAAGTTATTCTTAATTAGAGACATGCTCTTGAAAGAATTAATACCTTATGCAGGATGCTTAGCCCTTGAGTGTTCCAAAGAGTTGTTGGAGATAAATTTAATTTCTTGTATTCTCCTGCTTTCGTACAACTCATTTGATCTGTCTCTATGCAGCAAAACATGTCAGAACTGATGTCTCTAGGGTACCATCTCCGTAGATTTGGGTCCAACTTAAGACATATGAAAATCAAGTGTAATAACTACAAGAATAGATTCTCAAGAATCCACTTGGGACCATGCACATTTGCATAATTGAGAATAAAATATGAGTGTAAGTGATCTATCAACAATTGAATAAGATAATGAGCTGATGATTCCTCTATAGCCTGATTAGGTCCTAATTAGTAGATCCTGAACTTGTTGGGTCAAATATCTCTAGGGTACCATTTCCGTAGATCCGGGTCCAACTTAAGATTTTTGATTACCAACTTGTTAGGTCCAAGCTAATAGGTCAAAAGCCAGCTATAGTGATGTGTTGGTATGTAGTCTTGACAGGTCTAGAATCTTCTGAATAGAAATAAAAGATCCTTGACTTACTTTTATTGTCATCATTCTTTTGGATTACTGAAGTAAATCAAAAGAATTGCAACTTTACCAACATCAAAACAGCAAATATCTTGATACCAATTTATAGCTAGTAGATCAACATATAATATAATCAAGATATCATTGCACATATATATCATTTATGTTTGTGCCTAAAGATGTATAGAGTTCTATAAATATGACACAAATTGTTAAAAGATACCAACTGTTAAAGATTGATACCAAATGTTAAATTATAGTCAGGGTGTTATACCATGTCTTCCATGCTTGCTTGAGTGATGATACCAGTTCATACTAACCTGTAGAGATCTTCAATTATCTCAACAACCAGGAGTGCACTTGTTCACATTCCTCTAGCATCTAGATTCTGTAGGTCCAGATGTCCATTACAATCTTGAATGTGTAGCAGGTGCCTGATATCCTCAAGTCTTGTCACTGGTGCTTCTTGTCAAATATACTATTTGATCAAATTGTAACCTAGCATCCAGTTTGACCTTGTCCCTCATAACACTGCCTTGACATCATCCAGGAAGACTTCTGGTTATCCTTGTACCAAATACAGCCTTGTTGTTTGGTCTGGATACCAGCTTCCCTTCAGTCTTCCTTTTATACTTATTGAGATCATCTTGCATTGCAATCACTCAATCTGAATCTTTCAGAGCTTTTGTAGCTTTCTTAGTTTCTTCTAAAAGAAAACTAAAGAAATAATCATTAGTACTTTAAGCTCTGCTAGTCTTTTACTTCCACCATTAGAAACACTAAGAACTAGGACAAAGAATTAATTGAGTCAACATTCTTTGTCTTGGCAGACATGTTCTCATAGTGTCCTATGATTTTCAATGTGGTGTTGAGTTGACTAGTTGATCCTTTAGTTGCTCCCCCTAAGCTGTTGCTGGGTTTACATGAAGATTCTCCATGTTTGACATTGCTTGGATCTGAATAATCATTACCATTGACAGCTGGGAGCTAGAAGTTATTGAACATCACTAAGACTTTCAATCATCTTCTGTTGATTAATAACAATCACCCTGTAGGCTGTTGACTCCACCAAGTAACCAAGGAAATTATCCTCTTGAGCATTAGCTGATTGCTAGGATGCTCACTTTCATTTATCATTGCAAAACAATTTTCTTCATAACTTGTGGGGTCTTCCTATATTCTTTACTCATCAGGGTTTAATCATGTCAATAGCAAACTATTGACTGCTTCAGCATTAATTCTCTTGAAAGTGCAGAAATCATCCAGAACACTAATTGATAGGTCCTGTAATCTGGTCTCCAAGTAGTCATAGTCAGTTTTGTTTCCTGACACTCTTCTAGATGTGATCAATCACCATCAGTGGTGTCTTGTCTTCAGATTGTTTGAACAACAACTTGTTTGTTGAGAGAAGTCATCAGTCATCAGCCATCACCACTAAAGTATATTTTTCTTTGATGTAGAACTTCTGTGTGATGCTTCTTTGACTTCCCTTTATGACATGCCTCGTAATTTCATTTTACTTTAATTCCAGATGAGGCAGTCTCCTTTACTAATTCGATTTTCAGGAAAGAATCTTTTGATTTGACATTCAGGTGAGAGAGATCCTTATGTCATAGCTGAACTCCTGTCTGACGAAGCTTTAGATTTGATCTTGTTGACTTCACCTTTGACTAAGATTCCATGTTAGCTACAGATAAGTTCTCTTTCCTTAATCCTCGAACAGTAGACTCTTCATCCTGTAAAAGATGCTTTATTACTGACAACATTCCTTAGCTATTGAATAGCCTTGACCCTAGGTCATACCCTTGCTGTTGTCTCTAAGGGAAGAACCACTTGGCTTGTCTTCACATTCATATTTGATAGCAGGGTTCTTTCTTCGATGATATGCTTTAAATAAATCAATAATAATGCATAATCGATTAACCTGTTAAGCCCTACATTCACAAATTGATAAAAAGTTCTTGGTACCCAAATTGTTTAATTGGATCCAGATGGATTAGAGATTTCTCTTTTATCAGAGTTAACAACCATTTAACCTTAACATGCTCATTCTTATCTTTGACTGACCATTTCTCCTTTTTAATGTCATTGACAAAATATTCACTGAGCAAGGAGAATAATGGTTCCTTCCTAACATAAGAAGGACAAGCAGTCTGTGCCCTATTGTAATTCTTAAACATGCTTTTTCTATAATCAATGCAAATACTCGGAGATGCATTTATGATATTTGAAATAAGCAGACATGATAATAAGAATACATGGCATACATTCAATAATTAAAACATTGAGATAAGAATTATGCAAATTAGGCATGTTATACATTTTAGAAAATTCAGTACTATCTACTTTAACCTATGTACACTAGTGTAACAGGTAGCAAGTAGATTTACAGATATTCAATAATTTTCTAAACATGCATGGAATAAAAGAATTAACAATTAATCACTATTTCTATCCAATCCATTCCTATTGTTATATTATATTATATAGTCTCTATTACCTAAGTCAGTTTTACAAATAACTTGATGTTCTACTGACACCCTAGGTAATTATTCCATCTTTTAAACTTTTTAAACCTTAACAAACAATTCAGAATGAATAAGCAAATCTTGTTCTACTGGGGATCCTGAAACTAGCTTAAGCAGAGATCTTATATGCTTGACATATATCATTTAAGAATTGAGAGATATTGTCTAATGAACACTTCTAACTCACTATTGCAATTAATTAAATTCTGCAAATATTCATACACATATTAAGATCTTCTAACCAAGGATTTAATAATTAAAAAACTAAGATCTTAACATGCTTTGAATTCCTGAGAATTACATATTACAATAGTTCGAAGAATTGATACCTGAGACATGTGAGATGAATCATCTTCAGAGATTGCTATTAAGGCAAGATATTAATTATGCTCTTCTCATCATCATCTGATCCATCCCAACTCTTTCCTTCAGCAAGATAAGTTCTGCACTGATGCTTCTGTTTCATCTCATTTAAAGAATCCCTATTAATCCTTGTCTGTCAAAATTCGGTACCATGTTGTACACCTTGATAGTTACTTATCACATATAACTTTCCATAGCTGCAACTATCATGTCTTGTTCTTTCCACCATCTCAGTCTTGCAACCACCTCTTGAGTTGAACTATATCCTGAAGAGTTTCTGCTTCGGAATAGATAGGTCTGATTCCTGGGTAAACATTTATACTATTTCTGAATTAGTAACTCTTCCTGTCTGTTCTGAGGTTCCATCATTAATTCCTGACTGAGATGTCTAACTGTCTAGTTCATTCTCAAACCTCCTTGATTCCACTTTCTAAAATCTCTGTTGATTCCTTGAAAAATATTTCTTGGTACAATCCACTAAATGTAATAGATGTTACATTGGAGCAATTCACTTAGTGTTTGTATATCAGAGAATCAATAGACTTAATTCAAATCTTCGAGAAAAATTCTATCCACTTAACCTCTTCCATTCCTGCTTCTGAAAAACCAGTGAATTTTATGGATATAAATTTGAGGAGCTTCCACAAATTTTTCTTCAGTAGGTAGAAATTAATTTCGTTGAAAAATGCATTTTCTTCAAAAGATTCAAATCATCTTTGACGTCCGGAGGAATCTTCAACTAACAATCTTCTTAGAACTATTGGCTTAGAATAAATTAAAAATATTTAAAATTCAAAAACTTCAAGGACTTGAACATTTTTTAGAATTAACAAATCTGAAAATAAGTTCAAATTAATTAAAATTTGAAATTCTTAAGAATTGAAAATTTTGAAAATTAGACAATTTGAAAATAAATTCAAGTTGTTTAAAAATCAAAAAATCCAAGTATTAAAAACTTCAAGAATTAAAAAAGTTGAAATTTAAGTAAAATTAATTAAGAATCAAAAAATCAAGAAATGAAATTTTTGAGAGTTAAAGAATTCGAAAATATATTCAAGTTAATTAAAATTCGAAATTACCAAGAATTAAAAATTTTGAAAATTAAACAATTTGAAACTAAATTCAAGTTGTTTAAAAATCAAAATTTCCAAGAATTAATCATTTCAAGAATTAAAAAATTCGAATATAAGTTCAAATTATTTAAATATCAAAAATCTCAACAATGAATATTTTTGAAGGTTAAAGAATTCGAAAATTAGAGGAGTTGACTTTTTGGTCTAATACCGGATTTAATTTTTGTATGGGTCAAAAACTCGAAATCCAATTGGAGGACCACAAAAATATGGATCTTGATTTGTGCGTCAATCAAAAGGCTCTGATACCAATTGTTAGGTCCAAAATAGTTTGTAGAAGGGGGGGTTGAATACAAACTATACCGTTTTATCGAATTTGCTCTTTTCTTAAAAATATTAAAATATTAAATCAAGAACAAATTGATGCGGAATAAAACGAATACCGATATTTCAAGTTGAATATAAAATTTTTATTAACTTGATAGGGTGTGTCTAAATACACGGGTACAAATTACAAGGTTTGATGACCAAACTAATTATTACAAATTCTATAGAAAATTCGACATGAATTTTTCTATATTTGTAAATAAAAAGATCGAAAATAATTATTACAAATTCTATAAAAAATTCGACATGAACTTTTCTATATTTTTAATAAAAAGATCGAGAGGTTCTAGGAAACTTAATTCGCTAGATAGTTCCACAAGTGCAAGTAAACAATTTCTAGTGGTTTAGATTTAATGATACAAGCTAGAAATAATTTACAAGATTTAATTTGAGCTCAAGAACATTTTCCCTCTTGGTCTCTCTCTTTTCTCTCGGCTCTGTCTGATTGAGAAGAAGTGAAGAATGTGAAGTCTGCTGGCTGTTCTGCTGCCTTCTGTCTTTTATAACACAGCCATAGTCATATTGCTTTGTTTTAATTGATATAACAATCAATTAACAATAATATGACAATCGGTATGACTATCCACTGCAAGTAATATGACAGTCTCTTCCAATATAACTTTCGGTATGACTATCATATTAAATATGACAATCGGTATGACTATCACTTTGAACAAGATATGACTATCCACTTGAGATATGACTATTCTTTTTAACTGAATATGACAATCCAATAATCATTTTGCCTGGATATGACTTTCGGTATAACTTAAGAAATTTAATCAAACAAAACACTCGGCTGTCTGTTGATTTTTGAAACAAAATTTCTGAGCTGCTTGAAACTGAAAACCAGTCGCAGGGAGTCGAGTGAGTAGCACGCGCGCGGAGTTAATATGGTTTGTTCTGGCGCGTGCCTTCCACGCGCGCCACAGGCGCGTGAAGGCTTTGCCGACAGAAGAACACTGCATGCTTTCCTTTTGTTAACTTGTTTGGTTTAATTGACCAGTGACCACATGCATGTGTCCGTTTGTGATTCTTTCTGTCGACTTCTTTTTTTTTTTTTTTCCTACCTTTCCCCCTTTTTTTTTCTTTCTTTCCTCCTTTTTTTTTGTTTCTTTTGTTTTTCTTTCAAATTTAATTTAATTAAATACTTAATCAATTAATCATTAAAATAAATAATGATTAATTAATTAATTAAATCAATTTAGATTAATACATTAATTCAAAATTAATTAACATGATAATTAATTTAATAAATAAATTAATTCGATATGAATTAATTTATTAAATTAAACCAATTACATAATTATATTAATTAAGTGAGAATTAATATAAAAATCTTTTTACAACCGAAATCTTTTTCTTGAACCACGGAAAGTAATAAAGAATTACCACCGAATTTTTGTTGACGCTCGATGCACGGTCTGGTTCATGAGCGACTAACTCCAACGGCTTTTCTTTATTTTTGACTCTATGATTTGGTTCATGTCTTCCTTTTTCTTCACTCTTTTTCAAACCTTTCTAATCTGTATTCTGCCACTGTAGGAACCTCTTGTCACCATAAATAGAATCCACTGTCTTGATTACTCCACTGATGCTTGATCAACTGAATGAACTTCTTCAAGTGTAGCATACCTCAAAACGGTAGATTGACTTTGTCTTCTTTCTCTTGACAGTTATACATTTGAGATCCCTGTGACAGTACATATACTATTTACTATTACATTCTTGTTTGAGTTGAGTTGTATCCTCGAAATACAAATAGGCTACATCATATTCCTTTCAGTTATCAACTTTGATAACACTTGTCTGAGTTGCGTAAATAAATTTTTAGTCATACCCGTCTAAGTGTAATCTCTTATCTTCTATAGTCTAAAATCCGTACTACATATTAACTCTTATGGTGATTTTGGTCATTTGCGTCCAGAAAATAAGTCGTTTATGAAATTTTTTTCTTGGAGAAGCAACAGAGTTAAGCTTAATTTTTAAAAACGTCCTTGAATGGCTATATGCTAAAGAGAAATGATAGAGTTTTGAGTAATTAGCACGCATCCTATTTCTTTGAATGTTTTTGCGATTCGTGTCACTAATATGTATTTTGTTATATAGCACCCTTAACTTTAAAGGTCGCTTCGATTTCACTTTTTCCGTTAACAATTTTTAGCTCTGTTAAGTTTGATTTTTTTTTTTCAAAATTTGACAGAGGTATTTTCGGAATTTAGAAACTTGATTTTCAGAAAAAATAAAAAAAATAGAAAATTATATTTGTTTAAAAAATATATATATATTTCGGTTTTTAAAATTTATAAATATTTTTTATAAAATGAATGTATTTTTTTAAAAATTGAAAAAAATATTTTAAAAATTAATTCTTGAAAATGATTTTTTTCATTTTTTCTGTACATTTTTTAAATATCTTTTTCCCAATTTATTTTTTAAAAATGAAAATATTATTTTCTAAAATACAGTTTTCATTTTTGAAATATTATTTTGTGTTGAGTTAAAACATTATAAATAAGAAACTAATAAAAAAATACATATTTCATTTTTGAAATTTTTTTGCCAAAAGAATTATATAATTTTTCGCCAAAAATATTTATTTAAACCCATATATTTCTTAAAAATTGAAAAATATTTTTTTAAAAAACAAGTATAATTTTCTGATTTTTATTTTCGTTTTTTCTGAAAAATAATTTTGTGAATACCGAAAATACCCTTGTCAAATTTGTTAACAAAAATCAAAATTAACGGTGTTAAAAATAGTTAACGAAAAAAGTGCAAATCGAAGCGACATTTAAAGTTAAGGGTGCAATATGAAAAGATACATACTAATGACACGAATCGCAAAAACGTACAAAGAAAAGGGGTGCAAAGTACTAATTACTCTAGAGTTTTCGAAAGGGTTCCTAAAATTGCTCCCGAATATTGAGTTAACGTAATATAACTGGTTATATTTTCATTAATGAGATGAATCACTCATGTGTGTTAATATAAATTATACAAATAAAATGATGTCATATGATATTTGAAAATATTTTTGAAATCTTTTTCGAGGTACGTAGTAGGGCTCCATGCACTATGCTAAATGTATCTAGTTTAAGTTACTTGTTAATGTGGAATTAGGGCTGAAAACGAATCCGGATTACTCGGATTCGAATCCGGATTCGATTTGTTAACAACTAATATAATTTGTATAAGAAATGAGCGAATTCGATTTCTATTTTATAATTTGAAAAATGTCGGATCGAATCTCACCACACTAAAATTCGATCATATTTTTATAGAGTAGTTCGATTAATTTTAGAACACTCGAACTTATAAGTATTCGATTAGAATCCGCAAATTATGTAAAACAATATATATTCTATATAAAATGTATAGTATTAAATTAATATTGTACACATGAGCACATTTTAGTTTTTTTAAATAATTATTCGAATATTCTTAATTTTTTAAGATTATTCTAGACGAATTCGAATATACAAAAACGAGTAATTCGGTATTCAATCGGGCCGAACCGAATCAAATACGAACATTTATATTTGAATTCGAGTCGAAATTGAACTAAAAAATAAAATTTTAAATCGAATCTGGATCGGATCCGAACGAGTAACTGCAAATTCGAGCCGAATCTGATCATACTACTATCCGCACATATTCGACTCGTTTATGGAATCTATATCACAGTATGTTCTCTTTTTTTTTGAGAAAGTTTATTTGATATAAATTGAATGTTTATTTTTATTTTTTCAATATTCTGATCAATTCTAAACAATTATTTTCTATTTTGGTGCGATCAAGTTGAAAAAAAAAAGGATTAATTTTTCAGCAAAGATTCTTATTAGTTTGTCTTCAAATTATTTATTTTGTGTAAGGTGTTTTATCTGATATAAAAATTTTATTGTTTAAATTTTTGAAATAATCTCTTTTTCATGATTTTAGTTATAATCATGCATATGATTGGTTAAAAATACCTTTCGGTTAGATGATAAACTTTTATAAAAAAGAAATACTCATAATTTCTTACCTTTTTTTAGGGATTGTACATTCAATTTATTAATAAAAAAAACTTCTCTTTATTTAACCAAAAACAACTTATTTGACAATTATAGTAATATGTATTCTTGGTTTCATATTTAGGATCAAGCACACTGTTTTGCAGCATTCATATTTAGTACCTCAATTGAGTGTGATTTACTTTCTTAAGGGGTTAAATCTCAAAGTGGTCACTGAAGTGGAGAGCTAGTATCAAATTGCTCACCCTAGTTATCGGCATCTCATTTGAATCATTAAAGTAATAATAAATATCAAATGGATACCATTAAAATATACTCAAAAAATAAAAATAATTTTTTATTGATTTCTACACATTTTTCTTGAATGGTTCCATAACCAAACGAAAGGTTAATAATTCTAGTATTTTTGATAATATATTTAGAATTTAAAAAGTTTATTTACTATTTATTTTTAATTAAAACAAGGAAAATGATAATAAAATTTTAAAAAAATAGTAAGTGAATTTTTAAAAATCTAAATATATTATGAGAAATACTAGAATTATTAACCTTTCGTTTGGTTATGGAAGCATTCAAAAAAAATATGTAGAAATCAATGAAAAATTATTTTTATTTTTCGAGTATATTTTAAAGGTATCCATTTGATATTTATTATGACTTTAATGATTCAAATGAGATACCGATTACTAGAATGAGCGATTTGATACCAGCCCTCCACTTCAATGAGCACTTTGAGATTTAACCCCTTTCTTAAATGCTACTACTATAATATAAATGTACTTTTGCACCTGGATTCACACTTAAATATCTTAAAAGTAAACTCAAACAAAATAGCAATAACATAATTAAAAAACATAATTTAACTTCGAATGATTTGATATAGTGATTCCAAAGTGTGTACTAGCTAAATTTATCTTGTGCATTTCTTTTGTTTTTTGTTTTGACATTTCCTGTGCTTTTCAAGTTTGGTGTTGATGAATATAGTGAACTTCACAACCTTGCAAAATTGTGCTAACTATGAAATTTGAGAATCACAATTTCTAGTTTCTAAAGTGTAAAGTACTCAAAGTTTGGAAAATTAAAATTTACTAAGCAAAAAAAACAAAAAACTATTAGATCACTACAGAAGAAAGCAAGCATCAGACAACAAAACTACTACTCCTACTTGCTTCTTTGATAATAATTTACAAACCACCGTCAGAAACATAAGATACATATTAACCCGTGAACTAGACTATGGACCTAAACATCCTAACCAAAGCTAGACAAACCAAACAAACACAATTGGGCCTACACTAGTTGGCCTCCACACCCTCTACCTACCCCTCCACAATCTTCCTAGGCCTACCCCTGGGCTTAGCTCCTCCCTCATCAATATTATCATCACTCTTAACCTTTTTAGCCACCGGTTCAGCTCCATCATTTTCCTTTCTAGGCCTTCCAGGCCCATCAAGACCAGCATCATCTTTGGGCTTTGGTGGACGTCCACGACCCCGCTTGAGTGGCACATCTGGGCCAGGCTTCATGTAGTTGTTCTTGACAAAAACAAGCTGACCGTTTTGCTTCATGGTGTTGAGATGTTGAGTGAGTAAGTTGGTGTGGCCTGCTGGGAGATCTCCGTAGGTTGCTTCCATGTATTTTGATATTGATGCTTTGCTTAAACCCTCGTTGTCTTTTAGTGCATCCATAGCAGCCATTATCATCTGCAAACAAAAATTAATAAATATAAAAAAAAAACTATACAAACATGTATGTATATAGTTGGAAGCTTTAAAGGTACCTGTGGGTATGGAGGGAGTGATGGGGGCTTAATAACTTCTTCAGTTGCCATTGATTTGTGTGTGTGTGTGTGTGAAAACTGAAGACAGGGAGAGAGATGGGTGAAAGTAAAAAAAGAAAGAACGGGGGTGGATTTAAAGAAAAAAGAAACAAAGGGGGAGATCAACGGTGGAGGAGTGGGAGATGAAAAGGATGATCGGACGGTGTGTGATGCATGTGAAGTGATAACTTTTAGATTAATTACGTGGGTAGGGGAGGGAGGTGGCAACACCAGGACGCTCGTGGGGCGTGGAGTTACATGAATATCCCTGCTGTTTAAACTTATGTACAGTCGTGTGCTTTGACCTTCTTACATGTGGTGTTTCGAAGTTACCCGAACATCACTTCATCCCTTCTTTATGGCTCTTGGAATTAGGACTGTCAAACGGATATTTCGGATACGGATATGGGCAATTTTTTTCGGATACGGATAATATCCTAATTTTTTCGAATAGAATACGGATATTTCGGACGGTATTCGGATATTTCGGATATTTTTTACAGCAATATATAAATGATGATATATTTATTAATATAATATATTAATATGATATATGATATATTTATACAATATATTAATATAATATATTAAAATATTAATATAATATATTAATATATAATATATTATATATCATATATCATATTAATATATAATATATATTAATATATTATATAATATGATATTATATAATATGATATATGATATATAATATATTTTATATTAATATATTAATATAATATATTAATATATGATATATAATATATAATATATTAAAATATTAATATAATATCCTAATTTTTCGGATACGGATATGTCGTATTCGGATACGAATAATATCTTAATTTTTCGGATACGGATAATATCCTAATTTTTCGGATACGGATTCAGATATTTCGGACGGATATCCGGATATCCGGATTTTTTTGACAGCCCTACTTGGAATATCTAGAAATTTTGTGAGAGTAAAGTAGTTTTAAATAATTAATGTAAATGAACACGATTGGATAGTGTTGATACAAAAAATATATTAGTTTTGTATCCAAAGCAAGAACTTCTATGTTTGAATTCGAAAATTATTTTTATATGGGCTTGTCTAAATCTAATGAGTCCGATGCATTGGAACAATCCATGAAATCGAGCCCAATGCTTAAGGCGGTGGAAAGAAATTATATGATCGGAGACCAAATTCTAGAAGGATCCAGATACTTGCCGCCAAAGACAATATCATCTCAAATATGGAAATTACTTGCCGCCAAAGACAAAAGAAATGGGCTGAGCCTAATATTGTCAGAAATACAATCTTAAATCAAATAGAACTACGTGGACTTGGTCCCTATAAATAGGGTACGTAGGCACCTTGAGAGGGATCCGAAATGACAGGCGGTGGAAAGAAATTATATGATCGGAGACCAAATTCTAGAAGGATCCAGATACTTGCCGCCAAAGACAATATCATCTCAAATATGGAAATTACTTGCCGCCAAAGACAAAAGAAATGGGCTGAGCCTAATATTGTCAGAAATACAATCTTAAATCAAATAGAACTACGTGGACTTGATCCCTATAAATAGGGTACGTAGGCACCTTGAGAGGGATCCGAAATGACAGGCGGTGGAAAGAAATTATATGATCGGAGACCAAATTCTAGAAGGATCCAGATACTTGCCGCCAAAGACAATATCATCTCAAATATGGAAATTACTTGCCGCCAAAGACAAAAGAAATGGGCTGAGCCTAATATTGTCAGAAATACAATCTTCAATCAAATAGAACTACGTGGACTTGATCCCTATAAATAGGGTACGTAGGCACCTTGAGAGGGATCCGAAATGACACACCCGATTACAAACTCTCAAGAGCAGTCCCAAATATCTCAAAAACCCTAATTGTGTTCTTATTATTCACACATTTTCTTCTTACAATCTATATCCGAATACCCAAAATAAATTTAATACTGAAGCTTAGTCTGTGACGAAAATTGGCTTCAACATTTGGCGCCGTCTATGGGAATCGTTTAGAGAAAAAAGAAGAAGATAAATCTGTATTAAGTCAGTCACGGCTCGTCAAACATCCTACCAAACTCATATTCGTACCTACAATCCAATTGTCAAACACTTGGGGGGCATCAAACTGATCTAATCCTAAACTTGTGACCTAGCGACAATCAATTAGGGACAAAAAATTTGACCAAGTCCCGACTTATGATCTATCGACACTCACAAGACTCGTGACCCATCGGCAATCAATTTGGGGCAAATATCAATTCATTGTCCCAACTTTGATTTGTCGACGCTCACTTGGGGACAAGAGAATCTTCGGTCCCAGACTAGTGATACACCACTTCAAAATAGAAGAAATGCATCACTTTGGGGGGAAAGGAGATATGGGGCCGGATATACGCTTCAGTGCGAAGCTATGATGGTCCACCCGCCAACTTTTAAAGTTGGGAGATGAGAAAGAGGTGATCTAAAGTTTTTTAGATTTAACATTTTTATAGATCACACAGTCAATATGACAATATCTCATCACTGCACAATCCGAACCAAGGTACTTGTTTGGACTTTTAAGGATTGGATGCAGAAGCTGAACCGAAAAACAACGTTTAGTGCAATGATGGTTCAAAGTCACGCAAAAGAATCTGATGGAACGTGGAATGATCACTTAACCACTGGATTAAAGATGATAGCAAACGGATCCAATCATACTCGATCCGATGCAAACACAAAGAAGATTATATCCAATCATGCTCGATCCGTTGCAGATAGAAAGGGAATTATAAGCAAAAAGCTTGGGCAAAAAAAAAATTGAGCTGAAATGAAAGTTGGTATCCGATAGCCATGTACGAGTTATATGGAGTCTACAGCACTCATTCCTGTATCATTGGAAACAGGGGATACATAATAGATTAAGGACCTTTTAAAGACCATTGGAATCGAACGACCAAAGACCGGTATCCAATGCCTGAGTATGAGGAATGCGAAATTAAGCTCTAATTTGCTACTTCAATTTGTCAATAGCATTGGGAACAAAAATTCTTCTACATTGGAAACTGTTGGCAACATGACAACAGGAAGTATGAACCAATGCAAAGTTTCAAGTACATAATGAAATCTACGTAAGAAGTTTTGTTTCCATGGGACATTTACTACAACACCAAAAGTTCGAGAAGAAATTATAAGCAAGAGCTTAGATTATTGGAAACACTAAATTGAGTGTGAGATTGGGGACCAACTACAAAATGGAGGAATACATTACGAAGACAAAGTCAGTATATGTTCTTATGAAAATGGTAGTCGATCAAACCCAGTGGTGCATTGGAAACAAATATGTAGCCGATGAACCCAGTGGTGTATAGGAAAAAAAGATGTAGCCGATGAAACCCAGTAGTGCATTGGAAACGAAGATAAAGTATTCAATGAAACAAATGAAGATCTTAAACGAAAGTCGAGACCTTTTGAATATGAAGCCTAGTGTAAGGGTATCTCATAAATCCAAAGGTGTTGATCGGAGATTAAAAAGAAGGGAACTACGAAATTATCAATGCTCGAAAAATAAATTTCTGCTTCCAAAGACTATATTGCTTCGAAAAGGTTAATGGAAACTTTTTTTGCGTCCAATGACTTCTATGCATTTTGCTGCGTCCAATATTTTTCTGCATCTTGCTGCGTCCAATGACTTTTCCACCCAACATTTTTTATTGATTCCAAAGCACGTGAAGTCAAGATGACGATATAAATGAAGTCCTTATGCATTGGAACTATTGTTGTGCCAGAGGATTTTTTGCTTCCGATGATCAGGGATTAGAGTTCAATTTTGTGTCCAAAGGCAATGCTGCATTCAGAAGCAACACTGCATCCAATGATTCCGGATAATTAAAATAAAAAAAATTCATGGGCTTTGGTTACAGCTCGGGGATAAAAACGGAGGCTACAAATTACTTCAATTATTTATTGAAGCCCTCGTCTTCAAAAAATACTGGGGACCTGTTGATACAAAAAATATATTAGTTTTGTATCCAAAACAAGAACCTCTATGTTCGCATCCGAAGGTTATTTTTATATAGGCTTGCCTAAACCTAATGAGTCCGATGCATTGGAACAACCCATGAAATCGAGCCCAATGCTTAAGGCGGTGGAAAGAAATTATATGATCGGAGACCAAATTCTAGAAGGATCTAGATACTTGCCGCCAAAGACAATATCATCTCAAATATGGAAATTACTTACCGCCAAAAACAAAAGACATGGGCTGGGCCTAATATTTTCAGAAATACAATCTTAAATCGAATAGAACTACGTGGACTTGATCCTTATAAATAGGGTACGTAGGCACCTTGAGAGGGATCCGAAATGACACACCCGATTACAAACTCTCAAGAGCAGTCCCAAATATCTCAAAAACCCTAATTGTGTTCTTATTATTCACACATTTTCTTCTTACAATCTCTATCCGAATACCAAAAATAAATTTAATACTGAAACTTAGTCTTTGACGAAAATTGGCTTCAACAGATAGTCTAAGAGCAAGTCCAACAGCTACTTAAATGATTCTTGAAAATATAATAAAATAATGATTCTTAGTGATTTAGGAACCTTATTTTGTATATCAACTCCAACAATCATCCTTAAATTCATTCCTTACTATTATTATAATAATAAATTTAAATCTAACTACTTATTAGAATTTCAATCAAGAAAGAAAAAGAAGTGTGAAAAGGAGGGAAAAGATTTTTTTATTGATAAAAAGAAAGTTAGGAATGGCTAGACATTCCGTAAAAGTAGGGAATGGCTAGTGATGGACAGTGATTTAGGGAATCACTAGGAAGCTGTTGGAGCAAGGTTTTTGGTTAAGTTCCCTATTTTTTGATTTAAGAATTGAAATAAGGAAGCTGTTGGACTTGCTCTAAGTGGTAAGGGCTCGGACTTGGTTCGATTTTGATTTATTTTGAATTTTTTTTTGAAATAAATACTTAATTGTAAGGCTATAAGTTTAATTATTTAAAAAAAAATATGTAAATAATATATATTATTATAGGTTCAAAAAAAAATATATTATTCATATTTCATATAATATATATTAATTATTATATATTCAGTTCTCTAAATTTTTTTATCTCAATTATTGTTCTTTTACAAACTATTCAGTTATCTCAATTAATGAATCTTATGTTGAAAAATATGTAAAGACTCACAAAATTATGCTAAAAATATACATTTACATTAAATTCACAAAAGTCAAAACTATTAAACTTGCAACTTTGTGTTCTCTTATTTTATCACTTTCTTAAACTCTTATAATCAGATTTAAGCGCATGAGAGTCGACCCCTAGGTTACCATAGCCGCCGCCCCCTTTTCTTCATCTACAGCTTCGTTTCCCCATCAAACCATCCTCCAGTCCTCCTCTCAATCATCTAAATCTCCCTTTTTTGTTCCAGTCTTTTTTCAATAAAAATCGAACCAAAGCCAAACATCTAGAATTTATTTCTCAGATCTATCTTGGTTTTGAGTCCGACTCCGCAAATAAAAAATACCTTTAGATTCAAATTCTCCTCCTTAACATCATACCAAAATTTGGTGTCATTCCGAGGTCTTTGAATTTTTGGTTTTTAGTCTCGCCTTTTGGCGTGTGTCAGGCTTGTTACCCTTTTTATTGGGATGTTAAGGTATGTTTTTTTGATGTTTGCATGTGTTTTGTTCTAGCTACTTTGAAAATGATTTATGTGGTTTTGTGGGAGATCTGTAATTCGTGCATTGGATTTGGGCTGGTGTCAGATATTGCAAGAGCTTACTTTTCACAACTAAAATTTGTTCATCTTATAATATCTTTCACCTTCGGCATGTCTATAGCTGGTATTCGGCATGTAGATAGATGGGGTGTTTCTGAACATTGGGCTACAGGCGGTGCGTATGTGAAGGTCATTTGTGATATTACTGGTTCCAAGATTGGTGCAGGTTTGATTGGTCGGGAAGCCATTTTAATCTTTTTTAATTCAAAGAATTTTGAAATTTATGATGTTAAACAGTCTGAAAACATAAACGGCTATTTATTTAGCCCGTTTATCTGTTTCCATTCAGGTTGTATTGTCAGTTCAGGGGTTTGTCCTGGCTGTGATTTATGTTTTTGCATGTCTCGGATTTTCGATGGGAATTCTGTTCTCATTGGAGTTAAGTCTGTAATTTTGGTTGATGCAAGTTAATGAAATTCCTTTGTTTGTCAAAAAAAATCTCATTAAATATTTACTTGAGGCTATGCCATGCGTATTAATAATGATCGTAAAGGGTCTTGCGAGAATTGTGATTCATCCCTAGATATAGATCTAATCCTAACTATTCATTTATATCTTATCTTCATTCTTATTATTAATTAATTTTTCTAACTTTTAAAATTTTGTAACTATTTCATTTCACTTTTGATTACCGTTAACTATCATATTCCACCATCATTTCTAGTCATTATCAGTAATCATCAATAACATACATAAATCATTACAATTAATCGAAAATCATCAATATTGAATAAAAATAACCAAAATCAAATTAACAAATTTATACACCAATAACATACATAAATCATTATAATTAATCGAAAATCATCAATATTGAACAAAAATCACCAAAATTAAATTAACAAATTTATACACCACCATAACTGTCACCTTTAACCACTGACTGTGACATACAAATCACCCAATATCATACCAAAACAAATTCATTTAAGTAAAATTAATCATAATAAAAAAAAATCTACACAACCACCACTGATAATTGCATATTTTTGCATATTTTTATTACCTATTTATTGCTTGAACTCGTATTTTAATAATTAATTTTGTTGCATTTCAGGAAATTCGTGAATAAATAAAAGAATGGCAAAATTCAGAAATAAAGAGTAAGGAAGGGAAAAAGAGGAAGAAAAATGACTTAAATAAAAAAAAGGAAAAAGAATTAGGAGCTTGGTGGAAAGGGAATCTTTCAAGACACATGGAAGGTGGAGATCATCCCAACACACTAAATAAGTGTATGGCCAAGATCCACTCTACAAAGCTTAAGGGGGAAGGAAACATTTAGATGGTTAGGATTTCTCCACCACATTAAAAGGTGTATGGTGGAGATTAACCCAACACACCCTTTAACCCTAATTCGTATTCTATAAATACCCCCTCACCCCCCTTGTAATTATCAATCTAGATTTTAGGGTAGCTTTAATTTCTTGTTTTTTTTTAGTTTCAAATCTTGTAAACACTTTTTATTTTAATGCAAAAATTCCGTTTCCTTTAATTTCTCGTCTTGTTCTTTCATTTTTGTTGCATAGCTTTCGTTATTTTCGTAAATCCGTTTAGTGGATAAAGTAGCGAAATGCTAACCACTATGGGTTGAAAATAACGATTTTCATTTTCTTGCTCGTAGTTTTAATTTTAGTTTTAATTCATAATTTTGCCCCTTTAAATTTCAATTTTATTGTGGGTTTTATAATTGTTAATTGTAGATCTAAGTTTCCATATTTTGTGTGTTAGTATACTTATAAAAAAACAAAAAAAATTATTTTATTAATTTTCAGCATTTTATTTACATGCCTTTTAAATTTTAATTCAAAGCAAGAACCTCTATTATAATACCCCTGTTCCTTTCTCCTTGTTCTCGTTAAATCACCACAAACCCAGCACATTTCTTTTTATTTCTTCTTCTCATTCGAATAAAACATACACCTCCCTTGTTATTCTTTCTCTTTACCAGTCGAATCCAACCCCTCCTTCCCCTCTCTCTCTCTCTCTCTCTCTCTCTCTCTCTCTCTCTCTCTCTCTCTCTCTCTCTCTCTCTCTCTCTCTTTCTTTCCCCACAAACGCCACAACCTCTTTTTCTTTTCTTTTTGCTGCAAAACCCCTTTCCCCCATTTCAGGTCGTCGGATTCTTAGAAGTAGATTTCAATTGTGTTTTGTGTTTGTGCTTGGATTTCTAGAATTAGTTTTTGGGCTGCTGAGTTTTGGCTTTTAATTTAGTTTGTAAATATTGGTCTGAGAGTTTTGGTTAACTGTGTTGCTGAGTCGAGATTCTGTTTTGTTGATTGTTTTCGAGTCATTGCTTGTTATTTATGGCTTCGTTTTGTTTTCGTGCTGTCTAGTTCTTTGTTTGAGTTTGTTTCTTGTTTTTGCGATCATATTCTGTTCGTTGTTGCTGCGTGTTTGTAGTGTGAGTTCTTGTTCGAGTTCTTTCTAAGTTTTCAAGTTTTTTGAGCTTTGTTACTGCATTTCCGAGTCGGTTGAGTGTGTGCTTCGAGTGTCCTGTTTGAATACTGAGTTTGAATTCGTAGCTAAATCCTAGTTTGGTTTAGTAGCTATTAGAATGGATCGAGTTTCTTTGTTTCTGTTTGCTTCTCTTTTTACCTGTGTTTTGTTGTTGAATGGCTGTATTGTCGAATTCTGAGTTACTATTGTTTTACTGAGTTCGTTGATTTGTATGTCTACCGCTAAGCTGCGAGTTGAATTGCTGTGTTTAATTTACGATTTATGAGATTCTGGTTGCTATTGGCTAGTGAAATTTACGAATCATTCATGTCAAAATTTCTAAAAATTTTCTGTATTAAAATGTGTTCCTTTTAAATAATTAAAAAAATATGTTTTAGAATAAAATCTAGTTTTTAATTTAGAATTTCTAGAATGATTTAGTTTTAGGATAATTTAGAATTAGGAATTAAATAGTTTAAAATCATATTTTCCAAAACCCAATTGTTCTAGTCCGATTGAATTAAAATTTAAGGTTTGCGAAAATATTAGTCTCCGAGGAACGAACCTAAAATAATTCAACTATTGAGCCGTACGCTTGCGATTCTAATTGTCATTTATTTTAGCACGAACAACCACTAATCATCACCTTTACTTCCTCCATCATCACCTTCGCCATCTACACATCACCCCTATTTACATAAACATCAAATACAACTCAAAAACACCTAAAATTAATGCAATTCAGCAAAAAATAAAAAAAAACACCACAATTTGAAGAAAAATCATTAAATACGAAATTGTCAAATCTAAGTTGATAAACAAATGAAGGATTAAGATTAGATCACAATTTTCATTTTATTTTGAATTCTCCTGTGAGTAAAAAGTTAATCTATCTATTATATATATAATACACCAACACAATATAAATTTTTTAATGTATTTGAAATGTCCAATTTACCCTCATCTCCCGAAATTACTAATTTATCCCTCTATTCTCAGTTTTTTTGAAAAAGTTGTGGATGGTGGGAATTGAACTTGGGTCTCCAAGTTAATGCATGAATCCCTTTAACACTACACCACTCAATCACATGTGTTTTATATCAAACTCAATATAGATATATTTGTGTGTCGTTTGAGTGAAAAAATTTCCAATATTTTAATTAGTGCGACATACTAATAATTTTTTGTCATGATTTTATTTTTACATTTATTGATTAGGACTATAATCTCTTATATCAAAATATCAATTATTGATACATAATATATGGTTTGTTTATATTATAAAATTGTAATAACAATATTGATTAACTTAATAATAATAAAACAATTACTATATAACTATTATTCTCTTAAACAACCTAAGCACTCATCTATACGTGTTTTCAATAATACACATAATATCGCTATGTGTACCGCTGAAGCGGCACGATATTTGATTTTATATAAAGAAAAAATATGAAATGCATAATGTATTTTTTATGAAAAATATTAAATATAAGGCCAAGTCAATAACTAAAGTACTTTATTCATGATTGTAAAGCACCAATTACCCCTAAGTTCCTATTTATATATAGAAGTATTATTTCTTATGGTAATTGAACATGGACCGTCGAGTTAAATTTTGCATCTTCATACCATTAGACCACACATTCACATATATTTTAAATCATACACGCAATATGTATGTGTGTGATATTGATGAAATATTATTAATAAAATATTATTGGATTTTAAACGAGTTTTGGACTTTTTTTTTATCATTTATCGATTAAATAATTACGTAAATTACACAATTAGGCTATAAAACGATATTATAATTAATATAATGGATATTGTCTAAAAATAAATTAGAGTAAAAAATATTGAGTTGTTAACGTACTGTAAAATGAAAATTGTATATTACTACACAAGATACAATAATTTATTATTCAAATGATTCGGGTCGTGATAATATTGGCTTAAAAATGACGAATCCAATAAATAACACATTACCTTTTGCATACAAATTATCTAATGTTCAATTAAAAGTATGACATTATGTAGAAAAAAAGAATCATGTATTATATATGTTATATTAATTATGGAGGAAACTCAATGAAAGTCAAACGGATACCGGAAGAGAAATAAAGGCAAAGAATGCTTAAAATGAAGAAATTTGAAGAAAACAATTAAAAGAGTTACAAATGTAGTTTTGAGAAGTAAAAGTGTAAGACCTGAGAAGCATTTTAGAATATTTACAATAGTTTTTGATTAAAATCAGGACTGAAATCTACATTCTCACAATGCAACATCTTGAAAACTATTTAGTTTCTACCTTGAATATTATTGGAGATCCAGTTAAATGGAAGCATCATTTTTGAAGAGAGTTTAGGATTGTAGGTGCATCGGAAGAGAAATAAAGGCAAAGATTGCTTAAAATGAAGAAATTAGAAGAAAACAAATAAAGGAGTTTACAAATGTAGTTTTGAAAAGTAAAAGCGTAAGACCTGAGAAGCGTTTTAGAATATTTACGATGGTTTTTGATTAAAATCAGGACTGAATCCTACATTCTGAGAATGCAACATCTTGAAGACAATTTAGTTTCTACCTTGAATATTATTGGAGATCCAGCTAAATGGATGCATCATTTTTTAAGAAAGTTTAGGATTGTAGGTGCTCTGAAAAACTATCTTAATTAGACAACACCCATTAAACACTCATATTATATTCTATGATCTACAACAAAATTAAAAGCTAACATGATTGCTATTAGTACTACTTGTATTAGTTTTCAAAGTAAAAAATTGAACATTTTAAGTAAGTACACAATAACCATATATGCCGGTAACAAGAATTTTTTTATGAAAATCAGTCACATATTTCAAACAATATTGATCCTGAATTGTTTGATTAAAATACATTTAATTACAACCTTTAATTTTGTTATTATAAAAAAGTTTTGTAAAATTACGAAAGAAAGAAGAATACTTAACAAAAAAAAAAAAAAAATTACGAAAGAAGGCTCGAAAAACCCGTATTCCTAAACCCTAGCCATCTCTTCCACCCCAAACATCCTCACTTCACTCCTCCCCTCTTTTCACTTCCTCCAAAACCCTAATAATCAATCTCCATTCCAACCAATCAGCCGCGCCGCCATGTCTGGGGTCGATCTCTCTCACTCCTCCACCAAGAAGAAGAAGAAAAGCAAAGCCCAAGACAGCCAAGAGAATGAAAACACCTCCACTGATTTAATAAAACCCCAATCATTCACACCCCCAATCGACACATCCCAATGGCCAATCCTCCTCAGAAACTACGACCGTCTCAATGTCCGCACAGGTCACTACACTCCTCTCCCCTCTGGCTTTTCCCCTCTCAAACGCCCTTTAGCTGAGTACATTCGTTACGGTGTTATGAATCTTGATAAACCCGCTAATCCTTCTTCTCATGAAGTTGTTGCCTGGATTAAACGCATTCTTCGTGTCGAAAAAACTGGACATAGCGGAACCTTAGACCCCAAGGTCACTGGCAATTTAATTGTCTGTATTGATCGTGCTACTAGGTTGGTCAAGTCACAACAAGGGGCTGGCAAGGAGTATGTTTGTATTGCTAGGTTGCATTCGGGTGTCGGGGATGTTGGGAAAGTTGCGAGAGCGTTAGAGAATTTGTCCGGGGCGGTGTTTCAGAGGCCTCCTTTGATTTCTGCTGTTAAGAGGCAGTTGAGGATTAGGACTATTTATGAGAGTAAGTTGTTGGAGTATGATGCGGAGAAGAATTTGGTTGTGTTTTGGATTTCGTGTGAGGCCGGGACTTATGTTAGGACAATGTGTGTTCATTTGGGATTGATTTTGGGTGTGGGGGCTCATATGCAAGAGTTGAGGAGGGTTAGGTCGGGGATTATGGGGGAGAAGGATAATATGGTTACGATGCATGATGTGATGGATGCGCAATGGGTTTTTGATAATTTTAGGGATGAGAGTTATTTGAGACGGGTCATTATGCCGCTTGAGGTGCTTTTGACTAGTTATAAGAGGTTGGTTGTTAAGGACTCGGCTGTGAATGCTATTTGTTATGGTGCTAAGTTGATGATTCCGGGGTTGTTGAGGTTTGAGAACGATGTTGAAGTTGGGGAGGAAGTTGTTTTGATGACTACTAAGGGTGAGGCGATTGCTTTGGGGATTGCAGAAATGACTACGGCTGTTATGGCTACTTGTGATCATGGGGTGGTTGCGAAGATTAAGAGGGTTGTGATGGATAGGGATACTTATCCTAGGAAGTGGGGGTTAGGGCCTAAAGCTTCGATGAAGAAGAAGTTGGTTGCTGAGGGGAAATTGGATAAGCATGGGAAGCCGAATGAGAAGACGCCAGCTGAATGGTTGAGGAATGTTGTTCTACCTACTGGTGGAGATTCTATTGTTGCTAGCCTTGCGGCTGTAAGTGAACCTGTCAAGGCAGAGGCTGTTGAGGAGGGTGATGAAAAGAAGAAGAAGAAGAAAAAGGATAAGGACGAGGACGAGGAGGGGCGGAAGAGGAAGCTGGAGGAGACTGATGCTAGCCCTGTACCGGAACTTTCCAAGAAAGTGAAGGTTGAGGAAGCTGTGGAGAGTGAGAAGAAAGACAAGAAAAAGAAGAAGAAAAAGGGAGGCGATGATGAACCTGCTGTTGGTGCTTCGGATGGGGGGACACCGAAAAAAGAGAAGAAAAAGAAGAGCAAGGAACAGGATGAACCAGAGACTGAGGAGAAATCTGAAAAGAAGAAAAAGAAGAAGAAGAGCAAAGATGCTGAGAATGGTGATTCCCCTGCAGCTGCTGTTGAGAGTGATGATGCTGCTACCAAAAGTGAGAAGAAGAAGAAAAAGAAGAAGAAGAGCAAAGACGGGCCAGATGAGTAGAGGGAATACAATGTCTTCTTTTGTATCAACTTCAGGGATGTATATGTGCTCAGAGAGGTTTTATCTTTTGTTGGTAATCTTCCTGAACCCAATTTTCAACTCTCAAGGGATATGGACTGATGCTTATGGACCTTGTTTACATTTATGGTTTTTTGTTTAATTAATGGTAGTCTTTTTAAAAGGTTTTAATATTCTAGAGCTTTATGTTTTCATTTCATAACTTTGTTCTTGTTAACTTCTGGTTTGGGTGCTATTTTAAGTTTCTCATTGCTTTTTAGATACAAGATGGACCTTTCATCGGATTATAAACTGATAATGGTAGTAATGTTATTACTGATGCATTATATTTTGACTTGCACTATACATTTATTAAATTCTTTGTGCAGCTGTTTATGTTAGTTTATTTTCTTATTATAGGTCTTATTTGATTTACATCCAAGCTTTTTCACACTCTTTGTGTGACCATCTGACCCCGTGACATGAATTGACCGACATTCCTTTTCTGACTTATATAAGTTTATAATCGAGAGTCACGCCTACATGTTTGAACTCTTAACCTCACGGATATAGGGAGAGAGGATGATTTGACAATACCAGGATTTAATTCTTATCTGCATATTTATTGGGCTTTCTGCGCTGTAATTGTTTATGCTCTCCACTTCGGAATACCCCAAAATACTCTTTACTGGTATCTTGTATCACTGAACTGTGATCAGCTCTACTTTTCAACTTTCTGAGTTACAACGATGATGGTTTTATGTTGTATCCCTGAACTGTGATTACCTCTTATTTTCAACTTTCTGAATTCCCACTGACGGTTTTTTGATTGTTTAATAATAATACACTTCAAATTATGGGCCACCCTCAGTTTGAACCTTTCAGCTCCAATGTTTCTATGACTGTTTTGATAAGCCCTTCTGACCATAAACACCTAAAATTGGATTATCATTATGTGTGTGTGAAGAAATAACTTTTTTAGTTGGTTTGTACTCAATTGCACTGGTGGTAAAAATTGAGAAGGGCAGTTAACAAAGACAAGTGAAAAAAATGGTTCTCTTTTTCTCTGTTTCTGATAAACAAATTCTGACCAATGACAGTAAGAATATAATTTGATTAATTTCTTTTTAGCAAGTTACCGAGAATTCTAGCTATGCAACTGTTTTTGCAGCCATGCCATAAATCTTGTGATTGAGGATATAGCCTAAAAACTTTGACTCCAGAGTACTAAAATAGGTTTTAAGTCTCTTGTCTGGGGTTTGGTTTGGCATGGGGAGGTTGATATCTTGTTTTATGAAATATTCTACAAAAATTATTCGGATATACATGCTGTGTTGACTTATATCATTATTTTCTTTGCTTGTTACAAAGGCTGCTATTAGTTGAAACTCTTTCTATATCGATAAACTTGATCAGTTTTTGGTTCCTGATCAACCTGAGTATCAGTTTTTAGTGACTTGTCCAGAAGCCATGCAGGCCTTGTATTTTTGTACATTGTAGATCTTCCAAAAACCCAGGATAAAAGTGAACATGGGGGACGATCCTCTGGCATTCTGACGCAGAGGGGAGAATATTTACCATGAGAAATCCATGCGCAGTCCTTTTAGTCTTTTACTGCATTTTCACCCGATATTGGGTAGAAAGAACAACACTGGCTAATCCTGCCACTACCAATACTATTTATAATCTTCTCAGTTTTGAGTATTTTTTTTTTTTTTTTATAGACTGGTATAGGGTCTGGACAAGTGAAATATACTTAAAATGAGATTCGGGGAGGTAGATGTGTGAAAATATACTTAATAAGAGATTCAGGGAGGTAAATGTTCTGCACCTTTTTTTAATTGATGTCTGTGTACATCTGCACTTTGTATTTATTTAAACAAGACGCTGTATATATATAATATGTAGGAGTAACATTTCAAGTCAACATGCACAACTATACCAGATACATTATAAGTTATAATCATTATAAGTTGCAACTTAAAAATCCTTCGCTTACTGTAATATTGTAATTTAGGAAGAAAGTGAGGATAGAGCAATAGTTAGTAATATGACACTGCCAAATGATAATAGCAGTATGCCTAAAATTAGAAGACACCATTGTCATATTCTCTAAACTTCTTGATAAAACAGAGGAAAAGATAAAAGACAATGATATAATGCGCGCAGGCAATCCTTGTTTGTTGAGAATCAGTACAAAAAACACTGATGACCCATAATAGAAAAGGGGTGTTCACAAGTCTACTTGTTTGACAAATTTATTTGAAGAAGACATGAGATTGAGGACATTTAGGACGCCCTTCTTGGGTCTTCCAGCGATTGTAGCAAGGGCAGGTTTGTTTGTTGCCGGAGGAACACAGAGGCACTTGGCACAGCACAGCACTTCTGAGGCACTTGGCACAGCACTTCTGACAAAAAAACATGCAGGGCTTCCTTTGTGAAGTTGCTGAGCATCTATATGTGCATCTCGGTTTGCAATCTCTTGGTCGCAACCTGTTGTATCCCTGTAGCCAAATTAAATCAAATCTCATCAGTACAATCACATTAAAACATCAAAAAACGAGTGTTACTATCAGTTGTTTATGTACCTCAACAACGTTGAACGAGGCAGGCAAGAAAAGCAAGGACAAAATCAACAATGCTCGTCCTGCCCCCATCTCGAAGAAGCGGAAACTAGCTGCTAAAATTACTAAAGGAGTTATGGAGCAGGACAATTTGAATATGAATGAAATTACAATGATATGGAGAGAAGAATGTTAGGAGTGTTTTAATTTATAGGGAAAGATTCGTAATGGAGGCCAGTCGAACCCCAATCGCAGATATTGCAGCAACAATATTTCTCCAGCTCACTTATAAATATGCTTAGACCACTTGCCAGCAGAAAACTGTGGGAATACCTTTGATTTTCTGTAGCACGGGTGTAAACATTGTATAATGACAGGAATCTATAACAATAATGACTAAGCAGCAAACAGTCGGACAGACAGAGTAACAAATCAATTAATTTTTTAAGTTACTTAACCAAAGGCCAATCTCTACACAACTCATACCGCTGCTTGATTATTGTTGTGTAGTAATGTGATGTTTCTGTTTCGTTTAAGGTGAGACAACAGTTCGGAATAGGCTTTTAATCTACTTAGCTACCTAAAGGTCGCAACAATTTTATCAAAGGCCACATGCTCCGACAGTACTGCCCTCACCTCTATTTAAACCGAAGTTCAGCGTTCAAGACTTAAAAATTTCAAAGTAGGCTTGACTGTGCAACAGGGAAAAAATGCATCGCTAACTTTGTGCAACTGCAGAAAGTCGACATCTTCAAAAAAGAAGCTGTTAACATTCTTGTAGAAATAAGCTTCTGCAAACTAATCATTTTCTGGTAGAAATTGACTCTTTTTGTTCATTCACTACTCCATATTGCTTTACACCATTTTATCTCGTAAAAAAGTAATCGTACATAATTTAGCTCATAAGTAATTGTATAGTAAAAGTAAGATACTATGCACCATTAACTAAATTTAACTAAAATAACTAATACCACAATGAGCTGCTTCCAAACATCAGCCTCCGCTGTCCAGTTTTGCAGAATAGGATCCTAACCGAATTCACCAAGTCCTCCCTTAAAATATCATAGCATCTGATCCATTTTTTAAATATTTTTCATCCTATTTCTTATTTTTGCTTTGTATAATAGTTTCTCAGGGAACTTCTCCTCAAGATCTTTTACAATGCTCCCATGCTCTCTATCCCGCAATATGTGCATGATGATAAGAAATTATTAAAGCGTTGTCCATGTTAGTAGTCCAGGAAATATTTGTGTCTGATTTTCTTTTATTTGACATCTGCGACAATAAAGACTAAAAAAACCCAAGTTAGTCTATTACATTAAGAAGAAATGCCACTAATTCAAAAGAAGAAACGTAACAACATAAATAAAGAACACAAAGATTTAAATACAACATAGAGTAACACCCTCTTCTACCTAGAATAACTTTGAAACTCATGTCCTACTTGCGAATAACTCAAAAATGCTATACACAATACATGCGAATAACCTAGATGTTAACATCAGCCATAAATCACTTGCATACATGCAAACCAGAGTATGTAATCAGTAATGCCTTGATTGTAAACATCAGAGTGAAGAAGAACTACGCAGCAAAGTAGCGACACTAGGTGTCACAAAACATACAATCATGTAGTTCACACATAAACATATGGCAATTACACCCCTCTTAACCAGACTTCTTTAACTAGATATAACTAAAGACATAAACAACAAAATTATAAACACAATTGTCAAATTACCAAGCTAGATAGCAAAAACAGTAAAGAAGAGATGCAAAGATGAAATCTCCATTAACAAACCAACAGATCTTAGTGTTTATATTTACAGAGAATGTAACTAACTTTTACAAGATGTAACTAACTTAAATGTTCACTAGCTAAAGAGTATTTATAGACTAAGACATATTGCCAGCTATACATTCTGTTGACTTGACTTTGACTTTCCCTGACTTGTCATGATGCTGAGTATCATCCTCACTAACATCCCCCCTCAAGTTAGGAGGGGAAAAGTATTTGCAAAATCCTTACTTGGAGCTTAGAAACTGAAGCTGTGCTGCAGAAAGGGACTTGGTAAAAATATCAGCAGGTTGTAGTTTAGAAGCAATGTGAGTAGGACGAATAACACCTTGTTGCAGTTTTTCTCTCACAAGATAACAATCAATAGCAATATGCTTCGTACGGTCATGGAAAACTGGATTCGAAGCAATGTAAATGGCAGATTGATTGTCACAGAAAAGTGTAACAGGAGCAAACTTAGGAAGTTGCAACTCAGAAAACATGGAAAGAAGCCAAGAAACTTCACAGGTAGCATCAGCCATAGCTCGATATTCAGCTTCTGCTGAAGATCGAGAGACAGTAGACTGTTTCTTGCTTCGCCAACTAATTAAGGAGGAACCCAAAAGAACCCCATATTCAGTGACAAAACGTCTAGTTAGTTGACGGCAAGCCCAATTAGCATCACAAAATGCTGTCAAAGTGAGAGAGCTTTTAGGAGAAAGAAAAATACCTTGACCACATGTGCCTTTTAAGTAACGAAGAAGTCTATAAGGGGTCGTTTGGTTCGGCTGATTTTGGTATCAGGTATGGGTTTTGTTCATTTCAAACCCATACCTGATGTTTGGTTAATAATTTTTTTAATCTGAAACCAATACCTGAAACCCATCAGGAATGAGATTTGATACCTTAGGGGAAAGGTGGGTTTGAGAAAGGGGTATGTGTATCAAATTAATCTTTATTGTATCATTTTTTTATAAAATTAAATACAATCTCAACACAAATATGTTAAATATGATATTGTTCAATTTTAAATATATTTTAGTTTTTTGTATTTAATACTAATTAGTATTATTTTATTTTTTAAAAATTATTAAATTACTATTTATTTTGTCAAATTATAATTTACCAATAACATATTTTTTTAATAGTAATATTTTTTTTGTTTCTAGATTGTATAATATCCTAAATTCGATGTATAATGTATACTTACACACGAAAATATTAACAAAAAATGAGTTATCAATTATATTTTAAATTAAACAGATTCATTCCAGCACTGAACCAAACACATGATATCAAGAATGATACCTCAACCCCATACCAACATAACCCGATTCCAAACCCATACCGCATTCTGAACCAAACGACCCCTAAGTGGCTTGCAAATGAACAGGTTTTGGGTGTGCCAAAAATTGAGAAAGAGTGTGAACAGTGTATGCAATGTCTGGACGGGAGATATGAGATATATCAATCTCCCCACAATACTTCTGTATAGACTAACATCAGCTATATCATCAACATCCTGAGCTGTGAGAAGAGCATGATTTTGCTCCAAAGGTAGAGCAGATGGTTTACAGTCAAGACAACCAGTATCCTTTAGTAAGTTCAAAGTATATTTTCGCAGATTTAAGCGTAAATGCCAGCATCAGACCTGGAAATTTTAATACCCAGAAAATATTTGAGAGCACCAAGGTCTTTAACCTTAAACTGAGTGCTAAGAAAAACCTTGACAACTTGCAATTGACTAACATCATTGCCAGCCAAAATCATGTCATCGACATAGACAAGAAGAACAGAAATACTGTTCTTATGATGTAAAATGAACATACTATTATCACTGTGAGCTTGTTTAAAACCATATTTAATCAAAGCTGCAGATAACTTGATAAACCACTATCTTGGGGCTTGACGTAGCCCATATAAAGATTTAATAAGACGACAAGCAAGACGTTGACCTGGGTATTTTTGCAGGACCTCAAGAGGTGGAGAATAGCCAGGAGAAAGAGTCATATACACTTCTTCCATAAGATCCCCATGTAGAAACGCATTTGTGATATCTAACTGACCAATAGACCATCCTTGACAAGCAGTAAGAGCTAGTAAAACTCGAAATGAGGTCATTTTTGCCACAGGAGCAAATGTCTCAAAAAAATCGAGACCATGAGTTTGTGTGAAGCCTTTTTGCTACTAAACGAGCCTTGTATCGTTCAACAGACCCATCAGGAAGGTATTTCACCTTATAAATCCATTTACAATCAACAAAATTTTGATTAGGAGGAACTGGAACCACTTTCCATGTATTATTAGCTTCCAATGCAGCTAGTTCAATAGCCATAGCATGACACCAGTCTTTGTTCTTAACAGCTTGATGATAAGCATAAGGTTCGGGAATTTTAGAAACAGAGGCTAGAAATCGTTTATATGATGGATTGAAGTGATCATAGCTAACAAAGTTTGATACATGATAAGAAGTATTGGCTGGAGTAGTAACACAGGTAGGTATCCCAGTAAAATCCTGAAACTTGGCAGGAAGAACTTTGGTTCTGGAAGGCCTTGTTGAAACTACTGGAATAGTGATAAGAGCAGGTATGATTGCAGTATCAGTATCAGAAGTAAGTTGAGAATCAGTACTAGTATGAAGCACTGAATCAACAGTAGTAAGAGAAGTATCAGGACCTGAATGTGAACTTGTATTGAAGTCAGTACCAGGATTATCAGTTGAAAGTGAAGTAAGTTCAGTGATCACATTATCATCTGAAATAGGAAAAGATAAAGGATCCTCTGTCCAAGTAGGAGAAACAGAAAACAAAGAAGTCTGAGAAGAACCAATCTTAGAAAAAGGAAACAGATGTTCATAGAACTTGACATCCCTGGATACAAAAACCTTTTTAGTAGCCAAGTCCAGAATCTTATAACCCTTCTTAGCGCATGGATAGCCAATAAATACCCCTTTAATTGCTCTTGCTGAAAAATTGTCATGAGGTTGTAGAAGTGTTGTAGCAAAACAAATTGAACCAAACACCCTTAAATGATCAATAGTAGGTGGTGTGTGAAACAAAATCTCATAAGGAGATTTGTTATGAAGAATGGGTGTGGGTGTTCGATTTATAAGGTATGTAGCAGTTAAGAGACAATCACCCCAAAAATGTAAGGGTAAATGAGCATGAAATCTGAGTGCCCTAGCTGAATTGAGTAAATGTCTATGTTTACATTCAACCTTACCATTTTGTTGTGATGTATACACAAAACTGGTTTGGTGAACAATGCCTAATGAAGACAAAAGAGTATTAAGATTTTGATTTAAGAATTCAGAACCATTATCTGAACGTAGAGTTTTAACAGAAGAATGAAACTGATTCTTCACATACACAAGAAAATGACTAAGAATAGTATAAACTTGAGATTTTGCTGATAACAGAAATGTCCAAGTAGTTCTTGACATGTCTTCAACTATAGTTAAGAAATATGAACAATTGTTGTGAGTTTTTACATGATATGGACCCCAAAGGTCAACATGAATCATTGAAAAACTCTGTCTTGTTTATTTAGCTACATGACAGCTTTCACAAATAGAAGTTTTAGTCTGTCTGAGTACAAGAAACATTAAATTTCTGTAAAACATGATCTAGAACATGCCCAAGTCTAGCATGCCAGATATCAACAGATATAGAAGTACAACTAAGAGAATTATTACACATAGAAGGAAAAACTATCTGAGAATAGCATGAAGCCTGATTTGAATAGAGATATAAGCCTTCATGAACTCTACAAATCTCTAACTCCTTCCTCCATGTAGGGGCCTAGAGTAAGCAATTAGTGGCAGTAAAAGAGACAGAGTGAGTGGTATTATTCAAGAGTTTAGGAATGGACAACAGGTTATAAGCAAAAGTTGGCACACAGAGAACCTGATATAATGTCATATGAGAGTTTAATTTCACATTACCAATATGAGTAACAGTGACTTGTTGTCCATTAGGAAGAAACAATACTGAATTACTAGGTACAGGATTATCAAGATTATCAAAAGTATGTGTAATATGATCAGTAGCTCCTGAATCTAGAATCCACTATTGAGATAATATTGAACTATTAGGAGCAACAGATTGAATAGAATGTTGAATGTACCTGCAATCTGAATTGTATTAGAAGTAGAGTTACCAGGCCAAAAGGCATATGAATTAGAAGTAGCATTTGATCCAGTAGAAGGAGATAGCTGCATAGAACTCTGAATACGTTGCACAAGTTGATTATACTGATCATCAGAGAGACCACAAGAGGATTTGGTCTCTATAACAGTTGAAGATCCTTCAGATTGCACAGAATTAGAAGTAGTAACTTGAGCTGCTGAGCTAATTTTAGTCGTAGCAAATTTAGGTTTAGGCTTAGGTTTCCCATATAACTTGTGCCATGGAGGATATCCAACAAGACAGAAGCACTTCTCCTTTGTGTGTCCAGAGAGTTGACCGTATTCACAAGTAACAGATGAATCTCTTTTATGACCAGGAGTAGAAGAAACTCTAGTGTTATTGTTACTGGAAAACACTCTCCCTGAACCATTATGTTTCACATACATAGCAATTGTATTAGAATTTATACCAGACAAACTCTGAACCTCCCACTGATTCTCCTCTTGTAAAAGCATAGAGTAGCACTGACTCAAGTTTGGCAAAGGATTCATTAGCAAAATCTGTCCACGAATGGCTGTGTAATGATCACCAAGCTCCATCAGAAATTGTGTAAGTTGTGTGGATTGTTCATAACCTGTAAGCTTGCCATTGATGTCACACTCACACTTGTTGCAACTATATTTAGGCTTAGAAACAAGACAATCTAATTCATCAACAAGCGTTCTGTGCTTAGTAAAATATGAAGCAATTGACAAATTTCCTTGTGTCAAGTGAGATAATTCCTTACGCAGATTGAACACTCGAGGCATATTATTCTGTGCATATCTAGCAGCTAGATCGTCCCAAATTAACTTCGCAGAACTCAGATAGACAATACTATTACGGATCTCCACAAAAACAGAGTTCAGCAACCAAGATGTAACCATATGATTAGATCATCGTAATGATCTAGCAGCGACGAAAAACTCAAGAAAACGAAGCTTGAATCAGCAACAATGGCGGAAACGAAAAACGAAGAAGATAACAGATCGTTACATGATGCTCTGATACCATGTCAAATTAGCAAGCTAGATGGCAAAAACAGTAAAGAAGAGATGCAAAGATGAAATCTCCATTAACAAACCAACAGATCTTAGTGTTTATATTTACAGAGAATGTAACTAACTTTTACAAGATGTAACTAACTTAAATGTTGACTAGCTAAAGAGTATTTATAGAGTAAGACATATTGCCAGCTATACATTCTGTTGACTTGACTTTGACCTTCTCTGACTTGTCATGATGCTGAGTATCATCCTCACTAACAACAATGTGAACCGTCCAGAAAATCAAAAACAAACGGCACTTCAATTCCTTAACCTTCCCTTCAAGACTACCACATATTATTTAAACCCATGACATATAATACTGCCTAGAGGCCTAACCATGATAATCGTTATACCTAGCCTCAGGCCAACAACTTACTTGTCAACTTTAACTAGAAGTAACTAAAGTGATAAAATATTCGTGAATACTCGTTTATTCAATCATGAAGGACTAAGCCTTAATTTGTTTACAATACAATGATCGCTTATATAGTCAACACCTAATCGTAATAAAAGAAATTATCCCTATTTTGCTAATAATAATAATTAGGGTAACTTTCCGTATTACATCAATAATAATATGCTAACACCCCCCCTCAAATTTAAGATACTCAAAACAATAATCGAGAGTTTGCAAAATAATAATAAAATTAAAAAAAATAAAGTATTAGTCGTCGTTGTTGTTTTCAATTTAGAAAACGGTTGTCGCCGTCGTCGTCGTTTGATGTCGTTTCCATCGAGAAACGATCATCGGGTCGTCATCGTTGTTTCCCAATGAGAAACAATCATTGGGTCATCATTCATATTGTAAATCATCATCGTTTTCTATTGAAAAACGATGGGTTGATCTTGTTGTAAATCTTTGCAGTCGTTGGATTGAGATAGTCTATTCTAGAAACCCATCATCATCATCGTTGTTGTGGTTTCGTCCCATCGTCATCTTTGTTGATAATCTAGGCTCTTGATACCATGATAAAATATTCGTGAGTACTCGTTTATTCAATCGTGAAGGCCTAAACCTTAATTCATTTACAATACAATGATCGCTTATATAGCCAATACCTAGTCGTAGTAAAGGAAACTATCCCTTTTGTTATTTCCCAGTTATACACCACAAGATTGTAGAAGGGGGGTTGAATACAATCTTGACTAAAATTCTTTTCGAATTAGTGAGGTCTCAAACAGTTTGTAGAAGAACAGATAGTAAACAAAGTAACTATGGCACATGCAACACAATATAAAAAATTTCAGGTGGGTTTATATGATCCACCTGAGGGTTGTATTGAAGAAAATACTCTATGTAAAAATACACAGTTGTTGGTACAATGTCTTATTGTTTACAAGAAAACCTAACGCTCTCTACGTTATGCTCAGTGTTTTCTTCTACTAAGACTATGCTGCTTATACAGCTTATTTAAACTGTATGAAGACAAGTAAAATACGTAAGATGTAAAAATACAATTTTGGTATAACTTGTCACACACACATGCTTAAAGAGATCGTCATTTCTGGAAATGTCTTGAAAGTGTTCTCTTCTTAATTTGGACAATTCCAGTATGCTTCAAGTCCGTGTATGTTGCTTTCTTCATAAGTTACTAAGTTCTTGAATATACTTAGCTCCCAAGCCCACGTGATGCTTTATGCAAAAGATCTTTTGATTTGAATCTTTATTCCTGAAAAGTTGTTTTAGCAAAAGATAACCTTTTAGTAAATCAATAAGCTTTTCTGCTTATTGAGCTATGCTTGAACTTCTCAGACAAATCAGCTGGACCTTATGCACTCATCAAGTTATCATTTGAATTTTTCAGTAGTAATGTAATCATGTTGGAGATTGCTTCCACTCTTATTCTTGCCCTTGAAGCCGGATAAACAGTGATTGATTTCAAATTTCACTTGGAAGAATTTGAGCTTTCAAATATCTACAATTTGACTCCCTACTCGTAACATCCTTTGTGTAATCGATCACTGTTTATAAGTCACGTGTTGCAAAGTAATTATGGGTCTGTTTTTCATTATATTTGTTCCATTCGAGAACTTTAGAATATTCAGGATGAGTTCTCGAATTGGTAAGTCTTGACTTCTCGAGTGAGGACTTCTCGAATGACTTCTCGAATAGGCTATCTTGTAGACTTCTCGAATAGAAACTTCTTAGTAGTCTGACTCCTCGAATAACCCTTTTTGTAGAGTTCTCGAATCCACCATGTTTATGATATCTCGAATGGAGACATTACAGTGGCTTGACTTCTCGAACTCTTTCTTTCCTTAACTTCTCGAATTTACTTGCATGAGTATAGAAAAATCTCTTTTGATTACAACATCTCATGGCTTGTTGCAGAAATACTTTCTAACTGTTTGTAGAGTTCCATTCACAAGATGTAGTTTTAGTTGATCTGCATTTCAGTTAGCTTCCTGATTTATTCGTCAACTTAGTTTTCTTGATTCATTTCCTGCCTTGTGGTAATTGTTATCATCATCTTCTATTACTATATATTATATGCTGACACAGGGGTAAAAAGTTCCACTTTATTACCAGTAAAATTACTTATATAGCCTTATTTGACGCAAAATAAAAAAAATGCCCAGTACCCACCAAACTTTATTCTACCGATCTCTATAAAAGACCTAATATCCGTCTATATGAATTTGTGCACAAATTCATCAAATTCACAAGCTCATCGGTTCATAGTGGTCCTTCGGTTATGAGGAAGACTGAAGAGGAAGTGGGTCAACATTTGATATCTGGTGATCCTATCATCTTTAAGTAATTGTGATTATGAAATTTGCTTGATTTTTGTGGATTGTGATTGGTCTGTTATCAATTCACCCTTTGTTTATGTGTTTTTAGGTTTAGGGCTAGTCATTTTATTGCTTTTAGTGAAATTGGGGGGAGTTTTGTTTCTGTGTTTTGCTTGTCTGTGAAATTGTACACTATGATCTAAAGTGGAAGACAGGCTATTGTATCCCAAGGCAGGGCATGTTATATGCATTTTTTCTTTTGGCTGAAAGGCGGGGTATGACGAGTTCATACCCGTTGACTGTAGTGTTACATAACCTGCGTTTGCATCTTTATTATTTTTTCTTTTTTATAGATCACGGTGTCTTTTGTTAAGAGGCTAATGGTAGTGGTCTAAAATTTAAAGTTCTTCCCTTCACATCTCTTCTAAAATTGAGTATGTTGCCATAGGACTCAATAATGGTTCGGTCCTTTGTATTAAAAAAAAATTCATGTATAAAAATTAGTAACACTTATATACCGGTAGTTTTGAAAGTATAATCAGAATACTGTACAAGAGTGACCCAGGGTCGTGAAGTTAGTAAGATGGAAGAAGCTAGAAAGATGATGGTAGCTAAATTTATCACGTAACTATAAGAATCATGTGTAAAGGAGACTGGAGAGTATAATAAATGTTCTACCTTTCAAGTTTACCTTTATTGGTCCAACTATGAAATTTTAATAAGTAAAGTGAGCACTAAATATCTATATTTCAAATTTTTTGCAATTTTTGGTCTTTAAAGGAATCAACTGTTATACATGTATAAGTCTTGTAGATGATAGTTGTTGGCAATTTCCCATCCTTGTGTTGTTGAAAGCATGTAAATTTTAGGTTCCAAATTCAGTAGCTATCTTCTCTTTGTTTGAGCTTTTTTGATTTGATTTGCGATTTTATGCTCTGCTGTTTTGCAGTTGTCCACTCCATCTGCGAATTACTAGAGTTCAGAATCCTTTTACATTATTATTAAGGCATAGATCCAAGTTATCGTGGTAACACCCCTCTCCTTTTGCAAGTTCAGTTTGTAGGGGCTTTCTTCGATGGAGCAAACGCCGAGGAAGAGAGGGCGGTCTAAACTTTTTCTGACCGAAAAGATGTTGGAGGAGTGGAGACTATTGAAGCGTCTTTTCAAAAATACTCGACGAAACTTACAAGGTGTATCTTTGTGGATAATCTGAATCTAATTGTGTACAAAATTCTTATTTAAAACTTAGTGCCATTCCCGTTGTTATATATGTAGTTAATAGTCCTTTTAATGGGTTATGATTATTGTGGTTAAGATGTTTGTGTTTGTAATGTGTTTGCTTATTAATGTAGCTATTAATTAATATACAAAGTGGAGAAGAAGTTGCGATCAAGCTGGTACTTTCCTTGATTTTTAATCATTGTTTTCTGTAAACTATGACGCGGTCTATTTGCATTGCGATTGTTTCATAGATTAGTTGCCTGAGTTGTCACGCTTAATTTTTTTTTTCAGGGGAGTTTTTGATTCTATACAAAATTGAGTTACAGTTGTGAGTACATGTAATTTATATGGGATTAAAAGAAATATTAAGGATTAAGTTGTGCATGTTTCCTTAAAATAAATATTATCGATGTATGAAAATTATCTTCCTTCTTCCTATGTTGCTTTTACATTTTTCACAAAAACCTTAACCTTTAATGTTTTAACTCTCTTCTATGCTCATAAGTTTCACACTCCATTTACGTTAGTGCACACTTCCATATTGTGCTTCTCAGATATGCCACTATGAATAAAATGAAATCTATTTGTTTGTGTGGAGCTTATTACATTTGTAGTCATTAAAAGATGCCATATAAAACCTCAGAAAGCTGTCAAGCCTGTCATTAACCTTCTATATGTAAAATATATACAGGAGTGGTTGTCTATGCTTGCTGTCATGTGTTTCATGATGATATCTCTATGTGTAGTGCTGAAATCTCGGTAAATAAAAGATTGGTTGTTGGAAAGTTTTCGCTAATTTTACTGTTCTAGAACAAGATATCCTTCACTTAATTATTGATATTAACCTTCTTAACAGATAAAAGGAGAAAGTAATCTAATCGCATCCCTAACAATATTATAATCTATTCCATACTATTTCAGTGGAATTGCTTATGTAGCTTCACCCAGGAACACATAGATGTACTACAAAAATACCAAATACACATGACTTTTAATGATGTAAATAAATTGCCTTGCCAGATATTTTGAGTCGATGTGGTTTCGGTGATTAATACTATATTATGGATTTTCAGGAAATACATAGAAGGCTCTCCTTCCATTCACATATTTTATAAAGTAAGCGATTTTAGGTATTTACATTTCTCCAATTCCACAACGTGTACATATATTCTGATATTTTCCTACAATAATTGTGCACTGTAAATAAAAATGAAATATGAAAATGAAGGAGGATAGCACCTCAGGGAATAGAGACAAGCCTCTAAACTAAAACAACTGTTGGTTTATGAATGTGTATATCAGCATGATGACTAAAGCTGAAGAAAGCAAATTTAATGTGAATAGACACTTGTTTTATTAATGATAGAATGGATGGGCTTATATAGAGCCAATTCTAACAGAAACATCTTATCAGCTAAAAATCCTACTACAATTCAAATTTAAACTAAACTACTCCTAAAGATATGGTCAACATAACCAATTATTTAAATAATTCAAATTTTAAAATATCAAAGCATAATTCTAACACTCCTCTTTGCTTTTGTATTTTAAATTACCACTAAAATAAAAGATCTTCTTCTTGTTCGACGGTAGTAGCCTCTTTCGCCTTATCATGCTCCTGGGACTTACAAATTCTCTCCACATATCCAAATTGTCCACATTTGTTACACTTCATATCGGCTCTCCACCAACACTTACTTTGAGGATGATTAGTCTTTTTGTAGTATGCGCATGCTGGATATTTTTTGTAGCTGTTAACTCCTCCTGCATTGTCAATCTTTTCTCTAAAAGCTCCTTTCACTCCTTCTTCATTTCTCATCATCCTCCGCTGCTCTTGTGCATGCAGTGCATTAATTAATTCTACCAAAGATATTTTTGAAAAGTCTTTGGTATTTTCCAATGTAGTAATAACTGCTTCGTATCTTTCTGGTATTGTCACAAGAATTTTTTGCAAAATTCTTGATTTCGGAAATTCGGAACCAAAAAGTCTTACTTATAAGCAATACCAAGAAGTCTCTCGGAGTAGTCCTTGATTATTTCACCATCTTTAATTTTCTGTAGCTCGAATTCCCTAATTAAATTAAGGACCTTGATACCATTGATTTTTTCATCTCCTTCATATTCCTTCTTGAGATACTCCCATATCTTTTTTGGTGACTCTAGAGACATGATGCTTGTAAAGATGTTAGCTGAAATTGCAGCAAATAAACAAGCTTTTGTCTTGGATTCTTTGATCTTCAAATCTTTATGTGCTTTAAGTTGTGCCACGGTGGGATCTTCAGGTAGTGTGGTATCATATTCTTCTTCCACCGCATCCCAAAGATCCAGCGCTTCCATGTATGTCTTCATACGGACTGCCCAAACATGATAATTATTTCCATCAAACACGTTGGGAGCAAATTTTGAAAAATTGTTGGTTTCATTTTCCATGGATATGATTTGTGTTTTTATTTATGGGTTATAATTGTGTTTATATATTGTGGTTGTGGTTGTGGTTTTGGTTGTGGTTATAGTTGTTTTGATTATAGTGTTTGGATATGATGGCTAAAGTTGTAGAAAACAAATTTAACGTGAATAGACTTGTTTTATTAATGATAGAATGGATGGGCTTATATAGAGCCCATTCTAACAGAAACATCTTATCAGCTAAATATCCTACAACAATTCAAATTTAAACTAAAATACTCCTAAAGATATGGTCAACATAACCAATCATTTAAATAATTCAAATTTTAAAATATCAAAGCATAATTCTAACACTCCTCTTTTCTTTGGTATTTTAAATTACCACTAAAATAAAAATCTTCTTCATGATTGTGCAGTTTTCACAATCAGATTCCAAGATCTTCTCGATGGATAAGTTCATGCTCCACACATCTCCATCACGAAAATTCTCTTGAACAACTTTGATACACAATGAATTCCAAACATCTTCGGTGCAAGGAGGCCATTGTTTGATGGAGAATGGTTCAGGATGTCTAGAGTTTGGACACATCTTAAAAACAGGCATTAAAGTTTCTCCTTCGTCTGAATCTTTCCAGGAAGCCAGAGTATAGATTAGATCCCATACCTTGTTTTTAAACTGCTCATTTTTTACAATATCAAACATTCATCTCACCGTGACATTAAGATGAACGGTGTGTAGATTGCTTTGAATACCAAATAATTAAAACATGATGGGAGATGTACAGTAGATTGATTATTCAACACAGACATGTGATGTTGAACATTTTGTACTTTCAATAACTTCTTAGATGAATTAAAATAACTTGCCTGAACCACACGAAAATGTGCACACTGCTCCAAAAACATGTTAAAGCGTGGAATAGAGGTTTCACATGCATACTTGTGAAAAACAAAAAATACTATTATTGTTACAACCAAATAGATAACTAGCATATCATTAAAGCAGGAACTTAATAATTAAACCTAAAGAAATTAATATTGACCTTCACATATAAATCTGGAGGAGCTTGATTCGGATTCTGAGCATCATGATACGCATAATAGTTGTCAGGTGCTACAAAACCTCAAGTTTAAATCCAAAAGTATCGACATTTTGGTTATCAAACGTGTCTATCAAATGATAAGTAATTTTTATACCCAGAAAGCCATAAATATTTGATATAGTAGATGAATGTTTCCTCCTCCAATGTGCGTGCATCACTACCACATCATATGTTCTTTGCAGTAAATTGGCACCCCTTTTCTCACTGTGAGCGACCCAGTGGCTGAAAAAGAAGAGGGGGTGAGTACTCTTCATGCCTTCATCAGTTATTCCAAAATGATAAAAGAGGTCATTAATCAAGTATATTGTGAAGTTAAAAGGTCGAATAGGGTAATTATCGGGGACTTATCGCCTCACAAAATTGCGAAGAAGATTTACATTCTGGATATCAGTATTTGCTCTGTGATCATTGAATGGATATTCGATTGGTTGCCCCAATACAGGAAAAGGAGTTAATGGTTCATCGAGGTTTGGAATGTAGTTTGAAATGAAGTTTGGTTAAGCCATTGAGTAGCAAACTGAGAAACGGAGAAAGATAAGATAAGGTGTATGAGTGGTGATAAAGGGGTGTGTGTCTATGTGGCTGAGCCAAGAAAAAGTTGATGAAGTCGTTGAATGTTGCAACAACATCATATATTAATAAATTTGTAAGTATGAGACTAACGATGTTTGCTTCAAGGAGAGAAAGAAAGTTTGGCATTTTTGTTGAGAGATAATGAGAGTAGAAGAATGGCATGTTTTTGGATTAAGTCAATGAGATTAGAACTTGTGTGTATCAATGTCATTAGACGTGCTTTATATGTAATAACACGAAGATGAAACGGTTTGTGTTTTAAATTTGTGTAATAAATCATTTATTTTTTGTTGCTAAGACGTATATAAAAGTCATGTTTTGTATGTAATGCAATTTTTTTTATCACTTTAAGAAAAAACAAAATTAATCCGAACAAGAAGAAAAATTGGTAAAAATCATTTGTATACTCCATTCGTCACATTTTACATGTCCCTTTTAATTTTTTAGTGGTCAAATTGATTACTTGTTTAATCAAATAACACATTTCACACATTAAAAACACATAGAAACTATAAACAGATGATCACAAGTAGTAAAATAATCAAACACATCAACATTTCAAGCTTCTAATAGACTTGTACATAAATATATGAAAAACAATACAAACTCATATAAATTATAGATACAAATACAAACATACCTGAATTTGAGTATCGTCGAAGAGCATAGAAGTGGAAAACATAGTGAGGGGGAGAGAGTGAGGGGGAGAGAGAGAGGGAGAGAGGGGGAGAGAGAGAGAGAGCGAGGGAGGGAGGGAGGGAGCGGGAACGAGAGAGAGAGAGAGAGAGAGAGAGAGAGAGAGAGAGAGAGAGAGAGAGGGTGGGACGTATACATGGCCAAACCGGACCGGAACCGGAAAACCGGACCGGACCGGACCGGGTCAAAACCGGTCAAAACCGGCCCGAACCGGAACCGGACCTAAACCGTCGGTTTTTTTATTTTTAAGGTTCAGGTTACGGTTCGTATTAATAGAAAACCGGTGAACCGCCGGTTAACCGCCGGTTCGAACCGCCGGTTCGAACCGCGTAGTAGTTGGTCTTATATTATATATAGTCTGCAAGCATGTTATTTTTATGTCTTTGTGGTCAAAGTCCTGATCACCATAATATATGGAACGATTTAGTATCATACCAGTGGGGACAACAAATAATTAACATGTATCTTAGTTTATTATAATTTAATCTGTGTTTGGTTTGCAAAATGAACACATGAATGGGACGTGGGAGTACTTTATAGCGTTAATCTTTTACACCTGTTTAGCGAAAGGTCCATAAACAGTACCAGAGATCAGACTGTACATGCATGCCGAGGAGCTATAATATTAAAGCTGGCCCGCAAGCTTTATTTGTTTACATGGATCCTGCAGATTTCATATAAAGTAAGTATACCAAAGTCCAAAACTTTGACCGGGTGCTCTCCAAGTGGCATCTTGCTCTCCAAGTCGGCGACAACTTTTGTGAACAGCATGTGTGCAGTGCAGGTATGTTTGTATTCTTTTTTTTTTCTTCATTTGCTTACTTTACAAACACAGTACTGCTTTTGCTTTCTCCCTTTTTTTAATCTAAACACAGTACTTTGAACCATGCATGCTAGATCATTGTGTTCCTAACGTTATTTTGTTCAACGTCTCAAAAACAATATCTAACGTTAATATATAGTATAACGTTAATATCTAACGTTAACAATATCTAACGGCTCTTTTCTTTTTCCTATAAATACCTTACTGTTGAGTATTGAATACAGTAAAAGAATACAGAGGGGGGGGTGAATGGATTCTTGAGTTTTTCTTCGGTTTCGAATCTTTGCAGCAAGATAAGTGATGAGTGTGTGAGATATGAAGATGCGGATAATTAAACACAAACACAACACAATATCACTCTAATCTAATATTTTATTAGATTAAGATGTTGCTACAATCTGTGAATACAAATGATAGTATTCTCAGCTTCGTTTTTCTCAGAGAGATATTTTCTGGATATATTTGAGAAACTTCAAAACCCCCTTTTTAGCTAAGGAAGAGAGGCTGTATCCTTATAGACATGGATACACCCCCTTGCTACAAATGAGGTAGGTAAAAACAAAAGCACTTTCCAGTCTGTCTATCTCATTTTAGTAAGAGTCCAAACGGCTACAGATTTGACTTTGAAAAGCCTGTTTAGATCCACTTCTTCAGCTCCTTGTCCCTTGTCTTATCTCTCCAAGCTTCTTTGTAGGCTTTCCAGCATGCTTTATAGGACAGAGTCAAATAAAGTATCCTGGCTTGTTGCAGGTTTCTGACTTGTACAATTCTTCAGTATTTTGTCCTCAAGAATGTATTCGAGAAGTGACTAAGTAAGTGATTCGAGAACTGGAGTTGACTTGATCTATAACTCTGAGTTCTCGAATAGTGTTATCTTGACATATCGAATCACTTCTCGAATAGCTCTTTTCTCTGGGACTCCTTGAGATATCGAATAGAGCATTTTGACATATCGAATCCCTGAGATATCGAATAGTGTCTTCTGAGATATCGAACTCCAGACTTCTCGAATGCTAGACTTCTCGAATAGACAAATGTACTTCTCGAATTGGTACTTAGGCAAATTCTTCATTTCTTCAAATCCCAACTGTGATTATTTGACAGTCTTCATTTCCTTGCTTGAGGCATGAACCTTAGAACTTCTTTCAAGCTTTATTCTTGACTTAGTAGGTACAGTTACACAGATAGAATTTGATGCCTATTACATAGTACAAACAAGTAGAAACTCTACAACTAGAGGTTCCCTCAGTTAAGAGGTCATGTAGGTAATGCATAGCATTACACATACTTAGGCTTGTTATTAGATGTATTCAGGCATGCCTCTGTGACTAACAATCTCCCCCAAATTGTGAGTAAGACCCTTAGTCACAATTTCATGTCTGATAACAAGCCTATCATACATAAAGATAAAACTTGACAGTACAGGTATGAATTTCCATTAGCAATTTGGATAGAACTACAGAGTGAGTAATCTTACAGCCTATGATGAAGAACTAGCCATTGTCTTTTGATTCCCTTTCCATAGCTTTGGCTTGAAATTCATCATATTCTTTCTCTCTTCTTTCTTTCTCCTTCCTTGTATTCTCATCCATCGCTTTTATTATTTCTGCCATAGCATCCAATTCTTCAAGCAAAATTGAGTCTTTGAAATCTTCAAGTACTGGTTCCAGAATATTTGTAGGATAGTGGTTGAGTAGATTCATTCTGATGTTGACTTGATTTCCATTCCTCCTCCTATACTTTACCATGTAGGGGTTGAACTGAACTCTACACAAACCCTTTTTCCTCAGCTTTTCTGCTTCACTTTCCAGTCTCTCAATTTCTTTCTCCCTTGCCAGCCATTTCTCAAAACACTCTTTTCTGACTTTTTCTTCATGATCTCTCTTCATTTTCACAAAATCAATTAGCTCCAGTTTCCATACTCTCTCCACTTTATCTTCTGAGCTCAACAGTGCAATGATTCTCTCTATGTCATATAGCTTGCCCCAGTGTTGACATCCTCCTTGTTTGAATTTCTCCTCCCTTCCATCCGAATATTTAATCTCAAGGCAATTATCAACAATGGCAACATGATAGATTCTTTGAGCTTGCAAAAATTGCAGTTGGTCTACATCATAATCTTCATCTAGTGGTTGGAGTTTTAGGCCTGGATAGATTGTCAGGGTTTTTGATATGGTTGGCTTTGATTTCCTTGCAGCTTGCTTGAACTTGATTCTTTTTACATGATTACTTGGCAGCAGTATGTGACCTTTGTTTGTAGACCATTGTAGTATTCCATTAGCAGTTTGCTTTTTGAAACATACAGATGGTTTCTTGACTTGAATCTTCTTCTCTTCTTGAGGTGGCAAGACAGTTGCAGAAGCCATAGATGCAAATTTTGAAAGGTCACTACTGGCAGCATTCACCCTAGACTTAGAGTCTTGTGTTGTGGTGAGGTTACTGTCAGCAATGCCTGAGGCTTGCTGTCTTCCACTTTTCCTCTCAGAGCCTTTACCTTGATCATCATCATTCTTCCTCTTCTCATCATCCTTCTTCTTCTTCTTGTCTTCATCACCCTTATTACTCCTGTGATGTCTTCTCCTTCCATCACTTTTATCTTCATCCTTGTCTTGATCTTTGCTTGGGTTGAACTTAGCAGTCTCAGATACAATGCCAGTTGCAATATATGACCTGAGATAAGATATAGCTTCTAATTCTTCTGCTGTTCTTGATCCCTTCTTCTTGATCAGTTTCTCAATGATGGCTATGATGAGATTTTTATTTTGAGGAGTTAGATGCTTAGGAATGACCAGCTGCTTGATATCTTCAATTCTTGTTCCAGCCTGGTAGATAATAGTTCTAGGATCTGTGAAAACTTCAGGTAGCCTTGAAGGTTGACCATTCCTCAATTCATCATGAAGACTCTTGTTGTTCTCATTTCCCTTCTCAATTAGTCCTAGGAGCACATTCACTTCTGAGTGCTTTAGACTCTGTAGAGTATTGATGGTTAAGTGCCATATCTTGTTCTTTCCTACCATCAATATCTCCTTGAGCCATAGATCATTAAGCCTCCTTGGTACTACAGTGAGACAGTCAATCTGACTCTTCAAACTCTCATGATATAGCAGAGCATCACCAGCCTGTTCTCTAGAGACTTTCAGAAGCTCCAAGAATGCATCATCATGATAGACATTTGAGTTTGCAATTTCTTGTAGCTTGGCCTCAGTGACCACCTTCACTTCTACTGGCTTGGCACTCTTAGATATTGAGATTTGAGGCTTGTCAGATGGCATACTCCCTGCAACCACTGTGGTTGTAATAGACTGCCTTTGACCATCAGGAGTAGTGATGTGCACAGTTGGTAGAGTGACAACTGGCAGAGAAGTGGGAGGCAGATGAGTAGTAGATTTCAAAGTTCTCTGATGGCCACCCTCAGTGATCTTGATGCCCTTTTCTAGTGATCTCTCCCCCTTTGGATTTGAGTTCTTTGATATCCTCTTCTCCCCCTTAGGCTTGTTGACAGACACAGGGACTGTAGGATGCACCTTTGGAGTTGAAGATTCATCAGGTAGAGGAAGACCCATGTGCTTCATCATTGCAGACAACATTGATTGTTGATGCAGAAGAACATCAGCTGTGGTGGTGGCTTGAGTGTTCAACTGCTCAGTCAGAGTTGTCACAGTGTCTGTAAGATGAGCATTGGACTTGTGGAGAGAGACTACCTCCTTTTCAAGAGTATCCACTTTAGTGAAGAGTTCATTGGCCTTAAAACCAGATAGGGATTGATCCTTCAGTCTCTGCACTTCGAACCTTGACATCTCATGCACAGGAACCTCAGTGACCAGCTTGTCTCCATATTGATTTGCAAAGAGGGTCCTGAGCATGGCATTGGCATCAGTTGTCTGATCTGATAAGGATTGAAATTTGTGCCCCAGACCTGTGACAGCATCCTTGAGAATAGCTAAACCATTGTCCATCCTGGTGCAAGTAGCATTGCAGGTTCGAATGTCCTTGAGCACAGTCTCCAATTGAGGGAATTTAGCATCAAAAGTCCTCTTGATCTCATGCACCTCCTTGGTTGTAGCTGAACACACTTCATTAATTTCTGTCTTTAAGCCTTTACCAAGATAGTGTGCAGCCTTGAGAATGCCTTTATAGCTGTCATTCACTGCTTCAAACACATCAGTAGGGTTGAGAGATTTGGCATTGGACCCTAGTGAAGTGATGTACTCTTCTCTGAGATACTGGAGACCTTCTGAGAGAGGGATTGAATTGGTTCCTTGCAGCCAAGCATCGATATTCCCATCTCTCTCAGTTTCATCTATGATTTTCTCCTTCTGTAGCTCTACATCCTCTTTGTGACATAGGAGAATAGCTTCATAGTCTGGATTGGGCATGTTTGCAGTGAGAAGGTGCTGAGCAATTTTTGTGAACTCAGGGATCTGATCCACAACTAAGCTCTGAAGTGCTTCAACCGTCAATTGTGGTGGAACAGACCCTGATCCTGAAGCACTGTCATGTTGCACAGGCTTCAGCCATTGAGACAAAAAGTTAGAGCTAGAGCTAGGCTTGCTAGGCTCCTCAGTTACAGATGCAACTTCTGCAACCGGATGAACAGACTCTACTACTGTTGTCTCCACAGAAGTGGGATGAGTTACAACAGTAGTTGACACAGGCACAGAGTCTCTAGTAAGAACTAGTGAATCCTCTGTGTTTGTGATGGTGTCATTAGGATATGCCCCAGCATGCATTCCCTGACCATCCAAATGTGGTACCTGGGTGGTGAGCAAGGTGTCATGCACCAAGTCACTTGAATTCATTGGCTCATCAAAGGAAAAGAATTCTTGATGATCAATGCCTTGCTCCTCAATTGCTTGAGTTGCAGGCTTCAAAGAAATATGAGTGGTAGATTCTGAAAGAGAAGTGTGTTGTAGACAAGATTTTGGCAACTCCCCCTGAGAAATAGAGGGAGTTTCAGTTATGATGTGCTCTCCACTCAGTGTTGTGCCAGCCTTATCACTCCCTTGTGCTGACTCTTTACAGATAGGTGCATTGGGGAGGATGCTTGATTCTATAGATGCATCCTGTTGAGAGAATACATCTAGTGAGCTGTGTGCCCCTGATTTTACAACTTCAGCCATTTGAGTGACTGAAGAGGTGGATTTAGACTTCTTCTTCTTCTTTAGGCTTATGATAGGTAACTCAGGTTTCTCACTCTCTAACCCTAGTTCTACAGCCAAGGCTGCTTCAGTTAAGATTTCTAAAGGTTCAGAAGCAACCTGTTTTCTCTTCTTTTTACTAACATCACCCTTTTGAGAGGATGATGCAGTTGGCTCTTTGCTGGATAGAGTGTTTGGCTGAGGGGGTTGGTTAGCAGGCCTTGGGTTAGCATTTTGTTCTCCTTGCTTAGGCTGTGCTAACTGTGATTTAGAATCAAATATTGGCATGTTGTGGGGGTAAGACCTAAACAAACCCTCCATGTGGGGAGTTATGCTAAGTCTTACATCCACATCATTCCTAGTCTCCAAATTACCAAAAATGAGTTTGGTCATGGACCTAGGATAGCCTATTTTACTCTTATCTACTCCAGGCAATTCAATCAAAGAAGCATTTTTAAAGTTAAGCACTGATTGAATAAAGCGAGGAAAGAAAATTTCATTACCTCTCTTGGCTGTGGTCTGACCAAGTCTCCCATAGAGTTCCTGTAGGATGAGAAGTCCAACATCTATCTTTCTCCCATGAGCCAAGGCATAGGCAAGCTGCTGCACGGGTGTACTAATCTGATCAAAGCTTGATTTCCGTGCAGTGAATACATGAAGGAGTGTAGCAAATACAAAGCTCCATTCTTTCCTTAAGAACTTCCTATTCAACTTTCCCAGCTTGATAGTATCAGAGTAGTTGATGAAGTCAAAGAATTCTTCCAACTCATCATTGGAGGCCAGAGCATCATACGTCTCTTGCTGCATATCCAAGGCTTGATTCATGTCTGCAGTGGTGATAGTGATATCCTCTCCTTGAATCTTGCAGTGAACAATATAAGAAGTGATAGCGTTCTCAAGAGCGATGACCTCCACAGTAGCAGTCCTCCAGAATTGTTCCAATAGATCTATGTACAGAGTTGGGTTGGCTGAGAGCGCACTCTTGATGTATGATTCAGACAACCACCGAACAAAGCACTTGAAATTGGCATTCGGTGCTTCCACATCACTGGTGATTGCGATGAAATTAGTTTGGAATGATATGGTGAGTTTAGGGTTTGCCATTTGGGTAGAGAAGAAAAGAGAATTAGGATTGAAGAAGAAATTCGCAGTTAGGGTTTTTTCAGAGGTTTCAGGAGTTGAGGTGCTTGAGAAATCGAACGAAAAGAATTGAATAGTTGTGAAGTTGTATGTATATATATATGAATGTCTTGAGTTGTCGATAGATAAGTGTTCTGTAGCGACAAGTCATTCGAGAAGTATGAAACAACTATTCGAGAAGTCAAGAAAGGCTTATTCGATATCTCAGACAGTTTGTAACTCACAGCTGGCAGTTATTTGACTCAGAAAATAATTCTAAGCTAAATAAAATATGTTTTTATGAGCGAAATGAAATTTTGAATATAAATCCAAAAAGCGATTAAGTGTCAGCGAAAAATCAGCCTTTTCAAATGATTCGATAACTCAAATGCAGTATTCGAGAACTCTATCATTAGAGAACTAAAATACTCTATTCGAGAACTCAAAGTGTGCTATTCGATTTCTCTAAGAGACACTATTCGAGAACTCAAGAGGGTTCTAGATAGGCCTATTCGAGAACTCGAGCCACGACATAACAATGAACCATTCGAGAAGTCTGACTTATCGAACTATACTTTTCACTCATAAAATTCAATTTTCACTATCTTTTAAAATTTACCAGAAATATTCACTGAAGAATATTCTACTAAATTAAATAGTGATTTTCTCAAAATTTCACAGAAATTTCAAGCTAAAGATGTATGATTTTCAACATGTGCAGCATTGGAATATTTATAGATCATACTCCAGCCAATACTTACTTTAAAAATATTGAGCATTTGATAAGGTAAGTATTTACTGCTGCAACAATCTAGTTGATATATTCACTTAGCCAGAATTCGAAGAATTCAGCATTCCAATCTCACTGACCAGCCTAATGAAGGTGGCTTCATCTAATGGCTTAGTGAATATGTCAGCTAGTTGTTTTTCTGTGGGAACATAATGTAACTCAATGGTTCCATTAGTTGCATGCTCCCTTATGAAATGATATCTGATGTCAATGTGCTTTGTTCTAGAATGATTGACAGGATTGGCAACTATAGAGATTGCACTTGTGTTGTCACACATGATAGGAATTCTTTCCAACACAAGTCCATAATCTCTAAGTTGGTTTCTAATCCAAAGCACTTGAGCACAGCAACTTCCAGCAGCTATGTATTCAGCTTCAGCTGTGGAAGTTGACACAGATTGTTGTTTCTTGCTGTACCAAGAGACTAACCTTTGGCCAAGAAACTGGCAGCTACCTGATGTGCTTTTCCTATCCACTCTGCATCCAGCATAATCAGCATCAGAATAACCAACCAGATTGAACCCTGTGTCCTTAGGATACCATAACCCCAAGTTTGGTGTGCCTTTCAGATATTTGAAGATCCTTTTTATTGCTATCATGTGTGATTCCTTTGGGTTTGATTGAAACCTTGCACATAAGCATGTAGCAAACATGATATCTGGCCTACTAGCAGTGAGGTAGAGTAGAGAACCGACCATGCCTCTGTAGATTGAGATATCTACCTTTTTGCCCTTAGCATCATCATCTAACTTGGTGGCAGTGGCCATGGGTGTCTTCGCAGGTGAACATTCTTCCAAATCAAATTTCTTCAGTAAATCTTTAATGTATTTGGTTTGACTTATAAAAATGCCATCCTTCCTTTGACTCACTTGCAGTCCAAGAAAGAATGTTAATTCTCCCATCATACTCATCTCATATCTGCTTTGCATGAGCTTAGAGAATTTTTCACACAGCTTCTCATTTGTAGAGCCAAATATGATATCATCCACATAGATTTGAACTAGGATAATATCATCACCATGTTTCTTGTAGAACAGTGTCTTGTCCAGTGTGCCTCTAGTGAATTTATTCTCCAGTAGAAATTGTGATAGTGTGTCATACCATGCCCTAGGAGCTTGCTTGAGTCCATACAATGCTTTAAGTAATCTGTAGACAAAGTGGGGAAACTGTGGATCCTCAAAGCCAGGTGGTTGTTGCACATATACTTCTTCTTCCAACTCCCCATTCAGGAATGCACTCTTGACATCCATTTGATAGACCTTGAAATTAGAATGTGCAGCAAATGCCAAGAAAATTCTGATGGCTTCTAGTCTAGCAACAGGGGCAAAGGTCTCATCATAGTCAATACCTTCCTGTTGAGAGTATCCTTTTGCAACCAACCTTGCTTTGTTTCTTATGACTACACCATTTTCATCCATCTTATTCCTTAGAACCCATTTAGTTCCAACAACGGTTCTATCCTTTGGTGCAGGCACTAGTTCCCATACTTTGCTCCTTTCAAATTGATTTAGCTCCTCTTGCATAGCAATTATCCAGTCAGGATCCAACAATGCATCATCAAGTTTCTTAGGCTCAACTTGGGATAGAAAGCAGCCATAGAGACATTCATTTATAGTTGCTCTCCTTGTCCTTACTCCTGCATTTGGATTTCCAATTATCTGATCTGCAGTGTGTGATCTATCCCATTTCCTTGTATGTTCAGATTGATTTCTCATCCTTGATGTTGCTTCATCATTTAGATCATGATCATCTGCATTTCCTCCCCCTGTGAAGTTGTCACTCCTCACAGGTGTATCTTGGATGCTTGTTTCTTCATTGTTGGTTGACACAGGTTCTTCATTCACTTGAGTTTGTTGGATTATGAGTTCAGATTCACTTTCAATCTCCTCATCAGAATCATCTAGATTGTCAAACCTCAAGGGATCTTTATCTTCATCATTGGCTTCTTCTAATCCAGGTAGTTTGCTGTCATCAAATGTTACATCTGTGCTCTCCATTACTTTCTTTTGACAAATGACATAAACTTTGTATGCAATTCTTTCCATAGAATAGCCAAGAAAGATTCCTTCAAATGCCTTTGCATCAAACTTTCCAACATATTCTGAATTATCTTTTAGCACAAAGCACTTGCTTCCAAAAGTATGAACATACTTTAGAGTAGGCTTCTTTCCAGTCATCAAGTTGTAAGGTGTCTTTCCAGTGTTTTTGTTGATGAGGGTTCTGTTTTGGATGTAGCATGCAGTGCTCACAGCCTCAGCCCAAAAACATGTAGGCATCTTTGCATCAAGTAGCATTGTTCTAGCAGCCTCTATCAGAGTCCTATTCTTTCTCTCAACAACTCCATTTTGTTGTGGAGTCCTTGGAGCTGAGAATTGTTGAGAAATACCATTTTCTTTGCAGAATGCTCCAAGCATGGCATTTCTGAATTCTGTCCCATTATCACTTCTTAATGCAATCACACTTGCATTTATGGCCTTTGCTTCTTTGTCAACTTTCTTTATGTGCTCAATGATTACTTGTGGAGCCTCATCCTTTGATGCCAGAAATTCTACCCATGTATACCTTGTAAAATCATCAACCATCACTAGAGCATACTTCTTCCTTCCTAGTGACATAATATTGACAGGCCCAAACAAATCCATATGAATCAGTTGCAGGGGCTTGGTTATAGATGTCACTGTTTTTGACTTGTGGCTTGATCTTTTCATTTTTCCCTTTTGACACGCCTCACACACTCCTTCTTGACAGAATTCAAGTGTGGGCATGCCTCTCACTAACTCTCTTTTGACTAGGGAATTAATGGCTTTGAAGTTCAGGTGTGATAGCTTCTTGTGCCACAGCCAACTGTCTTCATTTGATGCTTTTGAGTAGAAGCAACAAATTGTGTCCTTGCTTGCAGAGTCCAAATTGGCTACAAACAGGCTTCCCTTCCTTACTCCAGACAGAGCAAAATCACCAGTCTTCTTGTGGGTGATCAAACATTCATCTTTGTCAAAGTTCACTTTGAAGCCTCTGTCAGTGAATTGACCAACACTCAGTAGATTATGCTTGAGCCCCTTGACCAGTGCTACATTCTCAATGATGACATTTCCAATTTCCAACTTGCCATATCCCAGTGTGTTGCCGATGCTGTCATCTCCAAAAGCAACCATTGGGCCAGCCTTTTCCTCATACTGTGATAGCAGGGCCATATCACCAGTCATATGATTTGAGCATCCACTGTCCAAAATCCACATGACTTTCTTTTTACTTTCTTTGCCCTGCAAACACAAAAGTATTACTTCTCCTTTGGTACCCAAACGAGTTTGGGTCCATGTGACTTAGTGACAGTTTTATCAAAATCAGCATGCTTATCAGTTTTCTTGATGTTGGTCTTCTTGTCACTGTTGGGAGTCTTAGAATCAGGGTTCTTAGACTTAGGTGACAGAGGTACCTTCCTAACTTTAGGAGGACTTGAAGACTTTGTCCTTGTGTAGTGTGTGTGAACATTATGATTGATACAGCCCTCCATGAATTGTCTTCTCAAATTAAAACAACTAGTCATCACATTTATGTTACATGGCATACAATCAAGTTTATCACAGAAAGGAGAGTCTCTATGTCTTAAAGGCACAGAGCAATCATAGAATGGTTTAGCAACACTACCAGATGGTTTCTTGCAAGCATGAGTCAAATGATTAGAGCTAAAACAGTTTTGACAAACTTTCCTAGGGGCATTTGGCACATAAGCATAGTTGTTATCTTTGTTAATCCCTAATTTGCCATTCCTGTTTGGTCTCTTATTAGTCACTTTCTTCTTAGTCTCATAATTTCCAGCTGAAACAAACTTTACAGGTTTCTCAAGTCTAGGTCTACCTCCTACTGGCTCCTTGGCTTTGGTTTTGACATTCTTACTCTCAGAGGATGCTTGTTGTTCATTTGATTGTGCCTCATCTTCATCCTCCAACATTTGCTTGATGAGTAAGGCATCCTCATCAATCTCAAGTGTTGGTGTTTTAAATATTGGATTCTCAGTCTTTTTCAAAACCTGAGGCACCTCCTCTTGAACAACAATGTCATCTTCAATGACTGCATAGCCTTTCCTCTGTTTAAGAGTGTCATAATCAAGTCCAATGGCAGCCTTAGGTCTAGCTAGATTTTTCTCATGATAAGACTGCAATAGACTAGAGGAATTCTTAAATGTTTTCAACTTAAATTCATTTTCAGCTAATTCATCCCTAAGAGCTTTCTCAACTTGACTAGCACATAGAACTTTGTTCTTTAGATACTCAATCTCTTGTTTAAGATTTTCTATTTGCACAGTAGTTAGCTCTAGTTCCTCATTTCTCTTATTTAACAGTTCATTCCTGGTAGACAGTTTAGCAATCTCTTCATTAGCAGCAGTCATACTAGTATGAATGTTAAACATCTCAACGGATAGTTGTTCAACCAAAGATTTATATTCAGAAACAGACATGTCTATGGTAGTGAGAGATGGTACCTGTGAGTCTGATGCAGATGGTTCTTCCTTGGAATTGGCCATCAAGGCATAGTTGCAGAATTCTTGTTCTTCCCCATCACTGTCAGAATCATCCCAACACTTCCCTTCAGCTATGTAAGCCTTACCTGGTGTCTGCTTCTTTAGAAGGGCCTCATACTTAGCTTCAAGCTCAAGAAACTCCTTATCCTTCTTTTTAGGCTTCTTGCATTCACTGGCAAAATGCCCTAGGTCATTGCATCTATAACATCTTACAGATGACCTATCCACATAGCTGGTTTTGAATCTGTTCTTGTTTGTTTTCATAGGTGCCTTGCCCTTGTTGAATGAATGATTTTGAGGTCTAGGCTTGAAGGGCTGATTCCTCTTGAATCTGATGTTTGGAAATTTTCTGGCCATAAAAGCATATGATGTATTTTCCATGCCATCCAGCTCTTCAAGAGTGTAGAACTCATCTTCTTCCTTGTCATCAGAAGGTTCAGTCACTACTTCCTCAGTTTCTTCGTCATCTACTATCTCTTCTATTCTCAGCTGACTTGCAGATGCTTCCAGGTCTTGAATAGATTTGTTGACAATCAAGGCACAGGATGTGTTTATCATTCTGCCTTGGTTAGCTTGGATAGCCCTCTTTTGAAGCAACTCAAGCTCGTGTGTCTTTAAAACCCCATAGAGCACATCATACGTGACTTTGTTCAAATCTCTTTCTCTTAGAGATATGACCCTTTGCTCTAGATGGTTTGGTGACGATAGTAGAAACTTCATATTTAATTCCTTAGTGCTGTAAACCTTCCCATTCATTTGGAGCTCAGTCACCAGCTTGTGAAATCTTTCAAACACATCAGTGATACTTTCCTTGGGCTGTGCCATGAACGCCTCATACTGTGTGACCAGTATCTGTTTCTTATTTTCTCTTACCTCCTCTGTCCCTTCACATAACACCTCGATGTGATTCCACATGTCCTTGGCTGATCTGCATGATGCTACGTTGGCAAACATCGACATATCCAAGGAGTCTATGATTAACAACATGAGGTGGCTGTCTAGGGCAATCTTTTCCTTCTCTGAGTCCGTCCATTTGGATGGCTCTTTTGGAACGTATGATCTAGGAATGACTACTGCGCCCACTGTGGATTCAGCAACTTCTTGTTGTGGTATGAATGGACCATTCTTGAGAATGTCAGGGTAGAGAGGATTGGCAGCTTTGATGAACAACAACATTTTTATTTTCCAGAGGTTGTAATTTTCTTTGTCGAATTTAGGGACCTTTACCGTACCTGTAGTCTTTGGTGTATTCGAACTCATGATCGTTTTCTGTTTAGATTAAACAGCCTGCTTTGATACCACTTGTTGAGTATTGAATACAGTAAAAGAATACAGAGGGGGGGGGGTGAATGGATTCTTGAGTTTTTCTTCGGTTTCGAATCTTTGCAGCAAGATAAGTGATGAGTGTGTGAGATATGAAGATGCGGATAATTAAACACAAACACAACACAATATCACTCTAATCTAATATTTTATTAGATTAAGATGTTGCTACAATCTGTGAATACAAATGATAGTATTCTCAGCTTCGTTTTTCTCAGAGAGATATTTTCTGGATATATTTGAGAAACTTCAAAACCCCCTTTTTAGCTAAGGAAGAGAGGCTGTATCCTTATAGACATGGATACACCCCCTTGCTACAAATGAGGTAGGTAAAAACAAAAGCACTTTCCAGTCTGTCTATCTCATTTTAGTAAGAGTCCAAACAGCTACAGATTTGACTTTGAAAAGCCTGTTTAGATCCACTTCTTCAGCTCCTTGTCCCTTGTCTTATCTCTCCAAGCTTCTTTGTAGGCTTTCCAGCATGCTTTATAGGACAGAGTCAAATAAAGTATCCTGGCTTGTTGCAGGTTTCTGACTTGTACAATTCTTCAGTATTTTGTCCTCAAGAATGTATTCGAGAAGTGACTAAGTAAGTGATTCGAGAACTGGAGTTGACTTGATCTATAACTCTGAGTTCTCGAATAGTGTTATCTTGACATATCGAATCACTTCTCGAATAGCTCTTTTCTCTGGGACTCCTTGAGATATCGAATAGAGCATTTTGACATATCGAATCCCTGAGATATCGAATAGTGTCTTCTGAGATATCGAACTCCAGACTTCTCGAATGCTAGACTTCTCGAATAGACAAATGTACTTCTCGAATTGGTACTTAGGCAAATTCTTCATTTCTTCAAATCCCAACTGTGATTATTTGACAGTCTTCATTTCCTTGCTTGAGGCATGAACCTTAGAACTTCTTTCAAGCTTTATTCTTGACTTAGTAGGTACAGTTACACAGATAGAATTTGATGCCTATTACATAGTACAAACAAGTAGAAACTCTACAACTAGAGGTTCCCTCAGTTAAGAGGTCATGTAGGTAATGCATAGCATTACACATACTTAGGCTTGTTATTAGATGTATTCAGGCATGCCTCTGTGACTAACACTTACATATTAAAATTCTTAACTCATAATTTACAACTCAAACTCTCTCATTCTCTCATTCTCTATTTATTCTATTCACAACTCTCTTGTTTTATTATATAGATTATAAAAATTATTGTAATAAATTATATTGTTTGTTGTATTCTTGTAAAACATATAAAATTTATTGTAATATATTTACTAGTTTTTTAATTAAAAAAGTACAAATGAATTTAACAATATTTTTAATAAAAATAATTTTTTTATTTATAAGGTTCAAACCGGAACCGGAACCGGTCTTGAACCGGGTCAAAACCGGATCGAACCGTGAACCGGAACCGTCTGAACCGGAACCGAAGGTTTATATCATGTTAAGGTTCAGGTTCCGGTTCAAGATTTTTATGAACCGGAACCGGCGGTTCACGAACCGGAACCGGCGGTTCACGAACTGTGGCCATGTATAGTGGGACGGGAGAGAGATTATACCTTTGAGATGAGTGAGATGTTAAATGTTGGGGTAGAGTAGCGGAATAGGAAGCATCTGACACCTTCCTTCCGAGTTTTAAACATGAAAGAAAGTAAACGAAAGGCAAGTAAATTAATTTTATTTTCATAGAAACAAAAATAAGCGAAAATAAATGCAAATTAAGCATAATTTTATTCCAAAAATAAAATGAAAATACTTTACTCTCTCAGTAAATAATTTCCTTACTTTTAAAAATTCAGGTGCACGACCTAAGTAAGCAATATAATGAAATTGGAGGAAAAAATTAGTGAAGCTAAAAGCATCTCTCCAAGGTCAATCCCTATTTTCATTTTCTAAAATATAAAAAAATAATGGTTACTTAAAATATAGGATACCAAAATGTTCTTTTATTCTTATGATGTTACCTATATTGTTACCTATAATTTATAAGCATCATATTTAATCAATATTTTAGGTAATATAGAAAAGGAGTAAGAGTATTGGATTAGATATAAGGGTATTAGAATATTATTACAAGAAATCAATGTTGAAGTGGTATTACAGATGAAGTGGTATTACATGGGTTTGATTTTCTCTCCCCTAAATATGGGGTTAAAATTTCTCAAGGGATGGGAAGGATGGTTGGAGCAAAAAAGCATCTCCAATGTTATTAGGTAAATTGGTTAGCTAAAATAGTATATAATAATAATTAGATATATTATAGATGATGGAAAAAGTGATTTTGATCCAATGCTATTAGCTATATTTGTTAGCTATATTTCAAAAATAATATCTTACTATTATAATTATTGGAGGGAGCTAAGTTGGATATGCAATAAGTGTAAAATATTAATATAAAGTTGGAGGGAGATGAGGTGTACATTTATAGATAATGGTAGTGAATCAACAAATATAGAAGACCAAGTGAGCTTCTCTAAAAATTTTATTCCTAACAGATTATTGTTGGAGAAGGCAATTTATGTATATGGCTTAGCTATATGAAGTGTCAACTAGAATTTAACTAACAGGTTTGTATGGGTTGAAGATGCTCTAACATTTCATTTGCAACCCCTAAATTTTCTCTTCCCTAAAAATTAAAGGGGATGAGAAGGATGGTTGGAGCATAACATTTCACTTTCAGTCCCTAAATTTTGTCCACCTAAGTTAAATAGAGTTAAATATCAAATTGGCCACATAATAACTTGACATATCTCAAATACACCACTTATAAATTTTGAATCTCATTTAAAATACTTTTAAAGACATAAGTATCAAACAAATAACTCTATATATGTACTCGGGAAGTAAAAGTAAATTTTCATCGAGTTCTACACATTTTTCTTAAATACTATTGTGACCAAATGAAAGGTTATGAATTCTAGTCATTTTGATATTATATTTAGATTTTAAGAAATTTAGTTACAATTTAATTGTAATTAAATCAAAGAAAATAACTATAAAATTAAAAATAAATAGAATAAAATTTTCTTAAAATCTAAATATATTATTATAAATACTAGAATTATTAACCTTTCGTTTGATTATGGTAGCATTCAAGAATAATGTGTAGAACTCAATGAAAAATTATTTTTACTTCCCGAGTACATTTTAAAGATATCCGTTTGATATTTATGTCTTTAAAAGTGTTTGAAATGAGACCCCGAATTTATCGGTGGTGTATTTGAGATATATTAAGTTATTCAACAGCCAATTTAATAGTTAACCTAAATTAAATATAGGTAAGCAAATGTGTATTGGAGTTGTTGTAACACCTCGATTTGGGGTATTCGAAATACTCTTTTTTTTTACTCCCTCTGTCCCAAAATAATAGTCATTTTGACTTTCTGCACGTGTTTTTAGGTATAAAAAAAATGTATTTCCGCAAGTTGTTTTTAAAATTTTCTTTTTCTAAATTAAAATTTAACATTTATATTTTTATTTAGAAAAAAAATATTTAAAAATAACATGTGTAAGTACCTTTTTTTTACACATCAAAATACGTGCAGAAAGTCAAAGCGACTATTATTTTGGGACTGAGGGAGTATAAGAAATGAACCTCCTCCAACTTTTATTATTATTAGTTTTATACCTGTGCGTGCGATGCATGAGATATTTTATAAATATTTTTGTAGTATTTTATATATTAAATTAAATTATTTTTTAATTTCTTTTTGCAAAAATTGTAAAATAATATATAATATATATAAATCTTATTAATTGATGTTACTTATTTTATTAACATTATTTTATTAGTTTGACAGATCAATTACGGAGACCATTAAGGTGCTTATTCCAAAGAAGCCAGATCCGACAAACATGACAGAGTTTCGCCCCATATCTCTCTGCAATGTTCTTTATAAAATCGTATCAAAGGTGTTGGCTAATAGGCTGAAGTTGGTGATTAATGGGGTAATTTCAGAAAACCAAAGTGCATTTGTTCCTGGAAGAATGATTACGGATAACATCATGATTTCGTACGAGGTAATGCATTACATGAAGAGGAAGACGAATGGAAAAATAGGATGGATGGCGTTAAAACTGGACATGAGTAAAGCATATGATAGGGTAGAGTTGGATTTTCTTGAGGCCATGTTGAATAAAATGGGTTTTCATAGAAAAGTGATCAACATGTTTATCACTTCGGCTAGGTAAAAGATAGCTCATGCAGGTAAGGAATTTGGAACCATTATTCCGGAGAGGGGCATTCGACAAGGTGACCCCCTATCGTCGTATCTGTTTCTCATATGTATGGAGGGCCTCACTGCTTTGATTAAAAGTTATGAGAATAGACGACTCCTTCAAGGTATTAAAGTAGCTCGTGGTGCTCCTGTTCTTTCTCACCTCTTTTTTACAGACGATAGTTACATTTACAGTAAAGCGAGGATGGAAGACGCAGTTCAAATTCAAAATCTCCTAAATGTTTTTGAGGGAGCTTCGGGTCAGAGAATTAATGTTGATAAGTCCTCTGTCTTCTTCAGTCGCAATACTAGTCAGAGAGAGAAGCAAGAGATTTGTAATTATCTCAGATTTCAGGAAGCCAATGAAAATACAACATATTTGGGGTTACCAAATATTATCAACAGAAGTAAAAATGTTGTGTTTGGCTACTTGAAGGATCGGGTGAAAAACAGAATAGGGGGATGGGATAAGAAGACGATGTCGAAGGGAGGAAAGGAGATTTTATTGAAATCCGTAGCTCAGGCGATGCCTAATTACGCAATGAGTATGTTTCTGCTTCCCAAGCAATTATGTACAGAGATAGAGGGATTGATGTCCAAATTCTGGTGGAGATCATCGTCTAGTAAGGAGACCAGTATTCGATGGATGAGTTGGGAGCGGATGAGCAAAAAGAAATCTCAGGGGGGCATGGGTTTTAGAAGGTTATACGACTTTAATGTAGCTCTTCTAGGGAAGCAAGGATGGAGACTCATTTCTAACGAGAATAGTCTAGCTGCAAGAATCTACAAGGCTCGTTACTATTCTAATAATTCGTTTCTGACAGCTTCAATGGGCAACAACCCAAGTTATATATGGAGGAGCATCTTGGAGGCCAAGGTTTTGTTGAAGCAGGGTGTTGTTCGCAGAGTTGGTAGGGGAAATACTGTGAGTGTTCTAAATGATCCGTGGCTCCCTAACACTGACAATCCATATGTGCAAACTACGAATGAGGCTATGACTGGAAAAAAGGTAGTCGACTTGATGATTCCAGGACAAGAAGCATGGGACATCGAACTGTTGAATGGAATTTTTTAGGAAAGAGATGTTAACCTGATTGTTTCTATTCCGATTAGGTATAATGAAGCAGACTCATGGTATTGGAAAGGCGAGAAGTTGGGGAAATATACTGTGAAAAGTGGCTATAATGTTATTCAGGCTGGAAGATATGATCAAAGTTTGAGTGATAATTAAGGTTTTTGGAGAGTGCTATGGAATTTGAAAATCCCGCAGAAAACAAAAGTATGCATTTGGAGAGCACTGACTAATACTCTGCCAGTGAAGGAACAATTGCTAGTAAGGAGAGTGGTTGTTAATCCGTTGTGCCCAGTCTGCAACCTAGTACCAGAGACAACGTACCATTCTTTTGTCACCTGTGTTGTTGCATCTCAGGTCTGGGAATTTTCAGGTGTAAACATCGATTTGTAGCATCTTGTGAATTATACTCAGTGGATGACAGAAGCAGTAAAAAAGTATAAAAAGGAGGAAATGGCTCGTATTTGCATGATTTGTTGGCAGCTGTGGAAGAACTGGAATGACATCGTATGGAATCAAAAGTGCATGGAGCCCTCAGACATCGTTAAAGCAGCAGAATTCGATCTTAATCATTGGAGAAGTGCTCAGGACAAGTCATTTGACAATTATCTTGGGTTTATGACTCAAGCAGATGGCAAAGAGCATTGGGAACGACCACAGTTGGGTAAGATTAAGATAAACACTGATGCAGCGTTGTTTGAAGAATCTAATAGCTATAGTATTTCTATGATAGCAAGGGATCATTCGAGGGATTTAGTAGAAGCTACAGCCAGATGCAAGCAGGGCACGCTGGATCCTGAAATGGCAGAAGCCTTATGTGTAAAAGAGGCTCTTAGTTTGGTTAAAGACAGGAACCTTTCTGATGTTACCATTGAGACAGATTGTCTGGCTATTGTTCAAGCAATCCGTAGCAGCTCTGTCAACTTGTCATACTTAGGTAGAGTTGTTAAGGATTGTAAATCTCTATTAGCGTCTTTGGAGAAACGTAACATTACGTTAATTTTTGTTAAACGTTCTGCGAACAAAGTTGCTCACTTTATAGCGAGAACTTTTAGTTCCATAGCTGAACGTAGTTGGAAAATGGGGGATACCCACCTGAATTTCTATCATGTAATGTTGGAGGATTTGGATTATTAATGCATTTTTTCTGGCAAAAAAAAATAAATAAATGAGAGGGACGAAGGGAGTATCATTTATTATTTTTGTTGTTATTGTATTTTTTGCATGAAATTATATATTTTTTAATTTTAAATTATTAAATATTATATTTCCTTTATCCTTCACTCAATAATTTTATTATCTATATAATAAATTCCTTATTTTATTTTGAAAAAATTGTAAAATAATATTTTCAACCTCATTCATGATTTTTGCAATTTAAACATATTTTGATATCTAACTAATATTATTTAAATTATGTAATTACTAATAATATTTTTTGAAAATAACATATTTCCCCTAACGAGCAAACCATATAAACATTCTCTTAAACCAATTATATATAGGATGACGATAATTTGTACAAATAAGTTAAATATAAGAGAATTTATAAAAAATACTATGTTTTCTAGTTTGTTTTGCAAATATACCATCTTTTCAAATTTATTGCAAAAATACTATCTTAATTGCAAACTAGGTAACAAAGCCGCGCTACGCGCGGCATGAAAATATTTTTAAAAATTGTATATATAACATCATTGTTCGTTGAGTTTTATTATTTGAAAGTTGATATGATAAATTGAAACTTGTGTAAAATGTAATTAAATTTGAATGTTTAAGAATTATAGAGAAAAGAAAACATGTTTTAGTTAAACTCTTAAGTGTTAATAATAATATTTTCGAAAATATTGGTGACATCTATTTTGTTGCATAAAAAATGCTTTTGAAATTCAATATTGATAAACATTTGTAAAGTTTGACAATGGATAAGTAAAAGTAACATTTTTGAAATATTTTTGTGATACTCCTATGGTTTTGATGATCACATTCAGCAAGCTATTTGATTGTAGTTTGATATAAAACATCGTGTTATGCTTGTATTGTACTAACGTGGTTTTGCAGGGTATATTAGCCTACTGATTGTTTGCACAGAATATACAAACAGCAAGCCATTTGGTGCTACAACAGAGAGAATCTGGCAAGCCAATTGCACAATGACAGTTCACAAACAGCAAGCCATTTCTGACAGTCAGTCACAAACAGCAAGCCATTTGCAACTGCCAGAATTCCTGAAGATAAAAGATCAAGTTCGATTCTCAAGGATTTATTTCAGGAAATATATTGTGAGGGCTCTTTATTATATAATACGTATATAATATATTCTAGAGCTCAAATCTTTTCAAATATCTTTCTTTAAAACAAAATCATAAAACTTATAGGAGTTTCCTTATTTAAAAGATTTCTTTCTTTCAAAATCTCCTATACGCGTTTTTATCTATACAAATCAGAAGGGTTAAGCTTTCATCGATCTCTTTCTTTCAAACCTTCTGTCTAACGTTCACAAGAACGTTTGTAAAATCTCTAACCAATTGAACGTTGGAAATTGATTCTAATCGTTCGAATAATTGGTGATTGATTTTCTGAACGTTGGTGTGATGCTTTATAAACTGATTCTTGTGTTCATTCGCTTCTAAGAAGAGAAAACAATTCAGAGAAAACTTTCAAGCACACAAGATTTCAAACAACTCGGTTTTTCATTGCTATATTCTTTTGATTCTCTCGAGCTCTTAATATATTCATATGTGTTATATCTTAGAGAGTTCATAGTTGAGTTGTATTCATCTATTGATTGTATTGTTCGATTTGTAAGGTTTAGTTGTTGGACAAGTTGGCTTGGGAACTAGGGTTTGGTGATCGTTGCTAGAGAAGTATACTTGGGAAGTATAGCTTAGAGAGCAAGTTCAGAAACAGGAGTTCAGCACGCCATTTGTCAACAGCTGGGTATTGAGGGAGATATATTGTTGTATCTTGTAATTGGTTTATTTCAGTGATCAATAATATATTCTCTTACCAGGTTGGCAAGGGACCAGGACGTAGACCATAGGGGTTAGGGGTCGAACCTGGCTAAAAGTCTCTGTGGTCTTTATTTTATGCTCTTTACTTACTGCTTGCATTTAGCTTACTGTTTATGCACTTTACTGTACTTGTTATCTTTACATTCAGCATACTGTTTACAATCAGCTTACCATTTGTCTCTGTATAAAACGAAATCAGTACGCTGTTTCTGGTAATTTTTAAAATCGGACTTAGTTGAATATAGTTAGCCATTTACACCTATTCACCCCCCTCTAGGTGTGCATTTTCATTTGGTATCAAAGCTTTGGTATAATAACAATTCTGTAACAGGAAAGTATTCGATCATAATGGCTGAAAACTATCCCGAAGGAAAATTTGATTTTAGGCCTCCACTTCTTCATGGAACACACAACTACCACTGGTGGAAAAGCAGCATGGAAACTCACTTATCCAGAGATCCATTAGTTCTGAGAGTTGTGCAAAAAGGTCCATATGTCTTTCTTGATAAGGATGGCAAGCCAAAGGATGTTGATGATCTCACTCCGGATGAATTAATCAAACTTGGCTACAATGGAAAGGCAAGGAGTTCTCTTATGAATGGTTTAAACCAGGCTGAATATGATAAAGTATCTTCACTCAAATCAGCAAAAGAAATGTTGGATGCTTTGGAGACTTATCATGAAGGTTCGAAATCTCTAAAGAAGGTGAAGCTTAGCAAGCTAATGAATGACTTTGGGAATTTCAAGCTTAATGAAGGTGAAACTATCAAGGATAGTCAAGCACGGTTTCAAGTTACTATAAATTCACTAAAGAGGCTTGGAAAATCTATTCCACAAGATGAAATCAATATGAAGGTATTGAGTGCAGTTCCATTCATCTACGAAGGTAAGGTTACTACCTTGGAATCCTCACCACTTATTGATACTATGGATCACTTGGCCGTATTTGCTGAGCTAGAGCAATTTGAAGCAAGATAAATGGAAATCAGGTGGGAAGTTCAAGTGTTAAAGCTCCAACAGAAAAGATGAAGAATATGGCTCTCCATTCTAAAAACAGCAAGCCAATTGACATTGATGATGAATCTGATTCTGATGAGGAACTTGCACTTATTTCAAAGAAGATCAAAAGGCTGATAGAAAAGAAGAATATGATGAAAAGGGAAAGAGGTGGCTTCTACAACAACAAAAAGAGTTCAAAGGACTCTAAGGAGGAAACTTGTTTCGAATGTGGCAAGCCAGGCCATTATAAAAGCAACTGCTACAAACTAAAGTCAAAACAGCCTACTGTTTTCAAGGACAAGAAGAAATCGAAGGCTCTAATGACTTGGAGTGATGATGATTCAGATTCCAGTGATGACTCAAGTGAAGAGATGGTGAACTTAGCACTTGTTGGAATTGAAGATGAATCTGTTCAAGAAAATTCAGAAGGAGTGTATGTTGAAACTGATTCTGAAGAGGATCCTAGTGAGGTAAACTCTTTTAATGATTATGTTTCTTCAGATGATATATTGTTAGATTCACTAACCATGCAGGAACAAAAGAGTGTTACAATTGAAGAACACATGGCACTAAAGGCTGAAATCAGCAAGCTGACTGATAAGAATGCCTATTTATCCAAAATGGTAAAAGATCTGTTTCCAAAAATGGAAGAATGGGATTCAACTTCATTTAGTAAAGCTACAAAGATCAAGGAACTAAATACTAAGAACAGACATTTAGAGGCTAATGTCAAGCTACTTGAAAAGAGAAACAAGACCTTGACTGAAGAAATCAAAGAGCTAAGGTCTGATGTTAAAACTAAAGCTAAAGCATTGGAATCATACAAGATGAAGGAATCTAGTCAAGCCGAATCCTCAAAAACTGCTGAAAAGAGAGTTTAGCAAGCTGAGCTCATCAAACAGCAAGCTGAAGTGATCACCCTCCTAGAAACAGAAGTTAAAGATCTCAAGAAGGGCATGGAAACTTTTGTTCAAGGTGAAGACACTTTAAAAACAATGATGAAGAAGGCAAATGTACCTTTGGTCAGAGAAGGTGTTGGTCTAAACTTCAACAAGAAAGATAAGGTGCTCAAATATAATGGAAAGAATGGCATACCCTATGACTATGCTATGCCTTGGAAGACATGCAACAAATGTGGTGGAAAAGGACATCTGGAAAGACATTGTGTGGTTCAAGTAAATCATAAAGTGAAAACAACTTACCAAAATGAACCAGTCAGGCGACAAACAGCTTACCAGAATGGACCAGTCAGGCGACAAACAGCATACCAGAATGCAAATAGCAGGAGACAAACAGCTTACCGACAGAATGACAACAAGCAAAATCAGACCCCAAAAGTGGTCCAAATGTGGATTAAGAAATCTGATTTAAATACTTTATATATTCTTGCTACTAACCAACCTGGACCCAAACCTATATGGGTACCAAAACATTGAGTTATTTTTGTTTGTTTTGTAGATGTGCCTTGCTGCTAAGGTCAAGTCAAAGCAATGGATCTTGGACAGTGGATGCACAAGACATATGTGTGGAGACAAATCTCAGTTTATGAATCTCAAAATGAAAAAGGGTGGAAGAGTGACAATTGGGAATAGCAAAACTCTTCAAATCCTTGGTACCGGTTCTATTGGTAATATTAATATTTCAATCGATAAAGTTCAATATGTCAAAGGTCTTACTTATAACTTGCTTAGTGTCACTCAATTATTTGATGATGGACATTATGTTGATTTTGGCATTGATAAAACTATTATTACTATTGGTACTAACAAAATCCCCCTAGTTGCTAGAAGGGAAGGAAATATATATGTATTAGACTTTGATATGCAGGAAACAGCGTGTTGTTTGGCTGCAGTAGATAATGACCCATATATTTGGCATAGAAGATTGGGACATGCACACATGGATTTGCTCAGAAAGTTGCCAAGCAAGAAACTAGTGAGAGGGCTGCCCAAGCTAAAGTATGTCAAAACAGAAGTCTGTTCAGCTTGCCAATTGGGCAAACAACTTCGAAGTACTCACAAATCAAAGAAAATGGTATCTACTTCTAAACCCTTAGAGCTTCTGCATTTGGACTTATTTGGTCCAGAAGCTTACAAGAGTATTGGAGGTATTAGGAGTGATAGAGGAGGTGAATTTCTCAACAAGGACTTCATTGATTATTGTGAAGAAAGAGGAATTACACATGAATTTTCTGCACCAAGGACTCCACAACAAAATGGAGTGGTAGAAAGAAAGAACAGGTCACTACAAGAAACAGCAAGGACTTTATTGCAAGAAAGCAAGCTGCCTAGAAGTTTTTGGGCAGAAGCAGTGGATACAGCATGCTATGTGTTGAACAGAGTCATAATCAGGCCTATTTTGAACAAAACTCCGTATGAATTGTTGAGGAAAAAGAAGCCAAACATTAGTTACTTCAAAATCTTTGGCTCAAAGTGTTTTGTGCTCAAGACAATTGATAATGATGAGATGAGGAAGAATTTGCAGGTGAAACAACTGATAACATACAACCTCAAGTCACTGGAAATCAGCAAGCCAACAATTCTGCTGAAACTGGAAGTCAGCAAGCCAATAACACTACTGAGAATGGAAAACAGCAAGCTGGAACTACAAATCAGCAAGCTGAAGTGGTCAGATTAACTTCACACGAAAAAATTGCTCAACATTCTCTACCAAAGGCTACAAGGACAGTAAAGAACCATCCTCCAGAACTTGTTATTGGAAATATCTCAGATGGAATCACAACAAGGAGAGGAAAGGCAAACTTTTGTGCTTATGCTGCCTTTTTAGCTCAAGAAGAACCCAAAAATATCAAGGAAGCATTAGAAGACGAAAATTGGATCATGGCCATGCAAGAAGAACTCAACCATTTCGAGAGGTGTGATGTTTGGGAACTTGTAAAGCCACCAGAAGATGCTTCTATCATAGGAACCAAATGGGTGTTCAAGAACAAAATGGATGAGTTTGGAACCGTCACTCGAAATAAGGCAAGGCTCGTGGCTCAAGGCTATAATCAACAAGAAGGAATTGATTTTGATGAAACATATGCTCCTGTTGCTCGTTTAGAATCAATCAGAATGCTTCTTGCTTATGCATGCTACAAGAAATTCAAGTTATATCAAATGGACGTAAAAAGCGCATTTCTAAATGGCGTGCTGAATGAGGAAGTCTATGTCAAACAGCCTCCTGGATTCGAACATGAGAAGTTTCATGATTATGTTTACAAGCTCAAGAAGGCATTATATGGTTTAAGGCAGGCCCTTAGAGCGTGGTATGAGAGGCTTAGTAAGTTTCTTCTCAAAAATGGATTCACTCGAGGTAATATCGATCCCACATTATTTACAAAGCAAAATGGTAAAGATATTCTTGTTGTACAAATATATGTGGATGATATTGTATTCGGTTCTACTAATGAATCGATTACACAAATAATAATCAACTTTGTATGAGAAATTAACAAGTAAAAGCGTTTATGCACTTAAAAAACTTCTTGTATTTCAAACCCTCTTCGTGATGTAAAATATCACAAAGAGCTGCTAGGTTACAATAATGATAATTCGTTATCGATACCCTTCTAGGGTTAACCTATCTGTATTTATATAACATACAGCTACGATACAATCTCTAATTGATATTCCTAATAATCAGCTATACAATGATATCAATTACAGATTGTTACACGTCTCCTATGTCAACTCGATCTCTTTGATAGCTATCCAATCTTCAAAGATATCGCTTCCATAATTAATCTTTAATCACTGTTGAACAGTAGACGCGCTTCCTTCAAACAGAGTTTAACAAACTCTGTTGAGCTTCCAACTGTCAGAGTTTACGCAAACTCTGACTGCTTCCAGCTAAACTCTGATAACTCCCTGTAACACTTAAACACTGATCAAAACACATCAATTATATTTAACAATCTCCCCCAACTTGTTCATTATCAAAAATGTACAAGTTAATGACAGTAATTGATGATGTCAAAACAAATAGATAAATACAGTGTTTATACAGATTCAGAGTTTAAGCTTAAAAACTATAGAGAATAAGAAAATTCTTACAGAACTTTAATCTCTAATCATTTCAAGATCTGGCATGGTTCTGAGATAATCAATCAGCAATCTTCTTTCTGCATTTTCAAGTTCAATCTTCATTGCTTCTTTGATTTCTCTGAGTTGAGGATCACTTTCATCTGTTTGGTAAATAGCAGCCCTAAGATCATAAATCTTGTTTCTTCTCATTTCATTACCCAGTCTGATAAATCTGTCTTTTTCTGCCTGAGTATTGAAGTCAAGTACTGTGATTCCCAAATCAGTTTTTAACTTTGCAGTACCTTTCTTCATTTCAATGAGATTGCCTTGGTAATCCCTGTACTTAGGAATGTATCTGCTGTTGTATTTCTGTCCTCTAATAGCCAGATTCTGAGTCATCTTCTGTCTGAGTACATTAGCAACAGATTGAGTCCTTCGACTATTCACCTTGAGAAGATATAGAACATACTCTAGTTCTTCCCAATATTTCAAGCCAATATCATCCTCACCAACTTTGAATACTGTCCCATCAGCCATGAAGTAAAGAAGAAAATCTTTGTCCAAACTCTTCTGATGAACCAACTGCACTGATTCCAGTCTATCCAGACTCTCTTGAGGAACACCACGACCTGGAACAGCCAGTGAAGAAGGATCTCTAGGACCAGTATATTGCCTTCTGTCTCTATGTGAGCCTAGTCCAGCCTTATTATTTCCAATCTTACCAGATAAAGCTTTTCCATCAGAAATATTCACTGAGACTCCAGATAACACATTTGGATCAGAAATTGTTCCTTTACCAAAAACAGATTTCAACTGTGAAGAGTGTAAAGGTGTGATCATTGCTTGAGATGCAACAGAAGTTATAACTTTCTTCTGTGAGCTTTCACCTTCAATGCCTTTTAGCTTAAGTTTAGCCTCTGCTGCAATTGCTTCCTTTGAGAACCGAGAACTTTGACTAACATCAGTCTTTTCTCTGATCACAACACCTTTAACAACAGGTCTAGGAGCTTTTCCTTTTTGTACCTTATCAGACTTAAAAGCTTTAAGATGTTCTTTTTGTAAACTCTTTTCCTCAGCTTCAATGTCCTCAATCGTTACTCCTTCCTCATTCTCTTCAATGAATAGCTTAGCAGCCAATTCTTCATCAGTTTGTGGATTTGAAGATAACAGTAAACTCCTGGTCCTTGAAGTTCCTTGAGTATCAGTACTTCTCCCAACAGACTGTGATTTGGATGACTTACTAGTTCTCAGAGTTTGAACCTCCTCAGCCTTTTTCTTTCCTTTGTCTTTATTACTTGCCCCTCCATCTCCAGCACTATCCCTTCTGACAACTCTCTCCCCCTTTTTGACATCATCAGGCATAAGAATAGAAGTAATTAACTCCAAGGAGGTAGCAATAGAATCAATTTTAGCAGATAAATCAGACTGGTTTTCTTCAACTTTACTCAGTCTGGCAAAGATATTGTCTTGAGCTTTAGAAAATTTTGTAGTCACTAGTTTTGAATGTGTTTCCATCTTCATCTCTCTAGCGACAACCTCATTTCTCAAAGAAGTGATTGCCAAATTAGTATCATCAAATCGTCTATCCAGAGTTTTAACTTGAACTATAGTTGCTTTCAAGCACGAAAGAATCTCTGGATTAGAGATAGTATCAGCACTCTGCTTAACAAACTTAGCTGCTCTTCCTGTTGGAAAAATACAATCTTCTTTGTACCATTCAGCAGCATTCTTGGCAAATTGTACTCTTTCAACTTCATGAGAAGTACAAGGTTGAGGAAAAGGTGTATTTTTATCATCAGTTTGTACTGGTGCACTCAGAGAAGCATCAGAGTTTGCACTACTATCACCTTCATCTTCAACACTTGTAGCGTTAACTGGTTCATTTTCAGCCATAGGTTTAGCAATATCTTCTGTAGGCTTTTCAGAATTGTCTTCATGTTGCTCAGACTCAGCAACAGGCATTGACTGAGAAGTTACTTTGGTTGCCTGATCAATTTCTTCACCTTCTTCAACAGTGTGGTGAGCATCAGATATTACCTCAGTATGAGATGCCACAACTTCAGAAGGAACAGAAGTAGGTTGATCAGCTACACCAATATTAGAGATAGGATCAGAGAATGGCATAAATGAATCAGGAATATCATTTATCGGAGAAATACCATCTCTTGCATCCTCTTCTGCAGGCATTTTGTCCTCTGCAGGCACTTCATCCTCTGCAGGCATTACATCCTCTGCAGGTATGTCATCTTTCTCAACCTCAACAGGAGGTATTTGCTGTGAAGCAATCTCTGGAGCTTCAATATCTTCATCCACAGAATCAGAGAATATCACTTTTCTTCGTTTTGCTAGAGGTACATTATCTGAATCCTCTTCACAAGGTGGTGACTTAGGCATGTTTGCTCGAGCTTTCAGTCTTTTCCCTTTTCTAGTGTAAACAGCTTCAGGAGATTTCCGTTTTGATTTCCTCTTTGTCTCTTCCGCCTGCCTTAAACTTGCATGTCGTTCAGCTAGTGCTTTCTTAACTCCTTGAGATTTAGACTTTGATTTTAATGGAGAATCAGAGTTTGCTGACGGCGAATCAGAGTTTGTGTTTGAAGTGGGTGAAGGTTGCTTTGCAGGTGATTCAGTGTTTGGTGCTGGTTGAGGGTCAGGGTGTGGTTCAGATTGTTGTTTAGGTTCATCTTGTTGTGGTGCATCTTGTTGTGGTTCAGGTTGATGTTGTTCTTGTGGTTGATTAAGAAAATTCCGTAGAGCAAGAGGCATGACAAAAGCTGGAAGATTTTCTTTACCAACATCCTTGTTAGTCATATCAGAGAATATGCGCTTATTGACTCTAAACGAATCAATTTCATCAGTTTCATCAAGTTCAAGACCAGGTACACATGCATTGAACAACATTTGACAGAAACGAGCATAATAGACAGTGGTAGACTCTGACAATTTATCACCTAAGCTCATCAAAACATGTCGACCAAAATCAAAATTAGAACCATAGAGCAGAGAATACCCGATTTGAAGACTATCCATTGGAATGGCATCCCAGTTTGTGACTTTCTTCTGGAATGTCCTTGTTATGCAATCAAAGAAGAAATTCCATTCCTTTCTGAGATTTGGTCGCTTTATACTGCCAAGCTTGTCAAGAGATTCCATGTAACCTATCTCTTGTAGCATGTCTCTCAGATAAGTTTCATTAACGAGAGTATAAGAAGTATGTGTCTCAAACCCCATTGTATCTCGTACAGTCTGTGGAGTAATCACATGGTCTTGGTCTTCATAAGTGAAGATAATGGTAGGAGTTCCACTTTCTCCTCCATCCACATAAACTGAGTTCTGCCAGAATGAAGCAATTTGAGACGCAGAAAGAGTAGCAGGTCCAGTCAGAGCTTGTCCAATCTCTGAATCCCTCAAAAAGTTCTGCATGAGATGAAACGATTCTGGAACGCGTTCATGATAGAGTGGAGCCTCATAGTTATTAGGAACAAACCGTAAGCCAAGAGCAGTGAATGCTTTAGATGCCATTGAGTTAAGAATTCCCAAGAATTTCCAAAAGATGTGTATGTAGAAAAGGTGTTTGCGTAAGTGCCCAAGAGAAAACTAAGAAAACTGTGAGAGTAAGAGTAAAGCAAACTCGTTTGAACACAAAAGTGATTAAATTAAAGAAAAACTCAATCTCTTATGTAACAGACACTCAATCAGTTCCTTGATTAATGTGTAGTGAGACACGATAATAGGTAAGTGGGACACATTAAAGGCGAGTGGGTCATGTGCACCTATTTTTAAAAAAGAGTATATTAAAATTAAAGCATTAAAATATTTGATTTTAACAAAAATCAAATAATACTCTTTTAAAAATATCTGGACCCAAGTAAAATCAGAATTTGAAACGTTTACCTGTTGCCTTTAAAAACCAGAATACAAAGCGATTAAGGACTTCGTTCTTACCCATCTCTATTTAAGGCCTAGAGACTTGCTCAGATTATTCATTAAACCTTTAACCTTTCAGTCTCCCCTGTAAAATCACAAACCTTTCAAACCAAATACTCTTGAAAAACAATGGCCAACCTTACCATCAAAGAGAAAAACCTTCATCTTGTCGAGAATAGGGACATCTTCAGCTATACTCGTGAAGAGTTTGAAGCGTTTGAGTGGGAAAGGCAGCTTGAGACGCTTTGGCTGCAAATGGATGCTGGTCTGGAAGAGCTCGAGAGAGAGAAACCTGCAAGGGTGATTGACATCGATGCTGCCCTCCAAGCAACATTGACATGGCTCTCCTCGAAGGCATCCTCATCCACCACCACCAACCATTGTTAATGAATATGTCAGCAAAAATAACCTTATCCCTTCAACTTCCACCCAAATAAAGTGGCAAAGATGGGATCTGGGAATTTTTGCTAACAATGGAGTGGTGTGGACGGACCTTTTACTTTCCTGTTGAATAGATTAGCAGATAGAGAGAACAAAAAGATGTAATATTTACTTGTAATCTCTTTCTTATTATCAATGAAAATTTTGTTTTTCTAATCATATTCATTGTGTTCTGCAACTGTTATTTGTGTTATATGAACTGTTCTTCAAGTAAATGAATCAAGAAGAGAATATGAAAACTAATTAAAGTAATCATATAAAGAACACATTCATCAACTATCCACTGATTAACAGTTGTCAAAAACCCTACTTACTCCAAGACTTTCAAATTGTCCAAGTGAAAATTTACCTTAGAGTACAAATCACGAATCAACAGCGTTTGTCAATTCTCCAACTTTATCATCGAAACCCTTTCATAAATTGCACAGTTGTGAGTATTTGTGTGTGTGAAGCAGAGTTTACTAAGTCAATTTTTAGAGCATCTAATTTTTCATAAAATCCATAAAGTAAATCAATAAACACTGGATGCACAAACTGTCATAGTAAACACTGACTGTATGATGAAAGCTAAACTCTGAAGTAATCAAACTATATACAGTAACTTTTATTTTATACCCCCTTTATATACATTTTTTTTTATCATTTTTTTTCATTTTTGTTTTTTTTTATTCATTTTTTTTTCATTTTTCATTCCAGTAATCAGAGGTTGGAACTAGTCACCAAAAATTCAAAAATTTTAGCCCTTATCATTTTGATAAGTTCCTGGGTCATCCTAGTATTTAACTAGTCACCAAAAATCAGAGAATTTTAGCACCTATTATATACCAATAGGTTCCTGGGTCATCCTAGTATCCAACATAATCTCAAAGGAGTATAATAACCTATATACATTTTCTTTGGGGTATTGCAGTAAACATTTTATTTTATCAGAGTATAACTAACAGAGTTTAGAGTTCATCAACATCAGTAGTTCTTCATGAAAGGTAATGCATACAGTATTTATAGACTCAGAGTTTAGGACAAAATAAACTAAGAGATGCTATAAATATGATCAAGTATCATGCTGTGTTAACTTTCTGCACAATCTAAGATTAGATCTCAATAACTCAGAAAGATTCATGATTAATTGCTGAGAATCATGCTTCATACATATTTCTTCATTGGTGTTTTCATTCAGACAAAAATCAACTCAAAGTTCACAGAGTTTATCAAGCTTATTAACAGTGTATGATATACAGACATGCTGACAGAGTTTAGAGACTGCATAACACAACCATCGACGGATAAGACCGTACAACCATCAACGGATAATACTGTACAACCATCAACGGATAAGACTGTACAACCATCAACGGATAAGACCATATAATATCAACGGATACAGTTCAGTTAGTCATCAACTGATGCAACCTACAATCAACGGATGACAAGTTGTCTGACAGAGTTTAACAGAGTATGCATAACAGAGTTTAATCAACAGAGTACACTTAGCATTTAACCAATCAGGAAATATGATTAATACATCACATAAGTAAAGTTTGAATCTAACCAACATTTCTAGTCAGAACCAGAGACCATTCCTAGTTCATTTACCAGTCTTGTAAATGTAGCTTCACTCAATGGTTTAGTGAAGATATCTGCAAGCTGTTGTTCTGTAGATACAAAATGTAGTTCAATATTTCCTTCTTCCACATGTTCTCTGATGAAGTGGTACCTTATGCTGATGTGCTTGGTCATTGAATGCTGTACTGGATTACCTGTCATAGCAATAGCACTTTGATTATCACAGTAAATAGGGATATTACTGTACCTCAATCCATAATCCAGCAATTGATTCTTCATCCACAAGATCTGTGCACAACAGCTACCAGCTGCAATATACTCTGCTTCAGCTGTAGATGTGGAGATTGATTTCTGTTTCTTGCTGTACCAGGAAACAAGTCTGTCACCAAGAAATTGACAACTTCCACTAGTGCTCTTTCTGTCTACCTTACAACCTGCAAAGTCTGCATCAGAATACCCAAGTAGCTTAAAATCTGATTCTCTGGGGTACCACAGACCTAATGATATGGTGCCCTTGAGATACTTGAAGATTCTTTTCACAGCTGTCAGATGAGGCTCTTTAGGATCTGCCTGAAACCTTGCACAAAGACAGGTTGCATACATGATGTCAGGCCTACTAGCTGTCAAGTATAGAAGAGATCCTATCATGCCCCTGTAGTTTGTCATATCCACTGAAACTCCTGTGTCTTTGTCCAATTTAGTTGCTGTTGCCATGGGAGTTGATGCAGATGAACAGTCAAGCATTCCAAATTTCTTGAGAAGATTTATGGTGTATTTTTCTTGATTAATGAAAATTCCATCTTCTGTTTGTTTCACCTGTAGGCCTAGAAAGTAACTAAGCTCTCCCATCATGCTCATTTGATATCTGGACTGCATGAGCTTGGCAAACTTCTTACAGAGTTTATCATTAGTAGACCCAAAGATGATGTCGTCAACATAAATTTGAACTAAAAGAAGGTCACTACCTTGATTGAAATAAAACAGAGTTTTGTCAATTGTTCCTCTGTTGAATCCACTTTCTAGAAGAAACTGAGCAAGTGTCTCATACCATGCTCTTGGTGCCTGCTTAAGTCCATACAATGCCTTATCTAGCCTGTAGACATAATCTGGATATTTGGGGTCCACAAATCCTGGTGGTTGTTCAACAAACACTTCTTCTTCAAGCTTTCCATTCAGAAAAGCACTTTTCACATCCATCTGGAACACTTTGAATTTCTTGTGAGAGGCATATGCTAGAAAAATTCTGATTGCCTCCAATCTTGCAACTGGAGCAAATGTTTCATCATAGTCTATTCCTTCCTGCTGTGAATAGCCTTTAGCTACCAGTCTAGCCTTGTTCCTTGTGATAACACCTTCACTGTCAATCTTGTTTCTGAAAACCCATTTAGTACCCACAATAGATCTGTTCTTTGGTCTTGGTACAAGGGTCCAAACTTCATTCCTTTCAAATTCATTTAACTCTTCCTGCATTGCTGTTATCCAGTCTGCATCTTGAAGAGCTTCTTCCACTTTCTTTGGTTCATTTTTAGACAAGAATGCATGAAATAGACATTCACTTGCAGTAGCACTTCTTGTCTTTACTTTTGCATCTGGATCACTAATTATCAAATCAGGTGTATGTGATTTAGTCCATTTCCTAGCAGAAGGCAAATGACTTCTATCAGCATGTGATCCTCCCCCTTGATCCATGCTCTCCTGATTCTGTTGTGATCTATTTTCGTTTTCTGAGACTCCCCCTGAACTTGACTGTCCAGAGTCAGAATTTGAATTTTCAGAGTTTGAAGCATCAGAGTTTGATCCAGATTTTTCAGTTGACTCAGTATCAGTGTTTGAGTCTTCATCTTGATCATGCTCCCCCTCAACTGGTTCTCCTCTTTGTTGTGACTGAGAAGTTTCTCCAGAATTTACCAGTAGAGGTTCAGAATTTGTTTCAACAGAGTCTGTCAGAATTGTTTCTTCAGAGTTTCCTTCATCAGAGTTTAAAACTTCATTTTCAAAGTTCAGTTGATCATATTCGTCTTTGTCTTCAAGTCCAGTTATCTTCTTATCATCAAAAGAAACATGTATAGATTCCATGATAACTTTAGTTCTCAGATTGTAAACTCTGAATGCCTTTGTTGACAGCGGATAGCCAACAAAAATTCCTTCATCTGCCTTTAGCTCAAACTTGGTCAACTGTTCTGGATGAGTCTTCAAAACGAAACATTTGCACCCGAAAATATGAAAGTATTTCAGGTTAGGCTTCTTTTTCTTCACCATCTCATATGGTGTCTTTCCATGCTTATTGATCAGTGTTGCATTTTGAGTAAAACAAGCAGTTTGAACAGCTTCTGCCCAGAAATAAGTTGGCAATTTTGCTTCATCAAGCATAGTTCTGGCAGCTTCAATTAAGGTTCTATTTTTCCTTTCAACTACACCATTTTGTTGTGGTGTACCAGGTGCTGAAAATTCTTGTTTCACTCCATTGTCCTTGCAGAATTCTTCCATTGTTGCATTTCTGAACTCAGTTCCATTATCACTTCTGATGATTCTGACTTTGTTGCTTGATCCTTTGTCCAGAAGCTTCACATGCTCCATCAGAGTCAATGCAGTTTCATCCTTCTTTGCTAGAAAATACACCCAGGTGAATCTAGTGTATTCATCAACAATGACTAAAGCATATTTCTTCCTTGCAATAGACATAACATTTACTGGACCAAATAGATCAACATGAAGAAGATGATGGGGATCAGTGATAGAAGATTCTGTTTTGCTCTTGAAAGATGACTTCCTTTGTTTAGCCTTCTGACATGAGTCACATAGGCCATCAACATTTAACAGGGTCTTTGGAAGTCCTCTTACAAGATCCTTTCTGATCAATTCATTGATGTTGTTCAAGTTCAAATGTGAGAGTTTCTTGTGCCACTTCCAACTCTCTTCACTAGACATTCTTGTAGACAGGCAAACAGCTTTTCCAACAGAGTCTATCAAAAGCTTGATTTCATAAATGTTGTTTTGCCTGTGACCAACTAGAACAACCTTTCCTGTAGATTTGCTGATAACTTCACAATATTCAGGTTGGAAATCTACATGATATCCCTTGTCACAGATTTGACTCACAGATAGCAAGTCATGCTTGAGTCCTGGGACATGAGCTACATTGTTGATGATGACATTTCCAAGATTGATATTGCCATATCCCAATGTTCTTCCTATATTGCCATCACCATAGGAAACTTTTGGGCCAGCCTTCTCCTCATATTCTGATAGCAGGGCTTTATTTCCTGTCATGTGTCCTGAACATCCACTGTCCACGACTAGGGTTGCCTCCCTGTTGCCCTGCAATCACAAACAATTACTGAGGATTAGTTTTAAGGATCCAGACTTGCTTGGATCCTTTGGCATTCTTAACTTTGTTAGCTTTTGCAGCGGAATTAACATTATCAGAGTTTGAGCTAACAGTATCAGTGTTTACACTTGCAGTATCAACTTTAACCCATTTCAGATTGGGTTTCAGTTCATAGTAATTATGATAGATAGCATGATATTTTCTGCAAGTATAGATGGAATGCCAAGTGCTTCCACAGTGTGTGCATAAAGTCTGTGGCTTAGTTCTAGCAAAATCCTTCTTTACCTCAGACTTTGTAGGTAAAGAATTTATATTTTTATTTTTCTTGCAGAAATTTGCAAGATGCTTAGTACTACCACAGTTATGACATGTCTTTCTTGGAGCATAACTAGCAAGCATTCGTTTGTTTCCTGAAGTAATGCCTACTTTTCCATTTCTGTTCTTGTTTGACACTTTCTTTTTCTCAACAGATTTTAACTCCTTCAGTTTATGTTTGAGTTGTTTATCTGTCATTGAACCAATATTAACCTGTTTAACACTAGTTTTTACTGGTTTTCTTTTGACAGCTTCCTTTTCATTCTCAGACAAAAATTTACTGGTTCCATGAACAAATTTAGTTCTGACTTTAACTTGATTTTGAAATCTAAGTTCATCTCCCTCATTATAACCTAGACCAACAGTGTCTGTTTGAAAAATCTGTTGAGTGTCCTTTCCAGAATTAGTCCAAGTCCTAATTTTCTTATTTGCTTCCTCCAACTCAGATTCTAGTTGTTTATATTTCTGAAGCAAATCCTGTTCTATAGAAACAACATCATCTCTCTCTTTCTGAACTTGTTGCATGTTTTCAAGTTTCTCTTCAACAAGTTTATTTCTCTCTTTAAGTTCAGAGTTTTCAGCTTTTATCCTCTCATTTTCTAAAGTCTGATCCCTATAACTTATATGCAATGACTTAAGAAAAATTCTTAATTGAGCAATGTCATCAATATTATAAGCATAGGTAGTTGGAGGTACCTGATTTTCAGAGGATTCTGATTCAGTAGTAGCCATGAGAGCATAGTTCACTTCTTCATCAGAATCTGAAGTATCTGCCCAATCTCTGCCTTTAGTGTAGAGTACCTTTCCAGTTTTACCCTTCTTGCACTCAGGAGCATAGTGACCCATCTCCTTACACTTGTAGCATTGAATTTCAGACTTATCCTTCTTCCCTTTAGAATCTCTCTTATCAGACTTCCTGTAGCTTTTCCTGTCTTCATTTGAATCCCTAGAAAACCTTTTTCCTTTCTTGAAATTCTTGAAGCCCATTTTCTTGAAAGTCTTCACCATCAGCACAGCCATTTTTCTCATTTCTTCTTCATCATCCTCAGAGTCAGATGATTCAGAAGAATTTGAATCATAATCAGAGTTTGGTGAATCACTTTCTGAATGTATGACCAAAGCTTTTCCTTTCATTTTCTTTCTTGTTGCCTCTTTCTTCTGAGGCTTCTCTTCAACATTAAGAGCAACAGACTTTCCTTTTCTGCTTGATCTCCTGTTTCTCTGCTCCATTTCCAATTCATAAGTTTTGAGCAGTCCATAAATTTCATCAATCTCTGTTTCAGCAAGATCATAGTTGTCTCTAATAGTGGTTGTTTTCACATCCCACTTTTCAGGTAGAGAAAGAAGAAACTTGAGATTCGAGTCTTCTAGATCATACTCTTTGTTGACCAATGACAGATCATTAATCAGTTTATAGAATCTATCAAATGTTTCTGTCATGGTCTCTTCAGGTTTAGCCTCAAAATGCTCATACTCTTGTGTGAGTATGTTTCTCCTATTCTTCTTAATAGCTGCAGTTCCTTGACACCTGACTTCAAGTGCATCCCATATCTCTTTTGCAGTGGTGCAGTTAATGACTTTGTTAGACATAACATTGTCTAAGGCACTATGTAGTAAATGCCTAACTTTTGCATCCTTAGCAATTGATGATAGATCTTCAGGAGTCATGTCCTTCTTTTCCTTTGGAACCATTTTTGCTGCTTCACCAGCAACTGCAACAGATAGTTTTATAGGATTGTGAGGGCCTTCATAAATCCTGTCAAGATATTCTGGATCTGTAGCCTCCAGAAACATAGTCATCTTGACCTTCCACATTGCATACTCTAATGGCCTCAGAATAGGAACCCTGATTGGTTCATAACGACTCACAGTAGTAGGAGCCTTTTCAGAAACAATAGGTGTTGGTGGAGGAATTTCTGACATGATTATTGTTGTGTTTGGATCTTAACCTGTAATAAAGTAACAGATTGGCTCTGATACCACTTGTTAGGCCGATTACACAAATAATAATCAACTTTGTATGAGAAATTAACAAGTAAAAGCGTTTATGCACTTAAAAAACTTCTTGTATTTCAAACCCTCTTCGTGATGTAAAATATCACAAAGAGCTGCTAGGTTACAATAATGATAATTCGTTATCGATACCCTTCTAGGGTTAACCTATCTGTATTTATATAACATACAGCTACGATACAATCTCTAATTGATATTCCTAATAATCAGCTATACAATGATATCAATTACAGATTGTTACACGTCTCCTATGTCAACTCGATCTCTTTGATAGCTATCCAATCTTCAAAGATATCGCTTCCATAATTAATCTTTAATCACTGTTGAACAGTAGACGCGCTTCCTTCAAACAGAGTTTAACAAACTCTGTTGAGCTTCCAACTGTCAGAGTTTACGCAAACTCTGACTGCTTCCAGCTAAACTCTGATAACTCCCTGTAACACTTAAACACTGATCAAAACACATCAATTATATTTAACAGAATCTATGTGTGAGTGGTTTTCTAAGTGCATGTACAATGAATTTGACATGAGCATGATGGGGGAACTCAATTATTTCTTGGGTCTCCAAATCAAGCAAACCAATGATGGTATTTATGTGCATCAATCCAAGTATACAAAGAATCTGCTCAAAAGATTTGGTTTTGAAGATGTCAAAGCAAAAACAACTCCTATGACTCAAAACAACAAGCTGTTTGCAGATGAGAATGGTAAGGATGTGGATATCAAAAGGTATAGAGGTATGATTGAAAGTCTATTATACTTAACTGCCTCAAGACCTGATATCATGTATAGTTTTTGTGTTTGTGCAAGGTTTCAATCCAACCCTAAAGAGTCTCACTTAAATGCGGTTAAAAGAATTTTTAAATATTTAACTGGTACTATCAATCTTGGTTTGTTCTATCCTATCACAAATACTTTTGATCTCGTGGGGTATAGTGATGCAGATTATGCAGGGTCTCAAACCGATAGAAAGAGCACAAGTGGTGTTTGTACATTTCTTGGACAAAGTTTGGTGTCATGGCAAAGCAAAAAGCAAGCTTCTGTTGCTCTTTCAACGGCCGAAGGAGAGTATCTAACAGCTGGTAGCTGTTGCTCTCAAATTTTATGGATGATTCAAACTCTAAGGGATTTTAATATCAAGTGTGGCAAGATTCCAATATATTGTGACAACACAAGTGCTATCAATATCTCCAAGAATCCTGTGAATCACTCAAGAACAAAGCATATTGACGTTCGTCATCATTTCTTGAGAGATAATGCAGCAAAGGGGAAGATTGAGTTGGTTTTTGTCTCAACTGAAGTTCAACTAGCAGATATCTTCACAAATCCATTGGCTGAAGAAAGATTTGCAGCCATACGAATGGAGCTTGGCATGTGTATTGTGTAGTCAGCAAGCTGACAAGCACAGAATGGGTAACGTTGGCTTACCATTTGTATCTGAACTGTTTATATGCCATTACCATGATTTTTTTTATTTGTTTCTCTATGCTTATTCCAGACCTGGACTAATATTCTTTTTGATGGATTTTTTATGGATTAAGGGGGAGAAATTTAGGAGAATTTATTTGCTTGTTTGGTCAAGATATTCGACTTGGATATGATTAATTATGCTTGTTTATCTTGAATCTGTTTTATATCAAAATGTACTAATATGCAGGGATTTAGGGGGAGTTCTTATTTCTCCTAAATGTTGTGTAATCATCAAAAAGGGGGAGATTGATACTCCTATGGTTTTGATGATCACATTCAGCAAGCTATTTGATTGTAGTTTGATATAAAACATCGTGTTATGCTTGTATTGTACTAACGTGGTTTTGCAAAGTATATTAGCCTACTGATTGTTTACACAGAATATACAAACAGCAAGCCATTTGGTGCTACAACAGAGAGAATCTGGCAAGCCAATTGCACAATGACAGTTCACAAACAGCAAGCCATTTCTGACAGTCAGTCACAAACAGCAAGCCATTTGCAACTGCCAGAATTCCTGAAAATAAAAGATCAAGTTCGATTCTCAAGGATTTATTTCAGGAAATATATTGTGAGGGCTCTTTATTATATAATACGTATATAATATATTCTAGAGCTCAAGTCTTTTCAAATATCTTTCTTTAAAACAAAATCATAAAAATTATAGGAGTTTCCTTATTTAAAAGATTTCTTTCTTTCAAAATCTCCTATACGCGTTTTTATCTATACAAATCAGAAGGGTTAAGCTTTCATCGATCTCTTTCTTTCAAACCTTCTGTCTAACGTTCACAAGAACGTTTGTAAAATCTCTAACCAATTGAACGTTGGAAATTGATTCTAATCGTTCGAATAATTGGTGATTGATTTTTTGAAAGTTGGTGTGATGCTTTATAAACTGATTCTTGTGTTCATTCGCTTCTAAGAAGAGAAAACAATTCAGAGAAAACTTTCAAGCACACAAGATTTCAAACAACTCGGTTTTTCATTGCTATATTCTTTTGATTCTCTCGAGCTCTTAATATATTCATATGTGTTATATCTTAGAGAGTTCATAGTTGAGTTGTATTCATCTATTGATTGTATTGTTCGATTTGTAAGGTTTAGTTGTTGGACAAGTTGGCTTGGGAACTAAGGTTTGGTGATCGTTGCTAGAGAAGTATACTTGGGAAGTATAGCTTAGAGAGCAAGTTCAGAAACAGGAGTTCAGCACGCCATTTGTCAACAGCTGGGTATTGAGGGAGATATATTGTTGTATCTTGTAATTGGTTTATTTCAGTGATCGATAATATATTCTCTTACCAAGTTGGTAAGGGACCAGGACGTAGACCATAGGGGTTAGGGGTCGAACCTGGCTAAAAGTCTCTGTGGTCTTTATTTTCTGCTCTTTACTTACTGCTTGCATTTAGCTTACTGTTTATGCACTTTACTGTACTTGTTATCTTTACATTCAGCATACTGTTTACAATCAGCTTACCACTTGTCTCTGTATAAAACGAAATCAGTACGCTGTTTCTGGTAATTTTTAAAATCGGACTTAGTTGAATATAGTTAGCCATTTACACCTATTCACCCCCTCTAGGTGTGCATTTTCATTTTGTTGTCGATGTCATTATGAAAGACGTGATTGTTTAGTTTGTTGATAAATTTGTTTGTATGACGAAGAAAAGAAGCAGAATGTAAATGTGATAAGAAGTGTGATTGACTTAACTTGTCGATAAATTTGGTTGTATGACAAACAAAAGAGAACTCAAATGCATTTTGTAAGTCATGCTTCATATTTTTTGGAGTGATCCGACACTTGTATATATTCATTTGATTAATTTTTTGAGCATTATTTGTAAGAACTTTATTTGTATGTAATATTTAATTTAAATTCATGGACACATGTTCAAAATGGTACTCACATATTTTAATACTTTTATATCAAATCTTATAATAAATATGTACCTGTAATTATATTCTATCTCCAATAAAAATGAATCTAAAAATTATTGGATTCTGAATAAACACTAAGTCGTTTAAAATTAATTATTTAAGCAAAATGAAGATTCTCTAACATATTAATCAACTCCATAAAGGCCTATTATTTTTTTCCTACCAAATTACACTGTCAACATAATTTTTATAAAAAAATTATAAATATTAAATAAAATGTTATTCAAAGCCGACACCCATCTCATAATATACATGCGCGATTAATTGATTAGTATTAGTATAAGAATGTGTTTAGTTAGAATATTAATTTATTCCAACACAATATAATGAAACAACGAATGTATAACTTTTTCATTGATTTAATCATTAAAGAAAAAGGTTGGATTGGTTCAATTTAATCTAGTTGATCATACCCCATGTTTCATGTGTAAAAGTAAATTATATAATATTACTTGTATTTTAAATTGTAGATGTTAATTGAAAATTTTATATACTTCCGTAACTTATCAGGATTCTCACGGTCACTAATTACGAATTTATCGAAAAGTTAAAATCATTTATTTATTATTGCCAAAAAAATTGCAATGAATTTGAATAAGGATTAGAAATGAACTATATAAATACTTTTAGTTTATCATTTTAACTTGAAATAATTGTACTTTTATATGGATAATTAATATTTTATATTAATATAATAATTAAAATGTTCTAATAAAGAAATAATAATAACTAAAATATTTTATATAGATAATTATAATAATTATTGGCTAAATTTTTTTTTAAGTATGAAATAAAGTGTATTTAATATAAGTTTAATAGGTACAATTAATGACTAATTATAATCCTATTAAATGCAAGAAAATTATTTAATAAAAAAATCAAAAATGTGAAAAATTAAGAAAAAATTTTGAAGCTTCAGAATGAAAGCCTCTTCAATCTCCGGCTATTATAATATATATATGTAGATTGGTATTTTAAAATTTTCCTAGAAAAGTGATTTAAAACAGTTTGTATGAATTATTAGTTGGAATAATACTCTAATTATATATCAAAAAGTTTAATAATCTTAGAAATATCATAATATGAAAAGTAGCAAATACAATATTAAATAGAACTAAATAACGTTTTGAAAGCCGACACCCCTCTCATAACATATATGCTCAATAATAGCATAAGAATTTATATAATTAGAAATTAATTTATTTTAACACAATATAATGAAACAACATGTGTATAACATTTTTATCGACTTAATTGCGCAATAAAATGATTGAGTTTATTATGTAAAAAATAAAAAATCTGTCAATATTATTTTGTACAAATTCTAGATTTTAACCAAAAGATTATGCTTCTATAACTTATAACGATTTCCACAATTATTGATAAAATATTGTTCGAGAAGTTAAGATCGTTTGTCCTACAATCGTTCGAAAAAAGTTTGCAAAAATCTTCAGCATGTAATAAAAAATGACGCAATGTGAACAATTTTAAGTCGTTAATTTACATGAAAATAATCTTAGTTTTATACATATAACTAATATTTTAAATTTGAATAATAATTATAATGCTCAAATAAATTTGTTAATCTTTTATATAAATAACATGACATAAATTATATATATATATATATATATATATATTCATAAGTGTAATTAATGATTATTAAGATGCCATTAAGATGTCATTAAGATGCTACTTAATGCAAGAAATATTAAATAAAAAAAGCAAAAAAGTGAAAATTTAAGAAAAATATTTTAAACGATTCTGGTGCATTTCCGATCTCCTGACATTATAATATATATAGATATACTCTCCATCTTCCTTATTCTCTCTTCTCCCTTCCTTCCCCAATCCCCACCTCCACCATATCAAGTCCGGCGACCGGCGACCTCCATCTCCTTCCCTGACGTCCCCACCGCCCACCCCCTTCCCCTTTCCGCCTTCAACCGACTCCGATCTACCCCGACCTCGCACTTTTTCCGGCAAAAACTCGTTTTTCACCAAAACGGGAACCAAATCGATCATTCTTTACATCAAAATGAAGCTTATCATCTGTACAATCTAACCATAACAACTATAAACACAGACAATTACTCTACAAAATGAACCAAACGAAAATAAGATCAACAAAAATGGTTAGACTCGTTTTTACCAAAATCGAACACAAACGTATCAATTGAACACATAATTCAACTATATGCAACCCCAGGAAGCTAATGGAGGCATGAAATTCAACAAACAATGCACAAATGGAAAATCCCCAAATCTACTTCAAGAACCCTAAATTCGAATTTGCTAAATACTAAACCATATTGCGCTTAATATATGTCAAAACAAAGCTGGGAACCTCAAGAATCTCCTTATAGTTTCAGTTTTAGCATCCAGTCAATATACAAGGCGGATGCTTGAAGGCGATGGGCTGAAGGAAGGTGAACGAAGGTGGTGAATGGAGAAGGTGGACGGAGATGGCGTGGTGAGTTATGGAGATAGAAGAGGAGACGGTGGAGTGGAGTTGTTGTTGGTCGTGAAAGGTGAGGTGCGACTGTGGTTTGAAGGCGAAGTTGAAGGCTGCTTTAATTAATTACTTTTTCAAATTAATTACGTTGGGTTGATTTGAGTTGATTTAGGTTGCAATTAATTGAATTGGGTTGTATGCTTTTTTATTGGGGTTGATTTTGGTGGATTTGGGTTGCAATGCCCCGCCAGGGGCACTCATAATTCTCTATTTCTAACAGTTGCAACTGAATGCAACCACATACAACTGAACGCAACTACATATGCAACTGAATGCAACTGAAAACTGAAAGTTAAATTTCCATTTTTTTGCTGCTGCGTAACCCTTATATAGAGTTGGAAGTTGGTAAAAAAAATAATAAAAATTCCACTTTCAATTTTCAGTTGCATATGAGATTGCATCCAGTTGCATATGCAACCACATGCAATTAACCTTATACGTAATTGAAATTTGAATTTTAATATGCGGCTGCGCCGCCATTATATACAACTGGAAGTTGACAAAAAATGAAAATTCCACTTTCGTTTTTCAGTTGCATTTAGTTGCATATGAGGTTGCATTCAGTTGCATATGCAACCACATGCAACTAACCTTATACGCAATTGAAATTTGAATTTTCATATGCGGCTACGCCGCCTTTATATACAACTGGAAGTTGGTAAAAAAAATGAAAATTCCACTTTCATTTTTCAGTTGCATTAAGTTGCTTTCAGCTGAATATGCAACCACGCAAAAAAAAAGTATAAAAAGTTGCATATGCAACCACATATGCAACTGAATGCAACCTGCTGCGCAGCCATTACAAATAAGATAGTATTTTTGCAAATATCTTTTCTTAACAAAAGTAAAATTGCAAAAATTTACTTTTGACAATATATTTATCAAAAAAGCCTAAATATAATATATTTTCTACCATGCATTTAATTTTTTAAATAAATATAAATTATGCGCGTGCTTAAGCTATACAAAATTAATGCGCTTATTGCAATAATATTAATTAAGAGGATTGGGAACCTGAGATATATCTCAGGTAAATTACATGAGATATATGGGATTTATATGTAAAAATAAGATGGGCAATTTTGTAAAATCAAACATTTTTAATTAGCCCTGCGGGCCCATTTATATTTAGAGTATATTTTGTACATATCTTAGGAAAAGTTTTCTGAGATCAGAATCCTTTTTCTCATTAATTAATATCTTCAGAATTAATAATTAGATTTTACAACTCGCACTTTGAACAGTAAAATAAAATAAAATAAATGGACTAAAAACTCTAAACAAACATCAAAATAGAAAATAGCGGAATATAGTAGGTTTTCTTCTAAAAAAATAAAATAAAATACAGTAGGTTGATATGTGGGCCTAAGGGAGGCCCAATGCTGTTTGCCTCAGAAGGTCCATAGGCTATAACGCGGTAAAGTCGGGCATAAACGCGTCTATACATAACCCGATAACCCTCCTTTGTCAAACGCATATATATATCTTTTGCTCCTTGTAGCAGCCCTTTGTACTGCGAACCCTAGAAAAAAAAAGTCCCCTGTTTCTATAGAATCTCCTCCTCTTTTTCTTTATCCAAAAGAAATCGTCTCTACCGTCCTCGATCTCAGATCTAATCTCTCTATTTTCATCTCTTCCGCTTAATTATCTCACAGATCTGTTTCAGATTTGCCTCTTTTTCAAGGTACTGTCGTCTCTCTCTCTCTCTCTCTCTCTCTCTCTCTCTCTCTCTCTCTCTCTCTCTCTCTCTCTCCCTCCCTCTCTCTCTCTCTCTCTATCCCTCCCTCCCTCTCCCTCTCTCTCTTTGTATAATATGATTGATTGAATTTGAATTTGTATATGCCTAGCGTGTTAGCCTACTTTATATTAATGCGTAGAATTGTATTGAATTTATTTTTCCCCAAATCTTAACCCTAATTTAAGAAATTGAAAAGAGATATATTTGTTTAATTTGTGATATTGTTATCATATGTTCTATATATCTTGAATCATATAATCATATAGTGTTTGCTTATCATATGTATTAGACGTGATTATGCCATATAACTTGACATCTTAGCGAAGTTTGTATGTTTCATATAACTTGACATCTTAGCAAAGTTTGTATGTATGTCTCGAAGTTATCAGTTTAGATGTAAATTGGCTGGCTGCGTATTTCATATTTGTTGTTTGCTTTCCAAATATGTATATAAGGATTTAGGTTCTAATTGTTTAGACTCGCTTGTGACAATTTTTGTAATTTGTTTGTGATCAGATTTGATGCATTTTGTGTGTAAATTATATTGGCTGTTTGTTACATTTGTACAAATTGGTATTTACGTTTTTTTGCTGTTTAGCAGGTTTACTTTTGATTTAAAGAGGTAGCTTTCCCTTCTATTGCAATGGCTTCTTTGGATGTTTCACTAGATGATATGATTAAAAGCAGACGTACTGCTGCGAAAGGTAGAGGACAAGGCAGGGCCCAGCGTGGCCGAGGAGGAGGCTCATTTAATGGTGGAAGGATGAGAGGAAAACCTAATAGAGGTGGTCATTTCTTGAGGGTGAATACTACAGCTGCCCCATCGGCTTTTAACATTGCCAAGGCAAGCTCCGAAACTGTGGATCTATTTTGCATTCCCTTGAGAAATATGATTTGATTTTAAAATCCAAACACAAGTTATTCATTAGAAAACTGTGACATATGAGGATCACTGACATGATATTGTTCCCGGAGGTGAAGATGCTTACTATGTTTCGGCTACAAATCACTGTTGCACTGCAATGCACTGGTACCATGATATTCACGGTATCTTGTTCATGTCGGTTGCATTCAGGGAATATGTACTGGATCTTTTTCATATATGAAGAACTCTGATGTGGTCTCACTAAGCCACTGCTGCTTTCTAGCAGATTATACAAGGGAGCTTCTTTATATATAGAAATTTTAGCTTCCAGAGATTACATATCTGCTAAAATAGGGGACTTGATTTTTTCTTGAACATGCCTACTCTAAATAAATGTGATCACTTAAATTTGCGATTGCTGATTCGCTACTGACGGTACTTTATGATGCAACCTATAGCGCATGCAATTTCTTCTGGGGGAAATTTTTCAGTCAATTTCTTACTTTGTGGTGTATTGCAAAGAACATACTTTTCGGGGCTTCAGAACTGGAGCTTTCTCATATAGCGTAGTACCAGTTTATGTCCTGTTGGTCGAATCATCAACTCTCATCCGCAATCTCTATATGTAGCTCGATATTATATTATATAATGGTTTGAACAGTTCGTTTTCTGGATACGATGTTTCTTTATTTCTGATATACTCTTGAAGAATGGCGGGTTATCTTATTTTTTGTTAATTTGCTGATTAATACTTTCCCTTTATGGAATTTTTTTTGGTATGATCAGTCAAGTCGTAGAACCAGGGGTTTGCCATGGCAGCGCGACCTACTTGAGGAGAGCCTTAGATCTGTTGGTTTACCAGCCATTGTTGATAATGAAGCAAAATTGTTTGTTTCCAACTTGGATAGTGGAGTTTCAAATCAAGATATACGGGTACAGCCTGAACCATCCTTATATATTTTCGTGAAGTGGCTTTTTGATGGAGGCTAATAGACTTTTGCGGTTCAGGAACTTTTCTCTGAGATCGGGGAGCTAAAGCGGTATGCCATTCATTATGACAAGTATGGCAAGCCAAGTGTAAGTATCCACTCTCAAAAACGTCTTTTGGGTATTGTTTTTGAAGTACATATCTTTCATGTTCTTGTAGTAAAGTGTCTTTTCTATAAGGGTTAGTAGGTGATCAAAGATGATGTTTGTACTGCTGTTATAAATTACAGTGATGTTTTACCATTTTGTTAGTAACTTGGATCATATTAATATGTTACAGGGTTCTGCTGAAGTGGTGTTTACCCGTAGAAGTGATGCATTTCAAGCCCTAAAGAAATATAACAATGTTCAGTTGGATGGGAAGCCTATGAAAATTGAAATAGCTGGAGCTAGCTCAGATATCCCGGTCTTGGCTCGTGGTAATGTTGTTGGAGTAGTGAATGGGAAGAGGACTGTTGTGATGAAGTATGTATTCCTTTTCTATCTTTTACGTTTATTGGGGTTTGCGTTAAAATGATTAGTCTTACGCAGTAGGTTCAAGCCTTTGACTTTGTTCTATTGTTCCACCAACATTGGACCTGGCTCTTATCGTTGAGCGTTCTTGTATGCATATTGAACACTAATCGATGATTAGTTTAGAAATGAAAGTTCATGTGTTTAGCCCTTATTTATTGATTAATCCCGACATGCACGCACATGATTCTCTCTCTCTCTCTCTCTCTCTCTCTCTCTCTCTCTCTCTCTCTCTCTCTCTCTCTCTCTCTCTCTCAAACACACACACACACACACACACGGGAGGGGAAGCGTAAAAGTTGAAACCTATGATATTGTATACGTGTTAACTTTATAATTGTATTTTTTCTTAAGTTGTCCTAGAGTAGTTTCAAGTCCTAATTTTCTGCCAATGCTTTTATATTTGCAGGCCTGGAATGATTCGTGGAAGGGGCTCTAATGCTTTTGGTCGTAATAATGGGTAAGTATCTCAGAAGTAAATGAGTATGTTTTGCAGATTGCCTGTTTCCCAGTTAGTAATTTATTCAAGTAGATACAAGGATTGTTAATTTCTATTTTTTGTTGCTTTTGTGTTATAGACTTTTTTGTCTATGGTAAGCTGGCTTAAATGTTTTTAGAGGTAGTGATATTCTACAGTTACTAATGAAGCAAAATGTATTTTTTGCCTAACTGGTATGTTTTTTTCTGCGTGAAACACATTGCTGCTGGTGCAATCTCTCTCTCTCTCTCTCTCTCTCTCTCTCTCTCTCTCTCTCTCTCCCTGTCACACACACACACACAAATGTGTCTACTTGATTGGTTTGTTGTACAATATGACACTGGTATATGTCTTATGTATTGAATAAATTAGATGGTGTGTTTTCTATCATTCTTTATATCGATATACGAATATTGTAGCAAATTGTACTGTATATACACTTAGTTAAGACTCTGAAACTTGTTTTTTAAAACATACCTGTTGATCATGTGATCTTGCTCTTGCAGTCAACGAAGCCGTGGCGGTATAATAGCTAACGGCAGGGGTGGCATGATGAATGGTCGTGGTGGTCGGGGAAATACAAGTGGCAGGGGTGGCATGATTGGTCGTGGTGGCCGTGGTCGTGGAAATACAAGTAGCAGGGGTGGTCGTGATGGTGGACGTGGGGGTAAAAAAAATGTGGACAAGTCTGCTGATCAGCTTGATAAAGAACTGGAGAGCTATCATGCAGAAGCAATGCAAACTTAAGTGACAAAGTCGGTTTGAAGTAGCAATATTAGGCTGTGTACAAAAAGTTCAAGGATGGATGTTTTATTGCTCTGTGTTTTATTTTCCTTTTTGAATGTTTTGGATGGGATGTGCCTTTTAAGTTTGATATGGATATTTTACTACCTTCCGTTTTGAAAGTTTAATAGTTTTGTAGTAGCCACTAGCCAGTGGTTTAATATCATGCATGATGTTGGAAAGTGTAAAGACGGGCAAGATATAATTAAGGACCCTAGTAGAGATCAATCAAGCATGAGCCATAATGTATACAAGTTATGTTTTCTGCCTTCGTTTCTGTTGGCAATATTTGCCAACTTGTAGTTTGATCTCTGTAAAATCTCGAAAAAATTTCAGATTTGAAAGTCTAGCCCCCTGGATATGTTCGTTGTTTCTGCCTCTGGTTCTGGTGGCAATTTTGGTCATCTTTTGGTAGTTATCAGTAAAACCTATTCTTGGCTGGAGCTTTATTTATTTATTGAACTTATATGTTAATCGAGGTTAGTATAGACTTGATTGAAGAATTTTATTTCTCGAAATAATTAGTTAATTGAGGTTTGAATGATTAGTCAAAAATGTCTTGATCGAAGAATTTTATTTAGTGAGGTCAGAATACGCTTAATGTCTCATAGAATGGTTCATATTATGTCAAGATTTACTCGATGGATTTCTTCTGGCGGTTTCTGGATATCAATATTAAAATTGTGTTTTGGTTTACAAATTTTTTGAAGGTGACCCGTAATCTTGTGCCGGTGGGACTCTAAAAGATGTATGTGCATAATTATTTTAACTTCCAAAGTGTTATGTATTATTGGACGAATTTTAATTTTTCATTTTTCTCACATTAATAGAACCGATCTTTAGCCTTTCATTACCTTTGTAGCATATGCTTGTTATGCCTGTCTTTGTAAAGCCTTGTACGTATTTGATTATGGATATGAAATGAATAAGATGATTTCTGCTATTCTTTATATATCCTTTGGTATGGACTGAGTTATTTCAAAACACAAATCTAAGGAAAGAGGTGATTTAATTGAAATTAGGGTTTGTTCATACAACTGGATTGTAAATGAGACCTTTCGAGCGGCCCAAACTCCCAAGAGCAAAATGATAAAATAACAGATTACAATACTCAATAATTCTTTCAGTCTTACATTTCATTTTACTTATACTAATTCCCTGTCTCTTTTACTTTTGCTGTGAAAAGTCCTTTCTGTCCTTGCCCATACGCCTGGTGTATGTTATTAGCCTGGTGGGCCCTCCTGTGCCACGTGTTTCACCACCTTGATTCATTGCATTACCCGCTGCCCAAACTCGCACCTTGTCCTCAAGGTGAAACTCCGGAAATCGCCAGTTGAGGTCATCAAATTTCTCCCAGGTAGCCTCTGTCGTGGGCAGCCCTTCCTATTTAATCAGCACTTCCACCTGCATGGTTTGGCCCTCCTGTACATTCCTCACTTCTAGCAGTTCTTCAGGGGTCACTAGCAACTCCATATCTTGTGATAACTGGTTTGGTAAGGTGTAATTCACTTGCACATCCCTCACTGCTCTTTTAAGTTATGACACATGAAACACCGGGTGTATTTTGCTGTCAGGTGGCAGATCGAGGCGGTATGCAACCTGCCCAACCTTTTGAAGCACGGTGAATGGCCTATAAAAACGTGTAGCCAGCTTCTCAAATGGCCTATGGGCTACAGATTTCTATCGATAAGGTTGCAGTTTTAAGTAAACTCTAGTGCCCACTTCAAACACTTCATCCCTTCTATGAGCATCAGCCACTGACTTCATTTTCTGTTGGGCTCGGAGCAGAAAAACTCGAAGTTCATCCAAAATATAATCTCTCTCCAGCAAGCTTTCTTCCAAACTGTCCACATGGATTTGACCACGTCCAACTCGTAACAGATGGGGAGGATCTCTCCCATATAATACCTTAAATGGTGACATATTAAGGGATACGTGAGGGGCTGTATTATACCAGTATTCGGCACACGCCACCCATTTTGCCCATGTTCGTGGCTGGCCTGTGATGAAGCATCTCAAGTAAGTTTCCAAGCATTTGTTTACCACCTCAGACTGTCCTTCCATTTGAGGGTGGTAGGCAGTACTACGCTTCAGAGTTGTCCCTTGCAAATGAAATAACTCCTTCCAAAATATACTCATGAAAACACGGTCCCTATCTGATACAATAGAGGTGGGAAACCCGTGAAGTCGAACTACCTCAGTCATGAACAGAGAAGCAACTGAGGAAGCCGTAAACGGGTGTTTGAGCTTGATAAAGTGTGCGTACTTGGTGAGACGATCAACGACTACCAATATAGTATCAAATCCTTTAGACCTCGGCAAGCCTTCTATAAAGTCCATAGTGATCCCATCCCAAACTTGGAGTGGAATGGGGAGAGGTTGCAGGAGTCCCGTGGGTGATTGAGTAGATGTTTTGTTTTGTTGACAAACCGCACACTGTTGTACACATTTCCCCACTGTTTTCCTCATTCCTTGCCAAAACCAGTCCTTGGCAATCCTCAATATGTTTTTAACTCCCCTGAATGGCCTCCTACTGGTGAATCGTGATACTCTTTCAATAACACAGGTATGTATGAGGATTTTTGGGGTACCACGTACCTCTGTTTGTAGAATAGTTGCCCATCTACCACTGTGAATCCTGAGCATGCTCTATCCATCTGCACTTCTTCGATAATCTGACTAATGAACAAGTACTGGGATGCTTCTTTCTGCAACTTGGTCCAGTCCACGACACAATAGCTACTCATTGCGTTCAACACCACCTCACCTTCAGATTTTCGAGAGAGAGCATCAGCTACTCGGTTGGAAGTCCTCGTCCTATACTTTATTTCAAAGTCAAACCCAATTAGTTTGCTCACCCATTTTTGGTAAACTGAGCCCAACTCCCGTTGATGTATTATAAATCTCAAGCTTTGCTGGTCCGTGCGAATGATGAAATGATGCCCCAATAAATAATGCTTCCATTTTTGGACCGCAAGACATATGGCAATCAATTCCTTTTCATACACTAACTTCAACTATGCCCTGGTCCCTAATATTTTACTGAAGTACGCAATAGGCCTCTCTAATTGAGTCAGGACTGCCCCAATGCCGTACCCAGATGCATCGGACTCCACCACAAATGGTAAATTAAAATTTCGCATACTAAGAACAGGAGAACTGATCATCTTTTGTTTCAAGCAATTAAAGGCATCTGCAGCCTCTGGATTCCACCCGAAGTTATCCTTCTTCAGCTGTTCAGTAAGGGGTTGAGCCACCTGTGCATACCCAGCCACAAACTTTCTATAGTAGCCCGTGAGGCCCAAAAAACCACGCAACTCTCTCAAATTCTTGGGTTCAGGCCACTCAATCATTGCTTTGACCTTCCCCATGTCCGCTGCCACCCCGTCCTTGGAGACCACAAATCCTAAATATGCAACTTCATTTTTTCTGAACTCGCACTTTTTATAGTTGGCAAACAATGTGTGTTGTTGTAGTACTTGTAAGATTAACTATAAATGCTCAAGGTGCTCCAAGTCATTCTTACTATATACGAGAATCTCATCAAAAAAGACTAACACAAACTTGCGTAGGAAAGGTCGAAATACCTCGTTCATGAGTGATTGGAAAGTGGAGGGAGCATTGGTGAGTCCGAACGGCATCACCAAAAATTCATAGTGATCCTCATGGGTCCTAAATGCCGTTTTGTGAACGTCCTCATCTTTGATCCGAATTTGATGATACCCGGCCTTGAGATCCAATTTAGAAAACACCTTGTATCCTCCCAATTCGTCTAATAATTCGTCTATGACCGGAATGAGGTACTTATCGGGAAACGTTTCTTTATTTAATGCCCTGTAGTCTACACAAAACCTCCACGATCCATCTTTTTTCTTTACCAACAACACCGGGCTCGAGAACGGGCTACAAGATGGCCTTTTAATTCCTGCCTCGAGCATTTCCTTAATCAGCCTCTCGATTTCTTCCTTTTGAAATTGTGGGTATCTATAAGGTCTCACGCTCACCGGGTTACTTCCCTCTTTTAGAAAAATTGCGTGCTCATGATCCCGTTTTGGAGGCAATCTTTGAGGTGACTTAAAGATTGCCTCGTACTTGTGCAACATTGGTTGAACAAATTCTGGGGGCCTGGGCAGCTCCGAAGAATTTTCATCTCCTTCTACTTGCTTCAATTCAACTAGCAGTCCCATACCTTCCTTTTTGATAGTCCTCATCATCGATTTTAAGGAAACCTTCGAATGTTCCAATGAAGGGTCCCCTTTTAAGAGCACGGTCTCCCTCCCCACTTTGAATTTCATCTCTTGCAATTTCCAATTGGTGGTAACTGCCCCTAATTTCTCGAGCCATTGGACCCCCAAAATTAAGTCCGAATTCCCCAAAGCAAATGGCAAAAAATCCTCCACAATCTCTATTTCTCCTAGATGTAGAATTACTCCCTTGCATTCCCCTGTCCCCTTAACATCCTCTCCATTGCCCAAAGTGACTCCAAACCCTTTATTGGCCACCACAGGAATTCCCAACTTCTCCACCGTTGTACAGCGATGAAGTTATGTGTCGCTCCGGGATCGATCATGACTACAATATTCTGCCCTTTGATATTCCTCCTCATCTTCATAGTTTTTGGAGAAGAAATGCCCACTACTGAATTTAGGGAAACCTGCGGAGGAACTGAAAATACACCTAGAGGGGGGGGTGAATAGGTGTTATGACTAACAATGATCAAATAAAAAATCTGTCTAAAATTTTACTCTGGCAGCTAGCTGGATGAAATAAATTAGTGAATAAGCAGCTAGCTGAGTTAACTTGATTTGGCAGATTAACAAATAAGCAGCTAGCTGTGATATGCAATGCAGAAGGACAAAAGTGCAGTAAGTAAAGAACACCAAGAATTTTAGCTAGGTTCGACCCCTAATCTTCTATGGTCTACGTCCTAGTCCCTTACCAACTTGGTAAGAGAATATATTATTGATCACAATTAAATCCAATTACAAGACACAATAATATATCTCCCTTATCACCCAGTTACTGACTGCAGCTAGCTGGAACCCCTTGTTTCTTGAACACAGCTCTCTAAGCTCTATACTAAACCAAGTATAAACTTCTCTAGCCTAATGCTCCTTGAACCCTGGTTCCACAAGCTTGACAAACCAGCAACTACCAACTTTACAAGTTGAACAATACAAGGATGAATTAAATAAATACAACTCAAAAGATTTGAACTCTCTAAACTGTATATACGATATAATACACGAGCTCTTTGAAGTATATGTGCTGAGTTGTTTTCTTGACGCTTGAATATTGCTTGTATGTTTTTCTCTTGGTTCGTGCCTGTGAAGAACATTCATACAAGTATATATAGTGAAGTAAAGAAACTAGAATTAAAGATGCAAACTTGTAACGGTCTTGAATAGCATTTCTCACGTTTCAAGATTTGTTCCATTAATTCTACTTCTAACGTTCACAATCAGTTTAAACAATAATTCTTACTCAGAAAATAATTTTAGTTTAGAAATGGAGAGATAAGAATGTTTAAGAGGAAAGAAACCGTTAGAGAGAAACTTGAAGAAGATAAAGAATATGAAAGAATATGATAATGAGTGCATGTAATTCTTTACAATCTTTAACCAAGACAACAGTTGGTGGAGGATAGGAATAAAGCATAAATGATATTAAATAAGAGCATGCTTGGAAAGTAAGCACATGGGTTGCCTTTTTAAGAACATTAAAGAATTCAAAGATTCCTTTTTCTAAGAAAGTATTGTTTTAGAAATACTTTTGAAATTATGTCATGTTATTAATATATAAAAAACCGTTCATGCCACTTTTGCAATTATAAGCATAATAAAATCATTTATTCGAATACTTGTGAAACTGGACAGACTGCCAGCCAGCTTGCTGAGTTGAACTGTCAGCTAGCTGAGTTACCCTGTTTTTCTCATAAAATTTTATATGAGGTAATCCTGCAAAACAAAATTAGTCTAATGCAGAATCCATCTTGCTTACTAAGTATGATCATCAAAATCATAGAGTTTCAATCTCCCCCTTTTTGATGATTATACACCAATTTTTTTAGGAGAGATGAAAACAAACTCCCCCTGAGTCTAGCAACCTTATAAACATATAACAATTTGATAAAAACCAAGGGTAATACACAAGGATAACATAAGAAAGATCAAAACCAATCATGACAGATAAGCACATAAATAATACATGTTCTCAAACCAAAATATCCCACATAATAGGTTCAGACATACATAATTCTTAAACACATAAACAGGTTCATAGGTTCTTAAAAACTTAAACAAGTTCACAGGTGCATAGACATCATATTATCCTAAAAAGTTCTCCCCCTTAATCATAAAAAGGAAAAACTTAAGTGTCCTTATCCTCATCATCAACTTGAGCATTCTCAGTTTGAACCACCCCAGAAGCAGCCACAGTTGGAGCATCCACACTTTCTTTGAGCACATCTTCGGTAGCAGCATTTGCAAGGTCATTAAGCCCTTGTGCATCAGAGACAGTGGCAGAGAATAATCCAGTGCGAGTTGAGGTAGACGGACGTGGACCAGCAACAATGTCACGAAGGAAGGAAAGTTCATCAGCCATATCAGTTACCTTATCAGTCAACACTTTCAGGGCAGCTCGAATTTCCTTCATGTTTTCAGAATGGCCAGCCTCAGTCCTACTCTCACTTTCCAACAATGCAGGGGATGGGATTGGAGGTGGAGGAGGTTCCATTCGAATTACATTACCATCAGAATCCAACTTCAAATGAGATTGCAACAAGCTCTTAGCATCCAGAAACTCTTTAGCAAGCTCACACTCTTCATTTTTTAAGTCAATACCATACCATTCAAAAATTCTAGTCAATAAACAGCCATAAGGGAGGCTTGGAGAGGTATGTGGCTCGAATACATCCAACATATTTTTCAAGATAAGTCCAGCCAGGTTGAATGGCTTCTCAGAGAGTAACATAGCCACCACAGAAACATCTTGACCCGCAAAATTCGAACGACTACCAGTACGAGGGTTTACATTATCGATACACATCTTAAACAACACATGACTGATAGGGGTCACAATGGAAGTAGTTGGAGGGGCATAAACAAGTAAACCATCTAAACCACGAATCAATCTCAACTGGTCCAATTCAGTAAAATTTGGAAATTCAGTAGGACCCTTTTTGGTTGTGATAGAAACAGACGATGGTTTCTCAATTCCAAGGATATCATTCAAAACATTAGTAGTTAACATTAGTTTTTGACCACGAACTACCGAAGAAAAGACCATTGGTTTGACAATAACAAGGTTTGAATAAAACTCATAGACAAGAGATGGATAACATTCTCGGGGTAAATCTTTGATAAAGGAATCAAACCCTAATTTAGAGAAATAAGCAAGAGCCCCGCATTTGACATAGGAATTACCTGCAATTGGGCGACCAAAAACGATTCGACGGTTGGCCAGATCGAGTTGCTTGAACCTGGATTCTAGTTCTTCATTTGTAAACTTAATTCCATACTTGGTTCTCTTAGCAGGCGTGCCATCCTTAAGCCCAGATTTCTGAACTTCCGACATTTCATCTCCGCTGTCGACTTGAACCCTATCAATGTCATCTTCTTCATCAAAGAGCCTTTTGTTCTGCCCTTTCTGTGTTTTGGGGACAGAGATTGGAGTTTTCTTGGAGGATCTGGTTTTGCCCATGGTGAGATTTGGTGTCGGAGAGAGAGAGAAATGGTAAGAGCGGCTAGAAACCCTAAACTAGATTTGGGAATAGTTTGATGATATCTCAAGAGTCGGATTGGAATGTATTAAGTAATTCTCTTTTATTAATTAAGGGGAAAAACTTACTTATTAAAATAAAAAATCATTTTATCCCGACATATAACATATTTCACCAATAGCATAGAATAAGGTACTAAGTATAAATAAATAAAAAGAAATCATAGAAACATATTTCAATGCATAAATTAAACAATTAATTTTAACTCAGCACTTAAAAAAATAAACAAATAGCACAAAACCATTGAGCATGAAATTGTACATAATATCATAAAAATGTACCGAATTTCCATGGCAGCTAGCTGGCTAGACATAAAAGATTTCCATCCTTCCATAGCAGCTGGCTGGCTAGACATTACACATGCCTAATTCTCTACGCAGCACAGAGAAACGCTCCTCAGCTAGTGGCTTTGTGAAGATGTCAGCTAGCTGGTACTCTGTACTTACAAAGATTAGCTCAATTTTTCCCTTTGCAACATTGTCTCTCAAGAAATGATGTCGAACATCAATATGCTTTGTTCTTGAGTGATTCACTGGATTCTTTGATATGTTGATAGTGCTTGTATTGTCACAATAAATGGGGACTTTGCCACATTTAATTCCAAAATCTTGAAGTGTTTGTCTCATCCATAGCATTTGAGAGCAACAACTTCCAGCTGCTAAATACTCCCCTTCAGCTGTGGATAATGCAACAGAAGTTTGCTTCTTGCTTTGCCAAGATACTAAACTCTGTCCTAAAAATGCACAAACACCACTTGTACTCTTTCGATCAGTTTGACAACCTGCATAATCTGCATCACTATACCCAACAAGATCAAATGCATTTGTGATTGGATAAAATAAACCAAGAGTAGTAGTTCCACTTAAATATTTAAAAATTCTTTTAATAGCATTCAAGTGAGATTCTTTTGGTTGAGCTTGAAACCTAGCACAAACACATACACTATACATAATATCAGGTCTAGAGGCTGTAAGATATAATAAACTACCAATCATACCTCTATACTTTCGAACATCTACATCTTTACCTCTTTCATCTGCAGCCAGCTTGCTGGCAGAACCCATAGGTGTAGATTTTGCCTTGATATTCTCATATCCAAACTTCTTTAGCAAGTTCTTGATGTATTTGGACTGATGTACATATATTCCATCTTGAGTTTGCTTGATTTGGAGCCCCAAAAAGTAGTTGAGCTCACCCATCATACTCATGTCAAACTCACTATGCATGCACTTAGAAAACCACTTGCACATCTTATCATTAGTTGATCCAAATATAATATCATCTACATATATTTGCACAACTAGAATATCATTACCAGTAAGTTTAGTAAACAATGTAGGATCGATTTTACCTCGAATGAACCCATTCTTTATCAAAAACTTACTTAGCCTTTCATACCAAGATCTAGGAGCTTGTCGTAATCCATATAATGCCTTCTTCAATTTGTAAACATAATTAGGAAATTTGTCACTCTCAAATCCAGGAGGTTGCTTGACAAATACTTCTTCTTTCAAGTATCCATTAAGAAATGCACTTTTCACGTCCATTTGATATAGCTTGAACTTCTTGAAGCATGCAAATGAGAGTAGCATTCTTATTGACTCTAGCCTTGCAACCGGAGCATAAGTTTCATCAAAATCGATTCCCTCTTGTTGATTATATCCTTGAGCAACAAGCCTTGCTTTATTTCTAGTAACCGTTCATTCTTCATCAACTTTATTCTTGAACACCCATTTAGTTCCAATGATTGAAGCATCTTTAGGTGGCTCTACAAGTTCCCAAACATCACATCTTTCAAATTGATTAAGTTCTTCTTGCATTGCCATGATCCAATTTTCATCTTTCAGTGCTTCATTGACATTCTTTGGTTCCTCTTGAGCTAGGAAGGCAGAAAATGCACAAAAGTTAGCTTGGCTTCTCCTTGTCTTGATGCCTTCTGATTTATCACCAATAATCAACTCTGGAGGATGATTCTTTACTGTCCTTGTTGACTTTGGAAAATGATGATGAGCCATAACTTCTTCATTGGCTCTAATTCTCTTGGATGGAGGAGGGGATTCATCCCCATTATAAATTGGCATCTTTTCTTGTGATCTCTGGCCTCTAGATTCTTCCAATGTGAGTTTTGACACCTTATCACAAGTTTCATCTACTGGAGGAGAGATTTCAGCTTGATTATCATTAGCTGAACTTGATTCAGTTTCTACTGCAGCTCGCTGGGTTGCTGCATTTCCTGAGTCTGCTTCATTGGCAGCTCGCTGAGTTGCTGTATTTTTGGAATCTGCTTCTTTGTCAGCTCGCTGAGTTGCTGTATCTGACCTTGGCAGCTCGCTGGCATCATTTGAACCTGCAATATCTTCCTCATCTCTTGACAGATCAACATTAGATTCTTGAAATGAGACATCAATTGACTCTTCAACAGTACGTTTAGATATATTATAAACTCTATATGCACGACTTGTTGTAGAATAACCCAAAAATATAGCTTCATATGATTTCGCATCAAATTTACCATTTCTATCAATGGATTTGAGTACAAAGCACCTGGATCCAAAGACCTTGAAGTAGCCTATGTTTGGCTTCTTGTTCTTTAGCAATTCATATGGAGTCTTGTTGAGAATAGGCCTGATTAGTACTCTGTTAAGAACGTAGCTAGCTGTGTTCACTGCTTCTGCCCAGAAACTCCTTGGCAGCTTGCTTTCTTGCAGCAATGTTCTAGCTGTTTCTTGCAATGACCTGTTCTTTCTCTCCACAACTCCATTTTGTTGTGGGGTTCTTGGAGCAGAGAATTCATGTGAAATGCCTCTATCTTCACAATATGAGATAAAGTCCTTTTGGAATTCACCACCTCGATCACTCCTTATTCTCACAAGTCTTAACTTAAACTTGTTCTCAAGTAACTTAATTAGCTTTTCAAACTCACTGAAAGCACAATCTTTAGTACGAAGAAACAATACCCAAGTATATCTAGAATAATCATCTACTATAACGAATGCATATTGTTTACCTCCAATGCTTTTATATGCTTCCGGACCAAATAAATCTAAATGAAGTAGTTCTAAAGGTTTAGAAGTTGATACCATCTTCTTTGATTTATGTGGAGTCCTGATTTGTTTGCCTAATTGGCAAGCCGAACAAGTTTCCATTTTGACATACTTCAATTTTGGCAATCCTCTAACTAGCTTCTTCGAAGACAGCTTGCTGAGTAAGTCCATATGAGCATGTCCAAGCCTTCTATGCCAAATTTCTGGATTTGAATCAACAGCAGCTAGACAACAAGATGAATCCTGCATTTCAAAGTCCAAAATATATATATTTCCTTCCCTTCTAGCAACTAGGGGGACTTTGTTAGTGCCAACAATAATAGTACACTTTTCCTTATCAAAAAGAACAGAATGTCCATCATCATATAACTGACTTACACTAAGCAAATTATATTTAAGACCTTGAACATATTGAACTTTATCAATAGAAATGACACTATTACCAATTTTCCCTTTCCCAAGAATCTGGAGTGTTTTGCTATCACCAATGGTGACATTTCCACCCTTTTTCTTACTGAGAGACAGGAATTGTGATTTATCACCACTCATATGTCTTGTGCATCCACTATCCAAAATCCATTGATTTGATCTCACTTTGACAACAAGACATACCTACAAAACAAATAAAGAGCCAACTCAACGTTTTGGTACCCATATTTGCTTGGGTCCAGAATGGTTAGTTGATAGAACATATAAAACATTTAAATCAGATTTCTTGATCCACATTTGGATCACTTTAGAAGCTGTATTTCTTGTTCCATCTGTTCTGTCAGCTAGCTGCCTGTGACCTGTCTGTCTGTTCCAGCAAGCTGGGTTGGCATTCTGAATTTTGCAATGATTTGCCAAATGGCCTTTATTTCCACATTTATGGCAAATTCTCCATGGCATGGCATAGTCATAGGGGATTCCATGTTTGCCATCATACTTTAGAGGTGTTTTGGAAGCCGATCCAACTCCTTCTCTTTCGATTGGAACTTTTGCATATCTCATCATTGTTTTGAGAGTATCTTCTCCTTGAATGAATTTTCCCATTCCTTTCTGGAGGTCCTTGATTTCCGTTTCCAATTCTTTGATTCTTTCAGCTTGTTGAGATATTTCCTTTGAGCATGATTCCCTTGGACTAAATGCCTCTAAACATGCATCTTGAGCTTCTATTTCTGTTCTCAGCTCGCTGAGTTCCTTCATAAGTGTATCATTTCTCTTGATAAGCACTTTGTTTACACCTTCAAGCTGGGATATCTCAGCCTTAAGATCAGTAAGCTTTTGAGTATGATTTGTAGCAGGTGTCTTCTCATCCATTAACTCAGATATGATCTTCTTAAGTTGAGTATTTTTCTTCTTGAGTTTATCATTCTCATATCTTAATTCTTCAACCACTTCATTTGATAGATTACTATGATCCTGCATGGTTAATTCATCTGACTTTGAGGAATAAGAATGCATATCAGAAAAATAATTTACCTCACTATTGTTGTCATCCGAATCCGAGACATCACTATCTACACGGCCATCTTGAAAAATTCCTTGAGCATTATTCTCATCATCAAGACCAACAAGAGCTAGGTTCACCATCTCATCACTTGATTCATTATCAGAATCCGAATTTTCATCATCACTCCATGTCAAAAATGCCTTAGCTTTCTTTTTGTCTTTAGAGGCAGCTAGCTGCTTCTGCTTATTTTTCAGCTTGTAGCAGTCTCTTTTGTAGTGACCTTTCTTGCCACATTCAAAACATGCTTCCTCTTTGACATCTTTCTTTGTTCCAGAAGCTCTACCTTTCTCCTTCTTTAGCTTGTTTCTTAAGTCAAGCATCTTCTTGATTTTTCTGGATAAAAGTGCTAATTCTTCATCAGAATCTGATTCTGATTCTGAATCCAGCTTGCTGCTACTGGAGTGCAGAGCTAAATTCTTCATCTTTTCAACTGGAGCCTTGACTGATTCCATCTTGCTACTATTGATTTTGCTTTCAAATTGTTCCAATTCTGCAAATACGGCCAAATGATCCATAGAATCAATGGAGGGACTTGATTCCAATGCAGTGACTTTAGCTTCGAATATAAATGGAACTGCACTTAGAATTTTCATGTTGATTTCATCTTGAGGAATGGTTTTTCCAAGTCTCTTCAGAGTGTTGATAGTGATTTGAAACCTTGCTTGGCTCTCTTTGATAGTTTCACCATTCTTGAGCTTGAAATTTCCGAAGTCATTCATCAATTTGCTAAGTTTAACTTTTCTCAAAGTTTTCGAACCTTCGTGATAGGATTCCAAAGCATCCCACATTTCTTTTGCTGTTTTTAGAGAGGATACCTTGTCATATTCAGATTGATCAAGTGCATTCATTATGGAGTTTCTTGCTTCTCCATTATAGCCACACTTAATAATCTCATCGAGGGTGAGATCATCAACATCTTTTGGTTCGTTTTTGTCATTGAGAAATTCATAGTTCCCTTTCTGCACAACTCTTAGAACCAGAGGTTTCTTGGACAAATAAGTCTCCATTCTGCATTTCCACCAACTATAGTTTTCTGATCCAGTGAGAAGTGGAGCCTTATAATCCGACCTGCCTTCTAGGTAATTGTCAGCCATTTGATCGATACTTTTCCTGTTACAGAAATATTAGTATACCAAAGCTCTGATACCAAATGAAAATACACCTAGAGGGGGGGGTGAATAGGTGTTATGACTAACAATGATCAAATAAAAAATCTGTCTAAAATTTTACTCTGGCAGTTAGCTGGATGAAATAAATTAGTGAATAAGCAGCTAGCTGAGTTAACTTGATTTGGCAGATTAACAAATAAGCAGCTAGCTGTGATATGCAATGCAGAAGGACAAAAGTGCAGTAAGTAAAGAACACCAAGAATTTTAGCTAGGTTCGACCCCTAATCTTCTATGGTCTACGTCCTAGTCCCTTACCAACTTGGTAAGAGAATATATTATTGATCACAATTAAATCCAATTACAAGACACAATAATATATCTCCCTTATCACCCAGTTACTGACTGCAGCTAGCTGGAACCCCTTGTTTCTTGAACACAGCTCTCTAAGCTCTATACTAAACCAAGTATAAACTTCTCTAGCCTAATGCTCCTTGAACCCTGGTTCCACAAGCTTGACAAACCAGCAACTACCAACTTTACAAGTTGAACAATACAAGGATGAATTAAATAAATACAACTCAAAAGATTTGAACTCTCTAAACTGTATATACGATATAATACACGAGCTCTTTGAAGTATATGTGCTGAGTTGTTTTCTTGACGCTTGAATATTGCTTGTATGTTTTTCTCTTGGTTCGTGCCTGTGAAGAACATTCATACAAGTATATATAGTGAAGTAAAGAAACTAGAATTAAAGATGCAAACTTGTAACGGTCTTGAATAGCATTTCTCACGTTTCAAGATTTGTTCCATTAATTCTACTTCTAACGTTCACAATCAGTTTAAACAATAATTCTTACTCAGAAAATAATTTTAGTTTAGAAATGGAGAGATAAGAATGTTTAAGAGGAAAGAAACCGTTAGAGAGAAACTTGAAGAAGATAAAGAATATGAAAGAATATGATAATGAGTGCATGTAATTCTTTACAATCTTTAACCAAGACAACAGTTGGTGGAGGATAGGAATAAAGCATAAATGATATTAAATAAGAGCATGCTTGGAAAGTAAGCACATGGGTTGCCTTTTTAAGAACATTAAAGAATTCAAAGATTCCTTTTTCTAAGAAAGTATTGTTTTAGAAATACTTTTGAAATTATGTCATGTTATTAATATATAAAAAACCGTTCATGCCACTTTTGCAATTATAAGCATAATAAAATCATTTATTCGAATACTTGTGAAACTGGACAGACTGCCAGCCAGCTTGCTGAGTTGAACTGTCAGCTAGCTGAGTTACCCTGTTTTTCTCATAAAATTTTATATGAGGTAATCCTGCAAAACAAAATTAGTCTAATGCAGAATCCAGCTTGCTTACTAAGTATGATCATCAAAATCATAGAGTTTCAGGAACTTCAAGTTCTACCTCCTCTTTCAAATTGTCTTCTACCCCTCTCACTTCGTCGTCATCCCCCCCCCTTGTGTAACCAACACCCTCAGCTCCTTTCGCTTGCAACGATGCCCAGCTGACCACTTGTCGTCACATCTGAAACAAAGCCCCTTTTCTCTCTTATATTGCAGCTCTTTATCTGTCAAACGCCTTATTTCTCCCAATGGTCTTGCCACAGGCAGGGTTGAGCTATACTGGCTTAGCCCAGCTGATGATTTTGGGCTAGAAATCGAGTGTGACCAAGGCCCACTGGACACAGAGGAACCAGAAGTAGATGAGTTGGCCTTAAATGGCACTACTGGTGCCAATGGACTCACACTGCTAGTGTCTGATTTTTTTGTATATCCTGAATGCTGAGAGTTAGACCCAAATTTAAGAGTATGAGAATAATGGACCTTACCTTCCCCCATGAGGCTGAGTCGTGCTCTGTTCTTCTCTTCTACCTTTTGTGCCAAATCCATCGCTTGCTCAAGACTATGAAGCCCCAACATTCGCACTTCCGCCCTGATATCCTCTCTCAACCCATTAATAAAGTGCCCCAGCAGAATGTTCTCTGGAATTCGTTCTAAGGGTGCAGCCATCTCGATGAATTGCCTTATAAATTCGGCCACCGTTCTAGTTTGTGAGACGACCAACCATTGCTCACATAGGGACCCTGAATGCATAGGACGGAACCGCTGCAGTATTAGGCCTCTTAATTCACTCCACAACCTTATGGGTCTCCGTTGATGTTCTCATTGATACCACAAGAGTGCGTCTCCCTCAAATCCAACAACAGCTGCCTCTAACTTTTTCCCTTCACTTAATTTGTAGAACGAAAAGTATCTCTCCGCGCGGAGAATCCAACCATCAGGATTGTTTCCATCAAACACTGGTAAATCAAGTTTCCGATCATGCCAATTACCTCCGGCCATATCTACCCTTCCACCTTCTGGGTCTTCGACTATTTTATCACCCCCCAAATTTACTACCCAAAGTCTGAAACACCACTCCCCCAGATCCAGCGCCGCTCGACGACGACGCACCCAACTCCTTGTTACCTCCAGGTGGTTGGTTGCCTCCAGAGGGATTGGCGACCCCTAGTGTCAACGCGGTCACCGTAGATCTGATCTCCGCTTGCAGATCGTCTTGTCTTTGCTTCACCACCTCCACAAGGGTTTCATTATTTTCTCTCACTCGATCTATTCTCACTTGCAACTTGTGGGTGACTTGATCCAAGCTCGTTGATATTTGAGCCGCCAAGGCTTGTTGTATCTCCGCCGTCGCCTTATTAACCGCCGCCGAGACATCATCGGTCAGTTTTCGTTGCAACGTCGCCACCGTTTCTCCGATCTGTTCAACTCTTGAGTTGAGTCTAGTTTCTGGTTGAGGGGCCATAGGTGAACTGCTCTGATACCACTTTGGTATGGACTGAGTTATTTCAAAACACAAATCTAAGGAAAGAGGCGATTTAATTGAAATTTGGGTTTGTTCATACAACTGGATTGTAAATGAGACCTTTCGAGCGACCCAAACTCCCAAGAACAAAATGATAAAATAACAGATTACAATACTCAATAATCCTTTCAGTCTTACATTTTATTTTACTTATACTGATTCCCCGTCTCTTTTACTTTTGCTGTGAAAATCCTTTCTGTCCTTGCCCATACGCCTGGTGTATGTTATTAGCCTGGTGGGCCCTCCTGTGCCACGTGTTTCACCACCTTGATTCATTGCATCCTTGTTCCTCTAAATTCTCTATATAATATATACTAGCGTATAACCCGTGCAAAGCACGGACTATCATATATTATTATAATGAATTATTATATGAAATTTTTGATTTAATATATATATATAATTTTAATTTATTTTAATAAATGTTATTATTAATTTTAAATTTACATATGTCCCCTACTTAGTTTCACGATATAAATAAATATCATTAATTTAATGTTATTTTTAAATTTATTGTTAAATATCTTAAGAATTCAATAGATATTTTTAAAAAATTATTTAGTGTAACCTAAAATCGTAGAAGAAAGAATCGTAGGAAGAAGTGTGTGCAGACGATGATTCTAACCGGGATATAATTGAAAACGTTCATAATTCTATAAACCATGTGATTTTTTTATTTTTAATAGATTATATATAATTTAATTGAATTTGGAATTTTTAACACGTTTATTAAATTTTTAAAAAATATATTTGTATGCCTTAGTTCGTTGGTCAGTTGGATAAGGCCTTCCTAAAAAGTTTGTTAACACCTCCCAAAAAACAAAAAACAAATCAAAATGTATTTAATTTTAATTAAGAAAATAAACCACATATTTTACATACTATTTTGATTATATTTCCATTAGAATTCTCCACCATTATATCCCGGTTAGAATCATGACCCGCACACACTTCTTCATTCTTTCTTCTAAGATTTTAAGTTACACTAAATAAATTTATTAAAGTATCTATTGAATTCTTAAGATATTTAACATTAAATTTAAAAATAATGTTAAATTAATGATATTTATTTATGTCATGAAATTAAGTATGGAACATATTTAAATTAGAAATTAAAATTATTAATTGGGATATAATTGAAAACGTTTATAATTTTATAAAACATGTGGGGTTTTTTATTTTGAATAAATTATATATAATTTAACTGAATTTGGAATTTTTAATACGTTTTTATAATTTTTTTTAAAAATATATGTTTGTGCCATGGTTCTTTGGTTAGTTGAACCGTGCAAAACACGAGCTATCATATATTATTATTATGAAATAATATATTAATTATTTGATTTAATATAAAATTTTAATTTATTTTATTATTAATTTTAAATTTACATATGTTGCATACTTAGTTTCATGACATAAATAAATATCATTAATTTAATGTTAATTTTAAATTTATTGTTAAATATCTTAAGAATGCAATAGATATTTTTTAAAAATTATTTAGTATAACCTAAAATTATAGAAGAAATAATCGTAGGAAGAAGTGTGCGCGGGCGATCATTCAAATCGAGATATAATTGAAAACGTTAATATGTGGTTTTTTATCTTTAATAAATTATATATAATTTAAACGAATATGGAATTTTTAACACATTTTTTAAATTTTTTTAAAAATTTATTTTTGTGCCTTATTGGTAAATAATATCTTAATAATTCAATAGATAATTTTTAAAAATTATTTAGTATAACTAAAATCGTAGAAGAAAGAATCGTTGGAAGAATGTGTGCGGTCGACGATTCTAATAGGGATATAACTAAAAACGTTTATATTTGTATACGTTTTTGCTTCATTTATTAATTAATAAATTAAATTTTTTTTGGAAAGCTTAAAATTTGTTTTAGGAAGGTGTTAACCAACTAACCAACCAACCAATTATACCCTATTTCACTTATAATAGTATAGTATAGATGTGATTTTTTATTTTTAATAAATTGTATATAATTTAATTGAATTTTGGGTTTTTAGCACAATTTTTAATTTTTAAAAAATATACTTTTGTAACGTATTGGTAAATTTTGTTGTTTAAAATAAATTAATTAATATTTTTAATATAATTTTTGTAACTTGTTATTTTTAGGAAGATGTTAACAATTTTTTTGGAAAATAGAGCGCTGATTGAGATTAAAGTAGTCGTTTGCTGGTATTACCCGACACGGATAGAGATGATTATTTTTCTCATTAGTTTATAATTCATTTTGTGTTTTAATGGACTCATTTATCTCGGTTTTAATCGGAGAAGAAAGAGTCCTTGAAGGAATTTTAATGTCATCAACTGGAAGAGTTTGTATACGTTTTTGCTTCATTTATTAATTAAAAAAATTAATTTTTTTTTGGAAAGCTTAAAATTTGTTTTAGGAAGGTGTTAATCAACTAACCAACCAACCAATTATACCCTATTTCGCTTATAATGGTATAAATTATACCCTATTTCGCTTATAATAGTATAGTATAGATATCCTATATCACAAAGGCCATTCATACGTGTTATAACTTCAATACAACACGTATAACTTTTTGTTTTTAAACTTAGACCCGAAAGCCTGAGCTGATAAAGTTTATCAAGACTTCCGGTTAAGATCAGTAACAGATGTAGCACATACAGCTGCGTAAGCCAGGAAATCGTTTTTCATACGTATCTAAAATCTTTTGAAACAGACATTGGGGAAAGATAACTAATAGGGCCATAGGGGGAATCGATATTCTTCACTTAATTATGGTCCTATGTGGGGAAGAACCAACCAAGGATCCTTGATCTTTAATTCACTAATTTCACATCCTCGAATCATATGCTTCCAACAAGCTGCTGCAATGCTACAACGCTTAACCAAACAAATATCATAGATACCATATATTCACAATTGAGATACACTTGAGAGTCTAATTTACAATCCCTCACGTCCATAGGAACCCAACCTTGACACTTGACACTCATTGACGCTCGCAATGAAAAGTGAAATCAAATATAAAGGTTTAAGCAAACAAGAAAAGGCAGGAACATGTATTGCAACTGCAACCGAAAGAATAGATTCATGACAAATGTATATTTCGAAGCACTCAAAGAATAGGAGAATAAAGAAAGATGATGCCTTTGGCAGGCCAATTTGCTGAAAGATCAGATACGAGTAAGTGTATCTTGTTTCAGCAACAGCTTTCCGGACTCATCTCTGTCAAAAAGCATCCCAACCACTTCATTCCAGTTCACTCTTCCTCCAGCAGATTCCGATGAAGTTTTCTGGGAGTCCTTGCTCACATTTGGAGAAATTTCTGCAGCTTCATCTCCTGATGAAGATCCTTCTTTCTTGTGTATGGTTGATTCCTCTTCTGTGCTGCTCACAGCATGAGGTATGTTCAAACTAGATGCTCTATCCAACGCATCTCTATGTTCTTTTTCAAACGTGCGTAACCTCTCAATCTTCTGTGGCTTTGGGGCAGTAGTTGTGGTCTCAGAGCTGCTCTCACTCATCACCTGTAAGATTGGCCATGTCACAATACTAATTTGAATATTATATTTAAAAGCTAACAGTTATGACGTAGCTAAGAAGACCCATTCATCTTTTATATATTTATCATCCTCTTTCAATGCAAATATACAACCACAAGTAAAGGAATCTGCAAACCAATTCTCTAACATATATGACCAAATAAACCCAGGCTAACTGAGAACATGACATGAACTAAATCAAGTTATTATTTTAGCTTAAACATATACAGTACTCGTCTTGAACACGCTATATGTAGAGGTAATACTGGATTCCAATCATATTTTAGAGTAGAACGTTAGCCATTACCAATTAGATTTCCTTGTGAGGATCACAACTTTGTCAACTAAGAGCCGTTTGGGATTGCTTAAAATAAGTTACTTTTGAGAAAGTAAAGTTGTTTACTTTAAGTTGAATGAATGTGTTTGGGTAATTTTACTTAAAGTTAAATGGAGGTTTAATAATTTTGACTTAAAGTGAAATTTGACTTAAAAAAACTTTAAATTCATAATATTTGAACTTTACCAGAATCGTGAAAAAAAAAAAAAAAAAAAACTCGATAAGTCATAAGTCATAAGTCAAAAATATCTAAATAAAACTTATGACTTAAAATAGTTTTTTAACTTAAAGCCGGTGTAACACAAACAGAGCAAAATCTGATTAAAACCAAAAGCTCCTTAAAATAAGTGTACCCAAACAGGCTGTAAGCCTTAAATGGCAGAAAAATCATACCCTGAAAATCATGTAATGACAAAATATATACTCTCTCCTTACGTAATAATCCTAACTCTCTAGACCCACATGACTATATTTCCCATTTTCAATTGAATAAATCAGCACTAAACTCTATAAATATTTGCTACTATCATAATTCTCCATTGGTTTTTATAACACAAATTGTACGGTTTTGCAGTCTAATATATTATATAATACATGCATCCTCGTTATCCTACTCTACATTTTTATCTCCATCGCCCAGGTTATATAAATGAGTTGCAGAACTCAAGGTACTTAAAAACAACACAACAGTAGGTTGCGGTCCGCGGGTTTAGACCAGAAATGTTTGTTGTATACCTGTCCAATGCGGGACAATGGATATGACTAGAATTTTCTTCAGTCACTTGTAACACATTTATATTGTAAGTACTAAGTACTACTCTTCAAGTCTACAACTAGTTAATTATTGTTAAAATTATCATTATAATCGACTCCTGAATTAAAATACATCTGTTTAACTAGATACATCCAGTAACACAAATTGAACCTTATTTTTTCCGTTGGTGGAAGACATTGTGCTGACTCATTACCAGAATTTGATACTTGAAAGACAGGGAGGTGAAATACTGGAAAATGTGTTTCCATCTCATTTCTATCCGTATCTGTTGTGTTAAACTTCCGTGGACTTTAGTGCTGTCAATTTACATTACCTATTCATTTATATCGATTTTTTTTTTATAAGAACTTACTGCAATTACAGGATTTATATTTAGATAGATGACAAATTATGCAAAAAAACTGCTTTCCACTTACTTCCAAAGCTTTTGCTGCCTCTCGTTCTATCCAAATAATTGCATGATCTTTCGTCGTATTGCATGACAAAACGATATGCTCAAATCTTCCTTCAACCGGGATTGCAGTTCTAACCTCTGGAGGATACCTCCCACATCTGTGAAGATTTTAGTGTCAAGGTGAGGTCTCAATATTAGTATCATCAATCATGCTAATGATCTTCAAGAGAAGTAAAGCAGACAGAAGTCAGTCTGACAGCCAGAAAGATGCTAACACAAACCAGTAAATCTTGTCATTGGTAAACCTACATTTTTTAATAAAAATTGAACCATCTCTCGATTTAGGCATGTCATCCTCGCACAGGGGCCATGCTAATCTTCTTTGTATCGTTCCCAATTATACTGGATGTCCTGAAGGGACAAAGCTACTTGTAATTCACTCTACACTTACGGAAGTTCTGCCCCTTTTGGAAATTATAAAAATAAAAAAATAAAAATTGTCCACATTACACTTATATCAAATCACTTTGAAGTGTGCACTAAGATCACCCTAAGATAACTTATCCATGTTGGAATAATCTTAAATTTAATTAGTAATTGTTTTATTTATTTATTAATTATTTGTTTAGTTTGTGTCGAGTCAGACACGTTGGGTTTACTTTGAAGTGGTCAAGTACTTGTTTCAGTATTCTTAGGAAGTGTTTTGAATAAGCAGGAGTGCTAGAGAATTTGTAGGGGTTAGTTGCTGCATTATAGCCATTCCGTGTTGTCATATTTATATTCCTTTTGTACGTTGGTCTATGTGTTGCAAGAAATAATAGTTTGTTTTCACTTGCAGCCTTCTTTATCAATTTTATACATAGCTGTTATATCTATACTTGTAAATTACAGAGCTGTATCAGCTTGTCTTTTGTTAACATTTAATGTAGGAACTAAAAGTAATAAGTGCAGATATGCAAAACAGTAGGCATCTTGAGACAAGCTCGTTTGTATTATAAACTTAGAAAAGAAATCTTTCTGTGGTGGTAAACACAGTAACGTTTACAAGCAGATTAAATAGACTAATCACACACAAGATGATGGCTAGAAAATAGCTAACAACTTCTAACTTGACTCCACTACTAATTCAAATGCATCCTACAATCACTCCACGTACTACTACGTTGGATGACCAGGTCACACGGGATACAAAGTGTATAACTCGTACTAATTTATTCTTTACATATATATAACACCATCAACTTTTATAAAGCCCATCAGTTTAATAATTAATAACCAAGTTTAAGATTATTCCAACAATCACTCCCATAATCTTAAACTTATGAAGCACTTCTCTTCATTTTGTGATGCAATTCTCACCACCATCTCTTCATTTTGTGAGGCACTTCTCACCACCATCTCTTCATTTTTTTTTGATGCACTTCTCACCACTATCAAGTTTGATGCACTTCTCATCAAAAACAATTTCGGAGCACTTCTATCCAGGGTGCACTTCTCACCCACAACTCTACAGGAGTGGTTCTCCCTCGATCATCGTCCTGAGCAGCCAAGGCTTCAGCTTCTTTCTCTAATTTTAACTTCTCCTGGGCAGTGCAAACAGAATAGAAGAGTAGCCCCATATGCATCCCATACTGCACATGATGATACCTCCCACTTGCCCACACTGCACATCTTTCTCGACAGCCCCTCTGCTGCAACCACCTTCTCAGCTGGAGCTGCTTCTTGAAAATCATATTATTATGCCACAAAGATCGGTAGCTCTGATACCAAATGTAGGAACTAAAAGTAATAAGCGCAGATATGCAAAACAGTAGGCATCTTGAGACAAGATCGTTTGTATTATAAACTTAGAAAAGAAATCGTTCTGTGGTGGTAAACACAGTAACGTTTACAAGCAGATTAAATAGACTAATCACACACAAGATGATGGCTAGAAAATAGCTAACAACTTCTAACTTAACTCCACTACTAATTCAAATGCATCCTACAATCACTCCACGTACTACTACGTTGGATGACCAGGTCACACGGGATACAAAGTGTATAACTCGTACTAATTTATTCTTTACATAAACATAAATATAAACCCATCAACTTTTATAAAGCCCATCAGTTTAATAATTAATAACCAAGTTTAAGATTATTCCAACAATAGTGTAGAAATAAATTCTAAAACTATATAAATATATAAGTATGAGACAGTTTTTGTGAGCAAATGCTCATTTTGTTTATATATTAAAACTGAGAAACATGATTAATACGTGCAGTGTCTTTTCATGCTACGTCTTACAAAATATAAAGAACTGATAGAAACTAACTAACAAAGGTGATGGGCTAGTAAATAGGATCCACTCCTACATTATCTCCATCACTCCAGACTTATTCAAATACTCCTAATACTGCGTAACTCCCAAATGACCTAGTCTTGGTACAGATAAAACAAAACACATCTTATTTAAAACATAACTTAAGTAAATAACCCAAATAATTAATAATTAAATTTAAGATTATTCCAACAATCACCCCCATAATCTTAAATTTATGAAGCACTTCTCTTCATTTTGTGATGCACTTCTCACCGCCATCTCTTCATTTTGTGATGCACTTCTCACCACTATCAAGTTTGATGCACTTCTCATCAAAAACTATTTTGGAGCACTTCTCTCCAGGGTGCACTTCTCACCCGCAACTCTACAGGAGTGGTTCTCCCTCGATCAAAATCAAATGTGCCATGTCTTCTTCATCCATCTGGGTTCTACAATTTCTTTGCCAGATGCCCATATCTTTTGCAGCGGAAACATTGTGACTTCCCTTTGTGCCAGCAGTCCTCTTCATGACCCATCTTATGACAATGGTTGCATTGAACTTTGCCTTTTGAGGATGAAGCTTTAGCTAATAGGAGTCCCTCAATTTTCCCTCCATTTTCTTCCTTCCTCATGATCCTCCTTTGATCCACGGCGTGAAGTGAATTGATCAATTCTGAAACAGTTAATGTCGAGAGATCTTTAGTATCTTCAAGTGAGGAAATTTTAGTTTCATACCTCTCGGGAAGAGTCACTAAAAGTTTGTCCACAACTCTTTGACTTGAGAAATCTCCACGAAGCAGTTTGATTTGGTTGACAATAGACATCAACCTACTCCCATATTCTTTGACACCTTCGTTACTTTTCATCCCCATCATCTCAAACTCCCTTTTGAGGTTGAGAATTTTCATAAGTTTGGTTTGTTGGTTGCCTTCGAACTCCTCTTTGATTTTTTCTCATGCTTCTTTAGGAGACTCACAACCCATGATTGTTGTGAAAATTTCTTCAGACACCGCTGAATGTATACATGAAAGTGCCTTTGGCTTTGATACCAAATGTTAACACTAAAACTGATATATGTGATGAAATAGAAATGAAATAACAAGTTGATGGGCCTGTGTTTGCACTAAACCAGAGTACAGAAGATCACTTCAATTTCCACTACGTAAAAAACAAGTTACATATGCGTTTAAATAGATAAGAAAATGAAACTAATAACAGAGTCCTATACTCACTCCACTACACCCTAACTTGTTTCCACTAAGCCCACTACTTCTCCTAAAATTTCTCTACGTCTAATGACTAATTCTTGCTCCCACGTACACACACGTAACAGCTACATTTATTTAACAAATAAATAACATAAGTTTAAGATTATTCCAACAATCACTCCCATAATCTTAAACTTATGAAGCACTTCTCTTCATTTTGTGATGCACTTCTCACCACCATCTCTTCATTTTTGTGATGCACTTCTCACCACCATCTCTTCATTTTTTTTTATGCACTTCTCACCACTATCAAGTTTGATGCACTTCTCATCAAAAACAATTTTGGAGCACTTCTCTCCAGGGTGCACTTCTCACCCACAACTCTACAGGAGTGGTTCTCTCTCGATCATCGTCCTGAGCAGCCAAGGCTTTAGCTTCTTTCTCTAATTTTAACTTCTCCTGGGCAGTGCAAACAGAATAGAAGAGTAGCCCCATATGCATCCCATACTGCACATGATGATACCTCCCACTTGCCCACACTGCACATCTTTCTCGGCAGCCCCTCTGCTACAACCACCTTCTCAGCTGGAGCTGCTTCTTGAAAATCATATTATTATGCCACAAAGATCGGTAGCTCTGATACCAAATGTAGGAACTAAAAGTAATAAGTGCAGATATGCAAAACAGTAGGCATCTTGAGACAAGCTCGTTTGTATTATAAACTTAGAAAAGAAATCGTTCTGTGGTGGTAAACACAGTAACGTTTACAAGCAGATTAAATAGACTAATCACACACAAGATGATGGCTAGAAAATAGCTAACAACTTCTAACTTAACTCCACTACTAATTCAAATGCATCCTACAATCACTCCACGTACCAGGTCACACGGGATAAAAAGTGTATAACTCGTACTAATTTATTCTTTACATAAACATAAATATAAGCCCATCAACTTTTATAAAGCCCATCAGTTTAATATTTAATAACCAAGTTTAAGATTATTCCAACAAAGGAGCCCGGGGAAGGGGGTTCAAGGCCTAATAGCCTTCCCTCCGATCCATGAGGCATAAGAAGGGAGTTGCAGCGGACAACAGCGAGAAGACAAGGATGGTGGCAAAGCTGCATGTGTAGTATGGGATGCATGTGTAGTATGGGGCTGCTGAGAAAGACGAGGCAATGCCGGAGAATCTTACGGAAGGAAGAAGGAAAGAAGACATGGCACATTTGATCGAGAGAGAACCACTCCTGTAGAGTTGTGGGTAAGAAGTGCACCCTGGAGAGAAGTACTCCAAAATTGTTTTTGATGAGAAGTGCATCAAACTTGTTAGTGGTGAGAAGTGCATCACAAAATGAAGAGATGGTGGTGAGAAGTGCATCACAAAAATGAAGAGATGGTGGTGAGAAATGCATCACATAATTAAGAGAAGTGCTTCATAAATTTAAGATTATGGGGGTGATTGTTGGAATTAATAATCTTAAACTTATGTTATTTATTTGTTAAATAAATGTAGCTGTTACGTGTGTGTACGTAGGAGCAAGAATTAGTCATTAGACGTAGAGAAATTCTAGGAGAAGTAGTGGGCTTAGTGGAAACAAGTTAGGGTGTAGTGGAGTGAGTATAGCACTCTGTTATTAGTTTCATTTTCTTATCTATTTAAACGCATATGTAACTTGTTTTTTATGTACTGAAAATTGAAGTAATCTTCAGTACTCTGGTTTAGTGCAAACACAGGCCCATCAACTTGTTATTTCATTTCTATTTCATCACATATATCAGTTTTAGTGTTGACATTTGGTATCACATGAAAAGACACTGCACGTATTAATCATGTTTTCTCAGTTTCAATATATAAACAAAATGGGCATTTGCTCACAAAAACTGTCTCATACTTATATATTTAAATAGTTTTAGAATTTATTTCTACACTAATGTTGGAAATATAATCTAAACTTATGTTTTATTGTTTTACTTTTATTTAAATAAGTGTTGTTATTAACCTGATTAGTAGCAGCAAAGAAAGAGTCAGTAGTAGTTGAGTTATTATAGGATGTAGTGGTGATAGAGTTGTGTTTGAATGAGTCTAGGTAGTTGCTCTTATATTTCCTATTTTCTTGCCACCACTTTGGTGTGCACTGCTATTTATATTCCTGTATGCATTCTTTTATAAGACACAAAGAAAAAAGTAACGGTTTTGTACTTCACAAACACAGGGACTCAGTTTTATATTCTGCAGTAGTATAGCTTTACACTCAACAGTGGTATCAGAGCTAGAGGGGGGGTTCAAGGCTTAACAGCCTTCCCTCTGTTCCTTGGGTTGTCGCTGGGTGGTGGCGGCACGGACGCTGGTGTCAAAGCTGCATGTGTAGTATGGGATGCATGTGTAGTATGGAGCTGCCGAGAAAGACGAGGCGATGCGTGGGTGAGAAGTGCACCTTGGAGAGAAGTGCTCCAAAAACAAATATGGTAGTTGATGAGAAGTGCATCAACAAAGTAAATGGGAGGGTGATGAGAAGTGCATCACAAGATGAAGATTGATGGTGGTGAGAAGTGCATCACAAATTGAAGAGAAGTGCTTCATAAGTTTATATTAAGGGGGAGAATTGTTGGAATAATCTTAAATTTAATTATTTGGGTTATTTACTTAAGTTATGTTTTAAATAAGATGTGTTTTGTTTTATCTGTACCAAGACTAGGTCATCTGGGAGTTACGCAGTATTAGGAGTATTTGAATAAGTCTGGAGTGATGGAGATAATGTAGGAGTGGATCCTATTTACTAGCCCATCACCTTTGTTAGTTAGTTTCTATCAGTTCTATATATTTTGTAAGACGTAGCATGAAAAGACACTGCACGTATTAATCATGTTTTCTCAGTTTCAATATATAAACAAAATGAGCATTTGCTCACAAAAACTGTCTCATACTTATATATTTATATAGTTTTAGAATTTATTTCTACACTTGGTATCAGAGCTCACATGATCTAGGGCTTATGAGTTGATATTTTATATATACACCTATATATATTAAGTATTTATCTGTCATATTCAATGGCATCAAACAATTTCTCCATCTCTATTCCATTGTTCAAAGGTGATAACTATCATTCATGGGCCATAAAAATGAGAGCATACATGAAGGCTCTTAGTTTATGGGACGTGATTGAGAGTGACACTGAAGCCACTCCTCTTCCAGGAAATCCAACACCTGCTCAAATCAAGAAACATGAAGAAGAAATGGCACGAAAGCCAAAGGCACTTTCATGTATACATTCAGCGGTGTCTGAAGAAATTTTCACAACAATCATGGGTTGTGAGTCTCCTAAAGAAGCATGGGAAAAAATCAAAGAGGAGTTCGAAGGCAACCAACAAACCAAACTTATGAAAATTCTCAACCTCAAAAGGGAGTTTGAGATGATGGGGATGAAAAGTAACGAAGGTGTCAAAGAATATGGGAGTAGGTTGATGTCTATTGTCAACCAAATCAAACTGCTTGGTGGAGATTTCTCAAGTCAAAGAGTTGTGGACAAACTTTTAGTGACTCTTCCCGAGAGGTATGAAACTAAAATTTCCTCACTTGAAGATACTAAAGATCTCTCGACATTAACTGTTTCAGAATTGATCAATTCACTTCACGCCGTGGATCAAAGGAGGATCATGAAAAAGGAAGAAAATGGAGGGAAAATTGAGGGACTCCTATTAGCTAAAGCTTCATCCTCAAAAGGCAAAGTTCAATGCAACCATTGTCATAAGATGGGTCATGAAGAGAAGGACTGCTGGCACAAAGGGAAGTCACAATGTTTCCGCTGCAAAAGATATGGGCATCTGGCAAAGAAATTGTAGAACCCAGATGGATGAAGAAGACATGGCACATTTGATTTTGATCGAGGGAGAACCACTCCTGTAGAGTTGCGGGTGAGAAGTGCACCCTGGAGAGAAGTGCTCCAAAATAGTTTTTGATGAGAAGTGCATCAAACTTGATAGTGGTGAGAAGTGCATCACAAAATGAAGAGATGGTGGTGAGAAGTGCATCACAAAATGAAGAGAAGTGCTTCATAAATTTAAGATTATGGGGGTGATTGTTGGAATAATCTTAAATTTAATTATTAATTATTTGGGTTATTTACTTAAGTTATGTTTTAAATAAGATGTGTTTTGTTTTATCTGTACCAAGACTAGGTCATCTGGGAGTTACACAGTATTAGGAGTATTTGAATAAGTCTGGAGTGATGGAGATAATGTAGGAGTGGATCCTATTTACTAGCCCATCACCTTTGTTAGTTAATTTCTATCAGTTCTATATATTGTTGGAATTAATAATCTTAAACTTATGTTATTTATTTGTTAAATAAATGTAGTTGTTACGTGTGTGTACGTGAGAGCAAGAATTAGTCATTAGACGTAGAGAAATTCTAGGAGAAGTAGTGGGCTTAGTGGAAACAAGTTAGGGTGTAGTGGAGTGAGTATAGGACTCTGTTATTAGTTTCATTTTCTTATCTATTTAAACGCATATGTAACTTGTTTTTTACGTAGTGGAAATTGAAGTAATCTTCAGTACTCTGGTTTAGTGCAAACACAGGCCCATCAACTAGTTATTTCATTTCTATTTCATCACATATATCAGTTTTAGTGTTAACATTTGGTATCAAAGCCCGGGGAAGGGGGTTCAAGGCCTAACAGCCTTCCCTCCGATCCATGAGGCATAAGAAGGGAGTTGCAGCGGACAACAGCGAGAAGACAAGGATGGTGGCAAAGCTGCATGTGTAGTATGGGATGCATGTGTAGTATGGGGCTGCTGAGAAAGACGAGGCAATGCCGGAGAATCTTACGGAAGGAAGAAGGAAATAAGACATGGCACATTTGATCGAGAGAGAACCACTTCTGTAGAGTTGTGGGTGAGAAGTGCACCCTGGAGAGAAGTACTCCAAAATTGTTTTTGATGAGAAGTGCATCAAACTTGTTAGTGGTGAGAAGTGCATCACAAAATGAAGAGATAGTGGTAGTGCATCACAAAAATGAAGAGATGGTGGTGAGAAGTGCATCACATAATGAAGAGAAATGCTTCATAAATTTAAGATTATGGGGGTGATTGTTGGAATTAATAATCTTAAACTTATGTTATTTATTTGTTAAATAAATGTAGCTGTTACGTGTGTGTACGTGGGAGCAAGAATTAGTCATTAGACGTAGAGAAATTCTAGGAGAAGTAGTGGGCTTAGTGGAAACAAGTTAGGGTGTAGTGGAGTGAGTATAGGACTCTGTTATTAGTTTCATTTTCTTATCTATTTAAACGCATATGTAACTTGTTTTTTACGTAGTGGAAATTGAAGTAATCTTCAGTACTCTGGTTTAGTGCAAACACAGGCCTATCAACTTGTTATTTCATTTCTATTTCATCACATATATCAGTTTTAGTGTTAACATTTCTACACTATATAAATATACAAGTATGAGACAGTTTTTGTGAGCAAATGCTCATTTTGTTTATATATTGAAACTGAGAAAACATGATTAATACGTGCAGTGTCTTTTCATGCTACGTCTTACAAAATATATAGAACTGATAGAAACTAACTAACAAAGGTGATGGGCTAGTAAATAGGATCCACTCCTACATTATCTCCATCACTCCAGACTTATTCAAATACTCCTAATACTGCGTAACTCCCAGATGACCTAGTCTTGGTACAGATAAAACAAAACACATCTTATTTAAAACATAACTTAAGTAAATAACCCAAATAATTAATATTTAAATTTAAGATTATTCCAACAATTATTGTTGGAAATTAATCTTAAACTTAATTCTTTAGTAATTGTTTTATTGTTTTATTTGTTTCAGATAGTTTATTTAAATAGAGAGTACTTGTCTATAGTAGTTGATGGGCTTGTTACATAGTTGATGGGTTTGGTGCGTTAGATGTAGCTATAGACCAGGTCGTGTAACAGTTTTCAGTATTATCAAGAATGTGGAAGAAGTAGAGTCATGATAGGATGTTAGTTGCTATTTTTTAGGTATCATCTTTGTGTGTCTAGGCTATATATATCTGGTTGTATGCGTTCAGTTTTAATTAACACAAGTGAATACAATGTAGCCTCTGGTTTATTAATAGTAGGAAATAAAGACAAGTTAGTGTTCTAGTAATGTATTGTTTTTAGTTATCTTTCGTCTTAGATTTTCAACAAATTGTTGGAATAATCTTAAATTTAATTAGTAATTGTTTTATTTATTTATTAATTATTTGTTTAGTTTGTGTCGAGTCAGACACGTTGGGCTTACTTTGAAGTGGTCAAGTACTTGTTTCAGTATTCTTAGGAAGTGTTTTGAATAAGCAGGAGTGCTAGAGAATTTGTAGGGGTTAGTTGCTGCATTATAGCCATTCCGTGTTGTCTTATTTATATTCCTTTTGTACGTTGGTCTATGTGTTGCAAGAAATAATAGTTTGTTTTCACTTGCAGCCTTCTTTATCAATTTTATACATAGCTGTTATATCTATACTTGTAAATTACAGAGCTGTATCAGCTTGTCTTTTGTTAACATTTGGTATCAAAGCCCCGGGGGGTTCAAGGCTTAACAGCCTTCCCTCCGTTCCTTGGGTTGTCGCTGGGTGGTGGTGGCACGGACGCCGGTGGCAAAGCTGCATGTGTAGTATGGGATGCATGTGTAGTATGGAGCTGCCGAGAAAGACGAGGCGATACCGGAGAAGACTACTGAAGGCATAAAACGAAATAGTGGCAGAAAGCCATGCAAAATTGAACGAGATAGAACACTTGTGAGGGCAGTGAGCAAGAAACGTTGGCACAAAGTGGTCATTGAAGAAAATTAATTTTAGTATTATTGTGGGTGAGAAGTGCACCATGGAGAGAAGTGCTCCAAAATGTGTTTTTGATGAGAAGTGCATCAACATTGATGGTGGTGAGAAGTGCATCACAAGATGGTGTCACAAGATGGTGGTGAGAAGTGCATCACAAGATGAAGAGAAGTGCTTCATAAATTTAAGATTAAGGGGGTGATTGTTGGAATAATCTTAAATTTAATTAGTAATTGTTTTATTTATTTATTAATTATTTGTTTAGTTTGTGTCGAGTCAGACACGTTGGGCTTACTTTGAAGTGGTCAAGTACTTGTTTCAGTATTCTTAGGAAGTGTTTTGAATAAGCAGGAGTGCTAGAGAATTTGTAGGGGTTAGTTGCTGCATTATAGCCATTCCGTGTTGTCTTATTTATATTCCTTTTGTACGTTGGTCCATGTGTTGCAAGAAATAATAGTTTGTTTTCACTTGCAGCCTTCTTTATCAATTTCATACATAGCTGTTATATCTATACTTGTAAATTACAGAGCTGTATCAGCTTGTCTTTTGTTAACAATCCAAGGCTGACCTTGAACTCGATGTAAGAGATATCATCTAATACATAAAATAAAATAGACCAGAACCCAATAAATCATATGAAGAGAAAAAATCACAAATTTGACAGCATATAATGTAACAGGATCCTAAATCTTGCAGTACGAAACTACAACCCCATTCAGCTTGAACTATCTATGTTTGTAAACTACCTTTTCTGCTACCTAGAAGCTAAAAGATCATATGGATACTTTATATTGACTGGTAATAATTTATAAAGTTATGATCAACAATTTGCTCACCTACTAAATATGATCTGTTAAAATGTTTACTAGTCTATATTCGTGCACTACACGCTAAAAGTTGCATACTTCAAGTTCTAGTGATATAACTGCGTCATACCCGTCAAGGTTAAATAAAGCAGTTAACAACAATAATTAAGATCCTTGCTTACAAATGCGGAGCTGTTATCTTTGTGAATAGGGCACTTCAAGAAGGCTCACCTGCAAAATTTTCTCTCTACAATATGATACATTCGTCCAGGAGCATAGAGTCTTCTAGGATCACTGAGTTTTGTATGTTCCGGTATAAAAGTGTCCCTCAGGCAAATCAGAAATAATAGGCATGGCAAGCTGTCCTTGTAATAAACCACTTCTATAAACTTCAAGGGCTATAAAATAACTATATATAAAAATGGTTTAAGCAAATATGAAAAAAATCAAACTGACCAAAAGATTGATCCAAATATATCTTCCAATGGAGTGGGTGTTCGAGGTAAGAAATCATCCTGTGAACAAAAATATACAAAATTGATATATTTCTCGCTATTAAATTTAATATAGAGATGCAGTTAACAAGGTATGGATAACTAACTGAGCTAGATAGTGCTAATACATATCAAAATTAAAAAAAAATAATAATACATACAAAATCATATCTTGCCTAGTGAAAAGACAAACCATTTCATAGAACAAAATGATCATTTTAGTCATTCACCCATGTAATTACTGAATTGCACAATTTAATGTAAAATGGTCAAGGTTAAAGCAATCCAATTACATCTCAAAAAGAAAAACAATTATGAGCTGGTCCACAAAGGGTCGAGCATGAGCAATACATGACAAAATTGACGATCATAGAACTTGATCCTAATAAACTCGAAAAGAAGAAATGACAAAGCTTTTTCTCCTTTTTTTGAGATATAAGAAAAATATGGAAATACACTATCAGGCTAGGCCAGCTTGGGTGAGTTGCTTACAGGTCAAAATCAGTCTATTTTAGTCCCCTTCGTGTCAGAACTGAAATCTATAATTATAATTTTTTTTGTTATTTTTTAATATGTTTAAGTTACATACCAATAATTAGTATCAAGATAAGGCAAACAAAACCACACTCGCACATACAAATGACAACCACAACATTCGACAAAGAGATCAAACTAAATCACCTGCAACACAACAGAATTTATAACATCCGCGTACTTAACAGCCAAATTGAGCGACATACTTCGAGCGGGAGCAATCGAGTAACACCTAATCTTATTCCTCGGAATCCCCCCAAGATGATCCCTATGATTGACCGCAACAATAGTCATCAATGCAGCTATACCAGAACCTAAAGAATGCCCAACAAAAACCATATCATACTCTTTCCCATTCTCAACCCACAAACTCCTCAACCTCTCGGATTCTTGATTCAACAACCAAATCGCCGACTTCAACAACCCATTATGCACATACCCACCATCAAACATTTGTTTCCCAAGTCGATTATCAAGCAACACTTTATAATCAGTCTGTTTAGCCAAATTAAGACCTCGTATCGCAAGCACAATTTCTCGATGCTCATGATCAACATAAATAAGATAAGGTGGACACTGGCCTAATGTATTCTTATAATCAGCTTTTACAAAAACACAATCAGGGTTTAAACCATACTCACTCGCGGGTCGGAGCTTGGGGCTCCGAAGATCATCTTCATAAATAGCTAAGATTGTTTTGCAAAGACGTGGCACAGCTGAGAAGTCATCAACTTGAGCTTTAGGCCATGTGGCACTGTCGTAAGCTCCGATATAAGTGCAGCGTTTCCAGAGCCAACGAACACAACCAACTGCAAAAACACATTCTAGGCCGCCAAAGAGTGACATGATGGCATGTGGGGTTGTGTTTGTTTTTGATTTGGAGGAGTTTCGCTGGGGAATATTGTCAAACAGTTGGTGTGCAATGTAGTTTGTGCTGAATAGTTAAGACAAGGAGAATAAGGATGTTTGAGATATGAAGAGATGAGCTGGGTTTTGAACATGGTTGCTTGCTTGCGTGAGCTGTTTTTAATATTTTTAGTACTAGACTAGATGTAGTGGGAAGTGTATTTTATATCTGTATTCTATATCTATCTATCTATCTATACTATTATATTAAAGTCGAAATATTAAAAGTTTTGGTTTTCGGTTTGGTTATCCTATTTATTTTGGTTTTCGGTTTGGTTAATTTAATTTTTAATTAATTTTAAATATAAAATAAATCAATTTTAATCCGTTATTGGTTAATAATTACATAATATAATTAATGTTAATTAGTCGATTACTTTTCCACAATTACTTTTAATTAAAGATATTATCTTTTTTAAAGACCTAAAAACATCAATCGTATCATATCTACCAATCATTAATATTTCCTTTCGAATTAAAACATACCTTTTGATTTAAAACTAATCTTACAATCATTAATATATACCCGAAAATATCACACCATATTTTTCAATTATTAATAAAATATATTAAAAATCCGTATATGTTATTTTTAATAAGGAAACATTAGTATAATCCGTAAACATGAGTATATTAAATTATATTAAATTAAAATTAAAAAAATTATTAAATATAATGATTATATAAAAACATAATTTTAATATTAAATAAAATTTATAACATAATAAAGGGACCCGTGCATCCTATGGGCATCGAAAGTTTGTCGTTTCTATTTTCAGCACGGTCATCCTAATTATTAAAATAAACAATACAATAATGATAATTAGCCAATTATTTTTTTTAATTAAAAAATGTTTACTTTTAATTGATGATTTTTAGTAATATCATATACCGTTAGATTTTTTGTACCTGGTTTTTGGTACTTCATGAATTTATTAATTTACCCTTTATTATAAAGAAAAATATATACTATATCTATACTAATAAAACACCTAAAATAAATAATAACATAATATAATTAACGATAATTAATCGATTACCTTTTTCGCACGGACATCGAAAGTTTGTCGATTCGATCATAGACCGTTAGATTTTTAGTAAAAAATCATAACCGTTAGATCTAATAATTAGACATGTTATATGATAATTAATTTAATAAAATTTCGAGGTTCGAATTCCATCAATAACATGTTTATTTTAAAATTTTATAATATAAGTTTTAAAGCATGCATATCATTAATTAAATTTATATTAATTTTTTTAAATAAAATTTAAAATAAAATATTTTAAAAAATGATTATATAAAATATATTTGTTACATAAAATGAAATTTATTACATATAAAAAGAAACACCCGTGCATCGCACGGGTTATAAGCTAGTACTATTATATTAAAGCCGAAACATCGAAAGTTTTGGTTTTCGGTTTGGTTATCCTAAGTTTTGGTTTTCGGTTTGGTTATCCTAATTATTAAAATAAATAATTATACAAAAACAACTCAAAAAGCTAATTATTAATGTTAACGTAATTATATTCTGATAAAAATTTCTTCATCCACTTCTACTTGGACTCTTTTTTCGGCTCCAACAACTCAATTATTCATTTTTTCTAAAGATTTTACTTCTAATTAAAACACTTTACCATTTAATTTAAAACTAATATTACAATAATTAAAAAATTAAATTACAAAAACAACTCAAAAAGCAAGATGGAAGGGGCTGAAATGAGGATGTTGCGGCTATCCGTCCTGCGTTGTTGTATGGCTCTGAGTGTTGGGCGGAGAAGAAGGCTCTCGTTAGCAAGATGGAAGGGGCTGAAATGAGGATGTTGCGGTGGTCTTGTGGGCGAACGATGTTGGACAGAATCCCGAATTCGGTGTTTAGGAGCGAGCTTGAAGTGGCGCCTTTCTCTGCGAAAGTGAGGGAAGGAAGGTTGAGATGGTTCGGTCACGTTCGTAGGAGGCTGGCTGAAGCCCCAGTTAGGAGGGTCGAGAGTTTGACGGTTGTTGGGGCGAGGAGGAGAGGCAGGCCAAGGAGGTCGTGGGAAGAGCAGCTCCGGATGGATTTGAGGGCTTTAGACTTAAATGAGACCATGCTCGCGGATAGGTGTTCCTGGCGGCGGCGTATCAGAGTGGTGGATTCCCTTTTAGGTTGTGGCTCTGTTGTCGAGAGCCTCAGAGTTGCCTTGTCGCGGTTAGCGATTTTTTAGAAGTTCGGCGTTAGCGTGCTCACTTTTCATTTTGAGTGTCTTTTGTCTTCTGGTTTTTGCAGTTGCAGGGAGCTTGGTCCGGTTTTGTCTCGGTGCGGGACTTGCCGTGTGGTTGAAGCACTTCAAGATAGGAGTATCATAAACCCGCGCAGATAGGTAGGTCCCATGTGGAGAACGCCATGGGCCCCAGGTTTGTTATTGTCCATTCCCGTATCATTTCCGTTGTATTTTACCACACACTATGTATGTTGTGCACTCAGCCGAGGGTCTTCACGGAAACAGCCTCCCCGCTATTAAAGTGGGGGTATGGTCTGCGTACATCCTACCCTCCCCAGACCCTGCTCTGAGCGGGATATACTGGGTATGTTTGGTTTGGTTTGGTTTTAACTCAAAAAGCTAATTATTAATGTTAACGTAATTATATTCTGATTAAAATTCCTTCATCCACTTCTACTTGGACTCTTTTTTCTGCTCCAACAACTCAATTATTCATTTTTTCTAAAGATTTTACTTCTAATTAAAACACTTTACAATTTAATTTAAAACTAATATTACAATAATTAATATATATCCAAAATATCACACCGTATCTTTCCGTAATTATTTTTAGTAGTAATTTTTGTAATTAAAACATGGAGTACTTTTTAATTTAAAATTAATCTTGTGATCACTAATATACACCCAAAAATATCTCACAATATATACAAATCATTATTTTTATTAATAAATAACAATCGTTAGATCTAATAATAAGATATATTATATGATTAAATTAATTTACTAAAAATTCAAAGTTCAAACCCGTTAACGACATTTTTAATTTAGAATTTTACAAAATAAAATTTAAACCATGTATTTTATTATATAAATTTATATTAAATTAAAATTTAAAAAATTATTAAAAATAAGGATTATATAAAAACATAATTATAATGTTAAATAAATTTTATAACCTATAAAAGGAACCCGTGCTTCGCACGGGTTTTGGTTTTCGGTTTGGTTATCCTAAGTTTTGGTTTTCGGTTTGGTTATCCTAATTATTAAAATAAATAATTAAATTAAAAAAACAACTCAAAAAGCTAATTACTAAAGTTAACGTAGTTATATTCTAATTAAAATTCCTTCATCCACTTCTACTTGGACTCTTTTTTCTGCTCCAACAACTCAATTATTCATTTTTTCTAAAGATTTTACTTCTAATTAAAAAACTTTACCATTTAATTTAAAACTAATATTACAATAATTAATATATATCCAAAATATCACACCATATCTTTCCGTAATTATTTTTAGTAGTAATTTTTGTAATTAAAACATGGAGTACTTTTTAATTTAAAATTAATCTTGAGATCACTAATATACACCCAAAAATATCTCACCACATATACAAATCATTATTTTTATTAATAAATAACAATCGTTAGATCTAATAATAAGATATATTATATGATTAAATTAATTTACTAAAAATTCAAAGTTCGAACCCGTCAACGACATTTTTAATTTAGAATTTTACAAAATAAATTTTAAACCATTCATTTCATTAGATAAATTTATATTAAATTAAAATTAAAAAATCATTAAAAATAAGGATTATATAAAAACATAATTATAATTTTAAATAAATTTTATAACCTATCAAAAGAAACTCGTGCTTCGCACGAGTTATAAGCTAGTACTATTATATTAAAGCCGAAACATTGAAATTTTTGGTTTTCGGTTTGGTTATCCTAAGTTTTGGTTTTCGGTTTGGTTATCCTAATTATTAAAATAAATAATTAAATTACAAAAACAACTCAAAAAGCTAATTACTAATGTTAACGTAATTATATTCTGATTAAAATTCCTTCATCCACTTCTACTTGGACTCTTTTTTCTGCTCCAACAACTCAATTATTCATTTTTTCTAAAGATTTTACTTCTAATTAAAACACTTTACCATTTAATTTAAAACTAATATTACAATAATTAATATATATCCAAAATATCACAACATATCTTTCCGTAATTATTTTTAGTAGTAATTTTTGTAATTAAAACATGGAGTACTTTTTAATTTAAAATTAATCTTGCGATCACTAATATACACCCAAAAATATCTCACCGTATATACAAATCATTATTTTTATTAATAAATAACAATCGTTAGATCTAATAATAAGATATATTATATGATTAAATTAATTTACTAAAAATTCAAAGTTCGAACCCGTCAACGACATTTTTAATTTAGAATTTTATAAAATAAAATTTAAACCATGCATTTCATTATATAAATTTATATTAAATTAAAATTAAAAAATTATTAAAAATAAGGATTATATAAAAACATAATTATAATGTTAAATAAATTTTATAACCTATCAAAAGAAACCGTGCTTCGCACGGGTTATAAGCTAGTACTATTATATTAAAGCCGAAATATTGAAATTTTTGGTTTTCGGTTTGGTTATCCTAAGTTTTGATTTTCGGTTTGGTTATCCTAATTACTAAAATAAATAATTAAATTACAAAAACAACTTAAAAAGCTAATTACTAATGTTAACGTAATTATATCTTCTACTTGGACTCTTTTTTCTGTTCCAACAACTCAATTATTCATTTTTTCTAAAGATTTTACTTCTAATTAAAACACTTTACCATTTAATTTAAAACTAATATTACAATAATTAATATATATCCAAAATATCACACCATATCTTTCCGTAATTATTTTTAGTAGTAATTTTTGTAATTAAAACATGGAGTACTTTTTAATTTAAAATTAATCTTGCGATCACTAATATACACCCAAAAATATATATACAAATCATTATTTTTATTAATAAATAACAATCGTTAGATCTAATAATAAGATATATTATATGATTAAATTAATTTATTAAAAATTCAAAGTTCGAACCGTCAACGACATTTTTAATTTAGAATTTTACAAAATAAAATTTAAACCATGCATTTCATTATATAAATTTATATTAAATTAAAATTAAAAAATTATTAAAAATAATTATTATATAAAAACATAATTATAATGTTAAATAAATTTTATAACCTATCAAAAGAAACCCGTGCTTCGCAGGGGTTATAAGCTAGTACTATTATATTAAAGCCAAAACATTGAAAGTTTTGGTTTTCGGTTTGGTTATCCTATTTATTTTGGTTTTCGGTTTGGTTAATTTAATTTTTAATTAATTTTAAATATAAAATAAATCAATTTTAATCCGTTATTGGCTATAGTATTCTTAAAGACACAATAGTATTTTATATTTACACCATTACTAATACAGTTAAACTTAAAACCTTCGTTGCCTTCACGAATACTGCGCACAAAACTCTATTCTTCTAAACCTAATTTACACCATCTTCATCAATTCAATACGCAAATTTCTTCGGCTTTTCTCTTCTTTTGCAACACCATATATATCATTAATTTATTAAAAATTCAAAGTTCGAACCCGTCAACGACATTTTTAATTTAGAATTTTACAAAATAAATTTTAAACCATGCATATCATCATATAAATTTATATTAAATTAAAATTAAAAAATTATTAAAAATAAGGATTATATAAAAATGTTATTATAATGTTAAATAAATTTTATAACCTATCAAAAGAAATCCGTGCTTCGCACGGGTTATAAGCTACTAGTAGTATATAGGTAGTTGTTTGGATTTAGAGGATTTGTTGGAGCATTTGATTTGGATTAAATTTTTCCTATTAATATTTGAATATATTCAATGAATTCATTTAATTTTTTTTACGATGATATTCAATTAAATTTTAAAAATTTTGAGATTTATTCATTTAGAATTTGAAATTATAAATATTTTTTTAAATCTGGGACATCCAATGGCGACTGTAATCGATAATTTATCCTTTAACCTCGGCTAAGTTCCGAAAATTATTTTAACCCCATCTTACATGAATTCTTAATTTAGCCATCAAATATAGTGTAACACCAAAAATATTCTTAATTCAGTCATTAGATATAGAGTGTAACACCAAAAATATTAGGATACAAACTTATCAAAATCTATTAAAACATATATTCATTTGTAAGACATTCAAACGTATTCATTCAAAACAAAAAATATGACCCATTTCAATTATTCATTCAAAAAAAAAAAAAAAATGACCCATTTCAATTAGTCAACTTCCTGGTAAATAGGGTAATGCCTTGCAATTATTTCAGTTAATTAACTTTTTGACAAATACGCACAAGGATAGTGCCTTGAAATTATTTCAATTAGTTAACTTTTTGACAATAGTTAACTTTTTAACTTCTTTTCACCTTTTTTGACACTACATTATTTCGTTAGTGAACTTTCAAGTGTAATCCTATTTTGGGCACCTTCTTTCAAAAAACCATGTATTTTATTCATTTTCTTTAAATAAAAATTATAATAAAAAATGAGGAAATAACAAAAAATGAAGGGATAACAAAAAATGAAGGGGTAACCAAATTACAGAATATACCCTTTCTTATTATAGTATAGTATAGATGGATAGTATATATTCATGCATTCATCATGCCATTAATAAAATTTGAATTCTCAACATTTTTTGAAAAAAAACAAAAAAAAAAATGTTGTGCAACTAAAATTATTTGTATAACAATTTTATTTGTAACCAATCTCTAATATTTTGAAAAAATGATCAAAATACATGCTTTTTTGAAGGAAGGTGCCGAAAATGTCCAAAGGAAATGCGGCCTTTTTTACCCACTGACTACGCATATACAGAATGTGTACAGGGGATACGCATCTGCCATATGCGCATATGGGGTCACGCATTCTCCAGATGCGTGATGACGTCAGTTGTCGTCAATTTCATATAACAGTTTCACGGTCTCTCGATCTCAAAATCGCCGCCCTGTTCGCCTCCCCGCTCCATCACCGTCCGGCTTTTTCCCCCACCTCTGAGCACATCAAAATCATCCCCACACCTCTGTTAGGTCCAAAATAGTTTGTAGAAGGGGGTTGAATACAAACTATGTCGTTTAATCGAATTTGCTCTTTTCTTAAAATATTAAATTAAGAACAAATTGATGCGGAATAAACCGAATACCGATATTCAAGTTAAATATAAAATTTATATTAACTTGATGGGGTGTGTCTAAATACACGGGTACAAATTACAATGGTTTGATGACCAACTAATTATTAAAAATTCTATAGAAAATTCGACATGAACTTTTCTATATTTGTAATAAAAAGATCGAATGCTAGAAGCAATTCGAGAGATAAGTTCTAGGAGTAAAAACTCGCTAGATAGTTCCAACGTTACAAGTAAACAATTTCTATCGGTTCAGATTTAATGATACAGCTCAGAAATAATTTACAGGAATTTATTTGAAGCTCAGGAACTATTTCTCTTGGTCTCTTCTTTTTCTCTCTTCCGTCTGTGTTGAAGAAGATGAAGTGGTGAAGATTTGTGTCGTCTTTTTTTTTGTCTGATTGCTTCTGCCTCTTTTTATAAGATATTAACATTTTGTATTGCCAAGACAATCGGTAAGACAATCAGAATCACCAAGACACTAAATTTGTACTGCCAAGACAATAGACAATACAATCGGCAAGACAATCAATTTCTGAGATATTTGTCTTGCTTTATCAATAATTATCAATCTGTCGGAACCTTTTCTTTTTGATCATCATCAAGACAATCTGATTTGAACTGTCAAGACAATAGTCAAGACAATCAAATAAGATTTTTATTCTCCTTTTTTAAAGCTGTCGGGAATAATCATCACCAAGACAATCGGCAAGACAATCTGAGATTGTCTTGCTTTACTCATTTCCTACTTCAAGACAATCGGCAAGACAATCTGAGATTGTATTGCTAGTTCATTTTTTCAGTTTTAAATTAAACTGATTAATAAATAATCATTTCAATTTAAACTTACTTAAATAATTATTCAGATTTAATTAATTTAAATAATTAATTTAATTAACGAATTAATTCTTGATGAATTAATTTATTAATTAAATTGACTACTTGATTTAAATTAATTAAAGAAGAATAATTATATATCCTTGGATTGTCTTAATTCTTTTCTGAATCACTGAAAGTAATAAAGGAATACCACTGAACTATCTGTTGACGCTCCATGTACTGTCTGGTTCATGAACGACTAACTCCAATGGATGTTCTTCATTTAGACTATAAGATGTGATTCCTTTTCTCTTCTCATTTCTCTTGATTGTCCTTTGATAATTATATTAATTCCAACTTAATTACCCTTTTAATTAATTTACATAATAAATTAATTCTGATAGAATTAATTCATCAAATAAATCAACCAAATGATTAATCAATTAAGAGAGAATTAATACACCTCCTTGACAGCATAACCCTTGTGGTCTTTCATGTCTTGATAAATCTGATCCTCCATAAAGATTATTCCTTAGCCAGTCCACTTGATAATAAAATCATTGTGGTTAATGAATTTAACACTTCTGTTGCTTGCACAATGATTTTCTCTTTTACCAGTCTTGATAGCTTGAACCACTGAAGTTAATGACGAATAACCACTGTTTAATGTTGACACTCGATGCACGGTCTGGTTCATGAGTGACTAACCGCAATGATTGTTCTTCATATATTGACTTTAAAGTTGTAGTTCATGTCTTCCTTTTCTGCACTCTTTTTCAAACCTTTATAATCTGTATTCTGCCACTGTAGGAACCTCTTGTCACTATAAATAGAAACCATCATCTTGATTACTCCACTGAACTTCTTCAAGTGTAGTATACCTCAAAACGGTAGATTGACTTTGTCTTCTTTCTCTTGACAGTTATGCATTTGAGATCCTTGTGACAGTACATATACTATTTAGTATTACATTCTTGTTTGAGTTGAGTTGTATCATCGAAATACAAATAGGCTACATCATATGCCTTTCAACCTCCCTCTCCCTTTTCTCATATGTAGTTATTGATCTTCAGTCCCACATAGGCGTGCATAGGCCGATCGAAAATTAGATCGGAAAATAAGGTCTGCTTTGGGGGTTCCAAATCCGACAATAGAATTGAAAATTGAATGGTATAGAGTTGTAGAAGAGTAAAAGACGATTCGAATGGTATATGGTATGTGACTGGACAAGACCTTATGATAATGAACAGAGTTGTCGGAATTTCGACCAAAAAATGCCTCTGCCGCGTTTTGGGGAGGACGATGAACAGCTAGATACGCATCTGGCAAATGCGTATATGGGGTTATGCATGTCCAGAATGCGTATCACACGCATGTCTAAAATACGTTTACTTTATAAATTTCATTTTTTAAAAAGACTACGCATATTCAAAATGCGTATAGAAGCTACGCATTTTCGGAATACGTGTTTGGTGGGTATTTTTGGCAGCCCCAAGCGCCTGTGGGTATTTTGGGTTTCCAATATTGAAATGTGGTATTTTGGTTTTTCACCCTTTTACAACCGTCAAATCTTCAATTCAAATAGATGATGACGGTTAAATACAACAATACTAAAAGTTGTTATATACAGAGGTCTAAGATTCGATTCCTACAAACAACATATTAATTTATATTTTGAGAAAAAGGGCCCTGAGATTGATCTCAGGGAATTTTGCTGAGATAATAAAAATATACTATAAATTTAACTGGGCCCGCAGGGCTAATTAAAAAATTGCAATTTTACAGAAATGTCAATCCTATATTTTCATACAATATTATATGTATCTCAGGTAACGTCCATCTCAGGCTCCTCAATCTCTTATATTTAATACTAAAAATTGTTATACACGTTGTAAGGTTCGAATCCTACCAACAACATATTAAAATTAATATTTATATTATAATATACTATTAGTAAATTATAAAAAATTAAAAATAACATATGCTTCACACGGACTATACGCTAGTAAACAATAATAACCAAAAGAGGGTATATCTTCTAGTTTGGTAAACCCCTTATTTTTAATAATCTCCTCATTTTGGTTATATCTTTCATTCACAACCGTTAGATTTTCAACTCAAATTGATGATGATCATCAGATAGTAGATAGAATACTAAAAGTTGTTATTTATAGGGGTCTAAAATTCGAGTCCAAACAACAACATTTCACTTTAAAATTAATACTAAACGAGATTATATACGAGATTATATAGAAAGATTCAAGGTTCGTTTCCCATAAAAACATTTTAATTTAGATTTATTACTAAAAATTATTATATACAAACGTCAAAGATTCGAATCCTTTCAATAATATATTAAAAATAATATTTAATGACCATAGTATATATACTACACTATAACTAAATTTAAAAAAAAATAGATTAATTAAAAATAATCTGTAATTTGCAGTATTTATAAACTAATATATTTAACTAGCAAAGAAATCGTTACCAGCAAAAAAAACCTTAAAGGTTTTATTCTTTTCTTAACCTATAGGTTTTTTTATTTTTGACTTGCTTAAGCTTAACCTATAGGTTAAGTTCGTGTGTGCCGAATAAATAATGTAATCAGGCCATATTTTTTTATGTTATAATCTTTATACTTCAAATAATTTCATTCATAAGAGCAAGTCCAACAGTTTTCTAACATATTTCTTATAAATATTATAACATATTCAACTTCTAATAATTTATGACATTATATTATATATCTATTCCAACAAACTTTCTTATAATTAATTCTTATAATTATTAAATAATAAAGAAAATGAGAGAAGTAGGAACAAAAAAAGAGGGAAACATTTGGAAAAAGGTGGGAACATAATATTTTATTGGTAAAAGTGAAATAAGGGAGCCCTTAATGATAAGGAATGGCATGATACTCTTAACTTTTTAAGAAAAAGTTAAGAGACTGTTCGAGCACAATTTTAAATCTAATTATATCCTATTATATAATAAGAGTAAAAAGGATAATAAGATAGTCCTACTATAGGTCTCGAATTCGATACTCATCAACAACGCATTATTATTTATAATTTTAAATGTGACTATAATATTCTGAAAATTATAACTATCACAACATTAGTTACAACAAAAATAAATATTATGTATATTTAAGTAAAGCCAAATCCTGTCGAAACAATGTATACGGTTTTGTGTAGGACTAAGAGTTGTAATTTGTATTAGGAAATAGTAAAAATTTTACATAAGGGGAACAACTGGAACTCCAATGGCCTTAACTAAAATGATAAGGATCTTCGTTCGATAAATATAGCCCATGAACTATGATTATCTATAGTTTTTGTTAAGGAGAACTATGCATTGAAGCGGATTTTTTTACATATTATCTATATCATGTCACATAAGATATTATTGTTAAGCGCTCTTCCCCATTGGAGATGCTCTTATATAATCTATATTTTCTATATTATCTATACTATACTATAATAAGCAAAAAGGATATAGTTTGTAGTTTGGTTTTGGTTATCTCTCATTCATAACCTTTAGATTGATAGCTCAAATAGATGATAACCGTGGAATACAATACTAAAATGTGTTATAAAAGTTGTTATATATAGAGATCTAAGGTTCGAATCTCGTCAACAACATTTTAATTTAAAATTAATACTAAAAGATGTTACATAAAAAGGTTGAAGGTTCGATTCCCGCCAACAACATATTAATTTAAATTTAATACTAAAAGTTATTATATACAAAAGTGAAATATTTATAATATTATGTAAATACACTATAAGTAAAAAAAGTTAAAAATAATCTCACGGACTATAAGCCACTTCTTTATAATTTAAGTTAGGAGGTCAAAGTCTCTTGGACCTGCTCTAACAGGTTGGTTAATTGTGTTTTAATGTACTTTTTGGTTCAAGTCTCTAATCAGTTTTTGCAACAGCCTTATGTAAATTTTTTATTATTGAATTTCTTCCATTGACGTTAAGAGTTCAGACCAGAATATTTGTACAAATTAAAGTAGCCATGCTAAATTTTAAATCTTCCTTATTCCTAGATAAAATTTTCATAGTTGGACCAATACTACATACTTCACAGCGAGTCAATTAACTTGGATTTCCATAACAATGGAACTGCATTTGATTGTTAGGCCGCCTAATTCTTTGCCAAATTTTTACCAACCTTCACCAACCAAACTCCACTGTAATAACCCTAATTTTAGTAATGCTACAGTGGTTACATGAATAGTAAATTTTGAGGATTTAGGGAAATGGTATGTAAGTACTCTATACTTGAAATGGAAAACGAGTAAACAGAAACCATATTAGTATTGTACTAGAAAATAAGTGACTCGAAATGACGATAGATTTCAGAAATTCCTGAATACAGATTTTTGAGGATTTTGAGTTCGAATGAGCTTCTATTTTATTAGATATTAAGGAGCATAGAAATATTAAAGGATTTATATTTTAAGGAATTAGTGAAATTAGGTTAAACCAAGGCGAGAGCAAGTCAAGGAAATGTCAAGGGAATTTGGATTTTTAAACGGTTTCAAAATCACTTGGAAAATGAGGTATATTCGAAACGAATCGTAATTAGTCGAATATGGAGACTAAACAACCAATATTAATATCATTACAAGGACATGTACTACATTACTAATAACCAAAATCATTAAAACATTAACTAGAAATAAAGAATCAAGCATGCTAGATCATCATCCCTTACATCATCCCTTACATCACATTCCACTCACATTTCTTAAAGATTAATTTGTAATATTACTTGATAATTATCCACAAAACATAACAAATATCTCCCAAAAGTAGATTAACCAAGGATAAGACCAAAACATCACAAAAATCTCTTCCCTTCCATCATCTTCTTCCAATTCGAATTTCACTATTCATCAAGGAATTTTTTTTTCAAAACCCTAGTTTCAAGCAATCTAAAATCAAGGGAAAAATCATGGAGGTTACTTGAGGATATATAAAGACATCCACCAAGTTTCATAGCAAACAAACATCATTTGGCAAGGTAATAAAATCATCAAAGTTGATGATGAATAGTAATGAATAGTGATTTCAAGAGCTAACTTTGGTTTTTATGATTTCTTTAGCTAATTCCATCCACTTTAAGGTTGTGTAAGGACTATCAAAGGTTTATTAAGTGTGATTAAAGCTTCAAGAAGGTATAAATGTTCTTGCCCTTTTGTATTTATGAAGGATATTAGTTGTGTTAGTAGATATGTTGATATAAGTGATTATTCATGATGATATATGTGTTTGTAAGTGGTTTAAGTTGAATATGGAAGTATTGTGTCCTTGTAACCATGGTTGGTAAGATGACCACATGGTGTAGGTGATGGTGTATAAGGTGGATGATGGATTTGGAGGAGTTGAATTTTGGAAAGTATGAAAATATAGCCGTTATAATGCCCGATTTTCGTTAAACCAAATAGATGCCCTGTTTTTAGCACCCATGCTCGTACGGTAGGTTTCTGTCCAGAGCACCCAATGATCATGAGAGGGTAGATCTTGGTTCATAGATCGTTTTGATATAAAGTACGTTAAAATCTGATGAACGGTTTAGGAGAAAAGTCAGTTTTAGTGAAAGACGTTCGAGAACCGAGAAAACGTAATTGTATCAACTTTGAGGCTATAATTACCATACTTAAACAATTTTAAAAGTTACAAAATTTTGGGATATTGTAGTAGGGTGGTCAGAGGACCCTTGACAGTTAGCCTTGCATTAAAATTCGGAATCTATATTTTCTGAGAATTTTTACAGTCGAGAGTGGTTGTTAAGGAAAGAATGTAAATCGTTAAGAACTTTAATCGGGAATAAGAATGGTTAAGTCCTCAAGACCTTTTGAGATAGTAATGGGATATTGTAAGAGTGTTATTATATGAGCGTAGGTGGTTAAGTGGAATATATTCTGATAATGATCCTTTTCGTGTTTATAGAGACTTCGGGAGAGCCACGAGCTATACTTCCGACTTACAGAGATCGAGGCAAGATCTTTCTATCCCTACTTTGGAAATTATTTATCTTTGGAATAAAAATGATATCATGGAATATATATATATGTGATGCTATTGTTCCTATGTTGCAAAGAATATATTTCCTTGATTTTGGGAAATTAAAGAGAGATGGATATGATTTATGAAATATGGATATAGAGATGATTACGAATGGAGCGAATATGCTCTATGGTAAAAGAGATATGAAAGGGAATGGTATCAGTTGTTATCTAGGGTTATATGGTTTATAATACTATATTAAAAATATTCTTTATGAGTATTAGTGGTTTAATAAATATTATTTGATTATTATTTACTACTCTTAAAATAGACGGAATATTTTATGAATATAAAAGTATATTTGATTTCTTGAATATGAAAGAGATATCTGGATCATAATCAAAGCATTATGTTATATATATAAATATATTTTATGGAAGTAATGTGCGAGAATGGAAATGTGGAATGATATTTTATAAATGGAATAATGATTTGACAAAAAGGGGGATAGCAACAAAAAGCGTAGGAGGCTGTGTGCGGCACAGTCCAGCAATCAATATTTTATTTCGACCCAAGAGTTGCCGAAGGAGGATGTAGTGGTGTACCTTCCTCCAGGGGGATGTAGTGGTGTACCTTCCTCCATCTACCGGTAGTAAAAAGGACGGGTACGGAGGGCGACTGATCATCGTTCTTACGTATTCGGCAACAGTGAAAATCCCCAAAACTTGAAAGAAAGAGTTGAAAATGATTTTCAGATTTCTATACTGAAAACAGAATAGTGATATAAGATGATGGAATTATGGTTACAGATGAAGAAAAACTGATAATATATTATTTTAGATTTCTTTCTTATAATAGTAAGTGGATGATGTATTATTAAATAAGAGCTTTATTCTTCCTTAAAGATTATAATTGGTTTCTGCTTATATATGCATATATATGTATACCTGTTCACATTCTAAATTCTAGTTACAATATTATCTTGCTGAGCTATTATAGCTCACTCTTGCTACGTATGTATATAGCAGCTAGGTCCCATGCCGATACTACGCACTACACCCCGCAAGAGGGTAAAGGAAAGGCGACCTTTTGAGCGAGTGCTGGCGACCATCCCCGAGGTAGTGACAAGCGAAAGGGGCTTAGTAGACTTATGTAAATTAAGTGTGTAAGTTTGTAATAAACTTTTGGTTGTTGAAATGCTTCCTGTAGAAGTATTATTCAACAATGTACTTAGTAGAATTCTGGGTTTGTAATAACTGTTAACTTTAAACTTTTAATATTGTGAATGTTGTTCTATGAGCATATGACTGGTGTGTGTGTGTGTGTGTATTAGTGTGGGGTCAATTGCTTAAGTATTAAATATTAAGTTTCAAAAAAAAAACTCAAGAGATATTGATATTGAATGGAAATTGGACCGTGATGACCTGGATCCTTGACCCCGGATCTAGGGGCGTCACAGATGGTATCAGAGCTAAGAGTCATAATGCTCAAGAACAAGAGTAATAATAATAATTGTATCAGTTATAATATAAATTGTGAACTTCCATCGAGTTCAAGGGTGGTATATCGCAGATAGTTTATTTTAAGCATTGATTAAAATTTTATAGATTATTACTAATAGAATTTTATGTTTTATTATAGGGATCAGAGATGGGAGAGCTGAAAGGCAGAGTGTATAAACTTGTAACACTATAACTAATGTAACTCAACTAAAGGAAAAGATACTTAACCAGAAGACAATCAAGAACAAGAAGTCACAAGAAATCAACACTAAATGAAGACAAGGTAATTGATACAATTCAACATGTTAACTATGATCAAGCCAAGAAGAAATCATTGAGAGAAGTTCAAGTCAAAGTTGTTCATGCCTCAGTGATTTGAAAAGCCAAGAATCAAGATCATAACTATCAGTATCAATAAGACCAATTGATTTCAAGTGAACAAGAAGGAAAGCAAATATTGGAAAGCCATATTACTAATTGGATATGGTAATTTATTCAAGAAGCAAAAACCCTATCAAGACTAGTCACTTATGAACCAGACCGTTGCATCAAGTGTCAGGACATTGATAGCAAGTTTATGTCAGTAATAAAGATCCATATTCAAGAGCTCGGTGAAGAATAAAGAAGACATGAAGATATCACAAGTTCAAGATGTGCATTGAAGTTTCAAGTTGAAGACCAGAATATTTTCTAAGTACTAAATATTCTAGATGGCCAAGTAGAAGTTTCTAAGTAGAAGTTCTACTTAGAACTTCGAGATGGCTAAGTAGAAATTCTCAAGTAGAAGTTCTACTTAGAGTGCAGCTTCAACATGACACATGGCATCTTCTGATTGGCAGATTTCCAAGCTTTCAAGTTAAGGCAAGATTTATGTGGACATCATTGGGCCACGTACATCTTAGTCTTTGAAGACTACAGGACATAGATTACATGTAGTATAAATAGAAGTACTTGTGTAATGTTTTAGTAAGATAGCAATATTTGAGAGAAACACAAGAAAAAGAGAGAGAGTGCATTCACAAAGCTTAGTATCATTTACTTCTCTCTAAACTTCTGTTATACTTTGTAATGAATGTTGTAGCAACCCTTTCAAGTTATATATAAGACATATATTCCTTGAATCTGTGTGTTCATTTATTGCATCGTATTTATTGCTTCTCATATTCGAAAAGTTGTATTCACCCCCCTCTACAACACATTTGGACCTAACAATTGGTATCAGAGCTATACGTTTAACATACAAAACATAGATCCTTGTGTTTGGTAGAAGAATCGTGAGTTTTCATTTTCTAGATCTACTTTTCATTTTCTCGAAAAGTGTGCTTTAATTCGTTGGTAGTGAAAACTCATCCGAAAAATTATTTAAATACTCCAGGTGTGATTATTTAGCTTGGGTGTATTTTAATTAATTTTTGTGAATTAATCTGGGTACTTTCATATTTGGTGTTCTTGAGTGTTCATCATCTGTTCTTATCAAAGAAGACAACCCAACAACTTTTTGATCTCCTTTTCAAACAAAAAAATAGTAAAAGAATAAAAAGGTGTCTTTGGACTTTGTGATTTGCATTATTCACGGCCGAAAGTGAAACAAGACATACTCAGTACCTAGCACGTGTGTTAGGTGGGTTAGGTGAGTAAAGCATCAAAAGTCAAAAGGTGTTAAAGAGATAATATTGTTTATTCAATATTAAAGTAATCTGCAGAAAAATTATTTTAAGGACAAAAGTTCTACATAGAATTTCTACTTGAGAATTTCTACATAGAATTTCGACTTGGACAATTTCGACTTGGTGAATTTCGACTTGAGCAAAATTTCGACTTAGAGAAATTTCGACTTAGGCAAAAGTTCTACATATATATTCTACATAGCCTAGTCTTGGGTACTTAGAAACTTTTAGTGACCAGAATTGAAATGGCTCCTAAAAATGCATTCAAGATCCCAATGTTCAACCGAGATAACTATGAAGAATGGGTTTTCAGAATGAGACTATATCTAGAGACTGTTAACCCTGAATATCTGGAAGTCCTTGACAAGGGTAAATTTGTTCCAATGGTGGTTATTCCTGCACATACGGAAGGAGGGGTGGTTATAGCACCTCGGTCTGAGCCTAAAAAGGCCTCGGAGTTTTCAGATGCTGACAAGGAACAAATAGCTTATGATACTGCCATACGACAAACCTTGATGGAATCTCTTGATCATGAAATGTTCAACATAGTCAAAGGTCTGACTACAGCGAAGAAGATTTGGGACAAGATAGAAGTTGTCATGGAAGGATCTGCAGAGGTTAGAAGCAACAAGACACTCATACTCAAGATGGAGTATGACACCTTTAGAATACGAAAAGGAGAAGGCATAACAGACGTCTACCTACGATTCAGTCAGTTGGTATTGGATTTGAATCTGAGAGGTGTAACTCTCCCCATGGTTGAGACTAATACGAGATATCTGAGGAACCAGCCAAAAAGCATTGAACATAGGGTCTACGCAATAAGAGAAACCAGAGATTTGCATACAACTTCTCTGGAAGAGTATTATGGAATATTAAAGACCTATGAGCTAGAAACACTTCAAGATCAAGCATGGGACAATGATTCAAAAGGAAAAGAAACTGCATCAGGATTAGTTGCTGATGAGGAAGAGTCTAAGAAGGCAATGGTTGCAGCAAAGCCTAAATCATCACTTGCACCACACCAAGTTGATAATGATGACGAGTGCGCATCTGACAGTGATGATGACTACTACACCCAAGAAGAGCTGGACAACATGGACGATAGTGTCGTGGCATACATGGCAAGGAAGTTCAGCAACATGAGATTCAGAAAGAGCAACCGACCACAGAGAAATTCTTCATCTTATTATCGGGCTGCTAGGGGTGGTGGTAGTTCGTCAGGCTACAAAGGAAAAGGCAAGAATACCAGCTACAAATCTCCTTTGGATTTCAAAATGAAGTTCAAATGCTATAACTGTGGTGAAGCTGGACATTTTGCCTCGGATTGCAAAAAGCCTAAACAGACTTATCCAAAATAGACATATGAAGCCCTCAAAAGCAAGTATGAATCGTTGGTGAAGGAAAGACATGGAAAACGAGCTTTATTGGTGACAGAAGGAAGAGCTTGGGATGATTCAGATGAGGAAGATGTTACTCATGTAGCAAACTTTGCCCTCATGGCTGAGACATCAGAGGAACCAGAGGTACCAGTTCTAACCCTTAAAGTTGAAATGTCCATTGATGATTATAAGGAACAGAACGGGGCTCTTAGTGAAGAGATCTATATGTTGTGCAAAAGCCTAGACTCTTCTCAAAAGGAACAGAAAACACTTGTTGCCAAAAGCAGAATGCTTGAGGCAAAAGTGGAAGAGCTGGAGGCTGCTTGCACTGTAGATACTTCCCTAAGAGACTTTATTAAATCTCTGGAGCACAAGCTCGTCTTAGGGACAAACTAGCTGAGTTAGAAACTAAATGTGAAGCTTACAAACTAGCTGCTAGTAAAGTGTATGTAGATAATGACACATTTAAGAAGATAACTGGAGTAGGTATAGGACTTGATTATTCTGACCTTCCTAAGAAAGAAGGAAAGAGACCTATTGACCCTAGTTCCAGTGACCTTAAAAAGGAAACACCTAGAATTCTTAAATCGGCTGTCAAACCTATCTACAAACATCTTGTTCCTAGAATAGAAGAAGAAGAGACTGAATTGATAGCTAGATATGAGATTGAGATGGAAGATCGCCAGAAAGAACAACCTATAACTCCTATCAAACAAGTGAAAATCAATTTCCCTAGAGATGAATCTAGACTGGGATTAGGAGCTAAGGCTGTTAAACAACAAGGAAAGAGAGAGAAAGGCATAAAAGAGGTTAAGGCTGAACGAATAAAGAAAGCATGTTATCATTGTAAATCTACTGAACATCTTTCTTATGCATGCAAAGCAAACATGAATGTTCCTGCTGCACATGCCATGCCTATCACACATACAATGAATAATCTGCATCAGAATCATGCACAGTGTGGTCAACCTAATTGTATGCCATGCACTTTTAACATCATGCAAACTTTTGTGCATTTAATGAATGCATCTAGCCAGTCATGCTTAAATACTGTTGCTAGTTCAAACATCAAGAAAAAGCATGTGAGAGCCAAGACTGTCAGTACTCCTAAAGTTAGGAGTGACAAACCTTATCCTAAGACTGACAAATCTGTCAAGTCTGAGAAAGGAAAGGAGATAGTCGAAAGCTCTAGTAATGTTAAGAAAAGTGCCTCTCCTGTTGTTAAATCTGTTGATTCTCGATCTTATCGAAAAGCCGGGCCCAATCAGAGTTGGGTTCCGAAGAATGTCTAACCAATCTGTCATTGCAGGGCGTTAAGCAGAATAGAAATAAAGTTATATGGGTGCTAGACAGTGGAGCATCTAGGCATATGACTGGAAACAAGTCCCTCCTTACAGAGTTGGTTATGAAGGCTGGCCCTTATGTTACCTTTGGAGATGACAGCATAGGTGTGACAAAGGGATATGGCAAACTGAAAACTGGCAATGTCATCATTGAAGATATTTCCTATGTTGAGGGACTGAAGCACAATCTGTTGAGTATCAGTCAATTCTGTGACAAAGGTTACGAAATTGTATTCAACAAGAAAGGTGTATCAATCACTCACATCAAGGAAGGCTCACTAGCTTTGAGAGGAGTTCGAAAGGCAGATCTTTTTGTTGCAGATATGGATTCAGCAAATCAGAATGAGGTCACCTGTTTCTACAGCAAAGCCTTGGATGATGAAAGCTGGTTATGGCACAAAAAGCTATCTCACTTAAACTTCAAAACGATGAATGCTCTCGCGAGGCGAGAATTGGTGAGAGATCTACCTCAAATGGAGTTCGCTCCGAAAGGACTCTGTGAAGCTTGTGAAATGGGAAAGTCGAAGCGAGCATCGCATAAAAGCAAAGAAATTTCTAGTATTACTGAGCCTCTACAACTTCTTCATATGGATTTGTTTGGCCCAGTGAATGTCCTATCTTTGTCTAGGAAAAGATATGCATTGGTAATCGTGGATGACTTCTCCAAGTATACATGGGTATTGTTCGCAATGACGAAAGACGAAGTACCTTTCTTAATCATTGATCATATCACTCAAATTGAGAATGTTTCAACACTTACTGTGAAGACGATTAGATCAGACAATGGCACTGAATTCAAAAACGCAGTGCTGAATGACTTCTGTGTATCTAAAGGAATACGTCGTCACTATTCAGCCCCGAGAACTCCACAGCAAAATGGAGTAGTTGAAAGGAAGAATAGAACTTTGGTTGAAGCAGCAAGAACTTTGTTGTATGATTCAAAACTTCCTTTGTACTTCTGGGCCGAAGCAGTGAGTACCGTGTGTTACACTCAAAATAGAACCTTGATCATAAAAGATAAAGAAAAGACACCATGTGAATTAATGAACAACAGAAGACCAACAATCAAATACTTTCATGTCTTCGGAGCAAAATGCTATGTGCTTATAGATGATGAAAATCTAGGCAAGTTTGCAGCAAAAGCTCGTGAAGGAATCTTTGTTGGTTACTCTACAGATGTGGTGGCAGCTTATAGAGTGTTCTTAGTGAATGATCGAAAAGTGACTGAAAGCTACAACGTCAGATTCGACGATACCAAACTCTCATCAATTTCAAGAGATTCTAGTGAAACTGAGTCCCTAAAATTTCAGAATCTGGACTTAGAAGATCTTGAAGATGAACCTGAGTTGGTTGCTCCATTAAACGTTCCAAGTGTACATGAAGAACCTGAGTCTAGTGAACAAGCTAATTCTACAAGATCAGGAGAGACTTCTTCAGTACGAACCGGCAACAACTCAGGGGGAGTAAATAGCAGCTCAAGGACTACTGTTCAAGGCTCGAGTCGAGTTGACTCTAGTTCTGTAGGAGCTGGCACTAACTCAGGGGGAGTTAGTGAAAATAATCAAAGTAGTCAGCACCCCAACTCAGAAAGTCAAGCTGAATCATCAAGACAATTTCCAGGTGAACGGGTATGGAATAGAGACCATCCATTTGAGTTAATTATTGGTGATCCAGATGCTGGTGTGACTACTAGAAGAACTGCAAGAGCTGACATGGCTAATATCTCCTTATATTCTGGGTTCTTATCCAAGCTTGAACCTAAAGAAATAGAAGAAGCTCTTGGTGATGCTGATTGGGTGATTGCAATGCAAGAGGAACTCAATCAGTTTGAAAGGCAGAAAGTTTGGAAACTGGTACCCCGACCAAAGAACATATCCGTAATTGGAGCAAGGTGGGTATTCAGAAATAAACTGGATGAAAACGGACTTGTAACACGAAACAAGGCTCGTTTGGTTGTAAAAGGTTATTCTCAGCGAGAAGGAATTGATTATGATGAAACCTATGCACCAGTTGCAAGACTTGAGGCAGTCAGGATGTTCTTGGCATTTGCAGCACATAAGAACTTCAAGGTTTTCCAGATGGACGTGAAAAGTGCCTTCCTGAACGGAGAATTAGAAAAAGAAGTGTATCTGGAACAGCCGCCCGGCTTCATTGATCCAGAACATGTAGATTTTGTGTATCTACTCTTCAAATCTGTCTATGGCCTCAAGCAATCCCCAAGGCGATGGTATGAAACCCTATCTTTATTCTTAATTGAAAATGGTTTTACTAGGGGAGTAATTGATAAAACATTGTTCTATAAAATTGTAAGAAATGACTTAATACTTGTTCAAGTCTATGTGGACGATATTATTTTTGGGTCGTCAAATGAGCGATTGTGCGAGAAATTTGCTAAGCTAATGCAGGAAAAATATGAGATGAGCATGATGGGAGAGCTGTCCTTCTTCCTTGGATTACAGATCAGTCAGAGAAAAGATGGTATCTTTATCTGTCAATCCAAGTACGTCAGAGATTTACTCAAGAAGTATAATCTAGAAGATGCATCAGCAGCTAAGACTCCCATGGCAACAGCCACGAAGCTTGATGAAGACAAATCAGGTAAATCAGTTGACATCACAAGCTATCGAGGTATGATTGGCTCACTCCTCTATTTAACTGCAAGTAGACCCGATATAATGTTCGCAACTTGTTTGTGTGCAAGGTTCCAAGCGGATCCTAGAGAATCACATCTCGTAGCTGTCAAAAGAATTTTTAGGTATCTCAAGGGCACACCAAATCTAGGGATTTGGTACCTAAGAGATACAGGTTTTAATCTTATTGGCTATTCGGATTCAGACTATGCAGGTTGCAGGATTGATAGGAAAAGCACATCTGGTGCTTGCCAATTTCTTGGCAGAAGATTGGTGTCCTGGCAAAGTAAAAAGCAACATACAGTATCTACTTCTACTGCTGAAGCTGAGTACATTGCTGCTGGAAGCTGTGTAGCTCAAATACTGTGGATGAGGAACCAATTGAAGGATTATGGCATGGAGCACAAGAAAATTCCAATCATGTGTGACAACACAAGTGCCATTGCCATAACCAACAATCCTGTAGATCACTCAAGAACCAAGCACATCGACATCAGGTATCACTTCATAAGAGAACATGTCGAGGAGGGGACTGTGGAGCTACATTTTGTGCCCACAATGCAACAAATTGCAGATATATTCACCAAACCTCTTGATGAAGTAACATTCAATAGATTGGTTGGTGAATTGGGAATGCTTAACACAAGTTAGTAAAACCTTCTATCTGTAAAATCCATGTTTATGTTTGTTTGTGCAAGCTACTCAATCATTATGTGCTTAGACTTTAAAATGCCTAATTAATGATTGTTATAGGTTGCATATAGTATGTTTTTGCATAAATTCCTTGTGTTTTAAGTGTCTTTTATACCACAAATCTGTGAATTTATGCTTGTTAGATTGCATGATCATAGGGGGAGTTAAATTCATAATATTCCAAATATTGCATGATTTTTAGATGAATTTACCTATGATTTTCATGTAATTAGAGGCCTTAGAATTAAAAAACTTCAAAATTTCGAGTTATGTTCTATCTCGAAACTCATCTAGAAATTCGACTTGAATTTCGACTTAAGCTGTCAGAGTGAAGTTTTTGAAAAATTCTAAGTCTGGGAAGAATTTCGAGTTGGCTATCTCGAAATTCATCTCGAAATTCGACTTTGTGTTCGAGTTCGAGTTACCAGTGCCTAGTTCTATCTTCAAAATATTCGAGATAAAGTCTATCTCAAATTTTATCTCAAAGGTTGAGATGAGATTTCCATTAAGGGAATATTTTGAAAAGAACTGAGAATTAACTTCGAGTTAGTCTATCTCGAAACTCAACTCGAATTTCGACTTGATGTTCGAGATAGAGTTCTTAGTCTATCTCGAAACTCAACTCGAATTTCGACTTGATGTTCGAGATAGAGTTCTCAGTTAAGCTAAAGGGAATTTTTCGAGTTACACTCCTAACTCGAAACATATCTTGAATTACCCTGTACTTTTTGCTTCAAAGGGGTATTTTGGAAAGAATTTGAGATTAACTTCGAGTTAGTCTATCTCGAAACTCAACTCGAATTTCGACTTGATGTTCGAGATAGAGTTCTTAGTCTATCTCAAAACTCAACTCGAATTTCGACTTGATGTTCGAGATAGAGTTAAACTTCTAACTCGAAAAGTATCTCGAATTTCCCTGTTTCTTCTAGAAGGGAATTTTCCAAATTTACTACAAATCAATAATGTTCGAGATAGGATTTCCCTATAGTTTCTGCTGTAAAATTGGTTAAAGTGCTTATTTGTGCTTAATTGTTCGAGTTAACCTCTATCTCGAACTTCATCTCGAAGTTCGACTTGATGTTCGAGATAGAAATGTTCGAGATAGAGTTCGACTTAAGTCCTCCCTGTATGTACTTAGACTTTAACACTATTTTTAACAGGGACATTTTTGTCATTTCACATTCATCTATATATACATCTCTAACTCGATGCCTAATTCACTTTACCTAATTTCATTTTCACAGCAGCCGTTTCACAAAAACAGTGCGATTTCACTAATTACATACCTTTAATCCGTGTTTTTGTGATTAAACTCGTAATAATCACGAATTACTGCCAATTTGTTGACTGAGATTCACTGTGTTATCATTAATCGTTGTGATACTGTGTTTAGTGACCATTCATACACGCGCATATCTCGAGTTTACTGGTATACACACACGAGTTTACTGGTATACACACGAATATTCATCTTCTTTGAATATTCAGATCTAGTAATTGGCAACTGTTCATATCCCGTAGTTTAACTTTTCAGATTGTCTTTTGATATTTCTCGAAAAATTAAAAGGGGTATAATCTTTAATTCGTAAATTATTTGTTTTTCAAAATTAAAAAAATTAAATTATTTCACATTTTTTTTGAAAAACATTTAAATTAAAATGGCTCACAAATTTTCACTTGCTAAAAACAATTTTTATAATATTTCTACGGAAATTGGTGATCAACTCCCGCGGTTTAAGTTTTGGATACGATTTCTTAATTTGTACTCCAAAGCTAGCCATGCTTTTACTGCTAAACCTACACTAGTACATGATGCTTTACAGCAATTATGGACTAGTGCGGTTACTTTTGGGAGAAAATCAACCCCCTTCGGTTTCAGGTTTACCTTAGCGGGTCAGGAATATGAGGTGACTGAAGAGATTGTCAATAAGGTTCTGGGATTCCCAATCAAAGATGCTTATGATCCAGAACCTACAGCTGCAGAACGCCTCAGCTTCTTTGAAGAAATTGGATGTTATCCTCCCAAAGCCCAATCACAGGAAATATCCAAAAACAATTCTTCCATGTGCAATGGAATTACTTTTTCGAGGCCATCACTAGATGTTTTCGGGCACGAGAAAAAGATTTTCATCAAATTCCAATTCCAATGCAAACCTTTGCAGTTGCCCTAGCAAGAGAACTGGATATAAATTATGGACGCATAGTTCTCTCTGAGATAGTGGCTTCAATGAGATCTCCTGCAAGCAGAGATATCACTACAACTGATGTTGTCTGCTGGTTTCCTCGGTTCCTACAGATGCTGATTAATGACTTAATACCGAAGGATGCTCTTGCTGTTAGACAGGGATTTGCCAGAGGCCCAACATGCTCAGAATCCATCTGCTCATGCTGAGGCATTTGATGAGATTCCTGATGAGCAAAGCGATGAGGCACAAGGTAATGAACAAGGTAATCTCTCCCTGCATACTACTCATTCCTCCTCCTATGTATCTGATTCTGAGACCCAAGAGACTGCTAACCCGCAGAATCTATCCCAGGGTGAGAGCTACATTTCTGAGACTGATACACATTCTTATTCTCTTTCACCCCTGTTAACGGAAGTCAGAAAGCCAGCACGTATATATGTAGGAGATGATGAGGAGAGTGAACCCGAAGAGCAGCAACTTATTCGAAAGAAAGCCAAACTTTTTCATGCTGCTACTTCAAAACCCCAGTCAAACCCTAGTGTGTCACACGCAACCACTCCACCTCACGAGAGTGGTTCTCCCTTTAAACAGTCTACACATATGGATTTTGATGACAATTATGTACCTTTTGAAGATCCTGTTGCTTCAAAAGGACATGGAGTTTTAACAACTTCAGCCGTACCTTCACCGGTACGTTCTGATGCTGCAAAGAGGATCGGTTCTAATGTCGTACAAGAACACTTTGCAGCCGCTCAGCCTGAGATTCCAACTCAGGACAAAACAGACATAGATCCCATAACTGCCAATTATTTTGCTTATCCAATTTCTGCAGGTACTGCTTCATATTTCGGATCAATAATTGAAGACATACACGAGCGTGAGACAGGGAGTGTGTGTGAGAGGTTAGGGAGAGAGGGACCTTCATTTTTAAGGCCCGAAACCGAGCGCCAAATACCAACAAAACGAGTATTAGAGCGAGGTCACCTAAACCAAACACCGTCCCTTAATATTGAAAATTTTAATACTCGTATGACTTCAATGGAAAATCAGATGAGGCAGTTCGGGCAGACGATGGGGCAGTTCGGAATTAACATTGGAAACAATCAACGGGCTCTAGACGACTACGCAGCAAGAATGGCAAGTCAAGCTACAGCTTTTGATGATTTGACAAATAAGGTCAATGACTTGGGCCATGCTGGTGGTGTCTTGGGAAGCACTCTCAATAAGAGGATGGGGGCAATGGAGTCTACAATGCATACAATGGCTGTGGAGATCAGTAGAATGATGTTCGCAGTCAGGAGTTTTGTGCCCCCGGAGTGTTTCGAGTCCCAACAACCCCCCCCCCGATGCTGGTGCAGGTGGTGCTAGTGGAGCGGGAGCCTCTGGTTCTGGTTTTGGAGGTTTTTATGCAACTGGTGGATCTGGAGACCAAGGTGGAGCTCAGGATAACTCACCTAAGGGGGAGAGTGGAAAGGAGACGAGACAGCAGGCAGTTCACATCGAAGAATTTGAAGAACCCGCTGATCTTGTCAAGGAACCAGAAGTTGAGCCGTCTGTTGATGAAGAGGCTCTGAGGAGGAGAAAGGGTAAGGCAATGATGGTTGATGAACCATTCGTTGACCTGAGTCATCAGGAAACAGTACAGGAGGTACTTGACTCAGATTCTGATATGGAAGACGTACCGTTGGCACATGCTATAAAAAGATCTTTGAAGGAACAAGGTGGAGGTGCTGGGATGTCTTCCGGAATGCCTGAAGAAATTCCTGTTGATGAGGAAACCCTTAAAGCTCAACAGTTAGCCTTGGAACAAGCTCAGTTCCATAAAATGAAGATGATGCAAGAACGTGCTGCCTTCCTAGAAAAGAAAGTGGAGCTACAAGGGAAGCAGTACGATCATGAGCTTGCAAGGCTAGCTGATCCTCAAGTTGATCTGGACAAACGAAGGATAGGACAGAAATGGGATGAAGCAAGGAAGATATTGATGGGATCCTGTGCGAAAGGAGTTCATAACAAGGAGGCAGATGATCTGTTCTACAACTTGAATTTGCAAAATCCAATGACTGCAGACTATATAAATGCTTTGAAGAGATTAATTTCTAAAGTCAGGGTTGGATACAATGCAACACTTAAGGAGTGGCAGATTATTTTGTCCTTGGTAGAAGGAGTCCCAACATCTTTCCTATATGTGGATGACCAATTCATAATGAGAAGATCTGCGTCAGAGTTGTTCTTGCTAGCGACTAAAATTCAATACTCTCAATCTGAGGAGCTAAGCATTCTGTACAGGGATCAGTTAATGCAGCTAGCAGAGGACAAGGGTCCAGAATTCTCAGCATATCCAAATTTTGTCCGGATGGTAGTTGACGGGAAAATGAAGAGGGTTAGCATGGAGGAAAATGACTTAACGGAGCTTTCAGTGGAATCTCTCAAAGCTGTCTGTTGACAAATGATGAGTAAGGGATTCGCTTCTGAGCTTAAAGATAAATCCGTGAAGATCATTGAAAGAGTTATATTCAAGAAGAGCAATGAGGTGTGGAAGTGTGATGTCATTGCTCCAAACCCTCTTGATGACGTGAAGATTGAGCCGGAGCTGATAGAGAAGAAATGGAATATTCTTCAAGCCATGAAGAATGTAGATGAAGCTCTGACTCTTCCTTCTGGAGCACTAGAACAAGGAGAAATAAGGGAGGCTATTGGTGTTCCAGGAAGTGATAGTGTATACTGGATACACGATTATGTTGAAGATACAGCTGATGCCTTAGTATTCATAGATGCAGACCAGAATCAAATAATCTTGCATATGAGTAGAAAATGGCTGCTACGGACTCAAGATGCTGCATTTTTGGAGAGAGTATTATATGTATTCAAATGGGGCGAAGTGGAAGACAAGTATGTGGAAGAAAAGCAGAGACTCATGAGTTACCTGTCTGAAGTAGTAGTGGAAAAGAAGCGAATGGAGCGAGATGCGGCCAGTGTCCACAATACTGACCGTGTCAAGGGCTACCCCAAGATGATCTATTGTCAGTTTAAAGCTGATAAATTTCACTGGAAACCTCAGCTCATAATGAAGAACCTTGAGGACATTCCAAAGATCAGAACTACTCAGGAGGTGGACAAACTCAGAAGGCTTTTCAAACATCCTTATCCAGAGCCCAGGAATCCTCTAGAAATGGAAGCTGTAAGTCTGTTGAATGCTAGGTGGAAGCAGCTTCGTGATCCAGTGTACAAGAAAGAACAGCAGCAGAAGGGGAAACGCAAAAGGCAGAAAGAAGAGAAAGACCAAGCTGCTGAAGCTAGAAAGAGGAAACGGAATTAGGGTTAAAGGTCAGAGTGGTGTGAACTTGAAGTTGGAAAAACTTCATGTCTTTCGGTTGCTTTAACTCACTTGAGGAAAATTCACCTTAGAGTGAATCCAATAAGGTGATACAAGTTTGACTAAAAGGTATGAAATAATCCAGGTGATAGGAATCACTCAAATGATCTTTAATTCGAAGTTCGAATTCTGTTTCTAGTTTAAGTTCTTTGTATTGTTTTCAAGTACTTTTCAATTGTATATTATTCAAGACTGTAATGTTAATTATCTTTTCTCGTCTCATTGTTTAGTTGAGTTATCCTTCATTTATTTGAATGTCATTGTTAGACAATCAAATAGGGGGAGATTGAAAGGCAGAGTGTATAAACTTGTAACACTATAACTAATGTAACTCAACTAAAGGAAAAGATACTTAACCAGAAGACAATCAAGAACAAGAAGTCACAAGAAATCAACACTAAATGAAGACAAGGTAATTGATACAATTCAACATGTTAACTATGATCAAGCCAAGAAGAAATCATTGAGAGAAGTTCAAGTCAAAGTTGTTCATGCCTCAGTGATTTGAAAAGCCAAGAATCAAGATCATAACTATCAGTATCAATAAGACCAATTGATTTCAAGTGAACAAGAAGGAAAGCAAATATTGGAAAGCCATATTACTAATTGGATATGGTAATTTATTCAAGAAGCAAAAACCCTATCAAGACTAGTCACTTATGAACCAGACCGTTGCATCAAGTGTCAGGACATTGATAGCAAGTTTATGTCAGTAATAAAGATCCATATTCAAGAGCTCGGTGAAGAATAAAGAAGACATGAAGATATCACAAGTTCAAGATGTGCATTGAAGTTTCAAGTTGAAGACCAGAATATTTTCTAAGTACTAAATATTCTAGATGGCCAAGTAGAAGTTTCTAAGTAGAAGTTCTACTTAGAACTTCGAGATGGCTAAGTAGAAATTCTCAAGTAGAAGTTCTACTTAGAGTGCAGCTTCAACATGACACATGGCATCTTCTGATTGGCAGATTTCCAAGCTTTCAAGTTAAGGCAAGATTTATGTGGACATCATTGGGCCACGTACATCTTAGTCTTTGAAGACTACAGGACATAGATTACATGTAGTATAAATAGAAGTACTTGTGTAATGTTTTAGTAAGATAGCAATATTTGAGAGAAACACAAGAAAAAGAGAGAGAGTGCATTCACAAAGCTTAGTATCATTTACTTCTCTCTAAACTTCTGTTATACTTTGTAATGAATGTTGTAGCAACCCTTTCAAGTTATATATAAGACATATATTCCTTGAATCTGTGTGTTCATTTATTGCATCGTATTTATTGCTTCTCATATTCGAAAAGTTGTATTCACCCCCCCTCTACAACACATTTGGACCTAACAAGAGCCGAGTCGAGATCCTCAGTGGTTAGGATTGTCAGAGCAGGAGCTTGTAGATCTACAGCTAGCCGGGGTAGAGGTTCCCAAGTATGCGGTCGATGACCTCAGGGAGAGACGTCGAGCGGCAGCCAGAGAGAGATGTGAGCAGAGACTGAGAGAGGAGGCAGAGGAGCGTAGACAGAGAGATGCTGTAGCCATAGTGCCATACATTGGTAGACCTTCTACAGGATCTGATGAGGCAGGTCCTTCTAGAGTGAGATGGGAGATTCCTGAGGAGGAGAGGTCGTTACGTAAGAGGCCTAGGTTGTCAGTCATAGCTGAGGAGGAGGAGGAGACTGAGTGGACCGATATCCATATGATACCTACCCCTGCCTTGCCTATTCCAGTACCATCACCAGTCCCATCTCCCTCACCGAGTCCTGGCCCTCTAGAGGATCCAGCTGAGCCATTCACTCCGCCCGGACATTTTATCTTCTAAGAGGATGAGATAGAGGGAGATCCGTCTGAGGATGCAGATACCGAGTCTATTCCTCCATCCCCACCATTTGCACCTCCACCACCTCCGCCTGTACAGGCACCTGCCCCAGCTGCTGTGCCCCCTCAGGAGGCACCCTTACCGACAGGTGACTCACTACCAGCCATTCTGTTGACGGAGTACTTTGCCCTACAGGGTCAGTTGAAGAAGTCCCGTCGGGTGATAGACACACTGATGCAGAGGTCAGAGAGAGGGAGAGGAGGTATCATTCCTGATGGTATATCCTTGGGATTAGTGAGTGTTGAGCTGCGGGCCCTGGGTGACATTAGGAGGCTGTTAGCTGATAGAGGAGACCCAAAGTGGAGGGTTGCGATAGTGGATACAGTCACGTCTATGGTAGTCCAGATCCGAGACATTATTAGGGCAGGACTGTGAGTCGGGATAGTAGTCTACGTCACTAATCAGACTAGTCATCTTACTGATGTCTTTTTGGGGGATTAGTTTAGTTGGTTGCTGTTTTAATCCCAGTCTGATTGGAAGACAGCTAGTAGCACTTTTGTTGTAGCAGACTAGTATGTACGGTTATGTTTGTAGGTTTCGAACCATGTACCCTATGATGTAAAATATTAGTAGTAAAAGACGTTGTACCCAAGTTGTAAAATATTTATGTAAATTAATGAAGTTTGTGCATTCTATCTAAATTTTTACTGCATTTTAATAATAAATGTTGAGATTCAAAAATATTGATGTATAAAAGGTGATTGACTTAATGAAAAGGTTATCATGTTAAGGGCGATACACTTACTTACTAAAGTTATAATATAACTAGATGCAAACCATGTGGAGATAAGAATATTGTGATGTGCAAATGAGTTAATTAACGATATAATTGTGTATATAGAAATGATGTATATTGTACCCCAAATTCGGGTAATTAATAAAGACTATTGTGATGTACAGAACTATGCCGCCTAGACGTGATAATAGAGCGAATGCAAGGGGAAATGAGAGAGACGAAAGAAGTCAAAATATAGAAGGTAATAGACTGAATGAAAATGCTCATAATGAAGAAAATCATGAAGAAGAAGAGGAATCAACTGGCCAACAAGGAAATCCGGGAGGCAATCCCTTTAACCAATTCATGGAACTATTAAGGCAGAATTTAGCTAATCCACAGAATCCCCAACAACCACCTATTCTCCCCAATCAGGCAGCTAATTCCTTTCGTGCCTTTAAGTCATTAAAACCCCCAGAATTTGAGGGAACCACTAACCCAGTAGTAGCCAGGGCGTGGCTAAAAGAAATGGAGAAAGCTTTCGAGATACTGAGGATAAAGGAAGATCAGAAAACAGTCTTTGCAACCTATCTTTTAAAGGGAGAGGCAAATTACTGGTGGGAAGCTAAAAAGAATCTAGAAGGAGCGAGAGTGATAACCTGGGAGCGTTTCACTAGGGTATTTCTAGATAAATATTCCCCTAGGTATTTGGAAAACCAAATGGAAATAAAGTTTCTGGAGTTAAAACAGGATAACCTAACAGTGGCAGAGTATGAAACTAAATTTACAGAACTGTCGAGGTTTGTTCCCGAGTTTGTGCGTACTGAAGAACAACGAGCGAAAAGGTTCCAACAAGGATTGAAACCATGGCTACGGACGCGAGTGGCACCATTTGAGTTGACTGATTTTGCTGCAGTGGTCCAGAAGGCATCTATTATAGAAGCCGAGAGTGAACAAACCCAAATAGGTCGAGAGAATAAGAAAAGAAGATTTGAGGGCCCGAAAGGAGGTTTAAGTGAGGGAAGCTACTTTAACAAAGGAGGTAGAGGACAAAAATCTCAATTTGTGGGAAAGTCGGGGGGTAACAAGACTACTAGTGAGACGGTAAATCAGGGTGGTAAATCTTCAGGAACATTTCAGTCCAATCAACCACAACCACCATTCCCAGATTGTAACGTGTGTGGTAGGAAGCATTCGGGAGTGTGTAGAATGTTAAGGGTAACTTGCTTCAAGTGTGGACAGAAAGGACATTTTCAGGAGAGGTGTCCATCGGTCGATAGGAGTGCCATTAAGTGTTACCAGTGTGGAAAACTAGGACACCTTGCTAGAGATTGTCGTTCCGATGGGTCGTCCGCACCAGGGCAAAGTATGACTGCTTCAAATAGGCCTACTGCTAGAGTGTACAACATGACCCTAGGAGAAGCGTTGAAGAAACTAGATACAGACACAGGTACTTATTTTCGATTTAAAATTTTAGTGTAAGTGTTTGGTTAGGGATCGATTTAATTCATTAATAGGGTAAATAAGTTAATAAAATAGGTAAGAATAATCTATCTGTTAGGAAGTAAGATATGCTGATTCAGTGAGGAAGAATAAGGATATTTTGTGGGAAAAACACAACCTTGTAGGACATGAACAGGAAATATATATTATGAATAATATTTTCTTACAATTGTTTCAAGGAATAGCATTATAAGACTAGTTTCTGGAGGATTTTACAGAGACGAGATGTATTAAGATAAAGTACTAATATTTTATGTCATGATAGAGATCAGAATATGGCCAAACCATAAGTGAGATACACTACCATTCAGAAAAGGCCAATGTGGTGGCGGATACCCTTCGTCGAAAGTGGAAGGAAAGATGAGATAATATAGAATGACTGAAAACAGGAGGAGATTTTTAAGGAAAAGATAGTAAAAGTACTGCTATTGATAAACTAAATGGCATGTTGATGAATGACAAGAAAGTTTATATTGGTATATCTTTGCGCAAACAAGATAGAGATATTATGAAAGGAAAAGGATAGAGGAAGTAGTGTGGAAGTTAGGAGGTGTGAATGAAAAAGGGTACCTATGGACATTTCTAATGTGATTCCGGGACGGAATCCTTTTAAGGGGGGAAGACTGTAATAACCCTAACTTTAGTAATGCTACAGTGGTCACATGAATAGTAAATTTTGAGGATTTAGGGAAATGGTATGTAAGTACTCTATACTTGAAATGGAAAACGAGTAAACAGAAACCATATTAGTATTGTACTAGGAAAATAAGTGACTCGAAATGACGATAGATTTCAGAAATTCCTGAATACAGATTTTTGAGGATTTTGAGTTCGAATGAGCTTCTATTTTATTAGATATTAAGGAGCATAGAAATATTAAAGGATTTATATTTTAAGGAATTAGTGAAATTAGGTTAAACCAAGGCGAGAGCAAGTCAAGGAAATGTCAAGGGAATTTGGATTTTTAAACGGTTTCAAAATCACTTGGAAAATGAGGTATATTCGAAACGAATCGTAATTAGTCGAATATGGAGACTAAACAACCAAGATTAATATCATTACAAGGACATGTACTACATTACTAATAACCAAAATCATTAAAACATTAACTAGAAATAAAGAATCAAGCATGCTAGATCATCATCCATTACATCATCCCTTACATCACATTCCACTCACATTTCTTAAAGATTAATTTGTAATATTACTTGATAATTATCCACAAAACATAACAAATATCTCCCAAAAGTAGATTAACCAAGGATAAGACCAAAACATCACAAAAATCTCTTCCCTTCCATCATCTTCTTCCAATTCGAATTTCACTATTCATCAAGGAATTTTTTTTTTCAAAACCCTAGTTTCAAGCAATCTAAAATCAAGGGAAAAATCATGGAGGTTACTTGAGGATATATAAAGACATCCACCAAGTTTCATAGCAAACAAACATCATTTGGCAAGGTAATAAAATCATCAAAGTTGATGATGAATAGTAATGAATAGTGATTTCAAGAGCTAACTTTGGTTTTTATGATTTCTTTAGCTAATTCCATCCACTTTCAGGTTGTGTAAGGACTATCAAAGGTTTATTAAGTGTGATTAAAGCTTCAAGAAGGTATAAATGTTCTTGCCCTTTTGTATTTATGAAGGATATTAGTTGTGTTAGTAGATATGTTGATATAAGTGATTATTTATGATGATATATGTGTTTGTAAGTGGTTTAAGTTGAATATGGAAGTATTGTGTCCTTGTAACCATGGTTGGTAAGATGACCACATGGTGTAGGTGATGGTGTATAAGGTGGATGATGGATTTGGAGGAGTTGAATTTTGGAAAGTATGAAAATATAGCCGTTATAATGCCCGATTTTCGTTAAACCAAATAGATGCCCTGTTTTTAGCACCCATGCTCGTACGGTAGGTTTCTGTCCAGAGCACCCACTGATCATGAGAGGGTAGAGCTTGGTTCATAGATCGTTTTGATATAAAGTACGTTAAAATCTGATGAACGGTTTAGGAGAAAAGTCAGTTTTAGTGAAAGACGTTCGAGAACCGAGAAAACGTAATTGTATCAACTTTGAGGCTATAATTACCATACTTAAACAATTTTAAAAGTTACAAAATTTTGGGATATTGTAGTAGGGTGGTCAGAGGACCCTTGACAGTTAGCCTTGCATTAAAATTCGGAATCTATATTTTCTGAGAATTTTTACAGTCGAGAGTGGTTGTTAAGGAAAGAATGTAAATCGTTAAGAACTTTAATCGGGAATAAGAATGGTTAAGTCCTCAAGACCTTTTGAGATAGTAATGGGATATTGTAAGAGTGTTATTATATGAGCGTAGGTGGTTAAGTGGAATATATTCTGATAATGATCCTTTTCGTGTTTATAGAGACTTCGGGAGAGCCACGAGCTATACTTCCGACTTACAGAGATCGAGGCAAGATCTTTCTATCCCTACTTTGGAAATTATTTATCTTTGGAATAAAAATGATATCATGGAATATATATATATATATGTGATGCTATTGTTCCTATGTTGCAAAGAATATATTTCCTTGATTTTGGGAAATTAAAGAGAGATGGATATGATTTATGAAATATGGATATAGAGATGATTACGAATGGAGCGAATATGCTCTATGGTAAAAGAGATATGAAAGGGAATGGTATCAGTTGTTATCTAGGGTTATATGGTTTATAATACTATATTAAAAATATTCTTTATGAGTATCAGTGATTTAATAGATATTATTTGATTATTATTTACTACTCTTAAAATAGACGGAATATTTTATGAATATAAAAGTATATTTGATTTCTTGAATATGAAAGAGATGTCTGGATCATAATCAAATCATTATGTTATATATATAAATATATTTTATGGAAGTAATGTGCGAGAATGGAAATGTGGAATGATATTTTATAAATGGAATAATGATTTGACAAAAAGGGGGATAGCAACAAAAAGCGTAGGAGGCTGTGTGCGGCACAGTCCAGCAATCAATATTTTATTTCGGCCCAAGAGTTGCCGAAGGAGGATGTAGTGGTGTACCTTCCTCCAGGGGGATGTAGTGGTGTACCTTCCTCCTTCTACCGGTAGTAAAAAGGACGGGTACGGAGGGCGACTGATCATCGTTCTTACGTATTCGGCAACAGTGAAAATCCCCAAAACTTGAAAGAAAGAGTTGAAAATGATTTTCAGATTTCTATACTGAAAACAGAATAGTGATATAAGATGATGGAATTATGGTTACAGATAAAGAAAAACTGATAATATATTATTTTAGATTTCTTTCTTATAATAGTAAGTGGATGATGTATTATTAAATAAGAGCTTTATTCTTCCTTAAAGATTATAATTGGTTTCTGCTTATATATGCATATATATATATATATGTATACCTGTTCACATTCTAAATTCTAGTTACAATATTATCTTGCTGAGCTATTATAGCTCACTCTTGCTACGTATGTATATAGCAGCTAGGTCCCATGCCGATACTACGCACTACACCCCGCAAGAGGGTAAGGGAAAGGCGACCTTTTGAGCGAGTGCTGGCGACCATCCCCGAGGTAGTGACAAGCGAAAGGGGCTTAGTAGACTTATGTAAATTAAGTGTGTAAGTTTGTAATAAACTTTTGGTTGTTGAAATGCTTCTTGTAGAAGTATTATTCAACAATGTACTTAGTAGAATTCTGGGTTTGTAATAACTGTTAACTTTAAACTTTTAATATTGTGAATGTTGTTCTATGAGCATATGACTGGTATGTGTCTGTGTATTAGTGTGGGGTCAGTTGCTTAAGTATTAAATATTAAGTTAAAAAAAAAACTCAAGAGATATTGATATTGAATGGAAATTGGACCGTGATGACCTGGATCCTTGACCCTGGATCTAGGGGCGTCACATCCACTAACCCCCCACCTACTACATCTTCTCTTTTATAAATACTCATCTTCTCCTTCATTATAAAACACACCATAATTCTCTCTTCTTTCTCTATATAGCTACTAGATAATCCGTCTAGTAGGGGAACCGGTTTAGCCCGCTTTCAGGAAGTGTCGGGATAGAAGGTCCTCGTGCCTAAACTATTCCTTAGGGTACTTGGGTCTGACTGCAGCCATCGGAGGTGGTCCCGCTGCAGATGTCTTTCTGTTAGGTTGTGTGGCACTGTCCGGATTGGGAGAGGGAGAGAAGGAAATGTTGTCGGGAAACAATGATAGGGGGAGGTTTTGAGATAAACACTTCAGTGAGTTGGGGATATACATAATAGGTATTGTAGGGTTGAATTTTTGTATGAAATTCAGGGACCGGATACCCGGATATTGTAATCTCTTTTATCTAGTGTTAAGTTGTTGCTCTTGTGGATGTAGGCTGGGCCGAACCACGTTAAATCTCTTGTCTCTTTTACTGTATTGTTGGTTTGTTGCTTCACTAATATCACGTATATTTATGGGATCTAAGTACACATATTTACCAAATCGCGGGCAGATTCATAACAGTGATTGTGTGAATAATGGCGCTAGATGATGGATTAGGTATATCAGATGTGTTCTTCATTAAGTACTGAATTGTGGTCGATTTATCATGGACTTGAGTTAGCCTAGGATCTTCGAGCTCCCAAAGCAGTTCTTGAATCTGATTCTCTTGATGCGATTAATTGTGTATTATATCCAGACTCGAGTCATCGTCAATTTAACATTGTTTCTCGAATTTTGGGGCTGCAGCGAAAGCCTTGGCATCTTTCTATCCGCCATGTGGTGTGGGAAGCTAACCAGTGTGCTGATTTTCTTGCTCATTTGGATATCCATCACATTCATAGAACTTCCATTCTCGAAGAACCACCAGATGAACTTCTGCCAACCTTGTTCAGGATATGAATGGTTGGCTATGTGATCGTGTTGTTTCTTCCTAATCTTTTGTTAGAAGTTTAGGATTTTTTAGGGTATCACCCTCCTTTGTACTAACAGAAGAAGTGTTCTTCATTGTTCATTTCTCGGAATTTTTAGTTCATTATGTCAAATTTTAGCATTCCTCATATTATTTTGTAACTTTTGTTCATTGTGCCGAAAATTAAACAAGTTGCATAAGGGACAATGTCTAATTTTTTCTTCATGTTTAATGTTTTCGTGAAACATATTTTGAGCTCAATGCAATTAGTACTAGCCATAACGAGCATAAAAAGCAAACCATGGATTCCATATTCATAATAAACCACAATAGTAGTAATAATAAGATGAAAAACTAGACAAGTGTGTTAATTCTACTCCTGATTCTTCAACTTCTGGACACGTTTCTCTAATAAATCAACCCGAACAAAAAGAGCTGTAACCGAATAAAGAAGCCAGTAGAACACCACAGCAGCAACAATAAGAAGCGCATTGCGCTGACTCTTCATAATCGATTTCTGGTATCGATGATGCTCAGATGCCGAACAAGTGTGGTTTTCGCAACTTCCCCTGTTCTCATACTTCCAGTAAATATCCATAATGAGGAATAAACAAAAGGGCATTACAGATGACAGTGGTTTCAGAAGGTTTTGAGTAACCGAGATCAAGCCTTTGCGAAGTGGATTTAATGGGATTGTTATGAGGATTAGCAACACTACTTCTGCAGCCACAATGTATGCCAGAACTACCCATTCTAATGCCATTGATTTCGATTTCAGTTTTGGTTTTCTTAGTAGGAAAGAAAGGTATGCTTTGTGAGTCAAAGGAAGTTGTTAAATGTGTGTTCTATATAGAGAATGACCAGGTTTTAAACAAGGACGGGAGTGCCCGGCATTTCTTCTGCTTTAAGGTAGTCTCACGTGTTTACCGTTTACCATTACACACTTTCATGGCCTGTTTCTAGAATTACGAACTTTAGTAGTAGTACTCTAATTCGAAGATTCGGAATTCTATTGAATGATTGTTGCAACATATTTTTTATATTAACTTATTATCTGTAAAATGGAACATGTCTAACACATAAAAAACACACATTAGCTAACAGATCAGGGAATTGGGATCCTGATGCATGTAAATAGATGTGATTTACCGAAAACAACAATAATTCCTAGGAACAGTCAAACCATTTTATCTTTAAGCAGAAATACTACTACTTTCAAGTAGCGTTCGATCGATTACATATTAATTAATATTCGATCAATTAATTGGTTTGAGATTTTCGTTTCCGATATTGAGCAAAATAATTAGGATTTTTCAAGCTTCAACCCCTTGTCTGACATTATTAATATATATTCAGGCTACTATATTACAAGTTGAGAGCTAAATTTTAGTGTTAAGCCGCCCGCGTCAACAAACATGTCAAAGTCCGTTATTGCTCGTTTGACATCTTAGTAAACATACACTTCTAGAAAACACTGACAAAATCTTTTTTCTTTTATATATATAGCGGCAATCCGTCCGGCGATGTTGTATGGTTCTGAGTGTTGGGCGGAGAAGAAGGCTCTCGTAAGCAAATTGGAAGGGGCTGAAATGAGGATGTTGCGGTGGTCTTGTGGGCGCACGATGTTGGACAGAGTCCCGAACTCGGTATTTAGGAGCGAGCTTGAGGTGGCGCCTTTATCTGCGAAAGTTAGGGAAGGAAGGTTGAGATGGTTCGGCCACGTGCGAAGGAGGCTGGCTGAAGCCCCAGTTAGGAGGGTCGAGAGTCTGACAGTTGTTGGGGCGAGGAGGAGAGGCAGGCCAAGGAGGACGTGGGAAGAGCAGCTCCGGATGGATTTGAAGGCATTAGACTTAAATGAGACCATGCTCGCGGATAGGTGCTCTTGGAGGCGGCGTATCAGAGTGGTGGATGCCCTTCTAGGTTGTGGCTCTGTTGTCGAGAGCCTCCGAGTTGCCTTGTCTCGATTAGCGATTTTTTAGTAGTTCGGCTTCAGCGTGCTCACTTTCCGTTCTGAGTGTCTTCTGTTTTTCTGTGTTCTTCTTTTCTTTTGGTTTTTGGTTTTTGGTTTTGCAGGTGCAGGGAGCTTGGCTAGGAGTCGTCATCAAGCTAGGAGTCCCATAATCCATCGCAGGTAGGTAAGTCCCATGTGGAGAACGCCATGGGCCTCAGGTTTGTCATTGTACATTTCCGTAGCATGTCCGTTGTATTTTACTACACTCTATGTATGTTGTGCACTCAGCCGAGGGTCTTCACGGAAACAGCCTCCCCGCTCTAAAAGTGGGGGTATGGTCTGCGTACATACTACCCTCCCCAGACCCTGCTCTGAGCGGGATATACTGGGTATGTTTGGTTTGGTTTGGTTTATATATATATATATATAGGCTAGTGGTCAAATAGAAACCACTTTTAAAATAGAAACTAGAAACCATTATCTGCACACTCTACTTTACTATCTCCACACCATATTTTATTATCTCCAATAACTATCTCCACCCCATATTTACTATCTCCCCCCCACCCCCCCACCCCCCCCATCACCACCGACGCACCACCACCTCCACCGATGCACCACCACCGCCATCTTCTTTTCCGACCACTGGCCCCGCAGGGGCTCTGATTCCGACACCAATTTCTGATTCCGATTGCAGATTTACTTCTTCCCGATCATTAATTGTGCAACTACAAATATAATTTAGTGATTTTTAACTTCAGGTCGTAATCTTATCTTCATCTATCGATTCTGAACATTCCGATGAAGACTTCCAGATCTGAATTTGTGTATTTGTGTGTATGTAATGATGTATGTGTGTATGTATCTGAACAATCATGGTGGTGGTGGTCGATGGTAGCGAGGTAGGTGGTGGTGGCGTTGACAGGTGGTGTGGTGGTCGATTGCAACGATGGCAGGTGGTGGTGGTGGTGATGGCAAGTGGTGGTGGTGATGGCAAGTGGGGGTGGGGGTGGGGGGTGGGTACGGTATCAGTGATTACAGTTGTATAGATTAGTGATTTCTACTATATTAATTAGTGATTTCTGCAATACAAATTAGTGATTTCTGTAATATGATTTAGTGATTTCTTAATATAATTTAATATATTAAATGAACAGATCTTTGATGAACAGATTAGTGATGAACAATAATCATCGACGACGCTTTGATGATGAACAATGAACGACGAGTTTCGATCTGTGGTGATGGTAGTGTGTGGGTGGCAGCGGTGGTGGGGGTGTGGTGGCAGCCATGATGGTGATGTGGTGGGTGGTGGCAATTGTGGTGTAGTGGTCTTATATATTCAATCTATGCTGGTGTGGTGCGTGTATTTTTAGTTGGGCTAGAATAATATATTTTTGTGGACTGGGCTTAGTTTCTAGGTTTCTATTCTAATTTGTTTCTAGTAGAACAGGACTCTATATATATATATATATATAATTCGATATCTGGATCAATTTTTACACACCTTAATTAATCCAGATCAATGGTATATGATTCAATATCTGGACCAATTTTCACATGCCCCAATTAATCTAGATGATGATTACTTAGTATTCATACCCACCAAACATGACATAACAACATTGCCGTAATCTTTTGTATCTACTTTTAAACCTTGCTCTACCTTTGTTCAAATTTTAAAAAACTGTCATCCCCTAAAAAAAATTTCCACCAACGTAAAAACCATGCATAAACAAATCAACTCTAATTTGATTTGTTTAACAATATTTATTTTGATTATATTTAGTATTCAAATATTTCTCTACACAAATCAACTCTAATTTTGTTTTATATCTTCAAAATTAGGGGTAATTTATAAAAGGAAGAACAATTATTTGTAATTTATAAAATAAGAATAAAAACAATTTAGCAAACACAAGCCACAAAGACAGAAACCTTTATTTGTATCATACAAACATAATTTTGTTGTATTACTTTTATTTAAAACTGCATAATAACTATCTGAAACAAAAAAAGTTCAACAGGATCATAAAAATTGATGGGTTATTAGATCCTCTCTGATTGTTCAGAGTCTTCTTGTCCTTGTGGCAAGTTTATAAAGTCATATGCTATCCCTTTTAAGTTTTCATTTATCCATATTAATTAGTTAAGTAGAAACTTCTAGGCAGTCAAGGTCAGTTCCACATTCTCAAATTATGAGCCAACAGAGCACATCCAAGTTGGAGGAACTTTATGCAAACTTATCCATCGAGGATGCTGATGAGAATGGATTCATAGTAGGAGTGGAAGAAATCAAGGAGAAGAAGAAAACGTTCATACTGGTGGGCAAATTCATGACGGACAGGAATATTAACTTTCATGCTATGCAAAATCTGATGGCCTCTCTATGGCGCCCGAAAGAAGGAATGGAGATACATGATATCGGGGATATAAATATTCATTTGTATTCTATCATATCATGGACTTAAGAAAGGTAACTGAAGGAGGGCCATGGTCCTTTGAACAAAACATGCTCGTATATAAGCAACTGGAGGAGATGGAGATCCACAAGCGGTGCAGCTGAATGAAATAGAAATATGGGTTCAGGTATGTGACATACCACAGGGATTCATAACTGAGAACATATTAAAAAGTGTAGGATCGTACATTGGAAAGTACGTGAAATCAGATCCTGCAAACTTTGAAGGAGCATGGAAGCCGTATACTAGAATTAGAGTTACATTGGATATTCGTAAACCACTGAAACGGCGAATGAAAATCAAAAGAGAGGGTGGTGCATGGAGCTGGATTAACTTCAAATATGAGAGAATGGGTAACTTCTGTTTCGTTTGTGGGATAATAGGTCACACGGAAAGGGAATGTGGAATTGTCTACGAAAATCCAGATAAAAAAATCGAACGTGCATACGGAGTTTGGTTAAGAGCACTAAATCGGAATACTAAAACTGGAGTAGGGGCTAGGTGGCTGAGGAATAAGGATAGTGGAGGAGGATGGACGGCGCAAGGAGGTGCAACATCAAATCAAACTACGGAGATGAACGAGGTCAATGCAGAGAGATTTGAGGAGATTGATGGTATTGTGAGAGACAAAGGTAGGGAAAAGGGAATTGTAATTTTTACAGCTGGAAATCAGGACCCATTTGAGAAACCAAATCATGTTATACCAAATCATGATATTAATTTGAGCGGGAACGAAGATAATGTAAAAGTAACATTGGATACAAAACGCAAAAGGGTGGAAATGGACCAGGGTAAGATGAGTAATGGGACTGACAATATGATTACAGATGGGAGCATGGAGGACTTGGAACACAATATTAATGAGGTACGTATGTCAAAAAACTTGCATGGGGTGGGCTCTGGTTTCCAGGCCCACCGAGAATTATGAGTTTCTTAGTATGGAATTGTCATGGATTGGCCCAACCACGGACAGTTCGATTTCTTAAAGAAATCATTAAGCAGTTACGGCCCAATTTAGTCTTTTTGTCAGAAACGTTTGCTAATAAAAAGAAGATAGAGTCCATTTGTAAGGCTGTTTATTTTACTGGGTGTTTTGTAGTCGAATCGCAAAGGCATGGAGGAGGGTTAGCTTTAATGTGGAAGAATGAGGGGGGATTGAAATCAAAGGAAGTAGCAACCATTATATAGACTTCGAGGTCAGTTGCGATCAGGTGGGTCGATGGAGGTACACGGGGTTCTACGGGTGCCCAGAAAGAAGGAGAAGGAGAGAATCTTGGGAAATTATTAGAAACTTAGCTGCTCAATCACAACTTCCATGGTGTATTATAGGCGACTTTAACGATATGATGCATGCTCATGAAAAACATGGGGGTAGAAGGCATGAGAGAGCTCTGTTAGAAGGTTTCAAAGACACGGTGCATGGAAGTGGGCTGGATGATTTAGGGTATATTGGGAGTGAGTTTACGTGGGAAAAATCAAGGGGAAGCGTTGCATGGGTGCAGGAAAGACTTGACAGAGGTTTGGGGAATTAAGATTGGAGAAATATGTTTCCTGGTGCAACAGTTAGGGTGTTAGAAGTGTCGATTTCGGACCACATGCCCTTGTTTTTGGAGGTAAATAGAATGATATTTATTCCAAAAACTAGAAGGTTTAAATTCGAAAATATGTGGGTAAAGGAAGAAGAGTGTAGAAATCTGGTGCTCGAAAGCTGGAGACAAACGGAGGGAAGAACAATTACAGAAAAATGGAATATATCTCCTTAAAACTCGAAGAATGGGGGGGGTGGAAAGGCGAAAGAGATGAAGGATAAGATTCAATTTTTTAGGAAGGAAATGAGGAATTTCAGATCGCGTCGAGATGCAGATGGAGTGAGAAAGTATAATGAGGCAAGATGGGAGTATCTAAAGTTACTGGAAAAACAAGAAGTCTATTGGAATCAACGCTCGAAACAGTATTGACTAAAGGAAGGAGATCAAAACACGAAATTCTTCCATAAATTTGCCTCAGGAAGGAAGAAAGCCAATCAAATGATAAAGATAAAGGATAAACATGGTGTGTGGCAGGACAATCATGAAAGCATTAAGGAGGTTATCACGACTTATTTTGAGGATTTGTTTCAATCAACAATGCTGACAGGTCACTTATCGGACAGGGAGAAGATAAATCGAGTCACAAATGCGCAAAATGAGGAGTTGATGTCACCAGTTACATGGGAGGAGGTTAAACATGCAGTATTCTCAATGTATCCGGAAAAGGCACCGGGGGTTGATGGTTTAAACCCATGCTTTTACCAAGCTTACTGGAATGTAGTAGGTGAAGATGCTTTCGAATTCTTTCTAAGGTGATGGCAAACCGGTTGAAAGCCTGCTTACCAAGTCTGATTTCGGAGGTACAGAGCGCCTTTGTTGAAGGCAGATTACTCACAGACAACGCCCTCTTAGCTTTTGAATTGAATCATTATATTAGAAGGAAGACTCAGGGAAAGAGAGGTGTGAAACTGGATATTTCCAAAGCCTATGACAGACTTAAATGGCCATTTTTTGAAGGAATGTTGTTGAAATTTGGTTTTAACAATATATGGGTTCAAAGAATCATGCAGTGTGTGCAAACAGTTTCCTATAGCTTTATCCATGATGGGTGTGAGTTTGGAAATATACAACCCAAACGAGGGATTAGGCAAGGGGACCCAATTTCCCCTTACCTATATATCTTATGTGCAGAGGGTCTTACTTCAATGATTAGGAGACATGAAGAAACTGGTTTAGTTCACGGAATTTCGGTAGCTCGAGGGGCACCGCATATATCGCATCTCATATTTGCAGATGACTGTTATGTATTTTTCAGAGCCAAAAATCAAGAAGCAAAAAGTATGAAAGGGATTTTGGAGCGTTATGAGAAGATGTCAGGTCAGGCAATCAATTTTATGAAATCAACGACTACCTTTAGTCCTAATACTTCCACTGATTGCAGACAACAAATATGCAAGATTTTGCAAGTCCAGGAAACACAGCTGCCAGGAAAGTACTTAGGATTACCAATGCATATTGGGAAAAATAAAAACAATGAGCTCAAATTCCTGACAGAAAAGGTAAGTCAGAAATTACAAGGTTGGAGCCAGAAGCCTTTGTCCAAGGGAGGAAAGGTCGTGTTGCTTAAAACCGCTGCTCAGAGAATACCTAATTTCTGGATGAATTTATTTCTAATCCCACAGGAGTTATGTACTACAATTCAAAGACAGATGAATGCTATGTGGTGGGGGAATGAAGGTCGAAGCAGAGGGATTAGATGGCTTTCATGGGAGAGGTTATGCGAGGCTAAACAGATTGGAGGCCTGGGGTTTAGAGATTTGAGGAAATTTAATATTGCCATGTTAGCGAAGCAAGGCTGGAGATTGCTGAATGATGAAAATCCGTTGGTTGCGCAGCTGATGAAAGCAAGATACTATCCAAAAACCAGTTTTTTAGAAGCTAAATTGGGCGCAAACCCTAGCTTCATGTGGCGTAGCATCCTCAAATCGCAGGATACCTTGAAGGAAGGAACCCGAAGAAGAATTGGAGATGGTGAAGACACGTACGTATGGAACGTACCTTGGTTGCCATGTGTCGAGCAGGGATATATCACATCCAATATGCCACAACAGTTGGAAAGGGTGAGGGTTGCAGGTTTAATGCAGACTAACAAAAAGGCCTGGGAAGAAGAAATACTAAAGGATATTTTTAATGATAGAGACATAAGTCTGATAAATCGCATTCCACTATTAGAAAATGTGCAGCACGACTCGTGGTTCTGGCTCCTGGATCAAACTGGGAACTTCACTGTAAAAAGCTGTTATAGGAAGTTAGTGGGTGAGCAAACTAGTATCCAGGCTCAGTTTTGGAAAAAGTTATGAACATTGAACCTCCCTGGAAAGGTGACGAATTTTATCTGGAGAGCTTGTCGTGCGGTGGTACCTACAGCTGTGGCTTTGGCGGAGAAACGAGTTCAAAGCGATACCAAGTGCACTTGGTGTTTGCAGGCAGATGAAAACATGGAACACGTGCTGTTCGGATGTTCATTTGTTAAAGAAGTTTGGGCCAAAGTAAATATACAGGAGGAAAGTATTCAGAGGCATCAAGGGACGGTGAATGAGGTGCTAGCTTCTTTGTTTACTACGTGTACTAGAGAGAAGCTATGAAATCGATGGGTGTGGGATAGGGTGGTGGGATCAGCCTTTGGTGTTCAGGCAACAGCTGTAAACCTGTTAAATGATTGGAAGAAAGCCCAAAGGGAGAAGGTATGTAGCAGGCCTATTGTAAATCAGAGCTCAAGACAGTGGTCACCACCTCCGACTGGATGGATGAAAGCTAACATTGATGCAGCAACATTTACACCAATGGACAGAGTAGGGGTCAGCTGTGTGATAAGAAATGAAAATGCAGAGTTTGTTTGTGCCAAGACTCATAGGATATCTGCACAATTACAACCAAGGGAAGCAGAAGCAGTAGGGCTTAAGGAGTCTCTGTCATGGGCTAAAGAACTAGGTGTTCGAAATTGCATATTCGAAACAGACGCAAAATTACTTGCTGATGCGTGCGCTGGGGTGAGAGGTAGATCGTTTTTTCACACAATTGTTCTAGATTGTGTCGAGTTGTTTAAGCACTTTGAACATGTGCAAGTTAAGTACGTCCATAGGTCTACAAATGCTGTAGCTCATACGTTAGCGAGAGCTACTCATTCTATGTCAGACTTCCAGGAGTGGTTTGATATAGCTCCGGACATTATCTCTGATATATTACTTATTGATTCGATTTAATGAGAGTAAGTTCGTTTATTTCAAAAAAAAAAAAGAAAAAAGAACTGCATAATAACTTTCAAGAGTTATTGGGCTGGACTAGTTTCATTAACATTTACATTCAAGCCCGAAAATAAGAGCCCATCATATTAAAGCCTGCTAGAGATATTAATATTACGAACTTTAGAAGGCTTGGGAGTGTTATCCTTAGGAACCAGAATAGTAAGAAGCCCATTCTCCACCTGGGCCTTAATCTGATCCACCTTGACATTTTCCGGCAGCTCAATTTCCCTGGAAAATCCAGATTTTCCGGCAACTTCACCGCCTCGTTCCGTCAAGTGCCAAACGCTGTCTTTCTCATCTTTGCCTTGTGTCTCTCCTGCTGCTTTTATTACAAGAATATTCCCATCTTCAACTTGCACTTTTATGTCCTCCTTGCTGTAACCTTATTTTTTTAACAAAAAAACCGAATATTATTTCTTTGTCACCTTACGATATGTTTAAAAATGATGCAAACACAATACGAAAAATAATTAATTAAATGATCCGATTTTATTTCAACAAATTTAAACATTTATTTATATCCGAGGGATAAAAAATTGACACGTTTACGAACACGACCCAGAAACCGAAATTGCGAAAGTGTCTAAAGAAAAATGGAGAAAGGATGGTTACCTGGGACATTGATTTTGAATAAATGGGAGTGAGGAGTTTCAAGCCAGTCCATCAACGCAGGTGAACCGGGAAGTGATCGACGGTAAATAGGAGCACTCCAAAACAATTGTCTAAACGGGTCTGCAAAAATTGCCATTTTATCTTCTTGGGCTACTTCAATCACCTTGTGGTTTTGTGTGTGCGTATATGTTTGTAGCTGTGATGAGAATTGGAGTTGTGCGCAAAATATATATGCGAGGGAGAAATGGCTTGATGATTTTTTTAATGGTGTAAAAGATTATTTAACAGGTAGTACAAGAGACTAGAAGAGTGACGATGAGTCTGGAACGTTCTACATGTCTACAAGAATCCAAGTGTCAAGTCTTTAGGAACGGCCCATCATCACTAAGGAGTAGATAAAATTTTCAAAGCCCACCACCAATCTATTAAGCAACCGTAGCTCACTTGAATTGAATGATTGAAGCATTATTCAGCCTACCACCTTTCGGTATGGCGAGATTATATATGTCGATTTGGTCAAAATGAGGAGAAATAGTGAATGTACGAGTATGTTTAATTAGTAAATAAATGATATCAATTCACGAAAAGAAAAAATTTGACGGTCAAAAGTTATTACTGATTGTTAATTTCTTGTTCGGTGGATTTTAGAATTGTGAATCAAAATTATAATATGAAATGTAGTTTCTATTCAAAAATATTTGCTTTTTAAAATTATATTGTTTTATATTTTTTTACTTAACTATATGGTTAAAAGACAAATCAAATGAGATTAAATATCAAAATGGTCACTCAAGTGAAACTCGTATATCTTTTTACTCACCTATCACAAAGGAATATCATTTAAATCACTGTAAATATGTGTTTGCAAAATAGCACGGAAAAGGAAAAGCAAGCGCTAATCCTTACAAAGACTCTTACACGAGAAATCCTTAAAAACCTTGAATCCAAAAGACGTCCTTGGATCCACAAGAAATTTCTTGAATCCACGAGAAAGAAGAGAAAAATCTCTAGGGTTTTAATTTCAATAAAAGATTATTCATCCGGGACATCATAATATGGTTTATATAGGGATATAAATCCTTAAACAAAATAAAACTAAATCCTAATTAAAAATAAATAACAATTAAAAGCAGCGTGATCACGTCAAAATTGAGCATGGGCATGCATGACCTCCCATCTTGAGTAATAAAAACGTCTGTTATTTTTTCCCATTTTGGCATGACCAGCCAATCCAGCAGCGTGAGCATGCATAATATTAACTACTATATTTTCTTGTTTTGGCATGATCACGTGAACCTCGACATAATCATGCTTTCATTCTAAAATTACCTTTTCACCATCCATTGCAACCTTGATTGACACCAAAAACCCTCCTAAATCAGTCTCCTCCACTTCGAAAGAACTCGTCCCCGAGTTCTCATACAGAAATAGAAATACATATGCTTGTTGTTTATCTCGCCATGGTGGTATTTTAATAGGAAAACACCTTCGAAGAACTTTGTACCTCAACTCTTCGACAAATTCAACATATTGCAATAACAACACTTGAATTGATCCAATGACATCTTGATTAATCATTGGCAAGCCAGAAATTGAAAACCCATCAGCAACTTTTAATTCTTTCGTTGTACGAAGAGACACAACACATTCATATGGCTGCTGCAAGACATCCTTATCTTCCAATGGATATAAAACATACTTAACAACATCATTACCATCGATAAACTCAATTGCCTTCTCCCTACTTTTATAGCATAAAATCAAATCCAACTGATAAGGTCGATCCATTACTAACTCGCATGCATCAACATCAGGATTATCAAAAGGTGCAACATCCTTGTACTTCAAACTAGCGATGTCAATCACATAATTTTCACTTATGTAAGTGCCAATCAACGAATCCCAAACAACATTATATGGTACTACATAGAGTTGTAGAGACAATTTGATTTCATAAAGCATCTCCCTCAAATTAAAGTTCTCGTGATATTCAAAATCCACCATAAGCCCAAATTTTTGGGAACTCACCTTGCAAGATGTCTTATTTAAACTTTTACGTTGTGAATCATCCACTGATTTACTAGTCTCTAAGAAAAACTGTTGTACACCTTTAACATGATTATCATCGTCATTCTCATCTTCATAGACATTATTTATACTCTCTTTGTTTTGTTCTTGTACATCATCCTCCTCGTCTTTTTGTTTGACCATGTCAAAACTATCATAATTTGTAGACATACAGTTTTCAAAACCCACAATCGCACACCCTTTTTTTACTATCTCCATTCCTTTCAAATTTTCGGCATTGGAAAAGTCTAACACTTTTCTATCTCCCACACCTAACAAATTGTCTTGTTTTGGTTGAGGACATTCATCAAGCACATTATCAACAAGACATGGCTCATAAGGTTGAACTGTATCATTCCCTTGTTTATGTTTAATACGGATATTATAATCATAGTCCTCCGATAAAAATCTCTCCATCATCAATTGTCTCATTCGTCACCATGTTCTAATCGGTTCTTTCCTTTACCTCTTTCTCTGCAAAACCAACTTATCCCACCAATCCGCAGCAATACTCTTTAGCTTGATAGTTACGATTTTCACCTACTTACTCTCGGAAACACCCATAACAACAAAGAATTTATCAACATCAATATGCCAATTCAGGAAGTCATCTACTCCCATGGTTCCATCGAATAATGGTATATCAACCTTTACTAAATCATTACGTTGATTACCCATATTTGTCATCGAGCCAAGATTCTCATCAACATGATATTTTCCTCCTTGAGGGACTCGATTCCGATCTTCTCTTTCACCTCTACATTGCTTGTTATTGATATTCTTGTCATCCGTCAACGTAGTCATCCTGTCTGGTCAAAACCTTGAGAGTCACGGTAAAAGTCATCGTAATCTCTGCAAGATCTTTTTTGGTAATTGGTTCGTCTTCCATACTGAATCAAGCAGCAAAAAGATAGGATAAAGCCTGCTCTAATACCAACTGACGCAGCACGGAAGCCAAGGAAAAACAAGCGTTAATCCTTACAAAGACTCTTACACGAGAAATCCTCAAAAACCTTGAATCCACAAGGCGATCCTTGAATCCACAAGGAATATCTTGAATCCACAAGAAAGAAGAGAAAAATCTCTAGGGTTTTAATTTCAATAAAAGATTATTCATCCGGAACATCATAATGTGGCTTATATAGGGATATAAAATCCTTAAACAAAATAAAACTAAATCCTAATTAAAAACAAATAAGAATTAAAAGCAGCGTGATCACGTCAAAATTGAGCATGGGCATGCATGACCTCCCATCTTGAGTAATAAAAACGTCTGTTATTTTTTCCCATTTTGGCATGAGCAGCCAATCCAGCAGCGTGAGCATGCATAATATTAACTACTATATTTTCTTGTTTTGGCATGATCACGTGATCCTCGACATGATCATGCTTTCATTCTAGAATTACCTTTTCACCATCCATTGCAACCTTGATTGCCACAAAAAACCCTCCTAAATCAGTCTCCTCCACTTCGAAAGAACTCGTCCCCGAGTTCTCATATAGAAATAGAAATACATCTGCTTGTTCTTTATCTCTCCATGGTGGTATTTTAATAGGCAAACACCTTCGAGGAATTTTGTACCTGAACTCTTCGACAAATTCAACATATTGTAATGAAAACACTTGAATTGACCCAACGACATATTGATTAATCATTGGCAAGCCAGAAATTGAATGACCATTAGCAACTTTTAATTCTCTCGTTGTACGAAGAGACACAACACATTCATATGGCTGTTGTAAGACACCTTTATATTCTAACAAATTCAAAACATACTTAACAACATCATTATCATCGATAAACTCAATTGTCTTCTCCCTACTTTTATGACATAAATTCAAATCCAGCTGATAAGGTCGATCCATTACTAACTCGCATGCATCAACATCAGGATTATCAAAAGGTGCAACATCCTTGTACTTCAAACTAGCGATGTCAATCATATAATTTTCACTTATGTAATTGCCAATCAACGAATCCCAAACAACATTATATGGTACTACATAGAGTTGTAGAGGCAATTTGATTTCATAAAGCATCTCCCTCAAATTAAAGTTCTCGTGATATTCAAAATCCACAATAAGCCCAAATTTTTGGGAACTCACCTTGAAAGATGTCTTATTTAAACTTTTACGTTGCGAATCATCCACTAGTTTACAAGTCTCCAAGAAAAACTGTTGTGCACCTTTAACATGATTATCATCGTCGTTCTCATCTTCATAGACATTGTCTATACTATCTTTGTTTTGTTCTTGTACATCATCCTCCTCGTCTTCTTGTTTGATTATGTCAAAACTATCACCATTAGTAGACATACAGTTTTTAGAACCCACAATCGCACACCTTTTTTTTTACTATCTCCACTCCTTTCAAATTTTTGGCATTGGCAAAGTCTAACACTTTTCTATCTCCCACACCTAACAAATTGTCTTGTTTTGGCTGAGGACATTCATCAAGCACATTATCAACAAGACATGGCTCATAAGGTTGAACTGTATCATTCCCTTGTTTATGTTTAATACGTATATTATAATCATAGTCCTCCGATAAAAATCTCTCCATCATCAATTGTCTTATTCGTCATCATGTTCTAATCGGTTCTTTCCTTTGCCTCTTTCTCTGCAAAACCAACTTATCCCACCAATCCGCAGCAATACTCTTTAGCTTGATAGTTACGATTTTCACCTACTTACTCTCGGAAACACCCATAACATCAAAGAATTTATCAACATCAATATGCCAATTCACAAAGTCATCTACTCTCATGGTTCCATAAAAAAATGGTATATCAACCTTTACTAAATCATTACGTTGATTACCCATATTTGTCATCGAGCCAAGATTCTCATCAACATGATATTTTCCTCCTCGAGGGACTCGATTCCGATCTTCCCTTTCACATCTACATTGCTTGTTATTGATATTCATGTCATCCGTCAACGTAGTCATCCTGTTTGGTCAAAACCTTGAGAGTCGCGGTAAAAGTCATCGTAATCTCTGCAAGATCTTTTTTGGTAATTGGTTCGTCTTCCATAGTGAATCAAGCAGCAAAAAGACAGGATAAAGCCTGCTCTGATACCAAATGACGCAGCACAGAAGCCAAGAAAAAGCAAGCGATAATTCTTATAAGGACTCTTACACGAGAAATCCTCAAAAACCTTGAATCCACAAGGCGATCCTTGAATCCACAAGGATTTTCTTGAGTCCACAAGAAAGAAGAGAAATATCTCTAGGGTTTTAATTTCAATAAAAGATTATTTATCCAGGACATCATAATGTTGTTTATATAGGGATATAAAATCCTTAAACAAAATAAAACTAAATCCAAATTAAAAACAAATACTCCCTCTGTCCCTCAAGGTTCTTTACGTTGCCTTTTTGCATGGAGATCAAAGAATATTGTTAAGATAAATGAAGTAGTGGGTGTAATAGTGATTTTATTATTAAAATAAGTGAAGTAGTGGGTGTATAGTGATTTTATTGTTAAAATAAGTGAAGTTGTGGGTGTAATAGTGTAAAGTGTTGAAAAAGTGGAGTGAAGTAGTGGATGTAATAATGTATTTTATTGTTAAAAGTTACTATTTATGGTATGTAAAGAAATGAGAGGGACGTCCCAAAATAGAAACTGTAAAGAAATGAGAGGGACGGAGGGAGTAATAAATAAAAGCAGCGTGATCACGTCAAAATTGAGCATGGATTGGGCATGCATGACCTCCCATCTTGAGTAATAAAAACGTCTGTTGTTTTTTCCCATTTTGGCATGACCAGCCAATCCCGCAATGTGAGCATGCATAGAATTAACTACTATATTTTCTTGTTTTGGCATGATCACGTGATCCTCGACATAATCATGTTTTCATTCTAGAATTATCTTTCCACCATCCATTGCAACCTTGATTGACACCAAAAACTCTACCACATCACTTTTGTTGAGTTCTAAAGATTATTCTTGAATGCTACCGTAATCAAGTGAAAATTTATGAATTCTAGTATTTCAGATAATATATCTAGATTTTAAAAATTTTATTTACTATTTATTTGTAATTAAATCAAAGAAAATAACTATAAAATAAAAACAATAGTAAATGAATTTTTTAAAATCTAAATATACTATCTGAAATACTAGAATTTAACAAATTTTCATTTTGTTGCGATCCTTTTCAAGAAAAATATGTAGAACTCCATGAATGATTACTTTAAGTATATGTAACCTTTTCTTAAAGTAATCAAGCAATACATGAGAAAAATATGTCTTAACAAATTACGACTTTTTTTGCCCCAAAATGAAAATTTCTTTAAAACCTCAAATCATCAAGCAATACATGAGAAAAATCTGGGTGGATATCCCTCATCTCCAAATACGATAAGCTATAGAACTAGAGTGTCTCACTAAATGGTGAGCCGCCTTGTTCGCGGATCGTTTTACAAAATTTAACATAATATTATGTTCATTTAGTTGAGTAAGCAAGAGCTTACATTCGTTAATCGCCATTCCATGATATGAAAAATTGACATTTGAGCATCAAATTGCTCAAGTGACATTTGGTCATAACCCAAGATAATTATCAAATGACTTGTCTTGAGTACTCTTCCATTGGTTAAAGATGAGCTTTGCTGATTCTACAACATGACCAGACTCTTCTCCTTTTTTGATTCCACACCATCTCATTTCTATTCTTCCAAATTGACCAACAAATCATGCCAATAAATTTTAGTTCTTCTTCCGTATACGTGTCGATAGCCATAGTCATCTAATGCATAAAATTCGTGCAGTTGTGGGTGTTAACCATATAACTGAGTAACTCCAACATAGTCTAGCAAACTGATAGAAGACCAATGAATGTAATAATGTCTCATATTCATTATTATAGACTAGGCAAAGAGCATTGATAGCGACCCTTCTATTCTGGAGATGATTCTTCATAGAAAGACAACCCGTAAATGCCCTCCAAAGAAAGTTTTTAGTTTTTGGAGGAAGTTTCAGGTTCCATGTCTTCTTCCAAAATCTTAAAACATCGTGTGAGTTTTCATCGGCAATGTTATTATGAATTGCTCCTTAAGCACTCCTGACTGTATATGAGCCTAGCTTCTTCTTGTTCCAATACCACGAGTCCATATCTATACGATGTAGTGGAATCGATAAAATCAAACTAGTTTCCCACTCATTGAATATATCGTTTATCAAGTCAGTGTCCCACTCATTCTGGATTGTTATCATCAAAGATGGTACTATTTTATCCTTTATAGCCTCATGAACTGTATGTACATAAGGGTCATCGACTTGGGGTAACCATGGTTCATTTACAATATTGACACTGTTCCCTAACCCGATTCTACGAACCTCACCTTTCTTAAGAAGGACTTGAGCTTCCAGAATGCTTCTCCAAATGTAGCTTGGGTTATTATCCAGTTTTGCAGTGAGAAACGAGCCATCTGGATAATATCTTGCCGGGTTTTATATCAAAGTGATCATCCTTATTGTTAAAATATGTCACCTAACTACCCAATCTCAATGGTGACTCATTCAGAACACTTAAATCATTAGAGAATAATGTTCCTGAGATTGATATCCGGAAACTAACCTGAGGTAATGTTAGTTTCTAACACAATTTTTTAATCGCAGTTTTGTAATAATTGAACATGCCCTCTTGTATTTTCAAAAATAATCATGTTTTTATATTATTTTTCTTATAACCTCAGGGTTCTTACCTGAGGTAATCTTAGGAAAAGTAAGCTTATATATATATATATATATATATATATATATATATATATATGCTCCATTAAATTTAGTAAAAATATTAACAGAAAACTTAACAAAATGCTAGTCACAGGATAAGTGTACTTCACATGACTCATATAATTAAAAAAAATCACAATAACATATATGCGGCACGTTAAAACATATATATGAACATGGATACATATGTTTTTTTTTTAAATTTTCTAGTAATACCTTCAACCTTAATTTGTTCTTGTACTGATTTACTGAAGATCAAACCAAATTACATGTCTAAAGTTAGTCTATCAAAATAAATCCTCAATTTTGTTAAAAAAAATTCCGAATTTAACAAAATGATATATATAATAATTTGAATGTTTTAAATGAGTCATTGTCGAGATCGGGTAGTTAGGTGAGATATTTTAACGAGAACAGTGGTCACTTTGATTTAAAATCCATATCTTGCCATATAGATTTTACTAACCAAACAATCATTGTTCGTGATGAGTCTCCACCCTTGTTTACCCAACAAGGCTACGTTGAAATCACGTAACTAACAAAAACCCATTTCCGCTTGTGACTTTTTCCTACACATTCTATCTCAACTCATCCAAGATATGCCACTATCCTTGTTATAAGAAGACCTCCACCAGACCTTAACATGAGTCTCTCCATCCCTGTACATGTCTGTTGTGGAAGCAAGAACATACTCACTGCATAATTATGACTTTATTGATTGAAATGATAACTCATTGAGATCAGTGAGCAAAATGATATATCGTCTCCACTTAAGTGACCAATTTGATGTTTAACCTTAGTTAGATGTCGACTGGGAGAGGTTAAATATCAAATTGGTCAATAAAGTGGAGGCTATTAAAGAATTGTTACAGAGTATGAATCAGAGATGAAGAGGAAGAGAGAAAGAGAGAGAGAGAGAGAAAGAGAGAGATGAACTGAAAATCACATTGTATTGAACTGAGTTCTTGAAATGATACAACACTAAGCTATATACAAAATGAGAGACTAACTAACTCTCTAACAAACTTTCCCTCCTAAACTTGAATACAGAATAATGACAGTAATGACCCTATACATTTAACTATTTACATTTCTGTCCTTCTGACTTTGAGTCTTGACTAACTTCCTCAATATCCCCCCTCAAATTTGGAGGTCTGAAAATATTCAGAACTCCTAATTTGCTCAATAGAACTGCAGTACGATTTGCAGAAAGAGGTTTTGTAAACAAATCAGCTGGCTGCAACATTGTAGATAGATACTGTGGTTTGATGAAGCCTGACTTCACATGATCTCTTACCAAGTGACAATCCAACTCTATATGTTTAGTCCTTTCATGAAGGACTGGATTTTCAGCAATACTAATGGCTGAAGTATTATCACAGAAAAGAGAAATTGGAGTAGGAATCTTGAAATGTAATTCTTGCAACAGATTATATAGCCATTTTACTTCACACAAGGCATTGGCCATAGATCTATATTCAGCTTCAGCTGAAGATCTGGCTACAATATTTTGTTTCTTGCATTTCCAAGACAACAATGAATCTCCCAACATGACACAGAACCCTGAAACTGACCTTCTTGTCATTGGACATGCTGCCCAATCAGCATCACAAAATACCTTTAACTGCAAAGAACTTGTTGCAGACAATAATATACCTTGTCCAGGTGACTGTTTGAGATACTTAATGAGTTTCAATGCTGCATTCCAGTGTTGATCTGTTGGATTGGCCATAAACTGGCTCAGAATATGGACTGGATAGGACAACTCAGGTCTGGTAATAGTCAAATAGATAAGTTGACCTACAAGTCTTCTGTAAACAGTTGCATCAGATAAAGAAGTACCAGATAGATTGTGTAGATTATGATGAGCTGCAATAGTAACTCTACTAGGCTTAGCTCCAAGAAGACCAGTCTGATTCAGCAAATTCATTGTGTATTTCCTTTGATGAATGTAAATGCCTTTCTGAGATCTAGCTATCTCTATACCAAGAAAATAATGGAGATGACCTAGGTCTTTCATCTTGAACTGAGAGTGCAGAAAATCTTTAATAGCTTGAATGCTAGTATGTTGAGATCCAGTAAGTATAATATCATCAACATATACCAGAATTGCAGTAAAAGAGGCAGATGTGTGAAGAATGAACAATGAATTGTCAGCTTTAGACTGAGTAAATCCATATTTGAGAACAGCCTTTGAAAATTTAGTAAACCACTCCCTTGGAGCTTGTCTCAAACCATATAATGATTTGATAAGTCTACAAACTGGATGAGTGCCAGAGAATGAAGATGGAATAAGAACTCCAGGAGGTACTTTCATAAAAATTTCCTCATGTAAATCTCCATGTAAAAAGGCATTTGTGATATCTAATTGATGTAGAGTCCAGTTTTGCACAGCTGACATTGATAAAAGCATTCGAACAGTAGTCATTTTGGCTACTGGAGCATATGTTTGGAAGAAATCAACTCCTAGAGTCTGAGTAAAACCTTTGGCAACAAGCCTGGCTTTATACCTTTCTACTGTCCCATCAGCTTTATATTTGACTTTGTAAATCCACTTACAATCCACAACCTTTTTGTTTTCAGGAAGTTCCACAATCTCCCAAGTATTATTTGACTCTAAAGCATTTATTTCAACTTGCATTGCAGCACACCACAAAGGATCCTGAACTGCTTGCTTATAGGTAGTAGGTTCAGAAATTTTCATAGAATTGGCTATAAACTTCTGATAGTGTGTAGATAAATGATTTATTGAATCAGTTGACTGAATTGGATAATTGACTGTGCAATTTGAAGATTTAGTCAAATTTGAAGGAAGACCAGTGAAGTCAGAAAACTTTTGAGGTACCTGTTTAGTTCTAACAGGTCTTGTATGAACAACTGGTCTTGAGATGTTTGAATTCTGATCTGAATTGACAAAAGAACTTGGATTTTCTAGTCTAGAATCCAATGAATGTTGATTTAACAATGGAGTTTGATTTGAAACTGATGTATTTGAGGAATTTTCTAAGATAGGTGAATCAGTATCAGTAGATGTATCAGTCAAATATGAGCTTGATAAATCAGTAGTATTATTTGACTTCTGACTGGAATGTTTTACTCCATTAATATCATCAATAAATGTGGAATTGGATGGAAAAAGATGTAATGAATCTGTCTTAGGCAGATTACTAGCAAAAGGAAAAATATTCTCATAGAAAACAACTTCTCTTGAAGTGAAAATTTGTTTTGACTCAAGATGTAAAAGTTTATACCCTTTTTGATTGTGAGGGTATCCTAAGAGAATACATTTGTAAGCTCTAGGGAAAAACTTGTCTTTTCTTTTAGAAAGAGTAGAAGAATAGCACAGACAACCAAATATTTTTAGATGAGAATAGTGTGGAGATTTGTTGTACAACAGCTCATAAGGTGTTTTATTGTTAAGAACAGGGGTAGGTGTCAAATTTATAAGATAAGTAGCTGTTAAGATGCAATCACCCCACAAATACAAGGGAAGAGATGCTCTAAACCTAAGAGCTCTAGCAACAGACAAAAGGTGTCTGTGTTTCCTTTCAGCTCTCCCATTTTGTTGGGGAGTTTCTACACATGAGTGTTGATGAATAATGCCAAGAGAATTAAACAAGGCTGTGGTTTGATGATTAAAGAACTCTGAGCCATTATCAGTCCTAACAAACTTGACAGATGTTTTAAAATGATTCTGGACATATGAAAAGAATTTCTGGAAAATAGTATAAACTTGTGACTTTGATGATAATAAGTAAGTCCATGTACACCTACTATAGTCATCAACAATAGTCAAAAAAGAATGACATGTAGAATAGGTAGCCCTTTTATAAGGACCCCAGACATCACAATGAATTAGTTCAAAACAACCTGAAGCTTTATTATTGCTGACAGAAAATGGAAGTCTACAATGTTTTGCATACTGACAAATATCACAAGGTACATCAGTTGCATTACAGAGTTGTGAAGACAAACAATCAATATTTTTGAGAACATTTACAGGAGTATGTCCTAATCTGTCATGCCAAAGCTGAGTAGTTTCTTGAGTTTTTGAAGATATTGAAGTAGATTTTGCTGATGTAGCATGAACATGAGTAGAATTGACTTTATGAGAGAAGTCTGGAAGGAGAAGCTTGTACAAGTTACCATGAAGCTTACCAATCCCCATCACCCTCTTCAAAGGGCCCTGTATTACACAGTGATGAGTATTGAAATGAACTTCATAATGTAAACTCTGAGTCATCTTACTGACAGAAATCAGATTGAATTGAAATTCAGGAATTAAAAGAACATCAGTAAGAATAATTTCTGAAGTTAACATAATTGTTCCCTTAAAGTAAACAGTAGTTACTTGACCATTAGGCAGACAAATCTTAATGTCACATGGAATAGAATTTCTTAACAACTCAGATTGACAAGTAATATGGTCTGTAGCACCAGAATCTAGTATCCAATCAGCAGTAGTATGACAACTAGTAAGACAAACAGTAGTCATAGATGAGCATAAAGAATAGATGCTACCTGCTTGAGGTGGATTAATAGAAGCTGTAGAGTTTGCCTGATTAAGCAAATTCATAAGTTGCTGATACTGTTCAGGAGTGAAACTTGAAGAACTGCTAGCCTTGTTGAGATCATCTGCTGCATTCTGTGAGTTTGTTGTATCTGAATTTGAAGCATTCACTTGAGCAATCATTTTTCCCTCAGTACCAGAAGAAAACTTAGAGAACTTTTGTGGAGGAGCTTTGTTTCTTGGTGGAAAACCTATCAAATGATAACACCTTTCTTTTGTATGATTGGTACCATGACAATGACTACATTCCATATTGCCTTTCTTTCCTTGATACCTGTTCTGTTTGTTTTCAGAACTTTTCTTAAAATCTTGCTTTTGAAACCTGTTACCAGTATTTCCAGAAAATTGTTTTGTCATTAGTACAGCAGATTCAGGAATTGCAGTGTTGAGACTTGAGTAATTCCTTTGTCTTTCATCTTGTTGTAAAAGACCTAACACTTGAGTAAGTTTTGGCATAGGGCTCATCATCAACAGTTGGCCTCTGATATTAGTGAAACTATCACTAAGTCCCATTAGAAATTGAGTAACCTTCATAGTTTCCTCATATTGATCAATTTCACCCTTAGCCTTACAAGTACAGACACAAGAACACTTTGGAACATTTGAGACAGTCAACAGATCATCATACAATTTCTTGAATTTTGTATAATACGCAGAAATTGACAATTTATCTTGAACTAACTCTGATAGTTCTTTCTTGATCTCAAACAGTCGAGGACCATTGTTTTGAGTGAAACGAACATTAAGATCATTCCAAATTTCAGAAGCAAGAGAGACATACACAAGACTTGAACGAATTTCAGGAGCAATAGAATTTAACATCCAGGTTATGATCATGTCATTGCATCGTTGCCAAGGATCAAAATAGGGAGAATCAGTACCTGGAATCTTGTATTTACCAGTAACAAACCCTAGCTTGTTTTTAGCAGAAAGTGCAAGTGACATTGATCTTTTCCATTCGTTAAAGTTGTCTCCTGTGAGCAAGGCTGTAACAAGTACTTGACCTGGATGATCAGATGGATGAAGATACAAAGGATGACTTGATTCCAGACTAACAGTAATGAATTCATCATCATAATCTGTTGAATTATGTTCTGTGGGATCTTGATCTATTAACACCTGATTTGTTGTTTTAGCTTGATTTGTCGCCATCAATGTGTTTGACAAAATGTCAGAACGAAATTGTTAAGAAAATGAACTCAATTGATGTAATTGCTACAAAGACAAATGTTGATTATAGAAGAATCAACAGAAACAAAATCGAAACAATCAACGAAATCGAAGATAATCAAAACAACGGCGAAATCGAAGATAATCGACAAAATCAAAGATGAAACCAGTGATGAAACAGAAATTACGATAATGCGGAAGAAAGCTCTGATACCATAAAGAATTGTTACAGAGTATGAATCAGAGATGAAGAGGAAGAGAGAAAGAGAGAGAGAGAGAAAGAGAGAGATGAACTGAAAATCACATTGTATTGAACTGAGTTCTTGAAATGATACAACACTAAGCTATATACAAAATGAGAGACTAACTAACTCTCTAACAAACTTTCCCTCCTAAACTTGAATACAGAATAATGACAGTAATGACCCTATACATTTAACTATTTACATTTCTGTCCTTCTGACTTTGAGTCTTGACTAACTTCCTCAATAGCTATATATCAATTCATTCACTGATCTTAACGGGATATCATTTGAATCGCTAAGTCATAATAAATATCAAATAAATACCTATATATATCTGTACTCGGGAAGTAAAAGTAATTTTTCATCGATTTTTACACATTTTTGTTAAATGCTACTGTAACCAAATGAAAGTTTATGAATTCTAGTATTTTTGATAACATATTTAGATTTTATAAAATTTATTTACTATTTAATTTTAATTAAATCAAAGAAAATAACTATAAAATTAAAAATAAATAGTACTCCCTCTGTCCCATTCTTTTTGTCCACATTTCCTTTTCTACTTGTCCCAAAACTATTGTCCACATTCAATTAATATGGTAAGTTAAATGTTAATTATGTTAAATTGTTTGAAAAATAATATAACTTTTTGGTAACTATTAATTTATCTAATAAAATTGAATAAAGTGTGGAAATCTGATTTGTGACAAAATTAGTAGGACGGAAGGAGTATAGAAATTTCTTAAAATCTAAATATATTATCAAAAATACTAGAATTATTAATCTTTCGTTTGGTTATAGTAGCATTCAAGAAAAATGTGTATAACTCAATACTAAATTATTTTTACTTTCCAAGTACATTTTAAAATTATCCGTTTGATATTTTTTATAACTTTTAATGATTCAAATAATACACAAATAGATGAACAGATTGATTATATGGCTTCCACTTGAATCAGCAGTTTGATATTTAACCCATTAGGCAGAGTAAACAACTATTTTGATTGATGTCTCAGTGTATTGATTGTAGGCTTGCAGCATATGTTCACACAACAATAATTTCAAGAAATTTAAATCTGAGAAGGACATCTTACATCAACATCATTCTGGAAGTGCAGGTCCACTTATTCAATAAGTTAGATGAGTGCAAAATGATGCAAACAAAAGAAAAAGTGTCATGTAGGAGCTACCATGTTATTTTCCTTCTGTTGTTATATCCCAACAACTGTAAAAGCCAATTTGTACATCAATATACAGTACCTACATGTGACCTTCATGGCTTATTATTGCCTGAATGCCTTCACTCCACACAAATTTCAATCAGTTTTTACGACCCCAACTGCCTCTCTGGCCTCTGCGATGACTTAATTGCGAAATGAAGAGATGCATTTGGATCCATACGATTCTACTATAGCGGAATCTAAAATCTATCGTTCTTGATGATGAGTAAACATAGCGAGGAATGTAAATATATGTTTGGTCAAAAAAAAAAAACGTGTTGTTCACGACACGCTAACCTGCCTGAATTATATACCAGGACCGGCCGACCAGTCCCATGGTCAACATCGGCATGTAAATCATGCTAACCGTGCGGTAAGACCCAGTGGCTGGGCTTCCCTGTGATACGCAAGATACACCGCGCCAACACGGCTACACGCAGGGGGCGGGTGAGGTTCGAACCCGTGATCCTTTGGATCAACACTAGGCCTCGTTTCCACTGACCAAACCAGGATTCTGATCCCAGAATTTTTCCAAACCTATACAATAAAATAATAAATAAGTAGAAAAATAGACAATTTACTAGCTCCACTTTAAAAATTAGATTGTCAATGATAAAACATTAAGAAGAAGACATATGGATTACGACGGCAGCTTATTTTCATTGCAATAAGTTTGGGATAATATTAACTAAAAATTTTTTACAATGTCTGGACAACTACACAGATCCTGCATTAGCTAATATTTACAGGACAACAATTATTAGCTAAACAAATATGTCGATCTTCCTTGCTCTGGAAAAGCTGAAGAGACTTGCTATAAGAAATACACCGAGCTCCAAGTTAGAGAATGTTTCTGAAATTCAACATCTGAAGAAAATCAACAATGGCACGACTCTACCGCGCATTCCATTGAAGTTAATTGATGTGTGCGAATAGCGGAACAGATGCCACAAATGCTCTCGAAACTAGTTGTGTTTTTGTACAATAATTTGGAGTGATTGTACTTGATTTGCAATGAAGGGCAATGAGAGTTCCACGACAAAACCTGGTCTCCACCAAAATTTTCATTTCACTGAGATGGACAACTTCTTATCACTGGATTCGATTTTCAACATTTCTCCACCCCCGGGTCATTACTCTTTTTACAAGTTAGATCTGCTTGTCTTTGCTTCCGCTCTTGCCTTTGCTTCCGCTCTTGCCTTTGCTTCCAATCGGCTAACTAGTCTATCCAGTGCTTCTCGCATCCACCAATGCTGACAAGCTTCTTTAGCTCCAGTGACGCTCATCTATAAGAAACAAATTAGGGTTAGACTTTGTTCTATTCATAATTCACAGCCTAATTTTTGCATAAAACATTATAGTTTAAGAAACAAATTTAGGGTTAGACTTTGTTCTATTCATAATTCGCAGCCTCATTTTTGCATAAAACAGTATACTGAGTGTACATGGAGGCTTACCCATACTCTTTGACGGATGTGCTTCTCAGGCCACAATTCCATTTGCTCCTTGACATATAAAGGGAACATATGTCCTTCATAGAAAGCGTCATTTCCTTTGCTTTTAAAACTCCACTGACCCAATTTTTCCTGCAAAAATGAGAAGATATTTTAAGACTTCGATTATTCAGAACACAGAGTAAACATCCTTTAACATGTACGTATGAATTGAAAATGAAATTTACATGTTAGTGCCAGTCATGCCAAAAGAAAAAACTTATGCTGATATCTAAAATAAGGATTAATATGATTTGGTTGCTCTTAAACAGGGCAGAATTGATTGTGAACTGCTAACCTCAACAATGCCTTTTACTCCAGCTTCTTCGAGCGTTTCTCTAAGAGCTGCCTCGTGAATAGATTCATCTGTTTCCCAACCTCCCTGTTAAAAAAAACAGATCAGCAAACTTATATAGAATTTATACAAAGAAAAATTTGGCATTTTTATATCCGTATATAATTCTGGGACAGGGATTTACCTTTGGAAACAACATTCCTTTGCCTTTTCTTTGTGAACTAATGACAAGAACTTCTATGTCTGATCCATCCTCCATTTTTTTATGCCTGTACGGTATACATCTGCACAAACAAACAATAATGCCAAATAAATCAAAATTAATAACCAAAAGCACATGAGATATAATTATCACAAATTTCACAAAACCAATCTTATTAGAGATCCCTCAAATCACAAATCGCATATCAGATACATGTCAAATTATTCAAGATGATCATACAAATGACTCGCTAAGGTCTGCGCACATCTAATCCCGACAAAGGTCCCTTAGATCATACACACTGCATGTACAAATGAATGGTTTTCATAGAAAGATGATTATGTGAAAACTCTGTTATCCATTCAACAAAGTCAACAGCCTACTAGTTATCCATATACCTTCTTCTCCAATAAACCAACCAAACTCATTTTAAACCTCACAATATTTACCCCCAACTCAAGTCTTGAACCATGCATAGATTATACTAATTCATTCATCATAATATAAAAATGTTGCAACTTTGTGCAAACAATTAAATTTTAAAAATAATGCATTTTGCAAATAACAAAAAATGAACCTGCCATTCTACCTAATTCACAACACAGTAAAACCTCTATCCAGTAATGCTGTGGAGTCCGGAAGAAATTATTATTATTATAGAGAGGTTATTCTTAAGCTGAGGTTTATTAAAAAAAATCAATAAAAATTTATTAATAAATATTTAATTATTTGTATATTATATATAAAAACATGAATTTAAACATTTGTTAAGATATATGACTTTAAACAAGCAAATGTACTAGTATCTTTCATATATTCTTACATCATATATGAATATAAGTATTTATAAATTTCATTATTACTTCAAATTCTGTATTTTCAACCAAATTATGACAAATATTAAATTTGATCCAACTATTTAGAATATTATAATGTGGGAGTTATCAAAATATTTATAAGTGGTTCCAGTGTTGGGACCATAACTCTTTATCACTATTGGCAGATTATTCTTACGTGGGCTATTCCAATAAAGAAGTTCTCCTGTAATACCAAAACATGGAAACTCTTTGCAAGAAAATGAAACCTAAATAATGACCCCATAATATTTGCAAATCAAATTTCACCACATAATAACATCAAACATCATTTGGTTCCATTCAAAATATTCTTGAATATCAATATGCGAACATGCATTTGTGCATATATAGATCATGAGATTCCAACCCGGTTAACGAGAATGAGAATTAAATTTCAATACAAAAATGTATTAGAACTTCATTCTCATTTCCGTTCCTCTTAATCGGATTGTAATCTCATGATCCAAACGACTAAATAGATGAAGAAAGAGACGAACCCGACGACTTGACGACAGCCAATGTTGTTGTAACGCTGCAATTGTCTTCCATTGCGAGAAACCAAAGCCACCATTGTTTCTCCTTTTTTTTAATAAAACTTTCTTGTAAATTTATTTTCTTAATATGATGATTAAAAATAGTTATGAAACAGACAAATAATAACTGGGTTGTATGTGAACAGATTTCTTTTGCAGTTTTTTTATGAGGGAGAAGATTGTTTTGTGGTTTTATAGAATGAAATGAAAATTGAAACAAGTGAAAAATAACAAACTCCTTCACGTCCCTTTTATAAGGGGATTCATTATTGGGTTCACTTATTCACCCTTACCGACAAATGGGCCCTTTGTTAGTTTATAAAAAGTTAGTGCTTCCAACAAATCTTATTTTATAATGTACTCCATCAAACTTCATTTTTAGGGTTGAAAATGAATTCAAATAATTCGGGTTTGAATTCTGATTTGATTAGTTAATAATGAATATTATTTGTATTTATATAAAAATGAGTGAATTTGAATTTTATACGAATATCAACTTGAATTTCACTATTTCGGTATTCGATCATATTTATTTATAGTAATTCAAATAAATTCAGAGTACTCATATATGTGTTTATTATACGTATTCGGTTATAATTCGTGATTTATGTATATATTGTATATTATATATAAAATATATTTTAAAGTAACATTCAACAAATTAGCAAATTTTAGTTATTTGTAAATAATTATACAAATATTCTTACTATTTTAAGATTATTTTTGAATTTCAATATACAAAAACGAATAGTTCGGTACTCACTCGAGTCGAATTGAATCAAATACGAACATTCGTATTCGAATTCGAGTCGAATTTATGCGAAATATAAAAATGTTAATTCGAATTCGAACGAATAACTATAAATTCGAACCGAATCCGATTATAATACTGTTCGCATATATTCGGCTCGTTTTCACCCTTGTTCATTTCAGAAAATAATGTTTCAAACTTCAAAATAAGTTTTTCTTCGCTAAATAATTCATTTTAAAGCAAGTCTTTATGGTAAAAAATTTGTTTCACCGTATTTGTAATTTCTTTTTTGAATGAACTTTAAGAAAAACAAAAAATCGGAATTTATTTTTTCACATGTCCTAAAATATGTTTTAAAAATTTAGAATAATAGTAATAATAATTATGAAAGGATCGAAGAAGGACGAGTTAGGAATCGTGCTGATTATTGTCTAGATAATCATATTTAGATAAAATTATCTGGTATTATGGAATAAGAAAAATATTAAGGAATTCAAAAAATTATCCCAAAAATTATACAAAATAATTATGTATCAGTTGTAACTTTCCTAATTAAAATATAGGACTCGCATATATATGTAAAAATCAGATCTTGTAATGTGTGTGTCACCTTATTTGAGGATTTTTTCAAAAAAAAAAGTATTTGAATTTCCTAGCATTACTCATGAAATAAATATAATTAAATAAAATTAAGTTAATTAACAATTTTAATTTCTTGCCAAAATTTATCAACAATTAGATATATGTATCCGATATTTATCACGTTATTAGTTTGTTTATTTATGGGTAATTGTGGGTGGAAACTGGGAGAGTGGAAATTGACTACTTTGTTTGTTTATTTATAAAAAGTAAAATGAAATGAAAGCAATTAAAATGTACTCCAAACAACAAGGACAACCAAATCACGCGCCATAGCCGAAGTCTGAGTTCGCGTTGTTGACGTGTCGGCTTCCGGTACACCCGATTTGATTATCGTCGACTAAACATGATTGGGACGTACCGACGTGTACAAACCCAAGAGAGATGCCTTAACTATGTAGATATAGCCAGCATGGAAAAGGAGTGGGAATATGGATAAACGTATCCGTTTGGTAAATTTTATTTTTCAGAAATAAGTTACTTATAAGTTTGAATTTTCAAATCGATTCAATTATTAAAATTTTCGGATGAGTTTATAAAAAATGGATGATGTACAAAAATGGACAATTTTTATTTTTGCTAAACATTAGGCTAAGTGACCTTTTTTCTTTATACAAATTTCGTTTATATACTTTATCATGTGTTTGGATCAAATTTTATGTATTTCAATTAAATTTGATATCCCGTTTATAATTCATGCAATCAACTGAAATCGTATTTAAGGTTTCGGGATGGTAAGTCCAAAGATCTTGATTTTAACCCGCTAAGAAACAGGGGTGCAATCCTATCCCAACTGGGAAATAGAGGGTATCACCAACTGGTGTCCTAACGCAAGTCGAAACTTGAGAGTACATGTCTTGGATCGCCTTAACGTACAATGAGGGTGTTTTCATTGTACGTTAGGGCGATCCAAGACATGTACTCTCAAGCTTCGACTTGCGTTAGGACACCAGTTGGTGATACCCTCTATTTCCCGATTGGGATAGGGTTGCACCAGGGATCGACCCTAAGTCCTCTCATTTTCGCCATAATACTAGATGTCATTTCGCGGGGGATCCAAGATGACGTCCCGTGGTGCATGCTTTTTGCTGATGACATTGTGTTAGTGGCAGAGTCGAGGGAGGAGGTGAATGCAAAGTTGGAATTATGGAGATCTAATTTGGAATCCCAAGGCCTGCGTGTGAGCCGGTCTAAGACCGAGTATCTTTGGTGTAACTTCAGTGGTGAGCCCATCGAGGAAGGGGTTGAGGTTATGATTGGAGATCAGTTTGTTCCTCGCACGGACAAGTTCAAGTATTTGGGTTCTATCATTCAGAAGGAAGGAGAGGTGGAGGGTGACGTAATTCATCGTATCAAGGTTGGGTGGCTTAGATGGAGAGCAGCGTCACGAGTGCTGTGCGACAGGAAAATCCCTTTAAAATTGAAGGGTAAATTCTATAGAGCAGCAATCAGACCTGCGATGTTGTATGGTTCCGAATGTTGGGCGGGGAAGAAGGCGCTGGAGAGCAAGTTGGAAGCGGCTGAAATGAGAATGTTGCGTTGGTCGTGTGGGCGCACTATGCTGGATAGAATACCGAATGCTGTTTTCCGGAATGAGTTAGAAGTTGCGCCTATTGCTGAGAAAGTTAGGGAAGGGAGATTGAGATGATTCGGTCACATCCGTAAGAGGCAGGCTACGGCCCCAATGAGGAGGCTAGAGAGTATTTCGGTCGTAGGTGTGAGAAGGAGAGGTAGACCGAGGAGAACTTGGGAGGAGCAAATAAGGTTAGATTTGAAGGACTTAAACCTTAGCGAGACCATGACAGCTGAAAGGTCCACTTGGAGGCGTCGTATCAGAGTTGTGGATTCTCTTCTAGGGAGTGGTTCTGTTATTGAGAGTCTGAGAGTTAGGTTGTCCCGTTTAGCTTTGTCTTAGAGTTGGGTTGTCTCTTTTAGTTTTTAATATTTGACTGTTTGATGCTTGTGGTTAGTGTTTGGCAGGAGAGGAGTTTTTGGCAGGGAGTGTTGCTCAGAGCCGACCTATATCAGGAGATGAGTTTCCAATGCCCGCTTAGGTAAGTCCCATGAGGTCCAAGCCATGGGCCCAGGTTCGACTGAATACTTTCACATTCGTAATCATCTTTGTATAGAACATACACTATTTTTGTGGAGCACTAAGCCGGGGGTTTTCACGGAAACAGCCTCTCTATCGTAAAAAGTAGAGGTATGGTCTGCTTACATCTCATCCTCCCCAGACCTTGCTCTGAGCGGGATATACTGGGTTTGTTTGGTTCGGTTTTATGTTTTGAAAAGATATTAGAAGAATGATTTTTGTAATAACAATAATTTTTGTAACAAAAACGACTTAATCGATAAGTTTTAAATTAAAAAAAAAAATAGCATCTACGTTGCCGTAGATTACAGATTATCGATGCATTGAGTTCATACATGTAATTAATATGTACATATTTATTGGTATCATGCGTTTCTCAAAATTTATTGCATGGCCATGCTGAATTGCTGATAGTTAGATGTCTACATTTCACATTGAGAATTCTAACTAGAAAGATGCCGCTACGACTGCGAATTTAGAAAAGCTTTTAGGTTCAAGTTTTTCCATTGTCATTTATTTAATTTAAATATTTTTTAATATTATAATTGATGTATGTTTAATATTTATGTCATATTAATCGATACAAAACATATTCTACAATTGAGAGAGAATATCGTATGAAACTTGTTCTAACATAAAATTCTATTAATTTTTTAATTTTTTTTTTAAAATTTGTTGATTATTTAACACATCCAACCCATAGAGTTTATTATAAGCTTAATTGAGAACCGATCGTGATATTTTTGTTTGCAGTTATGTATCCGGTAAAACCTGCTATTACGTTTGAATTTTTACAAAAACTTTACCAAAAGCCGTAAAATATTGCAAGTAAATTACCTGGAGTTTTCCATGCAAAAGTTAATTGTATTATTCTTTACGTAAAGCGGTAAAGATAGAATCCTAGATTTGTTTTCTACACTCATTTTCCCTTTCGTTTGGTCTTTGCATTAAATTCTAGAGGCGCCCACAATTTGTTTATTTTTTTTCAAAAAGAAAGATGATTTATTATTCTCCTATAAAAATGTGAGTTTTCTTCCCGCGTGCACATTGCGTGTATAATTTAAAAATGAATCTTGTTAATTTAAAAAGAATAGAAAATAAAATAAAATAAAATTTTCTTTATCCTTGTTTTTCTTAAGCTTCATGTGCTTTGGAAGTTAGCAGATGGTATAATTTTATAACATTAGTGCGTTTGTTGCGCTTTTAGTTAAAGAATTATACTCCTCTGTCCCAACCGGTTCTTTACAGACGGCAGGGACACGGAGATCGAGAATTATAATTTAAATAGTGATTGTAATAGTGAAATAGTTGGTGTAATAGTGAATTAGTAGGTGTAAAAGTGATTTTATTGTTAAAATAAGTGAAATAATGGGTGTAATAGTATAAAGTGTTGAAAAAGTGGAGTGAAGTAATGGATATAATAATGTATTTTATTGTTACAAATTACTATTTTTGGAATGTAAAGAAATGGATGGAACGACCCAAAATAGTAACTATAAAGAATCTGTTGAGACGGAGGGAGTACTAAAACTATATTGTTAGTTTCTAGTCAAGGCTCAACAAAGCATGCTCACTAGAGTTCTGGAAACTTGTGGCATGCTAAAATTATACAATTTTAAAAAGGGAAAATAAATTCTTTAGTCCCTAAACTACACGGGTTTTATTGTTTTAGTCCCTGAACTAAAGATTCCGTATTTTATGTCATTAAACTTTTGAATTTTTCTGATTTAAGTCCTTCCGTTAAAAAGATTCTAACGGACGTTAGAATCTTACTTAATGAAATCTTAGTTCTTCACCAAATACAAAATCAAACTGACTTTTCTAGTGATTTTGGTGTCCAAATCGAGCGTGTGAATATCCAAAACAACCGTCTCTCCGCCCTCTATCCACCCCATTCATCAAAATCAAGTTTCGATAATCTTTAATTTTCGACATTACCAGAGTTCTTATTTTTGACCGGAATTAATTTTTATTTAATAGTTTGACGGTTTTGCTTGTATATACGTATAGATCCATTTAGTTGGAAGGTTATCTTATTTTTTTTTTAGAATTTTTGGGCTTGTTTTCGATTCGCCGAAAAATGGATGTGTCATTGAATTTTGTTGTTATTGTGAATGGATTTTGATGTAATTACGGGTCGTAGTTGTTTATAAGGGTATATGGATTGTAAGATATTTAATTTCTTAAGTTTTGAGACTGTTTTCCAGATTTCCGGTGGCCGCATTTTCCAGATTCCGGGCAGTTTAACGTCCGTTAGAATCTTTTAGAAGGAAGGACCAAAACCAGAAAATTTCAAAAATTTAATTACGTAAAATACGGAATCTTTAATTCAGGGACTAAAACAATAAAACTGGTATAGTTCAGGGATTAAAGAATTTAGTTCAGGGAGAAAATCAGATTTTGCATGTTGGAAATGTGTTCGTGGGAATGGACGCTTGGTAGTCCAAACGACTCTGAGCTTGTTTTGGGCCAATCTGGTTTGGGTCCCTGTTTCACAGAGTCTGTTAATTGGTTATGTCTTGGGCTTTGTTTTGTGGGGTTTTGATCTAGTTGTTTTGATGGGTTATATTAATTATCTACTAGTGTTTTATTTTTGTTTCGTCTTCAGCCTGTGTTAATATATAGAGTCAAAAGGTAGTTAGATATATTCACTCATAAGTTTAGGGACTGAATTGTAAATATACAGATTGTATATATGACTGAATTGTAAATATACAGATCGTATATATAGCTAGAGTAGGTGAGTTAGTTATAACTAACTTTCATTTTCTTTAGTTTCATCTCTCTGTACAAACCCCTCTGTAAATACATTTTCATTTCAATGGGGTTTTCTTGATTTTCATCTTCTTTATCGTTTACTTTTACAAAGATAACATGGTATCAGAGCCGTGCAAAGGTTGAAGATGACGATCAAGGCGAGTTCTTGTAGTTAGTATGTGACTGATCTATTTCTCTTTACAATCGATCGCAGTGAGCGATTTTTCTTCATCTCTCTCAGTCTCAATCTCTCTCGATCTCTCTCAATATCTCTCTATTATCATATACGTTTATGTTTTGTGATTAGTCTTTATCCGTACTCTTCTGTTTGTGATATTGTCGAAGAGAAATAATTTCTTGTTTCTGATTGCGATTCTGTTCTTTAATCGGTGTATAGAGTTCGTTGTTTGATCATCAATCTTGTTTAAGCTGAATCTGTGTTTGTGTTTCGTTCTAAGCTCTAAATTGTTCCAAGCTGATTTGTGATTCTTGTTCTTCTCTTGAGAATTAATTGTTCTATTTCTCAAACTTTACACATTCACTATTTCTCTGTTCATAATGGAATTGAATCAAGATCCTTCATCAATGTATTATCTGCATCCATCTGATCACACTGGTATGAAACTTGTGTCAACAAACTTTAATGGTAATTCGTATGCTAATTGGAAGAGATCTATGGTTATTGGCCTAACTGCAAAGAACAAAATGGTTTTTGTTGATGGTACTTTGGCTAAACCTGACACTACAGATGATAAGCATGGTCTAGATGTAATAGTATGGTCATTGGATGGATAATAACAGTTTTAGAACCCTAGATCGCAGCTAGTATCTTGTATGTTGATACAGCTAGAGAAATATGGGTTGAATTAGAAGAAAGATATGGACAGCCTTCATCGGCTCAAGTTTATGCTATTTCTCAGGAAATTTTTCAAATATCTCAAGATAACATGCCTATAGCTGATTACTACACTAATTTGAAGAAATTATGGGATGAACTTGATAATCTGAAGCCTCTTCCCTCTTGTGAATGCACCAACTGTATCTGCAATTTGTCTCAAAAATTTCTCAAAATTCAGCAAGATCAAAGGCTCATGATATTTCTAATGAAGTTGACTTCAAGTTATGCTAATGTGCAATCCCATATCCTTATGAGGGAGACTATGCCTACTCTGCCACAGGCTTACCGAATGCTTTTGCAAGAACAAAGACATAGGGAGATCAGTAACTTGTCTTCTAGTACTGAATCAGTTGCTTTTGCTGTTGACAGAGCAAGATTTAACAATAGAAATACCAACTATCAGGGTACTAAATCTGGTTTTCAACCATCTTCAAGGACTGTACCAAATTCAGTTCCAAATCAGTTTCAAAAACCTGTTAGGAAGGTTAACTACTTTTGTGATCACTGCAAAATTCCAGGGCACAGTGTTGAGAGATGTTTCAAAATTCATGGCTATCCACCACATTTCAAAGAAAATTCTCAAAGAAGAGTTGCTGCTTTTGCTGGTGCAGATGACAATACTGATATAGATTCTACTCCTGAAACTAACAGCTCTACTACTATCTCTGCAGATCAGTACAAACAGTTGATGAGCTTATTGAATACTAAACAAAAGGAAAGTGATGTTATTCCTGAAGGTACTGATTCTCCTAATGCAATGTTTGCAGGTAAATTTTGCCTCTTTTCTGCACATAGTTCTACTGATTGGGTTATAGATAGTGGAGCTTCTGACCATATGTGTCACTCTTTAGACCTGTTTGATAGTTATGTTACTGTTCCTAATACTCTTGATCATATTACTATATCGGATGGAACTCAAGTACCAGTTACTCACATTGGAAATATTAATCTCACAAACTCCATAGTTCTGAAAGATGTTCTTTATGTTCCCAGTTTCAAGTTCAATCTCATCTCAGTTTCTATGTTGTGTCAAAATCATGAGTATTTCATTCATTTTAATGATAAAACCTGTGTTATCCAGGTGCCTTCAATGAGACAGCAACTCATTCTTGGTAATCTGGATCATGGATTATACTTTGCTGATTCAAAGCTCTTTCTCAAACCACCTATTCCTTCAATAGTGCTTCCTCAGATTTCTTCATTTGCTAATTCTGCTGTTTCTAGTTCACTTACTGAAGCAAAATTGTTACATCTTAGACTGGGGCATGTCCCATTTTCAAAATTGAATGTAATTCAAAAACATCTTGATGTTAGTACTATTTCTACAAATTGTATTTGTACTATATGTCCAGTTTCCAGACAACAAAGGTTATCCTTTCCTACCAGTACAATCAAATCTACACATAATTTTGAGATTTTACATGGTGACATCTGGGGACCATTTCAAACTCCTACTTATAATCATTCCACTATGTTTCTTATAATAGTTGATGATTTTAAGAGATATACATGGATTCATTTTCTTCACCATAAGTCTGATTCTGTTCTTGTATTAAAAAAATTCATTTTATTTGTTAAGAATCAGTTTAATTCTAGTGTCAAAGTTGTTAGGACAGACAATGCTAAGGAGCTTTGTGAGGGTAATATCATGGATGTTTACACTACTTTTGGTATAATTCACCAAACCACTTGTAGCTATACACCCCCAACAAAATGGAGTGGTAGAACGAAAACAGAAACACCTAATGGAAATTGCTAGAGCAATGTATTTTCAATCAAGAGTTCCTTTGTCTTTTTGGAATGAATGTGTTCAATGTGCTGCCTATCTAATAAATAGGATTCCTTTACAATCCATCAATAATGTTTCTCCTTATGAGAAATTATATGGTTCAGCACCAGATTATTCCTCTTTGAGAATATTTTGTTGTCTTTGTTATGTTTCTACCTCAAAACCTGGTAGACATAAATTTTCTCCTAGAGCTGATCCTGCAGTTTTCTTAGGGTATCCACCTGCTACAAAAGATTATAAAGTCCTCAATCTTGTCACACATAAAGTCATCATTTCTAGAGATGTTAAGTTTTATGAGAAACATTTTCCTTTTCATCTCATTTCTTCACCTAATACTCCAAAACCATTCTTTATTCCTGTTCATATAGAAATTCCACATGAAGATCCTCTTCCATTTCCAGTTTTTTCTTCACAAAATAACTCCACCATTTCATCAAATACTTCTTCTCCATCCATCACTTCTTCTAGTACTTCATCTAATAACTCTAGCAATTCTTCTTCTATGACTTCTGATCCACCTCCATCACTTAGAAGATCTACTAGAGCTGTCACTAAACCTGTTCATCTCAATGACTATGTTTGCTTTAATTCACATTGGTGTAATCTTGTCTCTTCCACATCTTATTCACCCTCTCATCAAGCCTTATTAACAACTACTACCTCTTTAAAAGAACCTACAACCTACAAAGAGACTGCTTCTGATCCTAACTAGATCAAAGCCATGGAACTGGAATTACAAGCATTAGACAAGAATAATACTTGGGATGTTGTTCCTCTTCCTCAAGGTAAAAAAGCTATCAGTTGTAAATGGGTATACAGAATTAAGATCAAGGCAGATGGTTCTATTGAGAGGTATAAAGCTAGGCTTGTTGCAAAGGGGTTCACTCAAAAGTATGGCATTGATTATCTTGTAACCTTTTCCCCTGTCATAAAGATGGCAACTATCAGGGCTGTTATAGCTTTAGCTGCTCACAAGAACTGGAAAATTTTTCAATTGGATATCATCCATGGAGAATTGCATGAAGAAATTTATATGAAACTTCCAGAAGGGATTCCTAATCCACATAACCTAGTTTGTAGACTCAAGAAGACCATATATGGTTTAAAACAGGCTAGTAGAGTTTGGTTTGCCAAACTTCTTCATGAGCTTCACATTAACTACAAGAAATTTGGTTTTCAACAGTCTAAAAATGACTATTCCCTTTCTATTAAAAAAATCTGGAGGTCATATTACTATTGCAACAGTTTATGTGGATGACATCTTACTTACAGGAGACAATCTTATTGAGATTAATGCTCTGAAAGCTCATTTGGATAGAATGTTTAGTATCAAGGATTTGGGATATTTGACATACTTTCTTGGTATTGAAATAGGCTACACATCTGATGGTATTATTCTTAGTCAATCCAAGTTTACAAAAGAATTGTTAACTGAGAGTAATATTGTCAATTTCAAGATAGTTGTCACTCCTCTACCTTTGAACTTAAAGCTCACTTCTGATCCTTCTGATACACCATATTCAGATCTTGCATTCTATAGAAGCTTGGTTGGTAAGTTGAATTTCTTAACACACACTCGACCAGACTTGGCTTATTCAGTCCAGACTTTAAGTCAGTTTATGCAGCAACCATCTGAGTCTCATTTTTCTGCTTTACAACATCTATTGCACTATGTTCATTGTACTGCTAGCCAGTGTATTTTGTTAAAGGCTGGTACTCAGTTAACTTTACAGGCTTATTCAGATTCTTGCCCAAACACCAGAAGGTCAGTTACTGGGTACTTGTTACTATTAGGCCCTTCTCCTATAAGTTGGAAATCAAAGAAACAGTCTACTGTTTCTAAATCTTCTTCTGAGGCTGAATACAGGGCAATGTCAACTGCAGCATCTGAAGTCACCTGGTTAGTTAGACTTCTTGAAGAACTGGGGTTGGATGGTCTTAAACCTGTCACATTGCATTGTGACAACCAATCAGCAATGCACATTGCACATAACCCTGTTTTTCATGAACGGACTAAAGCTATTGATTGTCATTTTACCAGGGAGAAAGTGATGGAAGGCCTACTGCAATTGTCTTATGTTCCTACTCAACTACAACTTGCAGACTCTTTCACCAAGATTATTCCTTCACCGCAGTTTAATTTTTTGAAGATCAAGCTTGGTATGGTTTCACCCCTCCCACACTTGAGGGGGGATGTTAATGTATTAGAGTCAAAAGGTAGTTAGATATATTCACTCATAAATTTAGGGACTGAAATGTAAATATACAGATTGTATATAGGACAGAATTGTAAATATACAGATTGTATATATAGCTAGAGTAGGCGAGTTATTTATAACTAACTTTCATTTTCTTTAGCTTAATCTCTCTGTACAACCCTCTGTAAATACATTTTCATTTCAATGGAGTTTTCTTGATTTTCATCTTCTTTATCGTTTACTTTTACAAAGATAACAGCCTACAAACCGAGCCTGTTTGGTTACAGTTCTATTATCCTAGTTTGTAAGTCTTTGGCCTTTTGGGTCTAATGAATGAATTCCTGCTTTTCAAAAAAAAAAAAAGAATTTATTTTCCCGTTTTAAAAATCACAATGCATCCGCGGATTCAGTATATTTATTTATAGGCTTCAACGCATTCTAGTGTAAATGCACTATAGCTTCGAGTAAAACAGAGCAACAATGCCTTCAAAGTTCCAAGTAAACTAAGAAAAGCTTCAACTTCAAGTGTATGCATAGACTCTAATTTACATATTATGCAAAAGGTTTAGAGCATGATATAGTATATAATTTATTATACAACGGAATTCAGAAACATGGTTATCTTTACCACATTAAGAACAGTAAATGAAATGGGCTAAAAAGAAGAGGATTGATTCGGCTAGTCGTACGAGATGCACAGCTAGCAGCAGTCCTATAACAACGCCTGCATTTGCCGATACGAATAATTCAACCTAAAATTACAAACAAAAGACAGAGAGAATTGTTGTACACCAATGGTATTCTTTTTTCATGTCATACTGCTTCATCAAAAGACACGTCTGACTGATCTTCAGACGACAACTCTGAAGCACCTTCCTCATCATCATCATCTTCATCGCTCTCAACAATTTTCACCACAGGTCTATTGGCTATTTTGTTCATTGCAGCAGTCTTGCTTGCCCGTTGTGAACGACTGCTCATTGTGACAGGATTATCAGGGAAAACAGATTTGGGAGATGTTTCATCTTCAGAGGATGACTCTTCAACCTTTGCTCTTCTTCTTGGACGGGGTGGCCTGGTTGATCGTGTTGCCACTGGCGTTGGAATATCAGTGCACTCATACTCACTAAGGTTAAGTTTTAGTTGCAACCTCCCTACATGAAGAAACCATGTCAGAGACAAATAATTAAAATGAAAGAAATAACAAGCACTGATACACAGGGAAAATTCCTGTAATTATAAGCCATGATTGTACATGTCCAACTCCCGAACCATGGCAAGTGAGAAATAGAGAGGAAATATTTATCAACATTGGCTGATGAAAATATAAATAAACTTATTATCTCATCTGCTTTGTCAAATATCTATGTTTCTTTTCTTACTCAGCCATATAAATTTTTTTTTTAAAATAAAATATTACCTTGCATCGATACATTTTATTGTATGGATACTTGTAGCTTGCTCTTGTACCTAGAAGAAAGCTGAATCCAATTTTACACTACAATCTGTAATTTTCACCCCATAAAATAATGCAAGTAAAAAAAACTCTTCTCTAGTTTCTAGTTTCCATCTCGTCTACCAGATTACATCAATTTCTAGTTTCCAATATTATTAGCATAGGGATTGGAGAGAATAGGACTAAATAGTCCTCAAATGAACTAAGAAGCAAGTCCAAGGGATTATTTGAAGGATTTGGCATGGGAAAATGAGAGCAAATGGAAATCCCCAACCCCCAAATTATAATCTGTGTCGCAAACAAAGCCTTAGTACTGATTTCCTAGATGAAGAAGAGATTCTTAGAGTCTATCCAATAAACAAGAATATATATTATTATCATACCATTTAAGCAAGAAAAATGGATTAAAAGTTAAAGTTGACACAAAATTAAGAAACAAGGCTTTACCCAGAATAAGGTTCGCTTGATCAGGATGCAAATCCTGTTCTTGATGTTTATCAGCTGTCTGAAGACGTTCTGCAACCTGCTTCAGCTCCTTAGCCAACTCCCTTTCTGAAGAGACAGATTCCACCACACGATTCACAAGACGCCTCATTAACTTTATGGGCCCTTGTTCAGTTACACGGAAATGGAGCATTGGGATTATTTTGCAAATAGCTACCAGATATGCCTTCTCTGCAGCTGTCTTCTTTGAAGGGAAGGATACAGCCTAAACAGAAGTGAGGGTAAGTGGAATAAATTGCAAGTAACAAAGATTGGAAAAAGAATAGTTCTAACAAAGACCATGCAGATATTAGCAACACTCTACTAATATCGTAAATACCATACCCATTAATTATAATTATAATATCACTCACCACATAACAGTATAGATTATGTGTACACATATTATCCAGGCCTACAAAAGTTAGAATACCTCGGCAGCTATGCGTATTGCAAGCCCTTCATCTCCAGTCTCAAATTCATGGGAATTACTCTCTTGATCATCAATTCCATCTGAGGGACTAGTGCTACTAGTTTCATCTACCTGTTCTGTCTCTTTTGCATACAATGGAGTCTGGAACATCTGCAGCATAAAACGTGAAGCTTGCACAGCACGCTTACGCAGGTTAGATACCATTACTGAGGATCCAGCAGGATTACCATCTATGCCTGGCCACATTGAACGCATGATAGGAATGAAAGCCCTCGACATACATTTCTGCAAATAAACATTTGCAATAACAATACCATTACTTTCTCTTATTTCTTAGAGAAATAAGCATGTTCTTATGGTATAAAATGTAGCCACAGATCAATGTTACTTGCCTTGTGATTGACAGAGAGCGATGAATAATGCTCAAAGAATACAGATAGGCATTGCTTTAACCTAATCAATAGAGAAGAATCAATCATCAATTTTTTCAGAAAAGAAAACTGAAACATGAATAAAGCAATACAAATTACCTCTGCAGCTCCGTAATTTCACTACAAAAGTAAAGATTCATCAGCTTCTCAAGAAGCAAAGGATGTGATGAAGCAGGTATCGTTGGGTACTTATCACTCAAGAGTAGAATTTTTGCAAACCCCTCCCCGAGAACAGCTTGCACCGACTCGTCCTCATCAACCTCTGTAATTCTGGTCCTTTTGAATCTTTTAAGCCCGACTAATAACAGATCAAGCAGTTTAATACCCATATCCTCGTCAGGGTTGACAAATTTAATAAGATCAGAAGGCATTGCCTCCTGAAGTTCTGATGCAAGATCCGGGGTTATGGCTTTGCTAATTTCATGTGGTCCATGCCACATTGAAAGATCGATCAAAGCCTTACAAGCCATCGCACTAATTGGTGAGAGTCCTTTCACAAAGGAAAGTACTAACTGCTTAGTTAGTTCCTCACTAGGTTTCTTCTCTAATAATCCAAAGAGGCCAAGGCACCTAATTGCTGCCCTCTGTATATCGACGTGGATGTGTTTAGCCTGCATGTTCCAACGTCATTCAATTCATCAAATACCTAAAGGTCATGCATCTTACTCAAATTAAAATAATAACGTACAAGGCAAACTTTAATACACATACCCCGGGTAACAACAAAGACGATAGGAGTTCTGCAGGTTCGATGGACTTTCCATGCATCCACCGAAACGAGTTGGTGTTTTCCAAGATCAGGCCGGTCACGGAAAGGCAGTGCATCCACTGCACGAAGTTTGCTGTCCTCTCCCTGCAAGGTTGAGCAAGCTTCTCAATGACCCCCAGAAATGCTTCTTCAAATTCTCCCGAAGCAGCATAAACTTTTTTAGCCAATCCTGATACTGCCTCAGCCCATTGCCTATCTCCACCAAGATTGATCCCATCTCCTATGACAACTTCATTGTCATCATCATCTAATTCATGTTCAGGAGGCATCTCTAGCAACTCCTGGATAAATGCACCAGCAACTTTCCTATTTGAAGTGTCTGAGAAATCAATCATCTCACCAAGCAAAAGTAGTTGTCTACATGTAAAACGACAATTTGGTCCTGGAAAGATAATATAAACCTGAATTGTAAAGCTCGATAAATATTCAGAAAATTAATTGAGAATATGAACTGCTTATTACCGGCAGCAATATGAGCTTTCACCAATTCAACATATTCAGAAACAGTTTCGGGAAGAATTTTTTCCAGAAGGTCATTAGTATCTGATGCTTCTGCTGCATATACAGCAGCTTCACTTCCCATTGTCATGGCTGCATCAGAACCTTTTGCCTGTTTAAATACCAAAAAACAAAAATTAAATAGGTTGCATCATTATTTTTCTTAAACATCTTAGCAGTCAAACCAACTATTGGGGACCGGACATAATCAGCAGGATTCATTACACTTACAAATCAACATATCAATTGATGTGCTCTAACAATTTCATGACAGCTTAACGATCTTGCAATATACTAAACATTCCTCAATTAATGTTGTTCACCTTCTGCAGTAGAGAGTTCCAACTAATGCAACTAAAAAATACTTGTGATAGATTGATAAAAGTGGCAAGTACTGTACAAGTGGCACAACAATTAATTTTCCAGGATTACATAGGACTGTACTAAGGGTTAATATAAGAGAAAAGACTAATTTCAAGTTGTGATAAACTAATGTCAAGTTAAGATAACATTTAAAACAGATATAGCAATATATATCAGTTTAAAACAAATTCATTAGGCAACTGATAAAAACGAGAAATCACACAATTTATGATGAAGGTAACTACTATAACGTTTTATAGCTTGCATGCTCAATTGTACAAAATGGACAATGAAGCAAATCATCCAACTCCAACATGTCACATTGAACGCCCAATAATGAGTAGCAAATCATCCGACTCCAACATGGCAACATGTCACATTGAACGCCCAATAATGCAGTCAACATATGATAGGTGAGACCGTACCAGAGAGAAGCTATTGTTTAATGTAGGTGTATCAGTACAAAATAATTACAAAGGTATTAGTATTATAAAACAACTTCGGCTAAGGTGGAGCATGTACTAGACACGTGTCTATTATTAGCTAACATACCATGAGCTAAAAAATTGAGTTGCAAACAATCTCAGCAGAATTGTACCATTCAGTTTGTTTTCTGCTGTATTTTTAATGAATACTATGAAGAAGAGAAAAAATCAAACACAGGCAACACAAGCAATAGAAGTGAAACTTACGGGGTAGACAGTCTGACCAACTAATTCTCGAAAGGCACCAACATAACATTAAATGAAAAGTCGAACTAGTTTAAAATATTTATCATGCCTAATTATAAGTAGAATTCATTCTGAAACTCAATAATATTTACCTGTGCCTTTGCCTGTAAGTGCTTACACACAGTCCTCCAATATAGAGCGAGCTCTGGTTCCAGCAGTTGGATGTGTGGATTGCACTGCTCTGCAAATAAACAGTTACAAGTACTGTAAGAATATAATGACAACAAAACCCATTTCTTTCATGTACTGCATTAAAATGAAAATTTGAGCCCCAAATACTCTCTCCCTCTCTATCATCTTTATCAACTGGAGTTAAAGAAAAAATTCCATAGATCCACAAGATTGACAAGATCTGAGTTTTTTTTCGTTCTTTCTGCAATTTTCGCGATTTTTTCAGTGACATTTAAGTTTGAAGCATTGTTTATTTCCAATTGTTAACTTGCAAGCACTTCCTTTGGCTTGCAAATTTTGCGCCTACTCGCAAGGCTGAGTAAAGCATGGGTAAGCGTGCTTTTCACAACACTGTCCTGCTAAAAGAAACTAATTTGGAGAGTAATAGATGTTGGTTTCATAAAAATTCGCTCAAGAGATGTTAGTTAACAGTACCAACCTTCATTGTCATCCCTTGTTGATAGATTATATTGTTTGAGACTTCCACTTTCTTGAACATTCCCCAGCCCAGCATGAAGAAGGGCTTCCATGACAGACTCCCCTACCAACTCATAAGTTTCAACATCAAGGTACCTTAGAAGCACAATGGGGTCTCCGCTACAACTCTTCATAAGCCATTCATTTTTTATCAATGCAAGACATTGCTCCACAACAGCGGTTGATCGATCAGCAAGTCCCCTACGTAGAATGATCGTCCGGAGCTTTATGCTGAAAAGCGTACCATAGAAAACGATTAGGCATCAAATCAATGTATAAAAGGTTAGACATTAGAACAAGCTACAAGACCCAAAATGCTAAGATTTCTTGAACATACAAATCATTATCACCTAAACAATATATTTCACTAAGCAGGACCTAAAGCTTGAACATAATTGCTCAATAGCTTGAAAATGGAGAAAATCTGTGCATGGAATAATAATATAATTAGTAACAAGAAAGTAACTTGACCAAATGTCAGATGTTAAAATTTTCTAAGACAACTTAAATATGTCTACATATATACATATGTAGCTGAAAAAAAGAAACTTGACCAAGAAAAAATGTCAGATAACACGAGGATAAAAGGAAGTCACCCGTGTTACCAAATTGGAAAGAAAATCTTGCAATCATAACTACAATATGCAATCAGTTATATTAAATGGAAAGATAGATTTGGTACCAAAAACCATTTGTTGATTGACAATTCCTTTACATCCAGTATATCCAACTTTAGGCGGAACATTTTGGAGAGAAATGGCTAAAAGCTTCCTTCTACTCTACTCAAGAAAACTCAAGAAAACAAATTGAAATGATACATTACAACTTCCTCATTCTTTTTAGTTTAACTCAAGATTTGGTAACCATGGCACTGTTGTTATGTATAGTATACAGGAATCACCGAATGGATATAGCTCCATAAATGATACATATTTGTATTTAATAATGTGCTCTTTACTATCCCCAGATGTTGCACATTTTTAAATATAGGTGGATCATAAGAGCTGACAAATTTTCAGAAAGAGGAGTAATTCATATTATGCATGTTTCAATCAAAGCATTCTGTGGAAACTGGTCTACAAAAGATAGTTTGCATATTAAAATGTGACTGAGGTATACATGCTCTCACTACTTGGCACTTGCCACCAATTTTACTCTTCAGTTGACATACATAAAGGCAAGTAGAAGGTCATGATCATTAGAGCAAGTCCAATCCAATGCCAAACTTGGTGCCATTGTTATAAAACAATATCAACTCCAAAGGAGTTGCATATTTGGATGCAAATATGCATACTTGGTACCAAATTTGCATCCAATGATACATATATGCATCTTGCCACATCATCAAATACCATAAATGTAATGCAAGTTGGTCTCCTTTATATGAAATTTGGATGCGTTGGACAATAAATTAGTTAGATATGGAATTATTTGATTGCAAAATTCAACTAGCATTGGAGTGCATGTTAAATTTTAGCACCAAAAATCACTTTTTGGTGCCATTTTTTAGCAATGGCTATAGCCATTTTGCATTTAGCATTGGAATTGCTCTTAGATGACAACCAGAATTCATTCTTATATGCTACAGTGCATTCAGAAACAGATGGAATCTATATAGTAGTCTTTTTTAGGGCGTAAGCTGATGGTCTCACAAATATGGGTAATTCAACGGATCATGTCCGAGCTGTACACGGGATGTTCCAAACCTGTTAAAAGAACTTTAAAGAACAAACTTGGTTGTTGTTTGGCATACAAAACAAGTATGGAGTCTGTTTGGAAAACTAGAAAAAATGACTTGTTTGTCACTTAAGAGTTAATAATTTATAAGTCGAGATTAGGTACCTTACTACCTTTTCTTACTTTCTTAGAATGTTAACTTGACTAGACAAAACAATATTATTTAAACCATTTGCAACTTCTAAAATAATTTTTAGTAACTTGTAACTTATATATTGAACTTGCCAAACAGATGACAACTTTTTTTTAATAAAAGGTACTTCTTAAGTTTAAAATTTAAAAAAAAAATAAGAAGTAAATATCTTAAGGTAAGCAAAACCAGCAGGACGATATCATCACTTGTACAAACAGACAGTACAGATTCATAACTTATGTCCTGCCGCCACTATTATTAATGCCCTTAATTAAGAAAATTGCTAATCCTGGTTTGGCCTAAATTAAATATAACAAGCACCTTGGGAAGGTTGAAACTAGGAAATGAATCTCATCCAGATTCCAGAGTAGTAATAGGCAAGCATTGTAAGAAATTATGGATCGAAACAGCATAAAAAATATAGTAATATTAATACAAAATGAAGAACATATAATCAAAAAAACAAGGTTTTAAGCATATTATCATTTAAATTTACCTCAAGCTTTGAAGGGGGAATTTACTAGCCAGAACAAAATACGCTGTTTTGCGAACTGATTCACTTATATCAAGGGTGCGGTCAATGATAACTTGTGAAGTTGCACTTGAAGGTAGCAAACAAAGTAGTATTGTCTTACGGACATCCTACACAAAAACAAGCAAAAATGAAAAAGAAAACTACACACATACTGACATACAGGATAAGGATAATACTTGAGTTGTACCAACGGTACGAATCATAGTGTATCTCTCAGGTATATAAAAATTGTATTCCAATTAGTTATAGACGATTTTTAAACAGTGATAACTAAGCACCCAAATATAATAATATGTCCAGGCAGATAATAAATTTAAATAGAGCATACTGCATTCTGTTCTCGAGGCAATGACTGAAGAAATAGCTCAAGAATGTCACTATTCTCTGCATCATTTGCAAAACGTGAAAGAGCCCTGATAACACATGCACGGATCATCGCAACTTTATCCGCTATCCTTGACTTCAGACAATCTATCACCTCATCCCATAGATCATCACTTACTTCTGTGTCATCTGGCAACCGTACTATGATCTAGAAGTGAAACAATACAAGATTTATAATGGGCATCACATTTAAATTTAACACTGCCAAGCAAGTTAAACACAAATTCAAACATACAGCGCTAAATGACTGAGTTCATATAACTTAAATCCGGGACATATTCTCCGATCTACGGATTCAGAGAGTGAATATTTAGCATCACCCCTCTTAGCATAATAAACGAATTCACATGACCACATGTTCATCTATCTAATTAAAAATATATTTAAGCAGCCAACGAACCAACATATATGGCAAGCTGGTTTCTTGTTGCCAAGAGAAAATCAAGTCTACTATCAAAACATATGGAAAACTTAAGGTATTGTAACAACTTAAATCAACCGCATAGTTGAACTTATGGAAAACACAAGGAATTACAATTTTTCCACCATATACAAATAATAAAACTTTAGCCATTGCAGTTCTGTTTACTTTACATTTTTTTCAAACACTTAACAAGTATATCAAACAGGTACAACTTTTCTGTGAAGAAAATTAAACAATTACGAGCCTAATAGAACCATGTTACAAAAATGTGTTCTTCCAGTGATCTTGAACAGTAAAATTAAGATGCAATATCAAAAAATTAAGGATTTTCCATGAAGTGCTATGAATTTTTTCACTTATTCAGACAAAATATTCCTATACAGAGTGCCACAGACTAACAAACTAATATACTCTGTAATGTACACCATACAGTGGAACAATATTGATTAAATCCCTGACACGTCCTATGCAATCTAGCATTATCCATTTATAGTCCATGTATTATTATTCAAATAAAAGTGTTGAAGTATTCCTGTTAGAATATTATTAGCATTTAGAAATCGGAAACTTCCCACTTTCGTACTAGCTTTTGTGCAATACATAATTAGCCTAAGAAAATTGTACCAGACACAGTATCATAACCACTTAGAATTAGATAAAATTCTCCAAACTTCGGAAACAAGATTATATGCTTAAAATATATATTCAAAAAAAAAATACAAAATAGCGTAGTAAGAAATTAAATTCTCGAGACACTAATCACAGTCGGTAACATCTCTGCTTTCAATAACAGCAATAAACACACATTCACACACACAAAAATGACTTATTTACTCATAACAGTGTAATTAACCATTAACTAATTAATTAAACAAGTCGATAAAGTACAATTAAACTGAAACATACCTCGGAGATGATCTGGCAAGCTCGAAACCTAGCGGTCTTATTAGCAGCAGCGGTGGCTACGATAAGAAACCGAAGAAAGTCCTGGAGAAACTCATCGCAATCGGGCGTAGTGGCGAAAGCAGAAACAAATCGAACGATTCGTTCCGCGGAAGCAATGCGACGCTGGTAATTGAAAAGAGGGGTTAGGGCTTTCGAGAAAGCGGAGAAGAAATTGAGCGGCGTAGATGATTTAATTGAAGATAGATCTTTTAGTTTTCGAATGTGAGTTGCGTTTGATGCTTTTGCTTCTTCTAGAATTCTGCCGATCGTTTCGATTAATCGACTCTCTTCGTCGCTCGACACCGCCATTGCTTTCGGATTTAAATTCCCCCAACGATCTGTAACTGAAATTTATATGTTTGTGTTTGTGGTTGTGTTCAATTTAGTTGCTAGTGGCGATTGGGATTTGACCGCTCAAATGAATTTTTGAATTTTCGGAGCGGGAATATGAATATTGTAGTTTGGAGCCCGTTGGACATATTCAGATTTGGGCTTAATAAACTAAGCCCAGATATATTTTTTTTTAAAAAACTAGGCCCAAATAAATATATTTTGGTTTATTTATGTCAAAGATTTACAAAAGTTGTGATATGCGCATATAATTTTTGAATAAATTAATAAACACATAAGAATGAATTCTCTTATATTAAGGGCAATCGTATGTTAAGAGTATGAATAAATATATAAAATATATTATTTAAATAAAAAATATAAAAGAATATATGTTGTACACTTGTTGAAGTCAAAAAATGCAACTAAACATAGTTAACTTTAGAAAAAAATTCTAAAGGTTTTTCTAAAGTTAACTTAGATTCCCTTTATTTATTTTTTTTGCTAATTACACACACCCCTTTAACAAAATTTGAACGCTCGACATCCCATAAATGGAGTGAGTGAGATACTGTTACACCAAGAGGTGTTGGGGTGAGCAAGAATCCACACTTACATCACTTTCAACAATTCTGTTACAATAAATAACTTTCAACAACTATGCTACAATTAAGAGCAACAAATAAATAATTAGTAACTTCCCATTATCGAACTTCTTACGAAAAAGACACCTAAAGAATGTAGAATAGATAAATTACTCACATTGTTGCACGAAAATATTTTTGCACGAAAATATTTATAATAATAGGAAGATGGCCTGAGTTATAATATTTTTACACGAAAATGGTCTAACATATAATAGTAGGACCACTTGTTTTCTCTCTCTCTCTCTCTCTCTCTCTCTCTCTCCAGTCTCGATCCAACAATGTGAGTAATTTATGTAGCTCTAAATTCCTTAGGTGTCCTTTCGTATGAAGTTCGATAATGAGAAGATATTAATTATTTGCTCTTTGTTGTTTTGGAACATGTCATTTCTAAGTTATGTAAGCAATTATTTGTTTTTCATCAGTTCTCACTAAGTTGGTTGTCACTTCCCTTCTCTTTTTCCAGTCTCTACTAGAGTTGGTTGTCTCCGTCGAAGGACCACTTCCCTTCTCTTTCTCCAGCCTCAGCTACTTTAATCCAACAATGTGAGTAATTTGATTGTCTCCGTTGAAAAACCACTTCCTTTCTCTTTCTCTAGTCTCTACTATTTTAATCCACAAATGTGAATAATTTGCATGTGAATAATTATAGCATATATGTTGAAAGTTATTTATTGTAAATGTAGATTCTCTCAATAACCATTTGAGTTATCTTATCGCACTCAATCTATTTTATTGCTTAAGGTTTGAAAACATGATGCATTTACATCACTTAAATAAATTTAAAATGTCACTAAAATATTTAGACTACATTTTACGATGACTTTAATTATTATTTGCTTAAAAAAATATTAGGTATGTTTATTTATAAATTACGGAGTAATATTATATTTAATTAGTAAAATTTTGGCAAGAAATCATAAATCTTATAATGTTGTAGATTTATTAAGGGTTCATTAGTATTTACGACTAGTTTTGTTTGGTCTAATTAATGTTTGATGACATGGATGTGGAGGACATGGTGTCTAAGGAAGAGCGAGTTCAACATATTTATAATGAGTTGATACACAAATAGTTAATAATTCGGCTTGGTGCGACTCATTTACAGCCATAGATACATGGTAGGCGGCTTGATATGAGGGATTAATTTTTTACAGAAGGAATAATTTTTTTTTTTGTATTCAGTAACACCCTTTTCGTTTACTCATGAGGGAGATTACATTTTCATTTATTAAAGTAATGAATTTATATTTTTTATAATTGAAAAATGAAAATGTGTAAATGTTACCGTTGTATTCACATATAATTCTTATATATTTATTGACTCATGTGTGCATATTTATAATCTTTGTGAAATATACTACAAAAGATAAATAAGAAATAATACCAACACTGATTGTTGTAAGTCATTTGCATTTCGCCATGCCATCGCACCTCTCCATAACTCGAGCACAATTTTTAAAGCAACAGCAAGTGAGAGTGCATATATGTAGTGTTTCACCAACTTTATATCCTGCAAATTAAATAACCTTTTGTCCAAAATATCAAAATATATGCCATATACTATAGATAATTATATCGGGTCCTGATCCCACGTATTCTATAACTCTTATATGAAGTCATGTGCTCTTAAATTTATATATGTACATGATTCTAAAAATCCCTGATTGATTAAATTAAGTTTTCGATTAATTTTCTACACAGTGCCCGACTTATAGCTAGTTTAAATTATATACATTTTTTAATATTTAAATATATTCCTACAAACAACCAAATGTATTTTTAATATTAAATTTGATAATTATTAACTATATATTTTAAAATCTAATGGTCGTTATTATTTCGATAATACTATAATGTACTACTAATTTTTTAAATAAGATCAATTTTACGCTATGGTACAAGTACATGATATGCCTAATGCGAATTGTGATGTTCTTTATCATTGCAAGAAATTGGTTTTACAAATATGCGATTATTGTAGAAGAAGTTGGTTTGCAAATTTGAGATTTCAAACTCAATATATTGGTAATCAAAACAAATTTTATATACTAATGATATTATAATGATACTATAACTTTTGAGATAGACTGTTGAACATGAAATACACCTGGATAATACAGACCGCGAGGGTTGAATGTATCATCAACCTTTTGCTTGATTTTATTTCTTGTTTTGTTTAGGTATTTGAATCTGTTTGATTTTATAGCTTGAGTATGTATGTTTGAACAAGAATAGTACGGAAATAAAACAACACACAAGCGCACTTTAAATCTAATATTTTATTAGATTCGAAGTATGCTATAAATTGTAAACACAAAATGTATTCTCAGCTTCGTTTTTCTCAGAGAGATATTCTTGAATGTGCAATAAAAATCTTAACAACTAGAGATATGAGTTTGTGTACTTATAACATGTACACAGCTCATTTTTGTAAAACTAGTAACAGACAAATTGCCATTTTAAACTTGTCTAAACTTGGTATCATGTGATTTCAACTTGTTTTGCATACTGGTCAGATCTACTTCTTTAGTTGTTTCTCCTTTAAATTCTTTCCAAACTTCTTTGTAGGCTTGTTAGGTGCACACTGCAATAGATAAACCACTGCATGTGCCTTTGTTTGTGTTGATTCTTTGTCTCTAAGTTGCATTCAATTGTAACGTCCCCAAATTCGGGGTCAGTAGATTTGGGCGTCACGCTAACAAACTCAATAATTCTAACAAAAATTGGTCATGATGTATTCGTAAATACAACATAAACCTGCTAAATACTAAACTAAAAATCTGAAATCAACATAAAACTGAAATAAAAATAAAAACTCAATCAAAAGCTCTTTGACCCCAACTCCCAACTAAGTATCTTAGGTTACAGTTCTAGAAATAAGAAAACCAAAAACCAACTTAAATACAACTCTATATACAAAACTTTATACAGACTTAAAATCACTGGTATCACTTCGAATAGAAGTATACCATGCCAACTAATCAAATACATACTATAACTACTAAAACTATATTTACATACAATAATTCAAACTTTAAATCTAATTACCCTGATCCACGTCATCTTCATAACAACACCCTGCTTCCTCTTTCCACTTTCTGAACTGCGCAGTCTAAGCCTCGCCAACTAGTTTACTGAAAAGTTAGATTTAAAAAAAAAACAACAAGTGTGAGCCAAAGAATGCTCAGCAAGTTATATATAGAACTGAACTGGATGAAATAAGAATGCAATAATTGCAATTCAAGAAATAGGAACAATAAATATGAGAGAAGGAATGCTCACCACTTTATAATCACTAGTATAATTGAAATCTGGATTCTTAACTTTAACATAAGATTAATATCATTCAAAACATTTATAATTCGAAATCAGAATTTAATAACTGAGAAGGTTTGTAATACTAGATTCAATACTTTTAATACTTGCAAAATACTTTAACTATCGCTTTAACAAAATCTCCAAGAAATTCTCAGTTACTCAAATTTCATTCATGTCACTAAGCGTTTGCATACCTAGCTGCCTAACCGGCCTGACAATCATGAGTTTGAATAAATAAGAAGATCTCAATTCATTCTCGGTTCTCACTATCACTGCGCAACAAATGCCACAGCGACCATAATAACCGTGAATTAGTTTTCACCGTTCAAAACACTAATATGAATAACTTTCCATTTTTATACTAATAGTATTTATTAACTCAAATCATAACTTTATATCCAACATACTTGGAAATGAAAATGTACTTTAACTTAAACATTCTGTCATAAGAATCTATTCGCATAAAAAAACAACATTTAATAGAATTGGAGTTTTAATCATACTCTGGACATTACGGGTGATCAGCCACGTAAAGTCCAGCCAAAAATACTCTGGGATCCCTCACCAGGCACTTATTGACATTGGCCTTCACTACTCTGACCACGAAGCTGGTCCACATTTTATAAAATTCTTCCAATTCCATTAAATTAATTTACTATCAATTAATCTCAGTGAAACTATATACATTAAGATCATTATACTAAAACAAGGAGTAAGAATGCAATACCTGCAAAAACTTTAACAGAATATTAATGACAATATTTAAGAAAGAATAATACTGGTAATAAAACTGAAATTCCACTTTCCACATGATATACGAATAAAATATATCCTTATCAATAATTTGAAGGAGAGGATACTAGCAATAATGATTTGAAGGGAATTCTTATATTGAATAGAAACATATTTATCTCGCTTGAGCGATAAGCGAGGGTTAGTACACTTGCCTCGATTCCAATGCACCGATTCGCTACTTACTATTCTTCGGTCTGTACTCGATCACGCATTCATTTCCTTCAATCGTCTCGTCAACACGCTCGCTGGGTCCATATCGAATCCCTAATTATACTCGAAATAATAGTAAAGTACTATTTAGTACATAAACAACCCAATTGATAACTAATTACTTATAACTCGCAAAGCAATGCATACATACATAAATATATATATATATCCACACCTCATTAATCATCACATATGTACTTAATCACTCATACACATACATGCCTTTAAATCTTTAAATCAAATAATTTAAATAATTTTAAATACAGGGGATTTTTAGAAAATTTTGGCATGAAGTATTCGTAAATAGGACTATTCCCCTGTTTTTCAATATAACATCCCAAGGATAAAATATTCCAATTTATAAATAAAAACATACAATGCTGCCCTGACTGGCAGTAAACACATATACACATAATAATTTACATTATACTACTACTTACGCTACACCAATGATCGTATTTCTCACGTATATTAATGATACACGTGACAATCAATCATTGATGTTCGTAAGCCCTAGGGAACAACCCCTAGCACTAACTATTACTTACGCTATATCAATGATCACATCACTTAAGTATATTAATTATACTCGTGATAGCTGATCATGGATATTCGTAAGCACGAGGAATTAGTTGAAGAGAATTACACAAGTCGTTAAATATTGACATTTAAGACTCGTGGTCTCATTACAACTCCTCGCAGATAAACATATAAAGAAAATTAACTAACAGTGTAACTTTACTATAGATTACATTTGAAAACTATACAATCAGGAGACAATTTCATATTACGGACATATATCACAATCCAATCAAAATATACATGTAACTTCTTTTATCCTAAAACCCATATCCACAAATAGTGATTTAACAAGTATAATTGTCACTCCAAATTCAACACACAATTTACTAATCATATAACATATCCGATAATCACTAACAATTATCAAGGTAAATTAGTAACCACTTACTCAACAATACCAAGTACTTGACAATTACGAATTTCGACAATTACTCAAACTCGACTTATAATATTTAGCACATAAACATTCATCACTTAGTAAATATACTTTCCGAATTATAATACGAAAAAAGAAAAAAATTAAAATTAAAACAATATACATAATCTCCCCAATTAAACTCCGAAATCAAACTTTAATTAATTATTAAACAATTTCAACACTAACCCATCAACTCCAATTACTAGCAAATCATAAATTTACTCCAATAAAATTACTATCTCAAGAACAAATTTAACAATAAAAAAAATCAAAGTTAAGATGATGGATTATACCTCCAATAAGCTCCTCTCTCTCTCTCTCTCTCTCTCTCTCTCTCTCTCTCTCTCTCTCTCTCTCTCTCTCTCTCTCTCTCTCTCTCTCTCTTCCACCCGCTGCAACACCCACGACACAGTAGCCCAGCCCTTCATTCCCTCGTCTTCCTCCTCCCCCCGACCCGTACCTGCCACAACGCCGCCCCTGGACAACTCCGGCCGCTCCGCCTCCGTCCACCACTGCACAGCCGTGCGTCTTCTTCCTCTCTCACAACCACTCCAGCGTATATACATACACACGCATATATATTGGGTTCACACAAGTTGATTAAAATCAAACCCCCCAATCTCTCTTTTCCTTACTTTCTCTTTTCTTTCCCAATTTCTTTATCTTCTCTCTTCTTTTTATTCTCTGCGTTTTTCTACTCTTCCCGACTTCTCCAGAATACTCTACTACTCTCTATTTATTGGGCTTGACCCAATACTAACAAATACTACTAATAATTCATTTTGGCCCAATTACACACTAATAAATCTATAAATCATACTTAAATAAAATATTCGAAAAAATTAAACTTATCATTTTTAAAATAAAGGATATAAAATTACGAGCACCCACATATTTTCGAAATATTTTTCGGATCAAAAATGAATTAAATATGGATTTTCAAAGTTTTGATCCTTTAAATACAATAAAACTCTTAAAATCATTTTAAAATACTCGACCACCCAAATTAATCCACCCAACAATTTTAAAAACTCAATAAATATATAAAGATAATTTTACAAAAGATTTCATGATTTTTTTTAAGCCCTCCGATAATCAAATAAAGATTTTTGAAGATCAATAATACTTGATTTAAATATTTTTAAACCACTAAAAATACCAATAAAATACTGGGGCACACATTGGCACACATAACTCAATATATACTCATATAAACTCAATACTAAATATCGTTGAATTCCACAACGATATTCTCAAATCCAATTCCATCCTTTAAATACTAATCAACATAATTAAATAATAATAAATCCTAAAATAATCTGGTATCTTACATCAATAGATCAATAAATTAAAACTTTGGCTTGAACCATGATTAAATCTTCTACCAAGTTGCATTCAATGACTTAGTTGAGCTTACATGAATTGAAATTTACATTGGACTAATTACAAATGTAGAACCTAACTAACACGGACTAACAGCCCGTTTGGCAACAATAGCTTAAAGGAGAATGTTAAAAATGTTCTGTTTGTGTAACTTGCTTAAAGCTGAGCTTTAAGTTAAAAAACTCATTTAAGTCATAAGTTCCTTTTAGATACTTTTGACTTATGACTTATCCAATTTTTTTTATTTTTTTTTGTTTCAGGACTCTTGTAAAATTAAAATATTATGAATTTAAAATTCTTTTAAGTCAAATTTCACTTTAAGTCAAAATTATTAAACCCCCATTTAACTTTAAGCAAAATTACCCAAACACATTCATTCAACTTAAAGTAAACAACTTTACTTTCTCCTTTAAGTTAAAAACACCTCCATTAAGTCAAAAATAACTTATTTTAAACAATGTCAAACACCCTCTAATATATTTGAGAAAACTGATAAATACTTAATCATTAAGTGATCGATTCAAACATAATTAAAACTATCCCATCCCGCTCTAATTTACAAATAATAAAAATGCTTATTTACTCACTTCTGGGGATACTCGTTTCCAAACTGTTAGTTTTGTTTATCGACACAGCTGAATTTGTTGTATCAAACTATACTAACCCTCAAGTAGGATAGATGAATTACCCCTTAAAAAAAATACGTTCCATACTTCAATGATCAAAAACCAAATAAGTCGTTAGTTATTTATAAAATATATCATTAAAAAATAATAATATGGCCACCAACCCCTATAGAGAAAATAATTATATAAAAAATTACGAAATAATCATTTATAATGATCAAACGGTAAATTATTGCCTGAGATGTTAGAAAAATTAGCAAATGTAAAATAATTATAAAATAAAATTTTCGCTATCATTACTTTATACAGTTTATCAAAATCCACCCATAAAATACAGAATCACAAAAGGTAACACCTACAATTGAATTTGTTTTTCGTTTAATTTTCCAGTTACAAATGTGACATTGCTTCTAAGCTAATCACTAAATGGTCGAACTGAAACAATCATGATAATATTAACATTTTTATAATTTAAAGTAAGTATGATAATATACGTTAAATATGAATGATAAATGTCAAAATATGAATACATTATACAAGCATCATAAATTTGAGAGAAATAATAAGCATATAAGTTCGATAAGTTCGCAATTATGTCATTGATACAAACCAAATGGTGTGATATTAATAATCATGTAAGACGTTATGTAAAAATTGCAAATACATATTTATGAAACTCTTAGGAATTATAATGTATGATTGTGTTTTATATAAAAGATCAACCTACATATGTTCGGTTGCAGAGATTATAAAGTTACATTATCCATAACACTAGTTCAAGATGCAATTATAGGATTACGATATTTATATTATAGTTACAAAATTTAATGGAAATAGTGAGATTTTTGAGAAAATTGAAAATAGCATGTTTGTAGCGATTTCAAATGAAGTGAATAATAAGTGGATGTGAAATATATTGTGAATTAACTTTATTCAGAAGTATAATTACAATACCAAGTCATATTATAACAAATAATAAGATTTAATATTTAATTGAATGTCAAATATTTATTTTTAAATGTATACTTAGTATATGATTTATTAAATAATTTTTTTTCTCTCACTAAATAACAGAACAATCACTATAATTACATGACTTCATGTCTCCATTATGAAATTAATGCAATTCAACTTTTTACTTTTAAAAATAAGTTAAGATTTTTTTAGACAAAAGTTTGGTTTATATTAAACTGAATCAAGATCAACCAATGTTTTTACAGTATGAGGAAAATAAACCATACATATATGTTTAGCACTAAATCAGCAATCTTATTCTCAATTCTTCTAACAGAACTAATACTAAATGAATTAAAAATAGGTTAAGATTCGTAAAATGTTAACCGTAAAAAATGAACCAGAAATCATCATAATCGATAAAAAAAAATATAAAAAAATCATCAAACATTTGAAGGATAAACATATGAATAAAAAATGATATTCTTTAATACAAATTTTTTATTTTTGATGACTAAATCATAGAATATCTCAATATTTTTTCTCAAATTCACTCAAAATTCAAATTTTTATTTTTTCTAAATTATTTATTCTAGCATTTATATATTTATATAGGAGAGAGATCGAGTAAGAACTTCTCAGGGAACTTAAACAATATTAAAATGAAACACTAACATCATTATATGTATAATAAAATACATGTTATTTTATAGATTAATAATTAAGATAAAAATCAAATAAAATTCGGACTAAGATTTGAATTAATTCAGTTCGGAAAAGGATCTTTAGATCCTTTCGGATGATTATCCGTTTTTTTTAATTTGCGAAGTTTTTAAAAATACCTTATTATAGATTATTATATTTTTAATATTAAATTATATGTAATTTTACAAAAATCATTAAATAATTATGTTATACTTCTTCCGTCCCATTAATAATGATCACTTACTTTTCAGCACCCATTTTTAGGTGTAAATAAAATATAGTTCTAATTTTTTTAAAAAAAAATTCTTTCTTTGAATAAAAGTTTAGATCTTAAATTTTTATTCGGAAAAAGAAAAATTTAAAAAAAAAATTTAGAATCATGTTTTATTTGCACTTAAAAATGCGTGTCGAAAACAAGTGATTAATATTAATGGGATGGACCTGACAAAAAAAAAATATTAATGAAATGGAGGAAGTATTGTATAAGAAATTGTTTTAATTGTGAATTTTGCTTATAAGATGGCTATTTATTGAATAAAATGTGGGTAAGTGTATATGGATCATGCAATTTGACCTCTTATAATTATAACAACTATTTAATTAATCATTATTCTATTTCTCTATTAGATTAATATATCTAACTCGAATATTAAATCAAACTTAGCTCTACAAATTTGAGTTGGATCCTTAAAATCTGGACCCATAATTCAAAACATAAATAAAGGAGTGTCCGATTCTAATTTAACGGGATCATTTTACACAGAAAAATGATAAGTGTACAAATTTGATAAGTTACATAATTTTGTGATTGATCCCAAACAATTGATGTGATATTAAACATGTTGGACGTTACGTGAAAATTGCAAATACATGTTTTACGAAACTCATAGAAATAATAATTACATGATCATGTTTTATATAAAAGATCTAACCTACACATGTTCGATTATAAACCTACACATGTTCGATTATAAATTTTTTTATAAAGTTAAATTATTTATAACTGATATGAAGATGCAGTTCATATTTTATAGGACCAATATATTTGTACCATAGTTAAATATTTAATGTGATACAGTAAGATATTTGAGAAAATTGAAAATAGCTTGTTTGCTGACATTTGAAATCAAGAAAATTAAAAATAGCTTGGTTGGCTGTTTGTTAGACGTTTGAAATCAAGGAACTATAACTAAATATAAAAAATCTCAGGTCGAGCGACTTTGTTTAGAAAAAAAGTTACAAGAGCAATTAGCAAGTCATATTATAGTTAAAAAAGGTATTAAAATTTAAACGAATGCCAAATTATTTTTTCTTTAAAATCTATATTTATTACTATTTGATTTGTTAAATAAAGTTTTTCTCTCGCTAAACAATGGAGCAATCACTGTAATTCCCAGACTATCAAATAACATTTTTTTTTAATATAAAAAGGAACAGTTAAAATCCAACAAATGCCCGTTTAATCGGTCTAAAATCACCTTAATCTGTCTAAAAAAAAACTTAGCTTACTCAGTTATAATACCACTCAAGTGGTGTCTGAGGAGGGTAGCTGTACGCAGACCATGCCCCTATACAATAGGGAGGCTGTTTCCGAAGGACCCCCGGCCATTACAAATATAGAAATACAAATACAGAAAGGAAACCTAATACAAACTAAGAAACTCACGCACACGTAGGAGTCGAACCCCTGGCCTCCTTTCCCTGACCTCCTTCAAAGGAGGCCAGTGGCTCAACCACTGCACCAACATATTGTTGGCCACCTTAATCTGTCTATTATCTATTATATCCTATCTATATACTATTATATTAAAGCCGAAATATTGAAAGTTTTGGTTTTCGGTTTGGTTATCCTAAGTTTTGGTTTTCGGTTTGGTTATCCTTATTATTAAAATAAATAATTAAATTACAAAAACAACTCAAAAAACTAATTACTAATGTTAACGTAGTTATATTCTGATTAAAATTCCTTCATCCACTTCTACTTAGACTCTTTTTTCTGTTCCTACAACTCAATTATTCATTTTTTCTAAAGATTTTACTTCTAATTAAAACACTTTACCATTTAATTTAAAACTAATATTACAATAATTAATATATATTCAAAATATCACACCATATCTTTCCGTAATTATTTTTAGTAGTAATTTTTGTAATTAAAACATGGAGTACTTTTTAATTTAAAATTAATCTTGAGATCACTAATATACACCCAAAAATATCTCACCATATATACAAATCATTATTTTTATTAATAAATAACAATCGTTAGATCTAATAATAAGATATATTATATGATTAAATTATTTTACTAAAAATTTAAAGTTCGAACTCGTCAACGACATTTTTAATTTAGAATTTTAAAAAATAAATTTTAAACCATGCATTTCATTATATAAATTTATATTAAATTAAAATTAAAAAATTATTAAAAATAAGGATTATATAAAAACATAATTATAATGTTAAATAATTTTATAACCTATCAAAAGAAACTCGTGCTTCGCACGGGTTATAAGCTAGTTATATAATAAAAATAAAAAGGATAATTATCGAGTACTATCATAGGTCAAGGATTCGACTCTCACTAACAACATAATTATATTTAATATTTATAATTTTAAATATACTAATAAAGCATATGATAAAATTCACTTTTCAAAACTCATTAATCATCTATTAAATTTAATATTAGAAACTCATTAATCATCTATTAAATTTGATATTATTACATGCCAATAATTTAGTTTACAAGCTACCATTGAAAAATTGCGATTACATAAGAACGAAGCAGCCCTCATCTCTTCTATAGAAAACTACCACGCCCTGGTTTCGGGAAACAATCCAAATCAAACCTGACTTTAACTACTACAAAGCAAAATATGTTTATCTTCTGTACTTCATATGCGCATATAATTTACGTTAATTTTTTTTTAAAAAAATCAGGTAATAATAAGATTTAACAAAAAAGTCAAAAAATAAGTTATTATTAGTTACATATATAAATTTTTTACAAAATAATTTATAATATAAAAATCATGTTAGCCAATAATTATATCCTTATATATAATAAGCGTAAAAGGGATTTTATCCATAATTTTGGTAAATAATCTCAACAGTTTAATCTAATACTTTTAAAAATAAACGATCAAGATTATATAATATTAAAAAGAAAATTATAATCTAAAAAATATATAATTAGAAAAGGTTGCATTATAATTGAATTTTAAAAAGAAAATTATAATCTAAAAAGGATATAATTAAAAAAGGTTGTATTAGAATTGAATTTTAAAAAGAAAATTATAATATGAAAAGGATATAATTAAAAATGGTTGTATTGGAAATGAATTTTACTTATTTTTTATTAGTATAAAAAAATAATTCATATTTACTATTTGGGCTCTATCTTGAGATCTAGAAATCAGATTTGGATGATTTTACAATCCACGCGAAACTAGCTCATAAAATTATCTTTAATTTAGTGATGAATTAATAATTATTATTCAAATGGTAACACTCAGAATCTTTAAAGAAAATATAATTATGAATTTTTACATTAATCCTGTTCAATGTAGAAGTCCTAAATTGATAATGATATTCAATGTAGAAAACCTAATTATATATCATTTAAATCATTGACATACATCTTTTCGTATTTAAATATAAACACACTTTTTAGTTTATAATATAATAAAATATAAAATATTTTTTTGTGCTAGATCCAACCGTTTTCATATTTTTATTTTAAGATATGACGGTTTTTATTAATTTTGTCGTACGGAGGACCAGACTACCGATTATCAAAGTTTTGGACAAGATCCCTCTTACACTTTATATCCTAATATATAATAAACGTAAGAGGGATCTTATCCATAATTTTCGTCACTATATTACCAAAATAATCTCAACCGTCGAATCCAATATTTTTAAAAATAGACGATCAAGATTATATCATATTAAAAGAGAAAGTATAATCTAAAATGGATATAGTTAGAAAATGTTGCATTAGTAATGAATTTTAGAAAGAAAATTATAATCTAAAAAGGATATAATTAAAAAAAGGTTGTATTAGAATTGAATTTTAAGAAGAAAATCATAATCTGAAAATGATATAATTAAAAAAGGTTGTATTAGAATTGAATTTTATTTATTTTTTATTATTATTAAAAAAAATTCATATTTGCTATTTGGTCTCTATCTTGAGATCTAAAAATCAGATTTGGATGATTTTACAATCCACGCGAAACTCATAAAATTATCTTTAATTTAGTGATAATTTAATAATTATTATTCATACGGAAACATTCAGAATCTCAAAAAAAATATAATTACGAATTTTTGCGTTAATCCTATTTAATTAGAAGACATACATTAATTTATTCAATGAACAAAAACATAATTATATATGATTTAAATCATTGACATGCACGTTTTCGTATTTCAATATAAATACACTTTTTAGTTTATAACATATTAAAATATTAAATATTTTTTTTATATTAGATCCAACAGTTTTCATCTATTTTTTTTAAGATCTAACAATTCTTATATATTTTGTTGTACGGAGGACCAGACTACCGATTATCAAAGTTTTGTATAAAATATCTCCTACACTTAATATTAAAATTGTATTTGGTTGTTAATAGAACAATCTTCAAATAATAGCAAGGGTATTTTGATAATCAAAACAAATTATAAGTAGAATTCATAAATCGAATAGAATTTTCAACGTAAAAAATCGTCAATTTCTTCTCTCTTTTGTTTTTGTGTAGGTTTAATTGGAAAATAATTGTTAAATTATTACTAAATTTAAGATTATTTTGTTAATTTCACGTGAGGTGTAAAATCGTTCAAATTAAATTTTAAGAATTCAAGATAGAGTATAAATATTAAATTGAATGTGCAAAATCTTATATAAATATCATTTTTAACAACAATTTGATATGTAAATTAATAACTTATAAAATTAAAAAATTAATATAGTTATAGATATTAAAAAAGGAACCGTGCGTTGCATGGGTTATAAGCTAGTTATATTATTAATAACACAACATGGGGGTTTGTGAGACAATTTATTCAACATAAAATTATTATTTTTTTCAACATAAAATTATTAATTTACCCTTCTTATATTATATTAATGAAAAAAATTGTTTCTGGTGAGAATTGAACCTTTGATCTCTAAGTGAGAATCCTTACCACTATGCTAGACATGAGTTTTGAATATATTATAAAACTCATTATTAATATATCATGAGACAACCCTCATATATTATATTAATGATAAAAAAATTGTTCTAAAGAAATTGAACCCTTGATTTCTAACTTAGAAAAAAGATTACTTATCACTATACTAGACATCAATTTTGGATTTATTATAAAACTCATTATTAATATATCGTGAGGCAATTTAATTATCATGATATTACTAAATTACCCCTCCTATATTATATTAATGATAAAAAAATTGTTTCTAACCTCTAACTTAAAAGTGAGAATACTTATATTAGTTTTGATTATATTATAAAACTTTGAGAATATTTCGAACAGTACATAGTTATGTAGCATTTTTTTATTCTATAATATAAACAAGTTACTTGGATTTAGAAGATAGATACTATAATTTGTGTATTAATTTATATCTTACGCATATCTCTTAATCTGGATCAAAATGCACAAATCGGTTGTGGATGATCAGACAGTCACTACTATATAAATTCTTATATGCTCATAACTTAGTTGTTTGAACATTCGTTTAAAGAGACTAGCACATTAAAATTTATTTTTTCTTAGTGGTGCATAATTTTTTCTTAGTGGTACATACATCAATAATCATGATTAGATAATTTCTTAGATATGTTTTGCATACTAAACATTTGCATGTTGCAAGCACCATTTAATTACAATACAATATAAATACATATTAACATGATTTTACTAGCAAAGCTCGTGCGGTAAATTGCATGCACATTAACCACCTATATATTAACATATTTAATTATAGTGGAATAGAAAACGCATCGATCTATTATCTCTTTCTTATGAGAATATGGGTTTGGGAAGTTCTTCTGCTTGCTCTCTCCATTTTTTAAATTTAGGTTCAGCCCATTCTGGTAATATCAGCTCAAACAAAAAACTGAAGCACTAATTTAAGGCACTTGGTTTCATGGTGTTTGGATCACACGGTTGATCCCCAAGCAATTTGGAGCCAGTCTCTCGTATAAATTCTTCAATCGTATCGATCTTTTGCTAATATGCAAGTTCAGAACAGTCATTATTTATGTAAATACTTTTACACTCCTAACTCAGGCAAGTAGTAATCCTTGGAATAAGATTAACACATTGCAAATGATACCTATTTTTAGCTATATAGTTGATATACACCGAGTACATATAATCCATTTTGGACTTATTTGCATTCTGAGCATCAACACATTTAAAATATCATTTGATTATTTGAATATATAATAACACAATTACATATTAACATAAGTTGACTTTAATAACCTATTTGATATGAAACCATTTTTAATTTAATAATCAACTTCAAAATGACATAATTAATTAATAACAATTTTTTTTCAATTTTTTTTCCTAATATTTAGGTGAAAAGATAGAGGACGTTTAACAAACCTATCAGAGGCTTACCCAAAGTTCGTCCTAGGACCCAGCTCGTCTAAAAAAAAGGGTGCTCATTTATGCACACCCTAAACTTATTTATGCACACCCTTCTTCATTAATTTGACTAAAATATCCCTATCTCTTAGTAAATTTACCACAATATTAATCCTTTGGTTTACTAGGTCGCAAAAAGAGAACCAGACTTTTTTTTGACAAACAAAGTGATTTTATAAACTTGCAGCAAATAAAACCCAGTCGGGACAAACCCCCAAACTGTCAACTACAACCTGATTGTGAAACAAAAAACGAGCTAAGTAGCCGCTTTGTTTTCAGATTATTTAACATGTAGAATATAAATATTCTTGATAATAAAAATGATTACAAATGTTTCTCGATCAATCCAGTCGACACCAGCATCCCTGAAAATAGTGTAATCACGATTGACCTGCGCACGTAAAAAATCGGTGATAGCCAAGTGTTCGTACCTATCAGTTACACCAACTGAGGTTGGGGATACATATATCCCATAAATTGAACAATCTTTGGTTGTGCAAGGTGAGCTTTCGCAATAATCAACACCAATCCAGCTTCGATACGGATTTTCCAGATCTCCCAATAACACAAAGAAATCATTCTTAACGCAACATGACCACAAATAGCAAATACAACCAAACATAAATCCCAAACAATTGGGGACAATCAACAACCCAAAAAGATGGGTACGACAAAGAGATCTCACCCTAAAAGGACTGGATCTCGATTTTTGATAAGTGCATATTTTTGCATATTTTTATTACCCATTTATTGCTTGAACTCGTGTTTTAATAATTTATTTTGTTGCATTTCAGGAAATTCGTAAATAAATAAAGAAATGGCAAAATAAATAAATAAAGTCCAAGGAAGGGAAAAAAAGGAAGAAAAATGACCAAAAATGAAAGAAGGAAAAGAATTAGGAGCTTGGAGCAAAAAGGAATATTTCAAGACAAGTGGAAGGTGGAGATCATCCCAACACATTAGAGAAGTGTATGGCCAAGAACAACTCTTCAAAGCTTAAGGGGGAAGAAAATAAATAGATGGCTAGGATTCCATTAAATTTAATGATTCCGTGGAACGAATCATTAAATTTTACAACGAAACGAATTGTGCGCTTGCGATTCAAATGTCTTAAATATTTTTAGCACAACAATTTTATTGAAAAATAAAACTAGAAAGAGATGGAGGAAACGGAATGAGTGGAATGGGTGTGGGTTGAAGGAAGGATGGGGCGGTATCCACCGGCCGGAGGAGGGAAAAGCCAGGGAGAGGAACAAAAGATGTTGACTAAGAGAAGATCCTGATTTTCTAGGTTGGCGGCTATGCTTTTGGAGAAGAAAGGGGGAGAGAGAAGAGAGAAAAGGGTTTTCCCCAAAGGACTCTCAAATCGGCGACTCACCAAAAGAGAACCAGAATTTAGTGTAATGGTACAATTTAATTTTTTTTCCTTTTATCATTATTATAAACAAAATTTTTTATAAATATAATTTAAAATAATACAACTTATCCAAACTAGATAAAACATATTATTATTAAAAAATATTTGCACAATACAGTAGAACATCGATAAACGAATGTTCGATAACGAATAATCTCGTCAAATGAATAATTTTTTTTATCACGACTTGGGATAATGTGGTAATTAAAATAAATTAATCTCGTGAAAACAATGTTATCATAAGAAAATAAAATAAAATAGTTATCTATATCCATGTATCAAGAATTGAATAAAATATTCATTTATCGAAAAATAAATAAACTCGAATATATATTGTCTTACTCCCAAGTATATTCATTTATTAAATTTCTATTATAGTAAGATTTGGCCTAAAGGTAAAAATGAGATAAGTTTGACATATGAAGGTCAAGGTCAAGGTTATTTTGGTTCAAATAAAATATAGGGTGTGCATAAATAAATTTGGGGTGTGCATATATCACCACCCAAAAAAAATGTACAACAAACACAAAAACCCTTTCATCCGTTAGATTACTTCCACACACATTAAATCAACCGTCTGGATTAACTTAGGGTCGACCGCCGAATATTGGGCTGCAATTATATCTTTATATATAATAAGCATCTTATCCATAAATTTCGTCGTTGTACTATTAAAATAATCTCAACCGTCGAATCTAATAACTTTAAAAAACAAACGATCAAGATTATATCATATTAAAAAAGGAAATTATAATCTAAAAAGGATATAATTAGAAAAGGTTGCATTAGAAGTGAATTTTAAAAATAAAATTATAATCTAAAAAGGATATAATTAAAAAGGTTGTATTAGAATTGAATTTAAAAAGGATATAATTAGAAAAGGTTGCGCTGGAAGTGAATTTTAAAAATAAAATTATAATCTAAAAAAGATATAATTAAAAAGGTTGTATTAGAATTGAATTTTAAGAAGAAAATTTAATTTTGAAAGGATACAATTAAAAAAGGTTGTATTATAATTGAATTTTATTTATTTTTTATTAGTATTTAAAAAAATTCATATTACTATTTGAGCTCTATCTTGAAATCTAGAAATCTAATTTGGATGATTTACAATCCAAGCGAAACTTATAAAAATTTCTCTAATTTAGTGATGATTTAATAATTATTATTCAAATAGAAACACTCAGAATCTCATATGAAATATAATTACGAATTTTTGCAATAATCATATTCAATGTAGAAGACCTACATTGATAATGTTATTCAACGTAGAAAACTTAATTATATATAATTCAAATCATTGACATACACCTTTTCGTATTTCGATATAAATACACTTTTTAGTTTATAACATATTAAAATATAAAATATTTTTTTTTATGCTAGATCCAACGGCTTTCATCTATTTATTTTAAGATCTAACGGTTCTTATTAATTTTGTTGTACGGAGGACCAGACTACCGATAATCAAAGTTTTGGGGTTGTATTAGAATTGAATTTTATTTATTTTTTATTAGTATTTAAAAAATTCATATTTACTATTTGGGCTCTATCTTGAGATCTAGAAATCTGATTTGGATTATTTTACAATCCAAGCGAAACTCATAAAATTATCTTTAATTTAATGATGATTTAATAATTATTATTCAAATAAAACACTCAGAATCTCATGAGAAAATATAATTATGAATTTTTGCATTAATTCTATTCAATGTAGAAGACCTACATTGATAATATTATTCAATGTAGAAAACTTAATTATATATAATTTAAATTTTTTACATACACCTTTTCGTATTTCAATATAAATACACATTTTAGTTTATAACATATTAAAATATAAAATATTTTTTATACTAAATTCAACGGTTTTCAACTATTTATTTTAAGATCTAACGATTATTATTTATTTTGTCGCATAATTCCAAAGGGTTTTAACTCTTCTTTCATAGCTTTGATTCCAAAATCTCCTAATCCATCTCAAGTAAATGATTTCAGACCCATCAGCCTAATAAATAGCATTTCCAAGCTATTCACAAAGTGCCTCACAAATAGGCTTGGTCAGCTAATGGATCGTGTAATTAGTGGCTCTCAGACAGGCTTCATGAAAGGTAGACAAGCGAGTGAAAGCATTTTGATAGTGAAAGAAGTTCAGAATTCTCTAATGAGGCATAAAACTAATGGATTCATTCTCAAGATTGATTTTGAAAAGGCGTTCGATACAATAGAATGGTCTTTTCTTTGGGAGTTACTGGAGAAGCTAGGTTTTGGACGAATGTGGATAAATTGGTTGTCAACCTATTTTGATAATATTAGAGTTTCGATCCTTGTAAATGGTGTTCCAACCAAGGAATTTTCTCCTAAAAGAGGTCTCAGGCAAGGAGATCCGCTCTCACCTTCTTTTCAATCTAGCAACTGATATTCTCAGTTGTATGCTTTCTAAAGCTGTAGCTCTAGGCATTTTTCGTGGTTTTACTTTCCCTGGAAGTACGGATCAATTAACACATCAGCAATTTGCGGACGACACGATCATTTTTCTTAAAAATGACATTGAATCAGTCAAAGGGGTAAAAAGAGTTTTGCAATGTTCTCAACTAGTCTCTGGTCTTAAAGTCAACTTCAATAAGAGTAGTTTGTACTCTGGAAAGAAAAATGACTTGGCAGTGCATCGATCCTAGGATGTAAAGTTGGAGCTTGGCCAATGCAATACCTAGGCATGCCTATAGGATTATCATGTCGTAGAAAAGTATTCTGGGAGCCTCTGCTAAGAAAACTAAGAGGGAAATTTACTGCTTGGAAAGTGGATTCTTTTAATAAGGCGGGAAGACTTGTTTTAATCAAATCAGTTCTGGACAGCCTTCCAAACCACTGGCTTAATTCTTCACTTTTCCCAAAGACCATTTGTAAGGAAGTAGAATCAATAAGGCACAGATTTTTTTGGGGTAGCAAATCGAAAAATTCTAAAGTTGTAAAATGCATTTGATAGCTTGGGATAAAGTGTGTAAGCCAAAATCAGAAGGAGGGTTAGGTCTTTCCCTCATTGCAAACAGAAATGCAGCGTTGATGGGAAAATGGGTATAGAAGTGGTACTCAAAAAGGGGAAAAGATTGGCACAAATGGACAAGAACTAAGTATGCATGTCAGGACAACGAATGCTTAGAGGGTTTAACTGGAAAAGGAAACCTATCGGAACTTTGGACGGATGTAAAGGAAGTGTGTGATAAGACCTTGCTAGGACCGCACCTGAAGAAAGCTAGTTTTAGTTGGAAACTAAATGATGGGAAATCTACTCTTTTTTGGGAAGACCATTGGAATCAAGGATCAGCTTTAAGAGATAAGTTCCAAAGACTATACTCTCTGTCAAATCTTAAGGACATCAATGTTGAAACTTTTCTGGCTTTCTGGGAATGTTATGATCACATGAGCATTGTGTTTTGGAAATGTACATTGAGACAATGGGAAAGAGAACAGGTTGAGGATCTAGGAAAAGAGATTCAAAACATCTCTCTTAATCCTTCTAAAGATATTGTATCTTGGGTGCAAGGCAATGGTATGTACACAGTTAAGTTGGGAACTGTAATTTTATCTAGAATTGATACGGTGAACAATAAAGAATGTCAGAGCATTTGGAAGCTTAAAGTACCATCCAAGGTACAACTTTTCTTATGGCAATTTTATCTAAATATTCTTCCAACAAAGTTCTTCTTAGCTTAGAGAATAAATAGTATGCAAGGAAATTTGCTGTGCTCCTTTTGTTGCATGATGATTGAAAATCGGAGCACATATTCTGGAAATGTGATATTGCTTTGAGGTCATGGAGAAGAATACTTGACTGGTGGGGTCCTATTTATAAACCAATCCCAGGAAATGTCAAAGAAGCGTTTTGCATGATCAGTTGGTTTAAGGTAGAAAGTTTGAAACGAGTATGGAAAATGACAATAGTGGCGGCTATCTGGACATTATGGCTACGTAGGAATGAAAGAACCTTTAATAATGCTCAGATAGAAGCAAGCAGTTTACTTATTTTGGTTCAGAAAATAGCCATGGAATGGAGTCTTGCAAATAATTTCATATCTATGGAGTTTGCAAAATGGTGGGACTCTAACCCGGTAGGAGTGATCACAGGCTCTACGGAAGTTGCAGCCAAAAGCTTATTGAAGGGTAAGGCAGATATATTTTGTTTTATGGATGGAGCGTGGAAAAAAGATGCTCAAGGCAATGTAGTTGCAGATGTAGGTGGGATTGCTAAGAATTTGGATGGAAAGTTGATACTGTTCTTCTCGGACCCTCAGAAAGCTGTAAACGCTTTCGATTCAGAGGTAAAAGCTTTAGAAACCTTGATTTGGGAAATTTTCAAGTATGGCAAGCAAGATAAAAGCTTCATGATATACATGGATAATGTTGAATTGGTTAGTAGTATTCTTGAGTTCAAGGCCTTGAAGGATACAAATCTTTGCTTGGAGTAAGAGTCTAAAAAACTTTTACTTCGACTAGATTTTAGCCTCAAAAAAATCGATACAGAGTTTTTAAAAGAAGCAGATTTTTGGGCCAAGCAAGGTAGCAGAAGAAAAAGTCTTGCTATTTCGTGGTATTAGTTCTAGTATAATATTTAGTCAGCCCATTAGAGTAGTTTAGGCCCAATAAGGAAATTTGAAGCGTCAGTGAAACAAAACAGTTGTATAGGGGAAGTAACGTTGCTGGCATAGGAAGATTTGCAAACTCTATTGGGAATATAAGAGTTTTCTTGATACATACAATTTCGTCTTAGTTCAGCCTATACAGAGGTATTATATACACAGCTATAACACTCATTTCTTCTCCAAAAGAATAGAGTAATCTCATAGTAAGCACAAGAATGGCAATGGTCGATGTTAATCCGGGTTGGGAGTTACCACGTAAAGGAGTTGTCAAGGTTAATGTGCATGGGCATTTTGCTGGTCATAGGCTTCCGAATGGGAACTTAACTGGGATTGGAGTGGTTGTACGTGATAGCAGGGGTAAAATCATCAGAATGCTAGCTGGTTCTTTGTGTATGGAAAATCAAAGGAGCAACGAGTTGCATGATTTCATGAAAGGGATGAAACTGAACTTTGATGACTACCCTAGAGCCATACTTGAAACAGACCATGTTACAACGTATTGGGAATGGAAAGACTCAAGAGAAATAGGGGCTGCTCCTGCAAATGCTTTTATTCTAAAGCAACTCAACACTAGAAGGACTGACAGAAATTTCAACATAGAGGTCCGTCTCACAGATGCAGAAGATAATGGGTTGGCTGCGTATCTTGCTGAGCGTGGAGCAATTAACTGGAAACAGATGGTAGTTGTGGAACGATCTTTTGGTCGTCTGTTTGAGATATGGAGCCAGGATATGGGCTTAGGCAGGGTTGGCCCTCAGTTCCACCGAATTCATGAAGAAGAAGTGAATGTGGAAGCTATGGAAGATGAAGTCGATAACCCTCTTCCGGGAGAGGAGCAATTGGTGATTCAGGAAGGGAATGACAATCGGCTAGCTGGAATCCGTGCTGATGAAGTATTTGTAGGTATGGAAAATTGGTAACCTGCAATTTTCACGTTGGCCAAGTATTGGGCTTTTGTTTTAGAAGTATGTTTCAGTTGTCTCAGCTTTTTCCTGTTCTGTTTTTTTGAACTCTCCTAAACACCGAGCATGTTCGTATATTCTGTTATTGGGCTTGTCTGAATATTTGTGGTTGTCATGGTTGTTAGTTTGGTTGGGCTTAGTCCCTTAATATATCTTCTGCTTTTCAAAAAAAAAAAAAGAGGACCAGACTACCGATTATCAAAGTTTTGGATAAAATCTCTCCTACACTTAATATTAAAATTATATTTGGTTGTTAGTAGAACTATCTTCAAATAATAACAAGGGTATTTGATAATCAAGACGAATTATTAGTAGAATTCATAAATCGAATAGAATTTTCAACATAAAAAAGCGTCAATTTCTTCTCTCTTTTGTTTCTGCGTAGTTTAATTGGAAAATAATTGTTAAACCATCACTAAATTAAAGATTATTTTGTTGATTTTATGTGGGCCGTAAAATCTATAAGTCAAATTTTAAAAATTAAAGATAGAGTACAAATATTAAATCGAATATGTAAAATCTTATATATATCAATTTTTTGACAACAATTTGATATGTAAATTAATGACATATAAAATTAAAAAATTTAATATAATTTTAGATATTAAAAAATAAGTCGTGCATCGCACGGGCTATAAGCTAGTAAACTAATAAAACATAAACAACCTAGTTAATAAAGAATAGTAAAACACACAGAAAAAACAATTAAACATTTAAAGGATAACATTTTGAATAAAAAGTAAAAAAATGCTAACCTCGTAAACATAATTTTTATTTTAGATGACTATATCGTTCGCTATCTCGATCTTTTCTCTTAAATTGGATTAAAATTCAAAAATTGAATCTTTAAAAATTTATTAATTCGATTATTTATAATAATAAATAAACAATAATTACAAACATGTAAGTAAAATCATTACATGTATAATAAATATAAAGATTATTAAATTTGCCACGATTTATTTTAATTAGTTTTGAACCCGATAAATTTCCTTTATCAAATAAGAGCATTTCCTAAGGTAATAGGTAAAATGATTGGCTATATATATATTTTTGAATAAGTAAGCTTGTGTGTTCTCATAAATCTCGGGGATTTTTCTTAATGAATGATTTTATATATTTATTCTGTTAAGACCAATGTTTAAAATATTATTCAATTTTCCAAAAATTTTCAATAAATCACCGATTTATAGTTAAAAAATAGTTGATCGATTTGATTTTTAAAATTCAATTTATCATTATAAAATATTTTTAAATGGTATGTTATATTATAAATTAGACTAACATGTTAAATATTATTAAAATTTATTAGAATCATTTCAATTTATCATACCGATAAATTGCTACTAAATACTTAACTCTTAAACCGATTTTTTCAATTTTTGAAATTTACAATCATGCTTAAGATTATTTGGACGAAGTGCTAAAATTTTCATCTATAATTCTAAAAAGTGACACCTAAATGCACTCGGGGATACTTAGCACGAAATCTATACTTTCTTTGAATGTCTTTAGTTTGGTTGTGTAAATTTAAAAGTACTAGTTATAATTTTTGCTATGTACAGATTTCTTTTGAAATGTAATAAATTATAAATTATATTATAATTATTTTTATATATAATTATTATTTTTAATAATTAATTTTAATTTTAATTTAAATAATTTAATATAAATTTAATTAATGATATGCATTGTTTAAAAGTTATATTATAAAATTTTAAAATAAATATGTTATTGACGGAATTTGAAACTTGAAATTTAATAAATTAATTTAATCATATGATATTTCTAATCATTAGATCTAATGTTCTAATTTTTTATTGAAAATTTAATCATTATTCGTTTTATACGAATTTCTATTATGTTTTGCTAGTGAATTAAAGATATGGGATGATATTTTTGGTTATATATTAAATATTACAAGATTATGTTTTAAATTAAAAGTTAACGTGTTTCAATTATAAAGGAAATATTATTGATTGGAAGATACAATATTTTAGGTGTTTATAAAAGGTAATTTCAAGTACTAAAAAAAGTAAAAGGTAATTTCATCAATTAAAAGTAAACGTCTTTTAATTTAAAAAAGCAATCAGCTAATTATCATTAGCTACATTATTTTATTATTTATTTTAAGATTTATTAGTACATTGCACCCCTTATCTTTGGGCGCTTTTTCGATTTGATCCTAATTTATGTAAATACCTGTTAAGTTAAAAAAAATAACATTAAAATGTAAAACCATTTTATCCACTTTCATTACCAAAGACTGATCGGTTCGTTTCCCGCCCCCCAAATTGATGCTCTGAAACCCTAACTGGAGATTTTGATTACACTAAAATGAGAGATCTATTGAGAGTAGTTAGTGATGATAACTGTTAGTAGTATTTTTGTTGTTCGTTCGCAGGGAAGGACTGAATGTAATATCAAGTTCAAGTATCTTATCTCTTTACGTCTAGAAGTGTGTGAGAAGAATTTTTGGGTTTGTGTTTTAACTAAATTAACCAAGAACTAATTATAAGCACTAAGAATTGATTTTAAACTGAGATTCAAATATGTTGGAAAACAATCTAAGAACTGGGGTTCTTCACTTGGTCTCAATACATGCTCAATATTAATGTGATATCTGTGTTCCTACCTTGCTGAAAACAATTCTTCTAAAGTTATACTGCACCCTCCCAGGCTACAATATAGTGCTTACAGCTACACCGTAATTGACACTCCCGTGATACAATCAAAGTATATCTATAAACTGTTATATGCCAAGAATTATATGTCTCACAATTCTCCTATTAATCTCCCGATTTAATATTCAAATTATGTCTGTTAAATCATGTACTAAGATTGCAACTTCTCTCCCAAGCTTATTACAATCCCTAGAATACAATCAAAGGTTCATGACTCCCCTAATTGTGTTAAGATCTCATTAACAAATCAGCCAGGCAGAAAATCACATAATCAAGCATGCATGAATACCAAAGAATACTACCCAATCCTCAGATTAGAGAATTAGTTACGCATATTTAATAAAGAAAACATAATAATAATGATAATGAATGAAAACATAATATTGAAGAAAGAATTGAAGATCGAAAGTACCTTGATACGATTAAAAGCTATGAATTGTTATGATTTACAATGGTAGGATGTGTTTAAATAGGCTCTACAAATCTTGCCCAACAAGATATTACCTTCTATTACAATTAGAATTCAATTTAGGTATTAAAAATTGCCCAAAATACAATTAGAACTAGAAAAGGGCAAAACAGTAATTTGTCTGCTCCAATCTATCTGCTGGTCGTGCTTCCTGGGCCCACCACACGCGGCCTGGTCGTGTGAAACCTATCCCATATTGTAGAAAATCTCTCAAGCTTCGCGTGGACTGTAAATGGGCTGAAAACGGACTTCTAGAACTCCAGATATGGCCCAAACAGTATAAGGTGCGCATCCCTTCTCAAAAATCCGAATTTTAATTAATTAATTCTCCAAGAACGATAGAAGCATCAACTTTAATCAACATTCTCGTAAATATGCACAACTCAGCAAAACACATCAAAACTACAATAACTTGAGTCCAAAACAATCAATTTAAGCCGAACGGAGGCATTCCCAGTGGATATAAAATCCACTTATCAATAACTTGAGGATAACAAGTTAGGCTGAAGTTCCAGAGGAGTATTGGCGTGAGGTGCTTGAAACTGCTGCCAAAATTCCAATCATCGATGTGTCTATACTACCAAATGGATCTGAAATATCAGAATAAGGGGGTAAGACTCTTTATTTAAGCCTTAGATAATATGATTTTTAGTATGTTGTGAATGCATACATGATTGTTAGGATTTTGATTGTTTATTGTGGTGGTCCCTTCGAATCTTGTTTTTTACCTATTTTTTTATAATTGAGATATACCTTTTTGTCGGGTTTTAGTGCTTACTTTGTTTATTCTATTTTTGATTTTTAGGGCTACTGTATGTTTATGCTTATACATTTCTTTATACTCTTTCAAATTGAACATATGTTTCTTTGAACTTTACCATTAAATTGTTTCATGGTGGGGAATTTGATGAGAAATTTGAATCATATGTTGATGGTGACTGCAAGTACTTTGACATGTGCACACTAAATAATTTTAAACTTATTGATCTGCACTCAATGTGTAGGGAAATTGGGATAGGTGAAGGTTCTTATGATTTGTGGTACTCCATTCCCGGCAGGCCTTTAGATGTAGAAATGGTAATACCTATATATGAAGAAAATGATGTTGCTACATTGTTGGATTTGCTGGTGTATACTAATTATCTGACTGTGTACACAACTGCTAAAACTGAGTTTGGTGTAGAAGATATGAATGATTTTTCATACACACAATATGTTGAGGATGAAAGAATTATTAGAGTAGGTGAAATGTATGATGATAAGATGACTAACGAGTGTCAAAAGGAAGAAAACGTGGATAATGAAAATAAGAAAGAAGATGAAATTAGTTTCAATGGAGATAGTTCAAAGATGGATTCTAGTGAGAGTGAAGCTGAAATAACTTCAAAAAAGAAGAAGAGGAGAATTCCACCTCCAAATCCTCCATTCAGGCTTAGAAGAAGAGGGAGATACTCAATGCTTAGGGTAAGTTTTTTTCGTGTCTGATTGCCTTTCAAATTCATGTTTGTTTTTAGTGGATAATGTAATGTTTGCAACTGTTTTATGTTATAGGGTCTTTTTAAGAATACAGAGGACACTCCAGTGATTTTGGATGATGACTTTGGTCCCCCAGATAGCCAGAACCAACCTGTCAATGAAGTTGTTAAAGAATAAGAAACTAAAACTGGAGATCCAGTGGGACAAGGGGTCCAGTTTGAGGAACCATGTAATGAATTTGATGGAGCTAATGGAGATACTGAAGCTGATGGAGATGATGGAGCTGATAGAGATACTGAGGGTGTGCCTGATGGGACAATGGAATTTGATGATGACAATTCAGAGGGGGGATACAATAGCGCTGATGAAAGGATGGTCGTGTCCTCATGTGATGAGGCTGATGACATACAATACCCTGAATGCAATGAATTCATAGACATGGATGATCCAAAATTTGAACCTGGTATGTTATTCACTAGTGAAAAGTGTTCAGAGCTAGAGTCAGAAACTATGCCATAAAAAAATCAAAGACCTATTAGATTGAAAAAAAATCTTTCAGACAAAGTCAAATGGGTCTGTAGTGATGGTTGTGAGTGGAAATGTTTTGGATTGAAGATGCAAAGGTCTGATACATTTCAGATTAAAACATGGTGCAAGGTGCATACCTGCAATCCAAGTTAGAAGCAAAAATGTGTTACATCTACATGGATTGCTGAAGCATATGAAGATGAGATCAGGTTGAACCCTACTTGGCCAACAAATACCTTTCATGCCAAAGTGGTCAATGATTTGAAATGCAAAATCTCCTTGTCCATGATCTATAGAGCATTGAAAAAGGCTATAGATAACATAACAGGCAAGCATGAAGCTGAATATGCCAAGATTTTTGCTTATGGCAATGGGATAAAGAGACAAATGCCTGGATCCACTGTGAAGATAATGACTGAAGCTTCTGAACCTGGGGTTGAAGGTAGAAGGTTTAAAAGAATGTACATTTGTCTGGCACCACTGAAAGAAGGGTTTTTAGATGGTTGTAGACCAGTCATAGGGTTGGATGGGTGCCATTTAAAGGGTCCATTAGGTGGAATTTTATTAACTGCAGTGGGTACAGATCCCAATGATAGGATGTACCCAATTGCATGGGCCAAAGTTGCTAAAAATAATTCAAGTTGGGACTGGTTTATTGGTTTGCTAAAGGATGACCTGCACATGGAAAATGCTGGAAATTACACATTCATATTTGATAAACAGAAAGGCCTTGTAAATGCCCTGGAAAAACGGGTACCTAGTGCAGAGATGAGGTTTTGTGTAATGCATCTATATAGAAATATGTGGATGAAGCATAAAGGCATTGGTGTAAGAAGACTTCTGTGGTTAGCAGCAAGGTGTACTACAGACTATTACTTTAAAAGGCACATGGATGAATTGAAGAAGGTAAACCCTAATTTCTGTGTTAATAATTCTCATATTTATGGATTACTAATTTAAACATGTAATATGTTAGGTTGCACCTAGGGCTTATGAATGGCTAGCTGCAAAACCAAGGTCCAAATGGAGCAGGTCTGGTTTTAGGGATATTTGCAAATCTGACATTTTTGTAAATAACAATTGTGAGGTCTTCAATCATGTCATAAACAGATTCAGAGACATGTGAATTGTAACAATGTTTACCTCTATTCATAACACTTGTATGGAGAGAATCAGTAAAAGGAAGGCTAAGATGGAGCAAAGAAAAACAAAGTTCTGCACCAAGCCTCTGAAAAAACTGCATAAGTATGTCATCTTTGTAAGATGTTATCATATATACATGGTTTTCTTTGTCTCATTTGTATCTATTCTTTTATGCAGATCAATGGAGATGTCAGGAAATGCAAGACCAATTTGGAATGGGGGCAGTAAATATCTAGTCACAATGACAGAGAGTGGACATCAAATTGTTTGTGACCTAAAGGCACATACTTGTGCTTGTAGAAAATGGCAACTAACAGGTATACCTTGCTTTCATGCCTGTTCTTGCATCTTTTTTCAGAAACAAAGTCCATTGGAATACATGCATGAATGCCACAAAAGTAGTCATGTGTTGGAACCTCTGATTGGGGAGCAATATTGGGAGGAAACTCATGAAACTCCAGTACTACCTCCCACTGCTAAAGTGGCCCCAAGAAGACCTAAAAAAAGGAACACAGAAAATGATGTTGTCCAGGCTAGGCCCAATAACCCCAACATGCTAAAAAGGACTGGGACATCATTACTGAAAGTGTTTGTCCTAAATCCAATCATGTATGATGAGTTAGGAAGAACTTTCTTGTATTCTTATTTGATTTCATTAATATTAATAAAAGACTTGTTCTGATTTTATTGCGGGCTTTATCCATTTAAAGTGTGTTAAATAAGATGTTCCATAGTTTAGAGTAAAGCTTCTAGAATTATAATGAGATTATAATAGTGAGATCTAGAAGATGATAACTCTATACTTAAACAGTTCCTGATCATAGGATAACTAATCGGAAGTTAGTGAATCCGTAAAGATTGGTATATACTATGCTTGCTCCCGTCAGGAGGATGTCTGTTCTCATAGGCATTTGTGTGGTGACACTATAGCTAGTATGTAGGTGCTTATTAAGGAATAATTTCACTGAACATGACTCGATAAGTTGGAAAACTAATGGAGTTTACTCACCTGTCAATAGTTATTCACTGAGTGATAGTTGTACAAGTGTCCTTAGACTTGAGGTTATTAAAGTTATCTTGTATATAATGAACTATGCTTTGGATTAGTCCTTAGTCTCAAGGACATCCATTAGGTCTATTCTGGGCATAGGGATTTGTGTATGGAGATAGTTAACGGTCAATAAAGAATCTACCCCTTCCAGTACAGGAAGAGAATATCCTATGTTATTCTTAGTATGCGAGTTCTGGAATCTCTGGCCAGAGTGTATGAAATTAGAAATGAGTTTCTAATTTGCATTAATATGAACTTTGCATTATGAATAAGAAATCATATGATTAAATTTGATAGGCCTGACACGAGATTCATGCCTTGTATTTAATCGGGATATTGTAAGGGTAGAAGGAATTAATTGTACGGTTACTAGTCACTGACATGTTCTTGGTATTCTAAGCAGTGAATTCATATTATCCGGATAGTCGCGATATGTTGAGAAGCATCACTCACGATGTAGAATAAATATAATTAATCAGTTAATTATATTTAATGAATTTTAGAATTCATATAAATAATAAATAAAAGTTTATTATTATTTATTTCTACTACCAGCTTAATATTGAACTTACAGGGTCACACCATAAAAAGATTAATTTATTGATGAAGGTATTTTGAGAGAGCAAGTTGTTTTAATAATGATTAAAATAGTTTTAATTATTATTTAACATTTTATAAGATAAAGTGTGGGATTTATATAATATATATATATATATATATATATATATATGTATATATATATATATATTGATATATAAATTATATAAAAACCTAGTGAGCCCTATATAAAGAAAGATATGAGAAGGTGTTTAGTATGCAAAAGTGTTTTAGTGAAAAACCTAGTTGCGACCCTCTCCTTCTTCTTCTTCATCTCTCTCTCTCTCTCTCTCTCTCTCTCTCTCTCTCTCTCTCTCTCTCTCTCTCTCTCTCTCTCTCTCTCTCACACTCAAAAGAACAAGGGCACCATTTTTATAAAAGCTTGGTTTTTATAAAAAGCTTCATCGAAGATAATTAATCTTGGTGGATACCGGTAGAGTGCTTCACACTTTGAGAAGCAACTGCTAGCAACCACCGATTATAAAGCTTCGATTTTCATGGTATGGTTACGATTCCTCCGCTCTTTCGTTTTTATATGATTTTCTATATGTGCGATACATGATTTTTACGGAATAAATTGTTATATCACGCTTTCGCCCGTCCGTTAATTCAATCATTGGTGAGCTAGGTTCTGCATATAGAGATTCATATAAAAAATTTCAGATTTTTTTATGCATGTATGGATTTATTATGATTTTTGCAAGTTTATTTAGATTTAATTATGAATTAATTCGAAATAATATTTGCATGAGATTTTGACCACGGATCTGGGTTCTACAAGTGTTGTGGATCATCTAGGTATTTTTTTCATAATTTTGTGATGTGTAGATTATTTGTTATGAATTTTTTAAAATTGTTTAAATTAAAATTCATAAAATAATTATGCATGTGAATAAATATGAATTAGAAATTTGCACAAAGGACCCATGCTGATCTGGTAATTTTGCTACTGCTTGATTCAAGAAATCATGTTCTGTTAATTTTTAATTAATTAATTAATGTTAAAAAAATTAAAATAATAATAATAATTATTATTATTAAAGTGGCTGTTACTGTTTTCTAGCATTAGGCGTTTTTGTTTGGTCATACAATAAAGGCAACAGTTACAAAAATATGCCTGCCATTGTACAATCTGAAAAAGAAAAAAAATAACTATTGCCATGCGCGCCCCACGCGCAAACACGGAAAGGGGGTCGCGCATTTAAGAAATGCGTGGCCGGGTTTGTTGGGCATTAAAAACATGCGTTACACTGTTTAATGGCTTTAAATTGTTGTAACGCATTATTGTAATGCATTAATGCCCTTCTGTCCACATTAAATTTGATTTTTTGGGAGTTTCGTAACTCCGTTTTGGGCGTGCGATATATCGTTGGATTCGTTTTTCTGAGACGGAACTAATGGAGTGGTTAAATATTTTTTATATAAATTTTTTGAACTATTTACATTCTGGAAGTGTTTTTAAAGCATATTTAATTGTTTTAATTGCTTTTAAATACTATAATAAATCCATACATCAATATATCATTGTGTGACATGATATTACTTGCATGATTACTTGTTTGTTTATTTTTATATATGAGATATATGCCTATATTTACCATGCGTTGATAGATTTAGGTGAACTTAAATCAAAATAAGGCGTGCTCTAGAAAATCTAGAATAGGAATCGTTTCTTGCCTTAACAATAATATTATGAATACAATCATGAGATTCTTGTGTTTATGAAACACGTAATTAAATATGAATTTTCAATATTGAGAGAAAAGATGATTCTATAAAAAGCGGATTTCGATCTATAAGAAAGGGGTATTAAGTGACGCCTCTTGACAATGCTCCCCCCGATTTGGGAATCATCCAATTATCGATTATTGATTTGAAATATTTAATTTAAAAGGAAGAATCTCTTTATAATATGATTATGATTGTAACATAATATAATTCCTTTAAAATTAAATAATATCAAGTAGTAATTGGCCAATGACACAACGGGCTTGTGCTGGTCATAGCCTTCCAACATGGTAGAAAGTAGTTCTTATTTTTAAATCATTGTCGTTTCGTGCTACAGCCGAGGGCTTTGATTTCGAAATTAGAAATGCTTGTCTATTGCATAGAGATGTGTACAATGAATTAGAATCTAATGGTCGTTACGTGCTGTTGGAACCAGATTTCTGCCAGATAATTTCTTCATTTGGACCTGCAAAAGAAGAAGAATGCGAGGGTGTTGACCCCCGATTCACCTCCGGCGTAAGAATAAGTATTCCGGTTATTTTTGAGAGATATAGGTAAAACATAGAGAGATTGTGTTTAGAGAATACTTGAGTTGTCCTCCTCCTCTGACCAGCTTCCTCTCTTATTTATAGTGTGGTAATGAATCATTAGGAGGTGGAAAAGGTGGAAGGAAGTGTCCCCCATTATGAGGTGTCAACACCCAATTGGACCGTTTTTTCCACTAATCTTATTAGTGGGCTTCACTTTGGGCTCAAATAAGTGGGCTGGATAGATGGATCTCCAACATGTCCTTGGGCTTCAATCGGGCTTAGCTGGAATGAAGGCCACCTTTTTCGGTCCATCTTCGGGAAGCTCCCTTATGTGTTTGCTGCCTTATGCTTTTTTGGTCGTTTTGTTTACCTTAGCATGATTTCTGTATAGCTCAATGCTTTTTTCGTTTTCGGCTTCGTTCGGCCTAGCATGATTCATGCATCTTGGGCCGTAGCCTAGCATGGCTGTGCATCGTTGGCCGTAGCCAAGCTATTTATTGTCCTTAGCATAATTTTTAGTTTTATGCGTCTTCAGACTATTCTTGCATCTTCGGCCGGAGCCTAGCTGTTTATTGTCCTTAGCATAATTTTTAGTTTTATGCATCTTCGGACTATTTTTGCATCTTCGGCCTGAGCCTAGCTGTTTATTGTCTTTAGCATAATTTTTAGTTTTATGCGTCTTCGGACTTTTTTGCATCTTCGGCCGGAGCCTAGCTGTTTATTGTCCTTAGCATAATTTTTAGTTTTATGCGTCTTCGGACTTTTTTTGCATCTTCGGCCGGAGCCTAGCTGTTTGTGCATCTTTGGCCGTAGCCTAGCATGGCAATTGCATCTTGGGCCGGAGCCTAGCATGATTGTGCATCTTCGGCCGGAGCCTAGCATGGCAATTGCATCTTGGGCTGGAGCCTAGCATGATTGTGCATCTTCGGCCGGAGCCTAGCTGTTTATTGTCCTTAGCATAATTTTTAGTTTTATGCGTCTTCGGACTTTTTTTGCATCTTCGGCCGGAGCCTAGCTGTTTGTGCATCTTTGGCCGTAGCTTAGCATGGCAATTGCATCTTGGGCCGGAGCCTAGCATGATTGTGCATCTTCGGCCGGAGCCTAGCATGGCAATTGCATCTTGGGCCGGAGCCTAGCATGATTGTGCATCTTCGGCCAGAGCCTAGCTGTTTATTGTCCTTAGCATAATTTTTAGTTTTATGCGTCTTCGGACTTTTTTTGCATCTTCGGCCGGAGCCTAGCTGTTTATTGTCCTTAGCATAATTTTTAGTTTTATGCGTCTTCGGACTTTTTTTGCATCTTCGGCCGGAGCCTAGCTGTTTGTGCATCTTTGGCCGTAGCCTAGCATGGCAATTGCATCTTGGGCCGGAGCCTAGCATGATTGTGCATCTTCGGCCGGAGCCTAGCATGGCAATTGCATTTTGGGCCGGAGCCTAGCATGATTGTGCATCTTCGGCCGGAGCCTAGCATGGCAATTGCATCTTGGGCCGGAGCTTAGCATGATTGTGCATCTTCGGCCGGAGCCTAGCTGTTTATTGTCCTTAGCATAATTTTTAGTTTTATGCGTCTTCGGACTTTTTTTGCATCTTCGGCCGGAGCCTAGCTGTTTGTGCATCTTTGGTCGTAGCCTAGCATGGCAATTGCATCTTGGGCCGGAGCCTAGCATGATTGTGCATCTTCGGCCGGAGCCTAGCATGGCAATTGCATCTTGGGCCGGAGCCTAGCATGATTATGCATATTCGGCCGGAGCCTAGCTGTTTATTGTCCTTAGCATAATTTTTAGTTTTATGCGTCTTCGGACTTTTTTTGCATCTTCGGCCGGAGCCTAGCTGTTTATTGTCCTTAGCATAATTTTTAGTTTTATGCGTCTTTGGACTTTTTTTGCATCTTCGGTCGGAGCCTAGCTGTTTGTTCATCTTTGGCCGTAGCCTAGCATGGCAATTGCATCTTGGGCCGGAGCCTAGCATGATTGTGCATCTTCGGCCGGAGCCTAGCATGGCAATTGCATCTTGGGCCGGAGCCTAGCATGATTGTGCATCTTCGGTCGGAGCCTAGCATGGCAATTGCATCTTGGGCCGGAGCCTAGCATGATTGTGCATCTTCGGCCGGAGCCTAGCTGTTTATTGTCCTTAGCATAATTTTTAGTTTTATGCGTCTTCGGACTTTTTTTTGCATCTTCGGCCGGAGCCTAGCTGTTTATGCATCTTTGGCCGTAGCCTAGCATGGCAATTGCATCTTGGGCCGGAGCCTAGCATGATTGTGCATCTTCGGCCGGAGCCTAGCATGGCAATTGCATCTTGGGCCGGAGCCTAGCATGATTGTGCATCTTCGGCCGGAGCCTAGCATGGCAATTGCATCTTGGGCCGGAGCCTAGCATGATTGTGCATCTTCGGCCGGAGCCTAGCTGTTTATTGTCCTTAGCATAATTTTTAGTTTTATGCGTCTTCGGACTTTTTTTGCATCTTCGGCCGGAGCCTAGCTGTTTATTGTCCTTAGCATAATTTTTAGTTTTATGCGTCTTCGGACTTTTTTTGCATCTTCGGCCGAATCCTAGCTGTTTGTGCATCTTTGGCCGTAGCCTAGCATGGCAATTGCATCTTGGGCCGGAGCCTAGCATGATTGTGCATCTTCGACCGGAGCCTAGCATGGCAATTGCATCTTGGGCCGGAGCCTAGCATGATTGTGCATCTTCGGCCGGAGCCTAGCATGGCAATTGCATCTTGGGCCGGAGCCTAGCATGATTGTGCATCTTCGGCCGGAGCCTAGCTGTTTATGCATCTTTGGCCGTAGCCTAGCATGGCAATTGCATCTTGGGCCGGAGCCTAGCATGATTATGCGTCTTTCGTATTTGATACCTAGCATATTTCCCCCAGTATTTAAGGGATGAATTAATCTAAGTGGTTCACCTATTTTAAATTATGAGTGCCTTGAATGCTAAATGCTTAAAAAGGACACATATTTTGTTCGGTCGGCCTCTAATATGGGTCTGTTTAAGCCTCGTACTAGATTGTGAACATTTAATAGTACTTTGGGCGAACTGAAAACACATTTAAATATGAAATTGGGGGCGTTCAGTACGCTTACCGGTAGGGTCATCGAAACTTGTATGTCCCCAGCTAGCTTGATTCGCCAGGAGACTCTTTCTTTTCTCCCCTTTGGATGCTTCATACTCCTTATCTTCGGAGTCGGACGTGGAAGTAGTTCTCGTCCTAGCTTTTCGGGGGTGTGATTCGGAGCCTCTGGACTCATTTTCATCTTTGTGTAATTTTTTTTTCTCTCTTCGGCCTTCGGCCACAGCCTTCTTCCTTCGGCCTTCGGCTTTCCTTCGTTCGGCCAAATTCCTTCGCTTCGGCCAAATTCCTTCGCTTCGGCCAAATTCGTTCGTTCGGCCAAATTCCTTCGCTTCGGCCAAATTCCTTCGTTCGGCCAAATTCCTTCGTTCGGCCAAATTCCTTCGCTCGGCCAAATTCCTTCGCTTCGGCCAAATTCCTTCGCTTCGGCCAAATTCCTTCGCTTCGGCCAAATTCCTTCGTTCGGCCAAATTCCTTCGCTTCGGCCAAATTCCTTCGTTCGACCAAATTCCTTCGCTTCGGCCAAATTCCTTCGCTTCGGCCAAATTCCTTCGTTCGGCCAAATTCCTTCGCTTCGGCCAAATTCCTTCGCTTCGGCCAAATTCCTTCGTTCGACCAAATTCCTTCGCTCGGCCAAATTCCTTCGTTCGGCCAAATTCCTTCGCTTCGGCCAAATTCCTTCGCTTCGGCCAAAGCAGTTGGTAGCTGGTGATTCAACACAAATCGTATCTCTACGTTCCCACAGACGGCGCCAAATGTTGGAACCAGATTTCTGCCAGATAATTTCTTCATTTGGACCTGCAAAAGAAGAAGAATGCGAGGGTGTTGACTCCCGATTCACCTCCGGCGTAAGAATAAGTATTCCGGTTATTTTTGAGAGATATAGGTAAAACATAGAGAGATTGTGTTTAGAGAATACTTGAGTTGTCCTCCTCCTCTGACCAGGTTCCTCTCTTATTTATAGTGTGGTAATGAATCATTAGGAGGTGGAAAATGTGGAAGGAAGTGTCCCCCATTATGAGGTGTCAACACCCAATTGGACCGTTTTTTCCACTAATCTTATTAGTGGGCTTCACTTTGGGCTCAAATAAGTGGGCTGGATAGATGGATCTCCAACACGTGCTACAGCCATGGTCCGTTGGAGACTAATTCAGTTTTACGAAATGTTGGGTTAGACTTGACTTAGAATATTGAGTTTGTCGTGCTACAGCCGTGACTCAATTATTCAAGAGGCTAAAGTTTTATTAGGGAATAACATAAGATGTAATTGACAAGAGTTGTCTGCGTATTGAATATCACATGGCATTTCGTGCTACAGCCGAGGTTGTGTGATGGAATGTAGGATCCATATTCCCACTAGCATTTCACTGAGGGGGTTGTATAAATTAGATAAACTAGTGGGAGCCACTTATGAATAAAGACCCGATTCATATAGTGTTTTGAAATGAAATTGAATATTTGCTAAGTGTTGTTATGTGTTTATCATTTACAAATTTACTATATACATTATGTCTCTGCACTATCACTCCGGAGCATACTAGATGCTCACAAATTGACTGGTCCTAATTTTGCTGACTGACTTCGAAACTTGAGAATTTTTCTCAGCATTGAGAAGTTGGAATATGTTCTTGACTCACCTAAGCCTGCTGAACCTGCTAACAATGCACATAATGATGAACATGTTGTGTATCGTAAGTGGATAGATAATGCAAATGTTGCTCAATGTATCATGCTAGCTTCCAAGAACATTGAGCTATAGAAGCAGCATGAGCTTATGGATGCTCACACTATCCTAACGCATCTACAAGAGTTGTATGATGTGGCAGGGAGGACAGCTCGATATGAGATCGAAGGAGCTATTCCGCTGTAGGATGTCCGAGGGATCATCTGTGAATGACCATGTACTTAAGATGATCAATTTGATTGAACGTCTTGGACAACTTGGTTTTGCCATGGATAGGGATCTAAGTCAAGACTTGGTCTTGCAATCACTTCCCGGTTCGTTTTGGCAGTTTGTTGTGAACTTTCACATGAATAAGTTGGACGTCAGCCTGGCTAAACTCCACAACATGTTGAAGACTGCGGAATCGAATTTTCCCTCTAAGAAGAGTTCTGTTCTTCTAATTGGTGAAGGTTCCAATCCTAAGAAAAGGAAGAAGAACCCTCCCAAGAAGAAGAAAGTAGGTGAGAAAAGTCAGTTCCACCAAAAGCTGAAGACCCCAAGAGCAAAGCTGTTTGCTTCCACTGTAACAAGGTGGGGCACTGGAAGAGGAACTGCAAGGTTTACCTTGCAGAATTGAAGAAAAAGAAGGGTAGTGAGACTACCGCTTCTGATTCGGGTATGTTCATAATTGAAGTGAATATGTCATTAATTCAAATTTCTACTTGGGTATTAGATACCGCCTGTGGTTCTCACATTTGCAATTCGTTGCAGGGACTAAGGAGAAGTAGGACTCTTGAGGAAGAGGAGGTGATTCTATGGATAGGAAATGGAGCAAGAGTTGCTGCTGAAGCTATAGGATCATTTGATTTACATATGCCTACGGGCAAGACTATTGTTTTAAATAATTGTTATTTTATTCCCTCGATTGTGAGGAATATTAGTTCTATTCCCATGTTAGACTTGGCTGGATTTTCGTTTGTTATTCAGAATAATAAATGTTCAATTCTTAAAAGATAACGTTCTTTATGGTAGTGGTATTTTAAATAATGGTATGTATGTATGTGACGTAGAGCATAATTTACTACAAATTGAACATACTAATAAAAGGAAAAGGGATGCTGAAATTATCACCTATTTGTGGCACTGTAGACTTTGTCATATTATTGAAAATAGACTTCGGACATTGCATAAGGAAGGGTTACTTGAACCTTTGATTTTGAATCATATCCTACATGCGAGTCTTGTCTATTGGGTAAAATGACCAAATCTCCATTTAGTGGACATGGAGTGAGGGCTACAGATTTGCTAGGATTGGTACACACGGATGTATGTGGACCAATATGTACGCAAGCCATGGGTGGATTTCCGTACTTCATTACTTTCACAGATGATCGATCTAGATTCGGATATGTGTATTTGATGAAACACAAGTCTGAAGCCTTTGAAAAGTTTAAAGAATATAAGAATGAAGTGGAGAAACAAACCAAACATAGTATTAAAACCCTTCGATCAGATCGAGGTGGTGAATACTTGAATGGAGAGTTTCTAGATTATCTCAAAGAAAACGGTATAGTCTCTCAGTGGACTCCTCCATATACTCCACAGTTGAATGGAGTATCTGAAAGGAGAAATTGAACTTTGTTAGACATGGTTCGGTCCATGATGAGCTATGCAGATCTTCCAGTATTCCTTTGGGGTTATGCATTGGAAACCTCAGCATATTTACTGAATAAGGTGCCTTCCAAATATGTTCCTCAAACTCCATATGAGATATGGAAAGGAAGGAAACCGAGTCTTAAACACGTTAAGATTTGGGGATGTCCAGCTTACGTCAAGAAAGTTGACCCTGATAAGCTGGAATCTCGATACGTAAAATGTAGTTTTGTGGGATATCCTAAAGAGACTTTAGGGTATTACTTCTACACCGATTATAGGGTGTTTATCTCTAGACATGCTACCTTCTTGGAAAAATAGTTTATCCTTGAAGGAAACAGTGGGAGCAAAATAGAACTTAATGAAGTTCAAGAAGCACAAACTACTACGGTTCCAGAGGAAACACCTGTTCAGATTGAACAACCTTCTGTGGAACAGCCCATTCGTAGGTCAGAGAGAGTGTCTCGCCAACCTGAGAGGTATTATGGCCTTGTCATTGAGAATGACAATGAGTTGTCAATCATTGATGATGATGACCCTATGACCTATAATGAGGCTATGAGTAGTGTTGACTCAGAGAATGGCAGAGTGCTATGAAATCCGAAATGGATTCTATGTACGCCAACCAAGTATGGACTTTGGTTGAAGCACCAAAGGATGTGAAGCCTATTGGGTGCAAATGGGTATACAAAAGAAAGATTGGAGTAGATGGCCAGGTGGAGACCTATAAGGCCAGGCCTGTGGCAAAAGGATTCAGACAAAGGCAAGGGATTTACTTTAATGAAACTTTTTCGCCTGTAGCCCTGTTTAAATCAATTCGGATTTTGCTTGCGATTGCTGCTTACTACGACTATGAGATCTGGCAAATGGACGTGAAAACGGCCTTCCTCAATGGGAAACTTGAAGAGGAAGTGTATATGACACAGACAGAGGGTTTTGTTTTCGAAGGAAATGAACACCTAGTGTGTAAGCTGCTACGAACCATATATGGATTGAAGCAAGCTTCTCGTAAATGGAACATCCGTTTTGATGAGACAATCAAAGAGTTTGGTTTTATCAAAAACATAGATGAACCATGTGTCTACAAGAAGGTTAGTGGGAGCGCGGTAACATTTCTTGTATTGTATGTGGATGACATACTTCTTATAAGAAATGATATACCGATGCTGCAATCAGTCAAAGTGTGGCTATCAAAGAACTTCACTATGAAGGACTTGGGAGAAGCATCCTACATTCTCGGTATGAAGATCTATAGAGATAGATCTAGAAGAATGATAGGTCTTACCCAGGGTACATACATCGAGAAAGTGCTTAAAAGGTTTAGCATGGAAAACTCCAAGAGAGGTCTCATACCGATGAGCCATGGAGTATCCCTTTCCGAGAAAATGTCTCCTAAGACACCTGAGGAAAGTGAGCGTATGAGTAAGATTCCTTATGCTTCAATAGGATATATCATGTACGCGATGTTATGTACTAGGCCTGATGTTTCTTATTCAATTAGTGTGACAAACAGATCAGTCCGATCCAGGTGAAGACCACTGGAAAGTAGTGAAGAACATCCTTAAGTACTTGCAAAGGACTAAGGATATTTTTCTTGTTTTTGGTGGATCTGAGTTGAAAATAGATGGTTATACTGACTCTAGTTTTCAATCAGAAAGTGATGATAGCAAATCCATGTAAGGGTATGTGTTTACTCTGAATGGTGGTGCGATTAGTTGGAAGAGTTCCAAACAGTCTACAACGGCTGACTCCACAGCGGAAGCAGAGTATATAGCTGCAAGTGAGGCTGCAAAAGAAGCCGTTTGGATGAGGAAATTTGTTTTTGAGTTGGGAGTTGTTCATAGCATTGAGGAGCCTATTATGTTGTATTGTGATAAAAACGCAGCAATAGCACAAGCCAAGGAACCTAGGTCTCATAAAAATTCCAAACATGTTTTGCGGCACTTTCATTTGATTAAGGAAATCATTAAAAGAGAAGATGTCAAGATTGAGAGAGTTGACACACATAACAACGTAGCAGACCCACTCACAAAGTCATTGTCTCAGATTCACTTTGATCATCATAAAGAGAAGATGGGTATTAGATACCAGGGTAATTGGCTTTAGTTCAAGTGGGAGATTAAAAATGTTTGTCCTAAATCCAATCATGTATGATGAGTTAGGAAGAACTTTCTTGTATTCTTATTTGATTTCATTAATATTAATAAAAGACTTGTTTTGATTTTATTGCGAGCTTTATCTATTTAAAGTGTGTTAAATAAGATGTTCCATAGTTTAGAGTAAAGCTTCTAGAATTATACTGAGATTATAATATTGAGATCTAGAAGATGATAACTCTATACTTAAACAGTTCCTGATCATAGGATAACTAATCGGAGGTTAGTGAATCCGTAAAGATTGGTACATACTATGCTTGCTCCCGTCAGGAGGATGTCTGTTCTCATAGGCATTTGTGTGGTGACACTATAGCTAGTATGTAGGTGCTTATTAAGGAATAAGTTCAATGAACATGACTCGATAAGTTGGAAAACTAATGGAGTTTACTCACGTGTCAATAGTTATTCACTGAGTGATAGTTGTACAAGTGTCCGTAGACTTGAGATTGTTAAAGTTATCTTGTATATAATGAACTATGCTTTGGATTAGTCCTTAGTCTCAAGGACAACCATTAGGTCTATTCTGGGCATAGGGATTTGTGTATGGAGATAGTTAATGGTCAATAAAGAATCTACCCCTTTTAGTACAGGAAGAGAATATCCTATGTTATTCTTAGTATGCGAATTCTGGAATCTCTGGCCAGAGTGTATGAAATTAGAAAGGAGTTTCTAATTTGCATTAATATGAACTTTGCATTATGAATAAGAAATCATATGATTAAATTTGATAGGCCTGACACGAGATTCATGCCTTGTATTTAATCGGGATATTGTAAGGGTAGAAGGAATTGATTGTACGATTACTAGTCACTGACAGGTTCTTGGTATTCTAAGCAGTGAATTCATATTATCCGGATAGTCGCGATATGTTGAGAAGCATCACTCACGATGTAGAATAAATATAATTAATTAGTTAATTATATTTAATGAATTTTAGAATTCATATAAATAATAAATAAAAGTTTATTATTATTATTTATTTCTACTACCGGCTTAATATTGAACCTACAAGGTCACACCATAAAAAGATTAATTTATTAATGAAGGTATTTTAAGAGATCAAGTTGTTTTAATAATGATTAAAATAGTTTTAATTATTATTTAACATTTTATAAGATAAAGTGTAGGATTTATATAATAATATATATTGATATATTAATTATATAAAAACCTAGTGAGCCCTATATAAAGAAAGAGATGAGAAGGTGTTTATTATGCAAAAGTGTTTTTGTGAAAAACCTAATTGCCACCCTCTCCTTCTTCTTCATCTCTCTCTCTCTCTCTCTCAAAAGAACAAGGGCACCATTTTTATAAAAGCTTGGTTTTTATAAAAAGCTTCATCGAAGATAATTAATTTGGTGGATACCGGTAGAGTGCTTCACACTCTGAGAAGCAACTGCTAGCAACCATCGATTATAAAGCTTCGATTTTCAAGGTATAGTTACGATTCCTCCGCTCTTTCGTTTTTGTATGATTTTCTATATGTGCGATACATGGTTTTTACGGAATAATTTATTATATCACGATTCCGCTCGTCTGTTAATTCCTTCAATTACAATGTACTTGGTGCACTGAATGGGGTCACAATACTAGAACATGTGAATCCAAGATAATTTCTATGTATTTTGTAATTTCTGACCCTACATTTTGTCATTTCAGTTTGTGTATGTCTCAGAGTATACAACTACAGAAGACAGAGGTGAAAGGACAACTGCAGAAGGAAGTAGAAACATTCTTAAAAGAACAAAAGAACTTGCCAGAAGAACTATGATATCATCACCCATGAAGAATGGAGGTGTAGTCGTCCCATGTACTAAGAAGAGTGCCATAGATGGTGTTTCTCATGGAGGATCATCTAGCCTTCAAACCACCTGCAAGAACTATTTCAAAGAATCCATAAAATGTCGAGCCAGTGAGGGGTAAAAAATTTACATCGTTGAACAACTTGGAAGCAACAAGACAAGAGAGGCAGAAAAGCAAAGGAAATAGCAAGATATGGAGCATGGAACACCATTTCTTTTGTCCAAATGAACCACCCACCATTATTGTCCAACTATTTTTCTGAAGACATTTATGTTAACTGTTATGTTTTGAGTTGGAGACATGCTTTTAATTTGTAAGGAGTGGTAGATTGGAAGTTAATGTTGGAACTAGCTTTTCATTTTATTTGGTGACATTTATGTTAAGCAGTGGTGACCCTTTCTTTTAAGCTATTATTTAGATATTGTTATTCGGCAGCAAACAAGTACTTTGACAATCTTTTGCACACACATTTCTTCAAATAAAACGCAAATATCAATATAATTCTCAATACATTAGATTCACAAACTTGAACAAACTACATAGTCAAAACATACTCTAAACCATATATATTACATTAGAAGTTAAGATGAAAATATGTAAAGGAAAATGCAAATCCATGTGAAGATCAGAAATAACATTGTTTTGCTGCAACACTGCTTCTTCTCCCCTACATCCACATCAATCATATTCATGTCTTCCCCAGTTGTTTGTTGAGCTTCAAGATTTTTTATCCTCCTTATATGACCGGGTATAATTAATTGTGCCCGTGAACATAAAAGAGGGTCTACCTACTGAAAAAAATTACAACATCGATCGGGACAAGTCAAGAATCGTCTACCAGCATTTGCAGTGGTCCAAGCACACTGTTGAGCCACCCATTTCCTACAATAACACATTCTAGCCATGGATCTACAGAAAAAAAGAAAGATAAAAACTTGTAGTGAAGATATTTTAGTGATTAAATAGATAAAGAAAGTGATACATGTGGTAGTATATATATACTGATGATATATATCGATTAGAGCCGTTGTGGGTACCTAATTACATATTTACCCTCACCCTTGTTAACGTTAACGGTCAAATCTAACGGCAGTTGGTCAAAAGGGTGCAAAGCGAAGCGAGATTTGAACATAAGGGTGCAAACTGTTACAAAACATAAAGTAGGACCAAATCTGAAAAGCGCCCAAAGTTAAGGGGTGCAATGTGCTAATTACTCTTATTTTAATTATTAGGATGAACGTGTTAAAAACCGAAATGACAAACTTTCAATGTCCGTGTGATGCATCAGTTTCTTTTATTATGTTATAAATTTTATTTAATAGTACAATCATGTTTTTATATAATCATTATTTTTAATAATTTTAATAATTTCATGTTTACATATTCTATTAATAATTCCTTATTATAAACAATGTATACAGATTTTCAATATATTTGATTAATAATTGAAAAATATGGTATGATATTTTCGGGTATATATTGATGAATGAAAATTAATTTTAAATAAAAAATTTAACGTGTTTTAATTAGAAAGGAAATATTAACGATTATAAGATATGGTATGATTGATATTTTTAGGTATTTATAAAAGGTAATACCGACCAATAAGCATTAATTATATTATGTTATTGTTAATTTTAATAATTATGATAATCTTACCGAAAACCAAACCAACAAACTTTTAATATTTCGACATTAATATAATAGTATAGATTTCTATTTATTGTAAAATATTGTAAACCGATTACATAAATGGTACAAGGTTACTTGGAGTTATAGTTATTTCTTAATTTGTATAATATTATAAAATCTATTTTTCATTAAACATATGCATATATATATATATATATATATATATATATATATATATATATATACGCTCTATGGAGAACCACACTAAACTGAGAACCTGAGAACTTTAATAAGTTCAGTAGCGGAACTTTAAGTTCAGCAACATAATATTTATTGAAAAAAGTAAGTTCTTGTAGAAAAAGCAAGTTCGGTTGTAGAACTTTTAATGTCATGTGCAAAACTTTGAAAAAGAAGCAAGTTCAATTGTAGAAATTTTAATTTCATGTGCATAATGATAAGTGGATTTTATATCCACTTGGAGCGTTCCATATCGACTTAAATTGATTCACTTGGCCTCAAATTTGTTGTATTTTTGATGTATTTTGTGTAGTTGTGCAGGATTGCAATTATCGGCTAGGAGTGGTGGTTTCATTGGTCTTGGAGTTGAAATTGAGCAATGGAATGAAGGATGGCGTATTCCCATAGGCTACCATGAAGATCATAATGCTCAAGAATTGAAGAATGGGAAGTGGCAGAAGAATCGGAAGAGGAAACGGAGGAGAAATGAACAAATTGTGGAAAATTCGGATTCCCGGGTAGGTTGCACAGTCTCCACTGTTTTGGCCATATCTGAAGTTCTACAAGTCCGTTTGAGGCCCGTAAGCAGTCGTTGGAAAGCTCGGAAGAAGACAAATCTGTTTTAAGCAAAATCAAAACTCTGGGCAGTTTGAGCAGCGCAGGCAGAGCTCCAGAACAGACATCACAGCGCAGGCCGCGCCCAAACCAGCGCTGGCAGCGCCCGGAATTGCTGAAAAATCCTGTTTTTGCCCTAATTCGAATTTAAGTTGTATTTTTAGGTATTTTCTTGATGGACAAGATATCTAGGGCCTATTTAAACACATTGTATCATTGTAATTACTTATGAATAACTTAGAATAAATGCAGAGGGAGAGGAGAGAGACTTGGAGAAGGATTCCCAACGCCCGTGACAAGCAACGGAGATCTAGATCTACATCTTTTCATCCTTCTATTAGGTGATACTCTGGATTTTGGATTTGTTTTCTTAAACCTTTATTCTAGCATTATTATATTCATTCGGTCTTTGTTTATTATCATGGTTTCATCAGATCCCATGATGACGAGCGGTTCGATTATGAACTAATCGTTGTCATGGGATTCTAACGGATTTATCTATGTAGTTTAGTAGTTTGTTTGCTTTAAAGATTTGTGTGTGATGAATTCTTGATATCCTCGTATGGTTAATCTTAATGCTTTTAGATGCGTAGCTAACATCTAAATTGAATTGTTAATCTCTTTCGAAACGAGAGTGGATCTTGAGATTTAGAACTTGTCATGCTAGCATAGGATAGGTTGATGTTTTAACGTCATGATTTGTAGCATAAATAGAGATATATTATGTTGCCATATGTGATCATATTGGATAACTTGTTCTTAAACCGTTATGTTTTCAAATCTTATAGAGATATAGGGTCTAATCATAATTGGTGTCTACCCATCTTCTATCTCTTTTGTGGATGTATGTTTAGTTTGGTATTCATATACTGAGAAGTAACGAGTACTTGTTTCGTGTTGTCCGATCAGATATCATAACCATCACATGCATTGATTAAAGGCATCAACTATTAACGAAGTATTTAATGAAGTTAGAATCCCATGTTTTCTCTCGCATAAGTAAATCGATTTCAATTCTCATTATTTAATTAATTCTTAGTTTAATAATTTGTTCTTTAGTTAATTTTAGATAATCAAAACCCAATTTTATCAATTGTCTTAGCAGTGAGTAAAAACCATACATTGTTGCATAGGTACATTAACTGAATTGAAACCTAAACTAGATCTCTGTGGGAACAAACTCAACTTTATTCTATATTACATGTGACCACGGACGCTTGCGTGAATTAGTGCAAACACATAACTTTGAAATTCAATAGCAAGACACTATATTTTTATTACGAAACAAAATATGTTCTACAGTAGGATCCAATGGTTTTCCAGTTCTCTTTTTGATAATGGTTCCCCTTTGAATCAACCCCTATATATATATATAGGAAGGATCAATGGGTAACTCAATCTATTGGATAACTTGAGTAACTAAATATAGACCATTAGATTATATGAGAGGAGATCAGATGTAAAGTAACTAATATGGGTTGAATTGAATAGAATGACACGTAAAACATGCCAAATAACTAACCCCACTACCTGACAAGCATTTTTCTTAATATCATTAAATGTGATTTCAGAGTTGTAATACTTAGTAACGTAGCTGATATGGGCTAAAAGTAAGCCCTAAAGATACATTTAATGTTGTATTAATTAGACCCAACATGGTTCAAACGTGGGGCCCATTTACGAGGCCCAAAACCCTAATTAAATATTAATTTCATAAATAATATTAAGGGTAATAAACAGCCCAGCAAATAAGTGTCAGATAAGGAAACAATATCGTTGGGAATAGCCTCCAAGGCACCCAATTCAACATGGAAACTGATTCCTACAAAGAAGGAGTCTAGAACCTTCCTCAAGGAGGTGACTTGCCCACCAAGTCTCCGAATCCTACCATAATTCTAAGGCTCCCGCAGCCTATATAAAGGGTTTGACCCCTCATTCTCAGAACTACTTCTTGGCTTGATTCTCAATAACGAGATACGTAGGCACTCTATAAGGACCGATCAGTCTCGAAACACGAAAACAGTCATTAAAGCTCGAAGCTCAACAACCCTAGCATTTATCATACAAAAACCCTAGTTTTATTCCACAACATTTGGCACCGTCTGTGGGAAGATAACATCAACCATGGTTTAAACACGAAGAACAACATCAACCTCAACTGAGGCCATACCCCTTAGCTCTGCTCCACCTGCCACTTCTGATCCGCCTATCACTACTAAAGAAGGACAATTACCCCCATCAACAGGGGCAATCATTCAACCTCTAGTCTCTTAACCCCCGGTGACGATTCCCCATGTTGAGGGAACTCTACCGGTGGACATCCATCAAAGCCAAGAAACTAACCCTCTTCAGATGGTGATTTCTCCTCTTGATAACGTTAATCGCACGCTACCCCCAGGGGTACGGATCTATACTACGGATTTCCCGGAAATACTAACCCAATGTATGGTCTTCCTAACTACCCTCCTGCTACTTGAGGTGTTGGAACAAGCGGCCATGCCCTGCTGAATCAGGAGCCCCTTTATAATAGGGGGTTGGGCCGTGATCAGGAATATGATGACTACTCTGGCCCCTATACTGACGACTCGTCATCTGAGGATGATGATCGTGATGAAGCCCCGAGGAGGCGACGTGCTAGCAGAGAACCTCTAAGGAGGACACGAAGTATCCATGATGGACCCCCTTGACAATTGTTGAAAGGATCAAGGCTCATGAGGCCGAGATCTTAAAGTTGAAAGACTATATGGCGAGAGAACAAGCTAGATTGAATCAAACTCAGCCTCCTCCAACCATAGGGAGGATTCCCATTATCGACTTGAAGAGGTCTTCAAGGAGACAGAAAAGGGTTGATGCCCCAATTGGAAGAACAACAAGGGTGGAAACCCCCAAGGGTAACCCCAAAGATCTAATGCCATTTAGGGATCCTGATGATCCCACACCCCCGTTTACTGAGGAGGTGATGAATGCTCGTATTTCAAAGAAGTTCAAGATGCCGACAATCAAGGCTTATGATGGAACGGGAGATCCCACAAATCACGTCAGAACATTCTCAAACGCACTGCTATTGCATCCTGCAAGTGATGCTTTAAAGTGTAGGGCGTTCCCTCAAACCCTGTCGGGCATGGCTTAAAGATGGTATAGCCGCTTGCCCGTGAGTTCAATTGGCTCCTTTAAGGAGTTGAGTGCTGCTTTTGTTAGCCAGCTTATTAGCGGAAGAGTTCACGAGAAAAGCTCTGCATCTCTCATGTATGTGGTACAAGGAAAGAACGAAAATTTGAGGGATTACCCCAAGAGATTCACTAAGGAGACATTGAATATCACTGATTTGGAGAACAAGGTGGCCTTGGTAGCCCTTGAACACGGAAGCACTGATCTCTTCTTTAAAAGGTCATTGGCGAAACACCCCCTTAGAATATGGTTGAGCTCCAACGAAGGGCTGATAAATACATTAAAGCTGAGGATAGCATGAAGAAAGAGGCCGCAGTAGGTAATGGAAAAGGTAACAATGATTCAAAGAAGTGAAAGCAAGAGTAAGAGTACGATGCTAGGGATAATTATCCCCGAACTAGCAAGGACTCTGGCTCACCGCCACCGAAGAAGAGTTTGGGACCAAGGTTTTCTGACTATGCAAGGTTGAATGCTCCTAGGAGTCAGATCTTGTTGGACATTGAGAAATATAAGGACTTCCGATGGCCGAAGCCACTTAGGGGAGACCCTGCAAAGCAAAACAAGGATCAGTACTGTAGGTACCATAATGATGTGGGACATGACACCAATGATTGTAGGCAACTCAAGGACGAGATTGAATTCTTGATCCGAAGAGGGAAGCTAAGCCAGCTTACAAAGGGTGAAGATCGTGGAAATCAAAGGAGGGATTATGACAGGAAGAATAATGATCGTAGGGACAACGACCGTGATCACAACCCACAGCCCCGAGGGCCAGTTATCAATATGATTTGGGGAGGCCCAGCAGCGGCCGACACAACTCGAAACTCTCGAAAGGCATATGCCAGAGAAGTGATGCACATCGTGGGAGAGGCCCCGAAACGTGCTATGACTGAAATAGTGATTGGTTTTGATGATTCAAACCTTGAAGGGGTGAAGTTCCCCCATGACGACCCGTTGGTCATAACCCCTGTAATTGGAAACTCGGAAGTAAAGCGAGTCCTGATAGACAATGGAGCTTCGGTTGACATTCTATTTTATGACGCCTTTGTGAAGATGGGGTACACTGACTCTCAGTTAACCCCGACCAACATGCTTATCTATGGATTCAATGGAGTTGAATCCAAGGTTGAAGGAACCATTCAGCTGCCTGTGACTATTGGGCAGGAACCTAAAGAGGATACTCAGATGCTAAATTTCTTAGTAATCAAGGCAGCCTCGACATATAATGCGATCCTGCGAAGGACTGGGCTTCATGCGTTTAAAGCTGTGACCTCTACCTATCACATGAAGATTAAGTTTCCAACTTGCAATGGTGTTGGAGAACAGAGAGGAGATCAGAAAATGGCTAGAAGTTGCTATGTAGCTGCTTTAAGAGCCGATGAAGTCGGGGGCAGGTCCTTCTGATTGAAGACATGGATGTCCGAGGAGATGATGAACACCGAGGGAAGCCGGCAGAAGATTTGGTTCCTATACCTCTAGATCTCGGAGACCTCGAAAAGGTTACGTATATTGGAGCTTCTTTGAAGGAACCCTTGAAGGGCAGGTTGATGACTTTCTTACAAGAAAACAGTGATGTGTTTGCTTGGACAGCGGCCAACATGCCAGGGATTGATCCCAAAACTCATAACTCACAAGCTGAATGTTGATCCAAAGCGGAAGACAATAAAGCAGAAGAAGAGGAATTTTGCTCCTGAAAGGCAAGAGGCCATTAAGCAAGAAGTTGACAAACTCTTAGAGGATGGGTTTATTGAATGATACCCTGTGATGGTCAAGAAGGCAAATGGAAAGTGGAGGATGTGTATAGACTTCACTGATCTGAATGATACATGTCCCAAGGATTGTTTCCCTCTACCAAGGATTGACACGCTAATAGATGCCACTGCTGGGCATGAGATGTTGAGTTTCATGGATGGTTTCAGCGGCTACAACCAGATTAATATGCATAAGGATGACATCCCAAAGGTATCTTTCATAACTGACTTTGGTGTTTTCCGTTATCTTGTTATGGTTTTTGGACTAAAAAATGCAGGAGCTACTTACCAACGATTGGTGAATACATGATTGAGGCCCCGTTGTTGGCCAAACCTAGTCCCGGAGAGACATTGTATTTATACTTGACGGTATCTGAACAAGCGTTGAGTGCCGTCCTCATCCGAGAAGAAAACAAGGTTCAGAAACCTATCTACTACGTGAGCAACGTGTTGCATGGAGCTGAGTTGAATTACTCTCCCATTGAAAAATTTGCTTTGGCATTGGTGACAGCCTCGAGGAAGCTACGCCCATACTTCCAGGCACACAAGATTGAAGTCCTGATGGACCAGCAGCTGAGAAATATATTGCACAACCCAAAATCAAGTGGAAGGCTGATTAAGTGGGCGATCGAACTCGGAGAATTTGACATCACGTACAAGCCTCAAATAGCCATTAAAGCTCAGGCATTGACTGATTTCGTGGTTGAATGTACCATTGGCAACCAAGAAGTCGGGGGGCAGAAGATAGTACCCACCCCTGAAGGTAAGGATAAAGATGAAGAGCTATTACCAGATCAGAAGGAATATTGGGTGCTCTATTTTGATGGGGCATCAAAAACAAAATCTAGTGGTGCAGGAATGGTTTTGCAAAGGCCCGATGGGTTCACAGTTGAGTATGCTTTGAAGTTGGACTTCCCAACAACCAAAAACGAAGCTGAGTATGAAGCCTTGATAGCCGGATTGGGCTTGGCCAGAATCATAAGGGTCAAGAACCTTAAAATCTATGGAGACTCAAGATTGGAAGTCTCGCAAGTGAATGGTGAATTTGAAGCCAAGGATGAAACTATGGCAAAATATTTAAGAGTTGTGAAAGCTATTATGACTCATTTTGACGAGTACTATGTGGAGCACATTCCGAGAGAAGAGAACGTTAAGGCCGATGCCCTGTCCAAGTTTGCTTCTTCGGAGATAGAGAACTATGCAGGGAGTGTTTACTTCCAGGTCTTGAAGGCCCCGGCCATCAACTCAAAATTGGTGGCACCAATTGATGTAAGAAGCTGTTGGATAGATCCGATCAAAGCTTACTTAGAAACTGGATGGCTCCCAGACGATGCCCAGGAGGCACGAAAGCTGTCAGTAAGGGCGTTGAGATATGCTGTGATTGAAGGCATTCTTTACATAAGGTCTTTCGTCATCCCATATCTGAGATGTTTGAGGCCCCAGGAGGCAAAGGAAGTGTTAGAGGAAGTTCACGAAGGGATTTGTGGGCAGCACTTGGGGGGCAGAGCCCTAGCTCATAAGATCACTCGTTTGGGATTCTATTGACCTGAAATGTTGGCCGATGCACAGAATCATGTTAAGAAGTGTGACAGGTGCCAGAAGCACGCTTCGATTGTAAGGCAGCCGCCTGAGATGTTAACCTCAATTAACTCTCCTATCCCGTTCGCAATGTGGGGAATTGATATACTTGGACCTTTCCCCGTAGCTTCAGCACAAAGGAAGTTCCTGATAGTGGCCATCGACTACTTCACTAAGTGGGTTGAGGCTAAACCTTTAGCCAAGATAACCACCAAACAAGTCGCCCAGTTCTTTTGGGAGAACATAATTTGTAGGTATGGAATCCCATGAATCCTTGTGACGGATAACGGGACACAATTCAACAACGAAGAATTCAAGAAATACTGCAAGGAAAATGCTATTGATCTTCGCTTTACTTCAGTAGCACACCCGCAAGCTAATGGACAGGCAGAGGTAGCCAATCGAATTATCCTTGATGGACCGAAGAAGAGGGTCGAACGTTCTAGGAACACTTGGTAGACGAGTTGCTGCCTATACTTTGGGCATATCGCACCACTTGTAAAGTGACAACTGGAGCAACCCCATTCCTGCTGGCTTACGGAGCTGAGGTAGTTGTGCCCTTGGAGATTATGCATGCATCACCTCGAGTTGAGGCATATGAACCAGCAGCTAATGAAGAAGGCATGAGGCTCGCCCTCGACCTAATTGATGAGGTTAGGGATGAAGCAAATGCCAGGAATACAGAGCATCAGAAAAGAGCATCCTTCCATTACAACCAAAGGGTTAAGGAGAGATTCTTTCGACAAGGTGATTTAGTTCTAAGGAAGATAGAGGCCTCTGGAGTTGGCCAGAAGGGAAATCTAGCCCCCAACTGGGAAGGGCTGTATCGAGTCAGGAAGACACTAGGACGAGGATCCTACAAGCTGGAGACCTTGGATGGAAATGAGGTGCCTCGCACTTGGCACGCTTCGAACCTGAAGGTTTATTATGTTTAAGCTATTCTTGTAAAGACTTAGCTTTTTATTTATTTATTAGGAAAAGTAGAAATAAGGTTCAATGAAACCATCCCAGGGCTTATCGTCCCTAGTAGGACAGTAGCCATCTATGTAAGGGTTGAACCTATTCCGAATTATTAATGCAAGTTGTTTTCCATTCTATGATTCTGTGATTTTAATTATGTACCAAGCACCTGTCGAGTGTAAGTCTAGAATGACCAAGTACCGAAAATAAAGAACGTACGAGTAAAAACAACAACTGCATAGATAAGATGCCCCGGGGGGCCAAGGTTTAAGTTATAGACATTATCAAATAAAAGTCTAAGTCCATGAAGGAACCCGAATGAAAAAAAACACAGCCACAAGCGGCTAACAAGGCCACCTACTCCTGTGGAGCTTTATCAGAACTCTCTTCCTCGCCAGATTCTTCTTCGCCAGACTCTTCTTCATCTGAATCTTCTTCATCGGAACCACTGCTTGATTCAGCCGCATCCGTTGGTTGTGCCATAGTCTCCATAACCTCGGTCTCTTTCTCCTCGGAAGATGAGCCAGAGGAGGATCTGTCTTCCTTTCGGATCAACCTCTTTCCAGGGATCGGATGTCGAATCATTCCATCTCTTCTCGCAGGCATGGGCTTCTTCCCACGAGAGCCTGAAGAGCATGAGTCATGACTAGCAACTGGAACAGCCTTCTTGGAACCAGAGCCTGATGGCTGAGAAACAGTTGGGACCCCAGAGCTGGAAGCAGCCCAGTTAGGGCAAGGGAAGTTGCTCGGGTCGATCATAGATGGATACTTGCTGCTTACAGCCTTGATAACTTTGTCCCAGCCAATGGACATGTTCACGGGGCATACATCATCATCATGGTCATCAATGAAGTTTAAAAAGGTATCTGATTGATGGTAGGCTTCAACTACCTTGTTGAACTCGGCTGTTTTCTTTCTGTGCAAAGAGTTGTACTACTTCTGATAAGATTGAGCAGCCGCCTCAGCCCGGATGGCCTTAGACTCCAAGTCTAGCTTCTCCTCTTGCCACCTCGCTTTCTCTTGTCTTAAAGCTATATTGTCATCCCTGGAAGCTCACCCCTGACGTGTAGCGGATTGAAAATAGGCATTGGCCTGAAACAAGAAAATTGATAAGGCATTTATAGCATTAACATAAGTAAAGACATCAAGCTTGAGGATACAAATGTTATACCTGATATTGAGCCTGTGCCCCAAGGCGCTCAAACTCTTCCGTCTTGTCCCCGGCACACACCGTTTCTAAGTCAGTAAGGGTGATGGAGCATTGGGACCAATCCAAGGCCAAAGTATGGCATCCCAAGATAGAGTCTTGTTCGCAGATACCCCAAGTAGGGGTGAAGGGCGATCTCATGTCACCTTCGGCATTCTTAGACCTCTTATGAGAACATTCGACCAAGAACTGAGGAATTTGCACATCAGTAGGATTTGCCAAGGCTGCTGCCTTCTTAATCATCCTCTTAGTAGGGATCGACTGATTCTCAGGACGGCTGTCAATCTCTTCAGCAGATGAAACAAAGAAGCGAAAAAAATATCGGAATAAGAACAAACGAAGTTTATAACGAACAACAAAGATAAATTACCATCAAGTGAAAGAAAGCGGAGGCCAGCTTCGATAAGCTTTCTCTCGTTCAAGAAAATTTTGTAATGGGTATGACCATTGTCTGCCAATAGTCTTCCTCGATTTAGGAGCTCTTCCTCATTTAGATCACATATGAAGTGTGAACTATCTTTCACATCTCCAAATTTTGTCACAAAGAATTGGCCCCAGTCGCCCCCTTTCCACTTTAGAACTACAAACTTTCGTGACCAAAATTGGTGGGAATCCGGGAGGGAAAGAGTGTTCACTATCTGAGGAATTCTGGTTCTATGTTGAATGATGATCCATCCTTTCTTATTGTCAGGAGAATTCTTCACTGTAAATATACTCCGGAACATGGTAGTGCTCAAGGGAATGCCCAGATCCCGGCACCTTATTATGAAGATTATGACAAATATCCAAGCATTTGGATATAGTTGGCAAGGGTGAACTTGTAGTTCAGCTAGTAGCCTGATGATGAACGGGTCAATGGGAAACCTCAAACCCGCATCGAGAGCACCTTTATTGATGCACAACCTCTCCGGGTGCCAATTACAAGTTCTGTCGGCCAAGCCCGGAGTACAAACCTTAATCGCATCTAGAAAGCTGTAGGTGTTGGCAATTTGCTCAACTTGAAGCTTACTCAACTTACACGGACTATGATATGAGTCAAGTTCTGAACTATTGGGGAATGCTTCCCTCATTGTGACGCCCCGGGATCCGGGGTCAAGGATCCGGGCCGTCAAAGTCCAATTTCCGATCAATATTAATATCTCTGTAATCTTTTTTTTTTTTAAATAAATAATTAAATAAATAAGCAGTTGACCCCACACTAATACACACACACACCAGTCATAAGCTCATAGAACAACAACCACAATATTTAAAAGTTTTAAAGTTAACAGTTATTACAAGCCCAGAATTTACTAAGTACATTGTTGAACAAGGCTTCTACAGGAAGCACTTCAACAACTAAAGTTATTACAACTTACACACTTAATTTACATAAGTATACTAAGCCCCTCCGCTTGTCACTACCTCGGGGATGGTCGCCAGCACTCGCTCAAAAGGTCGCCTTTCCCTTACCCTCTTGCGGGGTGTGGTACGTAGTATCGGCATGGGACCTAGCTGCTATATACATAAGTAGCAAGAGTGAGCTATAATAGCTCAGCAAGATCATACTGTAACTAAAATTTAAAAATGTGAACAAGTATACATATATGTCTATGCATATGTAATAGCAGGAAACAATTAAAATCCTTAAGGGAGAGTAAAGCTCTTATTTAATAATACATCATCCACTCACTATTATAAGAAAGTAATTTATATTAATATAATATCAGTTTTTCTTCATCTGTATCCATAATATCATCATCTCATATCAATATTCTGTTTCAGTATAGGATTCTGAAATAACATAATATCAGTTTTTCTTCATCTGTAACTATCATTCCATCATCTCATATCATTATTCTGTTTTCAGTATAGAAATCTGAAAACCATTGTCTACACTTTCTTTTCAAAAACATTGGGGATATCTGCTGTCGCCTGATACGTTAGGACGATGATCAGTCGCCTAATCGTATCTGCTCTCTTTTTACTACCGGTAGAAGGAATGAAAATCATCCCTGGAGGAAGGCCACCTGCTAACATCCTCCCTTGGCATCTTCGTGCCGTAATAAAGATAATAAATGCTGGACTGTGTCGCACACAGCCCTGACACAGCCACTTACGCAAGTCTGTTGCAATCCCCCTCTTTATCACATCATTATTCTCTTTTTAAAATATCATTCTCTCATATCATTTCCATTCTCGCACATTACTTCTATAAAATATATATATATCATAAGGCTTTGATTATGATTCAGACCTCTCTTTCAAATTCAGAAATCAAATATACTTTTATATTCGTAAAATATTCCATCTATTTTAAGAGTAATGCATGTTAATCAAATAATGTTTATTAAACCACTGATACTCAATAAGAACATTTTTAATATAATATTATAACCATATAACCCTCGATAACAACTGATACCATTCTCTCTTATTCTCTTAATCATAAGGCATGTTCAATTCATGCATAATCATCTTTATACATATCCATCTCATACTTTCATTCATATTCATATACATCTTATACTCATATCCATATTCATATACATCTTCAGATATCTTTCTTTTCAATATTAATACTCAAGGAAGACAATTTCTTCACAATATAGTAATAATGGCATCACATATATATTTCACAAAATCAAGTTTCTTTGTGAAGATAAGTAGTTTTACAAATAGGGATAGAAGAAATCTTGCCTCGGTTTCGATATCCTGACGGTATGGCTCGTCCCTCTTCCGGAGTTTCTATAAACACAAAAGGACCGTCGTTAGAACCACATCTCTTACTCACTACACTCTTGCATAACATTACCTTTTGAAACTTTAATATATGTTTAACGTATTATTATTATCCCAAAGGCTCAAGAACTTAACCATTTATAACCTAAATCGAAGTTTCAGGGGTTTTCACCATTTTCCTTAACGACCACACTTAACTGTAAAAATTCTTAGAAAATATGGATTTCGAATTTTAATGTAAGGTCAACTGTCAAGGGTCCTCTGACCACCCTACTACACTATCCCAAAATTTCGTGATTTTTAACAATGTTAAAGTATGGTAATTGTAACCTCAAGTTTGATACATTTACGGTTTCTCGATTTCTGAACCGCTTTCACTAAAACTGACTTTTCTCCTAAACCGTTCATCAGATTTTAACGCACCTTATATCAAAACGATCTATGAACTAAGCTCTATCATTTCATAGTTAAATAGGAACCTGGACAGTAGGGTACCATACGGATGCAGGGGGTCCAAAACAGGGCAACTTACATCCTAACAAAAATCGGGCATTATAACGGCTATAATTTCATACTTTCCATAAATCCAACTCCTCCAAATCAATTATCAAACACCATAATCATCACCTACACCATGTGGTATTCTTCACCAGCCATGGTTACAAGTCCACAACACAATTTTCACATCAAAACAAACCACTTATAACACATAATCATCATAAACATTACATTAACACCACTTAACTACCAACCACTTCAATACCTACCATAAATATAAAAGGCAAGGGTTGTTATACCTCTTTGAAGCTTGAAGAACACTTAATAATCCTTAGTAATCCTTGGACACACCTTGAACAACCTTGAATTAGCTTGGATTAACTAAAGGAACCATTAAAACAAAGATTAAAACTTGAAAACACTATTCACCACTATTCATCTTCAACTTCTATGATTTTATTACCTTGCTAAATGATGGTGGATGGCTATGAAACTTTGTGCTAGTCTTGTTCTATCCTCCAAGATGCTCCATGATTTTTCTCTTGGTTTAATCTTGAAGAGAAGTAGGGTTTTGGATTTTATTTTTTTTTTCTTTTCTCCTTTTTTCTACAAATGGCCGAATGCAATGAAGGAGTTGGGGGAGAGATTTTTGTGTTTTGTTTTGATCTTACCTTGGCTTAATCTTGCTAATTCTAGTGTCTTGTAGAAGCTTGTAAAGATATTTGTGGTTAAACCATGCAAAAGTACTAATTTACCCTTAAAATGGTGTTAATGGAAAGTGACATCACCCTAATGACCTCATAATCTCTTTTCTTGTTTTTCTAATTATTATGTTAGTAATCTTGGTAAGTAAAAATGTGGTATGTGTCCTTGTTATATTACTAATCTTGGTTGTTTGGTTTCCATACTCGTCTAATTGTAATTCGTTTCGAGTAAACCTCATTATCTCAGTGGTTTTTGAAATCATTTAACAATCCAAATTCCATTGGTATACTCTTAACTTAATAATCCCCTGGCTCAAATCTAAATTCACTAATCCCTCAATATATAATTCTTATAATATTTCCATGCTCCTTAATATCCAATAGAAGCTTATTCGAAATCAAAATCCTCAAAATCCATGCTTCAGGAATTTCTGAAATCTAACGTCATTTCGAGTCACTTATTTCCATTGTACAACACTAATATGGTTTCTGTTTATTCATTTTATGTTTCCACTATAGGGTACCTATATACCATTTCTCTAAATCCTCGAAATTTACTATTCATGTGACCACCGTAGCATTACTGAAGTTAGGGTTATTACATCCTTCCCCCCTTAAAAGGATTCCGTCCCGGAATCATGTTGGAAATGTCCATAAGTATCTTTCTCATTCACATCTTCTAACTTCCACACTACTTCCTTTATCCTTTTTCCTTCTATAATATATCTATCTTGTTTGCGCAGAAATATACTAACATAACTTCCTTGTCATTCATCAACATGCCATTTAGTTTATCAATAGCAGTTCTTTTACTGTCTTTTCCTCACAAATCTCCTCCTGTTTCAAGTCATTCCAGGTTATCTCGTCTCTCCTTCCTCTTTTGACGAAGATATCCGCCACTACATTGACCTTTTCTGAATGGTAGTGTATCTCACTTATGGTTTGACCATCTTCTGATCTCTATCATGACATAAATATTAATTCCTCAATATTCCTATAGCTCCTCTCTGTAAAATTTTCCAGAAAATAAGCTCTAATAATATTCTTTAAAACAATTGTAAGAAAATACTACCTATAATATATATTTCCTGTTCGTCTCCACGAGCTTGTGTTTTCCCAAAACACTCCTACTTTTCTTTTCATAACGTTTCCTAGCCCTTAACAGATACTGATTTTCCTTATCTATTTTATTAACTTATTTATTCCATTAATTGATTAAGTCGATCCTTAACCAAAGACTTACACACCAAATTTAAATCAAAAAGCAAGTACCTGTATCCGCATCTGGTTTTGTCAACGCTTCCCCTAAGGTCATGTTGTACACTCTAGCAGTAGGCCTATTTGAAGCAGCCCCACTCTGTCCTGACGCGTATGACCCACCTGAACGGCAATCTCTAGCAAAGTGTCCTAGTTTCCCACACTGGTAACACTTAACATCTCTTTTAGGGTTTGCATCAGTTGATGGGCACTGGTTAAAGTAGTGTCCTTTTTGTCCACACTTAAAACAAGTTACTCCCAGCACTCTACAGACTCCTATATGCTTCTTACCACACGTCTCACAATCTGGTAATGGTGGTCGTGATTGATTGGACTGAAATGTTCCCGAAGATTTTCCACCCTGACTCACCGTCTCACTAGTAGTCTTGTTACCCCCCGACTTTCCCACAAATTGAGATTTTTGTCCTTTACCTCCCTTGTTAAAGTAGCTTCCCTCACTTGAACCTCCTTTTGGGCCCTCAATCTTCTTTTCTTATTCTCTCGACCTATTTGAGCCTGCTCACTCTCGGCCTCTATAATTGATGCCTTTTGAACCACTGCAGCATAATCAGTTAACTCAAATGGGGCCACTCTCGTTCGTAACCAGGGTTTCAACCCTTGTTGAAACCTTTTTGCACGTTGTTCTTCAGTACGCACAAACTCGGGAACAAACCTCGACAGTTCTGTAAATTTATTTTCATACTCTGCCACTGTTAGGTTATCCTGTTTTAACTCCAGAAACTTTAGTTCCATTTGGTTTTCTAAATACCTAGGAGAATACTTTTCTAGGAACACCCTAGTGAAACGCTCCCAGGTTATCACTCCCGCTTCCTCTAGGTTCTTCCTAGCTTCCCACCAGTAATTTGCCTCTCCCTTTAGGAGATAGGCTGCAAAAACTGTTTTCTGATCTTCCTCTATCCTCAGTATTTCGAAAGCTTTCTCCATTTCTTTTAGCCATGCCCTAGCTACTACTGGGTTAGTGGTTCCCTCGAATTCTGGGGGCTTTAATGATTTAAAGGCACGAAAGGAACTAGCTGCCTGATTGGGGAGAACAGGTGGTGGTTGAGGATTCTGTGGATTTGTTAAATTCTGCCTTAATAAGTCCATGAATTGGGCAAAGGGATCACCTCCCGGATTCCTTTGTTGGCCAGTTGATTCCTCTTCTCCTTCTTCATGATTTTCTTCATTATGAGCATTTTCGTTCAGTCTAGTACCTTCGATATTTCGACTTCTTTCGTCTCTCTCATTTTCCCTTGCATTCGCTCTACTGTCACGTCTAGGCGGCATAGTTCTGTACATAACAATAGTCCTTATTAATTACCCGAATTTGGGTTACTACATACATCATTTCTATATACACAATTATATCATTAATTAGCTCATTTGCACGTCACAATATCTTTATCACGCGATTTACATCTAGTTATACCATAACTTTAGTAGGTAGTTGTATCGCCCTTAACACGATAGCCTTTTCATTAAGTCAATCACCTTTTATACATCAATATTTCTGAGTCTCAACATTTATTATATTATAAAAAAATATGCAGCAAAAATTTAGATAGAAATGCACAAACTTCATTACTGTACATAAATATTTTACAATTTGGGTACAACATCTTTTACTGCTAATAATATACATCATCTAATACAAGGTTCGAAACCCAAAACATAGCCGTACATACTAATCCGATATCACCAAAAGTATTACTAACTGCCCCCTAATCAGACTGGGATTAAAACAGTGGACCACTAAACTAATCCCCAAAATGACATCAACAAGATGACTAGTCTGATTAGTGACGAACTACTATCCCGGCTCACATCCCTGCCCTGACAACATCCCGTATCTGGACTACCATGGTAGTAACCGTATCAACTATCTGGGCCCTCCATGCCGGGTCTCCTCTATCACCCAACAACCTCCTAATATCTCCTAATGCTCGTAGCTCAATACTGATCATCCCCAGAGACATCCCATCCGGGATAACCCCTCCTCTCCCTCTCTCTAACCTCTGTAGAAGGGTGTCTATAGTCCTGCGGGACTCCTCCAACTGTCCCTGAAGGGCAAAGTACTCGGTCAGTAAGGTAGCTGAAAGTGAGTCACCCGCCGGTAAGGGTGCCTCCTGAGGGGGTACAGCTAGGGGAGGTGCATCCACAGGTGGAGGTGGTGGTGGTGCAAAGGGTGGGGATGGAGGAACCGACTCTGTCTCAGCATCCTCTGAAGGATCCTCCTCCTCCTCAAAGAAACCAAAATGCCCTGGAGGGGTAAACTGCTCAAAAGGATCATCTATAGGGTCAGGACTAGGTAGAGGGGATGGAACTGGTGACGGCACCGGGATGGGTCGGACAGGAGTGGGAATCATCTGAATATCCCTCCACTCAATCGGCTCCTCAGGTATAACTGACAACCTAGGCCTCTTACGCAGTGGCCTCTCCTCCTCAGGGATCTCCGATCTCACTCTGGAAGGACCTGCCTCGTCAGATCCTGTAGAAGGTCTACCCATATATGGCACTAGGGCCACAGCATCTCTCCGTCTCTGCTCCTCTGCCTCCTCTCTCTCTAATCGCTCTCTAGCCGCCGCCCGGCGTCTCTCCCTGAGGTCCTCAACTGCATACTCGGGGACCTCTACCCCGGCCAGCTGAAGATCTAATAGCTCCTGCTCTGACCTCCCTAGCCACTGGGGGTCCTGACTCGGCTCACCCATCTCCGCTCCCTATAATAAAACATAAAATTCTATTAGTAACAGTCTAATAAATTATAATATATGCTTAAAGTAAATACTACCTGCGATATACCACCCCTGAACTTGATGGAAGTTCACAATTTATATTATAACTGATACATTTATTATTATCACTTTTGTTCTTGAGCATTATGACTCTTGGCTCTGATACCATCTGTGACGCCCCGGGATCCGGGGTCAAGGATCCGGGCCGTCAAAGTCCAATTTCCGATCAATATTAATATCTCTGTAATCTTTTTTTTTTTTAAATAAATAATTAAATAAATAAGCAGTTGACCCCACACTAATACACACACACACCAGTCATAAGCTCATAGAACAACAACCACAATATTTAAAAGTTTTAAAGTTAACAGTTATTACAAGCCCAGAATTTACTAAGTACATTGTTGAACAAGGCTTCTACAGGAAGCACTTCAACAACTAAAGTTATTACAACTTACACACTTAATTTACATAAGTATACTAAGCCCCTCCGCTTGTCACTACCTCGGGGATGGTCGCCAGCACTCGCTCAAAAGGTCGCCTTTCCCTTACCCTCTTGCGGGGTGTGGTACGTAGTATCGGCATGGGACCTAGCTGCTATATACATAAGTAGCAAGAGTGAGCTATAATAGCTCAGCAAGATCATACTGTAACTAAAATTTAAAAATGTGAACAAGTATACATATATGTCTATGCATATGTAATAGCAGGAAACAATTAAAATCCTTAAGGGAGAGTAAAGCTCTTATTTAATAATACATCATCCACTCACTATTATAAGAAAGTAATTTATATTAATATAATATCAGTTTTTCTTCATCTGTATCCATAATATCATCATCTCATATCAATATTCTGTTTCAGTATAGGAATCTGAAATAACATAATATCAGTTTTTCTTCATCTGTAACTATCATTCCATCATCTCATATCATTATTCTGTTTTCAGTATAGAAATCTGAAAACCATTGTCTACACTTTCTTTTCAAAAACATTGGGGATATCTGCTGTCGCCTGATACGTTAGGACGATGATCAGTCGCCTAATCGTATCTGCTCTCTTTTTACTACCGGTAGAAGGAATGAAAATCATCCCTGGAGGAAGGCCACCTGCTAACATCCTCCCTTGGCATCTTCGTGCCGTAATAAAGATAATAAATGCTGGACTGTGTCGCACACAGCCCTGACACAGCCACTTACGCAAGTCTGTTGCAATCCCCCTCTTTATCACATCATTATTCTCTTTTTAAAATATCATTCTCTCATATCATTTCCATTCTCGCACATTACTTCTATAAAATATATATATATATCATAAGGCTTTGATTATGATTCAGACCTCTCTTTCAAATTCAGAAATCAAATATACTTTTATATTCATAAAATATTCCATCTATTTTAAGAGTAATGCATGTTAATCAAATAATGTTTATTAAACCACTGATACTCAATAAGAACATTTTTAATATAATATTATAACCATATAACCCTCGATAACAACTGATACCATTCTCTCTTATTCTCTTAATCATAAGGCATGTTCAATTCATGCATAATCATCTTTATACATATCCATCTCATACTTTCATTCATATTCATATACATCTTATACTCATATCCATATTCATATACATCTTCAGATATCTTTCTTTTCAATATTAATACTCAAGGAAGACAATTTCTTCACAATATAGTAATAATGGCATCACATATATATTTCACAAAATCAAGTTTCTTTGTGAAGATAAGTAGTTTTACAAATAGGGATAGAAGAAATCTTGCCTCGGTTTCGATATCCTGACGGTATGGCTCGTCCCTCTTCCGGAGTTTCTATAAACACAAAAGGACCGTCGTTAGAACCACATCTCTTACTCACTACACTCTTGCATAACATTACCTTTTGAAACTTTAATATATGTTTAACGTATTATTATTATCCCAAAGGCTCAAGAACTTAACCATTTATAACCTAAATCGAAGTTTCAGGGGTTTTCACCATTTTCCTTAACGACCACACTTAACTGTAAAAATTCTTAGAAAATATGGATTTCGAATTTTAATGTAAGGTCAACTGTCAAGGGTCCTCTGACCACCCTACTACACTATCCCAAAATTTCGTGACTTTTAACAATGTTAAAGTATGGTAATTGTAACCTCAAGTTTGATACATTTACGGTTTCTCGATTTCTGAACCGCTTTCACTAAAACTGACTTTTCTCCTAAACCGTTCATCAGATTTTAACGCACCTTATATCAAAACGATCTATGAACTAAGCTCTATCATTTCATAGTTAAATAGGAACCTGGACAGTAGGGTACCATACGGATGCAGGGGGTCCAAAACAGGGCAACTTACATCCTAACGAAAATCGGGCATTATAACGGCTATAATTTCATACTTTCCATAAATCCAACTCCTCCAAATCAATTATCAAACACCATAATCATCACCTACACCATGTGGTATTCTTCACCAGCCATGGTTACAAGTCCACAACACAATTTTCACATCAAAACAAACCACTTATAACACATAATCATCATAAACATTACATTAACACCACTTAACTACCAACCACTTCAATATCTACCATAAATATAAAAGGCAAGGGTTGTTATACCTCTTTGAAGCTTGAAGAACACTTAATAATCCTTAGTAATCCTTGGACACACCTTGAACAACCTTGAATTAGCTTGGATTAACTAAAGGAACCATTAAAACAAAGATTAAAACTTGAAAACACTATTCACCACTATTCATCTTCAACTTCTATGATTTTATTACCTTGCTAAATGATGGTGGATGGCTATGAAACTTTGTGCTAGTCTTGTTCTATCCTCCAAGATGCTCCATGATTTTTCTCTTGGTTTAATCTTGAAGAGAAGTAGGGTTTTGGATTTTATTTTTTTTTTCTTTTCTCCTTTTTTCTACAAATGGCCGAATGCAATGAAGGAGTTGGGGGAGAGATTTTTGTGTTTTGTTTTGATCTTACCTTGGCTTAATCTTGCTAATTCTAGTGTCTTGTAGAAGCTTGTAAAGATATTTGTGGTTAAACCATGCAAAAGTACTAATTTACCCTTAAAATGGTGTTAATGGAAAGTGACATCACCCTAATGACCTCATAATCTCTTTTCTTGTTTTTCTAATTATTATGTTAGTAATCTTGGTAAGTAAAAATGTGGTATGTGTCCTTGTTATATTACTAATCTTGGTTGTTTGGTTTCCATACTCGTCTAATTGTAATTCGTTTCGAGTAAACCTCATTATCTCAGTGGTTTTTGAAATCATTTAACAATCCAAATTCCATTGGTATACTCTTAACTTAATAATCCCCTGGCTCAAATCTAAATTCACTAATCCCTCAATATATAATTCTTATAATATTTCCATGCTCCTTAATATCCAATAGAAGCTTATTCGAAATCAAAATCCTCAAAATCCATGCTTCAGGAATTTCTGAAATCTAACGTCATTTCGAGTCACTTATTTCCATTGTACAACACTAATATGGTTTCTGTTTATTCATTTTATGTTTCCACTATAGGGTACCTATATACCATTTCTCTAAATCCTCGAAATTTACTATTCATGTGACCACCGTAGCATTACTGAAGTTAGGGTTATTACACTCATAGTACTTAGCAAGTCTAAAAGAGAATCAAAACGATGATCAATGTATGAAGGAGGTCTCAGTCTAGCTTTACCTCTAAGAGATCTTGCCATGCTTCTTTTGGCCATTGCCTCGGCCATGGAAACTGGAGGAGCAGGTGCACGGCTGTTGTCTGACATGCTTGAAGCTTGAACTTCAACCTAAAACCTTGATAACTTGAGAGCTTGAAAACAAGAAGTGAAAAGAAGATAAGTGAATGGAAATGAGGACTTCTTTCACTCTTTTATAGAAGATGGTTGACCTCCTATACCATGTTGAAACACAGCTCGGTTCACATTTGCAGGTCATCTATCATTTATGAATGAAAAAAGATGAAATTCATCTGTTATATATGAAAAGAATCGTAACAAACTCATACGATTCCGAAGAGAAAAAAAGGATTTAAACGAATATACAACGCCAAGTTACGCCAGAACACTTAACTGAGCTTTAAGAGATAATTACGCTTAAGGAAGATAGATTACCAGAGATTAACAGTGCTAATAAAGAGATTAATTATGCTTGAAATAGAGAAAGGTTGATAGTCAACAACCAAGTACGAAGGTCATGATTCAATGTTGATAACGAGGACTCAAATGTCGCGAAGAAGCTTCGAGAGGCACGTCAAGGCACCGGAGGAAGGGCAGCCAATCTCCTGGAAGCCGACCAGCCGCCGGAGGAAGGCCCAGCCGACCAGGCGCCGGAGGAAGGCCCAGCCGACCTCCTGGCAGCCGAGTAGGCGCCAGAGGAAGGCCTTGGTCGACCTCCTGGCAGCCGACCAGCTGGCAGGGGAAGGCCTAGCCGACCTCCTGGCAGCCGACCAACTGGCAGGGGAAGGCTTCGGCCGACCTCTTGTCAGTTGGTTGGCCAGGTTGGTGATTTCAGTGCGGTTTCAACTTTCCAGAGCGATCATCGACTTTCGAACATGTTCAACAACCTTTGAACGTCAAGTCAAATGTTCGAAATATGATTGGTTAACCGTTTTTTTGAAAAAAATGGCATCCAAAGCCAAGCATCGATTATTGCTGTTTAGTGCCGATTAACACCGATTAGTACCGATTAGCACTGATTAGTGCTGTTTAGCACCGATTAGTGCCGATTAGCACCGATTAGTACTGATTAGCACCGATTAGTGCTGCTTAGCGCCGATTAGTGTTGTTTAGTACCGATTAGCACCGATTAGTGCTATTTAGCGCCGTTTAGTGCCGTTTTATGTCGTTCAACGTCGTTTAACATCGTTAAACGTCGTTTAAGGCTGATTAGCGTTGTTTAGTGCCGTTTAACACCGTTTAGTGTCGTTTAACGTCGTCGTAAATGCGTCGGTCGCTCCATGCTTTACATCAAGACGATATTCATGACAATACTAGTGTACAACAATAAACCCCAACCCGAGTCTCGAAAAAGGCAGTTAAAACTTCAAAGAAAACCTGATCAGTTTTCCTAGAAGTTGGGGGGTAAATGATATGGGCTAAAAGTAAGCCCTAACCCAATATGGTTCAAACGTGGGGCCCATTTACGAGGCCCAAAACCTAATTAAATATTAATTTCGTAATTAATATTAAGGGTAATAAACAGCCCAGCAAATAAGAGTCAGACAAGGAAACAATATCATTGGGAGTAGCCTCCAAGGCACCCAATTCAACATAGAAACTGATTCCTACAAGGAAGGAGTCTAGAACCTTCCTCAAGGAGGTGACTTGCCTACCAAGTCTCTGAATCCTACCATAATTCTAAGGCTCCCGCAGCCTATATAAAGGGCTTGACCCCCCATTCTCAAAACTACGTCTTGGCTTGATTCTCAATAACGAGATACGTAGGCACTCTGTGATGACCGATCAGTCTCGAAACACGGAAACAACCATTAAAGTTCAAAGCTCAACAACCCTAACATTAATCATACACAAACACTAGTTTTATTCCACAACAATAGCAATGTTTTTTTAAACCTATCAATGTATTCTTAATTTCAAAGAACAACACTCACTATTACTTTTTCATTACAATATATTTTATCTTTTACAAAAATTTATTTACAATATATTATGCCTTTAATATAGTACAGGACACAAAGGGAAATACAGAACACCAACTATTATTGAACAATTAATGTTTTTGAGTGTTAATAATTAATTATTATAAGTTAAAAAATTATATAATAAATAAAATTTAGAAAATACAAAATTAATAATACAGAACTCAAAAGAAATACCTAAAGATAAAATACAGAACTCTGCAAATTACAGAACACGAAAATTCTATATTTATTAAATTAGGATAAGACACATAATATGTAAAAGTTTGAATTCTATATTTTTCAAAACAAAAGAAACGTTAGATTGATACAAAATTGTATAGAACATAAAAAAATTATAAAAAAATTATAGAATTTAATGCATGATATATCGTTTGTTTTTTTAGACACAATTGTTTCACAATAAAACTGTTTACAATACCTGTAAATTGTGGATGTAGTACGCTCCTAATAACACGTAATGTATAACTGTATTTTTAACCTAAAAAAGATAGGGTGTAGCGTTGTACAGGAATATGATCTTAGTTACTTAGTTACCCGATTGACAGAGTTACTCATATATATATATATATATATATATATATATATATATATATATATATATGGAATTTGGCCTAGAGCCCCCGACATATAGCCCTTGGCTGCAATGATTTATTGCGGGTCGACAATGAGATATTACGGCCAGGACATATACGTCGGGTGCTATCGAACGCGCCCATATATATATATATATATATATATATATATATATATATATATATATATATATATATATATATATATATATATTTATACATATTATTTCTTATAATGATTTATACATGTTAAAATTTCTTTTTATGTATTTACTTTTTTAAAATATATTATAGAATTCTATTCGTGTTATTTTTATTTAAATAGAGTATAGTTATATTAATGTATTGACTTATCTTAACAGTCATTTTAAAATTTTGAAATCTTAATTTTTTTTTTGGTTTGATGTTACGTAGCATTGTAGCAACTATGTAAGTTTAATTATTTTACATTTATAAACAAAACATTTATTGCTTAATGTTGTACTTTCTTTAAATCTAGTTATTTATTTAATTACATAAGTAAATTATCTTTAGTAATATTTAATTTTACAATTTCTAATTTTTAATTACATGCTCAGCTACCAAACACATGTTTTTATTTCCCAAAAATTATATATTGGGCATGTTTGACTATCTCATTATAAGCCAACTTATGGCCCAATGTAATTTATGTGTGGGGTGTTTGCCGGGTGAAAACCTCCAATAATCAAAATTTATGTTAAACGGTCCAAAATGATCATGCACAAAAACAGTGTCAAAATTATCAGAGGACTACGCATTTTACACATGCGAAGGTAGAACACGTATATGGAAGATGCGTTGTTCCATTTTTTTTTTTAGAAAAATTTCAACCTACGCATCTTCTTCTTGCATGGTTAATTTTTTTTTTTTAATGTCAACAAGCCTAGCTCTCGCATATGTCTCATGCGTACCTGGGTATAGGCATTTTAGAAATGCGTGGTGGGTGGAAACCACGCATTTTGTACATATGTAGTTTTTTTTTTAACAAAATTTCTTTAAATTAAAATAAAAATATACCAGATCTACAACCCAAAATGGAACTATTGAATCCCAAAACTTAAATGTTGAACCCCCAACAGAATACAGATAAATTTTAAAATTTTAATTAAAAAATTGAATATTTCTTAATGAGTCTAACGACCCGATTTTTAAAAAATCGGGGGCTAGTCTCGATTTTTTTAAAATTCAGGATAAGTTAGGGTTTAGGGTCTAGGGTTGTAAACAACCCTAGACTCTAAATCTTAAGTTCGTATACGGTTTATTCGTCGTTTCGAATATTTCTAAAACCCAAAATAGAATTGTTGAACCCCAAAGGTTAATTGTTGAAACCCAAGATACAGATAAATTTAAAAAATTTAATTAAAAAATTGAATATTTCTTATTGAGTCCGGCATCCCAATTTTTAAAAAATCGAGGACCAGCCCCGATTTTTAAAAATCAGAATAAATTAAGGTTTAGGGTCTAGGATTTAGGATTGTAAACAACCCTAAACCCTAAGTTGGTATATATACGGTTTATTAGTCGTTCTGAATATTTCTAAATCCAAAATGAAACTATTTAACCCCAAAGGTTAACTTTAAACTCCCAAGAGAATGTTTTTAAACCCCAAATAAAAATTATTTAATCTCAAAAGAAATATCAATAATAATTTAAAAAATTAAATTAAAAAAATAATATATAAAATTTTAATATTTGATTAATTTTAATATTTTAATAATTAAAATTTGATAGTACTGCTAGCATTACATTTATTCAATGTATCCCAAACAAAACATGATCTAATATTTTGGTAACTGATCACATGAAGTACTTGAAGTGACGGTGCTGACGGAAAAAAAAACGCATAAGCCATATGCGAAGGTAGTTGGTTAAAATGGCCAGCATTCCCGACAATTGGTAATTTGGGCACAGGGTTACCCATTTTGAGTTATTTAGGTCATTTTCTTGTATTTGCATGCCCCTAACTTATAATTTATATGTTCATATGTTTTTTTTCCAACTTATTTTTTATTATTTAATTTTATAATATTTTATTAATTTATGTTTTTAAATTTACATTTAATTTAATTTAATATATATAAATTATTATTATATTAAATAATCAATCTTTTAATCTAATTTAATAAAATGATTAGTATGTTAAATTATTATTCTTTTAATCTAACTTAATAAAATAGTTCAATAACTTATAACTAAATTTATCCAAATACATATATAAATTATAAATATTCTTTTTCAACCTTATTCAATTTAAATTATATAATTTAATATACCCCAAACCCTCAAATTGGATAACCTAATTTAACCATCAAGCTTGTGAAACAAATTAGGCCTAGTGAGATTGCTTTTAATTTTCTCCCGTTAAAATATTCTTGGGCCTGGCCCAATTTCTTTGATTGTCGCCTGCCTCCTAGAAGAATCTAGAGAGTTCTACACATATCTAGACATGTGTATTGGTCGGGCTGTATAAGTTGCGCACTCTCGACTCGGCAGCAAAATTAAAGTAAATAGCCATGCCGATCTGTCTCATCTCCTTCTCTCACTGTGTATTTACATATAACGTTGTCTATCTATTTACATATAACGTTGTCTATCTATATACTACCATGTAAATCGTGATTTCGTTGAAGAGGTACCGTAAAGGATTGTTAAAATGAAATGTTAGGAGCTCGAGATACTTTTTAATTTGAGATTGTGTCAATTATTTTTGTTCTACATGGAACTGCTGTGTAACTTACCAATTGTTAGATCTATATAATTAGATGGTAAAATTCGAAAATCGGAACTAATCGATTGTTCCACCGATTTGGTATAAATTGATGAATTGGAAATAAATTGAAATGACAATCCAATCGATAATTGGATATAATTTGAAATTATAACAACATTTTAATATAATAACCTAATTTATTATAAGCAAAATAATGAAGTGTAAAAACGACTATTAGGATGGCTGCATGAATTAGCAATGAAAACACTAGTGAACATGAAAACTGATTCCATCCTTATGCACTGTTATAAGATTGCTTCTTCCGAGTGAGCCTGTTAGCTAAGTTGTCGATTCTGTGAGCGTGCATATCTGATATTTCGATTTGTATATGACCATGCAGACCATTATTTGTGATATAAAAGATAGCTCATTGTGTTTGATTATGCTGCAGGGTCAATCTGATAACTGAACAAGTGATAGCCCTAAATTTGTGTTTGATCTGGAAAAATTTGTCGGCGATTTATCTGTTGAGGAGGATACTGCAAGGTACCATCCCGTAATATTCGTAAGTATGTATAGTTTGTAACTTTAGCTAGTGACAGGATAAATGACATTATGGAAAAAGTAACTTCAGACTTTTTGCTACTTTGATGTTCTTACTGAAATGTGCATGATAAAGATTGTTCTATTTGTAAAATTTATTGTGGTAAATGTGAATTTCTCCGATAAAATTAAATTAAACAAATAGCTAGTATTATATTTGGTCCTCTCGATAAAAGTGGTTGCAAATTTCTTTTTAACTTTTTTTTGGATTAAGAACCGTAAACCATACTTGTTGGTCTGATAGGATCTGGAAGTTTCATATTGTTATCGAGGTCTATAACGGGACCTTGGTATCATAGCTAGATTGTTGCTGAAGAAAGCTGATACATGTGTAAACTGTAAACTGCAAGTAAGCTTAGTGACATGTATTTCCTACAAGAAGATGTTTTAGTACTATGCTTGACTATTAAAATCTCTAAGAAAGTTATATGTTCGCCTTCTCTTTCAGTGACAAGATATCACTTGAAAGTCTACGGAAGAAGTTAGAAAAATGATAATGCAAGTGCAAGTCATCTGGTTTTTGCTGATATGTTGATGTTCTGTTAATGATATGCTTCTAATTTACTACAAGGGAATCTTTTTGTTGAGTTTGTAGGTCGTGGCAAAAATACTGTCAAAAGGAACACAATTACTGTACTACACAAGGGGCGTTGAAAATTACAGGTTGAATTGGACTCAGTTCAGGTTCGTAGACGAATTAGGTCCTACAACTCTTCCCGTATGTGTGTGTTTCACACAACTTATTGTTTATTTGTACTTTATAGTTTATTTCATGATCTATTTTACATCGATGTTATGGATAGTATGTTCCATCTGACTGACATGTGACTCTGTTGTGCATATGCATTGCTTATAATACTGAGTAACTAACCTAATAGATCTTAATAATACACTTGATAGATTCCTTTTCAAATTTTACTAGTATATACCGACCTTTAGTTGTCCATAATTTTCTTTCCGGTGCAAAGACCTTACTTTTTATGTGATTAGATTATGATTTCCATAACAGGCACCAGACAAGAATCACAATGTGCATTGGAATTTTTTTATTACAATTATCAAGCTTAACTTAAAGTCAATATTATTTGATGTGTATCTTATAAGATTTATTGCTAAATGTGCTCCTGTTTTAGCAACAGGATTATATGAATGGGAGTAATAATTTAGTCTCGCTTAATGACCAAATTAATGATTGAATCATTATTGTTCCACAAATGGAAACACTGCTTGGTGGGGTTCGAGGTATCATGTGACATTCGATATACCAGGTGTTTTCTTTAATCGTGTATCCCTACTGCTACTGGCCTGCACCTTTTTGTTATAACTCTACATCCAGTTCTTTCTATTATTGACTATTTGTTTGGAAATGAAAGCTTTATTGACCCTTTACTTTTATTTTCAATTTTTATTTTTGAATAATATTTACCTTGAAGTTACTTTTTTAGCTGAATTTGAGGTTCAGGAACCGTCTCTTCTTGATTTTAGCCTTTTTTTTCATTCATTTCAAATTAATTTGCCTCTTCGTGTGAATTAAGTCTATAGGAGCTTCACAATTAACATTGGAACTCATATCACTGAGCTGCTACATGCTTTCTTACCTACTATGGGTCTTTAAAACATTAAGTTTTGTTTTTATTTTTTTTCATAACCGAAATCTGGGTGTGATTTTTCCATTGCCGATCTCTCGATGTTTTGGTTTCTCTTACACCAAACTCTTCTCTTGTGATGTTTTGACTTTTTCGTCACCAAACTGCCGGTGTTTGTTTGTTTGTTTTTTTGGCTAAATACTGGTGTTTGTTTTAACTTATTCATCACTAAACATCGGTGTTATTTTCCATCGCCTGATTATCAGTGTTTTAGCTTTTAAACATCGAAGCTTGGTGTATTCAATTTCTTTATAACCGAACCTTGGTACTTGTTTTGATCTGTCACTAAACTCTTACAGTTTTGATTTTTCCCTCACTGAACTCTTGGTGTTTTGATTCTACTTTATTGAATTTGTGTAAATTTTTTTCACCAACTCTTCATGTGATTTTGATTTCATTTCACTAAACTCTCATTGATCGTTTTTCCCCTGACTAAACTCTTGAGGTGACCTTGATTTGTTGATTTGTTTCACTGGTGAGTCGGTGACTGTTTTGCCAAGGTACCTAACTAGCTGTGATGCCATGATGAAATTCTCAATGTTCTCACTTCTCATTCATGAATAATTCTTTTTACATATGCCTTACAAGAATCCTTTTACATTTGGCTACTTAATATAAAATCATATCAAATCTCTTAACGTTGAAAACATATCATATCTCTGCAAAATATTCTATCTTCAGCATGTCCCTAATACATCCCAATAATATTGCTTTAATGCCCTTGAATTTTCTCTTGATAGGTAGGAAACTTGAATTTAGATTTTAACACATGCATGGTTATTTTGTTAGAATAAATGTGTATTTTGAGAGTGCCTTTTTAAATATAGTTGGAATTAGTGTTAGATGTTAGAGGTATGTTTCCGTACATATTTTTAGTAATATCAACCATGTGTAGGTTGCAGGTGCCCTCTCGAAATGAGTTGCAGCATTATATATTAAAAAATTCACAGAGCTCCATTAATTTTACCTGACCATATGATGGTAATTAGTTAATGTCCTCGTCCGTAGCAGTAAATGTCTTTAGGGTTTTAAGTTATTATATATGTTGATATGTTGATGTTTTGTTACTGATTCACCATTACTTCTGAGTTCTGATTAACGATTACAAGGAAACCTTTGTGTTGAGCTTGTAGGTCATGGCAAACATATTGTCACGAGGAAGAGAATTTGGGTACTACTAAAGGGCGTTGGAAATAATTTACGACAAGTTGAATTGGCCTCAATTCAGGTTTTTGGACGAATTAGGTCCTACTACTCTTCCTGTAGGTGTGTGTTACACACAACATAGCTTATTTATAGTGTATTTCATGATATATTTTACATTGATGTTATTGATAGCACAAGTTCCTCTGACTGATACCCTTGAGAACTAACCTAATAAATTTTTATAATACAATTAATAGATTCCTTTTTAAATTTACTACTAGTTTAGACCGAGCTTTAGTTGTCCAGATTTTCATTCTAGTGCAGTAACTTTACTTTATACATGAATAGTATTATGATTTCCATAACAGGCATGTGACAAGAATCACAATCTATGCTGGAATTTCTTTTAGTATAACTATCAAGCTTAACTTAAAATCAAGATTCCATTTGATCTGTTTGTTTTTTAATTTATTGCTAAATGCATTTGTGTTTTGACAACAGGATTGTGTTAATGGGAGCGATAATTTAGTCTCACTTCGTGATAAAGTCCGTGTTGTGTCATCATCCTTCTGCAAATCTGCAAATGGAAAAATTGCTTGGTGGGTTTCCAGGTATCATGTAACGTCCTTTATATATGAGCTGTTTCCTTTAATTTTGTATCCCTACGGGCCTGCACCTTTTTTTCCTTATTTTTCTGTTATATGGTCTTCCATTCTACATCCTGTTCCTTTTTGCGTGATCTATATTATCGAATTTTTATTTGGTAAGGAATACTTTATTGGCCCTTTACTATATTTTTTATTTCTTGTTGTTGAGTAATATTTAATTTAAAACTACTTTTTATTTCTTTAGTATTTATACATTGTATTTTACTGTTCAGCAAATTGTTATGATAAGGCAAATGTCTGTTTCAGGATGAAATTCGTTCCTTGAGTTCAGACATAAATTTTTTGAGTAAAGTACATAATTGTGGCCGAACTTAATCCCGTTTAGCAATTTGGTGGTCGGAGTTTTAAATTTGCAACATGGTGGCCATACATTACTTTTATATTTCGAAAAGGTGGCTGCAAAGCACTTTTCTAAGAAGAAAACCATTGTTTTTTCTAAAAAAAAGCGTCCTTTAGCCACCTTTTTGAAGAATAAAAGTAATGTTAAGATTTTTCAAAAAAGTAGTCCTTAGCCACCTTTTTGAAAAATAAAAGTAATGTCAAGCCACCATATTACAAATTTGAAATCCCGGCCACCAAAGTGCTAAAACGGTAAAGTTTAGCAACCATTTTGCAATTTACTCAAAAAAATTATTCGATAGAAGTTCATGGAAAAGGGACTCAAGTTAAAAAACTGCAAGGTAATGTCACATGGTACCTTGCTTTGCAATTGTACAATACATGTCTTGGTGTGTGAGCTGCAATGTTATGAGTCTAGTGGCTAACGAAGACGCTCAAACTCAAGCTTACTTATCGAGGTTCGACTAAACTCGAGCTTATTTTGCTTTTTCTAATTAGTAAGTTTACTAAGAAAAAAACCACAGAAATAAGTAGACAGGGACTAGCCCTAACTCCTGGCTAATGCGAAGGAAACGATTAATTGGCAATCATTTTGGGAGACATCGACAATGGAAAATAGGGGCCTGGTCCAAGAACTAAAGATATCGTTGTAGAATGAATATAAAAGGCTCTAAAACTACAAGTTAACCTAATTGTGTCTAGATTCCATGCAAGATCCAAGAAGAGATGCCTGGATCCCTTACCATGTGCTTCTTTAGACAAGTAGAGGAGTGTTCTTTGAATTTGAACAAGTTTTGGGGGGTTTATTGTTTTTGGACATACCTCGAACTTGACAATTTCGGCTCGATTCGCCGAAACTGAGCTCGGTAGATTATAAAAAATAAAAACACCTTGAAGTCGGCTCATATATTTAGTATTTAATTTTAAGCTAAAACATGAAAAATTGTTCGTTTAAAAACATAAATGGGCTCAACTAACAGGAGCTCAACTAGAATTGAATTTTTGCCTTACCCTTGAGTTGGCTCCCTGCCTTTCATAAAAAATAAGAATAATATGTCAGTAGCCACAGACATCAACTGGCTTGCTTTGTTCAATCATATAAGTGTAATGCTCCTTCCCAATAAAAGGGAGGTAACAAGTGGTGGCAAAAAAAAAAAAAAAAAAAAAAAAAAAAAAAAAAAAAAAAAAAAAAAAAAAAAGGGAGGTAACAAGTAAAGAATCTGGGGATTTTTGAGGCTCCAAGTGAAAACTAAACTCTGAATTCAAAATTTGTCATGATTGAAAGAGGATACCCGTATGTTCGTATTCTAAAGTGTCCTCATTGGCATGCTGCACTCTTGGCGGTACCTGAAGATTGTCACTGGAGGATGGTGTCTATTGTAAAATTTGGGATGTATAAATAATGTAAGGTTATTATTTTGGTTATTTTTTTATATTATTACACTTTCTAAGAGTTATTACTTAAGGAGCATTATCTTTAAGTTGATCAAAACGCTGGACACTGTTTTTGTTGTATTTTCAATATAATTATACGTGAGCATTTGAATTATGAAACTTGTACAGGTTGCAGAATAAAAATTAGCCAAATTTGTCAAAGATATAATCGGCCCACCAAGGACGATAGACGTTATTGTTGATAGAGGGGTAATTTATTCCTTCACAAAATAAAAACGGATACAGGAAATGGTTCTTCTTTACTTGTTCCACAGTTCCTGTAACACCTAAAAATTTTTATTTGTTGTTTTTGTTGAATTTCATTTTAGCATGCCACTATTATAGATTATCCACATTGCTGTTAGATGAATTCTTATGGTAAATATCAAGGGTTGCAAGTTTCACAAGTCGTGACTATATTTGTGCTTGTTTTTATATTTAGGTAAATGATGATTTAATGAGGAGTCTCGAGAAGTTGAAGTTTGTTGGAAGCCGATTCATTGGTTTGAACATCCAACACTCTTAAAGATATTCACCAGAGCAAGAAAGACTTCAACAACAAGCTAGGAGTTTTAAAAGTTTGTGAGTATCTCAGGAAATTAGAATTTTCTGTTTTTTTCATTTCCTTGATATCTATTACCATAATTAAAATACTTTACTTATCCGGTTAAGTGATATCTGAAATTTCCCAACTTACTTGCCATTACTGTTTTTTTCATTTCCTTGATATCTATTACCATAATTAAAATACTTTACTTATCCGGTTAAGTGATATCTGAAATTTCCCAACTTACTTGCCATTATACATTTTTCTTTTTCTTTTTGTGGTGGTTTAATCCAATATAAATTTTCCATCGATAACAAGTTGAGCTGCAAAACTAGTAAGGGTGTTCATGAAACCGCTCAAACCGCAAAAACTTTACTTGGATATATCTGCTGAATACTGATTTAGTATTGATTCTTTTACTGGAACCTTAGATTAATAGGCTTTCTTATACAGATTTAAGTAGTGTGATGTCACATATTTGTATCATTTATGCTATTTCCAACAATACAAGTAACAAATCTGTGAAGTTTATCCTATAAGATGATGGATATGTTGGGATATATCTGATAAAAAGTAACAAAAGATCTCAGATTTGGTCATATGGATATCTTCGATATGCTTTCTTTGCGGATGTCAATACGAATATAAGTAAGAAAAACACATGATGCATTGTTGTGGCCAAGGCTGTCATTGTTACCAAGAGTAAAACAATCACTTAAACATACGGAAAGAAAGTTGTGTTTCTACACTTATTACACAATGATACATTAGTTAATAGTTCATACATAGAGGAAGGGTATAGCTATCTTATTTTTCATGATAATTTTTTTTTTTTTTTGCTATAAGCCCGATGATACACATAACGAAATTACCTTAATTGCTATTTAGATACAAAGTTTGCCACTTGATTACTGTTAGTTGGGGTCTTAGCCATAAAAATCAGTATTCAGAGCCTTGAAAAACGCTTCATCAAACGGAAAGCTGCCCTGAGGTAGTGGTTCCTCCGGTGCGAAAGACCGGAAATATGGCTCAACTTCAAATTCATTAGCTATAAAATCTAGTTCATCCACATATTTCTCCACCTCGCTCATCGTACTCGTAACAATGGGTTCAAGACTGAAAAGTTGTGCAGCCAATTCGCCATGATGTAATTGATTTGGCACAAACTAATTATCAATTGAATGAATTGTTGAAAACTTTGGTGGGCTCTTCATATCAGGAACCTTACTAGTACCCACAGAAGTAGATTCTTTTACAATTCGTGGATTCTTTTACAATTCGTGGAAATTCATCAGTTGTCTTCGTACCAATCATCTGAATCGAAGTCACGGGACTTCTATCGTTTGGAAAATTACATGGCCCATCCGAGCCAGATAGAAGGAGCATTACTCTTTATGTGGCTTAGATGGGCCATGTAATTTTCCAAACAGTAGAAGGCCCGTGGCTTCTATTCAGATGATTGGTGCAAAGACAACTGATGAATTTCTACAAATTGTATAAGAATTTACTTCTGTGGGTACTAGTAAGGTTCCTGATATGAAGAACCCACCAAAGTTTTCAACAACTCATTCAATTGACAAACCGTTTGTGCCAAATCAATTACATCATGGTGAATTGGTTACACACCTTGTTAGTCATGAACTCATTGTTATGAGTACGACATGCGAGGTAGAGATTCATGTGCTTGAACTAGATTTTATAGTTAATAAATTTGAAGTTGAGCCATATTTCCACTCTTTCGCACCAGAAGAGGAATTACTAACTCATGACAGCTCTCCGTTTAATTAAGCGCTTTTCAAGGCTCTGCATACTGAATTTTATGGCTAAGACCCCAACTAAAACAGTAATCAAGTGGCAAACTTTGTATCTAAATAGCAATTAAGGTAATTTCGTATTGTGTATCTGGTCATCGGTTTGTAGCAAAATAAAATTGTTATGAAAAATGAGGTAGCTATACACTTCTCTATGTATGAACTAATGTATCCTTGTGTATTAAGTGTAGAAACACAACTTTCTTTCCGTATGTTATAATTGATGGTTTTACTCTCGGTCACAATGACAGCCTTGTTCAATCGTAATGCTCCTTCCCAATAAAAGGGAGGTCACAAGTAAAGAATCTGTGGATTTTTGAGGCTCCAAGTGAAAACTGAATTCTAAATTTAAAATTTTTCATGATTGAGGGAGGATTCTCATATGTTCGTAATTTCTAAATTGTCCTCATTGGCATGCTGCACTCTTGGTGGTACCTGAAGATTGTCACTGGAGGTTGGTGTCTATTGTAAAATTTGTGATGTATGAGTAATGTAATGTTATATATTTGGTTATTCTTTTATAGCCAAATTTGTCAGATATAATTGGCCCACCAAGGACTGTTTATAGAGAGTTAATTTATTCCTTCACAAAATAAATAACGGATACAGGAAATGGTTCTTCTTTACTTGTTCCGAAGTTGCTGTAACATCTTTATATCTTTATTTTTTGTTTTTGTTGGATTTCATTTTAGTATGCCACTATTATAGGTTATCCATAATGCTGTTAGATGAATTCGTATGGTAAATATCAAGGGTTGAAAGTTTCACAAGTCGTGACTATATTTGCATTTGATTTTGTATTTAGGTTAATGATGATTTAATGAGGAGTCTCGAGATTCTGAGCAAGAAGTTGAATTTTGTTGAAGCCAATTCATTGGTTTAAACATCCAATACTCTTAAAGATATTAAGCCAGAGCAAGAAAGACTTCAACAACAAGCTAGCAGTTTTAAAAGTTTGCAACTATCTCAGGAAATAAGAATTTTCTGTTTTAGAGGCCTTTTCATTTCCTTGATATCCATTACCATCAACAAAATACTTTACTTATCCGGTTAAGTGACATCTGAAATTTCCCAACTTGCCATTATACAATTTCTTTTACTTTTTGTAGCGGTTTAATCCAATATAAAATTTTCCATTGATTAACAAGTTGAGCTGCAAAACTAGTAAGGGTGTTCATCAAACCGCTCAAACCGCAAAAACTTTACTTGGATATATCGGCTGAATACTGATTTAATATTGATATTCTTACTGGAACCTTAGATTGATAGGCTTTCTTATAAAGAATTAAGTAGTGTGATGTCACAAATTTGTCTAGAATTTATGCTATTTGCATAAAGTGTATTTTGATATGCAGGTATCTTCTGTCCTTCCTAGAGAAACGCGGAAGGAGATCTGTAATGGGGTTTTCTTTGAAAGAAATCTGTAATGAGGTTTGTGCGGCATACATTGATAAAGGATAATGCGTCTTTCTATATAGTGTTATGTTTTTGGTGCCACCGGCAGAACCAGGAATTGACGGAGGGAGGGACGATATTAGTACTTAATATTCTTTTTACAAATTTCGACAAATAATTTTCTTAAAAATAATCTAATTATATATGTGTCGGAATGGGACACAGACTTGGTCCAGGATATGTTTAATGAGAGGGACACTGCCATTATATTATGAATACCTTTAAGTTCATCCAACTTGCAGGACCCTTGGTACTGGAGAAGGAGATCGATGGGACCTATTCAGTTAAAATTACATACTGGTGCTTACAGTTGCTGAAATTGGTGGATCAGACTGATGATAGCTCCAGGTTCTGGATGAAATTCTGGAAATTCAAGGTTCTGCGAAAGCGAAGGATACCATCTGGAGAGCGGGAACACATTGCTTACCCACAAAAATAAATCTTCGAGGTAAATATGTTCCAATGAACTCTGTTTGCCCTTTGTGTAATGACGGTGAGACTACATTCCATTATCTTGTGGCTTGTGAATTCTATCGGAATTGTTGGTTGGCATCGGGATTAGATGTGGCAGGAAGAGATTGTGAATCGTTTTATGGCTGAAGGTGTAGTAAACCAGATGAATTTAGGCTCAGCTGTTAGGGTGGTAATGTTATGCTGGAGTATCTGTGGACAGCTCGGAATGACATTGTGTGGAATCAATGTAGGAGAAGTGTGGATGAAGTCGTTTCGTTGGCTACTATAAATCTTAATCAATACATTGCTGCTCAAAATGCGGGGAGTATAAGTATTCCTTCTCTGAACCCTCTAATCAATGGGGATGGAGCAGAGCAGTGGACTAAACCAGGTTTAAACACAATTAAGATTAATGTAGATGCGTCATTTTGGAGAAGGAAAACTGTTTTGGTTATGCAGTTGTAGTAGTTTGGGATGATAATGGTTTATCAGTAGAAGCTACAACGAAGTATGCTCAGGGAGTTTTGTCACCTCCGGTGGCTGAGGCTCTTGGCATCAAAGAGACACTTAGTTGGGTGAAGGCACATCAAGGCAATAGAGTGGAGATTGAATCTGACATCCTAATATCAGTTCAGGCTATTCGTAGTTCGCTCAACATGTACTCAGTCTTTGGGCTGGTGATTTGGGCTGGTGATTCAGGAATGCAAAATAATGGTGGAGTCTTTGAGTGATGTTCAATTACATTTTTTTTAAACGGCCTGCTAATTAAGCGGTAAGATTCCAATGCTCTTGCTAGACAAGCTCGTTTTGTTATGCTGGTCGTATGTTTACAGAGGGGAATGCCCCATCTGAACTATCTGATGTTTTGTTAACTGATTTGATATCATGGAAATGAAGATTTTGATTTTAAAAAGATATGACATGGCTTGTATATTTTTTATATATTAAAATGAATTATTTGAAAAGGAGAAGGAAAATATAAAGTTTACAAAACCAAGTTCTTATTAAATCTACAAAAGCAAATTCATTGAAGGTAGATTTCGCATATTTAAAATTCATATTTTATAATTAAGAAAAGAATGAGAACAACATTACAATGCAAAGTTAATTTGCATTCCAAGTTCTAAAAGAAGGGCCATCATCATAGGTCGATGTTCAACATTGAAATTTCCGGTATGTCTGCTGTAGATAAACTCCCTTCCATGAGCGATGGCAGTGCGAGCTCAGCCTCTATGCTATCTGGGGACCAAAATAACCCCGCTCGGCTGGGTGGCTACAAACGGCATGCCTTCTCAAACCACTATGAAGGCTGTCACCTAACAAAGAGGCCAAACTCCCTCCTGGCAGAGTTGGAACAACTTACGTAAAGCTAGCTCATGCCCACGTTGCTAGGCAGATATGAATGCTTAGGTGGACCTCCATGACTAGGGCTGCTTCTGAGCTTTTCTTCCATCAACCAAGCACCATAAGGGATGCGACCTGTGGCTTCCGACAAAAATATGTTGGACACTAAGACAAGAACAAGCACCATTGTTCTGCCATCATTGATCAAAGCTCAGGGTGTAGACAAAATTCCAACACCACAAAAAATGATATTAGATATTTGTGAACTTTATCCTATAAGATGATGGAAATGTTGGGATATATCTGATAAAAGTAACAAAAATCTCGGATATGGTCAAATGGATATCGTCAATATGCTTTATAGCGGCTGTCAATACGAACATAAGAAAAAAAACACATTATGCATTGCTGTGGTCAAGGCTGTCATTGTGGCCAAGAGAAAAACCATCCATTATAACTGTGTTATTAAAACCGGACCGGACCGGCCGGTTCAACCGGTCCAACCGCTGACCGGTGGCAGGTCCGGTTCGGTTCACCCCTAAAACCGGTCTCCCGGTTTTCCTGTTAAGAATCGCTCAGAACCGGCTAAAAACCGGTGAAAACCGGTACCGAACCGGACCGGCGGCCGGTTTTTTGAAAAAAAATCGGTTTATGAGGTCTGAAAAAACCGGCTTATGAGAAAAAAAACCGGCTAATGAGAAAAAAACCGGCTTATCAGAAAAAAATCGGTTCGGGTAAAATTTTTATATTTGAATTTATATTATATATTTATAATTTTTCATAACATTATATATTATATTATATATTAACTCTAAGTAAAATGCAGATTATTCATAATTTTTCAGATTATATTATATATTTATATAATTATATATATATATATATAATTAAATATATATTTATAATTATATATTACATAATTATGACGTCATCCGGTTGAACCACTGGTCGAACCGGTTGAACCAATCGAACCAGTAACCAGTAGGACTTCCGGTTCGATGTCCGGTCCGGTTTTGAGAACACTGCATTATAACATACGGAAAGAAAGTTCTGTTTCTACACTTATTGCGAAAGTTTTATATTGCTACAAGCCAGAAGAACAGATACACATTGCGAAACTACCTTTTTTGCTATTTAGATACAAAGTTTTCCACTTGATCACTGTTAGTTGGGGTCTTAGCCATAAAATTCAGTGTTTAGAGCTTTGAAAAACTCTTCATCAAACGGAAAGCTGTCCTGAGGTAGTGCTGCTTCTTCTGGTGCAAACAATTGGGAATACGGCTCAACTTCAAATTTATTAGCTGTAAAATCTAGTTCAGGGACATATTTCTCCACCTCGCACATCGTACTTGAAACAATGGGTTCAGGACTGTCAAGGTGTGAAGCCAATTCACCATGATGTAATTGATTTGGTACAAACGGTTCGTCAACTGAAAGAGTTGTTGAAAACTTTGGTGGGCTCTTTGTATCAGGAACATTACTAGTACCCACAGAAGTAGATTCTTTTACAATTCGTAGAAATTCATCAGTTGTCTTCGTACCTATCATCTCAATAGAAGCCACGGGCCTTCTATTGTTTGGAAAATTACATGGCCCGTCCAAGCCATATAGAACAAGTGAGGCATCATCATAAGCTTGAGCAGCTGCCTCAGCAGTATCATGAGTTCCCAACCATACCCGTTTCTTTGTCTTTGGAATGCGTATTTCGGCCACCCATTTTCCTTGTCGTGGCCGAGCACCTTTATAGGGTCCTCGAAATATTTTTGCTCTAGTCTTTTGTGGAACCGAGGAAGAATTTCCATCAGATTTTTCAGATAGTACGGTGCTTGACCCAAACTCCATGAGGGGGAGGATAAGGAGTATGCCAGTACTAAATCCTATCTCACAATGATCCTCACTTTTAAGAATGGAGTTGTGAATATATTAATCCTGACTAAGATCTTTAAACAAGGGATGGGAGAAGCTCGAGCGGTGGAGAGTTAAAGCAGAAAATGCTGAAGTGAGGACAAAATAACAACTGCAACATACATTTTACGGCGCCTCACTAGCGTGGTGAGGCCTGAGCATGACAGCGTGTCTTTCTCTGCATGAAAATTTGGACGCAAATGAAGCTGTGCATCATCTTGAGTCTCACTTATCTCGAAAATAAAGATGTGTATAGCATGCAAAATTTAAAGCAAGATGACGGCATTGCAGGTACCGTGGTAATGCCTCAATTGGACACGGTGTCCACCGATTCACTGCATGAAGATTATTCGGAAGGAAATGAAGATATTCAATCAGCTTGTGTACTACTAAGCGAGTAGTTCAAAGGATATATGGTTTTGGTTCAATATTGTATGGAAATCGGAGTGAATCCATCCAACGCAAATATATAGACCACATTATAACAAACCTGAAAATGTTACTGCAAAAGGATATTGACATCAATTAATTACCATGAAGGCAATGGAAATTAACATACCTTTGCGGATTTTCATACACAATGTCGCAGCTCATTGAGAAAGGGCACCGGGATTGCAACCTGCACATAGTCGTTATCCTTCGAAATTTGGTAAAACATACCTCATCTAGCAGAAATACACAAATATACCAAGAAATGCAGTCACATAATTCACATTTATACTATCAAAATGACAATGCATGTGTTAAAAAGTAATAATTAACTTTCCTACCTTATTCAAAATGCATTGAAGAAATTGTCGTACATGATGATAAAAGTTCGTCCAAGAAGGATAAATAATTTACTTTATGAAAAATGGTATAAATTGGTAAGAACTCAGTTTCAGTGCAAGAATATTGTAGTGTACAAACACAAGCCAAGCTCCAGTTCAAAGCAAGTTGGCACCTTAGCAAAATTGTTCGCCAACATAGTTTGTGTTGATGAAATAATATGATCCTACTAACTCCGCTTTTTAACACCATGAGGTTTTAGGAACCGGTAATTTAATAGTTTGCAGCAAACTGAGCAGCTTCATCATGGTACAAGATATATTACAGTTCACAGATCATCATCATGGAAATCTCCATCATATTGATCTAATCTATCCATCTCGTCTTCCTTCCGCTCCATTTCATCTAACGATCCGACCCCTTGCATTTCACTCTCAACCCTCTCATCCGCTTTCTTCAAGTATTAATCAACATTAAAGCCCTAATCAGGATATAGCAGCCTTTTAACTAACAAATAACATTAGCTTGATCACTAAAAAGAAATCGAAATGTACAAACTATAAACTTCGAAAATCTACCATTCGAACACAGTAACACACGCAAGCTTCATTGCAGTAAAACTTGAGCTGTTGAAGATTAAATTCATATAATCCCTGTGGGAGTGACCAAGTGAGGAAAATGATTTAGCACGAAAAAGGAAAAGCAAAAAAAAAAAAAAAAAAAAAATCCATTTCACTACTACATTCTTCAATCTCCAAAATACAAAATTTTCAGTGCAAGAAAAAGAGCAGCATCATGCTTAAAGTAGAATTTACAGAATATATATGCAAAGAATCATCATAGACATCCACTGATAAACAACATACATAGTCTACACAATATGTAAGAAAACAGAAAGCATATAAGGCCAATTATTGATAGACATAAGAACAGAATATATGCATATACAATTACAAACACAGTAACGAGGGATCATACAACACAAACCCCATATGCCAAAACAGAGAGATTTTTAGTTGTAAAGATGGAAAAGGTACAACTGATCATTTGTTCACCCCAAAGTCCCAAACCAATTTTCCAATTCGTTTTTTTTCTCACATAGTAGAGAAAGAATCTGTTCACTTATTTTTTTTTTTACCCTCAAAAAAATATAAAAAATTCTATTTTTATATTTATGAATTAAAAAGGAAAAAAAATGTTTAAAGAATAGGGTGAGAATATGATTTTTTTATATTTTTTGCAAAACTGTATATTTTTTAAAAAAATTGTGAAAATATAATTTTTATAATTTTTTTGCAAAAATACGACTTGATACATCTTAATGCAATATATTGCAATCTCAAATATAATCTAAATCAACTTCAAAAACAAGTTGCATCCAGTTATATGCGGGTGACCGTGAATGCCAACTTTATCCTGTTTTTTGGGTAAAACATACAAAAATAATTTATTTTGATTTTTTTGGCCAATTATGACCGATGGGACACACATTTTGTAATGGAGTAATACTAAATACGCATATGACTTTCACCCGAGAATTTTGATTTTCGTAATCACACATTTTGTGATTACGGATGTAGTTTTCACCCGAGGGTAGTTACGGATGTAGTTTCTATCCTTCTACTAGTAGAGAAGACCCGCGGATTGTTGGACTTGGTTGTGGCGACTGATCATCGTCAATCCTTGTCAGGTTTTGATGTTTTCTTCCAGTCCCATCCTCCACTTTGGAAAAATACTCAAACACTGCTTCTTGGGCCTAAGTGCCAAGTTGCCGATAGTGTGGTTTTTTATAAGAAAAATATTGACATCGTGCAGTATCTAGAACTGCAAGATTTTCTATAAAGATTGGCACGTGTTAGTGCACTCTTGCAATTATTTCAAAGAATGAAATGTTTTTGAATGAGAAACCTTCTAAGCTAATGGAAGGAAAGAGGTTTTGCAATGATGTATTCCCTGTACAGTATGTTAACAGTAGAGTGTTTTGCCGAAAATGATATACTCATATGTATATATTTTCAAACTTGCGATATATTGAAATGGGAACCTTATAAAGGGTTCATGTGTTATTCTTAAAGCTCCTTAGTGAGTATAGATGTTTTATTCAAACTCGGACATATATATTGTCCAATTATGTTTTGAAATCTGAGATATATACCCATACAGTTGGGAATGTTTTCGAAATAAACCACATTATTATTTTTCAAAATGGTGAACTTGCTGAGCATTATGTAGCTCATTCTTGCTTTATAAAAACTTTTCTGAAAGAGAAGAATTTGGTCGGTTAACTCCGCACCAGCAGAAGAGGAGTAGAAGATTTACCCCGGAGATGATTCAGTTCCTGATAAATACTACAGAGTAAGTCTGATAGGTTTTCAACTGTAATAGTAGGACTTATCTTCAAGTGTAGTTGTATAAGTGAAAGTGCGTAAGATTCTGGATTGTACAGATGAATTGTAATATTTAGTGTTACTTTTGATTATCGTTTCTGATGCTCTAACTTGTTTGTGCGTAAGATTGAGGTCTGGATGGATGTATTGTTGAGTTGTAAAGTTAATACAGGTATGATATGATTGGATGATGATGTGACGACCTGAATCTTTGACCTCGGATTTGGGGGCGTCACAGTATATACATTTCATGGGGACTTATTCAATATTTTATTTTTAAAATTGAAATACGCATTTAGTGTTGAAGTACTCAGAATAGAAAAGGTGATGATATGCATTCATCGAATGCGAATTACATGTACTAGTGTTCAGTGCTCACTGGTCTCAGAATGGAACATGTACGTGGCCCACAAATGAAAATACATGTGTTGTATTCCTTTGAAGTCCTGCACCACCACCAGCTTTTTCCTTTTTAACTCTCTCCGGCTAGATGTTGAACGTTAATATTAAATACGCATATCATAATCATGTATCAAAAAGGTTATAAATGGCCAATTATTCAGAAGTTGTTATTCCCGTTAAAAAGTTATAAAAAAAAAAGTCATTCTTGTCATTATTTCGTTATATGCCGTGTTTTACAAAAATTTTTGAAAATAGTAAAATCGAAAAAAGTTTTATTTTTTTTTGATAATGTTTAAAAAGAATATTGGAGCAAAAAAGCTGCATAGAGTTGAATTGACACTTATTAGTTATTACACGCGTAGGATTTCAAAAATAAAACATACACACATGTACACATGTATAAATATTTATTTTTTCAAAATAAATATTTTGTCAAAATAATTTTTACTTAAAATAAACATATTTTATTGGTTATTTCATCCATATTTTATCAAATTTGAGACAATGCCAGATTTTTACTATACAAATATTTGGAACAACTGAATTTGTAAATTTTATGTTGAAATGACGCAAAATTTAATCTACCTATCAATACCATATTTTTTTAAAAAAAAATGATAAAAATGAAATTATCAATGTTTAAGCTCCATAAAAATGCCTAATATTAACCAAGATGTAGAATCAATTTTACAATTTAAATATTGGAATTGCATATGTACAAATGAACTTGAAATTTATGAATATATTAAATTCAAATTTAATAAATTATTAATAATCAATGGAATCAATTGGCAGAAAAAAATGGGAGTTAAATGGCTAATTCGTCACTGTACTATAAAGAAATTTTAGTTGAGTCATCATCTCAAAAAAGATTTCAGTCAACTATCTGAATTATGAAAAATTTTCATTTAGGTTTATAATGTTAGTTCCGTTAAAAACCCCAACGGAAAAGTGACTTGGATGCTGACATGGCACACTAATAAAAAAGTTTAACATCGAATTCGTCACTCAACTTTGTATTAGTTTCAATCAGGTTATCAACTAATTTTTATTTAATTCAAAATTTTCAACTTAATTTTTTTAAAAAAAAATGTAAATATTTTAAATTTTAAATTTTCCCTAATTTTTAATTTTATCTAAATTTAAAATAAAATTAATTAATTAGTAACAAGTCTATTGTTACACAGAGGCTCGTTAATCACAGAAGCATGCCTGAACTCATCTATATAACAAACCTATTGTTGTAGTAATGTTATGCATTAATTACATGACCCCTTAACTCGGTAACCCTTTTTATTTGATTTCTATCATGAAATTGTACTTAGCATTAGGTATCAAGTTCATTTGTAAATTATATAAACTGACTATGTAATAATACTTGAAAGAAAATCTCTGCATCATGCCTCAAGGTTGAAGAAAAAGGTTACACGATAAACTTAGTTGAAGTTTGATGAAATAAAGAAATTGTGCTTAAGTACAATTTTACAAATTTGAAAATGAAGTTTGTCTATTAGGGAAGTCAAGGATTCGACATCTCAAGGATTTCAAAAGTAAAGTGTTCAATTTGATATGTCAAGGGTTTAACAAGTGAATACTTTATTCGACATGTCAAGGATTGCATAAGTAGAAACACTCTATTCGACATGTCAAGGATTCCATAAGTAGAAACACTCTATTTGACATGTCAAGGATTCCAGAAGTAAATTGCTGTATTCGATATCTCAAGGATTCTACAAGTCAAAGACTCATTCGACATCTCAGGAATTTCAGAAGTATATGAGTCATTCGAGAAGTGTATTCGATATATAAAAAAGACTTGATCCAGAACACAGGGATCTCTAGCCATTCACAAGTAGTTCTCGAATCAAGTATTTAGCCATTTCTCGAATGTTACAAAGACAGATTTCATGAAAATTCTCAAGACAGAAAATCAACACAAATCAAGGCAACTGCAGTGGTACAATTGTTGCAGTGTGCACCTGGGAAGCCTACAAAGAAACTTGGAGAGAAATTCAAGAAGAAATAACTAAAGAAGTGGATCTGGTCAGTATGCAAAACTAGGAGAAATCACATGATACCGACTTTTACCAAAATGGTATAGACATACATAGTTCACTAGTTTGTCTGTTACAACATTTATAAAAGTGAGCTATGCACATGTTCTATAATTGCACAGACTACTCTCTCTTTAGTTGTCAAGATTTCAAGTGCAAGAAGTTAAAATATCTTTTTGAGAAATCGAAGCTGAGAATACTATTTTGTATTCAAAGTTGTAAGAAATCTTTAATCTAATAATGTTAGAATTGAAGTGAAATTGTGTTCTTAATATTCCATATTACTTGTTTTACAACATCCATCCATTATATCTATTATATGTCAACATGCCATTTCCACCTATTTAGTAATTTACTAAAGTACCCCTTACATTATGTTAATGCTAAAAAAATAATGATTTTCAAGGATTTGAACCCATGACCTCCATGTATTTATGTTTTTATGTTTGCATGTATTACCACTACATTAGAACATTTGATGATACATCTTTTCAAATCAATGATTGCATACATATACAATCCATTTGCAAATTTTTTTTAATATGACCTCCATGTACCAAAATTTTTGTGTTTGCATGTATTAGTAGTACACTAGAACAATTAATTATACATTTTTTTATAATCAATATAATTGCATGCATAGACAATTTACTTGCTAATTTTTTTTAATATTTATTTTCAAATTTATTCATTATAAAATTAATTAAAATGATAAAACATGTAAACTATTTTTAATTGAATGAATAACAATGATTGAATGTGTAAAATTTTAAATATATAATTCACATGGTACACGAAATAACATAAATTTTAATTTCTGATACATGTATATTAATATTTTTATGCAAACACCAATTATAATATTTATTTATGTTTGTTACGTGGTATACGTATGAATGAGCATTTCACCATATCTACCCGAACTGATTCCTTTTCCATTTGGATTGTGGATTAGGGAATTTTTTCGGATCAACATGAAATATTATAGAATAAAAATTCATGCGAAGGGAATGGGCTCGGGGATTAAGGTATCCCGACACGATCCCCGTTTCCGTTCCCCGACTGATTATCATATTTAGAAAAAAAAAATTTAAACATATATTTACTAGATTATTAAAGAAATTGAAATTATGTGTATTTCATATAAAAATTTAAATATATTGGCCTCGAATTCACATGATATACGAAATAACATAAATTCAAATTTTAATTTATGGTACGTGTATATTAGTTTTATTTTGTAAAATTATAAATTATATTAGTTATCTATGTTTGTTATTCTCCTAACAAAATAAAACTAATTCACGTGAGACAAGTAAGGATGAACATTTCATCATGTGACCTCGATCTAATCCGTTTCCCATTTTTTTAGGTATTTGACAAATTTTTCGGGATAACATGAAATATTCTAGAAAAAAAATCGGAGGAAGGGAACAACCTCAGAGATTAAGGTATCACATCCCTGATTTCGTTCCCTAAATGATTATCATATTTATGAAGAATAATTTTTTAAAATATATGTTTACTAGATTATTAAAAATAATATAATTCAAAATTTCAAAATTTTTATAAACTTAGAATTTCTGATATAAAATTTAACAAACTAAAATAGAATTTTAATACTATATTTCATCTTTTTATTAAAAAATTAATTCAAATCTCTATTTATAATATAATAATAATTTTATCATGATTTATCAAATTAATTTTATTATCCGATATATTCGAGAATATATACATTTTAAATAAAAAAAATTAAGTATTTCCCATTTTTTACGGGGATCCTCTTTCCCCGTTCGTGGTAAGAATCATGAAGTAAAATAATCTTCATTCGGGGATCGATACGGGTTCAAGTTCAAAATTTTAACTAAAACAAAATTAAACTCCACGATTTCTCGCGGGAATCCCTATTTCCCTTCGGGGCAGAAATCTAGGAACATAATGATCCTCGTTCGGAAATCGGGACGGGTTCAATTATTATGTTCGAATTCGGGGAGTGTGACGGGTATAACACTACCCGACCCTGAATTGACCGATCTGATGCCCATCGCCAAGTATACATACAGTATTAATTCATTTATTGTTAAATTTGGACACCTAGATACGAAATACGCTCAACTAAATAACAGTAAAAGAATATGTACATCAATTTTTTTTATCTAACTTAAAAAAAACAATAATACAACTAAATAAGGTATAATAAAATGTTAATCTAATTTGTTGATGAATATTAAAAGAGTTTAATTGAAGTTCAAAAAAATAATGTTACCAAAATAACATTCGAAAAATGTATACATATTTAATGTGTGAGAGATATAACAATTAACTATTTTATTATAATAACACCTATTCAGCTCGTAAAGACAACAATAGTAATTTTACATAAACATGGAAACGCAGGTCGATGAGAGATTGTCAAAGATGAATGCGAGATGATTGGAGAGAGAAAAGACGAACAAACTTAAGGTTGTTAAAGACAAAAGAAAGGTGGTGGGGCAAGATAAATGTGCATATATGATGTGGTTGGAGGAAAGGGAGGATCTTAGAGGTATAATGAGGTGGCTGAATAGTGATCGGAAAAAGGCCGAAGTGAGAGTGCACATGATCAGTAATAAATTGGAGTAGATATGAGGTAGACATATGAGTATAAGAGAAAGTAGATATTCAAAAAATGTTGTGGCTAAGATTGAAAGTAGTTAAAAGATGGCTTAATGACCTCTTGGTCTTTTAAGTTTGCACAGTTATACCGTAAAGCTCTATAGTTTTAAAGCGTTCTTTTTCGCCTTTCCAACTTCAGAAATGTACCTTTTAGCCACAAAACCGTTGTCTTTTTGGCATAAAATCGTCGTCTTTTAGAACGAATAGACGAAAGTTTGTGGCAAAAAGGTACATTCTAAAGTTGGAGGGATGAAAAAGAGCGCTTTAAAAATAAAGGGCTTTATGGGTATAAATGTGAAAACTTGAAGGGCCAAAAGGTCATTAAGCCCTAAAAGAACTACTATCATGGTAATTCTTTTAGGATTTTACTGAAAAACAAACTAAAGGACACTATTATCATGGTAATACTTGATAGTTAACGATTGACTCTTCTTGTATACAACTTTTGTCTCCTTCTCACATTCAATAAGCATCACTATAAATATGATCATCAAAATTTAGAGTGTGCTAATAATTTAAATTTAGAACGATTATTAACAATTGAATCTTAGTAAACCGTTGTACGTGAAAGGTAAAACACACTGACAAAAAGATATAACGAACTCCATCGCAAATTTGAAAAATGTTATATGAATTAAAATGTGGCCCGTGCCTTGCACGGGCTATCATGCTAGTTAAATTTAAAGCTACAACATAGTTAAGATTTAAACTGATAAAATAGAATGAAAAGAGTACAATACATTCACCCCTCTGTACTGTAACTGGTGTATTTCATACTCAATATTAATGACCCACTTGCAAGTTGAGCATTAATTAAATGATTTTTTTTGTTATTTAACCCTTCAATTTACACATCATTCTCTTAATTGGCAAGTTATGTGGATTAACAAAATAATATTTAACGGATTCTTATTAAAGTTAAACTCAACTTAACGAAAGCGAACGTTTTTTTTATATTCAGTGACTAGATTGCAATGGTTGAATTAAAAATTTGAAAGTTTTTTTTAAGTTTGATGATACACCTACAAATTAGATATCAATTGTGTGATGAAAATGTCACTTAACCTTACAAAATTCGTATAAAACCTGGTAGAGTTTGATATTGTAAGCAAAAAAATCTTCAAAATCCAAAGAATCATGAGAGATTATAAAATTATAAAAAAAGTTAAAGAAATTTATCAAAAATCATTATTTTATAAATTCCAAAAAGGTAATGATTGTTTAAATGTCATAAGATTTTAAAAGATTTTGTTAAATCTGAAATGTATGACTGGTGAGGATCCTCTATCCCCTTCTCCATGTCCCCTATACAAAATGGGTGCCCCTGGCGGGGCCCATTATAAGAAAAATAGAAATAAAAATATTTTATTTTCATTTTCCTTACAATGGGCCCCGTCAGGGGCACCCATTTTATATAGGGGACACAAAAGCGGACATGGAGAAGGGGACAGAAGATCCGGGCTCATGACTATGAATATTAAAGATACTTTTTTGACAATAATAAATCTTAAAGATACTTCAAAATATTTACTAGATATCAATTAAATTTATTCTTAACAATTTTTATAAAATTCAAATAAATCATTAAAAATCTAAATTTAATATATCCTTACATTTACATTAAATAATTTTGAACAAATGATACAAATAAGGGACTTTTAATTAAAAGTAATAGAAGCACCAGCTGTAAAATGATGTTTTTAACAAATTTCAAATTCAAATGAATCTTTAAAATCTAAATAAAATATATCTTTGTATCTACATTAAACAATTTTGGACAAATGATACAAATAACGGTTTCTTAAAATAAAAGTAACAGAAGTGTCAATTGTGAAAAGTTATTGTTAACAGAATTTTCAAAATTCAAATGAATCTTTAAAAATCTAAATTAAATATGTCTTTGTATCTACATCAACCAATTTTGGATAAATGATACAAGTAACGGTTTTCTAATTAAAAGTGATAAAAATGCCAGTTGTGAAAAGGTATTCTTAACAAATTTTTCAAAATTCAAATGAATCTTTGAAATCTAAATTAAATATGTTTTTATATCTAAATCAAACAATTTTGGATAAATGATATAAATTATAACAATTTTTTAATTAAAAGTAATAGAAGCATCCGCTATAAAATGTTGGCTATATCTATTAGTGAATACGCATTCCAAATTTGGGTCCTGTGAATATGCAGCTCAACAAATATATTGTGTGTTCATTCATCGGAAACGCGTTTTCATCATGCGTAATACAGAATGCACATCTTGCAAATTTACATTTATACAAACACTATCGATGTATCCAATATGTATATCATTGGATCCGAATCAATAGAAGATTGTTTATTCATTACCATTACATCTCCGAAGATCACAACTTCACGAGTTATAACAAAATGAATGATGTGCATTTTTTGAATACATATTCGACAAAATGAATGATGCGCATTTCTTGAATGCGTATTCGATGAAGGTGGGAATTCATTCCTACAAAAATGAGGTATTTTTGTGGGTATTTCAACAATTTTCGAAATTTCACATGTACAAACTTTGGAATTTCCAAAAACATACCTTAAGGCTTAAGCGCGTGACTCGTTATACACACACATGTGGTACTTATATATGACCTAAAACCCCCTCTTTTCGAATTTTTGCCGAGATCATTCTACAATACACAAACACAACATCAAAACCCCTCTTCTTCGCTTTAATTTCATTTCTTATAAGCATAAAGATTTGATTTTTACATCTTTTTTCTTCTAATTCTGTGGTTCTGTGCGAAGATTAGATTTGAATTAATCGAGATTTGAATCTTTTTGCTTGTGGATCACCAAAATGGCAGAATCGGGTCAACAGGGTCCGGATCGGGTCGTGCCCGTGTCAACCACAACCTCTCCTGTTGCTGGTATGTGTATGTAGATACATGTTTTATACAGATTGATTGTGTAATTAAAATTTTATTGTGTTTTTTAGGGTTTTTAATTGTTGATTGAAGTCAATTTTGGATTTTTAGGGTTTTGAGAAATGGGGGTATTGTGATATGTGGAAATGTGTGTGTTTTGTTGATTATGACTAGTTTTTCAGTTGTGGTTATATCGATATCGGTGTAAAGAATTATATTAAGCTATCGTAGATGCTTTTACTTGGTTTTTTTTTTTAATTTATGTACTGTTTTTGTCTTCGGTTGGGCTCGAGTTTGATGGTAAAAGTGTGTATTCAAATTTATATGGCGGTACAATTTTTTTTTTTTTCTCCTTAATTCAGAGTTTTAAGTGTTTTCTTGAGGGGAGTGAGAATTTGGGCTAAGACACTTTTGTTGGTATCTGCCCAAGTACCCATTTCTGTAAGTTGGCTGCATTTAGTGACAAGTTTAGAGCTTTTGATAAGTCCTTTATATTGTGCAATTAACAATGTGCAAGTAGTGTACAAGTTTGAATGGTTTATATATATTTTATGCCAGAAATTGTTGTAGGTATGGTTGTCACGTAAAAAAGTGTGTGTTATCTTAAACTAGTTGGGGTAGGCTGATAATGAATCATTTATAAGCGTGTGAAATAAAGGATGAAATTGAATAGAATTCCAGATGGAAAATGACTTTCACGTTCGGTCAGAGGCCTATAGTGGCCTCGCCTTCTCCTGACATGCATGAAATGGTAAGAATGCTGGAGATTGATAAGTAAAATCAAGGTCGTAAAATATGTAGGATATTTATGCAATTTGTTTGCATATGTTCTTGAATTTATCACACCTTATTTATTAAAATTATAACTAAGGAAAGATATAAAATAGGGGTTAAATATCAAATTGGTCACTGAAGTGGAGGCCAAATATCACTTTACTCATTGATTTCAACGGGATCTCATTTGAATCACTTAAGTCATAATAAATATCAAACAGATACATCAAAATATGTGATCGAGAATTAAAATAATTTTTTGGTAAGTTCAATACATTTTTCTTCAATGCCACCATAACCAAATGAAAAGTCATGAGTTCTAATATTTTAGATAATATATTTAAAATTTTTAAAATTTATTTAATATTTATATTTAATTTTCTAGTTATTTTCTTTGATTTAATTAAAAGTAAATAGTAAATAGATTTTAGAAAAATTAAATATATTATCTAAAATATTAGAATCCATGACTTTTCATTTGGTTATGGTGGCATTGAAGAAAAATGTATAGAAATTAACATAAAATTATTTTAATTCTCGATCACATAATTATAGGTATCTGTTTGATATTTATTATGACTTAAGTGATTCAAATGAGACCCCGCTGAAATCAGTGAGTAAAGTGATATATGGCCACCACTTCAGTGACCTATTTGATATTTATCCCTATAAAATAGTTGGTTGTGGGTCTGGGTCCATACCAGTTCTTACCGGGGTTTACCTGTCTGCTCTGGGTCGGATTGGGCTGTTTACGTTCTCAAATATGGACAGGTCAAGTCCAAGAATTAGTATTTTGCATCCAATTGACCCACTAAATGTATACATAGTGGGCTTTGGGACGAATCTGTTTCATAACCATGTGCACAATTATGGCATCTATAACCTAGGTTTTAGATATCTCTTCCTTTTTCCGACATGAAAACAAGCAGAATTTCTAGAAAGCTGAATACAGTTAAACCTCTTTAAAGTAATAGCCTTGGGACCGAGGAAAAAATTACTTTATCGAGTTTATTATTTTATCAAGAGTAAACATACACTGTCTCTATTATGTTGGGACTGAAAAAATATTATTTTAGCGAGGTTATTGCTTTATCGATTATTACTACATCGAGGTTCAACTGTTGTGTATTCTGTAGTTTGATATGATAGTTACACTTAGTCAATGAAATCAAGATTTGGAGACCTAGTTATTTCTTTCAGTAATGATCTTATTCAAAAATTCGACTTTTCTTGAGTTGTAGTTCAAATTGCTTCTCTGATTTTTTAGCTTTTATTGAACCCTTTGTGACTATTTTGTCATTTTTTTTGGTGAACTGACCAATCTGTCAATTGATGCAGTTGAGAGGCATTTTAGTCCTGATAACCCAATTGAACAGGTAATAAGGATGTATACCAGCATCTTCTGTTCACTTGTATATTTTTGTCTGCGGTGTTTATGAAAAATATGCGTTGCATTCCTTACTAATACTTTTAATATTTTAATATCAGATATTGCAACCTAAACAGGAGAAGGTTGTATCAGCGAGTTCTTTGGATACAACTATTGCTGGGCCGCCAAGCATTATAACAGGCCCGCCAGAAATCTTGGCTTCAAGTGGAGCATTTGCTACTTCCTACCAACCCAATGCATATGCTCCGCTTGATCAAAGTTTCTACTATGGAGGTAATATTTCTAATCAGCCAACATTATGCTTTAATCAAAATGAGCAGATAATTCTAAACTACTTTAAGGTGATATGTTTTCTTTGCCCTTGAAATACTATTAGGTAATATGAAGTTTGAATTTCTATGGAAAAGATTTAAAGAGGAGACGTAATTTAACAACATAAAGAATTATGTTGTAAACTTTGTCTGACCGCAAAGCTTAATTGCAAGGATGTTGAGGTTGGAAGTACTAGGGACCCAGTTGTGGTGATAATGATTAAATTGTGGTGATAATGAGCAACTAGCTGACATGATAAAGAAAGCTTTGATCATATTATCATATATTGGCCAAATTGTTGCATCGCTATTTGATGAACTTCTTCCTGCCATTTTTAGTTTTAAACGACCTGTTTTGACATTTATTAAAGTAGTTAGAGTGTTGTTGTGTGAGTGAGTAATGCCGTGTATTACGATTTAACAGACTACCAAGCATATGATGATAATAAATTTTGTGTTTGACTGCTATGAAATAATTATTGCCAACAGGGAACTTTTTTGTATTATGATTTCTACTAATGTCTAATTGGCATGCTGACTTGAAACTAACTCCAACTATTTGTAGCTAAAATGGCATTTGCTTTACTTTACCCTGCTTGCTGGTTGAGTTCATAATTCCCCACATGTCATCCTTATTCTGCTTTTGGTTAATATATTGCTTCCCTTATTGTATTTCTTCTTGATCTTATGATTTATCTATTTCTTATTTGTTTGTACATCAGGTTATGAGAATAATACTGGTAATTGGGGTGAATATTCGAACTATGTTAATGCCAACAACTTGCAGATTATACCTCCAGTGAGTACAAGTTGTTTTTAATTTTTAATTTTTTAGTTTATTGCCTTTGGATTAACTCACTAGATGTTTTCATACTTAAACATAGGCCATGTTCAATGATAATTCATCACTGTTTTATCCCTCCGGCTATAGCTTTGATACACAAATGGCCTATGGCCAGTTTCCTCCCTTGGCTAGTCCAATGTCTCCATTTTTGGTAGATGGTCAGCTGTACTCTCCGCATCAAATACCCATGTCACCGAATTTTTATCCGCAGTCGATCTCTCCAGGCCTACCTCATGTTACATCTTCTCATTCAATGTCTCAAACTGAGATGGTGAACCCAGTGAGTACAGGTCAAGACAGTGTTAATGATAATATGCTTTTTGGACCAGGATCTGGTTATTACTTGCATTTTGGATCATTCCCTGCTAGTAATGGACCTGCAAACAGTAGCCTTGGCTTGTACAAATATCCAGCAGAGTTTGGATCTGGTGAAAACCCACCAATGCGATCAAATTCCAACGATACAGGCAACATTTTGTCTCCGTTGACACCAGGAGCGGTTTACACACAGCCAGTTGGCATACTTGGGTCATATGACCATAGCCTGGGACAGGTTCGTCCTCCACATAAGCGATTCTCTGTAATAGTGAATTAGACCATGCGAGTATTGCTATTATTATATACTATTTAAATTCTCTAAATGATTTCATTTTAAATGTGATAAATCTTAGTGACCAAGTTTATCGTGTTAATGTTTTAATAGCACTATCATGATTCTTACCATCTCCCTATTGACTTCAAATACTACATTGATGATAATCCTAGGAGCACCCCTCATTTAGGGTACTCCTAAATGTAAACCTGTAAGACTATACTTTGAGTTAAACGTTCTATAACTTCTGTCAGTAACATTATATGTTGTGGTCGAGGGAACCTTTAGGTTCAACTACTCTTATACATGCATTTCATTTACTCCTTGGGCAATGGTTTGTGACAGTGCCGGTTTTCGTACATGGACTTTTGATGTGTTACTTGTTAGTTGTAAGATGTAATTTTATTGGTCATTTCTAAACTTCATTGTAACTTGTTCTTTTTCTCTTTCTTCATCAAGTTGAGTCTGGTTTTTACAACATGAACCTCCTTTTCGTACCCAATTCCAGGGTGGATGCAGTTACTTTATCGTTTATCTTCGCAGTTTGACAAATTTGTCTTTGCAATATTCTTCCCCGATCTTGAATCTGTTGAATCACTCCTAAACTGCAGCTTATTCTGTTAGAAAGACTCTCGTTTTCTCTTTACCAGTATGACTCTTATGCATTGACATGATACAATTTTTTGGGGTACTCTTCATGTTAAATTTGTATGATCGTCAGTTCTTTTTATGGGTTCAAAAAGATTCCCATATCTCCTTTTTTTATTTTTTTAATTTATATTTAAGAGACCACAAAATGTGTTATTAATTGAGGTTATAACCAATCGAGGTTTTAACATAGTTTCTGTTTGGTGAATACATGATCTGCTGTTTTTTATGGAGCTTTTTACATAAAATATGTGTTAGTATTGTAGTTTGTCAACCTTCCATAATTAGTTTACGTTTGCAGGGTTCTCAGCAGCAAATACCATTCACAAGGCGCTATCCTAATAGCATCTCTTCTAGGATATCAAACTATGGGAATTGGGATGCTAATCGCTTCAACCGATTTACTCCTGATAAAGGTGGGAGAAGGGATAGGGACTCAATTAGCATTTCTGCTGATTCACATGGCATTTCCAACGACCGCAATCGAGGACCAAGAGCATTGAAGCTAAAGATCAAAACTAGTACCGAAGAAATGGCTGCACCTGGTATTGCAAAAGCAGGTGCATCTACTTCCAGAGTCGATCTTGATCTATACAACCAACCAGATTTTGTCACAGACTATGAAAGAGCGAAGTTCTTTGTCATAAAGTCTTTTAGTGAAGACAATGTTCACAAAAGTATTAAATATCGTGTTTGGGCCAGCACACCTCTTGGAAATAGGAAACTAGATGCTGCCTATCAAGAAGCTAAGGATGCTAATGGCGTTTATCCCGTTTTTCTTTTCTTTTCGGTATGATACTTGCATTTTCTCAATCAAATATATAGTTTAGGTATTATCTAAATCAAGTATAATTGGATTAAATTTAATTTATGTAATCAAGTATATAAATTACGAAATTTGGGTATGTGGAATATATGGTGGTTGATCATATCTGCTCATCAGGATTCTGATTAGAAGCAACACCATATAGTGTTCCTGTGAATTGTCTAGTTGTTTTTGATACATTATCGCACACATATTCACCCACCAACCTGCACTTGTGTGGATTTTATTTTACCGAAAACTCACCATCAAAGTTTAGAGTGTGAAGCTTTATATGTTGGTTAAGTGTAATGTGATGACTTTGCGCTAGAATATGCTAGAATAAATTTGTACTTGGTGATTCGACTTTCATGTGTAGGGTACTCATTTGATTTTTTATTAGATTTGAAATTGAATAATTTTCAACTAAGAGTTTTATTAGGATATGCCTTGGCAGTACTTTCCCTTCTTCAATGAAAGAAGGCTATATCAGGATATAGAAGTTAGAAAATCTTGAATATAGGTCTGGTTATGGGTTAGGGTCCAAACACGTTTCACACTGCAGCGGTTGTGGTTAACCCACCTGAGCCTGTCTTTCTATTAATATATTCCATCTGTCATACTTTTACACGTTTTACGGAACAATTGCTTACATACGTTTACTTGAGAATATCTTCTTGATTTGTGCTAGATTGATTATTTCTTGTTTCATTGTATACTTTGTATTGGATCTCTGTATAAAAGATGTACCTGGCTTAACTAGAAACAGAGCGGTTGTTCCGATTGCTGATTCATGATTGTTTACTTCATTTCTTGTTGATTAAAGAAATTTGTAACTTAAATAGATGAAAATTATGGAAAACATGGCACTCTACAAGACAGAAGTATGATTAAAGCATGACTTTTCATCAAATAATAAGGAAGAAGCTATATACTTGACTCATAAATTGAAAATACAGGCACTTGAATGTTGATTGATAAAGAGATGCAATATGAAACCTAGATATTGCACCAATTTCTCTATCTGTATTTGTTTGTGTACATTTATGTTCTTGGTTCAATTTGTTCTGACACATTTTCAAACACTGCTCATGTTTTCCAGGTTAATGCTAGCGGGCAGTTTTGTGGTGTGGCTGAAATGACAGGTCCTGTTGATTTTGAGAATGATGCAGATTACTGGCAGCAGGATAGATGGAGCGGTCAATTTCCTGTCAAGTGGCATATAATAAAAGATGTACCAAATGGTCGATTTCGTCATATTCTTCTGGACAACAATGAAAATAAGCCTGTCACTCACAGCCGAGACTCTCAGGAGGTACGTAGCAGTAATATTTTTGTTTCTAGTTACTCTTTCTTCTTATAATAATATTTCTTATCGGTCAATTGTGAATATCTGTGAGAAATTAGAAAAACAAAAGGATGTGTTTGATTTCCTGAGAATAGTTGGTTAGTTCAATTTGATGAGATTTTTCATTTAATCTTTTCAAGACCATGAGTTTCTGAGATAATAGTTGTGATGGCCTCTACATGCATCTCTTTTTAATAGGCCAGCTACCTGTACTTTTGGGTGGCCAGCCACCAGTGGGGTTTGAGTCAGTTGGTTTGGTAGTAAGGTGTATTATTTTCTTGGATAGATTTTTGCTGTTTTTAATTGCTTACGAGAAATAGATCCCAGTCCCCAAATGCTAGTTTAGGCTTTTACTTGCTAGAGCTCCTAACAAACTTGTGGAAAATGCCGATCTGAGGTTTGAAATTGTACTCTAGTGAAGTGAAATATTGGTTCAGTTTACTAACGTAAAAATACCTAACAGGGCTTCTTGGCCCACCTCGTTCACCCACAATGTGATGACTTTGACAATCAGTATTACAGGAGTCAAAGGTGTACAGTCGATCCTCTTATATGTTTTGAAGTGTTGGTAAATTGCAATGTTTGCATACTTTAAAAAAATTATTTATAAAAAGTTTTAGGTTATCTCCTGCTTTATTTTGCCCTTTAACTTTAAGTGAGCTGATTTGCAACTTTGTTAGCACACACAACATGACATATGTTTGAATCTTATTAGGTGAAACTGGAACAAGGTCTTGCCATGTTAAAAATATTCAAAGATCATGATGCTGATACATCAATGTTGGATGATTTTGTTTATTATGATGAGAGGGAGCGATCAGTGCAGGAAAAGAGGGCTAAACAGTCCAGCCCAAGCAAAATTCCTGATGCTTCAATAAATCAATTATCCGAGAACCTTGCTGGTACCCTTCATCTGAAAGTCAGCGAAGACAAGAGAAAGTAAACTGTGGAGTGCTATGGTAAAGCCCAATTGATAGAGGAGATTGATGCATTTGGTAAAAGCCAGGTTTGGCCATTTAGGCATAGAAATACTGAGCAGTTAAGCATGGCTACTTTAGCACAGAAAGCAATGACAGGGAGTATTCTGCTCTTGTATTTTCTGGTCAATTAAGTTCATCTGTACACTAAGTTTCTCTTTTTCACCATCACCTTAGTTCATTTTCCTTTTTTATTATCAATTAAGAGCATTTGCTGGAGATTTGGATATTTTTGGCTAAAGATGGGGGAGGAAAGTAGGTGCAGATTTAGACACCATCAAGTTGGCTTGGTTCTATACAAGCATATGCTATTGAGGTGTTTGTAAGTTTATTTTCTATAAAAGAATTCTAGTGCAGGGCGTTAAAATTTGTGCTTCTGCATAGAAGGAACACAAATATTCCCATCTTTGATTAAGAGATGCCAATGTTCTGTTGTTGGATTTTTTTAGTTGTGTATACTTTTATCGAGCTACCTGTTTTTTTTTTCTTGCTAAACACCACATTACATGTTTGAATGCATTATGCAGGTTGTTTACAGTCTGAAGTAGAATGCGTAACCAATAAGTTATGTTTAGACTATATTGTAGAAGATGATGTAAAAGTTGCATGTTATATGGATTTTGTTAGTATAGCACAATAGCTCCATATTGTTATCTATGATAATGTGAAGCTTGCTCGCATTTATCTTCTACACACTGTGATTGCTGCGTATAATGTATGTTCAAAATGTTGTGAGACCCCATAAAGATCCCAAATTTTGTTCCCGGTTGCCTATGTGAAAGCACTGCATTGCTTCATGCACTAAGTTGGGATCCTAAAGATTCCAAATTCTTTCCAAAATGCCTATGTGAAAGCATTGCATTGGTTCACACTAATTTTGGATCTTTTCTGGGGTTTCTAGCATTGATCATATGTATTTAATTGATGAAGTTTGGTTGACCTTTTCCCCAGAAAAATGGTTTCTCAATGTATTCAGCCTTCCGACTACGAGAGCCTTTATAAAATGATGAGGAACTTAAGGTGTATCCAAGTTATTTTTAGTTATAATAAAGATTTATTTATTTATTAATATTTGGAGTGTTTATCATAAAATAATATAAAAATAAATTATTATCTTTTAATTCAAATATTTAGGTATCGTCCTTAAACGACTTGATATAAACTTCTAAATTATTGTTGTTAGAAGATTGAAGACACTACTTAATATATAAAACCTTGGTGAGGTTTATTTGACATGATGGGTAAATTTTGCCAGGGAGCTGCTCCAGGTAGAAGGGAAGAAATATGAAATAAAACCAATACTTTGGAAAAGCTTAGCATATATCAATAAAAGGCAATATATAAAATACACATCAAATCTCTCCTATTACTACAACTGATTCAGCAAAATAAATCCATAAAAATGAAAAACCACAAATTTAGCAGTTCTTATCATAATTTTCTCTCTTTCTATCTGAAGAAAGAAATTAATCCTGATAGATACACAAAGGGGCTAGCATAAAATCACCTCTTTCAACTTTTTTCTTCTTTTTTCAACTTTTCGAATTGTTTACTCTTTCTTACTTACAGCTGTAAGTTTCTTCTTTGTAAGGCATCAGTCAGTAGTCATTGGTTGGCTCATGCAGCACCTGAACCGGGCCTTACGCACAGTTGTCATGACCTCAGTTTCTGCATACTCTAGCATTCTTACAACCTCGGTGAATGGTGGCCGTACATCAGGATTACTATCCCAGCAACGGGTCATAATCTCATTAAGAACCGGTAGGCAGTCTATAGGGATGTTTGGACGAACACCTTTATTGACAACTGCAAATGCTGCCTGCACGGCAGTCATGTTCTGAAACGGTAGCATTCCTGTGATGAGCTCCCACAGAACAATTCCGAAGCTATAAACATCTACCTTATGGGTGTACTGCCTGTGTTGAATCATCTCCCTAACAATATAAGGTAGAAATGCAATTAAGCAAGAGTAAATAAATAAAACAATACTATAGATGAAACAGCAAATAACAATTTCTCCTACAAAAAAAATTGGATAGATAATATTATTAATTTATTACACATCAGACTTCAACTAGCCAAGTTCATCTCAAACAAACTTGAGGCTCTACACTAAATTTTAATAGAAGGATCACGTTATTAAACATTTTTCTCAAAACTGCAATGTTAAACAAAATATTAGTGCCTTGCTTAAAAATTACGTCTTTTTGAGAACCCAAATCACCAATCAAGTCATTTTCAAACTAATCCATTTGACCTGTCTTAAGACATTGCACCTTTTTTCTTAATCAACTTTATCTTGAAATTTTAAAATTATTTATGTTTATTCCAATCCGACTTTTGTACTCAAGACATATGGGGGTCCTATGTGATGGATAATTTTGCTTAGTTGATGAGCCGGGCCTGCAACTAGCAAAAATCAAAACTTAATTTTTCTGCTAAGAAATTTCATAGTAAAAAATTAGGGTGAAAGTGATAGATATTGTAATACTAGAGAAGTTTGCAACTGGAAAACTACAAAAACAACCATGAAAAAGAACTGCCAGGATAACATCAAACTGTTTGGAAGGTTACCTCACGCAACCCAGAACCCAACAACATATATATATATATAGGGGGCTACTCCAATACAAACCTCCTTAAAATCTTGCATTTCCACGGCAAGATTTTATTTATTTATTTTTTTTTTTTTGTAGGATAGAGCCAATTATTGTAAGCATTTTTTGTGAAGGTACCCTTGGCGGGAACCTTAGAATAGATGAAATATAATTAATTTAGTGTTGGTCTGTAGGTTTGTATTTTAAAAGTGGTTTGTATTTGAGCACTTGCCTATATATATATATAAGATAAACAAAGAGGGATGTAACAGGAAAAAGATTAACAGATTGACCCAAGTTCACCCCAAGGTAAAGAAATAAATATAAAACTGCCGCCACTCAGCCTGATTTAGTAATAGAACATTTGAAAATCAAAACAGAATATACATTGTTATACTAGTAACCGAAGCACATTTTAACCTTCCATATAGGTTTGCAAGTTTTAAATATCCAATAAGGAGGCATATAAAAACACACTGCATGATTATAGCTCATGGCATCTCGTGAGTAATAGAAATTCATGGACTGCATTGCTTTTAGCAGGACCAAGCTCGATTGGTTCTATAAAAGCGAAGGCATAAGTGAACCAGACATCCGATCCAAGCAACAAACCTAACAAATACCCAATAAAAGAGCACCGGCTTCACTGAAAAACAAATGCCAAAATTATACTTGTCCACAAATATGAAGAAATGGATGGTTTGCTTAAAATTTTTTAGGACTGTGTACATCCACAAATTACTCTTTCAAGAAAGCTTAGACAAACAACCCCGAAATCTGTAAACATCTATAGGGCCTTAAGTAAAAGGACATTAGTATAAAGATGCCTCCCGAGAAGAGTTTCAACCTAAATAAAATCTAAGTACATTCCTACTACTAAATATATCTTAAGAAAAATTACTTCAGCACTAGTGAGCAGCTTACGAAATCAGTATATTGCTTTGACAATTAGGGTTAATTTGTTTGTCCCTATAAATGCACAAGAAAATACCAAAATAGAAGGCAAATGGCAAACCATTCCCCGAATCCTAGTGACAGTTCTTTTTTTAAAAAAAAATAAAATAGAACTCATGAAAATTTCCAACAAAGAACCATCAAATGCGAATGAGAGCAAAAGGTAGCTAAACATATTTGCAAACAAGTTTAGAATCTAAAATTTAGAGAAACAAAGTAAAAAAAATGAAATATATAGAAGAGGAATAAAGTCGTCATGGTCATTCCATCAGATTTCATTTTAAAGGTTAGCTAAGCCAAATCCAAAGACTAAGCTCTCATACGTGACTATAAATTTAGTTACTAACAGTAGCTGGTGATCAAGCAATACTATAGAAGAACTGCCTCACAGCTTTAATATTTCCAATAAACTTCTACATAGTTAGTTATAGTAATTAATCAAGACTCAGATCAGTTAAATAAATAAAATCCTTCAGCAGCATAAAATATCTATTCAGAGTTAACATGGTAACATATACAGTAAGCCGGTGAGAAGATTATAGCACCAATAAAAGGTTAGACAAGTATATGTAACATTTTCAAAAATTTGAACACTTACGGAGCCATCCAGCGGTAAGTCCCAGTCTCTGGAGTCATTCCTTCAGTCTGCACCTCGATTCGAGCAACCCCGAAATCTGCAATCTTGATTGATTTGTCAGCAGAAATTAATAAGTTGTCTGATTTCAAGTCCCTGTGAATGTAACCAAGAGCATGAACGTATTCCATTCCCCTTGCAACATCCAATGCCTGCTTCACTGCCAATTTTAAAGGCACTGCTCGATTCTGTCTCTTTGCCAGAAACTGCCGAACTGAGCCCCCCTTAGCATATTCCGTGACAATACACCAGACCATGGGTTTGCGACACCCACCAACAAATCGAACTATGTTTGAATGTTTTAACGTTGCCAACATCATTACCTCCTGCTGAAATTGTTGCTCCATTAATTGGGCCCTTTCTACGTCATGTTCCGGTCTCTCCAAAAGTTTGATAGCAACATCCTCGCCGTTGTAAGTACCTTTGTAAAGTTTCCCAAAAGCGCCCTGTGCGAAAGCTGGTCCCATGTTAAGCTTCCTGAGATCGATGGTCCACTCATCAAAATTCTGAAGACCCTGTGTGGGGAAACGATTGTCCATCAAAGCCTGCGCTAATGCATCATCACTAAGGCCATGAGAGACTTTTCCACGATTAACACTTTGGACAGCTGAGTAATTATTGTTGACATGCCTGTTTCCCTGATGGCCTAGGATGCGAGTATGGGAATCATTAGAACCAGAACTACTATTTCCAACAGACATGGCGGTAATTGACCCTCCGCCATTGCTCAACTGCAAGCTCCCAAAACTATCAATTGACATGTTAGAGCCTTCACCAAGCTTACGGTAAAAGCCCTGGGGAATATCATAATTATCATGGTGACTATTCAAGTCTATAATACCGTTAAACTTCGCACCTTCCAACATCTTCAATACTACAAAAATGCAGCTTTCAACATCCACTCACTGCTGCATCAGTACAAGCCAGAAAGAACCTAACAAAATGACACAAAAAAATAATATCACAAATCTCAAACTACACCGTGACTATTCTAACAAACCTAACAAACTTAAACATTAACTTAATAAACCAAAACTATAATTTTCCGAAATGCATTAATACTTGTTATATTAAAGCCGCTCCTTCCTAGCAATAAAATCCAAAGGAGACCAATGTTACAACAACTCTAAACCCACAAAACACAACACTCAATAGACTAAAACTTCTAAATTTCAAGATTACAAAATCATAAGTTTTCCGAGTCTTGACATACACAAAAAACGTAACAAACAAGTTAAAATTTTCCCAATTTCCAAACTACCCACAAAGAAAACAATCCAAGAACCATATCAATCAAACCCTAATCTCATTTCCCAACATCATCATCAACTAAACCTACCTCTCTTGCTACCTAAAACAGAAAAAGTTCACACCTTTGACCAATACAACTTAAAAAAACCCAATCTTTCACATAAAAATGAAAAATTTAACATAAAGATAGAAACTTTACACATAAATATCCCAAATTAGAGCATAAAAATCAAGAATCACAAATAAAAACTCAAGTCAAACATATTAAAATTAAGAAAAAGCAAGTGATCCAACTGTAAAAAATAAGAAATAAAGCACAAGTGTACCTTGATCAATAAGCCTTGACTATGTATGTATATGTATAGCAATTGAATTAACAAGAAATACAAAGAGATCGATTCACCAAATGAATGCTTGACCCGACCCACCAAGTTCAACACATATAGATACAAACACTTTGTGTGTGTATATAAGGAGAATGAGTAAGAAAAGAGAAGAGGAGACGAGGAAATAATAAAACACACACACAACAACAACAAGAGTAGAGCTAGTCTTCGTCTTACATTTCATTTTCACAAGAGAAATGGTATGGTATGATTCAACCCACCGTAGAGAATGACACGTGGCTTAATGGTTACCGCTGAAATTTTGTGATTGATTACTGTGGGTGGAAAAGAGCTGAGTAGGATTCAAAGATGGGTGAGTCATGAGTTGGGTGTTTTGGAATTTTGAGTGGGGTCCACTACTATGGGTTTTTGCCAGCAGGATGAGGACATGTAGGATATAAAAATTAGCTTTTTAATTAGTGCAATGAATGTGTAGAACAGTGAGAATAATTGTTCTGTATTTTTTTAAAAAGTGCAGAACAATTATTTTCAATATTTTGCATATTTTTATTATTGTATTGTTCTGCTGCAGAACAATGGTGTTTTCACTGTTCTCATGCTAATATCTGTTCACGACGGAGCGTGACTCTGAATGTGTATGCAGAACTATGAATACATTATTAAATTATTTAAGATGATCTTGCATATTTATATATTATATATTAGAGATGCAATCGATGAGTTATATTATATTTATTTATATATACGAAAGTTTCATTTTTTGTTATCTTTGTGTGGATGTGAACTTATTTACGTCATACAGTAATAGTTAAAGTAGGATAGAGATCATATATAATTTGCTCTATTAGAAAATATGAATGAATTTAATGAAAATGGATTCTTAATACATAAACTTTTAAAATAATATTTTTCATAATATTTAATTCGTAAATATTTATAACAAATTTATTCAATAATATAATGTGATATGATATTATAATATATGTTAGCGAATACTTTATAATTATTGAAATTAATAAAATTATGATCTAAGATAACTAAATTCAATGGTACTAACCACAATTCTTTAATGCATGTGTAAGCGATAAAAATAAAATTCATTTTAGGTTTAATTGTACATTAATCTAAAATACAATTTTGTACACAAAATCATCCATTTATAAATACTGACATAATAGGTACTCAACAATAATTTTTATAAATAACTGCATTCCGTTAAATTCTATTCGAGTATATACGTGTCATGATATGATATGTGTATAAACACAAGGTTATTCCAAATTGATAATAATTCAAAATAAACATTGGTTATTTGTCGTTTTCTGTAGTTATGGATTACCTAACCATTTCTATCAGTTTGTTTTGTTCCTATTATGACAACATATAACTGTATTAGAAACAATTAGTTAGTGCCACACTGCTAGTAAATGCAATCAATACCCTAGAATCTAAATAGCATCTTAATTGTTAAACTTCCATCTAGAATTGACGGCGAATTGATATATCTCTTCCTGTTTTTTTGTTTTCTTGGTAGGTTAGATTATTAAGTTGATTGTCATATCTGATATATTTGTCTAGATAATTTACTGGGAACCTGTTCAATTTTGCACCCCTATCCCCTAGATTTGATGCATATGTGTATTTATTACACTTGATATAGTAATCATTATTGCAATCTAAGTTTATTCTTCGTTTCTAATAGCCTTCAGACTTTCAATGAACAAGCGGGGGAAAGATTTAATGGAGATTAATAGACAAACCTTTAACTCCCGTATATGGATTCTTCATAGAGATGTTGATTCTTCAGGTATACATGTAAAGAAATAAAGAGCAGGTGTGATTTGGTATATCTGTAGCTGATCAAAATTAAATTATTTAGAAGTATACATCCTATCTGAATTTAGAAGCTTTGAGATGGTGGTGCTGCACTTTTTTGAAGAGTCTCATTAATTATGAAAATCGCTAAAGATTCAAGGAATTTGGACTTTTATTTAAATCCTATACTGGCAGTGGCCTAGTGGCCTTTAGGACTTGGCCATTGTTGCTTTTCGGTTCTGTTCTGTTTACTTGCAGAAGGCAGTGAACTTGTCCTGTTTTTACGTACCTTGAATTCTAAGTAAATAAGATCCCACCGTATTGTATAATGTATTCTTCTTTTGAATTTTACGTATTTAAATTTTTATAACTGCCCAGTGGACAAGACATCCGATTTCAGGTGATTTTGAGCTGCGTGCGAGCAGATTAATTATTTCAAATGCTCAGGATAAAATTGTAGATCCCTACTTGAGTTGGTGTCAACGTTTTTGACATGACAAACAGGCCAGTTGAGACCTAATAGAGTGCAAGAATAAGTTGATTTGCTGGAATTTTGTATTGAAATTTGTTAAACTATCCAAGTGAGTGTGAATATGATTAGTCCTTGAATATTTGTTTGTTAGTGTGTAGTTTGTCAATTTGCTTGGTGTTCCAAACTTGTTTTCCATTCAGAAGAATTTGAAGTTCTTGTTTTCTCGGGCCAGCACAAAAGGATTTTCGGTTGATCTCGTCTTCTCGGTTCCTAACACTCGTGTGAGGATTCCATCTTGCTGTTTATATTCCTTCTCTTCATTCAATATGTAGAAGTTCTGTACAATTTATGATTCACATCGTAGCTAGTGGAGTTTATAGTGTAAAAGTTTATACAAGTAGTTGTCGACTTATCGTTCCCAAAATGCAAGGCCGTACTAATATATAATCCTGTCACCAGCTCTAATTTTTGTTTAAGCACATCCAGATTGTAGTGTGCAAAGTGACGGGTTTCGAACATTCATAGCTGAAGTGATTTTAGTTTTTAGAACATCTGACTAAGGTCTGTCATTTCAGGCAAAATACCAGAGTGAAAAATGAAATCAGCACAAAAGCGGATAACTTCAAAATTTGATTCTAGACAATATACATCAATGGGTTAGAACAAATTTAAGTGTTAGGTCCAAAATAGTTTGTAGAAGGGGGGGGTTGAATACAAACTATACCGTTTTATCGAATTTGCTCTTTTCTTAATATATTAAATTAAGAACAAATTGATGTGGAATAAACGAATACCAATATTTCAAGTTGAATATAAAATTATATTAAACTTGATGGGGTGTGCCTTAATGCACGGGTACAAATTACAAGGTTTGATGACCAAACTAATTATTACAAATTCTATAGAAAATTCGACATGAATTTTTCTATATTTGTAAGTAAAAAGATCGAAATTAATTATTACAAATTCTATAGAAAATTCGACATGAACTTTTCTATATTTGTAATAAAAATATCGAGAGGTTCTTAATCCGCTAGATAGTTCCACAAGTACAAGTAAACAATTTCTAGTGGTTTAGATTTAACAATACAAGCTAGAAATAATTTACAAGAATTTATTTGATGTTCAAGGAACCATTTTCTCTCTTGGTCTCTCTTTCTTCTATTTGTGTTCTGCTGAAGAAGATGTGTAAAATTTCAGACTGTCTGCTGTGTCCTGCAGTTGTATTTATAGCCATTTAAGTCTTGACTGATCTAATATGACTTAAACTGCTTCAAGACATAATAAATCAGCTATCAGCATGACTTAAACTTGCTCCAAGACATAATTTTCCTTCGATATGACTTACATCTTGGGCGGTATGACTTAATAAATCAGTCGGTATGACTTAATTCTGAGCAGCCTTTGGGTATGACATAAAGCACTTTGTCGGTATGACTTAATTTAAATCTCGGTATGACTTAAATAAAAAGGTCGGCTGTACTGATTTGAATTGAACTAAAATATCCTGAACTGCTCAAATTGAAAACCAGTCGCAGGGGAAGAAAGTGTGACCACGCGCGCGCTGTTGAAAGCTTTGGATCAGGCGCGTGATGCGCACGCGCGGCCTGGCGCGTTGGTGCTGCCGACAGGTTCTGCAAGACAGGTTATCACTTGTCTGTTTCTTTTGTTAAACTTTAACAATTCTGCCGACTTGTCTCTTATTTCTTTATACAAATTGTTCAATTGTTTATTCAACTAATCCACAACAATTTGTACCAAATTGAATCACTCTGTCTTCTTTTCAGTTCGTTTTTGTACGAAACAAATCAAACTGTCGACTTTCATTTTCTTTTTATTTTAATTTAATTATGTAACTTAATCAAATAATCATTTAGAAAAGTAATGATTAATTAACTAAATTAATAATTAAATTAAATAAGATTAATTCATTAATTCAAAATTAATTAATATGATAATTAATTTAATAAATAAATTAATTCAGAATGAATTAATTTATTAATTAAATAATAATATTAATTAAATGAGAATTAATATTAATCATATGACAGCCCAATCTTTTTCCGAACCACTGAAAGTTAAAGAATTACCACCGAATTTTTGTTGACGCTCGATGCACGGTCTGGTTCATGAGCGACTAACTCCAACGGCTTTTCTTTATTTTTGACACTATGATTTGGTTCATGTCTTCCTTTTTCTTCACTCTTTTTCAAACCTTTCTAATTTGTATTCTGCCACTGTAGGAACCTCTTGTCACTAAAAATAGAATCCACTGTCTTGATTACTCCACTGATGCTTGATCAACTGAATGAACTTCTTCAAGTGTAGTATACCTTAAAACGGTAGATTGACTTTGTCTTCTATCTCTTGACACTTATACATTTGAGATCCCTGTGACAGTACATATACTATTTACTATTACATTCTTGTTTGAGTTGAGTTGTATCCTCGAAATACAAATAGGCTATGTCATATGCCTTTCAATCTCCCCTTATTTGTTTGTTAAACATTAACATGAGGATAACTCAACTACAAACAAGAAGAAGATAAAGATTTAAAGAGCTATAGTAAATAATACATAAAAAAAATTATGGTTTAGATATTACAATTCCAGAATCTCAGTTGATGAAATGATAGATGATTGTTCCTCTGACACTGAACTGATCTTCATTAAGTAACTCATCTTCATTTCTTGAAATATCTGCCTGATAACCCTTTACATCTGATATTGAAAATCATCAGTAGATACTTGGAAATTCTTCAGTAGTAAAGAATATGACTTGTCAATCACATACTGAAGAATTCTTCTTTGTCGTTTCATACTTTTCTCCTTCCTTATGTCTCCCTACCTAAGGTGATATGACTCCTCCTTATAACGGTGAATACTTCTCATCTCCCCTGACAAGGCGAATATTTCTATCTCCCCCTGACAAGTTGAATATTCCCCCATTCTAAGGTATGTCCTTTTTCATATCTCTCCCCCTTAGATAGAAAATCTCCCCTTCACTAAGGTAAGCTTATACTCTCCCCCTTAGTTAAGTATCTAAGGCAATCTTTGAGTATATCTATATCTTCTTCAATTATATCTCTCCCCCTCAGTTGAGTAATCCTCCAAGCATTCAATTATAGCAAACATCTAATTAAATTAGATGATACTAAATTTTCAATTATAACTAACCTTTTACCTTTAGTACAACAGATTCTTCATACATCTAACATTGACTGCTGGAATAAAGTAAAGAAGCTTTTCTTGTGTTGAAGGATTTTTCAAGAAGACTTCCAGAATAGAAGTATGTAGACTGATCAACTTTGTCCTTTAGATATTATAGAATGGCCTCACTATTGATCATCCTGACAACCAAATCTCCCGACACTTTCCTTATATCTCCCAACTCTTGTAAGTAAACTTTGTTTGGGGAATAGGGAATGGGATTTGGTGTTTATCTTTCTTCCTCACTGTGAGTGTGTGATTCTATTTCGTGTACCTCACAAGTGTTTAACTCATCTCTCCACTCATATCACTTAAAATGAGTGATCTTTCATTTCTCGTCTCTCAAGTGTTTACACTCATGCTCACTAGTGTATCACTCTTATCTCTCATAGCTCCAATATCCACATGTAGTACCTGCAAGGAAAAATCACCATAGCCCCTTCTAGAGAGGTCACTGGTGGTGCAATGGGGTTTCGTAAATCCCCGATCCTCGTTAGACTCGTCAGACGAATCTGAGTCATAATCTACAAGTTGATAAAAAATTCCTTTTTTGTGGGTTTCAGATTTGAATTCTGAGAAGGTAAACAATGAAATCAAAACTTAGAATTAAAATCATATTTCCATCTAATGTCTATGAAGACATCACCTTGTTAAACTCATCAGGTAAATCTGAATCATAGTTAACAAGTTGTCGATCCGCACCTATGTCGGATCCGATACCCGCAGGATCCAGAGATGTTCCCTCTGGGGAGTTAGATAATGATCTTGTTGAATTTTGCATTGAGATCAATACCTTCTCTCGAGGTCTGTGAAGACTCTTGGTTATTTGAGGAACCTTCAACTTATAATCCTAACCGTAAAATGGTCGAAGTATTAGTTGTTTCCGTCAATTCGTCCTTAGTGTGTGCAATCTCACTTTGTGCATAGAAAGTATTTTAGAATTGTGTATGAGGTAGTGAATTCCCAACAGATGCCCTGGCTGACAGGTGAATTTCAATAAACTCATCATTTTAAGATAATGAATCCAGAGACTATTTTAGTGCCATTTTCAGCTCTGCATCCTTTTGGGAGAATGCAGGCGAGCTTACAGATACCTCAAGTTATAGACATCTATTCTCCTTGAGAGGTAGAGCTGTGGGTTTACTATCCCTCACATCCTTATTTGCTGCATCAAGTGCAGTTACTCCCTTAATGACCTCTAGTCAAATAAGTTACTTCCACTTCAGGGGTAAGTTAGGATGTGTTTAGATTTGGATTTATAGTCCGGGATAGAAGTTGTTGGGTTTACAACCTCATGACTTAAAATGTGAGAAAACTTCCACTAGGAGCTGAACCTGCATCACATAGCAATAGAGCAATATAGAGATAGAATGCATTTACATTATACCATAACATTGTGTGAAAACATATGCATTATATCATGTAAGAGAAATGATGTACAATTGTGACTTCAAAAAGTTTTACAATATAAGCAATCACAACTGTAGAAAGATTTGAGTTTTCTTCTAAAAACTGTTAATGTGCAAGAGTTTGTATTTATGCATATAAATCAATGTATTATCATGTCTTATAATGAAAACTAGGTCGTTTTAATTTTAAAAGACACAAACTCTTGACTTCGCAGTAATTTAGAAAGAAAGATTTTCTTTAAGTGCTTATTATGTATAGAGAACTTTAACACAAAAGTTAGTGAAAAGACTCATACAAGCACTGAATGTAGTTTAGGTAACAAAGATTACCAAGTACATAAGTACAGATAACCAATGTCTCTCCTTTGGCACTTCATTACTTAGCACAACATAAACTAATTAATTGACTGATGGATGTAAAATATTCTAAGAACTATCATATGTATAAAGTGGTGTATAACCAGAATTAGAGAATTTAAATTTGAAAAATCTTCACCACTTCAAAATATGATAGGAGATCGAATGTAATTTTAAGTCTCACTTACTTAGAAATTTGAACACCTTAATTATACTAACACTAATGATTTATAGATAAGACACATTTACTTAGAATAAATCCTAAGTAATATCATCAGAGATAATATATACATCACAATTAGTTTGCAATAAAGTATCAGAACAACTAGCAATTGTTAGTAAACAAATATTTTACTATTTGATACCAACTGCTAGTATTTATCAAATACTTTAAAATGCAAGTAATTGTGTTTATGATTACTTTACCAAAATTAAATTATGAGCAAATAAACCATTGAATTGCTTCACGTCATAATTTAACTAGGATATAAATAATCACTTCTAAATACTAAATATTCAATGATACCAATTGTTTGATAAATTCAATCTATTGTAAGATAAATTCAATTTAGTGAAGATTGAATTGTTACATTGAGTACCAATTTACAGAATGAATATTAGTATCTAACTACTTAAGAACATCATTCACTAATATTCATAAGTACGAGAACTAGTTGACCAGAAATACACAAGCTCTTAAGATATAAAATTTCAAACTTATGACTTCAAGGCAACTCCTCAATAATAACAATTGTTAACTCCTAACAACTGTTTACTGGTAGATAACCTTGATTCTATAAATAAGACTCGATTACCAAAGTTGTCTTGTCTGCAATCTTAGAAATGATATTCTAAGTCCTATACACCTTGATCCATAGTATATAACATTTATTATCAAAGTGATTAGAAGCTTGCAAATAAGCATAAAAATTATTCCAAGTAACTGAACAATGGTCACTTTAGATATTTCAATATCCATAGTTCTACTTAGAGAATTTTCATACTATGCATAGTAATATGAGTGAATTGTAAAAGATATAACAATGATTACTTAGAGGAGTTCTAAGTAATTTCACACATACCAATATATCTCACAATTAGTTAGTAAATAGAATTCTAACTAAATATCATTAACTGATATAAGTCAAAACTTTAATACAACCAATTGTTAGAACCATGATATTAATTATAGTGAATTTCTTAAAATGGGATATTAAAGTTCACTAGAATTAACATCTCATAACTGATTGAAGACCAAGAGATAGGTCCAAATTAGTTATGATTCATATTTATTTTGATAAATGAGGTATAGAGCAAATACTAAATTGAATTGCTTCAGGTTCTATAACTCATATTAATCAAAGTAAATAATTAATAAATAAATACTAAATCTCTATGAGTTAGATTTTAGCATTTAAGTATTCAAATTATCCTTAAATAACCACCATTGAAATATATTACAATTATACACATGGCAATCATTCAACAGATAATTCTCAGCGTGAGGTCTGGATGTAAATAAGTTCACAAGTTCTTTCAATACGGACAACTGAATACTTGTGAGCTTACTTAAGAATTACTTAACAGATGGGATATACAAATCATATAGAATTAATAAAATCCCAAGTTTACAAACCAATCTTGAAAAATTAATTTCATCAAGTGATTTAGCAAACATGTCTGCAAGTTAATCTTAAATAAAGACATGCTCTCGAAATAATTGATACCTTATGAAAGTTGCTTAGTCCTTGAGTGTTCCACAGAGTTGTTGGAGATGAATTTGATTCCTTGTGTTCTCCTGCTTTCGTACAACTCATTTGATCTGTCTCTATGCAGCAAAACATGTCAGAACTGATGTTTCTAGGGTACCATCTCCGGAGATGGGTCCAACTTAAGACATCTGAAAATCAAGTGTAATAATTACAAGAATAGATTCTCAAGAATCCACTTGGAACTATGCATAATTGCATAATTGAGAATAAAATATGTGTGTAAGTGATCTAATAGCAATTGAATAAGATAATAAGCTGTGATTACTCTATAGCCCGATTAGGTCCTAATTAGTAGATCCTGAACTTGTTGGGTCAAATATCTCTAGGGTACCATTTCCGCAGATCCGGGTCCATCTTAAGATTTTTGATTACCAACTTGTTAGGTCCAAGCTAATAGGTCAAAAGCCATCTATAGTGATGTGTTGGTAAGTAGTTGACAGGTCTAGAATCTTCTGATTAAAAACAAAAGATCCTTGACTTACTTTTATTGCCATCATCCTTTTGGCTTACTGAAATAAATCAAAAGAATTGCAACTTTTCCAACATCAAAACAACAAATATCTTAATACCAATTTATAGTTAGTAGATCAACATATAATACAATCAAGATATCATTGCACATATATATCATTTATGTTTGTGCCTAAAGATGTAGAGAGTTCTATAAATATGACACCAATTGTTAAAAGATACCAACTGTTAAAGATTGATACCAAATGTTAAATTATAGTCAGGGTGTCATACCATGTCTTCCATGCTTGCTTGAGTGATAATATCAGTTCATACTAACCTGTAGAGATCTTCAATTATCTCAACAACCAGGAGTGCACTTGTTCACATTCCTCTAGCATCCAGATTCAGTAGGTCCAGATGTCCATTATGATCATGAATGTACAACAGGTGCCTGATATCCTCAAGTCTTGTCACTGGTGCTTCTTGTTAGATATACTGTCTTATCAGCTTGTAACCTTGCACCCAGTTTGGCCTTGTCCCTCATAACAATGCCTTGACATCCAGTTAGACTTCTGGTTATCCTTGTACCAAATACAGCCTTGTTGTTTGGTCTAGATACCAGCTTCCCTTCAATCTGCCTTTTGTACTGATTGAGATCATCTTGCATTGCAATCACTAAACCTGGATCTTTCAGAGCTTTTGTAGCTTTCTTAGTTTCTTCTAAAAGAAGACTAAAGAAATAATCATTAGTACTTGAAGCTCTGTTAGTCTTTTACTTCCACCATTAGAAACACTAAGAACTAGAACAAAGAGTTAATTGAGTCAACACTCTTTGTCTTGGCAGACATGTTCTCATAGTGTCTTTTGACTTTCAGTGTGGTGTTGAGTTGACTAGATGATCCTTCTTTTGCTCCCCCTAAGCTGTTGCTGGGTTTACATGAAGATTCTCAATGTTGACATTGCTTTGATCTGAATCATCATTACTATTGACAGCTGGGAGCTAGAAGTCGTTGAACATCACTAAGACTTTCAATCACCTTCTGTTGATTAATAACAATCACCCTGTAGGCTGTTGACTCCACCAAGTAACCAAGGAAATTATCCTATTGAGCATTAACAGATTGCTAGGATGCTCACTTTCATTTATCATTGCAAAACAATTTTCTTCATAACTTGTGGGGTCTTCCTAAAATTCTTACGGATCAGGGTTTAAGATGTGATCAATCACCATCAGTGGTGTCTTGTCTTCAGATTGTCTGAACAACAACTTGTTTGTTGAGAAAAGTCATCAGTCATCACTACTAAAGTATATTTTTCTTTGATGTAGAACTTCTGTGTGATGCTTCTTTGACTTCCCTTTATGACATGCCTCATAATTTTATTTTACTTTAATTCCAGATGAGGCAGTTTCCTTTACTGATTCGATGTCCAGGAAAGAATCTCTTGATTTGACATTCAGGTGAGAGAGCTCCTTATGTCATAGCTGAACTCTTGTCTGATGAAGCTTTAGATTTGACCTTGTTGACTTCACCTTTGACTGAGATTCCATGTCAGCTACAGATAAGTTCTCTTTCCTTAATCCTCGAACAGTAGGCTCTTCATCTTGTAAAAGATGCTTTATTACTGACAACATTCCTTGGCTATTGAATAGCCTTGACCCTAGGTCATACCCTTGCTGTTGTCTCCAAGGGATAACCACTTGGTTTGTCTTCACATTCACATTTGATAGTAGGGTTCTTTCTTCGATAATATGCTTTGAATAAATCATTGGCAATGCATAATCGATTAACCTGATAAGCCCTACATTCGCAAATGGATAAAAAGTTCTTGGTACCCAAATTGTTTAATTGGGTCCAGATGGATTAGAGATTTCTCTTTTATCAGAGTTAACAATAGTTTTAACCTTAACATGCTCATTCTTATCTTTGACTGACCATTTTTCCTTTTTTTATGTCATTGACAAAATATTCACTGAGCAAGGAGAATAATGGTTCCTTCCAAACATAAGGAGGACTAGCAGTCTGTACCTTATTGTTATTCTTAGACATGCTTTTTCTATAATCAATGCAAATACTAGGAAATGCATTTATGACATTTGAAATGAGCAGGCATGATAATAAGAATACATTGCATACATTCAGCATTAAAACATTGCAGATAAGAATTATGCAAATTAGGCATGTTATGCATTTTAGAAAATTCAGTACTGTCTACTTTTACCTATGCACACTAGTGTAACAGGTTGCAAGTAGATTTACAGATATTCAATAATTTTCTAAACATGCATGGAATAGAAGAATTAACAATTAATCAATAATTCTACCCAATCCATTCCTATTGTTATATGATATTATATAGTCTCTTTTACCTAAGTCAGTTTTACAAATGACTTGATGTTCTACTGACACCCTAGGTAATTATTCCATCTTTTAAACTTTTTAAACCTTAACAAACAATTCAGAATGAATAAGCAAATCTTATTCTACTGGGGATCCTGGAACTAGCTTAAGCAGAGGTCTTATATGCTTGACATATATCATTTAAGAATTAAGAGATATTGTCTAAGGAACACTTTAACTCACTATTGCAATTAATCAAATTCAACAAATATTCATACACATATTAAGATCTTCTACCAAAGATATAATAATTAAAAGCTAAGATCTTAACATGCTTTGAATTTCTGAGAATTACATATTACACTAGTTCGAAGAATTGATACCTGAGACATATGAGATGAATCATCTTTGGAGATTGCTATGAAGGCAAGATATTAATTATGCTCTTCTCATCATCATCTGATCCATCCCAACTCTTTCATTCAGCAAGATAAGTTCTGCACTGATGCTTCTGTTTCATCTCATTTAATGAATCCCTATTCATCCTTGTCTGTCAGAATTCTGTACCATGTTGCACACCTTGATAGTTACTTGTCACATATAGCTTTTCATAACTGCAACTATCAAGTCTTGTTTCTTTCCACCAACTCAGTCTTGTAGCCACCTCTTGAACTGTATCCTGAAGAGTTTCTGCTTCAGAATAGATAGGCCTAATTCCTAGATTAAACATTTATACTTTTTCTAAATTAGTAACTCTTCATGTATGTTCTGAGGTTCCATCATTAATTCCTGACTGAGATGTCTAACTGTCTAGTTCATTCTCAAACCTCTTGATTCCACTATCTAAAATCTCTATTGATTGCTTGAAAGATATTTCTTGGTACAATCTACTAAGTGTAGTAGATGTTACATTGGAGCAATTCACTTGTTGTTTGTATATCACAGAATCAATAGACTTAATTCAAATCTTCGAGAAAAATTCTATCCACTTAACCTCTTCCATTCCTGCTTCTGAAAAACCAGTGAATTCTATGGATATAACTTTGAGGAGTTTCCACAAATTTTTCTTCAGTAGGTAGAAATTAATTTCATTGAAAAATGCATTTTCTTCAAAAGATTCAAATCATCTTTGACGTCCGGAGGAATCTTCAACTAACAATCTTCATAGAACTATTGGCTTGGAATAAATTCAAAATATTTAAAATTCAAAAACTTCAAGGACTTGAAAATTTTTGAGAACTAACAAATCTGAAAATAAGTTCAAATTAATTAAAATTTGAAATTCTTAAGAATTGAAAATTTTGAAAATTAGACAATTTGAAAATAAATTCAAGTTGTTTAAAAATCAAAAATTGCAAGTATTAAAAACTTCAAGAATTAAAAAAGATGAAATTTAAGTAAAATTAATTAAGAATCAAAAAATCTCAAGAAATGAAATTTTTGAGAGTTAAAGAATCCGAAAATAAATTCAAGTTAATTAAAATTCGAAATTACCAAGAATTAAAAATTTTGAAAATTAAACAATTTGAAAATAAACTCAAGTTGTTTAAAAATCAAAATTTCCAAGAATTAATCATTTCAAGAATTAAAAAATTCGAATATAGGTTCAAATTTTTTAAATATCAAAAATCTCAATAATGAATATTTTTTAAGGTTAAAGAATTCGAAAAATAGAGGAGTTGACTTTTTGGTCTAATACCGGATTTAATTTTTGCATGGGTCAACAAACTCGAAATCCAATTGGAGGACCACAAAAATAAGGATCTTGATTTGTGCGTCAATCAAAAGGCTCTGATACCAATTGTTAGGTCCAAAATAGTTTGTAGAAGGGGGGGTTGAATACAAACTATACCGTTTCATCGAATTTGCTCTTTTCTTAATATATTAAATCAAGAACAAATTGATGCGGAATAAACGAATACCAATATTTCAAGTTGAATATAAAATTATATTAAACTTGATGGGGTGTGCCTTAATGCACGGGTACAAATTACAAGGTTTGATGACCAAACTAATTATTACAAATTCTATAGAAAATTCGGCATGAATTTTTCTATATTTGTAAGTAAAAAGATCGAAATTAATTATTACAAATTCTATAGAAAATTCGACATGAACTTTTCTATATTTGTAATAAAAATATCGAGAGGTTCTTAATCCGCTAGATAGTTCCACAAGTACAAGTAAACAATTTCTAGTGGTTTAGATTTAACAATACAAGCTAGAAATAATTTACAGGAATTTATTTGATGTTCAAGGAACCATTTTCTCTCTTGGTCTCTCTTTCTTCTGTTTGTGTTCTGCTGAAGAAGATGTGTAAAATTTCAGATTGCTCTGCTGTGTCCTGCAGTTGTATTTATAGCCATTTAAGTCTTGACTGATCTGGTATGACTTAAACTGCTTCAAGACATAATAAATCAGCTATCAGCATGACTTAAACTTGCTCCAAGACATAATTTTCCTTCGATATGACTTAAATCTTGAGCGGTATGACTTAATAAATCAGTCGGTATGACTAAATTCTGAGCAGCCTTTGGGTATGACATAAAACACTTTGTCGGTATGACTTAATTTAAATCTCGGTATGACTTAAATAAAAAGGTCGCTGTACTGATTTGAATTGAACTAAAATATCCTGAACTGCTCAAACTGAAAACCAGTCGTAGAGGAAGAAAGTGTGACCACGCGCGCGCTGTTGAAAGCTTTGGATCAGGCGCGTGATGCGCACGCGCGGCCTGGCGCGTTGGTGCTGCCGACAGGTTCTGCAAGACAGGTTATCACTTGTCTGTTTCTTTTGTTAAACTTTAACAATTCTGCCGACTTGTCTCTTATTTCTTTATACAAATTGTTCAATTGTTTATTCCTAATCCACATCAATTTGTACCAAATTGAATCACTCTGTCTTCTTTTCAGTTCGTTTTTGTACGAAACAAATCAAACTGTCGACTTTCATTTTCTTTTTATTTTAATTTAATTATGTAACTTAATCAAATAATCATTTAGAAAAGTTATGATTAATTAACTAAATTAATAATTAAATTAAATAAGATTAATTCATTAATTCAAAATTAATTAATATGATAATTAATTTAATAAATAAATTAATTCAGAATGAATTAATTTATTAATTAAATGAGAATTAATATTAATCATATGACAGCCCAATCTTTTTCCGAACCACTGAAAGTTAAAGAATTACCACCGAATTTTTGTTGATGCTCGATGCAGGGTCTGGTTCATGAACGACTAACTCCAACGGCTTTTCTTTATTTTTGACACTATGATTTGGTTCATTTCTTCCTTTTTCTTCACTCTTTTTCAAACATTTCTAATTTGTATTCTGCCACTGTCGGAACCTCTTGTCACTAAAAATAGAATCCACTGTCTTGATTACTCCACTGATGCTTGATCAACTGAATGAACTTCTTCAAGTGTAGTATACCTTAAAACGGTAGATTGACTTTGTCTTCTTTCTCTTGACACTTATACATTTGAGATCCCAGTGACAGTCATATACTATTTACTATTACATTCTTGTTTGAGTTGAGTTGTATCCTCGAAATACAAATAGGCTATGTCATATGCCTTTCATTAATGTACTTCACCATGTAGTCGTGAATTATTAAATTTTTCTAAGTGGGCTACTGGCCCATCTAGGCAACTACATTTTTCTATATGGGCTACTAGCCCATCTAGGCAAGCCCTATGAGAGTAAAGACTGGGTTTATGGGGGAGGTGCCTGACGCATTTGAACGTATCCACTATGACATTTTTCTTGATGTTTTTTTATGTCCTGTGTTGTGTGTTTGTTTAAATCGCAACTATTACTCTCGTATGTGTTTTATTTGGTAATTCTAGTCTCACAAATATGCAAATGAATGATTAAGTACCATTTCTACCTTAATATGTACTAATATTAATTACTACCCAAGTGTTAGCTTGTTTACACATCAGTTAACTTGCTTGCAGCTTACAATAAGTGTGCTATGCCCATTCTCTAAAGTTCCCAATGGAGACTGACACGTATACTTCTTGAGTAGCTAAAAAGTTACAGTAGACCAGCCCCATATGTCTTTTAAACTAATCATATTAGTAATTAAAGAGCTTAATTTTAATTTGCAGAAAGCCTCAAAACATTTCATATGACGGTTTAATATCTACCCTTCTATGTCCCCACCCCCGATTAGCATTTATATGTCTAGTTGAGGATACATATTGCTGGTATGTGATTTGAAGATACAATCCATCACTGATCTTTTGTTTCGAAAGGTTCCCTCCGTAAGGTTCTTTGTGCCTTCCATTCATATCTGAATGTTGCTAAACACTTTTTTCATTTTTGCCTCAATGATTTCTTTCTTTTGTTGAAATATGACTAAGAAGGAAAATAATTATTTTAAAGTAAAATTAACTAGTTAAATAAACAAAAAATTTTGCTGGTTATTTAGTTTTAAGTGCCTAACCAAAGGATTATCATTTGGTTGGTTCTAATAATAATATTTGTTCGCTAAGATAGATTTTATTCTTATATAGCATATAATGGTGTATTAGGGGGTTTTATGATTTTTATCGGGGGTGATCCGTTTGTATTTGTCGAACTATTTTTTACTACTAACCAAAAGGGAACTATTTGGATAGATGTATAAAATTTGCAGGCTACTGTGCATAATAATAGTTTGTTTATGTCTTTTGAAAAAGGGTGCTAATAATAGTTTTGTTGTGTGGTTTGGTGTTTTCTTCAGGTTCATGGAATGGATAGTAAAAAAGATAATGGATGAAGGCAGAATGATGAGATATGGTTATGGGAGGAACAGGGAGAATTTAACAGTTTTATCAGTTGAGAGATTATCGATGTATTGTTGGAGGGCGGGGCACTCTTTTTTTCCCACTCGAGTTTTTTTCCCATTGGGTTTTGCTCTTGTGGGGTTTTTAACGAGGCCTACCTATGTATAGAGTCTTCTTTTCGGATATAGGGGTGATATTGTCTAAACTTCCGGAGGAATCTCTTTCTCATGGTAGTCGTAATTTAGGTTACGACCCATGGATTGGTTAAGCATACCTTTCGGTTAGATGATTAGCTTGTATAGATAGAAAGAATGTCTCTTTTTGTTTTTCCCTTCCGGATTCTGTATCTTTCTATTAAATGAAATTTATTTCATTTTGCAAAAAAAAAAACAAGAACATGTAAAAGCACTTTTATTGTTACAAACTAATATTTAATATTTTTGAAACATATGTAAAAAGTACCGTAAAAAGCAATAGATCCTTTTCAAAATGTAGAAAAAAATAATAGCAAGGTCAATTTAATATTTATGAATAGATTAGTCAAGTATTATAACTATATGTTTAATGGATAAAACGTAACAAATAATTTTCAAAAAATTACTTACAAAAGCACATGAAGTTCTTGATATTGATGTTGTTGTAGGGTCAAATAAAATCTATTTTCTTGATTTAATTTTACCTCTAATAATCAAATATGGTCATAAAAAAGACTCCCCTACCCTATAGATCCACCTCCACCCCCTATTCAAGGATCATCCATTATCCAAGGATCATAGGGAATTTTTTTTTCAAACACAAAATTTTGCTTCAAAAATCTTGGCAGCAAAAGCAACATTATCAGAAGTACCAACATTATCATAAGTACCACAAACACAAAGTAACGGATATCAAAATATTGAGAAGGACCAGACTTCTTATAGTAAGTTTTGAGGGGAGCTTCAACTACATACGTTATCATCTATAAGGCAAAAAACATATATTACCTTCGTCAAGCTATATTGACTCGTGGCGCGGGCACATATCTTAAGAACATGTTTATTTTTTTGTCAGGTTAGGGTTGATTGTATCAGAATTGAATAAACACTTACGAGGATGATGACCCATAATCCTAACGCACATGTAGCAGAATAATAGCAATTATAAAAATGTGTAGTAAAAGAAAAAAGTAAAAAGTAAAAAGTAAATTACGTGATTATGATGTATTCATACCAATAAAGATTCGTGTAAAGTTTGTTGACCACTACACTTTCATTATGATCAGTGCTCATGCTTCAAAAATTTGACGAGAAACATCCCATGATGCAGTGAAGATCAAATGACAATCTGTAGTAGAATAAGTATAAGAAGCCTTTAAAAGATGTTCATATACATAATGCTGGTCCATCCGTCTCTCGAACATCTGGTAATGTTCTAGTGCCGTAACACAGCGTGCAACAATCAACTCAAGAACAGAATCACTTGAAAAAAATGGGGCATGACAATCACAAACCCAAGTTTGGGATTCTTTTAAAAAAAATCTTGATATTCTTCTACTTCTTTTTTCTGGAAGGACTTTTTTCCTTATTCTTCTTCCCCAAAAAACAGATTATCCAAAAATGCATTCCAATTGATGCCGCTAAAGCTGCTGCTACTGGAATCTTCAATATCTTTTCCAGATTACGGATTGTTGTTGCCGCTAGACTTCATGGTATTCAAATATATAGACGAGTCAGTTGATGATCGAGACTGCTAAGGGCCTTATGGAAGTAGATGACGAAGAAGTAACAAGCGATGCTTGTTAGACACTAGTTTATCTTTACGATGAGAGCATAAGTGAAGATGGCTTATTTTCCAAAATTCACTATTTATTATTAAAGTAAGTAGTTCATACTTACATTTTGATATATAGATATACCATCAAGTCAGTGATGATATAAGTTTATCATGTTCCAGCCATCAATCTTTCTCGATTTTAATTTTTGTGCTTTTCCTTGCTGTGAATATGGTGATAAAAATTATTATCAGTTTGAGGTATTTACTTTTAACATATTAATACTTAGTTGTATTTCTATTTATATCATGACCATTAGTTATTTGATTACTTGTGTAACTTTAGTTCTTTATATGTAATAAAGATCAATAAAATAAGGTTCGTAGATTTTGAATTCTACAACTCTGTAAATGTAGTGCGGGTGCATATATTAAATGCATTGCACATCTTAAAACTTCTTTTAAGTCTGATTTTCTGAAATATTAAAAGTATTAGACAAACATATATATGAAAATGCTTATAGTTAGAGATAAGAAAGAGATATCAGTTGAGCCAGTTTGACTAGCATTTTATAAGAAAGTCCACTAATGAAGTAAATGACCTCTCAGGTCTCAACATACATGATAAGTTAACAATTTCAAAATAATATTAAATTATTTTTAATGTTTGAATGTACTTAATGCTATTTTTAGAGTTTTTTGGTTTCTATTTAGTGTATTTCTATTTTGTTTGTCATTATTAGTAAATGTGAGAGGATTGACATGATTTTCTCTGCTTCAATATAAATGTTATCATAATATGAACTTAAATTTGTGGATACCCCACCCCACATACCTTTGTATAAGGAGCGCTAGGTTCTATGTGCAACATATTGTGACCCCCATTTTGATGAGATACGTATCCAAGTTTCTAATAAATATCACTATCATGAACTCGAATTGTATTCAGATAAACAAGGAAATAAAGCAACTTGAATTTCTACTATTATCTATCTAAATAAAATAGTTAGTAACCTTCATTTCTAGTATCGTTGTTTATTTGGTGACTCTACTATTTTGATTTAAAGCTTGTGGTCTACGTTGATATTATAGATCTATTTGTTGAATTGGTATATATGTTTTAAGGTGAGGTGAAAGATGAGGTTGCAATGTCACTGGCGGGCTAGCTATGTATAAGTATGCAAATTAATCGTCTAACAATTAATAGACATTTATGTAAGGATACCATGTTGGTGTATTATATATACTAGTCTATAACCCGTGCACTGTACTAATTGAATCACCAGTCACCAGACTTTTATTAAATGGGATGCATGACAGACCTTCACAATATGTGAGATTTTTTTATCGAAAATAACTGCATATTTTATAGAAAACGTAGAAAAAGTCAAATTACAATAAAAAATAATTGAAACATTTTTACGGAAAATGTCTAATAAAAAAAAGAAGATTACATGGGGTTGTTATTAGCTGCAAATCGTTAAAAAAAGTTGCATTTCGTTTTTATCTAGGCCTGCTAGGCTTTCATCTAGACTTTCTTGGTAGGATGAACAAGCATACTAATATTATTTATTAAAAAGTAATTATGTAAAATGGTTTTTCTAAATCTAATGGAAATAATCAAATCGGTGTATTTTAAAATAAGTGAAACATTATTTTTATTTAGTACAAATTGACAATTTATTGGATAAAATGTTGTTGGTGTAGTGTATTTTATTGTTGATTGAAAGTTAAATTTATCAAACTTCACATTATTTGAATGTCTAGACTCGAGTAGAGTTGTGGTATCATATCTGGTTTGGACCCCACTCACTCCGTTCCTACAAAATTTAACTTTCTAATTCCTATCACCACTTCTACTATCACACTGAGGAAACCTCTCTGCAGCGAACTTGAGGTTTTTCATTAATTTTTGCTTTTATATGTTCAAAGTTTAACATTTAACGTCGTCGTTTTGTTACGTGTTAATGTTATTTGCAGTACTTTTATGAATCGTAGTTACGAAGTCGATGACTCTGATGATTCTTCTCTGGTAACTTTTAAGCATATATTTATATTTCTGCACTTTTTTTTTGTGTTTTATGTAAACAATTAAAGTTAGTGGTAACTAAACGGAGTATGCTATAACGGATCTGCCTAAGGTACCACCAGAGAGCTGTCCAAACCTATGTGCTGTAGTTGGTGAATATGTTACTGCAAAATTAATTGCCACTGCCGGTGGTCTAACAAAATTCGTCAGAATTTTCGCGTGCAATGTTCAACTTTTGGGTGCCACTAAAGAGAGTTTAGCTGCTTCAAATTTCCATTTGGGCCATATTGGGCACACAGAAATGTTCCAAAACACCCCCCGCTCTAAAGCTGCGTGTTTGCCATTTAATCGCTAATAAATCCACACTTGTTGCACGTGTGAATTCTAGCGGAGGATGTAAAAATGGAGGATATGGAAAGAAACTCTGTGAGGAGATGTGTCGAAAGATTGAGAATTGGAGAGAGTCGTCTCCTGCAAAGCAACCTAAATTTGATGCAGGTTTGAGTAAATTTTATACCCTACCGTGCTTTCGTTTCTTTGTTGCTAATACTTCTAAGATGATAGGTAATTTTACCGTTGTATATTGGATTTTTGACTAATATATATTTAATTAAGTGTAATACATAATTAGTACAGTTTTTTTATTAAAATTTAATTTTGTTTGATGTTGAAAACTTACTATAAATTAATAATTATTAATTTAATAATAATTTTGTATAAATTAGTTATTATCAATATTTTTCTAAATTAGCCAAAACAGTGTAGACTGCGCAACCTTCCCGAAAAATCCAAATTTTAATCAATTAATCCTCCAAACACGATATAAGCATCACCCATAATCGACATTCTTGTAAATCTGCACAACTACGCAAAACACATCAAAACTACAACAAACTTGAGGCCAAGTGAATCAATTTAAGCCGAATTGAAGCGATCCAAGTGGATATAAAATCCACTTATCACACCCCCAAACTTAAACCGATGCTTGTCCTCAAGCATAAACAATTACAACTCTACCTAATTAGTACCACTTCCGTAGGTGATCACGGTTGCATTTGGCATATGCAACAAGCCCTTTAAACCCCTAGGCAGCCCTAGTGGACGAGTAAGGTCTCGTGAGGGCCTATAACGAATGTACCCACAAAATCCAATGCAATGCAATGCATGAATGCAACTAAAATGAAAATGCAACGATCCCCTTCAAACTAACCAAAACCAACTAGCAAGCAAATATCTTAGAGAATGCAACTAAATCCAAATAGAGCTCGACTAAGTTCCCGTATACTAACAATACATGAACAGAAACGTGCGTGTGTGCAATGCTCATCAGAAATACTCCCAACACTAGATCAAGATAATACATGCTCTTCGTCAAGACAATCACAGGTTTATAAATAGAATAGACTGTAGACACTTCATAACCTAGAAACACTTCATAACAAGAAGTTGGACTCACGTGCTTCCGGGATCTGGTAACTATTAGTTTTGAACTTCTGTTTTCAGTTGTTGATTCCTATATATGTCTGATGTACATTCTTTGGAAGTGTGTTGCACTCAGTTGTTGTAGTTACGATGCATTATGATAAAGCAGAGATAGTAGAAAGTCAGACACTTGGACTGCTCTTAATATTGCTGGAACTTGTACCTTTTTTCAGGTCTATCAGGAGCTGAAAGTTAAAGTAAGGGATAAGGATGGAGGTGTTTCTAGGTTATGAAGTATCTACAGTCTATTCTATTTATAAACCTGTGATTGTCTTGACGAAGAGCATGTATGATCTTGATCTAGTGTTGGGAGTATTTCTGATGAGCATTGCACACACGCACGTTTCTGTTCATGTATTGTTAGTATACGGGAACTTAGTCGAGCTCTATTTGGATTTAGTTTCATTCTCTAAGATATTTGCTTGCTAGTTGGTTTTGGTTAGTTTGAAGGGGATCGTTGCATTTTCATTTTAGTTGCAGTCATGCATTGCATTGCATTGGATTTTGTGGGTACATTCACTATAGGCCCTCACGAGACCTTACTCGTCCACTAGGGCTGCCTAGGGGTTTAAAGGGCTTGTTACATATGCCAAATGCAACCGTGATCACCTACGGAAGTGGTACTAATTAGGTAGTGTTGTAATTGTTTATGCTTGAGGACAAGCATTGGTTTAAGTTTGGGGGTGTGATAAGTGGATTTTATATCCACTTGGATCGCTTCAATTCGGCTTAAATTGATTCACTTGGCCTCAAGTTTGTTGTAGTTTTGATGTGTTTTGCTTAGTTGTGCAGATTTACAAGAATGTCGATTATGGGTGATGCTTCCATCGTGTTTGGAGGATTAATTGATTAAAATTCGGATTTTCCGGGAAGGTTGCGCAGTCTACACTGTTTTGGCCATATCTGGAGTTCTAGAAGTCCATTTTCAGCGATCTTACAGCTCACGCGAAGCTTGGGAGATTTTCTACAACCTGGGACAGTTAGCAGGTGCAGGGAGCATGTAGATTAAATTCGTGCACGTGTTCTTTGTAAAGCAAGGCAGGAAATTCCAGTTTTGCCCTTTTCAAGTTCTAATTATATTTTGGGCAGTTTTTAGTACCTTAATCGAATTATAATTGTAAAAGAAGGTAGTTTATTGTTGGGCAAGAAATCTAGAGCCTATTTAAACACTTCTTAGCATTGTAATTCAGAGGGTAGTTTTTATTATTGTATCATAGCTTAGATCTGCAAGGGAGAAAAGGAGAGAAGGATTTAACGCTCGTGACAAGCAACAGATCTAGATCTACTTCATCTTTTATGTTATTCCGGATTCTAGATTTGTTTTCTTAACTCTTTGTTTTATTAATAATATTACTTCTTTCATTCATATCTTGTTTTATATCATGGTTTCATCAGATCCCATGATGACGAGAGGTTCAACTATGAACTAATCGTTGTCATTGGATTCTAACGGAGTTATCTATGTAGCTTAGTAGTTTGTATGCTTTAAAGATTTATGTGTGGTGAATTCTTGATATCCTCGTATGGTTGTGTTTCATGTATTTAGATGCGTCGCGAACATCTAATTTGTTAATCTCTTGCGAAACGAGAGTGGATCTTGAGATTTAGAACTTGCCATGCTAGCATAGGATAGGTTGATGTTTTAACATCATGATTTGTGGCGTAAATAGAGATATTATGCTACCCTATGTGATCTAAGTGGATAACTTGTGCTTAAACCTTTATGTTTTCAAATTCTATAGAGATATAGGGTCTAAACATATTTGGTCTCTACCCATCTTCTATCTCTTTTGTGGATGCATGCGTAGTTTGGTATTAGTATACCGAGAGGTAGCTTTTACTTGTTTCGTGTTATCCGATCAGATCTCAAAATCATCATATGTATTGATTAAAGACATTGACTCTAAGTGAAGTAGATAATGAAGTTAGGATCCCATGTTTTTATTCTTATAAGTAATTCAGATTTAATTCTCATTAGGTAATTAGTTCTTACTTTGCATCTTAGCTTAATTTAGTTAATTAAAATCTCAATTTATTTATTGTCTTAGTAGTGAATTGAAATTATACATTGTTGAATAGGTGCATTAACTGAAACGAACTTAACCAGATCTCAGTGGAACGAACTTTAATTTAGTTTATGTGCTTGTCATCAGTGGTCGTTAGCGTTCACTGACTCGGATTTTCTTACTTAGTTTGTTGTTTCTTGGTGTTTCAGGTACTTGAACATGTATGCGAACACGTTTGCAGGCTCGTAAGGAAAAACTGGCAGAAGAAGAACTTGCAGCAGCAAAAGAGATGGCAGATTTACTAGCAGCAGGTAAAGCTTTGAAGGATTATTCTCAGCCTAAGATCAATGACATTCAGTCTAGCATTGTCAGGCCAACTATTGCAGCTAATACTTTCGAAATCAAGCCGGGCATGATTCAGATGGTGCAGAACTCGGTTCAGTTTGGGGGTGCTCCTACGGAGGATCCTAACATGCATATCAGGGACTTCATTGAGATCTGCGACACTTTCAAGTTTAATGGTGTGCCGGATGATGCGATCAAATTGAGACTTTTCCCATTCTCTCTTAGGGATAAAGCTAAGGGCTGGTTACACCCTTTACCAGCCGGTTCCATTACTACATGGGAGGACCTTGCTCAGAAATTTCTTACTAAATTCTTCCCTATGGCGAAAACTGCAGCAATAAGGAACCAGCTATTTCAATTTCAGCAGCAATCTGGTGAATCTTTGTGTGAGGCTTGGGAACGTTATAAGGAGAGCAGATTGTTTCTCTGCAATCTCTTCTTCACTGGCCTTACATGTAGTTTTGTTGTGTCCTTGTGTCAAACAAAGGCTACACCTCATCTTAATACCTTTTTTGCCAATCTTCCCTCCAGCACCAACTTCACCTTCTTCCCGTCTTCTTGCTTTTTTTGGCCTGCCAGGCATTCTTCTTGCTTCTTGTTCTACTTCATAATCAACAATTGCATTCCTCAGATCTTGTACACTAGTGAATACCAAACCAACCTCAAATTTAATGTATTTCATAGGAGTTTTAGGATTGAAAGTATTAGTAACCAAATCTGTCTTCTTCTGCCTCTTCTTTTTAACAGACCTAACCACCTCATTATCACTAGAATCTATTGAATCAAGCTCCAACAAATTATTTGAGTCACTCTCGTACTCACTATCCCAAACATCTTTTCGCTGATCTACATCAGTCACAACATCAAACTTCTTCACATTCTGCTCTTTTTTTATTTTTTTTTGCTTCTTCTCCTGGCTTATGACAGTCCTCAAAGGGATGTTCACATTATCTTCTTCTTTAGGATTCTTTTTCGACTTATACACTTCTCTTCTATTCAGCATTACCTCCTTAAACTCCTCATCACTGTCACTAATATTTCCCAAATCACTCTCATCATAGTCACTATCCTCACCACTCTCACTATCCTCACCCACGTCTTCTTCTTCACCATCAGTTTCTTGACCACTCTCCCCAACCCCATCAGTTTCATGTGCATGATCAACATATATATGAATATCACCAGTCACATAAGCATGTTCATAAATTTCTTCAAAGATTTCATCATTCCAAATTAGTCTACAACCTATCTCATCAAAGGATCCTTTATACCAATATAATTTAAAATCCTTGTAACCTAAATCATGCTTTACATAATATCGAAACATAGCAATAGAGACGATATCCAAGCATTGATTGTATATATAATCTACCTTACCTCCTTTATAGTATTTGATTCCACACTTTTCAGAAAATTCGCCCCCATGATGAATCTCAATCTTCACTCTCGACTCCATCTGCATAAAGGGCAAAATATACAAAGTACGGTGATATTAGTAATAGAATGACTGAATCGGACCATGTATTTGCTTTATTAGATGAACATTAACAGTAATTAAATAAATACCTTGTATTTCAGTCGAGATTCATCGCAGTCGTACCCAGGAACCCTAACCCCCAATTCTTGTACCACAGACCCGATGGTAGTGTCTAATATAAGTTTCTAATTTAAGTTGTTTTAATATTGTGAGTTTTTATTAATCTGATTTTTTATTTCCAAGTGGGTTTACAAGTGAAAATTACATATTTTCAACTTTTTTATTTACGTTGCCACGTCATCAAACTTAACGGCCGTCCAATAAAATTTAACGGAAGGATTGCGCTGGGAAATTTTCAAAAGTTTAGTTACCTAGAAATTCATATTTTTAGTTCAGGGACTTAGGAAAAAAAACGCTAATAGTTTAAGGACTTTAGAATTAATTTTCCCTTCCGTATACATATTATATCAGTATAAGCAAACGCATCATAATTATGGATTTTATAGTGGTGTATTTGCCGTATCTTATTCTACAAGTGTCCTCCTAGTCCTACTAATAGTAGGAGAATGATATGTATAATGACTAAACAACGGTAGAAGACTTGTTGGACCTATAAGGAATGTGTAGAAATTTTTACAATAGATTACGAAATACGCACCTACAATGCTCTCTCAAAAACAATCTAAATACATCATTAAGTCATGCACTTCACCCGAATTTTTCTTATGTTTCTACAAAAACCCATTTACAAATTTTAATATTGGCACTATGTTCTTGTCGAAATTTGGTTCCATCAACTATATAACACGATATTATATGATGCTTTTATGCAGCCCGGATTACTAATCATGTTCATCCTGCTTTAGAGTTATATTGTAACTATTGTTTGCTCATGGTTGTCTCAATTTGTAGATTTTTTTTTTGTTCAGAAAAGGGAATGATTTTATTAAGACTTCAAATCATCGAATAATACATGAGTTAACTCCGGATGGACATTTCCCATCTCCCAACTACGATCAGCTAATGAACTAGAAGTTCTCGCTATATAGTGAGCAACCCTGTTCGCAGACCGTTTCACAAATTTTAAAATCACGTTTTGTGATTCTAACTCGCTAAGTAACTTCTTGCAATCATCAATTACACGTCCAAAGTAAGAGAGGTTAACTGATGAACATCTAATCGCCTGGATCGCTCCTAAACAATCAGACTCGACAATAACTGAATTCCACCCCTTGCCCTTAACCCAACTCAGTGCTTCTCTTATTCCAATGGCTTCTGCAACTTCTGGATTCAAGCACCCCTGTTTACAGCTGGAGATAGCTTTTAGTAACGTTCCTGCATGATCTCGAGCCACAATTGCATAGCTATATAGTTCAGAATCTGTAAACAATGCCGCATCAGTATTCACCTTAACTTGGCCTAGCTGTGGTTGTTTCCAATGCACGTCTCCATCTGATTGAGTTAAGAACCCAACATTGTTGTCGAATGATTTATCCTGTGCATTTTCCCAGTTGTTAAGGACTTGTGTTGCTGACATGACAATGTCTTCATATTCCTTGCCTCTTTGATTCCAGACAATATCATTTCTGTTCTTCCAAATAGCCCAAGCAATCATGAAAACCTTGTTAATGACATTACGGCTACTGTGCTGGAGGACTTCTGCTGCCCATTCCTCCACCTCTATACACGAACTGGAAGTGTACCCCAAATGCTGCCAGCATAGTTTAGCTACAGGACATGTTATTAACACATGAAAAACTGTTTCATTCTCTAAATTGCACACTGGGCACACACTAGTAACCGACACTCTCTTAACTAACAGTTGATCTTTAGTAGGTAAGAGATTACGAATTGCCCTCCAAACAAAATGTTTTACCTTTAATGGAATCTTCAAATTCCATAACTTGTTCCAGAAACCAGAATTACTGCTAGCTTGGTTCCTGCTTGCTCTGTCCCTTATGCTCGAGTAAGCACTTTTGACTGTATACTGTCCTAGTTTGTCATGCCTCCAGAACCAAGAATCATTGTCCATTCGTCGAACAGGAATTGACAAAATTAAATTAGCATCCCTCTGTTCGAAGATATCATTCACCAACTCTATATCCCAAGTGTCTTGATCCATTGCCATAAGCGACGAGACCGTGTTTCCTTTCAAGGCTTCATGATCTGTGTGAACATAAGGGTCATCGACACAAGGTAACCACGGATCCTTCAAAATATCCACTGTAAAACCATTGCCAACTCTTCTAACCACCCCAGACTTCAACAAATCTTGAGCTTCCAAAATACTCCTCCAGACATAGCTTGGGTTCGATCCAATTGTTGCTGTCAAAAAATTACCTGTTGGATAATATCTTGCTTTATAAATTCTGCTCACCATGCTGTCTGGTCTGTTAACTAGTCTCCAGGCTTGCTTCCCTAACAGTGCTACATTGAAATCATGCAACTTTCTGAAACCCATACCACCTTCAGATTTTTTCATACACAAACGATCCCATGACATCCAGTGGATTCCCTTCGTTTTCTTGGCTGAAGATCTCCACCAGAATTTAGCCATCATACCTTCTAAATCAGTGCACACCTGTTTGGGCAGCAAAAAGATACTCATTGCATACGTTGGAAGACCTTGAGCAACCGTTTTTACTAATAACTCCTTCCCACCCTTCGATAAATACTGCTTGTCCCACCCCTCAATTCTACTCTGCATTCGACTTTTAAGATAACCAAAAATTGTGCTTTTATTTCTTCCCACAGAATTTGGAAGACCCAGATACAACGATCCTTCTGTTGCTTCTTTAAAGTCGAGGATCCTACACACTGCTTCCTTCACCTCTTGATTCGTGTTACTACTGAAGCAAACTGACGACTTTGCTTTATTAATTTTCTGCCCGGAAGCTTTTTCATATATCTGAAGTACCTTATTAATTTGATCCGCAGAATCGCCATTAGCTTTGCAGTAAATGTACGAGTCGTCTGCAAAGAACAGATGAGACAAACTCGGAGCTCCCCTTGCAACTCTTATGCCAGATAAAAACTTTCTTCTTTCACTGTCTTGTATTAATGCTGTGAGACCCTCCATACAGATTAAGAACAGATACGATGACAACGGATTTCCCTGCCTAATGCCTCGACTTGGAACTATAGACTCGAATTCCTTGCCTGAATGCATTATTTTGTAGCGAGCAGATGTAACACATTCTAGCATCAAACATACTAGCTTCCTGTCAAAACCCAGCTTCTCCAACATGGCTCTCAAAAAATCCCATTCCACTCGATCATAGGCCTTACTCATATCAAGCTTTAGAGCCATCCACCCTACTTTACCAGCAACCTTACGCTTCATGTAATGCATGACCTCATACGAAAGCATAATATTATCAGAAATTAATCTCCCTGGGATGAAAGCGCTTTGAGATTCTGAAATTATGCCACCAAGAGTATCCTTCAATCTATTTGCCAAAACCTTCGACACAACTTTATAAATGACATTGCATAAGGATATAGGACGGAGATCAGCCATAGTTGATGGATCATTCTTTTTCGGAATTAACACGATGTTAGTATCCATTACATTATCGTTGAACCTCCCCGTATGAAAAAATTGCTGCGTCAGATTAACAATGTCTCCACCCACAATTTTCCAATACTTTTGATAAAAACCTGGGCTCATCCCATCTGGCCCAGGAGATTTGTCTGGATGCATACTGAAAAGTGCAGACTTTACCTCTTTATCTTGAACTGGATCAGTCAAACCAATGTTCTGATCTTCACTAACACGTCTTGTAACGCAGTTAACGACCTCCGACCACTCTGTGCTTGTTGCTGAGAACAAACTTGAAAAATATCGAACCATTGTCTCCTCTAAACCTGCACCCCATTCAACCTGATTCCCACTCTCATCAGTTAGCATAGCAATTTTATTTAACTTACGACGCGATTTTGTAGCCGCATGAAAAAATTTGCTATTACTATCTCCCTCCCTTAACCAAAGTTGCTTACATCTTTGACGCCAGAAAACTTCTTGTTCACTATACACCTCCATCAGCTGCTTAGCACTTTCCTGGTACAACTTTATTGAATAAGCATCCCTCCTTCCTTTCGTACCCTGCATAGTTCTTTTTAGCTGCTGAATTCGAGTTTTAAAACTCCCTGTAATCTCCTTCCCCCACTTAGACAGCACCTCCAAAGTAAAACTAATCTTTTCCGTAACTGGTTTTCCTTGATTCACTTGCCATGCTTCTTCTACGATCTTTTCACACATAGGATCCCTTAACCAAGCATTTTCGAATCTTAAACGTTGGACTTTGACTGCCTGAGAACGCATAAAAGGCTCTAACAGGATTGGACTGTGATCAGAAGTGGTGACCTTCAGATTAATTAATTTTGCATCCTCAAACTGATTCACAAAAGAATTCGACGCCAATGCTCTATCCAACCTGATTTCAATCCACTTTTCTGTACCATACCCACTCTCCCATGTATACGGATACCCCTCTAACTCTAAATCATGTAATGCACAATCCTCCATGCAATCTCGAAATCCTTCTATAAGCCAATTCGGATATGGTCTGCCCCCCTTTTTTTCATCTTGACGTGCAATATTTTTCATATCCCCTACAACCACCCAAGGTAAATTACTTTGATTATGCAGCCTACGAATCAAATCCCACGTTTCTTTCCTCTTAGCTCGCACAGGTTCTCCATAAAATCCTGTTAATATGTACTTATTCCAACCCTTCAACTCTATCACAACATCTATATGGTTCTTACTATACGATAAGATTGTAGCTTCGTTGCTGTTTCGCCATAATAAAGCTATCCCACCACTATGGCCTTGAACATCCACTGTAAACGCACCCTCAAAACCTACAGCTTCTTTTACTCTTTCAACCCTACTAGCTTTACATAAAATATCACTCAGGAAAACAAAATCTGGGCACTTTTGGAGAATGGACTCCTTTAAGAATTGTAAAGCCCATGGGGTCCCAAGCCCATGGCAATTCCAGCTCAACGTACTCATAATTCTTGGCGAGCCTCTTTCACAAGGCCCGCCAATATCACGTTTTTTGGATCGCTAACTGTTATCGGGTTAATTTGTGAGTCTTGCTCCATGGTTACCATATGTTCTTCTTCTAAGCCCATATCCAGTTCTGTATTACTATTAATATGCCCCTCCTGGCCCAATCCATCATCCGTCCTTCTTTTTTTATTCTCTATAACTCTTACTCCTTTTTTCACGGGATTTAACTGATCATTATTCACCCTTATCTCCCCCTCTTTTGAAAAACTACTTTTCCCGCCCTTATGTTCTGCTTGATTTGTTACATTTCCTTGATTCACTCCATGCATATCCAATCCCTGATTTTGTGCTGGAAAACCCGTTTGACTGTAACTGCTTCCTGAACCTTCCGATGGTGAATCCCAGTCTGCATCGCCACCTTCCCGTAACCACTTAGCCCCGATCAAATTCGTTTGCCTTCGAAAAGGTGCTCTCATCCAAGATCCATAAGGTCTAACAATCTCACTTTCTGGGGTATCAAATAAACGGCTACAAAACTTATCTGAATGACCTAGTAATCCACATATGAAGCAAAATGAAGGAACATTCTCATATTTAAAAACAATCCAGAACCAGTAATTACCGGTCATTCGAACTTTCATCCTTCTCTTTAATGGCTTCCTTAGATCCATTGAAACTCTGACTCGCAAGTACTCACGCCAGCCTTTATTAAAATTATTTGGACATGATGAAACAAAACTTCCAATATAATTCCCCACTTCCTTAAACACTTTCTCCGTCATAAAACCTGCACGCAATTCATGTATCTGCACCCATAGATCTATTTTGTTCAAACTTACAGCACGAGGGACATCCCCTGGCTTCATTTTTGCAAATACCAGAGCCTTACGATTAAAAGACCATGGGCTTCCATCTATAACCCTTTTGAGATCCACCACATGGTAAAACTCAAACAAGAAAAGACTGGAATCAACCTCCTTAATGGACACTCCCTTGCCAGGCCTCCAGAGTGCCGCCATTGTCTGTTTCATTGCTTGGAAATCCACTACTCCCTCCACCAAGAATCGCCCGACCAAACATAATTCTGCATTGAACTCCTGAATGTCATCTCCATATTGATTCTCCTTTGATACTTCGAAAGCCAATCCCTCTTCCTCCTCATCATCTATCGTAACATTATTCATAGCTTCTATGATATTGCTTGTTGATGCCATTTGGAACTGATAACTTATACGAAACAAGAGATTTAAAGGACGAAAAAACTTGATATAAACTTCAAAACAAAACTACCATGTCAAAAGACAAGACACACTGATATTGAGAGACAAAACCGACACTAATTCTATAGTTAAGTGAAGAGCAATGTGAAAAATAATGTTGGGTGTACAAAATTAGCTATTCTCAATTTGTAGATTGATTGAGCTAGAGGCATTTTACTTTTCAGTTCTCGCAACTAAAAGATGGGATATTTCTGGTTACAGGAATGACAATCCACCGAACATTGTTGTCTCGAAATGGCAATGGCTCACGAATGACAACAATGTTTTCATCAGGAATGACTATCTCCCACCTATACCTATCACCAGATTGTGCATTAACACTAGTATCTCCAATCTTGTGTAATCTTTTATGCGGTACAAACATACACGGTGCAAGTCGAGATCCCTCGAATCTTGTTGAATTTGTACCCCAGTAAATCAAACATTTACCAACAATTTGAATATGAATGTTTATTTCTACCTCCTCGCAACTAGATTTTGAAGGTGGTCAAACCAACTTTTAGCACGAGAAGATGTGAAAATTACAGAAACAAAGCTCATAGCTAGATTTGATAAGACGGGGACAAAAACTAGAACATTTGAGAACACGAACGTGAGATAAAAGAACACTGAAAACCTTGTTAGAAAGATACATTGATTTAGTTGACTAATCCTTGGGTAAAGATAATAGTGAAAGCATCCATCTCATGTTTTGAGAAGCAAACTCCAATTTCCAGATCTCCAGCTGAATCCCTGGATCTAACGAGTCCAAATTTCTCTAAAACAACTTCATACTTTTTGGGCTTTCCCCATCCAAAATCTGCACTATAATAGTCGAATTTTGGAGATCCAGCAACTCCGAACTTTTTATTCCCTTTCGTAGCTTCAATGCGATCAAAAACCATTTCAAACCCTTCCAACAGTCCCTTCTCATTGTTTATCTTTTCATCAAGAGTCTTTCTTATTTCTTCAACTGCATTTACGAAGCCTTCTTCTCCTTCTAGTTGGCTGCTCTTTATGGTACTTCTACAAGGCAATATCGCATTTCCAAAATAATTTAAATGTATTGGTGGATCCAGACGAGTCCTTGTGTCCATCATGAAAGTAAAATGTTCCTCCTCATTTTCATCACTCATCTCCTGTCCTAGAGCCTTGCGTGTCTTTGCCATGCAAGTCCACACGTAGCCACACCCTACCACAAAGCTTGATACATGTGGAAATTGGGCTGTCACCAAGTTTTTGAATCCTTGGATCTGGACTTGATTCATCTTAAATGTAGCTTGAACCAAGTCTTTCTTAAGCACCGGAGCAAAAGCTTTAAGACTTTCCTGTGCTGTGCGTAAACATTCCCTCAAGAAAATTGAAGCTATTCCCTTGGGGTCTCTGATCGCATCCCTATCATAAAACGGGAGACTATTTAGATTATTAAAACTATCTCCGCCCATGAGTTGCTTAGCACTAATGGAAGCCCATGTCTTAATGAAATTAAACATAGTTTTTCCATCTGCAACAACATGTGAGTTACTGAATCCGATGCTGAATCCTTGGCCAGGAAACAGCGTCACCTGAACAGATAAAACCGGGGATATCACAACGCTGTCATCTTCACCTGTATTAGTACCACCATCATGTGGAAGTCGAGGAACAAGAGCACACATCTCATCAACATGCCGAGCATGATTACCTGATAAATGCTTGAATCCTCGGGAAGTAGTACCACTAAACTCCGCAATTATTAGTAAAACTGAGTCGCCATTCAAGTATCGAATTTCAGGGGTGGTCTGCTTAAGAATAGTTGTAGGCTTTATTAGATTACCGCAAAAGAAATAATAGTGTTCGAGAGTTAAGGCTAATGAATTTTTGAGATGCGGAACAATTGTTTCCGCAAACTCAGCTTTCGAACAAGGAAAATCATAGAAGAAAACACGGCTAACCGGGAACCAATTTAGCCAAAAAATGTCGAAAAATGTGAGGGGTAAATGTTTCGGGGGAGAGTTATTAAGCGGTGGTGAAACACGGCAGTGCTCCACAACAGTGATCATATTGGTCCCTGTTGCCTCGCCCATTTCCTTCAATATTGTAAATGTAATGAATGAAGCTGATTGGAGTATTGAAAAGTGGAACCAGCCTTTGGTAAAGGAAAGATATCAAGGCTGAAAGTAGCATGTGGTTGAACATCAACATATTGTTTGCCTTGTGACAAAATGATAGCTGCTGTGGACATTGGTCCCAGTTTTGATTAGTTGATATTGTTCATTACACATAGCTGACTGTTTGTAAAATTGACACTTCTCCAACTAAATGAATTTTAGGTGGTTTACATATTCAAAACCAAATTGATGCACTTACATGTTCATCCTTTCGGAACTCAAACGGGGAAAATACTTGCAAAAGCAGGTACTATGAAATGATGTCGACGCCTTGAGCATCAACTTCATGTTTTCTTTTTCACAGACATATTAATTATGAAGAAATATAATGCGAAATTATTTATTGAAAATTATATATGGACCATCAGTATTGATGATGAGGCCATGTCCGATCGTGATAGGTAGGGAGTACCACAATGGAGTTCGCAGCATCTTAAAAAAAGCGTGCTTACAGTCTCTGCCAGTGTGGTACTGGTACTTCTGCTGAACAAGTGAACCAAACTACAAATAATTTGATCTAGTTCAGTTTTTTTTAATTTTGGATAGTTGATATCATATATATTATACTCCTTGATTAGATTTGAAACTGGTAGGATTACATGTATATATTTGGATTAAAAGCTTAATTTTCCAGAAAAAATAACAACTGAATTATTTACAGGATGCAAAAATACCATGTGCCATTCACTATTAGGCATTAGCTCCTCCGACCATTTATATATTCAGTGAGGACTAAACATGAAATAAAAGCAGTAATTAATCGTGTAATTTACTGCCTGGCATGTAGAGCCGGCAATTTGGTACACGACACGAATAAACGACACGAAAACGACACGAAAAATATGGATATGGGTTCACCTTTTCGATACACGAACACGAAAGTACACGAACACGAAAGAACACGAGGCCTAAATGGGTATGGATATGGGTTTACCCTTAGGTACACGACACGACACGAAAGTACACGAAATAAATAAATAAATATTTTAAAATTATATAAATGTATATTGTAAACTCTTGGAGCATGTTACCAATACACTTTGAACACTCATTTTGCCCAAGTTCTGACATGTTCCAAGATGATTATAATATAATATCAATGATCGATATATACAATCAAAGAGATGTAATTAATCAGTCCTAGAAGCCAAAAATGGTGTTATATGCAACCGGACAGTGAATTTCTAGCAACTTTATGGTCCTAAAATAGTAGGTGGTGAGAAAGTAACTTGAATTCTAGCACTTCTGCAGCAAGAACCGTTAGTTTTTCCTGACACCCCTATTTTAAAAAGTGTACAAAAGGAAACATATATAATAAACCGTGGCAATATAGTATACTTGTTTATGCTTATTAGAGCCGGTAATTTCGTACTCGACACGAATAAACGATACAAAATTACACGAACACGAAGGTACACGAACCTTAAATGGATATAGATATGGGTTTACCCTTTCGATACACGAACACGAATGTACACGACACGAAAGTACACGGAACGACCTGAATTGCCAGGTCTACAGGCATGTAAACCTACAACACACAAACAGAAAATGTAAGAACCATTAGATAATTTTAATATAGGGTGACTTGTAATTTCAAGACTTTTATTCCCATTTTTTCCCGTCTGGTCATTGGTCTAAGAAATTGGGAAAATCCGGTCTTCAGTCAGTCTGGGTCGATTCTAGAGATGGCAACGGGTCGGGTCGGGTCGGGTTTTTTAATATCCAGATCCAGACCCGATTTTTTTGACAGGACCCGGACCCGACCCGGACCCGAAAAATACCCGAAAACTAAGACCCGGACCCGGATCCAACGGATTTCGGATCGGATCGGATTTTACCCGAAACCCGAATGTTTGGATTTTACCCGAGATCCGAGACCCAAACCCGAATTACTAAAATATTATAATTAAAAGAAAAATTGATTATTTAACTATTAATTGTAAATATTAATAATAAAATGATATAATGAACAATAATTAGATTAAGTGCATGTGAATATTAATAATGAAATGATACAATAATTAGTGAAATGTATGTAAATTTTGTAATATGTATCATGGTTATAAAATTAAGTAAGATATTAATATATTTAATAATTCATTATATATATATATATATATATATATATCGGGTTTCGGGTTCGGATCGGGTTTGGATCGGGTTTCGGGTCGGGTATTGGATCGGGATACCTAAGATCCAAATCCAGATCCAAACTCTTTCGGGTCCAAAAATAAGATCCAAATCCAAATCCAAATCCAAAAAATCGGATTTGGGTAGACCCAAACGGATCGGATCGGATCGGGTATCCATCGGGTCGGGTATTTTTGCCATCCCTAGTCGATTCGGTCCGATCCGATTTTGAACATTTATGCAACCCTATGTGCAGTATAACATGATCATTTAGCAGCCTCTAAAGGTCCAATTAGAGGTCCAATCGGCAGTATACCATTAAAACAAATAACAAAAATATTATATATTTATATATTAATTGTTCACATATTATTATTATGAATTAATATATTAATTATTTGATTTAATATAAGTTTTAATTTATTTTAATTAATTTCATTATTAATTTTAAATTTACATATGTTCAATACTTAATTTCATGACATAGATAAATATTATTAATTTAATGTTATTTTTAAATTTATTGTTAAATATTTTAAGAATTCTATAGTTATTTTTTAAAAATTATTTAGTATAACCTAAAATCGTAGAATAATGAATCGTAGAAAGAAGTGTGTGCGGGCGATGATTCTAATTGTGATATAACTGAAAACGTTTAAAATTCTATAAAACATGTGGTTTTTTATTTTTAGTAAATTATATATAATTTAACTGAATTTGGAATTTTTAATATGTTTTTAAATTTTTTAAAAATACATTTTTGTTCCTTATTAGTAAATTTTGTTGTTTATAATAAATTAATTAATATTTTTAATACAATTTTTTTAACTTGTTATTTTTGGAAGGTGTTAACAATTTTTTTGGAAGGCGTTAACCAACAAACCAACTAACCATCATATATTATTATTGTGAATTAATATATTAATTATTTGATTTAATATAAAATTTTAGTTTATTTTAATAAATTTTATTATTTATTTTAAATTTAAATATGTTCTAGACTTAATTTCATGACATAAATAAATATCATTAATTTAATGTTATTTTTAATTGATTGTTAAATATATTAAGAATTCAATAGATATTTTTTAAAAATTAATTAGCATAGCCTAAAATCGTAGAAGAAAGAATTGTAGGAAGAAGTATGTGCGGGCGATGATTCTTATCGGAATATAATTGAAATGCTTATAATTCTATAAAACATGTTGTTTTTTTTAAGAAATTATATATTATTTAACTTGGAATTTTTAACACATTTTTTAATTTTTTAAAAATATATTTTTGCGCCTTATTGATAAATAATATCATTAGAATTCAATAGATATTTGTTTAAAATTATTTAGTATAACCTAAAATTGTAGAGGAAAGAATCATAGTAAGAAGTGTGTGCGGGTGATGATTCAAATTGAGATTTAACTGAAAATCTTTATAATATAAAAATTTTAGGTTTCGTAATGGAAAGTAGATGAGATGAATTTTACATGATTTTTTTTATGATACTAGCGTAGAAAGGAAAATGAGATTACTTTTTTTCTTTTTCTTTTTTTTTGAAATTTTGGAAATGAAATGGTGATATTTGTTAATATTTTTTAGGGAAAAGAGTATCTAAAGCACACAATAGAGAAGTTCTCTATTAGTGCGGTTTAAATTATGATAAATTAGTTATTATTTGAACAATCCAACCGTACGGATGTTAAATTCATACAAAAATATGTGAATGTACAAATTTTCGTGTAATTTAATTATTTGGAACTATAAATTTATAGCAATAAGATTATGATAAATCTGTGTCGTTGAATATATATAGAAAATAGTATTATTATAAAAGTGATGCTCCACTATTTCAAATATAATAAAAATTTGTATACAATGTTATTTTGACATAAACTTTTCATCCGTACGGTTGGATTATCAAAAATAATAATAAAATACAAGATTTAAGGTGCACTAATAGAGAACTTCTCTATAGTGTGCTTTAGAAACTCCATGCCCTATTTTTTATAATGGGAAATGTCCAATTTACCAACGCTTATTAGTAGCAACGACAGAAATTGATGGAAAATAAATGAAAAGGATCATAACTGATGCGCGTCTGAAAATTATAGAACGTAACTTATTTTTCCGAAAATACTGGTACATTTTTGTTTGGAGTGTTGCTAAATGCAAATCAAATTACTTAATGCAATTTGTAAAAATTACTTTATTATCCTTTTTATTTCTTTGACTAAAGTGCATGTACACCTAGTTTTCTGTGCACTTATCCCACTTTTCTTTCTACTTACCTATAACCTAGTTTTCTGCACACTACATTTATTGATATGCATTTAACTTTGTTTTAGTATTCATATTATATTTTATTAAAATCATATCTCATATAAATATACATTGTACATTCATATTTTCATTTAAAATATACATTGTACATTCATATTTTCATTTAAAATATACATTGTACATATATATTCATCATGTATGGATACATTTGATTTATAATATCAAGATTAATCAAATAAATAACTAAAATTTTCATATTCCCTAATCATATGTATATAAATGGATCATTTGTATCATTTTTTGTCACCAACATGTAGCTTCATCAACCTGTTCATGTGTCCACCAGATGCATGTGAGAAATATAACCTAAATAACACATATCAACTATTCTAGTTCAGAAGACAACTTCATCAACCCATCATCGGAGTCACCTCAAGAAGACATACACATAGCTCGGGAACTAAAAACATCCTTCCATCCCTGACCTAATGTAAGTATCACTTTTTACATGTTATGTTAGAAAATCTTTTATAAATATTCTCTTACTACAACCTTCATATAATTTGTTAAAATCGGATGTATACTACATATTAATTTATTAATAATCTCCTTTAATTTTTTATAAGATTTTAAAAAGTAAGTGTTATTATATTATATTATACTATTTATGATTAACATCTTTTTAAGAGGAATGAGAATCCTAACTTTCTCGATTTTAAAACTCAATTAGAAACTGCTTACATAATGATGCTAAAAACTACGTTAAATTTGCATAAATTTGTCTTCATCATATTAAGTCAAATATTGTTTCAGTTCTTTGTTTATGAAGCCAAACAGAATCAGGTACAAGGCAAAGCAAAAATTAGTCTTATTAGCTTAATTATCTGAAAATAAAAATAAAATAATTTGCTTGTTAAAAATTTATTACATTTAACTTTTTTTTCCTTGCTAAATTCCTTTGAACTTATTTATTCGTTATTATCAAATTTCTGTTAATTTACACCTACAAACACAACCTTCATATAATTTGTTAAAATCGGATATATACTACATATTAATTTATTAATAATCTCCTTTAATTTTTTATAAGATTTTAAAAAGTAAGTGTTATTATATTATATTATACTATTTATGATTAACATTTTTTTTATTTTGTTACATTATAGATAAAATAATAATTATGTATACAAGAAGGTGTGAAGTCACTCCCGAGCTCTATAAAAATTTAAGGTTTTTTTCAAGCACTATAATATATTATTTAATTATATAATTTAAAATTTTAGACTAACATGATGTATAATTTCATTTTTTTTCAGAGGCAAATCACTGCTTAACTATGGATGGAAAAGAAGATTTTTCGGTGAGTTCAAAATTATTTTTTGTTAAAAGTTTTATCATATTTAATATTTATTTTATCATGTAAACTAATCACTAGCTGACTTATCATATTTATTTTAGCATGTTTACACATAAAATATTTTTTATTTAAAATTGCAGGATGTATATTTTGATATTAGTTCGAGCACATTAGTGAATGTTGGTCACTTATTCGAAAACATATTCCCTAATTGTAATAATCTATTACATATTCCATAATTGTAATAATCTATTACATATTCCCTAATTGTAATAATCTATTTAAAAATTAAAATTATTAATAACATGATATATAAAACTTGAATTTTTAAATATAAAAATTTATTTCTAAAATAAAATTAATAAAAATAATATAATGTATTGATTATTATAGGTTATGGTAATGTTTGTTTTAGTAGTAACAATTGTTAATGATACGTGTACAATTGTTAATGTGTATATTACAGGAATCCGTGCACAGTTGTTAATGTGTATATTATAGAATCCATGCTGAAACATCATTTATTAGGGTTTGAATCATTTAATACATGTAAGGGACATAAGAGTAATATATTTGTCTACATTAAGTAAAGTTGATTTGCATTTAGCAATCATGTTTTGTTTTAAATAAAATCTTTTGGATGCAAAATATAATTACGTTTTCTCATATTAAATGTTGTACATTAATGTGACCCCGTCAGCTTCATTGAAAATGAGCAGTAGATTAGTAGTTCGTTAAAAGTAAGTAGAAGTAAGTGATAGTAATTATTAAACCAAAAATATATAAAATCTATTTGTAAGTGATTATACTAATAAAATCAACCCAAATTAACATACCTAAACCAAATTAACAGTTGTTGGTAAGTTGAGATATAGCACCTAGTATGTAAGGTAATTGATCTTTACTAAGAAATCAATAGAGGATTGAGGTATAGCACCTAGTACGTAGGGTAATTGATCTTGTTGGAGGTCCATCTATCCAGCCCACTTATTTGAGCCCAAAGTGAAGCCCACTAATAAGATTAGTGGAAACAACGGTCCAATTGGGCGTTGACACCTCATCATGAGGGACACTTCCTTCCACCTTTTCCACCTCCTAATGATTCATTACCACACTATAAATAAGAGAGGAAGCTGGCCAGAGAAAAAAAAACAACTCAAGTATTCTCTAAACACAATCTCTCTATGTTTTACCCATATCTCTCAAAAATAACCGGAATACTTATTCTTACGCCGGAGGTGAATCGGGGGTCAACACCCTCGCATTCTTCTTCTTTTGCAGGTCCAAATGAAGAAATTATCTGGCAGAAATCTGGTTCCAACATTTGGCGCCGTCTGTGGGAACATAGAGATACTTTTGTGAAAGAAGAAGGAATTTGGCCGAAGCGAAGGAATTTGGCCGAAGCGAAGGAACTTGGCCGAAGCGAAGGAACTTGGCCGAACAAAGGAAGTTGGCCGAACGAAGGAATTTGGCCGAAGCGAAGGAATTTGGCCGAAGCGAAGGAACTTGGCCGAAGCGAAGGAACTTGGCCGAACGAAGGAAGTTGGCCGAACGAAGGAATTTGGCCGAAGCGAAGGAATTTGGCCGAACAAAGGAAGTTGGCCGAACGAAGGAATTTGGCCGAAGCGAAGGAATTTGGCCGAAGCGAAGGAACTTGGCCGAAGCGAAGGAATTTGGCCGAAGCGAAGGAATTTGGCCGAAGCGAAGGAACTTGGCCGAAGCGAAGGAACTTGGCCGAACAAAGGAAGTTGGCCGAACGAAGGAATTTGGCCGAAGCGAAGGAATTTGGCCGAAGCGAAGGAACTTGGCCGAAGCGAAGGAACTTGGCCGAACGAAGGAAGTTGGCCGAACGAAGGAATTTGGCCGAAGCGAAGGAATTTGGCCGAAGCGAAGGAACTTGGCCGAAGCGAAGGAACTTGGCCGAAGCGAAGGAATTTGGCCGAACAAAGGAATTTGGCCGAAGCGAAGGAATTTGGCCGAAGCGAAGGAATTTGGCCGAAGCGAAGGAACTTGGCCGAACGAAGGAATTTGGCCGAAGCGAAGGAATTTGGCCGAAGCGAAGGAATTTGGCCGAAGCGAAGGAATTTGGCCGAACGAAGGAATTTGGCCGAAGCGAAGGAATTTGGCCGAAGCGAAGGAACTTGGCCGAGCGAAGGAATTTGGCCGAAGCGAAGGAATTTGGCCGAAGCGAAGGAATTTGGCCGAAGCGAAGGAATTTGGCCGAAGCGAAGGAATTTGGCCGAACGAAGGAATTTGGCCGAACGAAGGAATTTGGCCGAAGCGAAGGAATTTGGCGGAACGAAGGAATTTGGCCGAACAATTTGGCCGAAGCGAAGGAATTTTGCCGAACGAAGGAACTTGGCCGAAATGAAGGAACTTGGCCGAAGCGAAGGAATTTGGCCGAAGCGAAGGAATTTGGCCGAATGAATGAAGGTTTTGGCCGAACGAAGAAGACATTGACTGAAAGAAGAAGGCCGAAGGAAGAAGGCTGTGGCCGAAGGCAAAAAAAAAAAAAAAAAAAGATGAAAATGAGTCCAGAGGCTCCAAATCACACCCCCGAAAAGCTAGGACGAGAACTACTGCCACGTCCGACTCCGAAGATAAGGAGTATGAAGCATCCAAAGGGGAGAAAAGAAAGAGTCTCCTGGCGAATCAAGCTAGCTGGGGACATACAAGCTTCGGCGACCCTACCGGTAAGCTTACTAATCGCCCCAAATTTTATATTTTTGTTTTATTATATATGTTTCGGTTCGTCCAAGTACAATTAAATACGCACTACATGATCTAATATATTCATTACGTAGCTTAGTACAATGAGGCTTAAACAGACCCACATTACGGGTCGACCGAACAAAATACGCGTCCTTGCAAATACTGTAGCAACTATGACGTAATTAAGTCCGGGAGCGGCTAGGTTAGGACCGAAGATGCCCAATCAATAATTAATTGGTTAGGGACAATTATTCGTCTGAACGGACCCATGTTTGGGAGCCGACCAATAAAAGCATGAGTCCTTATAATTATTTTAGTATTTAAGCTACTATGACGTAATTAAGGCCGGGAGGAAACATTTGTTCACTAACCGAACGGGACCTTAATTACTCTCAAGTCCCTTAAAAACTGGGGCAACTAGGCTACGGCCAAAGACGCATAGTCATGCTAGGCTACGGCCGAAGACGCATAATAATGCTAGGCTACGGCCGAAGACGCATAGTCATGCTAGGCTACGGCCGAAGATGCATAAAATTAAAATTATCATGCTAGGCTCCGGCCCAAGATGCATAAACAGCTAGGCTCCGGCCGAAGATGCACAATCATGCTAGGCTACGGCCCAAGATGCATAAACAGCTAGGCTCCGGCCGAAGATGCACAAGCATGCTAGGCTCCGGCCCAAGATGCATAAACAGCTAGGCTCCGGCCGAAGTTGCACAATCATGCTAGGCTCCGGCCCAAGATGCATAAACAGCTAGGCTCCGGCCGAAGTTGCACAATCATGCTAGGCTCCGGCCCAAGATGCATAAACAGCTAGGCTCCGGCCGAAGATGCACGATCAGGCTACGGCCAAAGATGCATAGTCATGCTAGGCTACGGCCGAAGACGCATAGTCATGCTAGGCTACGGCCGAAGATGCATAAAATTAAAATTAACATGCTAGGCTACGGCCGAAGACGCATAATCATGCTAGGCTACGGCCGAAAACGAATAATCATGCTAGGCTACGGCCGAAGACGCATAGTCATGCTAGGCTACGGCCGAAGACGCATAATCATGCTAGGCTACGGCCGAAGACGCATAGTCATGCTAGGCTACGGCCGAAGATGCATAAAATTAAAATTAACATGCTAGGCTACGGCCGAAGACGCATAATCATGCTAGGCTACGGCCGAAAACGAATAATCATGCTAGGCTACGGCCGAAAACGAATAATCATGCTAGGCTACGGCCGAAGACGCATAGTCATGCTAGGCTACGGCCGAAGACGCATAATCATGCTAGGCTACGGCCGAAGACGCATAGTCATGCTAGGCTACGGCCGAAGATGCATAAAATTAAAATTATCATGCTAGGCTCCGGCCCAAGATGCATAAACAGCTAGGCTCCGGCCGAAGATGCACAATCATGCTAGGCTACGACCCAAGATGCATAAACAGCTAGGCTCCGGCCGAAGATGCACAAGCATGCTAGGCTCCGGCCCAAGATGCATAAACAGCTAGGCTCCGACCGAAGTTGCACAATCATGCTAGGCTCCGGCCCAAGATGCATAAACAGCTAGGCTCCGGCCGAAGATGCACGATCAGGCTACGGCCAAAGATGCATAGTCATGCTAGGCTACGGCCGAAGACGCATAGTCATGCTAGGCTACGGCCGAAGATGCATAAAATTAAAATTAACATGCTAGGCTACGGCCGAAGACGCATAATCATGCTAGGCTACGGCCGAAAACGAATAATCATGCTAGGCTACGGCCGAAGACGCATAGTCATGCTAGGCTACGGCCGAAGACGCATAGTCATGCTAGGCTACGGCCGAAGATGCATAAAATTAAAATTAACATGCTAGGCTACGGCCGAAGACGCATAATCATGCTAGGCTACGGCCGAAGACGCATAGTCATGCTAGGCTACGGCCGAAGATGCATAAAATTAAAATTAACATGCTAGGCTACGGCCGAAGACGCATAGTCATGCTAGGCTACGGCCGAAGATGCATAAAATTAAAATTAACATGCTAGGCTACGGCCAAAGACGCATAATCATGCTAGGCTCCGGCCGAAGATGCAAAAATAGTCCGAAGACGCATAAAATAAAAATTATGCTAAGGATAATAAAACAGCTAGGCTCCGGCCGAAGATGCAAAAATAGTCCGAAGACGCATAAAATGAAAAATTATGCTAAGGACAATAAACAGCTAGGCTCCGGCCGAAGATGCAATCGCCATGCTAGGCTACGAAGCCCAAGATGCATGAACCATGCTAGGCCGAACGAAGCCCAAGATGCATGAATCATGCTAAGCCGAACGAAGCCAAAAACGAAAAAGCATTAAGCTATACAGAAATCATGCTAAGGTAAACAAAACGACCAAAGAAGCATAAGGCAACAAACACATAAGGGAGCATCCCGAAGATGGACCGAAAAAGGTGGCCTTCATTCCAGCTAAGCCCGATTGAAGCCCAGGGACATGTTGGAGGTCCATCTATCCAGCCCACTTATTTGAGCCCAAAGTGAAGCCCACTAATAAGATTAGTGGAAACAACGGTCCAATTGGGCGTTGACACCTCATCATGGGGGACACTTCCTTCCACCTTTTCCACCTCCTAATGATTCATTACCACACTATAAATAAGAGAGGAAGCTGGCCAGAGAAAAAAAAACAACTCAAGTATTCTCTAAACACAATCTCTCTATATTTTACCTATATCTCTCAAAAATAACCGGAATACTTATTCTTACGCCGGAGGTGAATCGGGGGTCAACACCCTCGCATTCTTCTTCTTTTGCAGGTCCAAATGAAGAAATTATCTGGCAGAAATCTGGTTCCAACAGATCTTTACTAAGAAATCAGTAGAGAACCCAAGACGGAGGGTAGGTACATCTCGGTCCAATGTGTTGATCCTAAAAAAAGTGATGCATCGTTCAAGATGAGTTAAAATTCGATCACTATTCGGATGAGTACTAAAATGATGCGCACAATGCATACTTTAAAGTCCAAATAGTCATGGACTATCTAAAAATATCATTCCGCATACATATCATATTAGTATGAGCAAACGCATCATAATTATGGATTTTATAGCGATGTATTTACGTATCTTTTTTTACAAGCGCCCTACTAATAGTAGGAGAATGATATGTACTATAATGACTAAACAACGGTAGAAAACTTGTTCTTAAAATTTGGGAGAAATGCTACAATGAAACTCTAGTATTTGATAATTCCCAGACCTAAATAATTAGGTAGACTTGAAACCTATAAGGAATATGTAAAACCTATAAGGAATATGTAGAAATTTTTAGAATAGGTTACGAAATACGCACCTACATTGCTCTGTCAAAAACAATCTAAATACATCATTAAGTCATGCACTTCACCCGAATTTTTCTTATGTTTCTACAAAAACCCATTTACAAATTTTAATATTGGCACTATGTTCTTGATGAAATTTGGTTCCATCAACTATATAACACGATATTATATGATGCTTTTATGCAGCCCGGATTACTAATCATATTCATCCTGCTTTAGAGTTATATTGTAACTATTGTTTGCTCATGGTTGTCTCAATTTGTAGATTGATTGAGCTAGAGGCATTTTACTTTTCAGTTCTCGCAACTAAAAGATGGGATATTTCTGGTTACAAGAATGACAATCCACCGAACATTGTTGTCTCCAAATGGCAATGGCTCACGAATGACAACAATGTTTTCATCAGGAATGACTATCTCCCACCTATACCTCTTCACCAGCTTGTGCATTAACACTAGTATCTCCAATCTTGTGTATTCTTTTATGCGGTACAAACGTACACGGTGCAAGTCGAGATCCCTCGAATCTTGTTGAATTTGTACTCCAGTAAATCAAACATTTACCAACAATTTGAAGGTGGTCAAACCAACTTTTAGTACGAGAAGATGTGAAAATTACAGAAACAAAGCTCATAGCTGGAACATTTGAGAACACGAACGGAGAACACTGAAAACCTTGTTAGAAAGATACATTGATTTAGTAGACTAATCCTTGGGTAAAGATAATAGTGAAAGCATCCATCTCATCTTTTGAGAAGCAAACTCCAATTTCCAGATCTCCAGCTGAATCCCTGGATCTAACGAGTCCAAATTTCTCTAAAACAACTTCATACTTTTTGGGCTTTCCCCATCCAAAATCTGCACTATAATAGTCGAATTTTGGGGATCCAGCAACTCCGAACTTTTTATTCCCTTTTGTAGCTTCAATGCGATCAAAAACCATCTCAAACCCTTCCAACAGTCCCTTCTCATTGTTTATCTTTTCATCAAGAGTCTTTCTTATTTCTTCAACTGCATTTACGAAGCCTTCTTCTCCTTCTAGTTGGCTGCTCTTTATGGTACTTCTACAAGGCAATATCGCATTTCCAAAATAATTTAAATGTATTGGTGGATCCAGACGAGTCCTTGTGTCCATCATGAAAGTAAAATGTTCCTCCTCATTTTCATCACTCATCTCCTGTCCTAGAGCCTTGCGTGTCTTTGCCATGCAAGTCCACACGTAGCCACACCCTACCACAAAGCTTGATACATGTGGAAATTGGGCTGTCACCAAGTTTTTGAATCCTTGGATCTGGACTTGATTCATCTTAAATGTAGCTTGAACCAAGTCTTTCTTAAGCACCGGAGCAAAAGCTTTAAGACTTTCCTGTGCTGTGCGTAAACATTCCCTCAAGAAAATTGAAGCTATTCCCTTGGGGTCTCTGATCGCATCCCTATCATAAAACGGGAGACTATTTAGATTATTAAAACTATCTCCGCCCATGAGTTGCTTAGCACTAATGGAAGCCCATGTCTTAATGAAATTAAACATAGTTTTTCCATCTGCAACAACATGTGAGTTACTGAATCCGATGCTGAATCCTTGGCCAGGAAACAGCGTCACCTGAACAGATAAAACCGGGGATATCACAACGCTGTCATCTTCACCTGTATTAGTACCACCATCATGTGGAAGTCGAGGAACAAGAGCACACATCTCATCAACATGCCGAGCATGATTACCTGATAAATGCTTGAATCCTCGGGAAGTAGTACCACTAAACTCCGCAATTATTAGTAAAACTGAGTCGCCATTCAAGTATCGAATTTCAGGGGTGGTCTGCTTAAGAATAGTTGTAGGCTTTATTAGATTACCGCAAAAGAAATAATAGTGTTCGAGAGTTAAGGCTAATGAATTTTTGAGATGCGGAACAATTGTTTCCGCAAACTCAGCTTTCGAACAAGGAAAATCATAGAAGAAAACACGGCTAACGGGGGACCAATTTAGCCAAAAAATATCGAAAAATGTGAGGGGTAAATGTTTCGGGGGAGAGTTATTAAGCGGTGGTGAAACACGGCAGTGCTCTACAACAGTGATCATATTGGTCCCTGTTGCCTCGCCCATTTCCTTCAATATTGTAAATGTAATGAATGAAGCTGATTGGAGTATTGAAAAGTGGAACCAGCCTTTGGTAAAGGAAAGATATCAAGGCTGAAAGTAGCATGTGGTTGAACATCAACATATTGTTTGCCTTGTGACAAAATGATAGCTGCTGTGGACATTGGTCCCAGTTTTGATTAGTTGATATTGTTCATTAGTCATTACACATAGCTGACTGTTTGTAAAATTGACACTTATCCAACTAAATGAATTTTAGGTGGTTTACATATTCAAAACCAAATTGATGCACTTACATGTTCATCCTTTCGGAACTCAAACGGGGAAAATACTTGCAAAAGCAGGTACTATGAAATGATGTCGACGCCTTGAGCATCAACTTCATGTTTTCTTTTTCACAGACATATTAATTATGAAGAAATATAATGCGAAATTATTTATTGAATATTATATATGGACCATCAGTATTGATGATGAGGCCATGTCCGATCGTAGGGAGTACCACAATGGAGTTCGCAGCATCTTAAATAAAGCGTGCTTACAGTCTCTGCCAGTGTGGTACTGGTACTTCTGCTGAACAAGTGAACCAAACTACAAATAATTTGATCTAGTTCAGTTTTTTTTAATTTTGGATAGTTGATATCATATATATTATACTCCTTGATTAGATTTGAAACTGGTAGGATTACATGTATATATTTGGATTAAAAGCTTAATTTTCCAGAAAAAATAACAACTGAATTATTTACAGGATGCAAAAATACCATGTGCCATTCACTATTAGGCATTAGCTCCTCAGACCATTTATATATTCAGTGAGGACTAAACATGAAATAAAAGCAGTAATTAATCGTGTAATTTACTGCCTGGCATGTAGAGCCGGCAATTTGGTACACGACACGAATAAATGACACGAAAACGACACGAAAAATATGGATATGGGTTCACCTTTTCGATACACGAACACGAAAGTACACGAACACGAAAGAACACGAGGCCTAAATGGGTATGGATATGGGTTTACCCTTAGGTACACGACACGAAAGTACACGAAATAAATAAATAAATATTTTAAAATTATATAAATGTATATTGTAAACTCTTGGAGCATGTTACCAATACACTTTGAACACTCATTTTGCCCAAGTTCTGACATGTTCCAAGATGATTATAATATAATATCAATGATCGATATATACAATCAAAGAGATGTAATTAATCAGTCCTAGAAGCCAAAAATGGTGTTATATGCAACCGGACAGTGAATTTCTAGCAACTTTATGGTCCTAAAATAGTAGGTGGTGAGAAAGTAACTTGAATTCTAGCACTTCTGCAGCAAGAACCGTTAGTTTTTCCTGACACCCCTATTTTAAAAAGTGTACAAAAGGAAACATATAGAATAAGCCGTGGCAATATAGTATACTTGTTTATGCTTATTAGAGCCGGTAATTTCGTACTCGACACGAATAAACGATACAAAATTACACGAACACGAAGGTACACGAACACGAAGGTACACGAACCTTAAATGGATATAGATATGGGTTTACCCTTTCGATACACGAACACGAATGTACACGACACGAAAGTACACGGAACGACCCGAATTGCCAGGTCTACTGGCATGTAAACCTACAACACACAAACAGAAAATGTAAGAAGCATTAGATAATTTTAATATAGGGTGACTTGTAATTTCAAGACTTTTATTCCCATTTTTTCCCGTCTGGTCATTGGTCTAAGAAATTGGGAAAATCCGGTCTTCAGTCAGTCTGGGTCGATTCTAGAGATGGCAACGGGTCGGGTCGGGTCGGGTTTTTCAATATCCAGATCCATACCCGATTTTTTTGACAGGACCCGGACCCGACCCGGACCCGAAAAATACCCGAAAACTAAGACCCGGACCCGGATCCAACGGATTTCGGATCGGATCGGATTTTACCCGAAACCCGAATGTTTGGATTTTACCCGAGATCCGAGACCCGAACCCGAATTACTAAAATATTATAATTAAAAGAAAAATTGATTATTTAACTATTAATTGTAAATATTAATAATAAAATGATATAATGAACAATAATTAGATTAAGTGCATGTGAATATTAATAATGAAATGATACAATAATTAGTGAAATGTATGTAAATTATGTAATATGTATCATGGTTATAAAATTAAGTAAGATATTAATATATTTAATAATTCATTATATATATATATATATATATATATATATATATATATATATATATATATATATATATATATATATCGGGTTTCGGGTTCGGATCGGGTTTGGATCGGGTTTCGGGTCGGGTATTGGATCGGGACACCTAAGATCCAAATCCAGATCCAAACTCTTTCGGGTCCAAAAATAAGATCCAAATCCAAATCCAAATCCAAAAAATCGGATTTGGGTAGACCCAAACGGATCGGATCGGATCGGGTATCCATCGGGTCGAGTATTTTTGCCATCCCTTGTCGATTCGGTCCGATCCGATTTTGAACATTTATGCAACCCTATGTGCAGTATAACATGATCATTTAGCAGCCTCTAAAGGTCCAATTAGAGGTCCAATCGGCAGTATACCATTAAAACAAATAACAAAAATATTATATATTTATATATTAATTGTTCACATATTATTATTATGAATTAATATATTAATTATTTGATTTAATATAAGTTTTAATTTATTTTAATTAATTTCATTATTAATTTTAAATTTACATATGTTCAATACTTAATTTCATGACATAGATAAATATTATTAATTTAATGTTATTTTTAAATTTATTGTTAAATATTTTAAGAATTCTATAGATATTTTTTAAAAATTATTTAGTATAACCTAAAATCGTAGAATAATGAATCGTAGAAAGAAGTGTGTGCGGGCGATGATTCCAATTGTGATATAACTGAAAACGTTTAAAATTCTATAAAACATGTGGTTTTTTATTTTTAGTAAATTATATATAATTTAACTGAATTTGGAATTTTTAATATGTTTTTAAATTTTTTAAAAATACATTTTTGTTCCTTATTAGTAAATTTTGTTGTTTATAATAAATTAATTAATATTTTTAATACAATTTTTTTAACTTGTTATTTTTGGAAGGTGTTAACAATTTTTTTGGAAGGCGTTAACCAACAAACCAACTAACCATCATATATTATTATTGTGAATTAATATATTAATTATTTGATTTAATATAAAATTTTAGTTTATTTTAATAAATTTTATTATTTATTTTAAATTTAAATATGTTCTATACTTAATTTCATGACATAAATAAATATCATTAATTTAATGTTATTTTTAATTGATTGTTAAATATATTAAGAATTCAATAGATATTTTTTAAAAATTAATTAGCATAGCCTAAAATCGTAGAAGAAAGAATCGTAGGAAGAAGTATGTGCGGGCGATGATTCTTATCGGAATATAATTGAAATGCTTATAATTCTATAAAACATGTTGTTTTTTTTAAGAAATTATATATTATTTAACTTGGAATTTTTAACACATTTTTTAATTTTTTAAAAATATATTTTTGTGCCTTATTGATAAATAATATCATAAGAATTCAATAGATATTTGTTTAAAATTATTTAGTATAACCTAAAATTGTAGAGGAAAGAATCATAGTAAGAAGTGTGTGCGGGTGATGATTCAAATTGAGATTTAACTGAAAATCTTTATAATTCTATAAAAATTTTAGGTTTCGTAATGGAAAGTAGATGAGATGAATTTTACATGATTTTTTTTATGATTGTAGCGTAGAAAGGAAAATGAGATTACTTTTTTTCTTTTTCTTTTTTTTTTGAAATTTTGGAAATGAAATGGTGATATTTGTTAATATTTTTTATAATGGGAAATGTCCAATTTACCAATGCTTATTAGTAGCAACGACAGAAATTGATGGAAAATAAATGAAAAGGATCATAACTGATGCGCGTCTAAAAATTATAGAACGTAACTTATTTTTCCGAAAATACTGGTACATTTTTGTTTGGAGTGTTGCTAAATGCAAATCAAATTACTTAATGCAATTTGTAAAAATTACTTTATTATCCTTTTTATTTCTTTGACTAAAGTGCATGTACACCTAGTTTTCTGTGCACTTATCTCACTTTTCTTTCTACTTACCTATAACCTAGTTTTACATTTATTGATATGCATTTAACTTTGTTTTAGTATTCATATTATATTTTATTAAAATCATATCTCATATAAATATACATTGTACATTCATATTTTCATTTAAAATATACATTGTACATTCATATTTTCATTTAAAATATACATTGTACATATATATTCATCATGTATGGATACATTTGATTTATAATATCAAGATTAATCAAATAAATAACTAAAATTTTCATATTCCCTAATCATATGTATATAAATGGATCATTTGTATCATTTTTTGTCACCAACATGTAGCTTCATCAACCTGTTCATGTGTCCACCAGATGCATGTGAGAAATATAACCTAAATAACACATATCAACTATTCTAGTTCAGAAGACAACTTCATCAACCCATCATCGGAGTCACCTCAAGAAGACATACATATAGCTCGGGAACTAAAAACATCCTTCCATCCCTGACCTAATGTAAGTATCACTTTTTACATGTTATGTTAGAAAATCTTTTATAAATATTCTCTTACTACAACCTTCATATAATTTGTTAAAATCGGATGTATACTACATATTAATTTATTAATAATCTCCTTTAATTTTTTATAAGATTTTAAAAAGTAAGTGTTATTATATTATATTATACTATTTATGATTAACATCTTTTTAAGAGGAATGAGAATCCTAACTTTCTCGATTTTAAAACTCAATTAGAAACTGCTTACATAATGATGCTAAAAACTACGTTAAATTTGCATAAATTTGTCTTCATCATATTAAGTCAAATATTGTTTCAGTTCTTTGTTTATGAGGCCAAACAGAATCAGGTACAAGGCAAAGCAAAAATTAGTCTTATTAGCTTAATTATCTGAAAATAAAAATAAAATAATTTGCTTGTTAAAAATTTATTACATTTAACTTTTTTTTTCCTTGCTAAATTCCTTTGAACTTATTTATTCGTTATTATCAAATTTCTGTTAATTTACACCTACAAACACAACCTTCATATAATTTGTTAAAATCGGATATATACTACATATTAATTTATTAATAATCTCCTTTAATTTTTTATAAGATTTTAAAAAGTAAGTGTTATTATATTATATTATACTATTTATGATTAACATTATTTTATTTTGTAACATTATAGATAAAATAATAATTATGTATACAAGAAGGTGTGAAGTCACTCCCGAGCTCTATAAAAATTTAAGGTTTTTTTCAAGCACTATAATATATTATTTAATTATATAATTTAAAATTTTAGACTAACATGATGTATAATTTCATTTTTTTTTTCAGAGGCAAATCACTGCTTAACTATGGATGGAAAAGAAGATTTTTCGGTGAGTTCAAAATTATTTTTTGTTAAAAGTTTTATCATATTTAATATTTATTTTATCATGTAAACTAATCACTAGCTGACTTATCATATTTATTTTAGCATGTTTACACATAAAATATTTTTTATTTAAAATTGCAGGATGTATATTTTGATATTAGTTCGAGCACATTAGTGAATGTTGGTCACTTATTCGAAAACATATTCCCTAATTGTAATAATCTATTACATATTCCCTAATTGTAATAATCTATTACATATTCCCTAATTGTAATAATCTATTTAAAAATTAAAATTATTAATAACATGATATATAAAACTTGAATTTTTAAATATAAAAATTTATTTCTAAAATAAAATTAATAAAAATAATATAATGTATTGATTATTATAGGTTATGGTAATGTTTGTTTTAGTAGTAACAATTGTTAATGATACGTGTACAATTGTTAATGTGTATATTACAGGAATCCGTGCACAGTTGTTAATGTGTATATTATAGCAATCCATGCTGAAACATCATTTATTAGGGTTTGAATCATTTAATACATGTAAGGGACATAAGAGTAATATACTTGTCTACTAAAGTTGATTTGCATTTAGCAATCATGTTTTGTTTTAAATAAAATCTTTTGGATGCAAAATATAATTACGTTTTCTCATATTAAATGTTGTACATTAATGTGACCCCGTCAGCTTCATTGAAAATGAGCAGTAGATTAGTAGTTCGTTAAAAGTAAGTAGAAGTAAGTGATAGTAATTATTAAACCAAAAATATATAAAATCTATTTGTAAGTGATTATACTAATAAAATCAACCCAAATTAACATACCTAAACCAAATTAACAGTTGTTGGTAAGTTGAGATATAGCACCTAGTATGTAAGGTAATTGATCTTTACTAAGAAATCAATAGAGGATTGAGGTATAGCACCTAGTACGTAGGGTAATTGATCTTTACTAAGAAATCAGTAGAGAACCCAAGACGGAGGGTAGGTACATCTAGGTCCAATGTGTTGATCCTAAAAAAAGTGATGCATCGTTCAAGATGAGTTAAAATTCGATCACTATTCGGATGAGTACTAAAATGATGCGCACAATGCATACTTTAAAGTCCAAATAGTCATGGACTATCTAAAAATATCATTCCGCATACATATCATATTAGTATGAGCAAACGCATCATAATTATGGATTTTATAGCGATGTATTTACGTATCTTTTTTTACAAGCGCCCTACTAATAGTAGGAGAATGATATGTACTATAATGACTAAACAACGGTAGAAAACTTGTTCTTAAAATTTGGGAGAAATGCTACAATGAAACTCTAGTATTTGATAATTCCCAGACCTAAATAATTAGGTAGACTTGAAACCTATAAGGAATATGTAGAAATTTTTAGAATAGGTTACGAAATACGCACCTACATTGCTCTGTCAAAAACAATCTAAATACATCATTAAGTCATGCACTTCACCCGAATTTTTCTTATGTTTCTACAAAAACCCATTTACAAATTTTAATATTGGCACTATGTTCTTGATGAAATTTGGTTCCATCAACTATATAACACGATATTATATGATGCTTTTATGCAGCCCGGATTACTAATCATATTCATCCTGCTTTAGAGTTATATTGTAACTATTGTTTGCTCATGGTTGTCTCAATTTGTAGATTGATTGAGCTAGAGGCATTTTACTTTTCAGTTCTCGCAACTAAAAGATGGGATATTTCTGGTTACAAGAATGACAATCCACCGAACATTGTTGTCTCAAAATGGCAATGGCTCACGAATGACAACAATGTTTTCATCAGGAATGACTATCTCCCACCTATACCTCTTCACCAGCTTGTGCATTAACACTAGTATCTCCAATCTTGTGTATTCTTTTATGCGGTACAAACGTACACGGTGCAAGTCGAGATCCCTCGAATCTTGTTGAATTTGTACACTATAATAGTCGAATTTTGGAGATCCAGCAACTCCGAACTTTTTATTCCCTTTCGTAGCTTCAATGCGATCAAAAACCATTTCAAACCCTTCCAACAGTCCCTTCTCATTGTTTATCTTTTCATCAAGAGTCTTTCTTATTTCTTCAACTGCATTTACGAAGCCTTCTTCTCCTTCTAGTTGGCTGCTCTTTATGGTACTTCTACAAGGCAATATCGCATTTCCAAAATAATTTAAATGTATTGGTGGATCCAGACGAGTCCTTGTGTCCATCATGAAAGTAAAATGTTCCTCCTCATTTTCATCACTCATCTCCTGTCCTAGAGCCTTGCGTGTCTTTGCCATGCAAGTCCACACGTAGGCACACCCTACCACAAACGTTGATACATTTGGAAATTGGGATGTCACCAAGTTTTTGAATCCTTGGATCTGGACTTGATTCATCTTAAATGTAGCTTGAACCAAGTCTTTCTTAAGCACCGGAGCAAAAGCTTTAAGACTTTCCTGTGATGTGCGTAAACATTGCCTCAAGAAAATTGAAGCTATTCCCTTGGGGTCTCTGATCGCATCCCTATCATAAAACGGGAGACTATTTAAATTACTAAAACTATGTCCGCCCATGAGTTGCTTAGCACTAATGGAAGCCCATGTCTTAATGAAATTAAACATAGTTTTTCCATCTGCAACAACATGTGAGTTACTGAATCCGATGCTGAATCCTTGGCCAGGAAACAGCGTCACCTGAACAGATAAAACCGGGGATATGACAACGCTGTCATCTTCACCTGTATTAGTACCTTCATCATGTGGAAGTTGAGGAACAAGAGCACACATCTCATCAACATGCCGAGCATGATTACCTGATAAATGCTTGAATCCTCGGGAAGTAGTACCACTAAACTCTGCAATTATTAGTAAAACTGAGTCGCCATTCAAGTATCGAATTTCGGGGTTGGTCTGCTTAAGAATAGTTGTAGGCTTTATTAGATTACCGCAAAAGAAATAATAGTGTTCGAGAGTTAAGGCTAATGAATTTTTGAGATGCGGAACAATTGTTTCCGCAAACTCAGCTTTCGAACAAGGAAAATCATAGAAGAAAACACGGCTAACGGGGGACCAATTTAGCCAAAAAATATCGAAAAATGTGAGGGGTAAATGTTTCGGGGGAGAGTTATTAAGCGGTGGTGAAACACGGCAGTGCTCTACAACAGTGATCATATTGGTCCCTGTTGCCTCGCCCATTTCCTTCAATATTGCTCTGTTATATACCTATTTCACTATGGCTATTCTTTTATTTACTAGCAGCACACCAAATTCGACTTGCATGTATTCAAACTCAAATTTTCCTAAAGATTCGACAAATAATGCAAAAAGCAAAAAGCAAAAAGCAGCACACGGTGTAATGATTCATTACATTGTTGAAATTAAGAGAGAAACAGCAGAATCATAACAACGATAACAATTACAAAAAAGAAATTGGAAGAGATATGTACAAGAGCAAAGTTCTTAAAGGACTACATTGTATTTACCTATTATCTTGAATACTGAGTACATGAAATATAAATAGAAAGAACAGTTAGGTGGTAGCTAAAAATCAGCAACTACTTCCACTTCTCCTATAATTACTGAAATAAACCTACGACTTAGTCTAATGCCAATACTATGACTTAACAACTACATTTATTCAAACACAAGTTTTAGATTAATATTCCTACATACATCATTAACTGAATTGACGGATAACGGATTTGATTAATATTGATACAAAATTAATAATTTTTTGTTGATATTTATACAAAAGTAAACTTCCAGTGCTATTTCATATGTTCTATTCATTAAATCAACTACTGTTACCGTCTATCCATGAGCTCACGCTAAAAAACTCGTATAACATATTATTAATCATTTCATATACAGTAGAACCTCGATAAATGAATATTCGATAAATGAATAAGCTCATCAAATAAATAATTTTTTTCGGTCCCGGCATAATAGAGACGGTGTATTTTTTACCTCGATAAATGAATAATCTTGATTAATGAAAAAAATTCCGATCCCGAACGTATTCATTTATCGAGATTTAACTGTACAGTTAAACCACGCTCGAAAACTCGTATAACATATTATTAATCATTTCATATACATCGTGAAAATAAATTTCATAATCAAGGTAGGAACCAGTCGTATATGTGTAAGCATAGTTAAAGTTTGTTGTATAAACCAAGTAACCAACAAATAAATTAAAAGCTCAAACAACTATGGTTGACTCATATATTTCTGTGCATGGGGTTTCTTGTTTCTTGCCAACTACGGACAAAATTAAATGGGTAACCAAAAGAATGAAGTCAGAAATTCAATTATTTGTAACTTGATTGAAGAATAATATTGATATAATAAGAATAATCCGAATTTAAAATGCAATTTTTAGTTTCTGATAGAACGTACCCTTGTAGACTCCGTCATAGATCGCAGGCAACTCGGCTAGATACTTATAAGTACCCGCTGATAGTTATCAGCAGGCACCCGCTAATAGCAAAATACTTGTTTTCTAAAAACACAATTCTTGAGCACTTAACAAAGTATATCTAATTTCAAAAGTATCGAGCTAAATATTATTTCAACAAATACAGGTCACAAAATAAAGAATATTCACAAAAAGTGCTTCAAGTTATCATCTATCTTATACTAACTCACTTGCACAAAAATATCTTGCTTTATCCACTTGCACACCCACTTGCATAAAGGTACACCCACTTGCATAAAGGTATCTTGCTCCATAAGACAAGGAGGCAATATAATATTCAAGGACACCCAGTTGCAACAAACAAAATCTAACTAAAGTAGCTCAGCGGCAGAATCAAGGTATGTCAGGAGGGGACACCAATCACTGTTCCAATAGTGGCTCACTATAGCTTTAACGGCACAACTAGTGGGCAACAGTGATCGGGAAACCCAACCTATAAATACCCCCATTCTACACACAAACAGGCAGGACACAACTTTCATACACAAAAAACTCCTACAATACAAAAGCTCTCTACATATTCTTCACACACGAGATATTCTCACCAGCTTGGTTATTATTATTTCCGATTACTGATTCTCACACCGGAGGTGCTTGACGGCCACCACCCCCGGGCAAGCATTGTTTTGCAGATACCCAAACTCAGGTGAAGTACCCCCGGAAAAGTGCCCAGAACGGTGATCGGAAGCCTCTAATCGGCCGTGAGAATTATCATTTGGCGCTAGAAGGAGGGCTCATTTTTCTTAAAGAAAAGTCCATCGCCTGCTCTACCAGAATAGCTACTTCTACAAGACAAAACACAAGCATCAGCCTCAAAAACACAAGATACACAACATCCGTATAATCACAAGCACCAGACCTAAAAACCGTGATGGCAAACCCCGATGAGCGACTGTCAATGGAGATACAAGGAAATAACACTGGCATCCCGCCACAGGACCCGCCAGTAAATGCTGAAAACCGCTTACAAACAAACCCCCCTCGAGGAGGCAACCAAGAGCAAATTCTCAGCCTCGACCTAACAGGCTACGATCCGCAACAAATAAAATTACTCATGCAAATAACCTCTGCATTTCCCCAGGCCAGACAAGAAAAGCCACCCGAACAGAAAGAATCCCGAGTAAACCCACACGACGACCGAAGCGAGGCACACAGCCGGCCGCACAAAATAAACTCCGCCTTTTCTCGCTTAGGCTCATCCCAAGAAACAATCCATGAGAGGCACAACAAAGGCCATAATCAACCCGAAGTATGGGAGCAGAACAGAAAATAGAGAGACCTAAGGAAGGTGATTGTCGATAAGAAAGCCGCCTACGAAAAAGTTCTGGCCGAGTACGAAAAACAGAAACAAAGAGAGCGTTCCCCTCCCCGCCCAAAAGATATTGACAGCACGCAACCCACAAACGCAGAGATGTTGCGAACTATTATGGAACTCAAGAAAAAGATTGAGTGTTGGGTCCGATAAGATTGTAGAAGGGGGGTTGAATACAATCTATAATGTTTTATCGAAATTTGTCCGGATAAATTTAATTTATATTTTGACAAATTTGAGCGGAATAAATTGAAACAAATTTCAAGTTGAATATAAAATATATTAACTTGATGGGTGTTACAATTTCAGTACAGAATTTAATCAAGTTGATAAAAACTAATTTAGAAAATTCAACATGAACTTTTCTAAATTTATTTAATAAAAATCAAGATTAGAACTAGGAAACTTAATTCGCTAGTAGTACAAGAACAATAAATAAACAAGTTCCACCGGATAAAATATTACAAGAGAGATGAACTTGATTTTACAGAAATTAATTTGTTCTTGAGCTTAGGAGAGAAAATGGAGCTGCTGAGATTTTTTCTGATTTTTTTCTTGTTATATTGCCTGCTGTGTCTTCACTTTGTATTTAAACAAAATCAGCTGCTGCCTCTTGAATCTGTCGGTATGACTTAACAGGTCATATTGAACCTTCGGTATGACTTAATAGATATATTGAGGTTGATTGGTATGACATAAACTGACACAAATCTCCTTGATATGACTTAGAATAAATCAATATGACTTGCATAACGCTCGGTATGACTTAAATAAAAGGTCGGTATGACCTAATAAAAAGCTCGGTATGACCTACTATAGCTGTGTCTTTGATTTTAAAACAGAAGATTCTGAATTGCTGTCATCTGAAAGCCAGTCGCAGGAGGCAAGAGTGCAAAGCACGCGCTCGGCATTTGCTTGGTTTGATTCTGGCGCGTGTAAGACACGCGCGTCCTGGCGCGTTTGTGCTGCCGACAGGAACATGCTTTTGTCTGTTTTCTTTTGATTCATTCGCATGCATGTCCAGTTGCTGTCTCCTCTTTTTATTCTTTTGTCGACTAAAAACAACCTGCAACTTCTTTTTTTTTTTTGTTTCTTTTTCTTTTCTTTTGATTTTTTTTCTTTATCTATTGTATTTAATTTAATTAACTTGATTAATCAATTAATCATTTAAACGAATAATGATTAATTAATTAATAAGTTAATTAATTAAATCAATTAGACTAATATATTAATTCAAAATTAATTAACATGATAATTTATTTAAATGAATTAATTTATTAAATTAAATCAATTACATAACTATATTAATTAAAAGAGAATTAATATAAATCTTTTCACAGCTCAAATCTTTTTCTTGAACCACTGAAAGTAATAAAGAATTACCATCGGATTTTCGTTGACGCTCGATGCACGGTCTGGTTCATGAGCGACTAACTCCAACAGTTTTTCTTTATTTTTGACTCTATGATTTGGTTCCTTTCTTTTCTTAACATACCAGTCTTGACAGTTTGAACCACTGAAGTTAATGATGAACAACCACTATTTAATGTTGACACTCGATGTACTGTCTGGTTCATGAGTGACTAACCGCAATGACTGTTCTTCATATATTGACTTTAAAATCTGGTTCCTTTTCTTTTCTTCTCTCTCTATTAATTCTTCCGTACTGTCTCTATCACTGTCGAAATCTCTGTCACTATAAATGAATCCACTTCTTTAACGAATACTTCACTGAGGCTTGATCAGATGTCTGAACTTCTTTCAATGTAGTAATTCCTCAAGTCTGTAGATTGACCTTGATCTTTTTCTTCTGACAGATAATACTATCTGAGATTCCTTGTGACAGTCTATATACTATTTACTATTACAATCTTGTTTAAGTTGAGTTGTATCCTCGAAATACAAATAGGCTACATCATATGCCTTTCAATCTCCCCCTATTTGTTTGTTAAACAATAACAAGCAAATACCTAGAGGATAACTCAACTACCTCACTTAAACAAGAAAAAGATAAAACTTTTAGGAATTAAGTAAATAATACAAAAAAAAAAAATTCTCTGGTTTAGATTTAACAATTCCAGAATCTTCAGTTGATGAAATGATAGATGATTGTTCCTCTAGCACTGAACTGATCTTCAATAGATAACTTATCTTCATTTCTGATTCTTCATATCTCTGCCTGCTAATCCTTCACATCTTACATTGGTGATTATTAGCAGTTCTTGATTTACAATCACTTCCCATTTCTGACACAGCTTTTCTCACTAAAGAAAAATAGACAATGGTGAATCAATACCATTTCTATAACTTCTGGTGAATTTACTACTCTTCCACTTAGCCTTTATACATAGTACATTGAAAGACTAATAGAATAGTATTGTGATGTAATTCTCCTTATATCTCCACTTTCATAACAAATGAAAGTTCTTTTACTTCTTCATCTAAGGCTCCCCCTTAGAAACTAGACTTGCTTCTCATCCTAAGCACAGTCTTTAATGCTCCCCCTTTCTAACTCACTCTTCTTTTACTTGTACCCCATACTTCTCCCCCTTAGTTGAGTATATCCTACTAAGGTAAGCTTTAAGCTTGAATATATCTTTTTCAATATATCTCTCCCCCTTAGTTGAGGAATCCTCCATTCAACTAATTGACAAAGTAGTTGATACCAAATTGTTACCAATTTATACCAATCGTTAGAGTACATTGAAATCAATTGATAAAGCTTTGTTAGAAAGGAAGTTTCATTTTCTTCCTCACTGTGAGTGTGTGATAGTGTTTAGTGTACCTCACAAGTGTTTCACTCTTCTCTCCACTCATTTGTGTTGAGTGTCTCACTATTCTCTGTGTTTATACTCTTGCTCACTAGTGTTTCACTCATTGCTCCAACATCCTTTAGTGTACCTGCAAAGAAAAATCACCCTAGCCCCTTTAAGAGAGGTCAGTGGTGGTGCAATGGGAGTTCGCAAATCCCAAATTCTCTTTGGACTCGTCAGACGAATCTGAGTCATAATCTACAAGTTGCTAATTTCCCTTCTAGGGTTTTCATATTTGAATTCTGAGAAGGTAAACAATGATCTATAAATTTAGCATTGAGATCAAGATTCCCTTCTAATGTCTGTGAAGACATCACCTTGTTAAAATCATCAGGTAAAATCTGAATCATAGTTCACAAGTTGCCGATCCGCACCTATGTCGGATCCGTTAACCGCAGGATCCAGAGATGTTCCCTCTGGGGAGTTAGATAATGATCTTGTTGAATTTTGCATTTGAGATCAATACCTTCTCTCAAGGTCTGTGAAGACTCTTGATTCATTAAAGAACCTTTAACTTATAATCATAACCGTAAAATGGTTGGATTACAGGTTTCCGTCAATTCATTCTTGGTGTGTGCAATCTCACTTTGTGCATATGAAATATTTTGGATAGTGTATAAGGTAGTGACTCTCCAACTGAATATCCCACACATCCTTGTTTGCTGCATCAAGTGCAGTTACTCCCTGGTGACCTCTAGTCTGATAGGTTACTTCCATTTAGGGGGTAAGATAGAATATGTTTGAGTTTGATTGTAGTCTGGGATAAAAGTTGTTGGGTTTACAACCTTATGACTAAACATGTGAGAATACAAATTCCATGTAGATGAACCTGCATCACAAAATATGAGCAATATAGAGATATTATGCATTTATAACATTGAAAAGTTTTCTAAGAAAATATTGCATTTTATCTTAAGAGAAATGATATACAGTTGTGATTTCAAAAGATTTACAATGTAAGCAATCACAGCTGTAGAAAGAGATTTTGAATTTAGGAAGATAAAGATCCTGAGCCGGTTTTACTAAACAAGAACATAGGCAAAAATCCAATTAATAAATATTAATCGAATCAATGTATGTTAATGTTTAAACCAATACAAACAAAACTATTTTATCATGCTTTAGGTCCTGTAAGATAGATACCAACTATTAGAAATTGTTAGCACTTGATAGGTCTTGTCTTCCAATTGTTAGATCCTGAAAATCAAACATTAGTTCCTAACCAATTGTATAGACACATACCAATTTGATACCACCATTGGTCAATTGTTAAGTCCTTAACACGAAGATCTGTTAACAGTAATCACAAAACCAAGATTTATACTTAAACTGCAGGTTTTGTGTGTGTTAATAAGAAGAACAACAAAAGAACCAAGTATAGTGACCTATTTGTTAGTTTTGCAAGTATAGTGACTAAACTGTAAAAACTATACAAACTATTTATATACACATGAAAAAGAATATACAAAAATAAGAAATAATATACATAATAATTATATTAAATAAAAACTAAAAAGAAAAGAAAATTCAAATAAAACTAAACAAAGAAGAAAAATTTGAATTAACATAAAAATAATAAAACTATACGTAACTTAATAATTTACAAACAAATTTTTATTTTTATTAATTTTTTATATATATATATTTTTTTAAATGCAAAAATAACTGTATTAATAATATTTACAGAATATTAAAGATAAAAGATAATAATTTAGAAAAATATCTACAACAATATAACTACTTAAAATAACTAAATAGAAAATATAAAATACTAAAAATACCATAGGTTGTCCTTTTGAAGGAATTAACACATTAATAACAGAAGAACAAACACTACAAAATATTGAATAAAATATTAACTATTTACATAAACATTTTTAGCAAATTAATAAATCTATATATATTTTCGAATAAAATAACTTTCTTATCAGAAAATCATTTTGAAAGAAAATATGATTTATTAAAAGATCACAAATATTCATAAGGAATTTTCAACAAAAATAGATTTCTCACTAATTTCCACTTGTAAAATTTGAGAAAAATATTTTTAGAGAAAATAAAATTATTCTAAAATTAAAAGAAGTAAGTAGGAAAATATTAAGAAGATAATGACAATGATTTAAGAATTAACAAGCAAGATTATAAGTTGATAAAATAATTATACAAGTGATTTAAATCAGAAAATATTCACAAAATAATCACTTGTAAATTATTAAAGATCAAACCTCAGATATTAACTAGTTTAATTACTAGGACTGTTTAACATACCCAATTCATCAACAATTCTTGTGAATGTGGATTCGTCAAGAGACTTAGTAAAAATATCTGCTGTTTGGTCTTCCGTGGGTACTGAAAGTAACTCCACGATACCATTCATGACATGCTCTCTAATAAAATGACACCTGATGTCGATGTGCTTGGTTCTCATATGCTGCACAGGATTGTTGGAGATTGCTATGGCACTTGTATGATCACATAATATAGGAATATTATCCAGTACAAAGCCATAGTCTCTCTGCTGATTCCTAATCCACAAAATTTGAGCACAACAGCTTCCAGTAGCTATATATTCAGCTTCGGCTGTTGAGATAGAAACTGTTTGTTGTTTCTTACTGTACCAGGAAACCAATCTGTCACCTAGGAATTGACAACTCTCGGAGATGCTTTTTCTGTCTACAACACTTCCTGTATAAACTGAATCTGTATATCCAACAAGATTAAAACCAGATACTTTAGGGTACCAAATACCTAAGTTAGGTGTACCCTTAAGATATCTCAAGATTCGTTTAACAGCAATGAGATGCACATCTCTAGGATCCGCTTGGAACCTTGCACACAAGCATGTAGCATACATAATATCTGGTCTACTTGTAGTAAGGTAAAGTATTGAGCCTATCATACCTTTGTAGCTTGTGGCATCTACCTTGGCAAAATTTTCACATGCTCCAAACTTGACAGCTGTAGATGATGGTGTCTTTGCTGAAGATGAGTCCTCCATTTGATATTTCTTTAAGAGCTCTCTAACATACTTGGATTGACAAATAAATATTCCATATGTCCTTTGACTTACTTGTAATCCAAGAAAGAACTTCAGTTCACCCATCATGCTCATCTCAAATTTACCCTGCATTAGTTTAGCAAATTTCTTGCACAAAAGATCATTAGTAGACCCGAATATTATATCGTCCACATAGACTTGGACTAATATTGTATCATTCTTATGTTTCTTTGAAAAGAGAGTTTTGTCTATGACACCTCTAACGAAACCATTTTCAAGTAAAAAATCAGAGAGAGTGTCATACCATTTTCTTGGCGCTTGCTTAACACCATAGATAGCCTTGAAGAGAACGTAGACATAATCCAATAGATCTGGATCTTCAAAGCCAGGGGCTGTTCTACATACACCTCTTCATCTAGCTTACCATTCAGAAAAGCACTCTTGACATCCATTTGATAAACTTTGAAGTTTGAGAATGCTGCGAATGCCAAGAATATTCTGATGGCCTCAAGTCTTGTCACTGGTGCATAGGTTTCATCATAATCAATTCCTTCAGCTTGATAATAACCTTTAGCAACCAGTCTTGCCTTATTCTTCATCACTTTGCCATCTTCATCAAATTTGTTTCTGAATACCCATCTAGTGCCTACTACTGTTCTGTTTGTAGGTCTGGGTACCAGCTTCCATACTTCTTGTTGTTTGAATTGATTGAGTTCATCTTGCATCGCAATCACCCAATCAGGATCAGAAAGAGCTTCTTCAGTTTTCTTAGGTTCCATTTCAGATAGAAACCCTGAATAATTACATTGATTTTGGACAGCTCTTCTAGTTTTTACACCAACATCTGGATCACCAATGATTAGCTCAAAAGGATGAGCTCTATTCCAAACAGTCTGTCTGGGAAGATTTAATCTTGATGATTCGCCTTGTTCTTCATTGTGATGTTGAGTATGACTAGTTGATCCCTCATTAACTCCCCCTGAGTTGTTGCCAGGTTGACTAGATGAATGTTCAGGAGTGTCAGTGGTATCTTCAATATTATCATTGTTTCCACCACCATTACCCTGATCATCCTCATCATTATCATTGTTGTCATTAGCATCAGCAAAAACATCAGGTGGATTGTCATCATCTGAATCTGGATCTGTCATATCCTCAAAAGATAGCTTTTCAGATGAATCTTCAGTTTGGATACTAGGAAGTTTAGTGTCATCAAATGTTACATTGACACTTTCAATCACAGTCTGTTGATCAATCACGTACACCCTGTAAGCTCTTCTTGTATAACCAATAAAAATTGCTTCATGTGCTTTGGTCTCAAATTTTCCACCTTGTTCATCTCCTTCTTTAAGCACAAAACATTTCGCCCCAAATACATGAAAGTATTTGAGTGTTGGTTTCTTTTCAGTAATAGCTTCATAAGGTGTCGTCATCAAGTCTTTGTTGATAAGAGTTCGATTCTGGGTATAGCAAGCAGTGTTGACAGCTTCAGCCCAAAAATACAATGGAAGCCTTGATTCACTTAACATAGTACGTGCAGCTTCAATCAAGGTTCTACTCTTTCTTTCCACAGCCCCATTTTGTTGAGGAGTTTTTGGAGCTGAGTACTGTCTGGTTATACCCTTCTCAGTGTAGAAATCATTCAGAACTGCATTCTTGAATTCAGTTCCATTATCTGACCTCATAGCTCTCACTGGATACTTAGAATCCAGCTCAATCAACTTGATGTGATCAATCACCAGTTGTGGAGTCTCATCTTTAGAATTCAGGAACAAGACCCATGTGAACTTTGAAAAATCATCAACAATCACAAGAGCATATCTTTTCTTTGACATAGACATCACATTCACTGGACCAAATAGATCCATGTGAAGTAACTGTAAAGGTTCAGTTATTGAAGACATATCAGTGCTTCTGTGAGTTGCCCTTTTTAGTTTGCCTTTTTGACAGGCATCACATAGTCCTTCCTGTGTGAATTCCATAGAAGGTAAACCTCTCACCAACTCTCTCTTGACCAGAGAGTTCATCGTCTTGAAATTTAGGTGAGAAAGTTTCTTGTGCTATAGCCAACTTTCATTTGTGGATGCTTTAGAATAGAAACAATTGATTTCTTCAGTGCTTCTAGTGTTCATGTTGGCTACATACAAGTTTCCTTTTATGACTCCTGTAAGAGATGGTTGTTCACTTCTTTTGTGTGAAATCAGACAATTCTTCTTGTTAAAGTGGACTTCAAATCCCTTATCACAGAACTGACTGATACTGAGCAAATTATGCTCAATTCCTTTTACAAAGGACACTTTCTCAATGATAACATTTCCAGCTTCAAGTCTGCCATATCCATTAGTTCTACCTTTGCTGTTATCTCCAATGGTAACTACTGGGCCGGCCTTCTCCACCACATTTGTCAGCGGGGTTCTGTCTCCAGTCATATGTCTTGAACATCCACTGTCCAAGATCCAGGTTACTCGTTCAACCTGTTCAATACCCTGCAATGACAAACGGATTAAACCTTCTTTGGAACCCAAATTTGATTGGGTCCAGAGAATTTAAAGTATTGGCCTTTGTCAGGCAAAACAACATTTTTAACCTTGACACCAATTTTACCATTAGTCAATAAACATTTTACCCTATAAACGGATTTGACAATCTTTTGTTTCAGTTTAGGTATCCATGTTTGTTTAGTAACAATATCATTGACTGGACATTTGACTTTGTAAATAGCCTTCATAAAACTTTGTTTAGGCTTTGGTACAAATGTCTCTCTCCTAACATAAGGAGGACTAGCAGTCTTTGATCTAACATTATTCCTGTTCATATGTTGTCGAGGAGCAGTCTTATTATCACATGCATGATTACCATTAAAGTAAGCAGACATCACATTAAAAGCACAAGACATACAGTTGACAACACCACATGCTTTATGATTAGAATCAATGATAGGCATGTTACTCATGTTAGACATGTTATTGTTCTACTTCAACTCATTACCACCTAATCCAGTCTTAGAAGAACTAGTTGTTTCAACAACCTTGACTGGCACTTTAGGTACATCTTTCTTGGATGAAACAATTTTTGGATTAGTGTCCTCAACAGATTTAGCCTTAACAAAGACTGTGACATCTTTCTTGGATGAAACATTCTTTGGATTGGCGTTCTTTACAGATTTATCCTTAACAAAGACTGTGCCATTTGCACTATCCTCATTTCTCATTTCTTCTTGGATAACCATAGAAAGAATATCTGGTGGTCCAGCATCAGATTGTTTAAATAGAGGTTCTTTAACATTTTTGAGCACATGTGGTATTCCCATTTCTTTAGCACTAACAGGGTTAGGGGAATTTATGCCCAATGATCCAACAGCTTCGTTGTAACCATACCCTATACCTGTTGTTCTTTCTACAGATTGTTTGTTAAAAAACTCTTTGGAAACTTTAACAGAATTATAACAAGCCCTGACCTGTGTTTCAAGTTCAACAATCCTAGATTCAAGTTCAACAATCCTAGCAACTTGGTTTAACATGTATTCTGTTATCGCCTTTTTCTCTTTTGTTAAGTCGAGTTATTTCTTCTATTTGCTGATCTTGATTAACATGCACCTTTTTTAGTTCTAACACTTCATTTTCAAGATTAGTGGTTAACAGAACTTTTCTAACAATTTCTTTTTGTGCATTACCAATGGAATTATATAGGTTACGAATCAACTCAGTGTCAGTAAGTATTAACGGAGTACTATAAGGAGTTGATGTATCAGCATTTACCACCAGCATAAAATTTCCAACTTCTTCATCTTCACTGTCTGTGTCATCCCAGCTTTTGCCTTGTACCACATAGGCCGTGTCTGTGTTCTTCTTACCAGATGCATACTCTCTCCTTGCATCTTGTTGAGGTTGATGACACTCAGTTGCAAAGTGTCCAAGTTCATTACATTTAAAGCACCTAATATTGCTTCTGTCTACCATTCTAGTTTAGTAGCCACCCCTTGTGCTACTTGAGGAAGAACCTCCTTGCTGGAATCTATTGTAGTTAGATTTGAACTTGAACTTGGGATTCCTCCTAAATCTGAAGTTACTGAATTGTCTCACCATCATAGCCATTGACTCATCTTCCAACTGATCCAGCTCTTCCAATGAGTAGAAATCTCCACCATCCTGACTGACAGGTGTATGACCAATCTCAACTTCAACCTGTTCCTTGTCAGCGCTGCAAGGTTGAACAACCTTAGCTTCCACTTCCTTTGGAGTCTCAACCACTAGAGCTGTAGAAGAACTTGGAACCCTACCTTCACCATGAATTTCTTTCTGTTGAACTTGTTCCAACTCATAGGTTTTCAAAATGCCGAAGAGCCTTTCAAGAGTAATTTGATTCATGTCTCTGGCTTCTCTAATGGCAGTTATCCTATGTTCTAGGTGAGTAGGCATGGTCAGTAGAAACTTCATGTTAATCTCCTTTTGTGTATATTGCTTGCCATGGATTTGCAAGTTGTTGATTATTTTGTTATACCTTTCAAACACTTCCTGAATGCCTTCATTAGGGCCAGCTCTAAAGTGTTCATACTAAGAGATTAAAATTTGAAGTCTGTTTTCCCTGACTTCATCAGTTCCTTCATTAATAGTCTCAATAGTTTCCCACATGTGCTTTGCAGTTTTACAATTCATCACATGACTGTACATCACAGCATCTAGGGAATCTAATAGTATGAGTCTCAAATTTTTGTCTAGTCCTGCATCCTCTTTTTCATCAGGAGTATAACACGCAGGGTCTTTTTCATGGGTTCTAGCAGGTGTTGTAACAACTCCATCAGTAACAACTTTTTGTTCAATGACCATAGGAATTTTAGGTCCATTTTTCAGAACACCCAAATAATTAGAATTTGTAACATCAAGAAATAGCTCCATTTTATTTTTCCACATATCATAATTATCTTTATTAAAGATAGGAATCTTAACAAGGACTTTCGAAGACATGATGAATTTTTAAGTGAGTTAAAAATTCGAAATGGATTTTTGACTGAATAAAAATAGGATCTTGATTTGTGTATCAATCAATAGGCTTTGATACTAATTGTTGGGTCCGATAAGATTGTAGAAGGGGGGGTTGAATACAATCTATACTGTTTTATCGAAATTTGTCCGGATAAATTTAATTTATATTTTGACAAATTTGAGCGGAATAAATTGAAACAAATTTCAAGTTGAATATAAAAATATATTAACTTGATGGGTGTTACAATTTCAGTACAGAATTTAATCAAGTTGATAAAAACTAATTTAGAAAATTCAACATGAACTTTTCTAAATTTAGTTAATAAAAATCAAGATTAGAACTAGGAACCTTAATTCGCTAGTAGTACAAGAACAATAAATAAACAAGTTCTACCGGATAAAATATTACAAGAGAGATGAACTTGATTTTACAGAAATTAATTTGTTCTTGAGCTTGGGAGAGAAAATGGAGCTGCTGGGATTTTTTCTGATTTTTTTCTTTTTATATTGCCTGTTGTGTCTTCACTTTGTATTTAAACAAAATCAGCTGCTGCCTCTTGAATCTGTCGGTATGACTTAACAGGTCATATTGAACCTTCGGTATGACTTAATAGATATATTGAGGTTGATTGGTATGACATAAACTGACACAAATCTCCTTGATATGACTTAGAATAAATCAATATGACTTGCATAACGCTCGGTATGACTTAAATAAAAGGTCGGTATGACCTAATAAAAAGCTCGGTATGACCTACTATAGCTGTGTCTTTGATTTTAAAACAAAAGATTCTGAATTGCTGTCATCTGAAAGCCAGTCGCAGGAGGCAAGAGTGCAAAGCACGCCCTCGGCATTTGCTTGGTTTGATTCTGGCGCGTGTAAGACACGCGCGTCCTGGCACGTTTGTGCTGCCGACAGGAACATGCTTTTGTCTGTTTTCTTTTGATTCATTCGCATGCATGTCCAGTTGTTGTCTCCTCTTTTTATTCTTTTGTCGACTAAAAACAACCTGCAACTCCTTTTTTTTTGTTTCTTTTTCTTTTCTTTTAATTTTTCTTTTCTTTATCTATTGTATTTAATTTAATTAACTTGATTAATCAATTAATCATTTAAACGAATAATGATTAATTAATTAATAAGTTAATTAATTAAATCAATTAGACTAATATATTAATTCAAAATTAATTAACATGATAATTAATTTAATAAATAAATTAATTCAGAATGAATTAATTTAATAAATAAATTAATTCAGAATGAATTAATTTATTAAATTAAATCAATTACATAATTATATTAATTAAAAGAGAATTAATATACTTTTGACAGCTCAAATCTTTTTCTTGAACCACTGAAAGTAATAAAGAATTACCACCGGATTTTCGTTGACGCTCGATGCACGGTCTGGTTCATGAGCGACTAACTCCAACAGCTTTTCTTTATTTTTGACTCTATGATTTGGTTCCTTTCTTTTCTTAACATACCAGTCTTGACAGCTTGAACCACTGAAGTTAAAGATGAACAACCACTGTTTAATGTTGACACTCGATGTACTGTCTGGTTCATGAGTGACTAACCGCAATGACTGTTCTTCATATATTGACTTTAAAATATGCTTCCTTTTCTTTTCTTCTCTCTCTATTAATTCTTCTGTACTGTCTCTGTCACTGTCGAAATCTCTGTCACTATAAATGAATCCACTTCTTTAACGAATACTTCACTGAGGCTTGATCAGATGTCTGAACTTCTTTCAATGTAGTAATTCCTCAAGTCTATAGATTGACCTTGATCTTTTTCTTCTGACAGATAATACTATCTGAGATTCCTTGTGACAGTCTATATATTATTTACTATTACAATCTTGTTTAAGTTGAGTTGTATCCTCGAAATACAAATAGGCTACATCATATGCCTTTCATTGAGGGAAATAGCGAACCAGAGTCGGCTGGCACGCCGTTTACCATTAGGTTGGAAGCGGAGCCCCGTCAAAAAGAAATCAAACATCACAGCTTTAATTCTTTCGACGGTTTAGGCGACCCAGAGGAGCATCTTAGCTACTTTGATCAGCTAGCTCTTCATTATGAATACAATGATCTGACGCGATGTCGTTTCTTTGCCGCAACTCTCCGCGGAAATGCACAGAGGTGGTTCTGCAGAATAACCACCCGGTCCATAGACACTTGGCTGGAATTCAAAAGACTATTCCTCAATAAGTTCAAAGCAAACCAGCAACACGAGGTTCATACCGTGTTCTTGGAAACCATTGCACAACGCAACGGGGAAACAATGCAGGACTACATTGATCGCTTCAAGGAGGCCGTCAACAAAGTTGTTTGTGTCAATGAAGCAGAAGCTTTGGTACACTTAAGGAGAGGTCTTAATCCCTACGAATGCGAGAAGTACGTATGCCGTCTTATGGAGACAAAACCCACCACATTAGCAAAAGCATATGACCTGGCATCCCAAGCCATCAACGAAGCCGAATCTCTGAGCGTGCTGAAGCAATCCAGGGCTCCACCTACACCTCCACCATATTTTCAAAGAGAAAGGTTTTCGTCCTATCAAAGGCAAACACCGGCCTCACACCAAGTACAGACCACTCATGGACCGCCACCGCCCGCACAAAGAGCACAATCATCAGTCCCGATTAGAGACCGTTTGGGGCCGGCGAACCCGCAAAGACCAGATAGGCGCCCTGAGCCGGAGTGGACCAAATTCACCCTCCCCAGGGCAAGCATTCTGAAAGAAATCAGAGGGAAACCTTTCTATCTCCCACCAGCACCAATGCATTCTCCGCCCGAGGACAGACCTAAAGACAAACACTGTGATTACCACGAGACGCATGGGCATTACACAGACAGTTGCTTGTCCCTCAAATATTTCTTGGAAAGACAGGTAAAGGCGGGCAATCTATCTCAGTACTTGCCAAGACAGGTGCAAGGGGCATCCACCCCGTAAGGACAAAATAGAAACATCGTACATACCGTCTTCGGCGGACAATCCTCCCCACCAAGAGAAGAGCATGACATTTATGAGATATACGAGGGACCCCCGAATATCATTACTTTTACAGATGTAGACTATGAAGGCATTAACCCAAACCACACTGAGGCACTAGTTGTATCATTGGGCGTGGCCAACAATGAGGTAAAGAGGATCCTCGTCGATAACGGGTCCTCAGTCGACATCTGCTTCAAACACACCCGGGACAGACTCAAGTTAGATGGCGAGAAACTCGAAACATGTCCCGATGAGACACCTCTTTACGCCTTTGGGCACAACGCCGTCCCAATTGCAGGCATTGCCAGACTCCCCGTCTATTTCGGTGAATCACCCAGGCAAGTATGTCGAATGGTAAAATTCTATGTCATCAACACCGCTTCCTCTTACAACATGATTTTGGGAAGACCTACCCTCAATATGCTAAAAGCAGTCACCTCCACCCCTCATCTTAAAATCAAATTCCCCACTCTAAACGGGGTCGGGGAGATCAAGGGAAATTCCGAAACATCTAAGAGATGCTATGGCATAGAAATCACGCTGGGAAAAACAGAGCCTAGCAATATCCGCAAAGAAAAGGCAACCAAAAGAAAACAAGCAAAAAGACAAAGGCACGCCGAGAATCAGCGCGCAAATAAAAGGAGAAAGGAAGTACAGTTCATAGACGGGCATAACCCGCTGATAGAAGACCCTCCTCGCATCGACGCGAATCTCATGAAATGTCTCAAACGAGAAGAAAGGCCGCCAATAAGCCCTGCGGTGCAAACAGAAAAAATAGAAATCATACCTGGTGACTCGAACAAAAGTGTAAGTGTAGTAGCGGGTTTAGAGTCCATCTTCAAATCTGGCCTCACAGACCTTTTAAGAAATTATGCGGATGTTTTCGCATGGAGCCCAAAAGACATGCCAGGTCTAGATGAGTCAGTAGCTATCCACAAATTGAATGTGGACCCGGATAAGGCTCCGAAGATACAAAAAAGAAGGAACTTTGCACCAGAGCGACAGCAGGCAATCGATATCGACAAACTCTTGGACGCAGATCTAATTTGCGAGGTCACCTACCCTAAGTGGGTTGCAAATGTAGTACTAGTGAAGAAATCTAACGGGAAATGGAGAATATGTGTGGATTACACGGATTTAAATGCAGCATGCCCAAAGGACCCGTATCCACTCCCTTCAATAGACCAACTCATTGATGCAACTGCGGGTCATCTAATGCTAAGTTTCATGGATGCCTACTCCGGCTACAACCAAATCAAAATGACCCCTGAAGATAGAGAAAAAACAGCCTTCATTACACATAGAGGGGTGTACTGCTACAAAGTCATGCCCTTTGGACTAATCAACGCCGGCGCCACCTTCCAGAAAACCATGAATAAAATCTTCGGCGGTCAGTTAGGCCGAAATATGGAAGTATACGTGGATGATCTCATAGTAAAATCTCTCTTAACGGCTTCCCACCTTCAAAACTTAGAAGAATGTTTCTCAACCCCCAGAAAATACAGCATGAAGCTAAACCCCGACAAATAAGCGTTTGCACTAGATGCGGGCAAGTTCCTTGGCTTCTTAGTATCCCACAGAGGTATTGAGGCCAACCCGGAAAAAATAAAGGCTATAATCGACATGCAACCGCCCAAAACTGTGAAAGATATACAGAAATTAACAGGAAGGTTAGCCGCTCTCAGAAGGTTTATCGCTAAATTACAGACAGATGCCTTCCGTTCTTTGACACTTTAAAGGGAGCCGCAAAAACTAAAGCAATATCTTGGACGGACAACTGCCAGAAAGCCTTCGAAGATCTTAAAACTTATCTATCTTCGGCTCCCCTACTTGCGGTCGCAGCTCCTTCAGAACCGCTATCACTATACTTATCTGCAACAGATAAAGCCGTGGGAGAAGTACTCATAAAAGAGGAGAATGGCGAGCAAAAGTCGGAATATTATGTCAGTCATGTGCTCAAAGATGCGGAAACCCGCTATCCGAATGTCCAAAAGTTCGCTCTAGCCTTGGTCGTAGCAAGTAGAAAATTGAGACATTACTTCCAAGGAAGACAGATCAGGATCATCACAGACCAACCGCTAAGAAAAATTCTCCACAAACTGGACTTATCAGGCAGATTGATCAACTGGGCCGTAGAGCTCGGCCAATTCAATTTAAAATACATACCTAGAACCGCAATCAAGGCACAAGCATTGGCGGACTTTGTGATCGAATGTTCATTTTCGACAACAGAAAGCATAGTTCCCGCGAAAAACCTTTCAACAACGGACAACAATTGGCAATTATATGTGGACGGTTCCTCCACAAACACCCAATGCGGGGCTGGACTCATCCTCACTAGCCCCGACGATTTTCAAGTTAAGCAAGCCATACAATTGAATTTCAAAGCTACAAACAACCAGGCGGAGTACGAGGCACTCTTGGCTGGCTTGACACTAGCCAAAAACTTACAAGTGAAAAAAATTACCATCCACAGCGATTCACAACTACTTGTTCGACAAACAATGGGGGATTATGCAACAAAAGACAACAATCTCAGCAAATATAAAGAATTAGTACACGCCATGCTCCCTCAATTCGAAGAATACTCCCTAGAACAGATAGATCGAGCAGACAATGCAATAGCGGACATGTTATCTAAACTAACCCAAGGGGAAAAGACAGAAGCGGACACAGTGTACTTTGAAGAACTTACCACTCCCAGTGTCAGCACCCTGGATATCATGGAAATAAATCCACCAACTGAAACTTGGATGAGCCCTTACATCCATTATTTGGAAGACGGCACGCTGCCAGAAGACGATATCAAAGCTAAGATACTCAAATCTCAAGCAACAAAATACTTTATCCAAGAAGGCACCCTGTACAAAAGAAGTTTTGACTCTCCCATCCTCAAATGTGTCGACGAAGAAGAAGCTCTCTATTGCATGAGAGAAGTCCATGAAGGCATCTGCGGAGACCACATGGCTAGGAAAGCACTGGCACATAAAATACTCAGACAAGGTTATTACTGGCCCAAAATGCATAAGGAATGCAAGACATTCACCCAGAAATGCCACCAATGCCAGCTGTTCAGCAATATGTCTAGAAAAGCACCAGCCCTCCCAGCGGCGATATTGTCACCTATACCATTTGCGGTTTGGGGCATCGATATCATGGGACCTTTCCCCAAGGCCAAAGGTGACCTACAATATGTAATGGTCGCCATCGATTACATGACCAAATGGGCCGAAGCAAAAGTACTCAAAAACATCACGCATGATGATGCAATCCGTTTCGTCACAGAACAAGTGATTACAAGATTTGGCATTCTAGTGGTACTTGAAAGGCAGAGTGTGTAAACTTGTAACACTATAACTAATGTAACTCAATTAAAGGAAAAGATAATTAACCAGAAGACAATCAAGAACAAGAAGCCACAAGAAATCAACACTAAATGAAGACAAGGTAATTGATACAATTGAACATGTTAACTATTATCAAGTCAAGAAGAAATCATTGAGAGAAGTTCAAGTCAAAGTTGTTCATACCTCAGTGATTTGAGAAATAGAGAATCAAGATCATAACTATCAGTATCAACAAGACAAATTGATTTCAAGTGAACAAGAAGGAAAGCGAACATTGGAAAGCCACGTTACTAAGTGAATATGGTAATTTATTCAAGAAGCAAAAACACTATCAAGACTAGTCACTTATGAACCAGACCAGTGCATCAAGTGTCAGGACATTGATAGCAAGTTTATGTCGGTAATAAAGATCCATGTTCAAGAGCTTGGTGAAGAATAAAGAAGACATGAAGATATCACAAGTTCAAGATGTGCATTGAAGTTTCAAGTTGAAGACCAGAATATTTTCTAAGTACTAAATATTCTAGATGACCAAGTAGAATATTTCTAAGTAGAAGTTCTACTTAGAAATTCGAGATGGCTAAGTAGAAATTCTCAAGTAGAAGTTCTACTTAGAGTGCAGTTTCAACATGACACATGGCATCTTCTGATTGGCAGATTTCCAAGCTTTCAAGATAAGGCAAGATTTATGTGGACATCATTGGGCCACGTATATCTTAGTCTTTGAAGACTACAGGACATAGATTACATGTAGTATAAATAGAAGTACTTGTGTAATGTTTTGTGGGAGAGAGAAATAGTTGAGAGAAACACATGTAAAAGAGAGAGAGTGCATTCTCAGAGCTTAGTATCATTCACTTCTCTCTGAACTTCTGTTATACTTTGTAATGAATGTTGTAGCAACCACTTCAAGTGATATATAAGACATATATTCCTTGAATCTGTGTGTTCGTTTATTGCATCGTATTTATTGCTTCTCATATTTGAAAAGTTGTATTCACCCCCCCCTCTACAACACATTTGGACCTAACAATTGGTATCAGAACTATATGTTTAACATACAAAACATAGATCCTTGTGTTTAGTAGAAGAATCGTGAGTTTTCATTTTATAGATCTACTTTTCTAAAATTCTGGAAAAGTGAGCTTTAATTCGTTTGTAGTGAAAACTCATCCGAAAAATTATTTAAATACTCCAGGTGTGATTATTTAGCTTGGGTGTATTTTAATTAATTTTTGTGAATTAATCTGGGTACTTTGATATTTGGTGTTCTTGAGTGTTCATCATTTGTTCTTATCAAAGAAGACGACCCAACAACTTTTTGATCTCCTTTTCAAACAGATAAATAGTAAAAGACTAAAAAGGTGTTTTTGGATTTTTGATTTGCATTATTCACGGCCGAAAGTATATCAGAACATACTCAGTACCTAGCACGTGGGTTAGGTGGGTTAGGTGAGTAAAGCCTCAAAAGTCAAAAAGGTGTTAAAGAGATAATATTGTTTATTCAATATTAAAGTGATCTGCAGCAAAATTATTCTAAGGACAAAAGTTCTACATAGAATTTCTACTTGAGATTTTCTACATAGAATTTCGACTTGGATAACTTCTACTTGGTGAAGTTCGACTTGAGCAAAAATTTCTACTTAGAGAAATTTCGACTTAGGCAGAAATTCTACATAGCCTAGTCTTGGGTACTTAGAAACTTTTAGTTACCATAATTGAAATGGCTCCTAAAAATGCATTCAAGATCCCAATGTTCAACCGAGATCATTATGAAGAATGGGTTTTCAGAATGAGACTCTATTTAGAGATTGTTAACCCTGAATATCTGGAAGTCCTTGACAAGGGTAAATTTGTTCCAATGGTGGTTATTCCTGCGCATACGGAAGGAGGGGTGGTTATAGCACCTCGGTCTGAGCCTAAAAAGGCAGCGGACTTTTCGGATGCTGACAAGGAGCAAATAGCTTGTGATACTGCCGTACGACAAACCTTGATGGAATCTCTTGATCATGAAATGTTCAACATAGTCAAAGGTCTGACTACAGCAAAGAAGATTTGGGACAAGATAGAAGTTGTCATGGAAGGATCTGCAGAGGTTAGAAGTAACAAGACACTCATACTCAAGATGGAGTATGACACCTTCAGAATACGAAAAGGAGAAGGCATAACGGACGTCTATCTACGATTCAGTCAGTTGGTATTGGATTTGAATCTGAGAGGTGTAACTCTCCCCATGGTTGAGACTAATACGAGATATCTGAGGAACCAGCCAAAGAGCATTGAACATAGGGTCTACGCAATAAGAGAAACCAGAGATTTGCATACAACTTCTCTGGAAGAATATTATGGAATATTAAAGACCTATGAGCTGGAAACACTTCAAGATCAAGCATGGGACAATGATTCAAAAGGAAAAGAAACTGCATCAGGATTAGTTGCTGATGAGGAAGAGTCTAAGAAGGCAATGGTTGCAGAAAAGACTAAATCATCACATGCACCACATTAAGTTGATAATGATGACGAGTGCACATCTAACAGTAATGATGACTACTACACCCAAGAAGAGCTGGACAACATGGACGATAGTGTCGTGGCATACATGGCAAGGAAGTTCAGCAACATGAGATTCAGAAAGAGCAACCGACCACAGAGAAATTCTTCATCTTACTATCGGGCTGCTAGGGGTGGTGGTAGTTCGTCAGGCTACAAAGGAAAAGGCAAGAATACCAGCTACAAATCTCCTTTGGATTTCAAAATGAAGTTCAAATGCTATAACTGTGGTGAAGCTGGACATTTTGCTACCGACTGCAAAAAGCCTAAACAGACTTATCCAAAAGAGACATATGAAGCCCTCAAAAGCAAGTATGAATCGCTGGTGAAGGAAAGACATGGAAAAAGAGCTTTGTTAGTGACAGAAGGAAGAGCTTGGGATGATTCAGATGAGGAAGATGTTACTCATGTAGCAAACTTTGCCCTCATGGCTGAGACATCAGAGGAACCAGAGGTACCAGTTCTAACCCTTAAAGTAGAAATGTCCATTGATGAGTATAAGGAACAGAACGGGGCTCTTAGTGAAGAGATCTATATGTTGTACAAAAGCCTAGACACTTCTCAAAAGGAACAGAAAACACTTGTCGCCAAAAGCAGAATGCTTGAGGCAAAAGTGGAAGAGTTAGAGGCTGCTTGCACTGTAGATACTTCCCTAAGAGACTTTATTAAATCTTTGGAACAAAAGCTCATCCTTAAGGAAGAAATAGAAGCATGTCTTAGGGACAAACTAGCTGAGTTAGAAACTAAATGCGAAGCTTACAAACTAGCTGCTAGTAAAGTGTATGTAGATAATGACACATTTAAGAAGATAACTGGAGTAGGTATAGGACTTGATTATTCTGACTTACCTAAGAAAGATGGAAAGAGACCTATCGACACTAGTTCCAGTGACCTTAAAAAGGAAATTCCTAGTCCTCTTAAATCAGCTGTCAAACCTATCTACAAACACCTTGTTCCTAGAATAGAAGAAGAAGAGACTGAATTAATAGCTAGATATGAGATTGAGATGGAAGATCGCTAGAAAGCACAACCTATAACTCCTATCAAACAAGTTAAAATCAATTTCCCTAGAGATGAATCTAGACCAGGATTAGGAGCTAAGGCTGTTAAACAACAAGGAAAGAAAGAAAAAGGCATAAAAGAGGTTAAGGCTGAACGAATAAAGAAAGCATGTTATCACTGTAAATCTACTGTACATCTTTCTTATGCATGTAAAGCTAACATAAATGTTCCTGCTGCACATGCCATGCCTACCACACATACAATGAATAATCTGCATCAGAATCATGCACAGTGTGGTCAACCTAATTGTATGCCATGCACTTTTAACGTCATGCAAACTTTTGTGAATTTAATGAATGCATCTAGCCAGTCATGCTCAAATACTGCTGCTAGTTCAAACATAAAAAAGAAGCATGTGAGAGCCAAGACTGTTAGTCCTCCTAAAGTTAGGAGTGACAAACCTTCTCCTAAGACTGACAAATCTGTCAAGTCTGAGAAAGGAAAGGAGAAAGTTGAAAGCTCTAGTAATGTTAAGAAAAGTGCATCTCCTGTTGTTAAATCTGTTGATTCTCGATCTTATAGAAAAGCCGGGCCCAATCAAAGTTGGGTTCCGAAGAATGTCTAATCAATCTGTCATTGCAGGGCGTTAAGCAGAATAGAAATAAAGTTATATGGGTGCTAGACAGTGGAGCATCGAGGCATATGACTGGAAACAAGTCCCTGCTTACAGAGTTGGTTATGAAGGCTGGCCCTTATGTTACCTTCGGAGATGACAACATAGGTGTGACAAAGGGATATGGCAAACTGAAGACGGGTAATGTCATCATTGAAGATATTTCCTATGTTGAGGGACTGAAGCACAATCTGTTGAGTATTAGTCAATTCTGTGACAAAGGTTACGAAATTGTCTTCAACAAGAAAGGTGTATCAATTACTCACATCAAGGAAGGATCATTGGATTTGAGAGGAGTTCGAAAGGCAGATCTTTTTGTTGCAGACATGGATTCAGCAAATTAGAATGAGGTCACCTGTTTTTACAGCAAAGCCTCGGATGATGAAAGCTGGTTATGGCATAAAAAGCTATCTCACTTAAACTTCAAAACGATGAATGCTCTCGCGAGACGAGAATTGGTGAGAGATCTACCTCAAATGGAGTTCGCTCCGAAAGGACTCTATGAAGCTTGTGAAATGGGAAAGTCGAAGCGAGCATCGCATAAAAGCAAAGAAATTTCTAGTATTACTGAGCCTCTGCAACTTCTTCATATGGATTTGTTTGGCCCAGTGAATGTCCTATCTTTGTCTAGGAAAAGATATGCATTGGTAATCGTGGATGACTTCTCCAAGTATACATGGGTATTGTTCGCAATGACGAAAGACGAAGTACCTTTCTTAATCATTGATCACATCACTCAAATTGAGAATGTTTCAACACTTACTGTGAAGACGATTAGATCAGATAATGGCACTGAATTCAAAAACGCAGTGCTGAATGACTTCTGTGTATCTAAGGGAATACGTCGTCAGTATTCAGCCCCGAGAACTCCACAGCAAAATGGAGTAGTTGAAAGGAAGAATAGAACATTGGTTGAAGCAGCAAGAACTTTGTTGTATGATTCGAAACTTCCTCTGTACTTCTGGGCCGAAGCAGTGAGTACCGCGTGTTACACTCAAAATAGAACCTTGATCATAAAAGATAAAGAAAAGACACCATGTGAGCTAATGAACAACAGAAGACCAACAATCAAATACTTTCATGTCTTTAAAGCAAAATGCTATGTACTTATAGATGATGAAAATCTAGGCAAGTTTGCAGCAAAAGCTCGTGAAGGAATCTTTGTTGGTTACTCCACAGATGTGGTGGCAGCTTATAGAGTGTTCTTAGTGAATGATCGAAAAGTGACTGAAAGCTACAATGTCAGATTCGACGATACCAAACTCCCATCAATTTCTAGAGATTCTAGTGAACTTGAGTCCCTAAAATTTCAGAATCTGGACTTAGATGAACTTGAAGATGAACCTGAGTTAATTGTCCCATTAAATGTTCCAAGTGTACGTGAAGAACCTGAGTCTAGTGAACAATCTAATTCTACAAGATTAGAAGAGACTTCTTCAGTACGAACCGGCAACAACTCAGGGGGAGCAAATAGCAGCTCGAGGACAACTGTTCAAGGCTCGAGACGAGTTGACAGTAGTTCTGTAGGAGCTGGCACTAACTCAGGGGGAGTTAGTGAAAATAATCAAAGTAGTCAGCATCACAACTCAGAAAGTCAAGCTGAATCATCAAGACAATTTCCAGGAGAACGGGTATGGAATAGAGATCATCCGTTTGAATTAATTATTGGTGATCCAGATGCTGGTGTGACTACTAGAAGAACTGCAAGAGCTGACCTGGCTAATATTTGCTTATATTCTGGGTTCTTATACAAGCTTGAACCTAAAGATATAGAAGAAGCTCTTGGTGATGTTGATTGGGTGATTGCAATGCAAGAGGAACTCAATCAGTTTGAAAGGCAGAAAGTTTGGAAACTGGTACCCCGACCAAAGAACATATCAGTAATTGGAGCTAGGTGGGTATTCAGAAATAAACTGGATGAAAACGGACTTGTAACACGAAACAAGGCTCGTTTGGTTGCAAAAGGTTATTCTCAGCAAGAAGGAATTGATTATGATGAAACCTATGCACCGTTTGCAAGACTTGAGGCAGTCAGGATGTTCTTGGCATTTGCAGCACATAAGAACTTCAAGGATTTCCAGATGGATGTGAAAAGTGCCTTCCTGAACGGAGAGTTAGAAGAAGAAGTGTATCTGGAACAGCCGCCTGGCTTCATTGATCCAGAACATGTAGATTTTGTGTATCTTATCTTCAAATCTGTCTATGGCCTCAAGCAATCCCCAAGGCGATGGTATGAAACCCTATCCTTATTCTTAATTGAAAATGGTTTTATTAGGGGAGTAATTGATAAAACATTGTTCTATAAAAATGTAAGGAATGACTTAATACTTGTTCAAGTCTATGTGGACGATATTATTTTTGGGTCATCTAATGAGCGCTTGTGCGAGAAATTTGCTAAGCTAATGCAGGATAAATATGAGATGAGCATGATGGGAGAGCTGTCCTTCTTCCTTGGATTACAGATCAGTCAGAGAAAGGATGGTATCTTTATCTGTCAATCCAAGTACGTCAGAGATTTACTCAAGAAGTACAATCTAGAAGATGCATCAGCAGCTAAGACTCCCATGGCAACAGCCACGAAGCTTGATGAAGACAAATCAGGTAAACCAGTTGACATCACAAGCTATCGAGGTATGATTGGCTCACTCCTCTATTTAACTGCAAGTAGACCCGATATAATGTTCGTAACTTGTTTATGTGCAAGGTTCCAAGCGGATCCTAGAGAATCACATCTCGTAGCCGTCAAGAGAATTTTTAGGTATCTCAAGGGAACACCAAATCTAGGGATTTGGTACCCAAGAGATACAGGTTTTAATCTAATTGGCTATTCGGATTCAGACTATGCAGGTTGCAGGATTGATAGGAAAAGCACATCTGGTGCTTGTCAATTTCTTGGCAGAAGATTGGTGTCCTGGCAAAGTAAAAAGCAACATACAGTATCTACTTCTACTGCTGAAGCTGAGTACATTGCTGCTGGAAGCTGTGTAGCTCAAATACTGTGGATGAGGAACCAATTGAAGGATTATGGCATGGAGCACAAGAAAATTCCAATTATGTGTGACAACACAAGTGCCATTGCCATAACCAACAATCCTGTAGATCACTCAAGAACCAAGCACATCGACATCAGGTATCACTTCATAAGAGAACATGTCGAGGAGGGGACTGTGGAGCTACATTTTGTGTCCACAATGCAACAAATTGCAGATATATTCACCAAACCTCTTGATGAAGTAACATTCAATAGATTGGTTGGTGAATTGGGAATGCTTAACACAAGTTAGTAAAGCCTCCTATCTGTAAAATCCAGATTTATGTTTGTTTGTGCAAGCTACTCAATCATTATGTGCTTAGACTTTAAAATGCCTAATTAATGATTGTTATAGGTTGCATATAATGTCATTTTACATGAATTCATTGTGTTTTAAGTGTCTTTAATAGCACAAATCTTTGAATTTATGCTTGTTAGATTGCATGATCATAGGGGGAGTTAAATTCATAGTATTCTAAATTTTGCATGATTTTTAGATGAATTTACCTATGATTTTCATGTAATTAGAGGCCTTAGAATTAAATATCTTCAAAATTTCAAGTTAGTTTCTATCTCGAAACTCATCTAGAAATTCGACTTGAATTTCGACTTAAGCTGCCAGAGTGAAGTTTTGAAAATTCTAAGTCTGGGAAGAATTTCGAGTTAGTTTCTATCTCGAAATTCATCTCGAAAATCGACTTTGAGTTCGAGTTCGAGTTACCAGTGTGCCTAGTTCTATCTTCAAAATATTCGAGATAAGGTCTATCTCGAACTTTATCTCGAAGGTTGAGATGAGGTTTCCATTAAGGGGATATTTTGAAAAGAACTGAGAATAACTTCGAGTTAGTCTCTATCTCGAAACTCAACTCTAGTTCTCAGTTGCATAAAGGGAATTTTCGAGTTAAACTCCTAACTCGAAACGTATCTCGAATATCTTGAAACGTATCTCAGTTGCTTAAGGGGAATGGTCGAGATAGGATTTCCCTGTAGTTTTTGCTGTAAATTGGTTAAGTGCTTATTTGTTCGAGTTAACATCTATCTCGAACTTCATCTCGAAGTTTGACTTGATGTTCGAGATAGAGTTCGACTTAAGTCTTCCCTGTATGTACTTAGTGTTTTTCACTCTTTTTAACAGGGACACTTTTGTCATTTCACAATCATCTATATATATACATCTCTAACTCGATGCATCATTCACTTTACCTAATTTTTTTTTTACAGCAGCCTCCTCACAAAAACAAGGCGATCTCACAATTACATACCACTAATCCGTGTTTTTGTGATTAAACTCATACATATCACGAATTGCTGCCAATTTTTAGACTACTATTGTTTGTGTTATCATTAATCCTTGTGTTGGTGTGTTTTGTAACCGTTCATATACACGCGCATATACATACACACGAACATCAAGTGTTTGTGTAACTGTTCAAAACACGATTTCCATATTCTCTATCTATATCCACACACGATTTCACTGGTATACACACACGAATATACATCTTCATTAACTATTCAGATTTAGTAATTGCCTATTGTTTGAATCCTGTAGTTTAATTTCTTAGAGTGCTTTTTGGTCTTCTCGGAAAATTAAAAGGGATACAACCTTTAATTCGTTACTTAGTTGTTTTTCAAAAATTAAAATATCACATCTCTTAAGGAAAAAAATTTAATTAAAATGGCTCACCAATTTTCACTTGTTAAAAATAATTTTTATAATATTTCTACGGAAATTGGTGATCAACTCCCGCGCTTTAAGTTTTGGGTACGATTTCTTAATTTGTACTCCAAGGCTAGCTATGCTTTTACTGCTAAACCTACACTAGTACATGATGCTTTACAGCAATTATGGACTAGTGCGGTTACTTTTGGGAGCAAATCTACCTCCTATGGTTTCAGGTTTACCTTAGCGGGTCAAGAATATGAGGTGACTGAAGAAATTGTCAACAGGGTTCTGGGATTCCCGATCAAAGATGCTTATGATCCAGAACCTACTTTGAAGAAATAGGATGTTATCCTCCGACTGGCCGGATCACTGGAAACATCCAGAAACAATTCTTTCATGTGGAATGGAATTACTTTTTCGAGGCCATCACAAGATGTTTTCGGGCACGCGAAAAAGATTTTCATCAAATTCCAATTCCAATGCAAAACTTTGGAGTTGCCCTAGCAAGAGAACTGGATATAAATTATGGACGCATAGTTCTCTCTGAGATAGTGGCTACAATGGGATCTCCTGCAAGCAGAGACCTCACTACAACTGATGTTGTCTGCTGGTTTCCTCGGTTCCTACAAATGCTGATTAATGATTTAATACCGAAGGATGCTCTTGCTGTTAGACAGGGATTTGCCAGAAGCCCAACATCTGCACCACTAGGGATGGGCACTAAGTCACTTTCAACAATTGCTAATCAGGATAAACATCAAGGTAAACCGATGTCAATTCCTGAAAACATTCAACTGTGGCTTACATATGATGCAGGAGTTACCAATTTGGCGGAATCATCGCAAGTTTCATCATATGCTCAGAATCCGTCTGCTCATGCTGAGGCATTTGAAGGGATTCCTGATGAGCAAAGCGATGATGAACAAGGTAATGAATCAGGTAATCTCTCCCTGCATACTACTCATTCCTCTTCCTATGTATCTGATTCCGAGACCCAAGAGACTGCTAGCCCGCAGGATCTATCCCAGGGTGAGAGCTATATTTCTGAGTCTGACACACATTCTTATTCTCTTTCACCCCTGTTAACGGAAGCCAGAAAGCCAGCACATGTAGATGTAGGAAATGATGAGGAGAGTGACCCCGAAGAGCAGCCTCTTATTCGAAAGAAAGCCAAAAATTTTCATGTTGCTACTTCAAAAGTCCAGTCAAACCCTAGCGTGTCACACGCAACCACTCCACCTCACGAGAGTGGTTCTCTCCTTGGACAATCTGCACATAGGGATTTTGGTGAGGATTATGTCCCTTTTGAAGATACTGTTGCTTCAGAAGGGCATGAAGTTTTAATAACTTCAACCGTACCTTCACCGGTACGTACTGATGCTGCAAAGAGGATCGGTTCTGATGTTGTACAAGAACACTTTGCAGCCTCTCAGCCTGAGATTCCAACTCAGGATAGAATAGAAATAGATTTCATAACTGCCAATTATATTGCTTATCCAATTTCTGCAGGTACTGCTTCATACTTTGGATCAATCATTGAAGACATACACGAGCGTGAGACAGGGAGTGTGTGTGAGAGGTTAGGGAGAGAGGGACCTTCATTTTTAAGGCCCGAAACCGAGCGCCAAATACTAACAGAACGCGTATTAGAGCGAGGTCACCTAAACCAAACACCGTCCCTTAATATTGAAAATCTTGATACACGTATGACTTCTATGGAAAATCAGATGAGGCAGTTCGGGCAGACGATGGGCCAGTTAGGGATTAACATTGGAAACAATCAAAGGGCTCTTGATGACTACGCAGCACGAATGGCAAGTCAAGCTACAGCTTTTGATGCTTTGACAAACAAGGTCAATGACTTGGGCCATGCTGGTGGTGTCTTGGGAAGCACTCTGAATGAAAGGATGGGGGCAATGGAGTCTACAATGCATACAATGGCTGTGGAGATCAGTAGAATGATGTTCGCATTCAGGAGCTTTGTGCCCCCGGAGTGTTTCGAGTCGCAACAACCTCCCCCCGATGCTGGTGCAAGTGGTGCTAGTGGAGCGGGAGCCTCCGGTTCTGGTTTTGGAGGTTCTTATGCTGCTGGTGGATTTGAAGAGCAAGGTGGTGTTCAGGATAACTCACCTAAGGGGGAGAGTGGAAAGGAGACGAGACAGCAGGCAGTTCATATCGAAGAAATTGAAGAACAAGTTCATATCGAAGAAATTGAAGAACATGCTGATCTTGTCAAGGAAATTGAAATTGAGCCGTCTGTTGATGAAGAGGCTCTGAGGAAGAGAAAGGGTAAGGCAATGATGGTTGAGCAAGATGAGCCATTCGTTGACCTGAGTCATCAGGAAACAGTACAGGAGGTACTTGACTCAGATTCTGATATGGAAGACGTTCCTTTGGCACATGCTATAAAGAGATCTTTGAAGGAACAAGGTGGAGGTGCTGGGATGTCTTCCGGAATGCCTGAAGAAATTCCTGTTGATGAGGAAACCCTTAAATCTCAACAGTTAGCCTTGGAACAAGCTCAGTTCCATAAAATGAAGATGATGCAAGAACGTGCTGCGTTCCTAGAAAAGAAAGTGGAGCTCCAAGGGAAGCAGTATGATCATGAGCTTGCAAGGCTAGCTGATCCTCAAGTTGATCTGGACAAGAGAAGGATAGGATAGAAGTGGGATAAAGCAAGGAAGATATTGATGGGACCCTGTGCGAAAGGAGTGAACAACAAGGAGGCAGATGATCTGTTCTACAACTTGAATTTGCAGAATCCAATGACTGTGGACTACATAAGTGCGTTGAAGAGATTAATTTCTAAAGTCAGGGTTGGATACAATGCAACACTTAAGGAGTGGCAGGTTATTTTGTCTTTGGTAGAAGGAGTCCCAACGTCTTTCCTATATATGGATGACCAATTCATAACGAGAAGATCTGCGTCAGAGTTGTTCTTGCTAGCAACAAAAATTCAATACTCTCAATCTGAGGAGCTAAGCATTCTGTATAGGGATCAGTTAATGCAGCTAGCAGAGGACAAGGGTCCAAAATTCTCAGCATATCCTAATTTTGTCCGGATGGTAGTTGACGGGAAAATGAAGAGGGTTAGCATGGAGGAAAATGATTTAATGGATCTTTCAGTGGAATCTCTCAAAGCCGTCTGTAGACAAATGATGAGTAAGGGATTCACTTCTGAGCTTAAAGAAAAATTGGTGAAGATCATTGAAAGAGTCATATTCAAGAAGAGCAATGAGGTGTGGAAGTGTGATATCATTGCTCCAAACCCTCTAGATAACGTGAAGATTGAGCCGGAGCTGATGGAGAAGAAATGGAATATTCTTCAAGCAATGAAGAATGTAGATGAAGCTCTGACTTTTCCTTCTGGAGCACTGGAACAAGGAGAGATAAGGGAGGCAGTTGGTGTTCCAGGAAGAGATAATGTATACTGGATACACGCTTATGTTGATGATACAGCTGATGCCTTAGCATTCATAGATGCAGACCAGAATCAAATACTCTTGCATATGAGTAGAACATGGCTGCTACAGACTCAAGATGCTGCATTTCTGGAGAGAGTATTACATGTATTCAAATGGGGCGAAGTGGAAGATAAGTATGTGGAAGAAAAGCAGAGACTCATGAGTTACCTGTCTGAAGTAGTGGTGGAAAAGAAGCGGATGGAGCGAGATGCGGCTAGTGTCCACAATACTAACCGTGTCAAGGGCTACCCCAAGATGATCTATTGTCAGTTTAAAGCCGGTAAAGCACATTGGAAACCTCAGCTCATAATGAAGAACTTTGAGGACATTCCAAAGATCAGGACTACTCAGGAGGTGGACAAACTCAGAAGGCTTTTCAAACATCCTTATCCAGAGCCCAAGAATCCCCTAGAAATGGAAGCTGTAAGTCTGTTGAATGCTAGGTGGAAGCAGCTTCACGATCCAGTGTACAAGAAAGAACAGCAGCAGAAGGAGAAGCGCAGAAGGCAGAAAGAAGAGAAGGACCAAGCTGCTGAAGCTAGAAAGAGGAAACGGAATTAGGGTTAAAGGTCAGAGTGGTGTGAACTTGAAGTTGGAAAAACTTCATGTCTTTCGGTTGCTTTAACTCACTTGAGGAAAATTTACCTTAGAGTGAATCCAATAAGGTGATATAAGTTTGACTAAAAGGTATGAAATAATCCAGGTGATAGGAATCACTCAAATGATCTTTAATTCGAAGTTCGAATTCTGTTTCTAGTTTAAGTTCTTTGTATTGTTTTCAAGTACATTTCAATTGTAAATTATTCAAGACTTTAATGTTAATTATCTTTTCTCGTCTCATTGTTTAGTTGAGTTATCCTTCATTAATTTGAATGTCATTGTTAGACAATCAAATAGGGGGAGATTGAAAGGCAGAGTGTGTAAACTTGTAACACTATAACTAATGTAACTCAATTAAAGGAAAAGATACTTAACCAGAAGACAATCAAGAACAAGAAGCCACAAGAAATCAACACTAAATGAAGACAAGGTAATTGATACAATTGAACATGTTAACTATGATCAAGCCAAGAAGAAATCATTGAGAGAAGTTCAAGTCAAAGTTGTTCATGCCTCAGTGAATTGAGAAATAGAGAATCAAGATCATAACTATCAGTATCAACAAGACAAATTGATTTCAAGTGAACAAGAAGGAAAGCGAACATTGGAAAGCCACGTTACTAAGTGAATATGGTAATTTATTCAAGAAGCAAAAACACTATCAAGACTAGTCACTTATGAACCAGACCAGTGCATCAAGTGTCAGGACATTGATAGCAAGTTTATGTCGGTAATAAAGATCCATGTTCTAGAGCTTAGTGAATAATAAAGAAGACATGAAGATATCACAAGTTCAAGATGTGCATTGAAGTTTCAAGTTGAAGACCATAATATTTTCTAAGTACTAAATATTCTAGATGATCAAGTAGAATATTTCTAAGTAGAAGTTCTACTTAGAAATTCGAGATGGCTAAGTAGAAATTCTCAAGTAGAAGTTCTACTTAGAGTGCAGTTTCAACATGACACATGGCATCTTCTGATTGGCAGATTTCCAAGCTTTCAAGATAAGGCAAGATTTATGTGGACATCATTGGGCCACGTATATCTTAGTCTTTGAAGACTACAGGACATAGATTACATGTAGTATAAATAGAAGTACTTGTGTAATGTTTTGTGGGAGAGAGAAATAGTTGAGAGAAACACATGTAAAAGAGAGAGAGTGCATTCTCAGAGCTTAGTATCATTCACTTCTCTCTGAACTTCTGTTATACTTTGTAATGAATGTTGTAGCAACCACTTCAAGTGATATATAAGACATATATTCCTTGAATCTGTGTGTTCGTTTATTGCATCGTATTTATTGCTTCTCATATTTGAAAAGTTGTATTCACCCCCCCCTCTACAACACATTTGGACCTAACAATTGGTATCAGAACTATATGTTTAACATACAAAACATAGATCCTTGTGTTTAGTAGAAGAATCGTGAGTTTTCATTTTCTAGATCTACTTTTCTAAAATTCTGGAAAAGTGAGCTTTAATTCGTTTGTAGTGAAAACTCATCCGAAAAATTATTTAAATACTCCAGGTGTGATTATTTAGCTTGGGTGTATTTTAATTAATTTTTGTGAATTAATCTGGGTACTTTGATATTTGGTGTTCTTGAGTGTTCATCATTTGTTCTTATCAAAGAAGACGACCCAACAACTTTTTGAGTGTTCATCCTTCTCAGAACTTTCACCCTGCGGAGGGGCACGGAAACGGAAGTTTAACTCACCATCCTTCACCGCCTCCTTGGCCTCCTCCGCAGCACGAGTACGGGCAATTTTTCGAGCATGCTTCAGAAGTTTTCAGCCATATACAAATCGCCCTGTTCCTCATAAACAAGGGCCCATGCTAACCAACCAGCCTCCGTCTCTTCGGAAATCTGGAGCTTACGACCCCAGGAGAAGGGGGTAAAATTCGCATCCATCTCACGGTTGGCCATTTTTGGTCGAGGTGACAGAAAAGAGTTTCTATGAAAGCAAAGGAGGTGTAATCCAAATCAAAAGCTAAACTATCCTATTTATAGGGGGTGAAAGAGGGTTAAAACAACCCACAGTCAAAAAACCTCCATCCCCATGCAGACTGCAGTAAAGGCACGGTCAAAAGAATGTGATTTCCATGCAGCATTTAATGCTTACAGCAAATTCCCACAGTCAAACGCATAATTTCCAGGTAACATTTCCCGAAGGCCTATTTACTCCTCCCTTTGACAAACAACATAACACACACAATGCAGTTATATTTCACAACAAAAATTTAAAAATATATATCCCTCCAAACACAAACAGAGTAGTTCAAACTTTAAAAAAAAAATTCCAATTACAAAATATATCAAACTATTTCCAAGTCACACAGCGGATAGACCCGCAAAGTGACTTCTAGACAGACCAACAACGGACATAGCTATAGTGAAAACTCATCCCCAGCGGGAAGCTCTCAGCGGACTGGACATGCCTATCAACGACTCCTCTTCATTCGGCTCCTCGCCATAGACAGCTGCTATAGCCGATAACGGAGTTACAGCATCCAACTCATCCCCACCCGTTCCATGCTCAGCGATTTGCACGCCAACTTCACTTACCACAGGCTCAACTTGACAACCGACACTCACTGTGACCGTCCCCCCCAGACGGGCTTTCAATGTTTTCACTTTGCGTTTGGCTCTCTTTGCTTTAGACTTCAGCTTGGACGCCTCGTTTCTCAAACGGTCAATCTCCGCAGCATTCTCGGCGGCCGTCCGCCTTAACTCACCAAGCTCAACAAGCTCATCTTTAGATACCGCTATACGCATCCTGGCGGCTTCCTCTTTCACAATTTCAGCAAATTCGGCACTGTTTCTAAATTTCCTAATAGCAGCCTCTTCCGTAGGACGGGAGTCAAGATGGCCTTCAGCATCATTCGCACGATCCCTCTCAAACTTCAGCGAAGTATTTAAGTTCTTTATTTGCTCCGTCAAAGCAGCCTTCTCGGCCTCAAGTTCGATTTTGTCCTCCGCCAAGAACCTTCGAAGATCAGAGCTATAGGCGTAGCTTGCTTTGATATCAGTTTTCTTGGGCTCAATTTCATACAAAGCCTTGGCAGCATTATCCTTCATGATCCTATCAGCGGTCAGTTCCCGCTCAAGCAATCTCACTTTCTCTTTTAAGGCAATATTGCTGCTGCGGTACACATTACCCCGGGCCATCAGACCTGTATACATACATTGATTCTACAAAAAACACAACACAGAAGATAAAACAAGTCAACAACGGGCACTAGTAAGAGCAAACAGAAAACTACTAGACAGATGCATACCCGTGCAGCATACTTCTGAGAAAGGCGACACATCCGCCCCCAACTCAACTCGTTCATCCTCAACAGATCGTCATCAGTCATAGATTCCGCTGTGAAAGTATTAGGCCCTGACTTAAAAAGAAAACCATAGCCAGGCCTGTTTCCAAACTCAGCGTCATTAAATTCATCGTCGCTACTTGTATAATGAACAATCTCTTCAGAGGACTCTCCGCTATCCTCACCATCTTCTTTCTCAGTACCATCAGAAGTGGTATCTACGCTTTCATTAACAACCAGGTTGGGAGGAATGTAATCACCAACCCTGGAAGCCTCAATCCGTCTACGCTTAGACGGACCAACATCATCAATAGCTCTCCGCTTTAACCTTGGAGGCGGAACATCACCCGCCACATCAACTTGTGTATCCGCCACAACCTCGGCCGCTTGAGCAGTCGGCAGAGCTTCTTCAGAATCCAAGTCAACTACTACCTTGCTCCCAGGAGTGGCAACCGCTTCGGGAATATCAGAAAATCCCCGCTCAACTCTTCGAATTGATGCTCTATACTCCCTTGAAAGAATATCCGGTTCTTTGTCACCAACTCCCAGGCTGGCAGCATATAGCCTCGCCACTGTACCGGGACTATTGACTCTACTTTCAACGGGCACGTCCTCCTCAACAAGTGCTTCAACATCGGCGGGAATTTCACCCTCAGTTTGTACATCTGCCACGGCGGGCAATTCAACTTCAACCGCAACCTCGTCCTTTTCACTCTCTCCTTGTGTAGGCTTTTCTCCCTCTTACTCTGACTCGATGCTTTCATCAACTGCCTGACCTTCCCCACCCAAAAAATCCTCAGAATCACCTAGCAACTCCTCAGATAGCGAGTTGGCATTCGAATCAATGTCATCCTCGTCCACATCTTCCTCAGCATCTTCCTCCTCCACAGCAGTTTCTGGATCTTCAAAAGGAACAGAAGGCTCAGCCCCTCTACCCTTACCTGATAGGTCAAAAGCATCCAATATATTTGCAGTGGAAAAATGACCACCGCGGAGACGGTTTGGTCTGGGGGGCACCGTCAACATAAACTTTGCATACAATCTCGCTTCACTCAGACCCAGGGTTGGGTGTACATCCAGCTCCGGCTTACGAGGATCCAATACTACACAAAATAGACGATATCGTCAATAGCAGACACAACAAAAACAACAAAAAGCATGAAACAGAGACTTACGGCAATGTCTTCTCAAATCGATCGGATCAACTAAATTGGCTTCCGTCCACACCTCGCCTAACGCCTTCACAAGCCTGACCAAGATATCAATCTCAACACGGCTCAGTCGATTGCGGTTCACCTTGTAAGTACACTCTACTCTCTTCGTAAAATTCTTATGCCAAGCAAACTCACCACCGCCAATAACCAAGAACTCCTCATGCCAACCTGCCATGCCCTTGGGAAATAAAAACGGGCGATGCCCATCCAAGGCCTTCCCAATAACGGTATTCGGCTTCACAAATTGCAATTCATAGAAGGGTTTGGCACGACTAGCTTTCACATCAAAGAGACAGAAAAACGACCTAAACGTCGGCTGCTTACCCATTGTTTCACTACTGGTTATAAACCAATTAATAGCTCTTATGGAATTGGGCGTAAACTGGGCTAACGGACACTGAAAATACACCCGGAATAAATCCATGATAAATTTGTGTGGGGGAACCCGGAAACCAGCCTTCAAATGACTAATTGGGATACACACAGACCCGTCATCAAAACGGTGATACAGCCTCTCAGACGGTTCCGCCCGCCTCCAGAAGTAGCCATCTTCAATCCGGAACATCCTACTAACATACTCTGACCATTCATCAGCCATGAACGTACTGTCGTGTTGAAGATGAGGAAATTTAGAAAATGCGGCATCCATCTTCGCCTTCGAATATGCTGTCGGTGCCACATTGGTTGCCCGAAACAAGCTCTCACTACTCTCAAAGTATTTATAGCGGTTTCTCCGAAGGACAGCTGGGTAGGTCATCTGCCCAATATCCACCCAGCGCCCGTTCAAATTTATCAACGGGCCCCTCTCTCCGGTCCCGGTATCTGCAAATTCATCACCCATCTACACAAATTCAAAGTAAAAACCCAGTACCGCCTACACATAAACCGCTTACAACTATCAAGGTACACGTGGATTTTCACAGCAATTTCCATTTTTATTTTTAAACTAATACAAGAAAAACGATTCATATTCCATTTCCCTCCACAAACAACGAAGCCATAACATCAGAAAGCAATTTATACACCTTATTTAACATATACATACATATATACACACCACCACTGGCCTAAACATCAAAAAATCACGAACTCAAACTCATAAACCACGAACAACAAACAATATACCACCAAAAGTCATGGCCAAAAACCTACCAAAACACAAATCAAACTCTTTTTCATGAAAGAGGAAATCAAAACAAAACCCACTTACCATTAAAACAAAAGACAACATAAACCCACCTTCAAAACCATCTATTTAAACAGACATCACAAAAATGGCGATACATACACAGTTATCTTGGAAACAGAAATCACAAAAAAAAAAATACAAAGAAAGAGCACAAATCTCCCCGCGAAGCAGGAGATACAAACGGCTTTAAAGGGATAGAAACCTCGTCGATCACCGGAATAGCGCAGCAACAACAGCCAAAAACAACCGAGTAAAAATTCAAAAGCAAAAGATATGAAGACAGTAAAAAGATGAGAGAAATAACTGAGCAAAGCTCCCTTTTTATTACGAGAGGCGCGTGAAAAGAGGAGGATAGATTATAGCGCTCAACGTGGTAGCTTCTGATTGGTCCACGGCAAAAGCAAAACAATAACTGCCTCGGTACAAAACACCAACTACTCACTTGGTAATAACTCCCCACCTTTCTTCACATATTATATCAAAGGTACATTCTCTTTCCACCCAAAGGTCACTTCACTCATTAATACGCACTGGCACTTATCATTTCTTATATTATTGGCATTTAATATTATTCTCTCATTAATTGAAAATAATAAACATGTATACGCATAGCAGTTACGCATATCAAACAAAAACGTTTCAACTTCGCACGCGTCAAGCACTGCAAACCGCACAAACTTGAAACCGTCTAGCAAAATTTTCCAACTCCTAAGTGTTGTCCGCCAACACTTGGGGGACACATTTTTACAGCAAAACTTTCTACCTCCTAAGTGTTGTCCGCCAACACGTGGGGGCACATTTTAAATGCAACATTTTCTAACTCCTAAGTGTTGTCCGCCAACACTTGGGGGGCACAGGCATTACACAGTTTTGCATATTTTCCGCATTTCGTTTCCTTTTACTCCCCCTACCCGCTAAAGCGCCTAGAGGGAGTGAGGGCAATGATAAGTACCCGCTGATAGTTATCAGCGGGCACCCGCTAATAGCAAAATACTTGTTTTCTAAAAACACAATTCTGGAGCACTTAACAAAGTATATCTAATTTCAAAAGTATCGAGCTAAATATTATTTCAACAAATACAGGTCACAAAATAAAGAATATTAAAAAAAAGTGCTTCAAGTTATCATCTCTCTTATACTAACCCACTTGCACAAAAATATCTTGCTTTATCCACTTGCACACCCACTTGCATAAAGGTACACCCACTTGCATAAAGGTATCTTGCTCCATAAGACAAGGAGGCAATATAATATTCAAGGACACCCAGTTGTAACAAACAAAATCTGACTAAAGTAGCTCAGTGGCAGAATCAAGGTATGTCAGGAGGGGACACCAATCACTGTTCCAATAGTGGCTCACTGTAGCTTTAACGGCACAACTAGTGGGCAACAGTGATTGGGAAACCCAACCTATAAATACCCCCATTCTACACACAAACAGGGAGGACACAACTTTCATACACAAAAAACTCCTACAATATAAAAGCTCTCTACATATTCTTCACACACGAGATATTCTCACCAGCTTGGTTATTATTATTTTCGATTACTGATTCTCACACCGGAGGTGCTTGACGGCCACCACCCCCGGGCAAGAACTGTTTTGCAGATACCCAAACTCGGGTGAAGTACCCCCGGAAAAGTGCCCAGAACGGTGTTCGGAAGCCTCTAATCGGCCATGGGAATTATCAACAACAAATGCACATGCAGAGCTTGCAGTGTCTTGTCCTCCAATCAGTGATCCTAATATTTTATCATTAATCTCATATTCACCCATTAATTTCCCATCTTCATCACTTGTTAGCAGCATCTGTGACAGTATATCTTGTGTTTTCGAAGCCTTGCCTTGTGCCAAGTCAATCTTCCTTTGCTTAATGATTTTATCGAGCATTTCTTTAACTTTTTTCGACGATTTTATAGCCTTCTGAAATGTGGTACCTAGCAGATCTATTGGTACAGATATGATCCCGGAAGCTATTGCACTGAAAGGCTCCAAGAGTGATGCCATTTGAGAAGGTTCTTCAACACTCACAAAAAGCCTACAAGCGATCGAAAACGTGTATGTTTTTGCCAGAGGAAAGACCAAAACTTCGGTTTTGTTGTCCCACCCTGTCTCGAAATATTTCCTTGCAATTCCATCCATGATTCCAATGTATCTTTGCAAAGCTTCTGGCTTGAGAAAGTTTGGTAGCATTTTCCTCATTTTGATAGCCTCCTCTCTTGAAGATGTTTGTTCGGAGGAAAGAAATTTGTTGACCGAGTCAGGCCACCATGCTTGAACTAGCTGGTTCTCGTTCAAGAACAAGAACTTGTTACAAGCTGCACCACAAAAAACTACAGTGGACTCTCGAAAAATTGATGTTATGTATACATTGGATGAGTATTTGGCCAAACGATCAAATACAAAATTTTCGGGATAACCATTCTATCCAGCAGAGAGAAAATGATAGCTCTCACCGATAACGGGCCAACCAGTATTGCCTGGCGGGAGAGGTAGCCTGCCACACAAACTGGCTTTGTTTTTATAAAAGAGTAGGTGAAGAGAGAAAGAGACTAGAAGAACAAACAGAGAGAGGAGAGAAACATAGAGGAGTTTCATTCTTGGTTTAGGCCTTTGAATTTGGTTAAGCTACAGATAGCTAATTGAAGAACGTTTGGATAAATGTGTAGTTGAAATGAGCTTGTATTCTGCAATCCTGGACGAGATGAACCTATTTATAGCGACTAGTGAAGCGAGAAGGCATGTAATTTGAGTCGAGTTGGTGAGTTTTTGCTTATCAATTCAACTTTTTTTTTAATATTTATAATTATATTAATTTTTTATTATGTATTAATTAATATATTAAATTATTGTTAAAAAAATGTTAAATATAAATTTTGCACGTTCAATTTAATATTTGTATTTTATCTTAAATTCTTAAAATTTTATTTGTATGATTTTACAGTTCACGTGAAGTTAACAAACTAATTTTTAATTTAGTGATGGTTTACAATTATTTTCCAAGAGGTGTATACAATTGTTATATACTGAGGTGTAAGGTTCGAATGCCGTCAACAACATTTTAATTTAAAATTAATACTAACAGATGTTACATAGGAAGGTTAAACGTTCGATTTCCGCCAACAACAAATTAATTTAGATTTAATACTAAAAGTTGTTATATACAAAGGTGAAATATTTATAATATTATGTAATTACACTATAAATAAATTAAAAAAGTTAAAATTAACACGGGCTATAAGCTAGTAAATTAATAAAATAAAAAAAAATATTTGATATTAACACATTTAAAAATCGCTAAATATTTAGTTATAGATTTAACGATTTTACAGTATTTGAAGAACAAAATATTAAGGAACAAAAATTTTAAAAAAAAAATCGTTTTAAGCTTTTTTTGAAAGAGAATTAATTCAACAATGAAAGGTCATACGGTATCTACAAAAACAATCGAGTCGAACAAATATAAAAAAATCATATCGCTGATTAATCTAGTCTTCATGAAAAAACAATCAAGCCATTTGTTAAAGTTGATATATGTACATGTACCCGCTTCGTCACAATCAGTTTGAGCTATCAACCGTAATTGGAATCCCACAAGGAGAGGATAAACAAAATCCAAATTAATTGGGAACAAAATTCAACAAGAAGAGTGTTAGGAATTATGTTGATTCTTGATGTTAACTCAAACACTAAAACATATTTTTTATAAGTCATATTTTGTAACTGTTCAATGGATGGCATGTGTTACAACATCCGTTGAAAAGGTAACTTATCACAAATAAGTTCTTTTGTAACATGTACTAAAAGATTCAAGTTATCAGTTGAGAGTATAGTTGATAAATTTTTATAAGTCATGTTGACTATCAACGGATTTACATGACAGACTAGCTAATTGTAAATAGTCCGTGCTTTGTAATTTTTTATAAGTGAAAGTGATATCTCAATGAATAATCAAACTACATCAACGGATAAGACTCCTCAACGGATATCAAGGCAATCAACCTTCAACAATGTCATGTTTACTACATCAACGGATAATATCTCTACTCAATCTTAGTCGTTAATAATGAATTGACAAGACTGACAAATCACATGAGTTGATGGAATCTCAAAATACATGGAAGCGAGATTTTGGAGACCTCGAAGAAGAAGAAACATTACTTTTCTATACAAACAAATTGGATAGTATTTTCAAAATAATTTTGTCAAAGACAACTATCCATTTTGACTCACATGAACATAAAGAGTGAAGTAACATGATTACTGGACCTAGATTATAGGAATATTTTGTTTCTAGTAAACATTAAAAACTTGTAACCAAGTGTAGCAGTATCTTTGTTAGTAAGAAACACAAGTATCTTTGCTTAGAATTGTTAGGGTTTCTTGTAAGAGCAAAGTACTGAAACTGCAGCTGTGTATTTGTGAAAATATCACAGAGTATTTCTTCAATATAAATTTTCAGGTGAAACATGCAACTTCACCTGAAATTTGAAATATTGTTGAGACTTTTATTTTCTGCAATACACTTAGTTGTCTTTATATCCTGTTCTTATAAACTGTTCCAGTAAAAGATTTTCAAAAAAGTATAAAGATTGTATTCAATCCCCATTCTACAATCTTTTGGTTGTATTGTTATAAAATGTTACGGCCTATTTTAGGTTGGCTCAATTATCTCCCAAATTTCCAAATATGAATCGATTAATAATTAATTTAATCTCCAAGTTAATTATTTCCTCTCTCTGAAATGAGGCATAATCTCCAATTAATGATAGAAAATATCACCAAATGATATCCTTCAAATTCGGAAGGTATCCCAACGCGAATATAATTTAAATAGATAAAATCTACTAATCCCCAATACATCCCTGAACAATCATAGGGATTAAAAACCAATCCTGAATAGAACTGCGTTGGCTTTATCTCTATAAATATGGAGTACGTAGGCATCTTGAAAAAGGATCCGACACAGACACCTCTCAAGTCCAGCCCCAAACTTCCATAATCCCAAATCCCCCTATTTTCATAATTTCGTTATTTCAGCAATCTCCAAAATTTGTTATTACCAAATTGTTCCGTTAACAGGAAACAATAAAAAATTTTAAAATTTACCCCATAAAGGAGTATTATTGAAAAAATAAGAACAAATCATAAAAATTAATTGATTTAGGATTTTTCATCGATGAAAATCGATAAAAGTCCAGATGAAAGAAAAAGTGGTTAACCTTAACCTAAACAACTAATGCCCGCATTTAAATATATAACTAGCCAACTTATCCGCGCATCGCGCGGTTTATAAATTTTTATATAAAAGTAGTGTAATAGATAAATTAATTTCTATTATTCTTAAAAATTGATTGGTCTCTTATGACTTTTCTATAAAAAAAAATAATTTAAAAATAAGTAAACGAATTATTAATTGGAAAAATACTCTCATTATATACAAAATTTTGATAATCTTAAAAATATCACAAACATATAAAAAGAAAAATTACATATGAATGTAATATTTACGATCAAAAGTTACAAATATTGAATACAACTTAATAACGTTTTTTATAGCCGACACCCCTCTCATAATATACATGTTCAATAATAATGTAAGAATTTATTTAATTTGAATATTAATTTATTTTAACACGATATAATGAAACAGTGGGTGTATAAATTTTTTATCAATTTAATCTTCTGATAAAATGGTTGGGTTTGTTCAATTTAATTAGTTTAGTCATAACTCATGTGTAATTTATTCATGTGCATGATTTGTTTACAAATTTCAGATATTAAGTAAAGATCTGTGTACTTCCATAATTTACTACGACTCCACAATAATTGATAATAAAGATTTTTGAGAAGTTAAGGTTAATAACGTTTTTTAAAGACGACATCCCTCTCATAATATACATATTCAATAATAGTGTAAGAATTTGTTTAATTACAATAAAAATTTATTTCTACACAATATAAATAATGGGTGTATAGCTTTTTTATCAATTTTATCTTTCGACAAATTGCTGGATGTGTTAAGTTTAATCAATTTGATCATAACTCATGTATTACTTATTCATGTGCAAAATTAAAAATTTGTTTGTATTGTTTGCATACAATTCCAGATATTAAGTAAATATCTTGTACTTCCATAATATATTACGACTTTCACAATTATTGATAATAAAAATTGCTTGAGAAGTTAAGGTCGTCTACCCTATAATCATCCGAAAAGAAATTATAGTGATCTTGAATAGAGAATAAAAAATAACGCAATATAAACAATTGTTAGTCGTCATTTTACCTAAAAATAAACATTACTATATATAATTAATATTTAATATTGAAATAATAACTATAATGTTCAAATAATTTTCTAATTTTTAAACAAATTAAATAGAGTAAATTTAATATATGTTTAATAGGTGTAATTAATGACTAACTAAATTGTCATTAATAGCTATTTAATGCAAGAAAATAATTTTAATAAAAAAATCAAAAAAATGAAAATTCAAGAAAAATACTTTGAACTGTTTTGGTGCATTTCCGATCTCTAAGCATTATAATATATATAGATTACTTTTATTACTTGCATTACTTTGTTAGTGTGTCAAAACTGGGTGGTGCTTAACATAACATTAAATTAACGACATATATAATCAAACGAATATCTAACGTCAAATTACACATCTTATCAAAAGATTACAGTTCTATGTGTTGTCAAAATAAATCGTAATTTAGCGTTGAAGTTGTGGAGTTGGGTTAGTGGAGATCATGCCTATTGTTGAATCCCGGAGTTCATCTATGTTCTGCATATATTTATTAGCATTTTACATTACATTTAACAATTTTTTACGGTCATCACCAAGATTAATTAGGATTTTTTTCAATAATATCGTCGAAATCCATCATAAATATACATTATATTACCCGCAACGACAAAATATTGAATTTGTAGAACAAATTTTATTTTGCAGAACCAAGTGTTCAAGAACAAAACGATTTAAATATTTTATATCAATTCAATTGATGTTTAGGCGTGTTTCGGAGCAGTTTACGATCATGTTCAGAAGGATAACATTTTTACATTGGTACAACATTATTAAATGCGGATGAATGTATGCAGAATAAAGGTGAACTTCATGATTCCAAAAAAACATAGTCTCCACTGAACTTTGTTCTGAAGTTTGTGATTAATTTTTTTTGACAAATCCCTTTAAACGACATGACTTTTTTTTTTGGATAAGCAAATATATTAAACCATCAAGCCACAATACATCAAGACAGTAGCAAGGCTTGCATATATACATATGCTAAGCACTCAGGGTACAGGGTACAAAAGGATTGAAGCTAGCTTATTCTAAACCTACTACTCGAATACATAATATTGCAACCACTATGACAACCACAATCCCCCAAAATGATGCCACCGAATTCACCCAAAATGATGCAGTGAGGAGCTAGTTACTAGATAACCTGAGAAGCCACTGTCTTTATCGAGTTCTTATGGCAACCCTAGTCCAAATCTCCTAGAGGTGGATCAGTGTCCAGAAGGTTTGTTCCATGATCTGCATGAAAGAATTCCTCCCTTAGCTCTTCCACTTCCAGATGTCGTTCGTCATCTTCCATTTCCATAACAACCGCTAGAGGCGCGTCCTCTTGACCTAGCCCTAGGTCATCGATCTGGTTCGACAATACCACACCACCATCGAAGTTAACTGGGTCAGGAGCGTGGCCAGGGAGGAAGACATCGACGTAGTCCGGGTGATCCACCCCTAACCCTAGGTCCCACTCCACCAGCTCTTCAACGCCTCCCACTGGATGGTCGACAGTGTATAGCCTATCACAAACTTCCATCGCTAGCGTAGCTGCATAGCGAGCCACCTTGTTACGAGCAGCGAACACAAAACCAATCATACATATCCAAGAATTGTTTTTTAGCAGGAGATCGATCTGGTTCACTAGATGATAGATGGATGCTGGAGCTCCCAAATGGAAGTTCTTGATTGCAAGGAAGGCATCTCTGTTGTCAGTTTTGATAATAACATTGCGATAACCCTCTTTGAAAGCTCTCCGCATAGCGCTGTAGATAGCCCATAGTTGATTTCCCACCCTTGTTAGGCGTGGGATCACTCCTATAGTGAGCAACTTAAGGTGTCCCAATGCATCTCTGTATACCGCACCAATGCCCGTGTTATTACGGTTTGGCAGAGGGATTATTGAGTAGGTGCCATGAACGTTTATTTTCAGCGCACCTGGGGGGTGGAATCCAGTGAAGTGCCATGCTTAAACTGTTTTGAGCAAGTGTTTGAGTTTACTGGTGGTTTTTAGAGTTGGTGGAAGCATATGTATATATAGGCCCTCTCATGTGGACAAACCATACCAGTTATGTGTGGTTAGGTAATCTCAATTAATGACACAATTACCTCTCCTGGAAATGCTATAAATGGAAGAGATTTGATCATAAACTCCAGATATTGTAGTTATTAAGCAGAATACCCAAAGACACTTAGAAAAGCTCCATCTGTATATGCACATTACTTTGACAGTAGTTCATCTAGAAGCTTTTAATGCGAGCTGCTTTGCATTGTAATATTCTTCTGAATAATTTGAATATCACTACTGGAAATACCCCCTACAACATCGGTTTTTGACTGATGTTAAAAGTCTGTCAGAACCGATGTCTTTGTCGGTGTAGATAAAGGGGCGTACCTTTAACATCGGTCATAAACCGATGTTAAAGATGTCTATAAACATCGGTTCCTCAGAAGAAACTGATGTTTATCCTACTGTTTAACATCGGTTTATAAATAAGAAATGATGTTTAATACAGGTTTAGACATCAGTAATCGTAAAAAAATTGATGTCTTTGCCTCATATTTAAAGTAATATTGAAGTAGTACAATTTAAAAATTGGTATATGAGGAGGCTTAGGTCAATATAAACATACCACGCATAAAAGAAAATTAATCATAGACATCAGATTTTAACAAATAACGGATGTCTTTCCTCTTGTTTAACATCAATTTTGATAGGAGAACCGATGTTGAATTATAGATTAGACATCAGCTAAATTAAGGAAGTGATGTTTAATACAATCTTTAACATCAGTTTTTGTAATTTAATTGATGTTTAATATTTCCTTTAACATCCGTTCTTATAAAACAGATGTTTATCCTATTGTTTAACATCGGTTTATAACTCAATGCCTGATGTGCTTTGGTCATTTAGACATCCATTTTCTAGTAAAACAGTTGTTCATTTAGACTTTTAACATCAGTTTTAGAGTGACCAAAAATTGAATGTGATGTTAAAATTTAATACATTTTGTCAGTAACCTGCTGATTTTGTGCACTAGCCAAGAAAATGAATCCAAAAACAAAACAAACCATTCAACATTGAACATTCAACAAATTAAAACCATCCACGGACTAATTACCAAACTTCTAAAGTATTCATAATAACATCAAAAGTATCACATACGTACGAAGGGATTCAAAAAGTAAATAAAGTGCATTAAAAAGCTGCTGCCTGATCAAATCTTGTCTTCGATGAATGCTGCAGCCTCGAAGCGCACATCATCAAGCTCCTCCATTTTATAAGAATCCCGAGTCTTGGTCGCCCACTGAAAATTGCCACACACAAAAAATAATTAGGATAACCACCAGATACATGCACTATATTTTTTTACAATTAATGATCAACATAAAAAATCAAATACCCTGCTTATAAAAGTCATTTCTTTGTCGAAAATGATCTCTTTCATATAGCGCATGACGACGTAACCACATTCATAACCTCCTGAACTTGATGTAGATATTACTATCCCTAGCACATGTGAAGGGGTCTTGGCGAGTCTGTTCGACATAGTTTATTAGAACCAGTACATATAACATAGCTATACTTTGAAAAAATAAATTAATGATGGACCATAGAGTAACAATTTCCTACTTAATATCCAGCAGGATACAACTACTCATATTTGATGCCACAACATAAGAGTCAACAATGTGTAGCAACTAAGCAAAACTAAGCATTCATGGGCCTGCCAAAGATAAATCTCAAACCAAAACTAAGCAAAAGCAATACCAGATTGAACAGCTGGAATGCTACAAGTTAACCCTTGATGGTAGTGAAGCAGAAAAGGTTATGTAAGCATATATGCACATACTAAATGACTTCTGATATGAATCTACATTAACAAACGTGTTTCAGACTGCCAAACTCATGGTTAATGATATTTTTCATTGATAGTGATGCAATGTGGAACAATACTAGTATCATTGTGGAACAATGATATTCAATGAAAGAGCGAAGTTGAAATACCTGGGTATTGAAGAGGTAACCAAACGACCTCTAAATAGTTTACCTGCCTGTTTAGTGGCCAGATTCTGCTTCGTTTGTGATTTTGCACGTGTTACACATAACCAGGTTCTTTCTTCTTCGGAATCACTTTATGATACCAATGGTACATGCCAGAGGCCATTAGGAGACTCCTTGAAAGGCAGAGTGTGTAAACTTGTAACACTATAACTAATGTAACTCAAACTAAAGGAAAAGATACTTAACCAGAAGACAATCAAGAACAAGAAGTGACAAGAAATCAACACTAAATGAAGACAAGGTAATTGATACAATTCAACATGTTAACTATGATCAATCCAAGAAGAAATCATTGAGGGAAGTTCAAGTCAAAGTTGTTCATGCCTCAGTGATTTGGAAAGCCAAGAATCAAGATCATAACTATCAGTATCAATAAGACCAATTGATTTCAAGTGAACAAGAAGGAAAGCAAATATTGGAAAGCCACATTTCTAATTGGATATGGTAATTTATTCAAGAAGCAAAAACCCTATCAAGACTAGTCACTTATGAACCAGACCGTTGCATCAAGTGTCAGGACATTGATAGCAAGTTTTTGTCAGTAATAAAGATCCATATTCAAGAGCTTAGTGAAGAATAAAGAAGACATGAAGATATCACAAGTTCGAGATGTGCATTGAAGTTTCAAGTTGAAGACCAGAATATTTTCTAAGTACTAAATATTCTAGATAGCCAAGTAGAAGTTTCTAAGTAGAAGTTCTACTTAGAACTTCGAGATGGCTAAGTAGAAATTCTCAAGTAGAAGTTCTACTTAGAGTGCAGCTTCAACATGACACATGGCATCTTCTGATTGGCAGATTTCCAAGCTTTCAAGATAAGACAAGATTTATGTGGACATCATTGGGCCACGTACATCTTAGTCTTTGAAGACTACAGGACATAGATTACATGTAGTATAAATAGAAGTACTTGTGTAATGTTTTAGTTAGTAAGCAATTCTAGAGAAAAACACAAGAGAAAAAGAGAGAGTGCATTCACAGAGCTTAGTATCATTCACTTCTCTCTCAACTTCTGTTATACTTTGTAATGAATGTTGTAGCAACCCTTTCAAGTTATATATAAGACATATATTCCTTGAATCTGTGTGTTCATTTATTGCATCGTATTTATTGCTTCTCATATTCGAAAAGTTGTATTCACCCCCCCCTCTACAACACATTTGGACCTAACAATTGGTATCAAAGCTATATGTTTAACATACAAAACATAGATCCTTGTGTTGAGTAGAATAATCGTGAGTTTCCATTTTTCAGATCTACTTTTCATTTTCTCGAAAAGTGTGTTTTAATTCGTTGGTAGTGAAAACTCATCTGAAAAATTATTTAAATACTCCAGGTGTGATTATTTAGCTTGGGTGTATTTTAACTAATTTTTGTGAATTTATCTGGGTTCATTCATATTTGGTGTTCTTGAGTGTTCATCATCTGCTCTTATCAAAGAAGACAACCCAACAACTTTTTGATCTCCTTTTCAAAAGTAAAAGAATAAAAAAAGGTGGTTTTGGACTTTTTGATTTGCTTTATTCGGCCGAAAGTATACAGACATACTCAGTACCTAGCATGTGGGTTAGGTGGGTTAGGTGAGTAAAGCATTCAAAGTCAAAAAGTGTTAAAGAGATAATATTGTTTATTCAATATTAAAGTAATCTGCAAATAAAAAAAAATTATTCTAAGGCAAAATTTCTACATAGAATTTCTACTTGAGAATTTCTACATAGAATTTCGACTTGGACAATTTCTACTTGGTGATTTCGACTTGAGCAAAATTTCTACTTAGAGAAATTTCGACTTAGGCAAAAGTTCTACATAAATATTCTACATAGCCTAGTCTTGGGTACTTAGAAACTTTTAGTGACCAGAATTGAGATGGCTCCTAAAAATGCATTCAAGATCCCAATGTTCAACAAAGATCACTATGAAGAATGGGTTTTCAGAATGAGACTATATCTAGAGACTGTTAACCCTGAATATCTGGAAGTCCTTGACAAGGGTAAATTTGTCCCAATGGTAGTTATTCCTTCACATACGGAAGGAGGAGTGGTTATACCACCTCGGTCTGAGCCTAAAAAGGTCTCGGAGTTTTCGGATGCTGATAAGGAACAAATAGCTTGTGATACTGCCGTTCGACAAACCTTGATGGAATCTCTTGATCATGAAATGTTCAACATAGTCAAAGGTCTGACTACAGCAAAGAAGATTTGGGACAAGATAGAAGTTGTCATGGAAGGATCTGCAGAGGTCAGAAGCAACAAAACACTCATACTCAAGATGGAGTATGACACCTTTAGAATAAGGAAAGGAGAAGGCATAACAGATGTCTACCTACGATTCAGTCAGTTGGTATTGGATTTGAATCTGAGAGGTGTAACTCTCCCCATGGTTGAGACTAATACGAGATATCTGAGGAACCAGCCAAAAAGCATTGAACATAGGGTCTACGCAATAAGAGAAACCAGAGATTTGCATACAACTTCTCTGGAAGAATATTATGGAATATTAAAGACCTATGAGCTGGAAACTCTTCAAGATCAAGCATGGGACAATGATTCAAAGGGAAAAGAAAGTGCATCAGGATTAGTTGCTGATGAGGAAGAGTCTAAGAAGGCAATGGTTGCAGCAAAGCCTAAATCATCACTTGCACCACATCAAGTTGATAATGATGACGAGTGCGCATCTGACAGTGATGATGACTACTACACCCAAGAAGAGCTGGACAACATGGACGATAGTGTCGTGGCATACATGGCAAGGAAGTTCAGCAACATGAGATTTAGAAAGAGCAACCGACCACAGAGAAAATCTTCATCTTATTATCGGGCTGCTAAGGGTGGTGGTAGTTCGTCAAGCTACAAAGGAAAAGGCAAGAATACCAGCTACAAATCTCCTTTGGATTTCAAAATGAAGTTCAAATGCTATAATTGTGGTGAAGCTGGACACTTTGCCTCAGACTGCAAAAAGCCTAAACAGACTTATCCAAAAGAAACATTTGAAGCTCTCAAAAGCAACTATGAAGCACTGTTGAAGGAAAGACATGGAAAACGAGCTTTATTGGTGACAGAAGGAAAAGCTTGGGATGATTCAGATGAGGAAGATGTTACTCATGTAGCAAACTTTGCCCTCATGGCTGAGACATCAGAGGAACCAGAGGTACCAGTTCTGACTCTTAAAGTAGAAATGTCTATTGATGATTATAAAGAACAGAACGGGGCTCTTAGTGAAGAAATCTATATGTTGTGCAAAAGCCTAGACTCTTCTCAAAAGGAACAGAAAACACTTGTTGCCAAATGCAGAATGCTTGAGGCAAAAGTGGAAGAGCTAGAGGCTGCTTGCACTGTAGATACTTCTCTAAGAGACTTTATTAAATATCTGGAACACAAGCTCGTCCTTAAGGAAGAAGTAGAAGCATGTCTTAGGAACAATCTAGCTGAGTTAGAAACAAAATGCGAAGCTTACAAACTAGCGGCTAGTAAAGTGTATGTAGATAATGACACATTTAAGAAAATAACTGGAGTAGGTATAGGACTTGATTATTCTGACCTTCCTAAGAAAGAAGGAAAGAGACCTATTGACCCTAGTTCCAGTGACCTTAAAAAGGAAACACCTAGTATTCTTAAATCGGCTGTCAAACCTATCTACAAACATCTTGTTCCTAGAATAGAAGAAGAAGAGACTGAATTGATAGCTAGATATGAGATTGAGATGGAAGATCGCCAGAAAGAACAACCTGTAACTCCTATCAAACAAGTTAAAATCAATTTCCCTAGAGATGAATCTAGACTGGGATTAGGAGCTAAGGCTGTTAAACAACAAGGAAAGAGAGAGAAAGGCATAAAAGAGGTTAAGGCTGAACGAATAAAGAAAGCATGTTATCATTGTAAATCTACTGAACATCTTTCTTATGCATGCAAAGCTAACATGAATGTTCCTGCTGCACATGCCATGCCTGCTACACATACAATGAATAATCTGCATCAGAATCATGCACAGTGTGGTCAACCTAATTGTATGCCATGCACCTTTAACATCATGCAAACTTTTGTGCATTTAATGAATGCATCTAGCCAGTCATGCTCAAATACTGTTGCTAGTTCAAATATCAAGAAAAAGTATGGTAGAGCCAAGACTGTCAGTCCTCCTAAAGTTGGGAGTGACAAACCTTCTCCTAAGACTGACAAATCTGTCAAGTCTGAGAAAGGAAAGGAGATAGTCGAAAGCTCTAGTAATGTGAAGAAAAGTGCATCTCCTGTTGTTAAATCTGTTGATTCTCGATCTTATCGAAAAGCCGGGCCCAATCAAAGTTGGGTTCCGAAGAATGTCTAACCAATCTGTCATTGCAGGGCATTAAGCAGAATAGAAATAAAGTTATATGGGTGCTAGACAGTGGAGCATCGAGGCATATGACTGGAAACAAGTCCCTGCTTTCAGAGATGGTTATGAAGGCTGGCCCTTATGTTACCTTTGGAGATGACAGCATAGGTGTGACTAAGGGATATGGCAAACTGAAAACTGGCAATGTCATCATTGAAGATATTTCCTATGTTGAGGGACTAAAGCACAATCTGTTGAGTATAAGTCAATTCTGTGACAAAGGTTACGAAATTGTCTTCAACAAGAAAGGTGTCTCAATTACTCACATCAAGGAAGGCTCACTAGCTTTGAGAGGAGTTCGAAAGGCAGATCTTTTTGTTGCAGATATGGATTCAGCAAATCAGGATGAGGTCACCTGTTTCTACAGCAAAGCCTCGGATGATGAAAGCTGGTTATGGCACAAAAAGCTTTCTCACTTAAACTTCAAAACGATGAATGCTCTCGCGAGGCGAGAATTGGTGAGAGATCTACCTCAAATGGAGTTCGCCCCGAAAGGACTCTGTGAAGCTTGTGAAATGGGAAAGTCGAAGCGAGCATCGCATAAAAGCAAAGAAATTTCTAGTATTACTGAGCCTCTGCAACTTCTTCATATGGATTTGTTTGGCCCAGTGAATGTCCTATCTTTGTCTAGGAAAAGATATGCTTTAGTAATCGTGGATGACTTCTCCAAGTATACATGGGTATTGTTCGCAATGACGAAAGACGAAGTACCTTTCTTAATCATTGATCACATCACTCAAATTGAGAATGTTTCAACACTTACTGTGAAGACGATTAGATCAGACAATGGCACTGAATTCAAAAACGCAGTGCTAAATGACTTCTGTGTATCTAAAGGAATACGTCGTCAGTATTCAGCCCCGAGAACTCCACAGCAAAATGGAGTAGTTGAAAGGAAGAATAGAACTCTGGTTGAAGCAGCAAGAACTTTGTTGTATGATTCAAAACTTCCTTTGTATTTCTGGGCCGAAGCAGTAAGTACCGCTTGTTACACTCAAAATAGAACCTTGATCATAAAAGATAAAGAAAAGACACCATGTGAGCTAATGAACAACAGAAGACCAACAATCAAATACTTTCATGTCTTCGGAGCAAAATGCTATGTGCTTATAGATGATGAAAATCTAGGCAAGTTTGCAGCAAAAGCTCGTGAAGGAATTTTTGTTGGTTACTCTACAGACGTGGTGGCAGCTTATAGAGTGTTCTTGGTGAATGATCGAAAAGTGACTGAAAGTTACTGTTAAATATAATTGATGTGTTTTGATCAGTGTTTAAGTGTTACAGGGAGTTATCAGAGTTTAGCTGGAAGCAGTCAGAGTTTGTGTAAACTCTGACAGTTGGAAGCTCGACAGAGTTTGTTAAACTCTGTCTGGAGGAAGCGCGTCTACTGTTCAACAGTGATTAAAGATTAATTATGGAAGCGATATCTTTGAAGATTGGATAGCTATCAAAGAGATCGAGTTGACATAGGAGACGTGTGACAATCTGTAATTGATATTATTGTATAGCTGATTATTAGGAATATCAATTAGAGATTGTATCGTAGCTGTATGTTATATAAATACAGATAGGTTAACCCTAGAAGGGTATCGATAACGAATTATCATTATTGTAACCTAGCAGCTCTTTGTGATATTTTACATCACGAAGAGGGTTTGAAATACAAGAAGTTTTTTAAGTGCATAAACGCTTTTACTTGTTAATCTCTCATACAAAGTTGATTATTATTTGTGTATTCGGCCTAACAAGTGGTATCAGAGCCAATCTGTTACTTTATTACAGGTTAAGATCCAAACACAACAATAATCATGTCAGAAATTCCTCCACCAACACCTACTGTTTCTGAAAAGGCTCCTACTACTGTGAGTCGTTATGAACCAATCAGGGTTCCTATTCTGAGGCCATTGGAGTATGCTATGTGGAAGGTCAAGATGACTATGTTTCTGGAGGCTACAGATCCAGAATATCTTGACAGGATTTATGAAGGCCCTCACAATCCTACAAAGCTATCTGTTGCAGTTGCTGGTGAAGCAGCAAAAATGGTTCCAAAGGAAAAGAAGGACATGACTCCTGAAGATCTATCATCAATTGCTAAGGATGCAAAAGTTAGGCATTTACTACATAGTGCCTTAGACAATGTCATGTCTAACAAAGTCATTAACTGCACCACTGCAAAAGAGATATGGGATGCACTTGAAGTCAGGTGTCAAGGAACTGCAGCTATTAAGAAGAATAGGAGAAACATACTCACACAAGAGTATGAGCATTTTGAGGCTAAACCTGAAGAGACCATGACAGAAACATTTGATAGATTCTGTAAACTAATTAATGATCTGTCATTGGTCAACAAAGAATATGATCTAGAAGACTCGAATCTCAAGTTTCTTCTTTCTCTACCTGAAAAGTGGGATGTGAAAACAACCACTATTAGAGACAACTATGATCTTGCTGAAACAGAGATTGATGAAATTTATGGACTGCTAAAAACTTATGAATTGGAAATGGAGCAGAGAAACAGGAGATCAAGTAGAAAAGGAAAGTCTGTTGCTCTTAATGTTGAAGAGAAGCCTCAGAAGAAAGAGGCAACAAGAAGGAAAATGAAGGGAAAAGCTTTGGTCATACATTCAGAAAGTGATTCACCAAACTCTGATTATGATTCAAATTCTTCTGAATCATCTGACTCTGAGGATGATGAAGAAGAAATGAGAAAAATGGCTGTGCTGATGGTGAAGACTTTCAAGAAAATGGGCTTCAAGAATTTCAAGAAAGGAAAAAGGTTTTCTAGGGATTCAAATGAAGACAGGAAAAGCTACAGGAAGTCTGATAAGAGAGATTCTAAAGGGAAGAAGGATAAGTCTGAAATTCAATGCTACAAGTGTAAGGAGATGGGTCACTATGCTCCTGAGTGCAAGAAGGGTAAAACTGGAAAGGTACTCTACACTAAAGGCAGAGATTGGGCAGATACTTCAGATTCTGATGAAGAAGTGAACTATGCTCTCATGGCTACTACTGAATCAGAATCCTCTGAAAATCAGGTACCTCCAACTACCTATGCTTATAATATTGATGACATTGCTCAATTAAGAATTTTTCTTAAGTCATTGCATATAAGTTATAGGGATCAGACTTTAGAAAATGAGAGGATAAAAGCTGAAAATTCTGAACTTAAAGAGAGAAATAAACTTGTTGAAGAGAAACTTGAAAACATGCAACAAGTTCAGAAAGAGAGAGATGATGCTGTTTGCAAAGAACAGATTTTGCTTCAGAAATATAAACAACTAGAATCTGAGTTGGAGGAAGCAAATAAGAAAATTAGGACTTGGACTAATTCTGGAAAGGACACTCAACAGATTTTTCAAACAGACACTGTTGGTTTAGGTTATAATGAGGAAGATGAACTTAGATTTCAAAATCAAGTTAAAGTCAGAACTAAATTTGTTCATGGAACCAGTAAATTTTTGTCTGAGAATGAAAAAGAAGCTGTCCAAAGGAAACCAGTAAAAACTAGTGTTAAACAGGTTAATATTGGTTCAATGACAGATAAACAACTCAAACATAAACTGAAGGAGTTAAAATCTGTTGAGAAAAAGAAAGTGTCAAACAAGAACAGAAATGGAAAAGTAGGCATTACTTCAGGAAATAAACCAATGCTTGCTAGTTATGCTCCAAGAAAGACATGTCATAACTGTGGTAGTACTAAGCATCTTGCAAATTTCTGCAAGAAAAATAAAAATATAAATTCTTTACCTACAAAGTCTGAGGTAAAGAAGGATTTTGCTAGAACTAAGCCACAGACTCTATGCATACACTGTGGAAGCACTTGGCATTCCATCTATACTTGCAGAAAATATCACTCTATCTATCATAATTACTATGAACTGAAACCCAATCTGAAATGGGTTAAAGTTGATACTGCAAGTGCAAACACTGATACTGTTAGCTCAAACTCTGATAATGTTAATTCCGCTGCAAAAGCTAACAAAGTTAAGAATGCCAAAGGATCCAAGCAAGTCTGGATCCTTAAAACTAATCCTCAGTAATTGTTTGTGATTGCAGGGTAACAGGGAGGCAACCCTAGTCGTGGACAGTGGATGTTCAGGACACATGACTGGAAATAAAGCCCTGCTATCAGAATATGAGGAGAAGGCTGGCCCAAAAGTTTCCTATGGTGATGGCAATATAGGAAGAACATTGGGATATGGCAATATCAATCTTGGAAATGTCATCATCAACAATGTAGCTCATGTCCCAGGACTCAAGCATGACTTGCTATCTGTGAGTCAAATCTGTGACAAGGGATATCATGTAGATTTCCAACCTGAATATTGTAAAGTTATCAGCAAATCTACAGGAAAGGTTGTTCTAGTTGGTCACAGGCAAAACAACATTTATGAAATCAAGCTTTTGATAGACTCTGTTGGAAAAGCTGTTTGCCTGTCTACAAGAATGTCTAGTGAAGAGAGTTGGAAGTGGCACAAGAAACTCTCACATTTGAACTTGATCAACATCAATGAATTGATCAGAAAGGATCTTGTAAGAGGACTCCCAAAGACCCTGTTAAATGTTGATGGCCTATGTGACTCATGTCAGAAGGCTAAACAAAGGAAGTCATCTTTCAAGAGCAAAACAGAATCTTCTATCACTGATCCCCATCATCTTCTGCATGTTGATCTATTTGGTCCAGTAAATGTTATGTCTATTGCAAGGAAGAAATATGCTTTAGTCATTGTTGATGAATACACTAGATTCACCTGGGTGTATTTTCTAGCAAAGAAGGATGAAACTGCATCAACTCTGATGGAGCATGTGAAGCTTCTGGACAAAGGATCAAGCAACAAAGTGAGAATCATCAGAAGTGATAATGGAACTGAGTTCAGAAATGCAACAATGGAAGAATTCTGCAAGGACAATGGAGTGAAACAAGAATTTTCAGCACCTGGTACACCACAACAAAATGGTGTAGTTGAAAGGAAAAATAGAACATTAATTGAAGCTGCCAGAACTATGCTTGATGAAGCAAAATTGCCAACTTATTTCTGGGCAGAAGCTGTTCAAACTGCTTGTTTTACTCAAAATGCAACACTGATCAATAAGCATGGAAAGACACCATATGAGATGGTGAAGAAAAAGAAGCCTAACCTGAAATACTTTCATATTTTCGGGTGCAAATGTTTCGTTTTGAAGACTCATCCAGAACAGTTGACCAAGTTTGAGTTAAAGGCAGATGAAGGAATTTTTGTTGGCTATCCACTGTCAACAAAGGCATTCAGAGTTTACAATCTGAGAACTAAAGTGATCATGGAATCAATACATGTTTCTTTTGATGATAAGAAGATAACTGGACTTGAAGACAAAGACGAATATGATCAACTGAACTTTGAAAATGAAGTTTTAAACTCTGATGAAGGAAACTCTGATGAAACAATTCTGACAGACTCTGTTGAAACAAACTCTGAACCTCTACTGGTAAATTCTGGAGAAACTTCTCAGTCACAACAAAGAGGAGAATCAGTTGAGGGGGAGCATGATCAAGATGAAGACTCAAACACTGATACTGAGTCAACTGAAAAATCTGGATCAAACTCTGATGCTTCAAACTCTGAAAATTCAAATTCTGACTCTGGACAGTCAAGTTCAGGGGGAGTCTCAGAAAACGAAAATAGATCACAACAGAATCAGGAGAGCATGGATCAAGGGGGAGGATCACATGTTGATAGAAGTCATTTGCCTTCTGCTAGGAAATGGACTAAATCACATACACCTGATTTGATAATTGGTGATCCAGATGCAAAAGTAAAGACAAGAAGTGCTACTGCAAGTGAATGTCTATTTCATGCATTCTTGTCTAAAAATGAACCAAAGAAAGTGGAAGAAGCTCTTCAAGATGCAGACTGGATAACAGCAATGCAGGAAGAGTTAAATGAATTTGAAAGAAATGAAGTTTGGACCCTTGTACCAAGGCCTAAAAACAGATCTATTGTTGGTACTAAATGGGTTTTCAGAAACAAGACTGACAGTGAAGGTGTTATCACGAGGAACAAGGCTAGACTGGTAGCAAAAGGTTATTCACAGCAGGAAGGAATAGATTATGATGAAACATTTGCTCCAGTAGCAAGATTGGAGGCAATCAGAATTTTTCTAGCATATGCCTCTCACAAGAAATTCAAAGTGTTCCAGATGGATGTGAAAAGTGCTTTTCTGAATGGAAAGCTTGAAGAAGAAGTGTTTGTTGAACAACCACCAGGATTTGTGGACCCCAAATATCCAGATTATGTCTACAGGCTAGATAAGGCACTATATGGACTTAAGCAGGCACCAAGAGCATGGTATGAGACACTTGCTCAGTTTCTTCTAGAAAGTGGATTCAACAGAGGTACAATTGACAAAACTCTGTTTTATTTCAACCAAGGAAGTGACCTCCTTTTAGTTCAAATTTATGTTGATGACATCATCTTTGGGTCTACTAATGATAAACTCTGTAAGAAGTTTGCCAAGCTCATGCAGTCCAGATATCAAATGAGCATGATGGGAGAGCTTAGTTACTTTCTAGGCCTACAGGTGAAACAAACAGAAGATGGAATTTTCATTAATCAAGAAAAATACACCAGAAATCTTCTCAAGAAATTTGGTATGCTTGACTGTTCATCTGCATCAACTCCCATGGCAACAGCAACTAAACTGGACAAAGACACAGGAGTTTCAGTGGATATGACAAACTTCAGGGGCATGATAGGATCTCTTCTATACTTGACAGCTAGTAGGCCTGACATCATGTATGCAACATGTCTTTGTGCAAGGTTTCAGGCAAATCCTAGAGAGCCACATCTGACAGCTGTGAAAAGAATCTTCAAGTATCTCAAGGGCACCATATCATTAGGTCTGTGGTACCCCAGAGAATCAGATTTTAAGCTACTTGGATATTCTGATGCAGACTTTGCAGGCTGTAAGGTAGACAGAAAGAGCACTAGTGGAAGTTGTCAATTTCTTGGTGACAGACTTGTTTCCTGGTACAGCAAGAAACAGAAATCAATCTCCACATCTACAGCTGAAGCAGAGTATATTGCAGCTGGTAGCTGTTGTGCACAGATCTTATGGATGAAGAATCAATTGCTGGATTATGGATTGAGGTACAGTAATATACCTATTTACTGTGATAACCAAAGTGCTATTGCTATGACAGGTAATCCAGTACAGCATTCAATGACCAAGCACATCAGCATAAGGTACCACTTCATCAGAGAACATGTGGAAGAAGGAAATATTGAACTACATTTTGTCTCTACAGAACAACAGCTTGCAGATATCTTCACTAAACCATTGAGTGAAGTTACATTTACAAGGCTGGTTAATGAACTAGGAATGATCTCTGGTTCTGATTAGAAATGTTGGTTAGATTCAAACTTTACTTATGTGATGTATTAATCATATTTCCTGATTGGTTAAATACTAAGTGAACTCTGTTGATTAAACTCTGTTATGCATACTCTGTTAAACTCTGTCAGCATGTCTGTATGTCATACACTGTTAATAAGTTTGATAAACTCTGTGAACTGTGAGTTGATTTTTGTCTGAATGAAAACACCAATGAAGAAATATGTATGAAGCATGATTCTCAGCAATTAATCATGAATCTTTCTGAGTTATTGAGATCTAATCTTAGATTGTGCAGAAAGTTAACACAGCATGATACTGGCTCATATTTATAGCATCTCTTAGTTTATTTTGTCCTAAACTCTGAGTCTATAAATACTGTGTGCATTACCTTTCATGAAGAACTACTGATGTTGATGAACTCTAAACTCTGTTAGTTATACTCTGATAAAATAAAATGTTTACTGCAATACCCCAAAGAAAGTGTATATAGGTTGTTATACTCCTTTGAGATTATGTTGGATACTAGGATGACCCAGGAACCTATTGGTATATAATATGTGCTAAAATTCTCTGATTTTTGGTGACTAGTTAAATACTAGGATGACCCAGGAACTTATCAAAATGATAAGGGCTAAAATTTTTGAATTTTTGGTGACTGGTTCCAACCTCTGATTACTGGAATGAAAAATAAAAAAAATGAAAAAAAAAAAATGAAAAAAAAAGGGAATGAGAAAAAAAAAATGTGTATATAAAGAGGGTATAAAATAAAACTTACTGTATAAAGTTCGAATACTTCATAGTTTAGCTTTCATCATACAGTCAGTGTTTACTATGACAGTTTGTGCATCCAGTGTTTATTGATTTACTTTATGGATTTTATGAAAAATTAGATGCTCTAAAAATTGACTTAGTAAACTCTGCTTCACACACACACATATTCACAACTGTGCAATTTATGAAAGGGTTTCGATGATAAAGTTGGAGAATTGACAAACGCTGTTGATTCGTGATTTGTACTCTAAGGTAAATTTTCACTTGGACAATTTGAAAGTCTTGGAGTAAGTAGGGTTTTTGACAACTGTTAATCAGTGGATAGTTGATGAATGTGTTCTTTATATGATTACTTTAATTAGTTTTCATATTCTTTTCTTGATGCATTTTCTTGAAGAACAGTTCATATAACTCAAATAACAGTTGCAGAACACAATGAATATGATTAGAAAAACAAAATTTTCCTTGATAATAAGAAAGAGATTACAAGCAAATATTACATCTTTTTGTTCTCTCTATCTGCTAATCTATTCAACAGGAAAGTAAAAGGTTCGTCCACAACACTCCATTGTTAGCAAAAATTCCCAGATCCCATCTTTGCCACTTTATTTGGGTGGAAGTTGAAGGGATAAGGTTATTTTTGCTGACATATTCATTAACAATGGTTGGTGGTGGTGGATGAGGATGCCTTCGAGGAGAGCCATGCCAATGTTGCTTGGAGGGTAGCATCGATGTCGATCACCCTTGCAGGTTTCTCTCTCTCGAGCTCTTCCAGACCAGCATCCATTTGCAGCCACAGCGTCTCAAGCTGTCTTTCCCACTCAAACGCTTCAAACTCTTCACGAGTATAGCTGAAGATGTCTCTATTTTCGACAAGATGAAGGTTTTTCTCTTTGATGGTAAGGTTAGCCATTGTTTTTCAAGAGTATTTGGTTTGAAAGGTTTGTGATTTTACAGGGGAGACTGAAAGGTTAAAGATTTAATGAAATAATCTGATCAAGTCTCTAGGCCTTAAATAGAGATGGGTAAGAACGAAGTCCTTAATCGCTTCGTATTCTGGTTATTAAAGGCAACAGGTAAACGTTTCAAATTCTGATTTTACTTGGGTCCAGATATTTTTAAAAGAGTATTATTTGATTTTTGTTAAAAATCAAATATTTTAATGTTTTAATTTTAATATACTCTTTTTAAAAATAGGCGCACATGACCCACTTGCCTTTAATGTGTCCCACTTACCTATTATCGTGTCCCACTACACATTAATCAAGGAACTGATTGAGTGTTTGTTACATAAGAGATTGAGTTTTTATTAATTTAATCACTTTTGTGTCCAAACGAGTTTGCTTTATTCTTACTCTCACAGTTTTCTTATTTTTCTCTTGGGCACTCACGCAAACACCTTTTCTACATTCATATCTTTTGGAAATTCTTGGAAATTCTTAACTCAATGGCATCTAAAGCATTCACTGCTCTTGGCTTACGGTTTGTTCCTAATAACTATGAAGCTCCACTCTATCATGAACGCGTTCCAGAATCGTTTCATCTCATGCAGAACTTTTTGAGGGATTCAGAGATTGGACAAGCTCTGACTGGACCTGCTACTCTTTCTGCGTCTCAAATTGCTTCATTCTGGCAGAACTCAGTTTATGTGGATGGAGGAGAGAATGGAACTCCTACCATTATCTTCACCTATGAAGACCAAGATCATGTGATTACTCCACAGACTGTACGAGATACAATGGGTTTTGACACACATACTTCTTATACTCTGGTTAATGAAAGTTATCTGAGAGACATGCTACAAGAGATAGGTTACATGGAATCTCTTGACAAGCTTGGCAGTATAAAGCGACCAAATCTAAGAAAGGAATGGAATTTCTTCTTTGATTGCATAACAAGAACATTCCAGAAGAAAGTCACAAACTGGGATGCCATTCCAATGGATAGTCTCCATATCGGGTATTCTTTGCTCTATGGTATTAATTTTGATTTTGGTCGATATGTTTTGATGAACTTAGGTGATAAATTGTCAGAGTCTACCACTGTCTACTATGCTCGTTTCTGTCAAATGTTGTTCAATGCATGTGTACCTGGTCTTGTAATTGATGAAACTGATAAAGTTGATCCTTTTAGAGTCAATAAGCGTATATTCTCTGATATGACTAACAAGGATGTTGGCAAAGAAAATCTCCCAGCTTTTGTCATGCCACTTGCTCTACGAAATTTCTAAATCAACCACAAGAACCACAACAAGACCAACAGGAACCACAACACGATGCACCACAACAAGATGAACCTGAACAAGAACAACAACAACCTGAACCACATCCTGAACCTCAACCAGAACCAAACATTGAATCACCTGCAAAGCAATCTTCATTCACTTCAAACTCAAACTCTGATTCTCCATTAAAATCAAAGTCTAGGTCTCAAGGTGTTAAGAAAGCACTTGCTGAACGACATGCCAGTCTAAGACAGGCGGAAGAGACAAAGAGGCAATCAAAACGAAAATCTCCTGAAGCTGTTTACACTAGAAAAGGGAAAAGACTGAAAGCTCGAGCAAACATGCCTAAGTCACCACCTTGTGAAGAGGATTCAGATAATGTACCTCTAGCAAAACGAAGAAAAGTGATATTTTCTGATTCTGTGGATGACGATATTGAAGCTCCAGAGGTTGTCTCACAGCAAACACCTCCTGTTGAGGCTGAGAAAGATGCAATACCTGCAGAGGATGTAATACCTGCAGAGGATAAAATGCCTGCAGAAGAGGATGCAAGAGATGGTGTTTCTCCAATAAATGCTGTTCCTGATTCATTTATGCCATTTTCTGATCCTATCTCTAATGTTGGTGTAGTTGATCAACTTACATCTGTACCTTCTGAAGCTGTGGCATCTCATACTGAGATAATATCTGATGCTCACCACACTGTTGAAGAAGGTGAAGAAATTGATCAGGCAACCAAAGTAACTTCTCAGTCAATGCCTGTTGCTGAGCCTGAGCAACATGAAGAAAATCCTCAAAAGCCTACAGAAGATATTGCTAAATCTATGGCTGAAGATGAACCAGTTAAAGCTACAAGTGTTGAAGCTGAAGGTGACAGTAGTGCAAACTCTGATACTTCTCTGAGTGCACCAGTACAAACTGATGATAAACATACACCTTTTTCTCAACCTTGTACTTCTCATGAAGTTGAGAGAGCACAATTTGCCAAGAATGCTGCTGAATGGTACAAAGAAGATTGTATTTTTTCATCAAGCAGAGCAGCTAAGTTTGTTAAGCAAAGTGCTGATACTATCTCTAATCCAGAGATTCTTTCTTGTTTGAAAGCAACTATAGTTCAAGTTAAAACTCTGAATAGACGATTTGATGATACTAATTTGGCAATCACTTCTTTGCGAAATGAGGTTGTAGCTAGAGAGATGAAGATGGAAACACATTCAAAATTAGTGACTACAAAATTCTCTAAAGCTCAAGACAATATCCTTGCCAGACTGAGTAAAGTTGAAGAGAATCAGTCTGATTTATCTGCTAAAATTGATTCTATTGCTACCTCTCTGGAGTTAATTACTTCTATCCTTATGCCTGATGATGTCAAAAAGGGGGAGAGAGTTATCAGAAGGGATAGTTCTGGAGATGGAGGGGCAAGTAACAAAGACAAAGGAAAGAAAAAGGCTGAGGAGGTTCAAACTCTGAGAACTAGTAAGTCATTCAAATCACAGTCTGTTGGGATAAATACTGATACTCAAGGAACTTCAAGGACCAAGAGTTTAGGAACTTCAAGGACCAAGAGTTTACTGTTATTTTCAAATCCACAAACTGATGAAGAGTTGGCTGCTAAGTTGTTCATTGAAGAGAATGAGGAAGGAGTAACGATTGAAGACATTGAAGCTGAGGAAAAGAGTTTACATGAAGAACATCTTAAAGCTTTAAAGTCTGATAAGGTACAAAAAGAAAAAGCTCCTAGGCCTGTTCTTAAAGGCGTTGTGATCAAGGAAAATGTTGATGCTGATCAAAGATCACATTTATCTAAGAAATTAACAGAAGCTGAAGTTAAACACAAGCTGAAAGGCATTGCTATGGAAGGAGAAGATTCAAAGAAGAAAGATACAACCTCTGTTGCTACACAAGTTGTGTTTAAACCTCTATCTTCTCAGTTGAAATCAGTTTTTGGTAAAGGAACACTTCATGATCCAGATGTGTTATCTGGAGTCTCAATGAATATTTCTGATGGAAAAGCTTTATCTGGTAAGATTGGAAATAATAAGGCTGGATTAGGCTCACATAGAGACAGAAGGCAATATACTGGTCCTAGAGATCCTTCTTCACTGGCTGTTCCAGGTCGTGGTGTACCTCAAGAGAGTCTGGATAGACTGGAATCAGTGCAGTTGGTTCATCAGAAGAGTTTAGACAAAGATTTTCTTCTTTACTTCATGGCTGATGGAACAGTATTCAAAGTTGGTGAGGATGATATCGGCTTGAAATATTGGGAAGAACTAGAGTATGTTCTATATCTTCTCAAGGTGAATAGTCGAAGGACTCAATCTGTTGCTAATGTACTAAGACAGAAGATGACTCAGAATCTGGCTATTAGAGGACAGAAATACAACAGCAGATACATTCCTAAGTACAGGGATTACCAAGGCAATCTCATTGAAATGAAGAAAGGTACTGCAAAGTTAAAAACTGATTTGGGAATCACAGTACTTGACTTCAATACTCAGGCAGAAAAAGACAGATTTATCAGACTGGGTAATGAAATGAGAAGAAACAAGATTTATGATCTTAGGGCTGCTATTTATCAAACAGATGAAAGTGATCCTCAACTCAGAGAAATCAAAGAAGCAATGAAGATTGAACTTGAAAATGCAGAAAGAAGATTGCTGATTGATTATCTCAGAACCATGCCAGATCTTGAAATGATTAGAGATTAAAGTTCTGTAAGAATTTTCTTATTCTCTATAGTTTTTAAGCTTAAACTCTGAATCTGTATAAACACTGTATTTATCATTTGTTTTGACATCATCAATTATTGTCATTAACTTGTACATTTTTGATAATGAACAAGTTGGGGGAGATTGTTAAATATAATTGATGTGTTTTGATCAGTGTTTAAGTGTTACAGGGAGTTATCAGAGTTTAGCTGGAAGCAGTCAGAGTTTGTGTAAACTCTGACAGTTGGAAGCTCGACAGAGTTTGTTAAACTCTGTCTGGAGGAAGCGCGTCTACTGTTCAACAGTGATTAAAGATTAATTATGGAAGCGATATCTTTGAAGATTGGATAGCTATCAAAGAGATCGAGTTGACATAGGAGACGTGTGACAATCTGTAATTGATATCATTGTATAGCTGATTATTAGGAATATCAATTAGAGATTGTATCGTAGCTGTATGTTATATAAATACAGATAGGTTAACCCTAGAAGGGTATCGATAACGAATTATCATTATTGTAACCTAGCAGCTCTTTGTGATATTTTACATCACGAAGAGGGTTTGAAATACAAGAAGTTTTTTAAGTGCATAAACGCTTTTACTTGTTAATCTCTCATACAAAGTTGATTATTATTTGTGTATTCGGCCTAACAGTTACAACGTCAGATTCGACGATACCAAACTCTCATCAATTTCAAGAGATTCTAGTGAACCTGAGTCCCTAAAATTTCAGAATCTGGACTTAGAAGATCTTGAAGATGAACCTGAGTTAATTGTCCCATTAAATGTTCCAAGTGTACGTGAAGAACCTGAGTCTAGTGAACAATCTAATTCTACAAGATCAGGAGAGACTTCTTCAGTACCAACCGGCAACAACTCAGGGGGAGTAAATAGCAGCTCAAGGACTACTGTTCAAGGCTCGAGTCGAGTTGACTCTAGTTCTGTAGGAGCTGGCACTAACTCAAGGGGAGTTAGTGAAAATAATCAAAGTAGTCAGCACCCCAACTCAGAAAGTCAAGCTGAATCATCTAGACAATTTCCAGGTGAACGGGTATGGAATAGAGACCATCCGTTTGAGTTAATTATTGGTGATCCAGATGCTGGTGTGACTACTAGAAGAACTGCAAGAGCTGACATGGCTAATATCTCCTTATATTCTGGGTTCTTATCCAAGCTTGAACCTAAAGAAATAGAAGAAGCTCTTGGCGATGCTGATTGGGTGATTGCAATGCAAGAGGAACTCAATCAGTTTGAAAGGCAGAAAGTTTGGAAACTGGTACCCCGACCAAAGAACAAATCCGTAATTGGAGCTAGGTGGGTATTCAGAAATAAACTGGATGAAAACGGACTTGTAACACGAAACAAGGCTCGTTTGGTTGCAAAAGGTTATTCTCAGCGAGAAGGAATTGATTATGATGAAACCTATGCACCAGTTGCAAGACTTGAGGCAGTCAGGATGTTCTTGGCATTTGCAGCACATAAGAACTTCAAAGTTTTCCAGATGGACGTGAAAAGTGCCTTCCTGAACGGAGAGTTAGAAGAAGAAGTGTATCTGGAACAGCCGCCTGGCTTCGTTGATCCAGAACATGCAGATTTTGTGTATCTACTCTTCAAATCTGTCTATGGCCTCAGGCAATCCCCAAGGCGATGGTATGAAACCCTATCTCTATTCTTAATTGAAAATGGTTTTGTTAGGGGAGTAATTGATAAAACATTGTTCTATAAAGTTGTGAGAAATGACTTAATACTTGTTCAAGTATATGTGGACGATATTATTTTTGGGTCATCAAATGAACGCTTGTGCGAGAGATTTGCCAAGCTAATGCAGGAAAAATATGAGATGAGCATGATGGGAGAGCTGTCCTTCTTCCTTGGATTACAGATCAGTCAGAGAAAAGATGGTATCTTTATCTGTCAATCCAAGTACGTCAGATATTTACTCAAGAAGTATAATCTAGAAGATGCATCAGCAGCTAAGACTCCCATGGCAACAGCCACGAAGCTTGATGAAGACAAATCAGGTAAATCAGTTGACATCACAAGCTATCGAGGTATGATTGGCTCACTCCTCTATTTAACTGCAAGTAGACCAGATATAATGTTCGCAACTTGTTTATGTGCAAGGTTCCAAGCGGATCCTAGAGAATCACATCTCGTAGCCGTCAAAAGAATTTTTAGGTATCTCAAGGGCACACCAAATCTAGGGATTTGGTACCCAAGAGATACAGGTTTTAATCTTATTGGCTATTCGGATTCAGACTATGCAGGTTGCAGGATTGATAGGAAAAGCACATCTGGTGCTTGCCAATTTCTTGGCAGAAGATTGGTGTCCTGGCAAAGTAAAAAGCAACATACAGTATCTACTTCTACTGCTGAAGCTGAGTACATTGCTGCTGGAAGCTGTGTAGCTCAAATACTGTGGATGAGGAACCAACTGAAGGATTATGGCATGGAGCACAAGAAAATTCCAATCATGTGTGACAACACAAGTGCCATTGCCATAACCAACAATCCTGTAGATCACTCAAGAACCAAGCATATTGACATCAGGTATCATTTCATAAGAGAATATGTCGAGGAGGGGACTGTGGAGCTACATTTTGTGCCCACAATGCAACAAATTGCAAATATATTCACCAAACCTCTTGATGAAGTAACATTCAATAGGATGGTTGGTGAATTGGGAATGCTTAACACAAGTTAGTAAAGCCTTCTATCTGTAAAATCCATGTTTATGTTTGTATGTGCAAGCTAATCAATCATTATGTGCTTAGACTTTAAAATGCCTAATTAATGATTGTTATAGTTTGCATATAGTGTGATTTTGCATAAATTCCTTGTGTTTTAAGTGTCTTTTATAGCACAAATCTGTGAATTTATGCTTGTTAGATTGCATGATCATAGGGGGAGTTAAATTCATAATATTCTAAATATTGCATGATTTTTAGATGAATTTACCTATGAGTTTCATGTAATTAGAGGCCTTAGAATTGAAAAACTTCAAAATTTCGAGTTAGGTTCTATCTCGAAACTCATCTAGAAATTCGACTTGAATTTCGACTTAAGCTGTCAGAGTGAAGTTTTTGAAAAAAATTCTAAGTCTGGGAAGAATTTCGAGTTGGCTATCTCGAAATTCATCTCGAAATTCGACTTCGAGTTCGAGTTCGAGTTACCAGTGTGCCTAGTTCTATCTTCAAAATATTCGAGATAAAGTCTATCTCGAATTTTATCTCAAAGGTTGAGATGAGATTTCCATTAAGGGGATATTTTGAAAAGAACTGAGAATTAACTACGAGTTAGTCTATCTTGAAACTTAACTCGAATTTCGACTTGATGTTCGAGATAGAGTTCTTAGTCTATCTCGAAACTCAACTCGAATTTCGACTTGGTGTTCGAGATAGAGTTCTCAGTTAAGCTTAAGGGAATTTTTCGAGTTACACTCCTAACTCGAAACATATCTTGAATTACCCTGTACTTTTTGCTTCAAGGGGGTATTTTGGAAAGAATTTGAGATTAACTTCGAGTTGGTCTATCTCGAAACTCAACTCGAATTTCGACTTGATGTTCGGGATAGAGTTCTTAGTCTATCTCGAAACTCAACTCGAATTTCGACTTGATGTTCGAGATAGACTCTAACTCGAAAAGTATCTTGAATTTTCTTTTTTCCAAGTTTACTACAATTCAATAATGTTCAAGATAGGATTTCCCTATAGTTTCTGCTGTAATATTGGTTAAAGTGCTTATTTGTGCATAATTGTTCGAGTTAACCTCTATCTCGAACTCTATCTCGAAGTTCGACTTGATGTTCGAGATAGAAATGTTCGAGATAGAAATGTTCGAGATAGAGTTCGACTTAGATGTTCCCTGTATGGACTTGGTACTTTTCACATTTTTTAACAGGGACATTTTTGTCATTCCACATTCACCTATATATTCATCTCTAACTCGATGCCCAATTCACTTTACCTAATTTCTTTTTCACAGCAGCCGTTTCACAAGAACAGTGCGATTTCACAGACTTCATACTATTAACCCGTGTTTTTGTGATTAAACTCGTACTAATCACGAATTACTGCCAAATTTTTGACTGAGATTCACTGTGTAATCATTAACCTTTGTGTTGGTGTGTTTTGTAACCGCATATACACGCGCATATACATACACACAAACATCAAGTTTTGTGTATCTGTTCCAAAACGCAATTCCATATTCACCATTCATATACACACGATTTCACTGATAAACACACGAATATTCATCTTTGTTGAATATTCAGATCCAGTAATTGGCAACTGTTCATATTCCGTAGTTTAAATTTTCGGATTATCTTTTGATATTCTCGAAAAATTAAAAGGAATAAAACTGATTAATTCGTAATTTATTTGTTTTTCTCAATTAAAATAAAAATTCACATCTTTTAAAAGAAAAACATTTAATTAAAATGGCTCACCAATTTTCCCTTGCTAAAAACAATTTTTATAATATTTCTACGGAAATTGGTGATCAACTCCCGCGGTTTAAGTTTTGGATACGATTTCTCAATTTGTATTCCAAAGCTAGCCATGCTTTTACTGCTAAACCTACACTAGTACATGATGCTTTACAGCAATTATGGACTAGTGCGGTTACTTTTGGGAGTAAATCAACCCCCTACGATTTCAGGTTTACCTTAGCGGGTCAGGAATATGAGGTGACTGAACAAATTGTCAACAGAGTTCTGGGATTCCCAATTAAAGATGCCTATGATCCAGAACCTACTGCTGCAGAACGCCTCAGATTCTTTGAAGAAATTGGATGTTATCCTCCAAAAGGCCCAATCACAGGAAATATCCAAAAGCAATTCTTCCATGCGGAATGGAATTACTTTTTCGAGGCCATCACAAGATGTTTTCGGGCACGCGAAAAAGACTTTCATCAAATTCCAATTCCAATGCAAACCTTTGCAGTTGCCCTAGCAAGAGAACTGGATATAAACTATGGACGCATAGTTCTCTCTGAGATAGTGGCCTCAATGGGATCCCTTGCAAGCAGAGACCTCACTACAAATGATGTTGTCTGCTGGTTTCCTCGGTTTCTTCAAATGCTGATCAATGACTTAATACCGAAGGATGCTCTTGCTATTAGACAGGGATTTGCCAGAAGCCCCACATCTGAATCGCTAGGGATGGGCACTAAGTCACTTTCAACCATTGCTAATCAGGATAAACATCAAGGTAAACCAATGTCTACTCCTGAAAATATTCAAATGTGGCTTAGATATGATGCAGGAGTTACCAATTTGGAGGCATCATCACAAGTTTCATCACATGCTCAAAATTCATCTGTTCATGCTGAGGCATTTGATGAGATCCCTGATGAGGAAAGCGATGATGCACAAGGTAATCAATCAGGTAATCTCTCCCTGCATACTATTCATTCCTCCTCCTATGTTTCTGATTCCGCGACCCAAGAGACTGCTAACCCGCAGGATCTATCCCAGGGTAAGAGCCATAATTCTGACTCTGAGTCTGATACACATTCCTATTCTCTATCACCCCTGTTAACGGAAGTCAGAAAACCAGCACGTATATATATACAAGATGATGAGGAGAGTGAACCCGAAGAGCAGCAACTTATTCGAAAGAAAGCTAAACTTTTCCACGCTGCTACTTCACAACCACAGTCAAGCCCTAGCGTGTCACACGCAACCACTCCACCTCACGCGAGTGGTTCACCCCTTGAACATTCTGCACATAGGGATTTTGATTTTGGTGAGGATGATGTGCCTCTTGAAGATACTGTTGCTTCAAGAGGACATGAAGTCTTAAGAACTTCAGCCGTACCTTCACCGGTACGTACTGATGCTGCAAAGAGGATCGGTTCTGATGTCGTACAAGCACACTTTGCAGCCTCTCAGCCTGAGATTCCAACTCAGGAACAAACAGAATTTGATCCCATAACTGTCAACAACATTTCTTATCAATTTTCTGCAGGTACTGCTTCACTATTTGGATCAATCATTGAAGACATACACCAGCGTGAGACAGGGAGTGTGTGTGAGAGGTTAGGGAGAGAGGGACCTTCATTTTCAAGGCCCGAAACCGAGCGTCAAATACCAACAGAACGAGTATTAGAGCGAGGTCACCTAAACCAAACACCGTCCCTTAACACTGAAAATCTTGATACGCGTATGACTTCAATGGAAAATCAGATGAGGCAGTTCGGGCAGACGATGGGGCAGTTCGGGATCAATATTGGAAACAACCAAAGGGCTCTAGACGACTACGCAGCAAGAATGGCAAGTCAAGCTACAGCTTTTGATGATTTGACAAATAAGGTCAATGACTTGGGCCATGCTGGTGGTGTCTTGGGAAGCACTCTCAATGAGAGGATGGGGGCATTGGAGTCTACAATGCATACAATGGTTGTGGAAATCAGTAGATTGATGTTCGCAGTCAGGAGTTTTGTGCCCCCGGAGTGCTTCGAGTCGCAACAACCTCCCCCCGATGCTGGTGCAGGTGGTGCAGGTGGTGCTAGTGGAGCGGGAGCCTCTGGTTCTGGTTTTGGAGGTTCCTATGCAGCTGGTGGATCTGAAGACCATGGTGGAGCTCAGGATAACTCACCTAAGGGGGAGAGTGGAAAGGAGACGAGACAGCAGGCAGTTCACATCGAAGAAATTGAAGAACCCGCTGATCTTGTCAAGGAACCAGAAGTTGAGCCGTCTGTTGATGAAGAGGCTCTGAGGATGAGAAAGGGTAAGGCAGTAATGGTTGATGAACCATTTGTTGATCTGAGTCATCAGGAAACAGTACAGGAGGTACTTGACTCAGATTCTGACATGGAAGACGTACCGTTGGCACACGCTATAAAAAGATCTTTGAAGGAACAAGGTGGAGGTGCTGGGATGTCTTCCGGACTGCCTGAAGAATTTCCTGTTGATGAGGAAACCCTTAAAGCTCAACAGTTAGCCTTGGAACAAGCTCAGTCCCATAAAATGAAAATGATGCAAGAACATGCTGCGTTCCTAGAACAGAAGGTGGAGCTACAAGGGAAGCAGTATGAGTATGAGCTTGCAAGGCTAGCTAATCCTCAAGTTGATCTGGACAAACGAAGGATAGGGCAGAAATGGGATGAAGCAAGGAAGATAATGATGGGACCCTGTGCAAAAGGAGTTCATAACAAGGATGCAGATGATCTGTTCTACAACCTGAATTTGCAGAATCCAATGACTGGGGACTATATAAATGCTTTGAAGAAATTAATTTCTAAAGTCAGGGTTGGATACAATGCAAATCTTAAGGAGTGGCAGGTTATCTTATCTTTGGTAGAAGGAGTCCCAACATCTTTCCTATATGTGGATGACCAATTCATAATGAGAAGATCTGCGTCAGAGTTGTTCTTGCTAGCGACTAAAATTCAGTACTCTCAATCTGAGGAGCTAAGCATTCTGTACAGGGATCAGTTAATGCAGCTAGCAGAGGACAAGGGTCCAGAATTCTCAGCTTATCCAAATTTTGTCCGGATGGTCGTTGATGGAAAGATGAAGAGGGTTAGCATGGAGGAAAATGATCTAATGGAGCTTTTAGTAGAATCTCTCAAAGCTGTCTGTAGACAAATGATGAGTAAGGGATTCGCTTCTGAGCTTAAAGATAAATCCGTGAAGATCATTGAAAGAGTTATATTCAAGAAGAGCAATGAGGTGTGGAAGTGTGATGTCATTGCTCCAAACCCTCTTGATGACGTGAAGATTGAGCCGGAGCTGATAGAGAAGAAATGGAATATTCTTCAAGCCATGAAGAATGTAGATGAAGCTCTGACTCTTCCTTCTGGAGCACTAGAACAAGGAGAAATAAGGGAGGCTATTGGTGTTCCAGGAAGTGAAAGTGTATACTGGATACATGCTTATGTTGAAGATACAGCTGATGCCTTAGTATTCATAGATGCAGACCAGAATCAAACAATCTTGCATATGAGTAGACAATGGCTGCTACGGACTCAAGATGCTGCATTTCTGGAGAGAGTATTATATGTATTCAAATGGGGCGAAGTGGAAGATAAGTTTGTTGAAGAAAAGCAGAGACTCATGAGTTACCTGTCTGAAGTAGTGGTGGAAAAGAAGAGAATGGAGCGAGATGCGGCCAGTGTCCACAATACTGACCGTGTCAAGGGCTACCCCAAGATGATCTATTGTCAGTGCAAATCTGATAAATCTCACTGGAAACCTCAGCTCATCATGAAGAACTTCGAGGATATTCCAAAGATCAGAACTACTCAGGAGGTGGACAAACTCAGAAGGCTTTTCAAACATCCTTATCCAGAGCCCAAGAACCCTCTAGAAATGGAAGCTGTAAGTCTATTGAATGCTAGGTGGAAGCAGCTTAAAGATCCAGTATACAAGAAAGAAAAGCAGCAGAAAGAGAAGAGCAAAAGGCAGAAAGAAGAGAGAGACCAAGCTGCTGAAGCTAGAAAGAGGAAACGGAATTAGGGTTAAAGGTCAGAGTGGTGTGAACTTGAAGTTGGAAGAACTTCATGTCTTTTGGTTGCTTTAACTCACTTGAGGAAAATTCACCTTAGAGTGAATCCAATAAGGTGATACAAGTTTGACTAAAAGGTATGAAATAATCCAGGTGATAGGAATCACTCAAATGATCTTTAATTCGAAGTTCGAATTCTGTTTCTAGTTTAAGTTCTTTGTATTGTTTTCATGTAAATTTCAATTGTAAATTATTCAAGACTGTAATGTTAATTATCTTTTCTCGTCTCATTGTTTAGTTGAGTTATCCTTCATTAATTTGAATGTCATTGTTAGACAATCAAATTGGGGGAGATTGAAAGGCAGAGTGTGTAAACTTGTAACACTATAACTAATGTAACTCAAACTAAAGGAAAAGATACTTAACCAGAAGACAATCAAGAACAAGAAGTCACAAGAAATCAACACTAAATGAAGACAAGGTAATTGATACAATTCAACATGTTAACTATGATCAATCCAAGAAGAAATCATTGAGAGAAGTTCAAGTCAAAGTTGTTCATGCCTCAGTGATTTGGAAAGCCAAGAATCAAGATCATAACTATCAGTATCAATAAGACCAATTGATTTCAAGTGAACAAGAAGGAAAGCAAATATTGGAAAGCCACATTTCTAATTGGATATGGTAATTTATTCAAGAAGCAAAAACCCTATCAAGACTAGTCACTTATGAACCAGACCGTTGCATCAAGTGTCAGGACATTGATAGCAAGTTTTTGTCAGTAATAAAGATCCATATTCAAGAGCTTAGTGAAGAATAAAGAAGACATGAAGATATCACAAGTTCGAGATGTGCATTGAAGTTTCAAGTTGAAGACCAGAATATTTTCTAAGTACTAAATATTCTAGATAGCCAAGTAGAAGTTTCTAAGTAGAAGTTCTACTTAGAACTTCGAGATGGCTAAGTAGAAATTCTCAAGTAGAAGTTCTACTTAGAGTGCAGCTTCAACATGACACATGGCATCTTCTGATTGGCAGATTTCCAAGCTTTCAAGATAAGACAAGATTTATGTGGACATCATTGGGCCACGTACATCTTAGTCTTTGAAGACTACAGGACATAGATTACATGTAGTATAAATAGAAGTACTTGTGTAATGTTTTAGTTAGTAAGCAATTCTAGAGAAAAACACAAGAGAAAAAGAGAGAGTGCATTCACAGAGCTTAGTATCATTCACTTCTCTCTCAACTTCTGTTATACTTTGTAATGAATGTTGTAGCAACCCTTTCAAGTTATATATAAGACATATATTCCTTGAATCTGTGTGTTCATTTATTGCATCGTATTTATTGCTTCTCATATTCCAAAAGTTGTATTCACCCCCCCTCTACAACACATTTGGACCTAACACTCCTATTAAGATATTAAAGTATGTCAGCAGATATCCACAACTCTCTTTATGGAGTGTAAAGAGCATATGTTGTATGTGCTTGTAATTGCATGATAATCCACAGTTGCAGTCTTCAACAAAGTTAGGATGATTACATGCTTATGGTTATTATCAATCACTCACTTAATCAGGTTAATTAGAAAATACTACTAACCTGGATAACAACAGAACACGGGGGAGGCATGTGAAAAACAGGACCTATAGCAGAAAAAGTGAACCTCACCTGATATTTGGAGAAGCAAGATTTTTGTTAGCTTTTAAAATAGATTATGAAACAGAATGCTAATAGAACCTATAAAGTACAACAGTTACAACAGTCCTTAATCACTAATACCATGTATGACTGTATGGAAACCTTTCATATTCAAAAAATTAATTAATTAATGATCTGACGAGTTAAAACATATATATTATCAACCTGATGCCTCTCTTTCCATTTCGGGAAGAAATCATTGCCTAGTAGCTGAAACAAGTGGTCCCTCATTTCATCATTTGTCACAAGTAAGCCCTTAAATTTTATAGCTGCATACAACCAGTACCTGCGGAGAAGGTTATCACCCAATTACATATGCAACATAAAGAAAATAATTAAGCACATTTCAGTCTTATAAATAAAGGCATCTACATAAAATTAAACATGGAGTCCACTGTACAAGTTAGCCATGACAAACTTTCAAAGATGTCCTCACCAATCATCATTTGATCCAGTAGGTGTAGGATAAAGTGCATCAGCATTTTTCCATTTTTCAATCAGGGCCTTGTTCACTGATTGATTCATTTTGTCTCGAGTAATATGCCTATTATGCAATACAATGAGTGGCCATTTCTTTGAAGGTAGCATCTAGCGTATACCATTTACTATAGCATTGACCTAAAGATTTTATCATAAAGCAAAACTTATGAACCCTGGAATGTAAAAATAAATAAGCTGTCTCTAACATCTCTTACTACAGTTACAGGTACCAAAAAACCTACCTGGGATGGTCTAAAGTTCCTTTGGCTGAGGAGGTCGACGTTTGCGGCATCCACCACTGCTTCAAAAGGTCCATAATAGTCAAGCCATTTCTGCGAATTATGACACATCATCTGTCAATTACGGGATACATGTGCAAACTCAGAAGAAGTAAGTATTAAACATGGATATTGCATACTTGAAATCTCTCAAACTAAAGAAACATTGAACATTATTGAGAACACCTGAACAGTCTGGGGTGAGGATGAATGGTGTCAACTTAACCAAGTTCAACATATCGTACCAACATTCCCAATACTATTAATAGCTCTTTCAGAGAAATCAGAGTTCCACAAATTTGAGATAGACAAGTCTCTGATATATATAGAGGAGCCCCGTGCAAAGCCTGTAAAACATTATCAATCTGATTGAGAATGTTCCAGTAAATCACATTCAACCAGAAAGCAATACTTATCATCAGGGAAGCTCACCAGACCAATGCCAAGGCCATAGATTACACGACCAACCAAAAGAACAAACAGACTTGGAGCATATGCTGTTGTAAGACCACCAATCAGGTAGAATGTGGCTGCTAGGAGAAGCTCCCTCCTCTTCCCTAAAGCAAGACAAATCACGAATGATAAGAATATCGAAATGTGACATGCAGAATCCTGCTAATTTCAAAAAATTATAATCTGACAGTAGGCAATAAATTACCTATCAAATCTGCAATTGGGTAGATGAGAACTGAACCAAGTAAAGCTCCATAAAGGGAGCCGCTTACCTACACTCAATAAAGGACATACATTTATGCACGAGCAACAATTAACAGGAACTGTAAGCACAGTAATGGGATTTTAATAGAGAGAACGTACAATAAGACCAAGTTGAAAAGGTTTAAGGTTGAACCAAGTTGTGCCACTATGCTTAAGTGACTGTAAAATCATCAACCAGAAAAATATTAAATTCGACACAAATGTCTTTTACAGAGTCAGGAAACAGAATTAATGTGTGATTTTGAAAAACAGTCGGGAGCCTAAAATAGAATAAACGTGCACCTGCAGTGAGATGGTAGCACCAGAGGTTGCACCTACGTCATAGCCATATAACAAGCCGCCCAAAGCGGGGAAAAGAAACCTAAAAATAATAATTAATAAACAGATTACTGAGATACTTTAAAAACATATAGGAATTATGAAAACTATCAATAAACGACCTGATTAGTTAAGATTAACAAAGTTCAGATACCAAATTGTTTAGCTTTGTTTTGGATTCAATTTCAGAAGTTGTCCAGTCAATACGTAGAGGCAATACTAGAAATTTCAACCATTAAGAAGAGCTTTGATGATCAAATTAATTTAAACAGTTAATTAGCAAACATATACTTCACACCATTGCCTCACAAATAGCTCAATATCGATGTACGATTTATTATGAATTTATGAGAATCGCTACATATAACGTGTTATCTACATACTCCTCCGTATATCTTACTCGGAAGTAGGGTCTAAGAAGGATGATAAGATGTACGTAGAGAGGCTGTTCCATGAAGATTACCGGTTAACAAATAACGTCAAAACAAACGCTTGACATCAGAATTGTTATTACCTATCCGTCGCTAAATCACAATACCTCCATTTACTGGATTTACCTTGTCATTATGTATCAACCCGATACAAACTAATTGGCATTTGTTTCAAGATTATGACACAATAAACACTATCTACACGAACAAAAAAAATTTCCAATGACAATTTCTGAGTACAATTTCATCATCCAAAGATGAATGACAAGTCGATAATAAAGAAAAAAACAATTAAAATGCACGAGGAAGATAAATAAAGAAAAATAAAAGAAGTACTCACGGTAAAATAACAGAAGACCAATTAAAATCCTCAGGAGGCTTAGATCGGGTTGTAAATCGAACCAAGGTCCAAGCTCCAAGCTCTGATTCGTGCTTTAAATCGTCGGATTCATGCTTAATTGAACCTAAATCGAACGAAATAAGGTAAGAGAGATAAGAGAGATAGTGAGAACCGGAGATAGTGAGAGAGAGAGAGAGAGAGAGAGAGAGAGAGAGAGAGAGAGAGAGAGAGAGAGAGAGAGAGAGAGAGAGAGAGAGAGGGGGGGGGGAGAGAGCTGCGAGAGAGAGAGAGGGGGCGGATGATATTATGTTTAAGGGGGGAAGTGAAATTTTGTTAAGGGGGAAATTGAAATTTTTTTGTGTATAAAGGGGGAAGATACAGTGAACGCGTTAGTTTTTATTTTTAAAAAAAGAGTTCAGACAACGCTTGTTATTAGAAGTGATGTCTGAAATATGCTTTAACATCGGTAGTGTACCAACCGATGTATCAAATACATTTAACATCAGTGACATTTCTAACTGATGTTAAAGGTGTGATGTTATATCTACCAATTCTAGTAGTGTATCTCTATCTGTCGAGCCAACTTTAGTTAAAGTTTTGGGAGGGAAATCTCTGAAAATATCCCTGCTTGTACTCTGCTCTCTGCTCTAATTGTTAATGCTGATTTGATCTTTAGACCTAACCCCTCATTAAGTACTTGCAACCAGATATATCCGACTCATATAATTCCTTGATTATATGCAAACCAAAACTGGAACTGGTTTGGACAGGTGTGATTGGCCCATAAACATGGATGATGCACTGTAGGGTGTGTTTCTTAATGGGCCGGACGTATAGACTGAAGGGTTAGTAGAGCAATAGCACTGTTGGAGCCATAAAACAATGGCACTGTGGAGGCTGAGATGTTTTTCTTTATTGAAGATTGGCTATAACCAGCCAAAAATTAACTTACTTCTCTTTAGTCCCTCCTTTGCAAGGTTATCCGCTTCCATGTTTAGATGTCTCTCTATATGCACCAGGTTGATCTTGTGGAGCGAGCTGCCTAGATCATTGATCCTTGAGAGGTTGTTCCTGAGCGAGTACAAATTACTTACCAACTTCTTACAGTCTGTGAATATCGTTAAACTGCAATTTTTGAACACACTATTTCCCACTTGGTCTAGTACAAAAGACAGTGCTGCAAGTTCTGTTTCATATGGGGATTGAGCCTTGATTATTCCTGAGAAAGTGAAGAGTAATGTGTATGTTGTTTTCATTAAGAATCCACCAATACTTGCTTTAACCGTGCCAGATTCCTCTTTCTTCCAAGCACCATCTATAAATCCCACAATTTCTGAAATTTCTGACCAGTGAGAGATGATATTATGCTTGGTTAGTCTGATGTTTCTTCTGATCAGATGTAGTGGGTTAGAAAACCATGATTGCTGTTGGTCCTGTGTGATCAGTTTATTTGCAACTCCCCAGCTAAACGAATGAAACTTGATAAGATATTCAATCTGCGAGACTTGCATCTTAAACTTATTGAAGTGAAGTTCATTTCTTGTCTTCCATATTGTCCACAGCACTGCAGCTAAACAAATGCCACCTTCAATTTTGTGTTCACTTTTGGATATCGTCTCGAAGATGTTTATCAAGTTAGCATGTTCATTATGATTGAAGTTGATACCCATCCATTTAGATGTGCCGTCCCATGCATGTTTTGCCAACAAGCAATTCCAGAATAAATGCTGAATATCCTCATCTTCATTTCCACACCAATTGTAGGTTGATAATTCCACTATGTTTTTTTTTTCGTAGGAAGAGTTTGGTGGGTAGACAGCCATGAGCTAGTTGCCAGAGGAATAACTTTATCCTATGGAGGATTTTAAGTTTCCAAATGAGCTTCCAGGGACCTTCTAATCCTTGTACTTTGATAAGACTTCTGTAGCAGGATGAAGAGTCGAATTTGTCCACAAATGACCCCCATGAAAGAATGTCTTCTCCTTTAGACAGAGATATTGAGTCAACCAGCATTAATAATCTCCTTTCTTCCAGTTTCTCTTGGTTTGTCAATTGTCTTTCCCACATGAACAGCTCATTGCCTCTAGCTGATTGACAAATCCTCTTCATTTGTCGTAGATTACAACACTTTTCTCTTGCTAACTTGAAGAGGTTTCCAAATTGGTCCGCGATTACACCTGATGAATGCCATTTGTCAACCCAAAAATCTATCAAGGTTCCATCTCTAACTTTCCAATGGAACTCTTTGGATAAAACGGAGTCCTGAAGGGTATCATTTGGCTTTTTTGTGAGGCTTTGCATGAACTCAGATAATTTCCTGTTATCAGAATCTTGGTTTCTTGCTGGATTGATGATCTCATTTCCATATTTACCTAGAACAATTTTGTTCCACGGGTGTTTTTTGTCGTGGATTAATTTCCATCTCGATTTAGCCAGGAGGGTGACGTTTTTGATGTCCAAGTTCATCACACCTAATCCTCCCAAATCTTTTGGCATAGAAATCTTATTCCATCCAATGCAATGCAGCTTTTTCCTTCTAGCTTCCTGATCCGTTAACTCGTTCCAGAAGAAATCTCTGTTTATTTTCTCTAGCTGATTGATTATTGATTTAGGTGCTTTGAAAATCTGAAACCAATAGATTGGAATGCTATTCATGGTTGAGGCTATAAGTGTTGCTCTGCCTGCCTTATTCAGTGAGTTGCATTTCCACTTGGTGAGTTGAGTTTTCACTTTTTTACCACTGGAAACCAGAACTTTTGTTTCTTGGCTGAGCACCCCAGATTGGTCCCTAAGTAAAAAAGAGGCCAGGATCCTACCTCACATCCAATTATGCTAGGCCAGGAGTTTGCCTTAAGCTGATCCACCTTTGATATGTACAAGGAACTTTTCTTGTAGTTAATGGATAGTCCTGACATGACTTCAAAAAGTTTAAGAACTACTTTGATACCTTTACATGAGTGACTTGTATTTTCAATAAAGATAACTGTATCATCAGCATATTGTTGATGGGTTAGCAATGGACCTCTACCCAGCGATATTCCTCTGATTATTCCTAACTGAACTGCTTTCCCCAGTAGTAGATTTAGGACCTCTGCCACTATATTAAATAGCAAGGGTGACAAGGGTGACAAGGGATCACCTTGTCTTAATCCACGTTTGACATTGAACTCATGAGAAGGACAACCATTGATCAATACTGACATTCTTATTGAGTGGAAGATCGTCTGAATCCAAGCTATCCATTTAGAGGGGAAACCCATGCAGTGCATAATGTGAAAAAGGAAACTCCACTTGACAGAATCAAAGGCTTTTGCGAAGTCTAATTTAATAATCAAACCTTTGGCTTTGTTCGTCCTAATGCTGTGGATAACTTCATTAGCAATGACGATATTCTCCGTAATATTTCTTCCCTTAACAAAGCCTGTTTGAGCTTCCGAAATGAGTGAGGGTAGAATACTTCCCAATCTATTTGCTAGAAGTTTAAGAATTATCTTTACTGAGCTGTTTATTAGGCTGATAGGGCGGTAGTCCATCACCGTTTCCGGGAAATCTTTTTTCGGAATAAGCACTATGAAGGAGGAGTTAACTCCTGGAGGAAGTTTATAAAACATGAAAAGATTCTTGATCAACTCAAGTAAGTCTTCATGCATAACTGTCCATAATCTCTTGTAACATTCCATATTCACTCCATCTGGTCCAGGAGATTTGTTTGAATTCATGGACATTACTACTGCATGTACCTCTTGGATCTTCACTTCCTCTACTAGCAAGGCTGTTTCATCAGCTGTTAACTTTTTCTGAATTAATGTCTCCAATGAAAAGATGTCTGGACCTTGATCTACATTAAAGAATCTTTGAAAGTGATTCTTAAAGGCTTCCTTGACCTCGTGTGGGCTAGTTATCCACTTCTCCTCTACCTTGGTGCCCAAAATGCTGTTGCATTTTTCTTTGAAGTTGACTATTCTATGAAAGAAACGTGAGTTTGAGTCTCCTTCTGCATCCCATTGAATTCTAGATTTTTTATTTAGGATTTCTTCCCTCTCTCTATATGCCTCTTGGAGTGCAAATTCTGTTTTTTGTTTTGATTGCACATCTACATTTCCATTCGCATCCAAATCCTCTAATTGCGTTTCTAAATCTTTCACTTTCTTGAAACAGTCACCAATGAAATTTTTGTTCCAGTCTCTTATAAACATTCTGGTGGACCTCAACTTCTCATGAAAGTTTAGGTGAATACCCCTTATGGATCTCCAATGTTCCATAACCCCATTTAAAAATTTATCCTCCTTCCACCAATAATTGAATATTTTGAAAGGTCTCGGTCCCCAATTCTGATAGCACAGATTCATCAGAATCGCTTGGTGATCAGAGGATTTCCTTCCTAACCCTTGTAAATTCTAATTTCCTTCCCCCTGTAGCCAATCAGTATTTAATAAAGCCCTGTCTAACCTGCTGCACTTACCCTTAGGCCCGAACCATGTGAAGTTGAAATTTAATGAGGGAACATCCCAAAGACCATTGTCCGTTATAAACTTATTGAAATGAACTGTATCAGTTCTTCTATAAGAACAGTTTGTTCTTTCAGATTCTGCTAGGATGCAATTAAAATCCCCCATAACACAAAATGCTTCACCCTCATGCAAGTCCAATAAGTTGCTTATTTGAAGCCATAGATCTTTCTTGTCTTGTAACTCAATAGGGCTATAAATATTTACACAGTTAATGAACTTTACAGAGTTTATTAGGGTACCTCTGACCCATATCCAAGACTGGTTCGTTTGAAAAGATGTCACCTTAAAGATGCTATGATTCCACGAGGTTAAAAGGCCTCCCGACAATCCCCTTGATGGTGAAAAAACCCAAGAGTGCTCCTGTGAAGACCATAGAAAGTCTTGTATGCTGTTTGTCAAGGTGTCACATTTTGTTTCTTGTAGAAAAGAAACGTTGGATTATGCACCCTTAGCAGACTCTGTAGGTTCCTTCTCGCTGTACTGTTATTCATGCCTCTAATATTCCAGCTTAATATTGTAATATAATCCATCTATATTAGAAAAGCTACTGTAATTACTTACTTACTACTAACCTTGTGCTGTACGTGCTCTTATTTCCACTAAAGCTTCCTTCCTATCTTTGAGAGGAATCAGACCCATCATTATTCCTGCCTCTAATACTTCTGTAGCCAAGTCTTTCTGTTCCATCACTATGTGATTCAGTTCTTCTTTACCAGATGTAAGAACCCCAAATTTTGGATATAATTAAAACTTTTTATTAAGTAATGATAAAATGAGGAACAATGATTCCGATAACAAGGTCACCAGCTCTAATGAATGGTGGTTTCAAAGAACAATGATTGTAATGAATGGATATTGCTTTGGACAATGATCCTGATGCATTGGTATATTGTCAGAATAGAATAATTCGATGGTTGAGGACCTAGATAAGAATAATCTACCATCCAGGAAGGAGCTAATGGATCCTTGAAGGGAAATGAGTACGTGCATAGTGTTTCCCGTACGTGCATAGTGTTTCCCGTACGTGCATAGTGTTTCCCGTACGTGCATAGTGTTTCCTGTACGTGCATAGTAATTTGGTGGATGAATAGTGATTTTGTAAGTTGGAAAACTTTTCACTCCACCCTATGTACGGGACGTGATATGGATGTTTCGAAGTCATATTAGTAATACGCGGAGGAAATAAGTGAATGCAGAGACGATCGGAATTCAGAAATTCCAAATTCTTTTCGGTATAATATTTGACCGGACAGTGGATTAAATATTATTATAATCCAAGAATTGAGATATTAACTTTGAGGATTTGATATTTTGGGATGTTATTATATTTGATTTAAGAATGAAGGTAGGAAACCACTGAGGAGTGGTTATGGCTACAATGTAATTATTGATATTTGGAAAGAATGAATGGAATTCGACCTTATTATGTTTATGTCTTGAAGAATGCTAAAGGGTGACAACATAGGTAAGAATAATCTATCTTCTAAGGGAATAAGATATGGCAACTTCAAGCAAGAGAATACCCTCATGTCATCCAGATCGATAACGATTAATCCAGTAGTTCCGTAAAAAGGTTAAGGAACGATCGAAAGAGAATACGGACAATTGTACCACCCTAAGAGAACAAGTAAAGAATACAGAATGAATAGTGTTTGGTGGGAGTATATAATAATATGAGACGACACTATACAGAAGCATTCGGAACGGATTTCCGAGTTCGTATTAGTGATCCAGGGGGAAAATAAATGTATGTAAAAGCTGTCGGATTCTGAAAAACCGCACTTTTATTTTCTCCGAGAGTTCCCTGGACGCTGATAGCCTTAAGTATTTAACGAATGGATTTAAGGAATATAAATTGGAAAGTTAGAATGAAAGATGGAGAATGAAAGTATTAATATTAAAGAGGATTCCCGGTAAACCCTAATTAGAAATCCGTGAAATATTCTCACGAACGATCAATCGAAACGGGTAATAACCGGACACAGAAACAAGCAGAGGAAGCAAGAGTCTTGTGTAAGCTACTAGAATAAATATCTAGCAACCAAGTGGCTTAAAGTAACTAGCATACTTGGAGATGGAAGTAGTACTTAGAAAAAAACCAACCAATACTTAGCCTTCCACCATCCAAAGCATAACACTTGTCTCTCCAAATTGCCTCATCCATGACATCACACTCCACTAACACAACTAGGATGAGATATTATCTATCCAAATTCACTTTATGCAAAATTGACCAAGGAAAAGCAAGAAACCAAGCAAACACTCTCCATTCCTTTCTTTTCTTCAAAGTTTCGGCCAAGGAGCTAGAAAAGGAGGTTCCCACCATTGTTTGTTCTTCTAATTTTTAGGATAAGTACTACATATCATAGCTTAGATCCCCTAGAAATTTCAGCCTCAAATTCACTTCCTTTCATTTTCAAATAAATCATCAAAGGTGATGATGAATAGTGTTTCTAAGAACTAATCTTTGTTTTTCTTGTTTTCATGGTTGATCCTAGCTAAGTTAAGGCCATCCAAGGGCAATACCAAGCTTTGTGAGGCTATTACATACTACAAGGAAGGTATAAGACTTGAAAACCCTTGCTCTACTTTGAGTTTTAAGCATGTTCTTGATGGATCTAGCTTAGTTATGATTATGTTCATGTTATAAGCATGTTTAGTTAGTGATTTAGTGATTTGATTAACATGATGAGTTTGATACTAAGATCAGTGGCTTCTGGTCTTGTTGGGGTGCTTATTATGTGTATAAGTTGATTAGATGCCCGGTGTGGCTTGGTTGTTGCGTAATGAATTTTAGAACGCTCGATTCGTAGCCGTCGTAATGCCCGATTTTCATTAACACTAAGAAACCGAACTGGTCAGTAGCCATAACTCTCTGTTCTTGGCAAGTTAATGAACCCTACTGATAGATTTTTGAACATAGATCACTTTGGCGAAAGAATCGAAGCATTTTGATTTACGGTTTAGGAATTATGACCAAATTACTAAAAGTAGTTCGAATCCGTAAACGAAAGTTCGTAACTGAAATTGAACCCTCGTAAACTATGTAACGTCATGGCGAATCTTGGTAAATAAATACTAGGGGTAAGAAGGAAGGTGTGAAAGAAAACCGTATGTCAAAAAGAGCATTTTTCGATTTATTAAAAATGTTCGAGTCAAGGTTAAACGCGAACGAACCCCTAAAAGACGACTCTTTTATAACTTCGGTAAAACACTTAGAAAACGGGCGATAAAACTCGGAGTATAATATTGGTTCGTAACGATCAACCTTAGAACTCATATGACTTAAGTATGTCCCAAGTATAAGTGCAGTGACATGTCGTATTAACGAACGAATGTCGGGTCGGATAAGTGATAATAAGTAATCCACTAAAAAGGGGTATAACGAGATAACTCGAGAACGTGTTTCGAATTAAGTATAACTTAACTTTTAATATGTTAAGTGATTAATCCCGAATGCCTTGGCTATTTATAGATCACCAAGCTGAACCGGGACCCGCTACCACTACCCCTTACCGTACTCGACTACCAGGCAAGTTTCAATTCCCTTCTTTTAGGCTGTTGTTGTGATTGAATAAATATATATATATGATTGCTGATATACATATGCCATTGCATGCATGCCTACTTTCAAGTTGAATTGATATACTTGTTCCCTGAATGTTATTGTTGGCTTATAAGCTAGATAGTTATACATCAGTTATAAGCCGGTTATTGTAAGACCCTCATAGAAGGGCGTATACATCTTATTCATCAAATATAGACCGGGAGTCAATATTTCTTGATATATCGAGATTACCTCGGAGGAAAATATTTAAGTAAATATTTTCCATTATTCGGGCGACGAATATTATTTGAACATTCGTTCAAGATTATTTATTTTAACGATCTTTACTTTAAATAATTATTTGAACGTAACTATTCGACGAATAATATTTTTAATATTCATTCAGAGTCGAATTATTTATCGATTATTATTGCGAATATTCTTCTAAAGGTTGGACTACTAAATGAATATTAATTGGATATTCATTTAGAATATTATTCATTAAATGAATATTACTTTTGAGTATTCATTTAAGACAGTAATTACCTATCGAATATTATTTTAATGTTCATCTGAAACTTGATTTATTTATCGAGTCTTATCTCGAATATTCCTTTAAAGCTTGGATTACTAAATGAACATTACTTGATATTCATTTAGAATATTATCCATTAAATGAATATTACTTTATCAATATTCATTTAAATTCCTAATTAATTATGAATATTATTTTGAATATTCATCCAGGGTTCTATTTAATCATCAAATATTATTTTAAATATTTTAAATATTCCTTTCAGGTCTTATTAATTAATGAATATTATTTGGAATATTCATTTGAACATTTAGTTATGCAATAAATATTCTCTCGATATTTCTTCAAGAATTATTTGAGAGATACTCTGATTAAAGATATTCTTTCATATTCCTAAATATTCCGTAAAATATTTTAATTCAATAAATATTCTCTGAATATTTATTCCATACTTAGAATAACCTCGATAAGGTTTATCTTCTTCGATTATTACAGAAAATATTTCGGAGTCATATTATTATTAATCTTATATCAAGAAAGGTTCTCAGACATCATTTTTCTTTGAGTCTATCTCCTTAATAATAAGGGAACCTTACTTGGAAAATGTTATTTATCTTGTCGACTTCCCGGTCATAAAGTATTCCCTTCACTCGCAACTCGGGTGCTGTTGACTTATTAAGTCGTTGCTTACCTTCTCATCTTTCGAGGAGTAAGATTACTGGAACAAGTTGATATCCGTTACCAAGTAATAGCTTGGGAGTTATTGATAAATTTTCCTTTCCAACTAGATACGACTACTTTGTGGAGTCTTATCAACAAGTATTATAATTGGGGAAAGGGGGACAAACGTTACATTCAGAATCATGAATTCTATTTGAACTAGGAGTCGTGTAAGAGGCCGAGTAGCGCCGGTCCATCCCCTTTGGCCCAACCGTTGGCCGGGGAGAGCTAGTAAGGCGGTATACAAGTAAAGCCGTCAGTTCTTCCTTCTACCGGTAGTAAATCTAATTTGAGCTGTACGATCTTGACTGATCATCAAGATTGGAACAGCGGGCGCGGTGAATACTCCATCATTGGTTCATCATCCAAACTTATTTATTTCCTGCAACATGATTACTGTTGGCAGAGCTGGAAAAGTGTTCGTAACTGGAATTGCAATATTTTCCTTGCAAGTTCCTCTTTATAATATCTTGCTTATTTTCGACATAGCAGATATTCCCTCATATATTTACATTTTGAGTTACCTTGTAACTTCATCGTTCATATTATACTGGCATCATTTCCGTAAATGCATGGCATATGGTTTGAAAGATACTTTTGAACTGTTATACATTATCGTTCAGTTATATATTATTGTTGGTGGGCTATTGCTCACCCTTGCTTTATTATTATATCACAACAACAGCTAGACCAGATGACTCACACAAGGCGCACTCGACGCGGGCGAGGACGATGAGACTACCAGAGCTGAAGAAGAAGCTATTGGTAGGGTATATTTATTCTTTCAGTACCAAGAATATGGTCTAGTATGACTTATGTAAATGGATGGCAAAGAGTATGTATTTATATTGAAATCCTTTTGGATTGTAAGAACTCATAATGTGATTAATAAAAATTTGATTGTTACTCTGATTTCATCTCTGGGACTATAACGGGTGTGTTTTATATTGTTGTGTTGGGTTATAGAGACGTAATTTATTTTATGTTAAGGAAAGTTCAATTGTTGTGGACAGAATTGGAAACCGTAACCACCGGATCCCGGATCTGGGGGTGTTACAGAAGTGGTATCAGAGCGTACGTTATAAACCCCAGAGATGAGGTGACGTTAAAACAATAAATTCAATAAGATAATAAGAACTCTTTCCAAGTTCATAGTCGGACTACTTAATGTAGTGATGACATATAAAACCCTTATGGGAACTCGTAAGTATAATGATAGTAACTTAGCTCGATATCGTATCGACGAGTAAGGCGACTGACCTTGAGGCATACGAGCAACAGCGCGATGATGCTTTATATGCTGAAGATCAGCGGGTAATTCGATGGAGTACCCTACTGGAGACCCGGAAGAGGTTCCATCAGATAAGGAAAATCCTGTTAGGATAAGGAGCTTACCCATGGGTAATGAGGGTCGCAGCCAGAATGACTGTGATGATTAAGATATGGTGCTCAGAAAAGTGAGTATAAAGAACCGAGATATTATTAAGAGATCTGAAGATGCATGTTGAATTCATAGCCGGACTACCAAATGTAGTACCAGCAAGAAAGAAGGATTGGAAGAATTACTTGAGATCTTATACGGAAATAGATTAGAATCCTTAGAGATTTTCATCTTAACAAAGAAAGAGTTAGAGGGATGTATGATTATCAAAGACAGCGATATAGGACGAGGAGCAGAGTCCCTAGGAATAGTTGAGAATGAGGCAGTAAGTGCCATATCATTTTATAAATGAATCAGTATGAATATTGTCAGTAATAATTCGCCATGAGAAGGCAGGTGTCGTAGGTTGTAAATTATGGAACCAAATTAAGGTTAATAAGGTGGTTTTATTAAGGAAAATGTTCATTTTATGAATGAATCATTTAGAAAGTAAAGACATTGGGAAGTGATAGCATGATTGGGTAAAATTATATAAGGAAGTAGCAAGCAAGACAATGATCTCAGAACCTACCGGAAGATAAGACCAGTGAGTCAAGATGAACTCGTAATGAGACTACTGCCAGAGACTGAGTATAGAGTTAATTCAACTCAGTTAAATGATGAACCAGAAACGTTAGATGCATGTGATTTAGAGGAATATTAAATTCCTTCTTCTCTTTGAATGGATTATAGTAATACCTTAAGTTTATTCCGATGCGGAATTATAATAGATCAAGTAATACGATCAGTAGTTAAAGAGAAAAATGTGAGAAAATCTTCCTGGAGCTAAAAGGTGAAATTGGTAATGACCAAGAGCTGGCATTGCTTAATGGAAAAAAGGAGACTTTGTGCTTCCAACGACGCTTCGCATAAAGGGTTAGGTAGACCGACATTTGGTAGTATTGAATATCAGGACGTATAGGTATCAGGACGTTGTGACGGGTTTCAGTTTGAAACTATTGATTCCCTTCTAAGGGATGGATATAATTGATTCCTTTCCAGTGGGTAAACTTCCAATCTGATGATGATTATTTCGTTAACTATGACTGCTTATGATTCCACCTGCTTGGAGGTTCAAAAAACTATTCTTCAGGTTTCGAAACTGGTCTCCTTAATGTTACCAGTAGGTGGGTAGATTGATCGAAATTTCCCTGAGTCTGGAAAGGAATTCGGTGAATTTTGGCAAACCTTGTCTTTCTGATTATCAGAGAATGTCATGGAAGAGAGTAGAAACTGGAGCAAACCCTGTGATTTGGGTAAGGATGCTGTAAAATGGGTTAGTAAACGGACCCTGAGCATTACAATCGACGGTAGTGATAAAATGATGAAGTGAGATTGGACGAAAACAGGAAATGTAAGTAAGAAACCAGCCGGACTGAGAAATTCCAGGATTGACTTAAATGAAAAAGCTGTTATGCCAGGGAAGGTAAGCTTGTGTGGCACGCAGGATTGATAAGAATAGTTGAAAAGATAAAAGTGGAGGAAAGGTGACCGGAGACGGTGCCGAGTAGTCGATTAAGACTTATATGGAGTAAAGTTTTGGAAAGGTAGAAAGGTATCAAAGAAGAAGGCACTATGCCGGCAATTGCTAGAAAAGTAATGCTATTAGCCAACCCCTAAAATCATATATTTTCATTTTAGTATGGCCAGTTGAGGCCAAGTCACAACGGACTATAAAGTGACTAGACCAGCAATGAAAAGACAAAGCAGGGTTGCTTCTAAATAAGCACCGACTGCAAGGGCTTCTGATATAAAGGAAATATTAATGAGATCGTAGGAGTCTTCTACTAAACCCTTTGCAACCCATGTTTTGATGGGGAATTTACTAGACCTTTTTGGGATGGGGTAACCCGTACTAAAGTGACTCATGTGTATATGGTTGTCCAAGATTACGAGTAAAATGGAAGTATAGTGACTTGAGATGTATGATGTTAGGGTATCATGAATACCATGAACATATTATGACTAAGGGAAGTAAACAACGAAGGTTTATGAAGAGAGTATAGAAATGGTCAGAGATGGATCAGTATGCTGTAGAAATTTTGTCTAAGGCAAGTACATTTGAGAAGAACGATAAGTACTAAGAGATTCACGTTGAACTCGACCAATATCTTCCAAAACATCCTTGCTGCCATTACCAAGTTCTGTAAGAGAGGAGATAGGCATACGTTGCCTTTTTGGAAGGCCAAATAGGCTGACAACTATCTGAAAGAAGAGGGTGGCATTAAGCCACCGATCGATTATCAAATGAGAATGATTGAAAAGAGACCTTTATTAAGGATACATGATCTGATTGCCAATTATAAGATGCAAGAATTCTTTGGCAGTTGAATTAAGGATAGGATATCCATAAACTAAGACAAACCCTAGGGAATGCACAAGGGGTGGCATTAACCCTAATAACGACATTATGACTTCAGATGATATGAGTTGGACTTGCTAAGGCAACAATGACCGGTAAGGATTATTAAAAAGAGTTCTGGAAAGAACATAGATAGAATTATTAGAGTATTGATCAATGACATGTTGATATACCCTGTACCCAGAAAATACAGGAGGAAGGATGAGGATGACCTATGAAACCTTACAAGGAAAAAGGTAATATTCCGAACTTCAAAATGGAAGTTTGGTAAGGAATGTATGACATAGTAACAGTAATGCCAGATGAGGCATGTATGAGACCCTGAGGAAGTATGGATTGAACCTATAAAGGTTGAGATTATCCTAAGATAAGGAAAGAACTAAGAAGAGAAGTATCCTAAGTAGGATTGGGAATAAACGTGATAAAGTTCCCACGGGTAGGTGGAAGCAATGACTTATGGAGAAAGACTGATAAATATATTTTCTCCATCAGCAGAGCTTAAGGGAGAATGCTTTCACCCAAAAAAAATGATGGGAATGAGGTAGAAATGTTTGAATTGGAATATATCCAAGGAACAAGGATTACCAGAAATTATTATTATCAGGAAAGGCCAATGAGGTGGCTGACAGTCTAAGTATAAAGGAATAATTATAAATGTTCATACCGAAGAAACAAAATGATATTTGGAAAGACCTTGAAGGTCATATTGGAGTGGAGGAAGTTACATTCCTTTTGATGATTGTGCAAGAATCGAAGGTAATAATAGTTTAAGTAAAGATTCGATTCCTGATGGAGTCTTAAGCATATTACGTACCTTAGAAGGTCCCGTTTTGAGGCAAACCAGGACCATGGTACAAAATTGATGAAGTAAACCGTTAAGTTTCCAGTCTTTTATGGAAGATGCATAAGTGATAGTTTCATCAACCGGACCTAGCTGCGATGCCTGAAACTCTTCTGCAATTCTATCTACTTCATGTTATATCTACATCAAGCTCAGGAAGTGTTCCTTATGGATAAGGAACAGTGATTACTTTGTCTCCCTAAGGTATTTGAAACCCGTAGGGTTAGCTATTAATGCACTACGTAAACAACAAGTGATGGTGATTCTTCTAAGAAAGTAGATGACAATGTAAAGATAAAGAAAGTGCTGCCATTGATTAACTAAATGGCATGTTGATGAATGACAAACAAGTTTATGTTAGTGTACTTCTGCGCAAACAAGATAGAGAATATGAGGTTGATGATTCATGATGTTAAAGATATTCCCATGGAAAGAATTAATGAGACTTGGAGGGAAGGGCGGTTGAGCCCGAGACTTATTGGGCCACCTGAGAGTTTAAAGTGTTCGGACGGCGGTATTCGAGCCAGCCTTACCCCCAAAACTTATAGCACGGTCATAACGGGTTTTCATGTGGCCAGGCTACGTCAGTAAAATGCAGATGTTCAACAGATGATAGGAGTACGAGCATGTAGATATACGACCTGGTCTGACTTACGAAAGACAACCTGTGGAAAACCACGGTTAGAAAAGAACAAGTGATGAGAAACACGGTTGGCAGAAGTAGATTATATGAATCTAAGTTAAAGGGATCGGGCCAGATTCATTTCGGAAATTTTAAATTGGAATAACGTTATGATTATAGAATAAATGTGACGGAATACCGATAAGGAGGTACCAAGTGCAAAAAGGTGTCTCAATAAAGAGGTGAAGGTGAAAGTAAATAATAGAAATGAGTAAGAATCAGATAATAAGAAGGATGTGAGTGATAAAGAAAAGGCTGGGAAAGCAACTATGGAATGAGAAGCAAGGAATGTTATGAATGGGTTTTCTAATGAATTCTCAGGATGACAACCTGATAGTGTCAATATTATAGTTATGAAAAAGCTAGTAACATGATATGGGATGTCAGTAATAATGATGTCAAGTGAGAAATCTAAGATTTAACCTGAAAGGTTGAAGGATTTCCCGAATGTGAGTATCGCTAAGATTGAACAAGAGTATTTGTCCATAGAATAATGGACAAAGCAGCAAGATATGTTGACACGTGAGATTGCGATCAAATAGTATTGGATATAATTATGATTAATTTCTTCTTTGATAAACCTCTATAGTTCAGAGGTAAATCCTGAGTATGATATTCTACAATCATGAAAGCTTTCTATAATCCTTTAGAACTCCTTTCTCTTCTTCTCTCTTATTCATCTTCTTTATGAATTGAGAAGAACAACCCTTTTAGGAGGGGAGGTACTGCTACGTGACTATCTGTCTATGTGATAGAAGTCTAAGTGGAATACCATGACTTGTTTAATTGCTTGTCAAGTACTAAAGGCTGGCCCCCTTCTGTACTAACTATGCAATATAACAAATGTTCAATTGATCATAGTGATCTCTCAATAAATCTTTCCACTTCTCTATATTGATCGAGATTGCGAAGATTAAAGCAATCAGGAAATGCACAGTACGAGCGAGGTTACCTCCGAATTCGTAGGGTGATAGTGATGCCAATGTTACTACAGGTATCAATAAGGATAAGACTGAGTAAGAATATAACCCGGATAGTGAGTTGTACGAAAAGTAGCAACGTTGATGGAAAAAGGATACAATATGGATTGTAGCACTAGAAGATGTGCTGAGGAAGGGTAGAACGACTAAGAATTGATCGGGAAGCTAAAAAGTGAACGACAGGCAAACGACTCTTTGCTTCCTACCTGATTCCGGGACGGAATCCTTTTAAGGAGGGGAGACTGTAAGAACCCCAAATTTTGGATATAATTAAAACTTTTTATTAAGTAATGATAAAATGAGGAACAATGATTCCGATAACAAGGTCACCAGCTCTAATGAATGGTGGTTTCAAAGAACAATGATTGTAATGAATGGATATTGCTTTGGACAATGATCCTGATGCATTGGTATATTGTCAGAATAGAGTAATTCGATGGTTGAGGACCTAGATAAGAATAATCTACCATCCAGGAAGGAGCTAATGGATCCTTGAAGGGAAATGAGTACGTGCATAGTGTTTCCCGTACGTGCATAGTGTTTCCCGTACGTGCATAGTGTTTCCCGTACGTGCATAGTGTTTCCTGTACGTGCATAGTAATTTGGTGGATGAATAGTGATTTTGTAAGTTGGAAAACTTTTCACTCCACCCTATGTACGGGACGTGATATGGATGTTTCGAAGTCATATTAGTAATACGCGGAGGAAATAAGTGAATGCAGAGACGATCGGAATTCAGAAATTCCAAATTCTTTTCGGTATAATATTTGACCGGACAGTGGATTAAATATTATTATAATCCAAGAATTGAGATATTAACTTTGAGGATTTGATATTTTGGGATGTTATTATATTTGATTTAAGAATGAAGGTAGGAAACCACTGAGGAGTGGTTATGGCTACAATGTAATTATTGATATTTGGAAAGAATGAATGGAATTCGACCTTATTATGTTTATGTCTTGAAGAATGCTAAAGGGTGACAACATAGGTAAGAATAATCTATCTTCTAAGGGAATAAGATATGGCAACTTCAAGCAAGAGAATACCCTCATGTCATCCAGATCGATAACGATTAATCTAGTAGTTCCGTAAAAAGGTTAAGGAACGATCGAAAGAGAATACGGACAATTGTACCACCCTAAGAGAACAAGTAAAGAATACAGAATGAATAGTGTTTGGTGGGAGTATATAATAATATGAGACGACACTATACAGAAGCATTCGGAACGGATTTCCGAGTTCGTATTAGTGATCCAGGGGGAAAATAAATGTATGTAAAAGCTGTCGGATTCTGAAAAACCGCACTTTTATTTTCTCCGAGAGTTCCCTGGACACTGATAGCCTTAAGTATTTAACGAATGGATTTAAGGAATATAAATTGGAAAGTTAGAATGAAAGATGGAGAATGAAAGTATTAATATTAAAGAGGATTCCCGGTAAACCCTAATTAGAAATCCGTGAAATATTCTCACGAACGATCAATCGAAACGGGTAATAACCGGACACAGAAACAAGCAGAGGAAGCAAGAGTCTTGTGTAAGCTACTAGAATAAATATCTAGCAACCAAGTGGCTTAAAGTAACTAGCATACTTGGAGATGGAAGTAGTACTTAGAAAAAAACCAACCAATACTTAGCCTTCCACCATCCAAAGCATAACACTTGTCTCTCCAAATTGCCTCATCCATGACATCACACTCCACTAACACAACTAGGATGAGATATTATCTATCCAAATTCACTTTATGCAAAATTGACCAAGGAAAAGCAAGAAACCAAGCAAACACTCTCCATTCCTTTCTTTTCTTCAAAGTTTCGGCCAAGGAGCTAGAAAAGGAGGTTCCCACCATTGTTTGTTCTTCTAATTTTTAGAGTAAGTACTACATATCATAGCTTAGATCCCCTAGAAATTTCAGCCTCAAATTCACTTCCTTTCATTTTCAAATAAATCATCAAAGGTGATGATGAATAGTGTTTCTAAGAACTAATCTTTGTTTTTCTTGTTTTCATGGTTGATCCTAGCTAAGTTAAGGCCATCCAAGGGCAATACCAAGCTTTGTGAGGCTATTAAATACTACAAGGAAGGTATAAGACTTGAAAACCCTTGCTCTACTTTGAGTTTTAAGCATGTTCTTGATGGATCTAGCTTAGTTATGATTATGTTCATGTTATAAGCATGTTTAGTTAGTGATTTAGTGATTTGATTAACATGATGAGTTTGATACTAAGATCAGTGGCTTCTGGTCTTGTTGGGGTGCTTATTATGTGTATAAGTTGATTAGATGCCCGGTGTGGCTTGGTTGTTGCGTAATGAATTTTAGAACGCTCGATTCGTAGCCGTCGTAATGCCCGATTTTCATTAACACTAAGAAACCGAACTGGTCAGTAGCCATAACTCTCTGTTCTTGGCAAGTTAATGAACCCTACTGATAGATTTTTGAACATAGATCACTTTGGCGAAAGAATCGAAGCATTTTGATTTACGGTTTAGGAATTATGACCAAATTACTAAAAGTAGTTCGAATCCGTAAACGAAAGTTCGTAACTGAAATTGAACCCTCGTAAACTATGTAACGTCATGGAGAATCTTGGTAAATAAATACTAGGGGTAAGAAGGAAGGTGTGAAAGAAAACCGTATGTCAAAAAGAGCATTTTTCGATTTATTAAAAATGTTCGAGTCAAGGTTAAACGCGAACGAACCCCTAAAAGACGACTCTTTTATAACTTCGGTAAAACACTTAGAAAACGGGCGATAAAACTCGGAGTATAATATTGGTTCGTAACGATCAACCTTAGAACTCATATGACTTAAGTATGTCCCAAGTATAAGTGCAGTGACATGTCGTATTAACGAACGAATGTCGGGTCGGATAAGTGATAATAAGTAATCCACTAAAAAGGGGTATAACGAGATAACTCGAGAACGTGTTTCGAATTAAGTATAACTTAACTTTTAATATGTTAAGTGATTAATCCCGAATGGCTTGGCTATTTATAGATCACCAAGCTGAACCGGGACCCGCTACCACTACCCCTTACCGTACTCGACTACCAGGCAAGTTTCAATTCCCTTCTTTTAGGCTGTTGTTGTGATTGAATAAATATATATATATGATTGCTGATATACATATGCCATTGCATGCATGCCTACTTTCAAGTTGAATTGATATACTTGTTCCCTGAATGTTATTGTTGGCTTATAAGCTAGATAGTTATACATCAGTTATAAGCCGGTTATTGTAAGACCCTCATAGAAGGGCGTATACATCTTATTCATCAAATATAGACCGGGAGTCAATATTTCTTGATATATCGAGATTACCTCGGAGGAAAATATTTAAGTAAATATTTTCCATTATTCGGGCGACGAATATTATTTGAATATTCGTTCAAGATTATTTATTTTAACGATCTTTACTTCAAATAATTATTTGAACGTAACTATTCGACGAATAATATTTTTAATATTCATTCAGAGTCGAATTATTTATCGATTATTATTGCGAATATTCTTCTAAAGGTTGGACTACTAAATGAATATTAATTGGATATTCATTTAGAATATTATTCATTAAATGAATATTACTTTTGAGTATTCATTTAAGACAGTAATTACCTATCGAATATTATTTTAATGTTCATCTGAAACTTGATTTATTTATCGAGTCTTATCTCGAATATTCCTTTAAAGCTTGGATTACTAAATGAACATTACTTGATATTCATTTAGAATATTATCCATTAAATGAATATTACTTTATCAATATTCATTTAAATTCCTAATTAATTATGAATATTATTTTGAATATTCATCCAGGGTTCTATTTAATCATCGAATATTATTTTAAATATTTTAAATATTCCTTTCAGGTCTTATTAATTAATGAATATTATTTGGAATATTCATTTGAACATTTAGTTATGCAATAAATATTCTCTCGATATTTCTTCAAGAATTATTTGAGAGATACTCTGATTAAAGATATTCTTTCATATTCCTAAATATTCCGTAAAATATTTTAATTCAATAAATATTCTCTGAATATTTATTCCATACTTAGAATAACCTCGATAAGGTTTATCTTCTTCGATTATTACAGAAAATATTTCGGAGTCATATTATTATTAATCTTATATCAAGAAAGGTTCTCAGACATCATTTTTCTTTGAGTCTATCTCCTTAATAATAAGGGAACCTTACTTGGAAAATGTTATTTATCTTGTCGACTTCCCGGTCATAAAGTATTCCCTTCACTCGCAACTCGGGTGCTGTTGACTTATTAAGTCGTTGCTTACCTTCTCATCTTTCGAGGGGTAAGATTACTGGAACAAGTTGATATCCGTTACAAGTAATAGCTTGGGAGTTATTGATAAATTTTCCTTTCCAACTAGATACGACTACTTTGTGGAGTCTTATCAACAAGTATTATACTTGGGGAAAGGGGGACGAACGTTACATTCAAAATCATGAATTCTATTTGAACTAGGAGTCGTGTAAGAGGCCGAGTAGCGCCGGTCCATCCCCTTTGGCCCAACCGTTGGCCGGGGAGAGCTAGTAAGGTGGTATACAAGTAAAGCCGTCAGTTCTTCCTTCTACCGGTAGTAAATCTAATTTGAGCTGTACGATCTTGACTGATCATCAAGATTGGAACAGCGGGCGCGGTGAATACTCCATCATTGGTTCATCATCCAAACTTATTTATTTCCTGCAACATGATTACTGTTGGCAGAGCTGGAAAAGTGTTCGTAACTGGAATTGCAATATTTTCCTTGCAAGTTCCTCTTTATAATATCTTGCTTATTTTCGACATAGCAGATATTCCCTCATATATTTACATTTTGAGTTACCTCGTAACTTCATCGTTCATATTATACTGGCATCATTTCCGTAAATGCATGGCATATGGTTTGAAAGATACTTTTGAACTGTTATACATTATCGTTCAGTTATATATTATTGTTGGTGGGCTATTGCTCACCCTTGCTTTATTATTATATCACAACAACAGCTAGACCAGATGACTCGCACAAGGCGCACTCGACGCGGGCGTGGACGATGAGACTACCAGAGCTGAAGAAGAAGCTATTGGTAGGGTATATTTATTCTTTCAGTACCAAGAATATGGTCTAGTATGACTTATGTAAATGGATGGCAAAGAGTATGTATTTATATTGAAATCCTTTTGGATTGTAAGAACTCATAATGTGATTAATAAAAATTTGATTGTTACTCTGATTTCATCTCTGGGACTATAACGGGTGTGTTTTATATTGTTGTGTTGGGTTATAGAGACGTAATTTATTTTATGTTAAGGAAAGTTCAATTGTTGTGGACAGAATTGGAAACCGTAACCACCGGATCCCGGACCCCGGATCTGGGGGTGTTACACCAGAGAATTTCTTATTAGAAATTTTTTTCTTTTTTCCTCTAATCTCTAAAAAAGAGAATTTCTTTTGGATTTTCCTAGGCCTACCTTTTTTCTTTCCTATGCTGAGTTTAGCAATTTTAGAAGACACTCCAGAATCTCCCAAATCTGAAGGAGGGACATGTTGGTCGGATTCCGTGATTTCCTTATAACCCTCTTCCCTTTCCGTGGACGACACAAATGCATCCAATGATAAAGATGAATCCTTGTGCAAGTTATCTCTGATCTTCCAAATCTCTGAATCCTCGTTATGAGTAACCTGTTCACGACCATGTTCTTGTATATTTATGCTAATATGCGTGTGCTCAGATTCATATCCTTGCAGGTCTTCCTTATGCACCTCCTCATTAATAAAATTATCATTGAGGTTCTCAAAAGGAGATCCTTGCAAGTCTTCCCTATGGCCAATTTCTTCTTCCTCATCATCATTATTGAGATCAAACTTTTCTGCTTTATCTGCTTCCTCTGACAGGTCACAATAAGAGGATTCCTGCATTTTATGTTGCCTTTGTTCAACTTTGCTTATTCCTTCAGGTGGTTCTTCTAACTGAAATTCCTTTATTACCACCTAGTGACTGTTTCCATCTATTAGAACTTTCATCGTTTCTTCTATGTTGTCCACTTTCCTGGTAGAAATACATAACTTAAGCCCTTGATACATCCCATTTTGTAAGGGCTTGACATGCTCTTTTATCAAGTGACCCCAGTCTCCAATGATATTGCTCCACGTTTCTTTGTTCCACGCTACAATTGGAAGGCCATCACACCTTACCCATGCGATTCTTGGTACCACTAAGTCAAGATAGGAAACTTCCTTTACCTCTTTGAAGTGTCTCCGCAAATTACTCTTGCATTGTTCAGTTAAGTCCGACGCCTCTGGGAAAGTTAATAGAAACTTCTTATGCGAGATTCCCTTTACTAGCATACCGTAGAAGTCTAGACAGGATAGTTTTTCTTGTAGCATATCTACCCATTCACATTCTTCAGTAATCCCAATCCAGCTTCTTTGAAGTTCCTTTTTAAAATCTTGATTTATTGTAGCTGTCAGTGTGCGGTGCTTTGGTTGTTGAACTATTTCTGATTCTGGCCCGTGTTGCTTCCTTTCTGTCATCTCCTGCGTAGGAGTGTTTTCCTGAGAATGCTTCTTCCCCTGCACATTTCTTGAAAAAAAATCCTGATTTCCTTTTGAAAGCTTGGCCGTTAATTTGTTTCCCCCGAATATGGTTCCATGGAGAAGCTGCACTAACTTCTTTGCTTGGATGAAGTTGTTTACAACCACAAATCCTATACGATAGTTGTTTTTATCTCTTCTCTTGGGCAGGATTATATCAATAGCTACGTTATTGATGTTAAATGATGCCCATATTTCTCTTGCTCTTGCGTTTTCCGGGATGTTGTGGATCATAACAGATATCCTTCTCAAAGGTATTTTAGATTGGTATTCACGGTGCTCCTTGCTCGGACCTTGAGAATGATACTTCCTATTTTTGTCTCCATGTTTTACCACTTCAGCATAAGAGGGAGGGTTGTTGGTATTATTCCATGGCGCTTCTACAGGTCTTGCTTTCAGTTTCCCATATCTGTGTGTGCGCTGCATTTGATACCATTGATCATTTCTGTAATTATGAACCCAGCTCTTTGTTTCCAATTGATCTGCAGTTGTGTTTTGAAGTTTGAAATTCAAACTTCAAAATAATATGTATATTAAATTTCATAATAATATGTATATTATATATATATATATATATATAATATACATATTATTATGAAATTTATATAAGAGTTCTCAGTTTCTCCGTTTAAGGAATCAGCAACGAACATGATCCAATATTTATAATTCATTATAATATATGTTAACCATCATAAAAATATAGAGGTCCTGTAATATAAGAGTAGCTATATTATTAATTGCATTTATTATTAATCTATTATAGACACTTTTTAAATATATATACTATTATATTAAAGCCGAAACATTGAAAGTTTTGGTTTTCGGTTTGGTTATCCTAAGTTTTGGTTTTCGGTTTGGTTATCCTAATTATTAAAATAAATAATTAAATTACAAAAACAACTCAAAAAGCTAATTACTAATGTTAACGTAATTATATTCTGATTAAAATTCCTTCATCCACTTCTACTAGGACTCTTTTTTCTGCTCCAACAACTCAATTATTCATTTTTTCTAAAGATTTTACTTCTAATTAAAACACTTTACCATTTAATTTAAAACTAATATTACAATAATTAATATATATCCAAAATATCACACCATATCTTTCCGTAATTATTTTTAGTAGTAATTTTTGTAATTAAAACATGGAGTACTTTTTAATTTAAAATTAATCTTGCAATCACTAATATACACCCAAAAATATCTCACCATATATCATCCACTTCTACTTGGACTCTTTTTTCTGCTCCAACAACTCAATTATTCATTTTTTCTAAAGATTTTACTTCTAATTAAAACGCTTTACCAACTAATATTACAATAATTAATATATATCCAAAATATCACACCATATCTTTCCGAAATTATTTTTAGTAGTAATTTTTGTAATTAAAACATGGAGTACTTTTTAATTTAAAATTAATCTTGCGATCACTAATATACACCCAAAAATATCTCACCATATATACAAATCATTATTTTTATTAATAAATAACAATCGTTAGATCTAATAATAAGATATATTATATGATTAAATTAATTTACTAAAAATTCAAAGTTCGAACCCGTCAACGACATTTTTAATTTAGAATTTTACAAAATAAAATTTAAACCATGCATTTCAGTATATAAATTTATATTAAATTAAAATTAAAAAATTATTAAAAATAAGGATTATATAAAAACATAATTATAATGTTAAATAAATTTTATAACCTATCAAAAGAAACCCGTGCTTCGCACGGGTTATAAGCTAGTTAATTAATGGAGCCTGAAGTTGTATATAATACTATGTTCTCAACTTTTATTTCGATTGTTAGTTAAAAGACTCGTAGTACAAAATTTCACTATTAGATTAAATTAATATTTAATAATATTATTTTAATTAGAGAGAATTACCAAAATGCCTATTTTTCACAAGTTTTTGCCCAAAATACTGATTTTGAAAAAAATGGCCCGAAATACCGACGGGATACGGAGAATCGTCCTCCGTGTTAGCATAATACGGAACACCGTGTTCCGTATTATGCATGATACGGAACACCATCTTCCGTGTTATGCATGATACGGAACACGGTGTTCCGTATCCGTGCATGATACGGAACATGGTGTTCCGCAACACCTCATGATACGGAACACGGTGTTCCGCAACACCCCATGATACGGAACACGGTGTTCCGCAACACCCCTCATATCACGGTAGACGGTGTAGCGTTTTCAGTCAGTAAAAAGGGCCAGCATGGCTCCCATATGAATATTTTGGGCCATCACCCTTTTAATTAATTGAATTTATCCTAAGTTGTATATAATACTATATTCTCGATTTTTAGTTAATAGACTCCTACCATCTAACTTCATTAATAAATTAAATTAATATACAATATTGTTAAATTAATTAAGTAAATATAGGCACTTTTTATATATCAATTAATGGAGCCTGAAGTTGTATATAATACTATGTTCTCAACTTTTATTTTGATTGTTAGTTTTTTTTTGACGCAGATTGTTAGTTAAAAGACTCGTAGTATAAAATTTCACTATTAAATTAAATTAATATTAAATAATATTATTTTAATTAATTAAATTTATATAAATTCATTAATTAATGGAGTCCTAAGTTGTATATAATACTATATTCTCGATTTTTAGTTAATAGAATCCTACTATCTAACTTCACTAATAAATTAAATTAATATATAATGTTTTTAAATTAAATTAATATAATATTAATGGCATACCATGGCATATCGCGGTATGCACAACATACTATTAAGAGGAGTTTCTGCTTTTAATAAAGAGTATAGATTGTTTTGTTATGTTTAAATTTCAATGCAATTTTTAAAATAAGTTTGTAAGAGTACTGTTTAATTTGTATTTCCAAATAAGGTGTTTGTATGAGTATTTGTACTCAATCTCGAACCTATAAAAGATAAATTCTACTAACTACTTGAACTCGATTCTCTTTTTAGTTAATATAATCGATGAAAGAAAAATTGATATTTGCTACGTTTCAGAAAATCCAACCCAATTTATTTACAAGTCTTGTTTGATAATTTAAATCAATATCTACACATTACTCATAATTATACATTAATCAATATATCACTTTCATTTATAGTTGCATGATTATATTAAAATCTTAGAATTAATTAAAATTAAATATTAGAACTACAACCATAAATTATATGGATTTTTTGACAAGGTATTTTAATTTTATTTAGATTTTCGAAGTGATCGATATTTTATAGTATATAAACTTTTTTGTAAAATCATTAAAACCGACTCAAAATGTAGAATGGATAAAATTGAGTAATTGCAAATTTAATTTTTGTGAGTTTGGTAAAAAAAATTCGAAACATTTTGATTGGATCAACTTGCGAAAATGTTTCTAATTCGGCCAACCCACTAACCTGACCCATAAACATTCTTTTCTTCGACATTAACACTGTATCAATACTACTATGTAACCAATACAATAAATGCGGGCACAATTAAAAATTTTATTGATATTAGAAAAGTTAATATTCATAATTTTTTAAAAATGAACTATTATTTTTGAAAAGAGGGAGTAAAAAACTAGTGCTGCTTAACATCAAAGTTGCAATCATTTTTCACACATCTCATCAAAGCAAAGTGTATCATAAATTCATAATAAACGGAACTTAGAGAAATGGGCATAAGTGATCCAAGGGCTTTGTGCTGAAATGACCAAAATTTGCACGATAGCAATTAATCCTAATAACGCATATTATTTCAGAGGTTGAGTACGATAACACTGGTGTTTCCAATCTTGTTTATTTCTTTTCCGGGCTTTCCCGGGCACCAACGTGTTGGTGTCCGAGAATCTCAATAGATCAATTTCAATGGTTCTTGAAATACATCCGCATTTCGATGTGTTGAATTTGCATTCCAGTAAATCTAAAATTTATGCATACTAAAAAATAAGCAGTTCAAGTGTTGTCAGTCAAATAATTTCATTACTGGAGTAGTAAACGATGAAGGTGTTTAAATTATTTACCTTTTCATATATAAGGTGATTAATTTATTATATTCTATACCAAGTGTTAACTGAAGAACTGCAGCTCGATTTAAGATTCAATCCGGTAATAGCTCCAAGGCAGGTTCTGCACCAGATAAAAGAGTTGGGATTGAGCTTATTACTAAAGGGCCTATTATTGTTGTTGTAAATTCCCAGTCTTAAGACTATTATCCCTGATTCACCGACATTAGCTTCTGAGCAAGCTCATGTCATCTCGTGAGTAATAGAAATCCTTTTCCCGAGCTGAGGCTCTTGCGCACTCAAAGAAAGTGTGTATGGATTTCAAGTTCGCTCTTCCCCACCCCTTTCTTTTTAAATAAAAAACTATAGTCAATGGCTAAGAGGAAGTGCCTCTGGTATTTTCAGTTGTGACATGGCCTTGATCTTCCGGTGAAGTGGTAGTAATGTGGAGCCTTCTTCCTTCATTGATCACCTCTAAATATAGATTTTTAAAATCTTCTAGGTTGGGCTGCATGTGAATGACATGAAATTTGTACATACTCGTTCCAATTCTATAATTTAAATGATTGAGAAAAAGTTCATTGGTGAAACCGGCTTTCGACTACGGAAAGATATGAAAAATTACAGAAACTAAATCTTGAAAATCTTGGGTAAAGATAATAGTGTTAAAAAGAACATTGAAAATCTTGTTAAAAAGATACTAAATTGCTGTAGTTGATTAGTCCTTGGTAAAGATAATAGTGAAAGCATCCATCTCATCTTTTGAGAAGGAAACTTCAATTTCCAGATCATTAAAGATAATTATCTTTGCCCATGAGTTGCTTAGCAGTAAAGGAAGCCCATGTCCTAATAAAATTGAACATAGTTTTTCCGTCTGCAACAACACGAGTGTTACTGAACCCGCACTGAAAAGGGGTCAGGAAACAGCGTCAGATGAAACCAGAGATATCACAACGATGTCATCTTCACCTGTATTAGTACCACCATCATGTGGAAGTCGAGGAAAAAGAGCACACATGTCATGAACATCCCGAGCATGATTACCTGATAAATGCTTGAATCCTGGGAAGTGGTACCACTATACTAAGCAATTATTAGTGAAACTGAGTCGCCATTCAAGTATTGAACTGCAGGGGTTGTCTGCTTAAGAATAGTTGTAGGCTTAATTAGATTACCGCAAAAGAAATAATAGTGATTGAGAGTTTAGGCTAGTGATTTTTTGAGATGCGGAACAATTGTTTGCGTAAACTCTGCTTTCGAACATGGAAAATCATAAAAGTAAACACTGCTAACGGCGGCCAAATTAGCCGAAATATGTCAAAATATGTGAGGGGTCGATCTTTTGGAAGAGAGTTATGGTGAAACACGGCAGTGCTCCACAACTGTGATCATATTGGTGCCTGATGCGTCGCCCATTTCCTCCAGTATTGCTCTGTTATACCCATCCCACTCTGCCTAGACCCGGCAATTTACTACACTACACGAAATGATGCATTTTGAATACATAACACGATACGAAACGAAATCCTCAATTTTTTCACAAGATCCGAGCTGTAACGCAAAAAGTAAAAAGCAGCACACAGAATGATATGTACCACACAAAAGTAAAACTTGTACACGTTAAACTACAGAAGTAAGAATTTTAAGACTTAAAAGGACAAAGATAAAATATTGTAAGATATTAGCACTACTTAAATTACTTTAGCAAAGTTACACAATTACTAAAGTAATATTGCCAACACTTAAGGTTTGATTAGGCTAGGCTTGGCTTGGATGAGGAAACAAGCGAACCGGAAGTCCCTTGGCTGGAATAGGCATAGGATTAACAACAATGTTTTCGTCAGGAATGACTTTCTCCCACCTGTACCTCTTCACCAGATTGTGCATGAAAACTAGTATTTCCAATCTTGCGTATTCTTTTCCGGGACACATCCTAGGCCCGCCCCCGAACGGCACAAACGTATACGGTGGAGGCCCGGATCCCTCGAATCGCGATGGATCGAATTTCAATGGTTCAGGAAACACATTCGAATTTCGATGTGTTGAATTTGCACTCCAGTAAATCTGCACGCATGCATAAACGATGTCATCCAATTTTCCATGCAAACAGAAAAATGAAACTTTGTTCACTTAGAAACAATGTTTATGTGTGCTATAAAAAAAATACCTTCCAGCCTTTAGGAATTGAGTAGCCATTATATGAAAAATCAGTGAGCACTTCTCTAAAAGAACCTTGGAGCGGTGGTGCAAGCCTAAGCACCTCACAAGCAACATTCCATGAATATTTCATTCTTTGTATGTCTTCCCACTTCAATAACTCACCAGGAGCTTTTGATTTTGCAATTTCCATTTGCTCTGATCATTTCCAAAAAAAAATAAAATTGAGGAAGTAGGTGTTAGAGTTTAATAGCATTGTTGTAACTACATACAAGTAGGCCGGTAAATGGATCGGATATCCGACTCGATCCGATCCGTAGCTAGATTAGCGGGTATGGATCCATCCAAAAAAAAATCCGATCCGTTAATGATCCGATCCGATAAGGATCCAAATGATCCGATTCGGTAACAATCCGATCCGAATATATTATATTTATTATATATTTTATATATTTATGTAATATATAAAAAAAATTATAAATAATATTATTTTGGAATATAAATTTGGATTAGTCAATGTATATGTCATATTTTTAATTTTTATTTCGTCAAAAAATTTTAAAATACTATTTTTTATATTAAAAATATAGAATTTAATTTTTTTAAAATTTATTAAACGGATCGGAGATCCGATCAGATAACCCGAAATCCGAACGGATCGGATATGGATCGACCTAAAAAATATCCGATCCCTGATCCGATCCGGTACGAATCCGAAAATTCTTAACGAATTCGGATATAGATCTAGGATAATCCGATCCGAATCCGACCCGTTGACAGGCCTACATACAAGGAAAGTTGTTACCGCCCATGAGTACATATTAGAAAACTTGTATAACATAGTGCTCTCTTCGTTATTTTTTAGGAGTAGTGCTAGAAGTACCAAATTGAGTACCAAAATTTGTTAACAAATGACATGCATTAATCATTTTGGAATGTTTATTGGATGACCCTGGCGGGTTCATTATAATTATAACCAATCAAAACAATTCCACATCATTTTGTAAAAATTTTTGGTACCCAATTTGGTACCTCTAGCATTTTTCATTTTTTAGTTGTCATATTTAGAAAAAACACACATATTAAATAAAATTTTAATGTTATAAATTATTTCCATGTATTGCACCTAATTATTATATTATATGATAAGATTAGTTGTAAAATCGGTATTAGGAATGAAGAGATAGATATGGAAAAATAGGTACAAAAATATATTGAAATAAGAGTGAGATAACTAGTTAGAAACAAATTCTTTTTCCAAATCTACAACTAAATAGGAACAGAGGAAGTATTAAACATTTTCATATACGTGTAAATTCAATTTCATAATCAATGTAGGAACCAGTGTATCCGTGTAAGCATAGTTGAAGTTTGTTGTATAAACAAACAAATAAAATTAAAAAGCTCAAACTTCTGGAGTTGACTCCTATATTTCTGCGAATAGGATTTATTGTTCGTTCTTACCAACTACAATATTAAATGAGTAACCAAAAGAATGAAGTCAAAAATTTCAATTTTTTGGAAGTTGATTGAAGAACAATTATAATTAATCCGAATTTAAAATGCAATATTTAGTTTTTGATAGAACGTACCCTTGTAGACTCCGTCATAGATCGCAGGCAACTCGGCTAGATACTTGACAACAAATGCACATGCAGAGCTTGCTGTGTCATGACCTCCAATCAATAATCCTAATATTTTATCAGCAATCTCAGATTCACCCATTAATTTCCCATTTTCATCACTTGTTAATAACATATGTGACAGTATATCTTGTGTTTTCGAAGCTTTGCCTTGTGCCAAATCAATCTTCCTTTGCTTAATGATTTTATCGAGCATTTCCTTAACTCTTTTCGACGATTTTATTGCCTTGCGAAATGGAGTACCTGGCAGATCTATTGGTACAGATATGATCCCAGAAGCAATTGCACTGAAAGGCTCCAAGAGTGTTGCCACTTGAGAAGGTTCTTCAACGCTAACAAAAAGCCTACAAGCGATCGAAAATGTGTACGTTTTTGCCAGAGGAAAGACCAAAACTTCGTCTTTGTTGTCCCAACCAGTCTCGAAATGTTGCCTTGCAATTCCATCCATGATTCCAATGTATCTTTGCAAAGCCTCTGGTTTCAGAAAGTTTGGCAGCATTTTCCTCATTTTGATAGCCTCCACGTTTGAAGATGTTTGTTCGGAGGAAGGAAAGATTTTGTTGACCGAGTCAGGCCACCAAGCTTGAACTAGCTTGTTCTCGTTCGAGAACAAGAATTTGTTACAAGCTGCACCACAAAAGACTGCAGTGGACTCTCCAAAAATCGACGTTTTAAAAATATTCGATGAGTACTTGGCCAAACGATCAAATATAAATTTTTCGGGATAACCATTCCATCCAGCGGAGAGCAGATGGTAGCTCTCTCCGATAACGGGCCAGCCAGTATTGCCTGGCGGGAGAGGTAGCCCGCCACGCAAACTGGCTTTGTTTTTGTAAAAGAGCAGGTGAAGAGAAAAAGAGACTAGAAGAACAAAGAAAGAGAGGAGACAAACATAGAGGAGTTCCATTCTTTGGTTTAGGCCTTTGAGCCAACTCCAGAAGTTTGAGCTTTTTAATTTTATTAACTTTTTTTAAAAATATTTGTTTGTTTTGCAAATTCAATGTTACCCATTCCACTGTCTTTCAGACATGATTCAACACGTATGGATTAGGAAGAAAGAAATTATAAATGAAAATTTTATTCAAATACAAAATATAATTATTATTTTAATAATTAGTATCGCGCCAGGTAGGGGTCGAACCTACGGCCTTCTGCTTAGGAAACAGACGCTCTATCCACTGAGCTACAGGCGCTGACATAGTAAAAATCCCTCCATTTTCTTTTAATAGTCGCTTGATATTTGGATATAGATTTTAAAGTATTTTGGCCATGTTTGTTTCATAAGATTAATTAGAGGATAGCACTATAATCCATAATTTTAATCCCATGTTTATTTCTAAAAAGTTTACTTGGGATTAGATTAAGGATTATAATCTTTTAAAATAACAATCCCATGTTTGTTTAGGTGGGATAAGGAACAGGATTATAATCCTCTCTAATACTTGGTTGGAGGAGGTATTATTTACTCCCATCCCACAAATCATTTTTTAAATGGATTATAGTCCTTTCACTATAATCTCTCCTAAAACAAACATAGGATTATAAATTTTAAAGGATTATAGTCCAATTTATAGGTTATCCTTCAAAACAAACATGAGATATGATAATTTAAAGGATTAATTTTTTTTAAAGGATTATAGTCCAATCCTAGACTTAATACTTCAAAACAAACATAAAATAGGATAATTTAAAGGATTATAATCCTAAGGATTATAAATGATAGGATTATAATAGTAGGATTATTATCCCGGGATTATAATCCTTGCAAACAAACATGATCTTTGATCATAAAAATGAAGTTATTTATTTCAAAAGTTTTCTTTTTTTGTAAACTATAATTTTAATTGTATTTTTTAATTGTTGAAAAACTCGTTAAAGAATTAATTTATAGAACTTAAACATAATTTGCAAACTCGGTAATTTTATATTTTAAATTTAGGTTATGTTTGTTTCATAGGATTAAATAGGGGATAGAACTATAATTCATAAAATATTTTAGTCCCATATTTGTTTGTAAAAATTTACTTGGGATTGGATTAAGGATTATAGGTCATGTTTGTTTCAAGGGATTATAATCCCCAAATTATTACCTTATAAATCCCAAATGTAAGGGATTATAATCCCATGAATTCACATTTTGATCATTGTTTTAGTTCACTCCCATGGGATTATAATACCTTGTGAAAGAAGGTATTATAATCCCATAGAAATGAATCAAAAAGATGATAGCAATATACCTCCATGGGATTATAATCCTTTAAATTTAAGAAAGATAGTGTAATTTTTCAAGAATTATAATCCCCTAAAACAAACATGGCCATAGTCCTTTAAAATAACAATCCCATGTTTGCTTGGGTGGGATAAGATGTGGGATAAGGGAAAAGATTATAAAACTCTTTAATACTTGGTTGGAGGAGGTATTATTTAATCCCATCCCATAAGTCATTTTTTTAAAAGATTATAGTCCTTTTGTTGGGCCGCGCAACACCCATTAACTCCATATTAGGATGATATTGTCCGTTCTGGGCCGTAGTCAAGCCCGCACGGATTTGTTTTTGGGCTCCTCCTAAAAGGCCACATATTATTGGAGTTGTTTTGGCTGCTTATATTCAAGATAATTCTTATTTATCTTATCGATGTAGGACTTGGGTTGACACCCACTCTAAAATCTCCCCTCAATCCAAGAACCACCAATCTTGTGACCCTTATGCCGTCGCTATTCATCTGTGGCTTCTCATCTTGCGGGACACGCTGCCCGACCACCTCAGTGTTGGGAAGACTTTCGACACAAGCCGTCCAAGATCTCCAACCGCAGTTATGGAGAGCCTCCCACACCACACAACTTGCAGCCCGCAACCTCAGGATCAACTTCTTAACCATCGGCTCTGATACCACTTGTTGGGCCGCGCAACACCCATTAACTCCGCTCTGGGCCGTGGCCAAGCCCGCACGGATTTGTTTGTGGGCTCCTCCCAAAAGGCCTCATATTAATGGAGTTGTTTTGGCTGCTTATATTCAAGATAATTCTTCTTTATCTTATCGATGTGGGACTTGGGTTGACACCCACTCTACAATCTCTACTCAATCAAGGTATCCTCCCTCGGCTCGAATTCCCTAATACCTCAACCGATTCCGAGAATCTTACCTTTTTCTCGGTCTTCATCGTCGTTGCTTCCCCATCTAAACAATAGATGTTCTTCTTATTCATCATCCTTTGTAGAATCAAGCTATTTCCATTATACACCTTGCAACTTCTCCCTCGTCCAACGAATTTGTACCCACGTGATGCCAACACACTCAAAGACAACACATTCTTTGATGCATATAGTACGTATCCCACATTGACAGCTTTCTTGATCGTACCATCATGGAGTTTAAGACGAACAGTTCCAACTACTTGAACCTTCATCTTCTCATCACTCCCCACAACGATATTACCAAGATTTTCATCAGTGCATAAAGTCTCAAACATCGCTCGATCTCTACATATATGCATGGAAGCAGCAGAATCCATCACCCATTCTGATTTATTCTTCACCGAACCAGAAACAGTATCCTCACTCGCCATCAAAAACTCTCCATCCTCGATCACATGTGTAGAGTTCGCACCATCATCTTTGTTCTTTCCCTTCATCTACTTAAAGGACTTCAAAGCATCTTTACAGCTTGGACAGAACATTCACATATGACCTGTTTCACCACAATAATAGCACTCAACAATGCTCATATCCTTCTTACTCGGCCAATATTTACTTCTTCTTTGCAGGTCATTGCGACTCCTCCCTCTTTCAGCACTTTGGACAGCTAAAACTGCCTCACCACTTTGAGAAACAACTTCCTTTGTCATCCTCTCATTATCTCTTAACGCCTTTAACACATCATCAAGCGTAAGAGTTGTCCTCCCTACTAGCAGCGTCTGCTTAAAATACTTGAAGGACTTCGGTAGTGATGACAACAGCAACAGAGCTTGTTCCTCGTCTTTCATCGGCTCATCAACATTAGCCAAATGACATACCAGCTGATTAAAACAACTAATATGATCATGGAGACTACCTTCTTCATCCAGTTTTAAAGAGTACAACTCCATCTTCAAATTAAGTCGGTTGGTCAACGACTTTGACTCATAGATGCTTGCTAACTTGTCCCATATCTCCTTCGGTGTTGACTCCTTCAACACGTTATACCTCACCTCGGGTGCAAGTGCCATCCTGATTGCACTCACCGCTCTCTTCTGGATTTTCGCACAATCTGTATCGCTCATCAATTTTGGCTTCTTCTCCTCTAAGGCATCATCAAGTCCTTGTTGAATTAACACATCCTTGACGGTTAACTGCCACATAGTAAAATTCGTCTTCCCATCATACTTGGGTGCATCAATCCTCAACGACTTTAGATCCACCTTCAAGCCAAAGACATCAATTCAAGACCAACTAACAACGCACAAACAGTCTACTTCGTGATTGCCTTCTCTTTAACGTCGAATCTACTTCTCGAACCCAAGCTCTTGATACCAATTTGTGAGGATCGCATCCACTATAGATCAACATTAATCAAACACAATAACAAACACGAAAGTAAAGAACACAACGAATTAATGTGGAAATCCCTCAAGGGAGGGTAAAACCACAAATCCACTAAATATGAATGTATTACAATTTACAAGATTGGAGTCGCTCTGAAAGGCAGAGTGTGTAAACTTGTAACACTATAAGTAATGTAACTCAAACTAAAGGAAAAGATACTTAACCAGAAGACAATCAAGAACAAGAAGTCACAAGAAATCAACACTAAATGAAGACAAGGTAATTGATACAATTCAACATGTTAACTATGATCAATCCAAGAAGAAATCATTGAGAGAAGTTCAAGTCAAAGTTGTTCATGCCTCAGTGATTTGGAAAGCCAAGAATCAAGATCATAACTATCAGTATCAATAAGACCAATTGATTTCAAGTGAACAAGAAGGAAAGCAAATATTGGAAAGCCACATTTCTAATTGGATATGGTAATTTATTCAAGAAGCAAAAACCCTATCAAGACTAGTCACTTATGAACCAGACCGTTGCGTCAAGTGTCAGGACATTGATAGCAAGTTTATGTCAGTAATAAAGATCCATATTCAAGAGCTTGGTGAAGAATAAAGAAGACATGAAGATATCACAAGTTCAAGATGTGCATTGAAGTTTCAAGTTGAAGACCAGAATATTTTCTAAGTACTAAATATTCTAGATGGCCAAGTAGAAGTTTCTAAGTAGAAGTTCTACTTAGAACTTCGAGATGGCTAAGTAGAAATTCTCAAGTAGAAGTTCTACTTAGAGTGCAGCTTCAACATGACACATGGCATCTTCTGATTGGCAGATTTCCAAGCTTTCAAGATAAGGCAAGATTTATGTGGACATCATTGGGCCACGTACATCTTAGTCTTTGAAGACTACAGGACATAGATTACATGTAGTATAAATAGAAGTACTTGTGTAATGTTTTTAGTTAGTGAGCAATTCTTGAGAAAAACACAAGAGAAAGAGAGAGAGTGCATTCACAGAGCTTAGTATCATTCACTTCTCTCTGAACTTCTGTTATACTTTGTAATGAATGTTGTAGCAACCCTTTCAAGTTATATATAAGACATATATTCCTTGAATCTGTGTGTTCATTTATTGCATCGTATTTATTGCTTCTCATATTCGAAAAGTTGTATTCACCCCCCTCTACAACACATTTGGACCTAACAATTGGTATCAGAGCTATATGTTTAACATACAAAACATAGATCCTTGTGTTGAGTAGAAGAATCGTGAGTTTTCATTTTCTAGATCTACTTTTCATTTTCTTGAAAAGTGTGCCTTAAATCGTTTGTATTGAAACTCATCTGAAAAATTATTTAAATGCTCCAGGTGTGATTATTTATCTTGGATGTATTTTAATTAATTTTTGTGAATTAATCTGGGTACTTTCATATTTGGTGTTCTTGAGTGTTCATCATCTGTTCTTATCAAAGAAGACAACCCAACAACTTTTTGATCTCCTTTTCAAAAGTAAAAGAATAAAAAGGTGGTTTTGGACTTTTTGATTTGCTTTATTCGGCCGAAAGTATACAGACATACTCAGTACCTAGCATGTGGGTTAGGTGGGTTAGGTGAGTAAAGCATTCAAAGTCAAAAGGTGTTAAAGAGATAATATTGTTTATTCAATATTAAAGTAATCTGCAGAAAAATTATTCTAAGGACAAAAGTTCTACATAGAATTTCTACTTGAGAATTTCTACATAGAATTTCGACTTGGACAATTTCTACTTGGTGATTTCGACTTGAGCAAAATTTCTACTTAGAGAAATTTCGACTTAGGCAAAAGTTCTACATAAATATTCTACATAGCCTAGTCTTGGGTACTTAGAAACTTTTAGTGACCAGAATTGAGATGGCTCCTAAAAATGCATTCAAGATCCCAATGTTCAACAAAGATCACTATGAAGAATGGGTTTTCAGAATGAGACTATATCTAGAGACTGTTAACCCTGAATATCTGGAAGTCCTTGACAAGGGTAAATTTGTCCCAATGGTGGTTATTCCTGCACATACGGAAGGAGGAGTGGTTATACCACCTCGGTCTGAGCCTAAAAAGGTCTCGGAGTTTTCGGATGCTGACAAGGAACAAATAGCATGTGATACTGCCGTACGACAAACCTTGATGGAATCTCTTGATCATGAAATGTTTAATATAGTCAAAGGTCTGACTACAGCGAAGAAGATTTGGGACAAGATAGAAGTTGTCATGGAAGGATCTGTAGAGGTCAGAAGCAACAAGACACTCATACTCAAGATGGAGTATGACACCTTTAGAATACGAAAAGGAGAAGGCATAACAGACGTCTATCTACGATTCAGTCAGTTAGTATTGGATTTGAATCTGAGAGGTGTAACTCTCCCCATGGTTGAGACCAACACGAGATATCTGAAGAACCAGCCAAAGTGCATTGAGCATAGGGTCTACGCAATAAGAGAAACCAGAGATTTGCATACAACTTCTCTGGAAGAATATTATGGAATATTAAAGACCTATGAGCTGGAAACACTTCAAGATCAAGCATGGGACAATGATTCAAAGGGAAAAGAAGGTGCATCAGGATTAGTTGCTGATGAGGAAGAGTCTAAGAAGGCAATGGTTGCAGCAAAGCCTAAATCATCACTTGCACCACATCAAGTTGATAATGATGACGAGTGCACATCTGACAGTGATGATGACTACTACACCCAAGAAGAGCTGGACAACATGGACGATAGTGTCGTGGCATACATGGCAAGGAAGTTCAGCAACATGAGATTTAGAAAGAGCAACCGACCACAGAGAAAATCTTCATCTTATTATCGGGCTGCTAGGGGTGGTGGTAGTTCGTCAGGCTACAAAGGAAAAGGCAAGAATACCAGTTACAAATCTCCTTTGGATTTCAAAATGAAGTTCAAATGCTATAATTGTGGTGAAGCTAGACACTTTGCCTCGGACTGCAAAAAGCCTAAACAGACTTATCCAAAAGAGACATTTGAAGCTCTCAAAAGCAACTATGAAGCACTGTTGAAGGAAAGACATGGAAAACGAGCTTTATTGGTGACAGAAGGAAGAGCTTGGGATGATTCAGATGAGGAAGATGTTACTCATGTAGCAAACTTTGCCCTCATGGCTGAGACATCAGAGGAACCAGAGGTACCAGTTCTGACTCTTAAAGTAGAAATGTCTATTGATGATTATAAGGAACAGAACGGAGCTCTTAGTGAAGAGATCTATATGTTGTGCAAAAGCCTAGACTCTTCTCAAAAGGAACAGAAAACACTTGTTGCCAAATGCAGAATGCTTGAGGCAAAAGTGGAAGAGCTAGAGGCTTCTTGCACTGTAGATACTTCCCTAAGAGACTTTATTAAATCTCTAGAACACAAGCTCGTCCTTAAGGAAGAAGTAGAAGCATGTCTTAGGAACAATCTAGCTGAGTTAGAAACAAAGTGCGAAGCTTACAAACTAGCTGCTAGTAAAGTGTATGTAGATAATGACACATTTAAGAAAATAACTGGAGTAGGTATAGGACTTGATTATTCTGACCTTCCTAAGAAAGAAGGAAAGAGACCTATTGACCCTAGTTCCAGTGACCTTAAAAAGGAAACACCTAGAATTCTTAAATCGGCTGTCAAACCTATCTACAAACATCTTGTTCCTAGAATAGAAGAAGAAGAGACTGAATTGATAGCTAGATATGAGATTGAGATGGAAGATCGCCAGAAAGAACAACCTATAACTCCTATTAAACAAGTTAAAATCAATTTCCCTAGAGATGAATCTAGACTGGGATTAGGAGCTAAGGCTGTTAAACAACAAGGAAAGAAAGAAAAAGGCATAAAAGAAGTTAAGGCTGAACGAATAAAGAAAGCATGTTATCATTGTAAATCTACTGAACATCTTTCTTATGCATGCAAAGCTAACATGAATGTTCCTGTTGCACATGCCATGCCTACCACACATACAATGAATAATCTGCATCAGAATCATGCACAGTGTGGTCAACCTAATTGTATGCCATGCACTTTTAACATCATGCAAACTTTTGTGCATTTAGTGAATGCATCTAGCCAGTCATGCTCAAATACTGTTGCTAGTTCAAATATCAAGAAAAAGTATGGGAGAGCCAAGACTGTCAGTCCTCCTAAAGTTAGGAGTGACAAGCCTTCTCCTAAGACGGACAAATCTGTCAAGTCTGAGAAAGGAAAGGAGATAGTTGAAAGCTTTAGTAATGTGAAGAAAAGTGCATCTCCTGTTGTTAAATCTGTTGATTCTCGATCTTATCAAAAAGCCGGGCCCAATCAAAGTTGGGTTCCGAAGAATGTCTAACCAATCTGTCATTACAGGGCGTTAAGCAGAATAGAAATAAAGTCATATGGGTGCTAGACAGTGGAGCATCGAGGCATATGACTGGAAACAAGTACCTGCTTACAGAGTTGGTTATGAAGGCTGGCCCTTATGTTACTTTTGGAGATGACAGCATAGGTGTGACAAAGGGATATGGCAAACTGAAAACTGGCAATGTCATCATAGAAGATATTTCCTATGTTGAGGGACTAAAGCATAATCTGTTGAGTATTAGTCAATTCTGTGACAAAGGTTACGAAATTGTCTTCAACAAGAAAGGTGTATCAATCACTCACATCAAGGAAGGCTCACTAGCTTTGAGAGGAGTTCGAAAGGCAGATCTTTTTGTTGCAGATATGGATTCAGCAAATCAGAATGAGGTCACCTGTTTCTACAGCAAAGCCTCGGATGATGAAAGATGGTTATGGCACAAAAAATTATCTCACTTAAACTTCAAAACGATGAATGCTCTCGCGAGGCGAGAATTGGTGAGAGATCTACCTCAAATGGAGTTCGCTCCGAAAGGACTCTGTGAAGCTTGTGAAATGGGAAAGTCGAAGCGAGCATCGCATAAAAGCAAAGAAATTTCTAGTATTACTGAGCCTCTACAACTTCTTCATATGGATTTGTTTGGCCCAGTGAATGTCCTATCTTTGTCTAGGAAACGATATGCTTTGGTAATCGTGGATGACTTCTCCAAGTATACATGGGTATTGTTCGCAATGACGAAAGACGAAGTACCTTTCTTAATCATTGATCATATCACTCAAATCGAGAATGTTTCAACACTTACTGTGAAGACGATTAGATCAGACAATGGCACTGAATTCAAAAACGCAGTGCTAAATGACTTCTGTGTATCTAAGGGAATACGTCGTCAGTATTCAGCCCCGAGAACTCCACAGCAAAATGGAGTAGTTGAAAGGAAGAATAGAACTTTGGTTGAAGCAGCAAGAACTTTGTTGTATGATTCAAAACTTCCTTTGTATTTCTGGGCCGAAGCAGTGAGTACCGCTTGTTACACTCAAAATAGAACCTTGATCATAAAAGATAAAGAAAAGACACCATGTGAGCTAATGAACAACAGAAGACCAACAATCAAATACTTTCATGTCTTCGGAGCAAAATGCTATGTGCTTATAGATGATGAAAATCTAGGCAAGTTTGCAGCAAAAGCTCGTGAAGGAATCTTTGTTGGTTACTCTACAGACGTGGTGGCAGCTTATAGAGTGTTCTTGGTGAATGATCGAAAAGTGACTGAAAGCTACAACGTCAGATTCGACGATACCAAACTCTCATCAATTTCAAGAGATTCTAGTGAACCTGAGTCCCTAAAATTTCAGAATCTGGACTTAGAAGATCTTGAAGATGAACCTGAGTTGGTTGTTCCATTAAATGTTCCAAGTGTACATGAAGAACCTGAGTCTAGTGAACAAGCTAATTCTACAAGATCAGGAGAGACTTCTTCAGTACGAACCGGCAACAACTCAGGGGGAGTAAATAGCAGCTCAAGGACTACTGTTCAAGGCTCGAGTCGAGTTGACTCTAGTTCTGTAGGAGCTGGCACTAACTCAGGGGGAGTTAGTGAAAATAATCAAAGTGATCAGCACCCCAACTCAGAAAGTCAAGCTGAATCATCAAGACAATTTCCAGGTGAATGGGTATGGAATAGAGACCATCCGTTTGAGTTAATTATTGGTGATCCAGATGCTGGTGTGACTACTAGAAGAACTGCAAGAGCTGACATGGCTAATATCTCCTTATATTCTGGGTTCTTATCCAAGCTTGAACCTAAAGAAATAGAAGAAGCTCTTGGCGATGCTGATTGGGTGATTGCAATGCAAGAGGAACTCAATCAGTTTGAAAGGCAGAAAGTTTGGAAACTGGTACCCCGACCAAAGAACATATCCGTAATTGGAGCTAGGTGGGTATTCAGAAACAAACTGGATGAAAACGGACTTGTAACACGAAACAAGGTTCGTTTGGTTGCAAAAGGTTATTCTCAGCGAGAAGGAATTGATTATGATGAAACCTATGCACCAGTTGCAAGACTTGAGGCAGTCAGGATGTTCTTTGCATTTGCAGCAAATAAGAACTTCAAAGTTTTCCAGATGGACGTGAAAAGTGCCTTCCTGAACGGAGAGTTAGAAGAAGAAGTGTATCTGGAACAGCCGCCTGGCTTCGTTGATCCAGAACATGCAGACTTTGTGTATCTACTCTTCAAATCTGTCTATGGCCTCAGGCAATCCCCAAGGCGATGGTATGAAACCCTATCCTTATTCTTAATTGAAAATGGTTTTGTTAGGGGAGTAATTGATAAAACATTGTTCTATAAAGTTGTGAGAAATGACTTAATACTTGTTCAAGTATATGTGGACGATATTATTTTTGGGTCATCAAATGAGCGCTTGTGCGAGAAATTTGCCAAGCTAATGCAGGAAAAATATGAGATGAGCATGATGGGAGAGCTGTCCTTCTTCCTTGGATTACAGATCAGTCAGAGAAAAGATGGTATCTTTATCTGTCAATCCAAGTACGTCAGAGATTTACTCAAGAAGTATAATCTAGAAGATGCATCAGCAGCTAAGACTCCCATGGCAACAGCCACGAAGCTTGATGAAGACAAATCAGGTAAATCAGTTGACATCACAAGCTATCGAGGTATGACTGGCTCACTCCTCTATTTAACTGCAAGTAGACCCGATATAATGTTCGCAACTTGTTTATGTGCAAGGTTCCAAGCGGATCCTAGAGAATCACATCTCGTAGCCGTTAAAAGAATTTTTAGGTATCTCAAGGGCACACCAAATCTAGGGATTTGGTACCCAAGAGATACAGGTTTTAATCTTATTGGCTATTCGGATTCAGACTATGCAGGTTGCAGGATTGATAGGAAAAGCACATCTGGTGCTTTCCAATTCCTTGGCAGAAGATTGGTGTCCTGGCAAAGTAAAAAGCAACATACAGTATCTACTTCTACTGCTGAAGCTGAGTACATTGCTGCTGGAAGCTGTGTAGCTCAAATACTGTGGATGAGGAACCAATTGAAGGATTATGGCATGGAGCACAAGAAAATTCCAATCATGTGTGACAACACAAGTGCCATTGCCATAACCAACAATCCTGTAGATCACTCAAGAACCAAGCATATTGACATCAGGTATCATTTCATAAGAGAACATGTCGAGGAGGGGACTGTGGAGCTACATTTTGTGCCCACAATGCAACAAATTGCAGATATATTCACCAAACCTCTTGATGAAGTAACATTCAATAGGTTGGTTGGTGAATTGGGAATGCTTAACACAAGTTAGTAAAGCCTTCTATCTGTAAAATCCATGTTTATGTTTGTATGTGCAAGCTAATCAATCATTATGTGCTTAGACTTTAAAATGCCTAATTAATGATTGTTATAGTTTGCATATAGTGTGTTTTTGCATAAATTCCTTGTGTTTTAAGTGTCTTTTATAGCACAAATCTGTGAATTTATGTTTGTCAGATTGCATGATCATAGGGGGAGTTAAATTCATAATATTCTAAATATTGCATGATTTTTAGATGAATTTACCTATGAGTTTCATGTAATTAGAGGCCTTGGAATTAAAGAACTTCAAAATTTCGAGTTAGGTTCTATCTCGAAACTCATCTAGAAATTCGACTTGAATTTCGACTTAAGCTGTCAGAGTGAAGTTTTTTGAAAAATTCTAAGTCTGGGAAGAATTTCGAGTTGGCTATCTCGAAATTCATCTCGAAATTTGACTTAGAGTTCGAGTTCGAGTTACCAGTGTGTCTAGTTCTATCTTCAAAATATTCGAGATAAATTCTATCTCGAATCTTATCTCAAAGGTTGAGATGAGGTTTCCATTAAGGGGATATTTTGAAAAGAACTGAGAATTAACTTCGAGTTAGTCTATCTCGAAACTCAACTCGAATTTCGACTTGATGTTCGAGATAGAGTTCTTAGTCTATCTCGAAACTCAACTCGAATTTCGACTTGATGTTCGAGATAGAGTTCTCAGTTAAGCTAAAGGGAATTTTTCGAGTTACACTCCTAACTCGAAACATATCTTGAATTACCCTGTACTTTTTGGTTCAAGGGGGTATTTTGGAAAGAATGAGATTAACTTCGAGTTAGTCTATCTCGAAACTCAACTCGAATTTCGACTTGATGTTCGAGATAGAGCTCTTAGTCTATCTCGAAACTCAACTCGAATTTCGACTTGATGTTCGAGATAGACTTCTAACTCGAAAAGGAATCTTGAATTTCCTTGTCTTTCTTAGAGGGGAATTTTCAAGTTTACTACATATCATAAATGTTCGAGATAGGATTTCCCTATAGTTTTTGCTGTAAAATTGGTTAAAGTGTTCATTTGTGCTTAATTGTTCGAGTTAACTTCTATCTCGAACTTTATCTCAAAGTTCGACTTGATGTTCGAGATAGAGATGTTCGAGATAGAAATGTTCGAGATAGAGTTCGACTTAGATGTTCCCTGTATGGACTTGGTAATTTTCACTCTTTTTAACAGGGACATTTTTGTCATTTCACATTCATCTATATATACATCTCTAACTCGATGCCTAATTCACTTTACCTAATTTGATTTTCACAGCAGCCGTTTCACAAAAACAGTGCGATTTCACAGACTTCATACAATTAACCCGTTTTTTTGTGATTAAACTCATGCTAATCACGAATTACTGCAAATTTTTGGACTAATCTTGACTGTGTTATCCTTAATCTTTGTGTTGGTGTGTTTTGTGTTCATCCATATACACGCGCATATACATACACACGAACATATATTGTTTATGTACTGTTCATAAAACGCGATTTCATATTCACCATTCATAAACACACACGATTTCACTGGTACACACGAATATTCATCTTCTTTGAATATTCAGATTTAGTAATTGGCTTTTGATTGTTCATCCCGTAGTTTAATTTTCTCTAAGGGACTTTTGTTCTTTTTGATAAATTAAAAGGGATACATCATTTAATTCGTAAATTATTTGTTTTTCAAAATTAAAAAAAAATTCACATCTTTTAAAGAAAAACATTTAATCAAAATGGCTCACCAATTTTCACTTGCTAAAAACAATTTTTATAATATTTCTACGGAAATTGGTGATCAACTCCCGCGGTTTAAGTTTTGGATACGATTTCTCAATTTGTACTCCAAAGCTAGCCATGCTTTTACTGCTAAACCTACACTAGTACATGATGCTTTACAGCAATTATGGACTAGTGCGGTTACTTTTGGGAGCAAATCAACCCCCTTAGGTTTCAGGTTTACCTTAGTGGGTCAGGAATATGAGGTGACTGAAGAGATTGTCAACAGAGTTCTGGGATTCCCAATTAAAGATGCCTATGATCCAGAACCTACTGCTAGTGGAGCGGGAGCCTCTGGTTCTGGTTTTGGAGGTTCCTATGCAGCTGGTGGATCTGAAGACCAAGGTGGAGCTCAGGATAACTCACCTAAGGGGGAGAGTGGCAAGGAGACGAGACAGCAGGCAGTTCACATCGAAGAAATTGAAAAACCCGCTGATCTTGTCAAGGAACCAGAAGTTGAGTCGTCTGTTGATGAAGAGGCTCTGAGGATGAGAAAGGGTAAGGCAGTAATGGTTGATGAACCATTTGTTGACCTGAGTCATCAGGAAACAGTACAGGAGGTACTTGACTCAGATTCTGACATGGAAGACGTACCGTTGGCACACGCTATAAAAAGATCTTTGAATGAACAAGGTAGAGGTGCTGGAATGTCTTCCGGAATGCCTGAAGAATTTCCTGTTGATGAGGAAACCCTTAAAGCTCAATAGTTAGCCTTGGAACAAGCTCAGTTCCATAAAATGAAGATGATGCAAGAACATGCTGCATTCCTAGAAAAGAAAGGGGAGCTACAAGGGAAGCAGTATGAGTATGAGCTTGCAAGGCTAGCTGATCCTCAAGTTGATCTGGACAAACGAAGGATAGGGCAGAAATGGGATGAAGCAAGGAAGATAATGATGGGACCCTGTGCGAAAGGAGTTCATAACAAGGATGCAGATGATCTGTTCTACAACTTGAATTTGCAGAATCCAATGACTGGGGACTATATAAATGCGTTGAAGAGATTAATTTCTAAAGTCAGAGTTGGATACAATGCAAACCTTAAGGAGTGGCAGGTTATTTTGTCTTTGGTAGAAGGAGTCCCAACATCTTTCCTATATGTGGATGACCAATTCATAATGAGAAGATCTGCGTCAGAGTTGTTCTTGCTAGCGACTAAAATTCAATACTCTCAATCTGAGGAGTTAAGCATTCTGTACAGGGATCAGTTAATGCAGCTAGCAGAGGACAAGGGTCCAGAATTCTCAGCATATCCAAATTTTGTCCGGATGGTAGTTGACGGAAAGATGAAGAGGGTTAGCATGGAGGAAAATGATCTAATGGAGCTTTCAGTAGAATCTCTCAAAGCTGTCTGTAGACAAATGATGAGTAAGGGATTCGCTTCTGAGCTTAAAGATAAATCCGTGAAGATCATTGAAAGAGTTATATTCAAGAAGAGCAATGAGGTGTGGAAGTGTGATGTCATTGCTCCAAACCCTCTTGATGACGTGAAGATTGAGCCGGAGCTGATAGAGAAGAAATGGAATATTCTTCAAGCCATGAAGAATGTAGATGAAGCTCTGACTCTTCCTTCTGGAGCACTAGAACAAGGAGAAATAAGGGAGGCTATTGGTGTTCCAGGAAGTGATAGTGTATACTGGATACATGCTTATGTTGAAGATACAGCTGATGCCTTAGTATTCATAGATGCAGACCAGAATCAAACAATCTTGCATATGAGTAGACAATGGCTGCTACGGACTCAAGATGCTGCATTTCTGGAGAGAGTATTATATGTATTCAAATGGGGCAAAGTGGAAGATAAGTTTGTTGAAGAAAAGCAGAGACTCATGAGTTACCTGTCTGAAGTAGTAGTGGAAAAGAAGCGAATGGAGCGAGATGCGGCTAGTGTCCACAATACTAACCGTGTCAAGGGCTACCCCAAGATGATCTATTGTCAGTTTAAAGCTGATAAAACACATTGGAAATCTCAGCTCATCATGAAGAACTTTGAGGATATTCCAAAGATCAGAACTACTCAGGAGATGGACAAACTCAGAAGGTTTTTCAAACATCCTTATCCAGAGCCCAAGAACCCTCTAGAAATGGAAGCTGTAAGTCTGTTGAATGCTAGGTGGAAGCAGCTTAAAGATCCAGTGTACAAGAAAGAACAGCAGCAGAAAGAGAAGCGCAAAAGGCAGAAAGAAGAGAGAGACCAAGCTGCTGAAGCTAGAAAGAGGAAACGGAATTAGGGTTAAAGGTCAGAGTGGTGTGAACTTGAAGTTGGAAAAACTTCATGTCTTTCGGTTGCTTTAACTCACTTGAGGAAAATTCACCTTAGAGTGAATCCAATAAGGTGATACAAGTTTGACTAAAAGATATGAAATAATCCAGGTGATAGGAATCACTCAAATGATCTCTAATTCGAAGTTCGAATTCTGTTTCTAGTTTAAGTTCTTTGTATTGTTTTCATGTAAATTTCAATTGTAAATTATTCAAGACTGTAATGTTAATTATCTTTTCTCGTCTCATTGTTTAGTTGAGTTATCCTTCATTAATTTGAATGTCATTGTTAGACAATCAAATTGGGGGAGATTGAAAGGCAGAGTGTGTAAACTTGTAACACTATAAGTAATGTAACTCAAACTAAAGGAAAAGATACTTAACCAGAAGACAATCAAGAACAAGAAGTCACAAGAAATCAACACTAAATGAAGACAAGGTAATTGATACAATTCAACATGTTAACTATGATCAATCCAAGAAGAAATCATTGAGAGAAGTTCAAGTCAAAGTTGTTCATGCCTCAGTGATTTGGAAAGCCAAGAATCAAGATCATAACTATCAGTATCAATAAGACCAATTGATTTCAAGTGAACAAGAAGGAAAGCAAATATTGGAAAGTGTTAGGTCCAAATGTGTTGTAGAGGGGGGGTGAATACAACTTTTCGAATATGAGAAGCAATAAATACGATGCAATAAATGAACACACAGATTCAAGGAATATATGTCTTATATATAACTTGAAAGGGTTGCTACAACATTCATTACAAAGTATAACAGAAGTTCAGAGAGAAGTGAATGATACTAAGCTCTGTGAATGCACTCTCTCTTTTTCTCTCTTGTGTTTTTCTCAAGAATTGCTCACTAACTAAAACATTACACAAGTACTTCTATTTATACTACATGTAATCTATGTCCTGTAGTCTTCAAAGACTAAGATGTACGTGGCCCAATGATGTCCACATAAATCTTGCCTTATCTTGAAAGCTTGGAAATCTGCCAATCAGAAGATGCCATGTGTCATGTTGAAGCTGCACTCTAAGTAGAACTTCTACTTGAGAATTTCTACTTAGCCATCTCGAAGTTCTAAGTAGAACTTCTACTTAGAAACTTCTACTTGGCCATCTAGAATATTTAGTACTTAGAAAATATTCTGGTCTTCAACTTGAAACTTCAATGCACATCTTGAACTTGTGATATCTTCATGTCTTCTTTATTCTTCACCAAGCTCTTAAATATGGATCTTTATTACTGACATAAACTTGCTATCAATGTCCTGACACTTGATGCAACGGTCTGGTTCATAAGTGACTAGTCTTGATAGGGTTTTTGCTTCTTGAATAAATTACCATATCCAATTAGAAATGTGGCTTTCCAATATTTGCTTTCCTTCTTGTTCACTTGAAATCAATTGGTCTTATTGATACTGATAGTTATGATCTTGATTCTTGGCTTTCCAAATCACTGAGGCATGAACAACTTTGACTTGAACTTCTCTCAATGATTTCTTCTTGGATTGATCATAATTAACATGTTGAATTGTATCAATTACCTTGTCTTCATTTAGTGTTGATTTCTTGTGACCTCTTGTTCTTGATTGTCTTCTGGTTAAGTATCTTTTCCTTTAGTTTGAGTTACGTTAGTTATAGTGTTACAAGTTTACACACTCTGCCTTTCAATCTCCCCCAATTTGATTGTCTAACAATGACATTCAAATTAATGAAGGATAACTCAACTAAACAATGAGACGAGAAAAGATAATTAACATTACAGTCTTGAATAATTTACAATTGAAATTTACATGAAAACAATACAAAGAACTTAAACTAGAAACAGAATTCGAACTTCGAATTAAAGATCATTTGAGTGATTCCTATCACCTGGATTATTTCATATCTTTTAGTCAAACTTGTATCACCTTATTGGATTCACTCTAAGGTGAATTTTCCTCAAGTGAGTTAAAGCAACCGAAAGACATGAAGTTTTTCCAACTTCAAGTTCACACCACTCTGACCTTTAACCCTAATTCCGTTTCCTCTTTCTAGCTTCAGCAGCTTGGTCTCTCTCTTCTTTCTGCCTTTTGCGCTTCTCCTTCTGCTGCTTTTCTTTCTTGTATACTGGATCTTTAAGCTGCTTCCACCTAGCATTCAATAGACTTACAGCTTCCATTTCTAGAGGGTTCTTGGGCTCTGGATATGGATGTTTGAAAAGCCTTCTGAGTTTGTCCACCTCCTGAGTAGTTCTGATCTTTGGAATATCCTCGAAGTTCTTCATGATGAGCTGAGGTTTCCAGTGAGATTTATCAGATTTGAACTGACAATAGATCATCTTGGGGTAGCCCTTGACACGGTCAGTATTGTGGACACTGGCTGCATCTCGCTCCATTCTCTTCTTTTCCACCACTACTTCAGACAGGTAACTCATGAGTCTCTGCTTTTCTTCAACAAACTTATCTTCCACTTCGCCCCATTTGAATACATATAATACTCTCTCCAGAAATGCAGCATCTTGAGTCCGTAGCAGCCATTGTCTACTCATATGCAAGATTGTTTGATTCTGGTCTGCATCTATGAATACTAAGGCATCAGCTGTATCTTCAACATAAGCATGTATCCAGTATACACTTTCACTTCCTGGAACACCAATAGCCTCCCTTATTTCTCCTTGTTCTAGTGCTCCAGAAGGAAGAGTCAGAGCTTCATCTACATTCTTCATGGCTTGAAGAATATTCCATTTCTTCTCTATCAGCTCCGGCTCAATCTTCACGTCATCAAGAGGGTTTGGAGCAATGACATCACACTTCCACACCTCATTGCTCTTCTTGAATATAACTCTTTCAATGATCTTCACGGATTTATCTTTAAGCTCAGAAGCGAATCCCTTACCCATCATTTGTCTACATACAGCTTTGAGAGATTCTACTGAAAGCTCCATTAGATCATTTTCCTCCATGCTAACCCTCTTCATCTTTCCATCAACTACCATCCGGACAAAATTTGGATAAGCTGAGAATTCTGGACCCTTGTCCTCTGCTAGCTGCATTAACTGATCCCTGTACAGAATGCTTAGCTCCTCAGATTGAGAGTATTGAATTTTAGTCGCTAGCAAGAACAACTCTGACGCAGATCTTCTCATTATGAATTGGTCATCCACATATAAGAAAGATGTTGGGACTCCTTCTACCAAAGACAAAATAACCTGCCACTCCTTAAGGTTTGCATTGTATCCAACTCTGACTTTAGAAATTAATCTCTTCAACGCATTTATATAGTCCCCAGTCATTGGATTCTGCAAATTCAAGTTGTAGAACAGATCATCTGCATCCTTGTTATGAACTCCTTTCGCACAGGGTCCCATCATTATCTTCCTTGCTTCATCCCATTTCTGCCCTATCCTTCGTTTGTCCAGATCAACTTGAGTATTAGCTAGCCTTGCAAGCTCATACTCATACTGCTTCCCTTGTAGCTCCCCTTTCTTCTCTAGGAATGCAGCATGTTCTTGCATCATCTTCATTTTATGGAACTGAGCGTGTTCCAAGGCTAACTGTTGAGCTTTAAGGGTTTCCTCATCAACAGGAAATTCTTCAGGCATTCCGGAAGACATCCCAGCACCTCCACCTTGTTCCTTCAAAGATCTTTTTATAGCGTGTGCCAACGGTACGTCTTCCATGTCAGAATCTGAGTCAAGTACCTGCTGTACTGTTTCCTGATGACTCAGGTCAATAAATGGTTCATCAACCATTACTGCCTTACCCTTCCTCATCCTCAGAGCCTCTTCATCAACAGACGGCTCAACTTCTGGTTCCTTGACAAGATCAGCGGGTTCTTCAATTTCTTCGATGTGAACTGCCTGCTGTCTCGTCTCCTTTCCACTCTCCCCCTTAGGTGAGTTATCCTGAGCTCCACCTTGGTCTTCAGATCCACCAACTGCATAGGAACCTCCAAAACCAGAACCAGAGGCTCCCGCTCCACTAGCACCACCTGCACCACCTGCACCAGCATCGGGGGGAGGTTGTTGCGACTCGAAACACTCCGGGGGCACAAAACTCCTGACTGCGAACATCATTCTACTGATCTCCACAGCCATTGTATGCATTGTAGACTCCAATGCCCCCATCCTCTCATTGAGAGTGCTTCCTAAGACACCACCAGCATGGCCCAAGTCATTGACCTTATTTGTCAAATCATCAAAAGCTGTAGCTTGACTTGCCATTCTTGCTGCGTAGTCGTCTAGAGCCCTTTGATTGTTTCCAATATTCATCCCAAACTGCCCCATCGTCTGTCCGAACTGCTTCATCTGATTTTCCATAGAAGTCATACGCGTATCAAGATTTTCAGTGTTAAGGGACGGTGTTTGGTTTAGGTGACCTCGCTCTAATACTCGTTCTGTTGGTATTTGACGCTTGGTTTCGGGCCTTGAAAATGAAGGTCCCTCTCTCCCTAACCTCTCACACACACTCCTTGTCTCACGCTCGTGTATGTCTTCAATGATTGATCCAAATAATGAAGCAGTACCTGCAGAAAATTGATAAGAAATGTTGTTGACAGTTATGGGATCAAATTCTGTTTGTTCCTGAGTTGGAATCTCAGGCTGAGAGGCTGCAAAGTGTCCTTGTACGACATCAGAACCGATCCTCTTTGCAGCATCAGTACGTACCGGTGAAGGTACGGCTGAAGTTCTTAAGACTTCATGTCCTCTTGAAGCAACAGTATCTTCAAGAGGTACATCATCCTCACCAAAATCAAAATCCCTATGTGCAGATTGTTCAAGGGGTGAACCACTCGCGTGAGGTGGAGTGGTTGCGTGTGACACGCTAGGGTTTGACTGTGGTTGTGAAGTAGCAGCGTGGAAAAGTTTGGCTTTCTTTCGAATAAGTTGCTGCTCTTCGGTTTCACTCTCCTCATCATCTTGTATATATACACGTGCTGGTTTTCTGACTTCCGTTAACAGGGGTGATAGAGAATAGGAATGTGTATCAGACTCAGAGTCAGAAATATGGCTCTTACCCTGGGATAGATCCTGCGGGTTAGCAGTCTCTTGGGTCGCGGAATCAGAAACATAGGAGGAGGAATGAATAGTATGCAGGGAGAGATTACCTGATTGATTACCTTGTGCATCATCGCTTTCCTCATCAGGAATCTCATCAAATGCCTCAGCATGAACAGGTGGATTTTGAGCATGTGATGAAACTTGTGACGATGCCTCCAAATTGGTAACTCCTGCATCATATCTAAGCCACATTTGTAAATTTTCAGGAGTAGACATTGGTTTACCTTGATGTTTATCCTGATTAGCAATGGTTGAAAGTGACTTAGTGCCCATCCCTAGCGATTCAGATGTGGGGCTTCTGGCAAATCCCTGTCTAACAGCAAGAGCATCCTTCGGTATCAAGTCATTGATCAGCATTTGAAGAAACCGAGGAAACCAGCAGACAACATCAGTTGTAGAGAGGTCTCTGCTTTCAGGAGATCCCATTGAGCCCACTATTTCAGAGAGAACTATGCGTCCATAGTTTATATCCAGTTCTCTTGCTAGGGCAACTGCAAAGGTTTGCATTGGAATTGGAATTTGATGAAAGTCTTTTTCGCGTGCCCGAAAACATCGTGTGATGGCCTCGAAAAAGTAATTCCATTCCACATGGAAGAATTGTTTTTGGATATTTCCCGTGATTGGGCCTTTTGGAGGATAACATCCAATTTCTTCAAAGAATCTGAGGCGTTCTGCAGCAGTAGGTTCTGGATCATAGGCATCTTTAATTGGAAATCCCAGAACCCTGTTGACAATTTCTTCGGTCACCTCATATTCCTGACCCGCTAAGGTAAACCTGAAACCGTAGGGGGTTGATTTACTCCCGAAAGTAACCGCACTAGTCCATAATTGCTGTAAAGCATCATGTACTAGTGTAGGTTTAGCAGTAAAAGCATGGCTAGCTTTGGAGTACAAATTGAGAAATCGTATCCAAAACTTAAACCGCGGGAGTTAATCACCAATTTCCGTAGAAATATTATAAAAATTGTTTTTAGCAAGGGAAAATTGGTGAGCCATTTTGATTAAATGTTTTTCTTTAAAAGATGTGAATTTTTATTTTAATTGAGAAAAACAAATAAATTACGAATTAATCAGTTTTATTCCTTTTAATTTTTCGAGAATATCAAAAGATAATCCGAAAATTTAAACTACGGAATATGAACAGTTGCCAATTACTGGATCTGAATATTCAACAAAGATGAATATTCGTGTGTTTATCAGTGAAATCGTGTGTATATGTGGAGAATATGAAATCGCGTTTTGGAACAGATACACAAAACTTGATGTTTGTGTGTATGTATATGCGCGTGTATATGCGGTTACAAAACACACCAACACAAAGGTTAATGATTACACAGTGAATCTCAGTCAAAAATTTGGCAGTAATTCGTGATTAGTATGAGTTTAATCACAAAAACACGGGTTAATAGTATGAAATCTGTGAAATCGCACTGTTCTTGTGAAACGGCTGCTGTGAAAAAGAAATTAGGTAAAGTGAATTAGGCATCGAGTTAGAGATGTATATATAGGTGAATGTGGAATGACAAAAATGTCCCTGTTAAAAAAATGTGAAAAGTACTAAGTCCATACAGGGGACATCTAAGTCGAACTCTATCTCGAACATCTCTATCTCGAACATCTTTATCTCGAACATCAAGTCGAACTTCGAGATAAAGTTCGAGATAGAGGTTAACTCGAACAGTTATGCACAAAGAAGCACTTTAACCAATTTTACAGCAGAAACTATAGGGAAATCCTATCTTGAACATTATTGAATTGTAGTAAACTTGGAAAAAAGAAAATTCAAGATACTTTTCGAGTTAGAAGTCTATCTCGAACATCAAGTCGAAATTCGAGTTGAGTTTCGAGATAGACTAAGAGCTCTATCTCGAACATCAAGTCGAAATTCGAGTTGATTTTCGAGATAGACTAACTCGAAGTTAATCTCAAATTCTTTCCAAAATACCCCCTTGAATCAAAAAGTACAGGGTAATTCAAGATATGTTTCGAGTTAAGAGTGTAACTCGAAAAATTCCCTTTAGCTTAACTAAGAACTCTATCTCGAACATCAAGTCGAAATTCGAGTTGAGTTTCGAGATAGACTAACTCGAAGTTAATTCTCAGTTCTTTTCAAAATATCCCCTTAATGGAAACCTCATCTCAACCTTTGAGATAAGATTCGAGATAGAATTTATCTCGAATATTTTGAAGATAGAACAAGGCACACTGGTAACTCGAACTCGAACTCTAAGTCGAATTTCGAGATGAATTTCGAGATAGCCAACTCGAAATTCTTCCCAGACTTAGAATTTTTCAAAAAACTTCACTCTGACAGCTTAAGTCGAAATTCAAGTCGAATTTCTAGATGAGTTTCGAGATAGAACCTAACTCGAAATTTTGAAGTTTTTAAATTCTAAGGCCTCTAATTACATGAAAATCATAGGTAAATTCATCTAAAAATCATGCAATATTTAGAATATTATGAATTTAACTCCCCCTATGATCATGCAATCTGACAAGCATAAATTCACATATTTGTGCTATAAAAGACACTTAAAACACAAGGAATTTATGCAAAAACACACTATATGCAACCTATAACAATCATTAATTAGGCATTTTAAAGTCTAAGCACATAATGATTGATTAGCTTGCACATACAAACATAAACATGGATTTTACAGATAGAAGGCTTTACTAACTTGTGTTAAGCATTCCCAATTCACCAACCAACCTATTGAATGTTACTTCATCAAGAGGTTTGGTGAATATATCTGCAATTTGTTGCATTGTGGGCACAAAATGTAGCTCCACAGTCCCCTCCTCGACATGTTCTCTTATGAAATGATACCTGATGTCAATATGCTTGGTTCTTGAGTGATCTACAGGATTGTTGGTTATGGCAATGGCACTTGTGTTGTCACACATGATTGGAATTTTCTTGTGCTCCATGCCATAATCCTTCAATTGGTTCCTCATCCACAGTATTTGAGCTACACAGCTTCCAGCAACAATGTACTCAGCTTCAGCAGTAGAAGTAGATACTGTATGTTGCTTTTTGCTTTGCCAGGACACCAATCTTCTTCCAAGAAATTGGCAAGCACCAGATGTGCTTTTCCTATCAATCCTGCAACCTGCATAGTCTGAATCCGAATAGCCAATAAGATTAAAACCTGTATCTCTTGGGTACCAAATCCCTAGATTTGGTGTGCCCTTGAGATACCTAAAAATTCTTTTGACGGCTACGAGATGTGATTCTCTAGGATCCGCTTGGAACCTTGCACATAAACAAGTTGCGAACATTATATCTGGTCTACTTGCAGTTAAATAGAGGAGTGAGCCAATCATACCTCGATAGCTTGTGATGTCAACTGATTTACCTGATTTGTCTTCATCAAGCTTCGTGGTTGTTGCCATGGGAGTCTTAGCTGCTGATGCATCTTCTAGATTATACTTCTTGAGTAAATCTCTGACGTACTTGGATTGACAGATAAAGATACCATCTTTTCTCTGACTGATCTGTAATCCAAGGAAGAAGGACAGCTCTCCCATCATGCTCATCTCATATTTTTCCTGCATTAGCTTGGCAAATTTCTCGCACAAGCGCTCATTTGATGACCCAAAAATAATATCGTCCACATATACTTGAACAAGTATTAAGTCATTTCTCACAACTTTATAGAACAATGTTTTATCAATTACTCCCCTAACAAAACCATTTTCAATTAAGAATAAGGATAGGGTTTCATACCATCGCCTTGGGGATTGCCTGAGGCCATAGACAGATTTGAAGAGTAGATACACAAAATCTGCATGTTCTGGATCAACGAAGCCAGGCGGCTGTTCCAGATACACTTCTTCTTCTAACTCTCCGTTTAGGAAGGCACTTTTCACGTCCATCTGGAAAACTTTGAAGTTCTTATGTGCTGCAAATGCCAAGAACATCCTGACTGCCTCAAGTCTTGCAACTGGTGCATAGGTTTCATCATAATCAATTCCTTCTCGCTGAGAATAACCTTTTGCAACCAAACGAGCCTTGTTTCGTGTTACAAGTCCGTTTTCATCCAGTTTATTTCTGAATACCCATCTAGCTCCAATTACGGATTTTTTCTTTGGTCGGGGTACCAGTTTCCAAACTTTCTGCCTTTCAAACTGATTGAGTTCCTCTTGCATTGCAATCACCCAATCAGCATCGCCAAGAGCCTCTTCTATTTCTTTAGGTTCAAGCTTGGATAAGAACCCAGAATATAAGGAGATATTAGCCATGTCAGCTCTTGCAGTTCTTCTAGTAGTCACACCAGCATCTGGATCACCAATAATTAACTCAAACGGATGGTCTCTATTCCATACCCGTTCACCTGAAAATTGTCTTGATGATTCAGCTTGACTTTCTGAATTGGGGTGATGACCACTTTGATTATTTTCACTAACTCCCCCTGAGCTAGTGCCAGCTCCTACAGAATTAGAGTCAACTCGACTCGAGCCTTGAACAGTAGTCCTTGAGCTGCTATTTACTCCCCCTGAGTTGTTGCCGGTTCGTACTGAAGAAGTCTCTCCTGATCTTGTAGAATTAGCTTGTTCACTAGACTCAGGTTCTTCACGTACACTTGGAACATTTAATGGAACAACCAACTCAGGTTCATCTTCAAGATCTTCTAAGTCCAGATTCTGAAATTTTAGGGACTCAGGTTCACTAGAATCTCTTGAAATTGATGAGAGTTTGGTATCGTCGAATCTGACGTTGTAGCTTTCAGTCACTTTTCGATCATTCACGAAGAACACTCTATAAGCTGTCACCACGTCTGTAGACAGCAAAAGCTCAGCTTATAGAGTGTTCTTGGTGAATGATCGAAAAGTGACTGAAAGTTACAACGTCAGATTCGACGATACCAAACTCTCATCAATTTCAAGAGATTCTAGTGAACCTGAGTCCCTAAAATTTCAGAATCTGGACTTAGAAGATCTTGAAGATGAACCTGAGTTGGTTGTTCCATTAAATGTTCCAAGTGTACGTGAAGAACCTGAGTCTAGTGAACAAGCTAATTCTACAAGATCAGGAGAGACTTCTTCAGTACCAACCGGCAACAACTCAGGGGGAGTAAATAGCAGCTCAAGGACTACTGTTCAAGGCTCGAGTCGAGTTGACTCTAGTTCTGTAGGAGCTGGCACTAGCTCAGGGGGAGTTAGTGAAAATAATCAAAGTGGTCATCACCCCAATTCAGAAAGTCAAGCTGAATCATCAAGACAATTTGCAGGTGAACGGGTATGGAATAGAGACCATCCGTTTGAGTTAATTATTGGTGATCCAGATGCTGGTGTGACTACTAGAAGAACTGCAAGAGCTGACATGGCTAATATCTCCTTATATTCTGGGTTCTTATCCAAGCTTGAACCTAAAGAAATAGAAGAAGCTCTTGGCGATGCTGATTGGGTGATTGCAATGCAAGAGGAACTCAATCAGTTTGAAAGGCAGAAAGTTTGGAAACTGGTACCCCGACCAAAGAACATATCCGTAATTGGAGCTAGGTGGGTATTCAGAAACAAACTGGATGAAAACGGACTTGTAACACGAAACAAGGCTCGTTTGGTTGCAAAAGGTTATTCTCAGCGAGAAGGAATTGATTATGATGAAACCTATGCACCAGTTGCAAGACTTGAGGCAGTCAGGATGTTCTTGGCATTTGCAGCACATAAGAACTTCAAAGTTTTCCAGATGGACGTGAAAAGTGCCTTCCTGAACGGAGAGTTAGAAGAAGAAGTGTATCTGGAACAGCCGCCTGGCTTCGTTGATCCAGAACATGCAGACTTTGTGTATCTACTCTTCAAATCTGTCTATGGCCTCAGGCAATCCCCAAGGCGATGGTATGAAACCCTATCCTTATTCTTAATTGAAAATGGTTTTGTTAGGGGAGTAATTGATAAAACATTGTTCTATAAAGTTGTGAGAAATGACTTAATACTTGTTCAAGTATATGTGGACGATATTATTTTTGGGTCATCAAATGAGCGCTTGTGCGAGAAATTTGCCAAGCTAATGCAGGAAAAATATGAGATGAGCATGATGGGAGAGCTGTCCTTCTTCCTTGGATTACAGATCAGTCAGAGAAAAGATGGTATCTTTATCTGTCAATCCAAGTACGTCAGAGATTTACTCAAGAAGTATAATCTAGAAGATGCATCAGCAGCTAAGACTCCCATGGCAACAGCCACAAAGCTTGATGAAGACAAATCAGGTAAATCAGTTGACATCACAAGCTATCGAGGTATGATTGGCTCACTCCTCTATTTAACTGCAAGTAGACCCGATATAATGTTCGCAACTTGTTTATGTGCAAGGTTCCAAGCGGATCCTAGAGAATCACATCTCGTAGCCGTCAAAAGAATTTTTAGGTATCTCAAGGGCACACCAAATCTAGGGATTTGGTACCCAAGAGATACAGGTTTTAATCTTATTGGCTATTCGGATTCAGACTATGCAGGTTGCAGGATTGATAAGAAAAGCACATCTGGTGCTTGCCAATTCCTTGGCAGAAGATTGGTGTCCTGGCAAAGTAAAAAGCAACATACAGTATCTACTTCTACTGCTGAAGCTGAGTACATTGCTGTTGGAAGCTGTGTAGCTCAAATACTGTGGATGAGGAACCAATTGAAGGATTATGGCATGGAGCACAAGAAAATTCCAATCATGTGTGACAACACAAATGCCATTGCCATAACCAACAATCCTGTAGATCACTCAAGAACCAAGCATATTGACATCAGGTATCATTTCATAAGAGAACATGTCGAGGAGGGGACTGTGGAGCTACATTTTGTGCCCACAATGCAACAAATTGCAGATATATTCACCAAACCTCTTGATGAAGTAACATTCAATAGGTTGGTTGGTGAATTGGGAATGCTTAACACAAGTTAGTAAAGCCTTCTATCTGTAAAATCCATGTTTATGTTTGTATGTGCAAGCTAATCAATCATTATGTGCTTAGACTTTAAAATGCCTAATTAATGATTGTTATAGTTTGCATATAGTGTGTTTTTGCATAAATTCCTTGTGTTTTAAGTGTCTTTTATAGCACAAATCTGTGAATTTATGTTTGTCAGATTGCATGATCATAGGGGGAGTTAAATTCATAATATTCTAAATATTGCATGATTTTTAGATGAATTTACCTATGAGTTTCATGTAATTAGAGGCCTTAGAATTAAAGAACTTCAAAATTTCGAGTTAGGTTCTATCTCGAAACTCATCTAGAAATTCGACTTGAATTTCGACTTAAGCTGTCAGAGTGAAGTTTTTTGAAAAATTCTAAGTCTGGGAAGAATTTCGAGTTGGCTATCTCGAAATTCATCTCGAAATTCGACTTAGAGTTCGAGTTCGAGTTACCAGTGTGCCTAGTTCTATCTTCAAAATATTCGAGATAAATTCTATCTCGAATCTTATCTCAAAGGTTGAGATGAGGTTTCCATTAAGGGGATATTTTGAAAAGAACTGAGAATTAACTTCGAGTTAGTCTATCTCGAAACTCAACTCGAATTTCGACTTGATGTTCGAGATAGAGTTCTTAGTCTATCTCGAAACTCAACTCGAATTTCGACTTGATGTTCGAGATAGAGTTCTCAGTTAAGCTAAAGGGAATTTTTCGAGTTACACTCCTAACTCGAAACATATCTTGAATTACCCTGTACTTTTTGGTTCAAGGGGGTATTTTGGAAAGAATGAGATTAACTTCGAGTTAGTCTATCTCGAAACTCAACTCGAATTTCGACTTGATGTTCGAGATAGAGCTCTTAGTCTATCTCGAAACTCAACTCGAATTTCGACTTGATGTTCGAGATAGACTTCTAACTCGAAAAGGAATCTTGAATTTCCTTGTCTTTCTTAGAGGGGAATTTTCAAGTTTACTACATATCATAAATGTTCGAGATAGGATTTCCCTATAGTTTTTGCTGTAAAATTGGTTAAAGTGTTCATTTGTGCTTAATTGTTAGAGTTAACTTCTATCTCGAACTTTATCTCGAAGTTCGACTTAATGTTCGAGATAGAGATGTTCGAGATAGAAATGTTCGAGATAGAGTTCGACTTAGATGTTCCCTGTATGGACTTGGTAATTTTCACTCTTTTTAACAGGGACATTTTTGTCATTTCACATTCATCTATATATACATCTCTAACTCGATGCCTAATTCACTTTACCTAATTTCATTTTCACAGCAGCCGTTTCACAAAAACAGTGCGATTTCACAGACTTCATACAATTAACCCGTGTTTTTGTGATTAAACTCATACTAATCACGAATTACTGCCAATTTTTGGACTAATCTTGACTGTGTTATCCTTAATCTTTGTGTTGGTGTGTTTTGTGTTCATCCATATACACGCGCATATACATATACACGAACATATATTGTTTGTGTACTGTTCATAAAACGCGATTTCATATTCACCATTCATAAACACACACGATTTCACTGGTACACACGAATATTCATCTTCTTTGAATATTCAGATTTAGTAATTGGCTTTTGATTGTTCATCCCGTAGTTTAATTTTCTCTAAAGGACTTTTGTTCTTTTTGATAAATTAAAAGGGATACATCATTTAATTCGTAAATTATTTGTTTTTCAAAATTAAAAAAAAAAATTCACATCTTTTAAAGAAAAACATTTAATCAAAATGGCTCACCAATTTTCACTTGCTAAAAACAATTTTTATAATATTTCTACGGAAATTGGTGATCAACTCCCGCGGTTTAAGTTTTGGATACGATTTCTCAATTTGTACTCCAAAGCTAGCCATGCTTTTACTGCTAAACCTACACTAGTACATGATGCTTTACAGCAATTATGGACTAGTGCGGTTACTTTTGGGAGCAAATCAACCCCCTTAGGTTTCAGGTTTACCTTAGTGGGTCAGGAATATGAGGTGACTGAAGAGATTGTCAACAGAGTTCTGGGATTCCCAATTAAAGATGCCTATGATCCAGAACCTACTGCTGCAGAACGCCTCATATTCTTTGAAGAAATTGGATGTTATCCTCCGAAAGGCCCAATCACAGGAAATATCCAAAAACAATTTGTTAGGCCGAATACACAAATAATAATCAACTTTGTATGAGAGATTAACAAGTAAAAACGTTTATGCACTTAAAAAACTTCTTGTATTTCAAACCCTCTTCGTGATGTAAAATATCACAAAGAGCTGCTAGGTTACAATAATGATAATTCGTTATCGATACCCTTCTAGGGTTAACCTATCTGTATTTATATAACATACAGCTACGATACAATCTCTAATTGATATTCCTAATAATCAGCTATACAATGATATCAATTACAGATTGTCACACGTCTCCTATGTCAACTCGATCTCTTTGATAGCTATCCAATCTTCAAAGATATCGCTTCCATAATTAATCTTTAATCACTGTTGAACAGTAGACGCGCTTCCTCCAGACAGAGTTTAACAAACTCTGTCGAGCTTCCAACTGTCAGAGTTTACACAAACTCTGACTGCTTCCAGCTAAACTCTGATAACTCCCTGTAACACTTAAACACTGATCAAAACACATCAATTATATTTAACAATCTCCCCCAACTTGTTCATTATCAAAAATGTACAAGTTAATGACAATAATTGATGATGTCAAAACAAACGATAAATACAGTGTTTATACAGATTCAGAGTTTAAGCTTAAAAACTATAGAGAATAAGAAAATTCTTACAGAACTTTAATCTCTAATCATTTCAAGATCTGGCATGGTTCTGAGATAATCAATCAGCAATCTTCTTTCTGCATTTTCAAGTTCAATCTTCATTGCTTCTTTGATTTCTCTGAGTTGAGGATCACTTTCATCTGTTTGGTAAATAGCAGCCCTAAGATCATAAATCTTGTTTCTTCTCATTTCATTACCCAGTCTGATAAATCTGTCTTTTTCTGCCTGAGTATTGAAGTCAAGTACTGTGATTCCCAAATCAGTTTTTAACTTTGCAGTACCTTTCTTCATTTCAATGAGATTGCCTTGGTAATCCCTGTACTTAGGAATGTATCTGCTGTTGTATTTCTGTCCTCTAATAGCCAGATTCTGAGTCATCTTCTGTCTTAGTACATTAGCAACAGATTGAGTCCTTCGACTATTCACCTTGAGAAGATATAGAACATACTCTAGTTCTTCCCAATATTTCAAGCCTATATCATCCTCACCAACTTTGAATACTGTCCCATCAGCCATGAAGTAAAGAAGAAAATCTTTGTCTAAACTCTTCTGATGAACCAACTGCACTGATTCCAGTCTATCCAGACTCTCTTGAGGTACACCACGACCTGGAACAGCCAGTGAAGAAGGATCTCTAGGACCAGTATATTGCCTTCTGTCTCTATGTGAGCCTAATCCAGCCTTATTATTTCCAATCTTACCAGATAAAGCTTTTCCATCAGAAATATTCATTGAGACTCCAGATAACACATCTGGATCATGAAGTGTTCCTTTACCAAAAACTGATTTCAACTGAGAAGATAGAGGTCTAAACACAACTTGTGTAGCAACAGAGGTTGTATCTTTCTTCTTTGAATCTTCTCCTTCCATAGCAATGCCTTTCAGCTTGTGTTTATCTTCAGCTTCTGTTGATTTCTTAGATAAATGTGATCTTTGATCAGCATCAACATTTTCCTTGATCACAACGCCTTTAAGAACAGGCCTAGGAGCTTTTTCTTTTTGTACCTTATCAGACTTTAAAGCTTTAAGATGTTCTTCATGTAAACTCTTTTCCTCAGCTTCAATGTCTTCAATCGTTACTCCTTCCTCATTCTCTTCAATGAACAACTTAGCAGCCAACTCTTCATCAGTTTGTGGATTTGAAAATAACAGTAAACTCTTGGTCCTTGAAGTTCCTTGAGTATCAGTATTTCTCCCAACAGACTGTGATTTGAATGACTTACTAGTTCTCAGAGTTTGAACCTCCTCAGCCTTTTTCTTTCCTTTGTCTTTGTTACTTGCCCCTCCATCTCCAGAACTATCCCTTCTGACAACTCTCTCCCCCTTTTTGACATCATCAGGCATAAGGATAGAAGTAATTAACTCCAGAGAGGTAGCAATAGAATCAATTTTAGCAGATAAATCAGACTGATTCTCTTCAACTTTACTCAGTCTGGCAAGGATATTGTCTTGATCTTTAGAGAATTTTGTAGTCACTAGTTTTGAATGTGTTTCCATCTTCATCTCTCTAGCTACAACCTCATTTCGCAAAGAAGTGATTGCCAAATTAGTATCATCAAATCGTCCATCCAGAGTTTTAACTTGAACTATAGTTGCTTGCAAGCAAGAAAGAATCTCTAGATTAGAGATAGTATCAGCACTTTGCTTAACAAACTTAGCTGCTCTTCTTGATGGAAAAATACAATCTTCTTTGTACCATTCAGCAGCATTCTTGGCAAATTGTGCTCTCTCAACTTCATGAGAAGAACAAGGTTGAGAAAAAGGTGTATGTTTATCATCAGTTTGTACTGGTGCACTCAGAGAAGTATCAGAGTTTGCACTACTGTCACCTTCAGCTTCAACACTTGTAGCTTTAACTGGTTCATCTTCAGCCATAGATTTAGCAATATCTTCTGTAGGCTTTTCAGGATTTTCTTCATGTTGCTCAGACTCAGCAACAGACATTGACTGAGAAGTTACTTTGGTTGCCTGATCAATTTCTTCACCTTCTTCAACAGTGTGGTGAGCATCAGATATTATCTCAGTATGAGATGCCACAGCTTCAGAAGGTACAGATGTAAGTTGATCAACTACACCAATATTAGAGATAGGATCAGATAATGGCATAAATGAATCAGGAACAGCATTTATTGGAGAAACACCATCTCTTGCATCCTCTTCTGCAGGTATTTTATTCTCTGCAGGCATTACATCCTCTGCAGGTATTACATCCTCTGCAGGTATTGCATCTTTCTCAACCTCAACAGGAGGTGTTTGCTGTGAAACAACCTCTGGAGCTTCAATATCTTCATCCACAGAATCAGAGAATATCACTTTTCTTCGTTTTGCTAGAGGTACATTATCTGAATCCTCTTCACAAGGTGGTGACTTAGGCATGTTTGCTCGAGCTTTCAGTCTCTTCCCTTTTCTAGTGTAAACAGCTTCAGGAGATTTTCGTTTTGATTTCCTCTTTGTCTCTTCCGCCTGTCTTAGACTGGCATGTCGTGCAGCAAGTGCTTTCTTAACGCCTTGAGATTTAGACTTTGATTTTAATGGAGAATCAGAGTTTGAGTTTGAAGTGGGTGAAGATTGCTTTGCAGGTGATTCAGTGTTTGGTTCTGGTTGAGGTTCAGGGTGTGGTTCAGGTTGTTGCGGTTCTTGTTCAGGTTCATCTTGTTGTGGTGCATCGTGTTGTGGTTCCTGTTGGTCTTGTTGTGGTTCTTGTGGTTGATTTAGAAAATTTCGTAGAGCAAGAGGCATGATAAACTCAGGAAGATTTTCTTTACCAACATCTTTGTTAGTCATATCAGAGAATATGCGCTTATTGACTCTAAAAGGATCAACTTTATCAGTTTCATCAATTACAAGACCAGGTACACATGCATTGAACAACATTTGACAGAAACGAGCATAGTAGACAGTGGTAGACTCTGACAATTTATCACCTAAGTTCATCAAAACATATCGACCAAAATCAAAATTAATACCATAGAGCAAAGAATACCCGATATGGAGACTATCCATTGGAATGGCATCCCAGTTTGTGACTTTCTTCTGGAATGTTCTTGTTATGCAATCAAAGAAGAAATTCCATTCCTTTCTTAAATTTGGTCGCTTTATACTGCCAAGCTTGTCAAGAGATTCCATGTAACCTATCTCTTGTAGCATGTCTCTCAGATAACTTTCATTAACCAGAGTATAAGAAGTATGTGTGTCAAAACCCATCGTATCTCGTACAGTCTGTGGAGTAATCACATGGTCTTGGTCTTCATAGGTGAAGATAATGGTAGGAGTTCCACTTTCTCCTCCATCCACATAAACTGAGTTCTGCCAGAATGAAGCAATTTGAGACGCAGAAAGAGTAGCAGGTCCAGTCAGAGCTTGTCCAATCTCTGAATCTCTCAAAAAGTTCTGCATGAGATGAAACGATTCTGGAACGCGTTCATGATAGAGTGGAGCTTCATAGTTATTAGGAACAAACCGTAAGCCAAGAGCAGTGAATGCTTTAGATGCCATTGAGTTAAGAATTTCCAAGAATTTCCAAAAGATATGAATTGTAGAAAAGGTGTTTGCGTGAGTGCCCAAGAGAAAACTAAGAAAACTGTGAGAGTAAGAATAAAGCAAACTCGTTTGGACACAAAAGTGATTAAATTAATAAAAACTCAATCTCTTATGTAACAAACACTCAATCAGTTCCTTGATTAATGTGTAGTGGGACACGATAATAGGTAAGTGGGACACATTAAAGGCGAGTGGGTCATGTGCGCCTATTTTTAAAAAGAGTATATTAAAATTAAAACATTAAAATATTTGATTTTAACAAAAATCAAATAATACTCTTTTAAAAATATCTGGACCCAAGTAAAATCAGAATTTGAAACGTTTACCTGTTGCCTTTAATAACCAGAATACGAAGCGATTAAGGACTTCGTTCTTACCCATCTCTATTTAAGGCCTAGAGACTTGATCAGATTATTTCATTAAACCTTTAACCTTTCAGTCTCCCCTGTAAAATCACAAACCTTTCAAACCAAATACTCTTGAAAAACAATGGCTAACCTTACCATCAAAGAGAAAAACCTTCATCTTGTCGAAAATAGAGACATCTTCAGCTATACTCGTGAAGAGTTTGAAGCGTTTGAGTGGGAAAGGCAGCTTGAGACGCTGTGGCTGCAAATGGATGCTGGTCTGGAAGAGCTCGAGAGAGAGAAACCTGCAAGGGTGATCGACATCGATGCTGCCCTCCAAGCAACATTGGCATGGCTCTCCTCGAAGGCATCCTCATCCACCACCACCAACCATTGTTAATGAATATGTCAGCAAAAATAACCTTATCCCTTCAACTTCCACCCAAATAAAGTGGCAAAGATGGGATCTGGGAATTTTTGCTAACAATGGAGTGGTGTGGACGGATCTTTTACTTTCCTGTTGAATAGATTAGCAGATAGAGAGAACAAAAATATGTAATATTTGCTTGTAATCTCTTTCTTATTATCAATGAAAATTTTGTTTTTCTAATCATATTCATTGTGTTCTGCAACTGTTATTTGAGTTATATGAACTGTTCTTCAAGAAAATGCATCAAGAAAAGAATATGAAAACTAATTAAAGTAATCATATAAAGAACACATTCATCAACTATCCACTGATTAACAGTTGTCAAAAACCCTACTTACTCCAAGACTTTCAAATTGTCCAAGTGAAAATTTACCTTAGAGTACAAATCACGAATCAACAGTGTTTGTCAATTCTCCAACTTTATCATCGAAACCCTTTCATAAATTGCACAGTTGTGAATATGTGTGTGTGTGAAGCAGAGTTTACTAAGTCAATTTTTAGAGCATCTAATTTTTCATAAAATCCATAAAGTAAATCAATAAACACTGGATGCACAAACTGTCATAGTAAACACTGACTGTATGATGAAAGCTAAACTCTGAAGTAATCGAACTTTATACAGTAATTTTTATTTTATACCCTCTTTATATACACATTTTTTTTTTCATTTCCTTTTTTTTTTTTTTTCATTCCAGTAATCAGAGGTTGGAACCAGTCACCAAAAATTCAAAAATTTTAGCCCTTATCATTTTGATAAGTTCCTGGGTCATCCTAGTATTTAACTAGTCACCAAAAATCAGAGAATTTTAGCACATATTATATACCAATAGGTTCCTGGGTCATCCTAGTATCCAACATAATCTCAAAGGAGTATAACAACCTATATACACTTTCTTTTGGGGTATTGCAGTAAACATTTTATTTTATCAGAGTATAACTAACAGAGTTTAGAGTTCATCAACATCAGTAGTTCTTCATGAAAGGTAATGCACACAGTATTTATAGACTCAGAGTTTAGGACAAAATAAACTAAGAGATGCTATAAATATGAGCCAGTATCATGCTGTGTTAACTTTCTGCACAATCTAAGATTAGATCTCAATAACTCAGAAAGATTCATGATTAATTGCTGAGAATCATGCTTCATACATATTTCTTCATTGGTGTTTTCATTCAGACAAAAATCAACTCAAAGTTCACAGAGTTTATCAAACTTATTAACAGTGTATGACATACAGACATGCTGACAGAGTTTAACAGAGTATGCATAACAGAGTTTAATCAACAGAGTTCACTTAGTATTTAACCAATCAGGAAATATGATTAATACATCACATAAGTAAAGTTTGAATCTAACCAACATTTCTAGTCAGAACCAGAGATCATTCCTAGTTCATTAACCAGCCTTGTAAATGTAACTTCACTCAATGGTTTAGTGAAGATATCTGCAAGCTGTTGTTCTGTAGAGACAAAATGTAGTTCAATATTTCCTTCTTCCACATGTTCTCTGATGAAGTGGTACCTTATGCTGATGTGCTTGGTCATTGAATGCTGTACTGGATTACCTGTCATAGCAATAGCACTTTGGTTATCACAGTAAATAGGTATATTACTGTACCTCAATCCATAATCCAGCAATTGATTCTTCATCCATAAGATCTGTGCACAACAGCTACCAGCTGCAATATACTCTGCTTCAGCTGTAGATGTGGAGATTGATTTCTGTTTCTTGCTGTACCAGGAAACAAGTCTGTCACCAAGAAATTGACAACTTCCACTAGTGCTCTTTCTGTCTACCTTACAGCCTGCAAAGTCTGCATCAGAATATCCAAGTAGCTTAAAATCTGATTCTCTGGGGTACCACAGACCTAATGATATGGTGCCCTTGAGATACTTGAAGATTCTTTTCACAGCTGTCAGATGTGGCTCTCTAGGATCTGCCTGAAACCTTGCACAAAGACAGGTTGCATACATGATGTCAGGCCTACTAGCTGTCAAGTATAGAAGAGATCCTATCATGCCCCTGAAGTTTGTCATATCCACTGAAACTCCTGTGTCTTTGTCCAGTTTAGTTGCCGTTGCCATGGGAGTTGATGCAGATGAACAGTCAAGCATACTAAATTTCTTGAGAAGATTTCTGGTGTATTTTTCTTGATTAATGAAAATTCCATCTTCTGTTTGTTTCACCTGTAGGCCTAGAAAGTAACTAAGCTCTCCCATCATGCTCATTTGATATCTGGACTGCATGAGCTTGGCAAACTTCTTACAGAGTTTATCATTAGTAGACCCAAAGATGATGTCATCAACATAAATTTGAACTAAAAGGAGGTCACTTCCTTGGTTGAAATAAAACAGAGTTTTGTCAATTGTACCTTTGTTGAATCCACTTTCTAGAAGAAACTGAGCAAGTGTCTCATACCATGCTCTTGGTGCCTGCTTAAGTCCATACAGTGCCTTATCTAGCCTGTAGACATAATCTGGATATTTGGGGTCCACAAATCCTGGTGGTTGTTCAACAAACACTTCTTCTTCAAGCTTTCCATTCAGAAAAGCACTTTTCACATCCATCTGGAATACTTTGAATTTCTTGTGAGAGGCATATGCTAGAAAAATTCTGATTGCCTCCAATCTTGCTACTGGAGCAAATGTTTCATCATAATCTATTCCTTCCTGCTGTGAATAACCTTTTGCTACCAGTCTAGCCTTGTTCCTTGTGATAACACCTTCACTGTCAGTCTTGTTTCTGAAAACCCATTTAGTACCAACAATAGATCTGTTCTTTGGCCTTGGTACAAGGGTCCAAACTTCATTTCTTTCAAATTCATTTAACTCTTCCTGCATTGCTGTTATCCAGTCTGCATCTTGAAGAGCTTCTTCCACTTTCTTTGGTTCATTTTTAGACAAGAATGCATGAAATAGACATTCACTTGCAGTAGCACTTCTTGTCTTTACTTTTGCATCTGGATCACCAATTATCAAATCAGGTGTATGTGATTTAGTCCATTTCCTAGCAGAAGGCAAATGACTTCTATCAGCATGTGATCCTCCCCCTTGATCCATGCTCTCCTGATTCTGTTGTGATCTATTTTCGTTTTCTGAGACTCCCCCTGAACTTGACTGTCCAGAGTCAGAATTTGAATTTTCAGTGCTTGAAGCATCAGAGTTTGATCCAGATTTTTCAGTTGACTCAGTATCAGTGTTTGAGTCTTCATCTTGATCATGCTCCCCCTCAACTGATTCTCCTCTTTGTTGTGACTGAGAAGTTTCTCCAGAATTTACCAGTAGAGGTTCAGAGTTTGTTTCAACAGAGTCTGTCAGAATTGTTTCATCAGAGTTTCCTTCATCAGAGTTTAAAACTTCATTTTCAAAGTTCAGTTGATCATATTCGTCTTTGTCTTCAAGTCCAGTTATCTTCTTATCATCAAAAGAAACATGTATTGATTCCATGATCACTTTAGTTCTCAGATTGTAAACTCTGAATGCCTTTGTTGACAGTGGATAGCCAACAAAAATTCCTTCATCTGCCTTTAACTCAAACTTGGTCAACTGTTCTGGATGAGTCTTCAAAACGAAACATTTGCACCCGAAAATATGAAAGTATTTCAGGTTAGGCTTCTTTTTCTTCACCATCTCATATGGTGTCTTTCCATGCTTATTGATCAGTGTTGCATTTTGAGTAAAACAAGCAGTTTGAACAGCTTCTGCCCAGAAATAAGTTGGCAATTTTGCTTCATCAAGCATAGTTCTGGCAGCTTCAATTAATGTTCTATTTTTCCTTTCAACTACACCATTTTGTTGTGGTGTACCAGGTGCTGAAAATTCTTGTTTCACTCCATTGTCCTTGCAGAATTCTTCCATTGTTGCATTTCTGAACTCAGTTCCATTATCACTTCTGATGATTCTCACTTTGTTGCTTGATCCTTTGTCCAGAAGCTTCACATGCTCCATCAGAGTTGATGCAGTTTCATCCTTCTTTGCTAGAAAATACACCCAGGTGAATCTAGTGTATTCATCAACAATGACTAAAGCATATTTCTTCCTTGCAATAGACATAACATTTACTGGACCAAATAGATCAACATGAAGAAGATGATGAGGATCAGTGATAGAAGATTCTGTTTTGCTCTTGAAAGATGACTTCCTTTGTTTAGCCTTCTGACATGAGTCACATAGGCCATCAACATTTAACAGGGTCTTTGGGAGTCCTCTTACAAGATCCTTTCTGATCAATTCATTGATGTTGTTCAAGTTCAAATGTGAGAGTTTCTTGTGCCACTTCCAACTCTCTTCACTAGACATTCTTGTAGACAGGCAAACAGCTTTTCCAACAGAGTCTATCAAAAGCTTGATTTCATAAATGTTGTTTTGCCTGTGACCAACTAGAACAACCTTTCCTGTAGATTTGCTGATAACTTCACAATATTCAGGTTGGAAATCTACATGATATCCCTTGTCACAGATTTGACTCACAGATAGCAAGTCATGCTTGAGTCCTGGGACATGAGCTACATTGTTGATGATGACATTTCCAAGATTGATATTGCCATATCCCAATGTTCTTCCTATATTGCCATCACCATAGGAAACTTTTGGGCCAGCCTTCTCCTCATATTCTGATAGCAGGGCTTTATTTCCGGTCATGTGTCCTGAACATCCACTGTCCACGACTAGGGTTGCCTCCCTGTTACCCTGCAATCACAAACAATTACTGAGGATTAGTTTTAAGGATCCAGACTTGCTTGGATCCTTTGGCATTCTTAACTTTGTTAGCTTTTGCAGCGGAATTAACATTATCAGAGTTTGAGCTAACAGTATCAGTGTTTGCACTTACAGTATCAACTTTAACCCATTTTAGATTGGGTTTCAGTTCATAGTAATTATGATAGATAGCATGATATTTTCTGCAAGTATAGATGGAATGCCAAGTGCTTCCACAGTGTGTGCATAGAGTCTGTGGCTTAGTTCTAGCAAAATCCTTCTTTACCTCAGACTTTGTAGGTAAAGAATTTATATTTTTATTTTTCTTGCAGAAATTTGCAAGATGCTTATTACTACCACAGTTATGACATGTCTTTCTTGGAGCATAACTAGCAAGCATTGGTTTATTTCCTGAAGTGATGCCTACTTTTCCATTTCTGTTCTTGTTTGACACTTTCTTTTTCTCAACAGATTTTAACTCCTTCAGTTTATGTTTGAGTTGTTTATCTGTCATTGAACCAATATTAACCTGATTAACACTAGTTTTTACTGGTTTTCTTTTGACAGCTTCTTTTTCATTCTCAGACAAAAATTTACTGGTTCCATGAACAAATTTAGTTCTGACTTTAACTTGATTTTGAAATCTAAGTTCATCTTCCTCATTATAACCTAGACCAACAGTGTCTGTTTGAAAAATCTGTTGAGTGTCCTTTCCAGAATTAGTCCAAGTCCTAATTTTCTTATTTGCTTCCTCCAACTCAGATTCTAGTTGTTTATATTTCTGAAGCAAAATCCGTTCTTTGCAAACAGCATCATCTCTCTCTTTCTGAACTTGTTGCATGTTTTCAAGTTTCTCTTCAACAAGTTTATTTCTCTCTTTAAGTTCAGAATTTTCAGCTTTTATCCTCTCATTTTCTAAAGTCTGATCCCTATAACTTATATGCAATGACTTAAGAAAAATTCTTAATTGAGCAATGTCATCAATATTATAAGCATAGGTAGTTGGAGGTACCTGATTTTCAGAGGATTCTGATTCAGTAGTAGCCATGAGAGCATAGTTCACTTCTTCATCAGAATCTGAAGTATCTGCCCAATCTCTGCCTTTAGTGTAGAGTACCTTTCCAGTTTTACCCTTCTTGCACTCAGGAGCATAGTGACCCATCTCCTTACACTTGTAGCATTGAATTTCAGACTTATCCTTCTTCCCTTTAGAATCTCTCTTATCAGACTTCCTGTAGCTTTTCCTGTCTTCATTTGAATCCCTAGAAAACCTTTTTCCTTTCTTGAAATTCTTGAAGCCCATTTTCTTGAAAGTTTTCACCATCAGCACAGCCATTTTTCTCATTTCTTCTTCATCATCCTCAGAGTCAGATGATTCAGAAGAGTTTGAATCATAATCAGAGTTTGATGAATCACTTTCTGAGTGTATGACCAAAGCTTTTTCCTTCATTTTCCTTCTTGATGCCTCTTTCTTCTGAGGCTTCTCTTCAACATTAAGAGCAACAGACTTTCCTTTTCTACTTGATCTCCTGTTTCTCTGCTCCATTTCCAATTCATAAGTTTTGAGCAGTCCATAAATTTCATCAATCTCTGTTTCAGCAAGATCATAGTTGTCTCTAATAGTGGTTGTTTTCACATCCCACTTTTCAGGTAGAGAAAGAAGAAACTTGAGATTCGAGTCTTCTAGATCATATTCTTTGTTGACCAATGACAGATCATTAATCAGTTTACAGAATCTATCAAATGTTTCTGTCATGGTCTCTTCAGGTTTAGCCTCAAAATGCTCATACTCTTGTGTGAGTATGTTTCTCCTATTCTTCTTAATAGCTGCAGTTCCTTGACACCTGACTTCAAGTGCATCCCATATCTCTTTTGCAGTGGTGCAATTAATGACTTTGTTAGACATGACATTGTCTAAGGCACTATGAAGTAAATGCCTAACTTTTGCATCCTTAGCAATTGATGATAGATCTTCAGGAGTCATGTCCTTCTTTTCCTTTGGAACCATTTTTGCTGCTTCACCAGCAACTGCAACAGATAGCTTTGTAGGATTGTGAGGGCCTTCATAAATCCTGTCAAGATATTCTGGATCTGTAGCCTCCAGAAACATAGTCATCTTGACCTTCCACATAGCATACTCCAATGGCCTCAGAATAGGAACCCTGATTGGTTCATAACGACTCACAGTAGTAGGAGCCTTTTCAGAAACAGTAGGTGTTGGTGGAGGAATTTCTGACATGATTATTGTTGTGTTTGGATCTTAACCTGTAATAAAGTAACAGATTGGCTCTGATACCACTTGTTAGGCCGAATACACAAATAATAATCAACTTTGTATGAGAGATTAACAAGTAAAAACGTTTATGCACTTAAAAAACTTCTTGTATTTCAAACCCTCTTCGTAATGTAAAATATCACAAAGAGCTGCTAGGTTACAATAATGATAATTCGTTATCGATACCCTTCTAGGGTTAACCTATCTGTATTTATATAACATACAGCTACGATACAATCTCTAATTGATATTCCTAATAATCAGCTATACAATGATATCAATTACAGATTGTCACACGTCTCCTATGTCAACTCGATCTCTTTGATAGCTATCCAATCTTCAAAGATATCGCTTCCATAATTAATCTTTAATCACTGTTGAACAGTAGACGCGCTTCCTCCAGACAGAGTTTAACAAACTCTGTCGAGCTTCCAACTGTCAGAGTTTACACAAACTCTGACTGCTTCCAGCTAAACTCTGATAACTCCCTGTAACACTTAAACACTGATCAAAACACATCAATTATATTTAACACAATTCTTCCATGTGGAATGGAATTACTTTTTCGAGGCCATCACAAGATGTTTTCGGGCACGCGAAAAAGACTTTCATCAAATTCCAATTCCAATGCAAACCTTTGCAGTTGCCCTAGCAAGAGAACTGGATATAAACTATGGACGCATAGTTCTCTCTGAAATAGTGGGCTCAATGGGGTCTCCTGAAAGCAGAGACCTCACTACCACTGATGTCGTCTGCTGGTTTCCTCGGTTTCTTCAAATGCTGATCAATGACTTAATACCGAAGGATGCTCTTGCTGTTAGACAGGGATTTTCCAGAAGCCCAACATCTGCATCGCTAGGGATGGGCACTAAGTCACTTTCAACCATTGCTAATCAGGATAAACATCAAGGTAAACCAATGTCTACTCCTGAAAATATTCAAATGTGGCTTAGATATGATGCAGGAGTTACCAATTTGGAGGCATCATCACAAGTTTCATCACATGCTCAAAATCCATCTGTTCATGCTGAGGCATTTGATGAGATTCCTGATGAGGAAAGCGATGATGCACAAGGTAATCAATCAGGTAATCTCTCCCTGCATACTATTCATTCCTCCTCCTATGTATCTGATTCCGCAACCCAAGATTCTGCTAGCCCGCAGGATCTATCCCAGGGTGAGAGCCATATTTCTGACTCTGAGTCTGATACACATTCCTATTCTCTATCACCCTTGTTAACGGAAGTCAGAAAGCCAGCACGTGTCTATGTAGAAACTTATGAGGAGAATGAACCCGAAGAGCAGCAACTTATTCGAAAGAAAGCCAAACTTTTCCACGCTGCTACTTCACAACCACAGTCAAACCCTAGCGTGTCACACGCAACCACTCCACCTCACGCGAGTGGTTCACCCCTTGAACAATCTGCACATAGGGATTTTGATTTTGGTGACGATGATGTACCTCTTGAAGATACTGTTGCTTCAAGAGGACATGGAGTTTTAACAACTTCAGCCGTACCTTCACCGGTACGTACTGATGCTGCAAAGAGGATCGGTTCTGATGTTGTACAAGAACACTTTGCAGCCGCTCAGCCTGAAATTCCAACTCAGGAACAAACAGAATTTGATCCCATAACTGTCAACAACATTTCTTATCAATTTTCTGCAGGTACTGCTTCATATTTCGGATCAATAATTGAAGACATACACGAGCGTGAGACAGGGAGTGTGTGTGAGAGGTTAGGGAGAGAGGGACCTTCATTTTCAAGGCCCAAAACCGAGCGTCAAATACCAACAGAACGAGTATTAGAGCGAGGTCACCTAAACCAAACACCGTCCGTATGACTTCTATGGAAAATCAGATGAAGCAGTTCGGACAGACGATGGGGCAGTTTGGGATGAATATTGGAAACAATCAAAGGGCTCTAGACGACTACGCAGCAAGGATGGCAAGTCAAGCTACAGCTTTTGATGATTTGACAAATAAGGTCAATGACTTGGGCCATGCTGGTGGTGTCTTGGGAAGCACTCTCAATGAGAGGATGGGGGTGAAAATGCACACCTAGAGGGGGGTGAAAAGGTGTAAATGGCTAACTATATTCAACTAAGTCCGATTTTAAAAATTACCAGAAACAGCTTACTGATTTCGTTTTATGCAGAGACAAATGGTAAGCTGATTGTAAACAGTATGCTGAATGTAAAGATAACAAGTACAGTAAAGTGCATAAACAGTAAGCTAAATGCAAGCAGTAAGTAAAGAGCAGAAAATAAAGAACACAGAGACTTTTAGCCAGGTTCGACCCCTAACCCCTATGGTCTACGTCCTGGTCCCTTACCAACTTGGTAAGAGAATATATTATTGATCACTGAAATAAACCAATTACAAGATACAACAATATATCTCCCTCAATACCCAGCTGTTGACAAATGGCATGCTGAACTCCCGTTTCTGAACTTGCTCTCTAAGCTATACTTCCCAAGTATACTTCTCTAGCAACGATCACCAAACCCTAGTTCCCAAGCCAAATTGTCCAACAACTAAACCTTACAAATCGAACAATACAATCAATAATGGATACAACTCAAACTATGAACTCTTTAAGATATAGCACGTATGAATATACTAAGAGCTCGAGAGAATCAAAGGATATAGCAATGAAAACTGAGTTGTTTGAATTCTTGTGTGCTTGAATATTTTCTCTGAAGTGTTAAGAACGAATGAACACAAGAACAAGGTTTATAAAGCATCACACCAACGTTCAGAAAATCAATCACCAATTATTCGAACGATTAGAATCAATTTCCAACGTTCAATTGGTTAGAGATTTTACAAACGTTCTTGTGAACGTTAGACAGAAGGTTTGAAAGAAAGAGATCGATGAAAGCTTAACCCTTCTGATTTGTATAGATATAAAAACGCGTATAGGAGATTTTGAAAGAAAGAAATCTTTTAAATAAGGAAACTCCTATAAGTTTTATGATTTTGTTTTAAAGAAAGATATTTGAAAAGATTTGAGCTCTAGAATATATTATATACGTATTATATAATAAAGAGCCCTCACAATATATTTCCTGAAATAAATCCTTGAGAATCGAACTTGATCTTTATCTTCAGAAATTCTGGCAGTTGCAAATGGCTTGCTGTTTGTGACTGACTGTCAGAAATGGCTTGCTGTTTGTGAACTGTCAGTGTGCAAATGGCTTGCCAGACTCTCTCTGTTGTAATACCAAATGGCTTGCTGTTTGTATATTCTGTGTAAACAATCAGTAGGCTAATATACCCTGCAAAACCACGTTAGTACAATACAAGCATAACACGATGTTTTATATCAAACTACAATCAAATAGCTTGCTGAATGTGATCATCAAAACCATAGGAGTATCAATCTCCCCCTTTTTGATGATTACACAACATTTAGGAGAAATAGGAACTCCCCCTAAATCCCTGCAAATTAGTACATTTTGATATAAAACAAATTCAAGATGAACAAGCAATTAATCATATCCAAGTCGAATATCTTGACCAAACAAACAAATAAATTCTCCTAAATTTCTCCCCCTTAATCCATCAAAAAACCATCAAAAAGAATATTAGTCCAGGTCTGGAATAAGCATAGAGAAAAAATATCATGGTAATGGCATATAAACAGTTCAAATACAAATGGTAAGCCAACGTTACCCATTCTGTGCTTGTCAGCTTGCTGACTACACAGTACACATGCCAAGCTCCATTCGTATGGCTGCAAATCTTTCTTCAGCCAATGGCTTTGTGAAGATATCTGCTAGTTGAACTTCAGTTGAGACAAATACCAACTCAATCTTCCCTTTTGCTGCATTATCTCTCAAGAAATGATGACGAACGTCAATATGCTTTGTTCTTGAGTGATTCACAGGATTCTTGGAGATATTGATAGCACTCGTGTTGTCACAATATATTGGAATCTTGCCACACTTGATATTGAAATCCCTTAGAGTTTGAATCATCCATAAAATTTGAGAGCAACATCTACCAGCTGCTAGATACTCTCCTTCGGCCGTTGAAAGAGCAACAGAAGCTTGCTTTTTGCTTTGCCATGACACCAAGCTTTGTCCAAGAAATGTACAAACACCACTTGTGCTCTTTCTATCAGTTTGAGACCCTGCATAATCTGCATCACTATACCCCACGAGATCAAAAGTATTTGTGATAGGATAGAACAAACCAAGATTGATAGTACCACTTAAATATTTAAAAATTCTTTTAACCGCATTTAAGTGAGACTCTTTAGGGTTGGATTGAAACCTTGCACAAACACAAACACTATACATGATATCAGGTCTTGAGGCAGTTAAGTATAATAGACTTCCAATCATACCTCTATACCTTTTGATATCCACATCCTTACCATTCTCATCTGCAAACAGCTTGCTGTTTTGAGTCATAGGAGTTGTTTTTGCTTTGACATCTTCAAAACCAAATCTTTTGAGCAGATTCTTTGTATACTTGGATTGATGCACATAAATACCATCATTGGTTTGCTTGATTTGGAGACCCAAGAAATAATTGAGTTCCCCCATCATGCTCATGTCAAATTCATTGTACATGCACTTAGAAAACCACTCACACATAGATTCATTAGTAGAACCGAATACAATATCATCCACATATATTTGTACAACAAGAATATCTTTACCATTTTGCTTTGTAAATAATGTGGGATCGATATTACCTCGAGTGAATCCATTTTTGAGAAGAAACTTACTAAGTCTTTCATACCACGCTCTAGGGGCCTGCCTTAAACCATATAATGCCTTCTTGAGCTTGTAAACATAATCATGAAACTTCTCATGTTCGAATCCAGGAGGCTGTTTGACATAGACTTCCTCATTCAGCACGCCATTAAGAAATGCGCTTTTTACGTCCATTTGATATAACTTGAATTTCTTGTAGCATGCATAAGCAAGAAGCATTCTGATTGATTCTAAACGAGCAACTGGAGCATATGTTTCATCAAAATCAATTCCTTCTTGTTGATTATAGCCTTGAGCCACGAGCCTTGCCTTATTTCGAGTGACGGTTCCAAACTCATCCACTTTGTTTTTGAACACCCATTTGGTTCCTATGATAGAAGCATCTTCTGGTGGCTTTACAAGTTCCCAAACATCACACCTGTCGAATTGGTTGAGTTCTTCTTGCATGGCCATGATCCAATTTTCATCATCTAATGCTTCCTTGATATTTTTGGGTTCTTCTTGAGCTAGAAAGGCAGCATAAGCACAAAAGTTTGCCTTTCCTCTCCTTGTTGTGATTCCATCTGAGATATTTCCAATAACAAGTTCTGGAGGATGGTTCTTTACTGTCCTTGTAGCCTTTGGTAGAGAATGTTGAGCAATTTCTTCGTGTGAAGTTAATCTGACCACTTCAGCTTGCTGATTTGCAGTTCCAGCTTGCTGTTTTCCATTCTCAGTAGTGTTATTGGCTTGCTGACTTCCAGTTTCAGCAGAATTGTTGGCTTGCTGATTTCCAGTGACTTGAGGTTGTATGTTATCATTTGTTTCACCTGCAAATTCATCATTATCAACTGTCTTGAGCGCAAAACACTTTGAGCCAAAGATTTTGAAGTAACTAATGTTTGGCTTCTTTTTCCTCAACAATTCATACGGAGTTTTGTTCAAAATAGGCCTGATTATGACTCTGTTCAACACATAGCATGCTGTATTCACTGCTTCTGCCCAAAAACTTCTAGGCAGCTTGCTTTCTTGCAATAAAGTCCTTGCTGTTTCTTGTAGTGACCTGTTCTTCCTTTCTACCACTCCATTTTGTTGTGGAGTCCTTGGTGCAGAAAATTCATGTGTAATTCCTTTTTCTTCACAATAATCAATGAAGTCCTTGTTGAGAAATTCACCTCCTCTATCACTCCTTATACCTACAAGCCTTGTATTCAACTTGTTCTCAAGTAATTTAATTAGCTTCTTAAACTCATCAAAAGCACAATCTTTAGTACGAAGAAATAATACCCATGTAAATCTAGAATAATCATCTACAATCACAAAACCATATTGTTTACCTCCAATACTCTTGTAAGCTTCTGGACCAAATAAGTCCAAATGCATAAGCTCTAAGGGTTTAGAAGTAGATACCATTTTCTTTGATTTGTGAGTACTTCGAAGTTGTTTGCCCAATTGGCAAGCTGAACAGACTTCTGTTTTGACATACTTTAGCTTGGGCAGCCCTCTCACTAGTTTCTTGCTTGACAACTTTCTGAGCAAATCCATGTGTGCATGTCCCAATCTTCTATGCCAAATATATGGGTCATTATCTACTGCAGCCAAACAGCACGCTGTTTCCTGCATATCAAAGTCTAATACATATATATTTCCTTCCCTTCTAGCAACTAGGGGGATTTTGTTAGTACCAATAGTAATAATAGTTTTATCAATGCCAAAATCAACATAATGTCCATCATCAAATAATTGAGTAACACTAAGCAAGTTATAAGTAAGACCTTTGACATATTGAACTTTATCAATTGAAATATTACTATTACCAATAGAACCGGTACCAAGGATTTGAAGAGTTTTACTATTCCCAATTGTCACTCTTCCCCCCTTTTTCATTTTGAGATTCATAAACTGGGATTTGTCTCCACACATATGTCTTGTGCATCCACTGTCCAAGATCCATTGCTTTGACTTGACCTTAGCAGCAAGGCACATCTACAAAACAAACAAAAATAACTCAATGTTTTGGTACCCATATAGGTTTGGGTCCAGGTTGGTTAGTAGCAAGAATATATAAAGTATTTAAATCAGATTTCTTGATCCACATTTGGACCACTTTTGGGGTCTGATTTTGCTTGTTGTCATTCTGTCGGTAAGCTGTTTGTCTCCTGCTATTTGCATTCTGGTATGCTGTTTGTCGCCTGACTGGTCCATTCTGGTAAGCTGTTTGTCGCCTGACTGGTTCATTCTAGTAAGCTGTTTTCACTTTATGATTTACTTGAACCACACAATGTCTTTCCAGATGTCCTTTTCCACCACATTTGTTGCATGTCTTCCAAGGCATAGCATAGTCATAGGGTATGCCATTCTTTCCATCATATTTGAGCACCTTATTTTTCTTGTTGAAGTTTAAACCAACACCTTCTCTGACCAAAGGTACATTTGCCTTCTTCATCATTGTTTTTAAAGTGTCTTCACCTTGAACAAAAGTTTCCATGCCCTTCTTTAGATCTTTAACTTCTGTTTCTAGGAGGGTGATTACTTCAGCTTGCTGTTTGATGAGTTCAGCTTGCTGAACTCTCTTTTCAGCAGTTTTTGAGGATTCGGCTTGACTAGATTCCTTCATCTTGTATGATTCCAATGCTTTAGCTTTAGTTTTAACATCAGACCTCAGCTCTTTGATTTCTTCAGTCAAGGTCTTGTTTCTCTTTTCAAGTAGCTTGACATTAGCCTCTAAATGTCTGTTCTTAGTATTTAGTTCCTTGATCTCTGTAGCTTTACTAAATGAAGTTGAATCCCATTCTTCCATTTTTGGCAACAGATCTTTTACCATTTTGGATAAATAGGCATTCTTATCAGTCAGCTTGCTGATTTCAGCCTTTAGTGTCATGTGTTCTTCAATTGTAACACTATTTTGTTCCTGCATGGTTAGTGAATCTAACAATATATCATCTGAAGAAATATAATCATTAAAAGAGTTTACCTCACTAGGATCCTCTTCAGAATCAGTTTCAGCATACACTTCTTCTGAATTTCCTTGAACAGATTCATCTTCAATTCCAACAAGTGCTAAGTTCACCATCTCTTCACTTGAGTCATCACTGGAATCTGAATCATCATCACTCCAAGTCAGTAGAGCCTTCGATTTCTTCTTGTCCTTGAAAACAGTAGGCTGTTTTGACTTTAGTTTGTAGCAGTTCCTTTTATAATGGCTTGGCTTGCCACATTCGAAACAAGTTTCCTCCTTAGAGTCCTTTGAACTCTTTTTGTTGTTGTAGAAGCCACCTCTTTCCCTTTTCATCATATTCTTCTTTTCTATCAGCCTTTTGATCTTCTTTGAAATAAGTGCAAGTTCCTCATCAGAATCAGATTCATCATCAATGTCAATTGGCTTGCTGTTTTTAGAATGGAGAGCCATATTCTTCATCTTTTCTGTTGGAGCTTTAACACTTGAACTTCCCACCTGATTTCCATTTATCTTGCTTTCAAATTGCTCTAGCTCAGCAAATACGGCCAAGTGATCCATAGTATCAATAAGTGGTGAGGATTCCAAGGCAGTAACCTTAGATTCGTAGATGAATGGTACTGCACTCAATACCTTCATATTGATTTCATCTTGTGGAATAGATTTTCCAAGCCTCTTTAGTGAATTTATAGTAACTTGAAACCGTGCTTGACTATCCTTGATAGTTTCACCTTCATTAAGCTTGAAATTCCCAAAGTCATTCATTAGCTTGCTAAGCTTCACCTTCTTTAGAGATTTCGAACCTTCATGATAAGTCTCCAAGGCATCCCACATTTCTTTTGCTGATTTGAGTGAAGATACTTTATCATATTCAGCCTGGTTTAAACCATTCATAAGAGAACTCCTTGCCTTTCCATTGTAGCCAAGTTTGATTAATTCATCCGGAGTGAGATCATCAACATCCTTTGGCTTGCCATCCTTATCAAGAAAGACATATGGACCTTTTTGCACAACTCTCAGAACTAATGGATCTCTGGATAAGTGAGTTTCCATGCTGCTTTTCCACCAGTGGTAGTTGTGTGTGCCATGAAGAAGTGGAGGCCTGAAATCAGATTTTCCTTCGGGATAGTTTTCAGCCATTATGATCGAATACTTTCCTGTTACAGAATTGTTAGTATACCAAAGCTCTGATACCAAATGAAAATGCACACCTAGAGGGGGGTGAATAGGTGTAAATGGCTAACTATATTCAACTAAGTCCGATTTTAAAAATTACCAGAAACAGCTTACTGATTTCGTTTTATGCAGAGACAAATGGTAAGCTGATTGTAAACAGTATGCTGAATTTAAAGATAACAAGTACAGTAAAGTGCATAAACAGTAAGCTAAATGCAAGCAGTAAGTAAAGAGCAGAAAATAAAGAACACAGAGACTTTTAGCCAGGTTCGACCCCTAACCCCTATGGTCTACGTCCTGGTCCCTTACCAACTTGGTAAGAGAATATATTATTGATCACTGAAATAAACCAATTACAAGATACAACAATATATCTCCCTCAATACCCAGCTGTTGACAAATGGCATGCTGAACTCCCGTTTCTGAACTTGCTCTCTAAGCTATACTTCCCAAGTATACTTCTCTAGCAACGATCACCAAACCCTAGTTCCCAAGCCAAATTGTCCAACAACTAAACCTTACAAATCGAACAATACAATCAATAATGGATACAACTCAAACTATGAACTCTTTAAGATATAGCACGTATGAATATACTAAGAGCTCGAGAGAATCAAAGGATATAGCAATGAAAACTGAGTTGTTTGAATTCTTGTGTGCTTGAATATTTTCTCTGAAGTGTTAAGAACGAATGAACACAAGAACAAGGTTTATAAAGCATCACACCAACGTTCAGAAAATCAATCACCAATTATTCGAACGATTAGAATCAATTTCCAACGTTCAATTGGTTAGAGATTTTACAAACGTTCTTGTGAACGTTAGACAGAAGGTTTGAAAGAAAGAGATCGATGAAAGCTTAACCCTTCTGATTTGTATAGATATAAAAACGCGTATAGGAGATTTTGAAAGAAAGAAATCTTTTAAATAAGGAAACTCCTATAAGTTTTATGATTTTGTTTTAAAGAAAGATATTTGAAAAGATTTGAGCTCTAGAATATATTATATACGTATTATATAATAAAGAGCCCTCACAATATATTTCCTGAAATAAATCCTTGAGAATCGAACTTGATCTTTATCTTCAGAAATTCTGGCAGTTGCAAATGGCTTGCTGTTTGTGACTGACTGTCAGAAATGGCTTGCTGTTTGTGAACTGTCAGTGTGCAAATGGCTTGCCAGACTCTCTCTGTTGTAATACCAAATGGCTTGCTGTTTGTATATTCTGTGTAAACAATCAGTAGGCTAATATACCCTGCAAAACCACGTTAGTACAATACAAGCATAACACGATGTTTTATATCAAACTACAATCAAATAGCTTGCTGAATGTGATCATCAAAACCATAGGAGTATCAGGGGGCATTGGAGTCTACAATGCATACAATGGCTGTGGAAATCAGTAGAATGATGTTCGCAGTCAGGAGTTTTGTGCCCCCGGAGTGCTTCGAGTCACAACAACCTCCCCCCGATGCTGGTGCAGGTGGTGCTAGTGGAGCGGGAGCCTCTGGTTCTGGTTTTGGAGGTTCCTATGCAGCTGGTGGATCTGAAGACCAAGGTGGAGCTCAGGATAACTCACCTAAGGGGGAGAGTGGCAAGGAGACGAGACAGCAGGCAGTTCACATCGAAGAAATTGAAGAACCCGCTGATCTTGTCAAGGAACCAGAAGTTGAGCCGTCTGTTGATGAAGAGGCTCTGAGGATGAGAAAGGGTAAGGCAGTAATGGTTGATGAACCATTTGTTGACCTGAGTCATCAGGAAACAGTACAGGAGGTACTTGACTCAGATTCTGACATGGAAGACGTACCGTTGGCACACGCTATAAAAAGATCTTTGAAGGAACAAGGTGGAGGTGCTGGAATGTCTTCCGGAATGCCTGAAGAATTTCCTGTTGATGAGGAAACCCTTAAAGCTCAACAGTTAGCCTTGGAACAAGCTCAGTTCCATAAAATGAAGATGATGCAAGAACATGCTGCATTCCTAGAAAAGAAAGGGGAGCTACAAGGGAAGCAGTATGAGTATGAGCTTGCAAGGCTAGCTGATCCTCAAGTTGATCTGGACAAACGAAGGATAGGGCAGAAATGGGATGAAGCAAGGAAGATAATGATGGGACCCTGTGCGAAAGGAGTTCATAACAAGGATGCAGATGATCTGTTCTACAACTTGAATTTGCAGAATCCAATGACTGGGGACTATATAAATGCGTTGAAGAGATTAATTTCTAAAGTCAGAGTTGGATACAATGCAAACCTTAAGGAGTGGCAGGTTATTTTGTCTTTGGTAGAAGGAGTCCCAACATCTTTCCTATATGTGGATGACCAATTCATAATGAGAAGATCTGCGTCAGAGTTGTTCTTGCTAGCGACTAAAATTCAATACTCTCAATTTGAGGAGCTAAGCATTCTGTACAGGGATCAGTTAATGCAGCTAGCAGAGGACAAGGGTCCAGAATTCTCAGCATATCCAAATTTTGTCCGGATGGTAGTTGACGGAAAGATGAAGAGGGTTAGCATGGAGGAAAATGATCTAATGGAGCTTTCAGTAGAATCTCTCAAAGCTGTCTGTAGACAAATGATGAGTAAGGGATTCGCTTCTGAGCTTAAAGATAAATCCGTGAAGATCATTGAAAGAGTTATATTCAAGAAGAGCAATGAGGTGTGGAAGTGTGATGTCATTGCTCCAAACCCTCTTGATGACGTGAAGATTGAGCCGGAGCTGATAGAGAAGAAATGGAATATTCTTCAAGCCATGAAGAATGTAGATGAAGCTCTGACTCTTCCTTCTGGAGCACTAGAACAAGGAGAAATAAGGGAGGCTATTGGTGTTCCAGGAAGTGATAGTGTATACTGGATACATGCTTATGTTGAAGATACAGCTGATGCCTTAGTATTCATAGATGCAGACCAGAATCAAACAATCTTGCATATGAGTAGACAATGGCTGCTACGGACTCAAGATGCTGCATTTCTGGAGAGAGTATTATATGTATTCAAATGGGGCGAAGTGGAAGATAAGTTTGTTGAAGAAAAGCAGAGACTCATGAGTTACCTGTCTGAAGTAGTAGTGGAAAAGAAGCGAATGGAGCGAGATGCGGCTAGTGTCCACAATACTAACCGTGTCAAGGGCTACCCCAAGATGATCTATTGTCAGTTTAAAGCTGATAAAACACATTGGAAATCTCAGCTCATCATGAAGAACTTTGAGGATATTCCAAAGATCAGAACTACTCAGGAGGTGGACAAACTCAGAAGGCTTTTCAAACATCCTTATCCAGAGCCCAAGAACCCTCTAGAAATGGAAGCTGTAAGTCTGTTGAATGCTAGGTGGAAGCAGCTTAAAGATCCAGTGTACAAGAAAGAATAGCAGCAGAAGGAGAAGCGCAAAAGGCAGAAAGAAGAGAGAGACCAAGCTGCTGAAGCTAGAAAGAGGAAACGGAATTAGGGTTAAAGGTCAGAGTGGTGTGAACTTGAAGTTGGAAAAACTTCATGTCTTTCGGTTGCTTTAACTCACTTGAGGAAAATTCACCTTAGAGTGAATCCAATAAGGTGATACAAGTTTGACTAAAAGATATGAAATAATCCAGGTGATAGGAATCACTCAAATGATCTTTAATTCGAAGTTCGAATTCTGTTTCTAGTTTAAGTTCTTTGTATTGTTTTCATGTAAATTTCAATTGTAAATTATTCAAGACTGTAATGTTAATTATCTTTTCTCGTCTCATTGTTTAGTTGAGTTATCCTTCATTAATTTGAATGTCATTGTTAGACAATCAAATTGGGGGAGATTGAAAGGCAGAGTGTGTAAACTTGTAACACTATAAGTAATGTAACTCAAACTAAAGGAAAAGATACTTAACCAGAAGACAATCAAGAACAAGAAGTCACAAGAAATCAACACTAAATGAAGACAAGGTAATTGATACAATTCAACATGTTAACTATGATCAATCCAAGAAGAAATCATTGAGAGAAGTTCAAGTCAAAGTTGTTCATGCCTCAGTGATTTGGAAAGCCAAGAATCAAGATCATAACTATCAGTATCAATAAGACCAATTGATTTCAAGTGAACAAGAAGGAAAGCAAATATTGGAAAGCCACATTTCTAATTGGATATGGTAATTTATTCAAGAAGCAAAAACCCTATCAAGACTAGTCACTTATGAACCAGACCGTTGCATCAAGTGTCAGGACATTGATAGCAAGTTTATGTCAGTAATAAAGATCCATATTCAAGAGCTTGGTGAAGAATAAAGAAGACATGAAGATATCACAAGTTCAAGATGTGCATTGAAGTTTCAAGTTGAAGACCAGAATATTTTCTAAGTACTAAATATTCTAGATGGCCAAGTAGAAGTTTCTAAGTAGAAGTTCTACTTAGAACTTCGAGATGGCTAAGTAGAAATTCTCAAGTAGAAGTTCTACTTAGAGTGCAGCTTCAACATGACACATGGCATCTTCTGATTGGCAGATTTCCAAGCTTTCAAGATAAGGCAAGATTTATGTGGACATCATTGGGCCACGTACATCTTAGTCTTTGAAGACTACAGGACATAGATTACATGTAGTATAAATAGAAGTACTTGTGTAATGTTTTTAGTTAGTGAGCAATTCTTGAGAAAAACACAAGAGAAAGAGAGAGAGTGCATTCACAGAGCTTAGTATCATTCACTTCTCTCTGAACTTCTGTTATACTTTGTAATGAATGTTGTAGCAACCCTTTCAAGTTATATATAAGACATATATTCCTTGAATTTGTGTGTTCATTTATTGCATCGTATTTATTGCTTCTCATATTCGAAAAGTTGTATTCACCCCCCCTCTACAACACATTTGGACCTAACACGCTCCCTCACTCAACACTCTTGAATACAATCACCTCACCTTGCTCACAAAAGTTCTCTCTTGTGTATCGCACACAACTCTCTAACTTTTACAATGCTCCAAAACTCCTACAAATATTTATATTTATATTTATATTTATAGGCACCACAAATATTCTAATCCTATTTTGTATCAAATCCTATTTGTGACAGTTACCATCTTTTCTTATCTTGTATAGAAATTCTTCCACAATTAATATTCCTACCAAGAATAAGAATTACCTCAATTATCACAAAATAGAATTATGCTCATAATAGGATTCTTAACTTAATTAGAAATTCGGAATCCTTCCTAAAACAAACATAGGATTAGAAATTTTAAAGGAATGTAGTCCAATCCTTATCCCTCAAAACAAACATGAGATGAAATAATTTAAAGGATTAAATTTTTTTAAAGGATTATAGTCCAATCCTAGACTTAATACTTCAAAACAAATATGGAATATGATTATTTAAAGAATTATAATCCTAAGGATCATAAATGATGGAATTATTATAGTAAAATTATTATCCGGGAATTATAATCCCTCCAAACAAAAATGGCATTAATGATCAAAAACTCGATTGAGCATGACTTGTACTAAGAAAATTCAATTAATAAGTTTAAATTTGACTTTGTTTTCAACACAACATCTCGAAGCCTAGGCCAAGCCCAAGCGTGTAAAGTAAATGCTAAATTCTAAGCGCGTTGGCTTCTGTTCTAGTACTACATTACATTTCTTAAAAAAACTACCCCTTGTTCAACCTTCACCCATGACCAACTGTTCGATCCCAAGGAAATGAGGTTGGAGCTGGTTTTAAAGGGGTGTTTGGGTAAATTTTTTTCCAGAATAAATCAATTTATTTTAAGAAAAAGTTAGAGATTCCTAACTTTTTCCTGAAAAAAGTTAATTTTTTTTTTGCAACTTATATAATCTCAATCATACATTAAATACTTGTATAATCTTTTTTTATCATGGTATGAAATTTTTACCCGAAAGTAAGTCCATAAAAACTTAAAAAAAGTTGGAGCCAAACAGACCCTATATTCCTATATATATAATCTTACGATGTAACATATTATAATCTTTTACTAAAATTAAAATTGTAGAAATTTTTTCATCTTTATTGTGGATTCAAGAAATTCTTTATGGATTAAAGTATCATTTCGTGAAGAATTTTCCGTATAAAAGTCTTTTAAAATGCTGTTTTTTAGAAAGTTCAAATTAGTAGTTCTAGAACACAAGGGTATATATGAAAAAACAATATTGGCTTTCGATTCATTAGCAATTTTTTTTTTTTTAAAAGATGGTTTTTCAGTTTTCACCTTGACTGCAAAAGGCAGAAGGTGAAACTGCTCCGTAAGCATGCGAAACAAGACTTGTCTGCTGACACATCATGTTCGGATTTTATTCCAAAAAAGAATTGCCTCATCAACCTACTCTATATACATACATACATACCAAAACAATGGTCTTCCCTGTCTTATCTACCTCTTAAATAACATCCTTTTCTACAATAAAAAACACTTAATATTCTAATATTCATGGATTGAATGCAACTCAGATTAGTTTGGTGTCAATAAAGTTTTAATCTTGGGTTAACCCACAACAAAATCTTGAATACCCAGGTGGATTCTTGGTGCCTTCTGATCAGAAACACTGTTTTTTTCCCAGTGAAATTCTACTCCATTTCAAGATTTTTTTTTTTTTTTTTTTTTGAGTTTTAGTTTGTGTCTATATATACCTGTGTATTGCTGAAGTGATGGGAGGTGAAATGTGAAAAGTATAAGTGTACAAGGATTTAGAATCATGGGTAATTGTTACAGTTCTGAAGTAGATGATCAATTTCAAAGGCAACAGCAAAATGGTCAATCTATAAATAATAATCCAGGTTTGTCTTGAACTTGAAGTGTTTTTGTAATTGTTTGGATTAGGCTACTAGCTTAATTTACTGAGATGTTGAGATTGAAATTTGAAGTAGATTATATTGCATTTGTTAAAGGGGATATTACAATTGATGATCTTAGAGGATGTCTTTAAAGGAGTGTTAATAGTTACTTACATATAGGATGTCTTTAATGAAGCAGTGTTAATAGTTACTACATTGAGGATGTCTTTAATGAAGTAGGTTATATTGCAATTGTATTTACATCTTAATACAATTCTATGTTGATGATCATTGAGGATTTCTTTAATGATTAAGTGTTAATACTTACTTTTATCTAGTTCTGATGTCATTTTTAAAAGGTAATAAACGGTTTCTTAGTTTCGTAAGATTGTGTTTTGTTTCAGCTGTAATTCGATATCATCTTCACTGTCACTTGTTGTATTCATTTTATTGTGATAACCAAACCAAACCAATCCAAACATGCTCGGTATGTCCACTTGTAAGAAGGGTTTGGCTATGGTGAAATGCACGCACAGACCTTAGCTGCATCTCTAGTAGAGAGGGTCTTTTTTTCCCCCCCGCTAAATAGTAGAGAGGTTTTGTTCGTGAAGACCCCAAATTTCTGTATTTAATCTTATTGTGACATAGTTGGTAAGCTCTTGTAGTTTTACATCTTAATACAATTCTATGTTGATGATCATTGAGGATTTCTTTACTGATTAAGTGTTAATACTTACTTTTATCTCGTTGTGATGTCATTTTTAAAAGGTAATAAGCAGTTTCTTAGTTTCGTATGAATGTGTTTTGTTTCAGCTGTAATTTAATAGCATCTTGTATTAATTTTATTGTGATAACCAGACCAAACCAATCCAATCATACTCAGTATGTCCCACTTGTAAGAAGGTTTGGCTATGGTGAAATGCACGCACAGACCTTAGCTGCATCTCTAGTAGAGAGGTTTTTTTTTTTTTTTTTTTTTGCTAAATAGTAGAGAGGTTTTGTCTGTGAAGACCCCAAATTTCCGTATTTTAATCTTATTGTGACATAGTTGGTAAACTCTTGTGATTTTTAGTTCTCCATAAAATGCTCTTGCAACGAAATTTTAGTAATAATTTAATAATAAAATTATGATAGAACATTAAGAACATTGTAATTAACAATGTAATAAGCAGTGTTGTAAAACTCGGCCGTTCAGCCGAGAAATCGGCCGATATATCGGTCAAATACTTGCTGCCGAACTATTTTATGTGAATCATTGTACTCTATGGTTTTGGCGGAATCGGGTCAAAACGCGGGTCAACGGGGCAAAATCGGGTCAAAACGCGGGTCAATGAGACGATCAGAGAACTTGATGAAGACGATTTTCATTCTGAAGAAGAGGAACCAGCAGATTGTAGTGACGATTGTATGTTTGGTGGCTCACAATATGAATGCTGGTGATGTTTTGGACTTTAGAAACCAGGGTAGTTCTTAGAACCTTTTGACTAACTAGTTTCTTATTAGCTGCTACACAAATCCATAAGGGATTTTGGCCATTTTTGCTAGTGCACTGGATAGAAAATATAGAGCCAACTGTTAAATCTAATGTGCCGTAATTGTAAGTATTTTGAATGCAAGTGTACCGAACAATGTTACTTTTGCTATATGTAAGGCTGTAAGTATGTTATGAAAGTTGATCCAATAAATAAATTCCTATTTCCTCATTCTGATTTTCATTTATATTTTATATATAATTATATTTATATTTTGATGTATATATAATTATATTTATTAATATTTAATTACTCCCAATTTGTCTTCCGATTAATCCCCGATTCGGCGATTAATCCTTGCAAGGTCATGTAATCGATCTTGTCCAATAACCGATTTCTATAACACTGGTAATAAGTGGGATACTGCCAGTGCCAGCTTAGCAACCATTCGTTTCATTTCTCTATAAAGAAAAAATTAAGACGTAGTTCAAGAGTCTGCCTTTGCATAAAACTCATTTCAGGGTGCAATGCATATAATGTAAAATGTAACTTAAGATTTAATTGTCATAGTCTGTCGAACTGAGTTAAATGTACTACGACTCATGGCATTGGTGTAAAGTTCAGTGACTAAACTTTGTGCAAAAGAAATGCTCAGATACTGCAGTCACTGTTCTGACCGACTCCTTCGTCAATATGTACAGTTGGAACTGATCATGGTGTTGTCGCATCTGTCAACAAAGCAGATTCCAACTTTCAAAAGTCTGCTGAATCAAACAGAACCGCATATGCAAGCAGTATTGTGGTGATACCAAAGGATGTCAAGGCTCTTCGCCAAAATCCTGGGAATAGTAATCTTGATATCTTTACATATGAAGAGATGAGGTTGGCCACCAAGCGGTTTCGTTCCGATCAAGTTCTTGGAGAGGGTGGATTCGGAATTGTATACAAAGGAGTTATAGATGAGAATGTTAGGCCTGGCTACATCAAAACGGAAGTTGCCATCAAGGAGCTTGATCCGGAAGGGATCCAAGGCGACAGAGAATGGCTGGTACTATTTTCCTCTTATGCTTTACACAAATATAATTTCACAAAGAATAAAACCTTTGTTCATTATTCAATAGAAAATATGAAATTTTTTACATGCCACAGTGGCATATGAGTAAATTATGAATCATTTAATGTCACTGTACTAATATAGTAGCAGGGAAGCATTTACGACTTTGGCCTCTGCTAGGTTGCCACCATGGACGTCCAGTTTAGACATGTGGTCCAATAAGGATAGTGTAAACAACATGAATGAAATTGGTTTATGAATGTTTTAATATCTATTAAATATAACCAAAGGGTAGTACCTTCAAAAAAAATGAAAATTGAAAGCTGCTTGCTAGAACATGTTTAAACATTTATTTAGCGGAGACTAAATTTCAGCTTAATATGTTTCTGTTGGTGTTATTATTAAAGTCTTTCAAAGTTTCAGCCTCTTTGTGTACCCAAGGTTGATCCCGCAACATGTTTTAGCTAATCATTGGCTAATATATTCAAAGAAAAGAATTTGTCTTACTGATGGCTTCTTATGTATTTTCTCTTCGGGATTTTGTTAACTTGAGCAAATTGCCAAAGGCTTCAATTTCATATACAATAAATTTATGCGTGAATATACAACGTACTGCTACTCTTCGGAGCTGTCTATCAAGGATCATTCACACTAGTTGAAAGAAGAGCCTCAGTAAGCAAGCTTTCCTTAGAATTATTATACCTTGTCAAAAGAATAGCCTTATTGAGTAACTCAACAACAAGAAAAGTGGTATTAGATCCTCTATGTGAAGGTTAGGTGTAAGTTTAGACGGCATTAAAAGCCGCTTAAATCCTTCTTACTTATGCATTGATTGGAATTGTCGTACCAGTTTGATGCCATGAGAGGTTAAGCATCTTTTTCTAACATTTTCCTAATAGAATTACATGTTCAATCGAAGGGCTTGGTTTAATAAATATTTTATAATTGTAATTATATTGTTGTTCTTAAACTACTACTGTAATTACCTTGAATGTAGATAAAATTTAACAAGTTTACTTAGATGGGTTTTTTTTTGTGCTTCTTATTAATAAAAACTGGTTATCTCCATTTGCAGGCTGAAGTAAACTATCTGGGACAACTCCAACACCCTAATCTTGTGAAGCTCATTGGTTACTGTTGTGATGATGATCACAGGCTTCTGGTCTATGAATACATGGCATCTGGGAGCCTGGAAAATCACCTATTTCAAAGTAAGTGACAGATGCCGACTGAAGCTAGAGAGACATATGCATGTTTTCACCTTTTGTATGTTATCGTGCTGTTAGTGTATATATTTACTATCAGTAAAAGTGTCAAATTTTAGACATCAGATTTTGTTTAGAACATTTGATAAATGTAAAATATCATGCTGAGAAAAGATCTGCAACTCTCATGTCAATCGATATATCATGACATAGTACTGAATTTGCACTCGTCATCCCTGCTGAACCTCCTATAGCTATCATAGTGTTTTACAGTTATAATTTTGGTTGACATTTGCATCTATATGCATACTTTTGGTTTCATGTTATACTACAACTTGAAGAAGCAGCAATATTCAAAACAAATGCGATCTCAAGTTTTTGGTCCTTTTGGATACGACAATCATGTTTCATTAATTTGAAATTTTAAGATTAGAGTTTCATGTTGTTTCTTCGATCTTGTATTTAAATACTTGTCTACCTATGAGAGTTTTATAGCATAATAAAATAGATAAAAGTTGTTTGCAAAAGCATTTAAGATATATTGGTATCTGGTGTGAATTTATCCGTCTTGGGCATTTTGACAGGAGTGAGTGTTACTATGACTTGGTCAAGAAGGATAAAGATTGCTTTGGATGCTGCAAAAGGGCTTGCTTTTCTTCACGGGGCAGAAAGATCTATTATCTATCGGGATTTTAAGACATCGAACATATTGTTGGATGCGGTTAGTAATACTGATTAATATTATTGTGGGACTTCATAGTTATCTTTACGAAAGGCTTTATTGCTGAATATACTATGACTGTTTAGCCCCATCTTCAACAGTAAAAACAGTCACATTGCAAAAGATGTATGTACTTCACAGAATCTTTTATCCTACATGTATATTAAAATTGTTAGATTTCGCCAACAATCACCATATTTATTTAATAATGAGTGGTATCAGCTTTGAACTCTTTATCCATAGTTCTAACAGTTAAATATAAACTTAAATATGTAGAATTTCAATGCAAAACTTTCTGACTTTGGGCTTGCAAAGGATGGACCCATGGGAGACCAAACCCATGTATCAACGCGGGTTATGGGGACGTATGGTTATGCAGCTCCCGAGTATGTAATGACAGGTAAGTCTTCTGTAAGCAAGTAGCAGTTATCAACATATATTGCATAATTCATTGTTTAAGATCCTTTTACCTTGTTGACAAATACAGTACTCCGTGTTCTACCACGAATTGAGGTGAGTTGTATATAGATAACTAAGCAAGCTCGTTCTTCTCTGACCTGCACCACGATACTTTTTTTTTTTTTTTGCTAATTTACAGTATTGTTAACTATAAGACTACTATTGAAGGTGTATTTAGTTCTTTATTACGATAGCAGAGAGTTCTGCAGTGATTTCTTCCAATATCTAAGTATTTAAATGATTTTGGATTATCATAGTTTGTTTTGCTGCTATTGCATTTACATGTCTTTGTTGCACAAGTGTTGGGATTTCTTTATGTGTAAATTATCTCCATGAACATGAATTTGTTTATAGTTTGAACTGTATTCATGATTCTTGGTCACAGGTCATTTGACAGCCAGAAGTGATATTTATGGTTTTGGAGTGGTGCTACTTGAAATGTTGATTGGAAGGAAAGCCATGGACAAGAGTCGACCTAGCCGAGAGCATAATCTTGTTGAGTGGGCCCGGCCTATCTTGAACCACCATAAGAAGCTTTTAAGGATATTAGATCCTAGGATGGAAGGGCAATACTCAAATAAAACTGCTATAAAGATGGCTAATTTGGCATATATATGCCTCAGCCAAAACCCAAAAGGGAGGCCTTTAATGAGCCAGGTTGTTGAAATACTCGAATCAGTTCAGACACGAGCGAGACGAGAAGATATATCGATTCAGAGTGGAGCTAGTGTAACTCTTTACGAGGTCCCCAAGTGTGTTCCACAAAATCCTACAGAGAACGAGAGTAAGCCAAATGAGAACGAGAGAGAAAAAGATGCAGAAAAGTCAATGAGCAGGCCAGCGAAGGAAAGGAGCAAGAGTGAACCTCCAAAGGAGAATGATCTCTATAATCCTTACGATGACGCGATAAATGATGAAAAATCTGATTCATCAAGAATTTGAACTCTAGCATCGAAATTTGTGTGAGCTCAAAGTTTAAGCTTCATAAAGAATTTGAGTCTGGAAATCTAGCTTGTGTACCAAGCTCCTGAGTCCTGAGCTTATTACTAGCTTGTGTACCAAGCTCCTGAGTCCTGAGCTTATTATCAGAGGCCGGAACAAGTTTACATGGAGAATCATTCTATAAAACATCCCTTTCTTTTTTTATAAGCCTAAAGTGTACCAAGACCTTAAAGAAGATTATCACTTTTACCAATTTAAAATTTGTTATAGTTCTTTCTTCATTCTTATGAGAGCTTCGGAACATTTTCATGAGAGCCTCAAAAGCACATGACTCACCTTTAATTGGAGGAGCTTTTGAAGCTGGTGGCAATGCAGCAATATACTTTGATGTTTGTATGGTACATCCTGCTTTCTACAAGGTGTTAGAGCAAGTCCAATGCTAGATGTAAAATAGTTATAGTTATTGCTATAATTTAGCATCAAAAAGTACTTTTTTGGTGCTAAAATAGAACTTTAACACACAATTCATATATAGTTAAATAATTTAAATAATGATGTGCATGGATGCATAAATATTAAATGCATCATTGGTTTCAAATATAGATTATAGAATCAATGATGCATTTATGCATATTCGCATCCAACTATAGCACCACTTTGGAATTAAGTCTGTCCACGAGTTTCCAAGTAAAAGTATAATTTGTCATTGGTCAGATAGTTTTCTTTCTCTTGACAAGAAGAGGTCACGGTTCAAGTTTCAGTAAGTTCAGGTTACAGTTTTCTTTCTCTTAATAAGAAGAGGTCGTGACTCGTGGGTTCAAGTTCCATGTGGCGAAACTTAGACCAACAAGGGAAATGAAAGCATGTTTAATTGCTTAACAAGACTTCCTCTTGAACATTCTATAGTTTGCAATGTTATGATATCAAATTCTGTAGTTTACTTGAATTAAGCGCGTGATTCAAGTGAGAGGAGTGATGAACAATTATTCTTCATATTTCATACAGTTTTTTTTGTTACTATATATTATTTCAACATTTTTCGAGAATGCAAAATAGTTGTTCTCACTGTTTTGATGTTAAAACGTGTTTTTCACATTTGCAAATAATACTAATGTATCATACAAAATTGTACTAATGTATCAAACATTTACACCGGAAGATTTTATTTCAGGCTCCACCTAGAAAAATTTATATATTGGATTTTTCATCTGTCATTAGTCAGGTATGGAGAAGAGCCCTTGATAAGTGGCCACAATTCTACATAAACAGGCCATGCATTATAGAAGGGTAGTCGAGACAGAGCTGCAGATTGCACACAGGTAGTTTTCATTTCATGATTGTTCTTTTTACTAATAATCAGAACTTACTCTTGGTTAGTTAAGAGTCCTATTTGTTCCGAAAATAAGAGAACTGTTCTAAATTTAACATAATTTTATGTTGGAAGCTAGCCAAGCATGTTACTGCGCTTATGGCAAAACTCTGAGACTCGAACTCTTAACATCTTTTCCGTCGAAAAACAGAGCAGAACATCCTCTATATTATCTACAGAAATTTTCTAAAATTATAGACCCGGAATAAAACTATACTTGCCGATCCTCAGTACAGTCTGTACAGAAAGGTAGACATTATAAATAAGGTAGAAAAAGTTCTACGGAGTTTCTGTGTCTCCCTTGTGCAGCAAGGACTTGAGGCGTCCAAAGAGCATGACAACAATGAGAATGCTTTTTCCGCTGTCAGACCATCTTCCTGCAAATCCATAATACGCGTCTTTGCAACTTAAATCTAATTTTATTCGCCTTCCACAACTATATCCCATAGTGAATCCCACGTTCGCATATGCACTACAAAATGTAATCGTACCATAAAGTTTGGTTAGATTATGTGTAAAAGTTCAAAGTGCTGTAGGCCTTTTACAGTTTTACTCTTTATTGAGTTGATTATGCATTCATGCATGCAAGATAAATTTATAAGAAATAGGAAGATCTTGAAATATATTTTAATGTACCTAATTACTTCGAAGATGATGTTGAACACACTGAAATTCAGTGGATCTTCCTTCAGGTCCTTTCTCTCAGATATACACATGAGTATGATGAAGATTATTAGATAAGTAGGTTCTGAGAGCTGCAAATATTTCCTTTTCGATCTTCTGCGCGTAGTTTTGTCGCCAATGTTTGAAGAATTTTCGCCATTTTTAACTGCTAAAATTGAAGCATATGGAGGAAGATACCTGTACATGAAAGTTAAAGAGTATCAGACTCCCAAGTCTCAGAGATGATATGGGAATTAACATTAAGTATTAACCACGAAATTGTTACTGAATTCAAACTATTCAAATGACCAATCATAATTTCAGTTTAAAAATTTAGGATAAAATTGAATAAAGAGTAAATTACAAAGTGGTGGCCGTATTTTACACAGATTTTCAAAAAAGTGGTTAGTCTTTCAATTTCTCAAATTAGTGGTCAGCCTTTCACTTTGTCTTTCAAAACAGTGGTCAGTCTTTCAATTTCTCAAATTAGTGGCCAACATTTCATTCGGCGTTTTAAAAAAGTGGCCAATTTAGAGATAATTAGTCTACTATTGGCCACTTTTTTGAAAGGCGGAGTGAAAGATCACAAACTTCATTTTCTTATTTCGTAATAATTTTTCATTCCGGTCAAGGGAAAAGACGATGTTTATGATTGGAATTCAATCATTCCTAACTTGCGTACCCAAGAGGGATTTTAATTATGCTGATAAGTGATAAGTAGTAGCAATAAGTGCAGAAAATGAATGGAGAGCAAGAGATTAGAACTCACATCATAGCGACAAACACCACAAGGACAGCTGGAGAGATGGTTGAAATATCGAACACAGATTCCCCAGTGTGCCGTGCATTCGTAACTTGAAACAAAATTGCGACCGTTTTCTCATAAGAATCAAGGCCTTCAAATGCACCAGAATTATTAGTATTGCTATTCCACTCCATTGACACGAAAATCGCAAACTGAACTATAATAAATCCCACCACCGTTGCTGCAATATAACAACATCTCCTCTTCGACATCAAATTCTTGTAGCCTAATTTGTTGTGGTGTTTCAGAATGTAACCAAACTCTGGCCTTTTGGTGAAAGTTTTCAAGGCATTGAGTAGAAGTAGTAGACATGAAGGATATAACGCGCTTCCAACGAGGCACTGAGGAATTAAAATGAGTAGAAGGCCTGTGTTTTTCTTGAACAACATCATACTCTCATTTGTTGGAAGGAAACCACAGTTTGCAAAAGAGGAAATCGCGGCGAAAACTGAAAATAAACTTACCTTAATCCCTTTGTTGTCAAGTACTTGTTTTGCACTTGGGACAGACTGCATATATAAGGATATCAAAAAGGAGCTGAGCATATGAGTTGCGAGAAAATAAGCTACAATGGAGTAACTCAAACAATTGATGGAAGAAACGCGGAATCTTTCCTGATCATCAGATTTGTCGAAAGTATTAGTTGTGTCTTGATCTGTCAAGCCAAGCTCGATTTGGTTTCCGGAGTTTGTACAAGAATTAGAAGTAGAATTTTGAGATAGTGAGCTGACACAAAGCGTATGTTTTCTGTTGAATTTCGATATTTGTAGTTTAACTAGGGAAAGAAAAACTTCTCCACCTATTAGCATCAAAAAAGTTAAAATAAGAAGCTGAGAATCAGAAAAAACTTCCATTTCAACAGTTGACATGCTTGACAGAGAGATAGCAGAGACAGCAGTGAAGAACAAATCTATGTCTCTAGGCCTCGATGAAGACGACGAAATCTTGAAAAGAAAGAAGCCCATTAGAGAGAAGAAAATGAAGTAGAGGAGCTGAATCCAGAAAGGAGGAACATAATGTAAAAACAAAAAGATGAGATCATCAAGAAAAGACAACAAAAGACATTTGCAGAAGAAGAATATATCTGACACTCTTGTGGATAATCTCTCCAACAAAAATTCTAGTTTCTTGGCACTTAATCTAATCATGTTCTTCATTTTTGCTTCTGTTTGAATTTTGTTGTTAGATTATATAGTATTGGTTGGCTTGGAATTGCATGGCTAGCTCCAGCTCCAAGTACTTAGCACAGAAGTGGAGTGATTTGATGATCATTTATACGAATATGAGCTATTGTTAGCTACCACATGTGTTCATGGGACCCAATATTCGGAGTTTGTAATGAATTCGTAAATATGGATAGGATTTAGGAAGAAAAAAGAATGTATGTAAATAATTTTAGATGAATACACTTTTACAAACATATACATTTATTACAAATACATACAAGTGTACAAAATTATAGTAATTCTTTGAATTGTTTGTGGTTAATTTGTAAGTGCGCTCCCCACGATGGTTTTTTTTTTTTTTTTTGATAAAAACGTACTTACATTAATATTTCTCAGAATCAAGCATACAGATGATAAAATTCGGACCCTCGCTAAGCTATGAGCTACAATATTCGCAGACCTATGTGTGTAACACACTAACACTTCATCAAAGTATTTATCCATATCCGTACAATCCTCCAAGATCACCATACTCACACAATCGGTGAGACAAACAAACTCACACATTCAAACGGTGAGACAATAACAAAATTCAAACAAACGGTGACACAAAATAAAATTACAAATTAAAACCAAACTAGAACTTTAGCAATCCTTAGATCTGGGATCAAACCCACCAGAACAAGATAACCCGTACCACTTACGAGAACAAGATCACCTGGAAAAACGAGAAATCCGGAGCTCCGTGAATTTGAGATCTAATAAATTGAAGGCCAAAACGGAAAAGACTTTGAATCCTTAGATCCGAAAATATAAAAATTTATTAAAAGAAGAAAAAAACAAAGAAAATGGAAGATTTTGGGACTTTCCACTGATGAAGATCCAGTGAAAGCTCCGACGGCTATTAGCAAAAGACGAGTAGAGGGAAAGAGTTTTTAGAATTACTTTAATAAGATTGATAATTTAGAAATTCCCCACGATGGTTGTTAAGCTTTTGTTGGGTGTATATAGACACGCTTGGACGCACACACATTGTACACGCTTTGATCACCAATCTAGAAATGATTGTTAGGATTTCAACTTTTCTGTTGTTGCTCTTTTGTTGTTCGTTTTAACTTTTTAAAGTAATGTAATCAAAATCGGTACTCGAAACAAGTTTTACAATAAAATGAGTATTGGGAAAATTGAATGCATAATGAAGTATTTTTGTTCCGATTTCTAGCCAGTGTTCTAAAAATCCGGCGGCCAATTAATCGGCGCTTAAATGCTAGGCGTTGCAAAGATGTCTAATTTTTATGAAAAATCAGTCAAAAATGTTTTTTCCAAAAATTACCAATTAATCGAATCTAGGAGGATTTAGGCGATATAAGTGGGATTAATAGTTAAAAATCTAGGCAATCGGGATTAATCGGTCAACATGTTAAAAAATGGTCAAATTAAGCATAAAATTTTAAACATAACATCATTAGTCAAAAAGAACTTCTTATTATAAACAATCACCTCTGCTCTCTTTTTGACCGAAACAGTCTCTCTCGTGATTTGTTCTCCTTTTTCTATTGTAAAGCTGTCCAGCCGTCTTCCTCCCTCCGGCAGTTGATTCCTCCACCAACCGGAGGTCTTATAATCTTTCCCTTTTTCCAGTTTTTCAAATAAATCGAGCTTGATTTCTGAAACCTTTGAAGAATCCATTCAGATTTTTCAGTTTGGTTCTTAGATCTTCGCCGATCTGTTTTTTAGTTGTTGTTTTGTTTTCAGTTTGAATGTCTTGCTTTTTGTCATGTGTCTTACCTTTTGGCATGTGTCTTGTTTTGTTCGGCTACCAATATGGCATTTTGGTTCGATGAAGGCTCATTTTGTAGAGGCTTGCGAGTGGATTAATTGGGATTCCATTTCAGAGGGGGTTATATGTCTATAAAGCTTATCTTGGATCTATGGATATCTGCTCAAAAAGAGCGCGAGATCAATTTAACGGAAGTCAGGATCCAGATCAATGTAGATGCGGTAATTTCTGAAGTTTATGGGCTCTTTTTGTTCATATGCCTCGATATTATGGATATTCCCCTTGTCATTCTTGGTGTTGTAGCGAGTTATTGTAGTTCTATAGCTGATCGTATATGGACGATGAGTAATGCTCATCTAAGAGTTCATTAATGTATTAATAAACGTTTTGAAGTAATGAAATTTATTTCCTTCTTGGCAAAAAAAAAAACATAAAATTTTAAAAATGTAATTTTTTTATAAAAAATATAACTTACACATGAAAGGGTAAATTCACTTATTATATTTGATAATAAAATGAAGGTATTGATATATTGGTTTCATGTACCTGAGGATGACGTAGAACCCTGAGGTTAAAACAATTTCAGTATAAATTTAAGGGTATATATGTAAATCAATGAAAAAAATTAATACTTACAAAAATGCCCCTGTGGGACCCCTTACCTTATAGGCCCATTTTTCTCTTGATATATTTACTTGTAAAAAAAAAATATTAAAATTTAATTATACATAAAAAAAATTTAAATACATCCAATTAATGTTCTAATTAATCATCGGCTAACCAATTAATCGCTTGAAGATAGGTTTATCATCTAGACCCGCCTAATAATTTATATAACCTTGCTTCTTGCTAGTTTTTTTTTTTTGTTAATTATATATTTTTATCAAGTATTCGGGCCAACTTGCGCGCATCACGATTAAACTTGGGTGTCCCGCTTCTGGCTAGTTTTACTCAAAGTTGATTTCATTTCAAGTTGCTGATCATATATTTTTATATTTTGGTATTGCACGCATAATGAGATTTTGATCCAGTTAATATAAACTTAAATTATAGCCGTATAAAGATAAAATAATTACATTCTCATAATTATTTCGATTAAATTCTTGTAATCCGAACTGCACTTTTACATTTTTGGTTGAAAGTTTTCTAAATGAAAAATGTTACGGTTTCCGAAACCGTTCCCAAAATGGTTCCCGAATGTTGAGTTGTCAACACATGATTGGTTATGTTTTTATAAATGAGATGGACCCTTCATGCATTAATATGAATCCCAAAAATTAAATAATGGTATGTGTCATTCGAGAACACTTTTGGGAATTTTTTAGGAGTACGTAGCATTGATCATGAAATGAGTTAAGACAATCTACAAGTTTAAGACAATGAGTTATCAATTTTCATGTTTTAATTTTTGAATTTTTTTTGTTGACAATAAAGTGCTTATAAGTTTATAAATAAGTATTTGTTCTAATAATTTTCGAGCGAAAGTCGAACCCATAATTTGGATCGATAAATAATATATACTTAACCATTTTGGCTATCCAACCTTACTCAAAACAGTTTTGAATTCACTTTCTATTCATACACATTACTTATGAATAAACTTGAAAATAATGACGTGATAATAATGATGGTAAAATGGGTTAATGTGTGCGCGATCATTTTCACTTATTATTTCCATAATTAGTTATAAAGAGAAGCATATAATTTGGGAAGTTTTAGGAAACTAATTAGAAAGAAAAATGTTATAAAACCCAATATTTTTTTTGAAATTTTTCTAAATATTTAGCTAAAGAGTAACTTCCTAATAGAAAAACGCCAACTCAATAATATTATACCATTTAATAAAATTCAAAAAAAAAATGGGATTGGTAACATTACTCGATTCAAATTCCCTAACATTTTACAAGCTTAAAATCTCAATACACACAATCTTAGGAGGGAACAAAATCTTTCCAAGATTATATGAGAATTATGATAAATTAGAATATTGGAATTTCTCATCAAGTAGAATATTGATAATGGGACATTATTGACAACTTACATTGTTCTTTTAGTCAATTGGTTGGTAGTGACAAATTCAAGTTATTGTAAACTTTGGTCCGCAGAAATAACTGTTTTAGAAAAATAAGTTTAATTAATTACATACCCTATCGTATGTAATCCTAATTCATAATTAACTAAAATTAAAAAAAATTGTTCAAACCTAAGTTTCGTGTCCCTTAAATTTGTTTAAAAATTTCGCTCCTTAATTCTATCTTTGGACATTTTGATTCTTATTAAAAGTTGATTGCAGTTTTACCTCCATGAGCATCTCCAAGGATCTTATGTAAAATAGTTAGCTATAATCATTAGCTATAAAGATGATGTAAATTTTTTGTTAAGGGTGAACATGCTCCAAGTCCAAGGGAATTATATATAATTATGGTCATGTAAAATTATACATAAAAGCTTTATTGATTCAACAAATATAGCTCACCAAATATCATTATCTATATTTTTTTGCTAAGGGATTAATGGTTGGAGTGCTCAAATTTTTACATATTATCTAAATAGTGTCACTAGATGCCATGTAGATAATTTAACTAAGGGTTTTACAACCTTGGAGATGCTCTTATATTCGAAAATTCTTAGGTGAAATTTATCTAGCGTATTGAGAATTTCTTTAGTTCTTTGATCTTATAATTGAACTAGTTGATAAAGCCGCGCTTCGCGGCGGCATAACAATATTTTTAAAAAAATTCAATACATTTACGTTATATTATAATATTAATATTAAATTTTAATAATTAAATAATCTTCTCTAATGAATCAATTTCTTATTAAATACGATTCTTTCGATTGAGCCGCTCTCTCGTTAAAACCGAAATCCCAACTTTTTAACATATATTATAAAGACTTATATAATATTTTTTATCTATAAAATTGAACCGTAAAAATAAAAAAAATTATGACTTCAGTATCAAATTCTAATAGCTAATACAATCTTTTCTAGCGAGCCGTCTTCCCGTTAAATACGTTTCGAGCCGCTCTTATTTGAAACCGAAATTCTAACTTCATTATATAAAGTGAGTAAATTCAAATTTTTATATTCTTTAAACTTTCTAATATTTATGGAGTTTTAAAAGATGAAAATACATCTTATATTTTCTGTATATTATAGATATTCTTGTATTTATTTACAGTTTCCGCATGGAAATGTCTTTCTGTTATGTTAACATATCAAAAAAAAATTAAAATACGAAGACTTTTCGTTACGGGAATAATATTACATTTATGGATATATTTTTGTAATGCAAGTACAATTAACTTGTATAAAAAAGTTAAAATAAAGGATTTCTAGGAAAAAAGATGTATAGTTTTAAAAAATCGTATAAGACGTCTCCACCGCCCTCGTATTTTACTTCCAATAAAACAATTTATTTTATGTATTAATTATATATTTAAACATCTTTTATACGGTCTTATCTAATGAACCGCTTTCTTATTAAACACACCTATTACTAAAAAGAAAGCTAGTACAATCCTAAAAATACAAAATAAAATCAAATCCTAAAAATAAAATAAAATTTATAACATCATATGATATTTTAATAGCTAGTACAATCTTTTATAGTGAGCCGTCTTCCCGTTAAACACGTTTCGAGCCGCTCTCGTTTGGGATTGAAATTCTAACTTCATTACATATTATTGATGTTACTTATCTTACACAACAATTGTTTTCCTTAAAATCAAAACCTAAAAAATAGAGTGAATTCCAATTTATACTTTCTCTAAATTTTCTAAAAGTTTTGGCATTTTAGAAAATGAAAACACATCTTATTTTCTCTTTATATTATAGATACTCCTGTATTTATTTAGGATTCCTGCATGAGATTGTTCTTTTACTCATTGTTCTTTTATTATGTTAACACATCAATTCTTTTCTTTTTAAATTCGGTGACTTTTTTCATGACAATAGTATTGGATTTATGAATAAATTTTCCTAATATAAGTATAATTAACTTATATAAAAAAATATATAATTTAAGAAGATCGTACTTTCTATAAAGTATTTAATTATATGTCTGCTCTATATATTCAAACACCTATTCTAGTTCTAGTAGAACTTTTATTTATATATTTTTTCTATAAATTCGAACTCTTATTCTACTTCCAATAGAACTTTTAATAGTATGCCTTATAAATACTAATTATACTTCCAATAGAACTTCTAATCATATGTCTTCCTTATAAATTCGAACTTCTTCTTTATAATTGATATTTTATATTTATTAGTGTTTAAAATTCTAGAAAATTAGAAAAATCGATTGAGACGATATTAGAGCGCCATCTAAACTCCCGCTATAATAATGATAATAATACCGACTTTCTATATCAATTGTAGTAAAATATCAATTTTTCATCTGATTGGCGATCTATACCGGATTGGATACGTCGACTTGAAATGGGTATTCTATATTTTTTTGATCTTTTGATGAATCTTGAGGTACAATAACGATGATGGAGGGGGCGGTTAACAATTGAGACCATGAGATGTGAAAGAAAGGTAGAAGAAGGTGTGTACGAAGAAGAAGATGAAGGTCGAAGATGGTGGAGAGATGGTATATATATGTGTATGTATATGCTTAAGGATACCCAATTATGTGATGCGTATTTTGTGATACGCATTAGAGACTAACGTATTTTTTGTGAAAATGATTTGGGTTACCCAATTGCCTCATGCGTATGTCATTCAAGACCCAATCAGTACATGCGTATCTTTTGTATAATTAATACCCATCAGCCATATGCGTATTACAATCGGTATTTTTCACCACTCATCCACCAAATTGTTATTTTTGTGATCGGACTTTGAAAAACAGTTATTTTTATCCTTTACCTTCTCCTTTATAAATTCGAACACCTATTCTACTTCTAATATGCTAATTTATATTTTTATATTTTTTAGTGTTTAAAATTCTAGAAAATTAGAAAAATCGATTGACACGATATTAGAGCGCCACCTAAACTCCCGCTATCCTCCTTTATATATATATATATTGATTGATTGATTGATTGATGATATTTTATTTTATGTATTAATTATATATTTAAACATCTTTTATACGGTCTTATCTAATGAACCGCTTTCTTGTTAAACACAGTTATTACTATTGATTAGCTCTCTCGTTAAGACCAAAAACCTAACTTTTACATATATTACTTGTATGATAATGTTTATCCATAAAAATCAAATCCTAAAAATAAAATAAAATTTATAACATCATATGATATTTTAATAGCTAGTACAATCTTTTATAGTGAGCCCTCTTCCCTTTATACACATTTCAAGCCGCTCTCGTTTGGGATCGAAATTCTAACTTCATTACATATTATTAATGATACTTATCTTACACAACAATTTTTTTCCTTGAAATCAAAACCTAAAAAATAGAGTGAATTCCAATTTATACTTTCTAGATTTTCTAAAATTTTTGGAGTTTTAGAAAATGAAAACACATCTTATTTTCTCTTTATATTATAGATACTCCTGTATTTATTTAGGAATCCTGCATGAGATTGTTCTTTTACTCATTGCTCTTTTATTATGTTAACACATCAATTCTTTTCTTTTTAAATACGGTGACTTTTTTCTTGACAATAGTATTGGATTTATGAATAAATTTTCCTAATATAAGTATAATTAACGTATATAAAAAATATATAATTTAAGAAGATCGTACTTTCTATAAAATATTTAATTATATGTCTGCTCTATATATTCAAACACCTATTCTAGTTCTAGTAGAACTTTTATTTATATATTTTTTCTATAAATTCAAACTCTTATTCTCTATAAATTCGAACTCCTATTCTACTTTCAATAGAACTTTTAATCGTATGCCTTATAAATACTTATTATACTTCCAATAGAACTTCTAATCATATGTCTTCCCTATAAATTCGAACTCTTATCCTTTATAAATTTGAACACCTATTATATTTCTACTTCTAATATGCTAATTGATATTTTTATATTTATTAGTGTTTAAAATTCTAGAAAATTAGAAAAATCGATTGAGACGATATTAGAGGGCCACCTAAACTCCCGTTATCCTCCTTTATTTATATATATATATATATTGATTCCTGCACATCTCGAATAAAAAGTAGGATATTTATCAAAAATACTAGCTTTAAAGTTTTTATTTGCAAAAATACCATCTTCTTTAATAAATTGTAATTTTACTAAATCAAGTTTCAAAATTGCAAAAATACTAAGTCAACCCTTCCCCCCTCCCTCATTTTATGCCGAGCCGACTGTTGTACATTTTTTTTTTAAGGTGGGGGTGATGTTTTGGTGGATTTGGGTTGCAACTGAATGCAACCACATTCAACTTAATGCAATCACATGCAACTTTTTTTTTAAAAGATGGAGTAATTTTGGTAGATTTGGGTTGCAAGGCCCCGCCAGGGGCAATATTCAACTGAATGCAACCACACTCAACTTTTTTTTTTTAAAAAAAAGTATGGTGATTTTGGTGGATTTGGGTTGCAAGGCCCCGCCAGGGGCAATATTCAACTGAATGCAACCACATTCCAACTTAATGCAACCACATTCAACTTTTTTTAAAAAAAAGTAGGGTGATTTTGGTGGATTTGGGTTGCAAGGCCCCGCCAGGGGCAATATTCAACTGAATGCAACTGAAATTAGAAATTTAGTTGCATGTGGTTGCATTCAGTTGCTGATTTCAAGTTCCATTTTTCAGTTGTCATTTTCGACTAAAGTTCAAAAATGAGGTCGAAAATGACAACTGAAAAATGGAACTTGAAATCAGAAATTTAGTTGTATGTGTTTGCATTCAGTTGCAAATTTAGTTGAATATGCCCCTGCGGGACCATGCAACCTAAATCCACCAAAATATCACCCACCTTATATATATATTTCAAAAATGAGGTCGAAAATGACAAATGACAAATGGAACTTGAAATCAGAAATTTAGTTGCATGTGGTTGCATTTAGTTGCAATTAGTTGCATGTGATTGCATTCAGTTGAATATGCCCCTGCGGGGCCTTGCAAACCAAATCCACAAAAATCTCCTCACCTTAAAAAAAGAAGAAGTTGAATGTAGTTGAATTCAGTTGAATATGCCCTGCGGGGTCTTGCAACCCAAATCCACCAAAATAGCACCCCACCTTAAAAAAAAAAGTACAACAGTCGGCAGCGTTCAAGGGGAAGGGGAAGGGGAAGGGGAAGGGGAAGGGGAAGGGGGAGGGGGAGGGGGAGGGGGAGTATTTTTGCAATTTAGAAACTTAGTTAGTAAAATTGTAAATAGCTATTCTTAATAAAAATAAATGTGCAAAAATTTACTTTTTCCTATTTATTTATGTAAAAAGCCCTAAAAAGTAGTATATTTGACTAAAAAAAACGAAGAAGTAGCATTAAAAATAAATAATGTAGCTATTTAGCAAAAAAAATAAATAAATAATGTAGCTAAAATTTGTAACTCTTGCAAAAGTATAATGAGTATAATTTCTTAAAATCTACAACAACAAACATAAAATGAGAAAATTCAAATTTTCACTTAAACTATGTGTGTTGTCGAGGTTTCATGTCGAAAATTTATAGTGATTTTAATTTTAAATTCTAAAAATAGTATGTGTTATCGACTTATCGTATTAAATCACTAAACTTAGAAAAATAATTAAAAATTAAAAATTAAAAATAGTACCGGCATCTTATTTAAATAATTAATTTACAGGATTAGGTTCAAATTAAAAACTCATATTGAATTAGAATTTAGGACTAATTTTAACCATGAATTATGTGTATTCAACTATCGAAATTTATTCACCCAGCTAATTTTGCTGCAAGCCTGCAACACACATATAAAATGAAATAAGAGGGTATGGTATGCTTATACTCTACACAATAGTTTATTTACTAAAATTTATAATTTTTTTTAAAGAATACATTATTTTTCCCGTAACACAACTTGTATTTATCATTATAATATAATTTAAAAAATAAATATTATTAAAAGTAATTAATAATAATTAAGATACTATAAAATGCATAATATTATGCAGCATAATAATTAAAGCCCTAATTAAAAGGATATTTACAAAACTACCTAATTTTTTGAAACTATTTACAAAACTACGGTTTTTTGGTTGCAAAAGTTGCAAACTGGCACCGCGGGTAAGAAAAGGTTGCAAATGAGCTTAAAATACAAGCAAAAAAAGATTGCAAAGATTGCAAGTCGTATTTTTTAAAAAATCTGTATCAACTTGGTTAGTTTTGAAAAAAGTCCATTAAATAGTTCTAAGAGTACTCTAATTTTATATTTATAATTTTTTTATCAAATTCATCATTAAAACATATAATTTATAAAGTTTATTATATTTTTTATATTAAATTATCATTTATTACAATTTGTACATTTCTATTTTAAATGAACATTTTGACGGATGAGTTTTTTAACCCAATCAAAAACTGTGAACGAACTCGCATTTTATTCAAATTATCAGAAACGATTGAAGATTAAACGATTCCACAGTAGGCAGCTGCAAAGATGAGCTCTAATAATTCCACCTGGGATCAAATCGATCGCTCCGAAAGGTATTAAACGCACACACTTTTTTTTTAATAATCAATAAATTTCGAATTCAGCGAGAATCGAACCAAGGACCATAACAACGAAGCTAAGCTCACACTTAATTTATCGAAATTTTGTACTGCAACTTTGTTGTTTAACTTATAACTCGATTCTATTTGACACCAATTTTGAATTTGCAGCTACCTTGTGAGCTGTATGTATGAAGAAGCTGTATCATCATCAGCTTCTGTTCTCAAACAATTACTAAAAGATGGATTTATTGAAACTGAAATTGAAATTGCTGAGTTTAATGATATGGTGGAATCAGCTGCTATGGTGTTTGTTCAATCACTCAAAGAGCTCGGAAGGTCCCCCTAATTTCTGTTTTCATTGCTTTTTCTTTGAAATATAATGTCGTTTTTTCGATTTTTTTGTTTTACAAGTAGATGTGTTGGTATGTGGATAATGAATTTGTGGAATGAATCTATTGATATTGATAGAGTTTTGTAGGTAGGGTTTTTAATTTATTATTGTTAGGTTTTCGGTTTAGAATGAAAATATTTAAGCGGAAAGAGAGTGTGTTGAGTTATTATCTCTAGCCAAATCGGGAGGGGTTAAGTGAGAATTGCGTATTGTTTAATGTGTATGTCGTGTTATATGTTGTTGTGTCTACTTACTCAAAAGCTTACACTTGAATCTCGGTAAATGAGTACTCTCAGGACACAAGAATTTTATCCATTTCTAGAGGTTGAAATCAGATTCTCTCGATTATGCTGGGATCGAGATAAAATATTAATTTATCGAGGTTCTTTTGGGATTGAAGAGTGGATTGTTAGTAATAGATCTTTGGGACAAAAGTCGATGTGTCCAAATTAAATATTTGAGAATATGAGCTCTGAGCCCTGTTAAATGTTATTACGTTTGCAAAAACGGCTTAATATGTTATCAAGCTTATATATTAATTAATACACCTTCTTACTCAAAAGCAAATTTTTGAGATCGAAGGGTGGCTTACTTGGTGCTCTTCTCTAAGATGATATTTAATCTTCGTGTCCAAATTTAACTTTTAGTACATTGGGTTCTGCTACCATATGTATATCATGCGTATATGTTGATGAGCAGTCATGTGGACCTTGGGTTAGAGAAGTAGGTTGCTCAGTTTTTTATACCCTGTAGTGTTAGATGACATTCAAATGCTTACTAATGTTTCAAATGCTTACTAATGTCAGCATGTCATTAATTACAAGTGTGATTGACGTTGAACATGTCAGTGCAGTACATGCGTATTGTTAGAACATGTTTATATCCTAGGGATGATGATATGGTGATAGATATGATCAGCTTGGTTATCATACTTGTACATGGACTTGAACTCTGAACTTTCAGTGCGATAAATATATAAATCCGTACTCGATATTTCATTTACTTTGCAGGACATCCGAAATCCTGAAGGAGCTTAAAATGTTATTCGGTTCGGTCAGTGTCATGCCTATCCAAGTTTTCCTAACAGGGTAGGGCTATATTATGCTCATATCACTTTCCATATCAATTTAAATTCTCTACTGCAACATATTGTCATACATATTCTGAATTATTTAATCTACAAAGAGGAGGTTCTCGACTTTGACTTGATATTTGAATATGTTAAAATTGTGATTCTATTAATTGTGTTGACAATATATTATGACTTAGTACAACTGTTAAGGTTGTGCATGTATTGATCATGTCATTACACACTGTTAATAACAATCAGACTCTACTTCACATAAAACTTTTAAAGCATTAACAGCGTATGTGGTTTTACTTGAAACTACTGTTCAGTCAAACTATGCCTAGATATATAAGATAACTATAAATTTTCTACTTCTGTGATGACCAGGCTACACACTTTTTACTCTCCTAAAGAGCAAGTCCAATAGCTCCTTAGTTAATTCCTAAAAATATAATAAAATAATGGTTCCTAGTGATTTAGGAACCTTATTTTGTACATCAATTCCAACAACATTTCCTATATTCATTCCGTACAATTATTATAATGATAAATTTGAAATCAATTAGAAAATGAGATATGGACAAATATTGAAAAATGGAGGGAAATGAATTTTTAATTGATAGAAATCAAATTAGGGATGACTAGTGGTTCCCCAAAAGTAGGGAATGGCTAGAGGTCCTTAGTGTTTTAGGGAACCACTAGCACACTGTTGGAGTGATGTTTTGTACTAAGTTCCTTAAATCTTGACTTAGGAATCAATATAGGGAAGCTGTTGGACTTGCTAACATCCTGAACTTCCTAGCCTCAGTTATTGTACATGTATAATATGTTTATGTGTATATGCCTATAGGAAAGAACCTGGCATGATTCAGAGCATTTAATTCACCGTCACTTACATTCTTTCTTGAATTTTTTACTTTCAAGTTTTGAGGGTTTTGTTTTATTCTTGAAAATTTTACAGCATATATTTGACTCTCGGATCTAGTTGCGGTGTTGCTAAACTTGTTGATACTTTGGAAATGTCTTTGTATTCACTTTTTCCGTTTTAACAGCAGCCACCAAGTAAAGCATGATAAATTTAACACTATATATTATTCTATATGTTAGAAGAAACTATGCAGTACTTTATCTTTCAAAAAATTATTTATGTTAGTTGTACAGGGGATATAGCTCTCATACATCATCTTTTCTAGGGTGTGTTTACAGATGCAAGAAGGCCCTTTTGATGTTCGGGAATCTCTTGAGGAATTCCTTGGCATGTGGGAATGTGTTGATGACGAACACTATATTCTTGCCAGTACTGAAAAAAACATATGTAATATGGTAGGAGATGGCAGTCCTAATTTGCTAGAAGTTGACAAGTATCTTGAAGTTGTTGAGGTGTATGTTGTAACACTTCTTGCGGTGCTTCAGAAGGACGTAAACTTAGCCATATCTTGGGTTGAGAAAGCTGCATTACCCGAGCAAAAGAGACAGGTAACGGTGGCTTTCATATCTTCTTTATAAATTTGGTCATTGCTTGATCATGGTAAAACTATTCACATTGTTTTTTTTGGGCTAAATATCTTAGATTTATTATTGACTTTTTTTCTTTTGATAATCAAACACACTCACATTCACATCTTGTCTTTGCCAAGATTTGAACCCTCTACCTTCCGTAAAGGAAGCGAGAGAGATACAACTGTTATTGACTATTTTTTTCCATTGGGCTTTTTTATCTACCCTCTTGAATTCACTCACTGTTTGTCGCTGTTTGAGTCATTAGTATGCTCTGCTTGCAACCTTATAAATGAGATTTAAACTTTATCTATGTTACGCGGGTTCAGGTGTCAAATACGGGTGCCGATCCAAGTGTTGAATTCTTAGTTTTGATAGGATTCTCAGATATTGATAGTGCGGGGACTCTGCATATGAGCATAACATAATTGAATATTATATCTTTTTAATTCATTTTACATATTTATATTATAGTCATGTCAATTCCATAGCATAAAATCAAAAGGATAGCATAGAAAAGGGCATTTATTGACCTCAATTTATAACAAAGTTGTAATTGCTGCAAATACATAATTTATAATTTTATATATATCAAGATAAAGTGTCTGGTTTCAATATCAGAGATCTGTCTCAGATCCCATACCCACACCCCAATCATGTCCGGCCGACATGGGTGTGAGGACAAATTTGGAAAATCAGGGTAATGGAGACCTGTATTTTTATTTGCTTGAAACTTATTATCAATGACCTTGTACTAATTAAACTTCCTCAGAAATATATGCTTGGCATTTCCTGCTAAGTCTTTGATTATGAACACAATTAGATTATAGGTAAATAGCTGAAGGCCTTAAGATTTCAATATAAATTAAGTTATATCTCAATTTAACAGAAATCCTTGGTTCATTGGTGAACCGGTACTTTATTCTTATTAAGCTGTGTACCTGATTTAGCGAAATTAATTATTAAATTGCCATGTATCTAATTTAACAAATTAAGATATGCAAACTGCCTATGGGAAATGTTTGATGTTGAAATGGATGGTATTAGGTGTGGCTCATTTGTTTTTCCTGGGACATAAAAGTATATTTATCGTATCTGTTTGTAGTTGTGCGACATGTGATTTTCTTATAGAGGGAATTTGATTTATTTGTTCAATAATGTATACATAGCTTTTAGATTTGGGCAGAATGCTTACAAGCTGTATCATGGTGCTATGCAGACTGATTAATAAGAAATGCTATATCTTGTTTCTTGTTGCTGTATTGTTATTTTTGATTAGGAACTCTTGAGACGGCTGAACTCAATGTATGCTAGTAAGGCCACCAGCTTATCACAAGCCAGTTCTCTAAAAGTACAAGATGCACACGCTGGATCAACAAGGGTCTTCGATGACGCAAACCTACGAACTAGTGGTAATACTGCTGCAAAAGAAACACTAATGAAATTGTCTAACCAGAGAGTTCCAGGCATCTCTTGGTTCAGAAATATCACTTTGAGGTTTGGCAATGCTCACCTAGTTATATCAAGTAGGAGTATCCTGCTAGGGTGCCTGCTATTACTTACATATTACTTCATGCGGAGAAAGCAAGCTGATTTGAAAAGGTAAATAGGCTTTTCCTCTGATTTTTAGACAGAATTTTTTCTTTTAAATTTCTCCGCATCAGATAATTTGCCCTTATATTCTATGTTCATGTCTAGTAAAAATGGTTTTTTTTTTTTTGCTAAACCAAAAATGTACTTCTTAAATCTGGGTGTTTTTATTTTTTCCTCATCATTCAGTTATTTCAATAAATTTGAATGACTTTTTGGTTCTTTTAGTTAAATCAATGTATATATAAAGGAAAAAAGTTTATGTGGAAGTCGCTTAAAGTTATCCATAGCCCTAACTCTACCTCAATGTTAGTTGACAATAGAAATAAATATGTAGAGCAGCTGGCCTTCAGTTATTTTGTTTCTGATAATTTGATTCGGGTGACAACTATCTTTGTTAGTGTAATCTTCAAATTATGTGATTAGATATCATCTGTAATCTGTAGATTTATTAAGTGTGATGGGGTTCTGTTGCAAGTGGTTATGGTTATGTTTGAAGAGCTGGCAGAGAAGAAAGGAGAAACTAGGCAGTTTTTTTATTGTGACATAGATGGAGGTTGAAGGTCTTAGGGTTCTAGGCTTGGCATATTTGGGACGGTTGCAGTTGGATCTTGTTGCGGTACCTAATTGATGCAGGACAAGAGAGCAAGATGATAAAATTAAGTTTAATATTAAATACCTAGGACTTCAAAGCACTATTAATCAAATAACAAATTATTATTTTCAAAATCTGAGAAAACAAAGATTTACATGAGTTGAAATAGAATATTAAGAAATGAAAGATAACTCTTTCTAAAATTAATCCAAGTCAACATCATCTCTCTGAAAATTATTAGTTCCATCAAATATTCCTCGAATATTTTAATTATTAAGTATAATAAAAATATTTTATATGTTATATTTGAAACATCTAAGTAAAATGTTTCTGCACATGGTTCCGCATCAGTAGTTCTGGCACACTAACTTATTTAAGCAGCCCCCCTGGCAGTTAAATTTTGGTTTTTCAGTATCTATGCATCACCACTTCCCTGTTCAATCTTATAGCTTAAATTCTCTATAAGACTAAGACTGTAATTCTTAAAATTCTTAATGATAGCAATGATAGCTACAGCTGTTCCGTTTCATGGCTACCCAACAAGGCAACAACTTTCTCACATCTTCCTTTGCTTTTGCTTTTGTTGTCTCCTCATTTAGCATTTTAATGGTCATGTTCAATACATTTGTTAAAGATATGTTTTGTCATTCTTGGTTTTCTTAGAAAATAAAATAAAATATTGTTTCCGAGAAAACAATAATTTTTCTGTCACAAATGTTGTGATAGTTCAATGTGAATAATATAAGGGCAAAGGTTGGTTTATTATAGTTTACAAGTTGGATTTACTAATTAATGATCTCAAATCCATGTGCCTGGAAATCACATTTATTTATTTGTATGACCCTTTATTCGTTGTTTCAGTTGGGCCTACTTGTTAGTGGCTCATAAATTTTCTGATCAATACCATTGCTCACATTTTATTCTGAAACTCTGTTACTCACACTTGGGGTGTATTATATTTCTTTATGTTATTGTTTTTAATGCAGGGTTCTTAAAAGACAAGCTCTTAATGTGAAGAAAGCGGTGATGGATTTGTGGCAGCTTGCATTCTCATACCAGGTGAACCCTTTAGCAGCTGTTCAGCCTCTCCCTCCTGCCTCCCATGGAAGCCGTTGATAGATAACTTGTTTTCATTAAATGTCTTTGCATGAAAATAGAATTACAATTCAAGGACAAGATAGTGTGTACACAGCATTGTATGTACACAACCAGACCTTGCAGACTTTTAGTTTTCGAAGTCTATTTTTACTTCCCCTTTTTGTTTTTGTTTCAGTTTGATCAGACAATAATGAGATATGACACAGTTGTGTGTGTTGAGAGAAATCTGGAATAAGATTACACAAGTTGTGTTTGCTGGAACAAAAATAATGTTAAATGTTCAACATATCTGATCCGGATGTTTCATCTGTAGCAGTCTTTGTTTGAGAAGTTATTGAAGTTATTGTTCCACCAAGAAACAATAAAGAACATCATAAAATTTGACATAAAATTGTATTTTGATTCTAATTTCACATTAAAACAAAGATTTGTCTTTATGAGTAAAAAAGGAATCTAACAAGAAGTTAAGATTATCTAATGAATATGTGATAGAAGTGAGATATAGTTAGTAGCCGTTGAGTTATTATTATAAAAACAGTAGTATTATAATTTCTCTTTATGTTATTATTATAAAAACAGTAGTATTATAATTTCTCTTTATCATAGTCCCATATTTTGTATAAATTTTAATATATATATATATATATATATATAATTAAATATTAAGTGTTTTTTTTTATTCCAAAAAGATATTTTTAGCATGGGTAAATAATCTAACTAAGGCCATTTTTAGTATCTTAAAAATAAATGATATGCATCAAGTACTAAAAAGTTTTTTAGTATCTTAAAAATAAAATGATATACATGAAGTATCAAAAAATTACATCAAATTAATATTTTTTTTAATCTAAAGTTTTGTAGTCGAAGTACATTCAATGCTAAGAACAAATGTATTCAGCAGCTTTAACATAATAAATTAGTAATAGTTTACTCTACTATCTCATAATTCATTAACGTAATCGTGAATTCACAATTGTAAATTACTAATGTTGTACATCTATCTACATATGTAATGCAATGACCATAGGATTTTAATAACTAACACTCATATAATCGTCATTACTTATTAAGTCATATTTTTTTTATGTGTTCACAGTTCGAAATCAACATGATTAGAATTTAGAGTTCAGTTTTTTTTTAATACCCATCAGATTTGTTTAAAACTAATGTTGTGCATATAATTTTATATATTAAGTTTTTTTCCTAATATTTAAATTTAAATGATTTATAAGAGCTCATTACTTAATACGTATCACCAGTCGAGTTCACCCAATCTCAGCGCATGTGAAATTGTGTAAACTGATTGCTAATTTTAATCTCTAATATTATTAAAATAAATTAAGTAGAAAAATTAGTAAAATTTACTTATTTAAAGCTTACTAGTAATGGAATTCATGCAGTAAGCTTTGTCTGGAAATCATAATTAACTTAAATTGTAGCCCATTTAAAAAATGAGAGTAAAATCTGATAATCATGAAGATAATTGATTAACCAACTCATTTTGATCAATGGTGTTCAAGGATCATTAAGTTGACTAAAATTGACCAAAAGGTGTGGGCTTTTCCCTACTTTTTTTTTTTTTTTGTCAAAGAAAGAAATTTCATTAAAACTTCAGATCATCCATCATTACATGGTAAAATTCCGGAAGGGCATCCCCTTTTTTTCCAGATACGTTCAGCTATTGAACTCGTGTTACTCGCTATGTAGTGAGCAACCTTATTCGCGGAACGTTTAACAAAACACAACGCAACATTACGTTCTTTCAAACCAGCCAACAACGATTTACAATCGTTTATAACTCTGCCTAGATAAGACAGATTCGTAGAAGAAGAACGAACCACCTGTATCAAGGAAAGACAATCAGTTTCGACTATAGCATTCGTGCATTCCCTGTTCTTGACCCAGCTAAGAGCTTCACGAACACCTATTGCTTCAGCCATAAAAGGATCCATATCTCCTTGCTTACAACTCGAGCATGCTTCCACCAGCTCTCCCTGATGATCACGAGCAATCATGGAATAACTGTACCGTCCTGAATCTTCGAAGATAGCAGTGGTGTGGTATATTTTTAAGTTCGTTCTCAGGGAGGCAGGTTTTATTAATTTTAATTCAATTGTTTCCGGAGCAAAAACAATAATTATGAAAATATTTACTAACTAATTATTTATATTAATTTAACTAATTAATTAAAAGATAAACAATGAATTTTAAATCCAGGGCAATTAGGTCCACCATGTTTACATAATATCCGGCTTTTAAGCTAAAGCGATCAAAATGGTCATGCAATTACGGTTTGTTAATCTCTCTCAAGCGTCAACACTCCCGAAACTTGCTTACGCATATAATCACTTTTAGTAATTTAATTAATCGGGTAATTAGAGCATGTGTTAATCTCTCTCAAGTATCAACGCTCTCGGAAATCCAATTATGCTCTCGCATTAAAATTCAATTCCGCTAACCGTATGTGTGCCTCTAGTGAGTAAAATCTCTCGATATATTACTCCTATTCGCATATAATTAATCTGTGATATTGGCCGATAACACAAATTAAATATCAAAACATAATCGATTAGAATTTACAATAATCAATCAAACCACTATGAAAATCATGCCAGAATTATCATGCAAACATGGCTTTCCTTTATGCCCTAGAACAAACTACTCACTAATATAAAAATTAATAACAACTAAAATTATATAACAATCCATCTAAAAAATATATTTAATCAACAGGAGAAAAATACCTTACATTGACGAAGAATTAATCCGAAGAAAGTGTACATAAAAGAGAAGAAAACCAAGCCCCTAGCCAAACTTTGATGTAGCCGAATATGATGATGTAGAAAATGTAGTGGAATGTCTTGTAGTGTATCTCTAATCTAATCTAATTGCTATGCTAAGATGCCTAATGTCTCGAATGTCTTCCTCCTGCACAAGCTCATCTTATTTGTAGCACCCATTTCTCCAAATAATGCATCATCATTATCCTCCTTCATCATTACTACCACTTTGCAATTTATTTTTCTTCTCTTTTTTCTTTTTTTCCCACTTCATCACACTTTCGGCTGCACTAATATTCCAAATGGCTAAACACTCAATACACACACTTTACACTTTAAATAAATTACAATAAAATTCCAAAAGTAAAAAGATTTTTTTACTAAAATTCGGAACTGAATTTTCTCCTCAGATTTCGAGCTGCTCCAATCGGATTTTTGCTTATTTAATCCCTCTGAATTGTAGATAATTTTCTAAGCTTCGCGTGGACTGTAAGATCGTCCAAATCCGACTCCTACAACTCCGGATATGAATTAAATACCGCAGAAAGCGGGTGTCGCTTAATAAATCCGAATTTCTTCCAATTTTAGCTCCAAAATAGCTCTTTAAGCCCAAATTCTTCCAAACTTAGGAATTCTTGTCTTCTACAATAAAACATCAAAATTTATTAAACAAATATCCAAATTAATACAAAATGCAATTAAATATGGGGATAAAATTATCTAAAATATATATATATAATTATAACTTATCAAACATCCCCACACTAAGCATTTGTACGTCCTCGGGCAAATAAGAGAAATAAAAACTAAATCCTAACTAATATCACTTTCGTAGATGACATGATTGCATTGAGCATATGCAACAAGCCGTTAAACCCCTAGGTAGCCCTAGTAGGACGAGTGTTGTCTCGTGAGAGTTTATAGTGAATATACCCACAAAATTCATCTAACCATGCAAAAGATCAATGCTAACACAACACCACACACACAAGTCCTCTCATGCCACATCAACTTAAGAATCAAAGCAAACATACGATGTCTTGGTGTCGAAAGTGCAAGTATTCACGTAGTCCACTCAACTAACATGCAGAAGGTCATAAAAATTTATGTCAAGTGTAAAAAAATCGTTGGTAATCATGCTAAGCCCACAAGAAATACATCTTTAAGTCTAAACCCGGGATTTCCTATGCCAAAACAAGTAATAACTCACCTTTCACTCAACAACGAATATTCACTCAAGAACAAGGTTAAGTGTATCACTCAATTCCAACAAAATCATAAACACAACTTGACACTCGCGATCAATCTCACTCTCAACACAACATACATCACTGATGACAATCAAAAGGTCTTTATTCGGGTTGTAGCGTGGGCTAGGGACCAGGTATGTCAAGTAAAGCTAAAACAGGTTAAATGTCAAAAGCTAGTACCCAACAATAATCATTATTCAATTCCCTTTCTATTAAAACCACAAATACTTCCCCACACTTGGATTTTTCAATAACCCTTACATAATAACTTGACTAGTCGAATGAAGAAGGATCATACAAACATAAGAATGCTCTCAAATTTATTATTATTATTATTATTATTTATTTATTTTTCTCTTTTTTTTATGAGAGCTAAGGAATAAGCACAATGATCCATAGATATTATTATGAATTTCGACTAACAAGGATCAACCAAAATCAATATTCCCCAATGTTATGATCATCAATAACCCCCCCTTTTATGAACACCTTATTACTCCCTTAAGCACGATACTAACCTTTGACAATTTAGGTTCAAATTCAATGTAAGGCCAATAGAATAAAAAGGATAATGGCAAGTAATGTGGTGTGTCACCAAAAGAATAGGATTAAGCTCAACGGGTTAACTAATTGATCATGTTTAAAAGGTGTGGAAATATGGGAAATACGAGGTCAAACCTAAGTGCCTTTATCATCTCATCATCAAGTAATGTCATGCATTTCAAGAAAGATCTCAAGTAAGTGCTAGCAATGCAAACAACATGTGGACACTCAAGCAAACGAAAAATCATGCAAAAGATATGCATATAGGCTCAAAACTCGCTTGGTGTGACAAAACATAATCAATCCCAAGTAACAAGACCCTCTAACGCACCTACTTGTACTCAAAGCATGGAAACCAAGTCATCTTGCACATATTCATGTCATTCTAATCACTTACCACATTCAATTAAGTCTACCAGTTTCAACTTGCTAGTGAAAGTGTGTGCACAAGAACAAAGCACGTCACTTCTCATACAAAAGCTTCAAGAACACAAGAATTCTACGCATGCATGGGTGTATCAAGCAAAATACAACAACTAATCAAATTGCATGGCTAGAATTATTTTTGGTATTATTATATATATATATATATATATATATATATATATATATATATATACACTACGTTGAGAACACCTCCCCACACTTAAGCCCTTCATTGTCCTCAATGAACAAATAACTAAACAATTATACTATATATGAAAGAAGGAAAGAAGTACTCCCCTATGCAAAAGCATGAAGTGCACCCATCCTCCAATGCAGCCTATGTACAACATCCATGGGTTGCCTCCCAAGAAGAGCTTTTTAGAGTCATTAGCTTGACCTCCTCAAAAATACTCCGATGGAGAAGGAATATCCAATTTCTCGATCATAAACTTGCCACCACAAAAAGTATCAAGAGTGTTAGTGGTTGTCTTTATCCTGCAGAAAGTCTCCAAACAAGCATCAGTAAAATAAAATATGTCATTAATAAGCAATAGAGAGAGTGCTTGTGCGGTTTTGGAAAACTTTGTGATAAAACAGCGATAAAATTCGACACCATGAAAATATTGAACTCCCTTGACATAAGGTGGAGGTTCTGGTGGTGGCTTTTCTTCACTCCTCACTTTCACTGGAGCCATTCGGACATCTTGGCTTATCACATCATTAGCTAATAAGACACTTCCACCTTCTCCCTCTTCTCGAGCTTGAAACGTATGAGCCACTTTGTATGGATCCTCAACCAGAATTTGAGAAATATCATCTTGGACAATATTTGTTATCACATCAACCTTGAAATAAGTGTTCTTGAGCAAAGAAGCCTTGTAAGTAGAGGCTAGATCGAGAGCAAATTTATCAATACATGGTAGCTTAGGCACAGGTTACGGAAGAGAAACAACAACCATCTCTGTATTGCTTTCCTTTGTAGCCTCATCATCAATCACATTGTTCTCGGTAGCAGCAACATCATTGATCTCGTCATCGGTGGCATGCTCCTTCTCTTTATCAATGGCCTCATTATCAACATACATGGAGAAACTATCATATTCCTGATCGCTTGTGATATTGATAGCAGTCATGTCCTCTTTGGATCGGATAGATGATGATGGTAAATAATCGAGCTGCCCTGTAGTAGAAGAGTTAGCCAACTGTGCAATTTGAGATTCAATCGCCAAACTTTGAGTTTCTAATTCTTTGATCGCCTTGGCTTGTTCTTCAGAACTCTTTAGCAGTTTATTCAAGATATCCCACATCTCATTTGTCTGATCAGCTTGCACATCTACGCTGGGTTGAGAAACATGTAGATCTTCTTGTAGAGGAGGATATTGATATTCTTGATGTGGCGGCTGCTCATATGACTGATAATATTGTTGCTCAAACTGTTGCTGATTATGATATGAAAAATTTTGAGCACCATTGTCCTGGTAGTAGAAATCTGGTTGATTCACGCATTCTTGATCAAAAGTGTTTGAATACTGATTGTACCCATATCCTTCTTCAAAAGAATTCATTTGTCCCAACTGAGGACTCTGAGAATTATAGACATTGTAAGAGCATTCAAAACCAAAGTGACCATAAATTCCATAAACTTCACAACCAGTGTAAGTTTCAGGGGCCACTTGTGACATCTCATTTGTACTCATCGGACATGTAGTGGGCTCCGCAGTCTTCCACGAGGCAATTTCTCAAGTATGTGCCTCTACTAGAGAACATAGGCGTGCGAACTCATCCATTGTATCCCTGTAAACACACTACAAAACCAAGAAACGCAATAAAACCGGTCTCAATTGGAACTAAAGTTCCAATGAGACAAAGAAAACATAGACGAACCAAAAAATTTAACAAATTAAACAAAATATAAAATATGTATTTTTTATTTTTATTTTATATATATATATATATATATATATTATTCTTTTAGAATTAGCACTGCATTATTACAAACCGGAAACGGTAATAAAAATTGGACAATGATTCATTCGCAAGTTCAGCTAGCCATACCTACACAACCAACACAAGAATTATAACTCGAATTACCAGGCCAACTCCGACTTCAACAAAACAAAAAAACAACAAAAAAGAAAATAAAACAACACTGCAGCAAAATTCACAAACTGCGAAACCAAAAACACTGCGAACTCAGTAACCAAATCAGTCAACTCGGACGAAAACAGCAACTCGACTCATTACAGACAATGGACCATTGAATTCGAAAAGCTCAGCTGCAAATCTCGACAAAACTCGTAGTGATTAACGAACTCAAAACTCAGCTTTTCAACGAACAAGATTCTAAAACTGAGCACATTCGGATAACAATTAACTCGACCGCATTTTACAATCAAAAATTTAGTCTCAACTCGACAACCAATCCAACTCCGCGTATAGCAAACTCGCAATAACACAAACAGCAGCAAGAAAAACGCGGACTGTACTCGAAAAACACACACAAACTCAACAACTCGTTTTCGACGACCAGAATTCAGACAAAGAGACTCGGATTCAACTTCAACTCGGTAAACTCGCAGCAACGGAAAACAATGACTCGACTACGAACCGGCAACTTAGAAACTCAGTGAATTTAACGATTCGGCAGCAAGAACACAGCGAACAAGCAAAAACAGCGAAAACAAAGACTCACAAAACTCCAACAAAACAAAACTCCGTAGACCAAACCCAGAAATTGTAGAGCCTCAGCACACAACTCAATGAACTTAACTCAACATTGCAAACCGTTACACAGCAATTAAATCACTAAAACCAGCAATAAACGAGAATTAAAACAATGGCAAACGGACGAGACAAGAATGCAGAACTCGGAATTCTCGTACAATTCGACACCAGCAGCAGCAATTCAGCAAAACGAACGACTCAACATCAAAAAAGTCGACTCATACTACGAACTCAACACAAAACAAATTCGTCGACAACTCAGCTGACTCACAGGATTCGAACTCAACACACAAAACTCGAAACAAAAACACAGCAGCAAGAACAACGCAGCCGTCAATTCAACTCGCAGAACTCAGTAGACTCAGATAAAACTCAGCCACAAAACTCAGAAAAAAACCAGTCGACTCGGTGACAGAACAGCAATAAAAACTACAATTCAAGCACACTACATATAATTAAAACAGGGAAGGAAGTTTTGAAGAAAGAGATTAAAGGAGGAAAAGAGATGGAGTTTGCAGTAAGGAAAAAGGGAAAGAAGGAGGCTGGGGTAGTTTTTGTGTGGTGAAAAGAAGAAGTGATGGGTTTGTTGGTTTTGGTGCGAAAAGGAAGAAGATGAGAACTGCTGGGAATCTATATGAAACAGGGGAGGAGGTTGGTTCGAATAAAAAGAAAAGAAACAGGGGAGCTCCTATTAAGCTTCGAATTAACACACAAAATAGACACAAAACAAATGCTGGAAATTAATTAAGCTACTAAAATTTTTTTATGTTTTTTTTATATCAACAAAATAAAATCTAAACTATAAAAAAAACAATTAATTTAAAATCGATAATTTTTGCCTCCCCGGCAGTGGCGCCAATTTGATGTAGTATATTTTTAAGTTCGTTCTCAGGGAGGCAGGTTTTATCAATTTTAATTCAATTGTTTCCGAAGCAAAAACAATAATTATGAAAATATTTACTAACTAATTATTTATATTAGTTTAACTAATTAATTAAAAGATAAACAATGAATTTTAAATCCAGGGCAATTAGGTCCAGCATGTTTACATAATATCCGGCTTTTAAGCTAAAGCGATCAAAATGGTCATGCAATTACGGTTTGTTAATCTCTCTCAAGCGTCAACACTCCCGAAACTTGCTTACGCATATAATCACTTTTAGTAATTTAATTAATCGGGTAATTAGAGCATGTGTTAATCTCTCTCAAGTATCAACGCTCTCAGAAATCCAATTATGCTCTCGCATTAAAATTCAATTCCGCTAACCGTATGTGTGCCTCTAGTGAGTAAAATCTCTCGATCTATTACTCCTATTCGCATATAATTAATCTGTGATATTGGCCGATAACACAAATTAAATATCAAAACATAATCGATTAGAATTTACAATAATCAATCAAACCACTATGAAAATCATGCCAGAATTATCATGCAAACATGGCTTTCCTTTATGCCCTAGAACAAACTACTCACTAATATAAAAATTAATAACTAAAATTATATAACAATCCATCTAAAATATATATTTAATCAACAGGAGAAAAATACCTTACATTGACGAAGAATTAATCCGAAGAAAGTGTACATAAAAGAGAAGAAAACCAAGCCCCTAGCCAAACTTTGATGTAGCCGAATATGATGATGTAGAAAATGTAGTGGAATGTCTTGTAGTGTATCTCTAATCTAATCTAATTGCTATGCTAAGATGCCTAATGTCTCGAATGTCTTCCTCCTGCACAAGCTCATCTTATTTGTAGCACCCATTTCTCCAAATAATGCATCATCATTATCCTCCTTCATCATTACTACCACTTTGCAATTTATTTTTCTTCTCTTTTTTCTTTTTTTCCCACTTCATCACACTTTCGGCTGCACTAATATTCCAAATGGCTAAACACTCAATACACACACTTTACACTTTAAATAAATTACAATAAAATTCCAAAAGTAAAAAGATTTTTTTACTAAAATTCGGAACTGAATTTTCTCCTCAGATTTCGAGCTGCTCCAATCGGATTTTTGCTTATTTAATCCCTCTGAATTGTAGATAATTTTCTAAGCTTCGCGTGGACTGTAAGATCGTCCAAATCCGACTCCTACAACTCCGGATATGAATTAAATACCGCAGAAAGCGGGTGTCGCTTAATAAATCCGAATTTCTTCCATTTTTAGCTCCAAAATAGCTCTTTAAGCCCAAATTCTTCCAAACTTAGGAATTCTTGTCTTCTACAATAAAACATCAAAATTTATTAAATAAATATCCAAATTAATACAAAATGCAATTAAATATGGGGATAAAATTATCTAAAATATATATAAAATTATAACTTATCAAGCAGCGTCAGTATTGATCTTAATCATCCCTTGCTGTGGTCGCTCCCAACGCACTTTGCCATCTGCCTGGGTCATAAACCCAAGAAAGTTGTCAAATGACCGATCTTGTGCACATCTCCACTGATTAAGACTGAGTAATGCTGAATCCCTCACTTCTGAAATTCCCCCACTCTTCTGTTTCCAGACTACTTCGTTTCTATTTCTCCATAAATTCCACACAATCATGCCCACTATAGCAAAATTCTCTGTCGACTGTCCATTCATTATAGCTTCCAACCATTGCCTAAACTCCACATTTGTTGGAGCGTTCTGTACCAGACCAGAAAAATCCCAACACAATGCAGCAAATTGACACAACACTAGACAATGCATCACTGATTCATTCTCCAAATTACAAACTGGACATAGAGAATTTACATTAACCTGCCTGATACGCAATTGGTCCTTCGTAGGTAGACAATCAGAAATTGCTCTCCATAAGAAAACTTTCACTTTATGAGGAATCTTCAAGTTCCACATACTCCTCCATAAACCAGAATTATTGACCATGCTGTGTTGAGATCCTTCATCTTGCAAATGAGCATAAGCACTTCTAATCGAGTAGCATCCCATCTTTTCCTTACTCCAAAACCAACTGTCTGATTCATTCTGGCGAAGTGGAATAGATAAAATTAGATTGGCATCTCTATCCTCAAAAATATCATTAATCACCTCTCTATCCCATTCATTTTGATTTGGAACCATCAAACCAGAAACTACTTGCCCTTCTAGAGCTGGATGCTCCGTTTGGACATAAGGATTGACTGTATCTGGCAACCAAGGATCATTCTTTATGCTTACTGAATTACCACTGCCCACCCTCCTGACAGCCCCTTGTTTAAGCAAAACCTGAGCTTCTAAAATGCTTCTCCAGATATAGCTCGGATTGTTGCCGATTTTTGCTGTCAAAAACGTATCATGCGGATAGTATCTGGCTTTGAAAACTCTGCTAGCCAAACTCTCCTGATTTGAAATCAATCTCCATCCCTGCTTTCCGAGCAACGCCAAATTAAAATCATAAAGCTTTCTAAAACCCAAGCCCCCTTGAGACTTCTTTTTACTCATGTTGTTCCAGCTTTTCCATCTAATTCCCCTTTCCTTATTCGACGAAGTTTGCCACCAGAATTTAGACATTAAATTCTCTATTTCTGAGCACACTTACTTAGGCAACAAAAACATACTCATAGCGTAGTTAGTAATTGATTGAGCTACTGTTTTTATGAGAATTTCTTTGACTCCTTTCGACATTGTCTTTTTATTCCACCCCTCGATTCTGTCACGAACCCTTTCTTTTAAGTAGCCAAAAACTGCTGACTTGTTTCTGCTCATTGTGTTTGGTAAACCCAAATACATAATGTTTTCATTTGCCTCTTGAAAATGCATGATACCACATATCTCTTGCTTCATAGACAGAGCAGTATTGCGACTGAAAAAAAAACGGAGGATTTGTCCACATTTATTGTTTGGCCCGAGGCTCTCTCAAACGAATTAAGAAGATTAACAATTCTATTATCCTTGTTAGGTCCAAATGTGTTGTAGAGGGGGGGTGAATACAACTTTTCGAATATGAGAAGCAATAAATACGATGCAATAAATGAACACACAGATTCAAGGAATATATGTCTTATATATAACTTGAAAGGGTTGCTACAACATTCATTACAAAGTATAACAGAAGTTGAGAGAGAAGTGAATGATACTAAGCTCTGTGAATGCACTCTCTCTCTTTCTCTTGTGTTTTTCTCAAGAATTGCTCACTAACTAAAACATTACACAAGTACTTCTATTTATACTACATGTAATCTATGTCATGTAGTCTTCAAAGACTAAGATGTACGTGGCCCAATGATGTCCACATAAATCTTGCCTTATCTTGAAAGCTTGGAAATCTGCCAATCAGAAGATGCCATGTGTCATGTTGAAGCTGCACTCTAAGTAGAACTTCTACTTGAGAATTTCTACTTAGCCATCTCGAAGTTCTAAGTAGAACTTCTACTTAGAAACTTCTACTTGGCTATCTAGAATATTTAGTACTTAGAAAATATTCTGGTCTTCAACTTGAAACTTCAATGCACATCTCGAACTTGTGATATCTTCATGTCTTCTTTATTCTTCACTAAGCTCTTGAATATGGATCTTTATTACTGACATAAACTTGCTATCAATGTCCTGACACTTGATGCAACGGTCTGGTTCATAAGTGACTAGTCTTGATAGGGTTTTTGCTTCTTGAATAAATTACCATATCCAATTAGAAATGTGGCTTTCCAATATTTGCTTTCCTTCTTGTTCACTTGAAATCAATTGGTCTTATTGATACTGATAGTTATGATCTTGATCTTTGGCTTTCCAAATCACTGAGGCATGAACAACTTTGACTTGAACTTCTCTCAATGATTTCTTCTTGGATTGATCATAGTTAACATGTTGAATTGTATCAATTACCTTGTCTTCATTTAGTGTTGATTTCTTGTGACTTCTTGTTCTTGATTGTCTTCTGGTTAAGTATCTTTTCCTTTAGTTTGAGTTACATTAGTTATAGTGTTACAAGTTTATACACTCTGCCTTTCAATCTCCCCCAATTTGATTGTCTAACAATGACATTCAAATTAATGAAGGATAACTCAACTAAACAATGAGACGAGAAAAGATAATTAACATTACAGTCTTGAATAATTTACAATTAAAATTTACATGAAAACAATACAAAGAACTTAAACTAGAAACAGAATTCGAACTTCGAATTAAAGATCATTTGAGTGATTCCTATCACCTGGATTATTTCATACCTTTTAGTCAAACTTGTATCACCTTATTGGATTCACTCTAAGGTGAATTTTCCTCAAGTGAGTTAAAGCAACCAAAAGACATGAAGTTTTTCCAACTTCAAGTTCACACCACTCTGACCTTTAACCCTAATTCCGTTTCCTCTTTCTAGCTTCAGCAGCTTGGTCTCTCTCTTCTTTCTGCCTTTTGCTCTTCTCCTTCTGCTGCTTTTCTTTCTTGTATACTGGATCTTTAAGCTGCTTCCACCTAGCATTCAACAGACTCACAGCTTCCATTTCTAGAGGGTTCTTGGGCTCTGGATAAGGATGTTTGAAAAGCCTTCTGAGTTTGTCCACCTCCTGAGTAGTTCTGATCTTTGGAATATCCTCGAAGTTCTTTATGATGAGCTGAGGTTTCCAGTGAGATTTATCAGATTTGAACTGACAATAGATCATCTTGGGGTAGCCCTTGACACGGTCAGTATTGTGGACACTGGCCGCATCTCGCTCCATTCTCTTCTTTTCCACTACTACTTCAGACAGGTAACTCATGAGTCTCTGCTTTTCTTCAACAAACTTATCTTCCACTTCGCCCCATTTGAATACATATAATACTCTCTCCAGAAATGCAGCATCTTGAGTCCGTAGCAGCCATTGTCTACTCATATGCAAAATTGTTTGATTCTGGTCTGCATCTATGAATACTAAGGCATCAGCTGTATCTTCAACATAAGCATGCATCCAGTATACACTTTCACTTCCTGGAACACCAATAGCCTCCCTTATTTCTCCTTGTTCTAGTGCTCCAGAAGGAAGAGTCAGAGCTTCATCTACATTCTTCATGGCTTGAAGAATATTCCATTTCTTTTCTATCAGCTCCGGCTCAATCTTCACGTCATCAAGAGGGTTTGGAGCAATGACATCACACTTCCACACCTCATTGCTCTTCTTGAATATAACTCTTTCAATGATCTTCACGGATTTATCTTTAAGCTCAGAAGCGAATCCCTTACTCATCATTTGTGTACAGACAGCTTTGAGAGATTCCACTGAAAGCTCCATCAGATCATTTTCCTCCATGCTAACCCTCTTCATCTTTCCATCAACTACCATCCGGACAAAATTTGGATAAGCTGAGAATTCTGGACCCTTGTCCTCTGCTAGCTGCATTAACTGATCCCTGTACAGAATGCTTAGCTCCTCAGATTGAGAGTACTGAATTTTAGTCGCTAGCAAGAACAACTCTGACGCAGATCTTCTCATTATGAATTGGTCATCCACATATAGGAAAGATGTTGGGACTCCTTCTACCAAAGACAAGATAACCTGCCACTCCTTAAGATTTGCATTGTATCCAACCCTGACTTTAGAAATTAATCTCTTCAAAGCATTTATATAGTCCCCAGTCATTGGATTCTGCAAATTCAAGTTGTAGAACAGATCATCTGCATCCTTGTTATGAACTCCTTTTGCACATGGTCCCATCATTATCTTCCTTGCTTCATCCCATTTCTGCCCTATCCTTCGTTTGTCCAGATCAACTTGAGGATTAGCTAGCCTTGCAAGCTCATACTCATACTGCTTCCCTTGTAGCTCCACCTTCTGTTCTAGGAACGCAGCATGTTCTTGCATCATCTTCATTTTATGGAACTGAGCTTGTTCCAAGGCTAACTGTTGAGCTTTAAGGGTTTCCTCATCAACAGGAAATTCTTCAGGCAGTCCGAAAGACATCCCAGTACCTCCACCTTGTTCCTTCAAAGATCTTTTTATAGCGTGTGCCAACGGTACGTCTTCCATGTCAGAATCTGAGTCAAGTACCTCCTGTACTGTTTCCTGATGACTCAGATCAACAAATGGTTCATCAACCATTACTGCCTTACCCTTCCTCATCCTCAGAGCCTCTTCATCAACAGACGGCTCAACTTCTGGTTCCTTGACAAGATCAGCGGGTTCTTCAATTTCTTCGATGTGAACTGCCTGCTGTCTCATCTCCTTTCCACTCTCCCCCTTAGGTGAGTTATCCTGAGCTCCACCATGGTCTTCAGATCCACCAGCTGCATAGGAACCTCCAAAACCAGAACCAGAGGCTCCCGCTCCACTAGCACCACCTGCTCCAGCATCGGGGGGAGGTTGTTGCGACTCGAAGCACTCCGGGGGCACAAAACTCCTGACTGCGAACATCAATCTACTGATTTCCACAGCCATTGAATGCATTGTAGACTCCAATGCCCCCATCCTCTCATTGAGAGTGCTTCCCAAGACACCACCAGCATGGCCCAAGTCATTGACCTTATTTGTCAAATCATCAAAAGCTGTAGCTTGACTTGCCATTCTTGCTGCGTAGTCGTCTAGAGCCCTTTGGTTGTTTCCAATATTGATCCCGAACTGCCCCATTGTCTGCCCGAACTGCCTCATCTGATTTTCCATTGAAGTCATACGCGTATCAAGATTTTCAGTGTTAAGGGACGGTGTTTGGTTTAGGTGACCTCGCTCTAATACTCGTTCTGTTGGTATTTGACGCTCGGTTTCGGGCCTTGAAAATGAAGGTCCCTCTCTCCCTAACCTCTCACACACACTCCCTGTCTCACGCTCGTGTATGTCTTCAATGATTGATCCAAATAGTGAAGCAGTACCTGCAGAAACTTGATAAGAAATGTTGTTGACAGTTATGGGATCAAATTCTGTTTGTTCCTGAGTTGGAATCTCAGGCTGAGAGGCTGCAAAGTGTCCTTGTACGACATTAGAACCGATCCTCTTTGCAGCGTCAGTACGTACCGGTGAAGGTACGGCTGAAGTTCTTAAGACTTCATGTCCTCTTGAAGCAACAGTATCTTCAAGAGGTACATCATCCTCACCAAAATCAAAATCCCTATGTGCAGAATGTTCAAGGGGTGAACCACTCGCGTGAGGTGGAGTGGTTGCGTGTGACACGCTAGGGTTTGACTGTGGTTGTGAAGTAGCAGCGTGGAAAAGTTTGGCTTTCTTTCGAATAAGTTGCTGCTCTTCGGGTTCATTCTCCTCATCATCTTGTATATATATACGTGCTGGTTTTCTGACTTCCGTTAACAGGGGTGATAGAGAATAGGAATGTGTATCAGACTCAGAGTCAAAAATATGGCTCTTACCCTGGGATAGATCCTGCGGGTTAGCAGTCTCTTGGGTCGCGGAATCAGAAACGTAGGAGGAGGAATGAATAGTATGCAGAGAGAGATTACCTGATTGATTACCTTGTGCATCATCGCTTTCCTCATCAGGAATCTCATCAAATGCCTCAGCATGAACAGATGGATTTTGAGCATGTGATGAGACTTGTGATGATGCCTCCAAATTGGTAACTCCTGCATCATATCTAAGCCACATTTGAATATTTTCAGGAGTAGACATTGGTTTACCTTGATGTTTATCCTGATTAGCAATGGTTGCAAGTGACTTAGTGCCCATCCCTAGCGATTCAGATGTGGGGCTTCTGGTAAATCCCTGTCTAATAGCAAGAGCATCCTTCGGTATTAAGTCATTGATTAGCATTTGAAGAAACCGAGGAAACCAGCAGACGACATCAGTGGAAGAGAGGTCTCTGCTTGCAAGGGATCCCATTGAGGCCACTATCTCAGAGAGAACTATGCGTCCATAGTTTATATCCAGTTCTCTTGCTAGGGCAACTGCAAAGGTTTGCATTGGAATTGGAATTTGATGAAAGTCTTTTTCGCGTGCCCGAAAACATCTTGTGATGGCCTCGAAAAAGTAATTCCATTCCGCATGGAAGAATTGCTTTTGGATATTTCCCGTGATTGGGCCTTTTGGAGGATAACATCCAATTTCTTCAAAGAATCTGAGGCGTTCTGCAGCAGTAGGTTCTGGATCATAGGCATCTTTAATTGGGAATCCCAGAACTCTGTTGACAATTTCTTCGGTCACCTCATATTGCTGACCCGCTAAGGTAAACCTGAAACCGTAGAGGGTTGATTTACTCCCAAAAGTAACCGCACTAGTCCATAACTGCTGTAAAGCATCATGTACTAGTGTAGGTTTAGCAGTAAAAGCATGGCTAGCTTTGGAATACAAATTGAGAAATCGTATCCAAAACTTAAACCGCGGGAGTTGATCACCAATTTCCGTAGAAATATTATAAAAATTGTTTTTAGCAAGGGAAAATTGGTGAGCCATTTTGATTAAATGTTTTTCTTTTAAAAGATGTGAATTTTTATTTTAATTTTGAAAAACAAATGATTTACGAATTAAATGATGTATCCCTTTTAATTTATCAAAAAGAACAAAAGTCCCTTAAAGAAAATTAAACTACGGGATGAACAATCAAAAACCAATGACCAAATCTGAATATTCAAAGAAGATGAATATTCGTGTGTACCAGTGAAATCGTGTGTGTTTATGAATGGTGAATATGGAATTGCGTTTTATGAACAGTACACAAACAGTTATATGTTCGTGTGTATGTATATGTACGTGTATATTGATGAACACAAAACACACCCACACAAAGATTAAGGATAACACAGTCAAGATTAGTCCAAAAATTGGCAGTAATTCGTGATTAGTACGAGTTTAATCACAAAAACAAGGGTTAACGGTATGAAGTTATGAAATCGCCTTGTTTTGTGAAGAGGCTGCTGTGAAAATTAGAATTAGGTAAAGTGAATTAGGCATCGAGTTAGAGATGTATATATAGGTGAATGTGGAATGACAAAAATGTCCCTGTTAAAAAATGTGAAAAGTACTAAGTCCATACAGGGGACATCTAAGTCGAACTCTATCTCGAACTTTTCTATCTCGAACATCTCTATCTCGAACATCAAGTCGAACTTCGAGATAAAGTTCGAGATAGAGGTTAACTCGAACAATTTTGCACAACTAAGCACTTTAACCAATTATACAGCAGAAACTATAGGGAAATACTATCTTGAACATTATTGAATTGTAGTAAACTTGGAAGAAAAAGAAAATTCAAGATACTTTTCGAGTTAGACTCTATCTCGAACATCAAGTCGAAATTCGAGTTGAGTTTCGAGATAGACTAAGAACTCTATCTCGAACAGCAAGTCGAAATTCGAGTTGAGTTTCGAGATAGACTAACTCGAAGTTAATCTCAAATTCTTTCCAAAATACCCCCTTGAATCAAAAAGTACAGGGTAATTCAAGATATGTTTCGAGTTAGGAGTGTAACTCGAAAAAATTCCCTTTAGCTTAACTGAGAACTCTATCTCGAACACCAAGTCGAAATTCGAGTTGAGTTTCGAGATAGACTAAGAACTCTATCTCGAACATCAAGTCGAACTTCGAGTTAAGTTTCGAGATAGACTAACTCGAAGTTAATTCTCAGTTCTTTTCAAAATATTCCCTTAATGGAAACCTCATCTCAACCTTTGAGATAAAATTCGAGATAGACTTTATCTCGAATATTTTGAAGATAGAACTAGGCACACTGGTAACTCGAATTCGAACTCTAAGTCGAATTTCGAGATGAATTTCGAGATAGCCAACTCGAAATTCTTCCCAGACTTAGAATTTTTCAAAAACTTCACTCTGACAGCTTAAGTCGAAATTCAAGTCGAATTTCTAGATGAGTTTCGAGATAGAACCTAACTCGAAATTTTGAAGTTTTTAAATTCTAAGGCCTCAAATTACATGAAAATCATAGGCAAATTCATCTAAAAATCATGCAATATTTAGAATATTATGAATTTAACTCCCCCTATGATCATGCAATCTAACAAGCATAAATTCACAGATTTGTGCTATAAAAGACACTTAAAACACAATGAATTCATGCAAAATCACACTATATGCAACCTATAACAATCATTAATTAGGCATATTAAAGTCTAAGCACATAATGATTGATTAGCTTGCACATACAAACATAAACATGGATTTTACAGATAGAAGGCTTTACTAACTTGTGTTAAGCATTCCCAATTCACCAACCAACCTATTGAATGTTACTTCATCAAGAGGTTTGGTGAATATATCTGCAATTTGTTGCATTGTGGGCACAAAATGTAGCTCCACAGTCCCCTCCTCGACATGTTCTCTTATGAAATGATACCTGATGTCAATATGCTTGGTTCTTGAGTGATCTACAGGATTGTTGGTTATGGCAATGGCACTTGTGTTGTCACACATGATTGGAATTTTCTTGTGCTCCATGCCATAATCCTTCAATTGGTTTCTCATCCACAGTATTTGAGCTACACAGCTTCCAGCAGCAATGTACTCAGCTTCAGCAGTAGAAGTAGATACTGTATGTTGCTTTTTACTTTGCCAGGACACCAATCTTCTGCCAAGAAATTGGCAAGCACCAGATGTGCTTTTCCTATCAATCCTGCAACCTGCATAGTCTGAATCCGAATAGCCAATAAGATTAAAACCTGTATCTCTTGGGTACCAAATCCCTAGATTTGGTGTGCCCTTGAGATACCTAAAAATTCTTTTGACGGCTACGAGATGTGATTCTCTAGGATCCGCTTGGAACCTTGCACATAAACAAGTTGCGAACATTATATCTGGTCTACTTGCAGTTAAATAGAGGAGTGAGCCAATCATACCTCGATAGCTTGTGATGTCAACTGATTTACCTGATTTGTCTTCATCAAGCTTCGTGGCTGTTGCCATGGGAGTCTTAGCTGCTGATGCATCTTCTAGATTATACTTCTTGAGTAAATCTCTGACGTACTTAGATTGACAGATAAAGATACCATCTTTTCTCTGACTGATCTGTAATCCAAGGAAGAAGGACAGCTCTCCCATCATGCTCATCTCATATTTTTCCTGCATTAGCTTGGCAAATTTCTCGCACAAGCTCATTTGATGACCCAAAAATAATATCGTCCACATATACTTGAACAAGTATTAAGTCATTTCTCACAACTTTATAGAACAATGTTTTATCAATTACTCCCCTAACAAAACCATTTTCAATTAAGAATAGAGATAGGGTTTCATACCATCGCCTTGGGGATTGCCTGAGGTCATAGACAGATTTGAAGAGTAGATACACAAAATCTGCATGTTCTGGATCAACGAAGCCAGGCGGCTGTTCCAGATACACTTCTTCTTCTAACTCTCCGTTCAGGAAGGCACTTTTCACGTCCATCTGGAAAACTTTGAAGTTCTTATGTGCTGCAAATGCCAAGAACATCCTGACTGCCTCAAGTCTTGCAACTGGTGCATAGGTTTCATCATGATCAATTCCTTCTCGCTGAGAATAACCTTTTGCAACCAAACGAGCCTTGTTTCGTGTTACAAGTCCGTTTTCATCCAGTTTATTTCTGAATACCCACCTAGCTCCAATTACGGATTTGTTCTTTGGTCGGGGTACCAGTTTCCAAACTTTCTGCCTTTCAAACTGATTGAGTTCCTCTTGCATTGCAATCACCCAATCAGCATCGCCAAGAGCTTCTTCTATTTCTTTAGGTTCAAGCTTGGATAAGAACCCAGAATATAAGGAGATATTAGCCATGTCAGCTCTTGCAGTTCTTCTAGTAGTCACACCAGCATCTGGATCACCAATAATTAACTCAAACGGATGGTCTCTATTCCATACTCGTTCACCTGGAAATTGTCTTGATGATTCAGCTTGACTTTCTGAGTTGGGGTGCTGACTACTTTGATTATTTTCACTAACTCCACCTGAGTTAGTGCCAGCTCCTACAGAACTAGAGTCAACTCGACTCGAGCCTTGAACAGTAGTCCTTGAGCTGCTATTTACTCCCCCTGAGTTGTTGCCGGTTGGTACTGAAGAAGTCTCTCCTGATCTTGTAGAATTAGCTTGTTCACTAGACTCAGGTTCTTCACGTACACTTGGAACATTTAATGGAACAACCAACTCAGGTTCATCTTCAAGATCTTCTAAGTCCAGATTCTGAAATTTTAGGGACTCAGGTTCACTAGAATCTCTTGAAATTGATGAGAGTTTGGTATCGTCGAATCTGACGTTGTAACTTTCAGTCACTTTTCGATCATTCACCAAGAACACTCTATAAGCTGTCACCACGTCTGTAGAGTAACCAACAAAAATTCCTTCACGAGCTTTTGCTGCAAACTTGCCTAGATTTTCATCATCTATAAGCACATAGCATTTTGCTCCGAAGACATGAAAGTATTTGATTGTTGGTCTTCTGTTGTTCATTAGCTCACATGGTGTCTTTTCTTTATCTTTTATGATCAAGGTTCTATTTTGAGTGTAACAAGCGGTACTCACTGCTTCGGCCCAGAAATACAAAGGAAGTTTTGAATCATACAACAAAGTTCTTGCTGCTTCAACCAAAGTTCTATTCTTCCTTTCAACTACTCCATTTTGCTGTGGAGTTCTCGGGGCTGAATACTGACGACGTATTCCTTTAGATACACAGAAGTCATTTAGCACTGCGTTTTTGAATTCAGTGCCATTGTCTGATCTAATCGTCTTCACAGTAAGTGCTGAAACATTCTCAATTTGAGTGATGTGATCAATGATTAAGAAAGGTACTTCGTCTTTCGTCATTGCGAACAATACCCATGTATACTTGGAGAAGTCATCCACGATTACCAAAGCATATCTTTTCCTAGACAAAGATAGGACATTCACTGGGCCAAACAAATCCATATGAAGAAGTTGCAGAGGCTCAGTAATACTAGAAATTTCTTTGCTTTTATGCGATGCTCGCTTCGACTTTCCCATTTCACAAGCTTCACAGAGTCCTTTCGGAGCGAACTCCATTTGAGGTAGATCTCTCACCAATTCTCGCCTCGCGAGAGCATTCATCGTTTTGAAGTTTAAGTGAGATAACTTTTTGTGCCATAACCAGCTTTCATCATCCGAGGCTTTGCTGTAGAAACAGGTGACCTCATTCTGATTTGCTGAATCCATATCTGCAACAAAAAGATCTGCCTTTCGAACTCCTCTCAAAGCTAGTGAGCCTTCCTTGATGTGAGTGATTGATACACCTTTCTTGTTGAAGACAATTTCGTAACCTTTGTCACAGAATTGACTTATACTCAACAGATTGTGCTTTAGTCCCTCAACACAGGAAATATCTTCAATGATGACATTGCCAGTTTTCAGTTTGCCATATCCCTTAGTCACACCTATGCTGTCATCTCCAAAGGTAACATAAGGGCCAGCTTTCATAACCAACTCTGTAAGCAGGGACTTGTTTCCAGTCATATGCCTCGATGCTCCACTGTCTAGCACCCATATAACTTTATTTCTATTCTGCTTAATGCCCTCTGGTTCCTCTGATGTCTCAGCCATGAGGGCAAAGTTTGCTACATGAGTAACATCTTCCTCATCTGAATCATCCCAAGCTCTTCCTTCTATCACCAATAAAGCTCGTTTTCCATGTCTTTCCTTCAACAGTGCTTCATAGTTGCTTTTGAGAGCTTCAAATGTTTCTTTTGGATAAGTCTGTTTAGGCTTTTTGCAGTCCGAGGCAAAGTGTCCAGCTTCACCACAATTATAGCATTTGAACTTCATTTTGAAATCCAAAGGAGATTTGTAGCTGGTATTCTTGCCTTTTCCTTTGTAGCCTGACGAACTACCACCACCCTTAGCAGCCCGATAATAAGATGAAGATTTTCTCTGTGGTCGGTTGCTCTTTCTAAATCTCATGTTGCTGAACTTCCTTGCCATGTATGCCACGACACTATCGTCCATGTTGTCCAGCTCTTCTTGGGTGTAGTAGTCATCATCACTGTCAGATGCGCACTCGTCATCATTATCAACTTGATGTGGTGCAAGTGATGATTTAGGCTTTGCTGCAACCATTGCCTTCTTAGACTCTTCCTCATCAGCAACTAATCCTGATGCACTTTCTTTACCCTTTGAATCATTGTCCCATGCTTGATCTTGAAGAGTTTCTAGCTCATAGGTCTTTAATATTCCATAATATTCTTCCAGAGAAGTTGTATGCAAATCTCTGGTTTCTCTTATTGCGTAGACCCTATGTTCAATGCTTTTTGGCTGGTTCCTCAGATATCTCGTATTAGTCTCAACCATGGGGAGAGTTACACCTCTCAGATTCAAATCCAATACCAACTGACTGAATCGTAGGTAGACATCTGTTATGCCTTCTCCTTTTCGTATTCTAAAGGTGTCATACTCCATCTTGAGTATGAGTGTCTTGTTGCTTCTGACCTCTGCAGATCCTTCCATGACAACTTCTATCTTGTCCCAAATCTTCTTCGCTGTAGTCAGACCTTTGACTATGTTGAACATTTCATGATCAAGAGATTCCATCAAGGTTTGTCGTATGGCAGTATCATAAGCTATTTGTTCCTTGTCAGCATCCGAAAACTCCGAGACCTTTTTAGGCTCAGACCGAGGTGGTATAACCACTCCTCCTTCCGTATGTGAAGGAATAACTACCATTGGGACAAATTTACCCTTGTCAAGGACTTCCAGATATTCAGGGTTAACAGTCTCTAGATATAGTCTCATTCTGAAAACCCATTCTTCATAGTGATCTTTGTTGAACATTGGGATCTTGAATGCATTTTTAGGAGCCATCTCAATTCTGGTCACTAAAAGTTTCTAAGTACCCAAGACTAGGCTATGTAGAATATTTATGTAGAACTTTTGCCTAAGTCGAAATTTCTCTAAGTAGAAATTTTGCTCAAGTCGAAATCACCAAGTAGAAATTGTCCAAGTCGAAATTCTATGTAGAAATTCTCAAGTAGAAATTCTATGTAGAAATTTTTGCCTTAGAATAATTTTTCTGCAGATTACTTTAATATTGAATAAACAATATTATCTCTTTAACACCTTTTGACTTTGAATGCTTTACTCACCTAACCCACCTAACCCACATGCTAGGTACTGAGTATGTCTGTATACTTTCGGCCGAATAAAGCAAATTAAAAAATCCAAAACCACCTTTTTTTTATTCTTTTACTATTGAAAAGGAGATCAAAAAGTTGTTGGGTTGTCTTCTTTGATAAGAACAGATGATGAACACTCAAGAACACCAAATATGAACGAACCCAGATAAATTCACAAAAATTAGTTAAAATACACCCAAGCTAAATAATCACACCTGGAGTATTTAAATAATTTTTCAGATGAGTTTTCACTACCAACGAATTAAAACACACTTTTCGAGAAAATGAAAAGTAGATCTGAAAAATGAAAACTCACGATTCTTCTACTCAACACAAGGATCTATGTTTTGTATGTTAAACATATTGCTTTGATACCAATTGTTTGGTCCAAATGTGTTGTAGAGGGGGGGGTGAATACAACTTTTCGAATATGAGAAGCAATAAATACGATGCAATAAATGAACACACAGATTCAAGGAATATATGTCTTATATATAACTTGAAAGGGTTGCTACAACATTCATTACAAAGTATAACAGAAGTTGAGAGAGAAGTGAATGATACTAAGCTCTGTGAATGCACTCTCTCTCTTTCTCTTGTGTTTTTCTCAAGAATTGCTCACTAACTAAAACATTACACAAGTACTTCTATTTATACTACATGTAATCTATGTCCTGTAGTCTTCAAAGACTAAGATGTACGTGGCCCAATGATGTCCACATAAATCTTGCCTTATCTTGAAAGCTTGGAAATCTGCCAATCAGAAGATGCCATGTGTCATGTTGAAGCTGCACTCTAAGTAGAACTTCTACTTGAGAATTTCTACTTAGCCATCTCGAAGTTCTAAGTAGAACTTCTACTTAGAAACTTCTACTTGGCTATCTAGAATATTTAGTACTTAGAAAATATTCTGGTCTTCAACTTGAAACTTCAATGCACATCTCGAACTTGTGATATCTTCATGTCTTCTTTATTCTTCACTAAGCTCTTGAATATGGATCTTTATTACTGACATAAACTTGCTATCAATGTCCTGACACTTGATGCAACGGTCTGGTTCATAAGTGACTAGTCTTGATAGGGTTTTTGCTTCTTGAATAAATTACCATATCCAATTAGAAATGTGGCTTTCCAATATTTGTTTTCCTTCTTGTTCACTTGAAATCAATTGGTCTTATTGATACTGATAGTTATGATCTTGATCTTTGGCTTTCCAAATCACTGAGGCATGAACAACTTTGACTTGAACTTCTCTCAATGATTTCTTCTTGGATTGATCATAGTTAACATGTTGAATTGTATCAATTACCTTGTCTTCATTTAGTGTTGATTTCTTGTGACTTCTTGTTCTTGATTGTCTTCTGGTTAAGTATCTTTTCCTTTAGTTTGAGTTACATTAGTTATAGTGTTACAAGTTTATACACTCTGCCTTTCAATCCTCCTCCCCTCTAGCTTTACAGAAAATGTAGCTATCATCCGCAAAGAACATATGAGAAATAACAGGGGCACCACGAGCCACTTGGATACCATTCAAAAATTTTCTACTTTCATAGTTTCGTATAAGAGCTGTAAAACCTTCCATGCATATAAGAAAAAGGTAAGAAGAGAGAGGATCACCTTGACGAATACCTCTTTCTGGCACTATCCTTCCAAACTCTTTACCCGCATGACTGATTTGATACTTCGCTGAACAGATACACTCCATAAACATCTTCACCAGCTTTCTCTCAAAACCCAATTTACTCAAAATTGCTTCTAAAAAACCCCATTCGACTCGATCGTAAGCCTTACTCATATCAAGCTTCAACGCCATCCATCCTGTTTTACCTTGCGTTTTCCGTTTCATATAGTGCATCACTTCAAAAGAAATCATAACATTATCCGTAATAAGTCTACCCGCAAAAAGTGTCACGCGGGTGACCCGGGTTCGATCCCCGGCAGCGGCGCCAAAAACTTGTTAGCACAAAATCACGCAAGCGTACGTGGTCACAAGTAATATATAAGGTTAAGTCCAAATTCGTTCCCACAGGGATCAGGTTATGGTTCTTTTCAGTAAATGCACCTATTCAACAATGTATGATCTTAATTCACTGCTAAGACAAGTAATTAATTGAGATTTTATTTAACTAAATTTAACTAATATGCAATTTAAGAATTAACTAGCTAATGAGATCTAAAATCAAATTACTTATATGAGAATAACATGGAATTCTAACTTCATTATCTACTTCACTTAGAGTCGCAGCCTTTAATCAATACATGTGATGGTTTTGATATCTGATCGGACAACACGAAATAAGTAAAAGCTACCTCTCGGTATACTAATACCAAACTACGCATGCATCCACAAAAGAGATAGAAGATGGGTAGACACCAATTATGTTTAGACCCTATATCTCTATAGAATTTGAAAACATAAAGGTTTAAGCACAAGTTATCCACTTAGATCACATAGGGCAGCATAATATCTCTATTTACGCCACAAATCATGATGTTAAAACATCAACCTATCCTATGCTAGCATGGCAAGTTCTAAATCTCAAGATCCACTCTCGTTTAGCAAGAGATTAACAAATTAGATGTTCGCGACGCATCTAAATACATGAAACACAACCATACGAGGATATCAAGAATTCACCACACATAAATCTTTAAAGCATATAAACTACTAAGCTACATAGATAACTCCGTTAGAATCCCATGACAACGATTAGCTCATAATTGAACCGTTCATCGTCATGGGATTTGATGAAAACATGATATAAAACAAGATATGAATAAAAGAAGTAATTATATTAATAAACAAAGAGTTAAGAAAACAAATCTATAATCCAGAATAACACAAAGGCTGAAGTAGATCTAGATCCGTTGCTTGTCACTAGCGTTGAATCCTTCTCTCCTTTTCCCCCTTGCAGATCTAAGCTATGTTACAATAATAATAACTAATAATATGTCTATATCTATTACAATGGTATGATGTGTTTATATAGGCACTACAAGTCTTGCCCAGCAAGAAAATACAGAACAGAATTATAATAGAATTTCTGCAAGATACGTTTCCTAATTTGATTATGTTTTGTAAGGAAAATTCGTGGCTGACTTTTCTTCAGATTTTCTGGAACGTTCCCCACGTAATTGGACGTCTGGACTATCTTAGAATGATAGGAAATCTCGTTATCTTCGCGTGGACTGCTTACGGGCCTAAAACGGACTTCTAGAACTCAAGATATGGCCAAAACAGTGTAACTTGTGCAACCCTTCTCGAAAATCCGAATTTTAATCAATTAATTCCCAAAAAATTATAAAAGCATCCACCTTAGTCAACATTCTCGTAATCCTGCACAACTAAGCAAAACACATCAAATCTACAACAACTTGAGCCCAAGACAATCAATTTAAGCCGAAATTAAGCGATCCAAGTGGATATAAAATCCACTTATCAAACGCACTCTGAGTTTCTGAGATAACGCCATCTAAAACTTTTTTGAGTCTATTTGCCAACACCTTCGACACCACCTTGTAAACCACGTTACAAAGAGAGATGGGTCTAAGATCCGTCATTCTTGAGGGATTCTGTTTCTTTGGGATCAAAGCGATATTTGTTTCCGTAATATCACAAGCAAACCTGGCTGAATCGAAGAACTGCTCGACCACTTTAAACACATCTGCTCCAACGATATTCCAAAATTTCTGATAGAAGCCAGGACTCATGCCATCCGGGCCAGGGGACTTATCAGGGTGCATACTAAACAGCGCGTCCTTAACATCATCGACCACTACAGGAGCTACCAACATCATATTATGAGTATCTGTGATCCTTCTGTCAATACAGCCTATGATTTCCCCCCAATCAGTATCTGAAGCTTTGAACAGCTCGTTAAAATACTTCACCATCAGCTCTTGCAGACCTGAATCCCATCCCACTCTTTGCCCATTATCATCAACCAAGTTATCAATATGATTCACCTTTCTCCGAATTTTAGCAGAAGTATGAAAGAATCTGCTATTCCTATCACCTTCACGCAGCCACAGTTGTTTAGATCTCTGACGCCAAAAGACCTCTTGCTGACTGTATGTTTCTGTGAGCTTATGAGCTTCTTCTTGATATAACTTGACTGAATATGAATCTCTCCTTTTCTTCAATCTTCTCATGATCTTCTTACTATGATGAATACGATCTTTAAGTCTTCCAGTGATTTCTGCTCCCCACTTAGCTAAAGTCTCCGCACAAATTGTTAACTTATCCCTGAGAGGTTTGTCTTGATGTTCCATCCAAACATCTTTAATGATTTGTTGACACATTGGTTCCCTGAGCCACGCATTTTCAAAACGAAATCGTTTTACTGAATATTCATAACCGCTACTGACTGGCTCCATAAATATAGGACTATGATCACTAGTTGAAATCTCCAAGTTTGACAACTTCACCTCTGGGAATTGCTGCAGGAAAATACTCGACACTATAGCCTTGTCTAACTGGATTTCCATCCAATCATCCGTTCCTTTTCCTCTTTCCCACGTGTACCTGTATCCTACCAGCTTTAGATCAACCAAATCACACTCCTCCAAAACTTTTTGAAAACCTAAAATCAAACGCTGAGGATAAGGGCGGCCTCCCCGTTTGTCTTCTTGATGGACAATATTGTTCATGTCTCCTATCAAGCACCATGGAGTATTATCATAGCCGTTCAAACTACGAATGAGGTCCCATGTTTCTTGACGTTTTGCCCGATCCGGCTCCCCGTACACTACTGTCAATCTGAATTTCTGCCAACCAACAATCTCCACACTAACATCAATATGATTTTTACTATAGGATAACACTTTCACCTCACTACTCTTTCTCCATAATAAAGCTACACCTCCACTATGACCCTGAACATCTACTGCAAAAGCTCCTTCGAAGTTCAAACAACATCTAACTTTCTCAACTACGTCTTGTTTACACAGAGTTTCACAAAGAAAAACGAATCTGGGTTTCTTTTGGAGAACACACTCCTTAAGGAATTGAATAGCCCATGGGGTCCCAAACCCACGGCAATTCCAGCTTAATGTACTTATTGTGATAGGCGAACCCCTTTTACAGAGCTCGCCTTTGGTCCGTTTTTTGACAGTAAAACTGCATGTGAACTATTGTCGCCATCTTGGTCCATGCTAATTGCCCCCTCAGTCTATGAGCCCATAAGTAGTTCTATCTTATTGCCCAATTCGCTTCCCTGGCCCAGCCCAACATCAGTCTTTCGTTTTTTATTGTCTACAATTGTAATTTCCTTATTTCCAGGATTTAAAATACCTGACTCCCCCGATATATTCTCCTGATTTAAATTTCCAAAACTCACGCCCTGACTGTTATCCCCCATACTGTCATATCCCTTTTTCTCAGCTGTTGCAACTAATCCCAGATTTTTAGGAACTAACTGTGCGTTCATTCTCATCCCCTCTGTCCCACCGGTTGCTGAGTTCCGATCACCCGAATTCACTTCTTCTTCGTTCTCCGATCCATCCCTTAACCATCGTGCACCGATTAGATTGTTATACTTTCTTATTGGAGCTCTCAGCCATGCACCATAAGGTTTTACTATCTCAGATTCAGGGGTGTCGAAGAGCTTGCCACAAAACTTTTCTGAATGACCCAACAATCCACATATGAAACAAAACATTGGGACATGTTCATACTTGAAATTAATCCAAAACCACTTCGCACCTGATTTTCTTAACTTCATTCTCCTTTTTAAAGGTTTGAACAGATCAATTGAAACACGAACTCTCATATACTCCTTCCATCCATATTGGAAATTTTTAGGACAAGCAGCAACGTATACTCCAATGTAATTCCCTATTTCCTTAATAATGTTTTCAGACATGAATCCTGGACGAAGATCATGAAGCTGTACCCATAAATCCAACCTGTTTAGATTAACTCCTCTTGGTATTTCGCCCTCCTTCATACGAGCAATGATCAGCGCTCTACGATTAAAAGACCAGGGACTTCCATCTATGACCCTTTTGATGTCTATCTCATGATAAAATTGAAAGAGATACAAATTAGCTTCCAACTCTCTGATAAGAACTCCCCTTCCTGGCTTCCATAAGGCTGCTAGCGTATGCTTCATTGCTGTGAAATCAATTGTTCCCTCTGTAATGAATCTCCCCACAATACACATCTTAGTATCCAGCCCATTTAAACCCTCAATCTTCTTCCTCTCTGCATCTACCGGCACTGTTATTGCGATACCCCCTTCTTCCTCCTCCTCCAAAGAGATATCATTCATGGCCAGAATTAGTTTACTAGTTGTCTCCATATTGATCAATATATGAAGAAAGAAACTGAAAAAAAACAAACTACTCACCGAGATTGTATGAAGAAAAATACCAGACTGACTTACATAAACATACTCACCATGTCAAAAGACAAGACCTTTATATGTCAAAAAAACACACTTAATAATACATATAAGTACGAATTAATTAAGTATTCCGTCTCGTATGTGCGCATTGGCTTTTCCCTACTTAAAATGAAATAAGTAAACAACTTATCTTTGCTGCCGCCACAATTTTAATTTCTTTTGTTCATCATTTTTTTTCATTTATTCTCTTCCGTTTAAAAATCAATCGTCATATATTATTTCGTATTCAGAATTTTAATCATTTGCCTTCTTTCTCTTTTTCATTTTTATTAAATTTATTATAAAGATGTTTTTAAATTCATATATTACTAAATTTTATTATTTACATTCACCATCGAAATATCCAAGTATTAATTAAAAAATCTTCTTTCAAAAATTTTAACTAATAATTTATCAAACATTTCACAAATTTATAAAGAAATTTTTCCAAATGCCTAAATAACTTATAAGTACTTCTCCCAAATGGATCCATATATGAAATTTTATAAAAGAAAAAAAAAATTGTTTCAAAGAGCTCTTACAACTCATTTGTGTTTGGATTTGAATAGTGGTATAGTAGAAAGTCACAAATTCTTTGCCATGCACTCAATCTACTATTACCTACATCATGGAGTATAAAACAACTATCATTTATAAGGTGGAAAATAAAAAGTTAAATCTACTATTATGTAGCACCTGCATAATGTAAAACAACTACCATTTATGATTTATATGTGCAAATAAAAGGTTAAAAACTTAGATGTATCTTCGGAAAAATGAAAATAAATATGTGTTGTATTTTAAGCCGAACACTGATTCCATCATAAAATCAGAATTTAAGAAAATAGCAAACTCATTTCAACACGATTATTACACCGTGATTATCATTATAAATGTTTAGTAGTTTACTTTAATATCTCATTATCATGGATGATAATAGTGTATGATGAACATGTTCTATGAATCTCTTATATAGCCCACAAAAATATATATCATACATTTTATGTATTGACAAATCATGTATCTGCCGGCACAAAATCATCTAAATGTCATTATCTTGTAAAGTCATGCTTTTGCATGAGATTTCACCGTCCAAAATTTACATGATTACAAACTCAGTTATTTTTTTGCTATTAGGTTTTGTTCATGTAAAGCCATCATTCAAGTAATTCAATTACAAGGTTATTAACCCCATAATTAAATTATGTATCTTCCCCACTCTCTTTATGAAATGTCAAAAATTCGAATCTTGTCCAAAACTAAGGTAAATGTAAAATGTGTGAGTGTGTATAAAAATAACAAAACGAACACCATAGTTAAATTATACTACAAGATAATCAACCCAACAAAAATTTATCAATACACGTACATGTATAGTAATTAAAATGTTATATCGTTAGAAAACAAGTAAAAATGAGGTGACAAATGAAAGGTCAAGCGCATGTCTTTCCATGCAGAGACACAAAATGGCTTTTCTCAAAACTGAGGAAAACTGCCTCCTCTAATATTATTTTTCCTACCCTTCTTTAAACTTCACCATTAACACCTATATCTATATTTGGAAAATCTCAATTCTCACCCTCTTCTCTTTTTCCTAACCTATCAGCCCACTTTTTCCATTTCCTTAATCTCCTTCGCCATTGGAGATAATCTTTACTTTATTTTGTTTATTGAAGTACAAGCAGCCCCTGAGGGCGAGGCACGTACATTTTAGTGCGCGCACATTCCAGTGCGCGCACCAGCATTCCATCATGGCCCTCGTAAATCACAACATTGCTACTCGTCTGCTCCCTCGCGCTCTCGTCCTGCTCTCCGTTATCTTAAATCTTTCTTTGACCTCGTTTTCTGCTCCAGCTGAATCCGAAGCCCTTATCAAGTTCAAAGATTCGTTGACTGACAATTCTGCATTGTGGAATTGGGATCCTGCAAAACCGCCATGTCCGGGTGAAGCTTGGGCAGGTGTTATTTGTCAAGGTGACAACGTATGGGGATTGAAACTGCAAAATATGGGTTTGAAGGGCAAATTTGACATTGAAATATTGAAAGATTTGCCTCATTTGAGAACTATCAGCATAATGCAAAATCAATTCGAAGGAAATTTCCCAAATGTAGAGGCTATAAGTGCACTAAAATCCTTTTATATGGCCGGAAATAAATTTTCTGGGCCAATCAAAGGAGATGCATTCGCAAAGATGACCGGACTAAGGAAGTTTGACGGAGCACGTAATCAGTTCACAGGCTCGATTCCATCATCGCTGACTACCTTGCCTTTGCTAACAGATTTACGGCTTGAAGAAAACGCTTTTACTGGTCAGATACCAAATTTCCTACAAGACAGACTCCAAGTTTTCAATGTATCCGCCAATCAATTAGATGGTCCGATCCCTGACAAACTCACTAAACTTGATGCAACTGCATTCATGGGTAAGTAACTAATGTTTTTCACTCATTAAATCCGTGGGATATCAAATCTGCAACATGCACCTAGGGTCGAAATTCCAATATTTAAAGCAAATGGCATACATAAATGAAGCATAGAGCATAGTTCCTTGAATGAGATTGAAAAAAAAAAAAAAAAAAGTAATGTAAACGACCATGCAGTATACTTGCTAAATTATTGACTTTAATTTTTCTAAAATCATCAATTTCTACACCAATATATCAAAGTTCATAACCTCCACATATATATGATTCAATAAACAAGTTAAAGTTGAATATAGGGGAAATGTTATTTCCAAAGCTATTTTTTTCTCCGGTAGAACAAACATGAAACACACACAATTCTTATAAAAGTTGATCTAAGAAACAAAAAAGTGCTATGGAAATAACATTTTCCAAGTTAAAGCAATCGGATAACTTGGTCCGTGCATGTCTACATTATTGTTTTGGTGACTATCCTTAGAAATTGACTCTTGCTGGCCGGAACATCAAGTTGGTCCATCTCTAGTACTCAAGACATGAGTGCCTAACTACTAAAGGTGATATTTATGATTGATCCTTCCCTACGTGTCCATCCAGGCAACGATGAACTCTGCGGTGGGCCCATGCCTCCATGTCCTGCTCCGACAGAAATATCAACGGGAACCGTTGTTCTTTGTGTATTACTTGCGGTGGTGGCACTGGCGGCAATATTCGTGGCTATTGTCATCCTTCGTGGTCGTAAAGAAAACCCTGTAGCAGATAAGCAACAAGTACTACTTGAAACGCATGTCCACAAGAAAAGACCCTCTATGGATATAGACAAGCTGGAGAAAGGAATGCCTCCTGCAGATAATTCGCAGGCAGCTGCCAAGAACAATAATCAGATGAATGTGAGATTGACATTCTTGAGAGAAGAAACAGAGAAATTTGACTTGCCAGACTTACTGAAAGCCTCGGCTGAGATATTGGGGAGCGGTGTGTTTGGATCTACATTCAAAGCAGCTCTTGGAAGCTCCCGGGTCATGGTTGTGAAGAGGTTTAGGCAAATGAATAATGTTGGAAGAGAAGAGTTCCAGGAGCATATGAGAAGGTTAGGAAGGTTGAAACACAACAACTTGCTTCCTCTTGTGGCTTTTTACTATAGAAAGGAAGAAAAGCTTTTGGTTACAGAATACATTGACAATGCAAACTTGTCTGCGTATCTACATGGTAAGTTACAGAATAGGTGTGTAGGTTGTGCTTCTCTTAGCAAAGACTATAACCACACATATCATCTTTCAAATGTTGTACTATAGAATTTTGTAATTCAATTTCAGGAAATCGTGGTCGGGGAGTACCAAGCCTAGACTGGCCAAAGCGGTTGAAAATTGTGAAAGGCATAGCCAAAGGACTTCAGTACCTTTACTACGAGCTACCAAGCATAGTCGCACCTCATGGTCACCTCAAATCTGCAAACGTTCTTCTCAATGATTCATGGGAACCTCTACTCACTGACTATGCTTTATCTCCCATAGTCAACCAAGATAAAGCACATGAGATCATGATCACATACAGGTCACCCGAATATAAACAACAAGGCCGCATAACCAGAAAAACGGATGTTTGGAGCCTCGGAGTTGTGATCCTAGAAGTCCTGACAGGAAGATACCCATCAAATACCTCGCAACAGGATAGGGGAAATGAGACGGATTTGGCAGCTTGGCTTCAATCTATCGATAGAGAGGAATGGAAGACTGAAGCGCTTGATAAAAGCATGACAGGTAAATCAAATCGTGAAGACGAGATGTTAAAGCTTTTAGAAATAGGTTTGAGGTGTTGTGAACCAGACGTGGAAAAGAGGTGGGAAATCAAAGAGGCAGTTGAGAGGATTGAAAAGATAAGGGAATAGAATGAGAATGAAAGTGATAAAGCAAAGGTAAAGAAGACATGACTTCTAGCAGTCTGGAGCTTTCTATAACTATCCAAGAATTTGCTTGATTTCATCCAACCACCAGCAGACCATGGTATATTGCTATACTATTCTAGATTTCCCAGCTTAATTTTGACTTCTTGGAGTACTGAAAGATACGGAGTAAATTAACAGGTAGGATTTATATAATTTTGCAGTGCTCGGAAGGAATGGAAAATTTGGTTCATGATGTATAGATGTAATCAACTAAAATGGGGGTGGGAATAAGGGTTTGTCGAATTAGCTATTGATTTCAGAAATTATGCTGTAAGGGGTAGGATTTTTTTGTATTCTACAGTCAGATCATAAGATATGATTGAAACTGGTAATGTAATCTTTAAAGTCACAGCTCCATGTGAATATATACTTAACAGAATTTTTCAAATATCCTACCAATTGGTTAAAATGATATGATCAATATAGGAACTGTGTCCAGTGTTCTTTTTGTGGAGATATTAACTTAAATTGAAACCCGAATGAACCTTCTTATAACCAATTCTCGCTCTGTTTTAATAGACTGAACCCCCGAATGAACCTTCTTTTAACAAGTACTCCTTCTGTTTTCATAAACTGAACCCTTTCGTCCACCTTATACAGTCTTACTTTCTTTTCGGAATATTCCGACACCTTCCATTACAAGTCCTTAATGCTTAGCACACTGATTAAGACTATAGTCATTAGTCACTACAGTTACTTAAGCATCATCGTAGTACTTTACTGTACTCAAGTCTTTGTTAAATGCATAGGATAAACAGGAATGTTGTAACTTTACTCCAGTAAACTTCATCAATCTATGTTGTTCCTATTCATCATATACAAGTAGATATTGTTACCTCTTAAACATTCTTTCGTTTTTGTACATTTGTTTTCTTCAAGAGCTTCTTCAACCCAACACTTACTCTGGTCGAATTATTTCTTTAATATTCTTGCGGTGAAACTGGAAACATCACTGTCTTCATTAGAATTGGTTAGTTGATCTGTCATATTCCCCTGCTCAGGCTTCACCTTAAAGACGTAAAAATGGTTATATCAAGAACTACAACTTGTAATGGAATAAAGACATTGATGGGAGTGCGACACACAAACAGAGAACAAAGCTTGTAGTTAGCTTGATCTCAACCTTCTCTCTTGTATCAACTCTAATAACAAATAATCAAGCAAGACAATATATATGTAATCTAACGAAAGATATCAATGCAAATAACACAAAAACATTTTACGTGGAAAGCTTCCCAGTGTAGGAAGTAAAACCACGGGACCGATTTCGGAGTCCACCCCAAATTTTCACTATCAACAAACAAGGATTACAAGAGTGTTTATCTAGCTAAAACTAGAGCATACACCACCAAACTTCTCAAAGTATGATATTCTCATACATCAACTAACCCTCTGATATTGATAGAACACACCAAAAAATTCCCCCTAACTTGAAGTCACGGGTAAACTGAACTCACCAAAAAAATATACCCCTAACTTGAAGTTAGGGGTGATCATTAGCAAAAGAACCAGTTTTTTTGCTTTCGGCTAAAATATGTCCCCATGCTTATCATTCTTAATACCAGAATCCTATGTTATATTTCATCTATTGGGCTTGACCCATATGAACATTGGGCTCCCACATAGGAAGGACCCAACAAATCTCCCTCTCATGACAATGTGGGAGGATTCACCATACGGGCGATCAACCTGCAGTACTCAAGCTTTTCTCTAGGCAATGTCTTTGTCATCATATCTGAGCCATTATCATCTGTATGCACTTTATCAACCTCCATCAGCTTAGCATCAAGAACATCTCGAATCCAATGATACCTCGCCTCAATGTGTTTCGATTTTGAGTGAAACGATGAGTTCTTAACGAGATGAATTGCACTCTGATTATCACAAAGTAGTACATACTTGTTCTGTTCAAACCCAAGTTCTCTTAAGAACTTCTTCACCCATAGAAGTTCTTTACTTGCTTCGGTCACTTCAGCTTCTGTTGTTGAAAGTGCAACACACTTTTGTAGTCTTGATTTCCATGAAACAGCACCACCACAAAAGTTAATCAAATATCCAGAAGTAGACTTTCGATTGTCAACATCTCCAGCCAAATCTGAATCAGAATAAGCCACTAACTGAACTTTCTCCATACCAAAACTGAGCTTTAAATTAGAGGTTCCTCGTAGGTACCTCATAATCCATTTTACGGCTGTCCAATGCTCTTTACCCGGATTCAACAGAAATCTGCTCACAACACCCAACTGCATGAGCCAAATCAGGCCTAGTACACACCATGGCATACATGAGACTTCCAGCTGCAGATGCATATGGAATATTAGCCATATCTCTCTTTTGTTCATCAGTTGAAGGACATTGCTTCTTACTTAACTTGAAATGACTAGCCAGTGGTGAGCTAACCATTTTAGCTTTGTCCATTCTAAACTTTGAAGAACTTTCTCAATGTATTTTTCTTGCGAAAGAAATAGCTTCTTTGAATCTCTATCTCTAGTAATTGGAATGCCAAGAATTTGCTTTGCTGGCCCTAAATCTTTCATTGCAAAAGATTTACTTAACTGTTTCTTCAAGGAATCGATTCGCGAAGTATTCTTTCCAACAATAAGCATATCATCCACATAAAGTAAGAGAACAATAAAATCACCATCTGCAAATTTCTTCACAAATACACAATTATCAGAAGATGTCTTGTTGTAGCCCTGCTCCCTCATAACTGACATAAACTTCTTGTACCACTGTCTCGGAGCTTGCTTTAAACTATATAGACTCTTCTTCAATCTCCACACATAATCTTCTTTTCCTTCAACCACAAAACCTTCAGGTTGTTTCATAAAAATCTCTTCTTCCAAGTCACCGTGCAAAAATGCTGTTTTTACATCCATTTGCTCAACCTCCAAGTCTAGGCTAGCTGCAAGACCTAGAACTATATGAATAGAAGACATTTTCACAACTGGGGAAATTATTTCATCAAAATCAATCCCTTTTTTCTGACCAAATCCTTTAACCACCAGTCTTGCTTTGTACCGAGGTTGCAACGAGTTGTCATCTTGCTTCAACTTATACACCCACTTGTTTCTCAAAGATTTTCTTCCTTTAGGTAGCTTAACTAACTCAAATGTGTGATTTTCACGAAGTGATTGCATTTAATCATTCATTGCATCAATCCATGAAATTTTATTTTCATCGGTAACAGCCTCATCATAACACTCAGGTTCACCTGCATCAGTCAACAAAATATACTGATCAGGAGCATATCTAGTAGAGGGTTGTCTATCTCTAGTAGATCTCCGAACTGGAACTTCATACGGTATTTCTGGTGGTTCTTCAGGTTGTTCATCATCTTCCTCACCCTCTTGTTCAGTCATGAAATCATGATCATGATCACCAGTATCATGAATATGTGACCCTCTTGAAGAGGATGTGTCTCCCTCTGCATTTTCTTCAACTTCTATAGAAGCATGTGCAAGAGGAATATGGTTCAAATCTACCAAGTCACTAACAGACGTAGGCTCTGAGTTCTGAATCTTTTCAATATCATGAACTGTTTGATCCTCCATAAACACAGCATCTCTGCTCCTAATAAGTTTCTTATTAACTGGATCATGAAATCTGTAGCCAAACCCATCAAGGCCATAACCAATAAATACACACTCTCTTGTCTTCGAATCAAGTTTGGACCTCTCGTCTTTAGGAATGTGCACATAAACTTTGCACCCAAAGACAAGCAAATGATCATAAGAAACCTCTTTACCGGTCCAAACTCTTTCAGAGATATCTCCATACAGAGGTGCAGAAGGACTAAGATTCAAGACATGTACCACTGTATTCAAAGCTTCACCCCAAAAATATTTAGGGAGTTGTGATTGAGAAAGCAAGTATCTCACCCTTTCCACTAATGTTCGGTTCAGTCTCTCAGCTAAACCATTCAACTGAGGGGTCTTGGGAGGTGTCTTTTGGTGTCGAATACCTTGTTGTCTGCAGTATTCATCAAACGGACCAATGTATTCTCCCCCATTATCACTTCTGACACACTTTAATTTTTTCCCAGTATGTCTTTCAACTGAAGCTTGAAACTGATTGAAAACATCTAATACTTGATCTTTTGTTTGCAAGGTGTAGACCCAAAATTTCCTAGAATGATCATCAACAAAAGTAACAAAGTACAAGCAACCACCAAGTGTTTTGGTCTTGAAAGGACCACAAACATCAGAATGCACCAAGTCAAGTGCGCTTGGTTTTCTTGAAGGAGTGGAGCTTTTGAAAGACACTCTATTCTGTTTTCCAGCCAAACAATGTACACACTTCATCAAATGAGTTTTCTGAATCCCATGAATGTACTCCTTCTTCCTCAATATATCTAGCCCCTTTTCACTAATGTGACTAAGTCTTTTATGCCACAAATTAACTGTTTCTTCATCATTGACAACATTTAATTTCTCAGCAGGCACCCTTGCAGACATAATGTAAAGAGAAGAGTATTTCTTACCTCTCGCCACAACTAGTGAGCCCTTAGTAAGTTTCCATAGCCCATTCACAAAAGTACTGCAATAGCCTTCATCATCTAACTTCCCTGTATAGATCAAATTCAATCGATGATCAGGTATATGTTTAACACCCTTTAAAATTAATCTCGCACCCATGCTTGTTTCTAGACAAACATCACCAATGCCAATCACTTTAGATATTTCATTGTTTCCCATCTTTGCAGATCCAAAGTCACCAGGGGTGTAAGATAAGAAAAGTTCTCTACGAGAAGTAGCATGAATTGTAGCACCACTGTCAACTACCCAATCACTATCATCAGTCACAAAATTCACAGCATCATCACCAAGAACAATGAAGTAGCTCTCTGAAACTGCAGCAACCTGTCTCTCATCACCACTTTTCTTCTCCTTGTTCTTTTCTTCCTTACCCTTATTGTTGTTCCCAGAATTATTCTTCTTTCTCAACTTAGGACAAAATTTCTTAGTGTGTCCAAACTCATGACAATAGTAGCACTCACAATCTGCAAATTTATTAGACTTGCCCTGACTCTTGCTCCTACTTTTATTTCGAGTTTTCCCACCTCGATTTTCACTTCTACCACGTTTCTCAATGACAAGAGTTTCTGAATGTGAAGAAAATCCAACTGTTTTTCTTCTCATATCTTCATTCAACATAATACTTTTAGCCAATGCCATTGTTATCTTACCTTCAGGATGAGAGAGACATTCTGAAAGTATCCCACGAATCTAGCAACGAACCAAGCAACCATAATGCCAAAACCTCATCCTCAAACTTGATACCCATAGCAGCCAACTGATGAATCATGCCCTGAAAATTATTCAGATGATCCGTTAGAGGTGATCCATCTTGATACCTCAAATGCATCAATTGCTTGAACAAAAACAACTTGTTGTTTCCTGTCTTTCGAGCATATAACTCCTCAAGTTTGCTCCATAAAGTTCTCGCATGTGTTTCCTCTATAACATGATTCAACACATTATCATCAACCCATTGCCGAATAAAGCCACAAACTTGTAGATGGGTAATACTCCATTCTGCTTCAGACTTATCATCAGGTCTTTCCTCACCAAACACTGGTAAGTGGAAACCTTTAACATAAAGAAGATCTCTCATCTTTGCTTTTCATATGTGATAGTTCGAATCATTCAACATCACCATCCTGCTTGTATTCACATCCATATTTGACACAAGACATATACACAATCTCTAAGCTCTGATACCACTTTGATGGGAATGCGACACACAAACAGAGAACAAAGCTTGTAGTTAGCTTGATCTCAACCTTCTCTCTTGTATCAACTCTAATAACAAATAATCAAGCAAGACAATATATATGTTATCTAACGAAAGATATCAATGCAAATAACACAAAAACATTTTACGTGGAAACCTTCCCAGTGTAGGAAGTAAAACCACGGGACCGATTTCGGAGTCCACCCCAAATCTTCACTATCAACAAACAAGGATTATAAGAGTGTTTCTCTAGCTAAAACTAGAGCATACACCACCAAACTTCTCAAAGTATGATATTCTCATACATCAACTAACCCTCTGATATTGATAGAACATACCAAAAAATTCCCCCTAACTTGAAATCACGGGTAAACTGAACTCACCAAAAAAATATACCTCTAACTTGAAGTTAGGGGTGATCATTAGCAAAAGAACCAGTTTTTTTTTTGCTTTCGGCTAAAAAATGGCCCCATGCTTATCATTCTTAATACCAGAATCCTATGTTATATTTCATCTATTGGACTTGACCCATATGAACATTGGGCTCCCACATAGGAAGGACCCAACAGACATAACCCCTAAGCACCACCTTTACATTTTAAATCAATGAAACTGAAGATGGTTATATGAGAGGAAGATAGATAGCGAAGGAAGGAAGATCATTAAGTAATAGACTAGCCAGGCTACATTACAATGAATAACATGAAAAACAATGAAATAGACACAAAAATTATTTGAAATAGGGCTGAGGTAGAACTAAAAGAATGAAACGAAAAGCACGTACTAAAAGGATCGGTAGTCCAACTGTATCTTCCATGCTTAAGAGCTTTAGGTATTTCTAGGTCCTAAGAGCAAGTCCAATGCTAGATGTTAAATAGCTATAGCTATTGCTATAATTTAGCATCAAAAAGTGTTTTTTGGTGCTAAAATAGAACTTCAACTCCAATGCTAGTTGCATTTTACATTCAATTAATTCCATATTTAGCTATTTTTTTGTTTCTCTCTCCTATCTTTCATTTAAAGTACATCAACATACAATTCATATAAGGTTAAATGATGATGTGGCATGGATGCATAAATACATCATTGGTTTCAAATTTAGAACCAAGGATGCATTTATGCATATTTGCATCAAATTATAACACCCTTTTGGAGTTGGATTTTTTAGCATTTGATGCTATAATATAGCAATAGAACCAAGGATAGCATTGCATTGGACTTGCAATAAGACCATAGAAGCTGAGGTATCTAGGAAATGGACGATTAACTGTCCTATGCAATGATCAAAAGCCAGAATAGCAGAGCACATAGAAATCCTCATTCTCCTGCCTTTTGCTGCTACAAAATTCATACCGTAAACTGCATGAAAAAGAGCATATGAAAAGTAAATAATCAACTATTCCGAAAAAAATAACAAAAATCACATTTAGAACATGACTCGCAAGGTTTTTACATATTGTCTAGGAATAAAGTCATTTAAATACTCCCTATGCTATAATCAATAAATTAATATCATTGTTTCTCTTCTTGTTCATTAATAGCTACCAATTTCTAAAATCTTACACACGCATGTCTATAATGAGGCTCGAACCACTCACTTGGTTAAAACGTCAAATTCTAAAATCTTACACTCATGTCTACACCGAGATTCGAACCACTCGACTAAAACGTAGGAAATGACTCTATTTAACAAAATTAACTTATGGAGTGGTTCACACTTCACAATGCATGCTTATAAGTTATAAGTGAGTCTGTCATGATTAAATATACTACACTCACCAAATATTAATGAAAATAATTAATATATACCAAGAGGCAAGAACCCTTTGAATAAAATTTATTTCTTAAATAACAGCATTCAAACCAAAGGATTCCACATTAATATATAATATTAACATTAAGAAAATGCAGAGAATATTTTGATACTTGCAAGTTCATACATTCTGAGCCAAAGGGGTTGAATTTTTTAATTAATTTCTCTTTCAAAATGAACAGAAACCGAAAGAGCTTCCATATTGTCAGATTAGTGACGACTACCATGCGTAGTTACTTGTATCTAAGGTCTACAGATGATTGGTGGGTTGAGCCTGAATAGTCCAGTAATGCTTCGTGTAAAGCCCAATCGGCCCAATCCTAAATCTAAATAATCTATATATATATATATATATATTATAATAGCAGATGCTTTCACTCAGAAGTTTCAAAATATTTTTCTTGATTTTTCACATTTTTTATTTTTTTTTATTATATAAATTTATAATTCTAATTTTCTAGAAAATTAGAAAAATAGATTGAGACGATCTTAGAGCGCCACCTAAACTCCCGCTATCCTCCTTTATATATATATATTGATTTCCTTGCATTTATTAGGATTTTAGTTAGTCATTAATTGTACCTATTAAACTTATATTAGATCCACTTTATTTTGTACTTAATATAAAATTTTAGTAATCTTTATTAGAACCTTATAATTATTATATTAATATAAAATATTTATTATCTATCTAAAAGTACAATTATTTCAAAGTAAAACGATAAAATAAAATAATTACTATTTTTAATTTCTAATCTTTATTTAAATTTGATGCAACTTTTATCGGCAACAGTAAATAGACGATTTTAACATTTCGATTAATTCGTAATCAGTGATCATGACTCATGAAAATCATGACAAGATACGAAAGTATATAAATTTCCAATTAACATCCAAAATTTAAATACAAGCAAAATTGGAGTATAATTTACTTTCGTTAAGGAACCATGTTAGAATATAATATTAGATGCGGTTGAGACCTTCCTCTAACACCTTAAGGTTTTAGATGAGTTGGTTACACATGAACAATTTGTTAAGGAACCATGTTAGAATATAATATAAGATGCGGTTCGGACCTTCCTCTAACACCTTAAGGTTTTAGATGAGTTGGTTACTTAACATGGTCTCAGAGCTCAGCACGCAGGGGTCCTACGTTCTACTCTCTACGACCTCCAATATTCTCAATATTTATTATGGACACGAAGTCAAGTTATGCTCCAAAGATGAGAGACCGTGATCCACTCTTCGACCCAAAAATGGGCTTTCGAGTGAGGGGGAATGTTAGAATATAATATAAGATGCGGTTTGGACTTTCCTCTAACACCTTAAGGTTTTAATACAATTTACATAGGGGATGTGAACAACTCGATTAAGTTGAACCAATCCAACCTTTTTCTTTACTGATTAAATCCATGGAAAAAGTTATATATTCGTTGTTTCAATATATTGTGTTGCATTAAATTAATATTCTAACTACAAAAATTCTTATACTATTACTAATCAATTAATAATGCATGTATGTTATGAGACGGGCGTCGGCGTTTAAGAAGTTAATTAGTTATATGTAATATTTTATAAATTTTTATTATAAAAATTAAGTTGACATTGTAATTTGGTATGAAAAAAGTAAGAGACCTTTATGGAGTTGATGAAGTTTATAATATGTTAAAGGATATTCATTTAGTTTATATAATTAATTTTAAACGACTTAGTGTTTGTTTAGATTCCAATTATTTTTAAATTCATTCTTATTGGAGATAGAAATTAATTACATGTACATATTTATTATAAGATTTAATATGAAATTATTACAATATATGAGTACCATTTTGAACATGTGTCCATGAATTTAAATATAATATTACATACAAAAAAGTTCTCATAAATGCTCAAAAAAATTAATCAAATGAAATCACTCCAAGAAATATGAAGCATGACTTACAAAAAATATTTGAATTCTGTTTTGTTTGTTATGCAACCAAATTTATCGAAAAGCTAAGTCAATCACACCTCTTATCACATTTACATTTTGCTTCTTTTTTTCATCATACAAACAAATTTATCAACAAACTAAACAATCACGTCTTTCATAATGCCATTGACAGCAAAAATGATACTTTACTTTTACTTATCAATTGTTGAACTTTACAAATGTTTATCAACATTGGATTTCAAAAGCATTTTTTTAAGTAACAAAATAATTGTCATTAGTAATATTTAAGAGTTTAACTGAAACATGTTTCCCTTTTGCCAATTCTTTTCTCTAGAATTCTTTAACATTCAAATTTACTAACATTTTACACAAATTTCAGTTCATCATAAAATAATAAAATTTAACAAACTATGATGTTATATATACGATTTTTAAAAATATTTTCGTGCCGCGCATAGCGCGGCTTTGTTACCTAATCTGATTAAAACAAGAGTATATAGCGGCTTTTGCTGTAATTTGGCCTAAAAAATGTAAATTTGAGATTTTATTAATTCTTTTAGTACATGTCATGTTGATATTAATGAATTTTGAAGGTCCGTAAAGTTTTATTTTAATACGATCTATTTTAAAATATGTTTATTTACTATTCCATTCTCATTTATATCGAAATTTATATATTTAATAGTTTCCAAGTTATGAGATAACTCAAATTAAGAAAATGGTAGAGTCCCCGAAAATTTTTCCAAAAGCTGATGTGTCACCTATATAATTAGTAACTTTACTAACATTAATATGGGACCCCGCGTGCATACATATGCGCTCACAAATTATAATTCGACACTTAACATGCCTCATCATTCGATATAAAATTCGGGAACGATTTTGGGATACCTAGCACTAACCCCTCAAATTATAAGAATCTATCTCTTATTGTCCCTAGGGCTGCACATGGGTAGGGTTGGGTCGGGTTTTCACCAAACCCCGACTCAACCCAATTAGTTCAATTTTATAAGAAATCAACCCATTAATTGAAAACAATTTCTACAACCCAACCCCGACCCAATTAGCTCGGGTTGGGTATTAGGTTGGGTCGGGTTAAATTTGATAATCGGAAGAACTTTGCAGAATATCCTGCACATTGTCGAAAATTCTGAAAATTTTGCATTTCGCAGAAAATGTTACAGAAAGTGTTGTTGAAACCAGAAATTGTTACAGAAAGTTGCAGAACGTTTCTAGAAAGTGTTGCAGAAAATTTATATAGTGCAAAAATTTGTAGAAAATATGCATAAAATATAAAAAAAAAATTGCATTTTATGTAAACGGATTGGGTTGGATTGGGTTGGGTAAGGGTTAAAATTTGTTAAACCCTTACGCAACTCAATTATTTCGGGGTTTTTAAAAATTAACCCGTTTAATCTACGATTTTGGACGGTTCAATTTGATCGGTTAAAAAGAGGACTGGTTTGGTCAATTTTCGGAACACAAGTGCAACCCTAATTGTCCCAGATTGGATTCGATTATCATTCATCTTAAGATTTAAGAGAGCACATACTCATTTAGGCATATAAATCTACTTATTCAAAAAAAAATAATTGGGAAACATGTAATAAATGGTTAGAATGGAATATAGGGAAAGAATAAGCCATCGAAATACATAAATGTTCCTATAACTTGTGAATGAACAGAAATATAGAAATGCATAATTGTACTTGTGGATGAATAGAATAACAAAAATAAAGGAGTGATTGAGATTAATTTTGAAAAAGTGCGAATAGAATAAATACAAAACAAACTTTAATGAAACAACTTATTGTTAACATCAATGTGACTTAACATGTCTCCTATATTTTGTGGACTATCTATCTAGTTAGCCTAAAATTTTGATTATGACCCATTCCGGTTTCTTTCAGGACCACTGGTCCTTCTAAATATATCTTTTTTATTTTAATTATTCTTCTCCTTTTCTTTTCTCATTTCTCCACTCAAATGTGCTACACAATACTCATATTTACATATTTACATTAAAATTTGTATTATTAATTTTAAACAAAACATATCATTAATTACACAATTATTATAATAATAATAATAATTATTATTATTATTATTATATAACGAAAGCTAATTAATATATCTAAAATTAAAATAACTAATAAAAATTATAATAATTACAACAAAGAATAATTATAATATCTTAAAAAATTCGTGCGTCGCACGGTTATAAGTTAGTATTAATAAATAAATAAACACTATTTAATCATGTGGTTATGGGAATCGAACATGAGGTGAAGTTAAAAAGATTAAAATAAATAATTCTTATATAATTACGTAATTGTAAGAATCAAACCTGAATTTAGTGATAATCAAATTTGATATTTTAATACTATTGTATGTCGTTAAAAAATGACTTTTTACATTAATAAAGAATATAAATTTGTATGCACCTGCAAATTTATGGAGGAATAGTTGAGGCAGAAGTTAGACTGATTTTAAGAAATTAAAAAATGTTCTTATGTATTTTGTAATTTTGAAATTTATTTCTAACATTCAATTAGTAATTTTATGCTCATTATGAAACTTAAAATATTCTTCACGACTACATTAAATTATTAGATGATATTTAAAAAATAATAATATTATATTCTATTATATAATAAGAGTATGAGGGATAATAAATAAGTACTATCATAGGTCAAGTGTTCGATTCTCACCAACAACATAATTAAATTTAATATTTATAACTTTAAATATACTAATAAAATATATGATAAAATTCACTTTTCAAAACTCATTAATCATCTATTAAATTTAATATTAGAAACTCATTAATCATCTATTAAATTTGATATTAGTACACGTCAAAATTTTGATTTACAAGATAGCATTGAAAAATTGCCGAGTACAAAAGTACGAAACAACCCTCATCTCTTTTATAGAAAACTAATACGCCCTGGGAAAATAATTCAAATCAAACATGATTTTAACTACTAAATAGTTCCTCTTCCAAACAAAAATTCATGTTTATCTTCTGTACTTTATATGCGCATATAATTTACGTTAATTTTGAAGAAAAAAAATCAACTAATAATAAGATGTAACAAAAAAATCAAAAATCGACTTATTGTTAGTTATATATAAAAAAATTTTACAAAATAATTTATAATGTAAAAATATATGTTAGCCAATAATTATATCCTTATATCTAATAAGTGTAAGAGAGATTTTATCCATAATTTGGTCAATTTACTACCAAAATAATTCAATCTTCGAATCAAATATTTTTCAAAATAGACGATCAAGATTATATCATATTAAAAGAGAAAATTATAAAAAGGATATAATTAGAAAAGGTTGCATTAGAAGTGAATTTTTGAAAGAAAATTATAATTTAAAAATGATATAATTAAAAAAGGTTGTACTATAATTGAATTTTAAAAAAAATTATAATATTAAAAGGCTATTATCAAAAAAGGTTGTATTAAAATTGAATTTTATTTATTTTTTTATTACTATTAAAAAAATTAATGTTTACTATTTGAGCTCTATCTTGAGATTTAGAAATCAGATTTGGATGATTTTATAATCCACGTGAAACTCATAAAATTATTTTTAATTTAGTGATGATTTAAGAATTATTATTCAAATGCAAACACTCAGAATCTCAAGAGAAAATATAATTAAGAATTTTTTGCATTAATCCTATTAAATGTAGAAGACCTACATTGATAATACTATTCAATATAGAAAACCTAATTATATATGATTTAAATCACTGACATGCAACTTTTCGTTATACACTTTTTAGTTTTTAACATATTAAAATATAAAATATTTTTTATATTACATCCAACGGTTTTTATCAAATTATTTTAAGATCTAACAGTTCTTATTTATTTTGACGTACGGAGGACTAAACTATCGATTATCAAAATTTTGGACAAAATCTCTCCTACACTTATTATTAAAATTATATTTGGTTGTTATTAGAACTATCATCAAATAATAACAAGGGTATTTTGATAAACAAAACGAATTATAAGTAGAATTCATCATTCGAATAGAATTTTCAACGTAAAAAATCGTCAATTTTTTCTCTCTTTTGTTTGTGCGTAGGCATAGTTGGAAAATAATCGTTAAACCATCACTAAATTAAAGATTGTTTTGTTAATTTCCCGTTGGCTATAAAATCGTCCAAATCAAATTTTAAGAATCCAAGATAGAGTACAAATATTAAATCAAATGTGTAAAATTTTGTATATATCAATTTTTAACAACAATTTGATATGTAAATTAATAGCTTGTAAAATTAAAAAAAATAATATAATTATAAATATTAAAAAAGGAGTGCACGAATTATAAGCTAGTATTTTAATAATACGTGATACATCACAATGGAAGACTGGCCTACTCGACGAAGATAGTTCTACTGAAGAAAATTTCGATTTAATATAATATATTCGTCAAATTTTGATTATTTTCTAAATGCTAACAACCATTAATTAATTAATTATTCTACCTCTCAAAAAAACTTTCAACTCTTTTACTAAAACACATAAAACATTTAAGTATTATCTTAATTGAAATATTAGTATGAAACAGTCTAAAAATCACTGTTGAAAAAATGGCCTAAAAGTCTTGGACATGTCAAACTTTATATCACATTATAAGAGCATTCACATCCCATTCCCCATCCCCAACCCCAAAAACTTACTAAAAATAGTAAATCCCCAAATAAAAATAGTAAATCCCCAAAATTATCAAAAAGTTTCTACATCCCATTCCCCATTTTCCATTCCCCTATCCCTATATTTTTTTTTATATTACTTCTTTCTCTCTCTTTCACTTAGAGCATTCACATCCCATTCCCCATCCCCAACCCCAAAAACTTACTAAAAATAGTAAATCCCCAAATAAAAATAGTAAATCCCCAAAATTATCAAAAAGTTTCTACATCCCATTCCCCATTTTCCATTCCCCTATCCCTATATTCTTTTTTATATTACTTCTTTCTCTCTCTTTCACTTACAATTTTAACTACCAAAACTCACCCACTATTATAAATACAATTTAATATTATTATATGAGGAGAGAGAGTGTATGAGGATGGGGATGAGGCATCAACTTTGGTCCCTAAATATGGGGACTCAAACTTTGGTCCCTAAATCAAACCCCAAAATGGGGAATGGGATGGAGGAGTGTTTTAGAAGAAAAGTTGGACAAATCCTTAAATTATAAGGATGGGGTTGGGGATGGGGGATGGGATGTGAATGCTCTTACAATTTTAACTACCAAAACTCACCCACTACAATTAAATATATTTAAAAGAGGAGAGAGATGATTTGGGGTTCAAAATAGTAGTCCCCAAATATGGGGATTCAAAACTTATCCCCAAAATTAATCCCTAAAATGGGGAATGGGATGGAAGCCTTTTTTTGCATAAAAGCTAAATATTTCCTCAAATATTTGGGGATAGGGTCTTGGATGTGGATGCTGTAACAAGAGTTGCCATATTACGAAACAGCATTGATATTATTTTGCTCACACTTTATACTCCTACATTATATAGTATATGTGTTGCTTTAGCCTTTAGCCTTTAGCCCCTCTTAAAGGTTCCACTCGCATCAACACGAGAACTTGTCACTAAAAAGCATTACACAGTTCTACCCATGGGAACAACCGAGAGCACCGAGCACGGAATAAAATAAAACAAATATTCGTGATTAAAAAAAGGAAACAATTAAGAGGTATTATATAATATTATAAAAGAAAATTGGTCGTACAGTTAATTGTAGGAAATTTTAATTCATCAAAACAACCTAGTTTTGATAAATTTCTTTTTTTTGATTTAAATGGGTCCGCAGGGGCATTAATAATTATGCATATATGTCACAATCTTAATGGTTAATTTTAGTAAATTTCCTAAAATTAACAGTAGGAACATACTACCCATATTATGATATAAATTTATGTATTCAGAATCTTAAATAATACTTATACTTCATAACAATTCCAAAATTTTAATTTAATATAAACAACGAGCCTGTTTGGGTACACTTATTTTAAGGAGCTTTTGACTTTAAGTAGTTTTTGCTCTTTTTGTGTACACCGGCTTTAAGCTAAAAAACTATTTTAAGTCATAAGTTCCATTTAGGTACTTTTGACTTATGACTTATCGAGTTTTTTTTTTCACGATTCTTGTAAAGTTCAAATATTATGAATTTAATTTTTTTTTTAAGTCAAATTTCACTTTAAATCAAAATTATTAAACCCCCATTTAACTTTAAGTAAAATTACCCAAACACATTCATTCAACTTAAAGTAAATAACTTTACTTTCTCCTTTAAGTTAAAAACACATCCATTAAGTAAAAGTAATTTATTTTAAACAATTTCAAACGTCCTCAACATAGTATTGACAGAAGGAATTTTAGTTTTTTTTTTTTAGTACAAGATTGTGGTGAGACGGGATAAACCATACATTTTTTGGTCGTGCACAGGACCCGTTAAACAGGTCCTTAATAGTAATAATGATAATAAATTTTTAAGATCAAGATGAGTATATAAATTTAAAATGAAAATCTCGACTAAAAACTAAACTAAAATATGATAAAACTAATATTAAACTAAATTACGACAAAACATATATTAATATCAAATCAACTAAGCGTGATAGCTAATGGCTAATATCACTCATATGAAACAAACAAACTATATTATACATTTAAATGCCTAGGCTATAAGTTAAACAAATATACAAGTTAGGGATGGCAAAAAAATCCGATCCGACGGATACCCGATCCGAAACCCGAAATTTTGGATAACCCGAACCCGATTTTTTGGATTTGGATTTGGATTTGGATTTGATTTTCAAACCCGAAAATTTTTGGATTTGGATATTATGAAACCCGATCCGAAACCCGAAAACCGATCCAAACCCGATCCGAACCCGAAACCCGAAAAAAAACCCATATATATATATATATATATAGAGTCCCCTTCTAGAGAGGACCACCTTATATAGAGAATATGAGAGAACCATATAATTTTTCTGATTCTACAACAGAACCAATATTTTTTTTCCAAAAATATTTTTCTAAAAAAAAATTTGACATCGCCACGTCATTACTGACGTGGCACTGCCACGTCATCACTGCTAACGTGGTAGTGACACGTGGCAGTGCCACGTCATTAGTGACGTCATCATTGATGACGTGGCACTGCCATGTTAGCAGTGATGACGTGGCAGCTGACATTAGCAGTGCCACGTCAGCATTGGTTCTGTTACAAAATCGGAATTTCTTTTTATAGAACCAAAAAAAATTGGTCTTTTTTTATAGAACCAAAAATTAAAACTTTGATTCTACTATAGAATCATATAAAATTAGTAGTTCTCTCATATTCTCCATATAAGGAGGTCCTCTCTAGAATAATGGCCTATATATATATATATATATATATATGTATATGTATCTGTGTGTGTATGTATATATGAATATAATTTATACTATAATATATTTCATAATGTAATACATTTTATATAAAAGTCATTGGTACATCGTATAACAAATAACCTTGTATTATTAAAACCGAAATATTAAAACATTTTTAGACTCTAAGTGTTTAAGATGTATTTCATATCAAATCTATTTGGTTATTTTAATGATTTAAATTCATTTAAAAATTGATTATATGTAAAATTTTATAACAAAATTAAATATTAAAATATTAAAATTAATGCACAGAATATAATTTATTTATATAATATTAATAATATTTTTTATAAAATTTTCGGGTTTCGGGTTTCGGGTTTCGGGTTTCGGGTATTATCCAAATCCAAAAATTTTCGGGTTTCGGGTATACCCGAAATCCACCCGAAATCCATTGGATCGGGTTCGGGTTTCAGTTTTCGGGTATTTTTCGGGTTCGGATCGGGTTCGGGTTTTATCCAAAAAATCGGGTTTGGATTTGGATTTGGCCAAACCCGACCCGATTGTCATCCCTAATACAAGTATAAAAGATCAATCAACTTATCTATGTAAAAATAATAATATAGAACAAATAAGCCGGCACAAATAAACTAATTACTTTTTTTTTGTTAAGTTAAACTAATTACTGAAGCAGGAAACTTAAAAGATCATTCACTTTTATATTTTGTGATATTGTCTCAGCCTCTCAGGCCTAAATGTGGAATACGAGCTGATTTTAGTGATTTGAATATTTGATTAGAAGTAACTAGCTAGGTTTTAATTTGAACGAAAGTAAAAAAAAGTTTAATTAAAAAATAATTGGTGTAAAAGTTGTTTTTTTTAACAAAGAATTTAATTCGTTAATAAAAAGTCATACGACATCCTTTTTTGTAAGTTTTTTAAAACTAATTTAATTCTATTGATCAATATACAAAAATCATGACAAAAGAGAATATATATAATTTTTTTTTTCTAAAATCACATATGCATATAACTACTTAGTAAATTTTTTAAAAATATTTAGACCCCCTTATTTTTTGGGTCCCATGTGGTCGTCTTCCCTGCCTTCCGTCAGTACAGTACCGTTGCTCGTTCAAGCACCATCACCATCATTTTCAATAGGGTAAATTTCTCTTCCAATATTTAAGTATTAAAGGAAAATAGATTTTTAACCTCATATGATATTACACAAAGTCATGCCACATGAGTTAGAATTCATTGGCACGGATTTTAGATTTTAAGTGGTACAAATTTTGATGGTAATTCTACCATAAAGAAATAGAGCCGTGCTTTGTATTAAAATCAATTTACCTTTTATAAAGTAAAAAGTACCTTTATCGTGTTTCATGTTATACAGAAATAGTAGTACATGTAATGAGAAATTGGGAATAACACGTAGGGATCGCAATCGGGTCGGTCGGTTCGGGTTTTAAAAAAACCAGAACCGGATCCGAAATATTTTAGGAAAATCGGACTCGAACCGGACCCGGTTCGGACCCGAATGGTTAAAACCGAATCCGAACCGCCGGGTTTCTGTTCGGTTCGGGTCTAACCCGGACCCGAATTTTTTTTTGTCAAGCGGACCCGAAAATTTTGGAAAAAACAGATATGCAAACATTGGCATTTCAAAAACCTTACTTTATATAAACCCTGCTAGCAAGCTAAATCATAAAGCATCAAAATTTCTTATTCATTCATCCAAAATTCCGAATAAAAATGGACTGGACCAGGGAGAATATTGTTGGCTCTCGTGGATTACATTTTGCATATTATCCTAAGAAGTTAGCTATGATTTATGGGTCATGGCCCAACTCTACTAAATACTAATACTAATACATATATTAATATATTATTAATATACATATGAAATTATTATATTAGTTATATTTGTTCGGGTCTAAACGGGTTTCGGGTCCGGGTTCGGGTTCGATTCGGGTTTCGGGTTTCGGGTTTCGGGTCCGGGTCCGGTTCGGTTAGGCTAAAAACCAAACCCGAACCGAAACTACTTCGGGTCTAAAAAAAAAACCAAACCCGAACCAAATACTTCGAGTTCAGGTTCGGTTAGAATCGATCGGGTCGGAACGGATCGGGTTTCAATCGGTTCGGTACAAATTGTCATCCCTAATAACACGACCATCATGAAGAAAATAGGGCTGTTCACAAAGAGAGTTTTTAACGGACAGCTCGAGTTCGGTTTAATAAGAGCTCGGTTTTGCACAAGCTCGTTAAGAGCTCGAGTCGAGTTCGAACAAAATTTTTGTTTGTTAAGCTTTACGAGCTCGAGCCGAGCTTCAGGATGTCCAGTTCGAGCTCGGCTCGTTAAAACTCGAAAAAAATCAAAATTTTTACTTTTTACTTTTTATCTCCAACCAAATTAATTTTTATTTTTTGAAAATTTGGGAATATCACTTAATTAGATGTATCTCGACATCCGTACGGTTAAATCGTCGAGAAATATTTTTAAAAAAATAGAAACAACAATTCGTGACAAAGCACTAGTTACTAGTACTAGTTAGAATAGTAGTGATCTACTAAGATCTCCAACCAAATTAATTTTTTATTTTTTGAAAATTTGGGAATATCACTAAATTATATATCTTGACATCCATACGGTTGGATCGTCGAGAAATATTTTTTAAAAAATAGAAGCAGCAATTCGTGACAAAGCACTAGTTACTAGTACTAGGTAGAATAGTAGTGATCTAGTAAGATCTCCAACTAAATTAATTGTTCGCGAACAGCTCGAACTCGGCTCGGCTCGAGACTATTCGTGAACAACTCGAGTTCGACTTGATTCGGTTAAAGCTCGGCTCGGTTCGTTAAGAAATCAGCTCGGTTCGTTAAGATTAAAACTCAATTCAATTCGATCAAAGCTCGGTTCAACTCGGTTCGTGAACAACCTTAATCATTACTAATAGAAGTCATCGAGTGCTTAAGCTCTCTAAACATGTAACACTCCAATGATTAAATTTACTAGTGGTATACGCATTAGCTTAAACTATACAGGAAGTCTGTACCCAACTTAATTAATGGAAACCAAAATTAAGATTTTAGTACTATTATAATTTTTTTATTGATATTGACAAATATTTACCGAATATACGGAAAACTTGTGGTGCCACAATATCTAGTTTAATAGTTATAATTTCATTTCTATAAAGCATATAAATTTGTTCTCAAAATTTATAGTAACATGTAAATATAAATTTCATGTTTGAAATTTGGTTTAATCATAATTTGATCAAGCAAGTATGTTATGTTGGATAATTTAAACATCAAGATTTAATATGTATAACTAAGTAGATATGTATAATTTTGAAATGATAAGTCATTACATGTTATGCATATTGATTTAATATGTTATATTATTAAACAATATGTGCAATTTATTTTGTAAAGATTTTGTTAATTTTGTATTACAAAGATTATCATACACTAAATTATAATTTTAAAAAAATCACCATGCTCCGTCAGATATTGACAATCGTTATGTAACTAGTAATTGTTTTTCTGATAAAATTTAAACAACTATTTAAAAATTTGAAAATTTGAACCTGAAAAAACCTTAAATTACCCTACTACCCTCGAAACCTGTGGGCTGCTTTTTATTCTCATCTCCCTCCTTAAACCCACAGTTTTGTTTTTAGAGGGAGAAGAAGAAGAAGAGCTCTCTCTCTCTCTCTCTCTCTCTCTCTCTCTCTCCCCGTGTGTGTTAAATAGCCCTCTCTCTCTCTGCGTCTCTCTCTCTCCGCGTGTCTGTTGAAACTAACCTTCAGCCTACCTTTAATTTCAAGAACCAAGTATGAAACTTTAAACCAAGATAACAATCATCTCCTTGTTCAACAAAAAGGGGTCAATTTAAAATCTCATAATTTCTCAAAAAATGGCAGAATTGAAGGGAAACAAGAGAAGATTATCAATAAACCTTTCATTTCTAAGCCTTAATGATCAAACACAAACCCCACTTAATCTCCCCACAAAATCATTTAAGAAATTTGAAAATGGACAAGATGGTGTTGTGGGTCTTGGAATTGTGGCTGCTATGACCCAATTAGACCAACCCCATGACCCTTTAATCTCGACCCGACCCGGGTTCTTGGGTGTTTCTCCAAGATCCAATCCAATCCCTATTTTTGGTGATTCTAAGACTTTAGGGTCTAACTTTGAGGATGATATGGAGTTGTCTGAAGAGTATACTTGTGTTATATCGCATATTGGGAACAATTTGATTAAGAAACGAGAGTATTTTGATGGGAATTTGACTAGTAAGTGTGAGACTACTGTGTGTGAGAAAGGTGGTAGCTATGGGGTGAGTTCTGGGCTGTTTACGGAGGCTTCGCCGCCTTTGAGGACTAATGCTGGTGATTCTGCAGCTATGGCTGTGTTTGGGACAGCTGATTTTCTGAGTTCTTGTTATCTTTGCAAGAAGGAGCTTCATGGATTGGACGTTTTCATGTATAGGTATATAATATGAATTATCTTATATTCCTATGCTTTTTCTTTATTAGTTTTGATTGATTGAATTTTGCGTGTTATTGTATTGGGCTTGTGAATTGTAGTGTTTAAGTAGTGTTTCTTGATTTGAGAAATATGTGGCTATTGAGTACAATTTGATCCAGAGAATGAGACATTCCTGTGTTTGAAATAGCGTACTTGTGTTTTTGGTTGTTTGTTAATCATTGAGGCGTGATTTTGAGGAAAACGGTTCAAAAAGGGTAAATGCTTGATTTTAGTTTGTGTAAGAAAATCTGTATGTTTGACGACTAAAATGGATCTGAATGCGGAAAAAATCTTGTATATGAAATGAAGTGTATGTGTTTTCTTTGTTTGTTAATGATTGAGAGGTAAAAGTGTAAGGAGGTTTGTCAAAAAGGGTAAACTCTTAATGAAGAAAAGAGAAGTCTAGAAGTAACCTTGGATGGTCAGCTTTAGTTTACTTTCACTTTTGAGCCATATGATTGATTTAAAACTTGGGATGTGCTACAATTACATTTTCAACTGTGTGAAAATAAAGATTTTTGTGGTTTCTTGGTTCCAGAGTTGCTAATTTCTATTTTTCGAACAAGATGTTAGGTAGATCTTCTACTGTGGAGTAATTTGGTACATGATTTACAAGTTCATTGAAACATAGACTGTACCCTTTCTAGTTTGCTTAATCTTCATGTTGGACTTGACCTCCTTCTCCTTGTATATTTTCCTAAGCTGGAAGAAGAGTATTTTACGGTATTACTTAATGTGACTTTCTTCCAAGCGGTTTCGTCTGTAGCTTATACCTGGCCATTTGTTTTAAAATTTGATTTGGAGTGTGTGACTTGTTTTTTTTAAATTTTTTTATCTCTCAATGTGTTGGTCCATAATCTCATTTACTTATGGTCTTAGATAGACAGCGATAAGATGATCATAAAAAGTGATTAGGTGCTTTTTAAAGTACATACACAGATTCTGACCAAGTTGCGAGAAGAATAGCATTCTTGCTGTCAGAGTTGTGCATGGGAAAATTATGGGAACTCGCTTTTTATACACACTTTCTGAGCCTCAGAATCAGAAGTTCTATTTTTTACTAAAAGATTAGGTTACAGTCAGGAAATCATGATCTGTATTAATAAATGATACGACTATGTTGAACCTTTAGCAAAATTTTGTAAAATTAAAATTTGGACATGATAGATCGGAGATGACAGCCTTTTCCTTCATTAACACTTTCAAGTTATGTAATTGTTTTAAGTTAAGTAGTTTAAGATTTTGATCACCACCCACAAGAACATGCACACTGACAATAAGAATGTTAGTTTTTTGCCTTCTGAAAATAATGTAGTAAACAGAGTCGATAAATTTAAGATATTTCATTACATGTCCTTTTAACCCTCCACATTACATGTGTGAAAAAGCTAGGTGTGCAGTTTTCATAGATCGTCTGATGCATAAAATATATATGGATCATAATTTTCCTTGGAAGTAATTTTCCTTGGTTTTTAAATATCGTTGTCACAGGTGTTAATTTCTGAAATGTTGTGGTGTCATGAAAATGAATTGCGGCCCCTGGATGTTAGATATTTGGACTGGTTCAGTCATTAATAGCTGACAGGCACAGAAAGACTTGCACCCCCCCTAGTTCCATAACCATCATCTTTTGTTGTTATGTCAACAATTTCTTTTGTATGCTGTATTCCTTTGTATCACATCTGAAATTCACCGTCTGTTCTTTCGTTAACACTTGATAATGACCGCTACTTTGATCATACTGTCATGTGATATTATGCCACGGTTTAATCATAATAATTGAGCTGCCTTTTCCGGTTATCAATATCTTTAAGACAAACAATGAAAATATAACAAGTATAATTTTCTTCATCTGCACAAGGTTCTTGAACACTGGAAGATGTTTGTGTTTATATTAAACAGCTTCTTAGTGATATATTGTTTATTTACTGCAGAGGAGATAAGGCATTTTGTAGTGCAGAGTGCCGGTACAAGCAGATATCAACTGATGAGCTCAAGGAGAAACGCAGATCTGGAGTGAAAAAACCGCAAGAGTATTCTGTTTCACCCTGCTCCGGGCAGATGCAGTTTTCAGCTGGGGTGGCTGCAGCATAGAAGCATCTATAAGCAGTACTTGCTATAAATGATATATAATTAAAATATATGGAATAAAGGAATATATTGAAAGAGTTGGACTTTGAAGTGGTACTAAATGAAAATAAATAGTTGGTGTCACAATTTTCAAGAGGTTTTGAGCTTAGCAGATTTTTTGGCATCACAATTTTGAGAAAGATTCAGAAGAGAAATTTAACAGCTTGGCAATTAGCTTGTTTGAACCCCAAGAGCCAAGAGAATATGTATTATTATATCCCTCTCTACTTTTTTTGTGTAATACTTGTTATCATTATTAAGGTGTCCATATCAGATGGGTGCATACAACTACAGAAAATGTATTTGAAGATTTTATATATATACAGGAATTAGTACCTATAATTTATTTAGAGTAAAGTGCACTTTGTGTACCTGAACTTTGGCGAAGACATCACTTTGCATACCATAGTTTCAAATCTGCCACGGGCAATACTGAACAAACTAATTACTTACTGTTAGTGTACTGTCGTCTATTGTAAGAACCCAGATTTTGGGTGGAATTAAAACTTTTATGTATTTAATGATGTAAGAATGAATAGTGGATATGACTACAATGTAATAATTGATATTTGGGAAAGAATGAATGGAATTCGACTTTATTAAGTTTATGTCTTGAAGAATGCTAAAGGGTGACAACATAGGTAAGAATAATCTATCTTCTAAGGGAATAAGATATGGCAACTTCAAGCAAGAGAATACTCTCATGTCATCCAGATCGATAACGATTAATCCAGTAGTTCCGTAAAAAGGTTAAGGAACGATCGAAAGAGAATACGGACAATTATATAACCCTAAGAGAACAAGTAAAGAATACAGAATGAATAGTGTTTTGGTGGGAGTATATAATAATATGAGACGACACTATATAGAAGTATTCGGAACGGATTTCCGAGTTCGTATTAGTGATCCAGGGGGAAAATAAGTGTATGTAAAAGCTGTCGGATTCTGAAAAACCGTACTTTTATTTTCTCCGAGAGTTCCCTGGACACTGATAGCCTTAAGTATTTAACGAATGGATTTAAGGAATAAAAATTGGAAAGTTAGAATGAAAGATGGAGAATGAAAGTATTAATATTAAAGAGGATTCCCGGTAAACCCTAATTAGAAATCCGTGAAATATTCCCACGAACGATCAATCGAAACGGATAATAACCGGACACAGAAACAAGCAGAGGGAGCAAGAGTCTTGTGCAAGCTACTAGTATAAAAATCTAGTAACTAAACTAGAAGCAAGGAACTAGCACCTTAGAGGAAGAACTAAGTGCTTAGCAAAGTAACTACCTAGTTAAGCTCTAAACCACCACAAAACCAACACTTGTCTTGCCATTTCATCATCCAACACCTCATCACTTTAATAAAGTGACTTTTGCAAGATATTATGTTGTAAGTGGATGAGAGTGGATGAGATTAAAACACAAAAATCAAAAGAAACCAAGCAACTATTCTCCCCCTGCAAAAAACCATTCGACCTTACCCCTTAATTCAAAATCCAAACTCAACCTTCCCACCATTGTTTGTTCTTGAAATTTTTAAGGTGAGACTTATATTTCATAAAACTTATCTCCTCAAAATCTTAGCACCAAACTCCTTTGTTTCCATTTTAAAAAAAATCAAACAAGAGGAGGGTGAATAGTGTTCATCATGTACTAACTTTGTTTTCTTGATTTTTCATGGTTGATCTAGCAAGCATAATCACTCCTAAGGACCATACAAGGCTTAGTAAGGCTATATCACTATATAAGGAAGGTATAAAGCTCTTGAAACCCTAACCCTTATTTGAGATTTAAGCATGTTTATGATAGTTATAACTTAGTTATGGTTATGTTAAGATTATAAGCATGATTATGTATGGATCTTGGATTAATAATGTAAATAGCTAGATGAACGGAAAGGCATTGCTTGGCCTCAGTTCATGTATATAAGTCATATATATGTTGTTTGGGTTGGATACTATGTTTATGGGAAGATTCGAAATTGGTAGATATTCGATTTACAGCCGTTATAATGCCCGATTTTACAATACCATGTTTTGTATGCCATTTTCCATGTCGAACCCCTACTGTCCAGAGACCTTATCTGCCATGATAGGATAGATAATGTTCTAAGCTTCGTTTTGATATAAAGATCACGTGAAACGGACTTACGGTTTAGGATTTATGACCAAATTACTAAAAGTAGTTCGAATCCGTAAACGAAAGTTCGTAACTGAAATTGAACCCTCGTAAGCTATGTAACGTCATGGCGAATCTTGGTAAATAAATACTAGGGGTAAGAAGGAAGGTGTGAAAGAAAACCGTATGTCAAAAAGAGAATTTTTAGATTTATTAAAAATGTTCGAGTCGAGGTTAAACGCGAACGAACCCCTAAAAGACGACTCTTTTACAACTTCGGTAAAACACTTAGAAAACGGGCGATAAAACTCGGAGTATAATATTGGTTCATAACGATCAACCTTAGAACTCATATGACTTAAGTATGTCCCAAGTATGAGTGCAATGACATGTCGTATTAACGAACGAATGTCAGGTCGGATCAGTGATAAAAAGTAATCCACTAAAAGGGGTATAACGAGATAACTCGAGAACGTGTTTCGATTTAAATATAACTTAACTTTTAATATGTTAAGTGATTAATCCCGAATGCCTTGGCTATTTATAGATCACCAAGCTGAACCTGGACCCGCTACCACTACCCCTTACCGTACTCGACTACCAGGCAAGTTTCAATTCCCTTCTTTTAGGCTGTTGTTGTGATTGAATAAATATATATATATGTTTTCTGAAATACATATGCCATAACATGCATGCCTGCTTTCAAAGTTATATCATTATGCTTGTTCCCTGATTGTTATTGGCTTATAAATAAGATAGCTATCGTATCAGTTATAAGCCGGATTATTGTAAGACCCTCATAGAAGGGCGTATACATCTTATTCATCATTATAGACCGGGAGTCAATATTTCTTGATATATCGAGATTACCTCGGAGGAAAATATTTAAGTAAATATTTTCCATTATTCGGGTGACGAATATTACTTGAATATTCGTTCGAGACTAATTATTTTAACGATCCTTACTTCAAATAATTATTTGAACGTAACTATTCAACGAATAATATTTCTCAATATTCATTCAGAGTCGAATTGATTATCGATTATTATTTCGAATACTCTTCTAAAGATGAGACTACTGAATGAATATTATGTGGACATTCATTTAGAATATTATTTTATTAAATAAATATTACTTTTGAAAATTCATTTAAGATATTAAGTACTTGATGAATATTATCTTCAATATTCATCTGAAGCTTGATTTATTTATCGAATATTATATCGAATATTCCTTTAAAGCTTGGATTACTAAATGAATATTACTTGATATTCATTTAGAATATTATTCATTAAATGAATATCACTTTATCAATATTCATTTAAATTCCTAATTAATTATGAATATTATTTTGAATATTCATCCAGGGTTCTATTTAATCATCGAATATTATTTTAAATATTCCTTTCAGGACTTATTAAGTAATGAATATTATTTTGAATATTCATTTGATTATTTAATTATGCAATAAATATTCTCTCGATATTTCTTCAAGAATTATTTGGGAAATACTCTGATTAAAGATATTCTTTCATATTCCTAAATAATCTGTAAAATATTTTAATTCAATAAATATTCTCTGAATATTTATTCCATACTTAGAATAACCTCGATAAGGTTTATCTTCTTCGATTATTACAGAAAATATCTCGGAGTCATATTATTATTAATCTTATATCAAGAAAGGTTCTCAGACATCATTCTTCTTTGAGTCTATCTCCTTAATAATAAGGGAACCTTACTTGGAAAATGTTATTTATCTTGTCGACTTCCCGGTCATAAAGTATTCCCGTCACTCGCAACTCGGGTGCTGTTGACTTATTAAGTCGTTGCTTACCTTCTCATCTTTCGAGGGGTAAGATTACTGGAACAAGTTGATATCCGTTACCAAGTAATAGCTTGGGAGTTATTGGTAAATTTTCCTTTCCAACTAGATACGACTACTTTGTGGAGTCTTATCAACAAGTATTATACTTGGGGAAAGGGGGACGAACGTTACATTCTGAATCATGAATTCTAGTTGAACTAGGAGTCGTGTAAGAGGCCGAGTAGCGCCGGTCCATCCCCTTTGGCCCAACCGTTGGCCGGGGAGAGCTAGCAAGGCGGTATACAAGTAAAGCCGTCAGTTCCTCCTTCTACCGGTAGTAAATCTAAATTGAGCTGTACGATCTCGACTGATCATCAAGATCGGAACAGCGGGCGCGGTGAATACTCCATCATTGGTTCATCATCCAAATTTATTTATTTCCTGCAACATGATTACTGTTGGCAGAGTTGGAAAAGTGTCGTATCTGGAATTGCAACCTTTTCTTGCAAGTTCCTCTTCTTAATAACAATAAGAATATCTCGCTTACTTTGATGTAGCAGATATTTCTTCAAACAAATACTTTCAGTTACCTTGTAACTTCATCGTTCATAGTATACTGGCATCATTTCCGTAAATGCATGGCATATGGTTTGAAAGATAACTTTGAATTGTTTTATATTATCGTTCAGTTATATATTATTGTTGGTGGGCTTTCGCTCACCCTTGCTTTGTTCACATTATGTCACAACAACAGCTAGGACAGATGGCTCGCGTCAGGCGCACTCGGCGCAAGCAGGTTACCCGACCCACCGGACTACCCGCTGAGATGCTAGCCGCCATTGCTGAGGTAGCATAGTTAGACAGCTTTTGTTTCCTGTTTAACTATATGTATAATTAATGTAATTAACGGCAAAACTTTTAAACCTATGATGTTATCCTTTTGGGATTGTAATAACTTTTATTCGTAACCCTTTAATGTAAGACTTATTTCAATTTCATCTCTGGGACTATAACTGTTGTGTGCGTGAGTGGTAATTATTGTGGGGTCACAGCATGTGATTTATTTATTGTGGACTCAAGTAAAGCATTATGAATGGATGTAAGACCGTAACCACCAGATCCCTGACCCCGGATCTGGGGGTGTTACAGAGATGGTATCAGAGCGAGAGTTATATATCCCAAGAGATGATACGACGTTATATAATAATAAATTCAATAATATAATAAAAACCCTTGCCAGGTTCACCTAAAACCCTTACGGGAACTTTTTAAGTATCATGATAGTAACATAGTTCGTCTTGTGTAGGCGAGAGACATGTCGGCCCAGGAGGCAGCTGCGAGACAGCATGATGAGGACATGTTCTGGACTAGGGACCCGTACTATGAGCACTTGCTTGAGGAGGATACTGAGCCTGAGGAGGAGGACGCTGAGGAGGTCCAGGTTGATGCTGATACTGATGTGATCGAGTCTGAGGAGGAGGACCCTGAGGAGGTCCAGGTTGATGTTGACACAGATGTTGTTGAGACTGAGGGGGAGGAGGACCCGGAGGGGATCCAGACAGGACAGGATGCTGAGTTAGTGGTTGAGGATGATGATTATTGGGTTGTGTCTGAGATCAGGACTTTGGGAGATGACACTGACATGACCACGGATCAGGTGGTGCCGATAGATGAGGGTGTTGAGGGAGATATAGATGAGCCAGTAGTTGGTGCTGTAGGGAGTTCTGGACTTTTTGTGCCACTCCTCCCTGTTGAGAGAGCCCCTACCCCACCACCACTACCTGTGAGCCCGTACCCCGACGAGTTTGAGGAGCTTACCCCAGAGCCCCAGCAGACAGAGACTGCCGCTCCAGCTGAGCCATCCACCCCACCTCATGCCCCGATAGGAGGAGTCCCAGTATGTGTTCACAACTTGATTGTGAACGGGCTTTATAGAGAGTTGTCTGTGGCAGATGCCAGGTTGGCAGAGTCTAGGAGTGAGTTAGCAGCAGAGAGAGCCGCCCGGATGAGGTTGCAGGGCAGGAGGACTATCAGTGACAGGGTTGGGTATAGGGCTGTGACCCGCATCGAGCTGAGGGCTCGGGTGAGGGTGCGACAGTTGCCTACTGATGGGCATGGTAGGGTAGACAGAGCAGAGGCTGAGGAGGTTTTCCGCATCGCCATGGGGAGGGTTCGGAGGATGTTTCGTCGTGGCGGCTGATTTCAGATGTATTGATGCAGTGGTCTAGTTGTCTAGTCATGTACGGACATAGTAGTGCCGGCTTTTGTAGGGATGGTTTTCTTGTACTTGTTTTCCCTTTTTGCAGACTAGACAGATAGACAGCGTATTTCACTTATTACTTGTTGTTGTGGTTAGGATGGCTGTACTTTAAATTATCATTGTAACTCGGATGTTGTACCTTTTCGGTACCTGGTATATATTTGTTTCCCTTTCAGTCATTACAATTTTGTTGGGATGTGATCACGAGTTTATTAGCATATGTATTACTTTTCGATTAAGTTGCCATGAGATATAAAACTGTGGGATTTTAAACCCAATCATGTAAAGAATTATGCAAGGAAAAAAAAATCCTTTAAAACAGGTAAGTGAACCTAATGTATAATTTTCCAAATTTTCAGTATAATGCCTCCAAGATGAATGGGCACTAGGGCTAACCCCCGAGAATCTACTGACCAAGAGCGTCACAACCAACACGAGGAAAACCGTGAAAGTAGTGAAGAACAAGATCAGGACTATAATGAGCAAGAAGATTCCCAGTATGGAGCAGAGGATGAACCCCTGTACTCTGAAGAATTTGAAAGGGAAATAGAGGGTGGAGAAACTGAAGTAGAACAGGAAGGGGAGAACCAGGGCGGAAACCCCATGGGCCAGTTTATGGATCTACTTAGGCAGAATTTGAACCAATACCCCCAACCACCACCAGGCAACAACACTTCAGTGGCAAATTCCTTTAGGGCCTTTAAGTCCCTTAAGCCCCCAGAGTTCCACGGATCGACTGATCCCGTTGAGGCGAGGGCCTGGATCAAGGAAATGGGAAAATCTTTTGAGATTCTGAGTATCAATGAGGCTCAGAAGACTATTTTTGCTACTTACCTACTAAAAGGAGAGGCCAATTATTGGTGGGAAGCCAAGAAGAACATGGAGACTGATGATGTCATAGCCTGGGAAAGGTTCAAACAATTATTCCTGGAGAAGTACTTCCCGAAGTTCATGAAAACCCAGATGGAACTTAAGTTCTTGGAACTGAAACAGAACAATATGTCAATGGCTGACTATGAGGCCAAATTTACTGAGCTATCGAGATTTGTGCCAGAGTTTGTAGACACAGAAGAGAAGAAAGCTAACAGGTTTTAACAAGGGCTGAAGCAGTGGATCCAGAATAGGGTGGCGGTTTTAGAGATTACAGATTATGCCACCTTGGTGCAGAAGGCAACCATTGTGGAGGCTGGTAGTGATCAGATGCAGAGAGAGAGAGAAAGGGGGGATAAAGAGAAAGCATGTTAGTATGGGCGGAAGATCCGCTGGAGGAAAACCCCCAACCAAGTTTAATCGAGGGGCGGTTTCCCTACCAGGGAGGAATGTAGGGTTTAAACCATCTGCGAGTGTAAGTGTGAGCCTGGGCGGCCACCAATCAGGAATGTCCCGTTCCAACCCTTCTCGACCTCCATTGCCATTGTGTGCTACTTGTGGGAAGAGGCACTCCGGGGTGTGCAACCTGAAGCAGATAAACTGTTATAAATGTGGGCGAGCTGGGCATTATGCTACCTCTTGCACCACGGTCATCCCTAACAGCACAACCTGTTTCCAGTGTGGACAGCGAGGGCACATGAGGAAGGATTGCCCAAACAGCAAACCAGCAACATCAGGAGCAAGCAAGGTTGCCTCAAATAGGCCACCAAGTGCTAGGACTTTTAATATGTCAGTACAAGATGCCGTGAGGGACACAGATGTGATAGCAGGTACTTTTTCTCTCAATTCAGTCAGTGCAAATGTCTTATTTGATTCAGGAGCAGCTAAGTCTTTTATATCTAGAGATTTTACGCATAAGTTGAAACTTAAAACCCAGCCACTAAGAGATTCCTTACTAGTAGAAATAGCTAATCAGGAAATCGTACCGGTTAATCAAATTCACCCCGATTGTAAGCTAGAAATAGGAGGACGATCCTTCTATGTCGATTTAATTCCTTTTAAGCTAGGGGAATTCGATGTCATTTTGGGTATGGATTGGTTGTCTCGCAATGATGCGCGGATAGATTGTAAAGGGAAAAAGGTTAAGTTGAAAACCCCAGGGAAGAAAGAAATAGTGTTTAAGGGGATGCGACAGACCCAGAAAATCCTGACCATGGCGCAAGCCAAGAGATTGTTACGAAAAGGGAACGAGGCTTATTTAGCCTACGTTATAGATACTCAGAAGGAAGTGCCAAGATTGCAAGACATTCTGGTAGTTAATGAGTTCGAGGACGTGTTCCCACAAGATCTTCCCGGACTACCACCTGATAGGGTAATTGAGTTTGCCATCGAATTAGCCCCGGGGACGGCGCCGATTTCGAAGGCCCCGTACCGACTAGCCCCAGTAGAAATGAAGGAGCTAGCTGAACAATTACAGGAATTGTTGGATAAGGGCATGATAAGGCCCAGTGTGTCGCCTTGGGGCGCACCGGTGTTGTTTGTTAAGAAAAAGGATGGAAGTATGAGGTTATGCATCGACTACAGAGAATTGAACAAGCTAACCGTAAAGAATAAGTATCCATTGCCCAGGATAGACGATTTGTTTGACCAGCTAAGAGGAGCTCAATACTTCTCTAAGATTGATTTGAGAACGGGATATCACCAACTGAAGATCAAACCTGAAGATATCCCGAAGACTGCATTCCGCACCAGATATGGACATTATGAGTTCTTAGTTATGTCATTTGGATTGACCAACGCCCCAGCAGCCTTCATGGACCTAATGAATAGAGTGTTCAAGGAATATTTGGACAAATTCGTGATAGTTTTCATTGATGATATTCTCATCTACTCAAAGACAGAGGCAAAACACGCTGAACATTTAAGGATAACCTTAACAGGAAGGAGCAGTTATATGCCAAGTTCTCCAAGTGTGAGTTTTGGAAAAATGAAGTACAATTCTTAGGGCACGTGATCAATAGAGAAGGAGTGTTGGTTGACCCCTCCAAGATAGAAGCAGTTTCAAGCTGGGCACGGCCAACTACTCCAACCGAGGTGAGGAGTTTCATTGGACTGGCCGGATATTACAGGAGATTTGTCCAAGACTTTGCGAAAATCGCAGCTCCATTAACTCGACTTACCCGTAAAACCGAGAAATTTGAATGGACTGAGAAATGCGAGAAGAGTTTCCAAGAGTTAAAGAAGAGGCTGGTGACAACCCCAGTGCTGGCATTACCTGATGGAAAAGGAGATTTCGTGATTTACAGTGATGCTTCGCATAAAGGACTGGGATGCGTGCTTATGCAGCATGGCAAGGTAATAGCGTATGCGTCTAGGCAATTGAAGGATCATGAAGTCAGATATCCCACGCATGATCTAGAACTAGCAGCCATAGTCTTCGCTTTAAAGATTTGGAGACACTACCTGTATGGGGAAAAATGCGAGATTTACACAGACCATAAGAGCCTCAAATACATTTTCACTCAGAAAGAGCTTAACATGCGCCAGAGGAGATGGTTAGAGTTAATCAAGGATTACGACTGTGAAATTCGCTATCACCCGGGCAAAGCCAATGTGGTGGTTGACGCCCTTAGTAGGAAAGAGAAGCTCAAGATGATAACTTCAGAGAAAGAGCTAGTGAAAGATTTTGAGAAGTTGGAAATCGAGGTTAAGTTACCTAGAGAGGGCCAAGAAAAGTTGATGGAAATTAGAATCCAACCTCCATTGCTAGAAAAGATTAGACTGTGCCAGGAACGGATGATGGAAGAAGAAAAGAACTCCACAGAAGAGCTAATGACCGGGGAGGAAATTAAGTGCGAAAGATACAAGGAAGGGATCATGAGGTACACATACAGAATATGGATCCCAAATGTTCAGGAACTCAAGAATGAGATTTTAAATGAGGCACACAACTCAAGATACTCAGTGCACCCCGGTAGCACCAAAATGTATAGGGATTTGAAGGAGTATTACTGGTGGCCCAATATGAAAAAGGACGTAGCAGAGTGGGTAAGCAGATGCTTGACCTGCCAACGAGTGAAGGCAGAGCACCAGAAACCCAACGGACTTCTACATCCCTTAGAGATTCCAGAATGGAAATGGGAACACATAGCCATGGATTTCGTAGTAGGTTTACCAAGGACCAAGGCTAATCATGACGCCATATGGGTAATTGTAGATCGACTGACGAAATCGGCTCACTTTCTCCCGATCAACGAAAGATACACGGTCGACAGACTAGTGGACATCTACTTAAAAGAGATAGTGGCGCGACATGGAGTCCCAGTCGCAATAGTATCCGATCGAGATCCTAGATTTAACTCCAGGTTTTGGAGAAGTTTTCAAGAATGTGTAGGGACCCGGCAGAACATGAGCACAGCCTACCACCCCCAGACAGATGGGCAAAGTGAAAGGACCATCCAAACGCTAGAGGATATGTTGAGAGTTTGCGCGATAGACTTCAAAGGAAATTGGGATGATCACTTGCCATTGATTGAGTTCTCCTACAATAACAGTTATCATTCAAGCATTGGGATGCCACCTTATGAGGCCCTTTATGGAAGAAAATGTCGATCTCCCTTGTATTGGGATGAAGTTGGAGAGCGAAAGATGCTCGGGCCCGAAGTGGTCCAACGAACTAAAGATGCAGTAGATCTAATCAGAGGACGGTTGGTAGCAGCCCAGGATCGACAAAAGAAATATGCCGACTTAGCTCGGAAAGGAAAGGAATACGAAGTAGGGGACCTAGTGTTCTTGAAAGTGTCACCTTGGAAAGGTTTAATGAGATTTGGGAAGAAAGGAAAACTGAGTCCCAGATACATTGGACCATTTGAGATCTTGAGACGGATTGGGGAACTAGCTTATGAGCTCGCATTGCCCCCGAATCTACAGCAGGTGCACAATGTGTTCCATGTTTCGATGCTGAGGAAGTATAATCCGGATGCTAAGCATATTGTAGAGTATGAGCAAGTGGACATGCAACCAGACCTGACCTATGTGGAGCAACCTGTGGAAATCATAGACCGGAAAGAACAAGTGCTCCGAAACAAGGTCATTCAGCTAGTCAGAGTTTTGTGGCAGAACCACAATGTAGAAGAATCCACCTGGGAACTTGAAAGCGCAATGCAAGAGAAGTACCCCCACTTGTTTTCAAACTGATTCCGGGACGGAATCCTTTGAAGGAGGGGAGACTGTAAGAACCCAGATTTTGGGTGGAATTAAAACTTTTTTGTATTTAATGATGTAAGAATGAATAGTGGATATGGCTACAATGTAATAATTGATATTTGGGAAAGAATGAATGGAATTCGACTTTATTAAGTTTATGTCTTGAAGAATGCTAAAGGGTGACAACATAGGTAAGAATAATCTATCTTCTAAGGGAATAAGATATGGCAACTTCAAGCAAGAGAATACTCTCATGTCATCCAGATCGATAACGATTAATCCAGTAGTTCCGTAAACAGGTTAAGGAACGATCGAAAGAGAATACGGACAATTATATAACCCTAAGAGAACAAGTAAAGAATACAGAATGAATAGTGTTTTGGTGGGAGTATATAATAATATGAGACGACACTATATAGAAGTATTCGGAACGGATTTCCGAGTTCGTATTAGTGATCCAGGGGGAAAATAAGTGTATGTAAAAGCTGTCGGATTCTGAAAAACCGTACTTTTATTTTCTCCGAGAGTTCCCTGGACACTGATAGCCTTAAGTATTTAACGAATGGATTTAAGGAATAAAAATTGGAAAGTTAGAATGAAAGATGGAGAATGAAAGTATTAATATTAAAGAGGATTCCCGGTAAACCCTAATTAGAAATCCGTGAAATATTCCCACGAACGATCAATCGAAACGGGTAATAACCGGACACAAAAACAAGCAGAGGGAGCAAGAGTCTTGTGCAAGCTACTAGTATAAAAATCTAGTAACTAAACTAGAAGCAAGGAACTAGCACCTTAGAGGAAGAACTAAGTGCTTAGCAAAGTAACTACCTAGTTAAGCTCTAAACCACCACAAAACCAACACTTGTCTTGCCATTTCATCATCCAACACCTCATCACTTTAATAAAGTGACTTTTGCAAGATATTATGTTGTAAGTGGATGAGAGTGGATGAGATTAAAACACAAAAATCAAAAGAAACCAAGCAACTCTTCTCCCCCCCCCCTGCAAAAAACCATTCGGCCTTACCCCTTAATTCAAAATCCAAACTCAACCTTCCCACCTTTGTTTGTTCTTGAAATTTTTAAGGTGAGACTTATATTTTATAAAACTTATCTCCTCAAAATCTTAGCACCAAACTCCTTTGTTTCCATTTTCAAAAAAATCAAACAAGAGGAGGGTGAATAGTGTTCATCATGTACTAACTTTGTTTTCTTGATTTTTCATGGTTGATCTAGCAAGCATAATCACTCCTAAGGACCATACAAGGCTTATTAAGGCTATATCACTATCTAAGGAAGGTATAAAGCTCTTGAAACCCTAACCCTTGTTTGAGATTTAAGCATGTTTATGATAGTTATAACTTAGTTATGGTTATGTTAAGATTATAAGCATGATTATGTATGGATCTTGGATTAATAATGTAAATAGCTAGATGAACGGAAAGGCATTGCTTGGCCTCAGTTCATGTATATAAGTCATATATATGTTGTTTGGGTTGGATACTATGTTTATGGGAAGATTCGAAATTGGTAGATATTCGATTTACAGCCGTTATAATGCCCGATTTTACAATACCATGTTTTGTATGCCATTTTCCATGTCGAACCCCTACTGTCCAGAGACCTTATCTGCCATGATAGGATAGGTAATGTTCTAAGCTTCGTTTTGATATAAAGATCACGTGAAACGGACTTACGGTTTAGGATTTATGACCAAATTACTAAAAGTAGTTCGAATCCGTAAACGAAAGTTCGTAACTGAAATTGAACCCTCGTAAGCTATGTAACGTCATGGCGAATCTTGGTAAATAAATACTAGGGGTAAGAAGGAAGGTGTGAAAGAAAACCGTATGTCAAAAAGAGCATTTTTCGATTTATTAAAAATGTTCGAGTCGAGGTTAAACGCGAACGAACCCCTAAAAGACGACTCTTTTATAACTTCGGTAAAACACTTAGAAAACGGGCGATAAAACTCGGAGTATAATATTGGTTCGTAACGATCAACCTTAGAACTCATATGACTTAAGTATGTCCCAAGTATGAGTGCAATGACATGTCGTATTAACGAACGAATGTCGGGTCGGATCAGTGATAAAAAGTAATCCATTAAAAGGGGTATAACGAGATAACTCGAGAACGTGTTTCGATTTAAGTATAACTTAACTTTTAATATGATAATTGATTAATCCCGAATGCCTTGGCTATTTATAGATCACCAAGCTGAACCGGGACCCGCTACCACTACCCCTTACCGTACTCGACTACCAGGCAAGTTTCAATTCCCTTCTTTTAGGCTGTTGTTGTGATTGAATATATATATATATATATATATATATATATATATATATATATATCTGTTTTCTGAAATACATATGCCATAACATGCATGCCTGCTTTCAAAGTTATATCATTATGCTTGTTCCCTGATTGTTATTGGCTTATAAATAAGATAGCTATCGTATCAGTTATAAGCCGGATTATTGTAAGACCCTCATAGAAGGGCGTATACATCTTATTCATCATTATAGACCGGGAGTCAATATTTCTTGATATATCGAGATTACCTCGGAGGAAAATATTTAAGTAAATATTTTCCATTATTCGGGTGACGAATATTACTTGAATATTCGTTCGAGACTAATTATTTTAACGATCCTTACTTCAAATAATTATTTTAACGTAACTATTCAACGAATAATATTTCTCAATATTCATTCAGAGTCGAATTGATTATCGATTATTATTTCGAATACTCTTCTAAAGATGAGACTACTGAATGAATATTATGTGGACATTCATTTAGAATATTATTTTATTAAATAAATATTACTTTTGAAAATTCATTTAAGATATTAAGTACTTGATGAATATTATCTTCAATATTCATCTGAAGCTTGATTTATTTATCGAATATTATATCGAATATTCCTTTAAAGCTTGGATTACTAAATGAATATTACTTGATATTCATTTAGAATATTATTCATTAAATGAATATTACTTTATCAATATTCATTTAAATTCCTAATTAATTATGAATATTATTTTGAATATTCATTTGATTATTTAATTATGCAATAAATATTCTCTAGATATTTCTTCAAGAATTATTTGGGAAATACACTGATTAAAGATATTCTTTCATATTCCCAAATAATCTGTAAAATATTTTAATTCAATAAATATTCTCTGAATATTTATTCCATACTTAGAATAACCTCGATAAGGTTTATCTTCTTCGATTATTACAGAAAATATCTCGGAGTCATATTATTATTAATCTTATATCAAGAAAGGTTCTCAGACATCATTCTTCTTTGAGTCTATCTCCTTAATAATAAGGGAACCTTACTTGGAAAATGTTATTTATCTTGTCGACTTCCCGGTCATAAAGTATTCCCGTCACTCGCAACTCGGGTGCTGTTGACTTATTAAGTCGTTGCTTACCTTCTCATCTTTCGAGGGGTAAGATTACTGGAACAAGTTGATATCCGTTACCAAGTAATAGCTTGGGAGTTATTGGTAAATTTTCCTTTCCAACTAGATACGACTACTTTGTGGAGTCTTATCAACAAGTATTATACTTGGGGAAAGGGGGACGAACGTTACATTCTGAATCATGAATTCTAGTTGAACTATGAGTCGTGTAAGAGGCCGAGTAGCGCCGGTCCATCCCCTTTGGCCCAACCGTTGGCCGGGGAGAGCTAGCAAGGCGGTATACAAGTAAAGCCGTCAGTTCTTCCTTCTACCGGTAGTAAATCTAAATTGAGCTGTACGATCTCGACTGATCATCAAGATTGGAACAGCGGGCGCGGTGAATACTCCATCATTGGTTCATCATCCAAATTTATTTATTTCCTGCAACATGATTACTGTTGGCAGAGTTGGAAAAGTGTCGTATCTGGAATTGCAACCTTTTCTTGCAAGTTCCTCTTCTTAATAACAATAAGAATATCTCGCTTACTTTGATGTAGTAGATATTTCTTCAAACAAATACTTTCAGTTACCTTGTAACTTCATCGTTCATAGTATACTGGCATCATTTCCGTAAATGCATGGCATATGGTTTGAAAGATAACTTTGAACTGTTTTATATTATCGTTCAGTTATATATTATTGTTGGTGGGCTTTCGCTCACCCTTGCTTTGTTCACATTATGTCACAACAACAGCTAGGACAGATGGCTCGCGTCAGGCGCACTCGGCGCAAGCAGGTTACCCGACCCACCGGACTACCCGCTGAGATGCTAGCCGCCATTGCTGAGGTAGCATAGTTAGACAGCTTTTGTTTCCTGTTTAACTATATGTATAATTAGTGTAATTAACGGCAAAACTTTTAAACCTATGATGTTATCCTTTTGGGATTGTAATAGCTTTTATTCGTAACCCTTTAATGTAAGACTTATTTCAATTTCATCTCTGGGACTATAACTGTTGTGTGCGTGAGTGGTAATTATTGTGGGGTCACAGCATGTGATTTATTTATTGTGGACTCAAGTCAAGCATTATGAATGGATGTAAGACCGTAACCACCAGATCCCTGACCCCAGATCTGGGGGTGTTACATCTATTTTCCACTGACACCGTTAAATGTCCAGGGGTAATACAATCTTTTTCCTATTAATGTTATTATCAGGTAAAAAAACCCAATATTTCTCAATGTTATTATTAGAGCTTATTCAGTGAGCAAAAACCCAGTTGAGGGTTTTCTTTTGTTTCGACATGTTGCGAAAAAACATTCGAGCAGACCTTGTTTCTTGTTTGTTACTAAGGCTTGGATTGAAGGGTCGTTATTGTTAGGTGAGTTACAGATTCATGGGAGGGTTTTGAGAGATGGGCATCAATTGGATAGCCTTTTGATCAATTGGAGATGCAGAAAATGGGTATTACTCCTGACAAGCAAATATTTACTGGTTTTCTTTCTGCTTGTAGTCGCTCTGGTGTGCTTGATGAAGGTCGTATGTTTTTCAATCAAATGAGCAATGAATTCGGAATAATGCCTAATCTTCATCACTATGGATGTATCATTGATCTGATGAGTCGATCAGGTTTGCTTGAAGAGGTGTACAATCTTATACTCTCTATGAGAATGAAGCCAGATGCAGTTATGTGGAGGACTTAGGGCTTGTAAAATTCACGGTCAAGTAGAACTTGGAGAACGAATAGTTGGACAGCAAATTAAGCTTAAGGCTCAAAAGGCAGGAGATTATCTACTGCTTCTGAATATATATTCGTCCACAGGTTATGTCATACTCGGACAGGACATTAGCAATTTGGCTCGGTGTCCCTTGCTCATGAAAATTAAATACCAGGATTGAGGCATCAGGGTAATAATCTTTTAGTTGACCTATAACATTCCCGACATAGTCTTTATATTCTTCGGCTTCCCAAGTATCCGTTGTGAAACAATAATCAAATACATAAACATGCTCAGAAATCTCGAGAAGTACATTAGGTGGCTTCTTATAAAACAATCTCTTAAACAATGCCATTCACCAATAACACCCAGATTATAACACCCTAATTACTCTTAATTTCCACTCGTAAACCCTAATTCACCCACATATACACATATATCTATGTGTATACTTTATACATACAACGCGAATTGTAGTATGAATGAATTTGATAAAAGCTATTACTTTAGTTTCTACAAGTTGTGTGTGTATATATGTATGTATCTGTGTATGTATAGTAGTATAGGTGAGATTGTAGGATTGTGTGTGATTTATAATTAAACTGTGTGCTACTGGAATAGACAATAATACCCCTAGGGCATTTGACGTCGTTAGAGCAAATTAGACGACAGTACACAAACTTTAAGTAGTTAGCTTGTTTGGCATTGCCAGTGGCAGTTTTTTTTTTTTTTTTTTTTTTTTTTTAAGCCTGCCAGTGGCAATTTTAAAACTATGGTATGCGAAGTGGTATATTCGCCAAAGTTCATGTACACAATGTACGCTTTACTCATTTATTTACCATGTCTCTTCTAGTCTAATAATTGCACTCGTTAGCTGTTACCCATAGCTCAATATTAAGAAAATTTGTTTCCAAACAATTTTACTGTGTCATGGTTTTGTCTCATTGTCATCTCGTCATCAAGTGTTTTTTTTCTGGCACCCACGAATTCTCTCACCTTTGAAAACTATTTCAGGATTTTTTTTTCTTACGCCTAATAATCTATACTCTTGGTACCATGAAAAAATAGTCTCTAAAATTTTCTTATTACTACAATTTTTTTTAAAAGAAACTTGTACAATTTTAAAAGGTATGTTCTAAACTATATAAAGTGACAACTAAATCTACGTACAAAAGCAAAATCATTTCTTTGGTGTTTTCGTAAGAATACTTAGTTCACCTTAAGCTGTACCATTAGAAATGTTTCAAAAGGGGAAAAAGATGCATCATGAGAAGACTGAGAAGACGACCACTAAAATTCTGAAGTTGCATGTTTGAAAATTAATATATTTTGTCTTTCGTTTCGTGATTGCTAATCATCACTTAATCACAGTTGTAAATACATTTTCAAATTTCTGTATTTTTGGAAACTCTGCATACTTAAAATCATAACATTTTGTAACAGATTGTACCTACAATTCTTTTTTTCCTAAATAAAATCAGTGCCCGAAAACCAAGAATACATGGGAAAACCCAGACTGATTAGAGTCTGATTTGACTATATATGATTTCAGATGCAACTACGAGAGAAAAAGTTGAGTCAAGAAATATTAAAACTAAAAGTACAGAATCAGCTTACAACATCATATCATTTCTAGTAAATCTTTCGCATGCTTGCAGCAAGTCTTTCAGACTACGTAAGCACATTGGGCTTTGGGCATAATTATAGTACTAAACATAATTTTTTTGTGTCAAACAAAAATAACCTATGGAGAAAGACTGAACCTATATCAGAGCTTCCTTGGATTCTATAGGAGCTCTCATCAACTGGCCTGAAACTAAAGAGGATTATACAAAAACAAGATGCCATAAAAAGGGAGTACTTATAAATAGAGTGAATTTGCAAACATGATCCCACGGCGAAGGCTTTCACTGGCTGCTGTAAATTTGCCCTCTAAATCAACCTCTCCAACGGCATGGGCAGCAGCACGCAACTGCCAATCACAGGAAATTTCACTAATTATAAAGATTCATATTAACACAAACTAGGGAACTGCAAGTCTGTAAGTAACTGTTAATCACCGGTTCAATTTAAGGCAATAAAAATATGATGACTGCCCTACTTGCTGGCAAGTGGAGCTTTGCTGCATGATATTTATTACTTCGCTCGTTTCATTCCAATCTAAACTAACCTAACATTTCATACATGTCTTTCAGCCTAGTAATCGGCACCTTTTTTCTTGAAACCTTATTCCAATTCCCACCACCAATAAATTTTAACCAACCACAATATTAGGTGTTCAAATCTTCTCAGTAAAAGATCCTTTCTCAACGGAGGATAATAGAGTTTGGTTTTGAATCATTTCAAAGCTTTAGTCAACTGAGTTTAATTTACCTTTTTACTTTTCCGCTCTAAAAATTGACAAACTTTAAATTAGAGCTTTAAGAAAAGTATATTTACATTACTATCAACCCTACTGATTCCTGTTCAAGTAACTATGAACATGTACATATCAATTTCTAGCATCCAGGGGACTAGTTTGAGATTTTACCTGGTTTAGAAACTCATCAAGCCTTCTAGCAAGCCGTATAATACTTCCCTCAAAAATGTCAGTCATTTGTATAACTTCAGCAAATGATGCACCCTGAAAAGCATAATGAAATAGAAGCTAGTTGTATACTTAAGTTTACATAATTATATATGCAAGATTTAAAAGAAACCAAACTAGTTCTACATAGGGACAGAGTCACAGAGGTAGGATTCAATGAGATATAATTAAGAAACATTAAAAATTACAAAATACAGTAGAAAGATGTTCCAAGTTCTCATTAAAGCATAAAATTATTTAATATTACACCCATATTTTATAAAATTCGTAAACGTAAAGTGAAAATGGGGGATGGGGCCCGGGGGGGGGCCTAATTTAGTTACAAATGTTACACCTAAAAAGTATATAGTTAAAATTTTAAAATTCATTTTGGGACGTTCCTGTTACTTTCTGCAAGGAGATAGGGTCCAAGTGTTTTTCAAAAACGTTGTAGTAGCACAAGCAATAAACTTACCTTTGACCAACAGTATATGACATCCATCAAGAATGGTCTAACTGCTGCTTCCACATACTCATCCACGACTACTTCCAATTTGCATTCATGTTGTATCTGCAAAATATCACAAACAAAATACATCAGGGACCAAAAAATTAAATTCCTATATTCTTGGAAGATGATTGTTGTTTGGTTTTCCTACTCGTTTTATTCTTAAAAGGAATTATTTGCTTTGCATAGCTTACGGCTAATTGTGTACACCATGGAGTGTCACAAATGTGGGGGAATAAGCAATAGAGACCAAGTGAAACTCATACTCGTAATTGTCCAAAGTTTATTGGAATTTTTTTTTGTTGTCAGAATAAAAGAGCTAAGAGCATCCAGATCACCCTTGTCGCTATATATATCCCAAACAAAAGACTACAAAAAACACAACGGTTAAAGTTTGTACATATATAGATACAGCTAACATCGAAACTACCTCTGCGATTCTTCTTGCACTATCTTGGAGCTGTTGCAAGGGTTTATTAAGTTCTGCTCTTAAATGTATCTGTTCATTTGATCGGTCTCCTGGAATGAAGCAACTTGCCAGAGCCGCAATTTGATGATGATCAAGATTGTTAAATGTGCCTGGTAAGAAATTACAGACGGCCATTTTAAAGGACATAAAATACAGTCAGCACATCTTAAAAAGTTCACAGAAGCAATAAGTTAAACAACAAAGGAGCGCATATTTTAAAGCCTTCACTACTCTGAATAAGAAAAATATTCTTTATCATATTTCGATACCCTCCCCATATTCACTTTAGTATATAAACATTACATTCCTCAAATTTGTTATACCAAAACAAACCAAACATACCCAGTATCTCCGACTCAACACAGTGTTTTAAAGGGTGCGATGTACACAGACCTTAGGCGTACTGAAGGAGTAGAAGGGCTGATTGCGTGAAGATAATATTCCTAAATATGTTAAATCTTTATGCATGGAATATAGAAGTGGTAAGATTCGGCAATCACTCTGGTTTCCTTTACAGCCATATATATGTCAATCGTAAGCTACCTACTCCAACTCGTTTCTACATACTGGATCTAAAGGGGAGATTTACGAGGCCAAGACAAACAGTTTCTACACTATTCCATCAAGACCAGATGAGATCAGCCAAGAGACAAGACGTATCATGCAAGGCTGGATGCTTGGCCAATTTTCAACCAAATTTAAGGTGTATACTTCTACCACCTGTACAGGTTTTGCAATTTATGCTACACATTAGAGAGTTAATTTTAGGGTCCCTTGAATAAGAGGATTTCAATCCGGTAAATTGGAATGAGATTTGGATTCAAAAATGTATATAAATCTCATTCATGTTCCCATTAGACGGGTTGCAATCCCATTATCCAAACGTACGTGACCTCTTCTTGCATCTAAGCTTATTAACATTATAGCTTACAACAAGAGTTCGTGCCCCTCAATAAAATTTCACCAAATTGACAATATAATAGTACAAATTATAAAAAATAATAATTCATAATTGTACGTATAATCGCCAAACAAGAAATAACATAATTTAAGATGTAAGCATTAGCTATAGAATTTCTTCTATCTAGGACCATGTGGACATAGACTGTCACATGGCAAAAAAAAATAGGTTGCCCTAAAGTCTAAACCCTGACCTATCAGCAAAGATACTGTGGCCACTGGTTATCTAAACAAACTCAAGTAAGAATACTCTTAAGCCTGCAAACTAGGCAAATATGTAATTATGGCCAACATCAGTAAAGCTTAAGAGAGATGATATGAATTTACCATTAAACATTAATTCAGTGACAAGAAGTTCATCTCCTGTGTCTATCAAGCAAGCGGCCCGACCCTTTAACTGGACGACACCATCAGCATCGATGTGACCCAGCTTTTTTAGAACCCGTGACCTGTTCTTCAGTTCATTACGAAATTTTTGGAGCTGCATATATGATGAGAAAACAAAGGGTGAAACAAGTCTAAAGATTTGCAAGTTTAGCATTATACAATATTAACGCAGTTGAAAATATAAGCAAACCGGTAAAGAGGTAGAATTGAGCCACCGCTCCAATAAAATAAGTTAAACGCCTGACCTGAGTGTCACACGTAAATTTTCCACTTGTGATAAAGTATCCAATGTTATACCAATACATGGTCTGCTAAACAAGCTAGATACGTCCATGCTTGTCGTATCAAATTCAATTTTAATCTACCAAGAGCTCTATTCCTAGATATGCTTGTCCATGCTTGACAAACAAGTATGCAAGATTTATCCATGCTACACATCAAGTATGCTTATACATTCAGTAGACCCAAGATATATACTTGTAGGATGAATATGCACAGTACAGGTACCTGGGAATCACGCATTTTTGTTTTCAGTTGTTGAATTTCATGATTCACCTCCGCTTTCCTCTGGAAACACTTGATCTGATTTTCATCTTGTGACTGAAAGACATGATAATTTGATTCTAAGAAAGAAAAAAGGCAGCTAATTCATACTTTTTAATTGAGAAAAGTAATACTGAGTTTGCTTATGATGCTTAAGCACTGAATTGAGATCAAAAGAATGTAACATTAGAGAACTCACGCAAATTAAGTTCAAACCTTATATAGTGGATGAGACATCATTTGCTTCTCAATTGTTTCAATCTGGTTCACCAACTCAACCAATTCAGGTTCTTCAATACCCATGTCCTGCAGAGAAGTAGAAAAGTGGATAAATCAATGATTTGTTCTCTACATAACTGATACGGTAATACCCGCTTTGCTCAAATCGAATTTGAGTTATACGCATGTAAGCATTCCAGTTTCAACCAGTAATTCTTTTCCTACAGATACTCCGAGAACAAGCAATAACTTAAATAATGAAGGCATAGCATTTTACAGTACTTGAATTTTTTGTAAAATATTCTTAGGAGACAGGAGAGTAATTACTACAAAGATATTACATCATACAGTGAAGCACACAGACAATAAAACAAGGCAGTGAAGCACGGTAAGAAAATGGGATGTCAAGAAATGCAAAGTAATATCAAGAGTACCAAGGACATCCTTAGTCCAAAATAGAAATATATTATCATAATTGATTATATTAATTTAACATATGGGATTTCAAGAAATGCAAAGTAATTTCAAGAGTACCAAGAACATCCTTTGTCCGAAATAAAAATATATTATCATAATTTATTATATTAATTGAACACATTCTGTTTAGCTTAATTATTTGATATCAATATACATGCTAGACCGTAAGACCAGATTTAAACATTGGTGCAATGCCAAGCCCAAAGACAGGATAACAGTTTCAATTGTTTACTAACTTAGGTACACATACAGCTATACAAGTTGTAAAAATCCAAAAAAATATATATCTTTAGTGTAACTAAATTATAAACCCTCATTTCGTACCATGTCCTGCTGACAAAGAAATCAAAAGATACAATAAAGAGGTCGAAATTTACCTTCACAGGATTAAGCTTAGGGAGGCCTTGAGGAAAACGTTTTCCAAGCTCCTGTACAGCAAGCAGAATACTTTGCCTTACTTCTGCTGGACGAAGATCCGAAGGAACTGAAATTCTGATTTTGCTCAATGTCGATATAAGAGCTAGCTGCACAGGAACCTAGAACGAAACCAGCAGATAAGGGCTATTCCACTATTAGATATCTATCATACACGCCACACTATTTATTGAACTACACTCTATTGCTGAATTCTCAACTTACCACGTGCATTTCGCCTTTCTCTCCAGGACGAGGTGGACATGGTTTTGGACGAGCACCATTTTCATTTGAACCAAGAGAACAATGAAGTAAAGTATCCACTATATAGCTGCAACCGCGTGAAGAAGATAATGCTGGGGGTAAAGTTCCTGATGCTGCTGAAGGATTTTTGACCACATTGACTACAACACCCCAACCCCAATCAGTTCCACCTTCCCGTACCTTGACCTATATTTTAAAAACAATATGCATATTTTTGTTTGTTTCAACTGAGGCAAAGCAAGTAGCCTCAAGCAGCAGCCACAATTGAGCAAAAAACATCCAAGTTCATCACTAAATCTTTATTCATTTAACACAAAAAACGACCGCAAGCAGAAAGTCCGATATAATTTACATGAACAGAAAGTTATTGCCGGAAACTAACAGAAACTTATAGCTGGAAACTAAGATGAAAACTGAAGGCAGACAAGAAGTGTGTCAAGCCTCTTAAACGGATAAGTACTAGCCCTAGCCTAAGCATGTTGCTTCTGCAATAATTGTTAATTTATAAGAATAGCATGCACCACTAATTAACAAGCATCACATACTCAAAACTGAATGACTAGAAAAACTCAAATATAAAAACCTCAAACTAAAGGTAATTTACGTAAAATACTTTTACCTCAAAGTTGCAATCACTAAACTCGAAATAATATCAGAAATAAATAAAACCACATGGCTGGACATGCTTCAACCTCTTTACCTTTCTCTTTTCGTCATATATATATAAGTTAAATATTTAAAGAGAAGTCATAAATTTGATTTACTTGTATTACAGATTTACAGTTCACCTCAATATTGTAAGTTAAAAAGTCAAACATGATACATACCAGCCTACCAGGTAGGAGATAATAGAGAACCCTTTCGGGCCTTGTTATCTCTGTCATCATCTTCTTCTCAAGGTGGCCTATCTCGAGCTTTAAATTATGATATTCAGCAACTTGGACCTACGATATATATTATCAATTACTATTTCTGAATACAAAACAAGGAAAGGAAAATGGAATTGGCTCAAACCGGAAGATTAACATCAAAGATATACAATGTAACAGAACTCACCTCTCCAGATGCATCTAGCATTGCTGCTTCTTTCTCAAGTTCGGAAACCTTGTTACCTATGTCAGGCAACGCCTAGCAAGGGGCGTATATTACAGAAATTTAGTCCCAATATATATCTAATACATCTGGATAAGCAGATTTTAGAGACAAACCTTTTCGTATTGAAATTGATGGAATGAGTTCTTAATGACATGCTCAGCAGTAAACTGGCCCGAAGCACGGCTCATCAAATTCAAAATTGAATAGTAGCTGAGCCTGAATGTACTGACTAGTGGAGCTGGTTTACCCAGTACCATGTCCTTCAGGGTGTTCATCTCCATCTGATAACACATGCAAACTTTTAACCTCAATCGAGAATTAAATTCATAAATGGCGCATGATACAGTTGTTCATACACAATTTCCTATAGACATTTTTTTCCCAATCTCAAAAAAGTTAAATTTATTTAACGTCACCTGTTCATCAATCATTATGATACAGATACCGCGGTCATCTTTGCCGCGACGCCCAGCTCTTCCACTCATCTGGAAAATAGGGCAATAATATTTTTTTTTTTTAAAAAAAATCAAAGCAAACACAGTATATAATGGGTTTAGTGTAAAGTTGTATGATACCCACCTGTATATACTCACCAGAGCCAATGTAACGATGACTATCACCATCCCATTTCTTTACACTGGTAAAAACTACAGTTTTGGCAGGCATGTTCAATCCCATAGCAAACTGTAGCACAAAAAATGTCAACATAAGACACATAACATAGATCAAAATTTCTCAGTTAACACTGAAGGTAAAATGAAGTCTAAAAATAAGTTACCGTCTCTGTGGCAAAAAGGGCCTTTACTAAGCCTTCTTGGAAGAGAAGTTCAACCAATTCCTTAATAATTGGAAGAAGACCAGAGTGATGAACAGCAATGCCTCGCTGGAGTAGTGGTAACATCAGTTCAATCGCAGGTAACGTTCTGTCTTCTTCATTCAAGCAGAGTATTGCGTTCCGGAAAACCTGTTCCACAATATCCTTCTCCTCCTGACTATTAAAATCAAGCTTGGACATTGACATTGCATGTTGCTCACATTCTCTTCTACTAAAGCTGAAAATAATGACAGGCTGGAATTTCCGTTCCATAATCATCTGAAATATGACAAAAATATGAAGTTAATAAACCATGGAAAAGGGAATGACAATATGGCGACATTAGCAAACACTGTCCTAAGACAAACTGTATGGAAAATGTGAATGTGCACGATCTAAATTAAGTAACAGACTAGAGCAATGATTACACACCTTTACAATTTTGTATATATCAGAACCACCGGAACCGCTCCCACCTTTAGCAATTCTACCGTTTGCTTTGCCATTGCCACTTCTGTTCCCATCATTCTGTTTTGGTTTCGCGAAAGAATCCTGCAATTTGACATAATTATCTTCTCTAAATGATTCATTCTCATCAACAACAAGATATAACCCTGATCCACCAACAGGGAACACATAATGCTGCAGAGGTGTTGGCCGAAAATCTGTGTAAACCACATGGCATGGTTGTTTATGTATATTGCATATCCATTCTGCAAACTCTGTGGCATTCGACATCGTTGCCGAAAGAAATACCATCTTGATAGCTGGTGGCAAGAATATAATACTCTCTTCCCAAACCACCCCTCTTTCTCGATCCTTCATATAATGTATTTCGTCAAATATAACCCAGGCAACTTCTTTCAAAACCTCAGAACCCCGGTAAAGCATTCCCCGAAGAATCTCTGTTGTCATCACCAAACAACTTGCATTCGGCGACAGCGTGACATCACCTGTCATCAATCCAACATCTGTAAACTCTTGGCTTAACTCTCTATACTTCTGATTACTCAAAGCTTTCAACGGCGAAGTATATATCACCCTTTGCTTGTCTCTAAAAGACATTGCAATTGCATACTCCGCAACAGCAGTTTTACCAGCCGAAGTATGGGCCGACACCAAAACCGACTCATTCCGTTCCAAACATGCGACCGAAACACTCTGAAATGGATCAAGGGTAAACTGGTAGGTTTTCGCCATTGTCCCCGTAAAAACAGGGTCCGAAAGAGTACCATGAATCGACTCATCTTTAACCACACTGTACCCACTAGGAACAGCAACCTCATGCACACATTTTCGAGTCAAATTAGGCTTCTTCAAAACAGGATCCTCTTCTTTCGCTTCATTTCCCAAATTCTCCTCCGATAATTTTCTCTTCCCGAGACTCGGCGAGCCCTCCATTTATTATAATATTACCTAAACCTCAAATTTCCCAGTTCCACGTCAGCAAAATGCTAGATATTTTTTTAAAAAAAACTAAGAATCGCATTACTTAGCTTCCCTTTTAGCTCATAAAAAATCCAAAACTGAGCAAAAAAATCACAAAACGTAAGACTTAAATAACTTTATTCTCCCGTTAAGCTCATATAATCCAAAATATTAGCAACGCGTAGGACAGCAAGCCTTAAATTACTAAACTTGCTTTTAACCTCATAAAATCCAAAAAACATCATAAAAATAAACAAAACATACGACTTAAATTACTTTCGCTTCCCCTTTTAGCTCATACAATCCAAAAACCCCGCGAAACATAAAATCCATATCATTCCCTTTCCCGCAACACAACAAAATTCTTTTTAACCCAAAACCTCAATTTCCGAACTCGAAAAACACATTCCAAGCTAATAAAACACACCAAAATCCATCAATCACCACACGCATATAATTTAACCTAAAAATCCACCAAAATTCATACACACACATACATAACAGCAGCATTAGCTTCAAATTAACAAAAATTAATCTTTAATCGTCCATATAACAATGTAAACACACATGTACACAACAAAATATATGCCCTAGGATATAGCTGCAAACATGAATGTGCATGAAATATGAGCTATACATACAAAAATTGTGTGTATATATGAGAATAGTGTTGCGAGCATACCTCAAGTGCAAAACCCTAATTTGCTTGAAAATTTGGGAGGGGATTTGTAAGAAAAGAAATGATTTTTATATATTGGGGGAGTTGTTGTTGGGCCGGGACGACCCAGTTGTGGCCTTTCGAGTATTTTGGGGAGAAAGCCTGTTTTGGTGGTAATGGGCTGATGGTTGGAAGATGTATTGGAGATCGAGATTTATTTATTTGTATGATATGTGAAATTTTGGCAATTTGGAATGGAAAATGTTAAAATTTCCAAATTCGTTAATTTGTTCCCAAATGCTACGTGTCAGAATTTTATTGGTAGAAATTCAATTAATTATGATGATTCCCTATATTCACATAAATTTAACCAACTGAAACTTTTTAAAATATCAAGTTAACTATGTCACATTATTTAAAAATTTTATTCGAAAATTTTATTTAGGAATGTTTTTGGAGTATGTAGCATTACTCATTTGAAATGCTCCAATTTGAATGTTTGAGGAAGTTTGTGTTCGGAACTTTTGTTAGTAAACATTTGTTAGAGAATTGTTATCGAGTACTTATATAGTTTAAACCGTTTAATTGATGGTTTTTAACATGAAATGTTGCATTGATGATGTTTACGATTGTTTTACAAATTTGTTTCACAATTAAAGCTGGAAAATTACATAATCGACATGTTTTTCAAGAACAAATGGTTGGATAATATGGTATATAATATTAATTGAATTTTTTTAATTTGTTTCACAATTTAAGCTGGAAAATTATAGAATCGACATGTTTTTCAAGAACAAATGGTCGGATAATATGGTATGTAATATTAATTGAATTTTTTTAAGAAGAAATGTATTAAAATTTTGTGCTAATTGTAAATCAAGTAAAAATGATGAATCTTGATAAGTTAGAGAAAATGACCAAAATGACATAAAAACACAACCCAACTGTCAAAAATGACCAATCACGCGAACAGTGCCCAAAATAACCACGGATTACGCATTTACGGTATGCGTGGCCTGGAATACGCATGTTGAACATGCGCATCTGAGGTCACGCATTGTAACACCCCAGTCCCACATCGAGGAGATTTGGGAGTTCAGTTCAGTTTATAAGGCAAAGTACTACTACTAAGTGTACCAACAAATCATGATCTTTTGGGGGCCTGTGGTGGACTTGTGGTTTACCCAAGTTGGCTGCATTTGGGCCAGTTTACTTTGGCTTATTTCGGATTCGGAATCGGGACTCGACCCGATTTTCGAAAAAGGCTCGGGATTTGACCCGGGTTGTCACATATGGTATCAGAGCCGACTCTCGAAAGCTTGATTCGTCAAGTTGCCGGAGGTGGGGACACGAAGGCTGGTGGTATTATCCCACAATGGACAGAGATCCGGAGGTGGGGACACGAAGCCAGCCGGTATTATCCCACAATGGTTAGAGAGGAATGATCTTGGACCTATGGGATATCCGTTCAGGCCTGACTAGGACGTCAGGAGTTTAAGTGGGGGAGTTTGTAACACCCCAGTCCCACATCGAGGAGATTTGGGAGTTCAGTTCAGTTTATAAGGCAAAGTACTACTACTAAGTGTACCAACAAATCATGATCTTTTGGGGGCCCGTGGTGGGCTTGTGGTTTACCCAAGTTGGCTGCATTTGGGCCAGTTTACTTTGGCTTATTTCGGATTCGGAATCGGGACTCGACCCGATTTTCGAAAAAGGCTCGGGATTTGACCCGGGTTGTCACACGCATCACCCAGATGCGTGATGACGTCATGTGACATCATTTTTGCAATTACAGCTCCGTTCGTCTCTCTCGCTCAAAATCGCCTCTACGATCGCCTCACTTCGTTCACCACAGTCCAGCAATGTCCACTACTTCTGAGGGTATCAAAAGGAAGCCACAGCTCCCTCTCCATTTTAATCCATTAATTTGTTGATATTTGGCCCCGTGTGTATGAACCCACCGGAAAGCAAATTGGACAACGAGGTCATGTTTTGGGTCATTTTAATCTGGCGAAACAAATGAAAAACGAATGGTATAGACATGTAGAGGGTGAAAAGGCGATCAATTTGATATATAGTATGGTAGTGAAATGTTGCTGGAAAGAGGTGAATGAAGTGGTCAAAAATTTGGACGGAAAGAGGTGAATGAAGTGGTAAAAAATTTGGACGGAAAACGAGTCTGACGGCATCCCGAAGAAGATGATGAACAGTGCCTAATAGCATGTTCTACATGCGCATCCCAGCCCACGCATTCTGAACATGCGTATCCCAAGCCCTGTTCCACATGCCCCATGCCTCACTTTTACAAACTCCACGCATCTATATAATGCGTATAGACTCTATACGCTGTCTGACATGCGTGTACCCTGTACGCAAATTTCCATGTTATTTTGGGCATAATTTCCGTCGATAGTCATTTTAGACACTCCACTTTTAATTTTGCTTATTGAAGGCTTTCACTTGATAAGTTATACATTGATTTATCAAAGACTTATTAGCTTATAAGCTATGTATATTTTTAAAAAAATATTGATTTGTTCAATTTTTTATGGTAGGTAATATTAATGGTAATATTTGTGTAAATCATTTTTAATCAGTTGATGTGAACCTTGAATGTTAGATAGTTTTTTTTTTTGAAAATAAAATGTTAGATAGTTGATATGCATGGTCAACTGATAAAAAGCTATTAAAATAATTATTAATATATGTTGTAAAATTAATATCAGTATGTGTGATAGAGTCAAAGTGGCGATTAATCGCCAATTAATCACTATTCGGTACCTTTTCGAATCGGGATTAATCGGGAATTAATCGTTGTTCAATGTCTCTACTGTCTGATTTCCGTTTTTACAATACTGGATAGAGTTACAAAATCGACATTTTTAATGATTATATATGGTCAGTGGCTGATTTAGTAATACTTTCAAGTGGATTTCGAGTTGCGTTTTCACTGTCGATTTGTTCATTCGACAATAGCAGATTCAGGAAGTGAGTTTTATTTTGTCATTAAATTCACATTTTTCACTCTTGCTACATGAGGAATTAAAATGAGAATTTTTAAGATTTTGGACTACTATCTAATAAATTTTCAGGTTCCTAATGTAACTATATGTGGATTCTCAATTCAAAATTGCCATAATCTTTTCAATAAAAAGTTCAGTCGGTTTCCCGACATCCATGACTATTGACTTGGGTTATGAGAACATCTCTAACGCTCATGAACCCTTACCAATAATCTGCCATGTCATCATGTGTAAAAAAAAATAGGGATTTCACCTTCAAAAGTCAAAACTAAGCTCCAACCGGGTGAGCCCTTCCCCAAAATTTTTAGGAGAGAGAAAGATGAACCCCATGTTTGAGGGATCAAACTAAAGCCCCTATAACCTTTCAACTCAGCTCCCGCCCATTCATCTTACTTTTTTCCTCTTTTTCACTTATTTAATATTACTTTTAAAGGATTTTAAAATTCAAAATAATACGTAATTATAGGAAATCAATATAGGAAATACCATTGAAGTAAAACAACTTTTTAATTATCTATATTTTTAGGAATTAATATTTTACTATATTTTAGGGATCCAAGGTAGGCGCTAGCATTGGAGATGCTCTGAGATCGTCCTTGGTCGTATTACATTACATTGTATAATTAATAGTAAACATTTGTTAAAAAATGATAGACAAGAGGTTGAAGTAAAGTTATGAAACTCGAAAATAGATTATACTTGGTTGCATATGCAAAATTCGAGAAATTAAACATTCTTTTGAGTTGTCGATTTCAATATTAGAGTATTTAATTGAAGATATGCTTAAATTCGAATGGATTGATCTCTCATTTGTTCGGATTACTTGGCCGAATCAACCATTTTTACAACACATATGTTGATAATAAATAAAGTAGAAAAATAAAGAATAAGTTAATTTGATCACATTTCTAACTTATAAGCTGTTACAATAAATTAATTTATACGATAGTATCATAAAAAGAATGAATTATATTCTGCATTGGGTTAGACATGGTAAAATTGTCTAACTTGATCGTTAAATTTTAGAGTAAATCAATGAAAATCATTGGATGCAGCATAAAAATAAAAATTCTTTATTTTAATAACTACACTACTAAAAATATCAAATATTCGAATCACGTTCACAACCTCACATATCATAATTAAATATTTTTACTATTTATTTTTAATAAAAAAATAGTACGTTTTATGTGTTATGAATCACAATATTTCATCATTTTAATTTCTTAAAAATTATTTCTTTACAAAGATATTATATTAAAAATATAAATACTAAATAACAAATATTAAAAATAATTTATATATCGCAAGGATGTAAACTCGTAATGTTAGGTGAAATAGCTTATAATTTTATGAATCGTCACACAACCTCATCAAAATTCCTATTATATATCGATATTTATGTAAATTATAAGAATTAACTTGCCAACAACATGTTGGTGCAGTGGTTGAGCCACTGACCTCCTTTGAAGGAGGTCAGGGGTTCGACTCCTGCGTGTGCGTGAGTTTCTTAGTTTGTATTAGGTTTCCTTTCTGTATTTGTATTTCTATATTTGTAATGGCCGGGGGTCCCCTCCCTATTGTATAGGGGCATGGTCTGCGTACAGCTACCCCACCACTTTGAGTGGTATTATAACTGAGTAAGCTAAGTTTTTTTATAAGAATTAACTTCAAATAGAATTCAAATTGGACATGATTTAAATTTTTTTCATAAATTTTAAAAATGATAAATTATTATAATCAGTGTTCCAGAAATCGCTAGGCGGCCCAGGGCGGTCGGGGTACTGCCTAGCGCCTAATCGGATAGGCGGGGATTAATCGGAGTATTAATCAGTTGTATTTAAATATTATTTTTAATATTTTTATTTTTTAAATATTTTTGTCAAATATTTTTGCCAATTTTTGAATTTTTCAACGTATTTTACTTATATTTTCCGATTTTTGACCGCTCAGGCCGATTTTTTGACAGTCTAGACCGATTTTTGACCGCCTAGACCGATTTTTTGCCGATTTACACAAAAAACGTTTTTTAACCGCCTAGGCCCGAGACGAGGCGTTTTGATGGCGCCTAGCGCCTAGGCGCCGCCTAGGCGACCTCCTCAGCCGATTTTTACAACACTGATTATAATAGATAAATATAAGTATATTTTAGCTTTAATATTAAAAATTTTAATATCATTATTATAGTCATTTAATGAGACAAAGTAAAATAAACTTTGTTAAACTACCATGTGAAATGAAATAAATCAATTTTTTGACATGTTCAATGGGTGTAATCAATCAATAGTTAAGATATCATTAATTTTAGAATTTTGAGAATAGAAAAATTCAAAATTGGAGTAGTTAGGAAAAATATCTTGAAAACATGTTTAGGAAGGAATTAATATAAAAAAAATTTTGGTTAAAAAAATTAGTACAATAATTTTTTCTTGGACTTTTTGTGAATCATGATTAACTTTTTTTGTTGATGATGATACACTTAATTTGTTAACAAAATGAGGGCGGCTGAGAAATCGGAGAAGGATCTGTAAGGATCTGTTTGAGTACAAGAGCATGATTCAAATGCCATGCTTTGAGCCTTTTGCTATATTATGCTATAAAATAATAAATTTGATAAAATTTTTTTTTTGAGCAATGAAAATTTAATTCAATAATAAAAAATCATACGACATCTATATAAACCGTCGCGTCGAACAAATAAAATACAGAAACAATCACTGATTAATCCATGCTTGGAGATGGAATCACGCGATTTGTTGAAGATGATATTTACAGTACCCGCTTCGCCACTTCTGCCACAACCAGTTTGAGCTATCGACCGTAAATGCAAAACCCTAAGCACTTTCATCACTAAATCAAACACCAAACTCACACAAATCGGTGAGAACCAACAAAACTCACACAAAACGGTGAGACACCCAAATAAACCGATATTACAACTTCCAAAATAAAATTACGAATTACAAATTCAAACTGAGAAACAAAATACAAATTAAACTAAAATAGATCCGAGGCAAAATCGGAAAAGACAAAGATCTTAGATCCGATGAAATAAGAAAAAGCAAAAACGATAAGAGTGAAAAGAAATTATAGCTAATTTTATTTGGAGGCCTCACTAAAAACCTATTAAGGAAAAAGAGTACCCTTTTATTCGCGAAGATGAGCTTTAATCGACTCTCATCAGGCTAATCGAATTTGGCAGGGGCTGCAGAAAAGCAGAAGAAGAAAACGGGGGGCCCCTTGAGAGAATTGGATAGAAATTAAATTTGATAATTTTAATCTACAAATCATTTGAATATGAACAAAGCAAATTTCCTCACGCAAACCTTTGGATTTATATAAATTTATTTTATAAGGTGACCTTTGAGACACGTGCATTTCCACTTGTGAATTGTTAAGATTTACGTATTAAATTGTTTAAGACTGACGTCTTAAACTAGTGTTTTGTTTTACTCCCGTTAGAGCAATTCCAAGAGATCCGTTATATGACATCCTAACTCAAATTATAAGGGATTATGTTTAAAATTGTGCTCCAATAGACCCCTAAATTTTCCTTAAAAAGTTAAGAGTATCATGTAATCCCTTATCTTTAAGGGCTCCCTTATTTCATTTATATCAATAAAATATTACTTTCCCTCCTCTTTTCAATTGTTTCCTTCTTTTATTTATTATTTAATAATTATAAAGATCAATTATAAGGAAGCTTGTTGGAGTTGTCATACCTTATAATATCCTAAATCACTAAAAGCCTAATATTTTATAATATTTATAAGGAAAACACAAGGAGGCTCTTGGAGTTGCTCTTATTCCTTTTTGGGATGTCCCAAAAAGAATGAACCTACTATACTTACTATTTTTAACACTACTTTTCACTATTACACCCACTACTTCTCCATTTTATACTCTTTTTTATATTAAATAAATACTATTACACCCATTACTTTCCTTCACTATCTCAAATCTATTATAAAATATTGATAGGTCCCATCACTTTACTCATTTTTCAAATAACTTTACTCTTTTTCTTAATCTCTGTGAAAGTGAAACAAGCCCCGAAGCCCATATAAAATGGGACAGAGGTAGCATCATTTAAGGTTGCGATAAGTCGGTGACATGTAAATGATTGTTGGCAGCAAATGGTTTGGGATCCTCTTTATTTTTATACGAAAAATTCTATTATATATATATATATATATATATATATATATATATATATATATATATATATATATATATATATATATATATATATATATATATATATATATATATATATATATATATATATATATAGGCAAGTGCTCAAATGAGAACCACTCTTAAAATGAGAACTTAGTCCCCAAAGCATATCACCAAAATCCAGCAGAATCACCAAATCGTTAAAATTAATAAAAAAATTAAAAAATCAAGTCTGTGCTTACATCATCATGATGACATCACTGTTGACATGGCAAAAATATTTCCCGCCAAAATTTTGGTGATTTGGAAAAATTTCCCGCCAAAAAAAATTGGTGGTTTAGAAAAATTTCCCGCCAAAAAAAATTGATGGTTTGGAAAATTTTCCCGCCAAAAAATTGGTGATTTGGGAAATTTTCCCGCCAAAAATTTGGTGATTTAGAAAAATTTCCCGCCAAAAAATTGGTGATTTAGAAAAATTTCCCGCCAAAAATTTTGGTGATTTGGAAAAATTTCCCGCCAAAAAATTGGTGATTTAGAAAAATTTCCCGCCAAAAAAAATTGGTGGTTTGGAAAATTTTCCCGCCAAAAAATTGGTGATTTGGAAAATTTTCCCGCCAAAAATTTGGTGATTTCGTGGGGCCCACTACCACGTCATCATGCTGATGTCAGCAGTGATGTCATGCTGACGTCAGCATTGACGTGGCACTGAAAACTAATATTTTTTATGATTTGGTGATTCTGCTGAATTTTGGTGATTTATTTTAGGGACTAAGTTCTCATTCTAAGAGGTTCTCACTAGAGTAGCTCCCTATATATATATATATATATATATATATATATATATAACAAAATATTTATGCGATATGTATTTTCATCATTGCTACAACAAACGCTTGTTCATGACCAATACCATTACTTAATAACAATAACAATATGTAAGTGAAACTTCTGCTATTGTGGTCCACTTGATGTGCTGCATCTGTCTTGATTGCGCAATTTCGAAATGGTCGGGAATAAAAAATTATTGTTAATTTTTGAATACGGGACTTAATAATTTTATACCGACTTATAATTAAAAATCGAGACTTGAAAGAAACTATACCGAATAGATTATGAAATTCAGACAAGATAGCTGATCTATGGTATAGCACTATAGTTCCTTGATTCCTACTTACTACTCCCTAACGAAAATATTGTAAGATGACTAATGCAGCCGGCCACACCATGGTAAATGTTCTTGAGCACTGCTTTGTTTCACCATCATCACTTGATCTCTCCGTCACTAAAATTTTACCCCTCACTTTCTTTGACATATTCTGGCTAAACTGGCCTTCCCTTAGCCGTGTTTACTTCTATGAAATCCCCTGTTCTAGAGCTGAGTTTACGCAAACAATTGTTCCGCAACTTAAAAAATCACTAGCCTCAACTCTCGAACACTACTATCCTTTTTGTGGTAATTTGTTGATTCCCACAACTCTTTCTAGCAATACCACCCCTGCAATTCGTTACTTGGATGGTGACTCGGTTTCGCTAGTTATAGCGGAGTTTAGTGGTGTTGCTTCCGAAGGATTTAAAAATTTATCTGGTAATGATGCTCGAGATGTTGAGGAATTGTTTGGGCTTGTTCCTGAACTGCCACCAGGCAGTATTGATACAAGTGGAGGTGATACTGTGAAGGTATCTCCTGTTTTATCTCTTCAAGTGACTTTGTTTCCGGATCATGGATTCAGCGTTGGAATCAGAAACTCCCATGTTGTCGCTGATGGGAAAACTATGTACAATTTTTTCAGGACATGGACGTCCATTAGTGCTAAGCAACTCAATGGCGAAGATGATTTTAAAAATTTAGATAGCCTTCCATTTTATGATAGGAGCGTGATCAAAGACCCCAAGGGATTAGGTTCAGTTTTCCTGAGGGAATGTTTACGAATGGCAGAGAAATATCAGAAAGATTTTGATCATGCAGGGGATAAGAAAGAAATGGTTCAAGCCACACTTGTGATGAATCGAGCCCAGATTCATGAACTCAAAAACTTGATGTCTGCCCAATTACCACATGTATCAACTTTTGTGGTGGTGTGTGCCTATGTATGGACTTGCATGGCAAAGGCCCGTGTTGCTCTAAGTCAACAGATGAATGTTGAAGAAGAGGTGGCAGAGCATTTTGTGTTTGCTATGGACGCTAGGGCTCGTATGGATCCACCAATAACTTCAAACTATTTTGGAAATGCGGTTTTGGCTTGTTGGTGTACTCTAAAAACCTTCCAATTAGTAGGAGAAGGCGGCTTTGAGAATGCAGTTAAGAAGATAAGAAGGGTTCTTGATGAAAAGATAAACAATGAGGAGGGAGTATTGAAAGGGATGGATAAAATTTTTGATAGGATTGAAGCAACAAAAGGCCATATAGTATTTGGGGTTGCTGGATCGCCAAAGTTTGAGTATTATAGTGCAGATTTCGGGTGGGGCAAACCCAAAAAGTACGAAGTTATTGCAGAGAAATTTGCGCTTGCTGGAACAAGGGATTCAGAGGGTGATCTGGAACTAGGATTTTGCTTCTCAAAAGATGAAATGGATGCTTTCACTACTATCTTCACCGAAGGGTTGCTCAACTAACAGAGTATACTTGGTTCTCAACATGTTCAACAATTGATCCTTGTGATAAGGTTCTTTATGGCCTAGCCTTGTACTGATATGCATGTATTCTCCCAACAATTACAAGTGTTGGAGGATAATAGTTGTCAGTACAAAGAGTGCCAGGGCAAAAATCTACTTCTATTTCAAGTAAAACAATAATAAGATTTTCGGTTGTCTTTCATGCACTACATGAGTTTGGTTTCTCAGATGATCAGGTCTTTTTCTTTAGCATGGATTTAGCGTAAATTTAAACAACCTTTTCCTAACTCCAAGCAATCTTGTTTGCCTCCGATCTAGTCGAGAAGATCGAACTGCTTATATATTAAAAAACATGAGTTTAATTGATCGATTTATTAGTGAACAAGAAAAAGAAAATAACGGGTCAATAGATTAACTGTGAAACAACTATTTATTCTTACAGCTGCTACAAAACAAGAGCAGAATCCAGTAACAAATTAATCCAAATCAAGTAAAGTTCAGCAGATATGTGTGCATTTACAGTGATGTTGTTCAAGTAGAGTTCAACAAAGAGGTGCATTTAGACTTATACTAGTTGTGATGACGTTTGAACACTCGAATACAATACTTTCAAAAAGCCGATACATCATTTGATGTAATTTCAATTTTGATCTTTAATATTTGAAGTCACATCTAATTAGTTTCATTTATATGTTCAAGATTCTATGTTCAAAAATCCAAGTTTTCCTAGTGAAGCAAGGTAGCAAGACATGTGCACAAATCTTTGTTGTTCATGTTTCTGATGTTATATCATGAACAAGATGTCAAACTCGAGAAAGCTACACAAGCAGCTGAGATAACAAGCTAAGCAACATCACAAGATGGTTTACTCCCTTGGTCTCACCTCTCAACTCTCGAGTGGCCAATGTTCATGGAGCTTTGATATTCGGCATTAATGGAATTATATGATTCTGGAGCGTTGGCATAAATCACACAATAAAGAGAGGAAACAATCTGAGCATGCAAAGTCATATCCCTTGTTTTTTATATGAGATCATTTTGGACTTCTGGTTGTAACAAATTGTTAACAACAGACATTACTTTTAAAACTCAATATCACAAACTTTTGTTGCATTTTAGAAAACAGAAATAAATCAAGAAGTTGCAACTCAGTGAAGCGCTAATGGTGTGAATGAACAGAGACAGGAATGGATAGCTTTAAGTTGCTTAGTGAACAACTGAACGGAGCCTGGAGGCCAAACACCAAAAGCAAGGTCCGAGAAGGGTGATTTACAGGAATATCTTATCCGTACTAGTAGGAGAAAGAGGTTATATCTGCTAGAACTTGTGATTTCTAAGAATTTTGGTGGAAAAATCCGAAAATTAATTTGAAACTGTTCGAAGATAGAAGGGAAATATAGATTTATTCGGGAAATAAAGGCATGCTGTAAAGGAGCATAAAACAGGTTATATTAAATTAGACCCTACGTGGATGGAAATGGATCAAGCCTAGCAACTGGAACACAAACCAAAGGATGAGCCCTGGGGAGTGTCAAACCTATACCTTCTTCCATGTTCACAGTATTCTCACCATCCTGCCCTTCACCTCTTAATTTCCATTGAAAACATTGTATCAATACAGCAAGAGTTGTTTGGACAACCTGCAATGCTAGTGAAGTCCCTGGACACCCTCTTTGTCCACTTCCAAATGGCAACAGATTAAAATGCTGTCCTCTAACATCCAACTGCCTTTTTTTATTCTTTATATCTTCAGTACTCATAAAAAATCTTTCGGGTTTGAATTCAAGTGCATTCTCCCAGTGGTTTGGGTCTCGGCCAATAGCCCAAACATTAACTAGGAGTCTAGTCTTGGCCGGTATATGGTAGTTTGCGATGACACAATCTTTACTTGCTTCTCTGTTTATTAGTGGACCAGCAGGGTGAAGTCTTAGTGTTTCTTTTACAATAGCTTGAAGGTAAGGGAGATTCGGGATATCGGATTCCTCTACCAATCTTTTCTTCCCAACAACAGTATCTATTTCTTGTATAGCTTTTCTCATAATGTTTGGATGGTTGATTAGTTCTGCAAGTGCCCATTCTGTTGTGATGGCAGAAGTATCTGTTCCGGCTGCAAATACATCCTGCAATTTAATACAAGCATAAGTTATTGGACAACTGTAATCATTTTCCAGATCTGTATACCTTTAAAGTAATAACTCCCATTTCTACTCTTCAGTTGGCTTGACTTGGTTTTTGGATTGATCATAGACATATCAGTTTAAGAACTTACGAGAAGTCGAGAACAATTAGTACCTGCCTTTTTCTATGCTCATAACAATCCATCTTACCATGGTCATGATAATGACTGATTGTTTGCAAATTGTAAGATGATTTTAAAGCAATTAAACAAAACAAAGGAAAAATATATTAATGGCTTCTACACTTTAGCAGTAGAGAATAAATGCATAGCAAGACAACTAATATGTAGTACTAGGCCAGATATAATAAATTACCAGTATGAAGGCCTTGATGTTCTCTCTGCTCAATTTAATCTCAAGGCTCTCGTCTTCTGATATATCGAGTAAGATATCAAGTAAGTCTTTCTCTATGTTCCCACCATCGCCATTTTCTTTCCTCTTTGACCTCACCTCTCTGTGCTCCTCTATAATCCTCTCCATCATTTTGTCAAACCTTCCACGGATATCCACAAGTTTCTTCTTTATTCTATGCAAATCCAAATTCTTGCAAAACCATATGTAATCAGAGACATTAAACTTCCCTGTAATTTCAGCTACCTCTTTGCTCAAGTTCTTAACTTCCCCGCCTTCATAATCATTCTCTGAACACCTCTCCCTCATAATCATTCTTGACATTACATTGTTGGTGAGCCTCATAAGCTCACCTCCAATATCGACAGCCTTTCCAGCTTTCGCCTTTTTCAACATTACATTCACCATACTCACAATCTCGTGGCGTCTAACTGGTTGAAGAAGATCAAGAGTTCGACCACCAAGAAGCTCAGACATGCATAATTTCTTTACAAACTTCCAGTATGGTCCATACGGAGCAAATGAAAAGTCTTGTGAACCATATGTTAGGTAATCTGTGGCCTCAGTATGAGGCCGGTCTGACCAAGATGCCTCGTGTGTTTTAAGAAACTCTTTCGCCATTTCAGGAGAAGATGCAACTAGACAAGGATTAGAGCCAAGGAAAATATGGATTAAAGGTCCATAACGTGTCGAGAGCTTGTGAAGAGCCTGATGTGGGATCGGAGCAAGAAGGTGGAGATGGCCAATGACTGGAACTTTAAGAGGGCTGGGTGGAAGGCTAGAGGTGGTTCGACTTTTGAATGTGGCTCGTAGTATAATGGTTGAGATGAGCCAAATGAAGAAGTAAACTAGATAAACTTGAAAATCTTCCATGAGAAAGTTAACTTGGTGAAAAAGAGGCAATATGATGTAAAGGATGCAGTTTATATATACTGGACAATATCTCTTGGTTGAAATAGTACAGTTGCAAAGTTCTGCTCCTAAATTTAGTAATTAAGTCATAATTTTCCAGACATTTATAGGATTAACATTGATGTGGTTATCGGTTTGATTGTGATTAATAATTTCTGTGGACCGTGTTTCAGGGCTGAGTATAATGCCGGCACCTGCTAAACGATCTGTCAATATAATCAACTTGGCTGCTTAATATATTGGCCCCGTTGTTTCTAATAATTTTTCTGTCTCAACTTTGTTGTCATCATATATAGCTTAGGTGATCAAAAATTTTATAATCGATCGGTCGTATCAAATACATAACACACAAGAGCCTCGTGATCCAGCAGGTTCTATGCAGTTTTACACATTTCTATGTAGAGACTATCTCTAGATTTGGATATGTGATAAGAGCAACTCCATAGGGGTTGCCAATGCTTACGTGGCTTGACTTCTTCGTTTGCCAACTTGCTAGAGTTGCATGATTGCCAACCAAAGTTGCCAAAAGCACGTTAAAAATCTATTTAGAAAATTAAGGCATGCTGTAGATTAGCATAAAACAGCATAAGCACTAATATTGAATCAGACCCTACATGGATGGAAATGGATCAAGCCTAGCAACCGGAACACAAACCAAAGGATGAGCCCTGGGGAGTGTTAAACCTAAACCTTCTTCCATGTTCACAGTGTTCTCACCGTTCTGCCCTTCACCTCCTACTTTCCATTCAAAACATTGTATCAATACAGCAAGAGTTGTTTGGACAACCTGCAATGCTAGTGAAGTCCCTGGACACCCTCTCCGCCCGCTTCCAAATGGCAACAGATGAAAATGCTGCCCTCTAACATCCAACTGACTCTTTCCATTCCTTATATCTTCACTACTCATAAAAAATCTTTCGGGTTTAAATTCAAGGGCATTTTCCCAGTAGTTTGCATCTCGGCCAAGAGCCCAAACATTAACAAATAGTCTAGTCTTGGCTGGTATGTGGTAATTTGCAATGGTACACTCTTCACTTGCTTCTCTTACTATTAGTGGACCGGTGGGGTGAAGTCTTAGTGTTTCTTTTACAATAGCTTGAAGGTAAGGGAGATTCGTGATATCAGATTCTTCGACTAATCTGCTCTTTCCAACAACAGTATCTATTTCTTCTCTAGCTTTTTTCATGATGTTTGGATGGTTGATTAGCTCTGCAAGTGCCCATTCTGTTGTGATGGCAGAAGTATCTGTTCCAGCTGCAAATACATCCTGCAATTTAATATGAGAATAAGTTGTGTGTCAACTGTGATTATTTGCCAAACAATTTATGTAAAATTACTCATTTTTAATCTTTAATTAAATAAAGAACAAGAAATAGAAGTCAACTGCTTGCATATGTAATTTGTTAATGCAAGATGATTCAATCAATAAACTTCGGCAACTCTGCAGGCCATCCCTGGAATCTATGTAAACTGTATCCTCTTCCGACTTTTCATTTTTAATGAACAAAGACTTTTACTTTTGTCCAGTTCGTCCACTTGGGCACTTCGAGGAAAGTGACTTATTTTTTTGTTCATTTTGTTAAGTAACCAACTCATCTAAAACCTTACGGTGTTAGGCCCCAACCGGTTCTTATGCTATATTTCAACACATTTTGACTATGTTTTAGGATCTATAGTAATTCCTGAACATATGATAAGTTTCAAGATTTTACGGGAAGGGATTGTCATTTTGCAGTGCTTATAGCATTCTAAATGTTGACGATGATGGTTATTCCTGAAAGTTTAGGAATTTTAGAAAACTACGAAGCAATTAAAAAAAGAAGATGAACAAATGTTAATGACATCTACACTTTAAGCAGTAGAGAATGAATATAGTAAGACTACTAATGTGCAGTGTTACCAGTATGAAAGCCTTGATGTTCTCTCTGCTCAATTTGATCTCAAGGCTCTCATCTTCTGATATATCAAGTAAAATATCAAGCAAGTCTTTTTCTACGTGTCCTCCATCGCTATTTTCTTTCCTCTTTCTCCTCACGTCTCTGTGCTCCTCTATAATCCTCTCCATCATTTTGTCAAACCTTCCACGTATGTCCACAAGTTGCTTCCTTATTCCCTGTAAATCCAAATTCTTGCAAAACCATATATAATCAGAGACATTAAACCTCCCTGTAATTTCAGCAACCTCTTTTATTAAGTTCTTAACATCTCCAGCTTCATCCTCATTCTCTGAACACCTCTCCCTCATAAGCATTCTTGAAATTACATTGTTGGTGAGCCTCATAAGCTCACCTCCAATATCGACAGCCTTTCCAGCTTTAGCCTTTTTCAACATTACATTCACCATACTCACAATCTCGTGGCGTCTAACTGGTTGAAGAAGATCAAGAGTTCGACCACCAAGAAGCTCAGACATGCATAATTTCTTTACAAACTTCCAGTATGGTCCATACGGAGCAAATGAAAAGTCTTGTGAACCATATGTTAGGTAATCTGTGGCCTCAGTTTGAGGCCGGTCTGACCATGATGCTTCATGTGTTTTAAGAAACTCTTTCGCCATTTCAGGAGACGAGGCAACAATACAAGGATTAGAGCCAAGGAAGATATGAATTAAAGGTCCATAACGTGTCGAGAGCTTGTGAAGAGCCTGATGTGGTATAGGAGCAAGAAGGTGGAGATGACCAATGATTGGAATTCTAAAAGGGCTAGGTGGAAGGCTAGTGGTGTTCCGATTTTTGAATATAGCTCGTAGTATAATGGTTGGGATGAGCCAAATGAAGAAGTAAACCAGATAAACTTGAAAATTTTCCATGAAAAAGTTTTCCAACTCAGAGAAGAAGAGGCAATGTGGTGTAAAATATTCCTGAAGATGCACTCTATATATACTAGGCAATATCTTGTTTGAATGAGTAAAACTGCAGAGTTCTGCTTCCAAATTAAGTAATTAAATCATATCGATTCTGACATTTTTTGGACTGATAATGATATGATTATCGTTTAGAATGTGATGGGTATTTTCCGTAGACTGCAGTTTTAACACTAAGTGTGATGCCGGCACCAGACAACTGACATTCTCAAATTATATTATGTCAAAATTAATCAACTTGGTTGCTTAATGGATCGACACTTTTGTCTCTAATAGTCTTTGTTTGTCTTAACTTTGTTGTCATATATGGTGTCCGATATTTTTATCATCAGTCGGTCGTATCCAATACACAATGCACAAGCCTCTCGATTCAGCATGTTGTCAGTCTTGCCTGTAATTTTTCTGTAAAGAGACTGTTTCCGTATGTTATGAGGCATTTAAAACTAGATTTTATATTTTAGAGTAGTTTGTTTTCATCTTTTAAAAACGATCTACTACATTATTATTAACTTTAGATGCTTACATTTGTAGATTACAAAAAGAACACTACAAAGTAAGTGAGACTAAATTGCGAAATTAATTTAAGTTACTCCTAGTCTGCTAGACATCAAGGATGCTACAATATTTTTGTCATTATAGTTCCCTATTATAAGATCTGGTTTACAATCCAGAAGCTTAAAAATATTTTCAGTAGCATCCTGGTAATCAGAAAAGGAATGATGAGATGATCTTAGAAGAACAATGCAACTATAGACATTTTGCATAAATGAGTCTATAATGTTGTTAAAACATTATAATTTAAAAAGGCTCCTAAATGGATGGAAACGGATCAAGCCTAGCAACTGGAACACAAACCAAAGGATGAGCCCTGGGAAGTGTCAAACCCAAGCCTTCTTCCATGTTCAAAGTATTTTCACCATTCCGCCCTTCACCTCCAACTTTCCATTCAAAGCATTGTATCAATACAGCAAGAGTTGTTTGGACAACCTGCAATGCTAGTGAAGTCCCTGGACACCCTCTCCGTCCGCTTCCAAATGGCAACAGATGAAAATGCTGTCCTCTAACATCCATTTGACTCTTTCCATTCCCTATTTTTTCACTGCTCATACAAAATCTTTCGGGTTCGAATTGAAGTGCATTTTTCCAGTAGTTCGGGTCTCGGTTAATAGCCCAAATATTAACAAAGAGTCTAGTCTTAGCCGGTATGTGGTACTTCATTATGGTACAATCTTTACTTGTTTCTCTTACTGTAAGTGGAGCGGCAGGGTGAAGTCTCAGTGTTTCTTTTACAATAGCTTGAAGGTAAGGGAGACTCGCGATATCGGATTCTTTAACAAATCTGTTATGTCCAACGACATTATCTATTTCTTTCACAGCTTTTTTCATAATGTTTGGATGGTTGATTAGCTCTGCAAGTGCCCATTCTATTGTTACGGCAGTAGTGTCTGTTCCAGCTACATATATATCCTGCAAATTTATTTAAGCATACGTATTGCTGTTATGATCTTCCTTTATTGTGTTAGTACTCATTTCTAATCTCGAATTAAGTAAAGAATAAGAGGTATAATTAAAGGAAGTAGAAGTGAATTTCTTGCATATGTATTCTATTATTGCAAAACATGGTAGCTTAGTGGAAACCTCTCCTCTCTGGGTAACAAGAGTTTGAGGGTTTGAGGTTCAATCGCCTGTAACAATTTATATGATGATGGCAATGATAATGCCTGAAAGTTTAAGATCTTAAAATTTAAAATTTGATTCTAGGGAAATTTATCAGAAAAAATTGAATGAATATTAATGACTCCAACAATTTCAGCAGCAAGGAATGAACTATAGCAAAGGCAACTAGTGTGTAGTAGTATCAGGTAAGAAACAAGTTACCAGTATGAAAGCCTTGATGTTCTCTCTGCTCAATCTAATCTCAAGGCTCTCATCTTCTGATATATTAAGTAAGATATCAAGCAGGTCTTTCTCTACGTCCCCTCCATTGCCATTTTCTTTCCTCTTTGACCTCACCTCTTTGTGCTCCTCTATGATCCTCTCCATAATTTTGTCAAACCTCTGGTGGAGGTCCACGATTCTCTTCTTAAATCCCTGCAGATCCAAATTCTTACAAAACCATATATAGTCGGATAAATTAAACTTCCCTGTAATTTCAGCTACCTCCTTGATTAAGTTCTTAACTTCAGCAGCTACATCCTCATTCTCAGAACACCTCTCCCTCATGAACATTCTTGAAATTACATTGTTGGTATGCCTCATAAGATCAACTCCAATTTCGACAGCCTTTCCAGATTTAGCCTTTTTCAACATTAGGTTCACCAAACTCTCATTCTCGTGGTGTCTAACAGGTTGAAGAAGATCAAGAGTTCGACCACCAAGAAGCTCAGACATGCATAGTTTCTTTACAAATTTCCAGTATGGTCCATACGGAGCAAAGGTAAAGTCTTGTGAACCATGGGTTAAATAATGTATGGCCTCAGTTTGAGGCCGGTCCGACCAAGATTCCTCGTGTGTTTTAAGAAACTCTTTCGCCATTTCAGGAGAAGATGCAACTAGACAAGGAATAGAGCCAAGGAAGATATGGATTAGAGGTCCATAACGTGTCGAGAGCTTGTGAAGAGCCTGATGTGGTATAGGAGCAAGAAGGTGGAGATGACCAATGATTGGAATTCTAAGAGGGCTAGGTGGAAGGCTAGAGGTGTTTCGACTTTTGTAAATGGCTCGTAGTATAATGGTTGCTATGAGCCAAATGGAGAAGTAAACTGTACAATCTCGAAAATCTGCCATGTTAAATTTAACATAAAGAACAAGAGACATTGAAGTGTTTATTGCTCAGGATGCAGCTTATAAATACTAAAACATCTTCATTTTATTAGTTTAACTGCAAAGTTTTGTTTGAAATATATAGCCCTTCTGGTAATGCTGTTTTAGACAGCAACAATAATTTTATCCAGAAGGTTATTCTAAAATTATTTAGTTACTAAGTCTTACAAGTTACAACCAAATGCTGATTTTAGAACAATTGACTTGAATTATATTTTGTTATCTTAAGTGTACCTTTCACGTTTATATCATTCCACTATACAATTGTGGCTTTGACAATATCATAATTTTCTTACTGAAGTTTGGATTTGGTCTTTAATTACATACTATTAACATAAATGCTTGACTTGATATGCCTGTAAGCTATGATAAAGATAGTAAGCTAGAGTATGAACAAAGTTTCAAAAATAAATCTAATATATAGCATTGTCGGGGAAAGATGAAAAGATTGTCTCCAAATGTTATCACTCCAGCACCAAAAAACAGGCATATTGTTTTTAAACATGACAGCACAACCCCAGACTGCTCGTAAGTTCTTGGCACCAATTGCGATAACTTAACTGAAAACCAGTTTTAAGCAGATGGTCATCTAACACTGTCACTACCTATTGATAGCCTCAGAACATCATCTTGTATTTCAAATTTAAGTCATAGAAGTGTGTGTATATAAGGTCTTGACTCTAACCACTTTTTCTGGAACACATCTAATTCTTATTTCCTAATTTAGTGTTTGATAAGCGCACTAGAGTTATATCGTCATGTCATTTTTTATCATCTGCAGCAAGACAATGTAACATAAATTTTTGTTTCTTTTCTTGAAATTGTTAATGAACACAAAGTCTTCTGTGGAACAATTGAAATAAAACACTGATAAGAACTGTTGGATTCCCTGAAATAGGTGAAAAACCAGAAGTAGCTCTAATGGTACTTTTTTATTTCAGGAGAAATTTTAATGTTCAAGCCAAACACAAGTGTGATTCACTCATAACACTGTTTGACCACTTGTACCAAATCTTAAACAGACTGCTAGTTGTTACAATGTATTTTTTCCTCTTTAATCCGTTGTTAAATCATGCATAATTTGAAGACAAGCTCCTAATGGATCAAGCCTAGCAACTGGAACACAAACCATAGGATCAGCCCTAGGAAGCATTATACCCAAGCCTTCTTCCATGCTCACAGTATTCTCACCAATTTGCCCTTCACCTCCTACTTTCCATTCAAAACACTGTATCAATACAACAAGAGTTGTCTGGACAACTTGCAATGCAAGTGAAGTCCCTGGACATCCTCCCCGTCCGCTACCAAATGGCAACAGATGAAAATGCTGTCCTCGAACATCCAACTGGCTTGTTCCATTCTGTATTTTTTCACTGCTCATAAAAAATCTTTCGGGTTCAAATTTAAGTGCATCTTCCCAGTGGCTTGGGTCTCGGCCAATAGCCCAAATGTTAACGAAGAGTTTAGTCTTTGCGGGTATGTGGTAGTTTCCTATTGTACAATCTTCACTTGCTTCTCTTAATGTAAGTGGACCAGCAGGGTGAAGTCTAAGTGTTTCTTTTACAATAGCTTGAAGGTAAGGGAGATTCACAATATCAGATTCTTCAACTAATCTGTTCTTTCCAACAACGTTATCTATTTCTTGTACAGCTTTTTCCATAATGTCTGGATGGTTGATTAGCTCAGCAAGTGCCCATTCTATTGTGACAGCAGAAGTGTCTGTTCCAGCTACATATAAATCCTGCAATTTAAGTATGGGTCAACTGTTATCATCTACCTTTATTGTATTGATACTCATTTCTGCTCTCCAATTGTAATCAGTAAAGAATAAGAAATATAGTTAAAAGGAATAGAAGAGAACTGGTTACATATGTAATTATAAATGCAAGATGATTTAGCTAATCCCTAACTTTGTAGCTAATGAGAATTATATATTCCCTACCTTTTTAGTTATTTTTGTACGAACTGGTTACATATCTGTTTACATGTTATCACAATATAGCAAGACTACTAATGTGCAGTGTTAAATTAGTTATAAGTTACCAGTATGAAAGCCTTGATGTTCTCTCGGCTCAATTTGATCTCAAGGCTCTCATCTTCTGATATATCGAGTAAGATATCAAGCAAGTGTTTCTTTACATCTTCTCCATTTCCATTCTCTTTCCTCTTCAACTTTGCATTTATGTGCTCCTCTATAATCCTCTCCATCATTTTGTCAAACCTTCCACGGATATCCACAGCTCTATTCTTGATTCCCTGCAAATCCAAATTCTTACAGATCCATATATAGTCGGACACATTAAACTTCCCTAAAATTTCTGATACTTCTCTGATCAAGTTCTTAACTTCAGCAGCTTCATCCTCATTCTCTGAACACCTCTCCCTCATTACCATTCTTGAAATTATATTATTGGTAAGCCTCATAAGCTCAACTCCAATATCAACTGCCTTTCCACCTTTAGACTTTTCCAACATTACTTTCACCAAGCTCTCAATCTCTTGGCGCCTAACAGGATGGAGAAGATCAAGAGTTCGACTACCAAGAAGCTCAGACATGCAAAGTTTCTTGACAAATTTCCAATATGGTCCATAAGGAGCAAACGAAAAGTCTTGTGAACCATATGTTAGATAATCCGTGGCCTTTGTTTGAGGCCGGTCTGACCAAGATGTTTCATGCGTTTTCAAAAACTCTTTCGCCATTTCAGGAGACGAGACAACAATACAAGGAACAGAGCCAAGGAAGATATGAATTAAAGGTCCATAACGTGTCGAGAGCTTGTGAAGAGCCTGGTGTGGTATAGGACCAAGAAGGTGGAGATGCCCAATGATTGGAATTCTAGGAGGGCTAGGTGGAAGACTAGAGGTGGTTCGATTTCTGAAAATGCCTCGTAGTATAATGGTGGAGATGAGCAAAAGGAGTAAGTAAACTAGATAAACTTGAAAATCTGTCATGCTAAAATTATCAGAGAAGAAGAGGCAATAAGGATTGCTCAGGATGCAGTTAAATATACTTCATGACCCGTGGCTGCATGGGGGTGGGCTGTGGGCATTGTAGTTATAATACGGAGAAGGGTCATAGTCATAGAAAGTGGGCAATTGAAAATCTTTCATTGTTATTCTTTTATGTGAATACTTTTTAATATTTCATGAAACAAGGATCATAGATGATGGGCACTTAGATAAAGTTGAGATAAGGGTCATAGAAAGTAGGGATGAGGATGACCAGTTATCAGAATCCTGAGTCTAAGAGGGCTAGGCGTGGAAGGCTAGAGGTGTTTCGACATTGGAATATGGGTCGTGCCTCGTAGTGTAATGGTTAGAAAATCAGGACCCTTGCATTCCGTTTGTTAATTGCTATTCAACGTCAGCTGTATATTTACATCAGGTAATAGTTCCAACAGAAAGGTCAGCCTTTATGCGTAACCTGGCTTCCTCTATGCTGAGATACTGATAACCTGGATTCTGTTACAATAATTGGTCGCTATTAATCTATCTTGATAAGAAAGAAAATTTGACCCATTTCCTGACAGTTGTTAATAAGCACCCAGCCATTTTCCCATAGGATGTTAGACAGCCCAACACCTTGATTTGCACCACTCGTCTAGACCCTTCCGTGAACTGCAATTTCTGGTAGTTTTGTTCTCTGCCAAAAACCCACAATTAACACATGGTCAAGTCTTTGATGAAATTTAAGACCTAGTAGTTTGCAGAAGTGCAATGTTTACTTGATTATTTGATGAATAGTTGTACAATACCCATTCTTCCACCAATCTGTTTTCCCATTACTCTTAACTTTATTCGAAATAGTTGTATGAATTATCAGCTGAGCATTTGCTAAGCAATTCACACCAGCTAGGCGGTGATGAATTTAATCAAAAATGTAGAATAGAAATATAGTGAATGACTAATGCAATATGAAATTTACATTATGTTCTAATGCCCACATGCAGGAACAAGATGAATGTACAAATCCCAGATTCAGACTCAACTTCTTGTTTGCTCCATTAGTTTCCTCCTCGCCAGCCTGATATTATTTTCTCGGGTTCTCTGCCTGCTGATGGTTCCAACAACAATTCTCTAAGATTCCTCGTGCCATGTAACAGAATCCTGGAGATGCAGATAAATTTGATGTCTGAAATGCAACTTCTCCTGCAATTTTATCAAGCTCGGAATCTGTCAGGTTTGGTTCAAAATTTTCAAACAATAATTTTAGAATTGAAATTTCTTTGAAGTAAGTGGAGAACATATATAGTCCGTGAGCAACCCCCATTGCTAGAAATATATAAGGAATTGCACCCTATAAATTACTAGAGATTTCACCATATAAACCATTATTATTCCTCATGAGTGAGTTTTACTAATGAAGCTCTACATGATTTTCATTGATGTCAATTCAGGAATTTTATCAAACTGTCTTATTATCGATTCACGATTTTTCCTCACAAAATGTCGATGGTGAACCCTTTGAAACATGTAAATTGATTACCTAAAATGATGATTATGTAAAATTTGTTAAATCTGTAAAAAAATTATTTTAACGGAATTATGTAAAATGGTTAATTACTTAGCTAAAATTTAAAATACAAAAGCCCGAAAAGTCCGTTTAGAAGCCCGGGCTTTTGAAAAGCCCGGATAAAGCCCGGGATTTTGAAAAGCCCGGATAAAGCCCGGGCTTTTAAATAGCCCGAACAAAAGCCCGGTTCGATTCGGATAAAAACCCGGGGTTTTTAAGAAATCCGGATAAAAATCCGATTTTATATAGATAAAAATAAAATCCATAATCTTTTAATATTCCTATTTAATTTCAAGAATATTAAACTTAGCAATAAAGGGGATGTGAAGGATCATGAGCCTAGGAAGAATCAACAAAATTTAGAACAAACCTATCTTTCAAGAAGACTTATTGAGTATAGAGTATGTTTCTCGAAATGGTCATATACGAGGAGATTTATATGGCTTACGGTCGGCTTAAGTCATAACGCAGATTATGAGTAAAAAAATTCTTGAGTTGCATTGATATTTTATCATAAAACAAGTATTATGCTAGTAGTTTTTTAGTATTAGGTTTCGTGGTTCTGCATTCTAGAAGTTCAGGGGTGTAGATCTTTAGAGGTTGTTTCTTTTGTAAGATTTTCTTTTTTTGTATATTAATATTAGCTTTGCAAAAAAGACAAAAATTACGTATATATAAATTCAAAAAAAAAGCTCGAATAAAATCCGGCCCGATCCGAGGACCTAAAACGGGCCTCATATTTTAGAAAAAGCCCGGCCCGATTCTTAAAAAGCCCATGTTTTTTAAAGCGCGGATGAAACCCGGCCTGAAGGACTTTTTGTACATCCCTAATTGGACATGCTCTAATGGTAACTTATTGTTGACCATATATAAGAGCAAGATGCAAAATACTTATAATTATTGCTATAATTTAGGAACAAAAAGTGTTTTTTGATGCTAAAATAGAATTCAATTATAATGTTAGTTGCACTTGCTTTCAAATAATTTCAAATTTAATTAATTTTTTGTTTTTCTCTCCTAACTTTCATTTAAATTAGGGATATTCCATTTGGTATCATTGTATAATTGGATTTTCCATTTGGTACCACTCAAAGTTTTTGACTTCCAAGTGACACCATTATACTTTTGGCTTCATCCACATAATATCATTCCGTTAACTAAACGTCACTTGACCGTTATAAAATTATGAATTTTTCCATTTGATACCACTTGAAGTTTTTTGACTTCTAAGTGGTACCATTCTATTTGGACTTTAACTACATTATACCACTATATTAATGAATATGATAATTCTGATCATTTTGATCAAACTTTTTGGGTTGTGGGCAAAGGCATGCCCAATAATAGTTTCAGGGGTATAAAACAAATGAGTTCTAATAAATACATCAAATTCATTAATAAAATTGATATTTTGGAACTGAAGCCAAAAATAGAATGGTATCATTTAGAAATCAAAAATTTCAGAGTGGTACCATATGGAAAATCACATAATTTTCTAATTGTGGAGTAACGTTTGGTTCTAACTGTGGAGTAATGTTTGGTTAATGGAGTGGTATTATATAGAAGAAGCCATTAACATAATAATACCATTTGGAAGTCAAAAAATTCGAGTGGTATAACATAGAAAAGCCAATTGTACAATGTTATCAAATGGAATATCCCTTTAAACTATAACAACAAAGAATTCATATACGATTAAATGATGATGTAATATAAATGTATAAATTTATTTTTAATTTCAAATTTCCAACTATGTACACTATGCATTTATGTATATTTATATTTAAATATAAAATCTTTTTTAAATTGAATGTTTTAACATTTGATGGTGTAATATTGCTGTCAAAAAAAAAAAGATGGTATAATATAATAATAAAATCATGAAGAGTATCGCATTGGACTTGGCTCCAATCAATTCCCTCAATTTAAAACTTAAAAGTCTTGTACAGACCCACATTCTACGTTTTCCATAGACCGGGCATGCACATATGTGAACATAGACCAGGCATGCATCTATATTCTAGGTGAATGATTCTAAATTCTTTGTAGAACCTAGGCATATTTTTAGTTTCTGCCCACCTTGGAATTTTTTATAATTGAGCAAAAATCTGAAATGAAAGATTTTTAAACTAGTTGGTTGAACTCTATTTTAAATTTTCTGTTCAAAGTTAACATATCATTAATTTGTTCACTAATTACCAAGAACTATGAACAGGAAGTCTCTAGCCATAGAGAAGACTTCTCAACTCACAGTTAAGAAACTAATTCACACGTTAATATGTGACAATAAAGTCAGAATTCTTTTTATGATTTAGTCTAAAAAAACGAAAAATTGAACCCAGCTCACAATCCCCACTTTCCTGGAAAAAAACAAGGCCTAACTAGAAATATGCATGTACTCTGTCACCTCACCTTCCTATAAATACCATGCATTCCTTTTCTTTACCATTCACAATTCATTTTTCTAGCCATTTCTCAACTACCTATAATTTTCTCAATTTACATGAAAATGGCTCAGATTAGCAGCTTCATTTTCAGGGCCCTTATGGTTGCCCTGCTGGCCTCCGCCGTCGTCTCCGGACAGGACATGTCTCCTGCTCCCTCACCGGAAGTCGATTCAGCTGGGTTTTCTCTTGCTGTCTCCAGTGCGTTCATCGGAACTTCCTTGATTTTCTCTGTTATTGCTCTCATGAGGAACTGAATTTCTTGGTGTTGTATTTAGTATATGTACTCTGTTTGTGACTAAAATAAAATCTGTGCATCCTTCGTTGATCTCAGTTCGATTCTCGCCCAACCCATATTTATCTAAGAATATTAGATACTACTTGTAAGCTTATAAGTTTTATTTAAAAAGAAAAAAAATTAAATCGGTGTATTATTTCATCATATTGTCGAAATTTTTGTTGCATTGCGGAGATTATTTTGTATGTGTAGAAGAAATTGATCACCAACGTAGACAATTCTCAAATTGCAAGTTATGTAAGCTGGTCACTTCCGTATCTGTGGAATTAATAATCAAGTGATAATATCAGAAGAGTACTGCAAGAGTTACGTAAATCATATATCTATACTAATGTATCAAAGTCGAAATATTAAAAATTTTAAAAGTTTTGATTTCGGTTTGGTTATGATCCTATTAAAGTTTTGGTTTTCGGTTTGATTATCCTATTTATTAAATTTTTAATTAATTTTAAATATAAAAAAATGAAGTACAAATTCTGCGTTAAGTCTTTTAGTCAACTTCAAATTAAAAGCTCTAAAACATTAACTCTCTTAAACCTAATTTGCTCACGCAAAATACCACGACATCAATTCAATACACAACCTTCTTCGGATTTTCTTCTCTTTTTCAAATCTATACTATTATGGGGGTGTTTGGGTGAACTTTTTTTCAGGATAAGTCAACTTATTTTAAGACAAAGTTAGAGATTCCTAACTTTCCAACCTATTTTCCAACTTATTTTTGCAACTTATTGAATCTCAAACTTACATTAAATACTTGTATAAAAAAAATTATCAAAATATAAAATTTTTACCCGAAAATAAGTTCATAAGTCCTTAAAAAAATTTTCACAAACAGGAACTATATTAAAACCGAAAGATTGAAAATTTGTTGGTTTGGTTTTTGGTTTCGTTATCCTAATTATTAAAATAAATAATAACATAATATAATTAATGGTAATTAGCCGATTGCATTTTTCATATTTATTTTTAATTAAAGATATTACCTTTTATAAATACCTAAAACTATCAATCACACCATATCTTCCAATCATTAACCTTTTAATTTATAACATATAATCTTGCATCATTATACATACCCAAAAAATCACATCATATCTTCTACTCCCTCCGTCCTTCTGAATTTTTTACTCTGTGTTTGGGCACGGAGACCAAGGATAGTGAGTGTGATATTGTTAAAATAAAGGAAGTACTGGGTGTAATAGTGATTTTATTGTTAAAGTAAGTGAAGTAGTGGGTGTAATAGTGTAAAGTATTGAAAAAGTAGAGTAAAGTAGTGGATGTAATAATGTATTTTAAAAGTTATTATTTTTAGTAATGTAAGTAAAGAATTGGTGGAACGTCCCTAAAAGGAAAGTGTAAAAAAATGAGAGGGATGGAGGGAGTAATAATTAATAAAATATATTAATAACCATATATCCCAATCATACAACGAATAATGACAATTAAATATTTAGTCATAAAAAAGAACCGTTAGATAAGGTATATTTATTTTATATAATTATATAACCGTAATAAAAACATACTTACATAATTATGAATATAATTGTTGAGAGTAAAGTGCACTTTGTGTACCTGCACTTTGGCCTTAACACCACTTGCAATACCTTACTTTAAAAGTGAGCATCTGAAATATTGGAGTTGTAATTTCGTTACAGTTTGTGTACTTCCGTCAGTCTTGTGTTAACTCCATTAAAAAGCCAGGGGTAGCTCTGTCTTTTCACTAGGTTGCTCTGAGCGGGCTTTTGAGAGTGGGGGCTTCAGCTGGCGGGAATGTGTAATTATATATACATGTTTACAACCCTAATTGATTATATTGTTCCAATTGATAGCTCTCTCTCTCTCTCACTTTTACTTCTCCCAAACACAGTAATGGCTTCCAAACGATATACGGATGAAGAAATGGATGTTATATTGGATCTTGCTTGCTACTGTGATCAGATGAGTGTAACAAAGACACAATGGTTTGGGCCAAACGCAGGTAGGAGGTATAGGGCATGTTGGAACAATACCTGTGGCTTTCAAGTGTGGATTGATGAGGAGCCGCTTGGACCTCGCACTTTAGAAATCATCAAGGAGTTGCAGGAGCGTGCTTTTGAGAGGGAGGAAAAGTACAGGCACCGGATTGTTCGCATAAGAGAGAAGCATCAAGCTGAGATAAATCAGTTGAAGACTAAGCAACATTGTGTAGCTGTTGGGTTGTTTGTGCTTGTTCATTTGATGACGAATATGGCTTTCAACACAATGAGGAATGATACTGCAGTTGAGGATGATGAATACGATTCTCTTGATGAGTGAATCTTTTTTAGTTTGTTGTAGGACTGTAATGCTTTAGGCCTAGGTTGTTGTGTTTGCTTTTGTGCTTGTCTTCTTAATGTTCCCCTTAAGTGTAGTGGATGTGTTATGTTGCAGTGTTAATGTTATTGCTAAGTCTCATTGCATTATTTTGTTCTTGTATTTTGTTGGTACATCAAATCCAAATTAAAATGTTGTCATGTATCTTCTTTGCGGACTCTATTGAATGTTATTGTGTTCTGTAGTGAATGTGTTTGTACCAAAGCAAAAGAAATAAAATCATACAGGCCATAAAAGAGAGTACCAAAGTTGCTAAAGTTTTTAGGTTTACCATAAAAGAGAGTACCAAAGTGGTTCAGACAAACCATTAAAGAGTTTACAGGCCATTGCCATAATACCATCTATTACATCCAAAACATTAGCTAATTCATCAAATAGCATCATTTACGAGCAAAAGAAACAGTGTACCACCATCATCAAATAACTAAGTAGCAAAACAAACAGGATAACAGTTTACAACTTCCACACAGGCTTTTGCTTAAGCCTACTTTCCCTTCTCCTCCTAGCTAGCTCCACATTCTTCAAACTAATCACTGTGCTTGCAGATCCAAGGGGTTGTATACCCAGAGGAGTATTTGATGGTTGAGGGGGGTTAGAGTTGATAAATACCCCTCCTTGGCTACCTTCTACAATTGTTGGAATGTTGTTAGGGCCTCTCTGACTACCTTCCTTTGCTTGAGCAGCATTTGTAGCACTCCCTTCCTTTGCTTGAGCAGCATTTGTAGCACTCCCTTCAGCCCTTCCTTCTTCAGCTGACTTTGTCTTCTTAGTTCTTGTGTTCACTTGCTTCTCACAACCATTAGCTCTGTCATGTGCCTATGAAGAGAAAAACAAAGAAACAGATTAAGTAAAAAATGCACTAGTTGTGAGAAACCAAAAGAAACAAAGATACACTTGGAAGAGAAAGGAATACCCTTGCAGGACAAGTCCTAATGTTGTGAGATAATTGAGTACAGTAGCTGCATTTGACTTTGGTATTTTGCCTCTTTAACCTTGTTGTAGCAGGATCAGTAGTATCATTTTTCTTGTTCCTAGATTTTTTGGGTCTTTCAGTTTGTACTTTTAGTACTGGTGGCAGTGGCTTAGGGAAGTCTGTAGACTCCCATTCTTCTTCACTAGAAATAGGTTCAATGATGTGATTGTATGTGGCAAGAAAGGTATCCTTTGAGTAACAAGTATGGATGTACTCCTCATAGTTTTCCTAGACCATGCAATGCAAGCACATGCATGGTAACAAGGTATACCTAAAAGTTCCCATTTCTTGCATGCACACCTTCTTGCATCCAAGTCCACCACCATTTTATATCCCCCCTCAGTCATTGTAACCAGGTACTTGGCACCCCCAGACCATGTAACATGACAACCCTTGATTAGGTCAACAGCCCTACATGATAATATTAACATAGTTAGATGTAAGCCAGTAGGGTTGAAACATGAAAACCTAGTAGAAAGGACTTACTTATTTAGCCTTCTCATTGCATTAGGGCATATGGGGTTCAAGGCATAACTGTTTAGCATATTATCCCTTCTTTTTTGAATCCTTTTCATGACATCAATAAGGATGTTTTCAAGCATAATCAGAATAGGAAGGTCCCTATATTTCCCAACTGTGCTATTAAATACCTCACATTGGTTATTCACAAATTGGTCTGACCTAGGTGTCATTCTGAAGGCACTTCTACTCCATTGAGATCTTGGTTTCTCATTTAACCACTGAAAGCATTTCTTTGATAACTGACAAGTTAATAAATGCCAAGAGAATAAGTAAATAAATGAATGAGTAAATAAATGCCAAGTGAAAAAATAAAACAATGAATGAGTGAATACCTTTTTAAGCTCGTCCATGTGTTTATTAAAGGTGTAGTCAGTGGTCGCCCTGGCTGCCTTCCAGAGTAGCATCCTCACACCAATACCCTTGTGATCTTTCCACATGTTTCTATATAAGAGCATCTCCAATAGGGGTTGCCAAGTGGTTGCCAAGTCCTATGTGGCATGGCACCCTTGGTTGCCCACCTATTGGAGTATCAATGTTGCCAACAAGTTGCCAACCAAAGTTGCCAAAAGTTGGCAACTTCCTCATTTAGTTAAAACACATACAACTCCTTAAAAATGTATTTAACTTTATCCTTTTTTATATCTCCCATATTTTAAATGGATCTATAAGATAATAAAAAATTTATGTATGGGACCACATTGGCAACTTTTAAAGTTGCCAACTATTGGAGTAGATTTGTAACAAAAGTTGCCAACAATGAAATGGAGGAGAGAAGAAATAAAAAAGTAATATATGTGATGATGTGTTAGAAGTAGGCAACTATGTTGGCAACCTCTATTGGAGATGCCCTAAGTGCATAACACAGAACCTATGTTCTGCATTAGGCACAATGTTGTCCAAGGCATTAATCAAGCCTTTCTGCCTGTCTGATATAAAGGTCCAGCTAGCATCATTTTCAATCTGTAAATCCTCAACTACTTGCTTTAGAAACCAATGCCAACTCTCACTATTTTCTGCCTCTACCACTGCCCATGCCAAGGGGTACATCCCATCATTTGCATCTGTTCCAATGGCTGATAGCAATTGCCCACCATAAGGGCCCTTCAAGTGGCAACCATCTAGGCCTATTAATGGCCTACAACCATCTTTGAATCCTTTCTATACTGCTCCAAAACAAGTGTAGAACCTCTTAAATCTTTTCCTCCCAGCATTTTCTGCATCCTCAGTCATCACCAATACAGTGCTGCCAGGCATAGCTTTTAGTAACTCATTAGCATAGTCCCATACCCTACTGAACTGGTCCACATGCTTGCCATTAATTCTCTCCAAAGTTTTTCTTTTGGCCCTAGCAATTGCATAAATGCTTACATGGCAGCCCCAGTCATTGACAACTTTTTTCAAAAAGGCAGACAAAGGCCATGTGGGGTTCATCCTTATATCATTCTCATAATAATTTGCAATCCACCTTGAGTTTATTTGCTTTTGGTCAAAAGTTTGAATGCAAGCAGGCACAGAATTATACACTTTAATCTGATATGTGTCAGAGTTTGGCATCTTGGAGGCATATATTTTCCACTCACAACCATTTGAGCAAACAAACCTAACCCTCACACCATAATTTCTGCACTGCACTATGTGCCTTCTTTCAACTATGGCTTGTTTCTTTACTGCATCCCTAAAAATTTTTGCAGTAGCAAACTGTTGACCCAACACAAACTTTGGGTTCCCCATCTCACACTTCTCATCAAAAATAGACCATTTTATTTCATCCTCGTCTGTTGAGTTAGCAACCATCCTCTCATCTTCACTATCATAGTAGTATGAAGACTCACTTGAATAGTTGACATTCCCCTCAGTCCCCATGTCATGTGTTGTATCTTTACCAGTTGTTGTACTCTCCTTCTGTTTCTCTTTCTGAGTTACCTTTTCTTTGCCTTTTTCACTTGTCTTCCCTTTGTTCAGTCGTTGCTCTTTCCTCTCATATTTTGCAGCTTTCTTTTTGGCTCTCTCAGTCTTGTAGTAACACACATCTTCATCAGTTGAGTCCACTTTTGAAGAGTCACTGTGAAATGAATCCTCACTGAGTTCATCATGCCCCACCACATAATCTTCATCATCTGAATCACTGTCCTCACCAAATTCTGCATTACCAAATTCTGCATTCTCCTCTTCATTTTCTACATTTTCCTCTCCATCCGCTTGATATGGTTCCCAATCGTAGTCATCACACATTTGTCTATAAAAAGCCCTATCATCCTCAGTCTCCACAAACTCCAAGTTGGGATCTTGCGAAGGGTTGTACTCTTGAGTCTGATTACCATCAACTGTCATCGTGGCTAAAGGTTTGAAGGCAATAGCAAATACAAACACCAACCTTGATGGTGGCACAAGCTCACACATGTCAACAACATCACTATCTGACTCCAAATTCCACACTCCCCTAACCCAATCAGATTTAGGATATTTATAGGACAGAGTTTGAGAACCCAAAACCCCACATTCTTTTAACATACTATTCAATTCCAGTAGACTCATCATGTCTACACTACATCCATCCACATAATCGTACCCCCCACCAACATATTCCTTTGATTTTGTGTCGAATACCCCACCATGAAACAGTTTAATTGTAAATAAATCCAAAGCTGAAACGAATAAGAGAACAAAAAGAAGTGGGGAACACGAATCACGGAAATAAACATAAAGAAAGACATAAACAACTATTTCAACATAATTGGGACCACTGTCAAACGTAACAGCCCTAATTTTTAATCAATCAAAACCCTAACACTGTAAATAATAAAATAAGATGATTATTATAAACTAATACGCTTAAGGAACCCTAATTACAAACCTAATTTCTAATGTTTTACACATGAAGAACCCCAATTTAACACATAAAACCCTAATTGAATTGAAGACTTACCCGTATATGTTGGGCATTCATTTGGAGAATAGATGTCCTTGTCTTCCTTTAAACGAACTAACCAAGTCATTTCTTTGGAGATTTGATCTACCTAGTTTGCCTAATCTGAAGAGAGTAAGTTTAATCAGAAGTTGAGTAAGAGAAAGGGTCGTACTGATACATATAATGGGCGCTGAAAAGGCACGACTAAAAGCCCGCACAGAGAAATGACATTGAAAAGACATCGATACCCTTACCTTTTTTAACGGCGTTAATGCTAGACTGACGGAAGTACATAAATTGTAACGAAATAACAACTTCAGTATTTCAGATGCTCACTTTTGAAGTTGGGTATTGCAAGTGGTGTCACGGTCAAAGTGCAGGTACACAAAGTGCACTTTACTCATAAATTTATTATATGAGGTATACAATTGTTTGTTATATTAAATAATAATTATATAAAAATAATTATAACATAAAATAAAATTAATAGCATATAAACCCGGGTATCGCACCAATTATAAGTTAGTTTAGTTTTATAATTAAATATAAAACTTAAAAATCTACTTTATACATGGTCATTACTCATTCATAAATGATGAAAATGAGATAAATTAATAATTCGTTCCATATTTAAAATTAAATATAACCAAATCAGTTTTATCACATCATCACTCCGCGAAAATGGAGTTCATATTTTGTATAATTTATTATTTGAAAAAAAATTGTTTGATAAAAGCACTTTCTCAGATTATAACATATATGGAATTGAAGTTTTTTTCTTAAAATTTTACTTTGCTGGCCCATATAGAGGCCCACTTTCTCAAGTTGATTTTTTTTTTTTTAAAATCAGGGGCCGCAGGCCCAACCAGAAAAGCACCTGGTACAACAAAAACAAAGTAAACGTGGCATTTCGGCATTTCGTCCAAGCTTCACTGTCCAAAACTGACAACACTGCTACTACTAGGGGTGCTAAAGCCGTTATTTCCGTAACGGCCGGACACAGAACAAATCTCGTCCTAAATCCGAAATTTAAGGTACACAATCTATCATCTTTAATTATGTGCATACATTCGTTAATTATGTTTTGTTTCGATCAATTATGTCCGTTATAATTAAGTCTTCTTTTACTTGCCTTCGTTTGTTTTGTTATATTAAATCATGTTTCATTTTTTCATTTGATTTTTTCAGATCTATTCACACACGTTATAATTAAGTCTTTCTTTTACTTGCCTTCTTTTATTTTATTATGTTAAATCATGTTTCTTTTTTCATTTGATTTTTTCGGATCTATTTATGTACGTTATAACTAAATCTTCTTTTACATGTCTTTCTTTTGTTTTGTTACGTTAAATCATGTTTCTTCGTTCATTTGATTTTTTCGAGTCAATTTAATACATGATTTTAGGGCTTTAAATGAAAGATGAAACTAGAGTTTTAAATTTTTTGTGATCCTAAAAACCCGATATTCATTCCAAATTTTATTAATTGGATCGGACATTCAATTTTATTAGCTCCTAATTCAGAAACTCGTTGATGTCATAAATGTTACTTGTTACTCCCTCCGTCCCATGAAATTGTTTACATTTGCTTTTTGCACGGAAACCAAGATAGTGGATGTAATATTGTTAAAATAAGTGAGTTAGTGGGTGTAATAGTGATTTTATTGTTAAAATAAGTGAGTTAGTGGGTGTAATAGTGTAAAGTGTTGAAAAAGTGGAGTGAAGTAGTGGATGTAATAAAGTATTTTATTGTTAAAAATTACTATTTTAGGAAACGTAAAGAATTGGTTGGGACATCCAAAAAGGAAAGTGTAAAGAAATGGATGGGACAGAGGTAGTATTGTATGTGTCATTTGTAGTGTTTTTTAGTTTAAAAATTGTTGAATGTCAATACGTGGTTATAATTTATAAATTTTAATGTTTTAGATGAACTGTCCATAAAATATATACCGTTTGAATGCCAAGATAGATAAAAAATTAAAAAATATTTGTAAAAAGGTCCTTTTTAACCAAAAATAATATTTTCTCAGAAAGAATGGTGGCTAAAAAAATAATGGTGGCTAACAAATGAAGATATGCTTCTCTTTGTTCAACAAACATTCGAGTTGGTTTGAATATGCAGCATTTTATAGTAGAGTCATTGTTCTTGGATTCGTAGTTTTTTTTTTTTTTTTTTTTTTTTTGGGAAATTTTTTGTTCAAGGTGTACGTGTACTAGACTACTAGTTGATGCTTGTTTTAGTGGTTCAAACTTACAATGCCTAGTAGCTAGCTTTTGTGTTGAACATTGGTTTAAGTTCTGAAAATAAATCTTAGTATAGAAATATCAGCTTAACCGAGAAAGATGCTTTGCAATGCCTAGTAGCTAGCTTTTGATGTTTTACATTTACAAGCTTGAACTTAATAAGGGCTACATAAATGGTAATTTCGGCATTTCATAATCTAAGCTGATGAATGTAAATTGAAACAGTAATATACTAGGGAATTTGATGCACGATATGTGGTTTTATAAACAACCTTAATTGAATGTAAATGAACTATTGTAGATTCACTGTTGCAGACATGGAAGGTAGTGTGAAAGAAAGCTTTTTAAGAGAAGCTTTAATAGCAGAAGAGGTTGTTGATGGTAAGAGGCCACTCAAAGACAGAATATGGACGGAGTCTAAGAAAATGTGGATTGTGGCTGGTCCTGCAATATTCACAAGATTTTCAACAATCGGAGTTACTGTTATCAGCCAAGCATTTATTGGTCACATCGGATCCACAGAGCTTGCTGCTTATGCTCTGGTCTCGACTGTTTTGCTCAGATTTGCAATGGGTGTACTGGTATTAGTTGTCATATCTCTTATTTCTTTACTATTGTGTTTTCCTCGGACACTGTTGATGATTTTTTATGGAAAGGACTTGTTAGAGGAAAACAGAAATGCTGTTTTTTTTTAACAATATTATCTGATGCAATGTAATATTTCTGCAGACTGACTAGTAGGTTGATAACTGAGAAAGAATATGTAATCATATATTTTTTTAATCTGCAGTTGGGAATGTCCAGCGCATTGGAAACACTTTGTGGCCAGTCAGCTGGTGCAAAACAATATGACATGCTTGGTGTATATCTTCAAAGATCATGGCTTATCTTAATCATATGCTCAATAGTTCTGTCACCAATATTTATATTCACCACCCCAATTTTAATAGCTCTAGGCCAGGATGATTCCATTGCTGAAGTGGCAGGAATCATTTCACTCTGGTTAATCCCTGTCATATTTTCCTTCGTAGTATCTTTCACCTGCCAAATGTTCCTGCAAGCACAGAGCAAGAATCTGATTATTGCATACTTAGCAGCATTTTCACTTGCAATTCATGTGTTCCTCTCATGGCTCTTGACGGTGAAATACAATTTTGGACTTAGCGGGGCCATGGTTTCTACAATTTTGGCATTTTGGATCCCGAATATTGGTCAACTTGTTTATATCTTTTGTGGATGGTGCCCAGAGTCGTGGAAAGGTTTCTCAATGTTGGCCTTCAAAGATCTCTTGCCTATTGTCAAGCTCTCTTTGTCATCTGCTCTTATGATTTGGTAATTCTAATTTGCCCCTTTGAAAATTATTTCGCATGTCTTGTCTTTAGTTATTGATTACACGAATTAAGAAGCAAACCAGGTAATGCTCTTGTTTATTTTTTTCTTTTTCATAATCAAGCATCACACTGAATTGGAATTTCCTTCACAGAGACATTTTCTAGTTTAAGCAGTTATCACATGAACTGTGAGTGTGTATTAAACGGACATCCTTTTTTAAATTCTTGAACCACATGAAAGGGAATATTCCAACTAAAAGGATATATAGTATTTCTTTTGGAGAGGCCAATCAGGCAATTAGCTGATTTTATGTTCTTTTGGATATTAGAACCATACTGGACGCTTGCAACCACATCCATGCAGACCAGGCTTTAAGCCTAGGCACAAATTAATTTCAACACCAATTGTATAGTACTAGTTACTTAGTTGTGCATTTGTATCACACTATCATCCCAGAAGTGTTAAATCTGAAGCTTGTACCCGGACTACTGCATTTAAGTGCAAATATGATATTGTACTGTATAGAGATATGATGAGCCATAGTCATTGGTTTTCATATTACTAAATACTCTGGGTGTGTTGAATTTGAGAACTGTTATTACTTTTGCAGTCTTGAACTCTGGTACAACACGATACTAGTTCTTTTGACAGGAAACTTGAAAAATGCCGAGGTTGCTATTGACGCTCTTTCTATCTGGTAAATTATCTGTACAAAATATCATTTTGCCCCAGTTTATTTAGTAGGATCCTATAGTTTCTAAACATTTAAAATTTTGTTTTGGCAGCCTTAATATCAATGGTTGGGAACTGATGATATCTGTAGGTTTCTTGGCTGCAGCTAGGTAGGACTAACTTTGTTATGCCATCCTTTGCATCTTTTTTATATGGATGTTCTTTGGTCATAAAAAAGAAAAAGAGAACTTCTACTACCTGTGTTGCATTTTCCGTCACTTTTTACATTTTAGTCACTAATATGTACTTGTTTCTGCATGAATTATCCAGTGTGCGAGTCTCGAATGAGCTTGGAAGAGGAAGCTCCAGAGCTGCAATATTCTCCATTGTGCAGATAGTGCTAACATCATTAGCTATTGGATTTGTGCTATTTATATTTTTCTTGTTTTTTCGAGGACGACTAGCTTACATATTTACAGAGAGTACTGAGGTTGCGGCTGCTGTTGCTGAATTGTCACCTCTATTGGCGTTTTCCATACTGCTGAATAGCATTCAACCAGTTCTCTCCGGTAAATTTGTGCTTAAATGTTGTGTTAATTTCAAGTTTCAAGTACTTCAAAGGTAAAATCATGAATCATTTTACAAAAACTATCAGGTGGTTAAAAAGGAAAAAGCTGCTTTAAAAATATTGTTCTTACACTACTATATTTCTCTATGTAAACAATAAGCCACTATAGACTAAAATGGGCGTTCCTTTTATAGGTGTTGCTGTTGGGGCAGGCTGGCAAAGCACCGTGGCATATGTGAACATTACATGCTATTACTTGATCGGAATTCCAGTTGGAATTTTGATTGGTTATGGTTTCCAATTTCAGGTTAAAGTGAGTGTCTTTATCTCTTATCTATGTTGCTTTGATTTGAGAATCAAAAACTAATCCTTGTGGGAAAGTTTCCATCAATTGTATTTTTGGATACAACTCTAAGTAATGTGGCTGTATAACTTTAGCAAATGTGTACACAGTCATACACCATGTAGATTAAGAGCTAAAGCTTGTACTCCACTACTTTGTGCTTGATGTCTTTGGAATTTGTTGCTCGTTTTCAACTCAGGCACTCTGTATACATTACTGTTTCTTTTAAAATTTGTTTTGTAGGGCGTTTGGGTTGGAATGTTGATCGGTACACTCATGCAAACTATTGTACTAATGTTAATTACTTACAAGACTGACTGGGAGGAACAGGTAATTTGATTGTCCTTTATTATCTCATATATGTTTCGAGGCGTTGAGTATGTGCTAACATGTTTGATAAATTGCAGGTATTGATTGCTAAACAACGGATGAACAAGTGGTCAGTAGAATCTGACAAGCAAGCTGAAGATGAGCAAAATGCATGAAACTTGAGATCACTTTTTAGCTGTATTCCTGCAAGCCTTCCCCGGCCAGAACAAAAGCTGGTTTGATTAAATATCAGTATGATTGACGGCATTGTAGGTTGCAGTTGCTTATTTAAATGAAACAGTTAAGACATAGGTACCTCTGAGGTACCAAAGGGCCAAGGGGGTTATTTGTTAAAACTCAGATTCTAATTCTTTCCAATAAAAATCTCATTTTCATTAATTGGGTTTAAAATCCATTATTCAAATGGCAACCAAGATCATATATTATTAATCCTGAGTAGTATTCAATTAATGAGAAGAGTAATAATAATCCTGAGTAGTATTCAATTAATGAGAAGAGTAACATGAAAAATGTATATTTCAGTTGTTAATGAAACTAAAGCAGTTCTAAATATATCGTGAAATCATGAAATGATCATGGTAAATGGTAAATACGATGAGATAATTCAAGTGATAAGGTTTTATCACTTATCTTTTCATATTTTGGATTTGATTTCGCTTATTCCAAAATTTTTAAAACAAATACTCACTTTTTTTTTTGAAACAAAGAAACTGATTTCATTAATAAATCATAGAATCCAACACAAGAGTCTCCAACAAACATAATGGAGGAGACAAATTAACAACGAAGCTATTAAGCTCACAAGGAAATTTAGCCAATTTATGGGCCACCTTGTTTACATGCTTCCTACCAAACACAACTGAAACTTCATCCCTACATCTCATGATTTCTCTACAATGCTGTACCATGTTGCCAACCTCCAGGAAGTTCCGATGATTCTTGTTTATTGCATTGACACTAAGAAGGGAATCACTTTCTACAATAACTGGATCTGCTGGAAATTCCTCAAGCCATATCAAACCTTCAAGAATAGCTGCCGTTTCTGCTTCAACCACCTTCACAGCACCCGCAACTTTCTTCGTTTTACCTGCAATGAATCTCCCTTGACTGTCTCTGAGAACCATTCCCAACGAATAAAAAATTTGACCTTCCTTCATCGCTGCATCCACGTTTAGCTTTAAAACCCCTGCACCTGGTTTCTCCTACCTATGTCCTTGTTGCAGCATATTGCCACCCTGGTTACCTCCATTTAACTGTCTTTTCTTGTTCACTGTGCTCCATTCTAAGATTTGAGAACAACTCCAGTTCACAGCCACAGCAGGGGACATGTTTCTACCCTCAAAAATTCTTTTATTCCTGGCAAACCAAATGCCCCATAATACTGCAGCTATTTTACTCAGGTTTTCATTCGTTTCTTTGCTCAACTTCTCCAGTAACCATTGTGGAGCATTTTCCACTGCCCTCATGTCATACTCCAGTTCTACCAATCTCCAGCACTCTTGAGCGAATCTGCAATCCCAAAATAAGTGCAACAGATGTTCTATATCGCCCACACACATCACACAACCAATCGGCACAGGTACTCCCCTATGTCTGAGATGATTTCTAACAGGTACATTATTACGACATAGCCTCCAAGTAAACATCCTGATTTTATGAGGCACACTTAAATTCCAAATCCTACTCCACCCTTTAGATCGCTGCACCCCTAAATCACCCACATGATTATTATGCCACTGATGATATCCCGTCTTCATCATGTACTGACCATTATATGAATGGATCCAGGCAACCCTGTTTATAGTACCGTTCTGTGGAATACGAGTATTAATAATAGCATCTGCATCAGTGGGGTTAAAGCACGACCTAACCTTACTTTCATCCCAACGTTTACTCCCTTCTATAAAGAAATCGCAACCTTTTATGCTGTGATCAACCCTTGTACTTTGTTGATCAACAAAAAAGTCTTCCTTGTTCCGCAACCATTTATCAGCACTGATATTAATTATATTTCCATCTCCAAGAACCCACCTCAGACCTGATTTTAGCTCTTCCTTTGCCTCCCAAATACCAGACCACGTATAGCTAGACCCTCCTGTTCTGCGCGCTTGAAGCAGATGAGAGTCAGGATAATATCTCGCTTTAAGAACTCTGGAAACTATAGCATTTGGCTTAGTAATTAGGTTCCAACATTGCTTGCCCAGAAGGGCCAGATTGAAGCCATGAAGATCTCTGAACCCTAGTCCTCCTTGCTTCTTAGACATACTCATTTTCTCCCATGCTAGCCAACGTATTGGTTTATTTGAATTAGAGCTCGATTTCCACCAATATTCATTCATCATACGTTCTATCTCCTGACACAAAGCTTTGGGTATCAGAAAACATGACATTGTATATGATGGAATCATTTGAGCTACAGTCTTTAACATCACAGCTTTTCCTGCACGAGATAAAAGTTTCGAACTCCAACCCTGAATTCTTTGAAATACTCTGTCCTTTAGATATCTGAACACCGTCTTCTTGGACCGACCTATAAGTGATGGAAGGCCAAGGTATTTACTCTCCCCGATATCATTAAACACCCCTAACACCTGCTTTATCTCCCCTTGTTTATCCCTCCTCACATTTGCACTGAAAAAGACTACAGATTTTTGAAAGTTAACTTCCTGACCAGAAATTGCCTCATAAGAATTTAACACCTCCTTCACTGCCCTTGATTCTGCTGTCGTAGCTTTAAAGAACAAAAAGCTATCGTCTACGAACAGGAGGTGAGTCACAGCCGGGGCTAAAGGACTGATTCGACACCCTGAAATTCTTCCATTCTCAACTGCTTATCTCATTGCTAATGACAGTCCCTCTACACACAACAAAAACAGGTATGGAGAAAGCGGATCACCCTAACGTAACCCCTTTTTGGATTGATTGGACCAATTACAGACCCTTGAAAAGAGATCGAGTATGAGACCGTCTTTACACACATCATCACCCACTTGATCCATTTATATGAGAATCCCATCCGTCTCATCCTATGCTCCAAATAGTCCCACCTCACCCTGTAACACGCTTTAGAAATATCGAGTTTAAGTGCTACTTCCCCTTCCTCACTGCCCTTTTTCCTTTTCATATAATGTAGCAGCTCGAAAGCTACTAAAACATTGTCCGTAATATTTCTCTCCGGCACAAATGCAGACTGTTCTTCCGAGATAACATTTGGAAGGATCTTCTTCAATCTATTTGCCAAAACTTTCGCAACAACTTTATAAAGAACATTACATAAGGCTATAGGCCTTAGATCTTTAAGCTCTTCCACATTATCTTTTTTCGGGATTAACACTAGAGTAGTGTCATTAACAGTTGCTGGAAATTTACAATCTAAGATCCAATCCTTACAACTTTGAAAAACTTCCACCCCTATCACCTTCCAGAAGTGCTGAAAAAAAGCCGGATTTAATCCGTCCGGACCACGGGCCTTATCTGGATGCATGCACTTAACCGCTTCAGAAAATTCTTCAAATTCTAAACCCGCTGTCAACATGTCATTTTGCTCATTTGATATAACAACTTCAGTACTATAATCCGATTCATCCAACCTATCGACCTGACCAGTTACAGAGAAAACATTGCTATAATAATTCTTCAAGAGATTACACAGTTGCCCATGATCAGTCACCAAAGATCCATCCTCCGCTTTTAAACCTGCAATGAGATTTGATTTTTTCCTACTCGAGGCAGAAGCATGGAAAAATTTCGAATTAGAATCCCCCTCCTCTAGCCAGAACATTTTTGCTCGTTGCTTCCAGTAAATTTCTTCATTGAGCATTAAGTCACACAACTTCTCCTTTTCATCAAAATATAGTTGAATGCCATCATCATCTTCTCTGTTTTTAAGTTGATCAATAATCGCCTTCTGCTTGATGACTTTATCCCTGAATTTGTGAAAAAAAGTTCTTCCCCACTTAGCCATATAACTCGAAACAGATATGAGTTTTGGTAACAGGTGAATAGTAGGGAGATTCTGCCAATGTTTTACAACATCCGCATAAAAGCTTTCCTCCTTCAACCAGGTATTTTCAAATTTGAAACGGAATTGCTTCTTCGACAAAGATGTATTCACAAGCTCCAATTTTATAGGTTCATGATCAGACACCACCGCATGAAAAACCGTTAAAGTACACAATGGGAACAATTGCCACCAAGAGCCATTTGCAAATGCCCTGTCTAACCTCTCACGCACCCATTTAGTTGTACCCTTACTTTTCTCCCATGTAAAACTACTACCTTTTAGATCAACTTCCGCTAAAGAACAATCCTCGACTGCATTCTTAAAACCAGAAAACAAGTTATTCGGATGTGGATGCTTCCCTTTCTTGTCTGTGCTATATAAGAGATCATTGAAATCTCCAAATATGCACCAAGGTAGCTGAGATCTAGTCGCCAAATACCGAAGAAAATCCCAGGAAGCTTGTCACCTTTCGCGCTCTGGGAACCCATAAAAGCATGTCAACCGCCAAAAAACATTGTTACCCTCCTTAATGTTTACGTCGATGTGGTTTAGGGACGAGTCAGTCACTGAACAAACCACATTACGTTTCCAGAAGACAGCTAATCCACCTCCTCTGCCTAGCCTATCTATTGAATAAAAATTATCAAAACCTAACTTAGAAGCCAGAACTTCAACTTTATTTCCTTCTGAAAGGCAGAGTGTGTAAACTTGTAACACTATAACTAATGTAACTCAACTAAAGGAAAAGATACTTAACCAGAAGACAATCAAGAACAAGAAGCCACAAAGAAATCAACACTAAATGAAGACAAGGTAATTGATACAATTCAACATGTTAACTATGATCAAGCCAAGAAGAAATCATTGAGAGAAGTTCAAGTCAAAGTTGTTCATGCCTCAGTGATTTGAAAAGCCAAGAATCAAGATCATAACTATCAGTATCAAAAAGACAAATTGATTTCAAGTGAACAAGAAGGAAAGCTAACATTGGAAAGCCACATTACTAATTGAATATGGTAATTTATTCAAGAAGCAAAAACACTATCAAGACTAGTCACTTATGAACCAGACCAGTGCATCAAGTGTCAGGACATTGATAGCAAGTTTATGTCAGTAATAAAGATCCATGTTTAAGAGCTTGGTGAAGAATAAAGAAGACATGAAGATATCACAAGTTCAAGATGTGCATTGAAGTTTCAAGTTGAAGACCAGACTATTTTCTAAGTACTAAATATTCTAGATGACCAAGTAGAATATTTCTAAGTAGAAGTTCTACTTAGAAATTCGAGATGGCTAAGTAGAAATTCTCAAGTAGAAGTTCTACTTAGAGTGCAGTTTCAACATGACACATGGCATCTTCTGATTGGCAGATTTCCAAGCTTTCAAGATAAGACAAGATTTATGTGGACATCATTGGGCCACGTATATCTTAGTCTTTGAAGACTACAGGACATAGATTACATCTAGTATAAATAGAAGTACTTGTGTAATGTTTTTAAGAGAGCAATTCTTGAGAGAAACACATGTAAAAGAGAGAGAGTGTATTCACAGAGCTTAGTATCATTCACTACTCTCTGAACTTCTGTTATACTTTGTAATGAATGTTGTAGCAACCACTTCAAGTTATATATAAGACATATATTCCTTGAATCTGTGTGTTCATTTATTGCATCGTATTTATTGCTTATCAAATTCGAAAAGTTGTATTCACCCCCCCTCTACAACACATTTAGACCTAAAAATTGGTATCAAAGCTATATGTTTAACACACAAAACATAGATCCTTGTGTTTGGTAGAAGAATCGTGAGTTTTCATTTTCTAAATCTACTTTTCTAAAATTCTAGAAAAGTGAGCTTTAATTCGTTTGTAGTGAAAACTCATCCGACAAAAATTATTTAAATACTCCAGGTGTTATTATTTAGCTTGGGTGTATTTTAATTAATTTTTGTGAATTAATCTGGGTACTTTGATATTTGGTGTTCTTGAGTGTTCATCATTTGTTCTTATTAAAGAAGACAACCCAACAACTTTTTGATTTCCTTCTCAAAAAGATAAAAAGTAAAAAAAAGAGTGTTTTTGGACTTTTGATTTGCATTATTCACGGCAGAAAGCATAGCAGAACATACTCAGTACCTAGCACGTGGATTAGGTAATTTAGGTGAGTAAAGCCTCAAAAGTCAAAAAGGTGTTAAAGAGATAATATTGTTTATTCAATATTAAAGTGATCTGCAGCAAAGTTATTCCAAAGACAAAAGTTCTACATAGAGTTTCTACTTGAGATTTTCTACATAGAAATTCGACTTGGATAATTTCTACTTGGTGAAGTTCGACTTGAACAAAAATTTCTACTTAGAGAAATTTCGACTTAGGCAGAAGTTCTACATATATATTCTACATAGCCGAGTCTTGGGTACTTAGAAACTTTTGGTGACCAGAATTGAAATGGCTCCTAAAAATGCATTCAAGATCCCAATGTTCAACCGAGATCACTATGAAGAATGGGTTTTCAGAATGAGACTCTACTTAGAGACAGTTAACCCTGAATATCTGGAAGTCCTTGACAAGGGTAAATTTGTTCCAATGGTGATTATTCCTGAGCATACGGAAGGAAATGAGGTTATACCACCTCGGTCTGAGCCTAAAAAGGCATCGGACTTTTCAGATGCTGACAAGGAGCAAATAGCTTATGATACTTCCGTACGACAAACCTTGATGGAATCCCTTGATCATGAAATGTTCAACATAGTCAAAGGTCTGACTACAGCAAAGAAGATTTGGGACAAGATAGAAGTTGTCATGGAAGGATCTGCAGAGGTTAGAAGAAACAAGACACTCATACTCAAGATGGAGTATGACACCTTCAGAATAAGAAAAGGAGAAGGCATAACAGACGTCTATCTAAGATTCAGTCAGTTGGTATTGGATTTGAATCTGAGAGGTGTAACTCTCCCCATGGCTGAGACCAATACGAGATATCTGAGGAACCAGCCAAAGAGCATTGAACATAGGGTCTACGCTGTAAGAGAAACCAGAGATTTGCATACAACTTCTCTGGAAGAATATTATGAAATACTAAAGACCTATGAGCTGGAGACACTTCAAGATCAAGCATGGGATAATGATTCAAAAGGAAAAGAAACTACATCAGGATTAGTTGCTGATGAGGAAGAGTCTAAGAAGGCAATAGTTGCAGAAAAGTCTAAATCATCACCTGCACCACATCAAGTTAATAATGATGACGAGTGCACATCTAACAGTGATGATGACTACTTCACCCAAGAGGAGCTGGACAACATGGACGATAGTGTCGTGGCATACATGGCAAGGAAGTTCAGCAACATGAGATTCAGAAAGAGCAACTGACCTCAGAGAAATTCTTCATCTTACTATCGGGTTGCTAGTGGTGGTGGTAGTTCGTCAGGCTACAAAGGTAAAGGCAAGAGTACCAGCTACAAATCTCCTTTGGATTTCAAAATGAAGTTCAAATGCTATAACTGTGGTGAAGCTGGACATTTTGCTACGGACTGCAAAAAGCCTAAACAGACTTATCCAAAAGAGACATATGAAGCCCTCAAAAGCAAGTATGAATCGCTGGTGAAGGAAAGACATGGAAAAAGAGCTTTATTAGTAACAGAAGGAAGAGCTTGGGATGATTCAGATGAGGAAGATGTTACTCATGTAGCAAACTTTGCCCTCATGGCTGAGACATCAGAGGAACCAGAGGTACCAGTTCTAACCCTTAAAGTAGAAATGTCCATTGATGAATATAAGGAACAGAACAGGGCTCTTAGTGAAGAGATCTATATGTTGTGCAAAAGCCTAGACACTTCTCAAAAGGAACAGAAAACACTTGTCGCCAAAAGCAGAATGCTTGATGCAAAAGTGGAAGAGTTAGAGGCTGCTTGCACTGTAGATACTTCCCTAAGAGACTTTATTAAATCTTTGGAACACAAGCTCATCCTTAAGGGAGAAATAGAAGCATGTCTTAGGAACGACCTAGCTGAGTTAGAAACTAAATGCGAAGCTTACAAACTAGCTGCTAGTAAAGTGTATGTAGATAACGGCACATTTAAGAATATAACTGGAATAGGTATAGGACTTGACTATTCTAACTTATCTAAGAAAAGAGGAAAGAGACCTATCGACACTAGTTCCAGTGACCTTAAAAAGGAAATTCCTAGCACTCTTAAATCAGATGTCAAACCTATCTTCAAACACCTTGTTCCTCGATTAGAAGAAGAGACTGAATTAATTGCTAGATATGAGATTGAGATGGAAGATCGCCAGAAAGCACAACCTATAACTCCTATCAAACAAGTTAAAATCAATTGCCCTAGAGATGAATCTAGAGCAGGATTAGGAGCTAAGGTTGTTAAACAACAAGGTAAGAAAGAAAAAGGCATAAAAGAGGTTAAGGCTGAACGAATAAAGAAAGCATGTTATCACTGTAAATCTACTGAACATCTTTCTTATGCATGTAAAGCTAACATAAATGTTCCTGCTGCACATGCCATGCCTGCCACGCATACAATGAATAATCTGCATTAGAATCATGCACAGTGTGGTCAACCTAATTGTATGCCATGCACTTTTAACATCATGCAAACTTTTGTGAATTTAATGAATGCATCTAGCCAGTCATGCTCAAATACTGCTGCTAGTTCAAACATTAAAAAGAAGCATGTGAGAGCCAAGACTATCAGTCCTCCTAAAGTTAGGAGTGACAAACCTTCTCCTAAGACTGACAAATCTATCAAGTCTGAGAAAGTAAAGGAGAAAGTCGAAAGCTCTAGTAATGTTAAGAAAAGTGCATCTCCTGTTGTTAAATCTGTTGATTCTCGATCTTATAGAAAAGCTGGGCCCAATCAAAGTTGGGTTCCGAAGAACGTCTAATCAATCTGTCAATGCAGGGCATTAAGCAGAATAGAAATAAAGTTATATGGGTGCTAGACAGTGGAGCATCGAGGCATATGACTGGAAACAAGTCCCTGCTTACAGAGTTGGTTATGAAGGCTGGCCCTTATGTTACCTTTGGAGATGACAGCATAGGTGTGACAAAGGGATATGGCAAACTGAAGACGGGTAATGTCATCATTGAAGATATTTCCTATGTTGAGGGACTGAAGCACAATCTGTTGAGTATCAGTCAATTCTGTGACAAAGGTTACGAAATTGTCTTCAACAAGAAAGGTGTATCAATTACTCACATCAAGGAAGGCTCATTGGCTTTGAGAGGAGTTCGAAAGGCAGATCTTTTTGTTGCAGACATGGATTCAGCAAATCAGAATGAGGTCACCTGTTTCTATAGCAAAGCTTCGGATGATGAAAGCTGGTTATGGCAAAAAAAGCTATCTCACTTAAACTTCAAAACGATGAATGCTCTCGCGAGACGAGAATTGGTGAGAGATCTACCTCAAATGGAGTTCGCTCCGAAAGGACTCTGTGAAGCTTGTGAAATGGGAAAGTCGAAGCGAGCATTGCATAAAAGCAAAGAAATTTCTAGTATTACTGAGCCTCTGCAACTTCTTCATATGGATTTGTTTGGCCCAGTGAATGTCTTATCTTTTTCTAGGAAAAGATATGCATTGGTAATCGTGGATGACTTCTCCAAGTATACATGGGTATTGTTCGCAATGACGAAAGACGAAGTACCTTTCCTAATCATTGATCACATCACTCAAATTGAGAATGTTTCAACACTTACTGTGAAGACGATTAGATCAGACAATGGCACTGAATTCAAAAATGCAGTGCTGAATGACTTCTGTGTATCTAAGGGAATACATCGTCAGTATTCAGCCCCGAGAACTCCACAGCAAAATGGAGTAGTTGAAAGGAAGAATAGAACTTTGGTTGAAGCAGCAAGAACTTTGTTGTATGATTTGAAACTTCCTCTGTACTTCTGGGCCGAAGCAGTGAGTACCGCGTGTTACACTCAAAATAGAACCTTGATCATAAAAGATAAAGAAAATACACCATGTGAGCTAATGAACAACAGAAGACCAACAATCAAATACTTTCACGTCTTTGGAGCAAAATGCTATGTACTTATAGATGATGAAAATCTAGGCAAGTTTGCAGCAAAAGCTCGTGAAGGAATCTTTGTTGGTTACTCCACAGATTTGGTGGCAGCTTATAGGGTGTTCTTAGTGAATGATCGAAAAGTGACTGAAAGCTACAACGTCAGATTCGACGATACCAAACTCCCATCAATTTCTAGAGATTCTAGTAAACCTGAGTCCCTAAAATTTCAGAATCTGAACTTAGATGAACTTGAAGATGAACCTGAGTTAGTTGTCCCATTAAATGTCCCAAGTGTATGTGAAGAACCTGAGTCTAGTGAACAATCTAATTCTACAAGATCAGAAGAGACTTCTTCAGTACGAACCGGCAACAACTCAGGGGGAGTAAATAGCAGCTCAAGGACAACTGTTCAAGGCTCGAGATGAGTTGACACTAGTTCTGTAGAAGCTGGCACTAACTCAGGGGGAGTTAGTGAAAATAATCAAAGTAGTCAACACCACAACTCAGAAAGTCAATCTGAATCATCAAGACAATTTCCAAGAGAACGGGTATGGAATAGAGACCATCCGTTTGAATTAATTATTGGTGATCCAGATGCTGGTGTGACTACTAGAAGAACTGAAAGAGCTGACCTGGCTAATATTTGCTTATATTCTGGGTTCTTATCCAAGCTTGAACCTAAAGAAATAGAAGAAGCTCTTGGTGATGCTGATTGGGTGATTGCAATGCAAGAGGAACTCAATCAGTTTGAAGAGCAGAAAGTTTGGAAACTGGTACCCCGACCAAAGAACATATCAGTAATCGGAGCTAGGTGGGTATTCATAAATAAACTGGATGAAAACGGACTTGTAACACGAAACAAGGCTCGTTTGGTTGCAAAAGGTTATTCTCAGCGAGAAGGAATTGATTATGATGAGACCTATGCACCGGTTGCAAGACTTGAGGCAGTCAGGATGTTCTTGGCATTTGCAGCACATAAGAACTTCAAGGTTTTTCAGATGGATGTGAAAAGTGCCTTCCTGAACGGAGAGTTAGAAGAAGAAGTGTATCTGGAACAGCCGCCTGGCTTCATCGATCCAGAACTTGTAGATTTTGTGTATCTTCTCTTCAAATCTGTCTATGGCCTCAAGCAATCCCCAAGGCGATGGTATGAAACCCTATCCTTATTCTTAATTGAAAATGGTTTTACTAGGGGAGTAATTGATAAAACATTGTTCTATAAAAATGTAAAGAATGATTTAATACTTGTTCAAGTCTATGTGGACGATATTATTTTTGGGTCATCTAATGAGCGCTTGTGCGAGAAATTTGCTAAGCTAATGCAGGAAAAATATGAGATGAGCATGATGGGAGAGCTGTCCTTCTTCCTTGGATTACAGATCAGTCAGAGAAAAGATGGTATCTTTATCTATCAATCCAAGTACGTCAGAGATTTACTCAAGAAGTACAATCTAGAAGATGCATCAGCAGCTAAGACTCCCATGGCAACAGCCACGAAGCTTGATGAAGACAAATCAGGTAAATCAGTTGACATCACAAGCTATCGAGGTATGATTGGATCACTTCTCTATTTAACTTCAAGTAGACCCGATATAATATTCGCAACTTGTTTATGTGCAAGGTTCCAAGCGGATCCTAGAGAATCACATCTCGTAGCCGTCAAAAGAATTTTTAGGTATCTCAAGGGCACACCAAATCTAGGGATTTGGTACCCAAGAGATACAGGTTTTAATCTAATTGGCTATTCGGATTCAGACTATGCAGGTTGCAGGATTGATAGGAAAAGCACATCTGGTGCTTGTCAATTTCTTGGCAGAAGATTGGTGTCCTGGCAAAGTAAAAAGCAACATACAGTATCTACTTCTACTGCTGAAGCTGAGTACATTGCTGCTGGAAGCTGTGTAGCTCAAATACTGTGGATGAGGAACCAATTGAAGGATTATGGCATGGAGCACAAGAAAATTCCAATTATGTGTGACAACACAAGTGCCATTGCCATAACCAACAATCCTGTAGATCACTCAAGAACCAAGCACATCGACATCAGGTATCACTTCATAAGAGAACATGTCGAGGAGGGGAATGTGGAGCTACATTTTGTGCCCACAATGCAACAAATTGCAGATATATTCACCAAACCTCTTGATGAAGTAACATTCAATAGATTGGTTGGTGAATTGGGAATGCTTAACACAAGTTAGTAAAGCTTCCTATCTGTAAAATCCAGATTTTTTTTATGTGCAAGCTATTTAATCATTATGTGCTTAGACTTTAAAATGCATAATTAATGATTGTTATAGGTTGCATATAGTGTTATTTTACATGAATTCATTGTGTTTTAAGTGTATTTAATAGTACAAATCTTTGAATTTATGCTTGTTAGATTGCATGATCATAGGGGGAGTTAAATTCATAATATTCTAAATTTTGCATGATTTTTTGATGAATTTACCTATGTTTTTCATGTAATTAGAGGCCTTAGAATTATCAAGGAATGTTTTAATTATGTCACTTATTAAAAATCCTTGAATTGATATTTATATTAATTTGGAAATTTAATTGTTGAGAAATCTAAGTATCTTAAAAATTTCGAGTTAGTTTCTATCTCGAAACTCATCTAGAAATTCGACTTGGATTTCGATTTGAGCTTCCGGAGTGAAGTTTTGAAAATTCTAAGTCTGGGAAGATTTTCGAGTTAGTGTCTATCTCGAACTTCATCTCGAAACTCGACTTCGGGTTCGAGTTCGAGTTACCAGTGTGCCTAGTTCCATCTTCAAAATATTCGAGATAAGGTCTATCTCGAACTTTATCTCGAAGTTTGAGATGAGGTTCCACTTGAGGGGATATTTTGAAAAGATCCAATTCTGAGAATAACTTCGAGTTAATCTTTATCTCGAAACTCATCTCGAATTTCGACTTGATGTTCGAGATAGAATTCTCGGTTGGTTATAGGGATTTTTCGAGTTAACTTCTAACTCGAAACTTATTTCGAATTTCGACTTGAAGTTCGAGATAGGTTTCCCTGGTAGTTTTTATTGCTTACATGGTTCAAGTGTGTTTGTTCGAGTTAGCATCTATCTCGAATTTCATCTCGAAGTTCGACTTAATGTTCGAGATAATGTTCGACTTAGGTCTTCCCTGTATGTACTTAGTGTTTCACTCTTTTTAACAGGGTCACTTTTGTCATTTCAAAATCATGTCTATATATACATCTCTAACTCGATGATTCTTTCACTTTTACCTAATTTCACTTTTACAGCAGCCTCCACACAAAAACAAGGCGATTTCAAAATTACAAACCACTATTCGTTGTTTTTGTGATTAAACTCATACAGACCACGAATTACTGCAAATTTTAGACTACTATTATCTATGTGTGATCATTAATCTCTGTGTTTGTGTGTTTTGTAACTGTTCATATACACACGCATATATATACACACGAACATCAAGTGTTTGTGTGTTTGTGTAACTGTTCATACACACGATTTCCCTATTCTCTATATATATACACACACACGATTTCACTGGTATACACACACGCATATACATCTCCATTGACTATTACAGATTTAGTAATTGGCTATTGTTTATATCCCGTAGTTTAATTTCTCAGAGTGACTTTTGGTCTTCTCGATAAATTAAAAGGGCTATAACTTTGGATTCTTTAATTGCTTGTTTTTCAAAAACAAAAAATATCACATTTATTAAGGAAAAACATTTAATTAAAATGGCTCACCAATTTTCACTTGCCAAAAATAATTTTTATAACATCTCTACGGAAATTGGTGATCAACTCCCGCGCTTTAAGTTTTGGGTACGATTTCTTAATTTGTACTCCAAGGCTAGCTTCGCTTTTACTGCTAAACCCACACTGGTACATGATGCTTTACAGCAATTATGGACTAGTGCGGTTACCTTTGGGAGCAAATCTACCCCCTATGGTTTCAGGTTTACCTTGATGGGTCAAGAATATGAGGTGACAGAGGAAATTTTCAACAGGGTTCTGAAATTCCCGGTCAAAGCTGTTTATGATCCCGAACCTACAGCGGCAGAACGCCTCACATTCTTTGAAGAAATAGGATGTTATCCTCCGACTGGCCGGATCACTGGAAATGACCAAAAACAATTCTTTCATGTGGAATGGAATTACTTTTTCGAGGCCATCACAAGATGTTTTCGGGCACGCGAAAGAGATTATCATCAGATTCCAATTCCCATGCAAATCTTTGGAGTTGCCCTAGCACGAGAACTGGATATCAATTATGGACGCATAGTTCTCTCAGAGATAGTGGCTACAATGGGATCTCCTGCAAGCAGAGACCTTACTACAACTGATGTTGTATGCTGGTATCCTCGTTTCTTACAAATGCTTATTAATCATTTAGTACCGAGGGATGCTCTTGCTGGTCGACAGGGATTTGCCAGAAGTCCAACATCTGCACCGCTAGGGATGGGCACTAAGTCACTTACTACAATTGCCAATCAGGATAAACATCAAGGTAAAGCGATGTCAATTCCTGACAACATTCAACTGTGGCTTACGTATGATGCAGGAGTTACTACTTTGGCGGAACCATCGCAAGTATCGTCATATGCTCAGAATCCGTTTGCTCATGCTGAAGCATTTGAAGGGATTCCTGATGAGCAAAGTGATGATGAACAAGGTAATCTCCCTCTGCATACTACTCAAACCTCTTCCTATATATCTGATTTCGTGACCCAAGAGACTGCTAGCCCGCAGGATCTATCCCAGGGTGAGAGCTATATTTCTGAGTCTGACACACAGTCTTATTCTCTTTCACCTCTGTTGCCGGAAGCTAAAAGGCCAGCACCTGTAGATTTAGGAAATGATTCTGAGAGTGACCCCGAAGTGCAGCCACTTATTCGGAAGAAAGCCAAAATTTTTCATGCTGCCACTTCAAAAGCCCAGTCCAAACCTAGTGTGTCGCACTCAACCACTCCAACTCACATGAGTGGTTCTCCCCTTGCACAGTCTGCACATAGGGATTTTGGTGAGGAATTTGTACCTTTTGAAGATACTGTTGCTTCAAAAGGACATGAAGCTTTACGAACTTCAACAGTACCTTCACCGGTACGTACTGATGCTGCAAAGATGGTCGGTTCTGATGTTGTACAAGAACACTTTGCAGCCTCTCAGCCTGAGATTCCAACTCAGGAAACAACAGGAACAGATCCCATAACTGCAAATTATTTTTCTTATCCAGTTTCTGCAGGTACTGCTTCTTATTTTGGATCTATTATTGAAGACATACACGAGCGTGAGACAGGGAGTGTGTGTGAGCGTTTAGGGAGAGAGGGACCTTCATTTTTAAGGCTCGAAACCGAGCGCCAAATACTATCAGAACCAGTATTAGAGCGAGGTCACCTAAGCTAAACACCGTCCCTTAATATTCAAAATCTTGACACATGTATGACATCAATGGAAGATCAAATGAGGCAGTTCGGGCAATCGATGGGGTAGTTAGGGATCAATATTGGAGATAATCAAAGGGCTCTTGATGACTACGCAGCACGAATGGCAAGTCAAGCTACATCATTCGATGTCTTGACAAACAAGGTCAATGACTTTGGCCATGCTGGTGGTGTCTTGGGAAGCACTCTGAATGAAAGAATGGGAGCAATGGAGTCTACAATGCATACAATGGCGGTGGAGATCAGTAAAATGATGTTTGCATTCAGGAGTTTTGTGCCCCCAGAGTGTTTCGAGTCGCAATACAATCAACCTCCCCCCGATGATGGTGCTGGTGGTGCTAGTGGAGCTGGAGCCTCCGGTTCTGGTTTTGGTGGTTCCTATGCTGCTGGTGGCTTTGGAGGGCAAGGTGGTGTTCAGGATAACTCACCTAAGGGGGAGAGTGGAAAGGAGACGAGACAGCAGGGAGTTCAAATCGAAGAAATTGAAGAACAGGCTGATCTTGTCAAAGAAAAAGAAAGTGAGCCGGTTGGTCATGAAGAGGCTTTGAGGAAGAGAAAGGGTAAGGCGAGGATGGTTGAGCAAGATGAACCATTCATTGACCTGAGTCATCATCAAGAAAAAGTACAAGAGGTACTTGATTCAGACTCTGACATGGAGGACGTATCTTTAGCACATGCAATAAATAGATCTTTGAAGGAACAAGGTGGAGGTGCTGGGATGTCTTCCGGAAAGCCTGAAGAAATTTCTGTTGATGAGGAGACTCTGAAATCTCAACAGTTAGCCTTGGAACAAGCTCAGTTCCATAAAATGAAGTTGATGGAAGAACATGCTGCGTTCCTTGAAAAGAAAGTAGAGCTCAAAGGGAAGCAGTATGATCATGAGCTTGCAAGGCTAGCTGATCCTCAAGTTGATTTGGACAAGAGGAGGATTGGACAAAAGTGGGATGATGCAAGGAAGATTTTGATGGGACCTTGTGCGAAAGGAGTTAACAACAAGGAGGCAGATGACTTGTTCTATAACTTGAACATGCAGAATCCACTGACTGTGAACTACATAAGTGCGTTGAAGAGCATAATTTCGAAAGTCAGGGTTGGATATAATGCGATGCTTAAGGAGTGGCAGGTTATCTTGTCTTTAGTAGAAGGAATCCCGACGTCTTTCCTGTATGTGGATGATCAATTCATCGCGAGAAGATCTGCGTCAGAGTTGTTCTTGCTAGCAACAAAAATTCAATACTCTCAATCTGAGGAGCTCAGCATTCTGTATAGGGATCAGTTAATGCAGCTAGCAGAGGACAAGGGTCCAGAATTCTCAGCATATCCTGATGTTGTCCGAATGGTAGTAGATGGGAAGATGAAGAGGGTAAGTATGGAAGAAAATGATTTAATGGATCTTTCAGTGGAATCTCTCAAAGCCGTCTGTAGACAAATGATGAGTAAGGGGTTTTACTCTGAAATTAAAGAAAAATCGGTGAAGGTCATTGAAAGAATAATATTCAAGAAGAGCAATGAAATATGGAAGTGTGATATTATTGCTCCAAACCCTCTAGATAATGTGAAGGTTGAGCCTGAGCTAATGGAGAAGAAATGGAATATTCTTCAAGCAATGAAAAATGTAGATGAAGCTCTGACTCTTCCGTCTGGATCACTGGAACAAGGAGAGATAAGGGAGGCAGTTGGTGTTCCAGGAAGAGATAGTGTATACTGGATACATGCATATGTCGATGACACAGCTGATGCCTTGGCATTCATAGACGCAGACCAGAATTAAACACTCTTGCATATGAGTAGAACATGGCTGTTACAGACTCAAGATGCTGCATTTCTGGAGAGAGTTTTATATGTGTTCAAATGGAGCGAAGTGGAGAATGAGTATGTGGAAGAAAAGCAGAGACTCATGAGTTACTTGTCTGAGGTAGTGGTGGAAAAGAAGCGGATGGAGCGAGATGCGGCTAGTGTCCACAATACTAACCGTGTCAAGGGCTACCCCAAAATGATCTATTGTCAGTTTAAAGCTGATAAAGCACATTGGAAACCTCAGCTCATAATGAAGAACTTTGAGGACATTCCAAAGATCAGGACTACTCAGGAAGTGGACAAACTCAGAAGGCTTTTCAAACATCCTTATCCAGAGCCAAAGAATCCTCTAGAAATGGAAGCAGTAAGTTTATTGAATGCTGGGTGGAAGCAGCTTCATGATCCAGTATATAAGAAAGAACAGCGGCAGAAAGAGAAGCGCAGAGAGCAGAAAGAGGAGAAGCGCCAAGCTGCTGAAGCTAGGAAGAGGAAACGGAATTAGGATTAAAGGTCAGAGTGGTGTGAACTTGAAGTTGGAAAAACTTCATGTCTTTCGGTTGCTTTAACTCACTTGAGGAAAATTCACCTCAGAGTGGATCCAATAAGGTGATATAAGTTTGACTAAAAGGTATGAAATAATCCAGGTGATAGGAATTACTCAAATGATCTTTAATTCGAAGTTCGAATTCTGTTTCTAGTTTAAGTTCTTTGTATTGTTTTTCAAGTACATTTCAATTGTAAATTATTCAAGACTTCAATGTTAGTTATCTTTTCTCGTCTCATTGTTTAGTTGAGTTATCCTTCATTAATTTGAATGTTATTGTTAGACAGTCAAATAGGGGGAGATTGAAAGGCAGAGTGTGTAAACTTGTAACACTATAACTAATGTAACTCAACTAAAGGAAAAGATACTTAACCAGAAGACAATCAAGAACAAGAAGCCACAAAGAAATCAACACTAAATGAAGACAAGGTAATTGATACAATTCAACATGTTAACTATGATCAAGCCAAGAAGAAATCATTGAGAGAAGTTCAAGTCAAAGTTGTTCATGCCTCAGTGATTTGAAAAGCCAAGAATCAAGATCATAACTATCAGTATCAAAAAGACAAATTGATTTCAAGTGAACAAGAAGGAAAGCTAACATTGGAAAGCCACATTACTAATTGAATATGGTAATTTATTCAAGAAGCAAAAACACTATCAAGACTAGTCACTTATGAACCAGACCAGTGCATCAAGTGTCAGGACATTGATAGCAAGTTTATATCAGTAATAAAGATCCATGTTTAAGAGCTTGGTGAAGAATAAAGAAGACATGAAGATATCACAAGTTCAAGATGTGCATTGAAGTTTCAAGTTGAAGACCAGAATATTTTCTAAGTACTAAATATTCTAGATGACCAAGTAGAATATTTCTAAGTAGAAGTTCTACTTAGAAATTCGAGATGGCTAAGTAGAAATTCTCAAGTAGAAGTTCTACTTAGAGTGTAGTTTCAACATGACACATGGCATCTTCTGATTGGCAGATTTCCAAGCTTTCAAGATAAGACAAGATTTATGTGGACATCATTGGGCCACGTATATCTTAGTCTTTGAAGACTACAGGACATAGATTACATCTAGTATAAATAGAAGTACTTGTGTAATGTTTTTAAGAGAGCAATTCTTGAGAGAAACACATGTAAAAGAGAGAGAGTGTATTCACAGAGCTTAGTATCATTCACTACTCTCTGAACTTCTGTTATACTTTGTAATGAATGTTGTAGCAACCACTTCAAGTTATATATAAGACATATATTCCTTGAATCTGTGTGTTCATTTATTGCATCGTATTTATTGCTTATCAAATTCGAAAAGTTGTATTCACCCCCCTCTACAACACATTTGGACCTAACACCTTCTACCAGAGTTTCAGATAAAAATAACAAATCAGGCCTGTGAGACTTTACCATCTCTTTGAGCACGCGAACTGTACGAGGTATGCCTAGACCCCGACAGTTCCAACTTAGCAAAATCATTGCAACTGGCTTGCATAGCAAGCTCAGCCATATCATTGTTACCAGGTGCTGATAAATCCCCATCAGAAATAACAGTACCTTTTAGTTGTCCTCTTACATAATTCCCTTGATCCAGTTCTGTTTCACCCCTCCTTCTTTTTCGCTCGTCTAATTGTAGTCCAATATCTTCCTCCTTTTGAATTAGTAGTGAATCCCTGATTTATAGCTTTAGATAGAGAGTTTGTTTTTCCCACATTTACTCTTATCTTCGGAACAACTAAATCCCTACCATCACTCCCCACAGAAATCTCTTTTCCTTCTTTTGAATATTTCCCCCGTGAATGTTGCTGATTGTTGCTATCTCCTCCAATCCTAACTTCCCACGTGTCATCGTTTTCTTCCCTGAGCCACCTACTCTGATTTTGCCCAGCCACCCTCTGCGGCGGAGCTCTAAGACAGCTTCCCCATTCTTTCTCCCCATCTCCTCCATCCTTGACATTTGTTGCCCTAAAAAACCTATCTGTGTGAGTGACCATACCACAAGAGAAACAGAATTCTCCTAGACGTTCGTATTTGCAAGTTACTACAAATTCTGAACCATCCCTCTTTGTTATCTTCCTTTTACGTTTGATCGGCTTACGAACATTCAACCTGATTCTAACTATCATGAAGTCCCTCCAAATAGAAGCATTGTTCTTAGTATCATACTCAAGAAATTCTCCAAAAAAAATTCCTAGTTGTCTCCCTACTGACTCCAGCATATATCCCATGGGAAGATTGTATAGTTGAATTCATATGTTCAGATGCCAAGTTTCAACCTTTGCTGGATCCTTACCTGTGGCTACTGGTTCTAGGACCAACATCACATTATCAAATGATCAGGGGCCTCCATTCATCACCCACTGCAAATCCTCCTTTCTGAAGAATTGGAACAAGAAGACATCTTGACCAATATCCTTAATGTTAATGCCCCATACTGGCTTCCATACATCTGCGAGTTTGGATTTCATTGATCTCACATTGATATTCTTCTCCGATAATAACCTTCCAACCAGACAGAGATCAAATGTGTTTACATCTTCTTCTACCACCTCATCTATCACGAAGCTTTCATTTTCCTCATCTTCAATGCCTAAGCTTGCCATTTGTTGATCAATATTCATTCTATCTGCCATGCTAAAACTGAATCGAAAAACAGGACCACTCTCACACTATCCTTAAGGATTAAGAATATGGAGAGAAAACCAGCCTCTCACAGGGAAATGGAGAGAAATTTTTTTTTTTGTCAACTTATACTTTGAAAATTAAACAAATACTCACTTATTTGTAGAGTATATAATCTAATTACTTTAAAATAAAAAAAAACGTTATCATGGCATTAAATCAAAAAAATTCGTCTAGTATATTCCATATAAAATGGGCTGTTGCATGTAGAAGGAAGATTGAATATTATATCGCTGGCCCATGTGCAGGCCCAACAACACAAAAACACCTGGTACAACAGCACATGTAAACGTGTCAAAACTACATTTATCTTTTAAAAAAAAATTCCTTAAATTTCGTCGAAGTCTATCCTGCACTGTCCAAAACTGACAACACTGCAACTACTACGGTACTACATCCGTTATTTCTGTAACGGGGATACAGATTTTGTAGTAAATACGAAATTTAAGGTACACAATTTATCATCTTTAATTATGTGCACACATTCTTTAATTATCTTTTGTCTCCAGCAATTTATACACACTTAATTAAGCCTTCTTTTGTTTTGTTCTGTTTAATTATATATCTTTTCTTAATTAGGTCTCGTGTGGAGTCTATTTTATCCATGATTTTGGGGTTTTTTTTATCATCTAATTAATATTATATGAAGAGATATGCTAAAGTTCATGAAAACATTCGGAAATGTAGAGTTGTTGGTTATATTTTCATTAATTAGATGAATCCCCGTGTGTTAATATGAATTCCACAAATAAAATGATGTCATGTGGCATTTGGAACATTTTTGGTTGCTCTCAAATGAAAGTCGAAATTACTTAGCAAAAAAAAAAAAAAAGTCGAAATTAGGCCCTAGGGACTCGTTGATGTTATAAATGCTACCTGTTGCTATTTGTTAAGTTTTATATTTATATTTTTTTTATTATTAACTGTTGAATGTTAATTACTTAATTACAATTCAGAATGTTATTTTTCTCGATAAATTTTGATGAATTATCAATTAATTAGGCAAAACGGAAAAACGGAAAAATACTTTTGAGTTCGAGCCGAAAAATTAAAATTTGGTTGGTCGGTACGATACCTGATTTTACTTATTTACGGTACATGTTATTTTTACTCAATAATTCTTACTTAATTATTTATAATTACTAATAACTAATTAGGTATAACATGTTACATGTTACCTTTTCTATTTTTAAATAACTAATCAATTTTCTTTTCCACATAAAATACAGTATCTTTTATAATTTGTTTAACTAAAATTATTCCTAATTTCCATTATATTAAAAAATATTGGTGAATAATTGTATAGATTTGGTTTTTGATATACCTACAAAAGGATAGCAGACATCTTTCAAAACCATGTCTCTCTTTATTTGGCTTTCCCTGACTGTAAGTTAATGCAACTTGTTTGGTACCCTTTTCTAATTTTTGCTAGCTTTTTGTAAATGTACATTTTATTCTCATGCAAGCATATAGAGTATTCAGTTTTATTTTAGCTTAATAGGGCTTAACTGTTGAGTTTCTATATATCCTCTGTTTTATTCGAATCTGTGTGTGTATATAGACTCGTATTATTGGATTTGTAGTTCTTTTTCGGGGAAAATGTATATGTAAGGTGCACAGTGTACTAGTTGATGCTTGTTTTAGGTGGTTCAGAACAATGCTTAGTAGCTTGCTTTTGTATTGAATATTTGATTTTTAGAAGTTAAATTTAGTATGACTATATCAGCTTAACCGCCGAGAAGATGCTTTTCAATTTAAATTATCCTTTGATGTTATACGTTCAAGCTTGAACTTAATAAAGGCTACATGAATGGTAATTTTTGGCATTTCATAATCTAAGCTAATGAATGAATGTTAAGCTAATGTTTGGTAATTTTTGGCATTTCGTAATATCTAAGGTGTTAGGAGGAGGGTTTACGGGGATCATATTTTAATTCTAACAATGAAAATTAAAACAGTGATATACTGGCGAATTTGATAGAGGATATATGTGTTTCTATACGTAACCTTCATTGTGTATATATGAACTATTGTAGATTCACTATAGCAGACATGGAAGATACTTTGAATGAAAGATTATTGAGAGAAGCTCCAGGAGCAGAAGAGGTTGTTAATGGTAAAAAGCCACTTAAAGACAGAATATGGACCGAGTCCAAGAAAATGTGGATTGTGGCAGGTCCTGCAATATTCACAAGATTTTCAACAATGGGAGTTAGTGTTATCAGCCAAGCATTCATTGGTCACGTTGGATCTATAGAGCTTGCTGCTTTTGCTCTGGTATCGACTGTTTTGCTGAGATTTGCTATCGGCATACTGGTATGATTTGTCATATCTCTTTTTTTTTTTTTACTGTTGTGTTTTCCTTGGACACTGTTGAATATAATCTGTTACACAGACTGCAATTTCAACCATTTTTAATGATTGAAAAATTAACTTACTGAGCAGTGGTTATGATGGCATTGTCAATCCGGTATTAGAGCTGTCAGTGACTACATTTGGTATCTTAAACGGTTCATGTCTTCCTAGTAAAGTACCGACAACTAGTACATACTTAATTCTAAGAATATGCACACCAAAGTCTTACTACATGGTATATCGTAATATCACATAGGACCTCTTTTGTAGATCAGAGAGATACTTCATTGTATAACCTGACTTGTTAGGAAAACATGATTGCTCTTCCAAGCAAATATTGATGGCAGGACAGTGATTCTTCAGTACCTGGACAACCTAATCTATTTTGGTTTAGTCCTTGATTATTTTTGTGGAATAGACTTGTTAAAGGAATACAGGATTGCTGGGTTTTGAACAATATTATCTGATACAATGTAATATTTTTGCAGACTGTCAAGTAGATTATTGACTGATAAAGATAGATTATGTAATTATGTTTTTTTTTTCAAACATGCAGTTGGGCATGGCCAGCGGATTGGAAACACTTTGTGGCCAGTCATCTGGTGCAAAACAATATGACATGCTTGGTGTATATCTTCAAAGATCATGGCTTATCCTGTTCATATGCTCAATAGTTCTGTCACCGATATTTATATTCACCACCCCAATTCTAATAGCTCTAGGCCAGGATGAATCCATTGCTGAAGTGGCAGGAACCATTGCACTCTGGTTAATCCCTGTTATTTTTTCCTTCATTGTATCTTTCAGCTGCCAAATGTTCCTCCAAGCGCAGAGCAAGAATCTGATCATTGCATACTTAGCAGCATTTTCACTGGCAATCCATGTTTTCCTCTCGTGGCTCTTGACGGTGAAATACAATTTTGGACTTAGCGGGGCCATGGTTTCTACAATTTTGGCATTTTGGATACCGAATATCGGTCAACTTGTTTACATTTTTGGTGGATGGTGCCCAGAGACGTGGAAAGGTTTTTCATTGTTGGCCTTTAAAGATCTTTTGCCTATTGTCAAGCTATCTTTGTCATCTGCTGTTATGATTTGGTAATTCTAATTTGCCCCTTTGCAACTTATTTCGCTTGTCTTGGCTTTAGTTTATAATTACCCGAATTAAGAAGCAAACGGGGTAATGTTCTTGTTTATTTTTTTTCTTCGTCATAATCTTGCATCACATTAAATTGGAAGTTCCTTCACTGAGACATTTTCTAGTTAAAGCAGTTATCACATGAGCTGTGACGTATAAAAAGGACATTCTTTTTTGAATTCTTGAACCATATGAAAGGAAATATCCCAAGAAAGGTGAATGTAGCAAATAGCTGTATTATGTACTTTTGGATATTAGAACCATACCGGATGTTTGCAGCACATCCATGCAGACCAAGCCTTAAGCCAATGGGCACAACCCTGGAATCAAATTTACCAGCTACTGTATAGTGTAAGTTGTGCATTTGTGTCACACTATCATTCCAGAGGTGTTAAATCTGAAGCTTGTACCCAGACTACTGCATTAAGTGCAAATATGATATTGTACTGTATAGAGAGATTATGAACCATAGTCATTGGTCTTCATATTGCTATAAACTCCGGCTGTGTTGAATTTGGAAACTGTTATTACTTTTGCAGTCTTGAGCTCTGGTACAATACGATACTAGTTCTTTTGACAGGAAACTTGAAAAATGCCGAGGTTGCTATTGACGCTCTTTCTATCTGGTAATTTATTTGAACACATTTTTATTTTGTCCCATTTTATTTGGTAGGATCCTATAGTTTCTGAATATTTATGATTTTTTTTGGCAGCCTTAATATCAATGGTTGGGAGCTGATGATATCTGTCGGTTTCTTGGCTGCGGCTAGGTAGTATTAACTTTGTTATCCCATCCTTTGCATCTTTTAATATGGACTTTTTTGGTCATAAAAACAAGAAAAAGAAAATGAGAAGTTCTACTGCCTGTGTTGCATTTTGTCACATTTTAAAGTTTAGTCATTAATATGTACTCGTTTCTGCATGAAAATCCAGTGTGCGAGTCTCGAATGAGCTTGGAAGAGGAAGATCCAGAGCTGCAATATTCTCCATTGTGCACACAGTGCTAACATCATTAGCTATTGGATTTGTGCTATTTATATTTTTCTTGTTCTTTCGAGGACGATTAGCTTACATATTTACAAAGAGTACTGAGGTTGCGGCTGCTGTTGCTGAATTGTCACCTCTATTGGCGTTTTCCATACTGCTGAATAGCATTCAACCAGTTCTTTCTGGTAAATATGTGAAGTGTTGTGTTAGTTTCAACTTTCAAGTACTTAGAAATATGAATCATTTTTACAGAAACTATCAGTTGGGGTAGTTAAAAATTAAAAAGGAAAAAGCTGCTTTTAAAATATTGTTCACACACTACTATATGTCTGTATGTAAACAATAAGCCACTTTAGACTAAAATGGGCGTTCCTTTTATAGGTGTTGCTGTTGGGGCTGGCTGGCAAAGCACCGTGGCATATGTGAACATAACATGCTATTACTTGATCGGAATTCCAATTGGATTTGTGCTTGGTTATGTTCAGCAGTTTCAGGTTAAAGTGAGTGTCTTCATCTTCTATTTATGTTGCTTTGATTTGTGAGAATGGAAAACTAATCCTTGTGTAGAAAGTGTCCATCAAATTTTTTTTTTAAATACAGCTATAAGTAATGTGACCAAATCATAATTGAGTCCTATGTGACCAAATCATATATGTAACAAATGTGCACATACATACACCATGTTAGTTTAAGAGCTAAAGCATGTACTTACTACTTTGTGCTCCATGTCAACTCACGCACTCTGTATACGATACTGTTTCTGATAAAAAATTGTTTTGTAGGGTGTTTGGGTTGGAATGTTGATCGGTACACTCAGTCAAACAATTGTACTAATGATAATTACATACATGACTGACTGGGAGAAACAGGTAATGTGATTGTCCTTTATAATCCTATTATGATGTTTCCAGGTGTTAAGTATGCGCTAACAACTTTAATAATTCGGCAGGTATCGCTAGCTAAACAACGGATAAACAAGTGGTCTGTAGAATCTGACCAGCAAGCTGATGATCAGCAAAATGCATGAAACTCGAGATGATCACTTACTAGCTGTGTTCCTGCAAGCATTCCCCGGCTGGAGCTAAAGTTGTTTCGATTAAATTATAGAAATAGAAATGACAACATGGTAGGTTGTTGTTTATTTGAATGAAACATTTAAGACACAGATACATCGGAGGTACTAAAATAGAAATGAAGTGAACTATATAGCCTTCTAAATCTCCCAGGGCCTAGAGGATCAGCTCGGAAGCTGTAATAGAAGTGAAGTGCATTCCTCTAATCTAATATATGAAGTTGCAGGGGATTTTGCCAATGGAGAAGATATTGGGGCTGTTTGGAATTTGGATCATGAAATTTCAACCAGGTTAATGCGAATAAAATAGAGATTTCAACTAGGTTAATGCGAATAATTTTCCAACGGCAACTAAGATCAAATTTTCGTTTTAAAACTAAAATCAACACTAGGAAACAATAATAACCCTGAGTGGTATTCAAGTTATGAGAAGATTAACATGAACAATTTATTTTCATTGTTTATTAGACTAAACAAGTTATAAATATATCACAAACATAACCACGGCATTAAATCGATGTAGACATAACTGGAGAACTGAAATAAAATAATAAATATCATTCATAAAATAATATGATTTTTTTTTAATTACTGAATAAATTCTTTAGATTGTTAAATAAAACTTACTTATAGATACAAACACAAGAGTTGACAGAGTCAAGGCTAATTCTGACGTTTTATTCTGTTTATCTTGATTTTCTGTATTTTTTTTCATTTATTCTTTGCTTAAAAAATGAAGAAAAAACGTACACATATTTTTCTCTTTTTCAAATTCATTTTTGCAATGATAAGAACAATGTAAAGTGGTACACATTGACGTCCCAACAATTAATTCTGTCCCACGTCCCAACAAACAGCAAGCCTCATTGCTTACATAATGATACGCATTTTATGTCAGATTTTGCTTTTTTTTTTTTTTTTTTTCATTTGCACACGGCTGTGCACAAAAGTTTTTAATTCTAAAAGTTACTGCTTCTTGCTCTGTGATTTTAAGTGCTACTAGTTTTAAATTTGTATTCGAGCTCGAGTTTTATTTTCGTAAATAAATTGTATGAAAATACAATATTCCGAGAAAGAATTTCTTTTATTCAATAAAGTTTATGATTAATTTGACTCGAGTTTATACATGATAGTACAACAAAATCAGCTTAAAGAGTTGTAGTTTTCGAATGCATATGTATATTGCAGATATACTATGGCAGACATGGAGGGTGGTGTGAACGAAAACCTGCTTACAGAAGTTCGAAGAGCAGAGGAGGAAGGGAAACTCTTAGACAGAGTATGGACGGAGAACAAGAAGATGTGGATTGTGGCTGCTCCTGCAATATTTTCGAGATTTTCGACGTTGGGAGTTAGTATTATTAGCCAAGCATTCATTGGCCATATTGGACCCAGAGAGCTTGCTGCCTATGCTCTGGTGTCAACTGTTTTGCTTAAATTTGCAAATGGCATACAGGTGAAATTTTCTATATCTTTTGAATTTTTTTACCGTTGTGTTTTCCTTAAATACTGTTGATTGTTGAATATGTCCCTTCTACCTAGTTGCCATTTCATAGAATTTTATTACTTACTGAAACATTGTTAAAATCAGGGGCGGAACTAGGGGGCTAGCCCGGGTCGAACCGAAAAAATTAAGTAATTTTTTTTTTTTTTAGAATTGCTGGCAATTAATCATTGAAGCAGATGATATCAGGAATACGATTCTTGGGTACCTAAGCAAGTTAATCTATTTTGCTCAGTAACTGATTTTTTTATGTGAAGCGGAGTTGTAAGACACATAAAGGAATATATGGTTTACGATCAGTAGCAACTGGTGCAAATGTAAATTTTTTGCAGATTGTCTAGTATTTTCTATTAACACTAAAATCATAATGGCAAGTTTTTTTTTATTATTTCGTTTTAAACATGCAGTTGGGTATGTCTAGCGCATTGCAAACACTGAGTGGGCAATCATACGGTGCAAAACGATATGCCATGCTTGGAGTGTATCTTCAAAAATCATGGCTTATTTTGTTCATATGCACAATTGTTCTATCACCAGTATTTATCTTCACCACCCCAATTTTAATAGCTCTAGGCCAGGAGGAATCCATTGCTGAAGTGGCAGGAACCATTTCACTCTGGTTAATCCCCGGGCTATTTTCCTATATGGTATCTTACACCTGCCAAATGTTCCTCCAAGCACAGAGCAAGAATATGATTATTGCATACTTGACAGCATTTTCACTGGCAATCCATGTATTTCTCTCGTGGTTTTTAACTGTGAAATACAAATTTGGACTTAGTGGGGCGATGGTTTCCACAATTTTAGCATATTGGATTCCGAATATAGGTCAACTTATTTATCTTTTTGGTGGATGGTGCCCAGAGACATGGAAAGGTTTTTCGATGTTGGTCTTCAAGGATCTCTGGCCTATTTTCAAGCTCTCTCTGTCATCTGGTGTTATGATCTGGTAATTCTAATTCACTCCTTTGCAACTTCTTTGACTAGTCTTCACTTTAGTTATTATTAATTATGAGATTTTAACAAAGACAGGCAGTGCTCTTGATAGTTTCCTTTTCATAATTTTGCATCACATTAAATTACAATTTCCTCACTAGGACAATTATCTAGTTTAAGCATTTATCACATGAAATGTGATTGTATAGAAGGCCATTGTAAAATGTTAGTTTTGCACATTTCCATTATTTCAGAGGTGTTAAATCTGGAGCTCATATGAGTCCAGACTACTGCATTAAAAACAGATATGATATTGCACTGTATGGAGATCATAAGCCATGACATACTTTTCTTATACCACTTTAAAAATTTTGGTGTCGAATTTAGAACTGTACTTTCTTTCGCAGCCTTGAACTCTGGTACAAGACGTTACTAGTTCTGTTAGCAGGAAGCATGGAAAATGCTGACATTTCTATTGATGCGCTTTCTATCTGGTAAATCTGAATACACAATATCGTTCCATCCCAGTTTTTATGGTAAAATGCTATGTAGGCTATAGCTTCTGAGCATCCAAAATTTTCTCCGCTTTGGCAGCTTTAATATCGATGGTTGGGAAATGATGATATCCCTTGGTTTCATGGCTGCAGCCAGGTATGACCAACTTTGTTATGTCATACAGTCATCCTTCCGTCCTTTTGATATGAATGCTTTTGTGCCATTAAGGAAAGAAGGAGATAACTTTCACTACCCTAATGTCCTTATTGTATTTTCCACCACTTTTTACGTTTTACCAATATATAATATAATGATTTGTGCGAAAAACTAGTGTGAGAGTCTCAAATGAGCTTGGAAGAGAAAGCTCCAGAAATGCAAAGTTCTCCATCGTGCAGATAGTGCTTACATCATTCGCTATTGGATTTGTGCTATTAATGCTTTTCTTGTTCTTTCGTGGACGGCTTGCTTACATATTTACAGAGAGTACTGAGGTTGCTGCGGCTGTTGCTGATTTGTCACCTCTGTTGGCGTGTTCCATACTGCTGAATAGCATTCAACCAGTTCTTTCTGGTAAATCTGTATTTACAATGTTTAGTTAGTGTTAAGTACTTGTATTATGAATCATTTTTACAAAAATATCAGAAGGTAAGGAAGCATTCGTTTAAAATGGGGAAAGGCTGCTTTGAAAAAATTGCGATCTTGTACACCATTTTATTTTTCATTTTTTAAAACAATAGGGCTCTTTTGATTACGACGGGGTATTGTTTTATAGGTGTTGCTGTTGGGGCTGGCTGGCAAAGCACAGTGGCATATGTGAACATTACATGCTGTTACTTGATCGGAATTCCAATTGGAGTTGTTCTTGGGTACGTTCTTCAGTTGCAGGTTAAAGTGAGTGTTTTCCTCTCCCCACCTGGGTTTCTTTTGATTTGTTAGAATAGAAAATAAATTAAACAGCAAGAGAGAAGCTCCAACCCTTGTTTGATATGTTTTTCATGAATGGTTTTTGTGCTAAATGTCTTTAGGATTTGTCTGTCATCTTCAACTCAGTTTCTGTAACAATCTGTTTTGTAGGGTGTTTGGGTTGGAATGTTGTTCGGTACCCTCGTTCAAACTACTGTATTAGTGATAATTACTTGCATGACTGACTGGGACAAACAGGTGCTGTGATTGTCCTTATTATTCTGATTTTTCTAGGCATTGAGTATGCACTAATTACTCTGAAATATCGCTAGGTATCGACTGCTAAACAACGCTTAAACAAGTGGTCTGTACACTCTGACGAAGATGAGCAATATTCATGAAACTCGAGAAATTTAGCTGAATTCGTGCAAGGCTGCCCAGCTGTAATGAGAGACGTTTTGATTGAAATGTAGCAGTATCAGTAAGTGAACGATAGCTTCTGAATATATTGGGGCTACCTGCAAGGGATATAATATGAATTCCCTCTACATCTTAAAATTAAAGTGGCAGGAAGTTATGCAGTATGAATGCAAAAGAATATAACTGAAAAGATCACTTGTTACTAGCAAGTGTGCTCTTTAGAAAACTCTTGTTATTTCATTTAAAGTGTAACTAGCTTAAAACCCGTGCGATGCACGGATTTTTTTTAATATTATATGAAACTTTTTCATTATTTTAAATTAATTTTTTTAAACATGAATTTTGGAGGGTTTAATTTTTATATGAGATGATTTGATAATAATTATATAAATGTTATCCGTGATATTTCTAGAAAAGGAGGGATTTTAGTTAGAAAATATAGAAAAGATGATAGGTTTTAGTTGAAAAAGGTAATCGGTTAATTATTAGTGATTATAAAATTATTATTTTATTTTATTAAATAGAATGCCCATGATATGATTAGAAAAAGAGAGGATTTAGTTAGAGAAAATTAAAAAGGTAAGGGTGATGGCCCAAAATATTCATATGGGAGCCATGCTGGCCCTTTTTACTGACTGAAAACGCTACACCGTCTACCGTGATATGAGGGGTGTTGCGGAACACCGTGTTCCGTATCATGGGGTGTTGCGGAACACCGTGTTCCGTATCATGCACGGATACGGAACACCGTGTTCCGTATCATGCACGGATACGGAACACCGTGTTCTGTATCATGCTAACACGGAAGATGGTGTTCCGTATCATGCGTAATACGGAACACGGTGTTCCGTATTATGCTAACACGGAGGACGATTCTCCGTATCCCGTCGGTATTTCGGGTCATTTTTTTCAAAATCAGTATTTTGGGCAAAAACTTGTGAAAAATAGGCATTTTGGTAATTCTCTCAAAAGGTAACATGTTCTAGGTGAAAAAGGTAAATGATTAATTTATAGTAATTATAATTTAATTATGTTTTTTTATTAAATACAATGTTTTTAGAAAAGGAGAAATTAATATTATCCGTGATATTTCTATTAAAAGAGGGATTTTAGTTAGAAAATATAGAAAAGATGATACGTTTTAGCTGAAAAAAATAATCGGTTAATTATGAATATTATAATATTATTAGTTTATTGTATTAAATAGAACCGCCCGTGATACAATTGGAAAAAGAGATATTTTAGTTAGAGAAAATGGAAAGGTAATGTGAAAATTAAAAAGATGACATGATTTATGTGAACATGGTAATTGATAACTTTATAGTAATTATAATTTAATTATGTTATTTTACTAAATAAAATTGCTCATAATTTTTAGAAATGAGAAATTAATGTTGTCCGTAATGTTGGGGCTGGTATATTTTGATGGTATCTAGCCAAGGGGATACTCCTTTGGCTAGAGTAATGATGCTCTTGTCTGGTTTTAATTTTGCAGGAATTCCCGACACATTTATTGAACTTTAATAATTGGCATAGACGAATATATGTTGGCAGGTCACATGTGTGAAGAGGTTACATATGAATAGACGATGGATGGAAGAAGGAGCGAAAGCTTAGAGAATGTATTAACCTTTGTCTTAGGAGCATTCTGTGTTTCGATGATTTTGGGTTTTATGGAGGGCACTCTTTTCCCACTTGAGATTTTTTTCCAAAGGGTTTTGCTCTTGTGGGTTTTTAACGAGGCCCTTCTTTGTTCCCTTTGTGGCCATATTGATTGGGTTGACGAGCAGAAATGTAGATTTCATAGTAGGCTGGTGACAAATTATGGAAAAGTCGGGGTTTAGTGAATTTGGGTTTTGAGACTTTTGAAGATCGACCATGATACATGTTTGAAGTGTTGGTCTTGTAGTTTTAGTTTACTTTTCTTTCTAGTTTTCGTTTTACTTGTAATGTTCTTACCAATTGGGTGGCATCTTCCTCAGACATTAAAGTTCTATTGTCTAAGCGTTCGGAGGCAACATGCGTATCTTTTGGTTAGATGATAAGCTTTCTTGAATGAAATGATATTCTTGTACGAATATTGTACTCGATGCAATTCATTTATGGAAAATATTCTCTTTGACCAAAAAAAAAAAAAGAACTCTTTGTTAGCTTTGTGTGAGCTTTAAGTATGATGCCTCTTTTTAATTTCCCATTTATTATTCTTTCTAGTGAATATGCAAAATTATATGCCTCTCACGTAGGGTTAATCTTTTTTTTTTTTTTTTTTTGTCATTTCGGTTAATCTTTTTTCTTTTTTTTTATCATCTTCACATTCAATGGATAAAAAAATTATAATTTACAATTGGGTTTGGTAAAAGATGATGATTAGTTTTACATTTATGTTTTATGCGGTGATAACAAATATTAACCTTACATGACATAAAAAAATTTGTAAATTGGCGGAGGATCATTTGTACGTAATTAATATTTGAGAAATGGAGGGGGTTTTAGCGCCATTGTATTTTAATTTAATAAACAAAGGTATCAAAACAACTTTCGGGGTTAGGTCATGTTCGTGTCGGGTCAGATTGTACCTGATTTTTTCCTAACCCGTACCTACCGGGTTCGTGTTGGGTTTCAGGTCATTTCGAGTTTCATCTCCTCAACCTTTTATTAGAGTGATTGATACTCTTTCTGTCCCGATTTATAGGGAATGACTGCTTTTGCAGAAATTTTAAGAAAAAATAGCTCATTTCTATTTTATTCCACGTGAAAGTTACAATTCAAATGTATAATATGTACTGTACTCACTTTGTGAGGTGTAAAAAAAGATATGACATATAGAAAATATTGTTATTACTATTAAATAAATATAAATCAACTAGCGAGTCTCTATTACTGCACGTGAAAGTTACTTTATTGTACTTAAATTTAGTTATTTTAAAAATAAAGTATTTCAAAAGCAGGGTTATAAAAGAGGGTTTATTAATTTTCGGATCATTTTCGAGTCATTTTCGGGTTTCGAATTCTTGTCTAATTGTACTTGGTAGTTTCGGGTTGAATATTTGTTGATCCAAATTCGTATTTTCTCGGGTTGGGTTCGTGTCGTGTATCGAGTTGGGTCGAAAATTGCCACTTTTTTTTTGGGTAATGCTAAACATAGCCCTTAGGGTTATGGTTAAGAATTAATGAAAGTGGATTAATGCATTTAATATATCAATTTTGCACTTAATACATCAAACTTGCACAAATTTCAATATAATTATTTACCAATTTATGATATTTTTATTAGTGAAAATTAATGTGAATGCTGAGGGGTTCATTATTATTATTCAGGAAATTAAATTGATAATGTAAAAGAGCATTGAAAATCCAAAATTAAACAACTAAAAATAAATGTTCAAAATACGAGAACATGCTTAACCATGGTTAGCATTTCCTTTTCTTTTTGTCAGCATGTAAAGGATAATAATCAATAAGCTAGTCATATGTTTATTTCTTAAATTTTGTGCAAATTTGACCGGCTTATTCAATCTGGACAGTGGGAGTATAATTATTAAGTGAGTCTTCTCTGCTTTTAACATAAAAGAGTAGTATTAGTACATGATAATAAAACAAAAAGGCGACTCTCGGTCTGATCTCCAAGAAATTTCCTACCAAACCCCGCAATGTAACTCGTGATAGTCACTTGTCACTTGTCACTTGAGGGAGTACTGTATATATAAATATATCCTTGTAATTTATGCATAACAATTAGTAATCGTTATGCATGGAACAAGACTAGCTAACTTGTTTATTTCAAAAAAAAAAAAGACTAGCTAACTTGTAAGTACTATGTAAAACTACTTCAAATAGTGAATGTTTTTCTTTTTTATCCACTTAATTAGATGTAGATTGACATGATTTATTTGTTTTTATATATAAAAAGTTTATAATTTATTTGTTGGGAATAAATTTACGGGTTTGTTTGTCTAGTTGATAAAGGTTACGAGCAAGCTACCAAACAGTTTGTTATATTGAAGAATTTGCTTAATCATAATAAGCTGAAAGATGAATTTGGCACAAGCAAATTTCGTAAGGCCGGTAAGGTTAGTTGTTGTGCTGCGGCTTGCTTGTATCTTGTAATAAGTTTTATTTATGGTTCTATTGTCTTGTGTAAATGAATATATATGGTTTCTAATGATCTAGACCATTTCATGTTCAGGTTGAGGTTGGATTCAACATCTGGAAAAAGGGTTCTTGACCCTCAGGAACCATTTCTTCAGCGATGGAATAAGATATTTGTATTGGTTTGTGTGATATCAGTGTCCTTGGATCCCTTGTTCTTTTACACTCCTGTCATCGATGGGAAAAGGAGGTGCCTTAAAATAGACAAGCACTTAGCCATCGCAGCTTGTATTCTTCGTTCATTCACAGACGTCTTCTACATACTTCGCATTATCCTAAAGTTCCATACAGGTTTTATTGTCCCTTCCACTCGACTATCTGGAACTCATTACCGACCACTATGTTATCGCAAAACGATACTTGTGCAGCTACTTCCTTGTTGACATTTTAGCAATTCTCCCTCTTCCTCAGGTATGTTCATTTATTTTTCAAACTGCACTTGTTGAGATCCAGTCCTTACTCCTTAATCGTGCATAATTTTTTTTTAAAAAAAATATCCGGTTTCTGATAAATAAAAAAAAGATCCACCAAATTTTAAAGAACAAAATATTTGCCATCGTTGACATCCTTCCGCGTGCATCATTCTGCTGATCTCTCCAGGTGCTCATTCTAGTTATCATTCCAAAAATGGATGGACTAGTTGCACTGACTACAAAAGACATGTTGAAGTTTGTTGTCTTATGCCAGTACATTCCGAGATTTTTTCGTATATATCCACTGTTGAATGAAGCGACGATCTCTTCTGGATTATTACCTGAAGCAGCATGGGCTGGAGCTGCACTCAATCTATTTCTCTATATGCTTGCTAGTCATGTAAGTTTGCTAATTGAGTACTCCTACTTTATTATTGTGTCTAAAAACTAATGAGGGAACTATTGCGTAGTACAAAACGATTTGTTTGAGTAAGGCTGAAAGCTTAGCTAGATCTCGACAGAAGAAAGAACTGGTCTTTCTCACAGAGACTAAATGTAGTACAAAATAGAAGCTAATGACCGCAAGTTCTTTTAAAAGCACTTTCACAAACTTAAGACTATTTAATTTATTATCTGCTGGCAAATCAAAGAGAATTTCTACTGACCTTTTTATTAAAAGACTAAGTTCATGGGTATGAGTATATGACTATACAAATGCATCTGATTTATCAGATTGTCGGAGCCTTTTGGTACCTGATCTCAGTTGAGAGGAAAGAAAAATGCTGGCGTGACGCGTGCAAGGGTACTGACTGTAACACTGACTACCTATATTGTGGAACGGTTGTTGGCGAACACAAGGTTGGCGAACACAATTCAATCCTTAGTAGTTCTTGCCCTCTTCTTGAACCAGAAGATATTAAAAAACCAACAGATTTTGATTTTGGCATATTTCTCTATGCTCTCAAGTCCAATGTGGTGGAAATGGAAGATTTTCCACGTAAATTTCTCTATTGCTTCTGGTGGGGTTTGCGAAGTTTAAGGTTAGTGCTTAGTCCTCTAATATTTTTTTTCCCATCACCATCTAACGCTCGTCAATGCCATATGTATTGAGCACGTGCTAAAGTTTTTTTTTTTTTTACTTTTTGTCAAAAATTAAAGTAGATTTCATTAATAACTAAAAAAGGTGTAATTGGGACAAACCCCCAACTGAGCATGCAACCAGGTTGAAAAACAAATAAACGATCTAAACAATTACCCGCTTTGTTTCAGGATCGCTTAATAACAAACTGAATACATATACTGGTTTTTTTGATTCAACGAGTTAACATTATTTGTAACCATAGATGACTTGCAATTTTAGGTAAAGCTTATAATGTACGTGTCAATCCAGTAATGAACAATGTTTGCAATTTCTAGAAAATGTGATGGTAGTTGGTCTTAAATGTCATTTTATTCACAAGTCATAACTCATTTGAGAGGTCAATAATTCCTACTTAGGTTCTGTTTGAGATTGTTATTAAATATTGCTGAACTGGTGAAAAAAGTATTGTTAAAATAAGTGCTGTCCTATTTGGTAATATTTTTGATATATGCATATTTTGGTTATATTTTATTAAAAATAATGTTTTTGGTGAGGTTTGATGTTAAAATCAATAGTTGCTTTCCGCAAAAACTGAAGAGCAGTTTTATTCAAAACATGGGGGACATGCTTTCTCTAAAAGCAGTTTTTTAGCCAAAAGCACTTTTCAGAAAAGCATTTTTTAAAATTTACCAAACATCTTATTACCTATTTTTCAAAAATAAGTTATCGTTGTTGTTTACAACAACAATACCAAACAAGGCCTTATTTTTATATAGATTTCTTAATATTCATTCACAAGGCAAGTAGTTTATAAATTATGATGGTCTTGATTAATAGTACGTGATTAATAGTACGTGTACATTTGTTATATAAAATTTGGCCGAATACAGATTTCACTCTTAACTCTGTTACTCATTCCTCAGTTCACTTGGTCAAAACCTTAATACAAGTTCTTTTGCCGGGGAGGTTATCTTTGCCATCGCCATTTCGATCGCCGGATTAGTGCTATTTTCCTTGCTCATCGGCAACGTGCAGGTATGTACTAGCACATATATGATCATCTGAATGTGGTTTTAGCAAATTTTAATTATCTGAATGACTGAATGCATGGCTTGGATGTTAAGATAGATTACATAATTTATATGGTCTTGTGTGGACTAAAAAAATAGGGAATTTAACAAATATACTAGGTTTTTAGTTAGTTATTGCAAAAATACTATCTTTTTAAATTAATTGCAAATATACTATCTTAATTGCAAATATATCTATTTTCTACAACCCCAAATATAATGAAATTCTTTCCATATCATTTCGTGTCTCTCTCCTTCACTGTCAGTCTCATTTCTTTGAAGCGGGGCCGCAGGCCAAGCTTGTCTTCCCCGACCTCCATCATCTTCCTCAATTACTTTTTCATCTTCCAATTCTTCTTCTCTCACTTTTTCATCTCAATTCTATGTTACTTCATATATTATCGTTATACACATATGATATATACATATATACACACACATATCAATAAAGATGATGATAATATCGGATTGATTTGTTGGAAATGATTCAATTTTAGTGATATAAGTATATTGATATTGCTCGATCCACAATTATGATTGAATAGTTACAAATTTGTGTGTGTTTATGTGTATATATGTATGTGTATGTAAAATTAAGGGAAAATATGTATACATGAAGATTATACTTTTCGACTTTGTTGTTGGAGGAATTTCGTAGCAACACGAAATCGGAGGGATGCTGGAATATTAGAGCGAATTATGAATATGGATGTTTTAGGGATTTAGGGTTTATGAAAAAGAGGGGGGCTGAACTTGGAAGGTGTCTCGATTTGTCTCGTATGTCGGATTCCATCCTGCCAAGATGCCTACGTACCTATGTTTATATAGGATCAAGCCCACGTAGTTCTGTGAATTAATTGGCATTATCCCGAGAGACTTAAGGGATAAGTTACGTTAATGTGGGTAATGATTGATTTTTTCTGATTTAATCTTATCGTTGTGATATCTTCCTGATTTGAAGAATATCGTTTGGAGATATTTTCCGTAATTGATTGATTGAGATTGATTCTTTCCTCGTTTCAGAGAGAGGATAAAACTTAGCGGTTAAGCAATAATTATTAATGCGAATTAATAATTAATAGATATTAGAAATTTGGGAGATTATTAGACATGCCGAAATTATGGCATAACAGACTTCATCTTTATTTTTAGTTTCCGTTTACTGCCGGTTCGGACTGGTTTGGACTTCGGAGTATCCACGCGTATGTCATCTCCAATTTTCACGTTTCTTCTCTTTTATTTGGTAATCGTGGGTCCCGGTGGAATCATGTCACCCCATCTTCTGTGTATGCTAATTCAATTCAAAGTCTCTAGTTTTTCTTTGCTTATTGCCGCACGTGGATCCTTCTCACTTTTGTCTTGAAATTTTTTTCTTGAAACAGCTGCTGCGTGCAGCTTACCACCACCGTAGCTCCTTTTTTTATACTGTCATCCATGCTGGGCGTTGCCCAAAAATCCAATCACTTTGGGGCTTTTTTTTTACTGCCAATCCCCGTGTATGTATCATAAAAACCTGGAATCCCAATGTATGGATTTGATATTCGTTTGTCCTCCACAAACGAAAATTTCCCCTCTTTCTAGCGCCAAATGTTGTTGGAGGAATTTCGTAGCAACACGAAATCGGAGGGATGCTGGAATATTAGAGCGAATTATGAATATGGATGTTTTAGGGATTTAGGGTTTATGAAAAAGAGGGGGGCTGAACTTGGAAGGTGTCTCGATTTGTCTCGTATGTCGGATTCCATCCTGCCAAGATGCCTACGTACCTATGTTTATATAGGATCAAGCCCACGTAGTTCTGTGAATTAATTGGCCTTATCCCGAGAGACTTAAGGGATAAGTTACGTTAATGTGGGTAATGATTGATTTTATTTGATTTAATCTTATCATTGTGATATCTTCCTGATTTGAAGAATATCGTTTGGAGATATTTTCCGTAATTGATTGATTGAGATTGATTCTTTCCTCGTTTCAGAGAGAGGATAAAACTTAGCGGTTAAGCAATAATTATTAATGCGAATTAATAATTAATAGATATTAGAAATTTGGGAGATTATTAGACATGCCGAAATTATGGCATAACAGACTTCATCTCTGCTATTTGTTTTGATGGATCGGCCCAAAATAATATGATTATATACCAAAAGAACACTGTTAACAATTAATTATACTAGCCGGTAACCCGTGCGGGCACATGTAAATTATCGATAATAAATATAATTAATGAATATTATTTTAAAATGTATTCATAAAAATTTGAATGATAAAAACATATAATAAATAAATACTATTAAATTATGTAATGATAGGGAATTGAATACGGGTGAAATTAAAAAAATTAAAAAAGATAAATAAATAAATATAATTAATAAGTTTTATTTAAATATAAACTTGTAAAGAATTGAATGATAAAAGTATATAACAAATAAACGCTATTTAATTATGTGGTTAAAGGGAATCGAACACGGGGTGAAATTAAATTAAATAAATAAATCTTGTATAATTATGTAGTTGGAAGTAATCGAACCTTGAGTTAAGTGATAACCAAATTTGGTACTTTGGTATTTTGGTACTATTGTACCATTAAAACATGGTTTTGCACATTAATATAGAGTATAGATGTACTTGTTACTTTAAGGAAAAGAGAAGATGAATGAATATTGTATTAATGAATACATGCTACACTCTTATATAGTACATCTTAATCTAACAATTTAGGAGATGTAATTAACTACCTGATAACGAGTACAATAATAAATAACTACAAGTATAATAATATTAAATATGTACAAAAATAGCAAACATATAAGGTATTATCTTCAACATCCCCCACAAGATGGACTATGGTCGAAAGACCAGGCCAAGCTTGGATATATTTATCTGGAAAGGTTGGCGAGCTAGGGGCTTAGTAAGTGCATTTGCAAGTTGCAATTGCTCCTTAATTGATATATACGAGACCCGAAGAGTACCAAGCTGCATAGTTTCCTTCACAAAGTGATAATCAAGGCCAAGGTGCTTCATTCGGGAATGAAATTTGGGATTAGCAGCAACATAAGTTACACACGTATTATCACAATAAATAGTTGGTTGCTGCATAGAGGATAAACCAAGTTCTTCTAATAGGTTCATAACCCATAACATTTCAGCAGTAGTTGATGTGCTAAAATAAATGACAATTTCAACCGTAAGCGCACGGTTCGTTCGTTGAATTATTTTAAGTATCGTTCCACGGAGACTAATATTTTCGCATTCCTTTATTTTCAACTTAATCGAACTAGGACAAGTGGATTTTGATGATTTTGATTTTACCCTAATTAATTACTAAATGAAATTCTATTTTAAACTAATTAAAACTGAATTATTCTAAGAACTCTAAATTATTCTAAAATTGTTCTAAAAATTAAAACTAGATTTATTCTAAAACTCTTTTTTTTTTCTTTTTTTTTTTAAATTAAAAATTATTACAGAAAATTTTAAATAAGAATTTGACATGATTGCTTTGTAAAATAACTAGCCAAAAACATTTCCAACACAATAATTAACTCGATTAAAAACAAACCCAGTGAACAAACAAAACTCTTATAATTATAGAAACAACAATTATAAAACGACTCGACAGAATTCAAAAAAACAAGACTCAACAATTATAGAAACAAAACTCGCGACTCGGCATCAAAACATCCTAAGGTACAACTCTGATTATAAGCACCGAATCCACACAGCAACTAACTCCGAGTCAACTCGGCTTAACAGTGCAACTCGACTCAGACAAAGCAGCAATTCACAACCAAAAACTCAGTAACTAAAGATAAACGTGACCATATATCCCGAAAAAGTGTAAACAAAGAGGAGTCAGACACTGTATTCACAAACCCAAGACTCAAAAGATATTGTCGAAGCTCATCATACCAACATCTAGGCGATTGTTTAAGACCGTAAATGGATTTTCGTAACTTGCAGACATAAGTAGGGTGCTCCATATCAACAAATTCAGGAGGTTGTGTCATAAAACGTCTTTTTTAAGAGTCCATTGAAGGAACATATTATTAATATCGAGTTGACGAAGAGACCAACCCCGAGAAACTGCAAGCAAAAGTATAATTCGAACATTGGGAGCTTTAACTACTGGACAAAATGTTTCTGAATAATGGAGGAGCTTGGATAGATGTTGCCGGTGGTTGAGAAGAGTTGGGTGGATGAGAAGCCTGAGAAAGTATGGGAATAAAATATAGCACCAAGAATAAAAATCAGAAAAGTGACTTGGTACCCGACCTGATCTGGCAAACGAAAATACATGCTCAATGAACTCAACATGTCGAGATACATATATTTTATGGGTGTCAGCCTCTAAACAATAGTATGCACTTTGTGCAGGTGCATAACCGACAAAAAACACATGGTTTGGACTTTGGATCAAGCTTGTGAGAAGTGTAAGGCCTCAACCAAGGATAACAAAGGCATCTGAAACCCTTTAACTTCTGATAATTAGGCATGACCCCGATGATAACTAAGAATGCAGATTTAATAGAGAGATGGAGTGGGCATTCGATTAATTAAGTAAACTGTCATGGAAAAGGCTAGTGGCCAATATTTGAGGGGCAGAGAGGCATGAGAAAATAGAGAAACACCCGTTTCAACAATGTGACGATGTCGTCGCTCAGAAAATCTATTGTGTTGAGGTGTGTGAGGGGGAGATTTAAGGTGAGTGATACCGTTAGTGGCCAAAAAAGAGTTGAGTTTTTCATGCCCACCACCATTGTCTAAATATAAGCTGATAATTGGCCTTTTGAAATATTTTTCAACTAAAGCTTTAAACCTTATGAAGGTTTTCTCAGTGTCAGACTTGTGTTTTAATGGATATAACCATACATATTTTGAAAAATGATCAACAAAAATTATGTAGTACTTATATCCATCAAAAGAAGAAACTGGAGATGTCAAAACATCACTAAAAATAACATCAAGAGGACCTTTGGAACTTATAGTAGAGGATGAGAAAGGTAACTTATGGATTTTATTACAATTACATGCATTACATTGAAAAGAAGATGGATAAGAAAAATGAACTAAACTACTGATTGGCTTTAAAATTGAAGATGACGGATGCCCTAATCGATGGTGCCAGTCTACAGGTGTTGATAGAGAAATGGTGTTGATAGACGGAGCAGAAGCAGGCTTGGAAAGAAACCACTAATATATTCCTGAATTAGGCTGACCCTGAAAAATAGGTTTCCCCAAAAGAGTTTCCTCGGGTTATTATTCTGGTTGGGATTCTGAGCGGGCTCTGGTCCTGGGTTTGGATTTGGGTTCGGAACTGGGTTCCGAGGTGGAACCTCCTCATCTCGATTCGCTTCAGGTTGAGGACGAGGATTTCTTGGGGGTCTTCCTCTCTTTGGCGGCATCTCTTTCTATAAAGAGCGAAAACAAAAAGGTATGTTATATCACAGATATGCAGTTATAAGACACCATTGCTGGCACAGTTATGAAAGGTATTCATAAATAATTACTCGATCAAATTCCTGGTTTCTCAAAATAAATCATACTCAAAATCATGACTCTCTCATGTCTCTTTATAACAATTACTCTTATTCCTTGATATAAAAAGGTTTCCGATATTCGTAAGGATCTATCCCAATTTAAATGGCGATTCTCAGAAAACCGTATAAGTTCTAAAATTCAATTGTCATTAATCCTTGGTTCTCGAATACTTTTTTTTTAACAGGAGTGCTATTAATAAAGCGCAACAGTAATAAAATCTGATATAGATAAAAGCGCAAAAGTACGAATATCAACATATAATTTCAAATGGTACATCAGGCAAAACCAAAGACTACATCCAAAATCCTCTAGTCAGCTAGTACATCAAACTACTAAATCCACAGAGTGCGGGTCTATCTATGACAAACTAGATACAAACATAAGCACTCTAAACCGAAGTCTATCCCCCAAAAATAGCAAAAACCCGAACTACAACATCAGGAGTGGTCTCAGCGACCAAACATCTCGATAACACGCCTGTGAAACTCCTCAATAGCTCTAGCAATCAAGTCGGCAACAGTACTACGGTCTACAGCTCCGGTACTGGAAGATGGTAAGGCTGTAATATCAGTCTGCAGCCCTGTCAGGATAGAGATAGAGATCTGATGTACAATCTCCATGGATACATCCCTCAAAAGTAGGCTACCACCCCCATGAACTGCAATAGGATCAACTGACAATAATCGCAGAATAGCATCCCTCGTAGCAAAAATCTCCTCGTAGCGCATCCATACCCAGCGAAACTGCTGGTAAAGGTGATCATGTACAATCCAAGGCACTGGCTCTCGACCTACTATCGGCTGTGTAGGCATACCGACTGGCCGAACTGGAAAAGGCGGAGCAGATGAAATCATCGCCACTGGAGCAGGGATATGGATGGTAGGTGCAGATGGGGCGGTGTCACAAGCTGGAGCATCACTGACTGATGGAAGCATGTAATCGGGTATGGTAGGAACTGCTGAAGTCGTCACATAGACTGGCCCAGAAGGAGAAAACACGCCAATGGGAGCTGCTACTCCAGTGCGAATGGGCGAAAGCTGGCCCTCCACAATCGACTCGAATAGAAAAGGCTCAGGTGTCTCCTGCCTGTACATCTCAGGAGCTGGAACTGAGCTGGCTGCTCAGCCTCAAGAGTAGGAGTCTCTACATCAGTCACCGGAACAGGAGAATCGACTACCTCGATGACCTGATCAGGAGAATCTGCTAGGTCTATCACCTGCAGAGGAGAAGGTGTAAGAATCTGAATCGAAGAATCCTCCGAAACACTATCAATCGGAATGTACTCCTCTGACGGATCACTGTCCGAACCCGAACTGGAATCTAGTGGTCTGTGCGGGTAAGGTGTAGGAGATCTATCTCGGATAGAACGAGTGTCAGCTGGTCCGGATGTAGACATCTACAAAAGTACAAAAAGTCTCAGTTACAACTAGGTTCCAAATTGATTAGATAAAGGTATAAATATAACGGTGTAGGGCACTTAGTGCTAAAATATGAACGTTGTACTATATCTCTAAATTCTCACGTCGCGTTATAATTCTAGGCTCGTACGATTCCTAAAAATATAACTAACGCTCTGATACCAAAACTGTAACGCCCCCAGATCCGCCCGGACTGGGGATCCGGGTCGTCACATTGTCTCAATATCCTGCAGCACACGTTAACGCAATAATAAAGTAAAATATTTAATACAACAAAGCATAAGTGTCCCACTCCACAGATCCAAGATCGATCTCACAAAATATTACAATACGACTTAGTACGTCTTAGGATAATATCTTCGGTTCAGATTCTTACACCTTCTCCTCCGCAGGTGATAGACCTAGCAGATTCTCCTGATCAGGTCATCGAGGTAGTCGATTCTCCTGTTCTGGTGACTGATGTAGAGACTCCTACTCTTGAGGCTGAGCAGCCAGCTCAGATTCCAGCTCTTGAGATGTACAGGCAGGAGACACCTGAGCCTTTTCTATTCGAGTCGATTGTGGAGGGCCAGCTTTCGCCCATTCGCACCGGAGTAGCAGCTCCCATTGGCGTGTTTTCTCCTTCTGGGCCAGTCTATGTGACGACTTCAGCAGTTCCTACCATACCCGATTACATGCTTCCATCAGTCAGTGATGCTCCAGCTTGTGACACCGCCCCATCTGCACCTACCATCCATATCCCTGCTCCAGTGGCGATGATTTCATCTGCTCCGCCTTTTCCAGTTCGGCCAGTCGGTATGCCTACACAGCCGATAGTAGGTCGAGAGCCAGTGCCTTGGATTGTACATGATCACCTTTACCAGCAGTTTCGCTGGGTATGGATGCGCTACGAGGAGATTTTTGCTACGAGGGATGCTATTCTGCGATTATTGTCAGTTGATCCTATTGCAGTTCATGGGGGTGGTAGCCTACTTTTGAGGGATGTATCCATGGAGATTGTACATCAGATCTCTATCTCTATCCTGACAGGGCTGCAGACTGATATTACAGCCTTACCATCTTCCAGTACCGGAGCTGTAGACCGTAGTACTGTTGCCGACTTTATTGCTAGAGCTATTGAGGAGTTTCACAGGCGTGTTATCGAGATGTTTGGTCGCTGAGACCACTCTTGATGTTGTAGTTCGGGTTTTTGCTATTTTTGGGGGATAGACTTCGGTTTAGAGTGCTTATGTTTGTATCTAGTTTGTCATAGATAGACCTGCACTCTGTGGATTTAGTAGTTTGATGTACTAGTTGACTAGAGTATTTTGGATGTAGTCTTTGGTTTTGCCTGATGTACCATTTGGAATTATATGTTGATATTCGTACTTTTGCGCTTTTATCTATATCAGATTTTATTACTGTTGCGCTTTATTAATAGCACTCCTGTTAAAAAAAAAAGTATTCGAGAACCAAGGATTAATGACAATTGAATTTTAGAACTTATAAGGTTTTCTGAGAATCGCCATTTAAACTGGGATAGATCCTTACGAATATCGGAAACCTTTTTATATCAAGGAATAAGAATAATTGTTATAAAGAGACATGAGAGAGTCATGATTTTGAGTATGATTTATTTTGAGAAACCAGGAATTTGATCGAGTAATTATTTATTAATACCTTTCATAACTGTGCCAGCAATGGTGTCTTATAACTGCATATCTGTGATATAACATACCTTTTTGTTTTCGCTCTTTATAGAAAGAGATACCGCCAAAGAGAGGAAGACCCCCAAGAAATCCTCGTCCTCAACCTGAAGCGAATCGAGATGAGGAGGTTCCACCTCGGAACCCAGTTCCGAACCCAAATCCAAACCCAGGACCAGAGCCCGCTCAGAATCCCAACCAGAATAATAAACCGATGAACCTACTTCTGAACTTTCTTCTTCAACATGCTCAAAACCCTCAACCTCAGCAGAACCAAAATCCGATAAGAGGAAATCCACCTCCGGCTCAACTGACTCAAGCTACAGTGAGTTTCAAATCGTTCAAATCTTTGAATCCACCTGAGTTTAAAGGTACCACTAACCCAGTGGAGGCTAGAGTCTGGTTACGAGAAATAGATAAGACTTTTGAGATTGTGGGGGTGGAAGAAGATAAGAAGACAGTGTTTGCAGCGTATATGTTAAAAGGTGAAGCTAACTACTGGTGGGAAGCGAAGAGAGCTATGGAAGGTAATGCGGTTATACCGTGGGCCAGATTTACAAAATTGTTCCTAGAGAGGTATTTCCCCAAGTATCTGGAGAATCAGATGGAAATTAAGTTTGTAGAACTCAAGCAAGGGACGATGACTGTTGCAGACTACGAGGCCAAGTTTACAGAACTCTCGAGGTTTGTACCCTATCATGTAGACATTGAGGAGAAGAGAGCAAAGCGTTTTCAACAAGGATTGAAGCCCTGGATACAGAATCGAGTCGTAGTGTTTGAGATCACCAATTATGCAACCTTAGTTCAGAAGGCGGCTATAGTGGAAAGTGGGAGTGAACTGTACCGTAAGGATGAAAAGAAGAGGAAGTTTCAGGGTAGCGGAAGTAACTTTGTGAGAAGATTTGATAATCGGAGCGACAAGAAACCATTTGTGAGGAGGGAGGATAGAAGCACTGATACAAGGAGGTTTGGGAATCATGACACCAGAGGAAGCAACCAGAGGTTCAAACAGCCACAGACAGTTAGTGTGATGCAAGGAAGGCCACCTTTGCCAGAATGCAAGACATATGGGAAGAAACACCCTGGACCCTGTCATCAAGCGAGTGTGAATTGTTATAACTGCGGACAGAAGGGTCATTATGCTTCTAGTTGCAAGGATAAATCTATCACCTGCTTCAACTGTGGAAGGAAAGGTCACGTGTCCCGAGACTGCCGACAACCCGCGAAGGAAAATCCAGTGCCTCGACTCACAGCACCTCCCAGCAACAAGCCGACAGCAAGAACCTTCAATATGACTGTACGAGATGCCATCGATGACAGCGATGTGATCGCAGGTACGCTTCTAGTAAACTCTGAGGATGCATGTGTTCTAGTTGATTCTGGAGCTACCAAATCCTTTATTTCTGAAAACTTCATGAATAAGTTGAATCTTGAATCTGTGCCCTTAGAGGGAATTCTGAACATAGAAGTAGCTAATCAAGAAGTCATACCAGTAAACCGAGTGTGTCCAAATTGTTCTATAGAGATACATGGGCAACGTTTCGATGCAGGCCTAATTCCTTTTAAGTTAGGGGAATTTGACGTAATCTTAGGGATGGATTGGTTATCATGTTATGATGCTCAAATAAATTGTCGTCGTAAAAGGGTCAGCTTAAGGGGAACTAATGGTATAAGAATTCCGTTTTGTGGACGGAAACCGATTAAGGATTTCCTGTCAATAATTCAAGTTAAAAGGTTACTTCGGCAAGGATGTCAAGCCTATCTGGCTCATGTGATAGATACCGAGAAGCAGACCCCTACGATCGAAGAGGTCCCTGTAGTTAATCAGTTTGAAGATGTTTTTCCTGACGAGTTATCGGGAATGCCACCGGATCGAGAGATAGAATTCACAGTCGACCTAGCACCAGGAACCGCACCAATCGCAAAAGCGCTGTACAGAATGGCACCAGTGGAAATGAAGGAGTTGGAAACACAACTGCAAGAGTTACTGGACAAAGGTGTGATCAGACCAAGTGTATCCCCGTGGGGAGCTCCGGTGTTGTTCGTAAAGAAGAAGGACGGATCCATGCGACTCTGTATTGATTATCGTGAACTAAACAAGATGAATATCAAGAATAGGTACCCTCTACCTCGGATCGACGATTTGTTTGACCAACTTAAGGGAGCAATGTATTTTTCGAAGATCGATTTGAGATCCGGCTATCATCAACTAAAGATCAAGCCTGAGGATATTCCTAAGACTGCCTTTAGGACCCGATATGGACATTACGCGTTCCTAGTCATGTCTTTTGGATTAACAAATGCGCCAGCTGCTTTCATGGATTTGATGAATCGTGTGTTCAAGAGGTACTTGGACAAGTTCATGATTGTATTTATTGATGACATCTTAATATACTCAAAGTCTCCTGAGGAACATGCTGAACACCTCCGATTGGTGCTGGAAACGCTGAGGAAGGAGAAGTTATATGCAAAATTTTAAAAGTGTGAATTCTGGCTAAAGGAAGTTCAATTTTTAGGACACATTGTGAGCGGAGAAGGGATTTCTGTAGACCCCGCAAAGATAGAAGCTGTAGCAGATTGGGAGAGACCCAAGACTCCAACAGAGGTTAGAAGTTTCCTTGGGTTGGCCGGATACTATCGTAGATTCGTGAAAGATTTCTCGAAGATAGCTACGCCTCTGACTCGACTTACCAGAAAGAGTGAAAAGTTTGAATGGACCCCCAAATGTGAAGACAACTTTTAAGAATTGAAGGAGAGATTGACTACTGCCCCCGTTTTTGACTTTACCCGATGAGAAAGGCGATGTCGTGATTTTCAGCGATGCCTCTCACAAGGGTTTAGGATGTGTTCTGATGCAACATGGGAAAGTAATAGCTTACGCCTCTCGAAAATTGAAGGAATATGAGTCCCGTTACCCTACTCACGATTTAGAACTTGCTGCTATTGTTTTTGCCCTCAAGATTTGGAGACATTACCTTTATGGAGAGAAATGCGAGATTTATACGGATCACAAGAGCTTAAAATATATATTCACACAGAAGGAATTAAACATGAGACAGAGAAGATGGTTGGAATTAATCAAAGACTACGATTTCTCGATAAACTACCACCTAGGGAAGGCTAATGTGGTAGCTGATGCGTTAAGTAGAAAGGAAAGACTTAACCTGTTGACAACCTCAGAAGAATTGGTCCGAGAATTTGAGAGAATGGAATTAGAAGTCAAGGTCCCAGTCCAAAACAATGAAAGAGTTTACAGCATTCAGTTTCAACCAGAGCTACTCGAGAAGATCCGCCGTTATCAGGAACAAGTAATGGAAGAAAGGAGATCAGAGTTGACCGGAGAAGAAGTTCTGCGTTCGAAGGATGATAAGGGAATTAAGCGATTTGCATCGAGAATATGGATTCCTAATGTTACAGAGCTGAAGGAAGAGATTATGAGCGAAGCGCATAACTCGAGATATTCCATTCACCCAAGTAGCACAAAGATGTATCAAGACATCAAGCTGAATTATTGGTGGCCTAACATGAAGAAAGAGATTGCAGAATGGGTAAGCAAGTGTTTGACCTGTCAGAAAGTGAAAGCTGAACATCAACGACCTAGTGGACTTTTACAACCCTTAGAGATACCCGAGTGGAAATGGGAACATATCACCATGGATTTTGTCGTAGGATTGCCCCGAACTAGAGCTAGCCATGATGCAATTTGGGTTATTGTCGACCGACTCACTAAATCTGCGCATTTCCTACCAATTATTGATAAGTACTCTGTTGAAAGATTGGTGAACATTTACCTAAAAGAAATTGTAGTTCGTCATGGAATGCCCGTTTCAATTGTTTCTGATAGAGATGCCCGTTTTACTTCACGATTTTGGAAGAGTTTTCAGGAATGTCTTGGCACGAAGTTAAATCTGAGCACTGCATATCATCCACAGACCGACGGACAAAGTGAAAGGACAATTCAAACAGTTGAAGATATGTTGAGAGCCTGTGCACTTGATTTCAAAGGAAGTTGGGGTGATCATTTGCCCCTAGTTGAGTTTGCTTACAACAATAGTTACCACTCCAGCATAGGTATGGCACCATATGAAGCATTGTATGGAAGAAAGTGTAGATCACCGTTATACTGGGATGAAGTAGGGGAAGGAAAGATACTAGGGCCAGAACTACTTCAATAAACTAAGCAAGCAACCGAAGTGATTCGAAAAAAGTTAGTTGCAGCTCAGGATCGATAGAGGAAGTATGCGAATCAGAAGAGAAAAGACAAAGCATTTGAAGTGGGAGATAAAGTGATGCTGAAAGTTTCACCTTGGAAGGGAGTTATGAGATTCGGAAAGAAAGGCAAGTTGAGCCCCAGATATATAGGACCTTTTGAGATTCTCAAAGAGATAGGACCACTAGCTTATCAGTTGGCCCTACCTCCAGACCTTCAGCACATTCATGACGTATTTCATGTCTCTGCGTTAAGAGAATATCATTCTGATTTCAGACATGTTATAACCTACGAACCAGTGGAAATCCGTCCTGATTTGACCTACGAACAACAGCCAGTACAGATCCTAGATCACAAAGTGCAAGAGTTAAGAACGAAGAACGTAAATTTGGTAAAGGTACTTTGGAAAAACCACCAAGTCGAGGAAGCCACGTGGGAATTAGAAAGTGAAATGCGGAATAAATATCCTGATTTGTTTAGTGCGTAGTTTTGATTCCGAGGACGGAATCCTATAAGGAGGGAAGACTATAATAACCGCAAATTTTTGAATAAAATTTTTCTACTCGTTATTTAAATTTATTTAAGGTCAATTCATTAATATATTTAATTAGCGCATTTTTGGTTAAATTTTAAAATTTTATATTCGTATGTAAATAAATATTTATTATATTTATTTATTTATAATTATTAGGTATTTATTAAAATTAGAAAATTTAGGAGAATAGGATTTTAATTTTGGACGGATATTAATTTTAAAGCGCGGAATTTATTTTTGAGAACGACTTTTGGGTCCCGTTTATTATTATCCAGCAGGAAAACGACGATATTAATAAACGGGACCCAAAAGTCGTTCTCAAAAATAAATTCCGCGCTTTAAAATTAATATCCGTCCAAAATTAAAATCCTATTCTCCTAAATTTTCTAATTTTAATAAATACCTAATAATTATAAATAAATAGATATAATAAATATTTATTTACATACGAATATAAAATTTTAAAATTTAACCAAAAATGCGCTAATTAAATATATTAATGCATTGACCTTAAATAAATTTAAATAACGAGTAGAAAAATTTTATTCGAAAATTTGCGGTTATTACAACTAACGATGACGCCCCACATTTTGAACATTGTAATTGAAAACAAGAATAGAATAAAATTGTCCTACATTCCATATTAAATTTAAGCACATTCATTGACGATTTGTAATTGAAAAACACTATCTAAAAAAGAATAAAATTGTCGTACCTTCCATATTAATTTTTACATATGTACTTTCGAAAAAATAGAAAATACATTTTTTAATAAAAAATATTTGAATATATAAACGTATATGTTTTCTTGAAATGTATAATGGGTGTATAATAATTATAATGTCCAAAATGATATTAAATTAATTTAAATTATATATTGGCGATTTCTCGATGTTGCATTTTGTTTATTATAGAAAATATTATATATTATATTATAATGGATTTAGTATATAAGAAACATTTTCACCAAACTATTTATTTTTTTTATAAGAAATGAATTGCTGAAAATGGAATTACAAATTTTAACAAAAATTAAGCATAATATATCCAATTTAAGTTAGAATTTCTTTTATCTTTTTAAACATCCAATTTAACAAAATATCACCTTTAGATTTCTATCCAATTTAACTTAAAATTACACTTAACTTTTTAAAAATCAAATATAACAAAATATCTCCTTTTGCTTTCTATATACATTTTGGACATGCTAATCCACACAATTATGATTTATTTGAGTCTATATTGATACCTATTTATTTTAGATTGTTAAAATATTAAAAAAAATATAATGTCATAAATTATAATTTATCAAAAATAATTTTAGGCTTGTCGATCATGGCTATATTTTGAAAAAGGTACAATAAAAAGGATCCAGTGAAAAAAATAGAAAAAAGTATTGAACATCCAAATTCGAATTCTAACAAATTTATAATTTTAGTATAAATACAACATAATATCGAAAAAACACATTGTCGAGAAATAAGTCGAAAAAAATAATAATTTGATCAATCCTTTTTTATGAAATATAGGTTATCAAACAATGCACAACATTCTTCTTCTTTTAATAATCTTGATAAAATCTTTTACATATAAATATTAGCGCATTTGATTTAGTTGTCCAAGTTTTGAACGAATGAGATCCAAAAAATCGTGATAAAATATAATTTCCATAATTTTATAAAAAAATTCCTCGTATTTTTCATAATAATATTTATTGAATCTATTCCATATAAAATTTTGTGTATTTGATTTCGTTTTAATTCCACGTATTTTTAGATCATTTTTTTGTTCTATAAAATATTGAATAATGCTTCAATCATATATTTATACAAACACACTTTAAAATATGATTGAATTTTAAATTTGAATTTATTTATTTGGATGATCCGTTTTACGTAGATGACCCGGGTGAGGGTTCAAAAACCAAAAACTATGTGAACGTATGTGAATAGAATGAAATTAGGAAGGGTAGTTTTAGTCATTTGGTGTTTAGAATCAGTCAGTCCAATTAAAATTATTGTTTCAGATTTTAAACTAATTAAAAATGACTTAAATTAAGATCGCAAATTACCCAATCTTTAATTACTAAACATATTTTAACATGACAATTTCCCCCACCAATTTTCTTTTGCTAAACAACCCCCACCAATTTTAACATTTTATTCTAGAATCAAACATAAAATGTTAACTATTTTGGTGGTCAGTCCAAGCCTGATTTCATCCTTCACTTGTTATTCATAATGGTTTGATCATTGATGTGCTACGGAGATGGCAAAGCCAAGGAAGGAAGCAGTCTCTCGTGATCCCTATTTTTCCCTCCACAGCTAAAAGTTGATCCTCATTTGTACATGCTTGATAATAGTAGACATTCCAATTATTCATATTAATTTGGCACAACCTTTCATTTTAAGTTTTTACTTTAATCAACCTTACATTCAAAGTTAACTACTAACACTTCAAAACATTGTATATATTTGTGTCCTTGCCAAAAAAATTATATTTGTGTCAGTGTAATTACACATGCACAGCCATTTTCAACAGCCATTGTGTTGTGTTTTGAGGACTGTATATTTACTCAAAAATTAAAATTGTGTAATTGTGGTGTCAGAATTGTATAGAGCAAAACTGGGTTATACATTACTCGTATATCTTTTGCTACGTGACTAAAATAGATGGGCTGGTCTGGGCATACACAAGCACGCACACAAAAGTGAAAAAGCAGCACGCGAAAGAAATAGCTAGGTAGATGCAATCCGAAATTGTCACCCTATTAGGATAATATCCTCCTAATGAGTTGATTACTTAACACACCCATAACTTCATATTATCCAGATTCTGGGATTGATTCCGATGCACGGCAGTGTATTCCAGAGGCTTCCTTTCTCTGGAAACACAATGGTTAATGTTCATTCGATGCACGTTCCATGCAAATAATAATGCTTCAATTCACAATGCATTATAAATACAGGCTGCTAATGCGAGGGGCTGCGGAGACGCTGATTATGTTACTGCCAGATTTAATGCAAGGCAATGATTCATATTAGAATGGGAAATTTAAGAAGTGAAAATTCGTTCCTGCAAGAAAAGCAGAGGACAAACCTGTCTCTTCATCGTTATACATTAACCATTATTCTGGATCTGTCACAGTTTGCAACCTGATCCCAGATCCAACCTGATCCCAGACTTTCCTACAAAGTCAAAGATAGATAATTTCAATACCTAATTCATATGTGCATGCAATCATCAGTTTTATAATAGATCACAGATAATATTCATAAAGATGTCATCTTGCTTACCATAGACACACAAATCCCATAGAAAAGAATCTTTTTGCGAGGTGCTGGTGCTGCTTTACTCATTGCAAGTTTTTCCTGTATTTCTGGCTTAGAAAATCCAAACTTAACATCTGATGATGGAGATGCTCCGATAAGGGAGCCTGAGACTGAACATCGGTAACATCGCCTATACAAATTTGCTCTTTCTTTGAATTGATGTGTTCCTAATCACAATATCCTAATCAAACCTTTAGAATATCCTAATCAAACCTTTATAAATTCTAAATTCTAAAATTATTCACAATATCCTAATCAAACCTTTAGGCAATACAAATTTTGAGGAAAATGAAATTAAATTAAGTACAAAAGAACATTAATTCACGTGTCAAAACGATGAAAATGATACCTGAACAAAAAATTTATGGATATAGTAAAGTTACTCCAATATGGATATAGTGTTCAACAGCAGGATCCAGTAATATGGATATAGTGTCCTTAAAAAAACCAAACACAAACTCGCACACTGTTAAACAATTGAAACCTTTTTTCCTAATCACGATAGCAAAATGAAACTAAGGAACATGATTTTGATATGTTCAAGTTTACGATATAATAAGGAAAAAAATAACTAAAAGAATATACCAATTCCAGTTTATTCTACTTACAACTACTCGAGAATCCCCTAAGCTTAGAATCCAGAATTGTAACAGCTGGTTCGAAGCTTCCCATTTTCTTCTTTACCCAATCGACAATGTGTAATCCATCACCTACTCGAGATTCAACAGCGGTACGCCCACTTAGGATCTCTAGCAAAACCTCTCTGTTATAGACGTCGCTCTTTTCTGTTATGTTCATGGTGTATCCATATTCTGCATTAATAGTAAAACATAACATTAGCATTTAGTAAAAACAAATCCATAAAATGATATTAATAAATGGTGTAATTAACCAATTAAGAAAATGACTAAATTTATAAACCAGTATGCCAGACAACATTTTTTTCAGTTGGTATGACAATGAATATATGATGTGTAATTAGCTATTGATGCTTAAAATGTATTCAAGATAAGGAAGTTTCAAGTCACTTGCCTGGGGCTATGTATCCATAAGAACCAGCTACCCTGGACATTGCTTGGTGGGAAGTTGGAGAATTTATCAGCCTGGCCAGTCCGAAATCATCAAGATAAGTTTCAAACCTAGAGTCCAGCAGAATATTATTGCATTTTACAACTCTGTGTAAAATTGTTGGAACGTAATCATGATGAAGATAAGCAAGACCGTGGGCTGCTCCGACTGCAACTTTATATACCTCGTCTCCCAATCTAAATTTCTGTTACTCTGCAGAAGTTGTTGGAGATTTCCATTCGAGATATAATTGTAGAGCATTGAGTTTGACACTCTTAATGGAACAGTACCCTAACAACTTTACAATGTTCCTATGCCGAATGTGTCCAAGAATTTGAATTTCTGCAGCAAAAGAGTCTATAGCTGCCTCTTCATCTCCCTTTGTTTTCCAAAGCTTCTTTAATGCTATCAACTCTCCATTGGGCATTTCTGCCTTGTAAACAACTCCAGAACAGCCCTTCCCGATAACATTTTCATCTTTGAGGCAATCTAGGATGTTGTCAATAGTGAAACTTAGCTTTTGAAATGGAATGCATGTCCAAGGATAAGAAAAATCCTCTCGGGAAGGGATTGAACCAAATTTTTCACTATATATTCTTAATCTAGGATGACTTTGGGATTGAACGAAACTTTTCTTTTTGCTGCAAAAATAGCATCATCAATATTAAGTTTTATCATATTAGCACCAGGTATGGTGCATTGTTCATCCCCATCCCTCAATTTTATACCCACATGAAGAATGAAAAAGTATCACGTATAAAATACACCATTTATATGAACAAAAGATAATACAAATATAAGTTAATCAAACAGTAACTAAAACGTAAAAATTACGTAAAGGAGTCGCAAGTACTTTTTACAAATAATTTTTTGAGTACTACCTGTACTATTATCCGTAGAGGAATTGCAAGTACTTTATTTTTGGAGTTATGATCCTCTAACTGGTTCAGTAGGCTGCGTATACCAGATGTTGATCCTATGGTCACAGAATAATATACAACTTCGTGTTAGCAACTAACTGCTAATGAGGACGAAGTTGCTGTACAAATTCCACAACAGCAAATCACACTAACAAATACAATCTGAAGTAGAAATAGTACTGCAATTAGTATCATAGCAAGATCCCAAAACAATAGTTATATTTTTGTATCCTTTTACATTAATTTCATCTTTGAAATTGGGGGAAAGTAATTGTGAATCAAATATAGATCAAAAATATAAATACACAATATTAATTGTGGATTCTGACTCCATACATTTGATTTGCTTCGAAGAGTGTCAATTTTGGGTGTTAAAAATGAACCTGCACAATGAGGCATGTGAACTCTTTTTATGGACGAAGAAAATGAAATATAGGACAGCATGAGAAGGTGAAGTTTCATTAAAAAATTTATAAAAAAACAAATACTACGGTAGTTAATTGGCAATAATGCATGTATCTTTTCTTTGTAAGCCACTATATAATTAAGATCTTGACTACTATTAAAATTGCACATGCATTTATAAATATTCAGCAAGAAAATCAAAAGATTATAAGAAGGCAAAACTTTTAATTTCTCATACTATGAGAGCCTCGACATGGTCCAGTTCTTGGAGTCTTGGAGCAACAAAGAGTAAAGCTAGCAAGTACTACATCAAATATTAACTCAAACTATTAAAAAAAATACTAATCCAATGCCTGTAGATAATTTATATATATACAAATCAATTAGGTAGGGACTTAAGTTGCAATTTAAGTGACGCAAAAAACAAAACACGTAAAAGAATCTATACTTAAGTGATTATCTTAGAATCCTCTTATGGTTGTCTCACTTGTCGTGACAATTCTATCTGCAATAAATCGCTCTTAACATATAATGATTAAGATAATTATATTGGAAAATAGGGAAGAGTATGTAGAAATGACATATACCAGTAATTGGTACAATCTTGGTTCAGATTTCTGGTAAGCGAGGTACATGAAAAATAGTAATGGCCCATGAGCTGCATACAATTCTTCCGCCAAGGAGGCTCATTGTCAAATGCTAATTAATCCAACCTGCCCAAAAAAGTAAAGTCACATTTTATTCACAACCATCTTTAAAGAAATATCAACCAATTTATGCTCACCGATATCTCATGTCACCCGCTTCTTCAATCCAAGCGGATAAACTGGTTGTCATGTAAATCAACCAATAATCATAATCCAAAAAATTCACTTCTTCATTTTCATTTCTGGGCAAACAATCATAATCAAAAAAATTCACTTCTTCATTTTCATTTCTGGGCAAACAATAAATATAAAGAAGTATGGTTATATAACAAACATATAAAACACATATCATAATCAAATCAAATATCAATTAACTTCTACATACCAACACAATTACAAAAAACACATAAATTAAAGCCTATAAAAACATGTATATACATGTGTTTCAATAATTATATAATTAAATATACATGGAATAACGATTTACCGACTTTGTAAATACATATTTAAGATTCATCATCCCATTATCATCATCATCATCAACATCAAGAATACCAAGCTATGTAGAACACATGTAACCAGCAAAAAAACCAAATTAGATCGTGGCACACACAAATCCATCTTTCTGCACACACAATATAACCAATAAATGAATATGAATTGAGATCAAAAGAGAAAACACCATATTTTGAATTCAAAATTAAAGCACAATTAGATAATAGTAATCTTTTGATAGAAGCCATTAACCTAATTGCCTATCATCTTGGATTTAAATTTGAAATCATACAAATCGTGGTTTAATTTGCGGGATTTGGTTATATGTATCTTATTCATTTGGTACAAAACATATAAATATACATATAATTACCCATACCCGACGGATAATCCATGACCCGATTTGTTTATCTATATAGCTTACATATACAATATGTAATATAGCTTACAAACTTACACACCTGATTTCTCCCTGATCCGGTAATGGAAAAAGTGACGATGGAAGTTTGTGAAGATGATAACGCGTAGGTTTAATTTTGAAATTAGTGATGAACACTGATTTGAAGATTTAATTTTGAACAAATGGAAACTGGAAAAATCATTAAATGCTTGATTCATAGAAATAAAGAGACGACAGGATTATAGGAAGATTTTGAAAAGAAGTTACCATAACAATATTTTGAAAACTGACGCAGTTAGAATTAGATAGATATGGATATGACTCTTTTTGATTTGAATGACCTAGTAGAATGTTAAATGACCAAAAAGTCTATACACATATATTGGATGTTTAAGAAGTGGAAGGATAGATTAGGTAATTTTAATGTGAAATGACCAAAAAGCCTATAAAAATATAAAGGATGAGTAAAAAGAGGAAGGATAGATTATGTAATTTTACAATGCTAATGCTAGCACTTATTTAGAATATATTGATATTGATTAGATTATAGTGCAATCTTGCACGATTAAAAAGTAAAATAATTATATTATTTAAATTTTATTATATTACTCTCCGTTCCTTGGCCATCAATGTATTTAGCAATAAAATGAAAACTGTTAAATTTAACCTTTATTATTTACATATTTAGAGAAAATTAACATATATAACACTTAATTTGGTTTAATACAAAAAATTGGTGAATATTTTTTGGACATGCAAAAAAGGAATTGTGGCCGGGACGGAGGGAGTACAAATAAAAGTTATTGTATTAATTTTTATTAAAAATGTAATAACCGCGAATATTTTGAATAAATTTTTCTATCGTTATTTAATTTTATTTAAGGGCGATGCATTATTATATTTTAATTACCGCGTTTTAAATTTTTTTGGAATATTATATATTCATTTTATATTTAATTATTTACAATTATTTAGTGTTTACTAAAATTAGAAAAAGATTTAAGAAAATAAGATTTTAATTTTTGGATCAAATTTATTTTTTGGAAACGTTATTAAAGTCTCGTTTTAACTAGCTGGGGAGAAACAGAATTATTGAGGGGACAGCATTTTACTTTCACACAACACAGATGAAAACATGCTCCTTGTTTTCGGGAACACGTTCCTGTTTCTTTAAATGTTAAAAACAAGGAAAAACCTTTTTGTCTCTTTAAATGTTAAAAACGTGGAAAGTTTAGCCCATGTTTGTTGACTTAACCGGCCTCATTTCTATAATAACAGCTATATCACTTATATTTTTTAAAAGACCAAAACTTAGACAATTACTTCATCTCTTTAAATCAATCACAAACACACGGCCTTATTATACACGAAACAGAACACCACACCAAACTTCACTCTTTTCTTTCTTTTACCAAAATACTCGACTCATATACATACAAAACTGAGCACAATTAGCAGGTAGTTCATTTTAATTCTTCTTTCTTGTTATTGGTTTTTGTCGATTACATTTTGTAATAATTGTTAAGCTCGATTGTTGTATATTGTTTTTGGCGATTTCGTTTTGAAGAAACTGGTAGGATCGAACTGTACTTGTGTTGTGTTGTGATTGAGTAAAGGGGATGGAGTTTTGAGTGGTGTTGTTGGTGGTGGCGTTGGTCGAGAGGACAGAGAGGAGAGATGGGAGTTCGAGAGGGAGGCGGAGAGATTTCGGTGGTGGGTGTAGTCGGAATCGGTGAAGGCTGTGGTGGTGGTGTTAATATGGTGGTGTTTGAAGAGAGAAAAGTGAGGAAGAGAGTGGCGGAGGGAGAGGGAAGTAGAGAGAACGGAGAGAAAGGGAGATGGTCGGAGAGATTGTGGAGAGAAAAGAAGAAGAGGAGGGAGAGATGTTGATGTGTTGTCGGAAGAGAAGAGAGGGGAGAAATCGGAGATGAGTGAGAGATTAGAGATCGAGTAGAGAGAGATTGATTGAGAGTGCAGGGAGACTGGGAGAGAGATAGAGAAAAGAGAGAGAGAGAGAGAGAGAGAGAGAGAGAGAGAGAGAGAGAGACGGTGCAGGGGAGAGAGACGGAGGGGGTGTGGGGCCCACGGTGGTGGTGTCGGTGGGGCCCACGCCGTGGTTGCCGTCGAATAAATATTAAAATAACACGGTACTAATAAAACGATACAGTTTTATTTAATTAGCAATTGAACGTTATAAGTCGAGATTTTATTATTTGGACAGTTATTTAAATTAGTTAATAATAAATTGTTTTTAAAAATGGTTTAATTGTTTAATTCATTAAAAAGAATTATTTAGAGTTTTTAAAATGTAATTTAGAATTTATTATTTATTAATTAAATAAGTGTTGTTATGTGATTTTGAAAACAAATTAGATATTTATTAATTTGCAATAAAAAGGGTTTAATAAAATGGATTAATTATTAGTTTTTTTTAAAAAGAGTTAATTTGTGATTTTTGGACGGAAATTAGAGATTTAATAATTTGTTGATAAAAAGAAGAATATTTGTGAAATAAATAGAATAAAATATGTTTTATTTTGGAAAAGCTGTTTTTATTATTTTCTGGTTTATTTTAATTGACCGGATCGAGTCAGATTTAATTAAGAGATTTAAAATTTGTTTTATATTATTAATGAGTTTAGTAAATTAGAATTTGTGAGATTTCTTAAAAATTAAAATTCTTTGATAATTAGTTTAAAAATGAGAATAATAAATATGGATTTAAATTGAATAAAAAAACGGATGTTTGAATTTTTCATTTTGAGTAAGAATTTAGATTTCCAGATATTAAAAATAGGATATATTCCCCAGATTTAATTCCTGTGTTCGAATAAATATTTATTTATCCCGGAATTGATTTCTGTTATTTATTCCGGAGATTTTATGAGATATTATATTAGTATTAATTAGATTATCGGATCGGGAGTATTTTATTCTGAAGAATCGCTCACGTATTTCTGGTTGCCATTTTTAGAGAATAATTCTTCAACCGTAGATCGACGCCAAGTTCACGGGTAGAGTATAAATTTTTATCTGCATTCATTTGCACTTCGAGATCGAGGCAAGTTCGTTCTTACCCTAACTTTTGGAAACTGTGAATTTCTGTTCGTGTTATTTAATTCCTTAATTATTTTTTTGAGATATTATATATTGAGATTATCTGTTGCTCTATATGATGCAATAATTTCTCTTGAGAATTATTTCTTGTTAAATATTATTATATTGTCAAGTTAGTTTATTTGAGAATTATAATCTCTATAAGCGTAGAAACAATTTAGTTGATATCGGGTCGATCTCATTAATTCGAGACGACTATTATTATGATTCAGTGAAACTATTCTCATTTATTCGAGATAGTTAAATTTATTCCTTTCAGTCGAATTTATTGTACAGATTCGACAATAATTATTGATTATCTTTTAGTTGGTTCGTCTCTCGAATCAATAAATAAGAGTTATAAAAATTAGGATCGTTAGAGTTTTACTCGTTGATCAAGTGAAAAATATTCTGTTTAACGTTCATCAATTATGGGTATTATAAATATTCGAGGAGTACTATTTGTACAGTACGACTCCAAATTATTTCATTTTAAGACTATCCTCAATATTTCGAGATGGTTGACTTTATTGTCGAGGGTTGGCATCTTGTTCGTGTCAACCAATAAAATATTATTATTGAGAATTTACCTCAGTCCATTGATCGGATTGGTGGAACAATTGAGTCGGTCTGGCAGTCCGCCAGATTTGTTTTCATGGAAGAATTATTTCGAGTTATCTGTCCATCAAATATTCGGGAATTCTGTATTCTACTGGTCAAATTTTGGGAAAGAGGCCCATTTTAGAGAAAGAGAGACTTGTGTACCGTTATGCGGACACGAGATATATTGGCACTATGATGCCAGGGTTTAATTAATAACCCCTATGATGCTAGCATTCATATTTTTATATTATATTGTTGATAGCGTATTGTAGCCGTGATCGGGCGAAGTGCGATATCATTGGAGGACGGTATTTCCGGTCGGATAGTTGATCGCCCCACCGAGATACCGAGAGGTGGAAGACCAGTTTATTCTTAAATCATGAGTCAACAGAGTTATATCAATTGAGTCTTTCGAGAATTCTATTTTCGAGATGAGTATTGAGTTTTTCGAGTATTCTGCTTTCAAAATGAGTACTGAGTCAAAATCCAGATTTGTGATATTCAATTAATTTTGGGAAATCTTATTATATTTACATACCGAGTAAGAAGAGAACTTGCTGAGCACTGTAGTTGCTCATTCTTGCTTTACAACATTTTTATTCAGCTATCAAGAGGGAAAAAGGCGAGACGTCCAACCAGGGATCCAAGGGAAAGGGGAAAGCTCCAGGATATGCTGACGGGAACTAGAATGTCTAGCTGGAATCTTTATCTACCTACTTCTGTAAACATATGTAAAATATTATCCCGAGATGTATTATGTCGTATGATAACAATGTGTGAGACTGATCTTGGATTTGCGGAGTGGGACACTTATGCTCCGTTGTATTATATATTTTGCTTTATTACTGCGTAACTTGTGCTACAGGATATTGAGACAATGTTACGACCCGGGTCTCCGGTCAGGGTGGATCTGGGGGCGTCACAAAAAATATAATTTAGAAATAAATTTAAGATATTTTAATTTTAAATATAGAAATTAATTTTACAAAAAAATAGATCTCTATAATACTTAAAAAAAATAAGTGATACAGATTTAACAATTTATACTTAAAATATTTGAAGTAATTTAAATTTTTAATTGTAGAAATCAGATTATCTTTAAAATACTTTCCTATTAAATATTAATAAATTATATATTTACAAAATATATATAATCATATAAAAAGTTATATACTAGCTTATACCCCGTGCAACGCACGACTCCTTTTTTTAATATCTATAATCATATTAAACTTTTTAAATTTTATGTTATTAATTTAAATATCAAATTGTTGTTAAAAATTTGATATATATAAAATTTTACACGTTTAATTTAATATTTGTATACTATTTTGAATTCTTAAAATTTGATTTCGATGATTTTATAGTTCACGTGGAGAAAATGACTAAAATGCCTATTTTTCACAAGTTTTTGCCCAAAATAGTGATTTTGAAAAAAATGACCCGAAATACCGACGGGATCCAGAGCATCGTCCTCCGTGTTAGCATGATGCGGAGCATCGTCCTCCGTATTACATAGATACGGAGCTGTGGCTTCCGTGTTATGCATTATACGGTGGACGGTGTTCCGTGTTAGGTTGGTGCGCAGCACTGTCACGGAACACGGTACACCGTATCATGCATAACACAGAAGACACAGCTCCGTAACATGCCCTGTTACGGAAGATCGTGCTCCGCAACACACCCCATATCACGATACACGATGTACGATGTCCCGTCAGTAAAAAGGGCCAACCAGTTTCCTAGGTGATTATTTTGGGCCATCACCCGTTCACGTGAAATTAACAAAATAATATTTAATTTAGTGATGGTTTAATAATTATTTTTCAATTAAATCTACACAGTAAAAATTGACGATTTTCTACGTTAATAATTCTATTTGATTTATGAATTATACATATAATTCGTTTTGATTATCAAAATATCTTTGTTATTATTTAAATATTGTTTTACTAACAACTAAATACAATTTTAGTAATCTATACTATTATATAAAATCCGAAACATTAAAAGTTTTTGTACCTGTTTTTTTGTACCAATTTTTTTTTGTACCTGTTTTTTGGTACTTCGTGAATTTATTTATTTACTCTTCATTAAAAAAGAAAATATATTAATGGTAATTAGTCGATTGCCTTTTTCACATTTACTTTTAGTTAAATATATTACCTTTTATAAACAACTAAAAACATCAATCGTATCTTATCTTTCAATCATTAATATTTCTTTTCGAATTAAAACACGTTACCTTTTTGATTTATAAGGAAACATTAATATAATTCTTCATTAAGAAGAAAAATATATTCGATATCTATACTATTAAAACACATAAAATAAATAATAACATACAATAATTAATGATAATTAGTCAATTGCCTTTTTCACATTTACTTTTAGTTGAAGATATTACCTTTATAAAAACTAAAAAACATCAATCGTATCATATCTTCCAATCATTAATATTTTCTTTCCAATTAAAACACGTTTCCTTTTTTGATTTAAAACTAATCTTATCACACTATATATATCTTCCAATCATTAATATTTCCTTTCAAATTAAAAACACGTTACCTTTTTGATTTATAACTAATTTTATCACACCATATTTTCCAAGTTTTTTGGTACCTATTTTTTAGTACCTATTTTTTGGTACTTCGTGAATTTATTTATTTACCCTTCATTAAAAAAGAAAAATATATTAATGGTAATTAATCGATTGCCTTTTTCACATTTACTTTTAGTTGAAGATATTAACTTTTATAAACAACTAAAAATAGCAATCGTATCATATCTTTCAATCATTAATATTTCTTTTCGAATTAAAACACGTTACCTTTTTTATTTATAAGGAAATATTAGTATAATTCTTCATTAAGAAGAAAAATATATTCGATATCTATACTATTAAAAGACCTAAAATAAATAATAAAATAAAATAATTAATGATAATTAATGATAATTAGTCATTTTCACTTTTAGTTGAAGATATTACCTTTTATAAAACTTAAAAAATCAATCACATCATATCTTTCAATCATTATTATTTTCTTTCAAATTAAAACAAGTTACCGTTTTGATTTAAAACTAATTTTATCACACCATATATATCTTCCAATCATTAATATTTCCGTTCGAATTAAAAACACGTTACCTCTTTGATTTATAACTAATCTTATCACACCATATTTTTCAATTATTTAATAAAATATATTAAAAATCTATATACGTTATTTATAATAAGGAAACATTAGTATAATTCGTAAACATGAGTATATTAAATTATATTAAATTAAAATTAAAAAATTATTAAAAATAATGATTATACAAAAATATAATTGTTTACTTTTAGTTGAAGAAATTACCTTTTATAAACACCTAAAAACATCAGTCATATCATATCCTACAATCATTAATAGTTTCTTTCGAACTAAAACACGTTACCTTTTTGATTTAAAACTAATTTATCACACCATATTTTTCAATTATTTAATAAAATATATTAAAAATCCATATACGTTATTTATAATAAGGAAACATTAGTATAATTCGTAAACATAAGTATATTAAATTATATTAAATTAAAATTAAAAAATTATTAAAATAATGATTATATAAAAATATAATTGTAATGTTAAATAAAATTTACAACATAATAAAAGAAACACCATATCAATAAATTTTATTCATAACATAATAAAATTTTAATATAATTTTATAAATGTATATCTTCCAATCAATAATATTTTTTTCTAATTTAGACACGTTAACTTCTAATTTAAAACATAATCTTGCAATAATTGATATATACCCAAAAATATCACACCACATCTTCTAATCACTAACAAAATATAATAGAAATTTGTGTACTTACAAATAATGACCGTTAGATTTTTAGTAAAAAATCCGAACTGTTAGATCTAATGATTAGATATATTATATGATTAAATTAATTTACTAAAATTTCAACGTTCAAATTCCATCAACAACATATTTATTTTAAAATTTTATAATATAAGTTTTAAACCATAAATATCATTAATTAAATTATTATTAAATAATTTAAGTTAAAATTAAAATAAAATATTGTAAATAATAATTATATAAAAATGTAATTGTAACATAAAATAAAATGTATTACATATCAAAATAAATCCGTGCATAGCACGGGTTATAAACTAGTAAGTGTTAAAGGGACTTTGTCCAAAACTTTATTAATCCATAGTCTGGTCCTTCGTCTCACAAAATAAATGAGAACCGTTAGATCTTAAATTAAATATATGAAAACCGTTGGATCTAGAATAAAAAAATATTTTATATTTAAATATGTCATAAACTAAAAGGTATATTTATATTGAAATACGAAAATTTGTATGTCAATGATTTAAATCATACTAGCTTAAAACCCGTGCGATGCACGAATTATTTTTAATATTATATGATTTTTTTTATTAATTTGAATTTCTTTTTTTAAAATATGAATTTTGGAGCCTTAAATTTTTAAATGAGATGATTTGATAATAATTATATAAAATTTAGTCATGATATTTCCAGGAAAAGAGGGATTTTAGTTAGAAAAAATTGAAAAAATGACATTTTAGTTGAAAAAGGTAATCGGTTAATTATAAGTACTTATAATTATTATTTAATTTATTAAATAGAATGCCATGATTTAACTGGAAAAAGAGAGGTCTTAGTTATAGAAAATTAAAAGGTGACATGTTTTAGGTGAAAATGGTAATTGATTAGTTTATAGTAATTATAATTTAATTTATGTTATTTTAATAAATTAAATTGCTCGTAGTGTCTTTAGATAATGAGAAATTAATGTTGCCCGTGATATTTATAGAAAAAAAGAATTTAATTATGAAATATGGAAAAGGTGATATGTTTTAGCTGAAAAGTGTAATCCATAATTATTAGTATTACAATATTATTATTTTATTTTATTAAATAGAATCACCCGTGATATAATTGGAAAAAGAGATATTTTAGTTACAGAATAGAGAAAATGTAACATGTCTTGACTGAAAAAGATAATTGATTAGTTAATAATAATTATGAAATGTCGTGATTTAACTAGAAAAATATAGATCTTAGTTAGAGAAAATTAAAAAGGAAACATGTTTTAGGTGAAAAAGGTAATATTTGATTAGTTTATATTAATTATAATTCAATTATGTTATTTTACTAAATTAAATTGTTCGTAATGCTTTAAGAAAAATAAAAATTAATGTTGTCCGTGATATTTTTAGAAAAAAGGTGATTTTAGTTAGATACAATATAAAAGATTTTGTGTTTTACCTGAAAAAGGAAATTAATTATTTAGTTAAAAATAGAAAAGGTAATATGTTTAATTAGAAAAAGGAAATTAATTAGTTAGTAGGATGTATTTTAGCGATAATTAAGTAAGGATAAATAAGTAAAATCAACAGGTATCGTACCGGCCAACCAAACTTTTAATGTTTCTGCTTTTATATAATAGTATAGATATAATTAAGCTTTATACATTGAGTAGCATTATCAATAAAGGACTTTCACATTGAATAGCATTAATGTAAAAATTCGTAATTATATTTTCTCTTGAGATTCTGAGTGTTTTCATTTGAATAATAATTGTTAACTCGTCACTTTAAATATAATTTTATGGGTTTCGCGTGGATTGTAAAATCATCTAAATCTGATTTCTATATTTCAAGATAAAGCTCAAATTGTAAATATGATTTTTTTAATACTAATAAAAAATAAAGAAAATTCATTTTTTTTATTTATATATTTTTCAAAATATAATTTTATTTTTAAAATTTAATTCTAATATAACAATATTTAATTATATCATTTTTAAAATAAAAATTTTCAACTAAATACAACTTATCAGTGAGAAAGTGAGTACACAGGTTACGAGACTTATTATAGGTTACTAGACTATTAACTGATAAATTTTCAGATTCATAAGGGTGTTAATGCTTAAAAAAATTGTATTTGAACTATATATTAAATAAAAGGATATTTACCAAAAATACTTGATTTGAAGTTTCTTTTTTGCAAAAATACTTGATTTGAAGTTTCTTTTTGCAAGATAAAGCTCAAATTGTAAATATGATTTTTTTAATACTAATAAAAAATAAAGAAAATTCATTTTTTTTATTTATATATTTTTCAAAATATAATTTTATTTTTAAAATTTAATTCTAATATAACGTTATTTAATTATATCATTTTTAAAATAAAAATTTTCAACTAAATACAACTTATCAGTGAGAAAGTGAGTACACAGGTTACGAGACTTATTATAGGTTACTAGACTATTAACTGATAAATTTTCAGATTCATAAGGGTGTTAATGCTTAAAAAAATTGTATTTGAACTATATATTAAATAAAAGGATATTTACCAAAAATACTTGATTTGAAGTTTCTTTTTGCAAAAATACCATCTTCTTCAATTAATTACAATTTTACCAAACTAAGTTTCAAAATTGCAAAAATACTATCTTCTAGGTCAACCCCTCTTCCCCCCCTTTGACCTGCCCATATTTCCGGATGAACAGTAACCACGGCTACTGTTCATTGACTTTTTTTTTTAAGGTGGGGTGCTATTTTGGTTTCAACCACATTCAACTCTTTTTTAAGGTGGGATGCTTTTGGTGGATTTGGGTTGCAAGGCCCCGCCAGGGTCAATATTCAACCAAATGCAACCAAATTCAACTTTTTTTAAGATGAGGTGATTTCGGGGTTGCAGGGCCCCGCCAGGGGCAATATTCAACCAAATCAGCAACTGAATGCAACCACATGCAACTAAATTTCTGATTTCAAGTTCCTTTGTTCAGTTGTCATTTTCGACCACTTTTTTGAACTCTACTATATATATATATATATATTAGAGTCCAAAAAAGAGGTCGAAAATGAAAACTGAAAAATGGAACTTGAAATCAGTAATTTAGTTGAATGTGGTTGAATTTGGTTGAATGTGGTTGCATTTAGTTGAATATGCCCCTGCGGGGCCATGGAACCCAAAATCAATCCACCTTTAAAAAAGTTGCATTCATTTGAATGTGGTTGCATTCAATTTCTGATTTCAAGTTCCATTTTTCAATTTTCATTTTCGACCTCTTTTTTGGACTCTATATATATATATATATAATAGAGCCCAAAAAAGAGGTCGAAAATAAAAACTGAACAAAGGAACTTGAAATCAGAAATTTAGTTGCATGTGGTTGCATTCAGTTGCTGATTTGGTTGAATGTGGTTGCATTCAATTTCTGATTTCAAGTTCCATTTTTCAATTTTCATTTTCGACCTCTTTTTTGGACTCTATATATAAATATATATATACATAGTATATATAGTAGAGTTCAAAAAAGAGGTCGAAAATGAAAACTGAACAAAGGAACTTGAAATCAGAAATTTAGTTGCATGTGGTTGAATTCAGTTGCTGATTTGGTTGAATGTGGTTGCATCATTTGAATGTGGTTGCATTCAATTTCTGATTTCAAGTTCCATTTTTCAATTTTCATTTTCGACCTCTTTTTTGAATATATATATATATATATATATATATATATATATATATATATATATATATATATATATAGTCCAAAAAAGAGGTCGAAAATGAAAACTGAACAAAGGAACTTGAAATCAGAAATTTAGTTGCATGTGGTTGCATTCAGTTGAATGTGGTTGCATTCAATTTCTGATTTCAAGTTCCATTTTTCAATTTTCATTTTCGACCTCTTCTTTGGACTCTATATATATATATATATATATATATGTATATATATATATATATATATATATATATATATATATATATATATATATATATTAGAGTTAAAAAAAGAGGTCGAAAATGAAAACTGAACAAAGGAACTTGAAATCAGAAATTTAGTTGCATGTGGTTGCATTCAGTTGAATGTGGTTGCATGCAGTTGAATATGCCCCTACGGGGTCATGCAACCCAAATCCACCAAAATAGCACCCTACCTTAAAAAAAAAAAAAGTCGTTGAACAGTAGTCGTGGTTACTGTTCATCCGGAAATAGAGGGAGGAAATTTGGTTTAAAAAGGAAAGAAGGTATTTTTGCAAATAAGATGGTATTTTTGCAAATAGCTTTTCTTAACAAAAGTAAAATTGCAAAAATTTACTTTTGACAATATATTTATGAAAAGAGCCATAAATAAAATGCTTATTATTTAAACAGCACTTGTTATATTTATAAATATTTAAATAAAATAGATCATATATGTTATTAATAATAAGGGTTTGCTTATATAGTTTATTTTTTAAAAAAAACAGTATGCTTATATAGTTAAGCAATACCTATTTTATAGGTTAGCATGTATTTGTTTTAGTTATTATATCCTTTTATATATAATAAGATTTTATCCATAATTTTGATTTGATCACTTTGGTTTGTTCATTGTACTGTCAAAATAATCTCAACCGTCGAATATAATATTTTTACAAATAGACGATCAAAATTATATCATATTAAAAAGAAAATTATAATTTAAAAAGTATATAAATAAAAAGGTTGTATTAGAATTGAATTTTAAAAATAAGTTATAATATGAAAAGATATAAAAGATTGTATTAGAACTGAATTTTATTTATTTATTGATTAATATTAAAAAAGGTTCATATTTACTATTTAGGCTCTATCTCGAGATATATAAATCAGATTTGCATGATTACAGTCCATGCGAAACTCATAAAATTATCTTTAATTTAGTGATGATTTAACAATTATTTTCCAAATGAAAACACTCAGAATCTAAAGAAAAAATATAATTACGAATATTTATATTAATCCTATTTAGTGTAGAATACATACAATAATAATCTTATTCAATATAGAAAACCTAATTATATATGATTTAAATCATTGACAAGCACTTTTTCGTATTTCAATATAAATACACTTTTTAGTTTACATGTTAAAATATTAAATATTTTTTATGCTAGATCCAACATTTTTTATTTCAAGATCTAACAGTTCTTATTTATTTTATCATACTGAGGACCAAACTACCAACTACAAAAGTTTTGGACAAAATATATTCTACTCTTATTATTAAAATTGTATTTGATTTTTAGCACAACTATCTTCAAATAATAAGAAGTTTATTTTGATAATCAAAACAAAATATAAGTAGATTTCCTAAATAGAATAGAATTTCCAATATATAAAATCTTCAATTTCATCTCTCTTTTGTTTCTTAGTAGTTTTAATTGGAAAAAATTGTTAAATCATCACTAAATTAAAAATAAATTTGTTAATTTCACGTAGGCTGTAAAATCATCAAAATTAAGTTTTAAGAATTCAAGATAAAACACATAATAAATTGAACGTGTAAAATCTAATATATATATATATACATATATATATATGTATATGTATATATATATATATATATATATATATATATATATATATATATATATATATATATATAGGGTCCTACTCTACTACAAACTAAAATTAACTACAAACTACAAACTAAACACTAATTCAATATTTCATGCTAATCTAATGATCAAACTAGGGGTACCCCAATACAAAAAGTGTTTAAAATAATTGGCTCCATTCAGCAAAAAAATAAAAAAAAAATTACTGTTCACGTGATGACGTGGCAGTGGATTTCACTGGTTAACGGTGCTTCGCACCTTCTTGTACGGTGCTTCGCGCCTTTATCATTCTAAAGTTGTAAGCAATGACAATCAATGGTAAAGGCAATAGACGATTGACGGGTGTGTCGAGGGCCTACGGCCCTCATGACTACCTAACTCATCCGTTTACTGTCTTAAATGCTTCGCATTTCCACGGCAAGTTTTTTTTTTGGTGGATAGAGCCAATTATTTTAAGCATTTTTTATGAAGGTACCCTTGGCAGGAACCTTAGAATAAATGAAATATAATTAATCTAGTGTTAGTTTGTAGTTTGTATTTAAGGATTGGTTTGTATTTGAGCAAAAGCCTCTATATATATATATAGAGTTGCAGTCCATAGCAAACACCATATATAACAAACAATAAAGAACACCTCATATCTAATATAATTTAAGGGTTCCGTCATAGCACCCAATACAAAAAGTTGTTATTTTTTTACCCTCTAGCAAACCAGCAAATTTTTTTTTTTTTTGAAAATTTACTGTTCATTAATGACGTCATGATGACGTCATCAGTGACGTCATCAGTGAACAGTAATTTTTAAATTTTTTTTTATTTTTTGCAGACTTGATAGAGGATAAAAAAATAACAACTTTTTGTATTGGGTGCCCCTGGCGGGGCCATAGATCTAAGGTGTTCTTTGTTGTTTGTTATATAAGAGTGTTCTCTATGGAGCAAAGGCCTATATATATATATATATATATATATATATATATATATATATATCAATTTCATAACAACAATTTGATATGTAAACTAATAACAAATAAATAGAAAATAATAATATAATAAATATTAGAAAAAGAGCCGCGTGTTGCACGGGTTATAAGATAGTATATATAATAGGCGTAATAATGATCTTATACACAATTTTGATCGTCAAAAGGCAATATTACAAAAAAAAAGAACTATTTATATCTTACAATAAATAGATTAAAATTATTATATCTAATATTTTGGAATATTATATGTTTTAAAAAATTACTTTTTCATAAATTTACAATTCGAACCGTATCAAATATATTAAAAATAAATAATTATGTTATTACCTAATTATTATATTATATTCTTTATATATAATAAGCGTAAATGGAATTATTTTATCCAGTTTTTTTGTAATACGGTCGTCGACCAAAAGAGTATGAACAGTTGGATTTTAAAATAAATAGATATAATATGTTAGATCTAATATTAAAAAAATTATTTGATTGATAATATATATGATTCTATTAAAATACCAAAATTTTATTCAAATACCAAAAACTATATTTAATCTAAACCAGACATAAGTGGATCTTCCAAATTTAATAGAATTAGATCTAATATTATTAGAAAGCCTGACAAATCATATTAGAATTTATCTGATAAAAATCAAATTTAATATATATAAATCTTAATAAATGCTGATATTAAGAAAAAACTTTTAATAACATAATTTTTATAGTAATAAATATTAGAAAAGAACCGTGCATTTCACGGGTTATAAGCTAGTAATTATAGGTATAAGATGATATAGAATCGTTTAAAATTGACGATCTACCATTTTTAATTGAGTTTTACCTGAGTTACAATAATTAAAGATATACTACCTTATAACCCGTGCAATGCACGAGTTTATTGTATTATGTTAATAATTTATTTAATATTATAATTATGTTTTTATATAATAATTTTTTAATAATTTTTTTAATTTTAATTTGATATAATTTAATATACTCATATTTACGGATTATACTAATGTTTCCTTATTATAAACAACGTATATGATTTTTAATATATTTATTAATAATTGAAAAATATGGTGTGATATTTTCGGGATATATTTTTCTTGAAAATTATGGTGTGATATTTTTGGGTATATATTAATGATTGTAAGATTTGTTTTAAATTAAAAAAGTAACGTGTATTAATTCGAAAGAAAATATTAATGATCTGTTTTTAGGTATTTATAGATGGTAATATCTTCAACTAAAATTAAATGTGAAAAAGAAAATTGACTAATTACCTTTAATTTTATTATGTTAATGTGAAAAAGACAATCGACTAATTACCATTAATTATATTATGTTATTTTTATTTAGGTGTTATATTTTTCTTGAAAATTATGATGTGATATTTTCTGGTATATATTATTGATTGTAAAATTATTTTAAATTAAAACGGTAACGTGTTTTAATTCGAAAGGAAATATTAATGATTGATAGATGTTTTTAGGTATTTATAAAAGGTAATATCTTCAACTAAAAATAAATGTGAAAAAGGCAATCGACTAATTATAATTAATTTTATTATGTTAATGTGAAAAAGGCAATCGACTAATTACCATTAATTTTATTATGTTAATCAACTAATTACAATTAATTATATTATGTTATTATTTATTTTAGGTGTTATATTTTTCTTGAAAATTATGGTGTGATATTTTCGGATATATTTTTAGGTGTTTATAAAAAGGTAATATCTTCAAGTAAAAGTAAATGTGAAAAAGGCAATCGACTAATTACCATTAATTATATTATGTTATTATTTATTTTAGGTGTATTTATTTTTCTTTATAATGAAGGGTAAATAAGTAAATTCACGAAGTACAAAAAAATATGTACCAAAAAACAGATACCAAAAAACTGGTACCAAAACTTTTTAATGTTTCGATTTTTATATAATATTATAGATATGTTAGTTAATTATAATAAATAATTCATTTAGGGTATTAAATTGTTAATGGTATAGGATAATAGGTATAAAAAGTGTTTAGAAATAAATTGTTATAATAAAAGAAAATATTAAATATTTTAACTTGTTGCAAAATTGGAATATATAGTTGAATAAATATCCAAATATATAGATACGAACCAGATATTTAAATTATAATAATTGGCCAATTATTTTATCGAGAAATAATGACATTTTTACCATTTTTTTTTAATTTTTTGACAAGAATATTACTTCTGAATTTTTTGGCCAAAAATGCCAGTGTATTACGCATTTCAAAAATAGGTAATAGTATTACGCATTTGTCAAATTGGTAATACATATAAAATAAAAAAAATTAATCGTGTTACGCATTTCAGGAATGCGTAACACCTTCAGAACACATTTATTTAATTTTTTTTATTTTTTTCTCATTTTTATGAAAAATTCTTACATGATATCCATTCCACAAATGCGTAATAGCATTACCCATTTTAAAAATGCGTAATAGGCTGGTATTTTTAGCCAAAAAATTTAAAATTGGTATTTGTGTAATAAAATCTTAAAAAAAATGGTATTTTTGGCCATTACCCTTTTATCGAGCTTGTATATATCTTGTTCAATCCCGGCTACATTGCTTTTTGTAGGTGCCATTGTTTGCAATTTTGGATGAAAGATTTTTGGATGCTATGTGTGACCGACTCAAGCCAGTTCTTTACCCGGAGAATAGCTATATATTCCGTGAAGGTGATGCAGTTGATGAAATGCTTTTTGTCACGCGTGGCAAAATTTTGACAATGATGACAATGACCACCAATGATGTAACACCAGAATTATTTAACTCTGGTTATCTGAAACTTTCAGACTGAAAGCTGGTGATTTCTGTGGAGAAGAACTTCTTTCGTGGGCACTGGACCCCAGGTCTTCATCTAATCTTCCGCTCTCAACAACAACTGTGAAAGCATTATCAGCTGTTGAAGCCTTTGCCCTAATGGCTGAAGACCTCAAGTTTGTTGCCTCCCAGTTTCGACTCCTTGACAGCAAGCAGGTTCGGCACGTTTTCAGGTAAATGTTAATTAGAACTATCTCACGTACTTCAACGCACTATTTTTTAACTTCTTAGTTCTGGTAGTCATAGTCTATTGGAAATTAAAGATGTTAATTTTAAAGCTGGCCTCGATCAATGTCAACTACTTTTACTTTACATAATTCACAGGTTCTATTCACAGCAGTGGAGAACATGGGCAGCCTGTTTTATACAAGCAGCATGGCGGCGTTGTTGTAGGAGGAGGATCGAGAAGTCTTTATATGAGAATGAAGAAAGACTTCAAAACGCATTGGCAAGAGAGAGCGGTACAACACCAAGCTTTGGCGACGCCATCTATGCATCCAGGTTAAAAGATAATATCCAAAAAATATTTTGGAATCTAGCTAATTTGTAATCGATGTCAAAGATTTTTCCCATATGGGGCTCTAGAGCTTAACAACACAAAATTACTAATCAATATCCATAAAATATTAATTTTTTAATTTGATAATAGGATGTCACCTCACTTTCAAATTTGATAATAAGACACTTCACGTAAAATTTAAATTATAGTTGTTTTCGAAATTCAAATGATTATTTTCCGGTTTCAAAGAACATGTAGTAGCTTCATCATGCCTACAATTATTTATTTGCTATATTTTCACTTCTAATGGTTACAACACCAGCAACATCAGGAAAAAAAAAAAAAGGCCCTTAATAAGGGAGCCAGATAAACAAAATTAACATTAATTAGATGAGTTACAGTGCATTTGGTGAAGGACATTAGCAAAATACATCAAAACTCAGAGTCCTTGTATCAATATTAATTTGATTCCCGCTATATTTAGAGCCAGAGCTTTACTTTAATATCCAAGCTCTAGCATTCTGTTATGGCAGTTGGTGCTTTGTAGTAAAAACAAATTACAAACATTGCATATATAGTCACCGCAAGTTAGATCAAGTAAACAACCAAGAAGCTGGGATCAAGCCTATATATATCTTCCAGCTGACGAGGCATTGGAGGAACTTATTGACCTCCCTTGGATCTCGAAGAGAGTACGAAGCCATGGTTTCTTTTGGTGTCGACAAAACAACTATGGAATAACCTAGTCCCCTACTACTTATGGCCTTCAATAGTTCACACAAACTAACATTAGTCATAACAGTAATTATTTGAGTGCAATTAAGGCATATAATTACCACTATATCATAGTTATCTTGAAATGCAAAATGTGCAATTAAGGCATATAATTAAGATTATTTTACCTTGAACGCATCCTCATCTGTTCTGTCATCTCCAATATATATATATAGGCGGCATATCAGTACTTGTGTTGCCTCCAACAGTTCTAAGTAAATACTCGACAGCATGACTTTTGTCCAATATAGCCATTATTTTTTGTGGAACGGACTTGTTAGAGGAAAACATAATTGCTGGTCTTTTGAACAGTATTATCTGATGCAATGTAATATTTCTGCAGACTGACTAGTAGGATGATAACTGAGAAAGAATGTGTAATCATATTTTTTTGAACGTGCATTGGAAACGTACGCTTTGTGGCCAGTCAGCTGGTGCAAAACAATATGACATGCATGATGTATATCTTCAAAGATCATGGCTTATCTTATTTATATGCTCAATAGTTCTGTCACCAATATTTATATTCACCACCCCAATTTTAATAGCTCTAGGCCAGGATGATTCCATTGCTGAAGTGACATGAATCATTTCACTCTGCTAATTAATCCCTGTCATATTTTCCTTCGTTGTATCTTTCACCTGCCAAATGTTCCTGCAAGCACAGAGCAAGAAAATGGATCACCACTATTTACTAATCCAAATTTGGATCAATTAAAATGATTTTGTTATTTATATATTTTTAGTTTATTAGATATAAAATTGATTTATGATTTTTTAATTAATTAACTAATAATAGTTCATAATTAATATGAATGAATGTGTTTTTCATTAACTATTACGTATATTAAAAATTTTATATTTTAGTTTATTTATTTTATCAAATATATTATAAATAGATAATAACGATTAGACATTAAATTTAATATTAAATAATTTGATATAATATTTATGTAATATAATACGTAAATAGTAATTTGGATCAGAATTTGGATCACGCTGCTGGAGTTGCTCAGAAATTTGGAAATTTGAATTTTTGGATCACAACTGCGGGAGATGACCTAAGACTACATAAACAGTTGACATTAAGCCATTTTAATGTATTAAAATTGGATACATAATTTGCCATATATTATTCTGAAAAACAAAAGCCAAATAGGATCTAATTCCATATTATATATATTAACCACACAATTAACTCATGTAAAATACAACATTTTCATAGATATAAGTTGTATATACTTAGGAAAATGCTAGGTACCCCAAATTGATACCCAAAAAAGTTCCCAAATGCCAAGTGTTTGATTATAATTGGATATAATAAAATGGACCCCCCTGCATTCACATAAACCTACCAAATCAAAATTTTCCATTCTGCCACATCATCTGGGAGTAATATTTGGGTACCAAATTGGGATACCTTACTTAATTATAAGATCTGTTAGGTCCAAAATAGTTTGTAGAAGGGGGGTTGAATACAAACTATGTCGTTTTATCGAATTTGCTCTTTTCTTAAAAATATTAAAATATTGAATCAAGAACAAATTGATGCGGAATAAAACGAATACCGATATTTCAAGTTGAATATAAAATTTATATTAACTTGATGGAGTGTGTCTAAATACACGGGTACAAATTACAATGGTTTGATGACCAAACTAATTATTACAAATTCTATTGAAAATTCGACATGAATTTTTCTATATTTGTAAATAAAAAGATCGAAATTAATTATTACAAATTCTATAGAAAATTCGACATGAACTTTTCTATATTTGTAATAAAAATATCGAGAGATTCTAGGGAACTTAATCCGCTAGATAGTTCCACAAGTGCAAGTAAATAATTTCTGTCGGTTTAGATTTAGCAATGCAAGCCAGAAATAATTTACAAGAATTTATTTGATGTTCAAGGAACCATTTTCTCTTGGTCTCTCTCTGCTGTGTTCTGCTGGAGAAGTGAAGAATTTTCTGTGCTGTGCCTGCTGTTGTATTTATAGCCATTTAAGTCTTGTACTGATCTGGTATGACTTAAACTGCTTCAAGACATAATAAATCAGCTGTCAGCATGACTTAAACTTGCTCCAAGACATAATTTTCTTCATTAAGACTTACACAAACCTCCATTAAGACATAAAACTTGTCGGTATGACTTAACAGAAATTCGGTAAGATTTACAACAGCTGGCAAGAAGTCAGTAAGACTTAATCAGGTCGGTAAGACATAATCTTGAATGGTCGGTATGACTTAACTCAACAATGCTCGGTATGACTTAACTCAACAGCTGTGTTCGGTATGACTTAACTGATTAGGTCATATTCGCTGAGCAGAATTGTTTTAAGTCTTTAAACACTTATATTAATTCTGATTTAATTAATTAATTGATTAATTTAAATAATAAATTAATTCTGATTGAATTAATTTATAAAATAAATTAGCCAACTAATTTAATTTAATTAAAAGAGAATTAATATGAAGTCTTTTTATAATTATATTAATTCCAACTTAATTAATCTTTTAATTAATTTATTGAATAAATTAATTCGAATAGAATTAATTTATCAAATAAATAAATCAAATGACTTAATTAATTAAGTGAAAATTAATATACCTCCTTGCTTGATAATTATATTAATTCTAACTTAATTAATCTTTTAAATAATTTATTGAATAAATTAATTCGGATAGAATTAATTTATCAAATAAATAATTCAAATGACTTAATTAATTAAGATAAAATTAATATACCTCCTTGATAGCATAACCCTTGTGGTCTTCTATGTCTTGATAAATTTGATCCTCCACAAAGATTATTCCTTAGCAAGTCTTGATTGCAAAACCATTGTGGTTAATTAATTTAGCACCTCTGTTGCTTGCACAATGATTTCTTCCATACCAGTCATGATATCTTGAACCACTTGAAAGTAATAAAGAATTACCACCGAATTTTTGTTGACGCTCGATGCACGGTCTGGTTCATGAGCGACTAACTCCAACGGCTTTTCTTTATTTTTGACTCTATGATTTGGTTCCTTTCTTTTATTAACATACCAGTCTTGACAGCTTGAACCACTGAAGTTAATGATAAACAACCACTGTTTAATGTTGACACTCGATGTACTGTCTGGTTCATGAGTGACTAACCGCAATGACTGTTCTTCATATATTGACTTTAAAGTTGTGGTTCATGTCTTCTTTTTCTTCACTCTTTTTCAAACCTTTATAATCTGTATTCTGCCACTGTAGGAACCTCTTGTCACTATAAATAGAATCCACTATCTTGATTACTCCACTGATGCTTGATCAACTCAATGAACTTCTTCAAGTGTAGTATACCTCAAAACGGTAGATTGACTTTGTCTTCTTTCTCTTGACACTTATACATTTGAGATCCCTGTGACAGTACATATACTATTTACTATTATATTCTTGTTTGAGTTGAGTTGTATCCTCGAAATACAAATAGGCTATATCATATGCCTTTCAATCTCCCCCTATTTGTTTGTTAAACATTAACATACAAATTCCTAGAGGATAACTCAACTACAAACAAGAAGAAGATAAAGCTTTAAAGAGCTATAGTAAATAATACATAAAAAAAATTTCTGGTTTAGATATTACAATTCCAGAATCTCAGTAGATGAAATGATAGATGATTGTTCCTCTGACACTGAACTGATCTTCATTAAGTAACTCATCTTCATTTCTTGACATATCTGCCTGATAACCCTTTACATATGATTTTGAAAATTATCAGCAGATACTTGGAATTCTTCAGTGGTAAAGAGTATGACTTGACAACCACATACTGAAGAATTCTTCTTTGTCGTTTCATACTTCTCTCCTTCCTTATGTCTCCCTACCTAAGGTGATATGACTCTTCCTTAAAAAGGTGAATACTCCCCCTTTCTAAGGTATATCCTTTTTCATATCTCTCCCCCTTAGATATAAAATCTCCCCCTCACTAAGGTAAGCTTATACTCTCCCCCTAAGCTTATACTCTCCCCCTTAGTTGAGTATCTCTTACTAAGGCAATCTTTGAGTATATCTTCTTCAATATATCTCTCCCCCTTAGTTGAGTAATCCTCCAAGCATTCAATTATAGCAAACATCCAATTAAATTAGATGATACTAAATTTTCAATTATAACTCACCTCTTACCTTTAGTACAACAGATTCTTCATACATATAACATTGTCTGTTGGAATAAAGAAAAGAAGCTTTGCTTGTGTTGAAGGATTTTCATGAAGACTTCCAGAATTTAAGTATGTAGGCTGATCAACTTTGCCCTTTAGATATGATAGAATGGCCTCACTATTGATCATCCTGACAACCAAATCTCCCGACAATTTCCTTATATCTCCAAAATATTGTAAGTAAACTTTGTTTGGGGAATAGGGAATGAGATTTGGTGTTTATCTTTCTTCCTCACTATGAGTGTGTGATTCTGTTTCGTGTACCTCACAAGTGTTTAACTCATCTCTCCACTCATATCACTTAAAATGAGTGATCTTATCTCTCATCTCTCAAGTGTTTACACTCATGCTCACTAGTGTATCACTCTTATCTCTCATAGCTCCAACATCCATGTGTACCTGCAAGGAAAATTCACCATAGCCCCTTCTAGAGAGGTCACTGGTGGTGCAATGGGGTTTTGCAAATCCCCGATCCTCGTTAGATTCGTCAGACGAATCTGAGTCATAATCTACAAGTTTATAAAATTTTCCCTTTTTATGGGTTTCAGATTTGAATTCTGAGAAGGTAAACAATAATCTATAAAATTTAGCATTTAGATCAAAGTTCCCTTCAAATGTCTGTGAAGACATTACCTTGTTAAACTCATCAGGTAAATCTGAATCATAGTTCACAAGTTGTCGATCCGCACCTATGTCGGACCCGATACCCGTAGGATCCAGAGATGTTCCCTCTGGGGAGTTAGATAATGATCTTGTTGAATTTTGCATTGAGATCAATACCTTCTCTCGAGGTCTGTGACGACTCTTGGTTCTTTGAGGAACCTTCAACTTATAATCCTAACCGTAAAATGGTCGGAGTATGAGTTGTTCCGTCAATTCATCCTTAGTGTGTGCAATCTCACTTTGTGCATAGGAAGTATTTTAGTATTGTGTATGAGGTAGTGACTTACCAACAGATGCCCTGGCTGACAGGCGAATTTCAATAAACTCATCATTTTAAGATAATGAATCCAGAGACTGTTTTAGTGCCATTTTCAGCTCTGCATCCTTTTGGGAGAATGCAGGCGAGCTTACAGATACCTCAAGTTATATACATCTATTCTCCTTGAGAGGTAGAGCTGTGGGTTTACTATCCCTCACATCCTTATTTGCTGCATCAAGTGCAGTTACTCCCTTAATGACCTCTAGTCAAATAAGTTACTTCCACTTCAGGGGTAAGTTAGGATGTGTTTAGATTTGGATTTATAGTCTAGGATAAAAGTTGTTGGGTTTACAACCTCATGACTTTCATGTGAGAAAACTTCCACTAGGAGTTGAACCTGCATCACATAGCAATAGAGCAATATAGAGATAGAATGCATTTACATCATACCATAACATTGTGTGAAAACATATGCATTATATCCAATGAGAGAAATGATGTACAATTGTGACTTCAAAAAGTTTTATAATATAAGCAATCACAACTGTAGAAAAATTGAGTTTTCTTTTAAAAACTGTTAATGTGCAAGAGTTTGTATTTATGCATAAAACAATGTATTATCATGTCTTTTAATGAAAACTAGGTCGTTTTAATTTTAAAAGACACAAACTCTTGACTTCGCAGTAATTAATAAAGAAAGATTTTCTTTAAGTGCTTATTATGTATAGAGAACTTTAACACAAAGTCAGTGAAAAGACTCATACAAGCACTTGATGTAGTTTAAGTAACAAAGATTACCAAGTACATAAGTACAGATAACCAATGTCTCTCCTTTGGCACTTCATTACTTAGCACAACATAAACTAAGTAATTGACTGATGGATGTAAAATATTCTAAGAACTATCATATGTATAAAGTGGTGTATAACCAGAATTAGAGAATTCAATTTTGAAAATTTTCACCACTTCAAAATATGATAGGAGACCGAATGTAATTTTAAGTCTCACTTACTTAGAAAGTTGAACACCTTAATTTATATAACCCTAATGATTTATAGATAATACACATTTACTCAGAATAAATTCTAAGTAATATCATCAGAGATAATATATACATCACAATTAGTTTGCAATAAAGTATCAGAACAACTAGCAATTGTCAGTAAACAAATATTTTACTATTTGATACCAACTGCTAGTATTTATCAAATACTTTAAAATGCAAGTAATTGTGTTTATGATTACTTTACCAAAATTAAATTATGAGCAAATAAACCATTAAATTGCTTCACGTCATAATTTAACTAGGATATAAATAATCACTGCTAAATACTAAATATTCAATGATACCAATTGTTTGATAAATTCAATCTAGTGAAGACTGAATTGTTACATTGAGTACCAATTGCCAGAATGAATATTAGTATCTAACTACTTAAGAACATCATTCACTGATATTCATAAGTACGAGGAACTAGTTGACAAGAAATACACAAGCTCTAAGATATAACATTTCAAACTTATGACTTCAAGGCAACTCCTCGATAATAACAATTGTTAACTCCTAACAAGTGTTTACTGGTAGACAACCTTGGTTCTATAAAAAAGACTCGATTACCAAAGCTGTCTTGTCTGCAATCTTAGAAATGATTTTCTAAGTCCTATACACCTTGATCCATAGTATATAACATTTATTATCAAAGTGATTAGAAGCTTGCAAATAAGCATAAAAATTATACCAAGTAACTGAACAATGGTCACTTTAGATATTACAATATCCATAGTTCTACTTAGAGAATTTTCATACTATGCATAGTAATATGAGTGAATTGTAAAAGATATAACAATGATTACTTAGAGGAGTTCTAAGTAATTTCACACATACCAATATATCTCACAATTAGTTAGTAAATAGAATTCTAACTAAATATCATTAACTGATATAAGTCAAAACTTCAATACAACCAATTGTTAGAACCATGATATTAATAATAGTGAATTCCTGAAAATTGGATATTAAAGTTCACTAGAATTAACATCTCATAACTGATTAAAGACCAATACAGATTAGGTCCAAATTAGTTATGTTGTTTATTTATTTTAATAAATATGAGGTACAGAGCAAATACTAAATTGAATTGCTTTAGATCCGTTACTCATATAAATCAAAACAAATAATTAAATAATTAAATACTAAATCTCTATGAGTTAGATTTTAGCATTTAAGTATTTAAATTATCCTTAAATAATCACCACTAAAATATATTACAATTATACACATGGCAATCATTCAACAGATAATTCTCAGCGTGAGGTCTGGATGTAAATAAGTTCACAAGTCCTTTCAATACTGACAACTGAATACTTGTGAGCTTACTTAAGAATTACTTAACAGATGGGATTTACAAATCATATAGCATTAATAAAATCCCAAGTTTACAAACCAATCTTGAAAAATTAATTTCATCAAGTGATTTAGCAAACATGTCTGTAAGTTAATTTTAATGAAAGACAAGCTCTCGAAATAATTGATACCTTATGCAAGTTGCTTAGCCTTGAGCGTTCCACAGAGTTGTTGGAGATGAAGTTGTTTCCTTGTGTTCTCCTACTTTCGTATAACTCATTTGATCTGTCTCTATGCAGCAAAACATGTCAGAACTGATGTCTCTAGGGTACCATCTCCGGAGATGGGTCCAACTTAAGACATCTGAAAATCAAGTGTAATAACTACAAGAATAGATTCTCTAGGATCCACTTGGGGCCTTGCACATTTGCATATTGAGAATAAAATATGTGTGTAAGTGATCTATTACCAATTGAATAAGATAATGAGCTGATGATTCCTCTATAGCCTGATTAGGTCATAATTAGTAGATCCTGAACTTGTTGGGTCAAATATCTCTAGGGTACCATTTCCTCAGATCCGGGTCCATCTTAAGATTTTTGATTACCAACTTGTTAGGTCCAAGCTAATAGGTCAAAAGCCAGCTATAGTGGTGTGTTGGCATGTAGTCTTGACAGGTCTAGAATCTTCTGAATAGAAACAAAAGATCCTTGATTTACTTTTATTGTCATCATTCTTTTGGATTACTTGTACTCCAAATAGAATTATTCTTTTGGCTTGCCTGAGCTCCTAAAAGGATTCTTCTATTGGCTTGCACGAAGTAACTCAAAAGAATTGCAACTTTACCAACATCAAAACAACAAATATCTTGATCTCAATTTATAGTTAGTAGACCAACATATAATATAATCAAGATATCATTGCACATATATATCATTTATGTTTGTGCCTAAAGATGTAGAGAGTTCTATAAATATGACACCAATTGTTAAAAGATACCAACTGTTAAAGATTGATACCAAATGTTAAATTATAGTTAGGGTGTCATACCATGTCTTCCATGCTTGCTTGAGTGATGATACCAGTTCATACTAACCTGTGGAGATCTTTCATTATCTCACCAACCAGGAGTGCACTTGTTCACATTCCTCTAGCATCCAGATTCAGTAGGTCTAGATGTCCATTATAATCTTGAATGTGCAGCAGGTGCCTGATATCCTCAAGTCTTGTCACTGGTGCTTCTTGTCAAATATACTGTTTGATCAAATTGTAACCTAGCATCTAGTTTGGCTTTGTCCCTCATAACAATGCCTTAACATCATCCAGGTAGACTTCTGGTTATCCTTGTACCAATTACAGCCTTGTTGTTTGGTCTGGATACCAGCTTCCCTTCAATCTGCCTTTTGTAGTGATTGAGATCATCTTGCATTGCAATCACTCAATCTGAATCTTTCAGAGCTTTTGTAGCTTTCTTAATTTCTTCTAAAAGAAAACTAAAGAAATAATCATTAGTACTTGAAGCTCTGCCAGTCTTTTGCTTCCACCATTAGAAACACTAAGAACTAGGACAAAGAATTAATTGATTCAACATTCTTTGTCTTGGCAGACATGTTCTCATAGTATCCTTTGACTTTCAGTGTGGTGTTGAGTTGACTAGTTGATCCTTCTGTTGCTCCCCCTAAGCTGCTGTTGGGTTTACTTGAAGATTCTCCATCTTTGACATTGCTTGGATCTGAATCACCATCACCATTGACAGCTGGGAGCTAGAGGTTATTGAACATCACTAAGACTTTCAATCACCTTCTGTTGATTAATAACAATCACCCTGTAGGCTGTTGACTCTATTGAGTAACAAAGGAAATTATCCTCTTGAGCATTAGCTGATTGCTAGGATGCTCACTTCCATTTAAAATTGCAAAACAATTTCCTTCATACTTATGGGGTTTTTCTAAAATTCTTACGGATCAGGGTTTAAGATGTGATCAATCACCATCAGTGGTGTCTTGTCTTCAGATTGTTTGAACAACAACTTGTTTGTTGAGAGAAGTCATCATCACTAAAGTATATTTTTCTTTGATGTAGAACTTCTGTGTGATGCTTCTTTGACTTCCCTTTATGACATGCCTCGTAATTTCATTTTACTTTAATTTCAGATGAGGCAGTCTCCTTTACTGATTCGATTTCCAGGAAAGAATCTCTTGATATGACATTCAGGTGAGAGAGCTCCTTATGTCATAGCTGAACTCTTGTCTGATGAAGATTTAGATTTGACCTTGTTGACTTCACCTTTGACTGAGATTCCATGTAAGCTACATATAAGTTCTCTTTCCTTAATCCTCGAACAGTAGGCTCTTCATCTTGTAAAAGATGCTTTATTACTGACAACATTCCTTAGCTATTGAATAGCCTTGACCCTAGGTCATACCCTTGCTGTTGTCTCCAATGGATAAACCACTTGGCCTGTCTTCACATTCACATTTGATAGCAGGGTTCTTTCTTCGATGATATGCTTTGAATAAATCAATAATAATGCACAATCGATTAACCTGTTAAGCCCTACATTCACAAATGGATAAAAAGTTCTTGGTACCCAAATTGTTTAATTGGGTCCAGATGGATTAGAGATTTCTCTTTTATTAGAGTTAACAACAGTTTTAACCTTAACATGCTCATTATTATCTTTGACTGACCATTTATCCTTTTTAATGTTATTGACAAAATATTCAATGAGCAAGGAGAATAATGGTTCCTTCCTAACATAAGGAGGACTAGCAGTCTGTACCTTATTGTTATTCTTAAACATGCTTTTTCTATGATCAATGCAAATACTAAGAAATGAATTTATGACATTTGAAATAAGCAGGCATGATAATAACAATACATTGCATACATTCAGCATTAAAACATTGCAGATAAGAATTATGCAAATTAGGCATGTTATGCATTTTAGAAAATTCAGTACTATCTAATTTAACCTATGTACACTTGTGTAACAGGTAGCAAGTAGATTTACAGATATTCAATAATTTTCTAAACATGCATGGAATAGAAGAATTAACAATTAATCACTAATTCTATCCAATCCATTCCTATTGTTATATTATATTATATAATCTCTATTACCTAAGTTAGTTTTACAAATGACTTGATGTTCTACTGACACCCTAGGTAATTATTCTATCTTTTAAACTTTTTAAACCTTAACAAACAATTCAGAATGAATAAGCAAATCTTGTTCTACTGGGGATCCTGAAACTAGCTTAAGCAGAGATCATATATGCTTGACATATGTCATTTAAGAATTGAGAGATATTGTCTAAGGAACACTTCTAACTCACTATTGCAATTAATTAAATTCAACAAATATTCATACACATAATAAGATCTTCTAACCAAAGATATAATAATTAAAAACTAAGATCTTAACATGCTTTGAATTTCTGAGAATTACATATTACACTAGTTCGAAGAATTGATACCTGAGACATGTGAGGTGAATCATCTTCAGAGATTGCTATGAAGGCAAGATATTAATTATGCTCTTCTCATCATCATCTGATCCATCCCAACTCTTTTCTTCAGCAAGATAAGTTCTGCACTGATGCTTCTGTTTCATCTCATTTAATGAATCCCTATTCATCCTTGTCTGTCAGAATTCTGTACCATGTTGCACACCTTGATAGTTACTTATCACATAAAACTTTTCATAACTGCAACTATCATGTTTTGTTCTTTCCACCATCTCAGTCTTGTAGCCACCTCTTGAACTGTATCCTGAAGAGTTTCTGCTTCGGAATAGATAGGCCTAATTCCTGGATAAAACAATTGTACACTTTCTAAATTAGTAACTCTTCATGTATGTTCTGAGGTTCCATCATTAATTCCTGACTGAGATGTCTAACTGTCTAGTTCATTCTCAAACCTCCTTGATTCCACTTTTCTAAAATCTCTATTGATTCCTTGAAAGATATTTCTTGGTACAATCCACTAAGTGTAGTAGATGTTACATTGGAGCAATCCACTTAGTGTTTGTATATCACAGAATCAATAGACTTAATTCAAATCTTCGAGAAAAATTCTATCCACTAAAACCTCTTCCATTCCTGCTTCTGAAAAACCAGTGAATTCTATGGATATAACTTTGAGGAGCTTCCACAAATTTTTCTTCAGTAGGTAGAAATTAATTTCATTGAAAAATGCATTTTCTTCAAAAGATTCAAATCATCTTTGACAATTCGGAGGAATCTTCAACTAACAACCTTCTTAGAACTATTGGCTTAGAATAAATTCAAAAACTTCAAGGACTCGAAATTTTTTTTTGAGAAATAAAAAATCTGAAAGTAAGTTCAAATTAATTAAAATTCGAAATTAGAGTCAAATTAATTAAGAATCAAAAAATCTCAAGAAATGAAATTTTTTAGAGTTAAAGAATCCGAAAATAAATTCAAGTTAATTAAAATTCGAAATTATCAAGAATTAAAAATTTTGAAAATTAAACAATTTGAAAATAAACTCAAGTTGTTTAAAAATCAAAATTTCCAAGAATTAATCATTTCAAGAATTAAAAAATTCGAATATAAGTTAAGATCACTTAACAATCAAAAATATCATAAAATGAAAATTTTTGAAGATTAAACAATTTGAGAATAAATTCAATTTAATTAACAATTGAAAATAAACTCATATTGTTTAAAAATCAAAAATATCATAAATTGAGAATTTTTTAAAGGTTAAAGAATCCGAAAATAAATATAGATTATTTAAAATTCAAAAATCTCAAAATTGAAAATTTTGAAAGTTAAAGAATCCAAAAATAAGTTCAAATTATTTAAAGTTCAAAAATCTCAAGTATTGAATTTTTTGAAGGTTAAAAAATCGAAAATAGAGGAGTTGACTTTTTGGTCTAATACCGGATTTAATTTCTGTATGGGTCAACAAACTCGAAAACCAATTGGAGGACCACAAAAATAAGGATCTTGATTTGTGCGTCAATCAAAAGGCTCTCATGCCAATTGTTAGGTCCAAAATAGTTTGTAGAAGGGGGGGTTGAATACAAACTATGTCGTTTTATCGAATTTGCTCTTTTCATAAAAATATTAAAATATTGAATCAAGAACAAATTGATGCGGAATAAAACGAATACCGATATTTCAAGTTGAATATAAAATTTATATTAACTTGATGGGGTGTGTCTAAATACACGGGTACAAATTACAATGGTTTGATGACCAAACTAATTATTACAAATTCTATAGAAAATTCGACATGAATTTTTCTATATTTGTAAATAAAAAGATCGAAATTAATTATTACAAATTCTATAGAAAATTCGACATGAACTTTTCTATATTTGTAATAAAAATATCGAGAGATTCTAGGGAACTTAATCCGCTAGATAGTTCCACAAGTGCAAGTAAATAATTTCTGTCGGTTTAGATTTAGCAATGCAAGCCAGAAATAATTTACAAGAATTTATTTGATGTTCGAGGAACCATTTTCTCTTGGTCTCTCTCTGCTGTGTTCTGCTGGAGAAGTGAAGAATTTTCTATGCTGTGCCTGCTGTTGTATTTATAGCCATTTAAGTCTTGTACTGATCTGGTATGACTTAAACTGCTTCAAGACATAATAAATCAGCTGTCAGCATGACTTAAACTTGCTCCAAGACATAATTTTCTTCATTAAGACTTACACAAACCTCCATTAAGACATAAAACTTGTCGGTATGACTTAACAGAAATTCGGTAAGATTTACAACAGCTGGCAAGAAGTCAGTAAGACTTAATCAGGTCGGTAAGACATAATCTTGAATGGTCGGTATGACTTAACTCAACAATGCTCGATATGACTTAACTCAACAGCTGTGTTCGGTATGACTTAACTGATTAGGTCATATTCGCTGAGCAGAATTGTTTTAAGTCTTTAAACACTTATATTAATTCTGATTTAATTAATTAATTGATTAATTTAAATAATAAATTAATTCTGATTGAATTAATTTATAAAATAAATTAGCCAACTAATTTAATTTAATTAAAAGAGAATTAATATGAAGTCTTTTTATAATTATATTAATTCCAACTTAATTAATCTTTTAATTAATTTATTGAATAAATTAATTCGAATAGAATTAATTTATCAAATAAATAAATCAAATGACTTAATTAATTAAGTGAAAATTAATATACCTCCTTGCTTGATAATTATATTAATTCTAACTTAATTAATCTTTTAAATAATTTATTGAATAAATTAATTCGGATAGAATTAATTTATCAAATAAATAATTCAAATGACTTAATTAATTAAGATAAAATTAATATACCTCCTTGATAGCATAACCCTTGTGGTCTTCTATGTCTTGATAAATTTGATCCTCCACAAAGATTATTCCTTAGCAAGTCTTGATTGCAAAACCATTGTGGTTAATTAATTTAGCACCTCTGTTGCTTGCACAATGATTTCTTCCATACCAGTCATGATAGCTTGAACCACTTGAAAGTAATAAAGAATTACCACCGAATTTTTGTTGACGCTCGATGCACGGTCTGGTTCATGAGCGACTAACTCCAACGGCTTTTCTTTATTTTTGACTCTATGATTTGGTTCCTTTCTTTTATTAACATACCAGTCTTGACAGCTTGAACCACTGAAGTTAATGATAAACAACCACTGTTTAATGTTGACACTCGATGTACTGTCTGGTTCATGAGTGACTAACCGCAATGACTGTTCTTCATATATTGACTTTAAAGTTGTGGTTCATGTCTTCTTTTTCTTCACTCTTTTTCAAACCTTTATAATCTGTATTCTGCCACTGTAGGAACCTCTTGTCACTATAAATAGAATCCACTGTCTTGATTACTCCACTGATGCTTGATCAACTCAATGAACTTCTTCAAGTGTAGTATACCTCAAAACGGTAGATTGACTTTGTCTTCTTTCTCTTGACACTTATACATTTGAGATCCCTGTGACAGTACATATACTATTTACTATTACATTCTTGTTTGAGTTGAGTTGTATCCTCGAAATACAAATAGGCTATGTCATATGCCTTTCAGATCTTTTTCCTATAAATTATAATCCAAGGTCTTGAAATATTTTTAGTTCACACCCCTATCCATTCATTCCATCATTCACACAACATATCAAAACTACTTTTCTCCGATTTTTATAGTTAACGAATCGAAAACCAGTTTTTATAAACAATTTATGATAGCTTTTACCAACAGCTTCGTAACGAAATGAACTGTTGCTAGTTACAACGAAAACCTTTCTGTTGCTAAATTGTTGGCAAACAGTGACCACTTTCCGTCGGCATTTAGTTGCTCGAAGAATGATGGTCCAAAATGTCCCATTTCCAATCTCAATCTTCATGGTCCTACCTACGGTCCACTTCAAAAATTCGACCCTAAATACCCCCGGATATGGCATTTTGTCTGCCGTAACCTAAGTCGTGGCGTGTCGTCTACAACATCAACATGTAATACGACATTTCGTGTTCAGTATTAACACGTAATACGGTAGATCGTGTGTTAGGTTTTGGGACTATACACAATCCGAGATTCACAAATAACCAATATAGAGTACATATACAACCAATCGATTAGTTGACAAGATCCATCAAAGCACGGTTACACGTTATTCAAGTATCACTTCTACTTCTATCAACAATAAGTAAAAGTAAAACAAGAACACACACAATATTTGACGTGGAAACACCCACGTCCCAACTCGTATTATTAATCAAAACAGTTATCAATAATACAGCAAAACAATAACACCTTAAAGATGTCCCAAACCCGATACTTGAGTCAACAATGCTCAAGCATCTCCCAAACAATACTTAAGACTACATCTCTTAGGCTTTCACCTTAATCAAACAAATACAATATGACTATGTATATATATTATATAGTCATCCAAAATTTAGCCACCAAGACTTACCATACTTGTTGTACAAGTCTTACCATACTTGTTATATAAGTCTTCCGATTCTTGGCACCTAATTACCCAACTTAGTGATCAAGACATACCATATATAATAATTGTCTATACATACAATTATTATCTTACCCATATATATCTTGGACCACCCAAACCCATAACATCTTATTGAGTTGAAACCTAACAATCATCCCCTTCAACCCAATACCCATATGGATTGAACGGTAATCATCAAGCCATCGACGTCCATCTGCCAACGCCTCCCCTCGAACAAGAACCTCCTCTTGTTCTTCCAAACATTGAGTGTCACTAAAACTTGTATAGTGACCCTACAAACCACTATTCTTTATCATAACGGTATCCATCTACAAAACCATGTGCATCAATCACCATGAGTGCTCTTCCACATGTTGAGTCACCCGATCCTTACTTTCACAATCCTTCGGTCTCACTACGCCATAATTGCTCTTATGCAACGCCACGTTTACTGTTGCTTTAGGCCAAAAAACCGTTGCATTAGACCAAATGCAACACCAGGGGGCATTGCATCTGCGGCCGTTGCATTAGACACATAATGCAATGCTTTTTTGGCATCAATAGAAATAGCAATAAGCGTTGCATAATACATGTATTGCAACAACATATCAAGTAAATGCAACACCAAAAAGCGTTGCATTTGACATTAGCTACAGTCCCAAATCTAGGTCACCAAATTGGGTCCCACTAGCATGCCACATCAATAATGAGTCCTTAAATTTCGTCGAAGTCTATCCTGCACTGTCCAAAACTGACAACACCGCAACTACTCCGGTACTACATCCGTTATTTCTGTAACGGGGATACAGATTTTGTAGTAAATACGAAATTTAAGGTACACAGTTTATCATCTTTAATTATGTGCACACATTCTTTAATTATCTTTTGTCTCCAGCAATTTATACACACTTAATTAAGTCTTCTTTTGTTTTGTTCTGTTTAGTTATATATCTTTTCTTAATTAGGTCTTGCGTGGAGTCAATTTTATCCATAATTTTGGGGTTTTTTATCATCTAATTAATATTATATGAAGAGATTTGCTAAAGTTCATGAAAACATTCCGAAATGTTCCCAAATGCAGAATTGTCATCGTATAATTGGTTATATTTTCATTAATTAGATGAATCCCCGTGTGTTAATATGAATTCCACAAATAAAATGATGTCATGGGGCATTTGGAACATTTTTGGTTGCTCTCAAATGAAAGTCGAAATTACTTAGCAAAAAAAAAATAGAAAGAAAAAAAAGTCGAAATTAGGCTCTAGGGACTCATTGATGTTATAAATGCTACCTGTTGCTATTTGTTAAGTTTTATATTTATATTTTTTTCATTATTAACTGTTGAATGTTAATTACTTAATTACAATTCAGAATGTTATTTTTCTCGATAAATTTTGATGAATTATCAATTAATTAGGCAAAACGTAAAAACGGAAAAATACTTTTGAGTTCGAGCCGAAACATTAAAATTTGGTTGGTCGGTACGATACCTGATTTTACTTATTTACGGTACATGTTATTTTTACTTAATAATCCTTACTTAATTATTTATAATTACTAATAACTAATTAGGTATAACATGTTACATGTTACCTTTTCTATTTTTGAATAACTAATCAATTTTCTTTTCCACATAAAATACAGTATTTTTTATAATTTGTTTAACTAAAATTTTTCCTAATTTCCATTATATTAAAAAATATTGGTGAATAATTGTATAGATTTGGTTTTTGATATACCTACAAAAGGATAGCAGACATCTTTCAAAACCATGTCTCTCTTTATTTGGCTTTCCCTGACTGTAAGTTAATGCAACTTGTTTGGTACCCTTTTCTAATTTTTGCTAGCTTTTTGTAAATGTACATTTTATTCTCATGCAAGCATATAGTATTCAGTTTTATTTTAGCTTAATAGGACTTAACTGTTGAGTTTCTATATATCCTCTGTTTTATTCGAATCTGTGTGTGTATACAGACTCGTATTATTGGATTTGTCGTTTTTTTTTCGGGGAAAATGTATATGTAAGGTGCACTGTGTACTAGTTGATGCTTGTGTTGGAGGCCCATCGGCCCAATAAGCTATATTAAGCCCATGACTGTGCACCCAAATTAAGTATCCAAGACATAGAGATCCGAATCCAAGACATAGAGATCTCTTGGGTGCTTCGGTCCAATTGACAAGTGACACCTCAGAATGTGGGGTATAACTGTTCTCTGCTCATCACCTCATAGGACCCACATCCGAAGGATATAAAAAGAAGAGAGTAAGCAACAATCAACACACAATTCATTATCACTACTCAAATATTCTCTTTCACAATCTCTTTACGTTTTACCCTATCATTTAAACAACCAGAAAACTTACTCTTACGCCGGAGGTGAATCGAGGGTCAACACCCTCGCATTCTTTTGTCTTGCAGGTTGACCGAAGGACCTACTCGCAAATATCTGATTCCAACATTTGGCGCCGTCTGTGGGAACGTAGAGAAACGATTGTGTTCGAGTTTATCAAAAATTATGGCAGCTGAAGACACGCCCTTACCAGACGCCAGCACTGTAGCTGGAGACAGTCCCATCACTCCTACCATCCAAAGAGTCGCCCCTATGTCCCAGGAAAATCCTTCTGTCGCCCGAAGGATATTGAATTTCGATGAGGAAGGAGACGTGCCTACTCCCGAAGAGCAACAAGAAATGCTAATGAAATGGAGAGAGCAGCAGAAGGCCAAAGGAAAATAGAGGGAAGTAAACGATAAAGAAGCCGAAAGATTAGCTAAGAAAAATGCAGCTGGCCGATTGAAATTAGAAGCCCTCAAGCTCCAAAGAGAAGAGATCGAGCTACAAGAAAAACTGCTTCGTGAGGCCCTAGAGGCTGAAAATCCAAAAGCCGAAGATGAAAGAGAGAAGAGAACTAGAGATGACGAAGACGAATCTTGGAATTCGGAATCGCCATCTAAGAAAGAAAAATCCAAAAACAATTATTCCTCGGATTCTGAAGAAGAAGGCCCTTGCACGGATGACCGAATCCGAAGGTTAGAAAAGGTGATATTCGGCGAAAGAAGGATGAGCCATGAGCCTGTGGTGACCATAGACGTGGAACAATACCGACCTCCGCCAGGGAGACAATTTCCGAAGATGAACGAATTTAACGGAAAAGGGGATCCCGAAGATCATTGCGAGAAATATGAATCGCTCATGACCGGTATGGGACATTGTGATGTCATGCTGTGCAAAATGTTTAAGACATATCTGAAAGGATCAGCGTCAATGTGGTATCGTTCGTTAAGACCAAGGTCTATTGGTTCATACGTACAAATCAAAAGGAAATTCATAAGGCACTACTCCCACATGTGCCGAAGAGAAAAAGATACGGAGGCCTTGATTCATTGCAGACAAAGACCGAACGAGGAGTTGGGGGAATACCTGGCCCGATTCAAAGACGAAGCAGGGACGGTGACGAACTTGGACAAAGTCAAGGCTGCCGGGTTCCTCTCGGCCGGGCTCGATCCCATTAAATGGAGAAAGCTTCGATCCTCCCTGTATGATGCACCCCCAAAATCCTTGAACGATATATATTTACGAGGAGAAGCTATCCGAAGAAAGTCAGAATCCATCAATGGGTACAAAGATAAGAAAAATGATAAAAGCGATAGAAGAGACGACAGAAGGGACGACCGAAGAGATCGTAGGGATATCAGAAGCAGGCCTAATGACGCAAGGCCCAATAAAGGAACCGAACGAAGAAGAGATAGAGAGAATGCCGTGTTTACACATCTCAACACTCCAATCTCAAAAATTCTTCATGAAATTAAAGGAAGGCCTGGATTCACTCGACCACCTAAGATGCGAGCTCCCGAACACCGAAGAAATGAAAATAAGTTCTGCGACTACCATCGTGATAAAGGTCATAACACCAATGATTGTTACCATCTAAAGAAGCTGATAGAAAGAATGATCAGGGAAGGAGACCTAGCACAATTCATCGGAGATATGAGGGAGAAGCTGGACAACAAAGAAAAGAAAGAGGCCGAAGTATTGGAAAAATACCGAGGGGAGGTGAAAACCATTTCCGGAGGTACGATTCTCGATCAGAACAGTAAAACCGCCCGAAAGAAGTACGCTAGACAAATCTACAACCTCTGTCAATCAAACACAGCGAAATAGCCTTTACCTATATCTTTCACAGAAGACGATTACGAGGACGTAATATGGCCGCACGAAGACCCACTTGTTGTAATAACCGCGAATATTTCGAATAAATTTTCCTATCGTTATTTAAATTTTATTTAAGAGCGATTCGTTATAATATTTTAAATAGCGCTTTTTAATAATTTTTGAGATTTTAAATATTCGTTTTATATTTAATTAGTTACATTTATTTAGTGTTTACTAAAATTAGAAAAATATTTAGGAAAATAGGATTTTTATTTTATTTTTGGATCGAGTTTATTTAGAAAACGGAATAAAAGTATCGTTTTAATTCACCCAGCACGAGGAGGAGACAACTTTCTGTTTTTACGGAGCACACCATCGACTTTTCCAGATTTTGCTCCTTGTTTTATGCTACCTTTTTATTTTTTTTAAGAGACAAAACCGGCCTTATATGGAGAAAACAGAACACAAAACCCAGTCTTTTATTGATATACAAACCGAGTATATACATAGCTTATACTCTCTTTTTATTCTCTGCAAAACCAAAATAAAAACCCACAGGTTTTACTTTCTCTTTCTGCACAAACCGAAAACCAGGTAGTTTACACTTATATTTTTCAGAATACATTCTGGATTTTATGTTCTTTTTTTTCGTTGTTGTTGATGGTTAGATTTTGTTTGTGTTGTAATCGGAGAGTGAAGAGAGAACAGGGGTGCTGAGTGTTATTACATAATCGGAAATTATGTCTGTTGTGTGGGTGTCGTTTGGTTTGGTCGGAGAATTGTTTTGGGCGGTGTTGATTGGTCGGAGGAATGGAGGGGGGTTGAAGAAGAGGGAGACGGGGTGAGGGAGATACAAAGGAGGTTGGGGATTGTCGGAGTTGTGTGGGTGTTGGCGACGAGAAAGGAGAGGCAGAGAGATGTAGAGAGAGGCGGAAGAGAGATAAGGGAGGTGGAGAGAGATCGACGGGAAGAAAGAGAGAGAGGGAGAGAGAGAGAGAGAGAGAGAGAGAGAGATGAAACCGAGAGAGAGATAGAGACAGAGAGGGAGAGAGAGACAGGAGGGGGAGAGAGAGAGAGAAGGAGAGAGCAGGAGGGGCGGCGGCGGGCGGTGGTAGCGCGTGGGCCCACGCGCCGTCGCGTCAGTTTTTTTTCTGAACAGTTTTTAAAACAAGGATAATAATAAAATAAAAATATAATATATATATATATATATATATTTTAGAGTTAATAATAATAAGGAGTTAAGATTTTATATAAAGAGATTGAAGATTCTTTTTAAAATTAGTTTTTAAATAATTAAGATATTAGTTTAAAATTTTGAGAAATAAAGAGATATTATTAATAAAAGAGGTTAAATATTTTTAAAATTTGGTTTTAATAATTGAGATAATATTATTAAAAATTATGAGAAATAAAACGAGTTTAATAAAATGGTGATAGATTTATTAATTAATTAAATATTTTGTGACGTAAATTAGAGATTTATTGTTTCGTTAATAAAAGAGTGAATATTAATGAATAATAGCGTAAAATATGGTTTTTATTTAAAAAGAGTTAATTTGTGATTTTTGGACGGAAATTAGAGATTTAATAATTTGTCGATAAAAAGATGAGTAATTGTGAATAAATAGGATTAAAATACGATATAATTTTAGGAGATTTTTAGTTATCGTTTCCGGATTATTTAATTAACCTGATCGAGTTAGATTATTTTAGAGATTAAAATCGGAGTATTATTTAATTATTTACGAGATTAAAAATAGAGTATTGCCGTTAATTTCCGTAACCCTGTTTTCGTTTTAAGTCAGATTTACGGATAATTAAAAATAGGATTTATTTTCGAGACTTAATTCCTGAGTTCGAAGAGAGATTTATTTATCCGGGAAATTTTTCTTGTTATTTATTGCAGAGATTTTCGAGAGATATTTTATTATTTTATTTAAATATTATATTAGCGGTTGAGAAGTATTCTATTTTTGACGAAGCGCTTTTGTATTTTTGGTTGCCATTTTTAGAGAATAATTCACGAGCCGTAGACCGAAGCCGAGTTCACGGGTAGGGTACAAATTTTATCTACACTTATTTGCACTCCGAGATCGAGGCAAGTTCATTCCTACCCTAACTCTTAGAGATTTGAATTTCTGTTCGTATTATTTCATTCCTTATTTAATTTCGAGCTGTTAATTATGAGATTTAATTATCCTTTTGAGCATTATTTTCTCGTTGCGATATTTTGTTACTGTTAAAATTAGTTTATTTGTGAATTATACCCCTTATAAGCGTGGAATTAATTTCGTTGCTATCGGGTCGATCTCATTAATTCGAGACGACTGTTATTATGATTCAGTGAAACTATTCTCATTTATTCGAGATAGTTAAATTTATTCCTTTCAGTCGAATTTATTGTACAAATTCGACAATAATTATTGATTATATTTTAGTTGGTTCGTCTCTCGAATCAATAAATAAGAGTTATAAAAATTAGGATCGTTAGAGTTTTACCCGATGATCAAGTGAAAAATATTCTATTTAACGTTCATCAATTATGGGTATTATAAATATTCGAGGAGTAATATTTGTACAGTACGACTCCAAATTACTTCATTTTAAGACTATCCTCAATATTTCGAGATGGTTGGCTTTATTGTCGAGGGTTGGCATCTTGTTCGTGTCAACCAATAAAATATTATTATTGAGAATTTACCTCAGTCCATTGATCGGACTGGTGGAACAATTGAGTCGGTCTGGCAGTCCGCCAGATTTGTAAATGTTTTCATGGAAGAATTATTTCGAGTTATCTGTTCATCAAATATTCGGGAATTCTGTATTCTACTGGTCAAATTTTGGGAAAGAGGCCCATTTTAGAGAAAGAGAGACTTGTGTACCGTTATGCGGACACGAGATATATTGGCATTATGATGCCAGGGTTTAATTAATTACCCCTATGATGCTAGCATTCATATTTTTATATTATATTGTTGATAGCGTATTGTAGCCGTGATCGGGCGAAGTGCGATATCATTGGAGGACGGTATTCCCGGTCGGATAGTTGATCGCCCCACCGGGATACCGAGAGGTGGAAGACCAGTTTATTCTTAAATCATGAGTCAACAGAGTTATATCAATTGAGTCTTTCGAGAATTCTATTTTCGAGATGAGTATTGAGTTTTTCGAGTATTCTGCTTTCAAGATGAGTACTGAGTCAAAATCCAGATTTGTGATATTCAATTAATTTTGGGAAATCTTATTATATTTATATACCGAGTAAGAAGAGAACTTGCTGAGCACTGTAGTTGCTCATTCTTGCTTTACAACATTTTTTATTCAGCTATCAAGAGGGAAAAAGGCGAGACGTCCAACCAGGGATCCAAGGGAAAGGAGAAAGCTCCAGGCTATGCTGACGAGAACTAGAATGTCTAGCTGGAATCTTTATCTACCTACTTCAGTAAACATATGTAAAATATTATCCCGAGATGTATTATGTCATATGATAACAATGTGTGAGACTGATCTTGGATTTGCGGAGTGGGACACTTATGCTCCGTTGTATTATATATTTTGCTTTATTATTGCGTAACTTGTGCTACAGGATATTGAGACAATGTGACGACCCGGGTCTCCGGTCAGGGTGGATCTGGGGGCGTCACAAAGTTGGTATCAGAGCATTAGTTATATTTTTAGGAATCGTACGAGCCTTGGAGTATAACCCGATGCGAGAATTTAGAGATATAATACGAACCTAGAACTATAACGCGACGTGAGAATTTAGAGATATGATACGATGTTGAGATTTTGGCACTAAGCGCCTTACGCCTTTATATATATTTATAGGCATATCTAGTCGATTGAAACCTGACCGAGATTTTTCGTACTTTTGTAGATGTCTACTTCCAGACCAGCTGATTTTCGTTCTACCCGAGATAGATCTCCTACACCTTACCCGCATGGACCACTAGATCCTAGCTCAGGTTCAGACAGTGACCCGTCTGAAGAGTTTATGCTGATGGTTAGTGACACGGAGGATTCTTCGGTTCAAATCCTTACACCTTCTCCTCCACATGTGATAGATTTAGTATACTCTCCTGACCAGGTCATTGAGATAGCCGATTCTCCTCTACCGGTGATTGATTTAGAGGCTCCTACTCCTGAGATGTTCAGAGCTGAGACCCCAGTGCCTGCGATTACTGATCCAGTTGATGAGAGCCAGCTTTCACCCGTCCGTACTGAGGTTGTACCTAGCTTGTCTGCTCCGGTATCCAGAGTTGATACACCTACCGGAGTAGCAGCTCTTGCTGAGTTGTTTACTTTACTTGTTCCAGTATATGCTTCGACGCCGACAGTCCCTACCGTGCCTGACTACATGTTTCCACCTGTCAGTGCCATTCCTGCTTGTGATACTACTCCATCTGCACCTACCATACCTGCATCTGCTCCTGCTCAGCCCACTGTGGTTGCTACTACTGCTGCTATGCCACCTGTTCCTTCTGAGCATCCTGTTGTGGCCGGAGGGATGGTCCCTTGGCATGTCCACCATACACTATTCAAGCATTACCGTTGGTTGTGGGGACGTTATGAGGAGATTTTTACTACTAGGGATAGTATTCTTCGACTGTTGTCAGTTTCAGAACCTCTTGCCGTGCATCATGGAGGGAGTCTGTTGGTAAGAGACGTACCCATGGAGATTATGCACCAGATTGCCCTGACTGTTTTGACCGGGCTTCAGACTGACTTAGCCGCATTACCATCATCCAGCACTGGACAGATTGATCAGACCAGAGTTGCCACCATGGTTTCAGACATTATCAGAGAGTTCCATAGGAGAGTGGGTGAGATGTTTGACGTCGAGATAGACCCTTCTGTAGTAGGGTTCATATATTATGTTGATCTTTGTATTTTAGACCTGATGCCCAGCCTGTTGGGTAGTAACCTTTAGTATCTCTACTAGACTAGTATGTTGGTTAGATACTTTTACGATGTACTTATTATCAGCGACCAGTTTGTATTCAGTACCATGACCTGGACTTTACCAGTATGGAACCTTATCAGTATTATATTGTGATCTGCTATAGTACCATTATCTCATTTTGTTTATTATAGATCTGTGTTATATTAGAATAGCATGTTAGAATAATTTCCATATTACCCCTGAATTAGTTAACAATTTCTTTTCCGATACTACGACTTAAAAAGAATTTTCGAGAACCAGAGATTTATGATGATTGAATTTTTGAGAACCGCCATTTAAATTGAGATAAATCTTCACGAGTATCTAAAATCTTTTTATATCGAGAAATAAGAGTAACTGCTTATAAAGAGACAAGAGAGAGTCGTGATTTTGAGTATTGTGAGGAACCATAAATTTTGACCGAGTAAATATTTATGAATACCAATTTTAATTGTGCCAGCAATGGTGTTTGAGAATTGCATATCCGAAATATAACATACCTTATTGTTTTCGCTCTTATAGAAAAAGATGCCACCAAGGAGAGGAAGACCCGCAAGAAATCCTCGTCCTCAACCCGAGGTGAATCCAAAGAATGAGGTTCCACCTCAGAACCAAGTTCCAAACCCGGAACCACAACTCGCTCGAGATCCCAACCAAGAAAATAACCCGATGAGTCTACTTATGAACTTTCTTATTCAGCATACCCAGAACCCTCAGCCTCAGCCGTACCAAAATGTAGGAGGGAATCCACTTCCAGCTCAACTGACCCAAACTACTGTGAGTTTCAAATCATTCAAATTCTTGAGTCCACCTGAGTTTAAAGGTACCACTAACCCAGTGGAAGCTAGAATCTGGTTACGTGAAATAGAGAAGACCTTTGAGATATTGGGAGTGGAAGAGGATAAGAAGACGGTATTTGCAGCTTATATGTTGAAAGGTGAAGCTAATTATTGGTGGGAAGCGAAGAGAGCCATGGAAGGTGATACGATTATACCGTGGGCTAGATTTACAATGTTGTTTCTAGAGAGGTATTTCCCCAAATATCTGGAGAACCAGATGGAGATAAAGTTTTTAGAGCTCAAGCAAGGAACGATGACTGTTGCAGACTACGAGGCCAAGTTTACAGAACTCTCGAGGTTTGTACCCTATCATGTAGACACTGAAGAGAAAAGAGCAAAATGCTTTCAACAAGGATTGAAACCATGGATACAAAATCGCGTTGCAGTATTTGAGATCACCAATTACGCAACTTTAGTTCAGAAAGCGGCGATAGTGGAAAGTGGAAGTGAACTATACCCGAAAGATGGAAATAAGAGGAAGTTTCAGAGCAGTGGAAGTAACTTTGCGAGGAGATTTGATAATCGGAGTGATAAGAAACCGTTTGTGAAAAGGGAAGATAAAAGTGCTGATACAAGAAGGTTTGGGAACTTTGACACCAGAGGAAGCAATCAGAGGATCAGACAGCCACAGACAGTTAATGTGATGCAAGGAAGACCACCTTTGCCAGAATGCAAGACATGTGGGAAGAAACACCCCGGACCCTGTCATCTAGCGACCGTGAATTGTTATAACTGTGGACAGAAGGGTCATTATGCTTCTAGTTGCAAGGATAAATCCGTCACCTGCTTCAACTGTGGAAGGAAAGGTCACGTGTCCCGAGACTGCCGACAACCTGCGAAGGAAAATCCGGTGCCTCGACTCACAGCACCTCCCAGCAACAAGCCAACCGCGAGAACCTTCGACATGACAGTAAGAGATGCCATTGATAACAGCAATGTGATCGCAGGTACGCTTCTAGTAAATTCTGAGGATGCGTGTGTTCTAGTTGATTCTGGAGCTACCAAATCTTTTATTTCTGAGAACTTCATGAATAAGTTGAATCTTGAGTCTGTGCCCTTAGAGGGAATTCTGAATATAGAAGTAGCTAATCAGGAGGTTATACTAGTGAACCTATTGTGTCCGAATTGTTCCATAGAGATACATGGGCAACGTTTTGATGCAGACCTCATTCCTTTTAAGTTAAGGGAATTTGACGTAATCCTAGGGATGGATTGGTTATCACGTTATGATGCTCTAATAGATTGTCGCCATAAGAAGGTCAGCTTAAGTGGACCTAATGGTATAAGTATTTCGTTTCACGGACGGAAACCGACTAAGGATTTCCTGTCAATAATTCAAGCTAAAAGATTACTTCGGCAAGGATGTCAAGCCTATCTAGCTTATGTGATAGATACCGAGAAACATACCCCTATAATCGAGGAGGTCCCTGTAGTTAACCAGTTTAGAGACGTTTTTCCCGATGAGTTACCTGGAATTCCACCAGATAGAGAGATAGAGTTTACGATTGATCTAGAACCAGGAACCGCACCAATCTCAAAGGCGCCGTATAGAATGGCACCAATAGAAATGAAGGAACTGGCAACACAGCTGCAAGAGTTACTTGACAAAGGTGTAATTAGACCAAGTGTATCCCCGTGGGGAGCTCCAGTATTGTTCGTGAAGAAGAAGGACGGAACTATGCGATTATTTATTGATTACCGTGAACTGAACAAGATGACTATCAAGAATAGGTACCCTCTACCTCGGATCGACGATTTGTTTGACCAACTTAAGGGAGCTATATATTTTTTGAAGATCGATTTGAGATCCGGCTATCATCAACTAAAGATCAAGCCTGAGGATATTCCTAAGACTGCCTTTAGGACCCGATATGGACATTACGAGTTCCTAGTCATGTCTTTTGGATTGACGAATGCGCCAGCTGCTTTTATGGATTTAATGAATCGTGTGTTCAAGAGGTACTTGGATAAGTTCGTAATTGTATTTATTGATGCCATCTTGATATAATCGAAGTCTCCTGAGGAACATGCTGAACACCTCCGTTTGGTTTTGGAAGCATTGAGGAAGGAAAAGTTATATGCAAAGTTTTCAAAGTGCGAATTTTGGTTGAAAGAAGTTCAATTTTTGGGACACATTGTGAGCGGCGAAGGGATTTCTGTAGACCCCGCAAAGATAGAAGCCGTAGCAAATTGGGAGAGACCCAAGACTCCAACAGAGGTTAGAAGTTTTCTTGGATTGGCCGGATACTATCGTAGATTTGTGAAGGATTTCTCCAAGATAGCTACGCCACTGACTCGACTTACCAGAAAGAGTGAAAAGTTTGAATGGACCCCCAAATGCGAAGATAGCTTTCAGGAGTTGAAGAAGAGATTGACTACTTCCCCAGTGTTGACCTTACCTGATGAGAAAGACGATTTCGTGATTTTCAGCGATGCCTCTCACAAAGGTTTAGGTTGTGTTCTGATGCAACACGGTAAAGTAATAGCTTACGCCTCTCGACAATTGAAGGAATATGAGTCCCGTTACCCTACTCACGATTTAGAACTTACTGCTATTGTTTTTGCCCTCAAGATTTGGAGGCATTACCTCTATGGAGAGAAATGTGAGATTTACACGGATCACAAGAGCTTAAAGTATATATTCACGCAGAAGGAATTAAACATGAGACAGAGAAGATGGTTAGAACTGATCAAAGACTATGATTGTTCGATAAATTACCACCCAGGGAACGCTAATGTCGTAGTTGATCCTTTAAGTAGAAAGGAAAGACTCAACCTGTTGACAACCTCAGAAGAATTAGTCAGAGAATTTGAGAAAATGGAATTAGAGATCAGGGTCCCAGTCCAAAACAATGAAAGAGTATACAGTATTCAGTTTCAACCAGAGTTGCTCGAGAAGATTCGCCGTTGTCAGGAACAAGTAATGGAAGAAAGAAGATCAGAGTTGACTGGAGAAGAAGTTTTAAGTTCAAAAGATGATAAGGGAATTAAGCGATTTGCATCGAGAATATGGATTCCTAATGTTACGGAGTTAAAGGATGAAATTATGAGTGAAGCGTATAACTCGAGATATTCCATTCATCCAGGGAGCACGAAAATGTATCAAGACATCAAGCAAAACTATTGGTGGCCTAACATGAAGAGAGAGATTGCAGAATGGGTAAGCAAGTGCTTGACCTGTCAGAAAGTGAAAGCCGAACATCAACGACCAAGTGGACTTTTACAACCCTTAGAGATACCTGAGTGGAAATGGGAACATATTACCATGGATTTTGTCGTAGGATTGCCCCGAACTAGAGCCAGTCATGATGCGATTTGGGTTATCGTCGATCGACTCACTAAATCTGCGCATTTCCTACCAATTAGTGATAAGTACACTGTTGAGAGATTGGTAAACATGTATCTAAAGGAAATTGTAGTTCGTCATGGAGTGCCCGTTTCAATTGTTTCTGATAGAGATGCCCGTTTTACTTCACGATTTTGGAAGAGTTTTCAGGAATGTCTTGGCACGAAGTTAAATCTGAGCACCGCATATCATCCGCAGACTGACGGACAAAGTGAAAGGACAATTCAAACAGTTGAAGATATGTTGAGAGCCTGTGCACTTGATTTCAAAGGAAGTTGGGGTGATCATTTGCCCCTAGTTGAGTTTGCTTACAACAATAGTTACCACTCCAGCATAGGTATGGCACCATATGAAGCATTGTACGGAAGAAAGTGTAGATCACCTCTATACTGGGATGAGGTAGGAGAAAGGAAGATACTAGGACCGGAACTACTTCAACAAACTAAGCAAGCGATCGAAGTTATTCGAAAAAGGTTAGTTGCAGCTCAGGATCGACAGAAGAAGTATGCGAATCAAAAGAGAAAGGACAAAGCATTCGAAGTGGGAGATAAAGTGATGCTGAAGGTTTCACCTTGGAAGGGAGTTATGAGATTCGGAAAGAAAGGCAAATTGAGTCCCAGATATATAGGACCTTTTGAGATTCTCAAGAGGATAGGACCCCTAGCCTACCAGTTGGCCCTACCTCCAGACCTCCAACATATTCATGATGTGTTTCATGTTTCTGCATTAAGAGAATACCATTCTGACTTCAGACATGTTATAACCTACGAACCAGTGGAAATTCGTCCTGATTTGACATACGAGGAACAACCAGTACAGATCCTAAACTACAAAGTGCAAGAGCTAAGAACCAAGCGAATAAATTTAGTGAAAGTACTTTGGAGAAACCACCAAGTTGAGGAAGCCACGTGGGAATTAGAAAGCGAAATGCGGAATAGAGATCCTGATTTGTTTAGTGTGTGATTTTGATTCCGAGGACGGAATCCTATAAGGGGGGAAGACTGTAATAACCGCGAATATTTCGAATAAATTTTCCTATCGTTATTTAAATTTTAAGAGCGATTCGTTATAATATTTTAAATAGCGCTTTTTAATAATTTTTGAGATTTTAAATATTCGTTTTATATTTAATTAGTTACATTTATTTAGTGTTTACTAAAATTAGAAAAATATTTAGGAAAATAGGATTTTTATTTTATTTTTGGATCGAGTTTATTTAGAAAACGGAATAAAAGTATCGTTTTAATTCACCCAGTACGAGGAGGAGACAACTTTCTGTTTTTACGGAGCACACCATCGACTTTTCCAGATTTTGCTCCTTGTTTTATGCTACCTTTTTATTTTTTTTAAGAGACAAAACCGGCCTTATATGGAGAAAACAGAACACAAAACCCAGTCTTTTATTGATATACAAACCGAGTATATACATAGCCTATACTCTCTTTTTATTCTCTGCAAGACCAAAAAAAAACCCACAGGTTTTACTTTCTCTCTCTGCACAAACCAAAAACCAGGTAGTTTACACTTATATTTTTCAGAATACATTCTGGATTTTATGTTCTTTTTTTTCGTTGTTGTTGATGGTTAGATTTTGTTTGTGTTGTAATCGGAGAGTGAAGAGAGAACAGGGGTGCTGAGTGTTATTACATAATCGGAAATTATGTCTGTTGTGTGGGTGTCGTTTGGTTTGGTCGGAGAATTGTTTTGGGCGGTGTTGATTGGCCGGAGGAATGGAGGGGGGGTTGAAGAAGAGGGAGACGGGGTGAGGGAGATACAAGGGAGGTTGGGGATTGTCGGAGTTGTGTGGGTGTTGGCGACGAGAAAGGAGAGGCAGAGAGATGTAGAGAGAGGCGGAAGAGAGATAAGGGAGGTGGAGAGAGATCGACGGGAAGAAAGAGAGAGAGGGAGAGAGAGAGAGAGAGAGAGAGATGAAACCGAGAGAGAGATAGAGACAGAGAGGGAGGGAGAGACAGGAGGGGGAGAGAGAGAGACACGGGAGAGAAGGAGAGAGCAGGAGGGGCGGCGGCGGGCGGTGGTAGCGCGTGGGCCCACGCGCCGTCGCGTCAGTTTTTTTTACTGAACAGTTTTTAAAACAAGGATAATAATAAAAAAAAATATATATATATATATATATATATATATATATATATATTAGAGTTAATAATAATAAGGAGTTAAGATTTTATATAAAGAGATTGAAGATTCTTTTTAAAATTAGTTTTTAAATAATTAAGATATTAATTTAAAATTTTGAGAAATAAAGAGATATTATTAATAAAAGAGGTTAAATATTTGGTTTTAATAATTGAGATAATATTATTAAAAATTATGAGAAATAAAACGAGTTTAATAAAATGGTGATAGATTTATTAATTAATTAAATATTTTGTGATGTAAATTAGAGATTTATTGTTTCATTAATAAAAGAGTGAATATTAATGAATAATAGCGTAAAATATGGTTTTTATTTAAAAAGAGTTAATTTGTGATTTTTGGACGGAAATTAGAGATTTAATAATTTGTCGATAAAAAGATGAGTAATTGTGAATAAATAGGATTAAAATACGATATAATTTTAGGAGATTTTTAGTTATCATTTCCGGATTATTTAATTAACCGGATCGAGTTAGATTATTTTAGAGATTAAAATCGGAGTATTATTTAATTATTTACGAGATTAAAAATAGAGTATTGCCGTTAATTTCCGTAACCCTGTTTTCGTTTTAAGTCAGATTTACGGATAATTAAAAATAGGATTTATTTTCGAGACTTAATTCCTGAGTTCGAAGAGAGATTTATTTATCCGGGAAATTTTTCTCGTTATTTATCGCAGAGATTTTCGAGAGATATTTTATTATTTTATTTAAATATTATATTAGCGGTTGAGAAGTATTCTATTTTTGACGAAGCGCTTTTGTATTTTTGGTTGCCATTTTTAGAGAATAATTCACGAGCCGTAGACCGAAGCCGAGTTCACGGGTAGGGTACAAATTTATCTACACTTATTTGCACTCCGAGATCGAGGCAAGTTCATTCCTACCCTAACTCTTAGAGATTTGAATTTCTGTTCGTATTATTTCATTCCTTATTTAATTTCGAGCTGTCAATTATGAGATTTAATTATCCTTTTGAGCATTATTTTCTCGTTGCGATATTTTGTTACTGTTAAAATTAGTTTATTTGTGAATTATATCCCTTATAAGCGTGGAATTAATTTTGTTACTATCGGGTCGATCTCATTAATTCGAGACGACTATTATTATGATTCAGTGAAACTATTCTCATTTATTCGAGATAGTTAAATTTATTCCTTTCAGTCGAATTTATTGTACAAATTCGACAATAATTATTGATTATCTTTTAGTTGGTTCGTCTCTCGAATCAATAAATAAGAGTTATAAAAATTAGGATCGTTAGAGTTTTATCCGTTGATCAAGTGAAAAATATTCTATTTAACGTTCATCAATTATGGGTATTATAAATATTCGAGGAGTACTATTTGTACAGTACGACTCCAAATTACTTCATTTTAAGACTATCCTCAATATTTCGAGATGGTAGGCTTTATTGTCGAGGGTTGGCATCTTGTTCGTGTCAACCAATAAAATATTATTATTGAGAATTTACCTCAGTCCATTGATCGGACTGGTGGAACAATTGAGTGGGTCTGGCAGTCCGCCAGATTTGTAAATGTTTTCATGGAAGAATTATTTCGAGTTGTCTGTTCATCAAATATTCGGGAATTCTGTATTCTACTGGTCAAATTTTGGGAAACAGGCCCATTTTAGAGAAAGAGAGACTTGTGTACCGTTATGCGGACACGGGATATATTGGCACTATGATGCCAGGGTTTAATTAATAACCCCTATGATGCTAGCATTCATATTTTTATATTATATTGTTGATAGCGTATTGTAGCCGTGATCGGGCGAAGTGCGATATCATTGGAGGACGGTATTCCCGGTCGGATAGTTGATCGCCCCACCGGGATACCGAGAGGTGGAAGACCAGTTTATTCTTAAATCATGAGTCAACAGAGTTATATCAATTGAGTCTTTCGAGAATTCTATTTTCGAGATGAGTATTGAGTTTTTCAAGTATTCTGCTTTCAAGATGAGTACTGAGTCAAAATCCAGATTTGTGATATTCAATTAATTTTGGGAAATCTTATTATATTTATATACCGAGTAAGAAGAGAACTTGCTGAGCACTGTAGTTGCTCATTCTTGCTTTACAACATTTTTTATTCAGCTATCAAGAGGGAAAAAGGCGAGACGTCCAACAAGGGATCCAAGGGAAAGGAGAAAGCTCCAGGCTATGCTGACGAGAACTAGAATGTCTAGCTGGAATCTTTATCTACCTACTTCTGTAAACATATGTAAAATATTATCACGAGATGTATTATGTCGTATGATAACAATGTGTGAGACTGATCTTGGATTTGCGGAGTGGGACACTTATGCTCCGTTGTATTATATATTTTGCTTTATTATTGCGTAACTTGTGCTACAGGATATTGAGACAATGTGACGACCCGGGTCTCCGGTCAGGGTGGATCTGGGGGCGTCACACTTGTCATAAACCCAGTCATCGGCGAAAATAAGATTTGGAGAGTGTTAATTGATGAAGGCAGTTCGGTAAACATTTTGTACCACCGAACATATTGCAAGATGAATCTTGGAGGAGAAGAATTAGAACCCTGCCATGAAGCACCATTGTACGGTTTTGGAAATCAGCCCATACCGATTGAAGGAACAATCACTCTCTCCGTCTTGTTAGGGAAAGCACCTTACACTGTAACGAAGGAAGTAAAATTCTACGTGGTTCGGGTTGACAGTCCATACAATGGGATCCTCGGGAGGCCAGCTTTATGTTCGTTTTAAGCCGTATCTTCCATACCGCATCTTAAGTTAAAGTTTCCAACCGAGCACGGGGTTGGAGAAATGAGAGGTGATCAGAAAGCCGCACGGATCATAATTTTGGAAGACCTAGAGAAAGACAAGGACATAGAGATGACCGAATCTGGCAAAAGAAAGAGGATCAACGATGACGCCGGAAGCAGCCATCAACTGCTGAACATTGAGCTGGAAAAATTCGGAGTCGATTTATCTAGTCCGATTGCCGAACCAGCAACTGAGACCGAGGAGGTTGAGCTATACGTAGGCCAGTCGGGCAAAATGATCCAGATAGGCAAGAATCTAGATCCCGAACTGAAAGCGAGAGTCATCAAAGTCATTCGGGAATTTCACGACGTATTCGCTTGGAATCCCGAAGACATGCCAGGTTTAGACCCATCAGTCGCTAAACATTGCCTCAACGTGAAACCCGATGCCCAACCGGTGAAGTAAAAGAAGCGAAATTTCGCTATGGAAAGACAAAAGGTCATCCAAGCCGAAGTCGAAAAACTTCTAGAAGCCAAATTCATTGAAGAAATAGATTACCCCGATTGGTTGGCGAACGTGGTGGTAGTAAAAAAATCAAACGGAAAGTGGAGAATGTGTGTCGATTACACCGACCTAAACAAGCATTGCCCGAAGGACCATTACCCTTTACCGAACATCGATCAGTTGATAGATGCCACTTCGGGCCATCAAATACTCAGCTTCTTGGATGCGTTCTCCGGATACCATCAGATCGCTATGAATGCCGAAGACATTCCTAAAACAGCATTCATTACACCGAATGGCACTTATGCTTACATCAAAATGCCCTTCGGACTAAAAAATGCAGGGGCAACGTTCCAAAAGATGATCAACAAAGTCTTCAAAGCCCAAATAGGCCGAAACATGAAATGCTACGTGGATGATATGATTGTCAAATCCTTGTTTGGAGATCATGCCGAAGATCTGAAAGAATGCTTCGAAGCACTAAGGAAAAACAACATGAGGATTAACCCGAACAAATGCACGTTCGGAGTTAACAGTGGAAAATTTTTAGGATATATGGTCGGCGCCCGAGGAATTGAGGCGAATCCTGAAAAAATTAAAGCAGTCATCGACATGGAAGCACCGAGGACGATCAGGGACATTCAGAAATTGACCGGACGAATGGCAGCCTTGAGAAGGTTCATTTCGCGATCAGCGGAAAAAGCCCTGCCATTTTTTGAGGTGCTTCGGGGAACAAAAAACTTCGAATGGGGAACGAATTGTCAAAAGGCTTTTGAGGAACTAAAAGAATACCTGGTAAACACCCCACTCTTAATGAGACCAAGCCCGAACGAAACTCTTCAGCTATATCTGGCTGTAAACGACCAAACACTCGGGGCGGTACTGATTAAACAGCACGAGGGGAACCAACATCCAGTGTTCTACGTCTCTCACATCCTAAAAGATGCAGAAACAAGGTATCCCAATGCCGAAAAGTTTGCTTACGGGCTAGTAATGGCCTCGAGAAAGTTACGGCACTACTTCCAGGGCCGAACGATCCAAGTAGTAACCGATCAACCCCTAAAGAAAATCATGCGAAGACCAGAAGCTTCGGGCCGAGTGGTTGCTTGGTCGGTCGAATTAGGATAATACGACCTGGAATTTGTTCCCTGAACAGCAATCAAAGCTCAAACACTTGCTGACTTCATAACGGAATGTTCTTTCTCTGGTCCGAAAGATTTGACTCCTGAAGAACAATTAATACCTTCACCAGGAAAGTGGAAACTTTTTGTAGATGGTTCGGTAACAGGATCGAAGTGTGGTGCAGGCCTCATATTAACTAGTCCCGAAGGCTTCGAGATATGTCAAGCGATCAGATTCGCCTTCTCCTTAACCAATAACGAGGCCGAATATGAAGCGGTATTAGCAGGTCTAGATTTGGCAAAAAGTTTGGAGGTAAAGCACCTAAGAGTTTTCAGCGATTCTATGCTAGTTGTCAAACAGTTTTCAGGAGAATACGGACAAAAGGATCCCCGAACAAAAGCCTATGCCACGAAGGTACATGAAAATTCATTATTGTTCGAATCATTCTAATTAAGCCAAGTAGCCAGGGAGAACAACAGCCGAGCCGATGCGTTATCAAGGTTAGCTTCGGTGGAAACTCAGAATCTCACAGGTTCAATTTATTTGACCGAATTCAAGGCACCATCAATAGACAAAAAACGATGCCTGGAAATTCATCAAGGAATTAATTGGATGACGCCAATCAGAGCTTTCTTAGAAAAAGACACCCTTCCCCTTGATAAAAAACAAGCCCATAAGATCAGATACCGATCGGCCAGTTACTCCATCATTGAAGGCAGGTTATTCAGGAGATCAGCCACTCAGCCATTGCTCCGATGCCTGGACCCCGACGAGCAAAAGATGGCATTAGAAAGTATTCATGAAGGCATTTGCGGTGAACACCTCGCAGGATGGTCACTTGCCTTCAAAATCTTAAGACAAGGTTTCTATTGGCCAACGATAAGGGAAGACACTTCGGAGTACGCAAAGAAATGCAAACAATGTCAATTATTCAGTAACGTTCCGAAGCAACCACCCGAAGAAATAACCTCGGTACTTAATCCGATTCCTTTTGCTATGTGGGCAGTAGATATTGTGGGCATTCTGCCAACTAGTACTAAACAGGCCAAATATTGCATTGTGGCCATTGATTACATGACCAAGTGGGTAGAAGCAAGACCCCTCTCAGCCATCACCGAAGAAGCTGCCAAAAAGTTCGTGCTAGAACAAATTATTCTAAGGTTCGGAATCCCGATGATATGTGTGTCGGACAATGGGACACAATTCATTGGAAGCAAATTCAGGAAATTCTTATTTGAATTCGGAATTCAGCAAAGGTTCAGTTCGGTCGGCCATCCTCAAGGAAATGGAGCAATCGAAGCAGCCAACAAGATCATTTTCAACGGGATAAAGAAAAGGTTAGGAGATTCTAAAGGACTTTGGGCTGAAGAATTGCCGTATGTCTTGTGGGCCTACCGAACAACTCCGAGATCGTCGACCGGAGAAACTCCATTCAAACTCGCCTTCGGCACCGATGCTTTGATGCCAACTGAGGTCGGCCTAGAATCATATCGGACACAGGTATTCAACGTGGAAACAAATGAATTCGGACTCCGAGCAAATGTGGATCTGCTTGAAGAAGAAAGGGAAGAAGCCTATCAGAGAAATTTAAGATACCAACTTCAGGCAGCCGAATATTACGATTCAGGAATAAAGAAAAGATCATTCCACGTGGGAGATTTAGTCCTCCGAGAATTAGCCACTTCGATGCCGACCAGACAAGGTAAACTCATGCCGAATTGGGAAGGTCCCTACGTGGTAATAGAGGTAGTTCGTCCAGGCACATACAAGCTAGCTCATTCGGACGGGAATCTTATCAAAAATACATGGCATGCATCCCGCCTTCGTCGTTTTTACCAGTAAGATCTTTTCATCTTATTGTAAATAAAGTAAATATAAGGAACCCATGTTTGGGGCAGACCGAATAAAACATGTCTTCTTATTTCTGGTTTAGTATTTATGATATTTTGACATAATTAAGGCAGGGAGGAAATATTTTTCATTAACCGAAGAAAGCCTTAATCATTTACAAATCCCTTAAATACTTGGGGACATAACAGCTAGGCTCCGGCCGAAGATGCAAAATTGTCCGAAGACGCATAAAAATAAAAATTATGCTAAGGACAAACAAACAGCTAGGCTTCGGCCGAAGATGCAAAATTGTCCGAAGATGCATAAAAATAAAAATTATGCTAAGGACAAACAAACAGCTAGGATCCGGCCGAAGATGCAAAATTGTCCGAAGACGCATAAAAATAAAAATTATGCTAACGACAAATAAACAGCTAGGCTCCGGTCGAAGATGCAAAATTGTCCGAAGACGCATAAAAATAAAAATTATGCTAAGGACAAATAAACAGCTAGGCTCCGGCCGAAGATGCAAAATTTTCCGAAGACGCATAAAAATAAAAATTATGCTAAGGACAAACAAACAGCTAGGCTCCGGCCGAAGATGCAAAATTGTCCGAAGACGCATAAAAATAAAAATTATGCTAAGGACAAATAAACAGCTAGGCTCCGGACGAAGATGCAAAATTGTCCGAAGACGCATAAAAATAAAAATTATGCTAAGGACAAACAAACAGCTAGGCTCCGGCCGAAGATGCAAAATTGTCCAAAGACGCATAAAAATAAAAATTATGCTAAGGACAAACAAACAGCTAGGCTCCGGCCGAAGATGCAAAATTGTCCGAAGACGCATAAAAATAAAAATTATGCTAAGGACAAACAAACAGCTAGGCTCCGGCCGAAGATGCAAAATTGTCCGAAGACGTATAAAAATAAAAATTATGCTAAGGACAAATAAACAGCTAGGCTCCGGCCGAAGATGCAAAATTGTCCGAAGACGCATAAAAATAAAAATTATGCTAAGGACAAATAAACAAGCTAGGCTCCGGCCGAAGATGCAAAATTGTCCGAAGACGCATAAAAATAAAAGTTATGCTAAGGACAATATAAATTGGACGGAAAATAAACGACATAATATTTCAAAAGGACAAATCCGAAAAAGGAGTTATGCCCGAAGGCTTACATCAATCCGAATAAAGAGTTATGCCCGAAGGCTTACATCATATGATCGAAAACTAAAGAAAATTCAGTCAGAAAGATCAGGCTCGGAGCCCGAACTGACTTCAAGAGGTAGATCGGGTTCTGGGGGACGAGTAACGGGATCCTCAAACATGCCCAAAATCTGCTTGTAGTCCCACCCCTGCTGATGAGCCCGAACCACTGCCTCATCAAAGCCAGCCGCATAACTCCTGTCTTCGCACTGGATCATCTTCTTTTCAGACTTCTTCAGCAACCGCCGACCCCGCTTGGCTTGCTCGGTCCTCCTCGCCACAAGCCTCGTCTGAGCATCCCTCTCCAGCTCCAGAGACTTACGTTCAATCTCCAAATTCTCAACACGAGTCTGGAGTTCGGCATTCTTCCTCCGAAGAGACTCTGCCTCCTTCAGCTGCTTGGACATATCCTTTACCTTGTCCTGAACGGCCGCAGCCCAAGGAGCAGTCTGAAACAAACAAGAAAGCAAACATAAAACGAATGAAAAAACGTGCAAAAAATACAAGTATAAAGTAACAAGAAATATACCATGGTAAGGTGCCCCAACAGCTCGGCACAAGCCGACACAGGATCGGCGGATTCGTAGACAGATCGATCGGTAGGGAGAATCATGGCATGAAGGAAGTCGTCGGAAACCTGTTTCGCTTCCGCAGGAGCAGGGGCAGCAAACTTATCCGTGGACATAATCGACCAAGAAGGTCGATAGGACTGAATAACCTCTTCGGTATTGCGAATCCTCTTGTTCACAATATCAGCAGTTCCGCCAGACGAAGAACCAGCCGGATGACCGGACTCAGATACTGTTTTCGGATCATTCGGATCGGCCTCGGTTCCTTCGGTTATTAAAGGATGCTGCCTAGCCTCCTCTTCAGCCAACCGAAGCAATCTAGCTTCCTCCTCGGCCTTTTTCTTGGCCGCTTTCTCGGCCTGCCTCCGAGCCAAATCCATTTTAGAAGACACTACAACAACAAAGCACAAAATCAGCAAAATATCATTTTTGAACAAAAATTCACTGAAGAACGAAAAGATATATTACCACCACGCCAATGGATAGCGTCAAGATAGCCCTTGTCTCGGCTCATAGCTAGGGGAATCTTATCCGGAATCATTGGTCGGCTAATTTTGTAATATTCAGCCTTTTCTTGATCAGACATCTCAGGTGCAAGTACATTCTGAGGTTCTATTTCTCGCCATACTCGGTAATTATCTAATCTCGGACCACTAATGAAAAACCACTTAGTATGCGTGTTATGATTACTAGAGTTGGTGGCAGCCCAATCTGCCCGACCAGATCTTCGGGCTATTGTGTAGAAGCCCGCCGACTTAGGGTTCCTCCTTATATCATAATGATGAAGAAAGAGGACCAATCGGGGTTCGACCTCAGCTTTTATGCATCTAGTTTGAAAAGCATTGAAATGAATAAAACTGTTCGGATCCAGCTGACCTAAAGTTATCCTCGTATGAATCAAGAACCTCCTAATGATTGGAAGCAGAGGAAGTCTAAGGCCGCAATGGAAGGCTCGTTCAGAGATGCCTATTTTAAAACTTCCATGAGGACAAGGGGAAACAGGGGTATGATAGACGAGGTCATCTTCTTCGGCCTGATATGCCTCATATTGTTCGGGGAAGTCATATCTACTATGCATGTGTAAAACTTCTTCTTCGGACATATCCGAAAGAAGGTTGGCTGCTGGAAATTTTGACTCATCGCCAAAATGTGCCATCGCCGAATACGGAGGAACCGCACCTGATTGAGCCATCTCCTGCGTTCGGAAACAGAGGAGTCAGCCATGTACTCGGAAAATAAGAAAAACTTTGAGAAAAAAACTTATTCGGTCAGTAACCGAGTATAGAGGGCTTGGATCAATCGGCCGAATAAAACCCAGATTCATACGAACCGAAGGGTGTTCTTAAGTATTGGGGACACCGAGGAAAGTTCTTATCCCAAAAATTCCCAAAACAAAAACGAAAACCCACAAAAAACTACTAAGCGCCCAAAACGGTTCAAACCCATATCCCCAGAAACCTCTTATCGTCAAAAAGCCCTACTACATTTACATATACATATACAAACATACAAGCATTTGCATAAGATAAAATCGCGAATCTTCATACTAACAGATATCTTGAAAGAAAGAAGAAGAACTTACTTATTATCCAGTAGGAGATAAGGTCGAGTTCCTGGGGGTAGTTTGTTTGAAGATGAACCGCAACTGGAGTTGGAGCAGCGATATCTTTCGAACCCGCGTTCCCAATCGTTAAATTTGGAGGAGAGGTTGAGAAGAGATTTTTTACCAAGAAGCCGATGTGAAAAGAGAAAAGTAAAACAGCCAAAGGGGTTTTTTGAGGTTTTAATAGACACGGCCCTTGAAAGTAGAGGACGTTACAAATTCAACGGCTACGATTTAAGCACAAATCTTAAGACAGGAATAACTGTCATCATTAATGGACGCGACTCCTTCTCATCAATAGTTGTCATCCATGTCCGAAAAAAGGCAGCCGAAAAGGTAATCCGAAGATGGGCTGTTGGTTTCGGCCTTCAGTCCGAGGATACCTCTTACCGAAGCCCTGGGACATGTTGGAGGCCCATCGGCCCAATAAGCTATATTAAGCCCATGACTGTGCACCCAAATTAAGTATCCAAGATATAGAGATCCGAATCCAAGACATAGAGATCCCTTGGGTGCTTCGGTCCAATTGACAAGTGACACCTCAGAATATGGGGTATAACTGTTCTCTCCTCATCACCTCATAGGACCCACATCCGAAGGATATAAAAAGAAGAGAGTAAGCAACAATCAACACATAATTCATTATCACTACTCAAATATTCTCTTTCACAATCTCTTTACGTTTTACCCTATCATTTAAACAACCAGAAAACTTACTCTTACGCCGGAGGTGAATCGAGGGTCAACACCCTCGCATTCTTTTGTCTTGCAGGTTGACCGAAGGACCTACTCGGAAATATGTGGTTCCAACAGCTTGTTTTAGGTGGTTCAGAACAATGCTTAGCAGCTTGCTTTTGTATTGAATATTTGATTTTTAGAAGTTAAATTTAGTATGACTATATCAGCTTAACCACCGAGAAGATGCTTTTCAATTTAAATTATCCTTTGATGTTATACGTTCAAGCTTGAACTTAATAAAGGCTACATGAATGGTAATTTTTGGCATTTCATAATCTAAGCTAATGAATTAATGTTTAGTTACTAGTTCTCTTAAACTCTTAGGAGATGGGCGCTCATCTTTGGGAGAAATAATTTGTCTACGTGTCCATAAGGTGTTAGGAGGAGGGTTTACGGGGATCATATTTTAATTCAAACAATGAAAATTAAAACAGTGATATACTGGCGAATTTGATAGAGGATATATGTGTTTCTATACGTAACCTTCATTGTGTATATATGAACTATTGTAGATTTACTATAGCAGACATGGAAGATACTATGAATGAAAGATTATTGAGAGAAGCTCCAGGAGCAGAAGAGGAGGTTGATGGTAAAAAGCCACTTAAAAACAGAATATGGACCGAGTCCAAGAAAATGTGGATTGTGGCTGGTCCTGCAATATTCACAAGATTTTCAACAATGGGAGTTACTGTTATCAGCCAAGCATTCATTGGTCACGTTGGATCTATAGAGCTTGCTGCTTTTGCTCTAGTATCGACTGTTTTGCTGAGATTTGCAATCGGCATACTGGTATGATTTGTCATATCTCTTATTTCTTTACTGTTGTGTTTTCCTTGGACACTGTTGAATATAATCTTATACACGACTGCAATTTCAACCATTTTTAATGATTGAAAAATTGATTTACTGAGCATTGGTTATGATGACATTGTCAATCCGGTATTAGAGCTGTCAGTGACTGCATTTGGTATCTTAAATGGTTCATATCTTCCTAGTAAAGTACCAACAACTAGTACATCTATAGATTCCAAATTAGTTAAGCATATGCACACCAAAGTCTTACTACAAGGTATATCGTAATATCACATAGGACCTCTTTTGTAGATCAGAGAGATTCTTCATTGTATAACCCGACTAGTTAGAGGAAAACATGATTGCTCTTCCAAGCAAATATTAATGGCAGGACAGTGATTCTTCAGTACCTGGACAAGCATCTATTTTGGTTTAGTCCTTGATTATTTTTGTGGAATAGACTTGATAAAGGAATACAGGATTGCTGGGGTTTGAACAATATTATCTGATGCAATGTAATATTTTTGCAGACTGTCAAGTAGATTACTGACCGATAAAGATAGATTATGTAATTATATTTTTTGTTTCAAACATGCAGTTGGGCATGGCCAGCGGATTGGAAACACTTTGTGGCCAGTCATCTGGTGCAAAGCAATATGACATGCTTGGTGTATATCTTCAAAGATCATGGCTTATACTGTTCATATGCTCAATAGTTCTGTCACCGATATTTATATTCACCACCCCAATTCCAATAGCTCTAGGCCAGGATGAATCCATTGCAGAAGTGGCAGGAACCATTGCACTCTGGTTAATCCCTGTTATATTTTCCTTCATTGTATCTTTCAGCTGCTAAATGTTCCTCCAAGCGCAGAGCAAGAATCTGATCATTGCATACTTAGCAGCATTTTCACTGGCAATCCATGTTTTCCTCTCGTGGCTCTTGACGGTGAAATACAATTTTGGACTTAGCGGGGCCATGGTTTCTACAATTCTGGCATTTTGGATCCCGAATATCGGTCAACTTGTTTATATTTTTGGTGGATGGTGCCCAGAGACGTGGAAAGGTTTTTCAATGTTGGCCTTTAAAGATCTCTTGCCTATTGTCAAGCTATCTTTGTCATCTGCTATTATGATTTGGTAATTCTAATTTGCCCCTTTGCAACCTATTTCGCTTGTCTTGGCTTTAATTAATAATCACCCGAATTAAGAAGCAAACTGGGTAATGCTCTGGTTTGTTTTTTCTTTATCATAATCTTGCATCACAATAAATTGGAAGTTCCTTCACTGAGACATTTTCTAGTTTAAGCAGTTTCAAATGAACTGTGATGTATAAAAAGGACATTCTTTTTCGAATTCTTGAACCATATGAAAGGAAATATCCCAAGAAAGGTGAATGTAGCAAATAGCTGATTTATGTACTTTTGGATATTAGAACCATACCGGATGTTTGCAGCACATCCATGCAGACCAGGCCTTAAGCCAATGGGCACAACACTGGAATTAAATTTAACACCTAGGCCATGTTTCTTTCATAAGATTAAGTAGGGATAGGACTATAATCCATAAAAAATTTTAATCCCATGTTTGTTTGTAAAAATTTACTTGGGATTAGATTAAGGATTATAATCCTTTAAAATAACAATCCCATGTTTGTTTGGGTAGGATAAGGGATGAGATTATAATCCTCTCTAATACTTGGTTGGAGGATGTATTATTTAATCCCATCCACAAGTCATTTTTTTAAAGGATTATAATTCTTTCGCTAAAATCCCTCCTAAAACAAAGATAGGATTAGAAACTTTAAAGGACTATAGTCCAATCCATAAGTTATCCCTCAAAACAAACATGAGATAGGATAATTTAAAGGATTAATTTTTTTTAAAAGATTATAGTCCAATCCTAGACTTAATACTTCAAAACAAACATGGAATAGGATAATTTAAAGGATTATAATCCTAAGGATTATAAATGATGAGATTATTATAGTAGGATTATTATCCAGGGATTATAATCCCTCCAAACAAACATGGCCCTACTGTATAGTGCAAGTTACTTAGTTGTGCATTTGTATCACACTATCATTCCAGAGGTGTTAAATCTGAAGCTTGTACCGCAAATATGATATTGTATTGTATAGAGAGATTATGAGCCAGAGTCATTGATTTTTGTATTGCTATAAACTCTGGCTGTGTTGAATTTAAGAACTGTTATTACTTTTGCAGTCTTGAGCTCTGGTACTACACGATACTAGTTCTTTTGACAGGAAACTTGAAAAATGCCGAGGTTGCTATTGATGCTCTTTCTATCTGGTAATTTATTTGTACACAATATTTTTTTGTCCCATTTTATTTGGTAGGGTCCTATAGTTTTTGAACATTTAAGAACTTTTTTGGCAGCCTTAATATCAATGGTTGGGAACTGATGATATCTTTCGGTTTCTTGGCTGCGGCTAGGTAGTACTAACTTTGTTATCCCATCCTTTGCATCTTTTAATATGGACCTTTTTTGGTCATAAAAACAAGAAAAAGAAAATGAGAACTTCTACTGCCTGTGTTGCATTTTTTGTCACATTTTAAAGTTTAGTCATTAATATGTACTCGTTTCTGCATGAAAATCCAGTGTGCGAGTCTCGAATGAGCTTGGAAGAGGAAGCTCCAGAGCTGCAATATTCTCCATTGTGCACACAGTGCTAACATCATTAGCTATTGGATTTGTGCTATTTATATTTTTCTTGTTCTTTCGAGGACGATTAGCTTACATATTTACAAAGAGTACTGAGGTTGCGGCTGCTGTTGCTGAATTGTCACCTCTATTGGCGTTTTCCATACTGCTGAATAGCATTCAACCAGTTCTTTCTGGTAAATATGTGAAGTGTTGTGTTAGTTTCAACTTTCAAGTACTTAGAAATATGAATCATTTTTACAGAAACTATCAGTTGGGGTAGTTAAAAACTAATTAAAAAGGAAAAAGCAGCTTTCAAAATATTGTTCACACACTACTATATTTCTGTATGTAAACAATAAGCCACTATAGACTAAAATGGGTGTTCCTTTCATAGGTGTTGCTGTTGGGGCTGGCTGGCAAAGCACCGTGGCATATGTGAACATTACATGCTGTTACTTGATCGGAATTCCAATTGGAGTTGTTCTTGGGTACGTTCTTCAGTTGCAGGTTAAAGTGAGTGTTTTCCTCTCCCCGCCTGGGTTTCTTTTGATTTGTTAGAATAGAAAATAAATTAAGCAGCAAGAGAGAAGCTCCAAGCCTTGTTGGATATGTTTTTCATGAATGGTGTTTTCGATAAAACTATGAATATTGTTCATTATTAATGTGGCTGAATAACATTAATCTGAACTCTGTAGGAACCTGTATGAAATTATTTAGATGCAACCAAATTTGATTTACTCACTGTTTGTCAAATCCTAAGCGACTAAATGATACTCCCTCCGTTCCGAAATACTTTCTCGTTTTGACTTTGGATACTGTTCATTATAAGCGATTGACTACTAATTTACGCATAATCTATAAGACCAAATATAGTCATGAGTGATCTTGTTGGATTCGTATTTATGAATACTTTAATACATTGAAGTTTATATATTTAATACTAATACGAAATTGAAGATATTAACGATCAAAAATGTGTATTGGCAAACGTGTTCAAAGTAAACTGGAAAAATATTATGGAACAGAGGGAATATATGTAAGACTTATGCGCACACCCCTTATAATTTAATAGCTGAATTATTAATTTTGTGCTCAATGTCTTTAAGATTTGTTGTCATTCTCAATGTTTTATAATTATTAATAGCTGAATTATTATAGTTTCTGTAAATCTGTTTTGTAGGGTGTTTGGGTTGGAATGTTGTTCGGTACCCTCGCTCAAACTACTGTATTAGTGAGAATTACTTGCATGACTGACTGGGACAAACAGGTGCTGTGATTGTCCTTATTATTCTGATTTTTCTAGGCATTGAGTATGCACTAATTAACTCTGAGATATCGCTAGGTATCAACTGCTAAACAATGCTTAAACAAGTGGTCTGTACACTCTGACGAAGATGAGCAATATTCATGAAACTCGAGAAATTTAGCTGCATTCGTGCAAGGCTGCCCAGCTGTAATGAGAGACGTTTTGATTGAAATGTAGCAGTATCACTAACAGGGGCGGATCTACACTAAGTTGAGAGGGTGGCGCGGACCCCACTGAAAAATTGCTGCCGGCGTGTAATTTTTTTTTTTTTTTTTTTTTATATAGCTTAGGAACCCACTGAAAACATAATTTGAAACTTACAACTCTTAAAGTCCAAGTCCACACCTCTTATTCTCTTAAAGCCCAAGTTTAAAAGCTCAAGTTTAAATAAACAGAAAGATTGCAAAATGAAAACAGTTGCCCCAATTAAAAAAACAAACCCTTAAATAAAATTTTGTGAAATGGTTAATTAATTATTGTCATTATTTTGTGAAAATTAACAGATACAAAATGAAAAGATTTTTCTCAAGCATTAATGTTCCTCAAGGACCTCAACCGCTTGAACCTCCAACCTCAGAACCATCGGTTGAACAATCATCGAGAATAAATATTTCTCAATCTAGTTCTACGCCTTCAATGCCTAAATTAATTGATTTAAAGGAACTTCCTTCGGATCCATTTGATAGGAAAAAAATTCTAGATTATCATCCTAATCAAAGAGATGAAATAAGACTCCATTTGATAGGAAAAAAATTCTAGATTATTATCCTAATCAAAGAGATGAAATAAGACGAACATACTTGATTAAAGGACCTTGTCAACCACGTGGTCATGATTTCAAACCTACAATTATGGGAGGTAAACCAAGACGCTTTAATAATACATGGTTTAATTGTTATCGTATTTATTTTTATATAAGGACCCCACTGAACAAAATTCCTGGATCCGCCACTGATCAGTTAGTAAGTGAACGATAGCTTCTGAATCGATTGGGGCTACAGGGTTACTCTTACCTGTCTAATATCAACCTGCAAGGACTATAATATGAATTCCCTCTACATCTTAATATTAAAGTGACAGGAAGTTATGCAGTATGAATGCAAAAGAATATAACTGAAAAGATCACTTGTTACTAGCAAGTGTGCTCTTTAGAAAACTGCAATAGACCCAACAACAATCCTCCAATATATAATTAGAATTTAACGTCACCAGCACAATCTCACAATTCATAGTTCTCCAAGTACTAATTTATTACAAATTTGATTTAAATAAATAACTAACAAAGCTTTCGAGAGGCTTCTTCTCTCCAGATCCAGAAATGCGGCTACACAACTGAATGCCCTAATTTTCCTTGGTCACGTCCCTTTTACCCCCTTCATGTTCATTGACCCTTTTACCCTTGTAGTTTATTCTGGGCTGACGTCTTGAGAATACTTTCACCACTGGACCTGATACTTCTATTGGGCCTGGTTCTCCTGTTGGGCCTTGGTGTATCACATTACCCTCCCCTGCAAGTTTCACCTTGTCCTCAAGGTGGAAGGTTGGAAAACGCTGATCTGTGAGAAACACGTCTTCCTAGGTTGCTTCGAATGCTGGTAAACCCTTCCACTTGATTAACACCTCCTCCCTTTCGAGGTTACCCATCTTCACCTTCCTGGTCTCCAATACTGCTTCAGGTTCTGCTTCTAATTCCATCTCGGGTGTTAACTGCTTTGGAATGGTGCTCACTGTTGTAGATGAACCAATGGAACGTTTAAGCTGCGAGATGTGGAAGACTGGATGAATCCTACTGGATAGTGGTAATGCCAATTTATACGCAATTGTTCCCACTTTTTGGATGATTGGAAAAGGTCCATCTAGTTTTTCAAACGGCCTGCGGGCTAGGGAACTCTGGCGATAAGGCTGGAGCTTGAGATAGACATGGTCTCCCACTTGGAAGGAGTCATCTCGACGCTTAGCATCTGCAGTTGTCTTCATTCGTTACTGAGCTTTAATCAAGTAGAACTGTAGATCATTTAAAATAGCTTCTCGTTCTTGCAGCATCGCCTCCAAACTGTCCACCTGCGTATCTCCATGTTTTACTCGAATAAGGTGGGGCGGATCACACCCATACAGAATTTTGAAGGGACTCATTTTCGTTGATGTGTGGATCGAAGTATTGTACGAGAACTCTGCCCAATGCAACCATTTAGCCCATGATTTTGGTTTTCCTCCAATAAAACACCTGAGATATGATTCTAGAGCCTTGTTTACTACCTCAGTTTGCCCGTCCGTCTGCGGGTGGTAGGCGGTACTTCTGTGCAGGTTGGTCCCTTGTAGTCAAAACAATTCCCTCCAAAAAGTACTTAGGAAAATTCTGTCTCTGTCGGATACAATCGAGAGTGGGAATCCATGCAACCGTACTACTTCCTTGATGAATGCTTCTGCTACAGTGACTGCACTATAGGGATGCTTTAACCCTATAAAGTGGTTGTACTTCGAGAGACGGTCTACCACTACTAGAATAGAGTTGAATCCTTTGGAGAGGGGCAAGCCATCGATAAAATCCATAGAAATATGGTGCCACACAACTGTAGAAATATGCAGGGGCTGTAACAATCCCGCTGGAGACCATTGGGAGTATTTTTGTTGTTGACACACTGCGCATTGACGGACATGTTGGGCTACATCTCAACGCATGCCCACCCAAAACCACTCCCCAGCTAACCTCAAGTATGTTTTAAGCTCCCCTGCATGCCCCCCATGGTTGAATCATGGTATTCAGTCAACAGTAGTGGCACAAACTTGGAGGTTCGAGGTATCACATACCGACCTTTATACCTTACAGTGTCCCCGATCAAATGGAACCCATTGTACTGCTGGTCCTGAGTTTATAATCCTTAGTGGTCTGAATCATGGCGTCCTTGGCAACCTCTTTTCCAATTCGTCCCACACCACTCCTGTTGTCGTCGTAACCAACGCTCCTAAGAACACATCCTTCTCTGATTTGCGAGATAGAGCATCTGCCACTCTATTGGCCACCCCTGGTTTGTATTGGATCTCAAAGTCGAACCCAAGTAACTTTCTAACCCATTTCTGATACTCCACATTGATATCTCGTTGAAGCATTAAATACCTCAAGCTCTGTTGGTCTGTTCTTACAATGAAATGCCGACCTGGTAAGTAATATTTCCACTTCTGGATGGCCAAACACATCGCCATTAGTTCTTTCTCATACACAGATTTATGTCATACTTGGGCACCCAATAACTTGCTAAAAAATGCGAGAGGTCTGTTTTCCTGCATAAGCACCGCCCCCAATCCATAACCCGATGCATCTGCTTCTACAATGAATGGTTTCTGAAAATCGGGCATTGCTAACACTGGCGGGTTGATCATGGCAGACTTTAACTTCATAAATGATTGGGTAGCTGCTTCGGACCACCCAAAACAATCTTTCTTTAGCTGTTGTGACAAGGGTTTTGCTAATTGTGCATAGTTAGCTACGAATTTATGGTAATAACCCGTGAGCCCAAGAAAACCACGTAACTCCCTCAGGTTTCGGGGTTGTGACCAGTTTACCATTGCCTTCACCTTATCAAAATCCACAGCCACCCTAGCCTCCGAAATCACATGCCCCAAATACGATACTCTTGTTTTACCTAACTCACATTTTTTTAAATTTGCGAACAGTTTATGTTCGTTCATTTTGCCAGGACTGTTTCTAAATGGTGTGTGTACTCAGCTTGGGATTTACTATAGACCAATATGTCGTCGAAGAAAACCAAAACATACCTTCTTAAAAATGGCCGAAATATATCATTCATCAAGGACTGAAAGGTAGCCGGCGCGTTCGTGAGTCCAAACGGCATTACGAGGAATTCGTAGCGTCCGTCGTGAGTACGAAACGCAATTTTGTGAGTGTCCTCCGGCCTTACTAAGATCTGGTGGTATCCGGCCTTTAAATCCAGTTTCGAGAAGACTCGGGCCCCGTGCAATTCGTCTAATAGCTCGTCAATAATAGGGATAGGGTATTTGAATAGTTTCTTTGTTGAGGGCTCCATAATCGACGCAGAAGCGTCATGACCCGTCTTTTTTCTTGACGAGGATCACTGGGCTAGAAAAAGGACTGGTGGAAGGCCTTATTATTCCGGCTGCCAACATCTCTTGGATTAGGCGTTCTATCTCGTCTTTCTGACTCTGGGGGTAACGGTAAGGTCTAACTCCCACTGGATTGCTTCCCTAGGTTAATGGCGTGTTCATGCCCCCTTGTCGGTGGTAATCCAACGGGGTCCTGAAATACTGTCTTGAACTTCTGGACAAATGCTGCTAAGAACCTAGGTATCTCATTCAATTGGTTTATTCCAGCCTCCCTGCTTCCCTCTTTTCTTTCCAGCTGATTACACTCCACCCAATACCCCTTGCCCTCTTTCCGTAAGCTCTTTAGCATTTCCTTAAGTGTTCGCACTAAGGACGGGTCACTTACTATCATCACTGGTCTGACCTCCATCTCAAAACTCATTTCTTGGGTTTTCCAGTTGGTGGTCACTGGTCCCAACGTTTCTAGCCATTGCACCCCAAGTATCACATCCGAATTACCTAGTGTGAGAGAAAGAAAATCAGCAATCACCTCTACTTCCCCTTATATACGAATCACGACCCCTTTACACATTCCTTGCCCTTTGATTGCCTCCTCGTTACCCAGCGATACGCCAAAACTGCCCGACCCACTCACCGGAATTTTTAACCTATCCACCACATTGAGCGACAAAAAATTATGGGTCGCCCCGGGATCAATCATAACCACTACTTCCGCTTCCCCAATTACCCCCGTTAGCTTCATGGTTTTGGGATTAGATAACCCAATCACCGAATTCAGTGAGACCTCAGTGACCAACTCCTCCGTCGGTGATAAGGGTGACTCGCTACTGCCCCCGTCTGCATCTTCTTCGTCCTCATCGTCCATGAGTAAGAGACTCAGTTCTTTTTTACGACAACGATGGCCCATTGACCACTTGTCATCACACCTAAAGCATAAGCCCTTAGCCTTCTTATATTGTAATTCCTTTTCAGTCAGCCTTTTTACCTCACCTATTGGTTTGTGAGCTCCACTATTATACACCCCAGTTTTAAGTGAGTAAACCGATGATTGAGACTCATTACACCCAGAAGTCTAGCTTCTCGAGACAGTAGAGGGGCTAGAAAGCAGTCCAGGTTGTGAAAAAGAATTACCGTAACCCCCCTTACTAGTGATAGAATACGTGCCTATCTTAATAGAACCCCAATTAGGTCTCCGTGTACTTGCTACCCGATATTTCTCCTCTACTCTGACCGCGACATCCATAGCTTGATCCAAGTTAATTGGGTTTAGAAGTCTCACCTTTGCTTTTATGTCATCTTTCAACCCATTGATGAAATGCCCCAACAAGATGTGTTCCGGAACCCTATCCAAGGGAGCAGCTATTTCTATGAATTTTCGGCGATAGTCAAGCACAGTCGTCTCTTGAGTTGTTGCCAACCCTGCTCATATAATGATCCCCCGTGCGCTGGTCGAAACTGTCTAAGCAAGAACTCCTTTAAATCCACCCAGGTACGTATAGGGCGACGTTTATGTTCCCATTTATACCAACGCAAAGCATCTCCTTCCAAAGCAACCATCATGGCTTCCATCATTTCCGCTTCTGATAACTTATAAAACCCAAAGTATCTCTCTACTCGCAAGATCCAGCCATCAGGATCTGTTCCGTCGAAGATGGGCATGTCCAACTTCCTGTATATCCAGTTGCCAGGACCCCCATTCACGGACCCGGTCCACCACCTGACCCCCCTACGCCATGACACGTAAAACCGATACCAAAGTTCGACCCTCCAATTCCTGGTATTATCCTCTTGATAGGTGGACTTCCAAACAAAACTCCAGCCCCAACACCTCCGGTAGGCGTGAGGGGAATCCCCCTTACCACAGTCTATCATTGGTTAACACTGGCCTCCCTCTTTTCTGGCGAAGGAACTTGTATATTTGTCAAAACCGATTTAATCTCCGTTTGAAACAACTCCTGGTCATTTTTCATTGAATAGATCATCGAGTCTTGCTGCTCTCTGGATCGATTTATCCGTCCTTCTAGGCACGAAGCCATAGCCTCAAGCTCACCGCTATTCTTCTTCACAGTCTCCGCTTGCCCTTGGAGTAACAATTGTTTAAACGCCACCACTGCCTTATCGAGTGCTTGTGTCACCAGATCTGAAACCCTAGATTCCATATTACCCATCGCTTCTTCTAATTCTTCCACACGTTGAGACATCGTCGGATTTGCAGGAGCCATGGACCGAACGCTCTGATACCACTTGCAATAGACCCAACAGCAATCCTCCAATATATAATTAGAATTTAACGTCACCAGCACAATCTCACAATTCACAGTTCTCCAAGTACTAATTTATTACAGATTTGATTTAAATAAATAACTAAGAAAGCTTTCGAGAGGCTTCTTCTCTCCAGATCCAGAAATGCGGCTACACAACTGAATGCCCTAATTTTCCTTGGTCACGTCCCTTTTACCCCCTTCATGTTCATTGATCCTTTTGCCCTTGTAGTTTATTCTGGGCTGACGTCTTGAGAATACTTTCACCACTGGACCTGATACTTCTATTGGGCCTGGTTCTCCTGTTGGGCCTTGGTGTATCACAAAAACTCTTGTTATTTCATTTAAAATGTAATTTGTAATTTATGCAGTGATTATAACTTGTACCAGGTAACTAGCAAAGAAGTCAAAATTAGTTGCAAATCCTATTTGGATTAATAACCAATTCATCAATAAATAGACTAGTATAATGGTGTATCCTCGTCACCATTGGCTCCTGCTCCCTCACCAAATATCGAATTCGAATTTATCTTGCTGTCTCTACCGTGGTTGCCAGAACTTCCTTGATTCTCTCGTACTGCTCTCATGAAGAACTGTATTTCGTTGTCATCCATTTTGTACATCCTACTGTTGCTATTTCTTTTGGTCCGAATTTAGTTAGTATTACGGATTTCAGCGAATAGTAAATACTTATCATGCATTTTATTAAATTTTTTGTGAAATTTTATGTAACTATAATATTTTTCTTTATTTTTTACTCTACTAAACAAAGCTGCCAAAACAAATTTCATATATATGGATGACAACTTGTGAAGGGTAATAAGCTAGTCAAATGTGTGCAAATTTGACCACCTCATTCAATCTGGAGTCTGGACTGAGGGAGTATAATTATTGAGTCTTCTCTTTTTCTAACAAAAAGTAGTAGTACATAACAATAAAACGAAAAGGCGGCTCTCTGTCTAATCTCCAAGAAATTTCCTAGCAAACCCCGCGATGTAACTTGTCACTTGACAGAGGGAGTACTCCCTCAAAACAGGTTACGAGCAAGCTACAAAACAGTTTGTTATTTAAGAATTTGCTTAATCATAATAAGCTGAAAGATGAATTTTGCACAAGCAAATTTCGTAAGGCCGGTAAGGTTAGTTGTTGTGCTGTATCTTGTAATAAGTTTTATTTGTGGTTCTATTGTCTTGTGTAAATGAATATATATGGTTTCTAATGATCGTAATTACGTGCTGATCTAGAGGCGTCACTGAGTACTCTATGATTTAACCATTTCATGTTCAGGTTGAGGTTGGATTCAACATCTGGAAAAAGGGTTCTTGACCCTCAGGAACCATTTCTTCAGCGATGGAATAAGATATTTGTATTGGTTTGTGTGATATCAGTGTCCTTGGATCCCTTGTTCTTTTACACTCCTGTCATCGATGGGAAAAGGAGGTGCCTTAAAATAGACAAGCACTTAGCCATCGCAGCTTGTATTCTTCGTTCATTCACAGACGTCTTCTACATACTTCACATTATCCTAAAGTTCCATACAGGTTTTATTGCCCCTTCCAGTCGAATATTTAGCAGGGGTGAACTCATTATCGAACACTATGCTATCGCAAAACGATACTTGTCCACCTACTTCCTTGTTGACATTTTAGCAATTCTCCCTCTTCCTCAGGTATGTTCATTTATTTTTCAAACAATTGTCCTTACTCCTTAATTGTGCATAATGTAAAACAATTGTCCTACCTCTAGTAATTTCAAATATATTCAACAGTAATATTGGAAGCAGATTCTCATTAAGGCTTAAGAATTATGGCATAACAAATTTAGATCGATCTCCTTTTAACTGAGCTCTATATATATTTGTTGACAACCAGACCTAACCAACTCATCTAAAACCTTAAGGTATTAGAGGAAGGCCTTACTAGGATCTTATATTGTATTCTAACAATGTTTATTCTGAGTCCAAATATCCGGTTTCTCATAAATAAAAAAAATCCACCAATTTTAAAGAACAAAATATTTGCCATGTTGACATCCTTCCGCATCATTCTGCTGAATTATCTCTCCAGGTGCTCATTCTAGTTATCATTCCGAAAATGGATGGACTAGTTGCACTGACTACAAAAGACATGTTGAAGTTTGTTGTCTTATGCCAGTACATTCCGAGATTTTTTCGTATATATCCACTGTTTAATGAAGCGACGAGCTTTTCTGGATTATTACCTGAAGCAGCATGGGCTGGAGCTGCACTCAATCTATTTCTCTATATGCTTGCTAGTCATGTAAGTTTGCTAATTGAGTACTACTTTATTATTGTGTCTAAAAACTAATGAGGGAACTATTGAGTAGTACAAAACTATTTGTTTGCGTAAGGCTGAAAGCTAGCTAGATCTCGACAGAAGAAAGAACTTGTCTTCCTCGACAGAAGAAAGAACTTGTCTTCCTCACAGAGACTAAATTTATTACAAAATAGAAGCTAATGACCGCAAGTTCTTTTAAAAGCACTTTCACAAACTTAAGACTATTATCTGGTGGCAAATCAAATCAAAGAGAATTTCTACTGACCTTTTTATTAAAAGACTAAATTTATGGGTACGAGTATATGACTATACAAATGCATCTGATTTATCAGATTGTCGGAGCCTTTTGGTACCTGATCTCAGTTGAGAGGAAAGACAAATGCTGGCGCGACGCGTGCAAGGGTACTGGCTGTAACATTGACTACCTATATTGTGGAACGGTTGTTGGCGAATACAATTCGATCCTTAGTAGTTCTTGCCCTCTTCTTGAACCAGAAGATATTAAAAAACCAACAGATTTTGATTTTGGCATATTTCTCTATGCTCTCAAGTCCAATGTGGTAGAAATGGAAGATTTTCCACGTAAATTTCTCTATTGCTTCTGGTGGGGTTTGCGAAGTTTAAGGTTAGTGCTTAGTCCTGTAATATTTTTTCCCATCACAATCGAACGCTTGTCAATGCCATATGTATTGAGCACGTGCTAAAGTTTTTTTTTTTTTTTTTTGTCAAAAATTAAAGCAAATTTAATTAATAATTCGAAAAAAACGTAATTGGGACAAACCATGTAATCAAGTTGAAAAATAAATAAATGAACTAAACAATTAATCACTTTGTTTCCGAATCGCTTAACAATCTGAATACATACTGCTTCTTTTGATTCAACAAGTTAACACAATGTGTAAAAATGGATGACTGGCAATTTTAGGTAAACCTTGTAATGTACGTGTCAATCCAGTAATGAACAATGTTTGCAATTTCTAGAAAATGTGATGTAGTTGGTATTAAATGTCATTTTCATTCACAAGTCACAACTCATTTGAGAGGTCAATAGTTCCTTCTTAGATTAGGTACTCATTTGAGATGTCAATAGTTCCTTCTTAGGTTAGGTTCTGTTTGAGATTGTTATTAAATATTTATTTTCATATTGCTGAAAAAAATATTGTCAAAATAAGTGCTGTTGCGAAAATCAGATAATTATTTGGTAATATTTTTAATATATGCATATTTTGATTATAATTTATCAAAAATAATGTTTTTAGTGAGGTTTGATGTTGAAATCAGTAGCTGCTTTCCACAAAAACTGAAAAACAGTTTTATTCAAAACATGGGGAACATGTAGGGATGGTGTCGGGTCACTTCGGGGTCGGGGAGTGTAGTCCCCGCCCCCAATTCCCGAACCCCTACCCGTTCCCCGAACGGGAAATATTTTGCTCCCCGATCCCTGCCCCGAACGGGGATCCCCACGGGGAATTGGCGATTTTTATTTTATTAAAAAATAAATTTTATACATTTTCTAACAAATTTCATATTAAATTAATTTGCTAAATTATAATATATAATATAAATTTTAAATTCAATGACCTATTCTAAAAAATATTTCGAATTAATTTTTATTTGTGCTAAAAGATATATTTTTTTTGTGCTAAAAGATATAATTAAATTATTAAAAATAAATTAAAATTTACTATTAAACTTTTAAATAAGTGAAATGAATTATAAATTTTTAGCATTAATATAATATATAAATATATTTACTTGTATAATTTAATTATATATATATATATATATATTTTAAAAAATAAAATTGGGATCTGAGCAGGGATTTTTTAATTCTCGACCCTGCCTCGATCCCTGAATTCTTTTTAAAATAATCCATGCTTTCCGAACCCAAAAGTTCCCCGAATTCCCGATCCGAATGGGGCGGATCGGGATCGGTCGGGCGGGGCGGGTAAAATGCCCAGGAACATGCTTTCTCTAAAATCAGTTTTTTAGTCAAAAACACTTTTCAGAAAAATAACTTTTAATATTTACCAAATATTTTTTTCCCTATTTTTCAAAATAAGTCATCATAGCAATGCCAAACAAGGCCTTAATTTCTTATTGATTTCTGAATATTCATTCACACGGCAAGTAGTTTATAAATTCTAATGGTCTTGATGAATAGTACGTGATTAATAGTATGTGTACATTTGTTACATAAAATTTGGCCCAAGACTCTTACTCTGTTATTCATTCCTCAGTTCACTTGGTCAAAACCTTAATACAAGTTCTTTTGTCGGGGAGATTATCTTTGCCATCGCCATTTCGATCGTCGGATTAGTGCTATTTTCCTTGCTCATCGGCAACATGCAGGTATGTACTACCATATATATGATCATCTGAATGTGGTTTTAGAGCATCTCCAAGGCTATTATGTAAAATGGTTGGCTATATTGATTGGCTATAATGATAATGTAAAATTTTTGCTAAGGGTGAGGATGTGCACTCCAATGGTATTATCTATAATTTTGGTTATGTAAAATTATACATAAGGGTTCATTGATTCAACAAATATAGCCAATCAAATATGGTTGTCTATAATTTTTTGCTAAAGATTTGATGGTTGGAGTGCTCAAACTTTTACATATTATCTAAATAGTGCCATTAGATGCCACCTAGATGCCACATGGATAATTTAGCTAAGGGTTTTATACCATTGGAGATGTATATCTGAAAGCATGGCTTGGATGTTAAGATAGATTACATAATTTATATGGTCTTGTGTGGACTAAAAAAATATGATTATATACCAAAAGAATACTGTTCAGAGCATCTCCAATGGCGTTTGCTAAAAATGATTGGCTAAATTATATAAAATATTGATTATGTAAAATTTGTCGAACCTGTAAGACATTGTGTTCTGATGGTATTGGCTATAATGATTGGCTATATTTTAAAAATGGTATGTTATTAATATTTTAAGTTGTTATTAATGGAATATATAATTTTAATATAGAAATAAGTGATGTGGCAATTCACTACAGGTCTCTAGTGGTTCGACAAATATAGCCAACATCAAGAGATTATCTATAATTATAGACAAGGGTTTTGTCCCATTGGAGTGCAAATGTTTTTACACATTCTTTATAATTCTTATTTATGGTAATTGATTTTAAAATTTACCTAAGGGATCTATCCCATTGGAGATGCTCTCACTATTAATTACAGGATCTATAACCTTTATTAATAAGCGAAACACCCTTTTAACGGTATCACTTTTGGTTTCACCTCTATCTTGGTTTCACCCATATTTTGATTTCACCCTTATAATCCTATTTCTACTATAATTCTATGATGTTTTTTAATAAAATAGAGATTCTATTATAATTATGATTCTTTTATTATAACTTTAAATAAAAAAAAATAGTTTCATCCCTAAAATTATATTCCCTTATAATTCTATGTTATTTTTTAAAGAAAATAATAAAATTGAAATCCTATTATAATTATAATACAATTTTTTTTGTAATAATTTAGAATCAAAAAATAATACGATCAATTCTCCAAAAGATTTTTCAAGGAACACCCCTTTAACGGTACCACTTTTGGTTCGCACCGTATTTTGATTTCACCCCTATAATCCTATTTTTACTATAATTTTATGTTGTTTTTTAATAGAATAGAAATCCTATTATAATTATAATTCTTTTATTACATCTTTAAATAAAAAAAATAGTTTCATCCCTAGAATCATATTCCCTTACAATTCTATGTTATTTTTTAAAGAAAATAATAAAATTGAAATCCTATTATAATTATAATATAATTTTGTTTATCATAATTTAGAATAAAAAAATAATACGACCAATTCTCCAAAAGATTTTTCAAGGAGAACAAATAGAACGTGTGTCTATACAGAACATTCAACATTCTTCCCGCGATTATATGTTATTTTTTTTAAAAAAATATAATAAAATTGAAATCTTATTATTATTATAATTCTTACATTGTATTAGCAATTTTTTTATTATAACTTATAATATAAAAAGATTGCGATCAATTATCCTAAATATTTTTCAATGAAAACAACCGAAACGTGTTTACATGCAATTCTATTAAATAATCTAAGTTTATAGTTTGTTAATCGCATAATTTTTTTATGCAAATAACAAAGCCTTTTTTATAATTTTTGTAATATAATTTTATAAATATTTAATTAAAGAAAAATTAGTAATTATTTAACATAAATCTCCGAGCCCGTGCTTCGCACAGGTATGTACTTGTTACTTAAAGTATGTAGGAAAAGAGAGAAGATGAATAAATATTGTATTACTGAATACAAGCTACACTCTTATATACATCTTATATACATCTTAATCTAACAATTTAGGAGATGGTAATTAACTACCTGATAACGAGTACAATAATAGATAACTACAAGTATAATAATATTAAATATGTACAAAAATAACAAATAGATAAGGTATTATCTTCAACAAAGTACAATAATATGCTTAATAATCTTTCCAGGCTTATGGATTATTACGTACTTAATTTGTTTTCTGGCTGTTGCAGAAATATCTACTGCAGTCTATAGCTATCAGCACCAAAGAAGAGGAGATGAGGGAAAAAAGGAAAGAGGTAGAGTCATGGATGTCACAGCGTATGCTCCCAGATAGTCTAAGGGAGCGGATCAAGCGTTACAAAGAGTACAAATGGCAAAAAACCAGAGGAGTTGACGAGGAACTTCTCATCCGTGACCTTCCTAAGGATTTGAGGGTGGACATAAACCGCCATCTCTGTTTGCAATTCCTGAATAGAGTAAGTGCGATTTAAGTATATATACAAGTTATAAGATGTTCACTAGGCATAGTCTCTTTGTATGCAAAACATTTTTATAGCCTACAGTTTACAAGTCTACAATTCTAGGCAGAGTAGGCAAGTAGCCATTCAGGCATTCAGTACTTAGCAATTTTAGAGCAAATCCAACAAATACTTAGTTTGTTCCCTATAAATACAATAAAATATTGATTTCTAATGATTTAAGGATATTATTTGTTTATGAACTTCGACAATCATCCTTATATTCATTTCTTACTATTATTAAAATAAGGGATATTCTCAATGGTACCCTTCTGGTATTGGCTTTTCTGAATGGTACCACTGCATATTTTTGACTTACGAGTTGTACCATCAAGGTTTTGTCTTCTCAATAAAAATACCCCTCCGTCATTAGAAACTTAGTCAAACGTTAGTCAAACAGTAATTCTAATGGAATATTCTTAATGGTACCCTTCTGATATTGGCTTTCCCGAATGGTACTCTTGTAAAATTTATATTTAATTCAATTTTGATCCTAAAAATATTTTAAAAATATGTGGGTGTTTGTAATTTCATACTCTTCATTTTAAAAATTTAAAGTTTAATTTTCACCAATTTTCCATTTAATTTCGATTTTTAGAAGTTATTTAATTGATTTTATATTATTTTTCAGCATTGTGAAATTACCTTTTTGCCCCTGTCTTTTAATCCCTAAAAACCCAGCTCCCCCAATTTAGTTCTTCGGCTCTGTTTTTCTTCGGCTCTGTGTGTGTATAATCGAATTGGGTGTGTTGAAATTTAAGGATTTTTCTGTTGTTACGAATTGGTTATGAGAGTGGGTTGGTTCTGGTCTTAAAGCATCCAATTTTTGGAGCTCCACCACGACCACCTGTGTCGGCAGTGAAATTTAAAGAGTCGATGCTGCGGAATCTCATTCTTTTTCATTGATTCTTGCTGGGTTTAGATTTATGTGATGATTAATAGTTGATGACAATTGTATGAACATTTGTTTAGCATTAAACATTTGATTAACGTTTTGCTTAACAGAAGGGTATTTTTTTAGAGACCAGTTTTTTAGTTAGGATAATATATTTCATCCCATAAAGTATGCTGATTGCTGCAAGAGTGATAACAGTGTTTTATGTAAATACTTTAACTTGCTGCAAAATTGGAATATATAGTTGAAGAAATATCCAAATATATATATACGAACCAGATAATTTGAATTATAATAAGTGGCCAATTATTTTATAGAGCTTGTATCTTTTCTCCCGCTGACCCTCAATCCCGGCTACATTGCTTCTTGTAGGTGCCAATAGTTGCAAATTTGGATGAAGCATTGTTGGATGCTATGTGTGTTCGACTGAAGCCAGTTCTTTACACGGAGAATAGCTATATATTCCGTGAAGGTGATCCATTTGATGAAATGCTTTTTGTCACGCGTGGCAAAATTGAAACAGTGACCACCAATGGTGGAACATCAGGATTCTTTAACCGTTCTTGTCTGGGAGCTGGTGATTTCTGTGGAGAAGAACTTCTTACGTGGGCACTGAACCCCAGGTCTTCATCTAATCTTCCACTCTCAACTAGAACTGTGAAAGCATTATCAGCTGTTGAAGCCTTTGCCCTAATGGCTGAAGACCTCAAGTTTGTTGCCTCCCAGTTTCGACTCTTTGACAGCAAGCAGGTTCGGCGCGTTTTCAGGTAAATGCTAGAACTATCTCACGTACTTCAACGCACTATTTTTTAACTTCTTAGACCATCTCCAACGCAGGCCCAACTCCTGCGTTGGAAACTGGGAAATGGATCCGTCTTGCAAATTCAGCATTGGAGTAAAAAGAAAAAGTTGTCCAGGCCCGGGAAGCCGGGCTCAGCCAACTTGTGTAGCATCTGTCTCTTTATCATATTTAATTCCTTTCTTAATGTTTTATTAACTGAACCACTTGCAGAAACTGTAATATTATATTTAACGGTTTTCGAGAATTAATGTAACTGGACTTGGCTCTGTATTGGTGCATTGGAGCAACTTGGATAACTTTTTAAGAAAACCAACTTTTGCTGTTGTGGCACAAGAATGGGATCCAAAAAAACTGGACTTGGGCTCATGCATTGCTGATGGTATTGCTGATGGTCTTAGTTCTGGTAGTCATAGTCTCTTGGAAATAGAAAATGTTAATTTTAAAGCTGGCCTCGATCAATGTGAACTACTTTACATAATTCACAGGTACTATTCAGGGGAGTGGAGAGCATGGGCAGCCTGTTTTATACAAGCAGCATGGCGGCGTCATTGTAAGAGGAGGCTCGAGAAGTCTTTATATGAGAATGAAGAAAGACTTCAAAATGCATTGGCAAGAGAGAGCGGTACAACACCAAGCCTTGGCACCGCCATCTATGCATCCAGGTTTGCTGCCAATGCACTTCAAGCCTTGCGGCGCAAGCGTGTTCCTAGTGCAAATTTGCCACACGATGTGCCACCGCTACTGATCCCGAAGCCAACTGAGCCTGATTTTGATGCCGAATCAAATAATATTGAAATTGTTGTCGCAAAATAAGGAAAATACAAGAGGAGGTAATAAAGACCATCCTCATTACCATGTCAGCTCTTCAATATTGCCTGTTGGCTTATCCCTAAAGCTTTTCTATATAGCTAAGTATGATACATTCCTTGGATGATTAGAATGATATATCAGAAAGCTATGCTATCTCTTTCATGCATTATTGTGAGCTGCGTTTCATTTCTTTAAATTGTCCAAGTCTTTAGAAGGAGGTGGAATTACTTGTAGGCAAAGAAATAGAGAAAAATTTGAATATTTATTGAAGAAGAAAAAGGAATAAAAAAATATTTTAGAATCTAGGTAATTTGTAATCGATGTCAAAGATTTTTCCCATATGGGGCTCTCTAGAACTTAACAACACAAAATTACTAATCAATATCCATAAAATATTAATTTTTTAATTTGATAATAGGATGTCACCTCACTTTAAATTTTGATAATAAGACACTTCACGTAAAATTTAAATTATAGTTGTTTTCGAAATTCAAATGATTATTTTCCGTTTCAAAGAACATGTAGTAGCTTCATCATGCCTACAATTATTTATTTGCTATATTTTCACTTCTAATGGTTACAACACCAGCAACATCAGGAAAAAAAAAAAGGCCCTTAATAAGGGAGCCAGATAAACAAAATTAACATTAAGATGAGTTACAGTGCATTTGGTGAAGGACATTAGCAAAATACATCAAAACTCAGAGTCCTTGTATCAATATTTGATTCCCGCTGTATTTAGAGCCAGAGCTTTTCTTTAATATCCAAGCTCTAGCATTCTGTTATGGCAGTTGGTGCTTTGTAGTAAAAATAAATTACAAACATTGCATATATAGTCACCGCAAGTTAGATCAAGTAAACAACCAAGAAGCTGGCATGGGATCAAGCCTATATATATCTTCCAGCTGACGAGGCATTGGAGGAACTTATTGACCTCCCTTGGATCTCGAAGAGAGTACGAAGCCATGGTTTCTTTTGGTGTCGACAAAACAACTATGGAATAACCTTGACCCCTACTACTTATGGCCTTCAATAGTTCACACATACTAACATTAGTCATAACAGTAATTATTTGAGTGCAATTAAGGCATATAATTACCACTATATCATAGTTATCTTGAAATGCAAAATGTGCAAGAAGGTATACTTATCGAGCGAATTGGTAATTAACATTATTTTACCTTGAACGCATCCTCATCTGTTCTGTCATCTCCAATATATATATATATAGGCGGCATATCAGTACTTGTGTTGCCTCCAACAGTTACTCGACAGCATGACTTTTGTCCAATATAGCCATTATTTTTTGTGGAATGGACTTGTTAGAGGAAAACAGAATTGCTGGTCTTTTGAACAGTATTATCTGATGCAATGTAATATTTTTTTGAATGTGCATTGGAAACGTACGCTTTGTGGCCAGTCAGCTGGTGCAAAACAATATGACAAGCATGATGTATATCTTCAAAGATCATGGCTTATCTTATTTATATGCTCAATAGTTCTGTCACCAATATTTATATTCACCACCCCAATTTTAATAGCTCTAGGCCAGGATGATTCCATTGCTGAAGTGGCATGAATCATTTCACTCTGGTAATTAATCCCTGTCATATTTTCCTTCGTTGTATCTTTCACCTGCCAAATGTTCCTGCAAGCACAGAGCAAGAATCTGATTATTGCATACTTAGCAGCATTTTCACTAGCAATCCATATTTTCCTCTCGTGGCTCTTGACGGTGAAATACAACTTTGGACTTAGCGGGGCCATGTTTCTACAATTTTTGCATTTTGGATCCCAAATATCGGTCAACTTGTTTATATTTTGGTGCATGCTGTCCAGAGACGTGGAAAGGTTTTTCAATGTTGGCCTTTAAAGATCTCTTGCCTGTTGTCAAGCTCTCTTTGTCATCTGCTGTTATGATTTGGTAATTCTAATTTGCCCCTTTGCAACTTATTTCGCTTGTGGTGGCTTTAGTTATTAATTACCCGAATTAAGAAGCAAACCGGGTAATGCTCTCGTTTATTTTTTCTTTTATCATAATCTTGCATCACATTAGACATTTATTTTAAGCAGTTATCACATGAACCGTGACGTATAAAACGGACATTTTTTTTTAAATTCTTGAACCATATGAAAGGAAATTACCCAAGAGAGGTGAATGAAGCAAATAGCTGATTTATGTACTTTTGGATATTAAAACCATACCGGACATTTGCAACACATCCATGCAGACCAGGCCTTAAGCCAATGGGCACAAACCTGGAATTAAATTTAACACCTACTGTATAGTGTAAGTTACTTTGTTGTGCATTTGTATCACACTATCATTCCAGAGGTGTTAAATCTGAAGCTTGTACCCAGAATACTGCATTAAGCGCAAATATGATATTGTGCTGTATAGAGAGATTATGTTAGATTCAAACTCTCTTCAGTCAACAATAGTGGCAGCAAGGTTGAATAGAAGGAGTATGAAAATGAATAACCTCTTAGAGGGTGTTTGGGGTTGCTTAAAATAAGTTACTTTTGATTTAATGGAGGTATTTTTAACTTAAAGGAAAAAGTAAAGTTGTTTGCTTTAAGTTGAATGAATGTGTTTGGGTAATTTTACTTAAAGTTAAATGGGGATTTAATAATTTTGATTTAAAATGAAATTTTACTTAAAAAAATTTTAAATTCATAATATTTAAATTTTGCAAGAGTTTTGGAAGTTTTTTGAAAAAAAAAAAAAAAACTCCATAAGTCATAAGTCATAAGTCAAAAGTACCTAAATGGAACTTATGGCTTAAAGCAGTTTTTTAACTTAAAGCGGGCTTAAAGCCCGAATTGCCAAACAGTCCAAAATGGACTTACTACTTTTTTTAAGCAATAAGCTGGTCGCCCAAACGGGCTCTTAGTCTTAAATGGTGGGCTAATAAATATGTACGCAATGATGTAAGTTTGTATGTTTGAAGCCTATATAAAGGCTACCCAGCTATCTCATAATATACAACAAGAAAGGTGAGTTATATACTACCTAATGCAAAGAAAAAAGAGCAGAAGCTCTAGTTGTAAATCTGTTAAAAAATTGCAGGCTCATCTACATTTCCAACAAGTGGTATCAGAGCTAAGGTTTTGTTCGGAAAAGAAATTGGCAAATTTCTGGGAAAAAAAAAATTCCGATCACTATTTCTGCCGGAAAATACTATTCATCCCAGAGAAGAAGGCACTGTTCACGCCGTAGAAGACTAAGTACTGTTCATACGATACTATTCATACATGCGATACTATTCACAGATACAGTATGACACTATTCATACAGTACTATTCACGGATATTGTACGACACTATTCATACGGTACTATTCATATATACGGTACTGTTCACTTATACTGTGAAAGGATATTTTTTGAAAAAAATGGCAAATATGATGCAGCCACAAATTCCGAAATTGACGGGTACAAATTACGGGAATTGGAGTATCCAAATAAAGGTGTTACTTGGTTCATATGATAATTGGGATATTGTCGAAAGCGGGTATGAAGATCCTGTTGATGCAACTGCCGAAGCAGCCCTATTAAATGCCGAGAAGATGGCATTAAAGGAGTTCCGAAAAAAAAGACAAGAAGGCGTTATACACAATTTTTCAAGGTGTCGACGAATCCACCTTCGAAAAAATTTCAAACGCAAAGACAACAAAAGAGGCATGGGAGATTTTACAAAAATCATTCCAAGGTGTCAAGAAAGTGAAAAAGGTACGGCTCCAAGTTCTTCGTGGCGAATTGGAAAATATAAAAATAAAGACTTCAGAGAATATCGGTGAATATGTTACGCGTTTGAAAATGGTGACAAACGAAATGAAAAGAAATGACGAAAGTCTCGATGATGTTCGGGTCATGGAAAAATTGCTCCGCTCGCTAACAAGAAAATTTGATTATGTTGTTACTGCTATCGAGGAGTCGAAAGATTTGTCCACGATTTCTATTGATGAACTAGTTGGTTCACTTCAAGCGCATGTGCAGCGGATGAACCAATATGATGATGCAAGCCATTTGGAAAAGGCGTTGCAAAGTAAAGTATCCATCGGTGACAGTTCTGGCAGTAGCAGTTCTTCACATGGAAGAGGTGGCTATAGAGGCAGCTACCGAGGTGGACAAGGACGTGGAAGACAATCTTTCAACAGAAGCCAGAATTCTCAAGGTTATCAACCATGTGGTCGTGGTCAAAATTTTAGAGGTCGAGGAAGAGGCGGATTCCAACAACGAGGTGATAAGTCTCAATTACAATGTTATAATTGTAACAAATATGGTCATTTCAGTTATGAGTGTAGATCTCCAAAAGTGGAAGAAAGAAGTCATTTTGCTACAGCAAAAGAAGACAAAGATGTTGGTTCTGCTATGTTTCTCACTTACAAAGGAGATGAAGAAGGCAAGAAGAATATTTGGTATCTTGATTCCGGCGCCAGCAACCACATGTGCGGTCACAAGGAATTATTTACAGAACTAGACGACACCATCAGCGGAGAAGTTACTTTTAGTTACTCATCAAAAATTCCAGTCAAAGGGAAAGGTACTGTTACGATTGTGACAAAGAAAGGTGATAAAAAGTATATAAATGATGCTTATTATATACCTGCTTTGAAAAGTAATATCATCAGTCTTGGCCAACTTGTGGAGAAATTAAGGATACAATATTCAGATGCTGGATAATTTTCTTACTATCATAAATCAAGTTCGAGAATTGATTGTCAATGTGGAGATGTCAAAGAATTGTCTGTTCACACTTGATATGCAGATGAAGGTGCAGAAGTGTTTGAAGTCGGTCATTAAAAATGACTCGTGGTTGTGGCATTTGAGGTTCGGACATCTTGGATTTTCTGGCTTGAAATTATTGTCAAAGACAAAGATGGTGGACGGTTTACCAGAAATCAACGAACCAAAAAATTGGTGTGAAGCATGTGTCAAGGGGAAGCAACACCGACAAAGCTTTCCAGCTGGAAAATCATGGCGAGCTAGAAGGCCACTGGAGATTGTTCACACTGATATTGTTGGTCCATTTGATATTCCATCACTTGGCGGAAATAGGTATTACCTAACTTTTATCAATGATTTTAGTAGAAAAAGTTGGGTGTATATTCTGAAAGAAAAGGTGGAGGCTCTTTATAAATTCAAAGAGTTCAAAGCTTTGGCAGAAAAATAGAGTGGCCATTATTTGAAGGTACTCCGATCAGACAGAGGAGGCGAGTACATTTCAAACTTATTCAGAAGTTTTTGCAGAGCACATGGAATCAATCATCAATTGACAACGGCATATACTCCTCAACAGAATGGCGTTGCAGAAAGGAAGAATCGCACCATTCTAGACATGGCAATGAGCATGGTGAAAGCAAAGCACATGCCAAGAACTTTCTGGGCTGAAGCCATTCTATGTGCAGTTTATTTGTTGAATCGCTGTCCAACAAAAAGTGTCAGGAACAAAACTCCAAATGAAGCATGGAGTGGTAGCAAACCATCAGTTGGATATCTCAGAATTTTTGGGTGTATTGCATATGCCCATGTTCCAGATCAGAAAAGAAAGAAGTTGGATGACAAAGGCGAGAAGTGCATCTTTACCGGATATGATAAAAGGAGCAAGGCGTACAAACTCTATAATCCCCTCACAAAGAAATGAATCATTTCTCGAGATGTTGAATTTGATGAATCAGATTACTGGAGATAGAGCGAGGATGAAAGAAAAGTTGCGGGTTTATTTTTTAATGATGATGATGATGGTGATGACTCCAACATAGAAGATGGTGGAGATGATGATCCAACTCCTCCCCAAAGTCCAAATCAACAAACTCCTGCCTCAACACCATCGAGTTCAGGTAGCAGCAGTATTAGCAATAGTTCAGGGGGAGCACCTATAAAAATGCGGAGTCTGGAAGACATTTATGATGCAAAAAGTCCGGTACAAACATCATTTAATTATTCTTTATTTTGTTTGATGGCTGAATGTGATCCAGTTACATTTGAGGAAGCTTCTGACGAAAGCAAATTAACAAAGCCATGGATGAAGAAATTGATGCAATCAAGAAGAATGATACTTGGGAGCTTACAAGTCTTCCAGAAGGACACAAAGCAATTGGTGTCAAATGGGACTACAAGACAAAGACCAATCAAGATGGAGAAGTGGAAATATACAAGGCAAGGCTAGTGGCTAAAGGATACAAGCAGAGATACGGGATTGACTATGATGAGGTATTTGCTCCAGTTGAAAGAGTTGATACCATAAGACTTCTTACAGCAATTGCAGCTCAGAACCAGTGAAAGATTTATCAGATGGATGTCAAGTCAGCATTTCTGAATGGTTATCTCAAAGAAGAAGTCTATATTGAGCAACCTCCCGGATATGTTCAAAAAGGCAAAGAAAACAAAGTCTACCGGCTAAAGAAAGCACTGTACGGGTTGAAACAAGCCCCGAGAGCATGGAACACAAGGGTTGATGAATACTTTCAAAAAATGGTTTTGTGAAGAGTCCGTACGAACATGCACTCTACACAAAAACAAATCAATGGGGAGATATTATGATCGTGTGCTTATACGTGGATGACATGATCTTTACCGGAAACAACCCTGGTATGTTCAATGATTTTAAGAAAGTTATGACTAATGAATTTGAGATGACAGATATTGGTCAAATGTCATACTTTCTTGGAGTCGAGGTGAAGCAAAGCAAAAATGGGATTTTTGTGTCTCAGAAAACATATGCCGAGCAGATTTTAAGCAAGTTCAGAATGGATGAATGCAAGCCAGTGAGCACGCCCGCAGAAACGAGCATAAAGCTCAGAAATGATTCAACGAGAGAGTCGGTAAATCCGACATTGTTCAAAAGTTTGGTTGGAACTCTGAGGTACCTAACTTTCACTCGTCCAGATATCATGTATGCAGTTGGACTGGTTAGTAGGTACATGGAGAAGCCGAAGCAAGATCACTTCATGACAGCTAAAAGAATTTTGAGATACATTAAAGGTACTCTTGATCATGGTTTGTTTTAAACACATTCTCAAGATTCAAAATTAGTTGGCTACTCAGATAGTGATTATGGTGGTGATTTGGAAGATGGGAAAAGCACTTCGGGATATGCTTTTCATATCTGTTCGGTGATATTTTCATGGTCATCAAAGAAGCAACAGACAGTGGCTCTGTCAACATGTGAGGCAGAATACATGGCAGCAACATCGTGCGCATGTCAAGCTATGTGGCTAGGCTACATACTGAGCGAGTTTAAACTTGCAAAGGATGATCCGGTTACTATATATGTGGATAATAAATCTGCTATCTCACTTGCAAAAAATCCGGTGTCACACAGTCGAAGCAAGCACATCAACATCAAATATCATTTCATACGAGAGCAGGTAAATGAAAAAATTATGGAGCTTGTGCACTGCAGGACCGAAGACAATTTAGCAGATATTTTCACGAAGTCTTTAAAGCCGGAGATATTTCAGAAAATGATGAACAAGCTCGGAACGAAAAGTCGAGTTTGAGGGGGAGTGTTAGATTCAAACTCTCTTCAGTCAACAATAGTGGCAGCAAGGTTGAATAGAAGAAGGCGTATGAAAATGAATAACCTCTTAGTCTTAAATGGTGGGCTAATAAATATGTAAGCAATGATGTAAGTTTGTATGTTTGAAGCCTATATAAAGGCTACCCAGCTATCTAATAATATACAACAAGAAAGGTGAGTTATATACTACCTAGTGCAAAGAAAAAAGAGCAGAAGCTCTAGTTGTAAATCTGCTAAAAAACTGCAGGCTCATCTACATTTCCAACCGATTATGAGCCATAGTCATTGGTTTTCGTATTACTGTGTTAAATTTGAGAACTTTAATTACTTTTGCAGTCTTGAGCTCTGGTACAGCACGATACTAGTTCTTTTGACAGGAAACTTGAAAAATGCTGAGGTTGCCATCGACGCTCTTTCTATCTGGTAATTTATTTGTACACAATATTATTTTGTCCCATTTTATTTGGTAGGATCCTATAGTTTCTAAACATTTAATTTTTTTTTGGCAGCCTTAATATCATTGGTTGGGAGCTGATGATATCTGTTGGTTTTTTGGCTGCGGCTAGGTACTAACTTTGTTATCCCATCCTTTGCATTTTTTTTATGGACCTTTTTTGGTCATAAAAAAAGAAAAATAAAATGAGAACTTCTACTACCTGTGTTGCATTTTTCGTCACATTTTAAAGTTTAGTTCTGCATGAAAATCCAGTGTGTGAGTCTCGAATGAGCTTGGAAGAGGAAGCTCCAGAGCTGCAATATTCTCCATTGTGCACACAGTGCTAACATCATTAGCTATTGGATTTGTGCTATATATATTTTTTTTCTTGTTCTTTGGAGTGTTGTTGCTGAATTGTCACCTCTATTGGCATTTTCCATACTGCTGAATAGCATTCAACCAGTTCTTTCGGGTAAATATGTGAAGTGTTGTGTTACTTTCAACTTTCAAGTAATTAGAATTATGGAATCATTTTTACAGACACTATCAGTTGGGAGAGCTAAAACCTGATTAAAAAGGAAAAAGCTGCTCTCAAAATATTGTTCTCACACTACTATATTTTTGTATGTAAACAATAAGCCACTATAGACTGAAATGGGGGTTCCTTTTATAGGTGTTGCTGTTGGGGTTGGCTGGCAAAGCACCGTGACACACAAAACACTTCTTTTTGAACTATTACTTGATCGGAATTCCAATTGGAGTTGTGCTTGGTTATGTTCTCCAGTTTCAGGTTAAAGTGAGTGTCTTCGTCTCCTATCTATGTTGCTTTGATTTGTGAGGATCGGAAACTAATTCTTGTGTGGAATGTGTCCATCAATTGTTTTTTTGAATACAGCTATTAGTAATTTTGGCTGAATAACATTAACATAGAGGAACCTCTCTCAAATTACTTGGATGCAACCATAATTGAGTCCCATGTGACCAAATGTGCACATATACCATGTAAGTTTAAGAGCTAGCTAAAGCATGTACTTACTACTTTGTGCTCCATGTCAACTTACGCACTCTGTATACGTTATTGTTTCTATAAAAATTGTTTTGTAGGGTGTTTGGGTTGGAATGTTGATCGGTACACTCACTAATTACTTACATGACTGACTGGGAGAAACAGGATATGTGATTGTCCTGTATAATCAAATCATGATGTTTCCAGGTGTTAAGTATGCGCTAACAACTCTGATATATCGGCAGGTATCCCTAGCTAAACAATGGATAAACAAATGGACTGTAGAATCTGACTAGCAAGCTGATGATAAGCAAAATGCATGAAACTTGAGATAATCACTTACTAGCTGTATTCCTGCAAGCCTTCCTTGGCAAAACAAATTAAGAAAAAGGTAAAGTGGTACACATTGATGTCCCAACAAACAACATGCCTCATTGCTTACATAATGATACGCATTTTAGCGTAAGCTTTTGCTTTTTTCCATTTTTTTCATTTACACTTGGCTGTGCACAAAAGTTTTTAGTTCTAAAAGTTACTGCTTCTTGCTCTATGATTATAAGTGCTACTAGATTTAACTTTGTATTCGTACATTTGACTCGAGTTTTATTTTTGTAAATAAATTGTATGAAAATGCAATATCCCGAGAAAGAATTTCTTTCATTCAATAAAGTTTATGATTCATTTGACTCGAGTTTTATACATGATAGTACTGTTGGTGTATACTGAAAATATTTATTTGAATTATATACATTTATTTCTGGCCTATTTTATTGAGAATCATTTAAATGTTTACATGTTGTCTAAATATTATATATTGTGAATAATCTAGTATCAAATGGGATACAGAATATTAGATTATTAAATACGGTTTATATAATATAATAAGGTTCACGGCACAGGTGGAGTTAGACAATCCACTGGAATGGCTGTAGTATTATTTAGATTAGTTTATATTGACTAATAAATAATACTATTATACTTTGTGTATATTGAACAGGATCAAATTTAGAATTGTTCCCTTATACTGATTAAGAAGGTGAACTAAGATTCTATGTTATTATTAATGCTTAGGTTCTTAATCCGGAAATAATAATTGACACGTATATATTATTTACATGCTTTGATTTATATATGAAATAATTCTTGTGAATTATATCATTATATTTTGGGTGATGAAATAATATATATGGTGGGATATTATTTATTGAAGGAATCCATGTCCTGATAATATTCGGGTTAATGATGTCCCCTTGAAAGCTCAAAAAGATTTAATTATGTGAAACCCTGCAGGTGGATTTATTCCGGCATAATTAAATAAAGGTTGAGTGGATGATCAAGGATAAAAGATATTAATTAAATGAATTATCAGTAATTTATTTAATTAATGGACATGCGATATTTTAAACATGGGGAATTTAATAAGCAAATAATATTGGAACCGAATTAATTAATTAAATTACGGTATTAGGAAAGGTAGTGCAAATATTAATTCTTTAGTGGATTGAATTAATATTTAATTACATTGGGCTAGGCTCAAGATGTAATTAGAAGGCCCAACCTAATTGTCCATGATCCCTATTGTAGCCTATATATATTCTTATTCTCTTCTTGCTGGGGGCTGGTCGAAAAAATTTTGTAGCCACCCAAGAGCAAGAAGAGAGGTTAACTTGAGAAGACGAAGGCCACACTTCGCTCAAGGGAATTTGGGAATACAATAGAAGAGCGTGGAATCAACCGTTAACAAGGTGATTTTTCTATTCATACTCGTTAATTTATTGTATCAAAAATCGCAGTGCCAAGATCTGATTGTCCCAACAATTGGTATCAAGAGCCTGGTTCAATAGTTCTGCGATTTTTGATACGATGTCCATGTCGTAATTATATATGCATGTATGTATGGTGGTGTGCTTGGATAATAATCTTTTTGCAGGTTGTTTAGTATCCACTATTATGGCCATGTATTTTAATTATGTGTTTGGATCCCACGTGGTTTAATCGTGGTTATTTTGTTTGGTTTCCACGTGGTTTATCGTGGTTGTAAACACGAGGGTTGATCGTGTTAGAATAGATTTTACAAAATTAGTTTTGTATTAGATCTATTTTTTATGTAATTGTTTGATGGGTTTTATAAAAATCCGGGTATTTTGTAACAATTATTTGCTATCGAAAATCAAAACCGGATTTTTTTTTATTCCGCTGCGAAGCTGCTGCGAGGCTTTTGGGTTCGTTTTTTCTACTGCGATGTACAACAGAAAAGCCATAGTCCTGTTAATTATTTTACTTGGACAAGGAATTTACTACGTCTGGCGGGTCCGCTTGGAGGTGATTGATTTTGTTGATGGCGGGTTAATCAAGAACAAGGATAACAAGATATGTCCTGTTGATTTCATCCTGATTAGTTTCTTCCGCATGCAAGGCAATGGACCCCACGCTGCACTACATGAATTCACAGCTGCTGTTCAATTACAAGACCAGCTAAATTCGAACCAAGGGGCTGTAGGAAATTTAATTTCAGGGGCCATAATAGTGGATTATTATTTTATTGTTTTTATTTTAATTCTGCTATTTTTTAATTATTGATTTAAATAATTATTATGTGTGTTGTTAATTATGTGTGTAATTTTTAATTGCATGTTTAACATAATTAGGACGACATGGACATAGATTTTTTATTTAATGCTTTAATTAAATGTTTTATGTTGTTAAATTATGTGCGTATTTGGAATACATGTTAGACATAATTATAATGACATAGGCCCCATTTAATTTTTAAAATTCCTCAATTTTAAATAAAAATTCTAAGTGGGTGAGGGAATTAATTAGGAATTAAATCCCATGGTCTCCATTATTGTTTGTATGTAATTTAACATCGAGACGAATATAAATTATATACATGCCACCCATCGTGGTGTATGATTTATGGTGTCAGGTAGTGTTATGGATATTACTAGAACAAACTTCCTAAATTAATTACGAATATTGAAAGGTATATATGCCACCCAACGTGGCGTACCAAGTTTCATAGAATTCGATTAATTAGAAGGGTGCCAATGATTGAATATAGATTTTCAATATAGAGAGAAAGGATGATTCTGTCTAGAAAGGGGTCTTAAGTGATGCCTCTTGACAATGCTCCCCCCGATCTGGGAATTATCCTACTATCGATTATTGATTTGAAATATTTAATGGTGGTATCCGGTCTTTTTAGTAATTTAAGATTAAATAATGGTATACACTTAGCTATGAAAAATAATATATAGTCCACCCTAACGTGGCGTATTATTTAGTAATAGGACCGAAGTAATATTTAAACGAATTTAGGTGGTATATATGTCACCCATCGTGGCGTACCAGATACTCATGGTGTTTAAATATTAGTGCGTTAATTTTAATTAATTGTTAGAGGAAACCAATAGGTTTTAAGATTTATGCAACTATCTGATTTTGTGCTACATGTATGATTCTCAGGATTAGATCATTATGGGCTTTAATCCACTATTCACCATACTTAAGGATAACAAACTTACCGGACCAAACTATATTGAATGGAAACGTAATTTGGACATAGTGTTGACTGCTGAGGAGTACAAATTTTGTACTTATGAACCCAAGCCAGATCAGTCTGCTGAAGATGCTCCTGAAAGTGAGAAGGAGTATTATAAGCGGTGGGTTAAGGCTGATGAGATGTCGCGATGTTACATTCTGGCAGCAATGTCGGGTGTTTTGCAGCATCAGCATCAGGCTATGCCCACTGCTTCAGATATGCTCTTTAATCTCAAGGAACTTTTTGGAGAACAGAATAGGGCTGCTAGGCAAGTAGCAATGAAGGCTTTAATGAACACTCAGATGGTTGAAGGAACACCTGTAAGGGATCATGTTCTCAGAATGATGTCTCATCTGAATGAGATGGAGATCCTTGGTGCTGATATTGATGGGGAAACCCAGATCGATATCATCCTTATGAGTCTGCCCAAAAGTTTTGAGCAGTTTCGCTTGAATTACACCATGAACAAAAGGATGTATAGTCTCGCGGAACTTCTGACAGAACTTCAGGCAGCTGAAGGACTCTTTAAGCAGAATGTTCAGGTGAATGTGGCTGAGAAAGCTTCTTCCTCTAAGTCGAAAGGCAAGAAGAAGAAAAAGGTTCAGACACAGAAAACTGGAAAGGTTGCTAATGCAGTGGGAGTTCAAGGTGGTGTGAAAAAGCCTAAGGCCAAGTGCTTCAGGTGCAAGCAGTCAGGTCACTGGAAACAGGATTGTCCTCTTCCTAAGAAGACAAACAATACTGGTATGTCTCTTTCTCTAGTTACAGAAACATATATAGCGGCTATATCTACGAGCACTTGGTGTGTGGATACAGGAGCCACTAACCATGTTTGTAACTCTATGCAGGGGTTCCAGCAATCCAGAATGCTTAGAGATGGCGAGATATATATGTTCATGGGATATGCTACGAAAGTAGCAGTAGTTGCAGTTGGAATAATTACATTATCTTTTGGCGATGATAGGATTTTGGTTTTGAATAATTGTCTTTATGTACCTTCGTTTAGAAGGAATTTAATTTCGGTTTCTAAACTTGCCATGGATGGTTATAATGTTTGTTTGGATCGTAATGTTTCTATTATGATGAATAAACGAGTTATATGTTCTGGTACATTGCAAGACAATTTATATATTATTAATCCTATCCAACCAATGCTGCAACATAAGGAAACTAATAACATTCTTTCTAGCTCAAATAAAAGAAAGAAACCTTCTGAATTGAACCAAACATATCTTTGGCATTTAAGATTAGGTCATATTAACTTGAGGAGGATTCAAAGACTGGTAGTAGATGGGCCATTAGGCTCGTTGGCAGTGGAGCCATTTCCAGTTTGCGAATCCTGCTTGGAAGGTAAGATGACTAATAGGCCTTTTTAAAGCAAAGGGGAATAGAGCTAAAGAAGTGTTAGAATTGGTTCATACTGATTTATGTGGACCTATGAGTATCCAAGCAAGAGGAGGTTATGAGTATTTTGTCACTTTCATTGACGATTATTCTAGATATGGGTACATTTATTTGTTGCGCTGTAAGTCTGAGTGCTTTGAAAAATTCAAAGAGTACAAAGCAAGTGCGGAGAAGCGACATCTTGGAAAATGTATCAAGTCACTACGATCAGATCGTGGTGGCAAATACTTGCTTGGAGAATTTAGGGAATATTTATCAGAAAATGGGATTGCATCCCAATTGTCTGCACCTGGCACACCTCAGCAGAATGGTGTAGCAGAGAGAAGGAATCGGACTCTTTTAGAGAGTGTTAGATCGATGATGAGTTATTCAGATTTACCCAAGTCGTTCTGGGGATATGCTATAGAAACAGCGGCTTACCTTCTAAACTTGGTACCTTCTAAGTCGGTTCCCAAGACTCCAATAGAATTGTGGACTGGTAGCAAACCAAGTCTAAGAAATATTCATATTTGGGGTTGTCCAGCACATGTGCTGAACAAGAACGCGACCAAGTTAGAATCTCGTACGGAAGTAAGGCTGTTTGTAGGCTATCCCATGGGAACGAAAGGTTATTCATTTTATAGTCCTAGGGATCGAGATATCATTGTTAGCACCAATGCTAGATTCTTAGAAGAAGACTATATAATGAACCACAAACCCATGAGTAGTATCGTTTTAGAGGAACTAGTGGGAGGGACAGATAATCCCCAAGTGCCAATAGTACAAGTAGATCAACCACAAGAAAATGCACAACCTGTCACTAATACCACACCGGTGCTTAGTCGTAGTGGGAGGGTTGTTCAACAACCTGATCGATTCATGTTTTTGGGAGAGTCCTCAAACTTGGTCTCTGGTGAACATGATGAGGATCCCAGGACATACGAAGAAGCAATTCTAGATAAAGATGCAGATCTTTGGCAAAAGGCAATGGAATCTGAGATGGAATCTATGTATTCTAATCAAGTTTGGGAGCTCTTGGAACCACCCAAAGGTGTAAAACCCATTGGATGTATGTGGATCTACAAGAAGAAAAGAGGATCTGACAAAAAGGTGAAAGCCTGGAAAGCACGACTTGTTGCGAAAGGGTATACTCAGAAAGAAGGGATCGATTATGAGGAAACTTTTTCGGCGGTTGTTATGCTTAAGTCGATCCGGATTCTTTTATCTATAGCAGCTCATCTCGATTATGAGATTTGGCAAATGGATGTCAAGACAGCTTTCCTTAATGGAAGTCTTGAGGAAACCATCTATATGCAACAACCAAAAGGATTCATTAAGGAAGGCCAAGAGCATCTTGTTTGTAAGCTTAAGAGGTCTATTTATGGACTAAAACAAGCTTCTAGGGACTGGAATATTCGTTTTGATCAGGCAGTCCAGTCATATGGATTTGATCAAAGTCCAAGCGAATCATGTGTGTATAAGAGAAGTGAGGGTAATGCAGTGGTTTTTCTAGTACTGTATGTGGATGACATTTTACTCATTGGAAACAATGTTAAGATGTTGTCATCAGTAAAGGCATGGTTGTTCAAACAATTTGAAATGAAGGACTTAGGTGAAGCGGCATACATCCTTGGGATAAAAGTAATAAGGGATCGCAAGAAAAGGATGTTGGCTTTATCTCAAGAGCCCTACATTGATGAAGTATTAGCTCGTTTTAACATGCAGAACTCTAAGAAAGGTTTTCTACCTTTTAAGCATGGAGTGGCTCTATCCAAGGAGCAGTGTCCTTCGACACCTAAGGATATAGAGAGCATGAAAGCAGTTCCTTATGCTTCGGCATGTGGAAGCTTAATGTATGCTATGTTATGTACGAGGCCTGACATCTGCTTTGCTGTAGGCATGGTTAGTAGATATCAGTCGAACCCAGGTCAGGAACATTGGAGTGCAGTAAAAACTATACTCAAGTACCTGAGAAGGACTAAGGAGTATATGTTAATTTACAAGGCCTCAGATCTATTTCCTTTGGGATATACTGATTCAGATTTCCAATCAGATAGGGATAAGAGGAAATCGACCTCGGGATATGTTTTTACTTTGGGAGGTGGAGCCGTTATATGGAGGAGTGTAAAGCAGAAATGCATTGCAGACTCTACCATGGAAGCCGAGTACGTGGCGGCCTCTGAGGCTGCAAAGGAGGCTGTATGGTTCAGGAACTTCCTTTTGGACTTGGATGTGGTACCTAATTTGCCTAGGAGCTTGACAGTGTATTGTGATAACACTGGTGCTGTGGCAAATTCGAAGGAACCGCGAGATCACAAAGCAGCTAAACATATTGAACGTAAGTATCATCTCATACAAGGAATCGTAAAGCGAGGAGATATAGTTGTGGCTCACATATCATCAGAAGACAACCGGGCAGATCCTTTCACAAAGAGCCTGCCAGCCAAAGGTTTTGACAGGCATGTGGAAGCTGAAAGTGTTTGTCCTAAATCCAATCATGTATGATGAGTTAGGAAGAACTTTCATGTATTCTTGTTTGATTTCATTAATAATAATAAAAGACTTGTTTTGATTTTATTACGGGCATTATCTATTTAAATTGTTTTAAATAAGATGTTCCATAGTTTAGAGTAAAGCTTCTAGTATTATAATGAGATTATAAAAGTGAGAACTAGAAGATGATAACTCTAGACTTAAACAGTTCCTGATCATAGGATAACTAATCGGAAGTTAGTGAATCCGCAAAGATCGGTACATATTATGCTTGCTCCCGTCAGGAGGATGTCTGTTCTCATAGGCATTTGTGTGGTGACACTATAGCTAATATGTAGGTGCTTATTAGGGAATAAGTTCACTGAACATGACTCGATAAGTTGGACAACTAATGGAGTTTACTCACGTGTCAATAGTTATTCACTGAGTGATAGTTGTACAAGTGTCCTTAGACTTGAGATCGTTAGAGTAATCTTGTATATAATGAACTGTGCTTTGGTTTAGTCCTTAGTCTCAAGGACATCCATTAGGTCTATTCTGGGTACAGGGATTTATGTATGGAGATAGTTAACGATCAATAAAGAATCTACCCCTTCCAGTAAGGAAGTGAATATCCTATGTTATTCTTAGTATGCGAGTTCTGGAATCTCTGGCCAGAGTGTATGAAATTAGAAAGGAGTTTCTAATTTGCATTAATATGAACTTTGCATTATGAATAAGAAATCATATGATTAAATTTGATAGGCCTGACACGAGATCCATGCCTTGTATTTAATCGGGATATTGTAGGGTAGAAGGAATTGATTGTACGGTAACTAGTCACTGACAGGTTCTTGGTATTCTAAGCAGTGAATTCATATTATCCGGATAGTCGCGATATGTTGAGAAGCATCACTCACGATGTAGAATAAATATAATTAATCAGTTAATTATATTTAATGAATTATTAGAATACATATAAATAATAAATAAAAAGTTTATTATTATTTATTTCTACTACCGGCTTAATATTGAACCTACAGGGTCACACCATAAAAAGATTAATTTATTGATGAAGGAATTTTGAGAGAGCAAGTTGTTTTAATAATGATTAAAATAGTTTAATTATTATTTAAACAATTTGTGGGATTTATATATATTAATATATACATGATATATTAATTATACTAAACCTACATTAGCCCTATATAAAGAAAGAGATGAGAGGTGTTTTAGTATGCATTTGTGGTTTTGTGAAAACCCTAGTAGCCTCCATCTTCTTTCTCTCTCTCTCTCTCTCAAAACCATTGAAGGAATTTTACAGATGATCGGAAGCGCAAATAACATTTATTTCCGTAAAAACCATATAATCGCACATATAGAAAATCATATAAAATGAAAAGAGCGAGGAATCGTGATCATACCTTGAAATCGAAGCTTTACAAAATGGTGTTTTAGCAGTTGCTCCTCAGAGTGTGAAGCACTCTACCGGTATCCACCAAGATTAATTCTTCGATGAAGCTTTTATAAAACTCGAAGCTTTATAAAAATGGTGCCTTGATCTTTTTGAGAGAGAGAGAGAGAGAAAGAAGATGGAGGCTACTAGGGTTTTCACAAAACCACAAATGCATACTAAAACACCTCTCATCTCTTTCTTTATATAGGGCTAATGTAGGTTTAGTATAATTAATATATCATGTATATATTAATATATATAAATCCCACAAATTGTTTAAATAATAATTAAACTATTTTAATCATTATTAAAACAACTTGCTCTCTCAAAATTCCTTCATCAATAAATTAATCTTTTTATGGTGTGACCCTGTAGGTTCAATATTAAGCCGGTAGTAGAAATAAATAATAATAACCTTTTTATTTATTATTTATATGAATTCTAATAATTCATTAAATATAATTAACTGATTAATTATATTTATTCTACATCGTGAGTGATGCTTCTCAACATATCGCGACTATCCGGATAATATGAATTCACTGCTTAGAATACCAAGAACCTGTCAGTGACTAGTTACCGTACAATCAATTCCTTCTACCCTACAATATCCCGATTAAATACAAGGCATGGATCTCGTGTCAGGCCTATCAAATTTAATCATATGATTTCTTATTCATAATGCAAAGTTCATATTAATGCAAATTAGAAACTCCTTTCTAATTTCATACACTCTGGCCAGAGATTCCAGAACTCGTATACTAAGAATAACATAGGATATTCACTTCCTTACTGGAAGGGGTAGATTCTTTATTGATCGTTAACTATCTCCATACATAAATCCCTGTACCCAGAATAGACCTAATGGATGTCCTTGAGACTAAGGACTAAACCAAAGCACAGTTCATTATATACAAGATTACTCTAACGATCTCAAGTCTAAGGACACTTGTACAACTATCACTCAGTGAATAACTATTGACACGTGAGTAAACTCCATTAGTTGTCCAACTTATCGAGTCATGTTCAGTGAACTTATTCCATAATAAGCACCTACATACTAGCTATAGTGTCACCACACAAATGCCTATGAGAACAGACATCCTCCTGAAGGGAGCAAGCACAGTATGTACCAATCTTTGCGGATTCACTAACTTCCGATTAGTTATCCTATGATCAGGAACTGTTTAAGTCTAGAGTTATCATCTTCTAGATCTCACTATTATAATCTCATTATAATTATAGAAGCTTTACTCTAAACTATGGAACATCTTATTTAAAACACTTTAAACAGATAATGCCCGTAATAAAATCAAAACAAGTCTTTTATTATTATTAATGAAATCAAACAAGAATACATGAAAGTTCTTCCTAACTCATCATTCATGATTGGATTTAGGACAAACACTTTCAATCTCCCACTTGAACTAAAGCCAATCACCCTGGTATCTAATACCCATCTTCTCTTTATGACGATCAAAGTGAATCTGAGACAATGACTTTGTGAGTGGGTCTGCTATGTTGTTATGTGTGTCAACTCTCTCAACCTTGACATCTCCCCTTTCAATGATCTCCCTAATCAAATGAAAGCGCCGCAAAACATGTTTGGAATTTTTATGAGACCTAGGTTCCTTGGCTTGTGCTATTGCTGCATTGTTATCACAATACAACACAATAGGCTCTTCAATGCTTGGAACAACTCCCAACTCAGAAACAAATTTCCTCATCCAAACGGCTTCTTTTGCAGCCTCACTTGCAGCTATATACTCTGCTTCCGCTGTGGAGTCAGCCGTTGTCGACTGTTTGGAACTCTTCCAACTAATCGCACCACCATTCAAAGTAAACACATACCCTGACATGGATTTGCTATCACTTTCTGATTGAAAACTAGAGTCAGTATAACCCTCTATTTTCAATTCAGATCCACCAAAAACAAGAAAAATATCCTTAGTCCTTCGCAAGTACTTAAGGATGTTCTTCACTGCTTTCCAGTGGTCTTCACCTGGATTGGACTGATATCTGCTTTTCACACTAATTGAATAAGCAACATCAGGCCTAGTACATAACATCGCGTACATGATAGATCCTATTGCTGAAGCATAAGGAATCTTACTCATACGCTCTCTTTCCTCAGGTGTCTTAGGAGACATCTTCTCGGAAAGAGATACTCCATGGCTCATCGGTATGAGACCTCTCTTGGAGTTTTCCATGCTAAACCTTTTAAGCACTTTCTCGATGTATGTACCCTGGGTAAGACCTATCATTCTTCTAGATCTATCTCTATAGATCTTCATACCGAGAATGTAGGATGCTTCACCCAAGTCCTTCATAGTGAAGTTCTTTGATAACCACACTTTGACTGATTGCAGCATCGGTATATCATTTCCTATAAGAAGTATGTCATCCACATACAATACAAGAAATGTTACCGCGCTCCCACTAACCTTCTTGTAGACACATGGTTCATCTATGTTCTTGATAAAATCAAACTCTTTGATTGTCTCATCAAAACGAATGTTCGATCTACGAGAAGCTTGTTTAATCCATATATGGTCCTTAGCAGCTTACACACTAGGTGTTCATTCCCTTTAGAAACAAACCCCTCTGGCTGTGTCATATACACTTCCTCTTCAAGTTTCCCATTGAGGAAGGCCGTTTTCACGTCCATTTGCCAGATCTCATAGTCGTAGTAAGCAGCAATCGCAAGCAAAATCCGAATTGATTTTAACAGGGCTACAGGCGAAAAAGTTTCATCAAAGTCAATCCCTTGCCTTTGTCTGAATCCTTTTGCCACGAGCCTGGCCTTATAGGTCTCCACCTGGCCATCTGCTCCAATCTTTCTTTTGTATACCCATTTGCATCCAATAGGATTCACATCCTCTGGTGCTTCAACCAAAGTCCATACTTGGTTGGCATACATAGAATCCATTTCGGATTTCATGGCACTCTGCCATTTCTCTGAGTCAACACTACTCATAGCCTCATTATAGGTCATAGGGTCGTCATCATCAACGATTGATAACTCATTGTCATTCTCAATGACAAGGCCATAATACCTCTCAGGTTGGCGAGACACTCTTTCTGACCTACGAATGGGCTGTACCACAGAAGGTTGTTCAGTCTGAACAGGTGTTTCCTCTTGAACCGTAGTAGTTTGTGCTTCTTGAACTTCATTAAGTTCTATTTTGCTCCCACTGTTTCCTTCTAGGATAAACTGTTTTTCCAAGAAGGTAGCATGTCTGGAGACAAATACACTATGATTGGTGTAGAAGTAATACCCTAAAGTTTCTTTAGGATATCCCACAAAACTACATTTCACGGATCGAGATTCCAGCTTATCAGGGTCAACTTTCTTGACATAAGCCGGACATCCCCAAATCTTAACGTGTTTAAGACTCGGTTTCCTTTCTTTCCATATCTCATATGGAGTTTGAGGAACAGATTTAGAAGGCACCTTATTCAGTAAATATGCTGAGGTTTCCAATGCATAACCCCAAAGGAATACTGGAAGATTTGCGTAGCTCATCATGGACCGAACCATGTCTAACAAAGTTCGATTTCTCCTTTCAGATACTCCATTCAACTGTGGAGTATATGGAGGAGTCCACTGAGAGACTATACCATTTTCTTTGAGATAATCTAGAAATTCTCCACTCAGGTATTCACCACCTCGATCTGATCGAAGAGTTTTAATACTACGTTTGGTTTGTTTCTCCACTTCATTCTTATATTCTTTGAACTTTTCAAAGGCCTCAGACTTGTGTTTCATCAAATACACATATCCGAATCTAGATCGATCATCTATGAAAGTAATGAAGTACGAAAATCCACCCATGGCTTGCGTAGACATCGGTCCACATACATCTGTATGTACCAGTCCTAGCAAATCTGCAGCCCTCTCTCCATGTCCACTAAATGGAGATTTGGTCATTTTACCCAATAGACAAGACTCGCATGTAGGATATGATTCAAAATCAAAGGGGTCAAGTAACCCTTCCTTATGCAATGTCCGCAGTCTATTTTCACTAATATGACCAAGTCTGCAGTGCCACAAATAGGTGAGATTTTCATCATCTCTTTTCCTTTTATTAGTATGTTCAATTTGTAGTAAATCATGCTCTATGTCACACACATATAGACCATTATTTAAAATACCACTACCATAAAGAACATTATCTCTAAGAATTGAACATTCATTATTCTTAATAACAAACGAAAATCCATCCAAGTCTAACATGGGAATAGAAATAATATTCCTCACAATCGAGGGAACAAAATAACAATTATTTAAAACAATAGTCTTGCCCGTAGGCATATGTAAATCAAACGATCCTACAGATTCAGCAGCAACTCTTGCTCCATTTCCCATCCGTAGAATCACCTCCTCTTCCTCGAGAGTCCTACTTCTCCTTAGTCCCTGCAACGAATTGCAAATGTGAGAACCACAGGCGGTATCTAATACCCAAGTAGAATTTTGATTTATTGACATATTCACTTCAATCATGAACATACCTGAACCAGAAGCGACAGTCTCACTATCTTTCTTCTTTTTCATTTCTGCAAGGTAAACCTTGCAGTTCCTCTTCCAGTGCCCCACCTTGTTACAGTGAAAGCAAACAGCTTTGCTCTTGGGGTCTTCAGCTTTTGGTGGAACCGGCTTTTTCTCACCAACTTTCTTCTTCTTGGAAGGGTTCTTCTTCCTTTTCTTAGGATTGGAACCCTCACCAATTAGAAGAACAGAACTCTTCTTAGAGGGAAAATTCGATTCCGCAGTCTTCAACATGTTGTGGAGTTCAGCCAGGCTGACGTCCAACTTATTCATGTGAAAGTTCACAACAAACTGCGAAAATGAACCCGGAAGTGATTGCAAGACCAAGTCTTGAGTCAGTTCCCTATCCATGAATTAGTTAATTATATTTAATGAATTATTAGAATTCATATAAATAATAAATAAAAAGTTTATTATTATTTATTTCTACTACCGGCTTAATATTGAACCTACAGGGTCACACCATAAAAGAATATTTTCTTTGATGAAAAGTTTTAAATTTTGAGAGAGAGAATTATTTTCTAAATAGTTTAGAAAAAGAAATAATGATTAAAATAGTTTTAATTATTACTAAAGCATTTTATAAGATAAAATGTGGGGTTAAAATATATTATTAAGATAATATTAAAAACCCTAAGCAAGCCCTATAAATAGAATGAGATGGCTCATTCTAAAAGATATCTTAAGTTTTGGTTTTTGTGAAGAACTTAGAAAGGCTAGCCACCATCATCTCTCTCTCTCTTTCTAAATCCTCCATTTTTATAAAAGCTAGTTTTATAAAAAGTTTTATCGAAGAAGATACTTCTTGGTGGATACCGGTAGAGTGCTTCACACTCTGAGAAGCAACTGCTTGCAAACACCATTTTGAAAAGCTTCGATTTTAAGGTATGGTTACGATTCCCTCGTTTATTTTATTTTATATGCTTTTCTATATGTGCGATTATATGGTTTTTACGGAAATAAATGTTATTTGCGCTTCCGCTCATCTGTAAAATTCCTTCAATGGCATCAGAGCCAGGTTCTGCATATAGAGATTCACATAAAAAATTTCAGATTTTTTATGCATGTATGGATTTATTATGATTTTTGCAAGTTTATTTAGATTTAATTATGAATTAATTCGAAATAATGTTTGCATGAGGTTTTGACCACTGATCTGGATTCTACAAGTGTTGTGGATCATCTAGGTATTTTTTTCATAATTTTGTGATGTGTAGATTATTTGTTATGAATTTTTTAAAATTGTTTTAATTAAAATTCATAAAATAATTATGCATATAAATATTATGATTAAAAATATTGCACAAGGACCCCTAACCACCTGATAATTTTTGCTGCTCTTGATTTTCAGAAATCATGTCTTGATAATTTTTTATTAATTTATTAATTAATTGTTAATTAATTTATTAATATTAAAATTAAAAAGATATTAATAATAATATTTATTATTAATAAAAGGGGAGTTAGTGTATTGAATGAAGGGGGTTACAAATTACAACACGCGGCTGTTACTGCTAACAACGGTCGACTGCTGTGTCAGGCGCGTGCAGCGCACGCGGGGTGGGGGTGTCACGCATTTCCGAAATGCGTGACAGGGTGTTGCGCAGGTTACGGATGCGTTACAGCGTTTAATGGCTTTAAATGCTTGTAACGCATTTCGGACATGCGTTACAGCCCTTCTGTCCACATTAAATTTGATTTTCTGGGAGTTTCGTAACTCCGTTTTGGGCGTGCAATATATCGTTGGATTCGTTTTTCCGAGACGGATCTAATGGAGTGGTCAAATATTTTTTATATAATAATTTTGAATTATTTATATTTATGGGAGTGTTTTAAAGCATGTTTTAATTGGATTAATTGCTTTTAAATACTATAATAAATCCATACATCATTATATCATTGTGTGACATGATATTGCTTGCATGCTTACTTGTTGATTTAATTTTATATATGTGATATATGCCTATGTTTACCATGCGATGATAGATTTAGGTGAACTTAAATCAAAATAAGGCGTGCTCTAGAAAATCTAGAATAGGAATCGTTTCTTGCCTTAATAATAATATTATGAATACAATCATGAGATTCTTGTGTTTGTGAAACACGTAATTAAATATGAATTTTCAATATTGAGAGAATGGATGATTCTGTCAAAAACGGATTTCGATCTGTAAGAAAGGGGTATTAAGTGACGCCTCTTGACAATGCTCCCCCCGATCTAGGAATCATCCAATTATCGATTATTGATTTGAAATATTTAATTTAAAAGGAAGAATCTCTTTATAATATGATTATGATTGTAACATAATATAATCCCTCTAAAATTAAATAATATCAAGTAGTAATTGGCCAATGACACAACGGGCTTGTGTCGGTCATAGCCTTCCAACATGGTAGAAAGTAGTTCTCATTTTTGAATCATTGTCGTTTCGTGCTACAGCCGAGGGCTCTGATTTCGAAATAAGAAATACTTGTCTATTACATAGAGATGTGTACAATGAATTAGAATCTAATGGTCGTTACGTGCTACAGCCGTGGGCCATTGGAGACTGATTCAGTTGTACTGAATGTTGGGTTAGACTTGACTTAGAATATTGAGTTTGTCGTGCCACAGCCGTGACTCAATTATTCAAGAGGCTAAAGTTTTATAAGGGAATAACATGAGATGTAATTGACAAGAGTTGTCTGCCTATTGAACATCACATGGCGTTTCGTGCCACAGCCGAGGTTGTGTGATGGAATATAGGATCCCTATTCCCACTAGCATTATGAATGCTTAATTTTTCACTTAAGGGGGTTGAATAAATTAGATAAACTAGTGGGAGTCACTTATGAATAAAGACCCAATTCATATAGTGTTTTTAAAATGAAATTGAATATTTGCTAAGTGTTGTTATGTGTTTATCATTTACAGATTTACTATATACACTATGTCTGGTGCACTATCACTCCGGAGCATACTAGATGCTCACAAATTGACTGGTCCGAATTTTGCTAACTGGCTTCGAAACTTGAGAATTGTTCTCAGGGTTGAGAAGCTGGAATATGTGCTTGACTCACCTAAGCCTGCTGAACCTGCTGACGATGCACATAATGATGAACATGTTGTGTATCGTAAGTGGATAGATGATGCTAATGTTGCTCAATGTATCATGCTAGCTTCCATGAACGATGAGCTACAGAAGCAACATGAGCTTATGGATGCTCACACTATCCTAGAGCATTTGCAAGAGTTGTATGATGTGGCAGGGAGGACAGCTCGATATGAGATATCGAAGGAGCTGTTCCGTTGTAGGATGTCTGAGGGATCATCCGTGAATGACCATGTACTTAAGATGATCAATTTGATTGAACGTCTTGGGCAACTTGGTTTTGTCATGGATAGGGAACTGACTCAAGACTTGGTCTTGCAATCACTTCCGGGTTCATTTTCGCAGTTTGTTGTGAACTTTCACATGAATAAGTTGGACGTCAGCCTGGCTGAACTCCACAACATGTTGAAGACTGCGGAATCGAATTTTCCCTCTAAGAAGAGTTCTGTTCTTCTAATTGGTGAGGGTTCCAATCCTAAGAAAAGGAAGAAGAACCCTTCCAAGAAGAAGAAAGTTGGTGAGAAAAAGCCGGTTCCACCAAAAGCTGAAGACCCCAAGAGCAAAGCTGTTTGCTTTCACTGTAACAAGGTGGGGCACTGGAAGAGGGACTACAAGGTTTACCTTGCAGAAATGAAAAAGAAGAAAGATAGTGAGACTGTCGCTTCTGGTTCAGGTATGTTCATGATTGAAGTGAATATGTCAATAAATCAAAATTCTACTTGGGTATTAGATACCGCCTGTGGTTCTCACATTTGCAATTCGTTGCAGGGACTAAGGAGAAGTAGGACTCTCGAGGAAGAGGAGGTGATTCTACGGATGGGAAATGGAGCAAGAGTTGCTGCTGAATCTGTAGGATCGTTTGATTTACATATGCCTACGGGCAAGACTATTGTTTTAAATAATTGTTATTTTGTTCCCTCGATTGTGAGGAATATTATTTCTATTCCCATGTTAGACTTGGATGGATTTTCGTTTGTTATTAAGAATAATGAATGTTCAATTCTTAGAGATAATGTTCTTTATGGTAGTGGTATTTTAAATAATGGTCTATATGTGTGTGACATAGAGCATGATTTACTACAAATTGAACATACTAATAAAAGGAAAAGAGATGATGAAAATCTCACCTATTTGTGGCACTGCAGACTTGGTCATATTAGTGAAAATAGACTGCGGACATTGCATAAGGAAGGGTTACTTGACCCCTTTGATTTTGAATCATATCCTACATGCGAGTCTTGTCTATTAGGTAAAATGACCAAATCTCCATTTAGTGGACATGGAGAGAGGGCTGCAGATTTGCTAGGACTGGTAGATACAGATGTATGTGGACCGATGTCTACGCAAGCCATGGGTGGATTTTCGTACTTCATTACTTTCATAGATGATCGATCTAGATTCGGATATGTGTATTTGATGAAACACAAGTCTGAGGCCTTTGAAAAGTTCAAAGAATATAAGAATGAAGTGGAGAAACAAACCAAACATAGTATTAAAACCCTTCGATCAGATCGAGGTGGTGAATACTTGAATGGGGAGTTTCTAGATTATCTCAAAGAAAATGGTATAGTCTCTCAGTGGACTCCTCCATATACTCCACAGTTGAATGGAGTATCTGAAAGGAGAAATCGAACTTTGTTAGACATGGTTCGGTCCATGATGAGCTACGCAAATCTTCCAGTATTCCTTTGGGGTTATGCATTGGAAACCTCAGCATATTTACTGAATAAGGTGCCTTCCAAATCTGTTCCTCAAACTCCATATGAGATATGGAAAGAAAGGAAACCGAGTCTTAAACACGTTAAGATTTGGGGATGTCCGGCTTATGTCAAGAAAGTTGACCCTGATAAGCTGGAATCTCGATCCGTGAAATGTAGTTTTGTGGGATATCCTAAAGAAACTTTAGGGTATTACTTCTACACCAATCATAGTGTATTTGTCTCCAGACATGCTACCTTCTTGGAAAAACAGTTTATCCTAGAAGGAAACAGTGGGAGCAAAATAGAACTTAATGAAGTTCAAGAAGCACAAACTACTACGGTTCAAGAGGAAACACCTGTTCAGACTGAACAACCTTCTGTGGTACAGCCCATTCGTAGGTCAGAAAGAGTGTCTCGCCAACCTGAGAGGTATTATGGCGGTATTATGGCCTTGTCATTGAGAATGACAATGAGTTATCAATCGTTGATGATGACGACCCTATGACCTATAATGAGGCTATGAGTAGTGTTGACTCAGAGAAATGGCAGAGTGCCATGAAATCCGAAATGGATTCTATGTATGCCAACCAAGTATGGACTTTGGTTGAAGCACCAGAGGATGTGAATCCTATTGGATGCAAATGGGTATACAAAAGAAAGATTGGAGCAGATGGCCAGGTGGAGACCTATAAGGCCAGGCTCGTGGCAAAAGGATTCAGATAAAGGCAAGGGATTGACTTTGATGAAACTTTTTCGTCTGTAGCCCTGTTAAAATCAATTCGGATTTTGCTTGCGATTGCTGCTTACTACGACTATGAGATCTGGCAAATGGACGTGAAAACGGCCTTCCTCAATGGGAAACTTGAAGAGGAAGTGTATATGACACAGCCAGAGGGGTTTGTTTCTAAAGGGAATGAACACCTAGTGTGTAAGCTGCTAAGGACCATATATGGATTAAAGCAAGCTTCTCGTAGATGGAACATTCGTTTTGATGAGACAATCAAAGAGTTTGATTTTATCAAGAACATAGATGAACCATGTGTCTACAAGAAGGTTAGTGGGAGCGCGGTAACATTTCTTGTATTGTATGTGGATGACATACTTCTTATAGGAAATGATATACCGATGCTGCAATCAGTCAAAGTGTGGTTATCAAAGAACTTCACTATGAAGGACTTGGGTGAAGCATCCTACATTCTCGGTATGAAGATCTATAGAGATAGATCTAGAAGAATGATAGGTCTTACCCAGGGTACATACATCGAGAAAGTGCTTAAAAGGTTTAGCATGGAAAACTCCAAGAGAGGTCTCATACCGATGAGCCATGGAGTATCTCTTTCCGAGAAGATGTCTCCTAAGACACCTGAGGAAAGAGAGCGTATGAGTAAGATTCCTTATGCTTCAGCAATAGGATCTATCATGTACGCGATGTTATGTACTAGGCCTGATGTTGCTTATTCAATTAGTGTGACAAGCAGATATCAGTCCAATCCAGGTGAAGACCACTGGATAGCAGTGAAGAACATCCTTAAGTACTTGCGAAGGACTAAGGATATTTTTCTTGTTTTGGGTGGATCTGAATTGAAAATAGAGGGTTATACTGACTCTAGTTTTCAATCAGAAAGTGATAGCAAATCCATGTCAGGGTATGTGTTTACTTTGAATGGTGGTGCGATTAGTTGGAAGAGTTCCAAACAGTCGACAACGGCTGACTCCACAGCGGAAGCAGAGTATATAGCTGCAAGTGAGGCTGCAAAAGAAGCCGTTTGGATGAGGAAATTTGTTTCTGAGTTGGGAGTTGTTCCAAGCATTGAAGAGCCTATTGTGTTGTATTGTGATAACAATGCAGCAATAGCACAAGCCAAGGAACCTAGGTCTCATAAAAATTCCAAACATGTTTTGCGGCGCTTTCATTTGATTAGGGAGATCATTGAAAGGGGAGATGTCAAGGTTGAGAGAGTTGACACACATAACAACATAGCAGACCCACTCACAAAGTCATTGTCTCAGATTCACTTTGATCGTCATAAAGAGAAGATGGGTATTAGATACCAGGGTGATTGGCTTTAGTTCAAGTGGGAGATTGAAAGTGTTTGTCCTAAATCCAATCATGTATGATGAGTTAGGAAGAACTTTCATGTATTCTTGTTTGATTTCATTAATAATAATAAAAGACTTGTTTTGATTTTATTACGGGCATTATCTATTTAAATTGTTTTAAATAAGATGTTCCATAGTTTAGAGTAAAGCTTCTAGTATTATAATGAGATTATAAAAGTGAGAACTAGAAGATGATAACTCTAGACTTAAAAGTTCCTGATCATAGGATAACTAATCGGAAGTTAGTGAATCCGCAAAGATCGGTACATATTATGCTTGCTCCCGTCAGGAGGATGTCTGTTCTCATAGGCATTTGTGTGGTGACACTATAGCTAATATGTAGGTGCTTATTAGGGAATAAGTTCACTGAACATGACTCGATAAGTTGGACAACTAATGGAGTTTACTCACGTGTCAATAGTTATTCACTGAGTGATAGTTGTACAAGTGTCCTTAGACTTGAGATCATTAGAGTAATCTTGTATATAATGAACTGTGCTTTGGTTTAGTCCTTAGTCTCAAGGACATCCATTAGGTCTATTCTGGGTACAGGGATTTATGTATGGAGATAGTTAACGATCAATAAAGAATCTACCCCTTCCAGTAAGGAAGTGAATATCCTATGTTATTCTTAGTATGCGAGTTCTGGAATCTCTGGCCAGAGTGTATGAAATTAGAAAGGAGTTTCTAATTTGCATTAATATGAACTTTGCATTATGAATAAGAAATCATATGATTAAATTTGATAGGCCTGACACGAGATCCATGCCTTGTATTTAATCGGGATATTGTAGGGTAGAAGGAATTGATTGTACGGTAACTAGTCACTGACAGGTTCTTGGTATTCTAAGCAGTGAATTCATATTATCCGGATAGTCGCGATATGTTGAGAAGCATCACTCACGATGTAGAATAAATATAATTAATCAGTTAATTATATTTAATGAATTATTAGAATTCATATAAATAATAAATAAAAAGTTTATTATTATTTATTTCTACTACCGGCTTAATATTGAACCTACAGGGTCACACCATAAAAGAATATTTTCTTTGATGAAAAGTTTTAAATTTTGAGAGAGAGAATTATTTTCTAAATAGTTTAGAAAAAGAAATAATGATTAAAATAGTTTTAATTATTACTAAAGCATTTTATAAGATAAAATGTGGGGTTAAAATATATTATTAAGATAATATTAAAAACCCTAAGCAAGCCCTATAAATAGAATGAGATGTGATATGGGCTAAAAATAAGCCCTAAAGACACATTTAGTGTTGCGTTAATTAGACCCGGTATGGTCCGAACGTGGGGCCCACCAACAGGGTCCAAAATCCTATTTTAAATATTAATTTCGTAATTAATATTGGAGGTGAAAAACAGCTCGGCAATAAGAGTCAAACAAGGATATTACTCCTGCCTGACTTAGCCTCCAAGGCACCCAATTCAACTTGGAAACTGATTCCTACAAGGAAGGAGTCTGGAACCTTCCTCAAGGAGGTGACTTGCCCACCAAGTCTCCGAATCCTACCATAATTCTAAGGCTTCTCAGCCTATATAAGGGCCTGACCCCTCATTCTCAGAACTACGTTTTCTTGGCTTGATTCTCTAATACAGAGATACGTAGGCATTCTGTGAGGACCGATCAGTCTCGAACGCAGAAGCAACCATTAAAGCTCGAAGCTCAACCACCCTAGCATTAATTACAAATCGTAAACTAGTTTTTATTCCACAACATTTGGCGCCGTTTGTGGGAAGACAACATCAACCATGGTTCAAACACGAAGAACAACATCAACCGAGGCCGTGCCCCTTAACTCTGCTTCACCAGCCACTTCTAATCCGCTCATCGTCACTGAGGAAGGACAAATACTCCCATCAACAGGAGCGGTCATTCAACCTCTGCCCATTCAGCCCCCAGGGACGACTCCCCATGTAGAGGGGACCCACTCAGTGATTGTCCATCAAAGCCAAGAAACTAACCCTCTCCAGATGGTGGTTTCTCCTCTTGGTAACGTTGATCGCATGGGGGTACAGATCCATACTACGGATCTCCCTTTAAACACCAACCCTATGTATGGGCTGCCTAACTACCCCCCTCGACGAAGGGAACCTGGACCAAGCGGACACGCCTTACAGATCCGGGATCGAGAATATGATAATTACTCTGGTCCCTATACTGATGATTCATCATCATCTGAGGATGATGATCGAGATGAAGCCCCGAGGAGGCGACGTGCTAGAAGAGAGCCTCAAGGAAGGACTCAAGGGATCCATGATGGACCTCCACCAACGGCTGAGGAGAGGATTAAGGCTCACGAGGCTGAGATCCAAAGGCTGAAGGATGACATAGCAATGGAGCAAGCAAGACAGAATCAAACTCGACCTCCTCCAACCTCAGGAACGATTCCCATCATTGATTTGGAGAGGTCTTCAAGGAGAAAAAGAAGGGCTGATGCCTCATTCGGAAGAACAACCACAAGGATGGAAATTCCCAAGGGAAACCCCAAAGATCTGATGCCTCTCGGAGATCCTGATGATCCAACACCCCCGTTCACCGAGGAAGTGATGAATGCTCACATCTCTAGGAAGTTTAAGATGCCTACAATAAAGGCTTATGATGGAACGGGTGATCCCGCAAACCATGTGAGAACATTCTCGAACGCACTGCTGCTGCAGCCTGCAAGTGATGCCCTAAAGTGCAGAGCGTTCCCCCAAACCCTGTCGGGCATGGCTCAGAGATGGTATAGCCGATTGCCTGCGAACTCTATTGGCTCTTTTAAGGAGTTGAGTGCCGCCTTCGTTAGCCAATTCATTAGCGGAAGGGTGCATGAGAAGAGCTCCGCATCTCTTATGTATGTGGTGCAAGGAAAGAATGAAAATCTGAGGGATTACCTCAAGCGATTCACTAAGGAGACCCTGAATATCACTAATTTGGAAAATAAGGTGGTAATGGTAGCCCTGGAACACGGAACCACTGACCTCTTCTTCAAGAGATCATTGGCGAAGCATCCCCCTGAGAACATGGCTGAGCTCCAATGAAGGGCTGATAAATATATTAAAGCTGAGGATAGTTTGAAGAAAGAAACCACTGTAGGTGGAGGAGGAGGTAACAATGACTCCAAGAAGCGAAAGCAAGACCAGGACTATGATGATCAAGAGTATGATGCTAGGGACAAGTATCCCCGAACTAGCGAGGATTCCGACTCTGCCCCTAAGAAGAACCAAGGGTCAAGGTTCACTGAGTATGCAAGGTTGAATGCTCCTAGGAGTCGAATCTTGTTGGACATTGAGAATGATAAGGATTTCAGATGGCCGAAGCCACTCAGGGGTGATCCCGCAAAGAGAAACCAGAATCAGTATTGCAGATTCCATAGAGACGTGGGGCATGACACTGACGATTGCAAGCAACTCAAAGATGAGATCGAGTTTTTGATCCGTAGAGGGAAGCTGAGGCACTTCACTAAGGGTGAAGACCGTGGTAACCAGAGAAGAGACTATAATAGAAGGGATGACGATCAAGATCCCAACCCACAGCCCCGAGGGCCAGTAATCAACATGATCTCAGGAGGCCCGACTGCGGCCGGGACAACTAGGAACTCTCGAAAGGCTTATGCACGAGAGGTGTTGCACATCGTGGGAGAGGCCCCGAAGCGTGCAAAAACTGAGGTAGCGATTAGCTTTGATGACTCAGACTTGGAAGGGGTGAAGTTCCCCCATGATGACCCGTTGGTCATAACTCCTGTGATTGGAAACTCGGAGGTGAAGCGAGTCTTGATAGACAATGGAGCTTCCGTTGACATTCTGTTTCATGATGCGTTTGCGAAGATGGGATACACTGATTCTCAGTTGACCCCTAATAACATGCCTATATACGGAATTAATGGAGTAAAATCCAAAGTTGAAGGGACTATTCAGCTGCTTGTAACTATTGGGCAAGAGCCCAAGGAGGCCACTCGGATGTTGAACTTCCTGGTAATCAAGGCGGATTCAACGTACAACGCTATCCTTGGAAGGACTGGACTTCATGCATTCAAGGCTGTTGCCTCAACCTATCATGTGAAGATCAAGTTCCCTACCAGGAACGGTGTTGGAGAACATAAAAGGTGATCAGAAGATGGCACGTAGATGTTATGTAGCCTCGTTAAGGCCTGATGGAGTCGGGGGGCAGGTCCTTCCGATTGAAGACATGGATGTCCACAGTGGTAAGGAACACAAAGAAAGGTCAGCAGAGGACATCACACAGAAGCCTCGGACAGCCATTGAGGCTATGGCGTTAACTGACTTTGTGGTTGAGTGTACCATTGGCAACCAAGAAGTCGGGGGGCAGGAGGTAGTACCCCAAGCAGGAAGTGAACTTCAGAATAAGAATGAGGAGACCAGAAGGAGTGGGGGGTGCTCTATTTTGATGGAGCATCATAAACAAAATCAAGTGGTGCAGACCTAGTCTTGCAAGGGCTCGATTGGGCTTAAGTTATCCTAGTAGGACTTAGCTTCATATTTATATAGTAGAAGTAGAAATAAGGTTCATTAAAACCATTGCAGAGCATGTTGCTCCAAGTAGGACAGTAGTACTCTATGTAAGGGTTGAACCCATTTCAAGTTATTAATGCAAGTTTGTTTTCCATTCATTGATTGTGTATGTGCCAAGCACCTGATGTGTGAGTCAAAGATGACTAAGTACCGAAAATAAAATAATACACGAATGGAAACAAACAAATGCATACCCCGAAGGGTAGAGTTAGGTTACAGCAGATAAGAGTTTAAGTCCTTGAAGGACCCTGGATAAAGACAAACGTTGAAGTCCCAATGGAACACCCGCTGAAGAAACATATTGCATAGCCCGAAAGCCAATGGAAGGCTCATCAGGTGGGCAATCAAACTAGAAAAATTTGATGGTAAGTACAAGCAGGGACGACCATCAAAACCCAGGCTCTAGCTGACTTCGTGGTTGAATATACCATTGACAACCAAGAAGTCGGGGGGCAGGAGGTAATAGACCAGGAAGGTCAGCAAGGTGAGAAACCCATGGAAGAGAAGAAGGAGTATTGGATTCTCTATAGACCAGGAAGGTTAGCAAGGTGAGAAACCCATGGAAGAGAAGAAGGAATATTGGATTCTCTATTTTGATGGGGCATCAAAAACAAAAAGCTCTATTTTCATGGAGCATCAAAAACAAAAACCAGTGGTGCAGGTTAAGTTCTGCAAAGCCCCGATGGGTTCACACTCAAGTATGCCTTGAAGTTGGACTTCCAAACAACCTACAACGAGGCGGAGTATGAAGCTCTGATAGCCGACCTTGGATTAACGAGAGCCCTGAGGGTGAAGAACCTGAAAGTTTGTGGAGACTCAAATCTGGTAGTCTCACAAGTCAATGGAGAGTTTGAGGCTAGAGAAAAGAATATGGCCAAATACTTGAGGATTGTGAAAGCCGTGATAGCCCCGCTCGATAAATGCCATGTTGAGTATATCCCAAGAGAGAAAAGAACATTAAGGCCGAAGCCCAGTCTAAGTATGGCTCTTCTGAGATTAAGAATTATGCAGAGATCTTTTGCTTCCAGGTCCTGAAGACCCCAGCATCGAATCAAAATTGGTAGCACCAGTTGATGTAAGCTGAAGGATAGACCCTCTTCGAGCTCATCTCGAGACTAGTTGGATCCCTGATAATGCCTTGAAGGCACAGAAACAGTTAGTGAGAGTGTTGAGATGAGAGGTCCTTTGTCATTCCTTACTTAAAATCTTGAATCTCAAATCCCGACACAAAATTTTAGCCTTGATGGCCAAAAAGGCTGTCTGCCTCCAATCAAATTTGTCATTTGAAGTTTAAGGACTTGAATCAAGAGCCTTCAATCGAATATAAACCAAAGCAAGGTCCTGTGAGCATAAGAAGAAGGTTGGAAACCTAGAATCAAGAAAAGAAGGTTAACAACCAGCCAAGACACACCGGACTTGAAGTCAAACGTTGAGGAGCAAGCGAACTCCCTGAACGATCAACTGAAAAGTAAGACCTCCTCCGTATGAAGCAAGGGGGCAAGAACTAAGGGACTTCATCATTCCTACATCTTAGAATGAGAATCAAGGGAATCAAGGGTTGATAATAACCTTAAAACCAAGGTTTCACCAAATAAGTTAAGGCCCGGAAGGTCACAAGTCAAGGTTCACGCAACCATTTAAGGCATAACAAACACCTCCTATTGACCTGAAACCTCGTGTTGGTGATCCAGAACACCAACATCAACCTTAGAATCCAGGCCTTGTGTTATAAATCAAGGGCTAAGGAAGTAAGTTGAAGCCTTAGAAGGCCAACAAAGCTATCAGATCCAACCTTGGATCAAGAGATTCGTGAACAGCTCAAGAATGAGTAACGGAATCAACATTCCAACAAGGTGGTTGAAAGGTTCAAAGTAATTCTATGTAAGATTAGGCAAGCATGAAACCTTTGAAAGGATTTTGAAGCTTTCTCGTGGAAGGTTTGGAAACCCATTTACTATGTCACCAAGGTACTATATAAAACCTCAAACAGAGCCATGAATGGCCAACGCTGGTTTCATATCGATGATCGATATCGGTATGCGAAAATAATTAACTTTAGCCATGAATGGCCAATATTGATTCCATATCGATGATCGATATCGGTATGCGAAAGTAAGTAACTTTAGCCATGAATGGCCAATATTGATTCCATATCGATGATCGATATCGGTATGCGAAAGTAAGTAACTTTAGCCATGAATGGCCAATATTGGTTCCATATCGATGATCGATATCGGTATGCGAAAGTAAGTAACTCTAGCCATGAATGGCCAATATTGATTCCATATCGATGATCGATATCGGTATGCGAAAGTAAGTAACTCTAGCCATGAATGGCCAATATTGATTCCATATCGATGATCGATATCGGTATGCGAAAGTAAGTAACTCTAGCCATGAATGGCCAATATTGATTCCATATCGATGATCGATATCGGTATGCGAAAGTCAGTAACTCGAGCCATGAATGGCCACATTGATTCCATATCGATGGTCGAAGCCGGTATGCAAAAATTGAAAATCACTAATAGTGACCAAGTTGGTTCCGGGTCGATGGTTGATCAATATCACTGATAGAGATCGAGCCAACCATTGTAACAAAGAAACAAAAAAAATTTCCGGCCGACCGAAGTCCCAGCCGACCGGCCTTCCGGGAAGCCCTCCGGCCGACCAGAATCGACCGCCGGCACGGATATGAAACCGGCCGACCGGGTCCCCAGCCGACCGGCCTTCCGGGCACACGTCGGCCGACCGACGTCGACGATCGGTATGGGTTCGACACAAAAAAAAAAAAACCGGCCAACCGAAGAAAACCGGCCGACCAAAAAAAAAAAACCAGCCGACCGGGTCACCGGCCGACCGGCCCCTTGTAAAACCCTCCAGCCGACCGGGAGTAATGGTCGGTACGAGTTTTTACCCGGCCGACCGACAACGATGCTCGAGTTGGGTATGCAAAATTTCGTTTTTTCTTGTTTTTGGTTTTTTTGATTTGGTAATCAAAAGAAGTGAAATATGAGTTTGAAATTAGAGTCTGTTAGCACCGATTAGTGCTGATTAGCACAGATTAGTGCCGATTAGCACTGTGTAGCGCCGATTAGTGCCATTAGTGCCGTCGAAAAATGTGAAGTTTCCTGATCGAAATTTGTGATTAAAATTCAGAAATTTGAATCGAAATGATAATTTCTGAATAGTACTAGCCCTTGGAAATAAAAAATTTCCAAGCTGATGGACCCCAACCAGGGGCTCTGCCCCTTGGACCCCGCCAGGGGCTGCCGCCCCTTGGACCCCGCCCGGGGGCTGCTGCCCCCGGACCCCCGCTAGTGCCGTTTAGCACCGTTTAGCGCCGTTTAGAATCGCTTAACATTGTTTAAGTGTCGTTCAAGGCTTGTTAGTGCCGATAAGCACCGATTAAGTACCGATTAATACCGTTAGTGCCGATAAGCACCGATTAAGTGTCGATTAGCACCGTTAGTGCCGATAAGCACCGTTCAGTGTCGTTTAATGCCGGTTGGCATCACTTAAACGTTGTTTAAGTGTCGTTTAAGGCTAGTTAGTGCCGTTTAGTGCCGTTTTATGCCGTTCAACGTCGTTTAAACATTGTTTAAATGTCGTTAAGGCTGATTAGTGCCGATTAGCATCGAATTAACATTGTCGTAAACACGTCGGTCGCTCCACGCTTTACATAAAGACAATACTCGTGAAACACTAGTGTATAAAGATGAACCCTGACCCGAGTCTTGGAAAGGACCGTTAAAACTTCAAGGAAAACCTGATCAGTTTTCCTAGAAGTTGGGGGGCAAATGATATGGGCTAAAAATAAGCCCTAAAGACACATTTAGTGTTGCGTTAATTAGACCCGGTATGGTCCGAACGTGGGGCCCACCAACAGGGTCCAAAATCCTATTTTAAATATTAATTTCGTAATTAATATTGGAGGTGAAAAACAGCTCAGCAATAAGAGTCAAACAAGGATATTACTCCTGCCTGACTTAGCCTCCAAGGCACCCAATTCAACTTGGAAACTGATTCCTACAAGGAAGGAGTCTGGAACCTTCCTCAAGGAGGTGACTTGCCCACCAAGTCTCCGAATCCTACCATAATTCTAAGGCTTCTCAGCCTATATAAGGGCCTGACCCCTCATTCTCAGAACTACGTTTTCTTGGCTTGATTCTCTAATACAGAGATACGTAGGCATTCTGTGAGGACCGATCAGTCTCGAACGCAGAAGCAACCATTAAAGCTCGAAGCTCAACCACCCTAGCATTAATTACAAATCGTAAACTAGTTTTTATTCCACAACAAGATGGCTCATTCTAAAAGATATCTTAAGTTTTGGTTTTTGTGAAGAACTTAGAAAGGCTAGCCACCATCATCTCTCTCTCTCTTTCTAAATCCTCCATTTTTATAAAAGCTAGTTTTATAAAAAGTTTTATCGAAGAAGATACTTCTTGGTGGATACCGGTAGAGTGCTTCACACTCTGAGGAGCAACTGCTTGCAAACACCATTTTGAAAAGCTTCGATTTTAAGGTATGGTTACGATTCCCTCGTTTATTTTATTTTATATGCTTTTCTATATGTGCGATTATATGGTTTTTACGGAAATAAATGTTATTTGCGCTTCCGCTCATTCGTAAATTCCTTCAGAAGCGATAGGAGTCAGATGGATGGACACATAGTTTTTTGTAATAGTGGATTAAATAAACACTGATATACTCATAGAATATTTTGAGTATAAGTGGGAGATTGTTGGTGTATACTGAAAATATTTATTTGAATTATATACATTTATTTCTGGCCTATTTTATTGAGAATCATTTAAATGTTTACATGTTGTCTAAATATTATATATTGTGAATAATCTAGTATCAAATGGGATACAGAATATTAGATTATTAAATACGGTTTATATAATATAATAAGGTTCACGGCACAGGTGGAGTTAGACAATCCACTGGAATGACTGTAGTATAATTTAGATTAGTTTATATTGACTAATAAATAATACTAGTATACTTTGTGTATATTGAACAGGATCAAATTTAGAATTGTTCCCTTATACTGATTAAGAAGGTGAACTAAGATTCTATGTTATTATTAATGCTTAGGTTCTTAATCCGGAAATAATAATTGACACGTATATATTATTTACATGCTTTGATTTATATATGAAATAATTCTTGTGAATTATATCATTATATTTTGGGTGATGAAATAATATATATGGTGGGATATTATTTATTGAAGGAATCCATGTCCTGATAATACTACAAACAGGCTTGCTGCAATTGCTACCGAAATGGGGCAAGTTCAAAATGAAATTCAATTTCGGGTTAATGATGTCCCCTTGAAAGCTCAAAAAGATTTAATTATGTGAAACCCTGCAGGTGGATTTATTCCGGCATAATTAAATAAAGGTTGAGTGGATGATCAAGGATAAAAGATATTAATTAAATGAATTATCAGTAATTTATTTAATTAATGGACATGCGATATTTTAAACATGGGGAATTTAATAAGCAAATAATATTGGAACCGAATTAATTAATTAAATTACGATATTAGGAAAGGTAATGCAAATATTAATTCTTTAGTGGATTGAATTAATATTTAATTACATTGGGCTAGGCTCAAGATGTAATTAGAAGGCCCAACCTAATTGTCCATGATCCCTATTGTAGCTTATATATATTCTTATTCTCTTCTTGCTAGGGGCTGGTCGAAAAACTTTTGTAGCCACCCAGGAGCAAGAAGAGAGGTTAACTTGAGAAGACGAAGGCCACACTTCGCTCAAGGGAATTTGGTAATACAATAGAAGAGCGTGGAATCAACCGTTAACAAGGTGATTTTTCTATTCATACTCGTTAATTTATTGTATCAAAAATCGCAGTGCCAAGATCTGATTGTCCCAACAAGTACAACAATATTAATATCAACTTACAGATGAAGCTGCTGCCCTGCTATTAATTTAATTTATAAAGTATCAGCTTATCAAACAGTTGTAGATGCAATATTTCACCTTCCATCCATTTGGTCGGTAGAAATCTCTGATTAACTTGAAGAGTTGTAATTTTCGTATGCATATGTATATTGCAGATATACTATAGCATACATGGAGGGTGGTGTGAATGAAAACCTGCTTACAGAAGTTCGAAGAGCAGAGGAGGAAGGGACACTCAAAGACAGAGTATGGACGAAGAACAAGAAGATGTGGATTGTGGCTGGTCCTGCAATATTTTTGAGATTTTCGATGTTGGGAGTTAGTATTATTAGCCAAGCATTCATTGGCCATATTGGACCCAGAGAGCTTGCTGCCTATGCTCTTGATGTAGGAGGATTTTCAGTGTTAATCGAGGTTCATGACTCGCGAGAAGACAACAAAATAAGACATGAGCACGCTGCTGAAGATGCTTGATGGCTTGACCACGCTGCTGAATGACAAGATCATGTCAACTTGGAAAATAATGGCAGAGACTTTTAGGAGAGGACGGAGAGATTGTGCATGCTCACGCCTAAAGCTGCATGATCACGCTTCTTTTAAAAATTATTTGTTTTTAATTAGGATTTAGTTTTAGTTTGTTTAAGGATTTTATATCCCTATATAAACAACATTATGATGTACTGGATGAATAATCTTTTATTGAAATTGAAAATCCTAAGCGTTTTTCTCTTATTGTTCTTGTGGATTCAAGAATCTCCTTGTGGATTCAAGGATCGCCTTGTGGATTCAAGGTTTTCAGGGATTTCTCGTGTAAGAGTCCTTTAAGGATTAGCGCTTGCTTTTCCTTGGCTTCTGTGATGCGTCAGCTCTGGTGTCAACTGTTTTGCTTAAATTTCCAAATGCCATAAAGGTGAAATTTTCTAAATTTTTATATTTTTTCGTTTTGTGTTTTCCTTAAATACTGTTGATTGTTGAATATGTCCCTCCTACCTAGTTGCCATTTCAAACAATTTTATAAAATTTAAAATATCCTTACTAGTTACTGAAACATTGTCAATTCGATGGGAGCCATCCTTCTAATCGATGTTCCATTGATGTATTCATATTCCAAATTGGTGAGGACATCACTAGTACAGAAATGACCTATAGCGTCGCACCTATAGCGTCGGTCGTTTGCATTAACCGACGCTATAGGCATCGGTTGTACCCATTGCGTCGGTTGTTTGCTTAAAATGCCGACGCTAAAAAGGTTTTTTTTTCGTCGGTCAGCAAAGAACCGACGCTATAGGTATATCTTATAGCGTCGGTCATCTAAGAACCGACGCTATAGGTATATCTTATGTTGATTTCTTTATAGGAATGTGTATGCTCACTGGGTAAAGCCATAAATTCTCAAGCAATTGGCACTTTCTTAAGTATCTGAAGATTCATTTACTTTCCATGCTTATTACAAGATGTAATTAGTTTCCATCTCAAGTAGATAATAATTTTCAGTTTTATGTTGGGAATTGTTTTGTTTAATATATATAAAATAAAACCAACACTGCCCTTTTATACTGCAGGAACTTGCATAACAACCACCTTTCAAGCATTTTAGGTAGTCCTAGTCTCCCTCCAAATGTCACTCTCAGGTGTGATATTCTTCATTTTTTCTGTTCTCCAATTAAGTATAAAATTACGTATTTTATAATGTTTCAATACAATTCTTAGTTTTAAAGTGAACATACATAAGTATCAATCTAATAATCCCTCTTTTCATTTATGTTTAATTTTATCTTTCATCACTTCTGCAACATTTGTTTTTCCATGAAACTGAATAGAATTGTCTGAATTCTTATCTATTAAGCAATATAGTTTCTTGTAGTGACTTAGTTACAGACTGAAAATGCTTTTATAACTTTGTGTCTCGAAAATGAAGTGAAGAAATTATGGAAGAACAGCTAGTCTGGGATTTTGAAGTAAGAAGAATGATTGCTTAAACATATATATTTGAAGGCCAAGGCTATAATATATAATGTAAAAGTAAACTTTATACTTCATTCAGATCAGGTTAATGACTTGAATTTTCTTATATTCATTATTTGCAGGTATGATACTTGAAACTGAACCACAAATTTAAGCAATCAAATACTTGCATCACCAAAATAAAATTAGTGTACAACATTCTCAATCAACGGTAAGATACTTGTTTTATTTTATACCAGGTTCAGCATCTTTATAAGATTTCTTTTCTACTATTAGGTGCAAGTAAAGAATTGAGCTCGAATCATCAATTGCATATCTTGTATGTGAAAATTAATGTTGTCGTTAAATTAATCTCTGAATAATATCTATCACTTTTTAAATCCTGTTTTATCTGCTAACACCAAAAACTCTTCAATCATTCGATAACTTTTCTATTGAAATTCAGGTCCTTTAGAATGTTGATGGCAGTGAGCTGGTGGCTGTTGCTAGTGATACCTCACTTTACATCCTAAAGTTCAATGTGAGGTCCCTCATTGATTACCTTTAGCATCCTGTGTTGGAGTTGGTCTTTTTAGCATCCTATGTTGAAATCGGAATTAGTTTGTATTTATAATCAAATTTACATTTGTGGATGTAATTGTATATTTGTAATTGGGATCATTGTAATTTTGTATTTAAATTTACAATTATTGGAATAATTGTAATTGTTTTATACTATATTATGGAATTTTTTGGGTTTGAGGTAAAGATCACTGAAATTGCAATTTTGAAATTATTTTTTTTTTTTTAAAAAAAATTGACTTTATGCGTCGGTTCTTTAAAAGGCCGACGCCTATAATGAGACTTTTAGCGTCGCTCATTTAATGACCGACGCCTAAAGCAGATTTTTAGCGTCGGTTGTTTAAATGACCGACGCCTAAATCACACTTTTAGCTTCGGTCATTTATTTGACTGACGCCTAAAGCAGACTTTTATCGTCGGTCATTTAATTGACCGACGCAATACTGACAATCAGCGTCGCCATTTTAATCGACGCTATAGGCCTATACCTATAGCGTCCCCTACATATACTACGCCATTTAACCGACGCTATACGTCAATTTGACCGACGCAATAGGTCCAGTTTGTACTAGTGCATGCACCACCAACTTTTAAATTGTTGTTACTGATTTGTCATCTCCGTTGGCGTGTTCCATACTGCTGAATAGCATTCAACCAGTTCTTTCTGGTGAATCTGTATTTCAATGTTGAGATAGTTTTAAGTACTTGTATTATGAATCATTTTTACAAAAATATCGGAAGGTAAGAAAGCATTCGTTTAAAACGGCGAAAGGCTGCTTTGAAAAAATTACGATCTTGTACACTATTTTATATTACATTTTTTAAAACAATGAGGCTCTGTTGATTAAAACGGGGTATTGTTTTATAGGTGTTGCTGTTGGGGCTGGCTGGCAAAGCACTGTGGCATATGTGAACAATACATGCTGTTACTTGATCGGAATTCCAATTGGAGTTGTTCTTGGGTATGTTCTTCAGTTGCAGGTTAAAGTGAGTGTTTTTCTCTCCCCACCTATGTTTCTTTTGATTTGTTAAAATAGAAAATAAATTAAGCAGCAAGAGAGAAGCTCCAAGCCTTGTTTGATTGTTTTTCGTGAATGGTGTTTTCGATAAAACTATGAATATTGTTCATTATTAATGTGGCTGAATAACATTAATCTGAACTCTGTAGGAACCTGTATTAAATTATTTAGATGCAACCAAATTTGATTTACTCACTGTATGTCAAATCCTAAGCGACTAAATGGTATATGTAAGACTTATGCGCACACCCCTTATAATTTAATAGCTGAATTATTAATTTTGTGCTCAATGTCTTTATGATTTGTCGTCATTGTCAACTCAGGAAGTCGGTATACATTACAGTTCCTGTAACAATCTGTTTTGTAGGGTGTTTGGGTTGGAATGTTGTTCGGTACCCTCGCTCAAACTACTGTATTAGTGATAATTACTTGCATGACTGACTGGGACAAATAGGTGCTGTGATTGTCCTTATTATTCTGATTTTTCTAGGCATTGAGTTACTCAATTTGAGTATGCACTAATTAACTCTGAGATATCGCTAGGTATCAACTGCTAAACAACGCTTAAACAAGTGGTCTGTACACTCTGACGAAGATGAGCAAAATTCATGAAACTCGAGAAATTTAGCTGCATTCGTGCAAGGCTGCCCAGTTGTAATGAGAGACGTTTTGATTGAAATGTAGCAGTATCAGTGAGTAAGTGAACGATAGCTTCTGAATCTATTGGGGCTACATGCAAGGGATATAATATGAATTCCCTCCACATCTTAAAATTTAAAGTGGCAGGAAGTTATGCAGTATGAATGCAAAAGAATATAACTGAAAAGATCACTTGTTAGTTGTTACTAGCAAGTGTGCTCTTTAGAAAACTCTTGTTATTTCATTTAAAGTGAAATTTGTAGTTTCTGCAGTGTTTATAACTTGTACCAGTTAACTAGCAAAGAAGTCAAAATTAGTTGATATTGCAAATCCTATTTGGATTAATAACCAATTCATCATTAAATAGACAAGTATATTGGTGTATCATCCTCACCATTGGCTCCTGCTCCCTCACCTCACCAAATATCAAATTCGAATTTATCTCTCTACCGTGGTTGTCGGAGCTTCTTTGATTCTCTCGTATTGCTCTCATGAGGAACTGTATTGCTTTGTCATCCATGCATTTTGAACATGTACTCGGTGACTAACAAAAATTAGTGCATTGTTTCATCATATTGCCGAATTTTTGTTATATTTGTTTTATATACGTAGAAGAAATTGATCATCAACATAAAATTTGTCGCTTCCGTTATGTAGAATTTATAATCAAGCTAATATATCTAAAGAGTATTCCAGCACTTGTGAAATATGACTAATCAGTACTAGTAAAACACTCTAACTTAGTAGAATTGAACGGCTTCTCTTTAATGGAAATTGCCATATCTTTACAATCTCTACTTACATTTCAGTACAAATAGATCATGTTGCCCATTCTTTTACCACTCCAGAAAATGTACTAGTGCATATTCTTTTAATCCTATTTTTTCGGTGACATACCACATTACTTGCCTAGACCTTTTTCTTGTATTGGCCTTACATTAATTTGAACCCACATTTTCAAAGGCTAGTAGGGTGCTTAAGGGAGTAACAAGGTATGCAAGGAGAGGTTTATTGTTGGTCATAATTTTGGGGGAAATATTGAAATTTGGGTTTGGTTGTTGCTTGATAGTCGGCATGTGTAATAAAATCGTGGGATCATTGTTATTGTCCATATTATTGTTGCTTTAGCTCTCGGAAAAAAAAAATAAAAAAAAAATAAAAGAAAAAAAGAGAAAAAAAAAGTTATATTATGAGAGCATATTTGTGTTATTGTGATCCTACTTTAGTCGACTAGTCGAGCGTTTTTGTTGGAAGAAAAATAATAAATTATGTGGGGGGAAAATAGGGTGTTGTGTATGATTCATCATGGTACTTACTAGCTTTTGACACTTCACCTATTTTGGCTTATTTGACATACCTTGTCCCTAACCCCGTTACAACCCAAATAAAGACCTTTTGATTATCGTCATTGATGTATGTTGTGTTAAGAGTTAGATTGATACCAAATGTCAAGCATGCTTATGATTTTGTTGGAATTGAGTGATACACTTACCCTTGTTCTTGAGTGAATATTCTTTTGTGAGTGATTGTAAGTGTTTGCTTGTTCTTGCGTGTGAGATCCCGAGTTTTGTCTCAAAGATGTACTCTTGTAGGCTTAGTATGGTTACTAACTTATTCTTACACTTGACATGGACTTGTGAGAACTTATGCATGTTCATTGAGTAGACTATGTGAATACTTGCACTTTCGACACCAAGACATTGCGTATTTACTTTGATTCTTAAGTTGATATGGCATGAGAGGATTTGAAGGTATGGTAGGATATTAGTCGTAGTTGTAATTGCATTTTCATATTAGTTGCATTCATGCATTGCATTGGATTTTGTGGGTACATTCGCTATAGGCCCTCACGAGACCTTACTCGTCCACTAGGGCTACCTAGGGGTTTAAAGGGCTTGTTGCATATGCCAAATGCAACTGTGATCACCTACGGAAGTGGTACTAGTTAGTTGTATATAGTTATAATTGTTATGCTTGAGGACAAGCATCGGTTTAAGTTTGGGGGTGTGATAAGTGGATGTTATATCCACTTGGAATGCTTCGTATCGGCTTGAATTGATGACTTGAACTCAAGTATGTGGTGTTCTTGATGTGTTTTTAGTGAATTTGTGCAGGAATAAGAGTCGGATGTGGGATGATGTTTTCCATGCTTAAATGGTGGGTTTTGAGCTTAAAGAATAACAGTACATCAAATTGCAAGAGAGCCGAAAGAAACGGAATGAAAATCGGAGTTAAAACGAAAAAAATAGAGCAAAATCAGCAAAATCATCGAAATGAACAGTAACGAACGCTCATGAACAGAAATTGCCAGAATTCCTACTTCTAATAAGTATGGTAATTGCTCTGGGCGGCTAGAACATTCTAGAATCAGATCTACACATGGAATTTGCAATTCTATTCTCATTCAAGAACGGAAATTGCCATACTCTTATTCCAACTCTAAAACGGCAATTGCTTGATGGAGAGGCAAATTGAGGCTATAAATACACATCTTGGGGGACAGAAAAAAACACACATCATTACATATTAATTACTTAGTTTTATTTGTATCTTTTCATACTTTGTTTTTATCATGGTTTCATCAGATCCCATGATGACGAGAGGTTCGATTATGAACTAATCGTTGTCATGGGATTCTAACGGATTTATTTATGGAGCTTTAGTATCTTGATTGCTTTAAAGATCTGTGTGTGATGTATATCTGATATCCTCGTATGGTTATGTTTAATTGTTAGATACATAGCTAACATCTAATTTGTTAATCTCTTGTGAAGTGAAAGTGGATCTTGAGATTTAGAACTTGCCATACTAGCATAGGTTCATAATTGTTAATCAATATGATTCGTAGTATGAGATGAAAATACTTATATTGCCCTGTGTGATCTTTATGGATAACTTGTTCTTCAACCGTTATGTTTTCAAATTCTATAGACATATAGGGTCTAAACATAATTGGTGTTTATTCATCTTCTATCTCTTTTGTGGATGTATGTTTAGTTTGGTATTTGTATACTGAGAAGTAGCGTGTACTTGTTTCGTGTTATCCGATCAGATATCATAACCATTGCATATAGTGATTAAAGGCGTCAGATCTAAGCGAAGTATTTAATGAAGTTAGGATCCCATGTTACTCTTGTAGACGTAATTCAATTTCAATTCTTGTTAGTTAGTTAATTCTTAGTTGTTAATTTACTTTCTAGTTAATTTAGTTAATTAAACCCAATTTGTTATTTGTCTTAGCAGTGAGTAATAACCATACATTGTTGCATAGGTACAATAACTGAATTAAAACCATAACCAGATCTCTGTGGGAACGAACTCGACTTATTCATATATTACTTGTGACCACGTACGCTTGCGTGATTTAGTGCAAACAGCACACGAAGAGAGGATACGAGGTGCAACTGAACCAGCTGAAGGGAAGCTTCTTCTCACAGAGGAGGAATGGCGAAACAGGGAGAATCTAGAGGAGAAACTGCTACAAACTCGTGAAGAATGGTTAAAAAGAAGTAGCAAGGAGGTAACTCGAGGTTTTGGAGAAAACCATGGTATAAATGGAGGCAGGTTCGTGCGAGATAGGAGTAAAGTTAGATGTTGGAACTGCTCAGGACAAGGTCATTATGTAGTTGAATGTCGGAGACCACGTCGATATCAAAACAAGGAGCAAGCAGAAGTGAATCTTACTCAGATTAGTGATAACGAACCAGCATTATTGATTGCAGAGTGTAGAGGAAATGTAAGAGAAATGGTAATGCTGAATGAAGCAAACGTGGTGCCATCAAGACGAGAGTTTCAAAAGGGAGAGACAAATTTTTGGTATCTAGACAATGGGGCTAGCAACCATATGACTGGAGATCGCTCAAAATTCAAGTACTTGGATGAAAGAAAAACTGGCAAAGTCAGATTTGGCGACGGATCGACAGTAAATATTGAAGGAAGAGGCTCGGTTGTGTTCAAGTGTAAAAACGGTGAAGAACGACTTCTAAAAGAGGTATACTTTATCCCCACTCTTTGCAACAATATAATCAGTTTGGGGCAACTCTCTGAAGATGGAAATAAAGTACTTTTGAGTGGTGAACATTTATGGGTCTATGAGAAAAGTGGCAAGCTGTTAATCAAAGTTCAGAGGTCCTCAAACCGACTGTACAAATTGGTTGTTGAAAGTAACAAAGATATGTGTTTATTGGCCAAGAAAGAAGAAATGTCTTGGCTGTGGCACTCGCGACTAGGACATGTTAATTTTCAGGCAATGCAACTCATGTCTAAAAATAACATGGCACAAGGTCTTCCTGTTTTCAGTCAGCCTAAAGAAGTCTGCAATGGGTGCTTATTATCAAAACAAACACGAAGGCCATTTCCAATCAAATCAGAATTTACAGCAAAGACCATTCTCGAGTTAGTTCATGGAGGTTTATGCGGGCCTATCTCACCTCCAACCCCAGCTGGCAATAAATACTTTTTATTGTTAGTAGACGACCTCAATCGTTTTATGTGGGTGTATGTGATCAAAATAAAAGATGAAGCACTAAGTGTTTTCAAAAGGTTCAAAGCAGCAGTTGAAAAGGAAACAAAGGAAAGCATTCAAGTGTTCAGAACAGATAGGGGTGGAGAATTCTGCTCCAGGGATTTTTCTTCGTTTTTTGAAGCAACAGGAATTCAGCGGCACTATACGGCGCCCTACTCACCACAACAAAATGATGTAGTTGAGCGCCGTAACAGAACCGTGGTGGCTATGGCAAGAAGCTTGCTAAAAGAAATGCACATGCCATCGATATTTTGGGGCAAAGCAATCCGACATGCTGTATATGTGCTGAACAGATTGCCCACAAGAGCACTGGCAAATAAGACCCCATTTGAGGCATGAAAGGGCAAGAAACTAAAGCTGGATCATCTGAGAATCTTTGGTTGTGTCGCCCACATGAAAACAGGAGGGATATTTTTAAAAAACTTGATGACAGAAGCAAGCCAGTTGTGTACTTAGGTAAAGAGCCAGGGATAAAAGCATTTCGCTTGTATGATCCAAGAGAAGGAACAATTAAAGTCAGCTTTTCTGAATGGTGAATTGTTGGAAGAAGTATATGTAACTCAACCAAGAGGTTTTGAAAGAGATGGAGAAGAACATAAAGTCTACAAGCTCTACAAGGCTTTGTATGGCTTGCGTCGAGCCCCTCGAGCATGGTATGCACGTCTTAGTAAATATTTAGTTGAACTTGGATTCACTAAATGTCCGTACGAGCACGCAGTCTATATGAAGCATGAAAATAAAGAAGTGTTAATCATAGGAGTATACGTGGATGACCTGTTAATAACGGGAACAAAGTTGAGCAGCATTGTCGACTTCAAGCAACAAATGAAGAATGAATTTGAAATGAGCGATATGGGTCAGTTGGCACACTATATTGGGATGGAAGTCGAACAAGGGAAAGGATATATAGAGATAAAGCAAACTGCATACGCCAAACGTATACTTGAAAGGGCTGGCATGGCATCTTGCAAACCTGTGAGCTACCCAATGGATCCTAAACTTCAGCTACATAAGAACAAGAATGGGAAGTTGGTAAATTCAACAGAGTTTAAAAGTTTGATAGGAGGTCTGAGGTACCTGGTAAATACGCAACCTGACATTTCTTATCCAGTAGGAATGGTCAGCAGATTTATAGAACAACCAACTACCTTACACATGAGTGCAGCTAAGCGTATATTACGCTATGTGAAAGGAACTCTGCATTATGGTCTGGTCTATACAAAAGGTTGTGGAGATTACTTGCTAACAGGTTTTTCAGACAGTGATTTTGCAGGGAACATCGATGATAGAAAGAGCACGAGTGGGATGGCATTCTACCTAAATGAAAGTCTAATTACTTGGGTAAGTCAGAAACAAAGGTGTGTAGCCCTCTCATCTTGTGAAGCTGAATTCATGGCCGCCACTGCTGCTGCGTGCCAAGGTATATGGTTACATAAAGTGTTAACTCAAATTGCAGAGGTATCACCAGGACCAGTTGTACTTTACATAGACAATAAGTCTGCTATTGACTTAACAAAAAATCCTGTGTTCCATGGGAGAAGTAAGCATATCGACCTGAGATATAATTTTATCAGAGATTGTGTAGAGCAAGGCTCTATAATTGTCAAGCATGTGAAGACTGAAGAGCAACAAGCTGACGTTCTAACAAAAGCTCTTCATCTGGGAAAATTCGAGAAGATGAGAAAATTACTTGGTGTCAAAAATCTCCAACATATAGTTTAGACTAAGGGGGAGTCTGTTGGAAATTATTCTAAACTATATGTCCAGTTTGTTTTCCTTGAATAAAGCATGGTGCAAGCATGTGGAGCTCCAACAAGTTTGTGCGATCTAAGAACAAAGTGTAGTGGTATCTCATATCCTTCCTACAATGTCTTTGTGCGATCTGGTTTCTGGAATCTCCAGCAGTGTGGCAATCACATGGTGTTTGTAGCATTGTGTCATGTAGTAGTTTCTTTTTCTAGTATAAATATCGAGTCTGTATTCTTCATTCAAGTAACTCAGCAGTTTAATCAATACAACTACAATTGCTTTGTTCAAATATCCATCAGTTTAGTTTGCATAGTTTCATCAAGTAGATTGTATTAGAAACTGCATGAGTACAGTCAAAATAGCCAGGCCTGTTGCCGAAAATGTTAGACCCTTCTAGGAAGATAGAAGTGACGACCATTGCAAGAACTAGGGTCCGTTTGGATCGGAGGTTGAGAAGGATTGGGTTGGGTCGGGTTCAAATTTAAAATTTCGTTTTTGAGAAAATTTTAAAAGTAAGCTGTTGGATTTTGGATTTAAGATGTAATACTATTTTAATTCTTTCGTAAACTATCAAAATCCAACACTTTAATTTTATAATTTTCTAAAAAATGAATTTTTAAATTTGAACCCGACCTAACCCAACCCCCAATTCAAACGGACCCTTAAGGTTCTCATTCTATTTTGGATTTAAGATGTAATACTATTTTAATTCTTTCGTAAACTATCAAAATCCAACACTTTACTTTTATAATTTTCTTAAAAATGAATTTTTAAATTTGAACCCGACCCAACCCAACCCCCAATCCAAACGGACCCTTACGGTTCCCAGAATGAGAAGACAAGCCCAAGTGGTGACAACCTGTTTACACACAAACTAGTGTCAGCTCCACAAACGATAATCTTACTAAAGAAACTGGTGCAAAGTGAGGGGAAATGAAGTTTGTAAAAGATATATACCTGCATTTGCGCTATAACACCACGGGATATCTATATTATACTATTATAAGCGAAACATGGTATAATTGGTTGGTTGGTCGGTCAGTTAACACCTTCCCAAAAATGTTGCTAACACTTTCCTAAAATGAAAAAATAAATTAAAATACATATAAAATGTTATTTTACAAAAGATAAACCACGTATTTAACTTAAAACCAAACTCTTTTAATTACACTCCAATTAATATTCAGTTATATACTCATTTGGTTATATTTGAGTTAAAATTGTTCAGTTAAACCCAATTTGTTTAGACTCTTTCAATTATACTATACTATTATAAGCGAAACAAGGTATAATTGGTTGGTTGGTCGGTCAGTTAACACCTTCCCAAAAATGTTGCTAACACCATCCTAAAATGAAAAAATAAATTAAAATACATATAAAATGTTATTTTACAAAAGATAAACCACGTATTTAACTTAATAACAAACTCTTTTAATTACACTCCAATTAATATTCAGTTACATACTCATTTGGTTATATTTGAGTTAAAATTCTTCAGTTAAACCCAACTTTTTTAGACTCTTTCAATTACTTGGAAACCAAATATTTTCAAAATCATTTTTAATAATTTTATAATTCACATATTTATTAACAAATTTACAACAAATTATAAATTAACAAAGTGAAAACAAACTAAAACTATATAATAAACAATAAAAATCTCTCACAATTATAAATTAATATTAAATTCTATTTTAATCAAATATTACATTATGCATTATTATGGAATCATAATTTGAATATGATAATATCAACAAAAATTTAAATGTAAGTATATACAATACTTCCATTTATATTTATATAATTTTGACAAAATATAGTCATAATTCGAATAATATGTCATATAATTAAACTATTATTATTTAATAATATATATTATGCCAATATTAAATTAAGTAATATATTTAAGATACATAGTTATTGAAATATAATTAAAAAATTATTTAAATTTAAGAAAGCCGTGAATCGCACGGGTTATAGGCTAGTATTAACTATTAATGTTATCTCCCGATCAGGACTTTTGGATTTCGGAACAATTTGTACTGGAATTTTATGCTCTGTGCCAACTAGGGGAGGAACACGTAACTTAAATTGCTCTGTAAATAAACATTCTGCCCTGGAAAAGAACAATTTCCCTCATCTAGTTTAGAACAAGTTTATTTTTGAAAAAATGACATAAATAACTCATTTTTCATAAAATAATCTCAAAATACCTGGTTGAATAAAATTGGCCAATATTCCCCTTTTGAACTTGCCATTGTCATATGCGTATACAAATTAAGAATACCCCATCGGGGAATGCGTATACCAATCTGCGTGGATTCTTAATATTCTCCTTAATGTTCCTAAATTAGGTACCGGTTATTCTCGGATTGGATGACAAGTTTATATATTATTTTTTACAAGTTTATATTTTAAATTTTTATTAGTGTTTTCTTTGGAGTAAAATAATTTTTTAATTAAATTTTTTGATTTTAAAAAATGCAATTTTAATTAAATTTAGGGGTTCAACAATTAACTTTTAGGGTTCAACATTTTCATTTTGGGTTTTAGAAATATTCAGAATGACGAATAAATCGTATACGAACTTAGGGTTTAGGGTTTGCGGTTTAGGGTTGTAAAACAACCCTAAACCCTAGACTCTAAACCCTAACATATCGTGATTTTTAAACGCGTAAGCGTTTAAAAATTAGGCCGCCGGATTCAATTTTTAATTAAAATTTTTGAATTTAAAAAATACAATTTTAGTCCAATTTAGGGGTTCAACAATTAACTTTTGGGGTTCAATAATTAAATTTTGGGTTCAACATTTCCATTTTGGGTTTTAGAAATATTCGGAATGACGAATAAACTATATACGAACTTAGGGTTTAGGGTTGTTTACAATCCTAAACCCTAAACCCTAACATATCCTGATTTTTAAACGCGTAAGAGTTTAAAAATCAGGCCGCCGGATTCAATTTTTTAATTAAAGTTTTTGATTTTATAAAATGCAATTTTAATTAATTTTACTTTTAAGTAATAAAAATAATTTGAATTCACTAAATTAAGTAAAATAATTGTTGAAGGATTTTTTAATTTAAAGATAGCCATATTTCAATTGTGTATTAATACTATACCCAGTCACATATGCGTGTCAATATGAAAAGACAGATCTGTACAAAAATTTGCAAGAGATACGCATAGTTCAAATGCTTAATCAGTCAATACTCCTTTACCTCTTGCGAACAGCTCACAATACTTCTATCTGAAATGCGTATTAACGAATACTCCTTCAAAAAATGCGTAATCGATCGGATAGTTTTGTCAAAAATGAGGGAACCGATTATTTTCGTAACTTTTAGTAACAAAACAGGTAATCGTGTCTTTCACCCTTTATTTTTCAACTCGGTCAAAGCATAAAAGAACTTGAACATGTTGACAAGTAAACTCAAATAACAGACTACAGTAATCAAATTGACTTGGCCCAACCAAAGATTTTTTTTCAGTAGCTCAAGTGTGTTGTACATTTTGCAATTTCTGTTGTGCATAAAGAATCAGAAGAGTGATATGTGGCTACTGTTTAACAATATTTATCTTACCACAAGAGACTTCGGTCATGTTTGGCAAATCTTAATTGTAACTTATAAGTTAATTATTTCGAAATTTTTTTATATTTAAATACTTTTTTTAGAAAAAAATGTGTATGGGGACTTTAACATTCGTTATCTTGCAAAAATAAGTTATTTATTTCAGGAAAAAGTACATATTCACGTACTTTTTTTTAGAATAAGTAATTTATTTCTGAAAAATAAGAGAGGTCTTTTTACTGGTTGTCCAATTTCATGCAATTCACATTTCACCATCACCAAAACTGTCATCATCATCCTTATGCTTGTCGAGCAACTTGTCCTAGTTAATCCAAATCCAGAGCAGAAAATCATCATAAGAAACAAATTTTCAGTTAACTTATACATGTAACATATACGTTTTACGTAGTTCAAAATTATATAACACAGTAAACTTGCAAATACACAAGTACCATGGCTCCCAGACCTTTATCTTGTGATTTGATAGCTAAATCCACCACCTAAAGTTATTATATTAGTTTAGTGTTTTACAACCTTGTTCCCCTCAAGGGCGGAGCCAGGAACAAATCCTGCACTGGGCTACATTGTCACAGCTCCCGAGCGTACCGCAAAATTTTTTTGTGCCTAAGCAAGCCAAAACTCCAGCTCCTAATACTTGCATTCATTTTGAAAGCTTAAGTATGAATATATGGACTCAAAAACATTTAACTTGAACTCAAGCAACATTTAAATTGCTTTGTGAGTCTTTTGCTCTAGCCTCTATGTTTGCATTTCAGTTGTTGAAGAGTAGTTTATATAGGTGATTGGAGTCTTTTTTTTCTTACTTCTTCTCGATGTGGGATACTTCAAACATCATGAGTTTTAATTATTGGGGAAAATGTAATAGGTGATTGGAGTCTTTTTTTCTTACTTCTTCTCGATGTGGGATACTTCAAACATCATGAGTTTTAATTATTGGGGAAAATGTAAAAATGCAACCGCTAAGAATCGAACCTTGGCCTTGTACGTGGGAAAGGCTACAAGCACAACTCCTAAACCACCTAGGCTAGATCATGTTACAGACAAGTTTGTAATAGTAATATATAGTTATTAGAAAATTTGCCCTGGGCTATAGCCCACCACAGCCTTTGCTGTGGCTCCGCCATTGGTTCCCCTACATAAACTCCACCCAGTTGAAAAATAACCCCTGGCCATGTTTTCTTTAAAATGCATTTGACTAAAATTGATTTCACTGATTTGTTTTTAATATGCATACATTCCTCAATCAACAGCCTAAATTACATGATTCGAGTTCAAAGCTGACAAAAAAATATATGTTGAAGGAAAAGTTACACACAAAAATTATGTGTGGCTGCACAACATGTTAATGACTACATTAGTTTTGAAGGAAATGGTACAAATTGTATATTAGACACAGCACTATTTTGGTAATCCCACATCAGTTGTGGGAGGGTATTAGGGTAGGGTGGGTATAAGTGTGAGGGAAGTCCTCAGGCATCTCAAGGCGAAAGGGGAGTGCACTTGACAGGGATAGAAGTGGTATATGTGAACTTAGTAAAAATGCACAAACATGTGTTATATATGACTTAAGAATAGCAAGAAAATATGGTGCACGGAAGTGGAAAAAATAGTAAAGAAAAAGATGACAAAGATATCAACAATAGTCAAAAAATGTGTGCTTGAAAATGAGACCTCCTACTAAGTGAATATTTAGGAAACAATGTAAGTCGTTAAAACTGATGTGCATTGCATTTCAATTCCAGCTTATTAATTTCAATTTACTTATCACTATGAATTGCATTAGGTCCACTATTAATTTCCAAGTAATTTCCTTGTTGATAAGTAAATTTTCCACTTGTTGATTATACTTCTTATGCTAAGAAATGAATGTTAACCAACCAGTTGATTACATTAAGCAACAAGTTGATTAGTATTATTTAGGGGTGTTCGCGGTGCGGGCGGTGCAGTTTTTTCTCAAACCGCAAACCAAATCGTACATGCGGTTTGAACAAAATTCCAAACCGCGACCGCACCACTTAACACAAAAACCGCGAAAATCACACCACGAAAACGCGGTGCGGTGCGGTTTGTGCGGTTTATACATTTAAAAATTAATAATATTAATTATTAGATGGAATAAATAATTTTTTTTTGATAATATGAATTAAATTCTCAGTAATTTGATTTGCTTCACTCATCTTTATGTAATTTGTACCTACATATCATTTTGTTATTTTATTTTGCAGTTGGTGCCTCAAACTCTTAGAACGTACTAACATAATAACTCGAACATCAAAGCATATCTTGAGAATTTAATGTACATTGCTTGTTTATTTAGTTAATCTTAAGTCAATCATATCATCCTATAATTAAAAATAAAAACATGCTGGTAATCTTTATTACTAAATTTATAATAGTTAAGCTTGTTTTTTGTATAATATGAAAGTAAATAAAGGATGAATTAATATATATAATGTAATAAATACTTCACCGTGACATATTAACATATTTAGCTTTTTAGTATTATTATATATTATTAAATATTACGGTGCGGTTTGAACCGCGTGACTGACATTCTAAACCGCAACCCGCACCGCACCGCGCGGTTTGTCAAGATTTTAAACCGCAACCGCACCACGAAATTTAAAAATCACGCTTCGCGGTGCGGTGTTGCCTTTCAACTTGTCATTTATATATGGGGTCCGGTCTGGTCTGGAACATACGGTTTCACAGCCGTTGGATCGTTGATCCAACGGCTCTGATTTAAAAAAAAAATCACCGTACCGCAACAAGTTTCCGCGGTACGGAGAAATTACAAAAATATCCCTACTGTTCACGTACCGCAGAAACTTTCTGCGGTACGGTGAACAGTAGATTTTTTATGTGAAAATAAGGGGCATTTTGGTAATTGCCCCGTACCGCAGAAACTTGTTGCGGTACGATGAATTTTTTTTTTTAAATCAGAGTCATCCAACAACTCTGGAATCGTATGTTCCATAAAAAGTCTGATGCATACGTTTGCACCAGACCAAAACCAAACCAAACCAAACCAAACATACCCAGTATATCCCGCTCAGAGCAGGGTCTGGGGAGGGTAGGATGTACGCAGACCATACCCCCACTATTTGAGCGGGGAGGCTGTTTCCGTGAAGACCCTCGGCTGAGTGCACAACAATATAGAGTGTGGAAAATACAACGGTAAAGAAACTGAAATGGACAAAGACACACCTGCGGCCCATGGCGAAATCCACATGGGACCTACCTTTCTGCGAGGGTTTATGATACTCCTAGCTTGCGCTCCCACCACACGTCCCAGCTCCCTGCAGCTGCACAACCAGAAAAAACAAGAGACACTCAAAATGAACAGTGAGAATGCTAAAGCCGAACTTCTAAAAAATCGCTAACCGAGACAAGGCAACTCTGAGGCTCTCGACAACAGAGCCACAACCTAAAAGGGAATCCACCACTCTGATACGCCGCCTCCAAGAACACCTATCCGCGAGAGCATGGTCTCATTTAAGTCTAACGCCTTCAAATCCATCCGGAGTTGCTCTTCCCACGACCTCCTCGGCCTGCCTCTCCTCCTCGCCCCAACAACCGCCAGACTCTCGACTCTCCTAACTGGGGCTTCAGCCAGCCTCCTACGAACGTGGCCGAACCATCTCAACCTACCTTCCCTAACTTTCGCAGAAAAAGGCGCCACTTCAAGCTCGCTCCTAAACACCGAGTTCGGGATTCTGTTCAACATCGAGCGCCCACAAGACCACCGCACCGTTTGCCTTTATATATTAATACATATTAAGCGAATCATAGACCTAAATGTATTAGATTACTACGTTCAACTTGGTTGTATTATAATATATATAGTATTGTTCTCAACTTGGTTGTTACTGTCCTGTCTTGTTTTCCACTAATTGTCTTACTCTTACCTAATGTTCTAATCTATCTATATATTTATGTCATCAGTGTTGTTTTGCCTTTCAACTTGTCATTTTATATCATTACATTTTCAGCATATCATAGACCGAAATGTATTATATTACTACGTTCAACTTGGTTGTCTCTCTGATATTAATAATATGGAACAGTTTTGAGTTTAGTAAATTCATTGAAGGTTCCAAGCTAGTATATTGTTCTCAAGTGAGCCGAACTTTAATGAAGTTTTAAAATGATTTTTTAAAGGTAGCATATTTAGGCTTGATTTGTGGTAGACGAGAAGACAAGTACAAAAACCAGTTAAACAGTTGGCATAAACAGTTCTCTATCACCTGAACTTTTTTTTTTTGACAATCTCTATCACCTGAACTTAGTTCTCTATTCTTTGAGCATATTCTTTGAGCAAATTCAGCAGTGATCCAAAGATTCAAATTTGGGGCAAAATTATCCAAAATTCTCCTGCAACAATGATCCAAATGGTGATCCAAATTTGGATAAGTGAATAGTATGATCCAAATGGATCACCACTATTTACTAATCCAAATTTGGATCAATTAAAATGATTTTGTTATTTATATATTTTTAGTTTATTAGATATAAAATTGATTTATGATTTTTTAATTAATTAACTAATAATAGTTCATAATTAATATGAATGAATGTGTTTTTCATTAACTATTACGTATATTAAAAATTTTATATTTTAGTTTATTTATTTTATCAAATATATTATAAATAGATAATAACGATTAGACATTAAATTTAATATTAAATAATTTGATATAATATTTATGTAATATAATACGTAAATAGTAATTTGGATCAGAATTTGGATCACGCTGCTGGAGTTGCTCAGAAATTTGGATCAGAATTTGGATCAGTTAGTGATCCAAATTTGAATTTTTGGATCACAACTGCGGGAGATGACCTAGACTACATAAACAGTTGACATTAAGCCATTTTAATGTATTAAAATTGGATACATAATTTGCCATATATTATTCTGAAAAACAAAAGCCAAGTAGGATCTAATTCCATATTATATATATTAACCACACAATTAACTCATGTAAAATACAACATTTTCATAGATATAAGTTGTATATACTTAGGAAAATGCTAGGTACCCCAAATTGATACCCAAAAAAGTTCCCAAATGTCAAGTGTTTGATTATAATTTGATATAATAAAATGGACCCCCTGCATTCACATAAACCTACCCAATCAAAATTTTCCATTCTGCCACATCATCTGGGAGTAATATTTGGGTACCAAATTAGGATACCTTACTTAATTATAAGATCTTTTTCCAATAAATTATAATCCAAGGTCTTGAAATATTTTTAGTTCACACCCCTATCCATTCAATCCATCATTCACACAACATATCAAAACTACTTTTCTCCGATTTTTATAGTTAACGAATCGAAAACCAGTTTTTATAAACAATTTATGATAGCTTTTACCAACAGCTTCGTAACGAAATGAACTGTTGCTAGTTACAACGAAAACCTTTCTGTTGCTAAATTGTTGGCAAACAGTGACCACTTTCCGTCGGCATTTAGTTGCTCGAAGAATGATGGTCCAAAATGTCCCATTTCCAATCTCAATCTTCATGGTCCTGCCTACGGTCCACTTCAAAAATTCGACCCTAAATACCCCCGGATATGGTATTTTGTCTGTCGTAACCTAAGTCGTGGCGTTTCGTCTACCGCATCAACATGTAATACGACATTTCGTGTTCAGTATTAACACGTAATACGGTAGATCGTGTGTTAGGTTTTGGGACTATACACAATCCGAGATTCACAAATAACCAATATAGAGTACATACAACCAATCGATTAGTTGACAAGATCCATCAAAGCACGGTTACACGTTATTCAAGTATCACTTCTACTTCTATCAACAATAAGTAAAAGTAAAACAAGAACACACACAATATTTGACGTGGAAACACCCACGTCCCAACTCGTATTATTAATCAAAACAATTATCAATAATACAGCAAAACAATAACACCTTAAAGATGTCCCAAACCCGATACTTGAGCCAACAATGCTCAAGCATCTCCCAAACAATACTTAAGACTACATCTCTTAAGCTTTCACCTTAATCAAACAAATACAATATGACTATGTATATATATTATATAGTCATCCAAAATTTAGCCACCAAGACTTACCATACTTGTTGTACAAGTCTTACCATACTTGTTATATAAGTCTTCCGATTCTTGGCACCTAATTACCCAACTTAGTGATCAAGACATACCATATATAATAATTGTCTATACATACAATTATTATCTTACCCATATATATCTTGGACCACCCAAACCCATAACATCTTATTGAGTTGAAACCCAACAATCATCCCCTTCAACCCAATACCCATATGGATTGAACGGTAACCATCAAGCCATCGACGTCCATCTGCCAACGCCTCCCCTCAAACAAGAACCTCCTCTTGTTCTTCCAAACATTGAGTGTCGCTAAAACTTGTATAGTGACCCTACAAACCACTATTCTTTATCATAACGGTATCCATCTACAAAACCATGTGCATCAATCACCATGAGTGCTCTTCCACATGTTGAGTCACCCGATCCTTACTTTCACAATCCTTCGGTCTCACTACGCCATAATTGCTCTTATGCAACGCCACGTTTACTGTTGCTTTAAGCCAAAAAACCGTTGCATTAGACCAAATGCAACACCAGGGGGCATTGCATCTGCGACCGTTGCATTAGACACATAATGCAATGCTTTTTTGGAATCAATAGCAATAGCAATAAGCGTTGCATAATACATGTATTGCAACAACATATCAAGTAAATGCAACACCAAAAAGCATTGCATTTGACATTAGCTACAGTCCCTAGGTCACCAAATTGGGTCCCACTAGCATGCCACATCAACAATGAGTCCTTAAATACGAAATTAAGTCTATCCTGCACTGTCCAAAACTGACAACACTGCAACTACTACGGTACTACATCCGTTATTTCTGTAACGGGGATACAGATTTTGTAGTAAATACGAAATTTAAGGTACACAATTTATCATCTTTAATTATGTGCACACATTCTTTAATTATCTTTTGTCTCCAGCAATTTATACACACTTAATTAAGTCTTCTTTTGTTTTGTTCTGTTTAATTATATATCTTTTCTTAATTAGGTCTTATGTGGAGTCAATTTTATCCATGATTTTGGGGTTTTTTATCATCTAATTAATATTATATGAAGAGATATGCTAAAGTTCATGAAAACATTCCGAAATGTTCCCAAATGCAGAATTGTCATCGTATAATTGGTTATATTTTCATTAATTAGATGAATCCCCGTGTGTTAATATGAATTCCACAAATAAAATGATGTCATGGGACATTTGGAACATTTTTGGTTGCTCTCAAACGAAAGTCGAAATTACTTAGCAAAAAAAAATAGAAAGAAAAAAAAGTCGAAATTAGGCTCTAGGGACTCGTTGATGTTATAAATGCTACCTGTTGCTATTTGTTAAGTTTTATATTTATATTTTTTTTATTATTAACTGTTGAATGTTAATTACTTAATTACAATTCAGAATGTTATTTTTCTCGATAAATTTTGATGAATTATCAATTAATTAGGCAAAACGTAAAAACGGAAAAATACTTTTGAGTTCGAGCCGAAACATTAAAATTTGGTTGGTCGGTACGATACCTGATTTTACTTATTTACGGTACATGTTATTTTTACTCAATAATCCTTACTTAATTATTTATAATTACTAATAACTAATTAGGTATAACATGTTACATGTTACCTTTTCTATTTTTGAATAACTAATCAATTTTCTTTTCCACATAAAATACAGTATTTTTTATAATTTGTTTAACTAAAATTTTTCCTAATTTCCATTATATTAAAAAATATTGGTGAATAATTGTATAGATTTGATTTTTGATATACCTACAAAGGATAGCAGACATCTTTCAAAACCATGTCTCTCTTTATTTGGCTTTCCCTGACTGTAAGTTAATGCAACTTGTTTGGTACCCTTTTCTAATTTTTGCTAGCTTTTTGTAAATGTACATTTTATTCTCATGCAAGCATATAGTATTCAGTTTTATTTTAGCTTAATAGGACTTAACTGTTGAGTTTCTATATATCCTCTGTTTTATTCGAATCTGTGTGTGTATACAGACTCGTATTATTGGATTTGTCGTTCTTTTTCGGGGAAAATGTATATGTAAGGTGCACTGTGTACTAGTTGATGCTTGTTTTAGGTGGTTCAGAACAATGCTTAGTAGCTTGCTTTTGTATTGAATATTTGATTTTTAGAAGTTAAATTTAGTATGACTATATCAGCTTAACCACCGAGAAGGTGCTTTTCAATTTAAATTATCCTTTGATGTTATACGTTCAAGCTTGAACTTAATAAAGGCTACATGATTGGTAATTTTTGGCATTTCATAATCTAAGCTAATGAATTAATGTTTAGTTACTAGTTCTCTTAAAACTGTTAGGAGATGGGCGCTCTTCTTTGGGGGAAATTATTTCTCTTCGTGTCCATAAGGTGTTAGGAGGAGGGTTTACCGGGATCATATTTTAATTCTAACAATGAAAATTAAAACAGTGATATACTGGCGAATTTGATAGAGGATATATGTGTTTCTATACGTAACCTTCATTGTGTATATATGAACTATTGTAGATTTACTATAGCAGACATGGAAGATACTATGAATGAAAGATTATTGAGAGAAGCTCCAGGAGCAGAAGAGGAGGTTGATGGTAAAAAGCCACTTAAAAACAGAATATGGACCGAGTCCAAGAAAATGTGGATTGTGGCTGGTCCTGCAATATTCACAAGATTTTCAACAATGGGAGTTACTGTTATCAGCCAAGCATTCATTGGTCACGTTGGATCTATAGAGCTTGCTGCTTTTGCTCTGGTATCGACTGTTTTGCTGAGATTTGCAATCGGTATACTGGTATGATTTGTCATATCTCTTATTTCTTTACTGTTGTGTTTTCCTTGGACACTGTTGAATATAATCTGTTACACGAATGCAATTTCAACCATTTTTAATGATTGAAAAATTGATTTACTGAGCATTGGTTATGATGGCATTGTCAATCCGGTATTAGAGCTGTCAGTGACTGCATTTGGTATCTTAAATGGTTCATATCTTCCTAGTAAAGTACCAACAACTAGTACATCTATAGAGTCCAAATTAGTTAAGCATATGCACACCAAAGTCTTACTACAAGGTATATCGTAATATCACATAGGACCTCTTCTGTAGATCAGAGAGATTCTTCATTGTATAACCCGACTAGTTAGAGGAAAACATGATTGCTCTTCCAAGCAAATATTAATGGCAGGACAGTGATTCTTCAGTACCTGGACAAGCATCTATTTTGGTTTAGTCCTTGATTATTTTTGTGGGATAGACTTGATAAAGGAATACAGGATTGCTGGGGTTTGAACAATATTATCTGATGCAATGTAATATTTTTGCAGACTGTCAAGTAGATTACTGACCGATAAAGATAGATTATGTAATTATATTTTTTGTTTCAAACATGCAGTTGGGCATGGCCAGCGGATTGGAAACACTTTGTGGCCAGTCATCTGGTGCAAAGCAATATGACATGCTTGGTGTATATCTTCAAAGATCATGGCTTATACTGTTCATATGCTCAATAGTTCTGTCACCGATATTTATATTCACCACCCCAATTCTAATAGCTCTAGGCCAGGATGAATCCATTGCAGAAGTGGCAGGAACCATTGCACTCTGGTTAATCCCTGTTATATTTTCCTTCATTGTATCTTTCAGCTGCCAAATGTTCCTCCAAGCGCAGAGCAAGAATCTGATCATTGCATACTTAGCAGCATTTTCACTGGCAATCCATGTTTTCCTCTCGTGGCTCTTGACGGTGAAATACAATTTTGGACTTAGCGGGGCCATGGTTTCTACAATTCTGGCATTTTGGATCCCGAATATCGGTCAACTTGTTTATATTTTTGGTGGATGGTGCCCAGAGACGTGGAAAGGTTTTTCAATGTTGGCCTTTAAAGATCTCTTGCCTATTGTCAAGCTATCTTTGTCATCTGCTCTTATGATTTGGTAATTCTAATTTGCCCCTTTGCAACCTATTTCGCTTGTCTTGGCTTTAATTAATAATCACCCGAATTAAGAAGCAAACTGGGTAATGCTCTGGTTTGTTTTTTCTTTATCATAATCTTGCATCACAATAAATTGGAAGTTCCTTTACTGAGACATTTTCTAGTTTAAGCAGTTTCAAATGAACTGTGATGTATAAAAAGGACATTCTTTTTCGAATTCTTGAACCATATGAAAGGAAATATCCCAAGAAAGGTGAATGTAGCAAATAGCTGATTTATGTACTTTTGGATATTAGAACCATACCGGATGTTTGCAGCACATCCATGCAGACCAGGCCTTAAGCCAATGGGCACAACACTGGAATTAAATTTAACACCTAGGCCATGTTTCTTTCATAGGATTAAGTAGGGATAGGACTATAATCCATAAAAAATTTTAATCCCATGTTTGTTTGTAAAAATTTACTTGGGATTAGATTAAGGATTATAATCCTTTAAAATAACAATCCCATGTTTGTTTGGGTAGGATAAGGGATGAGATTATAATCCTCTCTAATACTTGGTTGGAGGATGTATTATTTAATCCCATCCACAAGTCATTTTTTTAAAGGATTATAATTCTTTCGCTAAAATCCCTCCTAAAACAAAGATAGGATTAGAAATTTTAAAGGACTATAGTCCAATCCATAAGTTATCCCTCAAAACAAACATGAGATAGGATAATTTAAAGGATTAACTTTTTTTAAAAGATTATAGTCCAATCCTAGACTTAATACTTCAAAACAAACATTGAATAGGATAATTTAAAGGATTATAATCCTAAGGATTATAAATGATGGGATTATTATAGTAAGATTATTATCCGGGGATTATAATCCCTCCAAACAAACATGGCCCTACTGTATAGTGCAAGTTACTTAGTTGTGCATTTGTATCACACTATCATTCCAGAGGTGTTAAATCTGAAGCTTGTACCGCAAATATGATATTGTATTGTATAGAGAGATTATGAGCCAGAGTCATTGATTTTCGTATTGCTATAAACTCTGGCTGTGTTGAATTTAAGAACTGTTATTACTTTTGCAGTCTTGAGCTCTGGTACTACACGATACTAGTTCTTTTGACAGGAAACTTGAAAAATGCCGAGGTTGCTATTGATGCTCTTTCTATCTGGTAATTTATTTGTACACAATATTTTTTTGTCCCATTTTATTTGGTAGGGTCCTATAGTTTTTGAACATTTAAGAACTTTTTTGGCAGCCACGAGCTGTTTGGCTGACCTTAAAGTCGGCTTATAAGACAAATAAGCCAATAAGTCCTTATCTTGAAGTGTTTGCCTACCAACTTATTTTAAGGACTTATGATCTTATAAGTTCATAAGTTGAAAGTTAGAAAGTCCCAACTTTTTTCCAGCTTATTTACTATTCACTGATCCCTCCGTTTTTAATTGGATTTTTGCCGTCAAGCGGAGATATTTTTTTCAAATCTAACTTCACCATATTTTTCTCCATCTCCCAACGATCATTTTGCATACCATATATGTTATATTTCGACGCAATTTAGGAAATTTGTATAAAAATATTTGTTCTATAGTAAACTTATAATTTCTGATTTACCAAACACTTTACTAACTTATGAGCTCCTTATGACCTCCGCCAAACAGACGCTTACTTATCACTTATAATCAACTTATGGGTTTAAAGTCATAAGTTACTTTTTTTAAGTTAAGCCAAACGGGCACTCTTGGCTGCGGCTAGGTAGTACTAACTTTGTTATCTTATCCTTTGCATCTTTTTATATGGACCCTTTTTGGTCATAAAAACAAGAAAAAGAAAATGAGAACTTCTACTACCTGTGTTGCATTTTTTGTCACATTTTAAAGTTTAGTCATTAATATGTACTCGTTTCTGCATGAAAATCCAGTGTGCGAGTCTCGAATGAGCTTGGAAGAGGAAGCTCCAGAGCTGCAATATTCTCCATTGTGCACACAGTGCTAACATCATTAGCTATTGGATTTGTGCTATTTATATTTTTCTTATTCTTTCGAGGACGATTAGCTTACATATTTACAAAGAGTACTGAGGTTGCGGCTGCTGTTGCTGAATTGTCACCTCTATTGGCGTTTTCCATACTGCTGAATAGCATTCAACCAGTTCTTTCCGGAAAATATGTGAAGTGTTGTGTTACTTTCAACTTTGAAGTACTTAGAATTCAGGAATCATTTTTACAGAAACTATCAGTTGGGGTAGTTAAAAACTAATTAAAAAGGAAAAAGCAGCTTTCAAAATATAGTTCACACACTACTATATTTCTGTATGTAAACAATAAGCCACTTTAGACTAAAATGGGCGTTCCTTTTATAGGTGTTGCTGTTGGGGCAGGCTGGCAAAGCACCGTGGCATATGTGAACATAACATGCTATTACTTGATCGGAATTCCAATTGGAATTGTGCTTGGTTATGTTCAGCAGTTTCAGGTTAAAGTGAGTGTCTTCAGCTTCTGTTTATGTTGCTTTGATTTGTGAGAATGGAAAACTAATCCTTGTGTGGAAAGTGTCCATCAATTTTTTTTTAAATACAGCTATAAGTAATGTGACCAAATCATAATTTAGTCCTATGTGACCAAATCATATATGTAACAAATGTGCACATACTTACAGCATGTTAGTTTAAGAGCTAAAGCATGTACTTACTACTTTGTGCTCCATGTCAACTCACGCACTCTGTATACGTTACTGTTTCTGATAAAAATTTGTTTTGTAGGGTGTTTGGGTTGGAATGTTGATCGGTACACTCACTCAAACAATTGTACTAATGATAATTACATACATGACTGATTGGGAGAAACAGGTAATGTGATTGTCCTTTATATTCCTATTATGATGTTTCCAGGTGTTAAGTATGTGCTAACAACTTTAATATATCGGCAGGTATCGCTAGCTAAACAACGGATAAACAAGTGGTCTGTAGAATCTGACCAGCAAGCTGATGATCAGCAAAATGCATGAAACTCGAGATGATCACTTACTAGCTGTGTTCCTGCAAGCATTCCCCGGCTGGAGCTAAAGTTGTTTCGATTAAATTATAGAAATAGAAATGACAACATGGTAGGTTGTTGTTTATTTGAATGAAACATTTAAGACACAGATACATCGGAGGTACTAAAATAGAAATTAAGTGAACTATATAGCCTTCTAAATCTCCCAGGGCCTAGAGGTTCAGCTCGGAAGCTGTAATAGAAGTGAAGTGCATTCTTCTAATCTAATATATGAAGTTGCAGGGGATTTTGCCGATGGAGAAGATATTGGGGCTGTTTGGAATTTGGATCATGAAATTTCAACCAGGTTAATGCGAATAAAATTGAGATTTCAACTAGGTTAATGCGAATAATTTTCCAACGGCAACTAAGATCAAATTTTCTTTTTAAAACTAAAATCAACACTAGGAAACAATAATAACCCTGAGTGGTATTCAAGTTATGAGAAGATTAACATGAACAATTTATTTTCATTGTTTTTTTTTTTGACGAAAATTTATTTTCATTGTTTATTAGACTAAACAAGTTCTAAATATATCACAAACATAACCACGGCATTAAATCGATGTAGACATAACTGGAGAAATGAAATAAAATAATAAATATCATTCATAAAATAATATGATTTTTTTTTTAATTACTGAATAAATTCTTTAGATTGTTAAATAAAACTTACTTATAGATACAAACACAAGAGTTGACAGAGTCAAGGCTAATTCTGACGTTTTATTCTGTTTATTAGGGGTGTAAATGAGCCGAGTCGAGTCGAACTTTAGAATGTTCATGCATCGTTTATTAGGAAATTATCGAACTCGAGCTCGAACTTAAATCGAGCCAAAAAATGTGTTTGAGCTTGGTTCGTTAAGAGAAAATGTTGTTTGCGAACGGCTCACGAACTACTCACGAACATGTCTCATGAACTTGCTCACGAATTTTTACTTCGAACAACTCATTAACCTTGTTCACGAGCTTGTTCACGAAATTGTACTAACGAACAAGTCTTAAATATTGGAGAAACATATTCTTATTAATATTTCACGAAAAACTTGTAATCTATTTAAAAGTTAACTAAATTTTTTGTAAATCGTAAAAAAATATCGATTTTTTACAAAATAATGTAAATTAAATTAAATTTATATATTTTAAACTTAAAATATTACTGATCTTACTGTCATCATAATCATACAAAAATACTAGTTTTTCTTTTACATAAAATCTATAAAATATCATAGTCATACAAAAATATTAGTGTTCTTACATAAAAACTACAATCTTATATGTAAATTTTGACATAGATTATACATTTACTATATTATCTCTTGATATTCCATAAATTCGAAGTACAAATTAATAAACAAAACAATTAATTTTTTTTTGAAACCCAAGTGATCAATATTATAAAAGTAAATCAGTTTCCGCCAAGGCCAGGATACCTTGAGGGAAATTACCGAAGTAAATACATTCGTCACTCGAAGTAGGTACAGGCGTTCTAGCCATTAGGTGAGCTACACAATTTCCTCCCCTTCTTACATGAGAAAATGACACTGACTCAAAACAATTTCTCAATGATAGCATGTCTTCAACTAATAAATCTTCCGGGGCTATACCAATTCGACTGGAGTTAAGCTGTTTTACTGCATCTAGAGCATCCGACTCCACCTGAATATTGCTATATCCCAGTCTTCTCGCGATGATCATTCCGAACCTAGCTACTTCTTTCTCTGCCACTCTAGCTGCCCAATGCGATTTCCTTCTCGACACAGCTGCTACCACCACTTGGCCATTGCTGTTTCTACCAATAACTCCGAGCCCAATCATACCTCCCCCTAGAACAGCTGCGTCTGTGTTGAATTTAGTAACATTAGAAGCCGGAGGTTGCCATGAAGACACCAACGAGCTGTTGCATCTCCTATTGCCAGGGAAGACTCTTCGAGCGTACTCTACATAGTCTCCCACCATTCGAGCAAACCCCGACGCTGTAGCTTCAATATTTGGATTCCCATTCCCAAATATTTTGTCATTTCTGCAGCTCCAGGTTGCCCATGCTAATGTCATGAATTCTCTTACTTCAGATTTGCAAAGATGCTAGAAAATCCATTCTACTAAAGATCTAAAACTGGACATAGGGGCAGTCGCCATCTTTGCATAAGTTGGGCTCTTCTCCCATAATTCTTTTACCCACTTACAATGAATAAGCGCATGAATTATAGTTTCGTCTTCCTTGTTGCATATCTGGCATTTTTTCTCAGAGATAATGTGACGGTAGACTAGTCTTTCGCGAACCGCTAAAGCTCCTACAACAGCTCTCCAAACAAAGTGCTTCAATTTAGGAGGGCACTCCATTTCCCATATTCTTTTCCATAAGTCTGATGCTATAGGCCCGTGCGTTTCTTCCCAGTTAGATAAATGGCCCATCCGTCCAAGCCAATAAGCCGTTTTTACACTATAATGCCCATCTTTTTCTGGATACCAGTAAAGAGAATCCACTGGTTTTCTTATACTCAATGGGATTTGCTTAACTTTTGTTGCATCCTCAGGGCTTAACATTTTACAGACCATTTCTTCATCCCACGTACTGTTTTCGTCGTTGATCAGCTCTGCAACTTTCATACTCAGGTTTGGGATGTGGTTTGCTTCTGGAGAGACAAACGAGTTCCCCCCTGGCATCCAACGTGATGTCCATACTGGGATGTCTCGACCATTGCCGACTCTCCATCTTAGGCCTTCTAGCAGCAAGGATTTAGCACTCCAGATACTCCTCCAAGAGTAACTTGGATTGTGTCCCAAGTATGAGTCTAGGAATGATCCATTTTTGAAGTATTTTGCTTTGAGGATACGAGCAACTAGAGAATGATTGTCATTGATTAGTCTCCATCCTTGCTTGGCAAGCATTGCCAGGTTGAACGTTTTAATATCTCTGAACCCCATTCCACCCATGCTCTTAGGTAGGCATAGACTCTCCCATTTCTTCCAGTGGATCTTCCGTTCATTTCCTTTCGCACCCCACCAGAAACGAGCTGTTATTGAGTTAATGTCATCAATTATCCCGTTGGGAAGTCAGAACACGCTCATAGTGTACGAAGGGATGGCTTGAACGACACCCTTTACTATATTTCTTTCCCCGACTTTGACAGCAGTTTTTCTTTCCACCCTTGGACCTTCTTCCACACTCTGTCTTTAATGTTGGAAAATATCCCTTTTTTTGACCGACCTATAACCGTTGGAAGCCCCAGGTACTTCTCGTGCTTATCTACTTCTCTCACACCAAGCCTTTCTGATATGCCAATTCTGTTCTCAGCTGGAACTTGCTTACTGAACGAAATCTCCGACTTATCGAAATTTATCTTCTGCCCAGATGCTCTTTCATACGTGCTGATAACTTCAGCTAATTTCGAGCATTCGTGGAGGTTCGCCCTAGCAAAGAGGATGCTATCATCCGCAAAGAACAGGTGGGAAATAACAGGAGCTCCATAGCAGGCTTGAGCTCCATGGATATCTCCTTTCAAAGCCGCTCGGGTCAGGAGTGAAGAGAAGCTTTTTGCACATAGTAGGAAAAGATATGGGGATATTGGGTCGCCTTGACGAAGGCCCCGAGATGGAATCACAGTTCCCATAGGCGATCCGTTAATCACAAAAGAGAAGGAAGAGCTTGAAATACACCTCATAACCCTGCTCACCCACTCGTAGCTAAAACCCATTTGAGACATCATCCTCTCCAGGAAGGTCCATTCTACCCGATCGTATGCTTTTGCCATGTCTAGCTTGATGGCCATCGTTCCTCTCCTAGAAGAATTTGTGTGTTTCATAGAGTGATAGAGCTCAAACGCTACCAACACATTGTCCGTAATTAGCCTTCCCGGCACGAATGCACTTTGATTCACACTTATAATGTCTGACAGGAAAGGTTTAAACCTATTTGCAAGAAGTTTCGACACCACTTTGTAGAGCACATTGCACAGGCTAATTGGGCGAAATTGGGAAACCATCTGAGGATCTTTAATTTTAGGGATTAAAGCTATGTTGGTATGGTTAATTTCGTTTAGCTCAATCATCCCACTCCACCATTTTTGGACAAAGGATGTAACTTCCCCGCCAACTATGTGCCAGAATTTTTGGTAAAATAACGCATGCATACCATCAGGTCCTGGGGCCTTTGTCGGGTGTAATTGGAACATCACTTCTTTAATTTCTTCAGCTGTTGGGTTTTGATCAAGCTCGATGTTCATTTCATCTGTCACCCCTTGCCTCATAGCTTCGATAGCTGGCTGGAATTCAGTAGGGCTGGATGTAGAGAACAAGTCTTTGTAAAAATTTTCAACAATCTGGGCCACTTCTGTGATCTCTTCCTTCCACTCTCCATGATCATTCTTAATCCCCTTAATTCTATTTTTCTTCCTTCTCTGACTCGCTTTATGGTGGAAATAAGATGTGTTCTTGTCCCCGTCCCTGAGTTCATTCGCGCGAGCTCTAATGAACCAGAAAGACTCTTCTTTGCGTCTTAAGTCATCAATTTCTGCCGAGATAGCACAGCACTTTTCAATGAAATCGGCTGAAGGGCTGCCTTTCTGAATCCTTAATAGTTGTTTTTCTAGCTTTTTGATGCTCTTCTTAATCCCTCCAAACTTCTTCTTTGCCCAACTTTTAAGCTTCTCACCGCATGAATTAACCATTGCTGCCGGGTGATCACCTACTAGCCCATTCCATTCCTTCTTAACCACCTCCTCACATTCCTCACTCGACAGCCACCAAGGTTCAAACTTAAAACTATTATTCCCTTTAAACATTAGACCTCTACCTTCTGTGTCAACCATCACTGGACAGTGGTCCGATCGATAAATGGGGTAGTGACGCACCTCTGCGTCAGGGAATAAAAGACTCCAATCTTCTGAGGCTAAGAATCTGTCTAATCGTTCCCGAATAAGAGTCTCCTTGGTTCGACCCCGTTGCCAAGTAAATGAAGGACCAAAGAAACCCAAGTCCCTCACCTGGCATTTGTCTACAGCCTCTCGAAAGGCATCCATCTGTTTCTCGTCCCTGCTTGGACCTCCTTCTTTCTCATGACTACCAAGAATCTCATTGAAATCTCCAAAGAAAATAAGGGGAATTGAAGTTGTCTGTTTAATACTTACCATTAACTCCCACGTGCGATGTTTATTGCTCCTCTCAGGCCATCCATAGATCCCAACAGCACCCCATTTTGGCTGGTTCAGATCATCAAGGATTTCTATAAAGAAATGATGTTGAGAGTAAGAAACCACACGGGTGTTTATATCATGCCACCACAACCCCAATCCCCCCGCATGCCCTACACTACTCAAACTAACTCCTCCATCACACCCACACTTTTGACAAATTCTATCTAATTCTTTACTTTCTATCATTGTTACCATAATAAAAACAATATTAGGGCGTTCCCTCCAGCACCATTCCCGGAGGGCTGAGACTGTCGAGGGGTTGCCAATCCCTTGACAGTTCCAACTAAATATTTTCATGGGTGTTCGCGGGGTTGAGTTATCTCAACCTCCGCTACTTGCACGAGACTTGGAACTCTGCTCACACTGTCATCCATCTTACACCTCTTCACATCGTCTATTTTCATCATGTCCCCTTCTTCTTCATTTTCTGTTAATTCTTTCCTCTTCTCACCACTCCTTCCTAGAACCAATGGCCCCGACTCCTCCTCGTTGATGTCTCTAATTCGGTCAAATTTCCTGAAGGTTGAAGCCTTCCCTATCCTTTTCGATTTCCCTGCTTCCTTACTCATCACCACACCAACGTGTGCAGTATCCTCCAGCACCATTTTAAGTCCAGTCGCGTACTCTCCTTGTTTGCTAATATGTGCTAGAGTCTGCGTTTTCGAAAAACCCACTAATCTCTCCTCCTGACCCCTTTCGCCCTCCGGATTCATTGGATGGTCCTCAAATGTGATATTTCTTTTGGAGGCTACTATCTCCTTTTAACTCGGCCCTATTTTTAATTTTTGCTCCTTTAACTGACTTTTCTTCAACCAGTCTTTCTCAAATTCCGTCTCCTTCTTGCTAATCCTGGGTTTCTCCTTCATTGGGGAAGCTCTCATCCATGGCCCATATTGATTGGCCACCCCATTAAAACCTTCTTCCTCCACCTTGACGCATTCTTTTTGTGTGTGTCCTATTGCTCCACAGATATAGCAGAAATTTGGAAGTCGTTCATATTTTATTTTGACCCATTTCCACGAATCCCTTGTTGCAATTTTCATACCTCGAATCAAAGGGCAAGTAACATCTATATTAACTTTGATTCTCATTGTCTTGTTTAATGCTAAAACGTCACTGTCATCGTACTCCATAAACTCTCCAATATGATCACCGATTGCTTTGGCCATATTGAGGTTGCGCTTAGTTAGTGAGGTATCATGGACATTGATCCACATGGGTGAGTATCTAAACATCACTTCTGATGGGGACTCGTCACCTTCCAGTTCTTGAAGCATTACCAGATTGAAATCGAAAGTCCATGGACGCCCCGAAACTACCCTTTCTTTGTCTTCTCTATTAAAGAATTGAAACACAAACAGATTGGATTCCAATTCACGTATAGCCGCTCCTCCTCTCGGATTCCAGATTGATCGAAGTGTGCGTCGCATTGCCTCAACATTGAACGGCTTCGATGTTAAAACCTTGCCCACCAGCATAAGAGAAATACGTTCTTTTGTTTGTTGGTCTTCTTCGAATCTCGCCCCAACCAGTTTTTCCTCCTTGTCTGTCAGAGAGAGCTTTTTCCATGATTCTTCTAGTTCCTCCGCCATTGAGATATACTCTTGAGCTTTACCGACACTCTAGCTACCTCCCCTCTATCACTAACCTTCAGCTGAAGGACGATCCAACCCACCGACGAACCTACAACCCTACCAAAAGAATTCCCAGATCGAGATCTAGAAAGATTCTCTCGAGGGACTCTTTTTTATTATTTCTGATTTTTCCCCATAAACAAAACAATTAATAATGTAATTGTTGTGTTAAAATAATTCATTTTGGTCTTTGAATTATATATTTTCATGTATAGAAAGTTATTGTAGTTTTAAATTTTACACAATCATTAAGATATATTAATACCTTTTTATATATTTAAGTAGTATAAATGAATTTATACATCACTAATATTTAATATAAAAATTTAGCACTTAAAACAATGCAATTTTATTTTGATACATCTTCCAAGCCAATGTTCAGAATTAAGCCACCCGGAATAAAATGCTCCACTTCATTTTGAACAAACATATTTTTGACAAATATGAACTAGTTATACTAATTGCAAGACTGAGTTGTTATTATTATTATTATTATTATTATTATTATTATTATTATTATTATTATTATTATTATTATTATTATTATTAAAATTAATCAAAATTATAAAATAAACAATTATAACATTTAACATAACATATAAAATATTCTAATTAATGATGTACAAGTAATAAGAGTTTCTAGAGTATATTCTAATAATCAAACATATATTATATGTACGAAATTATTTATCGAATTTGTTTATGAACTGCTAATGAACTCATATACCGAGCATGTTAACGAGCTCAATTATCGAACTTATTCACGAACATGTTCATGAGCTATGTTCACGAGCCTGTTCACGAACTATGTATACGAGCACGTTAATCGATCTTGTTTGCAAGCTATCGAGTCAAACTTTACTGTGATCAAGTTCAGCTCGTTTATAAATCGATCCTTAAAATCATGTTCAAGATCGACTCGTTTGTGAATCGAACCGAACCCGAACCGAGCTTTTTTCGAACCAAACGCCAAGCCATTCGCGAGTGTATCGGTTCATTTACAGCCCTACTGTTTATCTTGATTTTCTGTATTTTTTTTCATTTATTCTTTGCTTAAAAAATGAAGAAAAAACGTACACATATTTTTCTGTTTTTCCAATTTATTTTTGCAATGATAAGAACAATGTAAAGTGGTACACATTGACATTTTTGCAATGATAAGAACAATGTAAAGTGGTACACATTGACGTCCCAACAATTAATTCTGTCCCACGTCCCAACAAACAGCAAGCCTCATTGCTTACATAATGATACGCATTTTATGTCAGATTTTGCTTTTTTTTTTTTTTTTTTTTTTTTCATTTGCACTTGGCTGTGCACAAAAGTTTTTAATTCTAAAAGTTACTGCTTCTTGCTCTGCGATTGTAAGTGCTACTAGTTTTAAATTTGTATTCGAGCTCGAGTTTTATTTTCGTAAATAAATTGTATGAAAATACAATATTCCGAGAAAGAATTTCTTTTATTCAATAAAGTTTATGATTAATTTGACTCGAGTTTATACATGATAGTACAACAATATCAGCTTAAAGAGTTGTAGTTTTCGAATGCATATGTATATTGCAGATATACTATGGCAGACATGGAGGGTGGTGTGAACGAAAACCTGCTTACAGAAGTTCAAAGAGCAGAGGAGGAAGGGAAACTCAAAGACAGAGTATGGACGGAGAACAAGAAGATGTGGATTGTGGCTGCTCCTGCAATATTTTCGAGATTTTCGACGTTGGGAGTTAGTATTATTAGCCAAGCATTCATTGGCCATATTGGACCCAGAGAGCTTGCTGCCTATGCTCTGGTGTCAACTGTTTTGCTTAAATTTGCAAATGGCATACAGGTGAAATTTTCTGTATTTTTTTATTTTTTTACTGTTGTGTTTTCCTTAAAAACTGTTGATTGTTGAATATGTCCCTGCTACCTAGTTGCCATTTCAAACAATTTTATAAATTTAAATTGTGCTTACTAGTTACTGATCATATCATTTCTGGGTCATGATGAATATCAACTGATGCAATGTAAATTTTTTGCAGACTGTCTAGTATTTTCTATTAACACTAAAATCATAATGGCAAGTTTTTTTTTTTTTAATATTTCGTTTTAAACATGCAGTTGGGTATGTCTAGCGCATTGCAAACACTAAGTGGGCAATCATACGGTGCAAAACGATATGCCATGCTTGGAGTGTATCTTCAAAAATCATGGCTTATTTTGTTCATATGCACAATTGTTCTATCACCAGTATTTATCTTCACCACCCCAATTTTAATAGCTCTAGGCCAGGAGGAATCCATTGCTGAAGTGGCAGGAACCATTTCACTCTGGTTAATCCCCGGGTTATTTTCCTATATGGTATCTTACACCTGCCAAATGTTCCTCCAAGCACAGAGCAAGAATATGATTATTGCATACTTGACAGCATTTTCACTGGCAATCCATGTATTTCTCTCGTGGTTTTTAACTGTGAAATACAAATTTGGACTTAGTGGGGCGATGGTTTCCACAATTTTAGCATATTGGATTCCGAATATAGGTCAACTTATTTATCTTTTTGGTGGATGGTGCCCAGAGACATGGAAAGGTTTTTCGATGTTGGTCTTCAAGGATCTCTGGCCTATTTTCAAGCTCTCTCTGTCATCTGGTGTTATGATCTGGTAATTCTAATTCACTCCTTTGCAACTTCTTTGACTAGTCTTCACTTTAGTTATTATTAATTATGAGATTTTAACAAAGACAGGCAGTGCTCTTGATAGTTTCCTTTTCATAATTTTGCATCACATTAAATTACAATTTCCTCACTAGGACAATTATCTAGTTTAAGCATTTATCACATGAAATGTGATTGTATAGAAGGCCATTGTAAAATGTTAGTTTTGCACATTTCCATTATTTCAGAGGTGTTAAATCTGGAGCTCATATGAGTCCAGACTACTGCATTAAAAACAGATATGATATTGCACTGTATGGAGATCATAAGCCATGACATACTTTTCTTATACCACTTTAAAAATTTTGGTGTTGAATTTAGAACTGTACTTTCTTTCGCAGCCTTGAACTCTGGTACAAGACGTTACTAGTTCTGTTAGCAGGAAGCATGGAAAATGCTGACATTTCTATTGATGCTCTTTCTATCTGGTAAATCTAAATACACAATATCGTTCCATCCCAGTTTATATGGTAAAATGCTATGTAGTCTATAGCTTCTGAGCATCCAAAATTTTCTCCGTTTTGGCAGCCTTAATATCGATGGTTGGGAAATGATGATATCCCTTGGTTTCATGGCTGCAGCCAGGTATGACCAACTTTGTTATGTCATACAGTCATCCTTCCGTCCTTTTGATATGAATGCTTTTGTGCCATTAAGGAAAGAAGGAGATAACTTTCACTACGCTAATGGCCTTATTGTATTTTCCACCACTTTTTACGTTTTAGTCACCAATATATAATATAATGATTTGTGCGAAAAACTAGTGTGAGAGTCTCAAATGAGCTTGGAAGAGAAAGCTCCAGAAATGCAAAGTTCTCCATCGTGCAGATAGTGCTTACATCATTCGCTATTGGATTTGTGCTATTAATGCTTTTCTTGTTCTTTCGTGGACGGCTAGCTTACATATTCACAGAGAGTACCGAGGTTGCTGCTGCTGTTGCTGATTTGTCACCTCTATTGGCGTGTTCCATACTGCTGAATAGCATTCAACCAGTTCTTTCTGGTAAATCTGCATTACAATGTTGAGTTAGTTTTAAGTACTTGTATTATGAATCATTTTTACAAAAATATCAGAAGGTAAGAAAGCATTTGTTTAAAACAGGGAAAGGCTGCTTTGAAAAAATTACGATCTTGTACACTATTTTATTTTTCATTTTTTAAAACAATAAGGCTCTTTTGATTACGACGGGGTATTGTTTTATAGGTGTTGCTATTGGGGCTGGCTGGCAAAGCACTGTGGCATATGTGAACATTACATGCTGTTACTTGATCGGAATTCCAATTGGAGTTGTTCTTGGGTACGTTCTTCAGTTGCAGGTTAAAGTGAGTGTTTTCCTCTCGCCACCTGTGTTTCTTTTGATTTGTTAGAATAGAAAATAAATTAAGCAGCAAGAGAGAAGCTCCAACCCTTGTTTGATATGTTTTTCATGAATGGTGTTTTCGATAAAACTATGAATATTGTTCATTATTAATGTGGCTGAATAACATTAATCTGAATTCTGAACTCTGTAGGAACTTGTATGAAATTATTTAGATGCAACCAAATTTGATTTACTCACTGTATGTCAAATCCTAAGCGACTAAATGGTATATGTAAGACTTATGCGCACACCCCTTATAATTTAATAGCTGAATTATTAATTTTGTGCTCAATGTCTTTAGGATTTGTCTGTCATTTTCAACTCAGGAAGTCGGTATACATTACAGTTTCTGTAACAATCTGTTTTGTAGGGTGTTTGGGTTGGAATGTTGTTCGGTACCCTCGCACAAACTACTGTATTAGTGATAATTACTTGCATGACTAACTGGGACAAACAGGTGCTGTGATTGTCCTTATTATTCTGATTTTTCTAGGCATTGAGTATGCACTAATTAACTCTGAGATATCGCTAGGTATCAACTGCTAAACAACGCTTAAACAAGTGGTCTGTACACTCTGACGAAGATGAGCAAAATTCATGAAACTCGAGAAATTTAGCTGCATTTGTGCAAGGCTGCCCCGCTGTAATGAGAGACGTTTTGATTGAAATGTAGCAGTAGCAGTAAGTGAACGATAGCTTCTGAATCTATTGGGCCTACAGGGTTACTCTTACCTGTCTAAAATCAACCTGCAAGGGATATAATATGAATTCCCTCTAGATCACTTGTTACTAGCAAGTGTGCTCTTTAGAAACTCTTGTTATTTCATTTAAAATGTAATTTGTAGTTTCTGCAGTGATTACAACTTGTACCTTGGTAGAATTGAACGGCTTCTCTTTATTGGAAATTGCCATATCTTTACAATCACTACTTTTTTTTTTTTTTTTGAGAGGAAAGAAAATCTTATAAAGATGAAGACAAATTGTCCAAGAATACAAGGGATGAGATTTCTCTGGGGCAACAATTTCCCCATACTTGTTCAAAACCAAAAGGTAAAAACCTAGCTAGGGCATGCGCTACTGCATTGCCCCTTCTCCTAACGTGCATCCACGTGATGAATTCAAAGTTGGAACTTGCTTGCAGAACGTCTTCCAGAAGGGAATCGAGGTCAGCTAAGAAGATTGAGTTTTTGGTGATTCGATTAACCAAAACTTGGCAATCCGTTTCCACAATGATCTTTGATAGGCCATGTCTACGCGCTAGTTGCAAGCCAAATATAATGGCTTTGCACTCTGCTATTACTGGAAGCCAACGAGCTCTGGTTCTTCTAGTACCAGCAAAGAGAACATCTCCTATGGCGTTCCTCGCGACGACACCGAGACCTATCCAACCCCCTGAGTCTAAAGAAGCATCACAATTGATCTTGATGAGATCCAATGGAGGAGGTTTCCAAGTGTTTGGGCTCTGGGGTAAGGTTCTGTTAAAACGACCATAAATTTTGATGTTATATTTGTTGTAATCTTCCACGAGAAAATAGATCATGTTGCCCATTCTTTTACCACTCCAGAAAATATACTAGTGCATATTACTGTACCAGATAGGGGTCTCATATATTTGGCTTCACTGACTTGACCTTATTAAGGAATACATGTAGTAGTTGTGGCTGAATATAATTTGGCTTTATATAAAGAGCCACTTCCAGTAGTTTCTTTTGAAATAATGACATAATTACCACAAAAATCTTGAGCTTTTACTGAAATACCACGCGCGTAAATATGTGGTCAAAACTACCGGCGGGTTACGCATCTGGCAACTGCTTAACAGTTATTACGCATCTGCAAGATGCTTAATAAAAAAACAAATGTAATACGTATTACGCATTCTTCCAATGCTTAACAAAAAAAAAAAAATTACACATATGCCAAATGCGTAACACCTTAATACCCACACATGAAATGCGCAATAGCTTAATATTTAGGATTAAATAATTTCCATTCGGGGTTCAACGGGTTCGAATATTTGGGATTTAAAAATATTAAATTTTTAAATTAAAATTTTTAAATTTATCTGTTCACTTACGGGTTCAACAATTAACTTTTGTGGTTCAACTTTTCCATTTCGGGTTTTAGAAATATTCGGAATGACGAATAAACCGTATACGAACTTAGGGTTTAGGGTTCCCTAAACCCTAGACCCAAACAACCCTAAACCCTAGACCCAAAACCCTAATTTATCCTGATTTTTAAACTCGTTAGCGTTTAAAAATTAGGTCGCCGGATTCAATTTTTTAATTAAAATTTTTAAATTTTATCTGTATTTCCTCGGGGTTTCAACGGTTATTCTTTAGGGTTCAACAATTCCATTTTGGGTTTTAGAAATATTCGGAATAACGAATAAACCGTATATGAACTTAGGGTTTAGAGTTTAGGGTTTAGGGTTGTTTACAACCCTAACCCTAGACCCAAAACCCTAATTTATCCTGATTTTTAAACGCGTTAGCGTTTAAAAATTAGGCCGCCGGATTCAATTTTTTAATTAAAATTTTTAATTTTTATTTGTATTTACTCAGGGTTTCAACGATTAACTTTTAGGATTCAACAATTTTATTTTGGGTTTTAGAAATATCGTACTCCAAAGAGAGAGCAGATGGTGACCATGAATATCAAAAAAATGTATATATATGTGTTACGCATTTTAAAAAAGCATAACAGGTATAACCATGTTCAAGAATGCGTAATAAAGAGGTAGAATTGGCAAATGTTCAGGCGCTGCGGTATTCTTGTCGGGGATATTAAAAAAAAGGGTAGATCTGGCCATCTCCCGTTTCTTTTTAGACTTGTTCATTTCATAATGTAGTAGCTAATTAACGAAAACTATGTTTTTATATATTTCTTTCAATCTCTTTTCTTCTTCTTTTATATATATATATAGGCCATTGCTCCATAAAGAACACCTTTAAATAAAAAACAAAGAAGAACACCCATCTTAACCGTTCATTTTTTTATAAAAATTGGACGGCCAGGATTAAAAGATAGAATTAGTGATGGGCCTCTCTGTATCGTCTGTCTCTTTCTGTAACGACTCTCACCGCTGCAACTCTCTCTCTCCACATACAATCACGATTTTCTCAAAATCTCTCTCGACGAACTACAAACTCTTCTCTCTTGATCGGAATCTATGAAATTACGGCTCAAAATCCGTGAAAACTGTAAACTCTCACTCATCAAAGCATCAATTTGACGTAAATTCATCTTCAATTCGAGGTAATGATATTTACATCTCATCCTGCTTGTTATTTTAGCGAAATTAATAAAATTAGGGTTTGAAGATTTCGTTTTTTGATTCCGTACTAGATGCTTGTTTGAATGAAAGTACACATATTAGATTATTAGATTCTATATCGGATGCTGTATATTACTATTGTTTTATGAAAGTTATTTTTCAAGTGATTCAGTTAATGATTCTTTGCTTATTTTTGTTAGAAATTCTGTTATATAATGTATTTAATACTCGTTATATGAAGTTGTAAGTGATTTTGTGGTTGATTTTGTTATTAAATTTATGATTCCGTACATTTATTTTAATATATAAAGTTTGGTATTTTTTAGTCTCGTTTTATATGAGTTAAGTTGAAAATGATTCCGTTATTGATTCTATTATAGATTCTACAATTTTTTATGCAATAGGCCCCGCCAGGGGCACCTATCTGAATAAAATTGGTAATAATCAAGGTAAATGATTCCATGGATGATTCGATGGTTGGTTTTGTTAGTAATTATTGTTGCAGAATAGATATGTGAAGATTCAATCTTCTTATGTTATTATATGTGATGCAACATTAGATTCTGTGCTACGAATTTTATTTGTTTTTATTATTTTTTACCCTCTCAAGAAAGTAATGTGTAAATTTTGATTCTACATTAGATTCTATACTTGATTAAATTAATATACCAATTTTTAGAAAAGTAAAGCCTAAACTAGATGGTGATTCTCTGTTTGCTGTAATAGTTTTTATAACTATGTTTACATGTGTAGTTATGGGGACATTTGTAGTATGTTGTTTTGTGAAAAGTGATGATACATTACATTGTATGTTATAGTTGATTATTTTGATTGTATGGAGACAAGTGTAGTTGATTGGTGCCCCTACGGGGCCTTCTAACAGATGACATGATGATATTGAGCTATATGTCAGCTTCTGTGTCATTTGAGTGCGTGCTTTTTCGATTTATTTTTACATATCTATTGGAATTTACACAAATGGCTAAGGTTATGTGCTTGGATTGGAAGTAGATATCCACTAAGGGTTTGATATTAAGCTTCTGTGCTTATTTTGAAAATGTAATATGAAGTTCCAAGGAAAGAACGGTCATTTACAACAAGAACCTTTTTCTTTTTCCTAATTTGTTACTATCAGGAATGTAGATGAGATTTTTACTGATGAATCGTATCCTATTAAGGTTACTTGTGTATTCATATTGGGATAATTACATGTGTAAAATGATTTAGGTGGTCGATTTCTTACTGTGAATAAGGCTGCTCCTAGAGGCTCACCACCTGAGAGAGTTTTTACACCTTCTTTCAGAGTATATGTCGGCAACCTGCCATGGTAAGTGGATAGTAGTCGCCTAGAGCAAGTGTTTAGTGAACACGGTAAGGTAAGTGTTTTACCCAAAAAAAATTCATGTACATGTAACTTTAAAAATTATTTAATCAAACACCACTTGGCAGGTTTTGAAGGGAGATGATGTTGATCTGACGATAATTGCCAGAGGAACTCCTGGATTTTCTGGTGCAGATCTGGCAAATTTGGTCAATGTTGCAACTCTGAAGGTTACCATGGATGGTTCTAAAGCAGTGTCCATGGCTGATTTAGAAGTTTGGTATTTTTTAGTCTCGTTTTATATGAGTTAAGTTGAAAATGATTCCGTTATTGATTCTATGATTCTATTATAGATTCTACAGTTTTATATGCAATAGGCCCCGCCAGGGGCACCTATCTTAATAAAATTGGTAATAATCAAGGTAAATGATTCCATGGATGATTCGATGGTTGGTTTTGTTAGTAATCCAGTATATATTAGTTTTTTCAGTTTGTTATTTATTTATTGTTGAATGTAATTAGTGATTCTATGTTTGATTCAGCAAATTATAAGTATATATTTAGTTATGTAATGTTTATTTGAGAGAGCGGAAATTGATTCTATGCTCGATTCTATATAGTATTTTAAATACAATACTACTTTCAGCAGTATATGTTGCTGCAGTTGTATGCCTCACATTGGTGTACCTTCTATCATATGTTCACCTATCAGGTTTTCTTTTTAGTGAAGCTTTTTTTTAAAAAAATAAACTTGTTACTGCTATCTTTATATGGGAATTGAGATAGGATAGATTATTCAGATAATGGCAGTAAGTAGATGTAAATATATTACTATGCTGAATAATGAGAGAAAACTTGAGCAGGCTTATGTCTCAGGTAATAACTTGATTAATTTGTTAATTGTGACTTAGTGAGGGCATTATAAATATAAATATATATAATTAATGATTTTTTTTTATGTTTGGTACAGGTTATTTCTTCCCCGACAGCTTCACTTCCTTTTGATGGAGCTCTCAATGTCGATGTTACCGAATTCCAGACCAATTTGGTTCCATACCCTAGAATCCATTTCATGCTTTCGCCTTATGCACCTGTGATTTCTGCTGAAAACGGACTATTCAGTTTGTAGATTGGTGTCCTACTGGGTTCAAATGTGGAATTAACTATAAGGCTCCGACTGTTGTACCTAGTGGAGACTTGGCCAAGGTTCAGAGGGCAGTGTGTATGATCTCTAATTCCACCAGTGTAGCTGAGGTGTTCTCTAGGATTGATCACAAGTTTGATTTGATGTATGCAAAGAGGGCATTTGTGCATTAGTATGTTGGCGAGGGTATGGAGGAAAGAGAATTCTCAGAGGCTAGGGAAGACTTGGCTGCTTTGGAGATGGACTATGAGGAAGTTGGGCTGGAATCTAATAGCTCATCCACAATCTCTAGCTCTTTCACTTCACCATCTTGATGTAGTAGACTCTATATTTCCTTCCATGAACCGTATTGAATCAGTAAACCATCTCATGAAAGCAGCAAAAGTCGATGAATCAAGGCTACTACAACAAACCATTTGTTATCAAAAGCACAAAAACTGGACTTTCTCCATCTCTTGGGGCTACTCCGTTCATATTTATGTGACAATTATTCCTCCAAGCGTTCTGCAAGTGCCCTTAGAGACTTTTTCTCGTTGGCGCAGAAAAGCATGGCCTTTTTATATGTTCAAAACTCGACCTGTTTTAAATGATTCTTGTGAAGCTCCTCATGTTTTCTTCTTCCACTCCTTAAAAAGGACAATGGGAAATCATCATGAAACAGTCTACATTCGAAGTTCAGCACGTATATTACCTGCTTCAGTGGTAATCATTCTGCAGATCACATCTCTGAAATCCGAGTCTTAGCACCAGTACGAGGGAATATGAGGAAAGATATTATAAGTTCAGTCCTTACATTTACAAAATGTATTTAGCCTCTAAAATCTCTTTGTATGTATGTTTCAGGAACGGAGTAGAAGAGAATGTTGTGACTATGAGGGGATGTCTATGAATAGTACAACATTCAAGCTCAGGTCTTGTATGGAAGATGAAATATTAGCCTAAATGTTGTAAGGAATTAACTAGGCCAGGTGATGGCCAACGGAGTAGCTAAACTTGTATACCCTGTTTAGAATTAGCATTTAGACAACATGTAGTAGCAATTTTTAATGATCCATCAGGTTAAAATTTTCTTTTGAATCAATGGAATCTAAGCAAGTATCTTCCCTTAGAGATTACCATAGAGTTGCCCAGCTACAACTTCAACTGCATTACTCATTACTTAACGAAGAAAATCAATTAGAAAATCCAGAATGATAAAACCTTTACCAGTTAAAAAGTCACTCTCATTTAAAACATAATGCACAGAAATTTACAGTTGATTCTTTGTGAATTATGAATGGCTAAAACCTGCTAGATCCAACCTTACAGTTGATCCTTTTGAATACGTACAGATGTTTGGTTTAGCATTGAGTTTGTCTAAAAAATTTGTAATCGCCTTATGCAAATCTTTCTCTATAACATAGAGTTACTTGTAATTTAAAGTTTTCTGACAATTTGACAGAAAAAGAAGAAAAACTATGCCGTAAATGGATTTGTAATACGAATCAGCTAAGTTTAACAAAGTTTCCTAGATACTTAAAAAAAAAAAAACCAAAGTCTTACATCCTCAAGAAAATCGAATCATTCAGTAGAACATACTTATATATTAAAGAAAAAGAGTCTAGTTTTTTGTCCCAGACTGAAATTAGTTTGTCCTTGGTGCTGCCCATTCAACATGGAGTATGAGGTTGTCATAACCATACCCATTGAGTTTCTTGATCGCTTTCTCAGCATCCTCCCTGTTGACAAAATTAACAAAACCAAAACCCCTGCATATACCGGTCCTCTGGTCTGTGGAGACATAAGTGCGAGTAACAGGGCCAAAATTACGACATAGCTCATTCAGGTCAGCCTCACGGGTGTCTTCTGATAGATTTGTGACTCAGACTGAATTCTTTTCACTCCTGCGCCTCATATCTGAACCACTGCTCCTCTCAGCTGCCACACGCCGACTAGGAGGAACATATCCTCCTTTTGTAACACCATTTGCAGATGTTACATCTGATGTATCGGTTTCTGTCGGTTGATTGAGATCTTTGTAAGGACACATTGCACTCCAGTGATCGCCCTTCTTCCCGCATTTTCTACAAACCATGAGGGTACCGTTTCCTTTCTCAATCGTTAGAGCCTTTGATTCCTCTACTTTCCTACCTGTTAGCAATACCAATATATCAATTAACAAAAGATGATTCAGAATGATTAAACTATAATAATTGTAATTCCATATAATTTGCCAAAATTAAAATTTCAAGCTTCAGTGTTTCAATTCATAACAGAAAATCATTAAAAAAAAGTATCTATAACGAAGTAAAAATCATTAAAAAAATTAGTATCTATATTGACTAGATCAAATAATTCTAACTCGAAACAATGGTTGTTATGTACTTGTAAAAATTTGGACAACCTATCTATAAAAAATTGTGCAAGTACAAAACAATAATTCTCACATAAAAACGTGATCGCGAGTGCAGAACAATAATTCTAACGTAAAAACGTGATCGAAAAAAAGCACATACCATAGGGCGCAGGTCGTTCAAGAAAAACATCCTCGAGAAACCATAGTCAATTTAGCACCAACATCTTCATCAACAGCATCTCCAATAGCATCAATACAGTAGAAGGCCTTGCAGATTGTGGGTTGGTTTGAGAGACTCGTAAAGTTCCCTCAATTGCTCGGTCCTTTGTAATCCAAGCTGATCAGCATCTAATTGTTCTGATTGAACTATTTTCCTTGTCTTAATATCACCATTGTAGTACCCATCATCCCACTCCAGTGCCCTACAGAATTTCAATCCACACATTAATGAAAAAACATCAGAATTTGATAAGATATAAATGATCCAATTAAGCCATCTACTAACACCCTAAGCTCTTAGGAGATTTTTTTAAGTTAACATGATGATACCAGGCCTCTGTTAATATTGAAAGTCTCAAGCCCAAACCTTAATACCCCCAATACTCAAATATTTACTTTGGACATTGAAGCTGAATATTAGTTCAAAAGATGGGCTCCTACTGATCTATTTTTCAATCTCAAAAAATGGAACTTCGAGCGAACAAGAGTGTTAAAATCTTATCATCTAATAAAGCCCTCTCCTAGCAACTTAAGCTTCTAGGAAAGTTGTTAACTTGGCAGATTTCCAAGGGGATCTGCATTTTGCTTAATCTTAATAAAAAAAAAATCAACATTTCTTGCCGATTTACCAGGAAATTTTACTTGTTACTGCAGTAAATGTTGAGCATACAACAACGAAAGCAAAACCCAAAGCGAATAAACAAGAACAAGAAAATAACGACAATCACACAAGACAAAGATTTACGTGGTTCGGAAATTCCTACTCCACAAGCCACACTAATTTTGTATTGATCTCTCACAATTGTGTTGTGTTGTGTTATGTTACAATTACATGAGTATTTATAAGAGAAGAAACTGGGTCAACCAATCAGAGTCTAATTCTGAAATTCCTAACTCTAATCCTAACTCTAATTAGAGTCCAATTCAGGAATTCCTAACTCAAGTCAGAATCCGATTCTTAAACCTGATAGACTCCACAAACCCAACAATCTCCCACTTGGAGTCTAACCACATCTTCACTTCACTCTTGTAAATCTAGTAACAAATAATCCCTCGATCAATAACTCTAACTAGTGCAGCGCCTTCTCATCAATCAGTTCTGAAGGCCAGTTGAAGCTATGCAAAGCTTCAACTTTTCATTAGTAACCACCTTAGTCAACATATCTGCAGGATTCTTTGAACCAAGGATTTTCTTCAAGGACAAAGTACCATTGCTAATCAACTCTCTTGTAAAGTGATATCTCAGCTGAATATGCTTCGTCCTAGCATGAAACACAGGATTCTTCGCAAGATGAATAGCACTCTGACTGTCGCTATACAAAGCACTGTCCGCCTGTTTCTTGCCCAACTCCTCAAGAAAATTCTTCAACCAAATCATCTCCTTGCTAGCTTCAGAGATAGCCATATATTCTGCTTCTGTGGTTGAAAGAGCAACACTCTTTTGAAGTCGAGACATCCAACTAATTGCTGTGCCACCCAACGTGAAAATATATCCCGTAGTACTTTTTCTTGTATCCAAACATCCACCCAAATCTGCATCAGAGAACCCTTCCAAGATAACATCTTTCTTGCTGAAACATAATGCAACCTTGGATGTGCCTTTCAAGTAGCGCAACAACCACTTGACTGCTTCCCAATGCTCTCTTCCTGGATTAGACATGAACCTGCTAACAACTCCCACTGCATGAGCAATATCTGGCCTTGTACACACCATAGCATACATCAAACTGCCAACTGCAGATGCATACGGAACTTTAGCCATATCTTTCTTGCCTTCATCCGTTTTAGGTGACTGCTTTTTCGTGAGATTAAAGTGAGTCGCCAACGGTGTACTTCTGGTCTTCGCATCCTGGACACTGAATTTCTGCAACAATTTCTCAATATACTTCTCTTGAGATAATTTCAAAGTACCTTCAGATCTATCCCTTATGATGCTCATACCAAGTATCTGTTTTGCTGCACCCATATCTTTCATCTCAAACTCCTCAGACATCTGTCTCTTTAACCTGTTGATTTCCCTCATGTTTGATCCTGCTATCAACATGTCATCAACATACAACAACAATATGATATAAGATGAATCAAATTGTTTAAAATAACAACAATGATCCATAGCACTCCTAGTGTACCCATTCTTCATCATAAAGCTATCAAACTTCAAGTACCACTGTCTTGGCGCTTGCTTCAAACCATACAAGCTTTTTATAAGCTTACAAACAAGGTTTTCTTTCCCAGCTACCTGAAATCCTTCTGGCTGTACCATGTAGATGTCTTCCTCAAGATCACCATGTAAGAACGCGGTCTTAACATCTAGTTGCTCTAGATGTAACTCCTCTGCAGCCACAATACTTAGCACAATTCTAACAGTAGTCATCTTAACAACCGGAGAAAATATATCAGTATAGTCAATACCCTTTTTCTGTTGATAACCCTTGACTACTAACCTCGCCTTGTATCTCTTGCTGCCATCAGGTTCTTCTTTGATCCGGAACACCCACTTATTCTGTAAAGCCTTCTTTCCTGCTGGTAACTCTGTTAAAGACCAAGTCTCATTCTTCTCAAGAGAACTCATCTCTTCTTCCATGGCTGATTTCCACTGAACTGAATCATCCACCTGAACTGCCTCTGAATAACACTGAGGCTCTCCATCCTCAGTCAATAACATATAATATGCTGAAGGAGAAAATCTTTGTGGTGGCCTCACAACTCTGCTAGATCTTCTTACCTCAGCCTGTGGAGTAACTGGAACCGTGTCATTACCATTCCCCAAACTCCCACTATTTCCTGCAAGATCTTCTTCTGTAATCTCTTCAAGCACTGCTTTCTCTTTCTCATGTTGTTCCTTTGCAAACTCAGAATCGACTGCAAGCTTATCCTTGTACACTGCACTTTCGTTAAAAGTAACATCTCTACTTCTAACGACCTTCTTCGTTAGTTCATCCCAGAAACGGTAACCCATATCATCTGAGCCATAACCAATGAAGATACACTTCTTTGCTTTTGGATCAAGCTTGTCCCTATCAGAATCTTTAACACGCACATAAGAAACACAACCAAAAACTCGCAAGTGTGAAAGATTTACCTCCTTTTTCTGCCACTCTTCTTCAGGAATCTTGAACCCCAAAGGAACTGAAGGTCCTCTATTTATGAGATACGATGCTGTGCTAACTGCATCTGCCCAAAAAGTCTTTGGCAACCCTGCATGCAATCTCATACTCTTGGCCCTCTCATTCAAGGTTCTATTCATGCGCTCTGCAACACCATTCTGCTGCGGTGTCTCTGGAATTGTTTTGATCATTCTAATTCCATATTCTGCGCAATAGCTTTTAAACTCATCACTACTGTACTCACCACCATTATCTGACATCAAACTCTTAACCTTCAAACCGGTCTGATTTTCAACTTCGGTCTTCCACTTCTTGAAAGTAGCAAACACATCTGATTTATTCTTCAAGAAATAAACCCATACCTTTCTAGTGGAATCGTCAATGAAAGTGACATAGTAGCGAGATCCTCCCAACGACGCAACTGCTGTTGGACCATATACATCTGTATGAACTAGCTCTAACCTCTCGGCCTTGGGTGTCCTCCCTGATTTTGCAAAAGTAACTCGTTTCTGCTTTCCAAGAACACATGGCTCACAGAACCCAACTTCCACATTCTTCAGCTCTGGAATCTTACCCTTCGAAGTTAATAGCTTCATACCTTTTTCACTCATATGACCAAGTCTTTGGTGCCACAAAGTTGAAGACCCAATCTCATCAGCAACTGTATTTGCTTCATAGCTAGATTGTTCAACTATGTACAACGTCCCCTTTTTCTCTCCACGAGCAACAACTAGATTCCCCTTTATAACCTTCCACTGTCCGTCTCCGAAAGTAACTCGATACCCTTCCTTATCTAACTGACCCACAGATATCAACATCTTCTTCAGTCCAGGAATGTACCTTACATCTTTCAACGTCCAGCTAGTCCCCAAAGAGGTCTTGAGATTAATATCTCCCATGCCCGTAATATCCAGAGTCTCATCATCAGCAAGACGGACTTTACCAAAATTTCCAAGTCTGAAATTTAACATCAAATCCTTGCAAGGGGTAGCATGGAATGATGCACCAGAATCCATAACCCATGATTCAACCGAACATTCAACACAACAAATCAAAGCATCGTCACTCACCACCTCTTCAACTACATTAGCTGAATTATCCTCTTTCTTCTTTCCTTTAGGAGCTGCGGGAGCCGTACACTGATTTCTGAAGTGACCTTTCTTCTGACAATTCCAACAAACAATCTCCTTGCGATCTTTGGACTGTCCTCTCTTCTGTGACTTCGATCTGCTACGCCCCTGATTCTGCCCCCTATCGGACTTTCTGCCTCTACTCTCAGTACTCAACAAGGAACCTGACGACTCTCCTGAGTTTCTCCTACGAATATCTTCTCCAAGAATCGCATCTCGAACTCCATCAAAAGTCATCTTACTGCTCCCAGATGAATTACAAATAGCAGTGACAAATCCTGACCAACTGTCAGGTAACGAGGATACCAACAATAAGGCTTGTACTTCATCATCGAATTTAATATCCACTGATGTCAATCTTGATAGGATAGAGTTAAATTCGTTCACATGATCAGCAACACAATCACCTTCATTCAATTTTGTGGCAAACAACAAGCGACACAAATATACCTTATTCGAAGCAGACGGCTTCTCATACATATTTGATAACGCCTTGATCAATCCATAAGTTGTCGTTTCCTTGACGATATTGTAAGCAACGTTCTTCGCCAAAGTCAATCTGACAACACCCAGAGCCTGCCTATCCAATAGCTTCCAATCTTTCTCATCCATCTTTTCTGGCTTCTTCTCCTCCAGCGGTTCGTGTAGTTTTTTTCTGATACAAATAATCTTCAATTTGCATCTTCCAAAACCCAAAATCTTTGCCATCAAATTTGTCGATCTTTACTTTCCCTTCTTCTGCCATCGCTCCCACTCGCCTGAAAACCTAGGCTCTTGATACCAGTTGTTGAGCATACAACAACGAAAGCAAAACCCAAAGCGAATAAACAAGAACAAGAAAATAACGACAATCACACAAGACAAAGATTTACGTGGTTCGGAAATTCCTACTCCACAAGCCACACTAATTTTGTATTGATCTCTCACAATTGTGTTGTGTTGTGTTATGTTACAATTACATGAGTATTTATAAGAGAAGAAACTGGGTCAACCAATCAGAGTCTAATTCTGAAATTCCTAACTCTAATCCTAACTCTAATTAGAGTCCAATTCAGGAATTCCTAACTCAAGTCAGAATCCGATTCTTAAACCTGATAGACTCCACAAACCCAACAGTAAACACCACTACCTCATAAAAACAAGAACCACACACTCTTAGAATTAGATTTGTATCTACACTATACAGTACTAAAAGGCCAAGAACAATTATAATCAGAAACTAAAACAGAAATGAACTAAACTGTTTCAAGTCAACATATGCAAAGAAACACAAAATGCAAGAACCCATCTACCTCAATCTCTAAAGCATCAAGAATCATCAATACAAGTCAAACAAAAAAAACCAGAAAAAAATAATCCTTAACCAAAAAAACAGACAAAAACTTGATCTAAAACATACCCATTTTGAGTAGAAGAAACAGACCAAAAAAATAGTATAGCTCCATTGCTTATTCTTAACAGCAAGAACAAGTTGTCTTCTTAAAATCTCTGCCATTCTTTTTTCTACTCTGGCTGCTCAAGAGCACAACCACAAAGACTTTATTTTTGTCAGGATATAAGATGTAAATATCTTGACCTCCACATTAGGCTAATAAACACAATGAGGTAATTAAATGTATGTATAATAATAGTTTATATAATACTTTAAATTAATATTACATATAAAATTTGTAGCCTACTCCTTGTGTACTAACAAATAAAACATAGAAACTCATAGAAACTCAGGAAGCACCTCAGACATATATTTCCAGTTAAATATAAACAATCTCACACAAATAGAATCTCAGACATAGAAACTCCTATAGCATATACTACAAATAGAATCTCATATATCAGCATAGAATCTCACATAGCATCTTCAGCGATGAGCTTATTGCATTAACTTACACTGTTATTCAACTAGTAAGACTCAAACAGAGAATCATCATCTAGTTTAGCCTTAACTTTTCTAAAAATTGGTATAATAATTTAATCAAGTGTAGAATCTCATGCACGAATTGCATATTATCAGTTCAAAACCGCAACTTTCTAACACAATTTCAAATAAAAATGGAATCTAACTTAGAATCTCTTGTATAATTCAAGAGTAATAATAATTAGACACAAAATCATAAAACCTGATTTTTAAATCATTACCTAAACGATTTTGAACGATTATACACTAAATATTGAAGAAATTAACTCTGTTTTCGATTCTAGGCTTCGATTCTTCGATTTCTGTTTTGATTCTTCGATTATCATCTTAGATTCTTCCATTTTTGCTTGGATTTTCCGATTTCTGCTTGGTTTCTTCAATTCTAAGCTTCGATTCTTCAATTTCCGCTTTAGTTAATCATCTTCAATTTATGTTTCAATTATCCAGCGTGAGTTTTCTCGTCAGAGATTGTCATGTCGGAGATTTTCAGGTACGATATGAACAACAACAGTGTTTATGTTTTTATATTTTAATCCTGAGCGTCCAAAAAATTAACGGTGATGATGATTGTTCTTTATTGTTCTTTATATAAAGTGTTCTGTATGGAGTGCAACTCTATATATATATATATATATATATATATATATATATATATATATATATATATATATATATATATATATATATATATAGGTTTTTGCTCAAATGAGAACCCCCATTTTATGTGAGAACTGAGATCTAATCTCAGCCCCACAATTTTTAAACTATTTTTAATCTCAGCCGCACATTAAACACCCACACATACATGACACACTACACCCTGTAGACAGTACACACACAAACACACGCTTACACCCTCTACCCAGCCACCCACCCACCCACCCACCCACTCCCCCCCTGCCCTTCCACCACGTAGCCACCGCCGTTACCATTAATCACTATCAAAAATTACAAAATCACCACTTAAAATCCATCTCAATTATAACCCCTCCCTCACTCTCTCTCTCATCAAATATTACATTTCTCTCTCTCTCTAAACAATCATGGCTGACTTTACGGAATCTTCGCCGTTACCGTTGAAATCACCTCCGTTCCGTGAAGACTGCTGGAGCGAGGAAGCGACGGCGACTCTCGTCGACGCTTGGGGACGCCGGTACGTTGAGCTGAATCGCGGCAATCTCCGGCAAAAGGACTGGCAAGAGGTGGCTGACGCCGTTAATTCACGTCACGGTCATAATAAGAAGACGAGACGTACCGATGTGCAGTGTAAGAACCGGATCGATACGTTGAAGAAGAAGTATAAGGTGGAGAAAGCTAGGGTTTGTGAATCGAACGGTGCGGTGTCGAGCAATTGGATTTTTTTTGATAAATTGGATTTTCTGATAGGTCCGAAAATGTCGGAAATGAAGTCGCCGCCGATGGCGATTGCGTTGCCGATGATACGGAGAGGCGAGAAAAGCGATGCGATGGCGGTGGTATTGCCGCAGAAGAGATTGGCGGCGTCGGTTGTGGATGATTCCTATTTCAGGCGGAATTATTCGTTTGTGGAAGAGATTGGTAGAGATTTTTGTGGTGATTTTCGGTTGTTCTTGGTGATTTGTTGGTGGTGGTTGGAGGGGGCGGAGGCGATGGGGTGGTTTGTGGGGGTGATTTTCATTTTCCGGTGGTGATTTTTTGCTTATAGGTGGTCGGAGTGGTGATTTTTATGTTTCTGGTGGTGATTTCTGATTTGGCCGTGGTGAGTGATTTTCTGGTGATCGCCGGAGGTGGTGGTGGTCGTCGGTGGTGGTTGGCGGTGGGGGTGGGTGATTGAATTAGATAGAAGAGTGTGAAATCCCAAATATAAAATATTAAAATATTAAATGAATGGTAAGAGATGAATATAATGTATTTAAATGGGTGGATAGGATTAGATCTCATATCTCACCATAAGGAGTGGTTCTCACCTGAGCAAGACTCTATATATATATATATATATATATATAGGTCATTGTTCCATACAGAACACCCTTATATAACAAACAATAAAGAACACCTTAGATCTAATAGATCCAATGGCCCCGCCAGGGGCACCCAATACAAAAAATTATTATTATTTTACCCTCTATCCATCCAGCAAAAAATAATAAAAAAATTAAAAAAATTTACTGTTCATGATGACGTCATGCTGACATCATCAGTGACGTCATCATGAACAGTAAATTTTTTTTAAATTTTTTTTTATTTTTTTTGCTGGATGGATAGAGGGTAAAAAAATAACAACTTTTTGTATTGGGTGCCATGACGGAACTCTTATATTAGATTAGATATGAGGTGTTCTTTATTGTTCTTTAGATATGAGGTGTTCTTTAAAAAATTAAAAGTTACTGTTCACTACTGACGTAGGACGTCAACAGTGAACAGTATTTTTTTTTTTTGAACATTGGTGAGTTAATTTATGACATTTTTTGTGAAGGTGCCCCTGGCGGGGCTCTTAGAATAGATGAAATATAATATATGTAGTGTTGGTTTCTAGTTTCTATTCCAAAAGGGTTTCATTAAATTAATGCTACAGTGCTAATAGTGATGTAATTGATTACGTATATGTGCAGTTAGGAAGAAGTTAGGCAGACTGATATATTATATATAGGACTTCTCTATCTCTTGTAATATACACACAAATATATACAAACTACTTCTTCTCTTAATCTCCCTGCATGCTATTATATATTGTTAAGATGGTATCAGAGCATGTTATATCCTAGAGAAAAACATATCAAAGTTGCAGAAGAAAAACCAAACTGCCAAGAATTCGAAAATTTCGAAACTTATCAAAACAAAAATGCAAATATACCACTGAGTAGAGCACTGAAAGAGGAGATTATAGAGACAAGCAAATTGGAAAAACAACCGTCCACGCACCCTCACGCGCCGCCAGACGCGCCTCCGCGCAGCTAGACGCACCCACGCGCCGGCGCGTGAGGCCTGTTCCGGGCAGTTTTTAAAAAACTTTCTTCAGGGACTCTTATTCTCCTCCTAATTCCGAATCTAACCGTGGTACTCTTTCTTGAATCTGAGAAGTTTGTTTTTCTGTCAGTTCAAATTTGCTTTTGTTTTTCTCCCTGCTGCTGGACTACTGATTCAACTTCTATAAAACTGCTATATATGTGTCTGGGAGATAGATAGCAGTAGATATACACTTACGATATTATTATATGTTAGGCCGAATACATAATTATAATCAACTAAGTATGAGCGAATAACAATAAGTTCTTAAAAGACTTTAAAACTGTTTTGGAATTAACTCCTCTCCCAGTGATGTAAAATATCACAGAGAGCTGCTTAGGTTACAATGAAATGATATTGCGTTACACGACACCCTTCTAGGATTAACCTAACTGTATTTATAAAGATATACAGCTATGTACAATCGATAATTGATTCTCCTATAAATCAGCTATACAAATATTATCAATTACGATTGCTACACGTCTTTCTAGTCAGCACAACTTCTTTGATAGCTATCCAATCTTCAAAGATATCGCTTCCATAATTATCTTCAATAATTCTGTTACTGACCAGCAAACACTTCTCTTCAACAGAGTTTAGCTGCTTCCTCTTGTCAACGTTTAGCAGACTCTGTCGAGCTTCCAACTATCAGAGTTTAACTGAACTCTGACAGCTTCCAGTTTCAAGTTAAACTTTGTTTTTCCCTGTAAAACTTAAACACTGATATTAACCACATCAATTATATTTAACAATCTCCCCCAACTTGTTCATTAGTAAAAATGCACAAGTTAACAGTAATTGATGATGTCAAAACAATTTTATACAAACACAGTGTTTATTCAAATAAGCAGAGTTTAATCTTGACTTAACAAAATTTACAGAAAATAAGAATTACTTACAGACTTTTTCTACCTAACCTCCTCAACATCTGGTGTTGTTCTAAGGTAGTCTATAAGCAATCTTCTTTCCGCATTCTCGAGCTCTCTCTGCATTATCTCCTTGATCTCTTTCAGCTTAGGATCATCTTCTCCAGTTTGGTAGATAGCAGCTCTCAGAGAATAAATTTTGTTTTTCCTCATTTCGTTTCCAAGCCTGATAAAATATGGTTTCTTAGATTTAGAATTGAAGTCCAGCACAGTTATACCCAAGTAAGTCTTCAGTCGAGCACTATTCCTCTTCATTTCAACAAGATTTCCATGATAGTCTCTGTACTTAGGAACATACTCTTCTGTAGTCTTTGAACCAGCAAGTACTTTGGCTTTCTTCATATGTTCTCTTATAGAATCAGCAATAAGTGCTGTTCTTCGATTTGTAACCCTGAATAAGTACAGAACATATTGAAGTTCTTCACACAGCTTCAGCTTGATGTCATTTTCATTCACCCTATACACTGTTCCATCCTCCATGAAGTACAGTAAAAAGTATATATCCAAACTCTTCTGATGAACCAGCTGAACTGACTCTAGTTTGTCTAGATTTTCTTGAATCATACCAGCTCCAGGAGAAATAAGTGATGATTGATTTCTAGGACTGTTGTTTATTCTGACATCTTTGTGAGAACCCAAACCAGATGTGTTTTTACCATGAGGCTTTCCTAAGCAAGCTCTGTCATGCTGAAAAGTATCAACTCCTTTCTTCTGAGCTTGAACAGGAATTGTAGGCTTGGAGAAAAATCTTTGCATTTGAGCAGGCAATGGATTATTTTGAACAGGTAGGAGTTCACTCACAACATGTGTACCAACAGAGGTTGTATCTACCTTTTTCCCTTCTTGACCCATTATACCTTTAAGCTTCAGCTTGGCATCAAGTGATGATTTTCTTGTCAATTTTCCTTCTTCTTCTTCTTAACTACCAGCAAGATTTTCTTTAATCACTATCCCTTTTAGAACAGGCCTTGGGGCTTTAGCACTTTTCTTGGCCTTTCCAGATTTCATAGCTTTCAAATGCTCTTCTTGCAAGAGTAATTCTTCAGCATGAACATCTTCTAAGGTAGCTCCCTCAGCATTCTCTTCCAAGAAAATCTTAGCAGCAAGTTCTTCATTAGTTTGTGGATTGTCAGATAATAACAAATCCTTTTGCCTTGAAGTACTCTGTACATTTGTATTCACTACTGTACTTGATCTTGTAGACTTGCCAGCTTTCAGATTAACACCAGACTTTGATCTCAGCCTCCTCTCTGAATTAGTTCCTTCATCATCAAGATCATCTTTCTTTGATAGAGTTTGAGGCTGCTGCTTACACTTGGATCTAGCAACTCTCCCCCCCTTTTTGACATCATCAGGGATCAAGATTGAAGTAATTAACTCAAGAGAGTTGGCGATGGATTCGATCTTGTCAGCTAACAAAGTCTGATTTTCTTCAACTTTGCCCAATCTTTGAATCAGAGTCTCCTGAGCCTTTGAGAAGGTTTGAAACAACCTGTTGTTGTCTCTCTGTAGACTCATCTCTCTATTTGTAACTTCATTTCTCAGATCTACAATTAACTTCTGATTTTCATCAAATCTGTGATTCAAGGCCTTAACCTGAATCACTGTGCCTTGCAAGCATGTCAGAATTTCTGGATTTGAAATCTTCTTAGAATTATCCTTGAGAAAAGTAGCTGCTCTTCCAGTAGGAAAGATGCAGTCTGCTTGTATCACTCTGCAGTTTGTTTTGCCAGATAATCATCTTCAATATCTCTTACAGAAGGTCCAGCAAAGTCTGTCTTCTCCCCTGTTTTCAGTCCATCAGTCTGAACTTCAACATTTTGAGCAGATCCAGCTTCTGCACTCACTTCTTCAGAGAGATCATTTTCAGAATCATCTGCATCTGCAACTGAGGCGATTTCTTCATTAAGTTCAGGAATAGGTTCTTCTTGAGCAACTTGTTCTTCTTGATTAGCAGAGTTTACCATGACAATCTCTGAAGAGAGAAATTTGGCAGGCTGATCTATTTCCTCACCATGGTCAGAGACTTGATGTGCATCAGAGAATAACTCTGTGAGAGATGCAACCTCTGTTTCTTCTAGCACCACAGTAGGTTGATCGGCAATACCAGTATCAGCAGAGTTTGCAGCCATGGGTGTTGGAGTAGGATCTTCAACTTCAACAGAGAATGACATGAAATTTTCATCAAACTCTTCCATTGCAGGTAACTTAGTTCTAGCATCTTTTTCAATCTGAACCTCAGCAAGTACAGGTTCATCAATTCTTAGTTCAGGTTCTGCTACAGTAGGTTCTAAGATAACCTCTGTCTCAACAGCAGGAGTCTCCTTAGAGATATCCTCTAGAGCTTCAATTTGAGATTCTACATCATCAGATTCATCAATTAATAACCTTCTTCTCTTGGGCCTAGGAGCTTCGGCCTCATCATCTACTTCAACAGGCCTGTTGGCTATTTGCTTTCTTGGTGGTCTTATAGCCCTGTGTTTCTTGGGCTTAGCAATTGGTTTGGATTGTGGTTGAGGTTGTGTTTGAGATGGAGGTTGAGGTTGAGTTTGTGTTTGGGATTTAGGTTGAGGTTGTGAAGTAGTAGCAGCAGTGGATGGAATGGATGTAGATGTAGGTTTAGAGGTACGTTCAGGTGTGGGTTCTGATGTAGGTTCAAGTGCAGGTTCAGGTGCTTGTGGTTCCTGTGGTTGATTGAGAAAATTTCTGAGGTCAAGTGGGAAAATAAACTCTGGAACTTGACCCTTGTTTGCATCTGATGTGGCGGAAATGATACAATTAAAATCGCAAGCGCACGATCATCGTTTTAGTATTTTAAGATTCGATCCACAGGGAATAATATTTTCGCAAAACCTTAATTTTTAATTTAGGCGAATTAGAACAATTTTGGGTTTTTGGAATTTGGATTTATACTATTTAATTACCAAAATAAATTTAAACTAATTTTAAAAGAAAATAATAATCTAAAACTAAATTATTCTAAAATTATTCTAAAAATTCCAAATTCAAATTAACTACATTTTTTTTCCTTTTTTTTAAAAAAAACTAAATTATTTTAGTCTAAACCTTTTTATATTTTAAGAATTAAATTTTGAAACAAAATTTATTTCTAACTGAATTATTACAGAAATTTTTTAATAAAAATTTGACATGAAGATTTTGAAATAATAATAGACAAAGAAAAACATATCCACAACCTCTCGACTCAGTAAAACCACTCAATCAGAAAACAAACCAACAAGACTCAATAATTTCTCGAAACAAAACTCTAACAAAACAACGGAGCTGCAACTCAAACAACACGCACAAAAATTGGTACCCAACTCGCAGTGAAACCATTGAACAAATTGTGAACTCAACACAAAACAACAAAGGAAATCAGAAACGACTCAGCACAGCAACTGAAATATCTTCACAACAAAACAAGGCAGCAATGAAACCAAAAACTCTGCACAGAAATTCGAACAATACGCAAAACAAAACAGAAATTCTAACGCAGAGATTCAGACACAGACCACATAAACGAACATCAAACCCACAATATCAATATCAATCAAAAACGAATCAATGAATACAACCGGAGAACTACGAACAACTCAGACAAGAATCGACTCCATCGACATAAATGATTCGAAACACCAGCAATGAATCCAGAATTCAACAATCAATTACTCAACCATTAACTACAATCGAACCCAAATCACGACTACACAATTCAGTTCAACAACGATTCAGAACCACGATTCACCACAGCAAGTAATTCATAAAATCGGACTGCAAAACAGGAGTAACAATTGGACTACAACTCGATTCTACAAAACCAACACTCGAACAGCAGGAACACATACGATTGGATTCGTACAAAAATCAACTAAACTCAGCAAAAAAAAATGAACAAAACGAACGAACAAGAGTACTCCACACATTTAGACAGGAATTAATTCGAATCGGTGACAGCCCGACTCGCAGCAATACAAGAACTCGGAGGAAAAAAAATCATAGACTAATGAAAAGAAAAGAAAATGGGGCTCGTGGTTGTTTATGTTTTCGTGGGGAAAGAATGAGAGAGAGGAAGGGAGAGATAAGATGGTGGATTGATCGGACAAAAAGAGTATGAAAACAGGGACTTGTGTTTATGTTTTGGTCTAAGAAAAAGAAAGGAAAGGAAGGGGGTTGGGAGTTTAATTTAGAAGGGAATAAAATAAAAACAGATCAAATAATGAATGCAGCCGGGCATAAGGAATTAAATAGAAACAAAGGGATAATTCGAACAAAAATAAAGAGCAGAAAATGAGTACTAAAAATTAAAATATTTTACAAGAGCTGAAAAAATACAACTACAAATTTAAGAGTGACCTAATTCTACTCCTAATTCTAAGTTGATTTTACAAATGAAGGATGAGGCTATTTATAGAAAATAATTAGGGTTTTTGGTAGGTATGATCTAATATTAGCCATTGATTAAATTTTGGTTGGCTAAATCTTGGCCATTCATTTTGGTGGGCTACAAAGATGCACCACCCTCCCTAGCTTTTCATTTTTCTTCCATTTTGGTCCTTCTTTTCCTTCTTTTGTCATTTATTTCTTTATTATGTCATTTCTTCATTTTTCTCGAATTTTCCTGAAATGCAACAAAATAATTTATTAAAATACGAATTCAAACAATCAATAGGCAATAAAAATATGCAAAATTATGCACTTATCAAATGCCCCCATACCTATCTTTTGCTCGTCCTCGAGTAAAACAAAAAAGAAAAATCTAGATAAAAAGTCCTATACTCCTTTTCGTAGGTGTGACGGGTAATTTTAGGTTTACCAACCCGTTAAACCCATAGACGATCTCTACAGGAGGAGTGTTGTCTCCTAAGGGTTTACAGAAGATATACCCATAAAATCTTTGAGATAAATCAGCAAGTATCCAACTTTCCTCTTTTACTCTAGCTTTCATTGGTGTCAACAAAACAATTTTGTAGGAAAATACATGCCTTAAAGATCATTCTAATAATAGCCAAGTTATAGGTTCCCACAATCCACTTGATTAGACTAAAAATTTGCACAAAATCCCAAGGTGTGTAGTGAATTTAAGGCCTATGATGGATTAACTGCATATGAACATTTTCTCTTTTTCAACCAATATTGAACTGACCCAATCTCTATCAAAACAAGGTTCTAGCCAAACTTCACGTTCTTAGTAGTTAGACCGACTGTGCAATGGTTGAGGTCCCAAAAGACTTTTGCATCAATACCCATTTAGCGAGTTTTAGGTCAACAATCCCAGATCACAAGGGACCTTAGGTTGCTAGGCACAAAGTCCCCTCGGACTTACTTACTCGGGTTATTAATGAGCCCAACCTAGCCGATTTCCCTACTAAGAATTTATTATTACAAAATTACACTAGCACTCAACAATTACAAACATTTATTGACTCTTTTTCTTTTCTTTTCTTTCTCCCTTTTTTTTCTTTCTTTTGACACTATAGAAGCAAAATCTCGCAAAAGTTTGATTCGACATTGTTCTAACATGTGGGTTCTCTCTCAGGTATCGAATAACATTCCTATACAATTTTTCCATCAAAAGTCTTGTGCAAATGTGTCGTCTTGGACTTTTAAGCAAAAATTTGTTCGACACAAGTTTCATGAGGAAAACCTTACTTGACTACGTTCAAATCATCTAAAGGCATTATACATATAATTTTCGAAAGATAGTCAACACCAATTAGTTCTAGAATTTAAAGAGTGGGAAGGACAACTAAGCTAAAATATCTCTATTTTTGGATTTTTAAAATTTTTCAATTTTTTTGGATTTTTCAATTTTATTGTATTTACACTAAAACCCTCAAAAACTTGATGTGTCGAAAATAGACAATTTAATATCGCAAGCGCACGATCATCGTTTTAGTATTTTAAGATTCGATCCACAGGGAATAATTTTATTCGCGATCCTTAATTTCTAATTTAGGCGAATTAGAACAAGTGATTTGGATTTTACAAATTAATTATTAAAATGAAAATCTATTTAAACAAATTTATACTAAATTATTCTAAAACTTAATTATTCTCAAAACTCTAAAATTGGAATTAAATCTAAATTATAAAATTAAAAAGTACATTTTATTCTAAAACAATTTTTTTTTTAAAATTAAAATTTATTTACAGAAAATTTTGAAAAACAATTCAACAACTCAACGAAAACTCTAACATTTACAAACACAAACAAAAAAAAAACAAAACTTGGCTGAGCCATGACTTCATACTAATTAAAATTAAATCAAGACTCTCTAAACCCACGCAACAAAGAACCTGCAAAACTCAGGAGCTAAACGAACACTGGACTTAGGAAAACATTAGCAATTCTAATTACACAGCTGAACAATAAACAAGCCAAAAAAAAAACAACTCAGACTTAAGAACAGTGTGGTGACTCAGAACGGCAGAACTCGTGAACACAATACTAACAATTCAGATACACACTTCGAACAGAAATTTGATAGGTCAAAACCAAAACAACAATATACTCGACTTCAATGCAGCAAAAACAGGACACCAGGAAATAGAGAAACAATTCTGCCACGAAATTACAACACAAATAAAACACAAACTGATTGATTACAAATAACAAGCAACGCAGGTATTCGGAAAATGAACTCAAAAGCTTTAAACATCACGCAGAAAATAACAGGAAACAAAAAAAATTCGATTCAATGAAACCAAAACAATCGCAGGATACATAAACAGCAATAAAGAATCCAATGACTCAATTAACACTACGCAAACTCGGACGACTCCAATGACTCGCAGACTTGAACGAAAACGAAGTAGCAATAATCAGTCGACTATAACCAACATCAAGCTCGTACATTATCAAACTCAGAATTCAGTATAACAATTAATCGCAGCAACTCAAACCACTATAACGAACAAGAATTGACTCTAGCAACGTTAAAAACTCATTCGAACTCCACTAATTTGACAGCAACACCCATACAGCAACCAAACAACAACACAGAATTTAGAATCAAGATATCGATTTTGACATAACTCAGCGGAAAGCACACAGTCGAACTCGGCTAAAACAAACTGGAAATTTAAGAAAAGGAGTGTCACAGATGGAAGGAAGAAGGAGGGGTGTTGAGATTTGGGTGAAAAGAAAATGGGTTGATGGGATTTAGGAAGGCAAGACAGGGGAATGGCGTGCGGTTTTATTGTGAAAGAAAAGAGGAGAAGGGAAGTAAAAGAAGGGGAAAGAAGGAGGAGAGGTTGGGAGAAAAAAGAAAGAGAGAGTGTGCTGGGTTTCGTTTGAAAAGAAGAAAAGAAACAGGAAAAAAAATGGGTTATGCTTGGACTGAAAAAAAAACAGAGTAGACACTACGATTAAAACAAAGCAAGCTTCGAATTAATATTTTAAAAACAGTAAACGATTACAGGGAATTAATAAGACTATTATTTTTGTTGGGGTTTTTTTTTTTTTTTAAATTACTACGACAAAAGAAAATAAATTTAACTAGGAAATAAAATTAAGATTACCCTAAAATGATAATTTAAATTAAAACACCCACAATAAAATGGAGATTTAAAGGGGAGTAACTAATATTAAAACGGAAATTAAAACTACGAAAACAAATTCTTTAAAATGATACTTTCAATCCCGTGTGGTTAGCGTTGCTACTTTATCCACCCGAGAATTTACGAAAATAACGAAATAAAGAACAAGGAAAATAAAATGAATGAGGGATGCAAGAATTAAAATGAAACTTGAAATAAAAATAGAAAGTGTTTACAAATAGAAAAATACAACTACAATTTTTGGAGATGAACTAATACAACATGATTCTAGTATATAAGGTAATGGGTGTGTTACAAGTGAAGAAATGAAGGCTATTTATAGGAAAATTTTAGGGTTTTTGGTAGGTATGATCTAATATTAGCCATTGATTAAATTTTGGTTGGCTAAATCTTGGCCATTCATTTTGGTGGGCTACAAAGATGCACCACCATCCCTAGCTTTTCATTTTTCTTCCATTTTGGTCCTTCTTTTCCTTCTTTTGTCATTTATTTCTTTATTTTGTCATTTCTTCATTTTTCCTGAAATGCAACAAAATAATTTATTAAAATACGAATTCAAACAATCAATAGGCAATAAAAATATGCAAAATTATGCACTTATCAAATGCCCCCATACCTATCTTTTGCTCGTCCTCGAGTAAAACAAAAAAGAAAAATCTAGATAAAAAGTCCTATACTCCTTTTCGTAGGTGTGACGGGTAATTTTAGGTTTACCAACCCGTTAAACCCATAGACGATCTCTACAGGAGGAGTGTTGTCTCCTAAGGGTTTACAGAAGATATACCCATAAAATCTTTGAGATAAATCAGCAAGTATCCAACTTTCCTCTTTTACTCTAGCTTTCATTGGTGTCAACAAAACAATTTTGTAGGAAAATACATGCCTTAAAGATCATTCTAATAATAGCCAAGTTATAGGTTCCCACAATCCACTTGATTAGACTAAAAATTTGCACAAAATCCCAAGGTGTGTAGTGAATTTAAGGCCTATGATGGATTAACTGCATATGAACATTTTCTCTTTTTCAACCAATATTGAACTGACCCAATCTCTATCAAAACAAGGTTCTAGCCAAACTTCACGTTCTTAGTAGTTAGACCGACTGTGCAATGGTTGAGGTCCCAAAAGACTTTTGCATCAATACCCATTTAGCGAGTTTTAGGTCAACAATCCCAGATCACAAGGGACCTTAGGTTGCTAGGCACAAAGTCCCCTCGGACTTACTTACTCGGGTTATTAATGAGCCCAACCTAGCCGATTTCTCTACTAAGAATTTATTATTACAAAATTACACTAGCACTCAACAATTACAAACATTTATTGACTCTTTTTCTTTTCTTTTCTTTCTCCCTTTTTTTTTCTTTCTTTTGACACTATAGAAGCAAAATCTCGCAAAAGTTTGATTCGACATTGTTCTAACATGTGGGTTCTCTCTCAGGTATCGAATAACATTCCTATACAATTTTTCCATCAAAAGTCTTGTGCAAATGTGTCGTCTTGGACTTTTAAGCAAAAATTTGTTCGACACAAGTTTCATGAGGAAAACCTTACTTGACTACGTTCAAATCATCTAAAGGCATTATACATATAATTTTCGAAAGATACTCAACACCAACTAGTTCTAGAATTTAAAGAGTGGGAAGGACAACTAAGCTAAAATATCTCTATTTTTGGATTTTTAAAATTTTTCAATTTTTTTGGATTTTTCAATTTTATTGTATTTACACTAAAACCCTCCCCCATACCTAAATCATGCATTGTCCTCAATGTATGCAAAATGCAAGATAAATGACAGGGGAGAATGGTGAGAAAATACCTGATAAGGATGAAAGAGAGTTCACAATTACCTACTGAAGAAACTTACTTGAATCATGGATCGATGAGGTAGATCACTTCTTCCTCGGGATCAATTGGCAGCTCTAAAAATGGTTTTAGTCTTTGTCCATTAACTTTAAATATATCACCATTTTTAGGATTTTCAATTTCAACAGCACCGTGAGGAAAAACGACCCTAACAACATAAGGACCTTCCCACCGGGATCTCAATTTCCCGGGAAACAAATGAAGCCTAGAATTATACAAAAGAACTTTTTGACCGGGAGAAAAAGATTTTCTCAAAATAGATTTATCATGAAAAAGCTTAGTTCTTTGTTTATAGATTTTGGCATTCTCGTAGGCTTCATTTCTCAACTCCTCGAGTTCAGACAATTGCAACTTCCTATGACTACCTGCGGTCGGTAAGTCAAAATTTAACTCTCGAATGGCCCACATGGCCCTATGTTCGAGCTCAACGGGCAAGTGACAGGCCTTTCCAAAGACAATCCGATAAGGGGACATGCCTAAAATGGTTTTAAAAGCGGTCCGATAGGCCCACAAGGCGTCTATCAACTTAGTTGACCAATCCTTCCTATTCGAGTTGACAGTCTTTTCTAAAATTTGCTTAATTTGACGATTCGAGACTTCAACTTGCCCACTAGTTTGCGGATGGTAAGGGGTGGCTAGCCGATGAGTTATTGAGTACTTTTTCAAAAGAGACTCAAATTGACGATTCTTGAAGTGCTTACCTTGGTCACTAATGATAGCCCTAGGTGTACCGAAACGAGAAAAGATATTCTCTTTGAGGAATTTAAGAACGACCTTGTTATCATTGGACTTAGTAGCAATGGCTTCCACCCACTTAGACACGTAATCGACCGCTAACAGGATGTAGAGGTTGCCAAAGGAACTAGGAAAGGGGCCCATAAAATGGATACCCCATACATCGAAAATCTCAATGATTAAGATGGGGTTCATTGGCATCATGTTTCTCCTAGTGATCTTTCCTAAGTGTTGACACCTATTACACGTGGCACAGTATTCAGCAGCATCTTTGAACAAAGTGGGCCAATAGAAACCGCTTTGGAGGATTTTAACGGCTGTTTTCTTAGCACTAAAATGCCCTCCACAGGCTTGGTCATGGCAGAAAGAAAGGATATTCTTGAATTCATGATTTGGGACGCACCTCCGAATGATTTGATCGGGACAGTATTTAAAGAGATACGGGTCATCCCAAAAGAAGTGTTTGACCTGTGAGAAAAATTTCGATCTATCTTGAGAGGACCAATGAGAGAGAATGTCACCGGTTGCAAGATAGTTGACAATATCGGCGAACCAAGGGGGAGTGGAAATGGACAGAAGTTGCTCGTCCGGAAAAGATTCGTTTACAGGGGAGTCGATGGTGGACTCCACTATCAAGCGGGAAAGATGATCGGCGACAACATTCTCAGAACCCTTCTTATCCCTAATTTCTAGGTCAAACTCTTGGAGCAAGAGAATCCACCTAATCAATCGGGCTTTAGAGTCTTTCTTAGAGAATAGATAACGAAGAGCGGCATGGTCGGTGTAGACAATGATTTTCGAACCGATAAGATAGGACCGAAACTTGTCGAGAGCAAAGACTACGGCTAGAAGTTCCTTTTCGGTGGTAGAATAATTAAGTTGGGAATCATTCAAAGTCTTGCTAGCGTAGTAAATGACATGGGGCATCTTATCGATTCGTTGCCCTAAAACGGCTCCTACCGCATAATCAGAAGCGTCACACATCAACTCGAAGGGAAGATTCCAATCGGGAAATCGAATGATTGGGGCAGAAGTCAATTCTTTCTTAAGATGCTCAAAAGATTGTAAACAATCGCTATTGAAATCGAATTTGATATCCTTCCCGAGAAGATTGGTTAAGGGTCTAGCCTTCTTGCTAAAATCCTTAATGAAACGCCTATAAAAGCCCGCATGGCCTAGGAAGGAACGAATGGCTTTGACCGACTTGGGTGGGGGAAGATTTGCAATGAGGTCAACTTTGGCTTTATCGACTTCTATCCCCTTTTCAGAAATTTTATGACCGAGAACGATCCCTTCCTTAACCATGAAATGACATTTCTCCCAGTTGAGAACGAGGTTGGTTTCTTTACACCTTTTTAAAACTAACTCAAGATGGTTTAAGCACTGGTGAAAAGAGGAACCAAAGATGGAAAAGTCATCGATAAAGATCTCGAGAAAATCCCCTACCATGTCAGAAAAGATGCACATCATACACCTTTGGAAAGTGGCTGGAGTAGTGGTTAGACCAAAGGCTAAACGTCGATAGGCAAAGGTTCCAAAGGGACATGTGAAAGTGGTCTTTTCTTGGTCTTCGGGAGCAATGGGAATTTGAAAATAGCCAGAATAACCATCTAGAAAACAATAGAACGAATAACCGGCTAACCTTTCCAACATTTGATCGATAAAAGGCAAGGGAAAGTGGTCTTTTCTAGTGGCAGAATTGAGTTTCCTATAGTCTATGCATACCCTCCATCCGGATTGAACACGGGTGGGCACTTGCTCATCATTCTCGTTGGTGACAACGGTAATGCCAGACTTCTTCGGAACTACTTGAATGGGGCTGACCCAAGAGCTATCAGAAATGGGATAAATAATCCCATTATCGAGACACTTAAGAATTTCTTTTCGAACGACTTCCATCAAGGTGGGGTTCAAACGCCGTTGAGGATCTCGAACGGGTTTCGCATCATCAACTAAGTGAATTCGATGTTGGACAATGGCCGGACTAATTCCTTTAATATCAGAGATACTCCAACCTATGGCCTCCTTATGTTCTCTAAGTACCATAACAAGCTCATCCTCTTGTGACTCGGTCAAATCAGAGGCGATAATAACAGGAAGAGACTCGTTAGGACCTAAAAAGGCATACTTAAGAGTGTCGGGGAGAGGTTTGAGTTCTAGATCGGGCGGCGTCGACTCAACGGATTCACTAGTTTCGAAAAGAGACATGGGAGATGGTTCAACATCATGATTATTTGTAGGAATGGTGGATTCTAACATTTGGTTGACCTCATTTGTATATTCAGAAACATCCCAGTTTTGACCAAAGTGGTTTAAACAAAAATCAAGAGCATCATTAGGGGTCATGAAATTTTGATCAACTATTTCATCAATTAAATTAACATCCATAGGTTGATCATGAAAATCATCGGGTTGTTTCCCAACATGAAAGATATTGAGGTCAATGGTCATGTTCCCAAACGTTAGTTTCATCAATCCATTCCTACAATTAATCAAAGCGTTCGAAGTGGCTAGAAACGGACGTCCTAGAATGACGGGAATTTGATATGTCGGATTCCTAACCGGTTCGGTTTCTAGTACCACAAAATCAACAGGAAAGACGAAATCTCCAACTTTAATTAGCACGTCCTCGATGACCCCTTTGGGAATTTTGATTGATCTATCTGCTAATTGGAGGGTAACCTTCGTCTTTTGAAGTTCTCCTAACCCTAGGGTTTGGTAGACAGAATATGGAAGCAAGTTCACGCTGGCGCCTAAATCGAGTAACGCCTTGTCTACAAAAGAATTACCTATGACACGTGAAATTGTGGGACAACCGGGGTCCTTATATTTCACGGGAATCTGGTTAGAAAGAATTGAGCTCACTTGAGAGGTCAAAAAGGCCTTCTTAAGGACGTGAGTAGTTCGCTTATGTGTGCACAAATCTTTTAGACATTTCGCATATGAAGGAATTTGTTGAATCGCGTCTAAAAGAGGAATGTTGACCTTAACTTGCTTGAAAACCTCTAAGATCTTGTCTAATTGAGCAGTTTGCTTATTAGAGACGAGGCGTTGTGGGTAAGGGGCCTTTGGTTTATAGACTTGTTCTTCGGGAACGGGCTCCGAGGTTGTTCCACTCGAAGAAGATGGCTGACTAGAAAGAGGTGAAGAGACAGGAATTGGAGTTTGATCCGAATGATCGAGAATAGGTGTCGGTGTAACGTTTGATTCTCCTTCTTCCTCTTCGGGGGACTCGACTCCTACTCGATTATCAACCTGCTTTCCAGATCTCAGGGAAATGACAGCATGCACATTGTCAGGAGGTCTTTGATTAATAGGAAACTTAGGGTTGACCTCAGCCTGACTTGGAAACTTATTCTTCTCACGCTCGTGGATGGCGCTAGCTAATTGGCTCACTTGTACCTCTAACTTAGATATGGCTTGGGTGCTAGCATTTAAGATCTGCCTATCTTGAGTCATGGTTTGCATGAAGGTTTGTTGCGATTGAGCCAAATTAGTGGTGGTTTGAGAAGCGCATCGAGACTTTTCTCCAACGATGTAAGTCGCTTATCCGACTCAGAAAAACCGGGAGGGTGGGAAGGAGCTTGAGTCGGATAAGGAGCATGATTTTGAGGGGAGAAAGAATTCGCGTGAGGTTTATGAAAAACAGGTGGTTGAGAATGGAAGTTTTGGAACGAAGGAGGTTGATTTTGGAATTGTGCGGGGTGAGATTGTTGACCTTGATTCCAAGAAAAGTTCGGGTGATTTTTCCAACCGGGGTTATAAGTAGGAGCATAAGGATCATTTCGAGGACCCGATTGGAACATCGCATTGACTTGTTGAAAGTCTTGAGGATTTTGTATCCCTTGACTGGTCGAGTTAAAATTTGAGCACATGGATACTTGGGAAGGGGACCCGTTGGTTTCTAAGGCTTCTAAACGCCGAGTAAGAGTGGCTAATTTAGCCTCGGTCGCGATAGAGTTACCAACTTGATGTAGCCCTCTTTGATGCATGGTAGCTATTGAATCGTTTGATTTCTCGGGCTCTCGAGTGGGCTCCCTAGTTGATTCCCACAGCATAGTCTTTTCCGCGAACTCTTCGAAGAATTCCCATCCCTCGTCCTCGTCTTTTTCCATGAATTCCCCTGGCACATAGATTCCAACAATGCGGTTGTTGAACCATCTAAGGCTTCGTACACAATCTTACAGAGCCTCCATTTTTCGATTCCGTGGTGGGGACATTGGGATAAAAGATTTTTAAAGCGGTCAAAACACGTCCAAAATGGTTCGTTGAGTTTTTGACGGAATTGATTAATCTCATTAGTGAGTTTCGTAGTCTTATGGCTTGGAAAGAATTTTTTTAGAAAAATGACTACGAAACCCTCCCACGTGGAAATCGAATTGACAGGTAGACTATACAACCATTTTTTTGCATTATCTTTTAGAGCGAAGTTGATTAGTCTAAGTCGTATGGAGTCCTCAGAAAGTTGTTGGAGTTTTTGTAAAGCGCAAACTTCCTCGAATTCATGTAGAAAAAGATAAGGATCCTCACCGTCACTCCCGCGAAAAGTAGGTAACATGCTAATTTGATGACCTTTGGTTTCGAAATTGTTAGCACTTACGGGAGGTAGGGTGATGCAAGAGGGTTGGGCTGATCTGGTGGGGTAACAACGATCCTTTAACGAAACTGCCATGGTTACTACGGGGTCAAGAATTTCTACGGGTTCGGATTCTGAAGAGGATGAACACTCAATTGGTCTCACTAACCTAGCCGAATTATCTCTAACCCAAGTAGTGCGCATGAACAGGAAGAAAACACTTAGCAAATAATTTGCGAAAAATTAAGCACACAAAACAAAGGGTGAAAAATCAAAAGAAAGATCTAACCTTAAGACACACTAAAAATTCCGTAAATTAAGAATTATTCAGACCGATTCGGCCAGATTAGAGCAGGCATTGCCAAGAGGCCAAACTCGTCACTTAGACACCAAATCTTAACAGCCAGGCGAACCTTAGACACTGAAGGTCGTGAATAAGTCTTAATTACGTTTATTTGATGCAACAAACATCGAGGTATATACAAAAACGATAAACAATTATGGATGCTTACATTATGTGTCCTAATCTAAAAAAAAATTAACGTACCTTTGGGTCCTCCAGCGATCACCACAATTATAAGATACGAAAAATTAAAAACAAGTAAATAAAATTCTAAATGATGTGCCCTAAGTGATTAAATGCATGATGCAACAAGTATGTATTTACAACTAATATTTTTTTGGATTTTTCAATTTTCATTTTTTGTGATTTTTGATTTTTTGATTTTTTTTTTGTGATTTTCTAAAAATAAAAAGGCGAAAAGAGTGAGATACGGGTTACCGAAGCACGCTTCCAAGAATTCCAAATTTTTCCAAGCTCCGTGAAAAGATTCCCGACATTCCAAACTTTCCTAAAAAAATAAAATAAAAATAAGGCAAGCGAAAGAAAACTAATCTGAAAAATTAAAAATTAAGGTGCGAAAAATAATTAGTTCCCCGGCAGCGGCGCCAAAAACTTGATGTGGCGGAAATGATACAATTAAAATCGCAAGCGCACGATCATCGTTTTAGTATTTTAAGATTCGATCCACAGGGAATAATATTTTCGCAAAACCTTAATTTTTAATTTAGGCGAATTAGAACAATTTTGGGTTTTTGGAATTTGGATTTATACTATTTAATTACCAAAATAAATTTAAACTAATTTTAAAAGAGAATAATAATCTAAAACTAAATTATTCTAAAAATTCCAAATTCAAATTAACTACATTTTTTTTTCTTTTTTAAAAAAAACTAAATTATTTTAGTCTAAACCTTTTTATATTTTAAGAATTAAATTTTGAAACAAAATTTATTTCTAACTGAATTATTACAGAAATTTTTTAATAAAAATTTGACATGAAGATTTTGAAATAATAATAGCCAAAGAAAAACATATCCACAACCTCTCGACTCAGTAAAACCACTCAATCAGAAAACAAACCAACAAGACTCAATAATTTCTCGAAACAAAACTCTAACAAAACAACGGAGCTGCAACTCAAACAACACGCACAAAAATTGGTACCCAACTCGCAGTGAAACCATTGAACAAATTGTGAACTCAACACAAAACAGCAAAGGAAATCAGAAACGACTCAGCACAGCAACTGAAATATCTTCACAACAAAACAAGGCAGCAATGAAACCAAAAACTCTGCACAGAAATTCGAACAATACGCAAAACAAAACAGAAATTCTAACGCAGAGATTCAGACACAAACCACATAAACGAACATCAAACCCACAATATTAATATCAATCAAAAACGAATCAATGAATACAACCGGAGAACTACGAACAACTCAGACAAGAATCGACTCCATCGACATAAATGATTCGAAACACCAGCAATGAATCCAGAATTCAACAATCAATTACTCAACCATTAACTACAATCGAACCCAAATCACGACTACACAATTCAGTTCAACAACGATTCAGAACCACGATTCACCACAGCAAGTAATTCATAAAATCGGACTGCAAAACAGGAGTAACAATTGGACTACAACTCGATTCTACAAAACCAACACTCGAACAGCAGGAACACAAACGATTGGATTCGTACAAAAATCAACTAAACTCAGCAAAAAAAAACGAACAAAACGAACGAACAAGAGTACTCCACACATTTAGACAGGAATTGATTCGAATCGGTGACAGCCCGACTCGCAGCAATACAAGAACTCGGAGGAAAAAAAATCATAGACTAATGAAAAGAAAAGAAAATGGGGCTCGTGGTTGTTTATGTTTTCGTGGGGAAAGAATGAGAGAGAGGAAGGGAGAGATAAGATGGTGGATTGATCGGACAAAAAGAGTATGAAAACAGGGACTTGTGTTTATGTTTTGGTCTAAGAAAAAGAAAGGAAAGGAAAGGGGTTGGGAGTTTAATTTAGAAGGGAATAAAATAAAAACAGATCAAATAATGAATGCAGCCGGGCATAAGGAATTAAACAGAAACAAAGGGATAATTCGAACAAAAATAAGGAGCAGAAAATGAGTACTAAAAATTAAAATATTTTACAAGAGCTGAAAAATACAACTACAAATTTAAGAGTGACCTAATTCTACTCCTAATTCTAAGTTGATTTTACAAATGAAGGATGAGGCTATTTATAGAAAATAATTAGGGTTTTTGGTAGGTATGATCTAATATTAGCCATTGATTAAATTTTGGTTGGCTAAATCTTGGCCATTCATTTTGGTGGGCTACAAAGATGCACCACCCTCCCTAGCTTTTCATTTTTCTTCCATTTTGGTCCTTCTTTTCCTTCTTTTGTCATTTATTTCTTTATTTTGTCATTTCTTCATTTTTCTCGAATTTTCCTGAAATGCAACAAAATAATTTATTAAAATACGAATTCAAACAATTAATAGGCAATAAATATATGCAAAATTATGCACTTATCAGCATCTTTGTTGGTCAAGTCAGAGAACATTCTCTTATGGACTTGGAAGGGTTGGATGACATCTTCATCAGAAATTTCCACATTAGGCAAACAAGCAGAGTATAAACTTTGACAAAAACGTGAGAAATAGACAGTTGTATCAGACTCTGCTAATTTTTCACCTAGATTCATAAGAACTAGTCTACCAAAATCGAAATTACTTCCATTGAGAAGAGAATACCTGATTTGAAGACTGTCAGTGGGAATGGCATCCCAGTTGGTGACTTTCTTGCCAAAAGCTCTTGTGATGCAATCAAAGAAGAAACTCCATTCCTTCCTGAGCCCTGGCCTTTTAACATTACCAAGCTTGTCTAAAGAACCAGAAAACCTCAGCTACTGCAACATATCCTTCAATTCATTCTCACCAGCAACAGTGTATGAGGTGTGAGTGTCAAAACCCATAGTATCTCTAACAGTTGCTGAAGTAATCACATACTCTGTCTCCTCATAAGTAAAAACAATTGATGGATTCCCATTCTCTCCTCCATCATCATACACAGAGTTAGTCCAGAAGGCAGCAATCTGCGTAGCAGAAAGCATTTGTGGTTCGACTAGAGCTGTTCCAATCTCTGAGTCTCTCAAAAAGTTGTGAATCAAGTGAAACGCCTCTGGAACTTTTTCATTGTTCAATAGAGCTGCATAATTGTTGGGAACAAACGATAATCCCTGAACAACAAAAGGCTTGGATGCCATTAGAACAGTTTAGAAATTTTGAGAAAAGAGAATGTGTAGAAAAGTGTTTGTGAAAATGCTTAAGTGAGAATAACAGAGAAATTGTGTGTAAAGTTGTGTGTTCGTGGGTGTAAAAGTGAAAAAGTGAATAATGAACCGATTTTGATTAGATCTGTAATTGAAAATTAAAAACCCAATCGTTTTAGACATTAAACGCGCAACCAATTTCTTGTTAAGTGTGTGAGTGGGACACGTGTCACGTAAATAGTGGAACAGCCATTTACACGCGCAGTAATAATGGCTATTATTACTGCTATTCTCTCTCCTATTACCAATACGCTTTAACTGTCTGACACCAATAAACAGTTGGCACATATCACATGCAAATTTCAAAAACTCTTTGTACTCCGAGTATATACTCTGTCTGAAATAAAATATTACCTTAGAGTACTCAACAGAATCCAACAGTGTTTACCAATTCTCCAACTTTATTACTGTAATTCTTTCAAACACTGCACAGTTGTGAATATAAGTGTGTGTATAGCAGAGTTTACTAATTTAGTATTTAGAGCATCTAATATTTTATAAAATCCATAAAATAAATCAGTAAACATTGTTTGCACAAACTCTCATAGTAAACTCTTAATATCTGATGAATGCTAAACTCTGTAGAAGATGAATAATATACAGTAACTCTGAATTTTCCTATACCCCCTTCTAACTAATCTAAAAATATATATATATATATATATATATATATTCTATTATTTTTTTTATATATTTGCATCATTTTCACTCTTTTTTTTAATTCTTTTCTTTTCTTTTCTCCAGTAATCAGAGGTTGGAACTAGTCACCAAAAATCCAGTAATTTTAGCCCTTATCTTTTGATAAGTTCCTGGGTCTTCCTAGTCTTTGACTAGTTACCAAAAATTAAAGAATTTTAGCCCTTACTTTTTACCTGTAAGTTCCTGGGTCGTCCTAGTTACAACATAATCTCAAAGGAGTTCTAAATAGCCTATCTATATTTGCTATGGGGGTAGACTAATAATAGAAACTAACTTATCAGAGTTTGAACTAACAGAGTTTATCTAACAGAGTTTAGGAGTCATCAACATCAAAAGTTAATCATGAAAGGTAATGCACACACTGTTTAGAGATTCAGAGTTTAGGATTGATAACCTAAGAGATGCTATAAATATGGAACAGTATCATGCTGTGTTAACTTTCTGCACAGTTTAAGATTAGATCACAGATAACTTAGAAGGATTCATGACTAATTAGTGAGAATCATGCTTCATACATATTTCTTCATCGGTGTTTATGTTCAGACAGAAACAGAATTAGAGTCTTATCAGAGTTTAATGATTATTGCAACAGATTTTGACATACAGAGCATGTTAACAGTCATAGTAACACATGAAAAGTTTATAAGTACAGACATGAAATCACAGAAACATGAGCAACATATTTTTCAAGAAAATTTTGAAACTAACTATTATCTCTAATCAAAACCAGAGATCATTCCTAGTTCATTTACCAGCCTTGTAAATGTAGCTTCACTCAAAGGCTTGATGAAGACATCTGCAAGCTGCTGTTCAGTAGACACAAAATGAAGCTCAATGTTACCTTCCTCTACATGCTCTCTGATAAAATGATACCTTATGCTGATGTGCTTGGTCATTGAATGCTGTACTGGATTACCTATCATAGCAATAGCACTTTGATTATCACAGAAAATAGGTATTTTGCTATACCTCAATCCATAATCCAGTAATTGATTCTTCATCCACAGAATCTGTGCACAACAGCTACCAGCAGCAATATACTCTGCTTCAGCTGTAGATGTAGAGATTGATTTCTGTTTCTTGCTGTACCAAGAAACAAGTCTATCACCAAGAAATTGACAACTTCCACTGGTACTTTTTCTGTCTATCTTACAGCCTGCAAAGTCTGCATCAGATTAACCAAGTAGCTTGATGTCTGATTCTCTTGGATACCACAAACCTAAAGTTATGGTGCCCTTAAGATATTTGAAAATTCTCTTCACAACTGTTAGATGTGGTTCTCTTGGATCTGCCTGAAATCTTGCACAAAGACATGTTGCATACATGATGTCAGGTCTGCTTGCTGTTAGATAAAGAAGAGACCCAATCATCCCTCTATAGCTTGTCATATCCACTGGTGAACCTGTGTCTTTGTCCAACTTTGTTGCTGTTGCCATGGGAGTTGTTGTAGATGAACAGTCAAGCATGCCAAATTTCTTGAGAAGATTTCTGGTATATTTTGCTTGATTTATAAAGATTCCATCATCTGTTTGCTTCACCTGTAGGCCTAGAAAATAACTAAGCTCTCCCATCATGCTCATTTGATATCTGGACTGCATGAGCTTGGCAAACTTCTTACAGAGTTTATCATTAGTGGACCCAAAGATTATGTCATCTACATATATTTGAACTAATAACAGATCACTACCAAGTTTGAAGTAGAACAAGGTTTTATCAATTGTACCTCTGTTGAACCCACTTTCCAAAAGAAATTGAACCAAAGTCTCATACCATGCTCTTGGTGCCTGCTTAAGTCCATAGAGTGCCTTGTCAAGCCTGTAGACATAATCTGGATACTTGGGATCTACAAATCCTGGTGGTTGTTCAACAAACACTTCTTCTTCAAGTTTTCCATTCAGAAAAGCACTTTTCACATCCATCTGAAAAACCTTGAATTTCTTGTGAGAAGCATATGCTAGAAAGATTCTTATTGCCTCCAACCTTGCAACTGGAGTAAAAGTTTCATCATAGTCTATGCCTTCTTGCTGTGAATAGCCTTTGGCCACAAGTCTGGCCTTGTTTCTTGTAACAACCCCATCACTGTCAGTTTTGTTTCTGAAAACCCATTTAGTACCAACAACAGATCTATTCTTTAGTCTTGGTACAAGGGTCCAGACCTTATTTCTTTCAAATTCATTCAACTCCTCCTGCATTGCTGTTATCCAGTCAGCATCTTGAAGAGCTTCTTGCACTTTCTTTGGTTCAGATTTGGACAGAAATGCATGAAACAGACTTTCATTTGTTGTAGCACTTCTTGTCCTGACTTTTGCATCTGGATCTCCAATTATTAGATCAGGTGTCTGAGATTTTGTCCATTTCCTAGCTGAAGGTAAATGACTTCTGTCAACAGTTGATCCCCCCCTTGACCAATGTTCTCCTGATCATCTTGTTGCCTTTCTTCATTCTCTGAGGCTCCCCCTGAATTTGATCACTCAGAGTTTAAGTTGTCAGATTTTGAACTATTAGAGTTTGAGTCATCAGAGATTGATCCAGATTTTTCAAGTGACTCACTTTCAGAATGTGAGTCATCCATAATTCTGTTACTGACCAGCAAACGCTTCTCTTCAACAGAGTTTAGCTGCTTCCTCCTGTCAGCGTTTAACAGACTCTGTCGAGCTTCCAACTGTCAGAGTTTAACTGAACTCTGACTACTTCCAGTTTCAAGTTAAACTCTGTTTTTCCCTGTAAAACTTAAACACTAATATTAACCACATCAATTATATTTAACAATAGTTAGGCCGAATACACAATTATAATCAACTAAGTATGAGCGAATATCAATAAGTTCTTAAAAGACTTTAAAAACTGTTTTGGAATTAACTCATCTCTCAGTGATGTAAAATATCACAGAGAGCTGCTTAGGTTACAATGAAATGATATTGCGTTACACGATACCCTTCTAGGATTAACCTAACTGTATTTATAAAGATATACAGCTATGTACAATCGATAATTGATTCTCCTATAAATCAGCTATACAAATATTATCAATTACGATTGCTACACGTCTTTCTAGTCAGCACGACTTCTTTGACAGCTATCCAATCTTCAAAGATATCGCTTCCATAATTATCTTCAATAATTCTGTTACTGACCAGCAAACGCTTCTCTTCAACAGAGTTTAGCTGCTTCCTCTTGTCAGCGTTTAGCAGACTCTGTCGAGCTTCCAACTGTCAGAGTTTAACTGAACTCTGACTGCTTCCAGTTTCAAGTTAAACTCTATTTTTCCCTGTAAAACTTAAACACTGATATTAACCACATCAATTATATTTAACAATAGTTAATTATAATCAACTAAGTATGAGCGAATAACAATAAGTTCTTAAAAGACTTTAAAAACTATTTTGGAATTAACTCCTCTCTCGGTGATGTAAAATATCAAAGAAAGCTGCTTAGGTTACAATGAAATGATATTGCGTTACACGATACCCTTCTAGGATTAACCTAACTGTATTTATAAAGATATACAACTATGTACAATCGATAATTGATTCTCCTATAAATCAGCTATACAAATATTATCAATTACGATTGCTACACGTCTTTCTAGTCAGCACGACTTCTTTGACAGCTATCCAATCTTCAAAGATATCGCTTCCATAATTATCTTCAATAATTCTGTTACTAACCAGCAAACGCTTCTCTTCAACAGAGTTTAGCTGCTTCCTCTTGTCAGCGTTTAGCAGACTCTGTCGAGCTTCCAACTGTCATAGTTTAACTGAACTCTGACTGCTTCCAGTTTCAAGTTAAACTCTATTTTTCCCTGTAAAACTTAAACACTGATATTAACCACATCAATTATATTTAACATTATATTATGTTCAATAATTATTGATTGGATATTACTCAATTTAAATATAAAATGGCGGAAGTTTTAGATAATACATCCGAGAGTAGTGCTATAAGTAGCAGGAAATCTGGATTCATAGTACTCCATATGTAAGTCCTAAATTTGACGGAAAGAATTTTCTGGAATGGTCCAAACCTTGTACAATGGCACTTAAATCTCATAAAATGATGAAATATATCAATGGGAAAGCCAAACAACCTTTGGAAAGTGATACCAGTTTCGATGATTGGGAATCTGAAAATGCCATGGTGTGTTCATGGCTATCTAACTCTATGGAGGTTGATATTCGAAAAACCTATATCTTCATTGATACCGCTAAAGATGTGTGGAATTCTATCACTCGGACGTATTCCTCTCCGGGAATGTAGCCAAGCAGTTTGAGATCAAACGGAAGATGTGGGCATTGGCTCAGGGAAGTCGCACATTAGCTCAGTATTATTCTGAGCTTACATCATTATGGAGTGAATTGGGACATTACACTATATTTGAGTGTAAACATGCTGAAGATCAAGAAAAATATCAAAAGATGATGATTGTAGAAAAAGTGATGAAGTTTCTTGATGGATTGTCTGATGAGTATGATTCAATCAAAAACCAACTTATCGGACAAGTTCCACTTCCTACTGTGGAAGAAGCCTATGGTCGTGTCAGGTTAGAGGAAAGTCGAAAGCAAAGTATGGCTCCGGTTAGGGCTGAGCTGAAAAACCGAAATGAAACCGAAATCGAACCGAAACCGATAAAAACCGATTAAAACCGAACCGATCATAACCGAGCTGAATTAAAACCGAAAAATCGAACCGATACTAATGGTCCAGTTTCAGTTTTGGAGTGAAACCGAACCGAAAAAACCGAAACCGAACCGATTATTATAATATATTTATATAATTATATATATTATATAATATATAAAAATTTATTATAAAAATTGTACATATATTTTTTAAGAATTATAGAATGCTTAAAATTTAATTAGATGGGTCTGTCCAAAATCTCCACTGCCCAGCGCAATGCCAAGCAATACTCCACTACCCAGCCGGCCAGCCCACACTTCTTAGTCACGGGTTTCTACTCTCTACTTCGTACTTCCTAAATCCTAATAGGCTAATACATACAATACATACAGTAATACCTAAAACCTAAATTACCAAGAAGACTGAACTCTGAAGAGTGAAGACGCGGTCGCAGCAAAACTGAAGACGATAATCATGTCCGAACAAACACCTTATCAACAAGAAGCATCACCTCAAGTGGTATGATATTCTAATCCAATGTAATTGTTCTTCTTTATCTTATGTGATATTGTATTGATTTTTTTGATATTCTAAATTAAGTTTGATTATTTGATTTGAATAACTTAGTAATTATTCATTATTAGAAGTATTAGTTGCAAGTGAATTTTATGGTGTTTAGTTTATATTCTCTGAAGTTGCAAGTGAGTTTGATACAGTAATATCTGCATTTTGGCTCTGTTTTTTGGTTGATCTTCTGCTGCTAAGGCCTTTGGTGTTATGCATCCAGTAAATATGCAGTTTTTTTGTTTGTTCTCACTGAAGCAAGAATTTTGCTCCTTATACTTCTTTGTTATGCATTGTATATGACCACTGTTCTTGTATAAATTTTAGAAGTGAATTCTTTTCTTAGTTTCTGATTATCTGTGCAGATTTGATTTAGTTGTTATATATTTCTTGAATATATCCATCTCGTTACTTGGTAATGTGTAGTGAATATGACCTGCTCATATGAAATCCAAATTAATTGTTTAGCAGCCTATATGTCCGAATTTATCTCAAATTATATGGTAGTCCTATATAGAGGTTTTTTGTTCCAAATTCAGACATACCATTGTTTAGTTAGTGGTGCTCAGTGATTATAATTAGTGTATTGTGTTCATTATTCTATTTGAGTAGTACTAGTCAAGTTTCATATTTGTTTAACCAGGGGCATTTGTCATAATGCAGATCAATTTGGTTTGTTGAATGGCTTTGGAACATTGTAGACTACATATGTTATAATGTCTCTTTCATCTTGAAGATATGTAACATGTAGTTTAGTGATTGTGTTTTTTCTGACTTTTTGCACTACTGATTATGTTTTTCATACTAATTGTGTTAGCGATTATGTTTGTTACCATGTGAAAATATACCTAAATGAAATGTGTTTACCAGAATCACTATTGTTCTTAGGTAAAAAGCAGTGTCTTATTACCAATTTAATTAGTTTGACACTTGTGTAAATGCATTACACTTTCTAATATCTTAGGTGTAGCTCAAAATCCATAACATGTTTCCTCTGGGTACCTGTTTATAATTAAAAAGTCTACAACATCATTAAACAAAGCAATAGTGATTGATCATTCGGATCTAATTATAACCTGTTTATTTTTTCATCTCAATTTTGCTGGCATTTAGTTGTTGACTTGTTGCTTACATGTATCTCAATATTCAGGAAGGACATGGTTGTAGCTCTTCTGTGCAAAGCCAAATTTGAGAACCCTGGTGGATGCACTGGATGCACTAGAGCTGATATTTAAGAACTAATGCTACTGTTCTGCATTGGAAGTTCTCGAATTATTAATTTAGTGGCCTTTTTATTGGCATATGAACAATGTTTGTTTTGAAGTTCGCCACTATTTTTATTGATTTGTGTAAACTCGAATTATATCGTCGACTTTTTTTAAATATGCTAGTTTTATTTATCCAAGTTGTAATATTTTTCATTTTTTCAGTTTTATAACCGAAACCGAACCGAAAGCAACCGAACCGAGGTTTTTGAAACTGAAACCGAACCGTGCGGTTCGATTGCGGTTGCGGTTTTCGATTTTTAAAACCGAGGATATGCAGTTTCGGTTTTACCCAAAAATCGAACCGAACTGAACCGTGCTCTCCCCTAGCTCCGATGGTCTCTTCTGAACGATCTGCACTCTTAACTGGAAATGTTCAGCAATCTGAGCCAGAACAACCTGAACAAGTGCCAATGGCTTTAATGAGTGAAAGATCCAGTCTTCAATGTGACTACTGCAAAAAGTTAAACCACACTCGTGAAACATGTTTTATCCTGCACCCTCATCTCAGAAGTCGAGGACGTGGAGGGCGTGGCCGTGGTGGTTACCGTGGTGTCTCATCTGGCAGAAGCACGGGTAGAGGTATTCCCTTTAATGCTCATCATCCTGCATCAGAATGTGAGTCTTATTCTTCAACAGGGACGATGACTGCTTCAGAGGTCAACACCTTCCGCCAATTAATGTCACAAATGAACACCACTCCACCTACAGCCAATTCTGCCCATGCAGGTATATCTTGTCATCTTACTTCCGATAAATGTCCAACATCTTGGATCATTGATTTCGGAGCATCAGCACATATGATTGGAAATTCTAGTCTCCTGGAATCATATCATGATAAAACAGAAAATATTCGTGTTGCTAATGGAGCTCTTGCACCTGTTCATGGACAAAGTGTTGGGTTTTCAGCCCAATACAATAGTATGGGTTTTGGTGATCCAAAACATATATGGATTGGGTAATAATTATATGTTTAGATAATTATTATAGATGGTATATTTAGATACCAAGTATGATAAGGATTGTAATTGGAAACCATGTATGAAAAGGATATCTTGGTGGCTAAGTTTGTGATGGCTATATATACATAGTCATATCGTATTTGTCTGTGGGGAGGTGAAAGAATAAGAGATGTAGTCTTAAGTATTGTTTGGGAGGTGCTTGAGCCTTGTTGGCTCAAGTATCAGGTTGGGACACCGTTAAGGTGTTATTGTTTTGATGTATTATTGATATTGTTAAGATTAATAATATGAGTTGGGACGTGGGTGTTTCCACGTCAAATATTGTGTGCGCGCTCTGTATTGGTTGTTTATGAATCTCGAATTGTGTAAGTCCCCTAACCTAACAAGTGGTATCAGAGCCAAGGTTTGGGTTCGTGATGGATGAGGTTGAGGAAAAGTTCGAGGTTCAATTGGTATGGCAGAGCATGATGAATGATTTGTTGATAAGAAGATTGCTACTAAAGCGGGTAGAGACAAAGTTACGTGCGGTATGGATTATTCGGTTGGCCTTGCACCGTGGATCAATCCTGTGCGGACTCGAGATGGAAGAAGATGGAAGAGGTCATCGCAACTATTTCAATGGCTTGATCAACCGGGTGAACTATTTGGATGATACTAGTGATTTTCTTCAGGAGACCGAAGGATTGTGAAAGCAAGGATCGGGTGACTCAACATGTGGAAGAGCACTCGTGGTGGTTAATGCACGTGATTTTGTAGATGGAAACATCGTTATGGTGAAGAATGATGGGTTTAGAGGGTCACTAAACGGGTTTTAGCGACACTCAATGATCGGAAGGACAAGAGGAATCTTTTTGTGCTAGAAGGAGAAGTTATGGTTCAAGGGGAAGCATTGACGGATGGACGTCGTTGGCTTGATGGTGACCGTTAATTCGGTTATGAAATTGTATTGGGTTGAAGGGGAGGATTGTTGGGTTTTCAGCCCAATACAATAGTATGGGTTTTGGTGATCCAAAACATATATGGATTGGGTAATAATTATATGTTTAGATAATTATTATAGATGGTATATTTAGATACCAAGTATGATAAGGATTGTAATTGGAAACCATGTATGAAAAGGATATCTTGGTGGCTAAGTTTGTGATGGCTATATATACATAGTCATATCGTATTTGTCTGTGGGGAGGTGAAAGAATAAGAGATGTAGTCTTAAGTATTGTTTGGGAGGTGCTTGAGCCTTGTTGGCTCAAGTATCAGGTTGGGACACCGTTAAGGTGTTATTGTTTTGATGTATTATTGATATTGTTAAGATTAATAATATGAGTTGGGACGTGGGTGTTTCCACGTCAAATATTGTGTGCGCGCTCTGTATTGGTTGTTTATGAATCTCGAATTGTGTAAGTCCCCTAACCTAACACAAAGCACCTCTCTTTGTCTTTCTTCCTCATTACCATTATCAGATGTTTTGCATGTTCCTTCTTTATCTGCAAATCTACTATCTGTTCATCGTATTACTGAAAATTTAAATTGTTCAGTAACTTTTTTCTCTTCCCATTGTGTATTTCAGGATCTGGCGACAGGCAAGGTCCTTGGCAATGGTAAAGTGGTAGATGGACTTTATGTTATGGAAGGGAATTCTATTTCTCCCTCAACTTATCTGGTGTCATCTAAGTTAAATTATGTTTTTGAATCTTTGTATCAGTGGCATAGACGGTTAGGTCATTCATCTTTTGGTGTTTTAACACATCTATTCCCTACCTTAGTAAAACACTGTAAGAAGGAAGATTTTTTTTGTAAACCATGTGAACTAGCCAAACATAAAAGATCATCTTATCCATTCAGAAATAAAAGAAGTTCTACTTTGTTTTCTATTATTCATACTGATGTTTGGGGTCCATTTAGACATCCTACACATGATGGGTATAGATGGTTTGTTGTCTTTGTTGATTGTTATTCTAGGCTTACTTGGGTATATCTCCTTAAACAAAAAAGTGAAGTTTTCGAGTGTTTTAAATCTTTTCACCACATGGTACAAACACAGTTTAATGCATCTGTTAAAATTCTTCGGAGTGATAACGGTACTGAATATGGAGGCCCATTTATATCTTATTTGGACACATGTGGTATAATTAATCAAACTTCGTGTGTCAAAACTTCTCAACAAAATGGGGTAGCCGAAAGGAAAATTTGTCACTTACAACAGGTTGCTCGGTCGCTTATGTTAACAATTCATGTTCCCAAATATCTTTGGGGAGAGGCAGTCATGACTGCTGCATATCCTATAAACCGTCTTCCTTTTATTGTTCTCAAATTCAAAACACCGTTGTCCTGTGTTCCTGCACCTTTTTCTCACCCACTACCCCTTCAAGTATTTGGGAGTGTATGTTTTGTTCATAATCATGCTCCCTCTCGGGATAAATATGATTCTCGGGTCCTCCGCTGCGTTTTCATTGGGTATTCACCAACTCAGAAGGGATATAAATGTTATCATCCTTCCTCACGTGGCATATTTGTCAGTCATGATGTTACTTTCTGGGAGACCATTTCTTATTTCTCTCCGGGTTCCTCTTCCTTGCTTAAGGGGGAGATAAATCGACATAGTCTTGATATTAAAGCAACAGATGAGTCACAGTCACTTCCATTTATTAATATACCTATTCCAAACACTAGCTCAAACAGGTTATCTATTCCTCCACATACGAGTAATGAGTCAGGTTGGATATGCCAGGTTTGATTACATATTCTAGGCGAAAAAGAAATGATATCACCACTTTACCGCATCCAGAGATCTCTGACCTCGAGACAGATCCTGCATCTCCTGTGTTTGAGCCAGAAAATGGCAATACTTTTGATCCTACTCTAGATCTTCTTATTGTATAAGAAAGGGTGTACGTTCTTGCACTAACCATCCTATCTCAAACTTTGATCTTATAATGCATTATCTCCATCGTCACTTGCTTTTGTGTCATCCTTGTCTAGTGTTTCTGTTCCACATACTTGGCAGAATGCTTTATGTGATCCTAAATGGAAAGATGTTATGATAGAGGAAATGAATGCCTTGAAACATAATGGCACTTGGGAGTTAACTCATCTTCCTGCTGAAAGAAAGGTAGTATGATGCAGATGGGTGTTTACTGTGAAACAAAAACCTAATGGGTTGATTGATAGGTACAAAGCAAGACTTGTGGCGAAAGGGTATACTCAATCTTATGGGATTGATTATCAGGAAACTTTTGCTCCAGTGGCAAAAATGGCTTCTATTTGAGTCCTTATTTCATGTGCAGCAAATCTTGGATGGGAACTTCAACAGTTGGATGTAAAAAATGCATTCTTACATGGAGACCTACAAGAAGAGGTCTACATAGATATCCCACCTGGATTTTCTATAGCTGCAACCATCGGGAAAGTATGCAAATTGAAGAAGACTATTTATGGATTGAAGTAGTCTCCAAGAGTTTGGTTTGGCAAATTTCAAAGAGCAATGGTTAAATTTGACTATAAACAGAGCAATTCGGATCACACAATGTTTGTAAAAAGAAAGGGGAAAAGATCACAGTCTTGATTGTTTATATTGATGATATTGTGATCACTGGCAACGACACATGTGAGATTGCAGATGTTAAACGGAGACTTGCCTCCGAATTTGAGATGAAGGATTTGGGAAAACTACGGTATTTCCTTGGCATTGAAGTCTCCAGAACTCCAGGTGGTATCTTCCTTTCACAACGGAAGTATACACTTGACCTTTTAAATGAAACAGGTATGTTGGGATGTAGACCTGCGGATTCTCCTATAGAAGCGAATCATAAACTTTGTGGAGAAACAGGTGACATTGTCAATAGACCCCAATATCAGAGATTGGTTGGAAGACTAATTTATCTTTCACATACACGACCAGATATAGCATATGCCGTGGGAATTGTAAGCAGATATATGCATGATCCTCGTCAACAACATTTGGATGCAGTTTATATGATATTAAGGTATTTTAAGGCTGCTCCTGGAAAAGGAGTGATGTTTACTAAAAACAATCATCTCGAGATTGAGGGCTATACAGATTCTAATTGGGCTGGTTGTCTAGATGACAGACGTTCCACGTCAGGATATTGTACGTTTGTTGGAGGTAACCTAGTTACTTGGCGAAGCAAGAAACAACCTGTTGTTGCGTTATCTAGTGCTGAGGCAGAGTACAGAGCTATGGCTAAAGGAGTGCGTGAATTGTTATGGATAAGACTTCTCTTACAGGAATTAGGCCTTTCATCCGGGAATCCAATGAATTGTATTGTGACAATAAGGCCGCCATTGATATTGCACACAACCCAGTTCAAAATGATCGGACTAAACATATCGAGATTGATCGGCATTTTATCAAAGAAAAAATTAATAGTGATATCATTACCATTCACTTTGTACGATCAGAAGATCAACTAGTCGATGTATTGACTAAGGGGTTGGTCAAGAAAATGTTACATCCACTTATTGGCAAGTTGGGCATGAGTGATATATATGCATCAACTTGAGGGAGAGTGTTAAATTAATGCTATAGTACTAATAGTGATGTAATTGATTACGTATATGTGCAGTTAGGCAGACTGATATATTATATATAGGACTTCTCTATCTCTTGTAATATACACACAAATATATACAAACTACTTTTTCTGTTAATTTCCCTGCATGCTATTATATATTGTTAAGAGTTTCTGTTTGACCAGTAGCCTATTTGCAAATTAATGAAATTGCATCTTTGTTTCAAAAAAAAAAAAAAGTGGGTTGATTTCACATTAAATTAAGTAAGGTATAAATAGTAAATACACATCCAAAATTTCATGCACATTAAATGAAGTTATTTTCTTTTTATGGTACTAATTGAATAATGTAGAACTCTTTGTTAGCTTTAAGCATGATGTCTCTTTTTAATCTCCCATATATTCTTCTTTGTCATGAATATTGCAAAATTATATGCCTTCACATTTGGTTAATCTTCTTTTTTGCAAAATTATGTGGCATTCGGTTAGATGATAAACTTTCTAGGATGAAAGAAACTCCTTTTCCCCGAACATTGTATTCTGGTACAATTTATTAACGTGAAGTTTCTTTTGACAGAAAAAAAATCTTTTTTTTTTTATATCATTTCGGTTAATTTTTTTTTCTTTTTTATTATTTCGGTTAATCCTTTTTTTTTATCATCTTTACATTCAATGGATAAAAAGTTTATGATTTACAACTGGGTTTGATAAAGGATGATGATTAGTTTTACATTTATGTTTTATGCAGTGAAAACAAACATTAACCTTACATGAAAATGGGTGTGGACAAAAAAATTTTGTAAATTGGCGGGTCATTTGTATGTAATTAGTAGTATAATTGAAAAATGGAGGGAGTTTTAGCGCCATTTTATTTTACTCTCATAAACAAAGCTGCCAAAACAACTTTTATATGCATATGGATGTCAACTTGTAAAGGGTACTTACTACACTAATAAACTAGTCACATGTTTATTTCTTAAAATTTGTGCAAATTTGACCAGCTCATTGAATCTGGACTGAGGGAGTATAATTATTAAGTGAGTCTTCTCTATTTTTAACATAAAAGGCGACTCTCAGTCTAATCTCCAAGAAATTTCCGAGCAAACCCCGCGATGTTACTCGTCATAGTCACTTGTCACTTGACAGAGGGAGTACTGTATTTGTAATTTATGCATAACAATTAGTAATCGTTATGCATGGAACAAGACTAGCTAACTTGTAAGTACTAATGTAAAACTACTTCAAATGTTGAATGTTTTTCCTTTTTATCTACTTAATTGGATGTAGATTGAGATGATTAGGATATTAAACAGTTTATAATTTATTTGTTTTTCTTGCAGGGGAATAAATTTACGGGTTTGTTTGTCTAGTTGATAAAGGTTACGAACTTAAGCTACCAAACAGTTTGTTATTTAAGAATTTGCTTAATCAAAATAAGCTGAAAGATGAATTTTGCACAAGAAAATTACGTAAGGTTAGTTTTATTTATGGTTCTATTGTCTTGTGTAATGAACATGGTTTGTAATGATCGAACACGTGAGTAATTACGTGCTGATCCAGAGGCGTCACTGACTCCATGATTTAACAATTTCATGTTCAGGTTGGATTCAACATCTGGAAAAAGGGTTCTTGACCCTCAGGGACCATTTCTTCAGCGATGGAATAAGATATTTGTATTGGTTTGTGTGATATCAGTGTCCTTGGATCCCTTGTTCTTTTACACTCCTGTCATCGATGGGAAAAGGAGGTGCCTTAGAATAGACAAGCACTTGGCCATCGCTGCTTGTATTCTTCGTTCATTCACAGACGTCTTCTACATACTTCGCATTATCCTAAAGTTCCATACAGGTGTTATTGCCCCTTCCAGTCGAATATTTGGAAGGGGTGAACTCATTATCGACCACTATGTTATCGCAAAGCGATACTTGTCCACCTACTTCCTTGTTGACATTTTAGCAATTCTCCCTCTTCCTCAGGTATGTTCATTTATTTTTCAAACTGCACTTGTTGAGATCCAGTCCTCACTCCTTAATTGTGCATAATGTAACACAATTTTCCTACCTCTAGTAATTTCAAATATATTCAACAGTAATATTGGATTCAGATCCTCAATAAGGCTTAAGAATTATGGCATGACAAATTTAGATCGATCTCCTTTTAACTGAGCTCTACATATGTTTATTCTGAGTCCATATATCCGGTTTCTCATAAATACAAAATATCCACCAAATTTTAAAGAACATAATATTTGATAACGTTGACATCCTTCCGCGTGCATCATTCTGCTGATCTCTCCAGGTGCTCATTCTAGTTATCATTCCAAGAATGGATGGGCTAGTTGCACTGACTACAAAAGACATGTTGAAGTTTGTTGTCTTATGCCAGTACATTCCGAGATTTTTTCGTATATATCCACTGTTTGATGAAGCGACGAGCTCTTCTGGTGGATTATTCGCTAAAACAGCATGGGCTGGAGCGGCACTCAATCTATTTCTCTATATGCTTGCTAGTCATGTAAGTTTGCTAATTGAGTACTCCTACTTTATTATTGTGTCTAAAAACTAATGAGGGAACTATTGAGTAGTACAAAACGATTTGTTTGCATAAGGCTGAAAGCTAGATCGACAGAAGAAAGAACTTGTCTTCCTCACAGAGACTAAGGCTATGTTCACTTCACTTGAATGGAATGGGGGAAGAATGGAATGAAATTTATACTCTTATTTGGGGAAGATTGGGAAAAATGTTTAAATTTTCATTCCTTACTTCATTCCTTTCCACACAATTTAAACTAAAGTTCTAACCCACATGTTTTGGAAGGAATGCTCCATTCTTAATGATCATCATTTTCCTTGCAATTTTCATCATAAGAAATTTCTTCTCCCTCATATTTGTTCATTATTTCCCCCAACATTCCTTCTTTCTTCATAAATTTTGTTTACAATTTTCATTCCATTCCTACCTCATTCCATTCTTCCCAAGTGAACACAACCTAAATGTATTACAAAATAGAAGCTGATGACCGCAAGTTCTTTTAAAAGCACTTTGACAAACTTAAGACAATTATCTCATCTGGTGGCAAATCAAATCAAAGAGAATTTCTACTGACCTTTTTATTACTATAAAAGACTAAATTTATGGGTATGAGTATATGACTATACAAATGCATCTGATTTATCAGATTGTCGGAGCCTTTTGGTACCTGATCTCAGTTGAGAGGAAAGACAAATGCTGGCGTGACGCATGCAAGGGTACTGACTGTAACATTGACTACCTATATTGTGGAACGGTTGTTGGCGAACACAGTTCAATCCTAAGTAGTTCTTGCCCTCTTCTTGAACCAGAAGATGTTAAAAAACCAACAGATTTTGATTTTGGCATATTTCTCTATGCTCTCAAGTCCAATGTGGTGGAAATGGAAGATTTTCCACGTAAATTTCTCTATTGCTTCTGGTGGGGTTTGCGAAGTTTAAGGTTAGTGCTTAGTCCTGTAATATTTTTTTTTCTTTCACAATCGAACGCTTGTGAAGTACGTGTCAATCCGTATTGAACAATGTTTGCAATTTCTAGAAAATGTGATGGTAGTTGGTCTTAAATGTCATTTTATTCACAAGTCACAACTCATTTGAGAGGTCAATAGTTCCTTCTTAATTTCTTATTGATTTCCGAATATTCATTCACAAGGCAAGTTGTTTATAAATTCTGATGGTCTTGATTAATAGTACGTTTACATTTGTTATATAAAATTTGTTCTAATACATATTTCACTCTTACTCTGTTACTCATTCCTCAGTTCACTTGGTCAAAACCTTAATACAAGTACTTTTGTCGGGGAGATTATCTTTGCCATCGCCATTTCGATCGTCGGATTAGTGCTATTTTCCTTGCTCATTGGCAACATGCAGGTATGTACTACCATATATATGATCATCTGAATGTGGTTTTAGCAAATTTTAATTATCTGAATGACTGAATGCATGGCTTGGATGCTAAGATAGATTACATAATTTATATGGTCTTGTGTGGACTAAAAAATATGATTATATACCAAAAGAAAACTGTTCACTATTATATGTACTTGTTACTCTAAAGTACACCTCATCATTATCAATAATACGCTTAATAATCATTCAAGGCTTATGGATTATTACGTACTTAATATGTTTTCTGGCTGTTGCAGAAATATCTGCAGTCTATAGCTATCAGCACCAAAGAAGAGGAGATGAGGGAAAAATGGAAAGAGGCAGAGTCATGGATGTCACATCGTATGCTCCCAGAGGATCTAAGGGAGCGGCTCAAGCGTTACAAAGAGTACAAATGGCAAAAAACCAGAGGAGTTGACGAGGAACTTCTCATCCGTGACCTTCCTAAGGATTTGAGGAGGGACATAAACCGCCATCTCTGTTTGCAATTCCTGAATAGAGTAAGTGCGATTTAAGTATATATACAAGTTATAAGCAGTGTTCCAGAAATCGCTAGGCGGCCCAGGACGGTCGGGGTACTGCCTGGCGCCTAATCGGGTAAGGGGGATTATAACGAATTAATCGGAGCATTAATCGTTTGTATTTAAATATTATTTTTAATATTTTTATTTATTAATTATTTTGTCAAATATTTTTGCCGATTTTTGAATTTTTCAACGTATTTTGCTGATTTTTTCCGATTTTTGACCGCCAAGACCGATTTTTTGACCACCTAAACCGATTTTTTATCGATTTACACAAAAAACGTTTTTTGTACCGTCTAGACCCGAGTCGGGACGTTTTGATAGCGCCTAGGCGGCTGCCTAGGCCGATTTTTACAAGACTGGTTATAAGATGTTTCACTAGGCATAGTCTCTTTGTATGCAAAACATTTTTATAGCCTACAGTTTGTTTTGTTATAGCCTACAGTTTACAAGTCTACAATTCTAGGCAGAGTAGGCAAGTAGCCATTCAGTACTTAGCAATTTTAGAGCAAATCCAACAAATCCTTAGTTTGTTCCCAAATAATCATCCTTATATTCATTTCTTACTATTATTAAAATAACAAATTTAAATGTAAAAGAGAGAATAGAAGTACAAAATTGGAGGGATGTAAATTTTTAATTAATAAAAATGAAGTTAGAGATGACTAGATATTCCTTTGCTAGTGGTTAACCACTAGAACACTGTTGAAGTAATTCCCTAAATTTCAACTAAGAAATTCAAATAGAAAAGCTATTGGACTTGCTCTTAGGCAAGTAGGCCATCACGTTTCCTGAATTTTAGAATTTTTTTCGTAGAGACCAGTTTTTTAGTTAGGATAATGTATTTCATCCCATGAAGTATGCTGATTGCTGCAAGAGTGATAACAGTTTTTTATGTAAATACTTTAACTTGCTACAAAATTGGAATATATAGTTGAATAAATATCCAAATATATAGATACGAACCAGATAATTTGAATTATAATAAGTGGCCAATTATTTTATAGAGCTTGTATCTTTTCTCCCGCTGACCCTCAATCCCGGCCGCTACATTGCTTCTTGTAGGTGCCCATATTTGCAAATTTGGATGAAGCATCGTTGGATGCTATGTGTGATCGACTCAAGCCAGTTCTTTACACGGAGAATAGCTATATATTCCGTGAAGGTGATCCAGTTGATGAAATGCTTTTTGTCACGCGTGGCAAAATTGAAACAGTGACCACCAGTGGTGGAACACCAGGATTCTTTAACTGTTCTTGTCTGGGAGCTGGTGATTTCTGTGGAGAAGAACTTCTTACGTGGGCACTGGACCCCAGGTCTTCATCTAATCTTCCACTGTCAACTAGAACTGTGAAAGCATTATCAGCTGTTGAAGCCTTTGCCCTAATGGCTGAAGACCTCAAGTTTGTTGCCTCCCAGTTTCGACTCCTTGACAGCAAGCAGGTTCAGCACGTTTTCAGGTAAATGCTAGGACTATCTCACGTACTTCAACGCACTATTTTTTAACTTCTTAATTCTGGTAGTCATAGTCTCTTCGAAATAGAAGATGTTAATTTTAAAGCTGGCCTCGATCATTAATGTGAACTACTTTATATAATTCACAGGTTCTATTCACAGCAGTGGAGAACATGGGCAGCCTGTTTTATACAAGCAGCATGGCGGCGTTGTTGTAGGAGGAGGATCGAGAAGTCTTTATATGAGAATGAAGAAAGACTTCAAAATGCATTGGCAAGAGAGAGCGATACAACACCAAGCTTTGGCGCCGCCATCTATGCATCCAGGTTTGCTGCTAATGCACTTCAACCCTTGCGGCGCAATCGTGTTCCTAGTGCAAATTTGCCACACGATGTGCCACCACTGCTGATCCCGAAGCCAACTGATCCTGATTTTGATGCCGAATCAAATAATATTGAAATTGTTGTCGCAAAATGAGGAAAATACAAAAGGAGGTAATAAAGACCATCCTCATTACCGTGTCAGCTCTTCAATATTTCCTTGGATGATTAGAATGATATATCAAAAAGCTATGCTATCTCTTTCATGCATTATTGTCAGCTGCATTTCATTTCTTTAAATTATTTCGTTCATTGGTTTAATAGTTGGATTCATAATGTATTAGAGTGAATTTCAGGAAGGTAACTTTCTGCCGGTTGGAAGAGAACAACTCCATTTCCCTTTCATAATAAAGTAACGAACTCATGTCATTAGAGGAAATCTCTTTGTGCATATTGTGACAGAATATTACATCCGACAATAATTTAAACTGTCAACTTCATGTCTTTCAAATGTAAAACTCCATATTCGTTTTGGATATTCATATTTGATATTTCCCACCAATCATCAAAACATTAGAGGGAAATAAAATATTGGTGAACAGCAGAAATAAAAAACAAGAAAAGCCTTATATTGAGCTATGAATCAGTTTAAGGCAGCCTACCTTTTTGTCAAGAACTCTGTTTTCATGCTTGGGGACTCCATACTTTGAACACAGTAATGGAGCAGCTATATCCAGTCCATGACTCCCAGCATAATACAGATTGTCTAATGTTACGAAGTCTTATACCTAAAATACTATATTGTAAGGAATCTACTTTATTTAATTAGAACAAAGAGTATTATGGTTAATTGACACTTAAAATTAAATTTTGGTACCTTGTGTCGAGATCTTCCACTTATGATTGCAGTAGGAAAACAAGCAGCTACCTGGCGTACTGCCACTCTCAGAAAAAACCACTATTTTTTTCTCAGAAAAAGTGGCTATATGCCAGCTTTTCGAAGAATTAAAGTAATGTACGGCCACCATATTACAAATTTGAAACTCCAGCCACTAAAATGCTATGCGGGGTTAAGTTTGGACCCGACTCTGCAAATTTACTCTGACCTTTATAATAACAGAAATGAAGTCTGAGCTCCTGTCACTAAGAATGTAGGAGATTTTTAACAACAATAAACAAGGCAGCAAATGATAGTGCATCATCCTCACCTCGCGATGAATTGAAACATTATACGTTGATCTTCTATCTCTCCAAAGAGGAAGGTTGCGCTGCAGAAGTTTTGGATGAACAACACACTTATATTTACTAATATTTAGATAGAATAGAAGTTGCGTTACAATGTACTTTGCTCTTTGAAACTAGCTCAGCAAATTACTTTGGAAGCCATAGAATTTAATCAATATGATTTATTCCTTCAATCATGGTTCAGATAGGACTATTATGCATCAATGCTTATTGCCTCAACATGTACTAGGACAACATCAGCTAGGCTCCTCAAACATCAGCAACAAGTTCTTATGTCAATTCCAGATGGATTTACCACATTGACACCATGGATATGGAGAAATGCTTTTTAGTATGACTATATCCTAAGCCAAGTGATGTAAAAGAAACAACCCATCACATGTGCAACATACAAGGACGTGGTACTTGATAATCAGTGTGTGCACGGAGGAATTTTTATTTTTAGCATCTTCATCTTCTGATTTCTATCCTTCATACTCTCTTTGGGGTAAAATTAACTAGGTTCGGTCGTGTGGAATGTACAAAGGAACAAACTAAGCCAGCATGAGATCTGATTAAATTTAACATAATGAGGTAGTTAGTAATAATTGTACAAAGTGACAGATCTTGATCAAATTGTGCAAGGGGACGAGACATTGAAATTGTACAAGATTATAGTCGGACATGGATTGTTTTGTTGAACACGAATGTCGAAATATGAAAGTGTAGAAACTTGTATGTTTAATAATATAATTAAACACTTTAATGGAAAATATAGCAATGTCTTGTCTGATTTTACTCTGCGGATTCTGGTAAAGCAAAAGGCAGATATTGGAGATTAAGACTGCGTTTACATGGATGTGGAGAAATGGTTTTTAGCATTCCAAATACAGGTGATATCAAGGAAAAACCATCACATGTGCAACATACAAGGACATGGTACTTAATAATCAGAGTGTTTGTGCGGGGGATTATGGGGGTGTTTGGGGAAACTTTTTTCCAGAATAAGTCAACTTATTTTAAGACAAAGTTAGAGATTCCTAACATTCCAACTTATTTTTCAACTTATTTTTGCAACTTATTGAATCTCAAACATACATTAAATACTTGTATAAAAAAAATTATCAAAATATAAAATTTTTACCCGAAAATAAGTCCATAAGTCCTAGAAAAAAGTTTTGGCAAACGGGCACTACATAGTATTTCTTATTTTTTAGGCTCTTTATCTTCTAATTTCTATTCTTCATACTCTCTTTGCCTACAAACTAAATAGGTTCAGTGCCTTGGAATGTTTAATATAACTTAACACTCAATGGAAAATAGTAATTAGTATATTTAAAAACCGCCAAAATAGAGAGCAACATTAAACAAAACACAATGGAAAATAGTAATTAGTATATTTAAAAACCGCCAAAATAGAGAGCAACATTAAATATACCTATGATAATCAAATATGGTCCTAGAAAAGATTTCCCTTGCCCCTGAAGGGCGGTCCCTTATATTTGCCAACTCTATTAACTTACTTGGCAGACTCAAACCCTAAATCGTAGTCCTTTAGTTGTCCTCCCCTTTTTACTACTAACTGTCTTTTTCTATCCTATTCTTTGAATCGGCAATAAACATATTCTGCGTAATTATTAAGAGCCAGTCCAGATAGCAACTTTGAGGCTGGTCTTCAGATTGGCTTGTCAAGAAAACTGTGAGTCTAAAGATCTGCCTGTTTTTGTTTTAAGAAAATTGGATATTTAAAGTTGAGTGTTTAGTATTTGATTTGGTTGTGTGAATGTGACTAAACTTATGCTATTAACTTTTTCTGATAATTTTATTGATTAAAGCAACTGAACTAATATGTTTCTTCTCAAACATGCAACGCAGATCCACTGTTTGCAGATTTTGGATTAAAGAATGAAGATTGCAGGCTTGCATCAGATGAGCGGCATGTGCTAGGTTGAATGACAGCAGTAGAAAATACATTGATCCTTTCTAAATGAGTTGCATTGTAATTCAGACTTAATATATTGAACTTCTGTTATTTCAATATTGGTGAATGTTAGAATATAGGAACAAAAGAGAACTAGATTGATATTTGGATTGATTGGGGTTATCTTACAAGGAGAGGCAATTGCCTCTTATATAGAACTAAACTTCAACAACCCCCATCAACCATCTACTATTACAACAACCCCCAACAACCATCTATTATTACAACAACTCCCAACAACTCTTTGACACGCCCCCTCACTCGAAATCCCATCTTGTGTTAAAAAACCTATCTTGGGATTGAAGAGTGGAACACTTAGAAGCCCTTGAGCATAACCTAAGCTTCCAACTAAACCCATCTCTAGGATTGAAATTGAGAATTTTGGGAATACCGGAACTCGACTTCGCGATCAACGCCGTACATTTAAGGCCATATCAAAAAAACCAGAGGAGCTGCAAATGCATCTTTTATTTTTGAACGAAAACAACTAGAACGATAGACTTGGTAGACTCCATCCCTTAAGATCGTCCACGAATTCGTCCTTCTGCTGAGGAAAATGAATGTAAAGAAATAACAATGAACTGTGTTGTATAAAGTACAACTACTTCTGCTGCTTTATTTTTGTGGCAGTGAACTGTGTGCATGTATCTGAATATATACTACTACTTTTGCTGCTTTGTCGTCATGGTAGTGAACTGTGTGCATATATCTGAATATATACTACTACTACTGCTTTGTCGTCATGGCAGTGAACTGTGTGTATATTTGTATATATACTACTACTTCTGCTGCTTTGTAGTCATCTTGATGAATGAATTCGCCTTGACAAGGACCATCACGTGATAACTTCGTTGGAACTTAGCCCCTTGAACTATTTAATTTGCAGAAACATAATAAAATGGTGGGATATCATGATATCTACCAACCTGTTGTATGCTGCACAATTAAACCTTTATCTTTAACGGGAACAAAACTCTTATACCAAAGTGATTTGGTTTTGTTTAATGGATATCTGTTGAAATAAGGGTTGGGCAGCTTGAGTTTCTCTTGAGAAACCTCAAAGCTTCAATTGAAAGCGCGTGTGGTGGCGTTTACAAGTTGGATTTCAACTAGTGAATTGCCCCTTAAAGCTCTACACTAGTAGGTGTTCGTATCTTGGTTTGGGTTATGTTTTTTTTTGGGGGGCTATTGGTTGAAAATATAAATCTGGGCAGTATATGCTTTCCTTGAAAAACCACAAGCTTCAACTGAGATACTCCTCATCTCTACTCCCGCTCTAATACCATGTTAGAATATAGGAACAAGAGAGAACTAGATTGATATTTGGATTGATTGGGGTTATCTTACAAAGAGAGGCAATTGTCTCTTATATAGAACTAAACTTCTAACAACCCCAACAACCATCTACTATTACAACAACCCCCAACAACCATATACTATTACAACAACTCCCAACAACTCTTTGACAGTGAATGATGTGATGACTGAATCTGAACTAGTGAACTGCAGTTGTTGCCTACTTGCCGTTTGGTTTTATTTTATTATAGTAATGTCAATCTATTATACTATGTATGTATAGCTGGTCAGGAATAGGAGTGTCAACTATACAGTCGGTCAGTAATACTCCCACGCAATAACAGTCTGTTTAATTTGCTTCATTAGGGAACCGGATGAACTGAACTTTACAAACAGTTTGGTTCTGTCCAGTTCATAATGTTAAATCGGTTCAATTACTTATAAAAAAAACCTACTCCATTTGTTTTTCGGTTTTTTGGTTCGGCATGGTTTTCAACTGAACTGATTTAGTGTTCAGCCCTATAAAATACCATGTCCAGACTGTTGATTTTAATCACAAGTATTGTAGTTGGTTCAAGAGGAAAATCGGTATATAAAAAATTTGAACCCGGCTGCTTCGAAGAAACCAAAGGATGATGTGAACAGTTAGCAAAACAATGCTGATCCGCAAATCCACTAATCCATTGAAGTGCTTTGACTTGTCCCAGATTTCTTAAAGCAACAAATGCGTGCGAGGCCCTTTTTTTAATGAGGTAGGCATGCACTGTAAATTGTCTCGGGCCAAATGTGCAGGATACCTGTGATTTTTTAAGATCATCAATGCTGACACTGATTTCACCGTGCTTTGAATTCTTCACTTTGCTACGCTTATAAGAAAAGATGGTAAGGGATGAATGCCCTGTTGCCACTTGAGAAGAAAAGCTTAATCGATGAGCTGAATGCTAAAGTGTCAGTCTCAAGGATTAATTCTCCATAAGGTTGCTAGTTGTCTGCACACTGATCTTTAAGCACAGGCGCAAGATGACAATGGAGCCATTGCATGATTCGTATAACAATGGAGCCATTGCATTGCTAGTCCACAAGATCCAGTGTAACATACAAGCTGCTTGATGTATAAACATCAAACAGCATTAATTTAGACAACTGATTCTCGAAGTCTAGTAAATCACCATTTATAGCTCATACAAATTCAGTATGTTGAACAGAATTATGAGAGGCTGATTCTGATCACATTTGTTAACAATGTTAATTAGAAATTGTAATTATTTAATTAACATTAAATCTAAGAGAAATGTGCTCTAAGAGAAAACTGAGTGGCGCTGCAAGTTCCCAAATCCTAAATCAGCAAAAGCTGGCTACATTGCTCATTGCTTACACGTCTCGGTGGAGAAAATTTATTAGATAGTTAGACCATGACCCGAATATAATGGGGGTGTTTGGAGTACCATTGATGGGAATGAGTGTGAGGAATGAGGAATGGGAACGAAGAGCAATGATATGCAAATGAAAAATGAAATTCAATCACGCGGTCTAGTATGGTAGAATTACCTGGTTAATGAAATTGGATTAAACATTCAAATTCAGATTAGTTGTCAAACCAAAATCAAAACAGCCAAGTAAAGTGGCAATTGTTTAGAGCTTCACAATTCTGGTATTAATTAAATTATACATTAGGACTGGATACATAACCAGAGGGGTCATGACTCATGAATTATGGACAGAATTTCCGCAGAGTTCTAAGGGTTTAAAAGTACAAAGCACCCATTGCCGCTAGCAGGAGCAACCTCCAGCAAAGAATGAGTGACCTTGTACCTTGCATCGAACAGCAGAATGTCCTGGCCTCCCCATTGTATTATACCTCCCCATTTGTATATCTAGTTAACTGGTGAACTTGATCATTTAGCCAAATTAGTTAAGTCATGGACTTGTGGCAACACCACTTGTGACAATATAGTATCACACCCTCAAGCCTCATCTATTAGCCATATCAACATTCCCATCAAACGTTAAAACCTATTCAAATCCTGTTCAGCTCCTAACCATGTCCTTTCTGTCCTTAGCTCCTCTGTAAGGATTTAAAATTTTACTCATTTTAACATGGTTTAAAAGTTTCAAATTCAACCTATTTTTACAAATCCGTGTCTAGTCCAACCACGGCTCTATGATAAGGAAATAGGAATCTATCTATCTTTTATTTTCCCTGCTAGAACAATCTCCTACGTTTTTTTTCGGGTGTACAGATCGTTCTAAAACAATAAGGGTGCACCAGTAACAATAAGAGTATCAGACAGAGTAATTCACCATGGACCAAAAACAGTTCAAGACATCATAATTCACTAATTTGCGTGCATTCACTAAAATCATTATCTTCTGATCCGTACTCCATGTGTCACAGACTCACAATATATTAGAATTTCAAGCTTATCGCACATTCGTTAAGGATGCTGATCTTCACCCCTAGTTTCTTAGTATTCTGCAAACAAATTCTCAAAACATTGTACATTGGTATCAAGAAAGAGAGGGTGACTTTAAGCTGTAACTTACATTATTCCTATTTGATATCCATATAAGCCTAGCACAGATAAACAAGTCATTAACAGAGGGGTGTTTCGTAAGAAACCTGTTATTTCCCCTTTTAACGGTCATTAACATACAATGATTTCACGAACTCGAATAGACTTCGTCTACGTGGATAAGGAGAAATGCTTTATAGTCTGCCGAACATAAAAGGATGTTGTACTTAATATTCAGTGTGTGCACGGGGAAGTTTTTATTTTCCAGTCATATTAGCCTCTTCATCTTCTGATTTCTGTCCTTCACACTTTCTATCTGGTTAAATTGATTAGTTTTTAATAATAATGTACAAAGTGATAAACTAAGCCAGCAAGAGATTTGATAATGTTCAACACAATCAGGAAGTCAGTATTAAAAAAAATATACCTAGAGTCGAAGGACTAATCGGTTATTGCCCCCAACATGCCATATTGGCACGTATACTTATAGTACGTAAATGTACCTCGTTGTTCAAACAACTGCTCAGAGTTCCTAGAGCCCCTTGTAAGGCTTGTTGGAAAACCCGTTGTCGGACTTGATTAATCGCCCTTTCTAACATACAAAGGGACAGATCTTGATCAAATTGTGCAAGGGGATGACACATTGAAATTGTACAAGATTATAGTCGGACATGGATTGTTTGGTCTAGCACGAATGTAAAAACTTTGAGAATGTAGAAACTTGTGTGTTCAGTACTATAATTAAACACTGCAATTAATGGGAAATAGAGCAATGTCTAGTTTGATTTTACTCTTTGGATAATGGTAAAAAAAAATGTCTGATAAAAGAAAAGGCAAAGAAAATGAACACCATATAATGTTATAACCAGATTAAACATTAAATATACCTATGATAATCAAATATGGTCCTAGAAAAGATTTCCCTTCCCCTGAAGGGCGGTCCCTTATATTTGCCAACTCTTTCAACCACCATGCCATAACCACGAACCCCTTTTTGAACTCCTAATCCAGTTTTGATATTTGCTCCCAAAGTCTCGACATGATGACCATCCTCATCGGACAATGATGCATCGAAGATGATTTCGTAATCACAAACGTAACTAACGCTAGTCGTCTCAGCTTTAAGCAAACGTAAATACTCATAACAACACTTGTGCTTATTGTTGTAGTTTTCAAGTGCCTTGTTACAAAAACCAACAAGTTTGGGATCAACACAAGTAGATTTTAATGGATTATCACAATCATAAACCACAGAGTGAGTAGTACCACCAACTACAGAAAATTTAGGTGGAGTAATACGCTTCATCTCCATCTCCTTCTCAGTGCCCCGGCCCCAAACTCGCTTTTCTTTCTCTGGAGTAACATGCTTCTTCTTCTTCAGGCCCCTATCTGTGGAATTCAAGCCCTCTTCTTTTTCTTGAGTAACACGCTGCTTCTTTTTCGGGCGCTCATCATCATCATCATCTTCTTCTTCTTCTTCTTCTTCTTCTTCTTCTTCTTCTTCTTCTTCTTCTTCTTCTTCTTCTTCTTCTTCTTCTTCTTCTTCTTCTTCTTCTTCTTCTTCTTCTTCCTCTTCTTCTTCTTCTTCTTCTTCTTCTTCTTCTTCTTTAGTAGTAGGAGGAGGAGTAACATGCTTCTTCTTCTGGCCCCTATCTGAGGGATTGAATCCCTCTTCTTTTTCTCGAGTAACACGCTGCTTTCTTTTCGGGCCATCTTCATCTTCTTCTTCTTCTTCTTCTTTAGTAGTAGTAGAGCCCTCTTCTTTTCCTTGAGTAACACGCTGCTCCTTTTTCAGGCGTTCTTCTTCTTCTTGTTCTTCTTCTTTAGTAGTAGTAGGAATAACATGTTGCTTCCTCTTCGGGCACAGGCCCCAATCTGAGCGATTCGAACCCGTCAAGCAAAGCGCTTCTTCATGTTCTTCTCCTTGTTGTTTCTGCTTCCCAAAAAACGTTTCCCAGTTGAATATGCCCATGTTGCATGTCACAGCAACTGCTAGGATCGGATATGATATAGGAGGATAGGGTCCTTATTTATACTATACCATTGCTTAACAAGGGCTGTTTTCAATATCGACTGTGATTTTAAAAATTGTTATTCAATTCAGATATTGTGTTTTCATAATAAGTTTGATTTTCAAAAATCAAATAATTGTGTTATATGGTTAGTTAAAAAACATTATAAATTGTGCTATTAAAATAAATTGTAAAAGTTTTCATCAGTCAAGTTGAATTCCAAAATTAATACTGTAATTGTTTTAACAATATTCAAAAAATGTCGTGGGCCTTGACCTCGTGACCTCAATTCTCTATTAGCCGTATCTTTCATAACATTCCTTTTTCACTCATTATAGCCCAAGAATCAAAATGATCCACTTAAAACCACATTCCATATCCAAACATTGAACCATATTAAATACCGGCCCACCATTAAAACTATTTACAACGTCCTTTCTATAGTTTTAACCAATATTTACAAATCCGGGCTTATGTAAAAAATATAAGTGTACATTTTCTTATTATCAAAAAAAAAAAGTGTACATTTTCTTATTTTTTGTTCAAAAAAATGTATTATCTTATGAAAAATTATTACACGTATACATTTTCGGCCACAACCAATCTTATTCGTAAAATTTATAATCGAACCCGCAGTTAACACATTCGTAAAATTACGAATTTCTTGCGAATAACAATCTTAGATATAAAAATTATCCAAAAATACAACATTAGCTGGCTTTTGACAAGAATCAACTACCCCAAAGTGGCATAATCTTTCACTTTCAGGAATTTTTTCTCTGGAGGATAACCGAATATTTTTGTGGGAATACATTTATGTATTTTCATAAATTTTAATAATTGAAAAATGTTAAATTTTATTTTAGCGAAGACACGTGTCCCTCGTATCCCTTACTAGTAGATCCGTCCTCTGGACGTAGATGATCAAAACTTTAGAGCTGGGGGGAAGTTGAGTTATGAGGACCACTCGGACATAAATTCATAATAGTAATGTAGATTTTCAACTTTTATGATATCATTCCAATATTCTGTGCTTGTATATCATGGCGGTGTACGTATATTATCGTGTTGAAGGCAATAAATATGCATGGACATGCTAATCATGTTTTCTTTTCATTATTTACTTACTGGAGTCAAGCCTGTAACATGTAGCTTAGTCTTCAGTACACCAAGCAAGAAGCAAAGTGAAAAGTTTTAGTTCTTTAACTTTTCTGTCCATTGTCTGGGCACACTTAAGTGCTAGGTTACATGTACAAATAGATTTTAATAATAGAAAAAAAAAACCAGAGATTAATCTTAGAAAAATTTCTTAAAATACTTTAAAAAATAAGTTTTAAAATTTATTGGGCACGCAGGATTAATTAATGATATTGTAAAATTTTAAATAAATTCTGATTTTACAAAAATGCTTATCCCATATTTACATATAATCCGTATATCTCAAAGAACTTATCAAAGATATATTCAAGGTTCTCTAATCTCTTAATAATAATGGTGTCATGATAGCGTTTTTCCTAAAATTTCAAAATATTGGGAGGAAGATGTGAAATATCTTTTGTTGTGAAACGAAAAGTAGGGTGTATTTACTGCGTATTTAATGTTAGGGTTTATGGAAGCTTCGAGTTTTAATGGCTGATCAAGTGTTTCGTGACTTAACTCGGGTCCTCACAAGATGCCTACGTATCTTGCAAATATCAAGAATCAATCCAAAAACGTAGTTCTGTTTGTGTGGAATCAGATCCTTATATAGGTGTTGGGAGCCCTAGAATCAGAATAGAATTAGGTGTCTCGGTGGGCAAGCCACAACTTAGGCCCAATTCTAGATCCTTCCAGATGGAAGGTGGATAAGTACTGAATTTGTATGTCTTGGAGGTTACTCCAAGGATGATTTGGTTTTCTTTTGGAGTCAATAATGGAGTCTTTTATTTGGCTGATTTAATTACTACGAAATTATTATCATAATCAGGGTTTTGGGCCTCATAAATGGGCTTTGACCTTGGACCATTCTAGGTTCATTTAATGTGTCATTAAATTTATTTTTAGGACTTATTTCCAGCCCATATCATTTGCCCCCCAACTTTTAAGAAAACTGATCAGGTTTTCTTGGAAGTTAAGGTTTAGGTACACTAGTGTTTCACAGATATCGCCATGAATGTAAAGTGTGGAGCAACCTACACATTTACGACGATTCGCCTTATTCGTGGCTAAGCAACCATATTTGTGTCTTACGGAAAGTTATTAACAATTTCCTAACACTTTTCTCCTACTCACGGGTATTTTATTGTTTATCACAAATATTTTGGACCCCTGCTTTTTGGAGACAAGTTTGTATTTTCCAGGAGTTTTTAGGAACTTTTCTCCCAAATATCATGTCTGAAGAATTTTTCATACATATTTTTTATGAGAAAATCAAAGAAGAACTGAGCATTTTCGACCAGGAATCCTGTTCGAATTCGACCAGGATCCTGGTCGAATTAAGGGGCATTTTAACATCCTGGTCGAAGGCTTTTCGACTAGGAATCCTGGTCGAATTTGATCAGGATCCTGGTCGAATTAAAGGCCATTTTAACATCCTGGTCGAAGGCTTTTCGACCAGGAATTTTGGTCGAATTCGATCAGGATCCTGGTCGAATTAAAGGCCATTTTTACACTCTGGTCGAAGACTTTTCAACCAGGAATCCTGGTCGAATTCGATCAGGATTCTGGTCGAATTAAGGTCTATTTTTACACTTTGGTCGAAGACTTTTCGACCAGGAATCCTGGTCGAATTCGATCAGGATTCTGGTCGAATTAAGGTCTATTTTTACACTCTGGTCGAAGACTTTTCGACCAGGAATCCTGGTCGAATTCGATCAAGATTCTGGTCGAATTAAGGTCTACTTTTACACTCTGGTCCAAGACTTTCCGACTAGGAATCCTGGTCGAATTCGGCACGAAGTATTTTTGGCCACTTAGGCCTATTGGACCTATTGGGCCTACTGGGCCTATTTCCTTTTAGTTATTTATTTATTATATATGTATATTTATATATCTCATTTCTATGATAGGTTCTAGTTTATTCCAGAACCTTCCATCGTTTTGGGCCTTTCATGGGCTTTTACTGGCTATTACCGGTCTTAGGGAATTTTAACCGGCTATCAACCGACTAAAGAATTCCTATAAAAGAGTGAAGTGAGAGTTCATTTCTCATTTCACTCTAATCACTCTCACTTTACTTTCTAAATTTTCCTCAAATCTCTCTTAAGTTAAGGCAATTTCTGACAGAGTTCAAGGGCTTTTTCCGGCGGTTCCCCCACCGTGTTCTGGGTTTCTTTGAACTTTCTTCAAAGTTTTCTGGGTTTTTCCTTGCATCTTTATCTCCTTCAGCTGCATTTCTGGGTTCGAGTATTCTTCCCTTGAATATCAATGGCGGACAAAGCTGCTCAACGCCTTGCGAAAATGAATTCTGCATCTAAGAGAGGTAATGACATCGACATCCGTTCTACTTATATGAGCTTAAGTGATATGATTAATACTCACGGAGATGAATATCCTAGTTTAGCTGAACTTGATGCATATAACTGCTGTAATAAATTCCATGACGAGGATTGTGTTCGTAGTTATAATAAGAGTTATAATGTTAAGTCCCCACTTAAACTGGTAATGGCTGGGCCTGGCGACGGGCCTTGCCATTGGAGGCCCAATGCACTTTGTGTTTTTAGGGATGCCCTTGTAGCTGGGCTTAGGTTTCCTTTTCACAGTTTTATTCAAACCTTATTGGCCGATGTTCAAATCAGCTCATGTCAATTGCCACCCAATGCCTGGCGATCAATCCTCTGTTTCATGGTTTTATGTCTGAGGAAGAAATTCCCACTTACCGTCCCCCTGTTTAGGAAGATTTTTCAATTTTACAATAGTTCTAGCAACCAACCGGGTTGGGTCTACATTAGACAAAGGCCCAAGATTCCACATATCTTTAATGGGCACTCGGTAGTTGACAATAACCCCAAATGGAAGGAAGAATTTATATACTTGTTATGGGAAAGGGGCGATTGGGGCACCCTTTTCAGAAAATCATTTGGGAAAGTAGCTGATGGCAATCCCAACAAAATCGTGCTTAATACTGAAGAACAGGCTGCCTATGATGAGCTTACTAAAGATAACGGTCAATCGTTTTGCTGGGACCTTATCAATGAGGAATCACCGAGGGCCGTTGGCCTGTCTAAAGTTTCTGACCTTGGTAATTTCTTATTCCCTTGCACTTTTTTCCTTATTTCGGTTTTATTTATACCAACGTGTTTTGTTTTTGTGTTTGCAGCCGCGAGAAAGATCATGGAGGCCACAGAACAAGTGGAGGAAGAGTCCTATCGAATGAGGAGAGCTAAAAGGGGTTTGGATCCCCGCACTGAGGGCCTAGAGCCAGCCTTTTTGCGACCTCACAAGGTTACAAAAAAAGATATTGTGAATGTGGACTTGGACGAGGGGCCACTACAAGTGAACGTCAAATCTTCTGTCTATAGGGCCCCTTGGGGCTTCAGGAAACAGGACTCAGTTGTCGGTTCCACCAAACACTCCATAGACTGGTCGCTTAATTATATCACTCCCTATGACTATAAAGATTTGGTCTCCGGAGGCTCCATGGAACAGTCTGAGCACCTGGGCACTCAGGCCCTAGCCACTGTAAGCACCTAAAATCTACTTTTTTTCCTTCGTCTTACCCCCATCTGTTGAATGTTCTGATTAAATCTCTTTGCAGGCCAATGTTCACTTTCAGGGGATGTTTCATCAAGCCAAATCCTGGAAGAGCAATGCTAAGTCTTTTGAGACTAAGTTTCAAAAGGCCAAGATCAGGGCTGAGGGAGTTGAAGAGAAGCTCCAGAAGAAGGAGGAGGAACTGGCTATAGCTAATGCCGAGCTAGTTGACTTAAGGGCAAAGAAAGATGAGGCCATTGATGCCAGAAGCTTATGGAGCAGCATGACAGGATTCTGTTTCCTAGTCAGTACACGGAGGGTTGGGATGAGGCCATAGAGGCCGTGTTAAGAAACATCTGGGCTTGTTCTCACCTGCTGACTTTCCTAGCCCACATCCACCTGTTCCTACCCCTGTTGAGGGTAGTGAGGATGAGGCTATTGAGGATGGGACTAGGATACTAGATCCTGAGGTTTCTCCCCTTCGGAGGGACTCTGATACTACTAAGACTTCCCCTTCTCGCTCCGTAGGTGGTTCAAAAGTCCAGGGGGACGTAGAGGAGTCTGCTTCATCCCAAGCTCCTGGGACTTAGATTATTTTCGGTTGGCCCTGCGTGGCATATGTTTTTATGATTTAATCATTCTTGTTTTGTAACTTATAACTTATAGCCTTCGGGTTTATTTATGCATTTTCGAGTCTTTCTTTATATTTAGTAATTTTGCCTTTTGTACTTGGCCTTTACAGGCTTGCAATTTAATTATGCATAGGTACATAGTAGACATAAATATAAACACAAAGAATACTAAAAATCGAAATTTATAAATGCATAAACGAATCTTGAAACGGGTCCAGCCCTTACATAAGTACTCTACTTCCTACTTGGAGTTTGAAAACTTTGAAATGGTTTCGTCGACCTTATTTCTAGTCTCCTAATAACTTTAGCGATGTCGTAATCAGGATAATCAAATATAGTAGACCTTGAGGTTTGATGCATGCCAAGTGCGAGGCACATCACTTCCTTCCAAATTCTCCAACTTGTACTATCCACGTCCCAGTGTTCCTTTGACTCGATACGGACCTTCCCAATTCGGGGCCAGCTTCCCCTTCTGTCCAATTCCGGATGCTTCAATCTTTCTGAGCACTAGGTCCCCCTGACGGAAGAACCTTTCTTTCACCCTTAAGTTATAGTAGAAGGAAGCTCTCTTCTGATGTTCAACATTCCTGGCATGAGCTTCATCTCTTACCTCATCTATCAAGTCAAGGGCCAACCTCATTCCCTCTTCTTTTTTGTCTGGTTCGAAAGCTTCTATTCATGGAGAAGCATGCATAATCTCCACGGGTACCACGGCTTCAGCTCCGTAAGCTAACATGAATGGAGTTACTAGTCACCTTACATGTGGTGCGGTATGCCTAGAGTATGGGTAATAACTCATCCACCCAAGTGTTCCTAGAGCATTCCACCCTTTTCTTAAGTCCATCAAAGATTATTCGATTAGCAACCTCAGCTTGCCCGTTGGCTTAAGGGTGGGCAACTGAGGTAAACCGAAGCTCGATCCCATTCTAATCACAATAGTCCCTGAATTATTTGTTGTTAAATTGTAACCCATTGCCCGTAACGAGGATTCGTGGTATTCCATACCTGCACACGACATTCTCCCAGAAGAACTGCATGACTTGCTTGGTTGTAATTTTAGCCAAAGGTTTGGCCTCAATCCACTTCGTGAAGTAATCAATAGCTACAACCAGGAACTTCCTTTGAGCAGTGGCCATCGGAAAGGGCCCAAGTATATCCATCCCCCACATAGCGAAAGGAATGGGGGAGCTGATGGATGTCAACATCTCAGGTGGCTGCCTAACCACTAGTGCATGTTTCTGGCACCGATCACACCATTTCAAGTAATCCTTGGCATCAGCCATCATCTCAGGCCAATAGAACCTGAGCCTGACTATCTTGTGAGCTAGGGCCCTGCCCCCCAAGTGTTGTCCACAGATTCCCTCATGAACCTCCTCAATAGCTGATCTGGCCTCTTTGGGCCTCAAACACTTTAGGTACGGAATCACAAAAGACTTCTTGTAGAGTATCCCTTCAATCAAAGCATACCTCAACGCCCTCACAGATAATTTTCGTGCCTCCATGGCATTCGTCGGGAGCCAACCGGTCTCAAGGTGTGCTTTTATTGGATCTATCCAACATTCCCTTACCCCGATAAGGGTAACCAACTTTGCATCGATAGTAGGGGTTCTTAAAACTTGGAAGTAGACACTTCCATAATAATTCTCTATCTCGGAGGAGGCAAACTTAGATAAGGCATCGGCCTTGATGTTTTCCTCCCTCGGAATGTGCTCAATGTAGCACTCATCAAATTGAGTCATTACTGCCTTCACAAGCCTTAAGTACTTTGCCATGGTTTCATCCCTTGCCTCAAACTCTCCATTGACCTGGGCCACAACTAGCCTTGAATCTCCACAAACTTTAAGATTTTTGACCCTTAGTGCTCCTGCCAAACCAAGTCCAGCTATCAAAGCTTCATACTCTGCCTCATTATTGGTTGTTGGGAAGTCCAACTTTAGGGCGTATTCAATCATAAATCCATCGGGACTTTGCAGGACAAGACCTGCACCACTTGTTTTTGTTTTTGATGCCCCATCAAAATAGAGCATCCAACTCATCAATCATGGGTTCCTTGTCCTCCTTATTGCCTTCCTGAGGTATCTCCTACCCTCCGACTTCTTGGTTATCAATGGTGCATTCAACCACGAAGTCAGCGAGTGCTTGAGCTTTGATGGCCGTCCCTGGCTTATACTTAATGTCGAATTCTCCCAACTCGATTGCCCACTTGATGAGCCTACCACTGGCTTTGGGGTTGTGCAAAATATTCCTCAATGGTTGTCCTATAAGGACCTCGATTTTGTGAGCCTGAAAATAGGGTCGTAATTTCCTAGAGGCAGGTAGCAATGCTAAGGCAAACTTCTCAATAGTGGAGTAGTTCATCTCCACTCTATGTAAAACTTTGCTAACATAATATACGGGTTTCTGAACCTTGTCTTCATCCTTTACGAGTACTGCGCTCACAGCTTGATCCGAAATTGCCAAGTAAAGCTAGAGGATTTCTCCCACACTTGGCTTGGCCAACAGCGGGGCTTCAGCCATATACTTCTTCACCTGTTCAAAGGCCTCTTGGCTTTCTTATGTCCATTCAAAGTTTTTACTTTATTTATTGTTTTCAAGAACGGCAAACACTTATCTCCAAATTTAGAGATGAACCTACCCAATGCAGCAATCCTCCCAGTCAGTTTCTGTACGTCCCTTATGGAACGTGGTGGTTCCATATCTAAGATAGCTTTAATCTTGTCGGGGTTAGCCTCGATACCTCATTTCGAGACCATAAGACCCAAGAACTTCCCTGACCCAACACCAAAAGCGCACTTGGTGGGGTTCAACATCATCTTGTGGTGTCTTAACACTTCAAATGCCTCTCGTAGGTGCTCAATGTGATCTGCCTTGTGTAGGCTCTTCACCAACATGTCATCCACGTAAACTTCCATAGTCTTTCCAATGAGATGAGCAAAAATCTTGTTTACCAACCTTTGATAGGTAGCTCCTGCATTTTTTAGTCCAAAAGTCATGACTTGGTAACAATACACACCAAAGTCAGTGATGAATGATACCTTAGAAATATCATTCTTGTGCATATTGATTTGATTGTAGCCACTAAATCCATCCATGAAACTCAACATCTCGTGCCCAGTCGTGGCATCTATCAACATATCGATCCTTGGCAAGGGAAAACAGTCCTTTGGACATGAATCATTCAGATCAGTGAAGTCTATACACATCCTTCACTTTCCATTAGCCTTCTTGACCATTACTGGATTGTCCAACCATTCTGGGAACTGAATTTTCTCAATGAAGCCTGCCTCTAGGAGTTTGTCAACTTCCTGTTTTATGGCTTCTTGCCTCTCGGGTGCAAAATTCCTCTTCTTTTGTTTCACCGCCTTCCGATCTGGATCCACATTCAAGTTATGTGTTATCAATTGGGGATCTATCCCTGGCATATTAGCTGCTGTCCACGCAAATACGTCACTATTGTCTTGCAAGAAGGTGATTAATTTGCTTTTCAAAGGGTCTTTCAGAGATGCCCCAATATGTGTAACCTTCTCAGAATCTCCCAACTCTAAAGGTATGGGAACCAAGTCCTCTGCTGGTTTTCCTCTCCGCTCTTCATCCTCTTGAACATCCATATCCTCAATCGGAAGGACCTGCCCCCCAATTCCATCTGGCCTCAGTGCGGCCACATAACAACTCCTTGCCATCTTTTGATCTCCTTTCCCTTCTCCTACTCCATTTTTGGTTGGGAACTTAATCTTCAAATGATAGGTAGAGGCAACCACCTTAAAAGCATGAAGTCTCGTCCTACCTAGGATAGCATTGTATGTGGACGTGGCTTTCATAACCAAGAAATTTAACATCTGAGTAGCATCCCGTGGCTCTTGCCCTATAGTCATGGGTAGCTGAATTGTTCCCTCAACTTTCGACTCCACTCCGTTAAACCCGTATATGGGCATGTTTGATGGTGTTAACTGAGACTCAGTATATCCCATCTTCAAGAAGGCATCATGGAACAGAATGTCCACTGATGCCCCATTGTCAATCAAGACTCTCTTCACTTGGGAGTTGCCTATCACAAGCGAGATAACCAGTGGGTCATCATGGGGAAATTTCACCCCTTCGAGGTCCGAATCATCGAATCCAATTGAGACTTTCGTCTTTGCACGCTTCGGTGCTTCCCCTACGATGTGCATCACCTCTCGTGCATACGCCTTTCTGGAATTTCTACTTGTCCCGGCCGCTGTTGGGCCACCAAAGATCATGTTTATCACCGGCCCCCGGGACTGCGGATTGCGGTTACGATCCTCATCTTTCCTATCATAATCCCGCCTTGGGTTTCCCCGATCCCCATATTTGAAGAATTTATTCAATTTTCCCCTGCGGATCAAGAACACAATCTCATCTTTCAATGTCTACAATCGTCGGTATCGTGTCCCACATCTTTGTGGAACCGGCGGTACTGATTCTTGTTTCTTTTCTCAGGATCAGTCCTTAGTGGCTTCGGCCATCTCACGTCCCTATCCTTTTCTATCTCCATCAGGATTTGGCTTCTTGGGGCATTCAACCTTGCATACTCCGTAAACCTTTGCCCCGGACTCCCCTTTTTAGGAGCTGAATCAGAATCTCTGCCCGTACGCGGGTATTTATCTCTCCCATCCTATTCTTGCTCCGGCTTCCGCTTCTTAGAAGTGTCACCGTTCACGGTGTTTCCCATTCCTAACTCCTTTTTTAGACTATCCTCAGCTTTAATATATTTATCAGCCCTTCGTTGGAGCTCAGCCATGTTCTCAGGGGGATGTTTTGCCAGCGACCTCTTAAAGTAGAGGTTAGTGGTTCCATGCTCCAAGGCTACCATGGCCACCTTATTCTCCAAGTCTGTGATGTTCAATGTCTCTTTGGTGAATCGCTTGAGGTAATCTCTCAAATTTTCATTCTTTCCTTGCACCCCATACATAAGAGATGCAGAACATTTCTTATGAACTCTTCCACTAATGAATTGGCTGACAAAAGTAGCACTCAGCTCCTTGAAAGAGCCAATTGAATTTGGGGGAAGACGGCTATACCAACGTTGTGCCATGCCCGACAGAGTTTGAGGGAACGCCCTACACTTGAGAGCGTCACTAGCCGGCTGCAGCAACAGCACGTTTGAAAATGTCCTAACATGATTGGCGGGATCGCTCGTTCCATCATAAGCCTTAATAGTGGGCATATTAAACTTCCTAAAAACATGAGCATTCATCACCTCCTCGGTGAATGGGGGCGTGGGATCGTCAGGGTCTCCCAGCGGCATTAAATCCTTAGGGTCTCCCTTGGGAGTTTCAACCCTTGTTCATCTTTCAGTTGGGGTATCTACCGTTCTTTGTCTCCTTGAAGACATCTCCAAGTCGATTAGGGGAATCTCCCTTGAAGCCAGAGGGGGTCGATTCTGATTTTGCCTGGCTTGCTCTCTTGCCATGTCATCCTTCAACCTTAGGATCTCGGCCTCGTGTGCCTTGATTCTCTCGGCAACTGTCTGAGGGGGTCCATCATGGATTCTTCGGCGAGCCTGCCCTATAGGCTCCTTGCTCGGACGTCGCCTCCTCGGGGCTTCATCCCTATCTTCCTCCGAGGATGAGTCATCAGAATACGGGCCTGAGTAATCGTGGTATTGCTGGCCTTGATTGGGTCTTAAACCTCTAATGTAAGTTGAATTGTACGGCTCGCGTATCTGGAGGGCGTGACCACTTGGTCCGGCCTGATAAGGGAGATAGTTGGGCAAGCCATACACTGGGTTCGTGCTTGCGGGGATCAAGGTTGTAGAGATCTGAGCGATGGGTGGAGCGAATTGTCCTCCGAGAGGGGAGACCACCATCTGAAGGGGATTCGCCCCTTGGGTGGTGGGATTCATCACTAAGGGTAACGATCCATGAGTTTGGTTTCGGTTCCTTGAGGTTGAGTGGTTAGTGTCTGAGAATCTGTCCCTGGGGGTACCTGTTCTCCAATCGGGGGTGCGGTGGTGCTAGTAGTGGTTTCAGAAAGTGTTGGTGTTCTACGGGTGGTAACCATGGTTGATATCCGGTTCCCACAGACGGTGCCAAATGTTGTGGAACGAAAAGTAGGGTGTATTTACTGCGTATTTAATGCTAGGGTTTATGGAAGCTTCGAGCTTTAATGGCTAATCAAGTGTTTCGTGACTTAACTCGGGTCCTCACAAGATGCCTACGTATCTTGCAAATATCAAGAATCAATCCAAAAACGTAGTTCTGTTTGTGTGGAATCAGATCCTTATATAGGTGTTGAGAACCCTAGAATCAGAATAGAATTAGGTGTTTCGGTGGGCAAGCCACAACTTAGGCTCAATTCTAGATCCTTCCAGATGGAAGGTGGATAAGTACTGAATTTGTATGTCTTGGAGGTTACTCCAAAGATGATTTGGTTTCTTTTTGGAGTCAATAACAGAGTCTTTTATTTAGCTGATTTAATTGCTACGAAATTATTATCATAATCAGGGTTTTGGGCCTCATAAATGGGCTTTGATCTTGGACCATCCTAGGTTCATTTAATGTGTCATTAAATGTATTTTTAGGACTTATTTCCAACCCATATCATCTTCTATTATAGTATAATAATGAAAATAAGTAATCGAAATAAAAAGTAAGAATAAGTAATCCGAATAAAAAATGTAAAGACCAAAAGAAATTTGTTTGAAATAAAAGTCTTGAGGCTGACACAAAAGTCAGCCTGCAAACAAACGTGGGGGATCCAGCTTATCTGTAAACGAGTTGCTCTTAATTGATTTGAGCTGTAAAATGCATTCAAAGTACAAAACATCTTACGTATATACTTGGAATTTTTTATGGTCAATTTCGGTTGGTCTGTGCGGGTCTAGTCTGTGCATGGACGAGGGAGGGGGTTATTACTTATTTGGTTGGTCTGTGCGAGTCTAGTCTTTGCTGGACGAGGAGGGGGTTATTAGTTATTTAGCAATCTTTTCGAGGTTGTTCCAAATTTTTGTTGAGAAATTTAGTAAATTTTGTATATATAGGTCATTTTATAGAGTCCATTATAAGTTTATAAGAACAAGTCCAATGCTAAATTATTATTGCTATTGTTATAATATAGAATCAAAAAGTGAATTTTGGTATTAAAATAAAACTCACCCTCCAAAACTAGTTCTATAACTAGTTTCACAAATAAAACTATCTAAGAATATTTTTGGGATATATTTCGGATATGGATACGTAGGATTACTGTTTTTTATATAGAGTAGTTAATTGGTTTTCTTGAAAATCTTACCAATTATTTACAGTATTTTACAGAGTTCATCCATTTATTTTATTTTCTTGTCTCCTTTTTGGGACCCACGGAATTTTAATTGTAGCAAATGACAGAGGCGGACAGTTGTAGAATCGTACCAAAGTGAAAAAGAAGAGTAGTCACGAGTACGCCGCACACGGAAAACGCGTTTCTGATACACGTCGTTTTTTATTTATCATGTTATATTGCTATGTAAATAAAGTCTTTTTTCCTGGTAAAAAAAGTTCCCGGTTTTCATGGTAATAATAAAATAATGATCTCAACCATTTATTTACATTTTTCATTTTATAATATAAAAATTCATTACATTTAACTTTTTTCCACTATATTCATATTACCAAGAATTTTGATGGTCCTACCATTTTACCACTTTCTAGTTTTTATTACACTTCTTCACCACCTTAAACATTTTTCTTATGCCCTACTCTCTAATTTTTTGAACGGAATGAAGTAAGTGATGGGAAATTAAGTATTTTCATCCCATTTTTGGATTGAAAATTTTGAGATGAAAATAAATTTAATTTATAATAATTTTCATTTGCTTTCGCTTTTACTAAAAATCCGAGAACACAAATAGGAGTAAAGATGAAATTATTTAATTTAATTTTTACATATTATCTCCAATATTTAAATTCGAAAACAAGATATTAATCTGTGTGCCCAATTCATTTGACGGAGAGAGTATGATTTTACTGCTACTTGATTTTGTTTTTACATAAACTAGTCGATAAAGCCGCGCTTCGCGGCGGCGTTACAATACTTTTAAAAAATTCAATACACTTACGTTGTATTCTAATATTAATATTAAATTTTAATAATTAAATAATCTTCTCTAATGAATCAATTTCTTTTTAAACACAATTTTCTCAATTGAATCGCTCGCTCGTTAAAACCGAAATCTCAACTTTAACATATATTATAAAGACTCATATAATAATTTTTTTTCCATAAAAACGAACCGTAAAAATTAAAAAAATTATGACATCGGTATCAAATTCTAATATCTAATACAACCTTTTCTGATAAGTCGTCTTCCCGTTACATACGTTTCGAGCCGCTCTTATTTGAAACTGAAATTCTAACTCCATTATATAAACAGAGTAAATTCCAATTTTTACATTCTTTAAACTTTCTAATATTTATGGAGTTTTAAATGATGAAAATACATCTTATATTTTCTGTATATTATAAATATTCCTGTATTTATTTACAGCTTCCGCATGTGAATGTTTTTATGTTATGTTAACATATAAAAAAAAATTAAATACGAAGACTTTTCGTTACGAGAATAATATTAAATTTACGGATATATTTTTCTAATGCAAGTATAATTAACTTGTATAAAAAGTTAAAATAAAGGATTTCTAGGAAAAAATATATATAGTTTTAAAAAATTGAATAAGATGTCTCCACCGTTCTCGTATTCTACTTCCAATAAAACATTTTATTTTATATATTCCGTATATATTTAAACATTTTTTATACGGTCTTCTCTAATAAACCGCTTTCTCGTTAAACACGGTTATTACTATTGATCCACACTCTCGTTATGACCAAAAACCTAACTTTTACATATATCACTTGTATGATTATGTTTATCCATAAAAATCAAATCCTAAAAATAAAATAAAATTTATAACATCAATATGATATTTTAATAGCTAATACAATTTTTTATAGTGAGCCGTCTTCCCGTTAAACATGTTTCGAGCCGCTCTCGTTTGGGATTGAAATTCCAACTTCATTACATATTATTGATGATACTTTTTTTTTTGAAAATATTATTGATGATACTTATCTTACACAACAACTTTTTTCCTTAAAATCAAAACCTAAAAAATAGAGTGAATTCCAATTTATACTTTCTCTAGACTTTTTAAAATTTATGGAGTTTTAGAAAATGAAAACACAGCTTATTTTCTTTTTATATTATAGATATTCCTGTATTTATTTTATTCAAACATCTTTTATACGGTCTTCTCTAATGAACCGCTTTCTCCTTAAACACGGTTATTACTATTGATCCGCTTTCTCGCTAAGACCAAAAGCGTATATCACTTGTATATATAAAAAATTTGAAAAATAGATTAAGACGATCTTAGAGCGCCACCTAGACTCCCGCGTAACTTAGAATAGAAACTAGAAACTAAACATAAATTAAAAACGTTTAAAATTATTGTCTTTATTCAACAAAAATATAAAAAAAAATTTAAAAAAAGTTATTGTTCACGTGATGACGTAGCACGTGAACAGTACTTTTTAATTTATTTTTTTTTTGTATTTTTGTTGAATAGAGCCAAGAATTTTAAACGTTTTTTGTGAAGGTGCCCCTAGCGGGGCTATTAAAATAAATGAAATATAATTTGTTTAGTGTAGGTTTCTAGTTTCTATTCCAAGGTTGGTTTCTATTTGAACGCTAGCCTATGTATATATATTGATTCGAACTCCTATTCTACTTCCAATAAAACTTTTAATCATATGCCATATAATTAAATACATATTCTACTTCTTCTAATTAAATGTATTCCCTACAAATTCGAAATCTTCTCATCTATAAATTCGAACAAATATTCTGCTTCTAACATATTAAATTCGAACTTTTCTCATCTATAAATTTGAACAACTATTCTACTTCTAACATATTAAAAGATATTTTAATATTTATTAATGTTTAAATCTTAAGATTCTAAAAATTTAGAAAAATAGATTGAGACGATCTTAGAGCGCCACTGAAACTCCCGCGTATCCTCCTTTATATATATATATATACAGGCCATTGTTCTATGGAGAACCATCTTACGTGGAGAACCGTGGAGAACCACTTATTCTATGCTAATTTCTGATTCTATTACAGAACCAATTTTTTATTTTTTTGGTTCTACAAAAAAAATTGGTTCGACAAAAAAAAATCTGGGCAAAACGGACGTGGCATGTCTGCTGACGTGGCAGTGCCACGCCACCCTCCACGGCATCACTGCTGACGTGGCAGTGCCACGGTATCAATGATGACGTTATCGATGACGTGGCACTACCACGTCAGCAGTGATGACGTGGCAGGTAAAGTATCAGTGCCACGTCAGCAGTGCTGACATGGAAGATGATGTGGCAGTGCCACGTCAGCACTGTTAACATGACGGTGATGACGTGGCAGTTTTGAATTTTTTTTTTGAAAAAAAATTGGTTCTGTTATAGAATCAAAAAAAAATTTAAAAAATATTGGTTCTACTACAGAATCATAGGGTTCTCCACGGTTCTCCATAGAGTGCTACTTATATATATATTGACTTAATATCTACAGTATCTTGTACGTAATTTCATTTTTTTAAACCAATTAAAGTTCAAAAATGTAAAACGGATAATTAGGAAAACAAAATATGTAAAATGGAGTTGTCATCTTCTGTCTCCCCCGCTCATTTAGTAATTAAAAGAGTACCTCTAGCGGGACCCATTTTAATAAAAATAATATTTTTATTTACCTTAAAATGTATCCGTCAAGACACATTTTTAATACTAAAAGAACAGGAAACAGAGAAGGAAGATTGGAAATGACTAAAAAAACGTTGCAGGAACCAGGTATTTAAAGAAACTATACTTATTCTCTCTCTCTTTTCCTCAGCCGCATGAGAGTCCACCGCCGGTGACTCCGCCCCATTTCTTCATCTCCTCTTCCCCATCCATCCATCCATCCTCCGATCCTCCCCCCCAATCTTCTATTCCCCCTTTGTTTTTCCAGTTTTCAATAAAAATCGAATCAAAGCCTAATATCTTAGAATTTATTTCTCAGATCTATCTTGGTTTTGAGTCCGAATCCCCAAATAAAAAATACCTTTAGATTCAAATTGTCCTCCTTAACATCATACCATAATTTGGTGTCATTCCGAGGTATTTGAATTTTTGGTTTTTCGTCTCGCCTTTTGGCGTGTGTCTCTCCTTTTGGAGTGTTTTTATGTATTTAATTAATTATGTATCTCTATGTTCGTGGTTGAATCTGCTGAGAATAATTTTGTTGATGTCTTGGGGGATCTGGAAGGACTGCATCGAAGTTAGGACGGTGAAGATTATTGCAAGAGCTCACCACTCACAACCAAAGATGGCTCATCATATTTTGGAGGTTTTCACTTTCGGCATGTCTATAGCTGGTATCCGGCATGTAGATAGCTGGGGTGCTACTCATCCTTTGGGGGTTTCCATGTTCGGCAAGTCTATAGCTGGTATCCGGCATGTAGATAGCTGGAGTGAGGATTCTGAACACTGGGGTATCAACAGTTCTTATGTGATGTGGTCAATTGTGATAACGCTGTTTTCAGGGATTTTGGCGCAGTTTGGATCGCTTGAGATGTTTTCGAATTTGTTTTTAGCTTCAAGAACTTTTATGTTCATCTTGTTAAACGATCAGAAAACAATTTATTTGTTTTTCCGCCTGGTCGTCGTATTGACAGTCGGGGGTTTGTCCCGCTGTTATATTGAGTTTTTGATCGAGTAATATAATTCTATGCATTTCGTCAAAAAAAAAAAGATCATGCAATGCAATATATAGTAGGTCCCATTCTCTCTGGCAGGTGAGCAAAACAAGAAAAACATCTCACTTCCATAAATTGATAAGAGCATCTCCAAGGAAAATTCCTATTTTGCTTCCCTAAAATCTATACTATATTATAAAGAATGAAACATTAAAAGTTTTGGTACAATACGGTACGGTACTTACCTTATTTAATTATTTTATTACCTTTAATTATTTAACTTAATTATAAAAAACAAAACACAATATTTTCTTAAAATATTACACGCATCTCTTATCAACACTTCCCCTAAATAATAAGTAATCAATTACCTTTGTCACCTATTACCTTTTTCTAACTAGAATCTCTTTTTTTCAAAAATATAAACTAATAATATTATAATTACTAATAACTAACTGATTACCTTTTACACATAAAAGTTAATATCTTTCAAAAAGATGATCGTTCAAATTAATGAAATAAACTAATGATATTATAATTACTAATAACTAATTGATTACCTTTTTCAGCTAAAAATTAATATCTTTTTAATATTCATAAATAATAACTAACCAATTATCTTTTACAACTATTACCTTTTCTACCTTTTCAAACTAAAACCTCTTCTTTCCAAAAATATGACCGTTCTAATTAATGAAATAAACTAATAATATTGTAATTACTAATAACTAATTGATTATCTTTTCTGGCTAAAAGGTAATATCTCTTATTTCCAAAAATATGGTCGTTCTAATTAATAAAATAAACTAATAATATTATAATTACTAATAACTAACTGATTACCTTTTCCAACTAAAAGGTAATATCTTTTTTATATTTTCAAAAAAAAAATCTCATTTTCAAACTTGATTTTTACTTAATTATTCTTACTTAAATATTTATTATTGGTAGAAACATGTATTTCTATTTTATAAAATCAAATAATAATAACATAGTTTCTAATAACTAACCAATTACATTTTTAGCTAAAACACATTATCTTTACTATATTTTCTGACTAGAACCTCTCATTTCCAAAACTATCACGGGTCAGTCTATTAATGAAATAAACTAATAAAATTATAATTACTAATAACTAATTGATTACCTTTTTCAGCTAAAATGTAATATTTTTTCTATATTTTCTAACTAAATTATCTTATTTTCAAACTTTTGTCTCTTACCTTTTATAACTAAAATCTCTTCTTTCCAAAAATATGACCGTTCTAATTAATGAAATAAACTAATAATATTGTAATTACTAATAACTAATTGATTATCTTTTCTGGCTAAAAGGTAATATCTCTTCTTTCCAAAAATACGGTCGTTCTAATTAATAAAATAAACTAATAATATTATAATTACTAATAACTAACTGATTATCTTTTCCAACTAAAAGGTAATATCTTTTTATATTTTCTAACAAAAATATCTCATTTTCAAACTTGATTTTTACTTAATTATTCTTACTTAAATATTTATTATTGGTAGAAACATGTATTTTTATTTTATAAAATCAAGTAATGATAACATATTTTCTAATAACTAATCAATTACTTTTTCAGCTAAAACACATTATCTTTTCTATATTTTCTAACTAGAACCTCTCATTTCCAAAAATATCAAGGGTCATTCTATTAATGAAATAAACTAATAAAATTATAATTACTAATAACTAATTGATTACATTTTTCAGCTAAAATGTAATATTTTTTAACTAAAATATCTTATTTTCAAACTTTCGTCTCTTAATTAATTATCCTTACTTAAATATTTATTAGTAAAAACATGTTACCTTTTCTATTTTTAAATAAATGATTGATTTCATTTTTATATTTTAAAAATACTACGGGCAACTATATTTAAAAAAATAAAATAATATTATTATGATTACTAATAAGTAATAACTAACAAATTACATTTTCAGGTAAAATACGTTACCTTTTTATATTTTTTCTTACAAAAACCTCTTCTTTTTCAATAGTATCACGGATAATTGTATTCAATAAAATAATACCATAATAATTAATATTGACTAATTACCCTTTTCAGCTAAAACGCATCATCTTATTTATATCTTATAACTAAATTTTTTCTTTTTAAAAAATTATATGGCCAAAATGTATATAATTTTGTTTATATATATATATATATATATATATATATATATATAAAGAAAAAATATAGACGATATCTATGCTATTAAAATAATTAAAATAAATAATTACATAATATAATTAATGGTAATTAGTCGATTCCCTTTTTCACATTTACTTATAATTGAAGATATTGCCTTTTTAAAGACCTAAAAACATCAATCGTATCATATCTTCCAATCATTAATATTTATTTTTGAATTAAAACACGTTACCTTTTTAATTTAAAACTAATTTTACGATCATTTATATATACCCGAAAATATCACACCATATTTTTCAATTATTAATAAAATATATTAAAAATCCGTATATGTTGTTTCTAATAAAGAAACATTATAATCTGTAAACATGAGTATATTAAATCATATTAAATTAAAATTAAAGCAATTATTAAAAATAATGATTATATAAAAACATAACTATAATTATATCCTTATGTATAATTAGCGTAAGAGGGATCGTATCCATATTTTTTGGTTTGGTATTTTGGTTTGGTCACTGTACTACCAAAATAATCTCAACCGCGGACTCTAATATTTTTGGTTTGGTCTTTTGGTTATTTTGGCAAATTAAAAGAAAATCATTGTTCATTGTGACACATGATGACATGAACACATGATTAGGACATTAATCATGATTGGTTTAACGTCAGCCTATTATAACCATGATTAATGTAGTAACATATTTTTTGCATAATTTTTAAAAATTAAATGATTAAAATGGTAAAAAAAAAAACTATAATAACTATTACACAAAATTGAGATAAGTTCAATAAAATTTTGTGTCTGTTTGGCTAAGCTTATTTTAAGGACTTATGAACTTATTTTCGGGTAAAAATTTTATACTTTGAAATTTTTATTTTATACAAGTATTTAATGTATCTTTGAAATTCAATAAGTTGCAAAAATAAGTTGGAAAATAAGTTGGAAAGTTAGGAATCTATAACTTTATCTTAAAATAAGTTGAGTTATTGTGAAAAAAAGTTTCCCAAACACCCCTTAGAGATATTCTTAGATCTACTCACTTGTTCCCCTCTACTTATTCTCTATGCTTTGCCCATTTGTGACAAAAAAAAATGGTTTATAAACCTCCATGTTCATCTTTCTAACAAATCTTCAACATCAAACCAAAATTGGGTGGCACGAATAAGGAAAACAGAGACTTAAATACTCGATGTCACGTCTGTTCTAACTTCTACCAAGAGTTGACAAATAGTTCGATATAGTTGGGGTTCATTACATCACAAAACAGCCCCCTAGATCAACTCTCCAAACTTCAATCTCTCTCTTGTCTCTCTCTCTCTGCAACGTGCTTGCTTGTTAAACATGTACTTATGCTCATGTAACTAATACTATCAAAACATTCAAACATAAACAAAACAAGTTTTAGTATTTTATCGAACTCCACTAGCATATATTATAGGACAAACCTGTATAAATTTACACAGACACATTTTAGTACAAGTATCTGATGTGCACATTGCAGTGACGGTGCCCCCACCCTTAGTCTAAATTAACCAACTAATGTGACAGTCATTTGTCCCCAGATATTCATTATACATAAATAAAATAAGAATAATAAAACGCACGTATAGTGCCAGTTATTGAACCGATTACCGACCTATTTGATGAGAAATTCGAGTTTCAACTCGATAAATTATGCTAGATTTTATGAGACTACGAGTTCAAACCGTAAATATTATTCGATGATGAGCTTATTGAGTTTGGCTAAATTTGATAACAAAATAGTTTATCTCGAGTTTGACAAGAAAAAACTTGATTTCATTATTGTTTTAATGTATAAATATTGAATTAATCGGTTAATTAAAACTCGAATTCAAATTTAGGAAGATATGTTCAACTCGGTTCCATAATAAAACAAATTCGAACCTGTTCGGATTCAATAACCTTATTGAGTTCTGCATAATTTTTAAAAAAAAAGGTTTGAACTCGAACTGATAAAACTCGACTCTATTCATTTTATATGTTTTATATCTACAATAATACAATTATACAAACATTGAAGAAAAGAGGGACATTGACATTGGTGTGTGGCCAGTTGTGTAGTAATACCCATTCCTCATTGATTCAAAAGCCAGCAGTACAAATCAAAGCAGAGACTGTAGTCACCCACCCCCATTATTATTAAGTGTAGCTGCTCCCTGCTGCTATACTTTACTACTGCCAAAACCAAAATTCAATAATTTACTACTAAGAAAAACACTGCTCTTTTTGAATGCTGTGATCTTTTTTCTTCTTCCCTAGAAATGCATTCACCTCCTTGGCTCAGATCTTTGTTTTTTACCCTCATTGTCCTTTCTTTGCTCCTTCAGATCTGCCATGTGAAAGCTCAAGAAAATGATGATGATAACGATGATGATGCTGGTGATGAAAATCTGGTAAATAAACTACAGTTTGAAAATCCAAGAATCAGGCAAGCCTACATTGCTCTTCAAGCATGGAAAAAATCCATTTTTTCTGACCCTTTTAACTTCACAGCCAACTGGAATGGCCCAAATGTTTGTGCTTATAGCGGTGTGTTCTGCACCGCTTCCTTATCAGATCCTTCTATTAGGGTGGTAGCCGGCATTGATCTGAATCATGCAGATATTGCCGGCTACTTACCTACTGAGCTCGGTCGTTTGACCGAGCTTGCGGTTTTCCACATTAACTCTAACCGTTTTTGTGGTATTGTCCCCAAGTCTTTCAAGAAGTTGAAGCTTTTGTTCGAGCTTGATATCAGTAACAATCGTTTCGTTGGGGGATTTCCGAAGGTGGTGTTGTCTTTGCCTTCGCTCAAGTTTTTGGACATTCGGTTCAATGAGTTTGAGGGGTCAGTCCCCTCGAATCTCTTTGATAAGCCTCTAGATGCCATTTTCTTGAATGACAACAGGTTCCAGTTTGGAATACCGGAAAATCTTGGTAATTCTCCGGTATCTGTGTTGGTTTTTGCTAATAATAACTTGGGAGGTTGTATTCCAGGCAGCATTGGCAAGATGGGGAAAACTCTAAATGAGATTATCTTGTTGAATGACAATCTGACTGGTTGTTTGCCTAATGAGATTGGAATGTTGAAGAAGTTGACAGTGTTTGATGTTAGCTTTAACCATCTTCAAGGCTCACTGCCATCAACAATCGGAAACATGAAGAGCGTAGAGCAATTAGATGTGGCACACAATAGTTTCACTGGAGTGATTCCGGCAGCTATATGTCAACTGCCTAACCTTCAAAATTTCACTTATTCTTACAATTATTTCACTGGAGAAGCACCTGTTTGTGCTGCACCAGGAGCAAATGAGGTTGTTGATGGGAGCCAAAATTGCATTTCTGGAAAGACAAATCAACGCTCTCCTATGGAATGCTCTTCGGATGCAGCGCAGCCAGTTGATTGTAGCAAATCTAAATGCAGCAACAGAGGCAGTAGTGGTGGAGGAGGAGGCGGCGGTGGTGGAAATAGTCCAGGCAGTGGTGGATCACCACCGGCTACATCCCCATCTTCACCTCCAAGTGGTGGAACCAGTCCCGGATCACCACCTACATCAAGAAAGCCCGGAAAAAAATCTCCGCCTCCACCTAAGACAAGCAAACCGCCACAACAAAGGAGGCCCGGGGGGAGTCCTCCACCTTCACCTACTACAAACCAACCACCAAAGCCATTCAACCCTACATCCCCACCACCTCCTTCATCAAAGTCTTCAGGTTCTAGTAGATCACATCCACCACCGCCTTCTCCAACGTCTCCTCCACCTCTTCCTTCTCCCTCAGGCAAGCCTTATTACACACCGCCTCCTCCAGAAGTAACCACTCCTAGTCATCCACCACCAGGTCACCACACACCCTCTCCTGAATCTCCAACACCTGTTTATCATAACCCCCCAAGCCATCACTCCACACCACCACCACCACCACCTTCTCATAAAGTGTCACCTGGATCAAGTTATGCACCCCCACCACCACCAACACCTACTTATTACTATCAATCACCACCACCGCCACCACCATCAACACCTACTTATAATTACCAATCACCACCTCCACCACCACCATCACCGCATACTTATCATTACCACTCACCACCACCACCCCCTTCTCATAGTGTCTCACCAGGATCCAATTACGCACCACCCCCACCACCTACTCACCATCATCAATCACCACCACCTACTCACCATCATCAATCACCACCACCACCAGTTGAAATCTCACCGCCTCCTTACCACTACACATCACCGCCACCCCCTCCACCTCATAAGCATTCATCATCCCCTCCACCACACACACCTCATCACTCAACCCCTCCACCCCCACCATCAGCTGGCTGTAACGATTCCCCGCCTCCACCACCACCTCCATCACCGCCATGCGAGCAATCACCACCACCTACTCATCATTCAAAATCATCCCCACCACCACCTCCTCCAAGTAGCCATCACCATTCACCACCATCACCACAATCATCACCCCCTCACCATTCCCATTCACCACCACCACCACCAAAATTCGAAAACACACCACTTCCACCAATAACAGGAGTCTCTTACGCATCTCCACCTCCTCCTGTAATTCCTTACTACTAATCTAAAGTTCGCGTCTTTACAAAATATCTTCTTGAATATGCAAAGGGATGATGCAGAAACAGCATTAGTCCACAATTCTTTTGCTTCTATCTCTACAATCAATCAAAATTCAAGCACAAGAACCACAGGGTTGCAGTTGCTTCCCCTTAGTAGTAAGATGGATCACATTTTGTATTAATTTTTATTTATTTTTCTAGTGCTCTAGCTTGTCAAGCAATAATAGTATACTATTTAACATTGTAATTTCCTCCCTCCCCATGAGTACATTTTATTCTGTATTCTTGTAACTTTATTTTTAATCTTGATATGCCATACCAAGTGTTTCTGTGTAATATCACGAACAGAACATTCTGATCTTTAGTATCTATTTTCATTTTCATGATATTCAGTTATTCCAGGTGGAAGCCGAATGATTTTTTCGTGTTCTGGGAATTGCAATCACAAAGCGTAAGACAGGCTCATAATATTTGCACAAATGAAATATAAACAACCAAACATACCCAGTATATCCCGTTTAGAACGGGGTCTGGAATTGTCCCTAGACCCTGTCCCTAACCTGGCAATTTGGTACACGACACGTGAACACGACACGAAACGACACGAAAAAATACGGATATGGGTTTTGATTTTTAGTACACGAAACTCGAAAGTACACGAACACGAAATTACACGATAGATTTAGTGTCGGATATGGGTTTTCATTTTGGGTACACGAAAGTACACGAAATAAAGATGTTAATAATTTACTACTTATGAATTTTATGTATATATTAATATTTTTTTATAAGGATATATATTTTACACAAAAATATACATATTTACAAGTTTTTATAGAGTTGTATTTATATTTATATATGGAAATGTAAAATATTTAATGTATATTTCATATGAATATAATATTTACTAATAAATTTTAACTAAATTTTATTTTTAATTTTATATAATATATACACGAAACACGACACGAAAATACACGAATTCATTTCGGGTGGATACGGGTTTCATATTCAAGTACACGAATCCTGTTTCGGGTGGATACGGGTTTCACCTTCAAGTACACGAAACACGAAAATACACGACACGAAAGTACACGACACGATCCGATTGCCCGCTCTACGGCTGTCCCTACCCTGAAAGTAGGGAGGCTGTTTCCGTGCAGACCCCGGCTTAGTGCATAGTGCAATAAAAATATGTGATATTTGGGATAAAAATATGTAGCATTATACTCTGGGACTTTTTTTTTTTTTTTTGAAAAACAAAGGAGTTAATTAAATAATAAAAAGTCATACGACATCTACACCAATGATCGAATCGATCAAACAGGAAATTGCAATCGTCTGTTCTCATGAAGAGACAGTTAAACGATATTTTAATGTATATAAAAATACAAGTACCCACTTCATGCATCCTCGTTGGATTTCTGGTACCCTTTTTATCCTGCCCCAATGGAGCTATCGTTTGAGCTATCAACCAAAAGCTGCTATCCCGTACAAACTTTCTTCACTGAATCGCGACCCCGCTTACAATCAAGAAGCGAAAAACCAAGCTCTCACAAAGGAGAGAAAAACCAAACCTCTCACGAAGGAGAGAAATCAAGCTGAAAATACAAAAGAAAATGCAAAAAAACTTAGATCTGACCAACCAGATCAACCGAATAAAACAAACTGAAAGTACAAAAACTTAGATCTGACAAACGAAACCACAGATAGGCGGCTAACTCTCGAAATCACCGCTTGAAACGAAGAAGAAAGATGGCCGGAAGCTCCGATAATGTAGATCTAGAAAACCAAGAACTAGAAAGAGATGGAGGAATAAAATACAGAAACGAATTTGGGGCTTTCCACCGGACACACCGGTGGAAGCCCCGCCGGAAATGGTGCCGACTGGACTGAGCGGTGGAAACTGGAAAGGGAGAGAGGAGAGAGAGGAGAAAGGGAGAAAAAAAAAAAAGAGCCCTAATTAGCCGGAAATCTTATTATACTCTGGGACTTACCTCGAGTTCAGTGCTTGTACATGACCAAAAATGATAATATACTCATGGACCCCGCCGGAACCCATATGAAGCAACCTCTAATACTCTAATACGTCGTCTCCAATCAGCCTCGCTTTCTCTTCCCCGATGTAAAATACGCGCAGCCCACACCGAACCCATCGCTCTTTTCCGGCGACTATCACCGCTACCATTCTTTTTGCCACCCCTCTCTCTCCTGCCGCACACCACCACCACCGCCACGGTGGTGGTCTTCTCCGGCGAACACACACATACACGCGCAGCCCACACACAACCATACACATGCGCACACACATAAACACACGCACATCACCCGCACAAGACACATATACACAGTCCCTCCCTCTTTCATCTTCGCCGTTTGCGAGTTTTAATCGCCGGAGTCGACCTCCTTGACCCCTTGCTGCGCCGCCTCGCTTCCCCCTCTCACCTGACCACCGTAACACGCCACCATCGCCGCCCACCGCTGCCGCGCGGTGGGTTTTTCCCTCTCCTTTCATCCATAAATCAAACCCCCAACACAATTTACTCAATCTCCCCTTCAATTTCAAACCCCCAATAACTACTTTTTCATTAGAACCAAACACTCATGAATCACCCCTCGCCCCTGTAATTGAAGGATTGTATCCGATCTGTACGCCTTTTTCGCCATCTCTCTCGCTCTATACGTACTCACTTTTGTAATGAAACAACCATCTCAAGTAAAACGGTTGAGATGATCGGAAAAGATCGAGAAATTTATAGAAGGATACTGTATCCGCTAATTTATTGTCTTTTCTTGTTTGCACAAATGAAATATCTGAACGTTAAATACAGAACAGGCGCAAAAGGCACAGCATTTCCAAACTAACCCAAGCCACATCAAAAAAAAAAAAAATACAAACAAACTTTATAACATATAGGTATCTTTTTATCACAGCCAAGCAGAACATATGTACAAAAAAATTACAAAAAAAACTCTCAATATCCCAACTCAAACGAAAGTAAGAAAGTAACAAACTGAATTTATATCCACAAGTATAAGGAAAAACAATACACATAACAAAGTAATTGACTACATTACTATATTAAATGCTTCTTTAAACCATAGATAGATCAAGCATGATATGGAAGGAAATCGTCGAGCAGAAGAATCATCCAAAACGGATCACTATGCAGGATATATCATCTTTACTCTTTCTTGCCAATGCTTCTGAGGTTAATCGCTTTGCTGCTGCTTGAGGATCTTTAACGGACTTAACCAAATCAACTGTTTCTTGGTTGCTCATCACCTGCACACACGGGAATTTCATCAAATATATTTATCCACCTCTACAGTTTTACCCAAGACAAAATCTACCCATCCTAGCGTATGCAAGCCATTTGAATTTAAAAGAGTTATAACTTATAAGGTTTGTTGAGTACATTTCTGGCAAACAATGATATAGCACGACACCTATCATAAACAAAAAACATAAAGCTATTTTTGGGTTGCATGAGCAGAATAGAACACAGTGAATTCTGGGAAAGAAGTAACGAGTGGGAATTAGAACTGAGAGTTATAAAGGTGGTTGCGTTGAATTATGGTAGATTCTTGAAATTCAATTCATCATCTTTTGTCATAATGGTAAGATATGACCAACTGGTTAAACAAATGACATAATTCTACACAATCATCTCGTTAATTTCATATTTTTTCTTATCCATTCTCTTACCCATCCATTCACTGAATCCAAATTACAAAGGCTACATCAATTTCAAGAAAGAAGAGATACACTTCGAATAGTATAGAAATCATTATGTAAGGACAACTAAATTGACCTTTCTTATCCATCTTTGTTTCCTATATAAACTTTCATGTTCCTCTAGGAATAAGTCTGTGCTTGACAGCAAATAACTGAATTCCTACACAAGAATACTATGCTTGAAGGAGATCTAGAAAATCACTTCCCTAGATAAGACCATGCGAACTAAACATATAAAATAAGTTTCAGTGATGGATTTAACTATCTATTATTAGTGAATCCCTAAACAATGACTAAAGGCTTTTGTTTCCAATCATACCACTACAACAGCACCATATTTAACGATTCCTTTTTCCAATATTCAAAAAAATAAAGATTTGGTCAGGTAAAAAGGTAATGTTCTGCTCAAAAGGTCATGCATTTATGAAAGAAAAAGACTCCTTAGCAACTTACTTTCCATAAGCCATCACTTGCCAAAATAACAAATTCAATTGTTGAGTCGATAGGTATATGCCGTATGTCAGGTTCTGAACTTAAATGTGCTTTAAGACTTTGGTCTCCAAAGGCGCGTGCAACAGCAAGTTGTCCATTAACTCGAGGTACATCTCCTGAAACAAACATCATAATTTCACACAAGGATCAGTTACTTTGAAATAAAATAATATACTTACCTGATACATTAGACGCAAGTGGATTGAAAGTGCTTGTTAGAATCTTCAAATAAAGAAAACAAAGTGGCATTACAATAGCAAATTATTTTACCAGGAAGATTAGTCACAAAGCCACCCTGCTTTTCAATCCTTTTTCTTTCCGTATGCGGTTCATGGTCCACCGTAAGTTGATTGGCCGACCCTCTCTCACATAAGACAGCCCTGGAATCGCCAACATTTGCCACCCATAGATCTTTGCCATCAATGACAATTGCTGTAACCGCTGTTGAGCCACCAGGCCCTAATTGCATAGAGTTCTCGAGAATAAATCTATCGGTAGAACGATAGGCATTTTTTATTGCCATTTCAGGGTTATTCCAGAAATTTGGCTGTACCAGAAAATCAAAACAATTATCTTAATACAGTATTATAACAAGGAGAATATGAGGCAAAAAGGTGAAAATTCTGAGATCAGACAAACTGAAAATAAATTGTAAAAACATCTACACTATAAGTCTGATGGTGTATCACAGCGCAGGATAGACACAGTTATCAAAAGTAAATTTCAGGTGTGCTGTTGTCAGATTAAAACAAACACAGAGGCCAAAACACCAACAAACATGACTAAGCTCTGAAACATCAGACTCTCCTTCGATATTTATATATCATTTCAAATTCATAGAAATTCATCCTCCTGGCCAACTGTTATAAAATTAAAATCTAATATTTTTTGCCTAAGTAATAACTATCTAAAACATATAATATATTCAAGAGTTCAAAACATCTCAGCTCTTCAACAAATAAAGATATCATACGTTTAATCGAGTACTGGCCATAGCTAATAGGTAAAACAATTAAAAGATTAGGTTACCAATAGGAATATCAAAGAAATGTCCTTTCAGAGTCTTCATAAGGTTTAAGAGGTAAGAGAAAAATAAAATGAATACTTTGTAAACATGTTTGTGAGATAGGCTGCTCGGAAGGTATGACTGTTCATGAGACAGATCACAGAAAAATCCAATTCATTAATTAGAAGGTTTGTCGTACTCGAAAGCTGTCGGAAAGCAACAGAGTAAAGAGTTTCAAACTCTAAAAAATACCTACTTTATAGCATAATATCTGTTGGCTTCGTAAGTTACCATACACAATCACATGCAGCAGTTAATTAGTTTCAGATGCAACCTCGTCAGCAAAATATAATGCCACTAAATTTCTCTTTTGTAATTTGCGTCCATCTAAATTACCTTACGTAATCACATGCAGAAATTTCTATACTGTTACGTAACTCACACCGACAACACTAAACTTCTTTGCAACTTATCTCCGAAATTCTGTAGTGAACAATTCATTTTACATCATCAAACTGCAACAAATCTTTCATTAAATCACACTAACATCTTCAATACATGAGTTTAGGACTAATTCATGACAATTCTAACAAGTACTTCCATGATACTGCTGTCTTTACTTCATGCATTCTGAATTCCATCTCTGGTGCCACAGACTAATTCACCACAAATACAAAAGATAAAGCTACAGCACCTCATTTTGTTGCTTTAAATATCAATACTCAGTGTGCACCTCCTAGTGCATTACAGACTAAATGAACGACACAGTCCCATACCAAAAATTTTTTTGCTGACATTCTGTCTGCAGTCCTAGTTTTTTTTCCTCATCCACTGCCTGCTAATTTGTCATATCCATGTACGAAATGTATATGCCCTCCAAAAACTCTCCCTTACTTATTTCTTCACTGTTACTTCCTACCTAAACCTTTGACAACATACCATATCCTCCAAAATTAACCGGTTCTTAATGAGACTTGAAGGTATAAGAATCGATTCTAAAAAATATTGTGTGAATATAAGACAAACAAATCCAGGTGGTGGCAAGCACTAAAAAATCCAGATAGCGAGGATATAAATTTATTGAAAGAGTGTAGGACTGTAGTTATCTGTTTTTCATATTTGACTGTAACAAGTTTACTACGTTCTTCCACAGTTGCACAAGACAAATGAACAATAACTTCGGACCAAAAGTTATGATTAAAGAAATTTTATTAAGCATGTGTTATTTTACCTCTTTGAGTATGTTATCGAAAAGATTATCCTTCAAATAAGTAGGAACTCGATCCCCAAGGTGACCATCAAATATAGCAAATAATCCTAGCATGTGATTCTTCTTGTATCTGTATTCAGCAACATGGTAGTCTTCCATGTCATGACCTGCTTGCCCTTCAACTAAATGGAACCCATGAGCCACTTTGTTACCCGAAGACTTGCTTTTCCCTTTTCCAGTATCCGGCGTGGATGAATCAAGACAAGCAGCTCTCTGCAATATGCTCAAACAAGAAAACATTAATCATTGAAAATTTTTTTGCAGCAACTTTTTCCTAAATCCTAATTCACCTGGAATGCCGGAAGTTGTGCATTCCATCATTGAGGGAATATAAAAGCTTTTTAATTTCGTTTATTTGTTCCTATTGCTTTCTAAAGCCTTTGATCAAGCCCAGCATACTTAAACACTTAAACAAGTACAGGGAAAACAACAGAGAATCATAAATAATTCAAAATAAGTCATAATAAAATTATACAGAGATAAATTTATTAATTCTGATAATTTTTACTATAAATTACCAAGCCAAGTCGAATGGTGTTCATATAGTCAAAAAAACAGATATTATTTTCTTCTCAAGACCAAAACAAGATTAAAAACCTGGTCAGAGACATAAACAATAAAACACCAAGTTATAAATTACAAGATAAGAATAATTTGAGTAAATACATACAAAAATCAGTCTGTACATAAACAAAAAACCAAATAATACCAGAACATGAACAAATAAAACACACACGCGCACATCGATATAACATAACTGGTTCTGTAATAACTATGTAATAATAAACAAACAAGAAGTGTATAGAACAGCAAACCTTGATCTTTGTAAGAAGTCCTGAGTTTTTCTCCATATCTAATCAATTCTTCTCCTTCTTGTCTACACACATAAAAAGAAAAAGAAAGACTATGACCCTTCTAGTTCTTTGACTGTTTTATACTAAAAAAACTAAAAATTTCTCACCAGAAAAACAAGAAATGAATAAAAATGATGACCCCCTTTCTCTCCCCTTGTTAAAACCAAAATCTTTAAAATTTAGACCCAGAAAACAATTTTGAAATATCTTTGTGCTTACATGTATAGACACACATCTTTGTATGTATTATTATATGTAAGGATTCAACAAGTCTTCTTACATGAAGAGATGGGGCCGTTTACTTTCTGGCGGTTTAAGGATGACTTTTCTTCTTGTTTTGGTGTTTTTATTTTTTTTATTTAAATATTAAAGTAATTATTAGATCTTTGGTCTAAATATTACTAGTTCTATACGAAATGTTTAGTTTAGTAATAGTATTATGCACATGATTTGTTTCCATGTCTAACAAATTGAAGAATTTAATGCTTTTTTCGTAATTATTACTTATTTTATTTATTTTGTATTTTGTTAAATTTTCAATAAATGATTGGAATACGGCTAATCAAGATATTAAGATAAATTTAGTATTTTTACGATTATAATTTTATTTTTTAGGTATTGAAATACTTGCTAAATAGAGATATCCGGATAAATCTACTACTTTCACATTGATTGCATATTTTAAACACTTTATATTTTTTTCATTTTTTAAATAATTAGACATATCTATATTTATACTATTATATTAAAGCCGAAACATTGAAAGTTTTGAAAGTTTTGGTTTTCGGTTTGGTTATCCTAATTATTAAAATAAATAATTAAATTACAAAAACAACTTAAAAAGCTAATTACTAATGTTAACGTAATTATATTCCGATTAAAATTCCTTCATTCACATTGAACTTCTACTTGGGTTCTTTTTTCTGCTCCAACAACTCAATTACCCATTTTTTCTAAAATTTTTACTTCTAATTAAAACAATTTACCATTTAATTTAAAACTAATATTACAATAATTAATATATATCCAAAATATCACACCATATCTTTCCGTAATTATTTTTAGTAGTAATTTTTGTAATTAAAACACGTTACTTTTATTTAAAATTAATCTTATGATCACTAATATACACACCAAAATATCTCACCATATATTCAAATCATTATTTTTAGTAATAAATAAGATATATTATATGATTAAATTAATTTACTAAAAATTCAAAGTTTGAACCCGTCAACGACATTTTTAATTTAGAATTTTACAAAATAAATTTTAAACCATACATATCATTATATAAATTTATATTAAATTAAAATTAAAAAATTATTAAAAATAAGGATTATATAAAAACATAATTATAATGTTAAATAAATTTTATAACCTATCAAAAGAAATCCGTGCTTCGCACGGGTTATAAGCTAGTTATTATATTAAAGAATATTGAAAGTTTGTCGATTTATTTTTCGGTTTGATTATTCTAATTATTAAAATAAATAATGACATAATATAATTAATGATAATTAATCATTATCAAATACTAAACTATTTTACACATATCCATATACAAGTCGGGGTCTTTCCATTAATAATCTCTTCATTCTTTTGGATGAAGGTCAAGTCGGGGTCTTTCCATTAATAGTCTCTTCATTCTTTTGGATGAAGGTAAGTCTGCATACATCATATCTATAAGATCCTATTTTATGTGGATATACTATGTACGTTTGGTTGGTTAGTATAGCTAGATCTGCGAGAATTTGTTGATTGGTGCATTGATTTGAGTTGTATGGAATGACAATTAATAAGCATGCATTTAATCCTAATATTGTCTCTATGCTTAAGTTCTTTTGTATTGATATTGATTTGGATTTTCATTTAATAGATGTTAGTGTTTTATTGTAGGTTAAATAGCATGAGTTGGAGATTAATTTGTTAAACATCGGATTTTATGGGTCGATTGCGCAGATCAATCGTACCATATGTTCAAATTATTAATATTTCCATTCTAATTAAAATAAGTTACCTTTTATACTATTATATTAAAATCGAAAGATTGAAAATTTGTCGAATTGATTTCCTAATTATTAAAATAAATAATGTCATAATATAATTAATGGTAATTAGCAATAGTCATTTTCACATTTACTTTTAGTCGAAGATATTACCTTTTATAAAAACATCAATCGTACCATATTTTCAAATCATTAATATTTTCTTTCTAATTAAATAATATTACCTTTTTCATTTAAAACTAATCTTACAATCATTAATATATACCCAAAAATATTACACCATATTTTCAATTATTAATAAAATAAAATCTCTATAAGTTGTTTATAATAAAGAAACATTAGTATAATCCGTAAATATGAGTATATTAAATTATATTAAAATAATAATTACATAACAAAATTTTAATATTTAATAAAATTTAATAAATACCTAAGACATCGTATCTTTCAATCAATTTAAAATACGTTTACTTTTAATTGAACATATTACCCTTTATATACACCTAAAATATCAGATCTTCCAATCATTAGTATTTTTTTCTAATTAAAACACGTTACCTTTTAATTTAAAACATAATTTTGCAATTATAATCTTCCAATCATTAATATTTCTTTTCTAACTAAAACATGTTACCTTTTAATTTAAAACATAATCTTGCAATTATTAATATATACCCAAAAATATCATAGCATATCTTTCAATCACTAATAAAAATATATAATAGAAATCCGTATACAACGAATAATTACCGTTAGATTTTTAGCAAAAAGATCAGAACCGTTAGATTTAATGATTAGATATTTTATATGATTAAGTTACTTTACAAAACATTCAAGATTCGAATTTCATCAACGACGTATTTAATTTAAAATTTCATAATATAAATTTAAACCATGCATATCATTAATTAAATTTACATATATTATTTAAATTAAAAATAAAATAATTATTAAAAATAATAATAATATAAAAATATAATTATAACATAAAATAAATTTATTTCATATAAAAAAAATCCGTGCTTCGCACGGGTTATAAGCTAGTATACTTTATAATTAAATATTTTTTCTAACAAACTTTCTGGATGACAAAAAATATGTGCTTATCATTTAAGTTATCTCATTTCAATACTTTTCATCATCTTTCATTCTTTTTCCAAGTTTATCTTTCTTAACTATACTTTCGATTTTTCTTATCTTTGTACTTATTGAAAAGATATCGAACGTTTTACAAGAAAGCTACTGAATTTGCCTTATACTCTTGAGAACTAGCGTAAAAACTCGTGCAAGGCACGGGCCTGTTAATAAATCGTTAAATTAAATTATCTATTAGTTATATTATTTATTTTAATTAATTTTATTATTTGTTTTTAAAAATTTTAGTTTTCAACTCATTTGTACATTTTGATAAAAATATTTATTGACCGATATAAATTCCTTATTGAGTATATAAAAATAAATATAATATTTAAAAGATAATTAATAAATTACATGTATATTATGAACTTATATCTATGATTATTATATATTTTAATTTTAATTTTAATTTATGATTAATTATATTTGTTTATAACAATTTAATGTATTTATTGTAAAAAGTTCTATTTTACAAATTTTTCAATTTTTTACACAAATTTACTACTCCAATCTAATTTCTTATTCTTAAATATATTTTTTTCAAACCCATCTATTTAATTTTGTATATTATAATTAATTGATTATTATATTTTGTATAATTAAATATTACGAGCTCACGTTAATTTTTTCTTTTTTCTCGCAACCACAAATTTTTGCGGGTACCCACGACCTATCGTGAATAGCCACTTTTACTCATACTCGCAATCTATAAATGTGATTATATATCATGAGATTACTGGTTCGATATCCAACAATGACATAAATTCGATATTATCTTATATAGTATTAATATTTATTTTGTTTTTTTTATTTTTTTTTTAAAATTTGTACTAACAAAAATTTTGAATTCAACCTTATGAACTTCATTTCTCATATTTAAAAAATTATTAATAAATAACTCACATATGATGGTGTGAAAAAAAAATTCATATATAATGCATTTATAACATGAAAAGTAAATATATGATAAAATGGGTGATGGTTTGTGTATTAAGATTTTTAAAATGAAGATAAAAATCTAAGTAGATCGGTCATAACAATAATTATGTATCATGAGGTTGCTGGTTCGATACCCAATGAAGACAAAAAAATAAAAATTTTTTAGCAAAACTTTTTAAATAGCGGTACATTCGTAATTATACAAAATAAAATGGCATAACAGTCATTTCACAGCCATTAAAATAGCAAATTTTACCCTTGTATTCTCCTATTATATATAGTAAATAGATAACAAGTTAGTGAACAAATCAAATTAGTGATATAAAATATCATATGTACGCTATTGTGACTGATAAGTACCCGCTGATAGCTATCAGCGGGAACCCGCTGATGGTAAAACACTAATTCCCTAAAAACACAATTCTGGAATACTTGACAAAGTATATCTAATTTCAAAAGTATTATTCCAAATACAAAAGAATATCCACAAAAGTATTTCAAACCATCATACTAATCCACTTGCACAAAAATATCTTGCTTTATCCACTTGCATAAAGGTACACCCACTTGCCCACTTGCATAAAGGTATCTTACTCCATAAGACAAAGAGGTAATATAATATTCAAAGACACCCATGTGCACCAGACAGAATCTGACCAAAGTAGTTCAAGTGGCAGAATCAAGGTATGTTTGAGGGGACATCAATCAATGTTCCAATAGTGGCTCACTGTAGCTTTAACGGCACAACTAGTGGGCAACAGTGATTGAAAAACCCAACCTATAAATACCCCCATTCTACACACACAAAAGGATCGAAAGATATAGAATCCTCTCAGACACAAAAAAAAGCTCTCTACAATACTCTACACATACGATATATTTTCACCAGCCCGATTATTATTATTTCTGATTACTGATTCTCACGCCAGAGGTGCTTGACGGCCACCACCCTCGGGCAAGCATTGTTTTGCAGGCACCCCAAACTCAGGTGAAGTACTTCCGGTAAAGTGCCCAGAACGGTGATCGGAAGCCTCTAATCGGCCGTGGGAATTATCATTTGGCGCTAGAAGGAGGGGCTAAAATTTTCTTGGAGAAAATTCCCTCACCTGCTCTAACCAATACAACAAAAATCCCAACACAAAAACCTCGCATTCAAGAGAAACCAAACACATACACATCACCAAAATAGCCCCAAGTACTCGACCCAAAACCATGACAGATAATCAAGAAGAGCAGCAAAGAGAAGTAAACACAAACGTCCCCCCCACGAACCCGCAAAATAATCAGCTAACAAATCACCCCCCCAAAGATAAACAGGAACAACCGCTTAGCCTGAACCTCGCGGGATTCAGCCAGCAACAAGTAGATCTAATCATGCAAATAGCTTCAGCTTTTCCGCAACAAGGGCAACCACCAGCACAGGGCTCCCAAGTCCGCTCTCACAACGACCAAGACCAAGAGGTACACAGTCAGCCTAGGAAGGCTAACTCAGCTTTCTCTCGACTAGGCTCCTCCCAGAACACAAACCACAAAAAACACGGCAAAGGTCACCACAAACCGGAGACATGGGAACAGAATAGAAAAGAAAGAGACCTGAGAAAAATCATCAACGACAAGAAGGCCGCATATGAGAAAGTATTGATGGAATATGATAACCAAAGGCGGGGAGAACGGTCCCCCATCCGCCCGCACGAAACAGAGAATACCTAACCATCAAATGCAGACATGATGCACACCATCATGGAGCTAAAGAGAAAAATAGAGGGCACGAGCGAACCAGAAACCAACGGGTCTCCCTTTACCGCAAGATTAGAAGCGGAGCCTCGACAAAAAGACATCAAACACCATAGCTTCAATTCCTTCGACGGGCTGGGCGACCCGGAGGAACACCTCAGCTACTTCGACCAACTGGCCCTTCATTACGAGTATAATGACCTCACAAGATGCCGTTTCTTTGCCGCAACTCTCCGCGGTAACGCCCAGAGATGGTTCTGTCGATTGACCGCCAGATCCGTTGATACCTGGTTGGAATTCAAGAAACTTTTTCTAAACAAATTCAAAGCAAACCAGCAACACGAGGTGCATACTGTGTTTTTGGAAACAGTCGCGCAACGCAACGAAGAAACCTTGCAGAACTACATCGACCGCTTCAAAGAGGCTGTTAACAAGGTCGTTTGTGTAAATGAGGCAGAAGCTTTGGTTCACCTAAGAAGAGGTCTCAACCCCTACGAATGTGAGAAGTATGTATGCAAACTCATGGAAGCCAAACCTACCACCTTGGCAAAAGCATATGACCTGGATTCACAGGCCATCAATGAAGCCAAATCCTTGAATGTGCTTAAACAGTCCAGGGCCCCGCCCACTCAATCCTACTTCCAAAGAGAAAGATACACGCCCTATCAAAGGCAAGCACCGGCCCAAAATCAGGTACAAACCACTCACGGGCCGCCACCTCCCGCCCAAAAAACACAGCCCGCGATCCCAGTAAGAGACCGCTTAGGGCCAACAAACCCGCCGCGGACAGATAGGCGTCCCGAGCCAAAATGGACGGACTTCACACTCCCCAGGGCGACCATTCTACGAGAAATCAGGGGAAAGCCTTTCTATCTACCGCCAGCCCCAATGTACACACTACCTGAAGACAGACCAAAGGACAAGCACTGCGACTATCACGAAACGCACGGCCACACTACGAAGAGCTGCTTGTCCCTCAAATATTTTCTGGAAAGGCAATTAAAAGCGGGCACCTATCCCAATACTTGCCCAGACAAATACAAGGGGCAGCCACGTCTCAAGGGCAGGACAGAAACATCGTACATACCGTTTTTGGCGGACAATCCTCCCCGCCAAGAGAAGAGCGTGACATTTATGAGATATACGAAGGACCCCCGAATATCATTACTTTTACCGATGCGGACTATGAGGGTATTAACCCGAATCACACTGAGGCACTAGTTGTGTCATTGGGCGTGGCCAACAACGAGGTAAAGAGGATCCTCGTTGATAATGGATCCTCAGTCGACATCTGTTTCAAACACACATGGGACAGGCTCAAGTTAAATGGCGAGAAACTCGAACCATGTCCCGATGAAACACCACTTTACGGTTTTGGCCACAACGCTGTCCCAATTGCGGGCATTGCTAGACTACCCGTTTATTTCGGCAAATCGCCCAGGCAAGTATGTCGAATGATCAAGTTCTATGTCATCAATACTGCATCTTCCTACAACATGATTCTAGGGAGACCCACACTGAATACGCTCAAAGCGGTCACCTCCACCCCGCATCTAAAGATTAAATTCCCTACTCTGAACGGGGTGGGAGAAATCAAGGGAGATTCTGAAACTTCCAAAAGATGTTACGGCATAGCGCTCACCCTGGGTAAGACTGAACCCAGCAACCTCCTCAGAGAAAAGGCAAATAAGAGGAAAAGGGAAAAAAGACAAAGACATATTGAACATCAGCAAAACAACCGCAAAAGAAAGAAGGAGGTACAGTTCATCGACGGGCCCGACCCGCAACGAATAGATGCAAATCTCTTGAAGTGTCTCAAATGAGAAGAGAAACCGCCAATAAGCCCCGCGGTACAGACAGAAAAAATAGAAGTTGTGCCCGGAGACGCGAACAAAAGTGTGAGTGTGGGAACAGGCTTAGATTCAGTCTTTAAGGCTGGCCTCACAGACCTCCTAAGAAAGTATGCCGATGTCTTTGCATGGAGCCCAAAAGACATGCCGGGTCTGGATGAATCGGTAGCAATCCACAAATTAAATGTGGACCCGGAAAAGGCACCCAAAATACAGAAAAGAAGGAATTTTGCTCCTGAGCGACAACAGGCAATTGATGTCGAAATTGACAAACTCTTAGACGCGGATTTAATTTGCGAAGTCACCTACCCAAAGTGGGTCGCAAATGTAGTACTGGTGAAAAAGGCCAACGGCAAATAGAGAATGTGCGTGGATTACACTGATCTAAACAAAGCATGCCCAAAGGACCCGTACCCCCTCCCCTCAATGGATCAACTCATCGACGCAACAGCGGGCCACCTAATGCTGAGTTTCATGGACGCGTACTCCTGTTACAATCAGATCAAAATGTCACCAGAAGATAGAGAGAAAACAGCCTTCATTACACACAGGGGGGTCTACTGCTACAAAGTCATGCCTTTTGGATTAATCAACGCGGGCGCCACATTCCAGAAAACAATGAACAAAATCTTCGGCAGTCAGATAGGCCGCAATATGGAGGTATATGTGGACGATCTCATAGTAAAGTCTCTCTTAACGACTTATCACTTACGAGACTTGGAGGAATGTTTCTGATAAGTACCCGCTGATAGCTATCAGCGGGAACCCGCTGATGGTAAAACACTAATTCCCTAAAAACACAATTCTGGAATACTTGACAAAGTATATCTAATTTCAAAAGTATTATTCCAAATACAAAAGAATATCCACAAAAGTATTTCAAACCATCATACTAATCCACTTGCACAAAAATATCTTGCTTTATCCACTTGCATAAAGGTACACCCACTTGCCCACTTGCATAAAGGTATCTTACTCCATAAGACAAAGAGGTAATATAATATTCAAAGACACCCATGTGCACCAGACAGAATCTGACCAAAGTAGTTCAAGTGGCAGAATCAAGGTATGTTTGAGGGGACATCAATCACTGTTCCAATAGTGGCTCACTGTAGCTTTAACGGCACAACTAGTGGGCAACAGTGATTGAAAAACCCAACCTATAAATACCCCCATTCTACACACACACAAAAGCTCTCATAAAATTGAGAAAATTGAGAAAATTAATTAAATGGTTTGGAATGATTTTGATGAACTTCAAAAGCTCTCCATGATCTTCTAAACCTCCTGGGATGTTTTGTGTTATGTGTTTGTGATGTCCTCCAACTCTTGGATATGTTTGATATTTAAAGAAATAAAGTCTTTACTTTATCTAATTAAATAATCATTTAATCATTAAAACCCTTTTAATTATTAATCCCATTCTGAAAATAATTCTCTCATAAAATTTAATTTCTCAAACTAAATTTTGTAATTAATAATTATTAAGAACTTTTCTTAATTTATTTATAATCTATTAAATCTCATTTAATAAATTATAAATAATTGCTAATTAATTATTTATTCAATAAATAAATAATTCATAGCCATTATTAATTATTCTCATCATCTATAAATATTTAACCTTTTTATGGTGTGACCCTTTAGGTTCAATATTAAGCCGGTAGTAGAAATAAATAATAATAAACTATTTATTATTACTTATACGAATTACTAATTAATTCGTTAAATATAATTACATAAGTAATTAATATTTATTCTACATCGTGAGTGATACTTTTGAATATATCGCGACTATCCGGATAATATGAATTCATTGCTTAGAATATATAAAACCTATTCAGCAAATGGTTACCGTACAATCAATTCCTTCTACCCGACAATATCCCGATTAAATACAAGGCATGGATCGCGTGTCAAGCCTATTTAATTTAATCATATAATTTCTTATACATTATGTCTAGTTCATTTGAATTAGAAACTCTTTCTAACTTCAATTACTCTGGCCAGAGATTCCAGAACTAACATAGTAAGAACATCATAGGATATTCACTTTCTTTTACTGAAAGGGGTAGATTCTTTATCGATCGTTAACTATCTTCATATACAAATTCCTATACCCGGAATAGAACTAATGATTGTCCCTTGAGGACTTAGAACTAAACCAAAACATAGTTCATTGTATATAAGATTACTTTAACGGTCTCAAGTCTAAGGACACTTGTACCACCATCAACTTATGAACAACTATTAACACGTGAGTAAACTCCATTAGTCGTTCATTTGATCAAGTCACGTTCAGTGAACTTATTCTCCAATAAGTACCTACATACTAGCTATAGTGTCACCACACGAATGTCTATGAGAACAGACATCCTTCCGAGGAAGCAAGCATAGTATGTACCGATCTTTACGGATTGACTAACTCCCAATTAGTTATCCTACGATCGGGAACTATTTAAGTTTAGTGTTATCATCTTCTAGATCTCATTATTATAATCTCATTATAATTCTAGAAGCTTTACTCTAAACTATGGAACTTCTTATTTAAACACTTTAAATAGATAAAGCCCGTAATAAAAACAACAAGTCTTTTATTAATATAAATAAAATCAAATAAGATTACATGAAAGTATTTCCTAACCCATCACACATGATTGGGTTTAGGACAAAATACTATCAAACTCCCACTTGTACTAAAGCCAATCACTCTGGTATCTTATACCCATCTTATCTCTATGTCGATCAAAGTGAGCCTGAGACAATGCCTTAGTAAATGGGTCCGCTATATTGTTATGTGTGTCAATTCTTACGATGTTGACATCCCCTCTTTCTATGATCTCTCGAATCAGATGAAAGCGCCGCAACACGTGTTTGGAATTCTTATGGGATCTTGGTTCCTTAGCTTGAGCTATCGCAGCGTTGTTATCACAATACAACACTATAGGATCCTCAATGCTAGGAACTACTCCCAAATCAGAAACAAATTTCCTCATCCAGACAGCTTCCTTTGCAGCTTCACATGCAGCTATATATTCCGCTTCCGCTGTAGAGTCAGCCGTTGTAGGCTGTTTGGAACTCTTCCAACTAATCGCTCCCCCATTTAGAGTAAATACATACCCTGACTGGGATCTGCTACCATCGCCTTCTGATTGAAAACTAGAGTCAGTATAACCCTCAATTTTCAATTCAGATCCACCAAAAACAAGAAAAACATCTTTAGTCCTTCTCAAGTACTTCAATATGTTCTTCACTGCTTTCCAGTGTTCTTCACCTGGGTTAGACTGATATCTGCTCGTCACACTAAGTGAATGAGCAACATCAGCTCTAGTACATAACATCGCATACATGATGGATCCTATTGCCGATGCATAAGGAATCCTACTCATGCGCACCCTTTCCTCATATGTCTTTGGAGACATCTTCTCGGAAAGAGTAATCCCATGACTAATAGGAATGAGACCTCTTTTCGAGTTCTCCATGCTAAACCGTTTTAGCACTTTATCGATGTATGTACCTTGGGATAGGCCAATCGTTCGATTAGATCTATCTCTATAGATCTTCATCCCTAAAATATAGGATGCCTCTCCCAAGTCCTTCATAGTGAAGTTCTTTGATAGCCAGACCTTGACTGATTGTAACATCGGTATATCATTTCCTATTATAAGTATGTCATCCACATACAATATAAGAAATGTTACCGCGCTCCCACTAACCTTCTTGTAAACACATGGTTCATCTAAGTTTTTGATAAAATCAAACTCTTTGATTGTCTCATCAAAACGTATGTTCCATCTTCGAGAAGCTTGCTTCAAACCATATATGGTTCGCAGCAGTCTACATATTAGATTTTTATTTCCACTGGAAACAAAACCCTCTGGCTGTGTCATATACACTTCCTCTTCAAGTTTCCCATTGAGGAAGGCCGTCTTTACGTCCATTTGCCAGATCTCGTAATCATAGTAGGCTGCAATCATAAGCAAAATCCTAATGGATTTGAGCAAGGCTACAGGCGAAAAGGTTTCATCAAAGTCAATCCCTTGTCTTTGTTTGAATCCTTTTGCCACAAGCCTGGCCTTATAGGTCTCCACCTGGCCATCTGCTCCTAACTTTCGTTTGTATATCCATTTGCACCCAATGGGTTTAACTCCTTCAGGTGCCTCAACCAAAGTCCACACTTGGTTTATATACATCGAGTCCATTTCGGATTTCATGGCATCCTGCCATTTCTCTGAGTCATTACAACTCACAGCCTCTTCATAAGTCATAGGGTCCTCATCATCAACAAATGACAAATCATCATCATTTTCAATGACAAGCCCGTAATATCTTTCGATTGGGCGGGACACTCTCTCTGACTTACGTAAAGGTTGTTCTACAGAAGGTTGTTCTTTCTGAACAGGTACTTCTTCTCTAATCGTTGCATTTTGTGGTTCTTGAACTTCATCAAGTTCAATATTTCTCCCACTGTTTCTATCAAGGAGGAACTGTTCCTCTAAGAAGTGTGCGTGTCTAGAAACAAATATCCTTTGATCAGAAGGATCATAGAAATAATATCCATGACTTTCTTTAGGATATCCCACAAAACTGCATTTCACGGATCTAGGTTCCAACTTATCATGTTCAACTTTCTTGACATAAGCTGGACACCCCCAAACCTTAACATGTTTAAGACCTGGTTTCTTCCTACTCCACATCTCATGTGGGGTCGTGAGAACCGATTTAGAAGGCACCTTGTTCAGTAAATACGCTGACGTCTCTAAAGCATAACCCCATAGTGATACTGGAAGATCAGTAAAGCTCATCATGGACCTCACCATATCTAATAGAGTACGATTCCTTCTCTCAGATACTCCATTTAATTGTGGAGTATAGGGAGGGGTCCATTGAGAAACTATACCATTTTCTTTAAGATAACCTAAAAACTCTCCGCTTAAGTACTCACCTCCTCGATCTGATCGAAGAACTTTTATACTACGTGCGGTTTGTTTTTCTACTTCATTTCTATATTCCTTGAACTTTTCAAAAGCTTCGGATTTGTATTTCATAAGATATACATATCCTAACCTGGATCGATCATCCGTAAAAGTAATGAAGTATGAAAATCCTCCTCTAGCACTTGTTGACATTGGTCCACATACATCTGTGTGTACCAAGTCTAACAACCCCGCAGCTCTCTCTCCATGTCCAGTAAATGGAGATTTAGTCATTTTACCCATGAGACAAGACTCGCATGTAGGATATGATTCAAAATCAAAATGTTCTAGTAACTTATCTTTATGTAATGTGCGAAGTCTGTTCTCACTAATATGACCTAGTCTGCAGTGCCATAAATAAGTTGGATTTTTATTATCTCTTTTTCTTTTATTATTAGGTTGTTCAATTTGAAACAAATTATGTTCTAAGTCACATATATACAAACCATTATGTAATGTACTGTATCCATAAGTAATATTATTTCTCTTAATTAAACATTTATTATTCTCAACAATAAATGTAAAACCATCCGAATCAAGTACAGGAATAGAAACAATATTTCTTACAATAGATGGTACATAATAACATTTATTTAACACGATAGTTTTGCCCGTAGGCATATGCAAAGGAAATGATCCTACAGCTGCAGCAGCAACTCTTGCTCCATTGCCCATCAATAGAATCACTTCATCTTCCCCCAGAGATCTACTTTGCTTTAGTCCCTGCAACGAATTGCAAATATGAGACCCACAAGCAGTATCCAATACCCAAGTAGAAATCTGACTTAAAGACATATTTAGTTCAATCATGAATATACCTGAATCTGAAGTGGTAATCTCATTGCCCTTCTTATTATTTAACTCTGCAAGGTAAACCTTGCAGTTCCTCTTCCAGTGTCCCACCTTGTTACAGTGGAAGCAAACTGCTTTGCTTTTCGGGTCAGCCTTTGGTGGAACAGGCTTATTTTCACCCTTTTTCTTATTCTTCGGCTTCCAGTTCCTCTTCCTCTTAGTAGAGGTACTGGCACCGATCATAAGAACAGAACCCCTTTTGGAGGGAAAATTCGCCTCAGCAGTTTTCAGCATGTTGTGGAGCTCAGCTAAGCTGGCATCCAGCTTGTTCATGTGAAAGTTCATAACGAACTGCGAGAACGAATCCGGGAGTGACTGCAAGACTAAATCTTGGCATAACTCCCCATCCATGACAAAACCTAACTGCCCTAGATGCTCAATCAGATTGATCATCTTAAGCACATGGTCATTCACAGACGACCCTTCAGCCATTCTACATTGGAATAGCTCTTTCGATATATCATATCGAGCGGTTCTCCCTTGTACATCATAAAGCTCCTGTAGATGTATCAGAATGGTTGGAGCATCCATTGTCTCATGTTGCTTCTGTAACTCAGGTGTCATGGATGCTAGCATGACACATTGAGCAACATTAGCAGCATCTAACCATTCATTATACACTTCTCGTTCATGGAAAAGTGCATCATCAGAAGGAAGTACAGGTAAAGGCGAGTCAAGCACATAATCCTTCTTCTCAGCCCTGAGAACGATTCTCAGGTTTCGAAGCCAATCAGCATAATTGGGACCAGTCAATTTGTTCGCATCAAGTATGCTACGGAGTGATAGAGTAGAAGACATGATCTATAAATCTGAAATTTGTGAATACATAACAACATTAGTAGATATCCAATTTTATTATAACACCTTATGAATCGGGTCTTTATTCATAGGTGGCTCCCACAGTTTTATTAAAATTATACAACCCTCAAATGTATAACTTAAGCATTCTCAATGCATGTGAGAATAGGGATCCTACTTTCCATTATATAACCTCGGCTGTAGCACGAAACGCTATGTAATGTTCCATAGGCAGATAACTCTTTATCAATTACATCTCATGTTATTCCCTAATTCCATTTAGCCTCTTGAATCATTGAATCACGGCTGTAGCACGTCTAAATTCAATATTCTAAGTCAAGTGAGACCCAACATCTCGTTAAATTAATAAGATCTCAATAGCCCACGGCTGTAGCACGTAACGACAATTGGATTCTAATTAATTATACGCATCTCATGTAATAGACAAGTAATTCCTATTTTTGAAAACGAAGCCCTCGGCTGTAGCACGAAACGACAAAGCTCAAAACTAAGAATCACTTTCTACCATGTTGGAAGGCTATGACCGACACAAGCCCGTTGTGACATTGGCCATTTTATTACTTGATATTAAATAACGATGGGTTTTATATTATTTAGGTTACGAAACGTTTTCGTTAAAACCTAAAGTCAAACATGCATTTTATATACGATATATAAAACTATATATATTATCTCATGGCATTTCTATGCACACATATATATAGGCAAACATGTTATATCATGTTAAACATTGTTAAACATCTATATGAAACAATATTAGTATTTTAAAGTATTTTAACACAATTAAAACGGGCTTTAAAACACTTCCGGAAGCTATAACCATTTTAAAATTAATTTTTAAAATTTATTTGACCACTCCATTAGATCCGTCTCGAAAAAACGAATCCAACGATATATTATACGCCTCAAACGGAGTTACGGATCAACGGGAAAAATCAAAATACGAATCAGGGTCATTTTTGTCATCTATAGACCCTGTAACGCATTACCAGAATGCGTTACATGCCAAAAATAACATATTACTTGTGTACCGCATTCAACAGACGCGTTACAAATGGGATGACGTCATGCTGACGTCAGCATCCCGACCCGACCCGTGACCCGACCCGATATCCGACCCGACCGACCACTGTGACCCGACCCGGCGCGTGCTCTGCACGCGCGGCGCGTGAGCCGCCAGCGCGTGCCGCCCACGCACGGGCCACAGACGCGCACAGTAAATTCTTATTTGATTTCAGCCGACTTGTGTGAATAAAAATCTAAAAATCAGTCGGCCTACTTTGTAATTCAGCCCACCAGCCTACTTTAAAACTCCTTTTGGGCCCCCAATAATACTACCCATCTAGATATTTTTATAAATAATATATATATATATATTTATAAACAGATTATTATTTATTAATTTCTAAACTCTTTAAAAATCAATAATAAATAATCTATACATGGGAAAATTATGAAACTTTTTCTGGGACTTCTACAACAGTTGTAGAAAATATATCAGTGATCAAAATTATTTTAAAAAATAATTTATTAATTAATTCGTAATTAATTTGATTATAGCCTCCTAGAACTTCAAAAATTCATAACTAATTCATACAAGCTTGAAAAATTCCGAATTTTTTTCTGGGATCTATATACATGCAACCTATGCTCTGATACCATTGAAGGAATTTATGACCGTAGCGGAAGCGTAAATCACATTTACTTGCATAAAAACCTAATTAATCATGTATATAGATTTAAAAATTGTATGAACACAAGAAAAATACCTTGATAGCTTTCTTGGGATTGTTATGAATGTGTCTTTGATTTCCAGCAATCACCCCTCAAGTGTGGAGTGCTCTAATGGTATCCACCAAGATCAAATATCATATAGTAGATTAAGAACAATTGAGAAAATTAATTAAATGGTTTGGAATGATTTTGATGAACTTCAAAAGCTCTCCATGATCTTCTAAACCTCCTGGGATGTTTTGTGTTATGTGTTTGTGATGTCCTCCAACTATTGGATATGTTTGATATTTAAAGAAATAAAGTCTTTACTTTATCTAATTAAATAATCATTTAATAATTAAAACCCTTTTAATTATTAATCCCATTCTGAAAATAATTCTCTCATAAAATTTAATTTCTCAAACTAAATTTTGTAATTAATAATTATTAAGAACTTTTCTTAATTTATTTATAATCTATTAAATCTCATTTAATAAATTATAAATAATTGCTAATTAATTATTTATTCAATAAATAAATAATTCATAGCCATTATTAATTATTCTCATCATCTATAAATATTTAACCTTTTTATGGTGTGACCCTTTAGGTTCAATATTAAGCTGGTAGTAGAAATAAATAATAATAAACTATTTATTATTACTTATACGAATTACTAATTAATTCGTTAAATATAATTACATAAGTAATTAATATTTATTCTACATCGTGAGTGATACTTTTGAATATATCGCGACTATCCGGATAATATGAATTCATTGCTTAGAATATATAAAACCTATTCAGCAAATGGTTACCGTACAATCAATTCCTTCTACCCGACAATATCCCGATTAAATACAAGGCATGGATCGCGTGTCAAGCCTATTTAATTTAATCATATAATTTCTTATACATTATGTCTAGTTCATTTGAATTAGAAACTCTTTCTAACTTCAATTACTCTGGCCAGAGATTCCAGAACTAACATAGTAAGAACATCATAGGATATTAACTTTCTTTTACTGAAAGGGGTAGATTCTTTATCGATCGTTAACTATCTTCATATACAAATTCCTATACCCGGAATAGAACTAATGATTGTCCCTTGAGGACTTAGAACTAAACCAAAACATAGTTCATTGTATATAAGATTACTTTAACGGTCTCAAGTCTAAGGACACTTGTACCACCATCAACTTATGAACAACTATTAACACGTGAGTAAACTCCATTAGTCGTTTATTTGATCAAGTCACGTTCAGTGAACTTATTCTCCAATAAGTACCTACATACTAGCTATAGTGTCACCACACGAATGTCTATGAGAACAGACATCCTTCCGAGGAAGCAAGCATAGTATGTACCGATCTTTACGGATTGACTAACTCCCAATTAGTTATCCTACGATCGGGAACTATTTAAGTTTAGTGTTATCATCTTCTAGATCTCATTATTATAATCTCATTATAATTCTAGAAGCTTTACTCTAAACTATGGAACTTCTTATTTAAACACTTTAAATAGATAAAGCTCGTAATAAAAACAACAAGTCTTTTATTAATATAAATAAAATCAAATAAGATTACATGAAAGTATTTCCTAACCCATCACACATGATTGGGTTTAGGACAAAATACTATCAAAGTCATAGAGCGGACAGACCCGCAGAGCAACTTCAAAAACACATTAACAACGGGCGGCCAGAGTAAGGCTTCATCCCCAGCGGGAAGCTCTCAGCGGACTCGACATGCCTATTAAAGTTTCCTCTTCACCCGGATCCTCGCCATACACGGCCGCTATAGCAGACAACGGCGCTACGGCGTCCAACTCATCCAACCCGGACATGCCTATCAACAGCTCCTTTTCATCCGGTTCCTCACCATAAACGGCTGCTATGGCCGACAACGGAGTGGCAACATCAACCTCATCTCCACCCGCTCCACGCTCAGGAATTGGCACATCAACTTCACCTGCCACAGCCTCTGTTTGACAACCAACACTAATTCTGATCGTCTCTCCTAGACGGGCCTTCAATGCTTTCACCTTACGCTTAGCTCTCTTGGCCTTAGACTTCAGTTTAGCCGCTTCGATTCTCAACCGGTCAATCTCTGCACCATCCTCCACGGCTTTCCTCTTTAACTCACCAACCTCAACGACCTCACTTTGCGATACCGTTACATGCATCTTCGCGGCTTCCTCTTTCACAATTCCGGCAAACTCGGCACTGTTTTTAAATTTCCTAACCGCGGCCTCTTCCGTCGGACGGGAGTCAAGGTGGCTTTCAGCATCATTTGCACGGTCCCTTTCATACTTCAGCGAGGTACTTAAGTTCTTTATCTGCTCCGTCAAAGCAGCCTTCTCGGCCTCAAGCACAATTTTATCCTCCGCCAAAAACCTTCGAAGCTCAGAACTGTAAGCATAGCTTGCCTTAATGTCGGTTTTCTCGGTCTCAATCTCAAACAAAGCCTTGGCAGCATTATCCTTCATTATCCTCTCGGCGGCCAGTTCCCGCTCAAGCATCTTCACTCTCTCCTTTAAAGCCATATTGCTGCTGCGGTACATATTACCCCGGGCCATCAAACCCGTATACATGCACTGATTCTACAAAAAACAAACACACAAAAATTTTACAAGTCACCAACAAGCAAAAGTAAGAGCAAACACCAAACTACTGGACAAGTGCATACCCGTGCAGCGTACTTCTGCGAAAGGCGACACATCCGCCCCCAACTCAGCTCATTCATCCTCAGCAGATCATCATCAGTCATAGATTCCGCTGTAAAAGTATTAGACCCTGACTTGAAGAGAAAACCATAGCCGGGCCTACTGCCAAACTCAGCATCATTCACTTCATCATCACTACTTGTATAATGAACAATCTCTTCAGAAGACTCTCCACTATCCCCACCATCCTCTTCCCCAGTACCATCAGAAGCGGTGCCTACGCTTTCATCAACAACCACGTTGGGAGGAACGTAATCACCTATCCTGAAAGGCTCGACCCGTCTACGCTTAGACGGACCAACATCATCAATAGTTCTCCGTTTCAGACTTGGAGGCGGAACATCACCCGCCACATCAACATGTTTTTCCGCCCCAACATCGGCCTCCTTTGCGGCCCCCAAAGTCCCTTCAGAATCTAAATCAACGACTTCCTTGCTCCCAGGAGTGCCAACTGCTTCAGGAATGTTAGAAACACCCCGCTCAACTCCTCGAATGGACGCTCTATACTCCTTTGAAAGAATATCTGGTTCATGTTCACCAACTCCTAGGCTGGCAGCATATAACCTTGCCACAGTACCAGGACTATTGCCTCCACTTTCAGTAGCCATTTCCTCAACATTAGCGGGCTCTTCGCCCCCAGTTTCAACATCTCCCACAGCGGCCCTGTCAACTTCCACTGCAACCTCATCCTTCTCACTCTCTCCTTGTGCAGGTTCTTCTTCCTCTAACTCCAACTCAATGTTCTCTTCAAATGCCTGACCTTCCCCACCCAAAAACTGCTCAGACTCACCTAGCAACTCCTCAGATAACGACTCGGCTTTCGAATCAATGTCATCTTCGTCCTCCTCCTCCTCCGTATCTTCCTCCACAACGGTTTCTGGATCTTCAAAAGGAACAGAAGGTCCAGCCCCTCTGCCTTCACCTGACAAATCAAAGGCATCCAATATGTTTGCAGCGGAAAAATGACCGCCACGAAGACGGTTGGGTCTGGGGGCCACTGTCAATATAAACTTCGCATACAACCTGGCTTCATTCAAACCCAAGGTCGGGTGCACATCTAGCTCCGGTTTACGAGGGTCCAATACTACACAAAACAAACGATATTGTTAATAGCAGATACAACGAAAACAACAGAATACATGAAACAAAGACTTACAGCAATGTCTTCTTAGATCGGCCGGATCAAAAAAATTGGATTCCGTCCACACTTCGCCTAACGCCTTCACAAGCCTCACCAACATGTCAATCTCAGCACGGCTCAATCGATTGCGGTTCACCTTATTAGAACACTCAACTTTCTTCGTAAAATTCTTCTGCCAAGCAAACTCACCGCCACCGATAACCAGAAACTCCTCAGCCCAACCCGCCATACCCTTGGGAAATAACCACGGGCGAAATCCATCCAAGGCCTTCCCAATCACGCTATTTGGCTTCACAAATTGCAGTTCATAGAAAGGTTTTGAACGACTCGCTTTTACATCAAACAGACAGAAAAACGCCCTGAATGTCGGCTGCTTGCCCATTGCTTCACTGCTGGCTATAAACCAATTAATAGCCCTTATGGAGTTGGGACTAAACTGAGCTAACGGGCACTGAAAGTACACTCGGAATAAATCCATGATAAATTTGTGTGGGGGAACCCGGAAACCAGCCTTCAAATGACTAACTGGGAGGCACACAGAACCGTCATCAAAACGGTGATATAGCCTCTCATCCGCCTCCAGAAATAGCCATCTTCTATCCGGAACATCCTACTAACATACGCTGACCACTCCTCACTCAGAAACGTACTATCGTGTTGAAGGTGAGGAAATCTAGAAAGGACGGTATCCATCTGCGCCTTCGAATACGCTGTCGGGGCCACATTGGTCGCCCGGAACAAACTCTCACTACTCTCAAAGTACCTGTACCGATTTCTCCGAAGAACCGCTGGATAAGTCAGTTGCCCAATGTCCGCCCACCGCCCGTACCCATTTATCAGCGGTCGCCTCTCTCCGGTCCCAGGATCTGTAAATTCGTCACCCATCTACACAAATTCAAAAGTAAAATTCCTGTACCGCCTACACAAAAACCGCTTACAACTATCAAGGTAAACGTGGATTTTCACAGCAATTTACTTTTTTCTAAATACAAGAAAAACGATTCATATTCCATTTCCCTCCACAAACATCGAAGACACACCATCACAAAACCAATTTACACAACTTTTACCACATATACATATATATATACACACCATTACTGGCCTAAACATCCAAAAATTACATTACCCAAACTCAGAAACTATGAACAACAAACAATACACCACCGAAAGTCCTGACCAAAAACCTATCGAACACATAAATCGAACTCTTTTTCATAAAAGAGGAAATCGAAAACAATATCCACTTACCACCGAAACAAAAAACAAACACAAAACCACATTCAAAACCATCTACCTAAATAGACATCACCAAATTAGAAATACATACATGGCACGGTTATCTATGAAACAGAAATCACAAAATAAAAATGCAAGGAAAGAACGACAAATCTTACCGCAAAGCAGGAGATACGAACGGCTTTATAAACCTCGCCGATCACCGGAATAGCACAACCACCACAAAGAACAACCAAGTAAGTACTCAATGGTAAGAGATATGAAGGTAGTAAAAAGATGAGAGAAATAACTGACCAAAACCTCCCTTTTTATTACATGAGGCGCGTGAAAAGGGGGAACCACTATCACACGCAACGTGGCAGATTCTGACTGGTCCACGCCAAAAGCACAATAGTAACTACCTCGGTACAAAACACCAACTACTCACTTGGTAATAACTCCCCACTTCTTCTCACATATTATTTCAAAGGTACACTATCTCTCCACCCAAAGGTCACTTCACTCATTAATACGCACTGCCACTTATCATTTCTCTTATTATTGGCATTTAATATTATTCTTGCATTAATTGGCAATAATAAGCATTTATTCGCATAACAGTTACGCATATCAAACAAAGAACTTTTCAACTCCGCATACGTCAAGCACCGCAAACCGCCTAAGTGTTGTCCGCCAACACTTGGGGGGCACATTTTTACAAAAAACTCTAACTCCTAAGTGTTGTCCGCCAACACTTGGGGGGCACATTTTTACAAAAAATTCTAACTCCTAAGTGTTGTCCGCCAACACTTGGGGGGCACATTTTTACACGAAATATTCTAACTCCTAAGTGTTGTCCGCCAACACTTGGGGGGCATATTTTTACAAAATTCTAACTCCTAAGTGTTGTCCGCCAACACTTGGGGGGCACATTTTTACACGAAAAATTCTAACTCCTAAGTGTTGCCCGCCAACACTTGGGGGGCACAGGCATTCCGTAATTTTGCATTCCTTCCACTTCCGCTTACCGTTTCCTTTTCCTCCCCCTACCCGCAAACGCGCCTAGAGGGAGTGGGGGGGCAATGATAAGTACCCGCTGATAGCTATCAGCGGGAACCCGCTGATGGTAAAACACTAATTCCCTAAAAACACAATTCTGGAATACTTGACAAAGTATTATTCCAAATACAAAAGAATATCCACAAAAGTATTTCAAACCATCATACTAATCCACTTGCACAAAAATATCTTGCTTTATCCATTTGCATAAAGGTACACCCACTTGCCCACTTGCATAAAGGTATCTTACTCCATAAGACAAAGAGGTAATATAATATTCAAAGACACCCATGTGCACCAGACAGAATCTGACCAAAGTAGTTCAAGTGGCAGAATCAAGGTATGTTTGAGGGGACATCAATCACTGTTCCAATAGTGGCTCACTGTAGCTTTAACGGCACAACTAGTGGGCAACAGTGATTGAAAAACCCGACCTATAAATACCCCCATTCTACACACACACACAAAAGGAACGAAAGATATAGAATCCTCTCAGACACAAAAAAAAAGCTCTCTACAATACTCTACACATACGATATATTTTCACCAGCCCGATTATTATTATTTCCGATTACTGATTCTCACGCCGGAGGTGCTTGATGGCCACCACCCCCGGGCAAGCATTGTTTTGCAGGCACCCCAAACTCAGGTGAAGTACTTCCGGTAAAGTGCCCAGAACGGTGATCGGAAGCCTCTAATCGGCCGTGGGAATTATCAGTTTCTCAACCCTTAGAAAACACAACATGAAGCTCAACCCGGACAAATGTGCGTTCGCACTAGACGTGGGCAAATTCCTGGGATTTTTGGTATCTCACAGGGGCATTGAGGCCAATCCCGAAAAAATAAAAGCAATCATCGACATGCAACCGCCAAAGACCTTAAAGGAAATACAAAAGTTAACAGGGAGACTAGCAGCCCTCAGAAGGTTCATAGCAAAATTGGCCGACAGATGCCTCCTATTCTTTGATACCCTGAATGGAGCAACAAAAACGAAGGCAATATCCTGGACAGAGGAGTGCCAGAAGGCCTTCGAGGATCTTAAAACCTATCTCTCCTCCGCTCCTTTACTGACGGTCGCGGCTCCTTCAGAACCACTATCACTGTACTTATCTGCAACAGATAAGGTTGTGGGGGCCGTACTGATCAAAGAGGAAAAAGGCGAGTAAAAGCCCGTCTATTATGTCAGCCAAGTACTTAAAGACGCAGAAACTCGCTATCCTAATGTTCAAAATTTTGCTCTGGCCCTGGTAATGGCAAGCAGAAAATTAAGACATTACTTCCAAGGCAGACAAATCCGGGTTATCACGGACCAACCGCTGAGAAAAATACTGCACAAACCGGACCTATCTGGTAGACTAATCAATTGGGCGGTAGAGCTCGGTCAATTCGATTTAAAATACAAGCCAAGAACCGCAATCAAAGCACAAGCATTGACGGACTTTGTCACCGAATGTTCATTCACCACAAGGGAAGAAAAAATAATAACGGAAAGCGGGATCATCACCGGTAACAATTGGCAGTTGTACGTGGACGGATCCTCCACCAACACCCGCTGTGGGGCAGGATTAATCCTTACCAGCCCCAACGGTTTCCAAGTCAAACAGGCCATACAGCTAAACTTTAAAGCGACAAATAACCAGGCAGAGTATGAGGCACTCCTCGCCGGTTTAGCGTTGGCAAGAAACTTACAAGTAAAAGAAATCACCATCTACAGCGACTCACAGCTCGTAGTCCGCCAGACGATGGGTGATTATTCTACCAAAGACACAAGTCTCGGCAAGTACCAGGAAATGGTACAAGCTATGCTATCCCAATTTGAGAAACATACCCTCGAACAAATAGACAGAACGGATAATACAGTGGCGGACATGTTATCCAAACTAACAAAGGGGGAAGAAACGGGTAGCGACACGGTTTATTTCGAGGAATTGCAAACTCCCAGCATTAACAGTCTGCCTGTAATAGAGATAGGCCCGCCACAAGATACTTGGATGACTCCCTATATTCGGTACTTAAAAGATGGTACCCTGCCCGATGACAACATTAAAGCTAAGGTACTCAAATCTCAAGCGGTAAAGTACTTTATGCAAGAAGACACCCTGTACAAAAGGAGTTTTGATTCTCCTATACTCAAATGTGTTGATAAAGAAGAAGCTTTATACTGCATGAGAGAAGTCCACGAAGGCATCTGTGGCAACCACATGGCTGGAAAAGCACTGGCACATAAAATACTCAGACAAGGATATTACTGGCCCAAGATGCACAAAGAATGCAAAGCTTTCACAAAGAAGTGCCACCAATGCCAACTATTCAGCAACATGTCCCGGAAAGCACCAGCCCTTCCAGCAGCGATCTTGTCACCAATACCCTTTACGGTTTGGGGCATCGACATAATGGGGCCCTTCCCTAAAGCCAAGGGTGACCTACAATACGTAATGGTCGCCATCGATTACATGACCAAGTGGGCCGAAGAAAAGGCACTCAAGAACGTCACACAAGATGATGCAATCCGTTTTGTCACAGATCAAGTCATCACGAGGTTCGGGATCCCGGTGGTACTCATATCCGACAACGGGACACAGTTTGTTGGATCGAAATTTACAAAATTCCTATCCGACCACGGGATCAAACACAAGAAAGCTTCTGTCTGCCACCCACAGAGCAACGGACAGGTTGAGATGACCAACCGCACCATTGTTCGAGGCCTGGAAAAGAGGCTAACTACTTCCAAAAAGAAATGGCCTCATGAGTTGCCTAACGTCCTTTGGGCATACCGGACGTCAGCTAGGGCAAGTACAGGGGAAACCCCGTTCAAACTAGCTTTCGGCACGGAAGCTCTTGCTCCAATCGAGATTGGATCCCCATCCTACCGAGCTATCAACTTCGAAGAAGAGCCCAATAATCAAGGACTCAAAACAAACCTAGACTTGCTAGATGAAGCAAGGGAAGCCGCTGTCGAAAAAATGACCACTTACAAAGAAAAAACAAAGGAATTTTTCGGGAAAAGAATCAGAGTCAAGACTTTTTTAGAAGGTGATTTAGTCAACAGGGCAACTGAGGCATCCGACCCTAGACACACCGGAAAGCTTATGCCAAAATGGGAAGGCCTATACAAAATCATTTAGGTCTTAAGGCCGGGCTCTTACAAACTAGCACGCCTGGATGGCACCGAAGTCAACAACACTTGGCACGGGGATAAATTGAGGAAGTATTATCAATAGACAGTCAATCAATCTGTACTTTCTCTTTCTTGTACGCAACAGTCATGAATGGAATACTTTCTTACCAACAAATTGTCTACAATAGCATCCTATTACACAGTCCTCTACGCGGACAAGCATCCTATTATCAAGTCCCCTATGCGGGCAAGCATCCTATTACACAGTCCTCTACGCGGACAAGCATCCTATTATCAAGTCCCCTAAACGGGCAAGCATCCTATTATACAGTCCCCTATGCGGGCAAGCATCCTATTACACAGTCCTCTACGCGGACAAGCATCCTATTATCCAGTCCCCTATGCGGGCAAGCATCCTATTACACAGTCCTCTACGCGGACAAGCATCCTATTATCAAGTCCCCTAAACGGGCAAGCATCCTATTATACAGTACTCTACGCGGACAAGCATCCTATTATCAAGTCCCCTATGCGGGCAAGCATCCTATTACACAGTCCTCTACGCGGACAAGCATCCTATTATCAAGTCCCCTAAATGGGCAAGCATCCTATTATACAGTCCTCTACGCGGACAAGCATCCTATTATCAAGTCCCCTATGCGGGCAAGCATCCTATTATCAAGTCCCCTAAACGGGCAAGCATTCTATTATACAGTCCTCTACGCGGACAAGCATCCTATGATCAAGTCCCCTATGCGGGCAAGCATCCTATCATCAAGTCCCCTAAACGGGCAAACATCCTATTATACAGTCCTCTACGCGGACAAGCATCCTATCATATAGTCCTCTACGCGGACAATGCTCCTATTACAAAGTCTCCTAAGCGGACACACAGCCTACTACAAGCATTCTATTACAAAGTCTCCTAAGCGGACACACGACCTACTCAAAGCATTCTATCTCAAAGTCATTTACGCGGACAACCATCCTATTAATCAAAACAATCTATGCGGGCAATCAACCTATGGAATTCCATCAACAGAAACAAATAGTACGTCCCTAAACGGGCAAAAGCAAGAGACAACAGTTATCAAGCGTGGCACCGTATCAAAGATATGCAAAAAACATGCAAACAAGTTCAAACAAAAAAAAGAGACAACTTTATTCATTTTTATTTAGTTATTACAAGGCTAGACGGTATACAAGATTTGAATCCCTAATCTAGGCCTTGCAGCTTCCACCTTCTCCGCCACCGTCGTCTTTCTTTGGTGGGGGTGGGTTCTTGGCAGCTTCTCTCTTCTCCCGGCGCTTCGCCAGAGCTTCCTCGATCTTCCGAAATACTTCAGGAAAATCGGCCTCGGACTCCGGCCCATCAAAAACCATCCCATCGACTATGACCTTGTTGTTGTCATAATCGTACATCATTACGCGATGATCCATGACCAGATAACAGTGACAATAAGGAAGAAAGCTAGGAAATGAGAAAGATGCTCAGAATTGAGCACGTTAACCCCCTTTTATAGGGGGGTAAAAGCAAGTTAAAAGGTGCGCAGTTAATACTGCCATTTCCAAACCACGGAATACTACGCGCACAGTCAAAAAAATCCATCCCCATGCAGACTGCAGTAAAAGCACGGTCAAAAGAACGTGATTTTCATGAGGCATTTAATGCTCGTGCCAAATCCCCACAGTCAAAACGCGCGATTTCTAGGTAACATTTCCCAAAAGACTATTTATTTCTCCCTTTCACAAACAAACACAATACACACAATACAGTTATATTTCGCCACAGAAATTCAAAAATAAATATCCCACCAAACACAAAGTATTCCAGACTTTAAAGAAACAATTTACAAGTACGAGAAATAGAAAACTTTTTCCAAGTCACAGAGCGGACAGACCCGCAGAGCAACTTCAAAAACACATTAACAACGGGCGGCTAGAGTAAGGCTTCATCCCCAGCGGGAAGCACTCAGCGGACTCGACATGCCTATTAAAGTTTCCTCTTCACCCGGATCCTCGCCATACACGGCCGCTATAGCAGACAACGGCGCTACGGCGTCCAACTCATCCAACCCGGACATGCCTATCAACGGCTCCATTTCATCCGGTTCCTCGCCATAAACGGCTGCTATGGCCGACAACGGAGTGGCAACATCAACCTCATCTCCACCCGCTCCACGCTCAGGAATTGGCACATCAACTTCACCTGCCACAGCCTCTGTTTGACAACCAACACTAACTCTGATCGTCTCTCCTAGACGGGCCTTCAATGCTTTCACCTTACGCTTAGCTCTCTTGGCCTTAGACTTCAGTTTAGCCGCTTCGATTCTCAACCGGTCAATCTCTGCACCATCCTCCACGGCTTTCCTCTTTAACTCACCAACCTCAACGACCTCACTTTGCGATACCGTTACATGCATCTTCGCGGCTTCCTCTTTCATAATTCCGGCAAACTCGGCACTGTTTTTAAATTTCCTAACCGCGGCCTCTTCCGTCGGACGGGAGTCAAGGTGGCTTTCAGCATCATTTGCACGGTCCCTTTCATACTTCAGTGAGGTACTTAAGTTCTTTATCTGCTCCGTCAAAGCAGCCTTCACGGCCTCAAGCACAATTTTATCCTCCGCCAAAAACCTTCGAAGCTCAGAACTGTAAGCATAGCTTGCCTTAATGTCGGTTTTCTCGGTCTCAATCTCAAACAAAGCCTTGGCAGCATTATCCTTCATTATCCTCTCGGCGGCCAGTTCCCGCTCAAGCATCTTCACTCTCTCCTTTAAAGCCATATTGCTGCTGCGGTACATATTACCCCGGGCCATCAAACCCGTATACATGCACTGATTCTACAAAAAACAAACACACAAAAATTTTACAAGTCACCAACAAGCAAAAGTAAGAGCAAACACCAAACTACTGGACAAGTGCATACCCGTGCAGCGTACTTCTGCGAAAGGCGACACATCCGCCCCCAACTCAGCTCATTCATCCTCAGCAGATCATCATCAGTCATAGATTCCGCTGTAAAAGTATTAGACCCTGACTTGAAGAGAAAACCATAGCCGGGCCTACTGCCAAACTCAGCATCATTCACTTCATCATCACTACTTGTATAATGAACAATCTCTTCAGAAGACTCTCCACTATCCCCACCATCCTCTTCCCCAGTACCATCAGAAGCGGTGCCTGCGCTTTCATCAACAACCACGTTGGGAGGAACGTAATCACCTATCCTGAAAGGCTCGACCCGTCTACGCTTAGACGGACCAACATCATCAATAGTTCTCCGTTTCAGACTTGGAGGCGGAACATCACCCGCCACATCAACATGTTTTTCCGCCCCAACATCGGCCTCCTTTGCGGCCCCCAAAGTCCCTTCAGAATCTAAATCAACGACTTCCTTGCTCCCAGGAGTGCCAACTGCTTCAGGAATGTTAGAAACACCCCGCTCAACTCCTCGAATGGACGCTCTATACTCCTTTGAAAGAATATCTGGTTCATGTTCACCAACTCCTAGGCTGGCAGCATATAACCTTGCCACAGTACCAGGACTATTGCCTCCACTTTCAGTAGCCATTTCCTCAACATTAGCGGGCTCTTCGCCCCCAGTTTCAACATCTCCCACAGCGGCCCTGTCAACTTCCACTGCAACCTCATCCTTCTCACTCTCTCCTTGTGCAGGTTCTTCTCCCTCTAACTCCAACTCAATGTTCTCTTCAAATGCCTGACCTTCCCCACCCAAAAACTGCTCAGACTCACCTAGCAACTCCTCAGATAGCGACTCGGATTTCGAATCAATGTCATCTTCGTCCTCCTCCTCCTCTGTATCTTCCTCCACAACGGTTTCTGGATCTTCAAAAGGAACAGAAGGTCCAGCCCCTCTGCCTTCACCTGACAAATCAAAGGCATCCAATATGTTTGCAGCGGAAAAATGACCGCCACGAAGACGGTTGGGTCTGGGGGCCACTGTCAATATAAACTTCGCATACAACCTGGCTTCATTCAAACCCAAGGTCGGGTGCACATCTAGCTCCGGTTTACGAGGGTCCAATACTACACAAAACAAACGATATTGTTAATAGCAGATACAACGAAAACAACAGAATACATGAAACAAAGACTTACAGCAATGTCTTCTTAGATCGGCCGGATCAACAAAATTGGATTCTGTCCACACTTCGCCTAACGCCTTCACAAGCCTCACCAAGATGTCAATCTCAGCGCGGCTCAATCGATTGCGGTTCACCTTATAAGAACACTCAACTATCTTCGTAAAATTCTTCTGCCAAGCAAACTCACCGCCACCGATAACCAGAAACTCCTCAGCCCAACCCGCCATACCCTTGGGAAATAACCACGGGCGAAATCCATCCAAGGCCTTCCCAATCACGCTATTTGGCTTCACAAATTGCAGTTCATAGAAAGGTTTTGAACGACTCGCTTTTACATCAAACAGACAGAAAAACGCCCTGAATGTCGGCTGCTTGCCCATTGCTTCACTGCTGGCTATAAACCAATTAATAGCCCTTATGGAGTTGGGACTAAACTGAGCTAACGGGCACTGAAAGTACACTCGGAATAAATCCATGATAAATTTGTGCGGGGGAACCCGGAAACCAGCCTTCAAATGACTAACTGGGAGGCACACAGAACCGTCATCAAAACGGTGATACAGCCTCTCACCCGCCTCCGCCCGCCTCCAGAAATAGCCATCTTCTATCCGGAACATCCTACTAACATACGCTGACCACTCCTCACTCAGAAACGTACTGTCGTGTTGAAGGTGAGGAAATCTAGAAAGGACGGTATCCATCTGCGCCTTCGAATACGCTGTCGGGGCCACATTGGTCGCCCGGAACAAATTCTCACTACTCTCAAAGTACCTGTACCGATTTCTCCGAAGAACCGCTGGATAAGTCAGTTGCCCAATGTCCGCCCACCGCCCGTACCCATTTATCAGCGGTCGCCTCTCTCCGGTCCCAGGATCTGTAAATTCATCACCCATCTACACAAATTCAAAAGTAAAATTCCTGTACCGCCTACACAAAAACCGCTTACAACTATCAAGGTAAACGTGGATTTTCACAGCAATTTCCTTTTTTCTAAATACAAGAAAAACGATTCATATTCCATTTCCCTCCACAAACATCGAAGACACACCATCACAAAACCAATTTACACAACTTTTACCACATATACATATATATATACACCCCATTACTGGCCTAAACATCCAAAAATTACATTACCCAAACTCAGAAACTATGAACAACAAACAATACACCGCCGAAAGTCCTGACCAAAAACCTATCGAACACATAAATCGAACTCTTTTTCATAAAAGAGGAAATCGTAAACAATATCCACTTACCACCGAAACAAAAAACAAACACAAAACCACATTCAAAACCATCTACCTAAATAGACATCACCAAATTAGAAATACATACATGGCACGGTTATCTATGAAACAGAAATCACAAAAGAAAAATGCAAGGAAAGAACGACAAATCTTACCGCAAAGCAGGAGATACGAACGGCTTTATAAACCTCGCCGATCACCGGAATAGCACAACCACCACAAAGAACAACCAAGTAAGCACTCAATGATAAGAGATATGAAGGCAGTAAAAAGATGAGAGAAATAACTGACCAAAACCTCCCTTTTTATTACGTGAGGCGCGTGAAAAGGGGGAACCACTATCACACGCGACGTGGCAGATTCTGACTGGTCCACGCCAAAAGCACAATAGTAACTACCTCGGTACAAAACACCAACTACTCACTTGGTAATAACTCCCCACTTCTCCTCACATATTATTTCAAAGGTACACTCTCTCTCCACCCAAAGGTCACTTCACTCATTAATACGCACTGCCACTTATCATTTCTCTTATTATTGGCATTTAATATTATTCTTGCATTAATTGGCAATAATAAGCATTTATTCGCATAACAGTTACGCATATCAAACAAAGAACTTTTCAACTCCGCATACGTCAAGCACCGCAAACCGCCTAAGTGTTGTCCGCCAACACTTGGGGGGCACATTTTTACAAAAAACTCTAACTCCTAAGTGTTGTCCGCCAACACTTGGGGGGCACATTTTTACAAAAAATTCTAACTCCTAAGTGTTGTCCGCCAACACTTGGGGGGCACATTTTTACACGAAAAATTCTAACTCCTAAGTGTTGTCCGCCAACACTTGGGGGGCATATTTTTACAAAATTCTAACTCCTAAGTGTTGTCCGCCAACACTTGGGGGGCACATTTTTACAAAATTCTAACTCCTAAGTGTTGTCCGCCAACACTTGGGGGGCACATTTTTACACGAAAAATTCTAACTCCTAAGTGTTGCCCGCCAACACTTGGGGGGCACAGGCATTCCGTAATTTTGCATTCCTTCCACTTCCGCTTACCGTTTCCTTTTCCTCCCCCTACCCGCAAACGCGCCTAGAGGGAGTGGGGGGCAATGATAAGTACCCGCTGATGGTAAAACACTAATTCCCTAAAAACACAATTCTGGAATACTTGACAAAGTATATCTAATTTCAAAAGTATTATTCCAACTACAAAAGAATATCCACAAAAGTATTTCAAACCATCATGCTAATCCACTTGCACAAAAATATCTTGCTTTATCCACTTGCATAAAGGTACACCCACTTGCCCACTTGCATAAAGGTATCTTACTCCATAAGACAAAGAGGTAATATAATATTCAAAGACACCCATGTGCACCAGACAGAATCTGACCAAAGTAGTTCAAGTGGCAGAATCAAGGTATGTTTGAGGGGACATCAATCACTGTTCCAATAGTGGCTCACTGTAGCTTTAACGGCACAACTAGTGGGCAACAGTGATTGAAAAACCCAACCTATAAATACCCCCATTCTACACACACACAAAAGGATCGAAAGATATAGAATCCTCTCAGACACAAAAAAAAAGCTCTCTACAATACTCTACACATACGATATATTTTCACCAGCCCGATTATTATTATTTCCGATTACTGATTCTCACGCCGGAGGTGCTTGACGGCCACCACCCCCGGGCAAGCATTGTTTTGCAGGCACCCCAAACTCAGGTGAAGTACTTCCGGTAAAGTGCCCAGAACGGTGATCGGAAGCCTCTAATCGACCGTGGGAATTATCAGTGACTCATTCACCTTGCGCACCAGATTAATTTATTAATTAATTTGAAATTAACACTTACAGTATTTGTTCGGAATCAGCCAAATAATTAATCACTATCTTTGAATGACTCAACTTGAAAATAAAGCTGACAAGTGAAAGACAGATATATAACACGCAAAGCCTCGGAAATGGACCAAACATCCTGCTGTCCTCAAATTTATAATGAAAGGTTTGGTTTATTCTAATTTTATATAACTTTTTTTAAAAAAAAATGCTAAATAACTGAAAAAATGTTATCCAATTTTTCTCAAATGTAATATATTTTTTACAATTAGTTCATAAAATAATTAATGAAATCGCGTGCATTCATATATATGAAAATATTGGCGGATGAGAAAATAGATTTGAACTCTACTGGTTTCGCAGCACAAACATAGCAATTGCACCACATCTGGAGTGCTCCTTGATAATCATAAAGTCCTAATTTAAATTTTAGGTTCCGTTTGTTAATCAAAACATAATTAAACTCAATAAATTTTTGAGAAATTTTCAAATAAAAAAATTTATGTATACAAACTCTTTTTCAAAAATAAGGTAAAAGTTACCAATGAGATTGAAAAGTTGGTTAAAAACCTGGTTACATTTCATGTTACAATAATTGCATTTCATGTTGCAAATTATGTTGCACCAAATTTTTTTTAAAAAAATATTGCAACATAGATATTTTTAGATATTTTTGGAAAAAGCCTCATTTTTTAAAAAAAATAAACCCGTTCCCGTTCATGTATCAAACCGCAATACAGATATGAAAGTTGCATTAATCCTGTTTCATTTGAGATCACGGGCCTTGCTAAAAATTACTGAACAAAGTGCGTGAATTTTATATACTTCTCACAAAAATTACATAAAAGACGACATATTGACTCCGACTGTACACATGCCTAACAGGAAGTAGTTTTTGAATCAAAGAAACGTATCTATCCTTTAATAACTGTCAAACACAGTACTCGTACTCAAGGAGCTTGCACACGGTAGCTATATGTGGCAAGGAAACACAAATATATAACCTTACAGGACAAGTGAAAGACAGATATATAACACGCAAAGCCTCGGAAATGGACCAAACATCAACAAAATTTACAGAAGACGACAAACTTGAATATCTTCACCAGCATGTCTTGGTCCCCTAAATGCCGGAAACTGAAGAAATATGCATCAATGGGGCCTGAATCTGTTTTATTAACTGCGAGCTCCAGGGGAGCGACCTATAAGCCTGCACTGCTCAGGAAGTAAAGACGAGACGACTTGTCCTGTTACCGGGAAAAGTTCACCATCAATTCCACATCCATTCTGCGTGGTCTTTCCTGGCTTTATCTTCACCGACTTTACCTGGATTGCAAAGGTAAAAAATGGAATTACACAATTATTATAACAAGCATTTACTGATTTTTAGTGTAATGTCTAAAATGTGTACAGGCAAAAAGCACATTTTAGAGCAGATCATTTTAGTTGCCGAATTAAATTATGCTAAATAAATGATTATATCAAGAAAAAAAAGAGGGAGATATCAACTTTGCATACCACAGCCAACCGAACAGACTACACACTCATTTCTCAACACCATTACTAAGCAAACAGGCTGAAAATCAGTGCAGCAAAGAAAACTACTAATCAGGACCTGAGATTACTTGCAAATGAGAAGATAAATATTTTCAAATCTCCAACATAACTAAATAGAACTCACACTTGACTGAGTTGTCAAATGATAAATTCATACAAGAACCCTTTTCTCCCAAGTAGATGATAAAAAACATGGACACGTTCATATATCACTTACTCGCATTACAATGAGAATGCTGCTCCCAGTACTAGCTAGTCAGAAAGCTTTATCTAAAATCTGGGTTGTCATACTAGGCAAAATAAGGCGGATGAATGTCCGTCCCGATTTGGAAATTGGCAAGCTAGAGCCAGTTGGCCAGACACTAAAATTAAGCTGCTAACTCATGGACCTGATAATGAAGTGTGCTATTCTGTCATGGTATAATCCGCATCGGTTATATTGCAGGATCTGGGTTGGCTAATAAAATCTATACCCCCCGAGAAGTAGCTAGCTTCTGAATGAAAATGGACTCTATAACAGGGTTAAAAGTCAATAGCTGACCTATCATAAAAGGAGGGACAGGGAAATGTTCCTTTCTGTTACATTATCTGATATGCAACATTTAATCTTAATTACGTTAAAGACACTGTACACATATAAGAGTACAAGATTCTTGGAGCCTCAATATAGCTAAAAACCTCTGAAGAAAAGCACGATAAATGGATTGCTGTCATACCTTCACATATTCTACGTAGGGTAGAGAAAGATGTCGTCCAAATTGCAGAAGCACGAAAAATCTCAGAAGCTTTAAACGTCCATTTCCATGAACCAACAACAAATCCAAGGTGTTGTCATCATGCTCGGCTTTAGGAGCCACGACCTGAGAACTCAAACCCTGAACAGTTTTACACGAATGGTTGCAAACTAGGACGCCAAGAAATTGACCTTTTTTAGTGACCCACTTCTCTACAAATCTAGGCACTTCATCTTCATCATCAACTGCTGGGCCAGGCAATTCTATTGGATTTTCCATATCCCAGTGAGACTCGACGTCCCACTTTGGTTCGGCATCCCAAACTGGCCCTGGATCAGACATTGTTGATGAAATATCCTCTCTGTCATTTGCTGCTGCAGTTCCCCAAGATGACCTAGTGGCATCATGTGTGGCTGTTAACCCATTCCATCCTTTATCTGTCCTCGACCTGGACCTAGTTCTTGGCCAGTTTGTGGTTGCTGATAGCGGTAGCTGAGGATGGATAACTTCTGGTTCTGCTGTTACATTGCTCCTCCCAGATGACAACCGTTTTGACTTTTGATCTATTCCACGCACGTAATCTGATGGCTCAGTGCTACTGCAGGTGGTGTCTAAGTCGGCACCAGAAATTCGACTTGGGGTCATTATTGAGTCGATACTTGATAAGCTAGAGGCCCTAGGAATGCCATCTTTGCTAGATCTTCTCATGATATCTGTGTAGAGGTCTGACATATCAACTACTTCACGATTAGCTGATGCTTCCGCATTTCGATCAATTCTCTCTTTTGATGCCGGAAGATATTCCACTTCAAAGCCATATTTGGGTAAGCATAAAAATTTAAGAAAGCCAGCCACAAAGTACCGTAAAGGGCCAAAGCGTTTTTGATATTTCTCAGAAAGTTCCAAAACTGCAACATATAAGAAGCCGTATGCGCATTAATAAAAGGATCCAATAGAGATCAAGGGTAATTAACATACAATTATAAAGAGCAACTAAACATAATTATGGCAACAATTATGCTTTAGCAATTAGCATTAGTTTTGCAGCAATAATATAAAAACAAAATTCGAATATCACCTCAAACCATTGACTCAACAAATTAAAGAGTTTTAATTAGTATTTGAAACACCTCAAGTTATTAACTTCTGTTGTACTCAAAATTGAAGAATATATAAATGCTATGCATGAATGTATGGATGACAACCATTCTGAATCATGCATGGATACATGGATAAGATATGTGAATGAAGAGAGAAGATCTAGATCCAAAGCTAGATAAATCCTCCTACAAATTCATTAGTACACAGTAAAGTAAAATATCATGTTCTGTGAGGTAATTAATGAAGAACGTTAATTTTTTTTATGTTTTTTATTTTAAACTGTTTTTACATATTGATCTTCCCGATGCTTTAAGATCTTGCACATCGGTGGTAGATAACATAGATAAAAACTAAATTAAATAGCCCAGAGATTGGCGGACAAGATGAGCTACATATTATATCCAAGTACAACAACAATCTTAACAATGAAATGCCAAATTATGGTGCGCCAAAATGAACCACATTGTGCATTGTGGATGATGGATTAAGCCTTATAATAATCTAAATTTCAGATTTAACTCGGGCTGTCACAGGAGATCTAGTCCTTTTTCCGGTGTAGATATCTCCTCTCCGTGAAGAGCATATAATTCAACTTATTTTTCACCCTTTGTGGTAATACTGATTAGCATTCATAATGAGTCATTGTTTGCTTTCTACCCTGTACAGGTGGGCCTAAGCATTGATATATAATGTTGTTTTGCAATAAATTTAATGACCTCTATCACCCTAAAAGAGGCAAAACTGTAAGGATGTGCTATTTTAGCTAGATTACCAAATCATTTCAAAATTTGGCCACTTATCTTTGTTTGCACAAATTTACTAGCAATATCTCTTTATATTGCACAAATATTTAACAGCCTAATAATTTTGATAGTAAATTTGGACCCATACAATAAACCAACAAATGCGCACAATAAATAGGACCAAAGATTGTCAAAGCAGAAGTATGTAACTCATTGTTTTGGAACATAATAGTAGTGAAACTATAGGAATAAATAATCTTGCAATATTATGATCTTTAATATAAAATATCTTACCATCACTGACAAATCCAAAGTATGACACAGTCATCCCAAAATGGATAGCTCCGGTATGAATCCATTGAACAGCAAAAACATCTGTTGCAGTTAGACCTCCCTGAAACCAACAAACAAGTCAAGGAACATACTTTTACTAAAGCTAGGTGTGTACAAGCACGCACTTATTGTATTTTTAGTAGCATATTAGACATTCATTAAAATACACACATGTTCAAAGGATGACAAAATTTGACACGATCCAAACCCCGACATGAACACGACACAGAAAAATACAAATTTGGGTTGAGTGTTTTGAGTTTCGGGTCGGGTGAAAATTTACCCGAAAAAATCAGGTCAATTTCGGGTTGACCTAAAATATGCCGTTACCCCATGTCCAAAATTCGGACAGTGTCCGCATATCCTCAGTATCTATCTGTTAATTTCTAATTGCACAACTAATCCGTTAATTTCTTAAAAGAAAAAAAAATTCAGAGTATTATATATTGCACAACTCTCCATGTAAAACTCTGAGCAATATATATCACTCTATTGATTAGGACAGAAAAGCATCATAGAAAATACCTTAAAAGGAGGATAAGACTAATGCAGACCAGATTCTCACCTCCAGGAGAAGAAAAACAAGGCCAGTAGGCCACAAATCTTTCGTGGTAAAAAATCATTTAAAACATAAAAATGATCATAATGATTACTAAAGCACGCGGTACTTTGAAAAAAATTATGAAGTACAATAATGTGATTGTGACTGGACGAGCCTATTTGATGAGGAACGGAAATAAAGAATTAAAATATATGTTTATTATTAGTTTATATTTGTCTAGTGTAGATATAAATGATGTATAAATCTTAATGTTTTATATGTGGGGCTAGGAGTTGATTATTTAAGTAGTTTAATTAGAATAAAGCCCATTTGTTTACGGGCCTTAGGTTCATTAGGTTTAGTACCAGGGTTTAATTATTCTACATAAGTGATGTAATCCCCCACATATTACTAAGCTTTGATTATACATTTTTCTTGGGAATAATATTATTGATTATTCTTGGGATTCGTATAATTCATTGCTTATTATCTGTTTTATTATCGATTTATTATTCTGTCCTGCATCACTATTAACATTAAAGTAGCTCGTAGACCGAAGGACAAGAATAAAATAATTACAAGGAACTTGTAAATATAAGATAGCAATTAATAATAAAGTACTTTAATCAATTTTAATTAGAAACCAAAGTTTCCTAGGTTTGATATTTTAAGATAAGCAATGAGAACCAAGTATGTACAGCCGCCACATTTGCAAACTAGTTGATTTATACCTTTACTATAGCAATTGCAGCAGAAACTGGATCCCTAACTCCGAGAACAGTCCAAACCAAAGAATTATCAGAACCAGCAGGGATTATTCCAATCGGAATTGAAATTGCTTCCCTTTGGTCGTCTCTGCTAAGAAGGCCATTCAGAACCTGCAAATTTGACTTTCCTCATTATTTTCAGCAGTAGGAGCAGCTTACAAGAAGAAATAACTCATGCCAAATAGCAAAAACCAATTGTTTTCTAGACATTAAAAAAAATTCAAACTAAGCTGCAAATCATGCAACTAACAGCATTGGCATGTTATAAAATACATGTAGACGCTTTGATACATGTAACTGCCGAATAGCAACCACCCAACAACAGAAAGAAGATATTACATTAACTACAAATAAAACAGGATGGAAATAATACAGATCTCACAAGCATTAACCATGGTCCTATAAAAACAGAACTGCAAAGAAACTGGCAATGTAAGATTTATGTAGCCAACATTACTATCATAACATGAATACTTCCGATTATCAGCCTTGTTCAGAACCTTTCTTTATAATACAGAAATGAATACAGATTCAGTATAAAGATGGGGAGTGTTTGTGTGTGTGTGTCTGACTAAGTGGTCACTACTAAATATCAAAAACGAATACTCATTATGCTTTCTACTTAATATCAAAATAACCTCTAGAAGAGTTACAGGGATGTCGCATCCCACTCTTCAAATCCTCTAGATTCACAATATCAAATTCTTCTTGTTTTGCAAATTCAATATAGCTTTTTTCAGGTGGACAAACATATTTTTGCCAAAAATCTGCTTTTCATTTCTACCAATGGTTACAATGTACACCGTAACAGCAAAATAAACCAACAAGTGACATCACTGTTAACAAGAGGATTCTAATATGCAAAAGAATAACCTCAAGTATAAGATCTGCAACATGATCACGAAGTGTGAATGACTAACCTCGTTAACAATTCCATCGCCTCCAACACATATAATTCCTGGTGTAGAAGTACAATTCACAATAAATAGAGAGAATACCATATGATAAAGATTATGACACAAAATTCAACACTAGAAAAATGTAGGACAAACGTAAAAGGTTAAATACCGTCCGGACATGTATTGAAGTCTACACTGGATGCAAGATTTCTAGCATGTCCAGCAGCTGTTGTTTTGACTACCTCCAGTTTAAATCCAGCTAGCTGTAATAGGGTCCCGTATCATAATAAAATTCAAGAAAACAAAGTAAAGACAAAACTATGGACTGATTTCTACCATAGTTATTGTTGTCCACAAGCTACGACATAGTTTTAGAAAGCGTGCTTATGTGTGGAGTGTGCTTATGCATGTTGCGAGCTGAAGCACATTGCACAGGTGCAGTGCGGCCTCACTTAAGCATGCAACGCTTACCGTACCGGTCACTGAAAATTAGTGCTCTTTATTATAGTTGGCAGATTTTGGACAAAGAAGTAATCTGGCCAGTCAATTAAAAGCAGATCTAGAAGTCTTAAGGGCCATATAACAGGGTAGCCCAGTCAAAACCCAGAAGCTAATAACTCAAACAAAAATATTTCAGTCACGACATCTTATGTGGGAGTGTGTGTGGGGGGGGGGGATGCGATGTTTAAGAAGAACCATGATGGCCCCTCCAAAGTTTAAGTGCCCAACAAACTAATCACAGTCTAGAAAGCAGCAGCACCATAATCTATATAGTAAAACCCACCAAAGCAAAAAGGCGTGAAATACGTTAAAAACCTTGATTTATAACTGCAAAATCATCTCTAAACTGTTTAATATTTTGGTCTATTCACTGGAAGGGCATGGAAGGAGGATTCTGAGGTATATAGAGAAATAGTTCATCAGTACATACTTGATCATATATCCTAACTTTGCCCAGAACTTAGCACAGATTTTGAAACTAAAACCGCAGTAGATTATTCAATACCAACATCAGGTACATACCTTAAATATTGGTTCTACCAATCCATGGAAGACTTTACTTGAACGACCATGTCCAGACCGTGGATTTAAAATCACAAGCATCGTAGGTGGATGTTTACACTTGATATATGGTTCAAGAGGAAAGTCACTAAATAAAAAATCTGAACCCAGCTTCTTCGAAGAAACCAAAGGATGACGTGAACAGTTAACAAAACATTGCTGATCCGCAAACCCAGTAACCCATTGAACTGCTTCATCTATCGTGGAAGCCAAGAAGCGAAAATCCTTCCGACTTCTCCCAGATTTCTTAAAGCAAGAAAGGCCACGTGAGGCCCTTTTAAAGGGGTACGCATGTACTGTAAATTGTCTCATGCCAAATGTATAAGATACCTGCCAAAATAATTAACAAAAAACTGAGGTCACTTTACAAGAAAAAGAGGAAGAAAGCATCGCTAACTGAATAGAACTTACCGAAACCACGTCCCCAAGAGATAACAATTGTGAACCCCAAACCAGTGCCTTGCTTGTGAGCTTTGCATCAACACTGTCTTGGTTTGTTATATCAGTTGACGTATTAGCATCACTACTCTTGTTTGTCTTTCTCTTGTCCAGAACCAATTTTCCAGAGAAAACATCATACCCCAACAAGTCGGATTTCTCATCTCCAATATCGATCCTATGCTCCTCCCCCTTTGTTTTCTTAGGATCATCAATGCTGACACCGATTTCACTGCGCTTTGAATTCTTCACTTTGCTACGCTTTTCAGGAAAGACAATTGGGGATGAATGCTGCCCTGTTGCTACTTGAGAACAAAAGCTCAATCGACGAGCTGAATGTTGAGGTGTCAGCTTCAAAGAACTATTCTTGGAAAGACTGCCAGTCGTCTGCATACTGATTTCAAAGCACAGACGCTAGATGACAATGGAGCCGTTGCATGAGTCTTCGAGCAGATGATCAGCCAAAATCCGCAAGACCCAGTCTAACATACACAGTAATCTGCTTGATTTATTAACACCAAATAGGATTAGTCTAGAAAACTAATACTCAGTATAGTTAATCACCATCCATAGCTCATACATATTCAGTATCTAGATCAGAATTATGAAAGGCTGATTCTGATAAAGGAAATATTTTTTACTACCTTATTGTTGATTAAGTATAGTATTACATAATTAACATTTAATCTAAGAGAAAAGAAACTCTTGAGGGTGCCCTCATTTTTCCTGAAGGCCCCTCTTCTCTCATTATTTCAACAATATCTTCTTTGTAATTTTTCTCAAATATTTCTAGAGATGCATATAATTGCACACAGGCATAAGTGCATGTGTGTGTGCACTGGCTCATCTGCCGTCACAATAGTAATATCGAAACTTGCTTGGACATGATTACATCCTTTGGTATACTCTGTTTTTTACTTGCACTTGTGCCTGCAAGTAAATTTTTACAGTAAAAGAGGGTACTCAAACCCCGAAAATGCCTTGGATGAATCTTCCAAATACCCCTGTAAGTTAAATTCAATTTCACATGGAGAGATTTGGATACTTCTGGTTTCGAGCAACTATTTCTGATGTTATACAAGTATTGTGTTAATCTTCCTTTCAAGCACCTCAATACAAAAGCCAATCCCTGAGGGCACGAAGGACATGATACCTCTCGTCGAGTTATGTAGAGTCCTCGCCCTGTTACTTTGTTTTTGCAGTCGCGGGCTTAGGCCATTTAATAGGCATTTTGTAAATAAGTATGAGTAGACCATATATATTTGACTTATATTTGATGGAACCAGGCAATTAGCATTAGCAATCAGTAAAATTGTTGTGTGGACTATCCAGTTTGATTCGCAATCTGGATCTAATACATAATTTGTCAGCTTATCCTTTGGTCCTCAAACTTGGAATGAGAACTATCATAGCTTATCTCTGTCATAGTTCAACTATGACAGAGATAAATGTAATGCATCACTTGATTTGTTTGTAGACCTTTTAATTATCCACTGCTTCACACACTTTAATACAAGTCTTCTTTTCATTTCTTCGTTATCCTATTTAGACCTTGTGTAAGCTGACGAAATTTTTTATTGTTGTCCTCTACTGTGGTTCTATGTTTATCAGTACATTTTTTCCTTCACATTTATACTTGGGCATTTAGCACGTGTTATGAGCACATACTCACATTGACCATAGGGATTCTGTGTAAGGATATCTACCTTTTCTTTATGAGGAACTGATTAATACTATGTACTTTGTTATGGTATTCAACTCAGAAATTTGAATCCTATTTTTATATTATTTGTCTTTGTAGATAGTTTAACTATTGTGATATCTACCTGGAACTACATTTATTTCCAGACATAGCATATTACCGTTTCCTGTATCAGAAACTAAACATAATTGCTTTTCGTTATATTGTATTCCCACCTACCTTTCCTTTACAACAAAGTAGCAAGTTCAAAACAGGTAACATAACCCCCCCCCTCCTTACATAGCACTCTAACCTAAACATTCAGCTTCACATTCATCTCTCGTTAAACACAAAAACTGTGATATCATTACATCAAATATCAACCACAAACTCAGTAGCACCAGAACCTAAAACACTAAACGACTAGCAGAATAGCACCTAATGATCTCTATATTAAAAAACCGAACACCACGAACACTTAATACAACAGAACAGATAAAACTCGCACCTTTCCGCTTCTAACGTAAAAATTCCCTTAAAAACCTAAACAATCCACAATCATCAACTGACAATTTTCATTTCCACTTGAACAAAAACAACATCACAATTTCAATTCAACTCGCAACACGTGTTTGAAACTTTACCAATACTTGTAATCAACACAAAAACTACGACATCAATAAATTCATCAATAAACTCAGTAGCAGCGGAACCTAAAACACTAATAGACTAGCAGAATAGCACCTAATGATCTCTATATTACACAAACCTAACAATTTGAACACTTAACGCAACAGAACAGATAAAACTCGCACTTTTACGCAATAATTCCCTTGTAACCTAAACTATCTACATTTCCAAATCCTCAATCATCAACTTACAATTTCCATTTCTAATCGAAAAAAATAACACCACAATTTCAATTCAACTAGAGACACGCGTTCGAAACTCAACCAATACTCGTAACTAACTATACACACATCTTATAGAGATCTAAACACACAAACGCACAAACACACACACACACAGAGATGTTATTAATTTACAGAAATGGAATAAAATTACAGTAAAAATAAAAAACAAAAAATTAAGAACTCGATCTTCGGAAATAGAGGTTTAATTACCTTGAATAACTAATATATACACACAGTTGAAGACGCGCCGCAACTTTTGACCCGTGGAAAAATTGAAATTGGGAACTGAAGATTGAAGAATCGAGCGGGCGGCCCGATTAGAGGCTCCGAATCCGATTAGATAATCATCGCCATTGATGAAGAATGAAGAATGTTAGTGAGAGAGTTTTTTAGAGTGAGAAAGGGGGTTGAAGATGAAATAAATGAAATGGAAATTTAATATTTGTTTTTGTATCTTAAAATTATTATGGATTTATATGCTTGTAGTAATTTATTCGATTGAGGGTAAAATTGGAAGAAGAAAATAGAAATGTTGTGTGTGTATGGGGGTGTTTGGCTAACCATATAAGTAAACTTATATGGCCAAAGTCCGTTTTAACTTATTTTGTAGTGTTTGGCAAAATAAGTGAACGAGCTTATTAACAACTTATATGGGATAAGTTGAATGTTAAGAAATCCTAACATTCAACTTTTAACTTATTCTTATTTCTCGATACACGCAATATTCTTATCCTTTAAATCTTCAAAATCATATATATTTTGAGCCGTTCATTAAAAAATTGATATGTATATATCAAATTTCTCTACTCATCGAGATCTATCCATTGATATCCACTTATATATATTAAAAAAACAAATATTTTGAAAATATTTAAAAAAGTTAACTTATAAGTTCTGATTTACCAAACACTGACTTATAATTTCTGATTTACCAAACACACTATTGACTTATAAGTTCTGATTTACTTATCACTTATGTGACACTTATCACTTTAAGCTATAAGTTACTTATTTTAAGGTAAGCCAAACGGGCACTATATATCCACTGGCGGCAGCTTATCTGACTATGAGGATATGTATGAATATAATATTGATTGATTTTTTAATTATTCAAGATGTTTGACATTATATATTTTATTCGATTCGTTGTACTTTCTTTGTGCTAAATATGTAAATATTTACTAAAAAAATTTATGTAAAATAGTGTATATTTTGATTGGGATTTCTTTTTCTTAGACATATTAAAAGTGGGCTAAAAATTGTAAAATTATACAAATTTTTAGTAATGTGTCTTATTTTGTATTTAAAGTTTTTTTTTTGAAAGGAATTTTGTATTTAAAGTTAATCCTACAATGTTAAAGATTTTATATTTTATTTTTTGAACGATAAAAATGTTATTTTCAATTATGTTATATTGTTGGAGTAATTTCATAATAACAAGAAAGGGGAATTGTAGAGGATTAAGATTAGAGAGACTTGGCATGCGAGTGACTTTGTGGATAAATTTTGTTAATGTGTAAAATTTTGATTTTGTGATATCATTCTGATTTGAAAAATATTATTTTGAGATATTTTTATATTGATTTTTTTCTTGTTTCAAAAAAAGATAAAACTTAGATACTAAATAATAATTACTAATCTAAATTTATAATTAATAATATTAAAAATTTGGTAATTATTAGACATGAAAAAAATATGGAATAACATGTTACTCCTTCCGTCCCTTATTTCTTTCATACTTTTCTTTTAAGGATATTCAAATTACTTTTATTGTTTCTATTTTTTGTCATAAAAATTAATAGTACTTCAATATGGACTACTCCATCAACTACGTCTTAAAAATAATATTCAATACACACTACTCCACCCACTAATTAAAAATCATATTCAATATCCACTACTCCACCCACTACTCTTTAAAAATAATATTTAATACCCACTACTCCACCCACTATTCCAAAAAAATAATATTCAATATCCACTACTCTTTAAAAACAATATTCAATACCTACTACATCATAAAAAAACAATATTCATTTCTCATTATCTTAAAATTCGTGAAATTCAGCAAACCAGAAAAAAAATACGGTACGGTGGGAGTATTATGATAATCCACTTTTGAAAAAGATGAGAGTATTAAAGTTGGTGATTTTTCTTTCCTCTTTTTGCTTTTTCTTTGATTGATAAGCTATACTAACATTTACTAATCAAGTAGACCATGTTAAAGTACACGGATTAGTATTTAATATTTAAAATTTTAACATTAGGAACGTGTGGAAGAAGTTTGCCTTTTCTAATCATTTTAAAAGTTGTTGGGGTAGGTAGTTTAGAGAATACCATTGGTTAGTGATAGTAGAGTAGTACTTTATTAAAGCATCAAAACATGACAAGTATCCTAACTTTTTGTCCAAATTTTATTTTAAGCCTGTACTAATTTAGGTTGTAGTAGCTTATATTTGCAAAAAGAATCTGATAATTGTGAAAAAATAATGATTTTAGTGAAATTAATGGTAATCTGTACTTGTTTTTACATTTTTTGGCACAAGATTCTAATAAATTAAATTATTAGAAGTAATATTATCTGTAAATTTCTGATTAACCAAACTAAAACTACTTATTCTTATCTTAAAAGGATCATGAGAAATACTGTTATTTAGGATTGGCAAGCCATCCCAAAAATAAATTAGTTTCTTTTTCTGTTCTAATGTTATCATTAGCGACAGTTGTTAACAAGAAAGAAAAGACGAATGCTTCAGGGCTCCGCAAAAGAATTTCAAAGCTAGACAAACCAATGGGTTGAATTTGCAGATAACAGCGAATCCATTTATTCTTTTAGGATAACGTAGTACTCCCTCCGTCTCTTTATTCTTTTCCTATTTTAACTTTTTATGTTATTCATTGTAATCGATTGACTACTAATTTATGCATAATTTATAAGAAAAAATATAGTCATGAGTGATTTTGTTTGATTCGTATTTATGAGTACTTTAATACAGTGAAGTTTTTATATTTAGTACTAAAACGAAATTGAAGATATTAACGATTAAAAGTGTGCGTTGGCAAGCGTGATAATGATTAACAGGAAAAGAAATATGAGACATATGAGACAGAGGGAGTATCATTCTTCCGTATATCGTTCCAATCTTATTGTATGTCCCGAAAGAACTTAGGGCATCTCTAATAGAGGTTGCCAATATAGTTGCCAACTTCTACCACATCATCATATATATTACTTTTTTATTTCTTCTCTCCTCCATCTCATTGTTGGCAACTTTTGTTACAAATCTACTCCAATAGGTGGCAATTTTAAAAGTTGCCAATGTGGTCCCATACATTAATTTTGTATTGTCTTATAAATACATTTAAAATATGAGAGATATAAAAAAGGATAAAGTTAAATACATTTTTGAGGAGTTGTATGTGTTTTAACTAAATAGGGAAGTTGCCAACTTTTGGCAACTTTGGTAGGCAACTTCTTGGCAACATTGACACTCCAATAGGTGGGCAACCAAGGGTGCCATGCCACATAGGACTTGGCAACCTCTATTGGAGATGCTCTTATGTAGTATCATTCACCACATAAAAAAACAAATATCGAATAGAAATTGAATATATGTTGGATAAAAATCGATACACGAGCAATAAAATATATTGTTTTAATTAAAGGGCTTTAAAATATAAAATTACAATAATTATATCAACTATAATTAACAAGATTGACCTATTTTACAGTTTAATTTTGTATCTCAACAATCATGAGTGAGTGCCCCATCTTAATCTTAAGCCTGTGTCTAAATCTGCAGTATATCTTGTCACTCAGGTGTGCAATTACGTTATTCAAAAATAAAGAGTGAAGCCACACAGATAAGAAAGTCTGTTAAAATGAGGCCGACCACATCAAAAACAAATTTCGGAGCAAATAATCCCCATACCTGCAACAAAATTAAGCAAAACAAGTGTCAATGATATGAATCATGTAGAGGTAAATATGCAACAGGTTCATAATTAAAAGTAATTATTGCGAGAAAATTCAGGATACCATCAAATGTCGCCTTTGAATTGTAACACATATAATTGTAAAAGTTACTGTAATTGACGTAACAAGGCCATACATTAAAAAAACCTGAAATGTGAAATGGTATTTAGTTAATTATCTGGAATAAAGAAATCACAATAAGCGGGACGATGAAGGAAAACAATGAACATATACTCACTTGAGATAATTGCATAAAAAACAATCTTTTCGGTTGCTTGCTTCGAGTAGAGTGATAGTTGTATGTAACAAGAAGGGGAAGTCCAAAAATTGGAAGGATAAGAGAAAAGCCAAATGTTTCGATTGTCAGGAGGATCGCTTGTCGAATAAGGTTAAATTCATCAAACCTGAAATAGGCAGAGATGAAACATCCATTAACAGCAAGCCCAACAAGGAGGTACTCAAGAAAGAGAAATCAGATAAAGACGGAGAAAGCATGTAAGGTTAAAATACACTCACCCAATAAAGGCAGCAGCATAACGGAGACCGTCAAAAGCACACCTACAGAAAAGGTGTTAAGAACCAGTCCATCTAAAACCTTAAGGTGCTAGAGGGAGGCCTTATATGGATCTTATATTATATGTTAACACTCCCCCTCACTCGAAAGCCCATTTTTGGATCGAAAAGTGGATCACGGGCGCTCATCTTTGGAGCATAAATTGCATTCGTGTCCATATTAAATATTGAGAATATTGGGGATCGCAGAGAGTCGAACCTATGACCTCTGCGTGCCTGTGCTCTGATACCATGTTAAGTAACCAACTCATCTAAAACCTTAAGGTTCTAGAGAGAGGCCTTATATTGATCTTATATTATATGTTAACGAAAGGTAACAATTTTGTATGTATGAAACAAAGGCGCACAGGAGATAACATGTCTTTCAGAGCTAAATTTAGCTAAAATTTGTAACAAAAACTGAAGATGTGCAACTGAAAGGGGGGTCTTTAAAATGAAGGTAGAAAACGTGACACTCTATAGATCAGTAATAAGCTAGTGATGGGTTCATGGATATGCTAACAAGTAACAACTGACAAGAGAAACCTGAATAAGTGAAGACATCTTACCAGTGACCAGTGCCAAAAAAGAGACATGCTGCTAAAAGGCTCCACTGTGTTACAGGAGAAGAATACAAGGATATAGTTCCAGACTTGCCGCCGTTGGATTTCTGTTCCAGGCCCTGCAACCTCAATATCAGCCAACCTAGACAAAGAGAATACACACATTATATCACCGAGTCTGCAATGTAAAATGGATGCAAAACAGTTTACGAAGAACTAAAGCTCGAATAAAGAGCTCCTTTTTTTGCATTAAGAATACTTGGCAGCATAGATTTAGAATTGTTCATATACATGTGAACACTATGCACCTCTTTCAAAGTTAATTTTGACTCTCACTATTGGAATTCAATCCAACAAACATGTCTCCCACCCATTCCGATTTGTGAGCTCCTAGATAAATTATTCACAGAGTTGAACAATTACAAGGAATATATATGGCGGTTTTGGTACAGTACCGGCATGGAGAGGTCAAGTGTTTTTAAAAAGTTAGACCTTTTATTGAGTACTACCTTTATAGGGAATAGATAGAGCTTAATAGCCATCTCCAGGATATTGAAAGGTTTAAGAGTTCTATCAAATTTGTGTTGAGGATGAGGGTCTTGTCTGTTACTATTACATAGCACCGAAAGGACAGTACCACCTCAGAAATGTGAAGTTCCGTGCTCTTTATGGGTGGTGATGTCAGGATCCAAACTTTATGTGAGGAAGCTTAAACTGATACTGTTCAAAGATAGTGCCCATAGCCAATAAAATGGTATTATATCCTGCATTTAAAATCTGGATTTCATAGTGCAAAATATTACATTTTTCTCAATTACTTATCCTTCGACCTTCCTTAGTGCAAATTACCCTACTTCGTCCTTCTCAGAGTCTCAGGTTTCTTATTTCATTAGGTTACTTACACAGATGAAAAGATGAAGTAAATCAGTACCTCCAGCTATTGAGGCTAAAGCAACAAAGGCACCTTGCCTTCCAGAGAGGATGATGACTGTTGAGCTCCAAGCTGATAACATAGCCACTGTATCTAACACTATGCCATCTTTCCAATCTGAAATATTCTTTTCTCTTATAAGTTGACCAAGTGCAAGAGACACCAATTGCACAAAACCCACAGCATAGATCATCCGAGGAATAATAAATGCTTTAATGCCTATATCTGAAAGACTTATTAGGTCACTTTCTAATATCCAATGCACCCCTATAAGCATATAACTGAATATGGTTCCTTTAACAACATATCTCGTACTGCTTGGACAATTTCTGTGAGCCATGCTCTTGTGCAGCAGGTAGGCTAATATAATCATGGCCAGAATGGGCATGATTTCAGCAATATACGTCCATCCAAAAGAGTCTTTATCGATACTAAGTATCCATGAAAGATGTACCGTGAACAATGTAGAATTAGTAGCCTGCTTTGACAGCCCAAGTTCAATAGTAAATCTGAGGATGGAAATTAGCAGTACAAAAGCAATAGCCTGCAGAGACATCAAAAAAAGTTTAGGCACCAATATGTTATCCAAATACATTATGAATATAGGCACCAACACAGATAGCTGTTTCAGTATTATTTTTGATGAAATTATCACGGCAGAAGTTAGTATGAGAAAACAAGTAAAAAGAAAAATCAGTAAATATGCCATTAAACCCCTACTTCTGTTAGCTTCTCCTTATTCAGAATTGAATAGCGTAAGCATAGCATTGCTGTTGTAGCCAAAAGAAAAGCTGCCACTTTACCTTCTTCCACTGACAAGAATAAAGAGACCACGCACACGAAGAAATTAGTTAAAATGAGCATACAGGAACATGCCAAGTAAATATGATCAGAACTTACAGATGTAACTGTTTGAAAGAACACTGCATGCACGGATTGCCACAAAAAGAGAAGCAAATATCGCATTCGAAGACATTCTAGAACTGCCATCGAAAATATGTGAAGCTTGCTGCAGATTTTCTAACCTCTTGATGACAAGGAAATGGATGACTATCGAGGTCAACATGAAACCAAACCCAATAGCCATTATCTCTAAATTGAATTCAGTCCATTTTGTGCGAGCTAGTTCAGCAACACTTGCCAAAAATTTATCATAAAGATCAATCTGCCTCTTAAGATCCGTTACTGATGAATGACAGCTTTCAACTTTATATTGAACTGAATCATTTCCTCTATCAAAATTGCTCTTCTCTGCTTGAGTGTACATTTCTGTCACTTGCAACAAGTCCTCCTTTGAAAATCCAATAACTGAAGAAGCTGAATAAACATCAATGTATTTTTTCACCTACAAAAGAAAGTATGAGAAAAACTGATTCATTTATCTTATTCACTATTCCACCTATACCCCTCTCTATATTAAATCACAGACACACACCACCACCACTACTAACAATACCATCTTGATACAATAGGATCGGTGACAAACATTGTGACAAACCCTCTTGCTATATTCAGACTTTTAATCCGACACCAAATATAGTAAACTATCCAAGGTTAACACCAGCAATTTAAAAAAAAAAAAAAAAAAATCAACTTTCACCTAATAAAAGAAAGCATGCGTGACTGACAATCATTAATGTCTCGTGGCAAGTTCAAGAAAACAGTCTTCACAGCAAGTACTTTCAGGTTAAATGAAGTCATAAAAGTTAGAAGAAACTCTGAAAAAAAAAACCTCATCTTTGGTCTCAAATAAAATGCCAATCACCTGCCAGGAATTGATGCACAGTGCATCAACATAATTGTGCAACCATGCTTCCTTATCCGTTTGTTGGCAATTACCCTCATTGTGACTTTCTCTATTCCATGTACCAGAACCCAAGGCATAAAGTACTGGATTGATGCGCCCAATACTGAAATGAAATGACATCGTGTGTAATTCAAGTGAGCATAGTTGCCTCGATTTTTTAATTAATATGACATAAAAGCGGACTAGGGAGTAGATACAAAAATCCTTGAGTTTAGGAGGTAGTTTTAGCTTCACTGTATATGGGATGATTTCAGACATTAGAGCACGGGCCATATTGTTTCACAATTGCACTTTGTAAGGAAATAATCAGAATTGTAAATTCACATCTATTTAGCAAAATGATTGAGAGGGCTACTAAGCATACATGCCTTTTTAAACAAGTGGAACACACGACAAAACACTCACATGGTAAGTCAGTTATGCAATTCCAACAAATTATTCGGTTCTTGGCTGTAGATACTTTGAGGTTGCAATCAACAAGTCCATCAAACGAATTGATAACAGTATACCACAATAAACTTGGATAATTCATAAATGAGAGATCAAAGTAAAAAATTCGAACTACCCAATGACAGTGAAGCAAATGCTATGTCATCTAAGGTTCCTCAAATAGAATTAGATAAGGCATCATCTAACCCTTTCCTCTTAAAATTGTAATAGAAGTGAAAATTTACTAAATAAGGTGTAGGTAACGTGCAACTTAATATGGAGAACGTGAAACTTATCATCAACAAACATATTTGTTAATATATATATTATAGCCATAATATTAGAGATTTCCTGATATTTAGACTTTCCTTATTAGTTGGATATGTAAGCTATATAGTCAGGGTCCTTGTAATTGTTTTGGTTAAGCTTAATAATATGATTACTCTTTACCACGTTCACATGGTATCAGAGCTCGGTTTAGGAGGGGTCTCAGGTTCGAGTCCCTCCACCCCCATTTATTTAATTCATTATTTGTTGTCCGTCTCCCTCATGTCTTCATTATCTGTTTGTCGTCTGTCAATCGTAGCGAAACGTAGCGAAACGTATCGTACGATTGAGGGGGAGTGTATTAAATAATATATGTTGTAGCATAAGATCCTGTTGGGGCCTTCCTCTAACACCTTAAGGTTTTAGATGAGTTGGTTACTTAATATGGTATCAGAGCCATGGCAGACACATGTTGTGAGCTTGAATGGTATAAACATTTATTAACAGAGTAGGGTTTTGAGAACATAGTATCGATGACCCTTTGGTGTGACAATAAAGCTGCTCAATACATCGCGGCTAATTCAGTTTTCCACGAACGAACGAAGCATATTGAAAGGGACTGTCATTTTACTCGTGAAAAGATTGAAGATGGAACAATTACTACTAGACATGTGCGGACTGCTGAGCAAGTTGCAGATGTGTTTACCAAACCTCTAAACGCGTCGAGAATATCGTATCTTTGTGACAAGCTGGGCATGGTTGACATATATGCTCCAGCTTGAGGGGGAGTGTTAATATATATATTATAGCCATAATATTAGAGATTTCCTGATATTTAGACTTTCCTTATTAGTTGGATATGTAAGCTATATAGTCAGGGTCCTTGTAATTGTTTTGGTTAAGTTTAATAATATGATTACTCTTTACCACGTTTACAATATTAACATGTACCTTCCATATGGCAAAGGAACACCAAGCAATGCTGATAATGTAGCTGCAAAATCAAGCTGCAAATCAACTTGGGTAAAATTTCACAAAAAACATAGATGGTCATTCTCACTGCAACACATAATCCACAAAGTAACTAGTCCTAACCTGTTCAATGAAGTCAACGCAAACCTTTCTGCCATCCTGACAATCACAAGACATATAATATTTAATAATACTGAATTAAATATTGTGGGCTCGATAGAACCACACATGCTATGATCCGTCACTCCTCAGGTAGTCAAGGTCAATGCTACTTCAATAAACTTTACAGATGATACGAGTAAACTCAAGAGTTACATATAATCTAAGTGTCAACGTCATGCAAATTTAGCATGCAGCTCAGTAAAGAACACTATGTACCAAGCCCAAACTTTGCTCCCAAAAATATTTGACAACATTCTATCTTAAAAAATAGTAAGATAAGCAGGGGTGGCCATAATTTAATATTATGACAACGGAAATGGAAATCTTCATCACTAATCACATGATGTTACCTCTTACCCTTAAAGTTTCGTTCTTACATAACTTTGTTAGGGAGCAAAACCCGAGATAATCAACTAATGCAAAGCACACACAACAAAATTATATGACACGGAAAACCCGCGTCCCAACTTGTATTATTAATCCAAACAATAATCAATAATACAATCAATCTCACCAAACGGTGTTTCACACGATACTTAAGCCAAACAATACTCAAGCATATCTAACAAACATAATATGACTATGTATACATAGCCATCACAAACTTAGCCACCAAGTTACCATACAAGTATAATCATATTTGGTTTCTAATTACCTACCAAATTCTAATCATACTTGGTATCTAATTATCTACCCAAGATATATCATCTATAATAATTATCCAAATATAATTATTATATTACCCATATTTGTCTTGGACCACCAAATACCGTATTGGGTTTAACCCAACAAACTTCATAGCAGAGTAATGTAATATTTTTTTTTATGTGCAACTATCAAAAAGATGACAGAGTTGAATGGCATTTGACAAAAATAATATTAGCCATAATATTGAACTTTTTATAAATTTCAATTTACCCCACTTCAATGCCAATAAGGTTTTTCAAAAGAGAGAACACAAGGAAAAAGTGAGGGAAAAAAATTCTAATCAAACACAGGAAGTACAAAACAAAAACCACAAATATTTGAAAAACAAAAACGTTAAAAAGTGAACGATCTAGATCCAGGGTTGCTCTTTGAGGTTTAATTCAAACAAGGAACAAGGACACATCATTTCGATCCAAGTATTAACAGGTGACGACACCTTATGAATAGTTAGCCTACACTTGTAGGCTTGCATAAACCAGAATAATCATAATTTTCTCCAGGCACTCGGTTAAGTAAAAAAGCAATACAAACACAAGTGAGCTTTATTTTCTTTACGAAGATAATAGTTTTCAGGAACAACCAAAGAAGTATGTTTTATTATCCAGCATTTATTTTGACAGGCATAAAAAAATACACATGTATACCTAGGAAAGAGGAGAAGGTTATACCGTATCTAGTTTGCAATATGAAGAATCAAATTCGGTCGAAGCTGGTGGAGGTTGCATGCTCATAGCAAATATTGACGTTTCAACCTGCAAGATACGTTTCAAGTTAGTTCAACAGTTAACCTGACACCGGATTGAGTTTCAAGGAGCACAATAAGTACTACACCTCCTCGGCACTCCCTCCTCCATGATCTCCATTTAATGTTTGCCCATGATCACCCATCACTAGAAGTAATGTATTTTCATGTAAATCACCTGGACCAGACTGGCTAACGAGAATGTCCACGACTTTCTGAAATAAGGTAGTGGGAAATTTAATATGAGTTACCAATAGAAATACTGCATCTCATTTGATTAGTTAACAAAGGTGCAAAATTAAAATAATATATTTTAGGTCAATGATAGTATCCTGTAAGTGAGTAAGTGAATAACATCCTGTAAGGTAAAACTCCCATGCCAAGATGTATCCATGTAACATTAAGGCCCGATATATCTAATATGTTGTTATTATGCTGCTAAAGTAGTGGCAACTGTATGGAAATAACCAGAAAGTATGTTACATGTAGTGTGGTAAGATGTGCAATATGTCCATACAATTATAAGATTCCTCTTGTAGCAATTTTCTTACTCTCCTTTTACATTGCATCAAGAACTTGAGTCTTCGCCGTAATTTAAGGACTTACCTCTAAAATATTATTGTACTGCTCCAGCTTTTCAATCATTGCAGTGGAATCAACGCCAAATATATGTCCAGCATGATCCTAATTGTAAACATCAGAAGATGTAATAACTATAAACACAATGACATGTTTGCTTCTAATATAATAATAGGTAGAGCATAGTTGTTAGTAGGAAGCCATAGAAACTTGAACAATGGAAGAAAAAAGAGCTCACAAGTCATAACATGTTAATCAACAGAGGAACGGAAAATATAACATGGGAAAAAATCATGTAAGTTGTAAGAACCCAATATCTCAAGGTACACATTGACATTGCTATTAAAAGAAAACTGATTATTTTTTTCACTTCACGAAAGAACAAGACGACATACCACACCGAGATAATGGGCTATAAGAACTTCCCATTCTTTTTCATACAAAATTGGAAACAAGTGCTCAGTGCACCCATTGTCTACCTGAAAGAGAATTGTTGTGACACTCAATCAGGGCCAAAAACTATAAACATAAAATGAATAAAACAAATCAGACAAAGTAATGCATACCGTATCCAGATCTTTAACATTGAACGAGGGGAAGGGGTAAGATCTATTAAAATGATGAGGAAAGCATTGCAGCCACGTATCATCCCCCATCATCACAACTCGTTTTCCATTCTGAACTAACTGGTTGTAATCAATATTAGAAATACATTACTGACTGGTGAATAAACAATGAGATATAACCATTCTACATAATATGATTATAGCCATGATTGCACAAGAATAAGATAATAACAAAACCTGATGTATCAAATTGTCTTCAACAATTGCTGGAGCACCAAAGCTATTCCCCACATCTATAAAAGTTGGAAGCCCACCTGTCGTCAACCCCTGAATGTAACAGTTAGGAGTTAGGACCCTTTTAAATTCATTAGCATGCCCTTAATAACATGCAAAACATAAAAGGCTTACAGATTGAGATATTGAACCTTCATACGTTGCAAGCTAGTTGTTGGTGGATCTGCAATCGCTTTAAAAATCTTTGCAGACGATCCAGATTGAGATGCAAGTTTATGTAGGACTTTTAACTTATCCATCCATGGCTTTTTCTCAGAAGATCCTGAATTCAATAATTTCTGAGTGAAGACGAAAAATGAACATAACAACACTCAAAAGGTACTTTATCAAATTAAAAGCTAACTATACAAATTAACATCGGCAATCTCAAAAGAATCGTCTACTACAACTACAACTTAATATAACTACAGTTATCTTATTATTCATGCAATTACGCTTCACTATCCCTCTTCGCACACACAAACATACATCGTTAGCACATTCACAATTCACCATACTAGCAACACAAATAATTAAACGACTAACAAGAAGAAACAAAAACAGCCGTAAAAAGCAATCAAAAGCTCGATTACCATCGAAAAAGGTGCTCGGAGCCACAAAATCAAACCTGCAAAACAATCAAACAAACTCTATAAACATAACAAACCACACAATTCACTTCTACACATTACATTACAAGACAGAAACAATGCCTGAGAGCATCGAGAACGATAATAACAACTCGATCAACCGCAGGCTTAGTCCAACAATTCTCCGATCCAATCTCCTTTTTATCGAAACACGGAGACTCGAAAACATCAGAACACTGACTAAACTGCGAAAGCTCAGTGCGAGTAAGCAAAAAACCACTAGTGAACAACAATATAGCAACGCAGTGAAGTAACAAAATCAATGAGAATATCGAAAACGCCCATTTTTTTCCTCCCCAATTCTCACTCCTCCACCGCTCAAACAACGCCATTGATTCGATAAATAATCTATAATTGAATCATTTGAGCTGGTTAGGTCAAATTGAAATAGAAATCGGGCACTAGGTGTTTAATCTAATCAAGTAGAGATATATACAGTAAAATCTCTATAAATTAATAGGGGTTGTTTGGCCCGTAAAAATTTCGAGAAAATGCCCAAAATGGCACAAAAATGGGGGTTGGATGTCCAAAATAGCACTTGTGGAAAAGTATGCCCGCGCCTGGCACATTGCTAACGCATTTAGCGCCTGCGTTATGGGAGTAACGCTCGTGTTTTTTTCTACCTCCCAGCTGAAAAAACAAGGAAAACGCAACCCACACTTGCGTTTTGGGTGTAACGCAAGTGTGGGCTGCGTTTTCCTTGTTTTTTCAGCTGAGAGGTGTGTAAAATGAACGAATGCAGGCGCTACATGCGTTAGCAATGTGCCAGTGCAGGGCACTCTTCCCAGAAAGTGCTATTTTGGGCATTTTTCTCTCAAATTGTGCCATTTTGGCACTTCACCCAAAAATTTCATATTTTGATAATTTTTTTTTGAGAAATTGCCCAAATTACACCACTTTTCTATGTTAGATGCCCGAAATACCCGTTTTCAATATGTTCTACCCTTTTTTACCACTGAGTACGCATGATTTTGCTGCGTATACTGGGATACGCATTACCCCGTTGCGTATCCGTTGTCACGCATCTGCCAGATTCGTATTGACGTCACATGACGTCATTAATTCACAAACGCATCCGGAGCTCAGACGAATACAAAATCGCCTCCTCCCGTTCGTCAAATTCTGGCAACCTCCACAACACCTGAGGATATAAAAATGATGCCCAGGCGTGCGTCTACATCATTCCATATTCCGTTGTTGAGTTCTGGCCCCGCAGGGGCGTGCACGAACAGATCTGGTAAGTCGATCGGAATATGAGTTCGATTTGGGGATTTTAAAACCGGCGAAACAAACGGTAAACTAAGACTATAGGATTGTAGAGGAGAACAATACGATCATTTTGGTATATAGTATGTGACTGCTCGATGAGTAGAAAACGTGCACGAACCGATTGAAAAAAACGAAGAAAAAATGTCCGTCGGCGGGGGAGAGAAGACGATGAACAGTAAACACATATGCATGTGTATCATGCGTATCTCTAAACATGCAACCCGAAAATGCGTATTCATTGTTACTGTTCATATCTCAGAATTCGAATTTTACAAAGTGTACGCATTGTGTAGATGCGTGGTCCTTGACTACGCAATTTCAACATGCGTATACCCTATACGCATGTGTGTAATGCGTGGTTCGTGGGTAAAAAGGGCGGACACTTCCAGCGTTGGGTATTTTGGGCGGTGGAAATTAAATGGTGGGTAGTTTGGTTTTTCACCTTTTTTTTATACATGTATTTAATGTATGTTTGAGATTCTATAAGTTGTCATAAAAAAGTTAGGAATGTCTAACTTTGTTTTAAAATAAGTTGACTTATTCTGGAAAAAAGTTCACCCAAACACCCCCATAGTCGGGACCGGAGAATTTTATTAATTTAAAGAGGTATTAATTAATCGATAAATTATTAATTATTAATTTATAAAGAATTTTTGACATAAAAAAAATTAATTTCCAATTAAATACATTTAAATAGAATGAATTTTAAATTTTTTATCTTATACTTAATTCAATATACATTGTTTTACAAATTCAATGAGTATTAGCGAGATTCAAAGTAAAAATTCATGTATATTTAGATGATATCAAAGATAAAACAATATTTTTGGAACCATTGCATGTAAATAAACACTCAAGACATCAAAAACATCGACTAATAACTTTTTAATGCTTTACGAAAATATCACATTCGAACTTTTACATGCAACAAAGAGAGTTAAGGATGAGTTTAATATAGATTCAAATTTTAAGAATCCTAGAATCATATTTTACAAAAGGATAATATATATATATATATATATATATAATGATTATAAACGACTTATTAATTTATAATATTATTGGGACCATATATTTATATAGGGTTTTTCAAAAAAATTATTATCTTATCGAAATTGATCATTTTTTGAACTGGCCCAAGTTGGGACCGAAGGAAATTATTAACTTAGAGAGATTATTAATTTATCGAGTATTAATTTAACGAGGTTTTACTGTAGATACAACGACTGTAAAGTATATTGTTATAACGGAAGCAAGAAACATGATAAACGTAAACATAAAATATATGCAGAAAAGAAATAGTTTATATTGATCTTGAGGATAAACAGATTTCAGATTTTTCAGATGCATCACAATCTTTACATGCATTTCTATTTATAGACACAATCTAAAGGGTTAGGTGTGGTAGGTGATGCCGGCGGCGGCTACATAAGTCAAGTCCGGCGGGTACAGTCAAGTCCGGCGGCTACAGATTCAAGGCATTCTAACAAATCTCCACCTTGACTTGAATCCTCTCACAAAAAAACATATAACAGATGTACCAGATGCATCATAATAATGCCAGATGTACCAGATTAAAAAAAAACTCTTCTGCCTCAGATTTTGCCCTAAAAGGGCAATCAATAACTCCGAACATTTAGCAAGTTCAAAAAATGTTGAAACTTGCTATGTGGAACCGGCTTGGTGAGCATATCAGCTGGGTTATCAGCAGTACCCACTTTGCTCACCTTGATTCTCTTCTCACTTCTTAGAAAATGATATCTCACATATATGTGCTTAGTCCGCTCATGATGGACTTGATCCTTGGCTAAACAGATTGCACTGAGACTGTCACAAAATACTATAGCCTGATCATGATGTAGACCCAGATCGCTGACCAATCCTTTCAACCAGAATCCTTCTTTTGCGGCTTCTGTCAATGCCATGTACTCTGCTTCTATAGTAGACAAAGTCACTATAGGTTGCAGAGTAGCTTTCCAACTGACAATCGAACCACCCAGAGTGAAATCATAACCAGTCATAGATCTTCTACTATCAACATCTCCAACATAATCAGAGTCTGAAAACCCTGTCACCAAACACTCAGTATCACCTCCATAAATGAGACCAACATCAGACGTACCTTTTAAGTACCGAAAAACCCTCTTCACAGCTTGCCAATGCTCCTTGTCTGGATTACCCATGAACCTACTAACAACACTGATAGACTGTGCAAGATTGGGTCTAGTGCAGACCATTGCATACATCAAGCTTCCTATTGCACTAGCATAGGGAACTCGAGACATGTACTCTTTTTCCTCAGCAGACTTAGGTGCAAAAGCGATAAACAGATGTGCATTTGCAGCACTAGGAGCATCTATGGGCTTTGTTGTAGACATGTCAAACCTTGACAAAATCTTCTGAATGTATCCCTTGTGTGACAAGAAGAGCTTTCTTTTGCTTCTATCCCTATAAATCTCCATTCCCAAAATTTTCCGAGCCGCACCCAAATCTTTCATTTCAAACTCAGCACTGAGGAGACCTTTCAACTTTTGAATATCAGACTTGTTCTCTGCAGCTATCAACATATCATCTACATACAGGATCAGATAAATGAAAGAACCATTTGCTGTCTTACTGTGATAAACACAGTAATCATACGGACTCCTGGTGTAGCCAATACCTATATATAGCTATCAAATTTCTTGTATCACTGCCTCAAAGACTGCTTTAGCCCATACAAGGACTTCAATAACTTGCACACATAGTCTTCTTTACCAGGAACCTGAAAACCATCTGGCTGAGTCATGTATATCTCCTCTTCCAGCTTTCCATGTAACTATCGCTAGTAGCACCCTGATGGAAGTGTGTCTGACCACTGATGAAAAAATCTCATTGTAATCTACTCCCTCTTTCTGAGTGAACCCTCGAGCTACTAACCGAGCTTTATACTTGATACCCCTAACCAATGTTTCTCCTTCCTTCTTCTTGTAGACCCATTTACAAGTAACAATCTTTCTGTCTCGAGGCCGTTTGACTAATTCCTAAGTCTTATTCTTCTGAAGTGACTCCATTTCATCTCCCATTGCAGCAAACCATTTTTTAGATTCAGTACATGTCACCGCTTCTTTGTAAGTGGATGGCTCATAAGAGCTAGGATCCACTTCTTCAGCTACCTGTAGTGCATATGCCACCATATCTTCAAAACCATATTCTTTGGAGGCACTCCATACTTAGCTCTCCTCGATCGATCAAGAGCCAAACTGTGCTAATTTACTACTGGTACTGATGATGCTGATTGTGGTTGTTGAACTTCTTGTTGTGGTTCACTCTCATCTTGAGTGACTTCCTGCTCCACCTGTTTCTCAACACCACCACTTTCTGAAACAATCGTAGACTTCACAGTAGGGTTAAACATAGAATTTTCATCAAATACTAAATTTCTACTCAGTATAACCCTATTTTCAGATGGAGACCAGATTCTATAACCTTTAACTCCATCCCCATAGCCTACAAATACTCCCTTTTTAGCTCGTGGCTGCAATTTACCCTCATTTACATGATAATAAACAGTACAACCAAAAACTCTTAAATTTGAGTAATCAGCAGGCTTACCAGACCATTTCTCAATAGGAGTTTTGAGATGAATACCTGTGTGAGATCCACGATTAATCAAATAAAATGTTGTACTAACCGTCTCTGTCCAGAATCTTCTAGTTAGTCCAACATTAGAAAACATACACCTAGCTCTCTCCAGAAGTGTCTGATTCATACGCTCTCCTACACCATTCTGCTGTGGTGTATCCCTGACTGTATGATGCATAGCAATCCCCTCATTCTTGCAGAAATCTGCAAACTCGGACGAGCAAAATTCCAGGCCATTATCTTTTCGCAGCCTCTTAATTTTCTTCCCTGTTTGATTCTCCACTAGCGTCTTCCACTGCTTGAAAATCTTAAAAACTTCACTTTTGTGCTTTATGATGAACAGCCAAGTCATTCTTGAGAAATCATCGATCATTGACACAAAATATCTGCGACCCCCTAAAGACTTCACCCGAGAAGGACCCCAACAATCAGAATGGATGTAATCAAGTGTGCCTTTTGTTCTGTGGGTTACTTTAGAAAACTTGCTGTGATGTAGCTTTCCAAAAACACAATGTTCACAAAACTCAAGACCTGTGACCTTATGACCACCAGCTTTTGATAGAATCGGCATCCCCCTTTCACTCATGTGACCAAGCCTCATGTGCCACAACCTGGTCATATTTTCCTTTTCAATTTCCGAAGACGCAACAGGAACAGAACCTGTTAACGTAGAATCTTGAAGAAGATACAAGGTACCATGTTTAACACCTTTCAGAACCACATTAGAACCCTTGCGGACATGTAAAACTCCACCTTCACCTTTAAAATTGAAACCCTTGTTATCTAACATACTTAGAGATATCAGGTTCTTCGTCATAAGTGGAACATGTCTAACATCATTCAATGTGCAAAAATTACCATCATGTGTCCGAAGTTTAATCGAGCTTATTCCAACAGTCTCACAAACAAAACTGTTAGTCATAGAAATTTTTCCACCGTCTACTTTTTCGTAGGTTGTGAACCACTTCCTGCGCGGACATATATGGTAAGACGCTCCAGAGTCAAGGATCCACACATCAAAGTGATGCGTGTCCTTGATAGCAACTAGAGCAATATCTTCTTCGGAATTGGCATCAGCTACAGCAGCAGTTTCTGCAGTAGTATCCACCAATTTATCCTGTTGCTTCTTTTTCTTGGGATAGTCAGATTTCCAGTGTCCCTTCTCTTTACAATAATTGCAGACATCATTAGCTCTCGAACCCTTAGATGCTGGTTTCTTGGATTTATACTTCCTCGACTTTCCATGTCCGGTACTCCCACTAGCTACCAACCCAGCAACATGATTATCTGCACCTGTACCAGTCGCCTTATGGCGCAGCTCTCTAGAATGAAGAGAAGATCTAACCTCCTCTAGAGAAATAGTATCTTTACCAACAATAAACGATTGCACAAAGTTCTCATACGATAATGGTAAAGAAACTAACAGAATCAAAGCAGCATCCTCATCTTCAACTTTAACATCAATATTACGCAATTCTAATAAAATTGTGTTTAATTGATCTAAGTGATCTCGAAGAGGCATACCTTCCTGCATTCGCAGACTGAACAGACGTTGCTTCAGAAGCAACTTATTTGTTAAAGACTTTGTCATGTAGAGACTTTCAAGCTTTAACCATAAACCAGACGCGGTATCATCCTCCGCAATTTCAGTAATAATATCATCTGCAAGGCACAACAAAATTGTTGAGTGTGCCTTTTCTTCGAGATTGGCCATCTCAGCGCTTCCAGAAGCAGCCGTTTTTGTGTTCAACGACGCCCAGAGCCCCTGTTGCTTTAACAAGGCACGCATCTTGATTTGCCATAGACTGAAACTATTTCTCCCAGTAAATTTGTCGACCTTAACGTTAATACCACCAGACATCTTTTTCCCAGAATCGTATACGTGAACAGTACCGTATTTGTGAACAGTACCGCATTTGTAAACAGTAGCATATTTGTGAACAGTGCCTTTTTCTCCAGTAATGAACAGTAACTCCGCCTGAACAGTGTCGCCTTCTCCGATGATGAATAGTAACTCTGTCGGAACAATGTCGTCTTCTCCGACGAGCTTGAAAAAATTCCGACGAAAATTTTAGAAAGGAAAAAAAAACACAGCAGCTTCAACCAAGCTCTGATACCAGTTTGTTATAACGGAAGCAAGAAAGATGATAAACGTAAAGAGAAAATATATGCATAAAAGAAATAGTTTATATTGATCTTGAGGATAAACAGATTTCAGATTTTTCAGATGCATCACAATCTTTACATGCATTTCTATTTATAGACACAATCTAAGGGGTTAGGTGTGGTAGGTGGTGTTAGGTGTGGTGGGTGGTGCCGCCGGTGGCTACATAAGTCAAGTCCAGTGGCTACAGTAAGTCAAGTCCGGCGGCTACATAAGTCAAGTTCGGTGGCTACAGATTCAAGGTATTCTAACATATATATATTCGATCGAAAACCTTTTGAATTTTCACTAGATTTTTTTTGATAGTTTTGAATTTTCACTAGATTTATATGAGCGCGGAGGAAAAATATATTTATTTTGAGAATTTATAAAAAAATACTAAGTTTTCTACTTTATTTTGCAAAAATGTTATGTACTCTATATGTTTCTTGGGTGAAGAATAAAAATATCAGATTTTTCATAAATCATAACAAAAATACCTATTCTGAGAAAGGAAGGTGAATAATACCTGATGAAATATGCACGTGATATTTGGATAAATGAGATACGCATATCTTGATGGGGTATCTTATATAAACTAGCATTAAAACCCGTGCGAGGCACGGGTCTGCTGCTTAAACTGTATTTTTTAATCAAATTATTCAGGATCAATATTGGTTGAAATATGTGATTATTTTTCATAGAGTTTTTCTTGTTAGTGGCATATGTGATTATTGTGTACTTACTTAAATATGTTCATGTTTGTACTTTATAAACTAATACGAGTAATATTGATAGCAATCATGTCAGTTTTTAATTTTGTTGTGGGTCATAGAATATAATTTCAGTGTTATGTGTGTGTGTTGTCTAATTAAGATGAATTTTCAGAGCACCTACAATCCTAAACATTCTTCAAAAATGATGCATCCATTTAGCTGATCTCCAATAATATTCAAGGTAAAAACTAAATACTCTTCAAGATGTTGCATTCTGCGAATGTAGGTTTCACTCCTGATTCTAATAAAAAATCTTCGTAAATCTTCTAAAATGCTTCTCAGGTCTTGTGCTTACTTCTTAAAACCACATTTCTAACTGTTTTATTTGTTTTCATCTAATTTCTTGCCTTTGTTTCTCTTCCAATGTCCGTTTGACTTTCATCGAGTCACCTCCATAATTAAAATAACATATATAATATACGATCCTTTCTTTCTACATAACGTCATATTTTAAATTAAACATTATCGAATTTGTATGTAAAAGGTAATGTGTTATTTATAGGATTCGTTTTTCTAAAGCCAAATATTTTTACGACCCCAATTGTTTGACTAATAAATTATTGTATGTTGGGTAGTAATATACAACTAGCATGATAGCCCGTGCAAAACACGGGCCATATAATAATTCATAGAATTTTTTCGTGTAAGTGTACTTCACGTATTTCGGTCTATGTAAGGCATTATAGTTTCAAAATATTATTAGATTCTGAATCGTAAAAGTATTTTTTTAGTTATTTTTTGTCAATGTGAGAAGAATGACTGACTGAAAGCAGTAGGTAAGGGTTAATTGTAACTGCCATGTATTACCACAATAATCTTGGTATATTAAAATGCGTGAAAAAATCGCTGACTTATTTATTTTAGGACAGAGGAAGAATTAAATATTATATTGTTTCTAATTTGTAAGAAATAATGTAATGTGATGAAAAATACAAATAATAGGGTCATATAGTTCTGCTTAGAAAATATCAGCGCTGATTTCTAATTTTGGATCATTTTCTCCTACTAATTTTGGAGAACAAGAAGAACAACAAATTTATCATAATAGTTGTGCACGTGCAAAATAAATATATGATGTGTGCTTTTCTAGGATCATGATATTTGACTATTTCAGATATATCCTTTCAATAGCAAATTGACCCTAACAATATCTTTTCTTCAAAATACATTGTACCATCCATTGTCATAAGCGAATTTTTCAAAAACCCAAGGTAATATCTCAAATTTCAAGACCAAACATATTTAGACATGTAAAAATTCAACCAAATACACGAGTAACTAAAATTAAACTGTCATATCCCATAATGGGTTTTTAAAATGAGATTTGTAAATGTATGCACTGAATGAATTATGTTCTAAAAGTTCACGTGTACAATAAAATTCAATCTATGAAAAGAAAATAGACATAACTACGATATTGAAGCATCCAAGAAATATCATTTAAATTTGAGATAACACCAAAATGATAGCCGAGAAATAAAAAAAAATATACATACCACATCCGTGATCATAAGACATTGTATATATCAGCAATTTTTGAATTTATAAGTCTCACACCGCGATGAAACTCACATTGGAGCTTAAAACTCAAGTGAAATTGGTATATTTTATTTAATTTTCATTTAAGTATGTAGTTGTAAAACTCATTTTGTATGAAATTAATAATATTAGCATATTACGAAAATGCTGCAAAAATATAGTGCGAGAGACTAAAGATATCAAAACCAGATTGACATTTTTTTACCAGATCCAAATGCCATACGTAAATTATTTCTTAGTTTTAATATTTTAATCTTTTTCATTAGGCAATCTATAAATTACTTGATGCTAATAGGATTAACCGATATAATGCAATGTTTCAAAAGAAATGATATAATGCAAAAATATTTAAAATAGATTATTATACTAATATCGAGTAAAAATATGTTATACACTTTATTTATCATTTTTGTATTAATTTTATAATAAACATAGTCTGGCCATTCGACTAAGATATATACATAATTGTTAAAATAGAGAATTATTGTTAGAAATTTTCATATATCTATTTTCACTTCTGCCCATTTACCTACTTGATTACTTATTTTTCGCCACCTACCTCCTCAATTAAATTTTTTTGACCAATATTTGGCCACTTTGGTACCTTTCATACTTAAAATAAAATATTATACTGTTATCGAGTAAAAATATGTTACACTTCATTTATCATTTTTTGTATTAATTTAATAATAAACATATTATGGCCATTTGACGAATATATAGACATAATTGTTAAATTAGAGAAATATTATAAAAAAAATTTATAGATCAATTTTTACTTCCGCCCGTTTACCTACTTAAGATAGATTTTTACTCATTTTTCGTCACCTACCTCCTCACTTTGATTTTTTTTTTCTGACCAATTTTCGGTCACCTCGATACCTTTCTTAATTCTGACTTCAACAACATCATATCTGTCAATTTATATTTTCTCTCTCTGATTGCTATTTTTTACTATTATATGAGAACAATATTTTAATGATTTTATGCCTAATAAATCATAAAAATAAATTTAAACATACATTTATGAGTATATGAATCATAGGTTTAATTCTTATCAAAATTCAAATTACTAAAATTAGTATAATTATATGGGCATTTTTATCCTAAGTAAATTATAAAATAAATATTGCTAATAAGTGTGTTATTTGAGCATGTAGTGAATGAGTTTAAAATGTGTCACAAAAAGGTGATTTGGTTTAGTGGTTGTACATGTGAACATAAAGTTAAAGGTGCATGAAGGTCATGGGTTCAATTCCTTTCATCTACAAAGTTTTTTAACATTAAAATAAGTCTAAGGACAAATTCGTAATTTACTATATAGGCTCAAAACCCATGTTGGCATATAATAGATATAATGGATTTTCATTTTACGTTAACACCTCAATATTTTTTGCTCTAATATATTGTGAGATGATATCCATTATATTAATTATAATGTCGTTTTATAGCCTAATTGTGTATTTTACGTAATTCTTTAATTGATAAATGATAAAAGAGTCCAAAACTCATTTAAAATCCAGTAATATTTAATTAATAATATTTCATCAATATCACACACATACATATTGTGTGTATGATTTAAAATACATGTGAATGTGTGGCATAATGGTATGAAGATGCACAATTTAACTCGGTGTTCCAAGTTCAGTTAGAATTGAAAATAATACTTCTATATATAAATAGGAACTTAGGGGTAAATTGGTGCTTTTAAATCATGAATAAAGTACTTTAGTTATTCACTTGGTCTTATATTTAATACTTTTCATAAAAATACAATATGCATTTCATTTGTTTTCTTTATATAAAACCAAATATCGCACCGCTTGTGTGGTACACATAGAGATATCATGTGTATTATTGAAAACACGTATAGATGAGTGCTTAGGTTGTTTAAGAGAATAACAGGTATATAGTAATTTTATTATTATTATTATTATTATGTTGATTGTTATTGTTATTACAATTTTATAATATAATCAAATCATATATTATGTACCAATAATTAATATTTTGATATAATATATTATAGTCCAAATCAATAAATGTAAAAGTAAAATTAGGACAAATCATAAAAATACAATATGCATTTCATTTTTTTCCTTTATATAAAACCAAATATTGCCCCGCTTGTGCGGTACACATAGAGATATCATGTGTATTATTGAAAACACGTATAGATGAGTGCTTGGGTTGTTTAGGAGAATAACAGGTATGTAGTAATTTTTTATTATTATTATGTTCATTGTTATTGTTATTACAATTTTATAATATAATCAAATCATATACTTATGTACCAATAATTAATATTTTGATATAATATATTATAGTCCAAATCAATAAATATAAAAGTAAAATCAGGACAAAAAATTATTAGTGTGTCGCACTAATTAAAATATTCACACACATGCATCTATATTGTGTTTGATTTAAAACACATGTGATTGAGTGGTGTAGGGGTAAAAGGCTGCATGAATTAACTTGGAGACCCAAGTTCAATTCCCACCAACCACAATTTTTTCAAAAAATTGAGATGAGGGGCAAACTGGACTTTTCATGTACATTAAAAAGTCTCACCATTTTTTTTCTTGTGTTAACCTATTATATATATAATAATAGATAGATTTTATAAGATACGTAATTTGAAATAAGGTATTTGTAAGAGAAAAATGGGTCTGTGGACAACCTCAGGTATATCTCCTAAGGTTATAACAAAATATACTTATAAAGTAAGGGCCCCGCAGAGGCATTTTTGTAAATATTAAACTTTTTTCAATAATTTACAAAAATACCCTTAAATTTGTATTGAAATTTGTTCTAACCTGAGGTAGAATCCTGATGTCACCCTCAGGTACATGAAACCCTTTGTATAATACGCATATCTTATTTGGGTAATTTGTTTGGGATAAGCATTTGGGATTTACGTATTTAATATAATATATACATACAAGTACTTGCATCATCATCTCCTTACTGGTACCATCCTGACCTTCTTCTTTTCAAATTAGATATCTCTGATTTGTATCGACCACTCGCATACCACCACCACTACCACCACAATGAAATGTTATATGTTCATCGTATGTATATAAAGAAAATGGCTGATATTTGTTGCTGGGAAGCAATCGGATAAAAAGAAGAAAGTAGATGAGGTAGAAGATTAGTAAATTGATTACGCATTCAGGTGACTAAATCGTTAAAATTAACCATTTCGGTTGGATGTGGGTATTTAGGTTACTTTTAATTAAAAAATGGTATTTTTATAATTCTTTCATTTTTCTTTTTCTCTCTCTGTTCACTGTGCGCCATGTGATAGGTGGGTTCCACTCTGTTGACGTGGCAGCTGACATGGCAGGTGGGTCTCACCATGCTGATATGGCACCTGACACGGGTTCCACCCTTTGCTGACGTGACAGGTGACGTGATAAGTGATTTGGCAGTAATATTGTTTTAATAATCATGGGCCCCATAAGGACATATAAAGATGTTATTTTTGCATTAAAAATGATATTTTTACAATTAAGATAGTAAATTTGCAAATAACTTTTTTTAACAAAATAAAATTATAACAATATATTTATCAAACAAGGTCTTTTATTTTTGTAACCAAATTTTTAGCTATTTTAAATGTTATATTATCATTTTTATTTAAAAGGAAATCTTAAAATTTTGAGAATATGTCTTAAAGGCATAAAAAAATGTCCCGTGATTTAAAATTCAAAACGAAAAAAGAAAATTTTAAGAAGGGTTTCATGTGCCTGATGATGACCTCAGGTTAGAATCCTGAAGTTAAAACAAATTAATACAAATTTAAGGGTATATGTGTAAATTATTGATAAAAAATTTATATTCACAAAAATGTCACTGCAGGACCCCTTACTTTATAGGTAATATTTATTATAACGAATATCCCTCAAATTGTCCTCAGACCCAGTTTTCTCATTTTAAGAATGTGTTTTGCTCATTTTAATGTGTTGTGTAATTTACATTCATCGAAAATATATAAAAATACAAGTTTAAATATGTAAATAGCAATGTCGTTTTCATCGAATAAAATCATTAGAAGGAACATTAAATGATTCAAAAAGTAATTTTACTAACTTTTAGCTTTATATTATTTTCTTAATTATAAACGAGTTTCGAACTTACTTCTGAACCTAAAGTCAAAATAGCCCAACATATTCATAATATAATAAACCCGAGTTTTACGGATGAACGATCTAAACTATTATTATAACATAATTTTAAGCATGTACTATATTATATGTTACTTTACCAATTATATCCTTAAATATAATAAGCGTAAGAGAGATTTTATTCATAATTTTGGTCATTGTACCACCAAAATAATCTCAACCGTCGAATCTAATATTTTTAAAAAAAGAAGATCAAGATTATATCATAGTAAAAGGGAAATTATAATCTAAAAAAAAATATAATTAGAAAAGGTTGCACTAGAAGTGATTTTTAGAAAGAAAATTAAAATCTAAAAAAGATATAATTGAAAAGGTTTGTATTAAAATAGAATTTTAAAAAGAAAATTATGATATGAAAAGGATATAATTAAAAAAAGTTGTTTTAGAATTGAATATTACTTATTTTTTTATTAGTATTAAAAAAAATTTATATTTACTATTTGTGCTCTATCTTGAAATCTAGAAATCAGACTTGGATAATCCACGCGAAATTCATAAAATTATCTTTAATTTAGTGATGATCTAATAATTATTATTCAAATGAAAACACTAGGAATCTCAAGATAAAATATTATTACCAATTTTTATATTAATCTTATTCAATGTAGAAGTCCTACATTGATAATGATATTCAGTGTAGAAAATTAATTCTATTCAATGTAGAAAAACTAATTCTATTCAATGTAGAATCCTACATTGATAATTGTTGTGGAACGAAAAGTAGGGTGTATTTATTGCGTATTGAATGCTAGGGTTAGGGGGAGCTTCGAGCTTTGATGGTTGATCAAGTGTTTCGTGACTTAACTCGGGTGCTCACAAGATGCCTACGTATCTTGCAAATATCGAGAATCAAGCCAATAAAAAACGTAGTTCTGTTTGTGAAGGATCAGGTCCTTATATAGGCTTCGGGGACCTTGGAATTAGGGTTTGGTGTCTTGCTGGGCAAGATACCTGTTTTAGGTAGACTTCTGGATCCTTCCATGAGGAAGGCTGATCCGTATTGGACTCATATGACTTGGGGATTACTCCTTAAAGAATTCGGGTCTTCATTGGACTCAATAACGGAGTCCTACATTGGCTGATTTATCTAATTACGAAATTATTATCATAATTAAGGTTTTGGGCCTCGTGATTGGGCTTCGACTTTGGACCATCCTAGGTTCATTTAATGCATCATTAAATGTGTCTTTAGGGCTTACTTTCAGCCCATATCATTTGCCCCCAAACTTTTAAGAAAACTTATCAGGTTTTCATTGAAGTTAAAAGGTTTATGTACACTAGTGTTTCACAGGTGTCGTCTTAAATGTAAAGTGTGGAGCGACCTACATGTTTACGACGATTCGCCTTATTCGAGGCTAACCAATTATATTTGTGTATTACAAGAAAATTATGAATTATATCCTTGCATTTTTCTTATACTCACGGGTTTTTTACACTATTTTTTGAATTTAATATTCAAAAGCATATAACATTTGTGAACAACTTCTACAATTTCTCCAAGAAATGCTATTTTCTATGGAAATCATCAAAATTTATCGAACAACTTCGACCAGGATTCCTGATCGAATTTTCGACTAGGATCCTGGTCGACTTAATTCACTTTTGACATTCTGGCCGATAGTACTTCGACCAGGATTCCTGATCGAACTTTCGACCAGGATCCTGGTCGACTTAACCTCAATTCTGTAGTCTGATCGATAATATCTCGACGAGGATTCCTGGTCGGTTTCGATCAGGATCCTGGTCGACATAAGCAAATTTTGACACTCTGGTCAACAACACTTCGACGAGGATTTCTGGTCGAATTTTCGATCAGGATCCTGGTCAACTACTCTCAATTTTGATAGTCTGGTCGACACCACTTCGACGAGGATTCCTGGTCGAATTTTCGATCAGGATCCTTGTCGACTAATCTCAACTTTGATAGCCTGGTCGAAGGTACTTCGACGAGGATTCCTGGTCAAATTTTCGATCAGGATCCTGGTCGACTAATCTCAATTTGGACAGCCTGGTCGACATTACTTCGACGAGGATTTCTGGTCAAATTTTCGATCAGGATCCTGATCGAATAATCTTAATTTTGATTTCCACTTTCGTTCATCTCTAACGGGATTCCTATGGGCTTGCCATTTGGGTCTACAAACTTTTTTGGACCTTAAATTACAGATTTTGGGCTAGGCCTTTGACCAATAGTTTCTAGTTTGAAGAATCGATTTTCTTTAATTTCTTTTCCGAACTATAAATTCGTAAGCATACTGGGCATGCTAGGCCTATTGAGCCTTAACCCTATTTCTTTTCAGTTGCATTTTTGGATTAATCAATCCATATATTATTATTAATATTTATTTTAGGACCTTCTAGATCTTCTAGGTCCTTCCTTTCTTTGGGCCTATGGGCCTTAACCGGCTATCACTGGTTACTTGGAATTTTGACCGGCTATTGGCCAGTTACAAAATTTCTATAAAAGAGTGGAGTGAGATTCATTTCTCATTTCACTCTAACACACTCTAGTTTCCTCTAAAAATTCTCTTAAACATTTCTCTTAAGTTAAGGCGATTCCCGGTGGTTTTTCTAGCAACTTTTTCAATTTCCGGCGACTTTCTTACCGGTTTCTAGGTTTCTTTAAAGATTTCTGGGTTTTCGTTGCATCTTCATCTTCTTCCTCAATTTTTCTGGGTTTCAAGCTTCCTTCCATTGAAGATTAATGGCGGATAAGCAGCTCAACTTCTTGCTAAGATGACTTCTGCATCAAAAAGAGGTAACGATATCGAAATTCGTTCCTCCTACATGAATTTAACTGAGATGATCAACCTTCGTGGAGATGACTATCCTTCGTTAGCTGATTTAGATGCTTATAACTGTTGTAACAAATTTCATGATGATGATATGATTAAAAGTTATAACAAGAATTATGAAATTAAAACCCCCTATAGGCTTGTCAAAGCTGGGCCTGGTGACAGGCCTTGCCATTGGAGGCCCAACACGCTTTGTGTTTTTAGAGATGCCCTTATAGCTAGGCTTAGGTTTTCTTTCCATGATTTAAGTCCTAAACTTTTGGCTGATGTTCAAGTTCGCCCATGCCAACTTCCCCCAAATGCATGGCGATCCATTCTATGTTTTACGGTTTTATGCCTTAGGAACAATTTCCCTCTTTCTGTGCCCCTATTTAGGAAGATATTTCAGTTTTATAATAGTTCTTTGTTTGCACTAAATCACGCAAGCATACGTGGTCACAAGTAATATATGAATAAGTCCAGTTCGTTCCCATAGAGATCTGATTAAAGTTTCAATTCAGTTAATGCACTTATGCAACAATGTATGGGTTTCATTCATTGCTAAGACAATTAACAAGTTGGGTTTTGATTAACTTAAATTAACTAAAAAGCAATTTAACAAACTAAGAATTAACTAGCTTAAAACCCGTGCGATGCACGGATTTTTTTTAAAAATTATATGATTTTTTTCATTAATTTGACTTACTTTTTTTAAAACATGAATTTTAGAGATTTCTGGAAAAAGGTAATCGAGTAATACAGAAAAGGAGGAATTTTAGTTAGATAATACAGAAAAGATGATAGTTTTAGTTGAAAAGGTAATCGATTAATAATTAGTAATTATAAATTATTATTTTATTTCATTAAATAGAATGCACGTGATATAATTGCAAAAAGAGAGATTTTAGTTAGAGAAAATTAAAAAGGTAAAATGTTTTAGGTGAAAAGGGTAATTAACTAATTTATAGTAATTATAATTTAATTATGTAATTTTAGTAAATAAAATTGCTCATAATATTTTTAGAAAATAATAAATTAATGTTGCCAGTGATATTTCTAGAAAAAGTGAGATTTTAGTTAGAAAATATAGAAAAAATGGTATGTTTTAGCTGAAAAAGGTTATCGGTTAATTATTAGTATTACAATATTGTTTTATTTTATTAAATAAAACCACTCGTGATATAATTGGAAAAAGAGAGATTTCATGACAAAAAAAAAGGAGAGATTTTGGTTAGAGAAAATAGAAAAGGTAACGTGAAAATTAAAAAGGTGATATGTTTTAAGTGAAAAAGGTAATTGCTTAGTTTATAATAATTATAATTTAATTATCTTATTTTACTAAATATAATTGCTCGTAGTGTTTTTATAAAATGAAAAATTAATGTTGCCCATGATATTTCTAGGAAAAAAGAAAATTTAATTAGAAAAGATTGAAAAAATGATACGTTTTAGCTGAAAATGTAATCAGTTAATTATTAATATTATATTATTTTTATTAAATAGAGCCTCCCGTGATATAATTGAAAAAAGAGAGATTTTAGTTAGAGAAAAGAAAAAAGGTAACGTGTTTTGGTTGAAAAAGGTAATTGCCCGTGATGTAATGGGAAAAAAAAGAGATTTTAGTTAGAGAAAAGAGAAAAGGTATTGTGTTTTGGTTGAAAAAGGTAATTAATTAGTTAATAGTAATTATAATATAATTATGTCATTTTATTAAGCAAAATTGCTCGTAATATTTTTAAAAAGGAAAAATTTTAGTTAGATAAAATATACAATGTATTGTACTTTACTTGAAAAAGGAAATTATTTAGTTTTGAAAAATAGAAAAGGTAATATGTTTAGTCTGAAAGAGGAAATGAATTAGTTAGTAGGATGGATTTTATTTGTAATTAAGTAAGGGTAAATAAGTAAAATCAACAGGTACCGTACCGACCAACCAAACTTTTACTCTTTCGGCTTTTATATAATACTAGCTTAAAACCCGTGCGATGCACGGATTTTTTTAATATTATATAATTTTTTTATTAATTTAAATTAATTTTTTTAAAACATGAATTCTGGAGGCTTAAATTTTTATATGAGATGATTTGATAATAATTATATAAATGTTATCTGTGATATTTTAGAAAAAGAGGGATTTTAGTTAGAAAATATAGAAAAGATGATAGGTTTTAGTTGAAAAAGGTAATCGGTTAATTATTAGTATTATAATATTATTATTTTATTTTTATTAAATAGAAACTCCCGTGATATAATTGTTAAAAGAGAGGTTTTAGTAAAAGAAAAGAAAAAAGGTAACGTGTATTCGCTGGAAAAGGTAACCGCCCAAGATATAATTGGAAAAAGAGAGATTTTAGTTAGAGAAAATAGAAAAGGTAACGTGTTTTGGTTGAAAAAGGTAATTGATTAGTTAATATTAATTATAATGTAATTATGTTATTTTATTAAACAAAATTGTTTGTAGTGTTTTTAAAAAAGTAGAAATTTTAGTTAGATAAAATATAAAAGATATTGTACTTTCAGGTTATTGAAAAATAGAAAAGGTAATATGTTTAACCTGAAAGAGGAAATTGATTAATAATGGAGAAATTTTAGTTAGATAAGATATAAAAGATATTATATTTTATATGAAAAGGAAATTATTTAGTTATTGAAAAATAGAAAATATAATATGTTTAACCTGAAAAAGGAAATTGATTAGTTAGTAGGTTGAATTTTATTTGAATAAGGGTAAATAAGTAAAATCAACAGGTACCGTACCGACCGACCGACCAACCAACCAACCAAACTTTTAATGTTTCGGCTTTTATATAATAGTATAGATTAGCTAATGAGAATTGAAATCGAATTACTTATGCTAGAGAAAACATGGGATCCTAACTTCATTAAATACTTCGCTTAGATCTGACGCCTTTAATCACTATATGCAATGGTTAGGATATCTGATCGGACAACGCGGAACAAGTACACGCTACCTCTCAGTATACGTATACCAAACTACTCATGCATCCACAAAAGAGATAGAAGATGAATAGACACTAATTATGCTTAGACCCTATATGTCTATAGAATTTGAAAACATAACGGTTGAAGAACAAGTTATCCATATTGATCACATAGGGCAGTATAAAATAGTTTAAATTACACCACGAATCATGTTGATAACAATCATGAACCTATGCTAGCATGGCAAGTTCTAAATCTCAAGATCCACTATCGCTTCACAAGAGATTAACATATTAGATGTTAGCTACGCATCTAACAAGTAAGCATAACCATACGAGAATATCAATATACATCACACACAGATCTTTAAAGCATCAAGATACTAAAGCTCCATAAATAAATCTATTAGAATCCCATGACAACGATTAGTTCATAATCGAACCGGTCGTCATCATGGGATCTGATGAAACCATGGTAATAGCAAAGTGTTAAAGATTACAAATAAACTAGAGTATGAGTTAAGAAAACAAATCCGAAATCCAGAGTATCGCCTAATTTAGAAGAATACAAAAGTAGATCTAGATCTCCGAATGCTGTCACGTCCTTCCGGGAATCCGTCTCCAAGTCTGAATCTCTATCTCTGGCTCTCTCTGTGTTATTCTAAGTATTTATACGTTCAAGGATGGTAGCACGTGTTTATATAGGTCCCGGGAGTCCTTTTCAGCAAGAAATTACTGAAAATACCAATCTGAGTCGAAATAGAAGATTTTTCAGGATTTTTCCAGCGACAGGTAGCACCCCTGCGCTACTCAATCACTGTTCTAGCGCCCCTGCGCTACAATATGGCACGGCTGCGCTACCAGATTCTGCCAGAAATTGATTTCTTGCTATTTTCTTCGTTTAAACTCCGTTTTCTCCCGTTTCTTTTGCGTTAGCTGCCGTTCTTCACTCCCTTGACTCATAATCTACATGGTATCATAGGGAAATAATTCATTCTTTATTCCTTAGCTCAAAATCCACTCTAAGAATAATGGAAATCACCAACCCTAGCCGACGTTTTACGATCCTGCACAACTAAACAAAATCACATCAAAAGTACAACATACTTGAGGCCAAAACATCAATTTAAGCCGAAATGAAGCGCTCCAAGTGGATATGAAATCCACCTATCACACCCCCAAACTTAAACCGATGCTTGTCCTCAAGCATAAAACAAACTCAAGACTACCTAATGCAATGCAATGCATGAATGCAAATAATATGAAATGCAACGATCCCCTTAGACTAACCAAAACCAATCAATAAGCAAATATCTCAAAGAATGCAGTACATCCAAACAGAGCTCGACTAAGTCCCCGTATACTAACAATACATGAACAGAAACGTGAGTGTATGCGATACTCATCAGATATACTCCTAACACTAGATCAAAATCATTCCTGTTATTCGCCAAGACAATCACATGTTTATAAATAGAATAGACGGTAAACACTTCATAACCTAGAAACACCTCCATCTGCATTTGAGTTAGACAGGAATTCATGTTTTATTAGTGACAACTACGAAACATAGCAATATACACAACAACGCATGCTTATTTAACCGTGCAATGGATGAGACCCCTAAAGGCTTATACAATAATACCCATGTAGCGAGCGTTAGGTTAGTGGATCCCAGACCGGAAAAGTCTTAGGTCACTAGGCACAAAGTCCCCTAGAACTTAATTGCTCGAGTATTAAAGAGCTCACCCTGGTTAATTCTACATTTAAACATTTAAACAATTCACATAACACTTTTTCTTTCTTTCTTTTTTTTTTTCTGTTTTTTTTTCCAATGCAATCTGGAATGAGAATTCTCATCCAACCCTAGACTACTCATAAAAATATGAGCCGGCTACTAGCCATTTGACGCCTAGCCATTATTGACAACTATTAACAATTATCATGAAATCTCTGGTTTCCTCCAAACATATACTTTAGTGCACCTACGCCATCAAGGGAATAACAAAAATTCTAAATATAAATAAGTGATTAAATCTAAAACAACCAAACAAGCATGACCTCAACCTAGCCCAAAAGCAAACGATGAGACTGTGTAAAGATTGTGTTTCCGGAGCATGCAAGTCAATTTCATAAGAACTATAAATCAACCTTCTATTCATCAAAACCACACTCAATTTGACATCTACCTACCAATCAGAATTAGCTCATCCTAAGGGATAATGAAATATGCTATGCAAATGCAACTAATCATGGACTCACATGGTATAAAAACAAAATGTCTTATATGCATTAATGAACTATTACTAAACATGCAAAATATGATTTCTACATGAACAATGACACACTAACACTACTAATAACCAACTCACCCCCAAACTTAAAATATTCAATGTCCCCATTGAAGGTAATACAAGGGATAGCAGACATACCTAATCATCGGCAGGATCACCCTCTTCGGGTGGTACATCTGGTGGTGGATAAACAGAATGAGCTCCAAAAACTGGCCAAAGAAAACTTGCACCTTGAATTCCCCAAACTTGAATTAGAGAGTCCTTGAAATCTTGAATGGGGTGAAATATTTGAAGTAGAGATAGGGCTGTTCCTCACTGTTCATCATTTTTTTTAACAACGAAAAACTACCGAAACACGTGGGTTACCTCCCACGAAGCGCTATCGTTGACGTCATTTAGCCGGACGTTGCTTCCTCACTTCATGGCGATTTCAAGAGAATAATAGGATTGCCCTTATTAGAAAGACCATTCACACAAATGCTGACATCTTGATTGCTTACTCCAAACACAACTTTTTTTTCACTCTTCATCTTGATTTTTCCACCCGTCAACTTCTTCGCCTTCATTTTCTTCCTCACACCTCTAAGGTGTTTATCCCTCTCGGCCGACTGAACAGAACACTCTTCTACCTCAACATCAACTATCCACCTTCTTAACACATTATCATGACCCTCTTCAAAAATCACTAACTCATCATTCAAAAGGACATACCCCAAATGCGGTGGAAGTTTTCCGAGCTTTACATTCGAGAGATCTTGTGTGGAAGATTTAACATCATCAATTTCCTCGAGCATCTTAACTGAATTAGAGTTCTTCGAAAAATTTGGAACACTAGGCACTGCATCCAATTTCAAATCACCTTTTTCTTCTTGGAAAGACAATGCAAGGGATTCCACAGAAAAGCACACTTCTGGATCATCTGAAATCTTCGTAGGAGAAAACACATTAAAGGTGGCCTTATCATCTTGCACCCGCATAGTTAGCTCCCCTTTCTGCACATCAATCAAAGTTCGGTCGGTAGCTAGGAATGGCCTTCCCAAGATGATGGGAATCTTCTTATCTTCCTCAAAGTCTAGAATGACAAAATCAGCAGGAAAGATAAATGAAAGGCATATGATGTAGCCTATTTGTATTTCGAGGATACAACTCAACTTCAACAAGATTGTAATAGTAAATAGTATTTAGGCTGTCACAAGGAATCTCAGATTGTATTATCTGTCAGAAGAAAAAGATCAAGGTCAATCTACAGACTTGAAGAATTACTACATTGAAAGAAGTTCAGACATCTGATCAAGCCTCAGTGAAGTATTCGTTAAAGAAGTGGATTCATTTGAAGTGACAGAGATTTCGACAGTGACAGAGACAGTACGAAGAATTAATAGAGAGAGAAGAAAAAGAAAAGAAAAGGAACCAGATTTTAAAGTCAATATATGAAGAACAGTCATTGCGGTTAGTCACTCATGAACCAGACAGTACATCGAGTGTCAACATTAAACAGTGGTTGTTTATCATTAACTTCAGTGGTTCAAGTTATCATGACTGGTATGGGAAGAAATCATTGCGCAAGCAACAGAGGTACTAAATTAATTAACCACAATGGTTTTGCAATCAAGACTGGCTAAGGAATAATCTTTGTGGAGGATTAGATATCAAAACATGGAAGATCACAAGGGTTATGCTATCAAGGAGGTATATTAATTTTATCTTAATTAATTAAGTCATTTGATTTATTTGATAAATTAATTCTATTGGAATTAATTTATTCAATAAATTAATTAAAAGATTAATTAAGTTGGAATTAATATAATTATAAAAAGACTTCATATTAATTGTCTTTTAATTAAATTAAATTAGTTGGCTAATTTATTTTATAAATTAATTCAATCAGAATTAATTTATTCTTTAAATTAATCAATTAATTAATTAAATCAGAATTAATATGAAAAAGAAATAGTTATTTAAATGATTTTTATAAATCATTTGATTAATTATAAGCTGAAAAATATGATAATATAACTATCAAATGATAGTTATACCGATAGTCATATTTAGTTCAAAGTGTGACAGTCATATTTAGTTCAAAGTGTGACAGTCATATTTAGTTCAAAGTGTGACAGTCATATTTAGTTCAAAGTGTGACAGTCATATTTAGTTCAAAGTGTGACAGTCATATTCAGTACAAAAGAAGACAGTCATATTCAGTTCAAAAGAAGACAGTCATATTCAGTTCAAAAGAAGACAGTCATATTCAGTTCAAAAGGTGACAGTCATATTCAGTTCAAACTGGATAGTCATATTTCATTCAAGAGGACAGGCTGGATAGTTATACCGATAGTTATATTGGACTGGATAGTTATATCGAAAGTTATATTGGACTGGATAGTCATACCGAAAGTTATATTTAAAGAGACAGTCATATTACATTCATTCGATAGTCATACCGAATGTCATATTAGTGTTAACTGATTGTTATATCAGTTAAAACAAAGCAATATGACTATGGTTGTGTTATATAAGGCAGCAGAATGCAGAAGGAAATCAATCAGTCGATCATAACAGAAGAAAAACACCCAGCAACCTCCATCTTTCTCTCTCAAGCTCAAGAACACACCAAGAACAAATTAATTTCTGAAAAATCAAGTTCATCTCATTTGTAATATTTTATCCGGTGGAACTTGATTATTTGTGATTCTTGTACTACTAGCGAATTAAGTTTCCTAGTTCTAATCTTGATTTTTATTAACTAAATTAGAAAAGTTCATGTCGAATTTTCTAAATTAGTTTTTATCAACTTGATTAATTTCTGTACTGAAATTGTAACACCCGTCAAGTTAATATATTGTTATATTCAACTTGAAATTTGTTTCAATTTATTCCGCTCAAATTTCTTTAAAATAAAATATTATTTGAAGAACAAATTTCGATAAATTGGTATAGATTGTATTCAACCCCCCTTCTACAATCTTATTGGACCTAACAATTGGTATCAGAGCCTATTGATTGATACACAAATCAAGATCCTATTTTTATTCAGTCAAAAATCCATTTCGAATTTTTAACTCACTTAAAAATTCATCATGTCTTCAAAAATTGGAACTGTTAAGATACCCATATTTGATAAGGAGAATTATGAACTATGGAAAAAGAAAATGATCCTTTTTCTACAAGTGGCCAATCCTAAATATTTAGGAATATTGATAATCGGGCCAATAGTTCCTATGATTACTGAAGAGGAAATAATCGTGGAAGGAGTTATTGTAGTTCCTGCAAGGACATTGTTATTCCCAGATTACACACTTGTATAATTGTAGAAGGGGGGTTGAATACAATTCTTGATATTTATAAATTTCTGATAAGAACTCCAGAAATTTATGTAGAGATAATTGCAATGTAAGATTTAAACACAAACACATATAAAATCAGGTGGTTAAAATGCACCACCTGAAGCTTTTATTTGAAGAAAACTCTGTGATACAAAACGTACACAGCTGCTGTTTTACAACTCTTTGCTTCTAAGGATATTCAAGAAACCCTAAGCAAATATGTCTGTTTTCTTAACCTACAAAGAGTTGCTACACTTGGTTATATATCCCAAGTTTTACAAGTACTACTGGAATAAGATAATACTAATCTAATTCTAGTTGACTTGCTACTACACTCCAAATACACATGTAGCCGAAAGGTTGTCCTTGTGTTCAGACATGTCTCCTGCACCTTTCTTGTATTCATAGTGTAAATAGAATGCTTCTTTCTTCTGTGTTTCCAAAGTATGGCTGCCATACTGCTTTTTGTATCTACTATCAACCCATGTGATCTGTCAGTCAAACATGTCCTTATCAACTGCTAATCCCCAGCTAATCATAGAAGACAGTGTCAATGATTATCCGTTGATGTTGTACACTGACATCCGTTGATGATGTATTTAGCGGTATCCGTTGATCTTGAGACTTGAGCTGTATCCGTTGATAGAGTGAATTTGAGTTGCATCCGTTGATAGAGTTTTGTCTTCATCTGTTGATACACTTTCACTTAGACAGAATTACATAGCATAGCTTATTTACAATTGGCTACCCTATTCTGCTTATCCGTTGATAGTCAACATGACTGTGGATAAAAACACTATCAACTGATAACATAGAGATACTTGCAGTATGCTACAAAACCTCATCCGTTGATGAGCTACCTGTCAACGGATAGAGTTATAAATCCTCATCCGTTGACAGCTACAAAACCTTATACAATTTGATTAATTGTGAAGTTATCATCAAGTACAACATATTCCTAACAATCTCCCCCAATTTATACTTGATGGCAATAAAGCATAAATTCAGGACCTTGATGATAACAAAACATTCCTAAAGATATATAAAGAACAATGCATAAATTGTATTAAGCTACAAAAATTAAAAACTGAAAGTTTGAGAAATTTACAGAGAAGTGCTCCTCTAGACTGAGCAGATTAAGACTGTTTCTTTCCTCTTGTTGGCATCACCCTTGATTTTCCTTCTTTGGCAGAGTTGGACTCAATCTGTATTTGGAGTTGCCTATAGAAGGCATCTTCTTCATCTACCTTTGGATTTAGCTTTTGTTGTAACCATCTCAGGTATTGAGAACTAACCTTTGGTAGTTGGTCTTCTAACCTGAAGAATCTCCTGTTACCATCTTCATCCCTGAACTCCATCATCCAGAAGGGTTGAAGGTGGATTTTCTGTCCATTGTATGGGATCTTCATTTTCCTTGGTAGACTTGATGGTGAGTTCCATTCCCTCCTTATTTGTTCTATTCTGTCCAGTATCTCCCCTTTTGCTATCTTGGAGAACCCTGTGTATCTCTTGATTGCAGAGAATACTTTGGTTAAGGTATGATAATTTTCTCCAAGAACCCTTTGTAGTGGCCATGTCCTTTCCATTCCTCCCTTGTATACAAAGACCAATCTTTCAGGCAAATGTCTATATTTGTCAATTCCTCTTACTTCTGACACTTCATCCAGATAAAGATTCATGCCAGAGTATTCTTCAATATCTGCCTGATAGATAAAATCATCCTTGTTTTCCAAGATTGGCTGCCTGACAATAGCAGGTACCCTAGCAACTTGAATTGGTTCCTTTGAAGGTTGCTTCCTTGGTTTCCTTTTCTTCTGTATAGGCTTCAGCAAGAATGAAGGAACCTCAATGGAGTCAAGATTCATTGGTTCCTCTTTAGGTACTATAGGCTCACCATGGAAATTCACAGCTGGGTTGAATACTTTTACATCAATAGGTTGTGATGAACCAACTGTCTCCTTGTTTTCAATTTCTGGAGAGACAGGCCTCCTTGCCTTTGATTTTATTCTCTTAGATTTGGATTTGGGGACTGATTTCCCTTTCTTTTTGAATTTGGGGACTTCCTCAGGTTCCCTCAATTCATCCTCTACCTCATCCAATAACTCTTGAGCCAGCCTTGCTTGCTTCTCATCTGAGTTTTCATATTGATATTCAGTGCTTGGTTGAGATTCTCTTAGCAGCCTTGAAGTCTCTTCTCTCTTGGCTTCAACAAATCTAGGATGGCTGTTGGATATGTTTAGAACTTTTCCATTCCTTATGATTACAGCCATCCATTCTCTTACACAGCTGTTAGTCTTCTCCTTGAATTCCTTGATTTGCTTACCCATCAGCTTCCCTTCATCATCCTTGGGAAATGGAAAGTCCAGTTGTAACTTGTTCTTCCCATTTGCTTTTGGTGGTGAGTAGGGTCTTGTTTTGATGTAGGGTTCAAATTCTTTAACATGAGAAGGCTCAGCATCATAGAATGTAGGAGCCACAATTTCTGGAGTGAGCACCTTCAGAATTGTTGTAGATATTGTTGGAGCTGAGGTTTGGCTAGAGAACAGAGTTGATGCAATAGATTGATTGATCAATCTTTCTGTCCTCATTATCCTTTCATAGTTTTCCTCTTTCATCTTTTGTAGAGCTTCAATTTTGGCTAGCTTTTCCTCTTCTGTCAAGTTTGAGAAATCAAACTCTTCAGATAGAGCTACTTGTACAGGTTTGGATTTGCTGGGGGAAGCTGTGACAATGAATTCCTGTGGATTGACCACTATGGTAGGCTGCTGCTCCCCCTCACTTGCTTCTTCCCTCCTTTCAGAAATTAAGATTTGACTTGTAGTTGCTACAGCCTCTTCCACTTTCTCCCCCTTTTTGTTAGCATCAAGGGTTTGACTAGAAGTTGGGGCTGCAACTAACTTTTCTAGCAGTTGGGTTTGCAGTTTCTGATGTTGAAGAAATTGCTCCATCTGGGATTCCATCTTTTCCACTCTTGAGGTGAGGAGTTGTACAGACTTAGCCAGGTTGTCTTCTTTGATGAACCTTTGTTGCAACACCCTCTGAGTGGCTGTAGGAGCTAGTTGCTCTAACTTGGAATCCACAGAGATCTTCACATCCTTGATTTCTTGTTTGACCTCCTCTAAGTTGGATCTCTGAATCACCATTTGCATCTTTTGTAACTTTATGGAGTCAATTGCATGTTGAAGAACAACCTTTCTCTGTGGATCTGCTTCTGGGTGCTCAGCCAGGGCAGATTTATATTGCCTTATGATTTCCATATCAAGTTGATGATAGGTGTAGTTGTGAGCAAATGCAAAATCATGAATACTGCTACCACCTTCATCTTCAGGGCTCTGGCTGTCTTCATCTTCAGAATCTTCAAATTCTTCACTCTCAGCAGTGGTTGGCAGAGCTGCTATAGATTCCTTAGCTCTAAGTAGAGACTGTGAGGTGTGCACTAGGTGCATTGCCTCCTCTGCTTCCACATTGCCCTGTTGTGCCAGAATTTGATAGGTAGGAACAGGGTGAGTAAAGGTTTCAGCATCCAAAGAAATGGAGTCAATCATGGACTGATATTCTCTTTGATATTCCATTTCCTTGGCTGCATCCTCAACCTCCATTGACTCACTAGCAATGGCTGCTTCTTCCATCCTTATTTTTCCTGTAGTCCCTTCTCTCCCCTCATCTCTCTTTTCTTGCATCAAGGGCTCCCCTTGGCTCACACCTCTCACACCCTCACCTTCACCTACTAAGGTGGAACTCTCAAACTCTCCTTTTGCCTGACCGGAAGAAATAGCCAGCCTCTCATTATTTACCTCTCCTTTTGCCTGCTCACAAGGCAGCCTCTCACTCCCTTCCCTCAATCCTAAAAGTGTTTCAACTACTGAGAACTCCTCCACACTTGACACAAGAATGTCAGATATAGCAGTGGTAGAGTGAGTTATCAACGGATAAGGAATATCCGTTGATGGAGTAGTTATAGCTGTCAACGGATGGCTAGATAGAGGCGCATCCGTTGATGGAGAAACACTTGTCAACGGATGAAGGATATCCGTTGAGGAAGGAATAATTTTATCTGTTGAAGAGAAAACCAACACTGAATCTGTGGAGATTGATTTTAAGTCCGAGGCCACAGTCTGTGTTGAGAATTCTGGAAGGGAAGATTGATGGTCCAACAAATCATCTAAAAGATGATGACCACCAATTTCAGAGTGGGGCTTCTCCAAGAATCTTAAAGATGGAGAATCAGGAATTGATGTAGATATCATATCCACATCCAGAGATGGAGTTGGTGATGGTGGATTGTAATGTGTATCGATTTGAAGATTGAGATCAAGGGGCTGTGACTCCACATTTATTGAAGCCACATCAAACTGAGTTTGAGAAGGTACAGTTTCCTGTACTGTGTGTGCACCCTGTGATTCCCCTGTGGTTTTAGATTTCACTCTTCTTCCATAGGTTTTTGAGATTGGGCTATATGTGTCTCTAACCCTCTTGTGCAGTGTTCCTTGTGGGGAACTTGATTCAGTAGTCACACTCTGTTGAGAGAGTGTAACTGGAATTCGGCTTGAAGTTACATTAGCAGTCTTTTGAGAGACTGAAATGGTGGTTGCACTCATCTCTCCTTCCTTATCCTTAGGGATTCTTTGATGTTCACCCTGTCCCTCACCACTCACTACCACCTTCACACTCCCCTCAAGAGTTTTGGTAGGTTTTACAACAGGTGTCTTTTGAGAGACACTTGAGGTTTGCTTTTTAGACTGTGATTTTGGAACTCTGGATTTGGTCACTTTGGTAGGAGCCTGTTTGGTCACAACTACAGACTCCATTGTGACACTAGAAGGCAAAGAAATTTGGGGGTTGGAGATAGGGGTTTCAGAGTTAGAGATAGTTACCTGAACAATTGGTAGATATACCAATTGTACTCCTGCATTGAGGTTCATTCGAATCAGGTCACTTAAGACTCTCTTCTCCTGAACAAAACATTGGAACTTGCTATCCGGGTTAGCAATGGATAGCTTATTCTCAGATACATGCAGTGCTAAGAGCATTAAAAATCTAGCAAAGTAGATATTCTTGCTCCTAGTTTCCTTTTTACCCAACTTTGCAGCTATCTCATACATAACTAATGTGCCAAAATTATAGAATTTATCATTTAAGAGCATACACATCATAGTTAGCATGGACTGGGTAACAGCATCAAAATTACTAATTTTTCCTGAAAAAGTTTTAATGAAGGCATCACAGAAATAGCTCTATTCTTTAACCATTCCTTTCCTAACAATTTTCCCTAAGTTTTCAGTACTAAGGGCATAATTAATAGAATTAAGCATGGCAACAATTTCAGCATCAGTGGGTACTTTCAGACAGTTATTCTCAGGCAATTTTAAACAAGCAGTTATTACATCAGAATTAACCACATAGTTTTTACCCTTTAAAGAAAAAGCAATTGTACCGTCTGTGCCATTGTACTCAGCAGATGTCCACATTTCTTCAATTACCTCGTGGATTAAGGGAGTGGTGGCAGTCATAGCATATGACAGTTTGCATTTCTTCACGAAACTCATCAAAGTGTGATAAGCTTCTGGAGCATTCACTGTGTCAACAAAGGCCGCGAAATTGTTCTTCTCGTAGGTAAACCCAGTGGAGGACATCATCTTAACAATAGGCGCCATTGAAGTGATTGAACTTTGGTCACAGAGAGTTTTAGAGAAGAAGATGCAGTTAACTTTTGATATGCTTGAAAATGAATAAAAGTGAGATGTGAGAGAACAAGTCCGCCTTTTATATTTTTCAAGAATTAAAAATGAAATAATTAAAAGTAATTACTCCATTTGTCAAAAGTAACTGTCAGATAATAAATAAAAAGAGAATAAGTACAGCCATGATTAGATATACACGGTTACCAACGGTTATAAAAAAAAATGTATATCAACGGATATAGAATGAACGGTTGAGATACAGTTTATCCGTTGATGACGTGGATAGCCTGTTACCCGTTGACATGCAAAAATCTAGTAATGTGTTTATACTATCAACGGATAAAAGAATATCCGTTGATATGCTAATTTTGCCTTAGACAAAATTCCTGCAGAAAATTTTTCTGAAAGTTTTAACTTTCAAGTAAATCAAAACACATTTCTAGCTTCAAAGCAGTGAAATCAAATATCACTAGGAATTATGACAAGTTAAGCATACCTAGCTCACCTACCAATTGTAAGAACCCTAATTTTTGGTAATATTTCCTTTTATTTAATATCTTGTGACATTATCATTACGGAACCTTTCTAGTCATCCCTGTTGATTTATAGAATTGATTGTCTGAGAAACTGCGTTGTTGCATTTATGATGTAAGATATACAGAGAGATTGTGAAGGCAAGAGTCTTACTATTAGTAATATTTATAAAACTTGGAATTTGAGAATGGTTAGAGTATTAAAGGATTTATTAAGAATTATGACGAGGAATTATGGACATTCGAGGAATTTACACAATAAGTACTTAAGGAATTATAGGGGAAATCTCTACGGGACGAAATATTATTACGAAAGAATAATTAAGTTACGATACGAAGTAAGGATTAAATAACAAGCATTGGTGGGAGAATAATATTACAAGGAAAGAAATTACATGCAAGTGCCATGTAACTAGCTAGTTAGAAAAAGGAACTAGAAAACATAAAAGTAGAAGTGAATAGTGACTAGCATGGTGGATGATGTACTTAGGGGACAAGAGGGCATGGGAGGCAACCTAGGCTATAGCTTGGCAACATGTGACTACTCTTATTAATCACAATAATACATAGCATACTTAGCATTTCTTTTAACCATACCAAACAAAACAAAAGCAAAACACTCCCCCCCCCTTGAATATAGCTCTCGGCCGAACCACATAGGGAGAGAGGGAGAGATTTTCTCTCCAAGATTTCTTCATCTAAAACCTTGATCAAAATTCCTAGGGCTTCCTTGCATCATATTAGAGGTATGGTATCAATTTCATAGCCTTCCATCCATGGGTTCTTGAGATATAAATTGTTGAAAGTTAGAAAAGTGTTAACATAAGTTTATTATCTTTTAGATCTTGAAGGATTAAGGTGTGTGAGGGCTCATCCAAGTATTCTTAGTTGTTGTAAAGCTCATTCAAGGTCCTTAGCTACTCAAGAAGGTATAAAATCTCAAACCACCCTTGGTTAAGTGTTGTTCATATAGTATGGTAGTAGATCCATGTATTTTAGGGCTCATCTTGAATGTATATGTATTGGATAGCATGGATCTTGGGTTTTGATGTTGAGATTGTGATTTTTATGACTATGGTTAATATATATATCTCCATGAGTGTTATGAGTCATGATCTAAGTGTATTAAGTGGTGTTTATGTTATGGAAGTATGAAAAATGGTTGATCTAAGTGATTTGAGCTTGCTGAGTTTGTCCAGGAACTTTGATCTGTGTTGTAGCACGATTTTGAACACCCAAATGATGTCCCCTGATGTCCTACCTTATATTGTTGGAAAGATAATTGAATGTAGTTTCTGGAAATGTAAGATTCATAGCTAGGTGATGTGTGGATTTTTAGTTATGACCGGAGGAGTGAACAATTGGTAGATATACCAATTGTACTCCTGCATTGAGGTTCATTCGAATCAGGTCACTTAAGACTCTCTTCTCCTGAACAAAACATTGGAACTTGCTATCCGGGTTAGCAATGGATAGCTTATTCTCAGATACATGCAGTGCTAAGAGCATTAAAAATCTAGCAAAGTAGATATTCTTGCTCCTAGTTTCCTTTTTACCCAACTTTGCAGCTATCTCATACATAACTAATGTGCCAAAATTATAGAATTTATCATTTAAGAGCATACACATCATAGTTAGCATGGACTGGGTAACAGCATCAAAATTACTAATTTTTCCTGAAAAAGTTTTAATGAAGGCATCACAGAAATAGCTCCATTCTTTAACCATTCCTTTCCTAACAATTTTCCCTAAGTTTTCAGTACTAAGGGCATAATTAATAGAATTAAGCATGGCAACAATTTCAGCATCAGTGGGTACTTTCAGACAGTTATTCTCAGGCAATTTTAAACAAGCAGTTATTACATCAGAATTAACCACATAGTTTTTACCCTTTAAAGAAAAAGCAATTGTACCGTCTGTGCCATTGTACTCAGCAGATGTCCACATTTCTTCAATTACCTCGTGGATTAAGGGAGTGGTGGCAGTCATAGCATATGACAGTTTGCATTTCTTCACGAAACTCATCAAAGTGTGATAAGCTTCTGGAGCATTCACTGTGTCAACAAAGGCCGCGAAATTGTTCTTCTCGTAGGTAAACCCAGTGGAGGACATCATCTTAACAATAGGCGCCATTGAAGTGATTGAACTTTGGTTACAGAGAGTTTTAGAGAAGAAGATGCAGTTAACTTTTGATATGCTTGAAAATGAATAAAAGTGAGATGTGAGAGAACAAGTCCGCCTTTTATATTTTTCAAGAATTAAAAATGAAATAATTAAAAGTAATTACTCCATTTGTCAAAAGTAACTGTCAGATAATAAATAAAAAGAGAATAAGTACATCCATGATTAGATATACACGGTTACCAACGGTTATAAAAAAAATGTGTATCAACGGATATAGAATGAACGGTTGAGATACAGTTTATCCGTTGATGACGTGGATAGCCTGTTACCCGTTGACATGCAAAAATCTAGTAATGTGTTTATACTATCAACGGATAAAAGAATATCCGTTGATATGCTAATTTTGCCTTAGACAAAATTCCTGCAGAAAATTTTTCTGAAAGTTTTAACTTTCAAGTAAATCAAAACACATTTCTAGCTTCAAAGCAGTGAAATCAAATATCACTAGGAATTATGACAAGTTAAGCATACCTAGCTCACCTACCAATCTTGTGAATGTGGATTCATCAAGAGGCTTGGTGAAGATATCTGCAAGCTGCATTTCACTTGGCACAAAGTGCATTTCTACTGTACCATTCATCACATGTTCTCTAATGAAGTGGTATTTGATGTCAATGTGCTTGGTTCTCGAATGTTGCACTGGATTCCCTGTGATGGCAATAGCACTTGTGTTGTCACAGAAAATTGGAATCTTCTCAACTTTTAGACCATAGTCAATGAGTTGGTTTCTCATCCATAGAATCTGTGCACAACAGCTTCCAGCAGCAATGTACTCAGCTTCAACTGTAGAAGTAGAGACTGAGTTTTGTTTCTTACTGAACCATGAAACAAGCCTGTTTCCTAGAAATTGACAGGAACCTGTAGTACTTTTCCTATCAACTCTGCAACCTGCATAATCTGCATCTGAATAGCCAGTTAGATCAAAACCAGATTCTCTTGGGTACCAAATGCCAAGGTTTGGTGTTCCCTTGAGATACCTGAAAATTCTTTTAATAGCTATTAAGTGAGACTCTCTAGGGTCAGCTTGAAATCGAGCACAAAGACAAGTAGAAAACATTATATCAGGTCTACTAGCTGTTAGGTATAGAAGTGAACCTACCATGCCTCTATAGCTTGAGATGTCCACAGACTTTTCCTTAGTATTCAACTCAAGCTTAGTTGCAGTGGCCATAGGTGTTTTAGCAGATGTACAATCCATTAAGTCAAATTTCTTTAAAAGATCATAAATATATTTTGTTTGACTTATGAAAATGCCCTCATTAACTTGCTTTACTTGTAGGCCAAGAAAGTAAGTTAATTCACCCATCATGCTCATTTCATACCTACTTTGCATAAGTTTGGCAAACTTTTTGCAAAGCTTCTCATCTGTAGACCCAAAAATAATATCATCTACATAGATTTGAACAAGTATTGAAGAGCCATTAATATCCCTATGAAATAAGGTTTTATCTACTGTACCTCTAGTGAAGTGGTTCTCCAAAAGAAATTGAGATAAAGTGTCATACCATGCTCTTGGTGCTTGCTTCAAACCATAAAGTGCTTTCATGAGAAGATATACATATTCTGGAAATTCTGGATCCTCAAAACCAGGAGGTTGATGGACATAGACCTCTTCTTCCAGTTCCCCATTTAGAAAGGCACTTTTGACATCCATCTGATAGACTTTGAAGTTGGCATGTGCTGCATAGGCTAGAAAGATTCTTATTGCCTCAAGTCTTGCTACTGGAGCAAAAGTTTCATCAAAATCTATTCCTTCTTCTTGAGAGTAGCCCTTTGCCACTAATCTAGCTTTATTCCTCACAATTATGCCATTTTCATCTGTCTTATTCTTGAGAACCCATTTAGTACCTATGACACTTCTATCATCAGGTTTGGGCACAAGTTTCCATACTTTATTTCTTTCGAATTGGTTTAGCTCTTCTTGCATTGCTAACACCCAATCTGGATCTAGAAGGGCATCTTCCACTTTCTTAGGTTCCTCTTGAGACAGGAAGCTACTGTATAGACATTCTGCTTGAGTGGCCCTTCTAGTTTGGACTCTTGAATTTGATTCACCAATGATTAACTCAAAAGGATGATTTCTAGTCCATTTTCTTGCTGGTGGAAGGTTTGATCTTGATGAGGTTGCTTCATTTCCATGATCATGTTGATTTAGCATTGAATTTTGACCTTGAGAAACTCCCCCTGAGTTTGTTGTCCTTGCTGAATTATGAAGTTGACTGTCAATGGATGCATCATTTTGCCTGTCGACGGATGCTTGAGAATATCTGTCAACGGATGCATCTCTAATAGTGTCAACGGATGTTGCAGAATGACTGTCAACGGTTATTGCAGAATGACTGTCAACGGATGCTTCATTTTCAGTGTAAGCATCACTTCTAGTTGGTATAACAACTCTAGGTGGATCTCTGTGGTCATGATCTTCATTTTCCTCATCATCATCATTGTACATTCTTCCTTCACATTCATTCTCAAATTCCAACTTTTCATGGTAACTTTCATCATTTAGGCCTAGAATCTTTTGATCATCAAACACAACATGTACAGATTCCATAACAATGTTGGTTCTTAGATTGTAGACCTTGTAGGCTTTCCCTGCTGCATATCCAACGAAAATAGCTTCATCTGCCTTTGCTTCAAATTTGCCCAAGTTATCTCCATGATTCCTTAGCACAAAACACTTACATCCAAAGACATGTAGGAAAGCTAAAGTTGGTTTCTTGTTGGTTAATAACTGATAAGGAGTCATTCCTCTAGCTTGATTGACCAAGGAAATATTCTGAGTAAAGCATGCAGTGTTGACAGCTTCAGCCCAGAAATATGTTGGTAACCTTGATTCACTTAACATTGTTCTAGCTGCTTCAATGAGAGTTCTGTTTTTCCTTTCAACAACCCCATTTTGTTGAGGTGTTCTGGCAGCAGAAAACTCATGGACAATTCCATTCTCTTCACAGAAAATCTTCATTGTGGAATTCTTGAATTCAGTACCATTGTCACTCCTGATTCTTTGTACTCTGTCTTCAGAACCATTGTTTAGCATTCTGAGGTGATTGATGATGATTTCACTTGCACAATCCTTGGAGTGCAGGAAGAAGGTCCATGTGAACTTGGAAAAATCATATACAATCACCAGACAGTATTTCTTCTTTGAAATAGACATGACATTTACTGGACCAAATAAATCCATATGCAGCAATTGAAGAGGCTTAACAATGGATGACTCTGTCTTGCTTTTGAAGGATGATTTCTTTTGTTTCCCTAATTGGCAGGCATCACACAGCCCATCTCTGACAAACTCCAATTGAGGGATTCCTCTAGCAAGATCCTTTCTTACCAAATCATTCATAACTTTAAAATTCAAATGTGACAGCTTCTTATGCCATAGCCAACTCTCATCCTTACTTGCTTTGCTGAAGAGACAAGTAATGGATTCTGAGCATGCTGAATTGAAGTCAGCTATGTAAACATTTCCTTTTCTAAAGCCTGTCAATACCACATTGTTGTCTTCCTTGGCAGAAACAACACAGGCTTCTTTTGTGAACTTTACTTTATAGTCTTTGTCACAAATCTGACTGATACTCAGCAAGTTGTGCTTCAAACCTTCAACTAAAGCCACTTCTTCAATGATGACATTGTCTTTTGAAATCAGGCCATATCCCTTAGTATATCCTTTGCTGTCATCTCCAAAGGTAATTCTAGGGCCAGCTCCTTCCTTGAACTCTGTGAGCAGCGTTGAATCTCCTATAATGTGCCTAGAGCATCCACTGTCTAGGTACCATAGATTCCTTCTGTTTCCCTGCACACATTTCAAAAACAAATCAAGTTGATTTTGGTACCCAAGCTTCCTTGGGTCCTTTATTGTTAGCCTTTGACTTTGCACTCTTAGCATTCTTCAACTTAGGTGTAGATGCTTGAGTGATGGGGTTTGACAAATGCTCATTAGCATGAATATTGGATGCATGCATGTGTGGAAAATTGGCATACATATTATTCATGTTAGGTATGTTCCATGACATTTGTGGCACATTCATAGATTGAAAGTAAGGATTAGACATATATGGCATGTTCACATATGGATTTGAAAAACTAGCATTTTGATACAAACCAGGCATAACAGGCATTGCAGGTATACATGGCATTGGTTGAGGTACATGAACAGGAGCCTTGTTGACAATCTTGCAATTAGAAGATAGATGATTGACACTATTACAATTACTACAAGTTTTCCTAGGAGCAAACTTGTCAGGAGAGTAATTGTTTTTCTTGTTGATGCCTATCTTACCATTTCTGTTCTTTTTCTTTTTGCCCTCAATTTCTACCTTTTCATTGTCTGATTTACCAACAGCCTTTTTGTTGTGTAAATCACCTGTCTTAGCCTTCCCACTGGATTTGGTTTTGCTGCACTCACCACTAACAAAATTCTTGTTTACTGGACCATACTTGATATCCAGTTTCCTAAGTTCCTTCTTACTAACAGACTTTTTGTTAGTCGACGGATACCTCTCATCCGTTGACGGTTCATCTGTCAACAGATGATCACTATCCGTTGATTCACAAATATTCTCTAGATCCTCAAGGCCAGGTTCTAGCTCCTTTTTCTTTTGAGTCCAGGTATCCTTCACAAATGATTCTATTCCCTGAACTTCTATTATGTTTTGAGAAATATTCCTACAACTTTGAAATTTAGCAATTATCCCTTGTTCTTTTTCAAGCTGGTCTTTTAAAATCAGTTCTTTTTTTAACACAGCTTCAAGTTCACTTTTAGCATTATTGCAATCAACTCTCATTTTCTCAAATTCTAGAAATTGAGATTCTAGAGCAGCATTTCTATCACTTAAAAACAGATTAGACTCTTTAATTCTATTGTTCTCTTTAGTAAGTGATTTAAGAGTAACACTTAAGTGATATAGTTCAGTAGACATTTCATCTATAACACTATTGCATTCCTCTTTAGTGAGCTCAGAGAGATTAGTAAAAAATACCTGATTGCTAGCTGAACTTGCTTCCTGCTCTCCAGAATCAGCCATTAAAGCAAGGTTGACTAACTCAACATCATCATCAGAATGATTGTCATCAACAGCCTAGTCATACTCTTGGGTCAAGAATGCCTTTCCTTTCTGCCTGAGAAGATCAAAATATTTCTTCTTATAGTAAACAGCCTCAGTTGGCTTTCCCCTGTTCTCAGATCTAGGTTTCCTGCATTCACTTATCATATGACCAGCAATTCCACAATTGTAGCATTTAATTTTGGATTTATCCACATAGTTGTTTGTGGAAAAATCCTTGTTAAATGGCTTGGCCACCCCAGAGTTTCTCTTGAATTTCAGCTTAGAGAATCTCCTAGATATAAAAGCTAAGTGCTCATCTATCTCATCCAATTCATCCTGTTGAAGAGCATTCAATTCCTCAGACACCTTTTCCTTGCTCCTGCTTGATTCTGCTCTACCTTTACAAACCTCCCTGTTTGGTGTAGAACTAGCAGTTTCTGTCCTTTCCTCCTTTTGCTCCAAGTTGGCAACAAGTGCAACTGACCCACTTTTCTTTTGAGACTTCTCAATCTCTTCATCCTGCTCCATTTCCAGCTCATAGGTCTTTAAAGTTCCATAGAGCCTTTCAAGAGTAAATGTCTTGTACTCTTGAGTGTTTCTTAGAGAAACAGTCATTGGCTTCCATTCCTTGGGCAGTGATCTCAGAAATTTGAGATTAGAATCTTTAACTTGATAGATTCTTCCATACAGTTTCAAACCATTTAGTAGCTTTTGAAATCTACTAAATGTATCATTCAATGTTTCTCCACTCTTAAAGTGAAAATGTTCATACTGTTGGATTAGTAGTTGCATCTTGTTTTCCCTTACCTGTTCTGTTCCTTCACACAGGGTTTGAACAATGTCCCATACTTCCTTGGCGGTAGTACAGTTAATAACATTGTCAACCATGTCTGTTTCTAGACCATTGAACAGAATATTCATGGCCTTTTTGTCTTTGTGGACTTCTGCAATATCTTCAAGACTCCACTCAGAAACAGGTTTGGGAATGAGAGTGTCAGGCACATCATCAGCCAGGCCAACTCTTGTTGCTGTCTTCATTGGAACGTGAGGACCCTTGTCAATGCAATCCACAAAGCCCTCATCAACAGACGAGAGATGTAGACGCATTTTTACTTTCCAGTGAAAGTAATTTTCTCTATCAAGAACTGGAATCTTTACTCCATAATCCTTCTTAGACATGTTGGAAGTGTGTTGATCTTTAAACTTCAAATATGTTAGAAGCTTGCTCTGATACCAATTGTTATTCCCAGATTACACACTTGTATAATTGTAGAAGGGGGGTTGAATACAATTCTTGATATTTATAAATTTCTGATAAGAACTCCAGAAATTTATGCAGAGATAATTGCAATGTAAGATTTAAACACAAACACATATAAAATCAGGTGGTTAAAATGCACCACCTGAAGCTTTTATTTGAAGAAAACTCTGTGATACAAAATGTACACAGTTGCCGTTTTACAACTCTTTGCTTCTAAGGATATTCAAGAAACCCTAAGCAAATATGTCTGTTTTCTTAACCTACAAAGAGTTGCTACACTTGGTTATATATCCCAAGTTTTACAAGTACTACTGGAATAAGATAATACTAATCTAATTCTAGTTGACTTGCTACTACACTCCAAATACACATGTAGCCGAAAGGTTGTCCTTGTGTTCAGACATGTCTCCTGCACCTTTCTTGTATTCATAGTGTAAATAGAATGCTTCTTTCTTCTGTGTTTCCAAAGTATGGCTGCCATACTGCTTTTTGTATCTACTATCAACCCATGTGATCTGTCAGTCAAACATGTCCTTATCAACTGCTAATCCCCAGCTAATCATAGAAGACAGTGTCAATGATTATCCGTTGATGTTGTACACTGACATCCGTTGATGATGTATTGAGCGGTATCCGTTGATCTTGAGACTTGAGCTGTATCCGTTGATAGAGTGAATTTGAGTTGCATCCGTTGATAGAGTTTTGTCTTCATCTGTTGATACACTTTCACTTAGACAGAATTACATAGCATAGCTTATTTACAATTGACTACCCTATTCTGCCTATCCGTTGATAGTCAACATGACTATGGATAAAAACACTATCAACTGATAACATAGAGATACTTGCAGTATGCTACAAAACCTCATCCGTTGATGAGCTACCTGTCAACGGATAGAGTTATAAATCCTCATCCGTTGACAGCTACAAAACCTTATACAATTTGATTAATTGTGAAGTTATCATCAAGTACAACATAATCCTAACAGACATATCCAAAGGACATTAGTGTTTATACAAATGATGACAAAGTGGATATTGCCCTTGATCTTAATGTACAATTAATTTTGGTGGAATCCCTAGATGCGATCATGTGCAACCATGTTGTTAACTGTAAAGATGCCAAGCATATCTGGGACACCATTATAACAATAAATGAGGGAACTAAGAAAGTCAGGGAAAATAGATTGGAAGCTAAGATTGTTCAACCTTACAGCTCTGAAGAGGAAGTGATTGTAGCAGAGTATGGGAAGACAGCTACAAGTCAGGGTTGTAGAGAATTTTATTCATCAGAGGAGCTGGAGCAGTTGGAGGATCAATCAATGGCACTGGTTGTAAGACAGTTTAATCATTTCAGATTTAGAAGAAATCCTAATTTCAGACTCAGGTCTACTGAGAACAGATTCCAGCAAGGAGGTTCATCCTCAAGTAGCACAAGGATTGGCTACGAGACTGGAATGGTAGACAGAAGCAAGATCAGGTGCTTCAACTGTAATGAAATGAGACATTTTGCAACTGAGTGTCATCGACCTGAACAAGATGCAAGGAGAGAGTATGCATCTGGTAAGAAGAACACAGACACGGCCTATGTGGTACAAGGCAAAAGCTGGGATGACACAGACAGTGAAGATGAAGAAGTTGGAAACTTTGCACTGGTGGCAAATGCTGAATCATCAACTTATTACACCACACCGTTAACTGTTACTGATGCTGAGTTAATTCATAGTTTACGTAATTGCTTGACTAATGCACAAAAAGGGTACGAGAGAATAAGTCTTGTTAACACTAAACTTGAAAATGAAGTGTTAGATTTAAAAAAGGTGCAGATTAATCAAGATAAGAATATAGAAGAAATAGCTAGACTTAACTACAGAGATAAGTCGTTAGGAGAATACATGGTAAAACAAGTTGATAGGATTGCTGAACAAGACATCAGGATTAAAGAACTTGAAACACAGATTAGAGCTTGTTATAATTCTGTTAAAGTTTCCAAAGAGTTTTTTAACAAACATTCTATAGATCGAACAACAGGTATAGGGTATGGCTACAATGAAGCTGTGGGATCATTGGGCATAAATTCCCCTAACCCTGTTAGTGCTAAAGAAAGGGGAATACCACATGTACTCAAGAATGTTAAAGAACCTCTATTTAAAAAATCTGATGCTGGACCACCAGATATTCTTTCTATGGTTATTCAGGAAGAAATGAGAAATGAGGATAGTGCAAATGGCACAGTCTTTGTTAAGGATAAATGTGTTAAGGATAAATCTGTTAAGAACGCTAATCCAAAGAATGTTTCATCCAAGAAAGATGTCACAATCTTTGTTAAGGCTAAATCTGTTGAGGACACTAATCCAGAAATTGTTTCATCCAAGAAAGATGTACCTAAAGTGCCAGTCAAGGTTGTTGAAACAACTAGTTCTTCTAAGACTGGATTAGGTGGTAATAAGTTGAAGCAGAACAATAACATGTCTAACATGAGTACCATGCCTATCATTGATGCTAATCATAAAGCATGTGGTGTTGTCAATTGTATGTCTTGTGCTTTTAATGTTATGACTGCTTACTTTAATGGTAATCATGCATGTGATAATAAGACTGCTCCTCGACAACATATGAACAGGAATAATGGTAGATCAAAGACTGCTAGTCCTCCTTATGTTAGGAGAGAGACATTTGTACCAAAGCCTAAACAAAGTTTTATGAAGGCTGTTTACAAAGTCAAATGTCCAGTCAATGATATTGTTATTAAACAAACATGGATACCTAAACTGAAACAAAAGATTGTCAAATCTGTTTATAGGGAAAAATGTTTGCTGACTAATGGTGTTAAGATTAAGAATGTTATTTTGCCTGACAAAGGCCAATACTTCAAGTATTCCGGACCCAATCAAATTTGGGTCCCAAAAAGGGTTTAACCGTTTTGGCATTGCAGGGTGTGTAACAGGTACATAGTGTTATGTGGATTTTGGACAGTTGATGTTCAAGGCATATGACCGAAGATAGAGCCCTGCTATCAAGAGTGGTGACGGTATCTGGCCAAGTGGTTCATCCCTTGGAGACAACAGCAAGGGTATGACCTAGGGTCAAGGCTATTCAATAGCTAAGGAATGTTGTCAGTATTAAAGCATCTTTTACAAGATGAAGAGCCTACTGTTCGAGGATTAAGGAAAGAGAACTTATCTGTAGCTGACATGGAATCTCAGTCAAAGGTGAAGTCAACAAGGTCAAATCTAAAGCTTCATCAGACAGGAGTTCAGCTATGACATAAGGAGCTCTCTCACCTGAATGTCATATCAAGAGATTCTTTCCTAGAAATCGAATCAGTAAAGGAGAATGCCTCATTTGGGATTAAAGTAAAATAAAATTATGAGGCATGTCATAAAGGGAAGTCAAAACGAATCACACAGAAGTTCTACATCAATGAAAAATATACCTTAGTGATGATGACTGATGACTTCTCTCGAGAAACAAGTTGTTGTTCAGACAATCTGAAGACAAGACACCACTGATGGTGATTGATCACATCTTAAACCCTGATCCGTAAGAATTTTAGGAAGACCCCATAAGTATGAAGGAAATTGTTTTGCAATATGAAATCGAAAGTGAGCATCCTAGCAATCAGCTAATGCTCAAGAGGATAATTTCCTTTGTTACTCAATGGAGTCAACAGCCTACAGGGTGATTGTTATTAATCAACAGAAGGTGATTGAAAGTCTTAGTGATGTTCAATAACCTCCAGCTCCCAGCTGTCAATGGTAATGATGATTCAGATCCAAGCAATGTCAACATTGAGAATTTTCATGTAAACCCAGCAACAGCTTAGGGGGAGCAAAAGAAGGATCATCTAGTCAACTCAACACCACATTGAAAGTCAAAGGACACTATGAGAACATGTCTGCCAAGACAAAGAGTGTTGACTCAATTAACTCTTTGTTCTAGTTCTTAGTGTTTCTAATGGTGGAAGTAAAAAACTAACAGAGCTTCAAGTACTAATGATTATTTCTTTAGTCTTCTTTTAGAAGAAACTAAGATAGCTACAAAAGCTTTGAAAGATCCAAGTTGAGTGATTGCAATGCAAGATGATCTCAATCAGTACAAAAGGCAGATTGAAGGGAAGCTGGTATCTAGACCAAACAACAAGGCTGTATTTGGTACAAGGATAACCAAAAGTCTACCTGGATGATGTCAAGGCATTGTTATGAGGGACAAAGCCAAACTGGATGCTAGGTTACAATTTGATCAAACAGTATATTTGACAAGAAGCACCAGTGACAAGACTTGAGGATATCAGGCACCTGCTGCACATTCAAGATTATAATGGACATCTATACCTACTGAATCTGGATGCTAGAGGAATGTGAACAAGTGCACTCCTGGTTGGTGAGATAATTGAAGATCTCTACAGGTTAGTATAAACTGGTATCATCACTCAAGCAAGCATGGAAGACATGGTATGACACCCTAACTATAATTTAATATTTGGTATCAATCTTTAACAGTTGGTATCTTTTAACAATTGGTGTCATATTTAGAGAACTCTCTACATCTTTAGGCACAAACATAAATGATATATATATGTGCAATGATATCTTGATTATATTATATGTTGGTCTACTAGCTATAAATTGGTATCAAGATATTTGCTGTTTTGATGTTGGTAAAGTTCAATTCTTTTGATTTACTTCAGTAAGCCAAAAGAATGATGACAATAAAAGTAAGTCAAGGATCTTTTGTTTCTATTCAGAAGATTCTAGACCTGTCAAGACTGCATGCCAACACCTCACTATAGCTGGCTTTTGACCTGTTAGTTTGGATCTAACAAGTTGGTAATCAAAAATCTTAAGATGGACCCGGATATGAGGAAATGGTACTCTAGAGATATTTGACCCAACAAGTTCAGGATCTACTAATTAGGACCTAATCAGGCTATAGAGGAATCATCAGCTCATTATCTTATTCAATTGTTAATACATCACTTACACACATATTTTATTCTCAATTATGCAAATGTGCATGGTCCCAAGTGGATTCTTGAGAATCTATTCTTGTAGTTATTACACTTGATTTTCAAATGTCTTAAGTTGGACCCAAATCTACGGAGATGGTACCCTAGAAACATCAGTTCTGACATGTTTTGCTACATAGAGACAGATCAAATGAGTTGTACGAAAGCAGGAGAACACAAAGAATCAATTTCATCTCCAACAACTCTGTGGAACACTCAAGGACTAAGCAACTTGCATAAGGTATCAATTATTTCGAGAGCATGTCTTTAATTAAGAACAAATTGCAGACACGTTTGCTGAATCACTTGATGAAATTAATTTTTCAAGATTGGTTTATGAACTTGGGATTTTATTAATGCTATATGATTGTAAATCCCATCTGTTAAGTAATTCTTAAGTAAGCTCACAAGGTTTCAATTGTCTGTATTGAAAGGACTTGTGAACTTATTTACATCCAGACCTCACACTGAAAATTATCTGTTGAATGATTGCCATGTGTATAATTGCAATATATTTTAGTGGTGATTATTTAAGGATAATTTAAATACTTAAATGCTAAAATCTAACTCATAGAGATTTAGTATTTAAATATTTAATTATTTATTTTGATTTATATGGGTTACGGACTTGAAGCAATTCAATTTAGTATTTGCTCTGTACCTTATATTTATTAAAATAAATAAACAACATAACTAATTTGGACCTAATCTGTATTGGTCTTCAATTAGTTGTGAGATGTTAATTCTAGTGAATTTTATCAATGCTCCATTTTCAGAAATTCACTATAATTAATATCATGGTTCTAACAATTGGTTGTATTGAAATTTTGACTTATATCAGTTAATGATATTTAGTTAGAATTCTATTTACTAACTAATTTTGAGATGTATTGGTATGTGTGAAATTACTTAGAACTCCTCTAAGTAATGACTTTTATATCTTTTACAATTCACTCATATTATTATACATGGTATGAAAAATAATCTAAGTAGAACTATGGATATTGTAATATCTAAAGTTACCATTGTTCAAATACTTTGAATAATTTTTATGCTTATTTGCAAGATTCTAATTACTTTGATAATAAATGTTATATACTATGGATCAAGGTGTATTGGACTTAGAAAATTATTTCTAAGATTGCAGACAAGACAGTCTTGGTAATCAAGTTTTATTTTTAGAACCAAGATTGTCTACCAACAAACAGTTGTTAGGAGTTAACAATTGTTGTTATCGAGGAGTTGTCTTGAAGTCATAAGTTTAAAATGTTAATGATGATAATTATCCAAGTGATAGTGGTAGAAACAATTTTGTTATTGGCAATACCAATGTCACTAGAAAATAATCATCAAGTCATTCTGGCAACAACTCAAGGGAAGTAAACAAAAGATTCACTAGTCAAACACAACATCACAATGAAGAACAAGGTGATTCATCAAGATCCAACTTTCTCAGACAGTGTGTTTGGAATAGAGCTGATCATTGGTGATCCAGATGTTGTAGTAAGAACTAAAAGGGCTTCTCAGAATCAAGGTATAGAATCTAAGAAATCTGAGAAAGCAATTGTGAATCTGGAACAAGAAACGTGGAAGTTGGTGCCAAGTTTTGAGCGCCAAGTAACTGGTATGACATTCTTCTCGAATTCTATCTTGTCATCTTTCTAAAAAGAATTGTCATAATCATTCTAATGTTTTAATCCATGTTTCTTTATTTTAGAATAATAATTTTCTCTAAAAATATTTTTCTCTAATTCTCTAGTTAGAATTTTTGAGGAAGCTATTTTTGTTGAAAATTTTATTATTTTAAAATAGCTGTCATATTTATGATAGTTTATTAAATCATATTTTCTCTCTAAATAATTTTCTAGTAGAAAGTTGTTTTGTCAGAAAATATATGGATTTGCTAACCTATTATAAATACTCTTGTATATACTTAATGTTTTTGTACATGTATTGTAATTTTTAAATGTTAATCTTATTTAACATGTTTTGTAGTGTTTGTCTTTTTATTTTAGTCGTATGTTCGTTTATAGTTTAAGCTTTGTAAATTATTAATTTATGTATAGTTCTATTATTTTTATGTTAATTCAAATTTTTCTTCTTTGTTTAGTTTCATTTGAATTTTCTTTTCTTTTTAGTTTTTATTTAATATTATTATTATTATGTATATTATTTCTTATTTTTGAATATTATTTTTCATGTGTATATAAATAGTTTGTATAGTTTTTACAGTTTAGTCACTATACTTTCAAAACTTACAAACAGGTCCCTGTACTTGGTTCTTTTGTTGTTCTTCTTTTTAACGCACACAAAACCTGCAGTTTAAGTATAAATCTTTGTTTTGTGATTGATGTTAACAGATCTTAGTGTTAAGGACTTAACAATTGACCAATGTTGGTATCAAATTGGTATGTGTCTATACAATTGGTTAGGAACTAATGTTTGATTTTCAGGATCTAACAATTGGAAGACAAGACCTATCAAGTGCTAACAATTTCTAATAGTTGGTATCTATCATGCAGGACCTAAAACATGTTAAAATAGTTTTGTTTGTATTGGTTTAAACATTAACATACATTGATTCGATTAATATTTATTAATTGGATTTTTGCCTATGTTCTTGTTTTGTAAAACCAGCTCAGGATCTCTATATCTTCCTAAATTCAAAATATCTTTCTACAGCTGTGATTGCTTACATTGTAAACCTTTTGAAATCACAACTGTACATCATTTCACTTAAGATAAATGCAATATTTTCTCAGAAAACTTTTCAATGTTAAAAATGCATTCTATCTCTATATTGCTCATATTCTGTGATGCAGGTTCATCTACATGAAATTCTGTATTCTCACATGTCTAGTCATAAGGTTGTAAACCCAACAACTTTTATCCCAGACTACAGTCAAACTCAAACACATTCTATTTTACCCCCTAAATAGAAGTAACCTATCAAACTAGAGGTCACCAGGGAGTAACTGCACTTGATGCAGAAAACAAGGATGTGTGGGATATTCAGTTGGAGAGTCACTACCTTATATACTAACCAAAATATTTCATATGCACAAGTGAGACTGCACACACTAAGGATGAATAGACGAAAACATGTAATCCAACCATTTTACGGTTAGGATTATAAGTTAAAGGTTCTTTAATGAACTAAGAGTCTTCACAGACCTCGAGAGAAGGTATTGATCTCAAATGCAAAATTCAACAAGATCATTATCTAACTCCCCATCTCTGGATCCTGCGGGTAACGGATCCGACATAGGTGCGAATCGGCAACTTGTGAACTATGATTCAGATTTTACCTGATGAGTTTAACAAGGTGATGTCTTCACAGACATTAGAAGGGAACCTTGATCTCAATGCTAAATTTATAGATCATTGTTTACCTTCTCAGAATTCAAATCTGAAAACCCTAAAAAGGGAAATTAGCAACTTGTAGATTATGACTCAGATTTGTCTGACGAGTCCAACGAGGATTTGGGATTTGCGAACTCCCATTGCACCACCACTGACCTCTCTTGAAGGGGCTAGGGTGATTTTTCTTTGCAGGTACACTAAAGGATGTTGGAGCAATGAGTGATACACCAGTGAGGAAGAGTGTAAACACAGAGAGAAGTGAGACACTCAACACAAATGAGTGGAGAGAAGAGTGAAACACTTGTGAGGTACACTAAACACTATCACACACTCACAGTGAGGAAGAAAATGAAACTTCCTTTCTAACAAAGCTTTATCAATTGATTTCAATGTACTCTAACGATTGATATAAATTGGTAACAATTTGGTATCAACTACTTTGTCAATTAGTTGAATGGAGGATTCCTCAACTAAGGGGGAGAGATATATTGAAAAAGATATATTCAAGCTTAAAGCTTACCTTAGTAGGATATACTCAACTAAGGGGGAGAAGTATGGGGTACAAGTAAAAGAAGAGTGAGTTAGAAAGGGGGAGCAGTAAAGACTGTGCTTAGAATGAGAAGCAAGTCTAGTTACTAAGGGGGAGCCTTAGATGATGAAGCAAAAGGACTTTCAATTTTTTATGAAAGTGGAGATATAAGGATAATTACATCATAATACTATTCTATTAGTCTTTCAATGTACTATGTATAAAGGCTAAGTGGAAGAGTAGTAAATTCACCAGAAGTTATAGAAATGGTATTGATTCACCATTGTCTATATAATAGGAACAGCTATTTTTCTTTAGTGAGAAAAGCTGTGTCAGAAATGGGAAGTGATTGTAAATCAAGAACTGCTGATAATCACCAATGTAAGATGTGAAGAATTATCAGGCAGAGATATGAAGAATCAGAAATGAAGATGAGTTATCTATTGAAGATCAATTCAGTGCTAGAGGAACAATCATCTATCATTTCATCAACTGAAGATTCTGGAATTGTTAAATCTAAACCAGAGAAATTTTTTTTGTATTATTTACTTAGTTCTTAAAAGTTTTATCTTTTTCTTGTTTAAAGTGAGTTAGTTGAGTTATCCTCTAGGTATTTGCTTGTTATTGTCTAACAAACAAATAGGGGGAGATTGAAAGGCATATGATGTAGCCTATTTGTATTTCGAGGATACAACTCAACTTCAACAAGATTGTAATAGTAAATAGTATATAGGCTGTCACAAGGAATCTCAGATTGTATTATCTGTCAGAAGAAAAAGATCAAGGTCAATCTACAGACTTGAAGAATTACTACATTGAAAGAAGTTCAGACATCTGATCAAGCCTCAGTGAAGTATTCGTTAAAGAAGTGGATTCATTTGAAGTGACAGAGATTTCGACAGTGACAGAGACAGTACGAAGAATTAATAGAGAGAGAAGAAAAAGAAAAGAAAAGGAACCAGATTTTAAAGTCAATATATGAAGAACAGTCATTGCGGTTAGTCACTCATGAACCAGACAGTACATCGAGTGTCAACATTAAACAGTGGTTGTTTATCATTAACTTCAGTGGTTCAAGCTATCATGACTGGTATGGGAAGAAATCATTGTGCAATCAAGACTGGCTAAGGAATTATCTTTGTGGAGGATTAGATATCAAAACATGGAAGATCACAAGGGTTATGCTATCAAGGAGGTATATTAATTTTATCTTAATTAATTAAGTCATTTGATTTATTTGATAAATTAATTCTACTGGAATTAATTTATTCAATAAATTAATTAAAAGATTAATTAAGTTGGAATTAATATAATTATAAAAAGACTTCATATTAATTGTCTTTTAATTAAATTAAATTAGTTGGCTAATTTATTTTATAAATTAATTCAATAAGAATTAATTTATTCTTTAAATTAAACAATCAATTAATTAAATCAGAATTAATATGAAAAAGAAATAGTTATTTAAATGATTTTTATAAATCATTTGATTAATTATAAGCTGAAAAATATGATAATATAACTATCAAATGATAGTTATACCGATAGTCATATTTAGTTCAAAGTGTGACAGTCATATTTAGTTCAAAGTGTGACAGTCATATTTAGTTCAAAGTGTGACAGTCATATTTAGTTCAAAGTGTGACAGTCATATTCAGTACAAAAGAAGACAGTCATATTCAGTTCAAAAGAAGACAGTCATATTCAGTTCAAAAGAAGACAGTCATATTCAGTTCAAAAGGTGACAGTCATATTCAGTTCAAACTGGATAGTCATATTTCATTCAAGAGGACAGGCTGGATAGTTATACCGATAGTTATATTGGACTGGATAGTTATACCGAAAGTTATATTGGACTGGATAGTCATACCGAAAGTTATATTTAAAGAGACAGTCATATTACATTCATTCGATAGTCATACCGAATGTCATATTACTGTTAACTGATTGTTATATCAGTTAAAACAAAGCAATATGACTATGGCTGTGTTATATAAGGCAGCAGAATGCAGAAGGAAATCAATCAGTCGATCATAACAGAAGAAAAACACACAGCAGCCTCCATCTTTCTCTCTCAACCTCAAGAACACACCAAGAACAAATTAATTTCTGAAAAATCAAGTTCATCTCCTTTGTAATATTTTATCCGGTGGAACTTGATTATTTGTGATTCTTGTACTACTAGCGAATTAAGTTTCCTAGTTCTAATCTTGATTTTTATTAACTAAATTAGAAAAGTTCATGTCGAATTTTCTAAATTAGTTTTTATCAACTTGATTAATTTCTGTACTGAAATTGTAACACCCATCAAGTTAATATATTGTTATATTCAACTTGAAATTTGTTTCAATTTATTCCGCTCAAATTTGTTTAAAATAAAATATTATTTGAAGAACAAATTTCGATAAATTGGTATAGATTGTATTCAACCCCCCCCTTCTACAATCTTATTGGACCTAACAATAAACTCATCCACCTTTACCAAGACATCCTCCACTATACCTCTAGGATATGTGATCGATCGATCAACCAGCTGTAATGAGATATTTGTAGGTTTCGGATCAGGTAGACCAAGTTGCATGAAGACAGACAAAGGTATTAGATTGATACTAGCTCCCAAGTCACACAAACACTTGTCGAAAGATAAGTTGCCAATATTGCACGGGATGGTGAAACTTCCCGGATCTTTAAATTTAGAAGGCAACTTTTGCTGCAGAACAGCACTGCACTCTTCCGTCAAAGCAACGGTCTCTAATTCATCGAGCTTCAACTTCCTTTATAAAATCCCTTCATGAGCTTAGCATAGCTTGGCATCTTTTCTAGAGCTTCCGCAAAAGGAATATTAATGGACAATTTCTTGAAGACGTCCAAAAATTTCTGAAATTGCTTTTCTTTACTTTTCTGCAAGCGTCGAGGATATGGAAGAGGCAGATAGACATGCTTTTCTGGAGTCGGTGCTTTAGCTAATTTATTTTTTCTGGATTCTTCATGTACCAACTCTTGAGGATCTTCTTTAGACTCAAATTCCTTTTTAACCTCTTCATCAGCTTTCTTTGAGTTCCCCTCAGTCTCCTTACCACTTCTTAACGTTAATGCATTACAAGTCTCCTTTCACTCACTCTTTGGATTTGGCTCGGTGTCATTAAGAAGAGTTTCTTGCGGCCTATTTAGCAAAGCAGTAGCAGTTTGCCCAATCTGATTTTCCAAGGTCTTGAGTGAGACAACTTGACTTTTGCACATCAGTCTCAACCCCTCTAGTTCTGATTTTTCAGAAGTATAATGCACAGAACCTGCATGTGAATGTTGTTACTGAAAATCCGGAGGTTGAGATTGCCTAGGGGCATACTGTTGCTGAAAATTCAGCCCTTGCTGCTGTTGAAAAATCTGGTTCTGCTGCTGCTGAAAATTCTGAGGATTGTAAGGCTTTGCTCCATATTGTTGACCTTGAAACTGCTGATTTTGTTGCTGGAATGGTAGCATGTCACCCTGATAATTGCTCCAACTGTAATTCGGAGGATTTCTGTTGCTCGGATAATAGGTGGATGGAGCTGGTTGCTGCGGTCTCTGAAAATTGCTCACAAACTGTGCCGACTCACTAGATATGGCATATTGATTCATCTCATGTGCACCCACACAAAGCTCACAAACACTAGCCACCTATTGAACTACATAGTTAGTCAGAGACTCCACCTTCATAGTCAAAGCCTTCAACTGAGCTGCTATAGCTGTAGCTGCATCCACTTCCAAAATTCCTGCTACCTTGCCTTGAGATAGTCTCTGAGTTGGATTCTAATATTCATTAGCAGCCATCGTCTCAATTAGGTCATAAGCTTTCTCGTAGCTCTTTGCCCATAAAGCTCCATGTTCACAATTTTTTACGCAAGTATACGCAGTCAAAAGTAATACGGATAAATAGGGATCATTCCCACGAAGACTCGATGAAATACGTAAATGTGCCTATTCAACAATGTATGGCTAAATTATAATAGCTTGGTGAAGTAACAAATTTGGGTTGTTTTCTGGATTATTACTACTAAAAACTTACTAAAGTGATTTTACTTATACGAGAAAAACACAGGGTTCCAACTTCATGAGTTGTTTCATCTAGATTAACCGTCAAGACTCAATGCAATGTGATTATTAAGGTAGCTAGTGGGAACACGAAGGAAGTACGAATTATCTTTCAATAAACTCACACCAATCCATAAATTCATCCACAACTAAGATAGAAGTTTTACGGGCATCAATTACGTCCAAATCACTATATGTCTATGAGATTGGGTGACATAATCAATTTAAATCACAAGTTCCACTATCAACTACATAGGGGAGTAATGTTCTTTAGAATCTATACTACCGATATGCGGAGAAACCATCATAAGCCTATGTTAACATGGTAAGCCCTAATCTCTAAATCCACTTTCGCATTCATTAGAGATTGACAAAATAGATGTTAGCTACGCATCTATATAAATTAACACAACCACATCAGGCAAACCTTATTTTTAATCACAAGCATATATTATCAAGACTATCAATTACTAGAATTCACAATTCTCTCCATTAGAACCCCATGAAAGTGTTTAGTTCATGATTGAACCTAGCACCATAATGGGTTCAATTGATAACATAATTAAAACAAAGAACTGAAAACAATTAATGATTGAGAATAGATTGCTTGATAATAATCCAATAGATAACAAAGTAATAAGTTTAGAAGATTCAGGACACAATATAGAAAAAAACCCTAGATCTTGACTTTGAGTGTGATTCTTCCTTGCCGTCACCGTGGAAGTTGTTTCCCCTCTTGATCTTGATCTCTCTACCGTGTTACAATGATATGATCCACCCATTTTACAATGATACAATGTGTATTTATAAGCCCTAGGAGTCTTATCCAACAAGGAAAGTCCAAAAATACCAAATAGATTCAAAACAGGAAAGTTATGGAGGGTTTTTAGTGAAATTTTCGTCATGGACAGCGGCCATGCTAGGCTGCGGCCTAGGTAGCTAGGTTGCGGCCTAGCTCCAAATCTGTTGGAAATTTTTCAGCATGCTATTTCCATCATTTTTCCTTCGTTTTGCCTTTGTTTCCTTCCGTTCTTTTCCCCAAAGCTTCCATACTTCATTTCCTTGATTCCAAACCTCCCAAGAATTGTGTGGAAGACCTCCTTCTTCATTAAAAAAACTCAACATCCACACCAAAATCATCTCAAATCTCCAACCATACTCGATGATTTATAACTCTGCACAACTACACAAAACACATCAAAAATACAACAAACTTGAGTCCAAGTCAATCAATTTAAGCCGATTTGGAACGCTCCAGGTGGATATAAATCCACTTATCACACCCCCAAACTTAAACCGATGCTTGTCCTCTAGCATAAACAACTAAACACTAACTAATAAGTACCACTTCCGTAGGTGATAATAGTTGCATTTGGCATATGCAACAAGCCCTTTAAACCCCTAGGCAGCCCTAGTGGACGAGTAAGGTCTCGTGAGGGCCTATAGTTAATGTACCCACAAAATCCATCTAACTAAACAATGCAAAAACCATGCAATGCATGAATGCAACTAAAATGAAAATGCAACGATCCCCTTCAACTAACCAAAACCAACTAGCAAGCAAATATCTTAGAGAATGCAACTAAATAGAAATAGAGCTCGACTAAGTTCCCGTATACTAACAATACATGAACAGAAACGTGCAAGTGTGCAATGCTCATCAGAAATACTCCCAACACTAGATCAAAATCATACATGCTCTTCGTCAAGACAATCACAGTTTTATAAATAGAATAGACTGTAGACACTTCATAACCTAGAAATACCTCCATCCTTATCCAAGGTAGACAGAAATTCATGCTTTGTTACTAACTACTACGACACATATATACAAGCATGCTTATTTAACCGTGCAATGGATGAGACCCCAAAAGGCTTATACAATAATACCCATGTAGCGACTAACGAGCGTTAGGTTAGTGGATCCCAGACTATAAAAGCCTTAGGTCACTAGGCACAAAGTCCCCGCGAACTTAATAGCTCGAGTATTAAAGAGCTCACCCTGGTTAATTTTGCATATAAACAATTGACACTTTTGACTTTTTTTTCCTATTTTTTTCTGTTTTTTTTCATATATGCCATCTGGAATGAGAATTCTCAATTCCAACCCTAGACTACTCATATAAATATGAGCCGGCTACTAGCCATTTGACATCTAGCAATTATTGACAATTATTTACAATAAAGCATGAAATCTCTGTTTTCCCCCAAACTTAGACTTAAGTGCTCCTACGCTATCAAGGGAATAACGAAAATTCTAAATATAAACAAGTGATTAAATCTCAAAACATCCAAACAAGCATGACCCTAACCTAGCCCAAAAAGCACCCAATGAGACTGTGTAATTAGTTTTGTTTCTGAAACACATAAGTCAATTTCATAGAAACTATAAGTCAACCCTCTATTCATCATTACCACACTCAATTAGACACCTACATACCAATCAGAATTAGCTCATCTAAAGGGATCATGAAATATGCATGCCATGAAATGCAACTAATATGAACTCACATGGTATACGAAAAATAAAAACAGAATGTCCTATATGAAACAAACATAAATATTACGAACATACATGCATGATTTACTACTACTAATATGCAAAGCATGAAATCCTACATGAACACATAATACAACAACTACTAATCCCTCAACCACCCCCAAACTTAAAATATTCAATGTCCGCATTGAATGGAAAGGTAATACAAGGGATAGTAGAAACATACCTACTCGTTAGCATCATCACCCGCCTTGGGTGGAGTATCTGGAGTTGGATACACAGTCCTAGCTCCATAATGACCACCATAAGTGGTGGAGTGACAATCTCTCAGAACCCCCTCCGTCTCACTATAGGGAATGCATCTCCTGATCATTCGGTCTACCCCCTGACGAAACAAGAAAGGTTCGTCCCAATGGTACCATTTCACATCATAGAGAAATTTATTCTTTTGAGCATAAGTGAATTCTGATGGAATGACGTTGCTCACTAGATAATTTACGTAATCAGCAAACCATGGCACTTCCCCTTGCACCACAAACAGCTCCTCATCTGGAAAAGACTCATTAATGAGATTTTTATTCTTAGCATCCTTACTGTGATTCTCTAGACGTGATAGATGATCCGCCACTTGATTTTACGTGCCTTTCCTGTCCTTGATTTCCACATCGAACTCTTGCAACAAAAGAACCCAATGGATCAGTCGAGGCTTTGCATCCTTCTTCGAAATCAGATATTTAATGGCTGCATGATCCATGTAAACTACCACTTTTGTGCCAAGCAAATAGGACCTGAATTTTTCGAATCCGTAGACAACTGCCAAAATTCCTTCTCAGTAGTGGAGTAATTCAGCTGCGCCTCATTCAGGGTTTTACAAGCATAGTAAACCACATGAAATATGTTCATCTTTCTTTGCCCCAACACAGCCCCCACTGCAAAATCACTTGCATCACACATAAGCTCGAATGGCTCTTCCCAATTAGGAGCCGTAATAACCGGAGCCGTTGTCAACTTTTTTTTTCAAAATGTCAAAGGTAGCCAAGCACTCTTCGTCAAATTTGAAAGGGATGTCCTTCTCTAGTAGACTGCACAATGGTTTAGAAATTTTGGAGAAATCTTTTATGAATCGCCGATAGAATCCCGCATGCCCAAGAAAGCTGCGAATTCCTCACTGAGATTGGAGGAGGAAGATTTTCAATTGTCTCCAATTTGGCCCTATCCACTTCAAGTCCCCATTTAGATACCTTGTGCCCGAAAATAATCCCTTCTTGTACCATGAAATGGCATTTTTCCCAATTGAGAACCAGATTGGTCTCAACGCACCTTTTCAGCACTATACTGAAATTTGATAGAGCCTCATCATAAGAAGTACCAAAAACTGAGAAATCGTCCATGAACACTTCCACATTGGTTCCAATCATGTCAGAGAATATGGCCATCATACATCTCTGAAAAGTGGCCGGTGCACCACAAAGACCGAAAGAAACTCGTCGGAAAGCAAAAGTGCCAAAAGGGCAGGTAAATGTGGTCTTCTCCTGATCCTCAGGAGCGATACAAATCTGATTGTAACCTGAATACCCATCAAGAAGGCAATAATATTCATGACCCGCCAATCTATCCAACATCTGATCGATGAATGAAAGAGGAAAGTGATCTTTCCTAGTAGCCTTGTTTAGCTTCCGATAGTCCATGCAGACTCTCCACCCTGTGACTGTCCGAGTAGGGATAAGCTCATTCTTTTCATTTGCCACCACTGTCAAACCTCCTTTCTTCGGTACACATTGCACCGGACTCACCCAAGAACTGTCTGAGATAGGGTAGATAATCCTTACATCCAACCATTTAAGGATTTCCTTCTTCACCACTTCCTTCATGATGGGATTGAGTCTTCTTTGTTGCTCTACAGATGGTTTTCTGCCTTCTTCAAGAATAATTTTATGCATGCAGAAAGAAGGACTGATTCCCTTAATATCTACGATGGTCCATCCGATTGCAGATTTGAACTCCCTCAGAATTCGCAACAGTTTTTCCTCTTCACTACCTGACAGATTAGCAGCAATAATAACTGGAAACGTAGACAAAGCACATAAATAAGCATACCTCAAGTGGTCTGGTAGTGGTTTGAGCTCGAGAGTAGGAGCTTCTTCAATGGATGACTTGAGGCGCACTTCTGACTTTTTAAGAGCTTCTAAACCAAGAGACTCAATTGGTGCCTCCATCCTCCTCTTCCACGGAGCTGAATTCAACATCAGAATTTGCTCTGCTTCTTCCCCATTTTCCTCATCAAAATCCCCATTCAAAACCCGTTGCAAGGGGTCGAAAATTAGCAGATGCCCTGTTTCTCTTTTTATAGACGTTTCAACCATGTTAACTTGGAAGCACTCTTCTTCTTCTGTTGGAAATTTTATTGCCTTGAACACGTTAAAAGTAACATTGTGCTCATTCACTCGCATAGTAAGCTCTCCTTTCTGAACATCGATCAGTGTTCGGCCCGTGGCTAGAAAGGGCCTTCCCAAGATTATTGGAATTTTCTTATTTTCCTCGAAGTCCAAGATGACAAAATCAGCCAAAAAGATAAGTTTATCCACCTTTACCAAGACATCTTCGACTATGCCCCTCGGGTAAGTGATCGAACGATCTGCTAGCTGTAAAGAGATGTTGGTCGGTCTCGGCTCCGGAAGACCAAGTTGAACAAAAACAGATAGAGGCATCAAATTTATGCTTGCTCCCAAGTCACATAAGCATTTGTCGAATGACAGATTACCAATAGTACATGGTACAGTGAAGCTTCCAGGGTCCTTCAGTTTCGGAGGCAATTTCTGTTGCAGAACAGCACTGCATTCCTCCGTCAAAGCGACGGTTTCATACTCCTCCAATTTCAGCTTCCTCGATAGAATACCCTTCCTGAACTTAGCATAACTTGGCATCTGCTCTAGAGCTTCTGCAAAAGGTATGTTAATATGCAGCTTTTTAAATACCCCAAGAAATTTACCGAATCGCTTGTCCAGCCTCTGTTTCTGTAATCTCTGAGGATATGGTGGAGGTGGGAAGACCTGATTCTTCACATCCTTTGTCTTAGGGGCTGATTTTTTAGGAGTCAGTACGCTTTCCTCTTCTCCATTGCTTGAATCTGAATTTTTACCCTTGTCAACTGAACCTCCCAAATCCTCTTTCTCTTCTTTCTTTTCTTGCAGATTTTTTTCTTCTTTCTCAAGTGTAGTGCTTTCTGTGACCTTACCGGACCGTAGAGTTATGGCTTTAATCTGCTCCTTGCTGTCTTTCCGCCCTGGGTTTGCTTCTGTATCACTGGGAAGAGTTCCCTGTGGTCTGCTCAACAAAGCACTTGCAAGTTGCCCCATCTGATTTTCTAAAGTCTTGATAGAAACGGCCTGGCTCTTGCACATCAATCTCAATTCTTCTAGTTCTGATTTTTCATTAGAAGATTGCCAAGAATTCCCATAAGGTTGCTGCTGAAATCCCGGTGGTTGAAATTGCCTCGAGGCATACTGCTGTTGAAACTGTTGCCCTTGCTGCTGTTGAAACCCAGAAGGATTAAATGGCCTAACACCCAACTGCTGATTCTGAGACTGTTGATACGGCTGATTTGACTGTTGTAAACCACTTTGGTTGTGGTTCCAGCTGAAATTTGGATGGTTTCGATTGCTGGGATGGTAAGTGTTAGGAGCTAGTTGTTGCTGTCTTTGGAAATTGCTCACAAATTGAACCAACTCATTAGAAATTGCACATTGGTTGGTCTCATGTGCGCCCGCACAAAGTTCATAGACACTTGCAATTTGATGCACCCCTTGGTTCGCCAAAGAGTCTACCTTCAAGTTCAGTGCTTCTAGCTGAGCAGCCAAAGAAGTGGCCTTATCGACATCCAGAATTCCTACCACCTTTTGCTGTGGCATTCTATGAGTAGGATTCTGATACCCATTCGCTGCCATCATCTCAATCAGTTCATAAGCGGCCTCATAGCTCTTAGCCCACAGAGCTCCGCCAGAAGCTGCGTCCACATTCGATCTAGATCGCCATCCAAGCCCATTGTAGAAACAATTAATTACCATCCAGTCAGACATACCATGATGAGGATATTTTCTCAGCATCTCCTTGTACCTCTCCCAAGCTTCACACAAAGATTCACCGGAATGCTGAGAGAATTCAGTTAGAGCATTCCTGATTGCTGCAGTTTTAGCCAAGGGAAAGAACTTGGTGAGAAACTTTTGAGCAAGATCAGCCCAAGTAGTGATAGAGCCCGCTGGTAGAGAGTGCAGCCAACCCTTGGCTTTGTCCCTGAGAGAAAATGGGAAGAGCCTCAACTTAATAGCATCCTCCGACACATTGTTAAATTTGAAGGTGTCGGAAATTTCAATGAAATTCCTGATGTGCATGTTGGGATCTTCAGTTGGAGCTCCCCCAAACTGCACTGAGTTCTGTATCATTTGAATAGTGCCCGGTTTGATCTCGAAAGTATTGGCTGCAATGGTTGGCCTGATGATGCTCAACTGAATATCTTCAATTTTTGGCTGAGAGTAGTCCATTAAAGCCTTTGGTACTGTTGGTGGTGCTGGTGCGTCTCCCATACTTAAAGCTTCTGCTTTCTCTTTTGATTGTTTAGCTTTAGAACGTGTTAGCATAAACTGATCAGGTACCTGAAACACACAATCAAGCCACTCGAATAGATGAGAAATATTATCCAAGTCAATAAAACTTAACCACCACTGATGTCAAACACATAAACTAAAATCACACCGAAGTCCCCGGCACCGGTGCCAAAAACTTGTTCACAATTTTCTACGCAAGTATACGCAGTCAAAAGTAATACGGATAAATAGGGATCGTTCCCACGAAGACTCGGTGAAATACGTAAATGTGCCTATTCAACAATGTATGGCTAAATTATAATAGCTTGGTGAAGTAACAAATTTGGGTTGTTTTCTGGATTATTACTACTAAAAACTTACTAAGGTGATTTTACTTATACGAGAAAAACACAGGGTTCCAACTTCATGAGTTGTTTCATCTAGATTAACCGTCAAGACTCAATGCAATGTGATTATTAAGGTAGCTAGTGGGAACACGAAGGAAGTACGAATTATCTTTCAATAAACTCACACCAATCCATAAATTCATCCACAACTAAGATAGAAGTTTTACGGGCATCAATTACGTCCAAATCACTATATGTCTATGAGATTGGGCGACATAATCAATTTAAATCACAAGTTCCACTATCAACTACATAGGGGAGTAATGTTCTTTAGAATCTATACTACCGATATGCGGAGAGACCATCATAAGCCTATGCTAACATGGTAAGCCCTAATCTCTAAATCCACTTTCGCATTCATTAGAGATTAACAAAATAGATGTTAGCTACGCATCTATATAAATTAACACAACCACATCAGGCAAACCTTATTTTTAATCACAAGCATATATTATCAAGACTATCAATTACTAGAATTCACAATTCTCTCCATTAGAACCCCATGAAAGTGTTTAGTTCATGATTGAACCTAGCACCATAATGGGTTCAATTGATAACATAATTAAAACAAAGAACTGAAAACAATTAATGATTGAGAATAGATTGCTTGATAATAATCCAATAGATAACAAAGTAATAAGTTTAGAAGATTCAGGACACAATATAGAAAAAAAACCCTAGATCTTGACTTTGAGTGTGATTCTTCCTTGCCGTCACCGTGGAAGTTGTTTCCCCTCTTGATCTTGATCTCTCTACCGTGTTACAATGATATGATCCACCCATTTTACAATGATACAATGTGTATTTATAAGCCCTAGGAGTCTTATCCAACAAGGAAAGTCCAAAAATACCAAATAGATTCAAAACAGGAAAGTTATGGAGGGTTTTTAGTGAAATTTTCGTCATGGACAGCGGCCATGCTAGGCTGCGGCCTAGGTAGCTAGGTTGCGGCCTAGCTCCAAATCTGTTGGAAATTTTTCAGCATGCTATTTCCATCATTTTTCCTTCGTTTTGCCTTTGTTTCCTTCCGTTCTTTTCCCCAAAGCTTCCATACTTCATTTCCTTGATTCCAAACCTCCCAAGAATTGTGTGGAAGACCTCCTTCTTCATTAAAAAAACTCAACATCCACACCAAAATCATCTCAAATCTCCAACCATACTCGATGATTTATAACCCTGCACAACTACACAAAACACATCAAAAATACAACAAACTTGAGTCCAAGTCAATCAATTTAAGCCGATTTGGAACGCTCCAAGTGGATATAAATCCACTTATCACTCCACCTGATGCTACATCTAGGAAAGGTCTAGATTGAGCTCCAAGACCATTATAAAACCCATTAATCACCATCCAATCAGGTATACCATGATGAGGACACTTTATAAGCATCTCCTTGTAGCGTTCCCAAGCTTCACACAAAGATTCTCCAAACTGTTGTGCAAATTGAGTAAGATCATTCCTGATTGCTGCTGTTTTAGCCATGGGAAAGAATTTAGTGAGAAATTTCTGAGCAAGATCCTCTCATGTAGTAATGGAACCGGCTGGTAAAGAGTGTAACCAGCCCTTAGCTTTATCCCTTAACGAGAATGGGAAAAGTCTAAATTTGACAGCATCTTCCGACACACCGTTGAACTTGAAAGTGTCGCAGATCTCAATGAAGTCCCTGATGTGCATGTTAGGATCTTCCTTTGAAGCACCCCCAAACTGAACCGAATTCTGCACCATCTGAATTGTGCTAGGCTTTATTTCAAAGGTATTAGCTGCAATGGCTGGCCTGACAATACTAGATTGGATGTCATTGATTTTCAGCTGAGAATAGTCCTTCAAAGCCTTAGTTACTGCTGCTGCTCGATCACCCATCTCTACTGTTGTTTCAAGTTCCTCTTCGCTTTTATCTGTGACTAGATCTACGTCTTCCAGTTTACGAGTTTGAGAACGTGTTCGCATACACGCTCTAGTACCTGAAAAATACCGAACAAACAAGATATGTAAGTAAACAATCCGAGTCAGTGAACTCTAACGACCACTGATTACAAGCACATAAACTAAAAATAAAACACCGATGATCCCCGACAACGGCGCCAAAAACTTGTTTGCACTAAATCACGCAAGCGTACGTGATCACAAGTAATATATGAATAAGTCAAGTTCGTTCCCACAGAGATTTGGTTAAAGTTTCAATTCAGTTAATGCACCTATGCAACAATGTATGGTTTTCATTCACTGCTAAGACAATTAACAAGTTGGGTTTTGATTAACTTAAATTAACTAAAAAGCAATTTAACAAACTAAGAATTAATTAGCTAATGAGAATTGAAATCGAATTACTTATGCTAGAGAAAACATGGGATCCTAACTTTATTAAATACTTCGCTTAGAACTGACGCCTTTAATCACTATATGCAATGGTTAGGATATCTGATCGAACAACACGGAACAAGTACACGCTACCTCTCAGTATACGTATACCAAACTACGTACTCATGCATCCACAATAGAGATAGAAGATGAATAGACACCAATTATTCTTAGACCCTATATGTCTATAGAATTTGAAAACATAACGGTTGAAGAACAAGTTATCCATATTGATCACATAGGGCAGTATAAAATAGTTCAAATTACACCACGAATCATGTTGATAACAATCATGAACCTATGCTAGCATGACAAGTTCTAAATCTCAAGATCCACTCTCGCTTCACAAGAGATTAACAGATTAGATGTTAGCTACGCATCTAAAAATTAAGCATAACCATACGAGAATATCAATATACATCACACACAGATCTTTAAAGCATCAAGATACTAAAGCTCCATAAATAAATCCGTTAGAATCCCATGACAACGATTAGTTCATAATCGAACCGTTCGTCATCATAGGATCTGATGAAACCATGGTAATAACAAAGTGTTAAAGATTACAAATAAACTAGAGTATGAGTTAAGAAAACAAATCCAAAATCCAGAGTATCGCCTAATTTAGAAGAATACAAAAGTAGATCTAGATCTCCGAATGCTGTCACGTCCTTCCGGGAATCCGTCTCCAAGTCTGAATCTCTATCTCTGGCTCTCTCTGTGTTATTCTAAGTATTTATACGTTCAAGGATGGTAGCACGTGTTTATATAGGCCCCGGGAGTCTTTTCCAGCAAGAAATTACCGAAAATACCAATTTGAGTCGAAATAGAAGATTTTTCAGGATTTTTCCAGCAACAGGTAGCGCCCCTACGCTACTCAATCACTGTTCTAGCACCCATGCGCTACAATATGGTGCGGCTACGCTACCAGATTCTGCCAGAAATTGATTTCTTGCTATTTTCTTCGTTTAAACTTCGTTTTCTCCCGTTTCTTTTGCGTTAGCTGCCGTTCTTCACTCCCTTGACTCATAATCTACATGGTATCATAGGGAAATACTTCATTCTTCATTCCTTAGCTCAAAATCCACTCTAAGAACAATGGAAATCACCAACCCTAGCCGACGTTTTACGATCCTGCACAACTAAACAAAAACACATCAAAAGTACAACATACTTGAGGTCAAGACATCAATTTAAGCCGAAATGAAGTCATCCAAGTGGATATGAAATCCACTTATCATTCTTCCGTTCAACCGAGGTGGGTCTATATTAGACAACGCCCTAAAATTCCATATATATTCAATGGCTACTCGGTTGTTGACAATAACCCTAAGTGGAAAGAAGAGTTTATGTATTTGGTTTGGAAAGAGGGTGATTGGGGCACCCTTTTTCGAAGCTCTTTCGGTAAGATGGTTGATGGCAACCCGAACAAATTTGTACTCAACACGGAGGAACAAGCGGCCTATGAAGTTCTTATCAAGGATAATGGGCAAACTTTGTGTTGGGATCTCATTAATGAGGAATCTTTAAGGGTCGTGGGCCTTTCTGCTATTTCTGACTTTGATAATTTCCTATTCCCTCGTGAATTTATTTAGTTTCTAGATAATCTTATACCAACGTTTTATTTCATGTTTATGCAGCGGCCATGAAAATAATGAAGGCTACGGAGCCTGATGAGGATGAAACTGCCCGTATGAGAAGGGCAAACAGGGCTCTTGACACAAGGGGCAAACCTACAGAGCCTTCTTTTCTCCGGCCACACAAGGTGCAGAAATAGGACTTGGTCACTGCAGATGAGGAAGACGGGCCCGTACAGGTGAAGGTTCACTTTACGGTGTATCGAGCTCCCAGGGGCTTTAGGAAGTAGGATTCTGTGGTAGGATCCACAAAGCACTCAATGGATTGGTCCCTAAACTCTATCACTCCCTGTGACTACAAGGACTTCATATCGGGAGGAAACATGGAAGAGGCTGAGCACCTAGGCGCCCAGGCCTTAGCTTCTGTACGCTCTCTTTTGCTACTCTTTTCTTTTCTTAATGCTATTTTGATATTGTAGTTTTTATTGAACTAACATTTTTGTAGGCAAACGTCCATTTCCAGAGCATGACTCATTAGGCTAAGGCCTGGAAAAATAAGGCTAAGTCATTTGATACTAAATTTCAAAAAGAGAAGATCCGATGTGGAGAGGTCGAGGAGAAGTTGAAGGGAAAGGTAGAGGAGCTAGAAGCTGCCCAAGCCGAGTTGGTGGACTTACGGGCCAAGAAAGAGGACCTCATCGATGAGTACATGGATTCTCAGGATTTTCAGGCCTTGATGGAGAGGCACGATGAGGTTCTTTACCCAGTCCAGTATACTGACGGCTGGAATGAGGCTTTGGAGGCGATGCTCAAAAAGCACCCTGGATTGTTTTCTCCCGAAGACTTCCCAAGTCCACACCCTCCTCCTGTTTCCCCTATCGAGGAGGAGGAAGAAGGTGAGGATGAGAGTATGGGGGATAGGAGGATTCTTGATCCCAAGGTTTCCCCTCTCCGAAGGGCCTCAGATACTGCTGCTACGTCTCCTTCACGCTCAGCTAGTGCTTCGAAGATTCAGGAGGAGAGATCGGCTTCTTCTAAGGAGGCTGAGACTTAGGCTTTTATGCAAGCCCTGCGTGGCATTTGATTTATTTTCTGGGTCTATAAACTTTAACTTATAGCCTCCGGGCTTGTTTACTTATTTATTCGATTAGAAACTTCAGCTTGCCCATTGGCTTGAGGGTGGGCCACTTAGGTAAACCGAAGCTCAATTCCATTTTCATCACAGTAATCCCTAAATTCTTTGTTGTTGAATTGTAGCCCACTGTCCGTAACCAGGATTCGTAGGATTCCATACCTACGCATGACATTCTCCCATAAGAACTGCGCAACTTGCTTGGTTGTAATTTTAGCCAAGGGTTTGGCTTCAATCCACTTCGGGAAGTAATCAATAGCTACAATCAGAAACTTCCTTTGAGCAGTAGCCATAGGAAAAGGTCTCATGGTTGATATCCGTTTCCCATAGACGGCGCCAAATGTTGTAGAACGAAAAGTAGGGTGTATTTATTGCGTATTGAATGCTAGGGTTAGGGGAGCTTCAAGCTTAGATGGTTGATCAAGTGTTTCGTGACTTAACTCGGGTCCTCACAAGATGCCTACGTATCTTGCAAATATCAAGACTCAAGCCAATAAAAACATAGTTCTGTTTGTGAAGGATCAAGTCCTTATATAGACCTCGGGGACCTTGGAATTAGGGTTTGGTGTCTTGCTGGGCAAGATACCTGTTTTAGGTAGACTTCTGGATCCTTCCATGAGGAAGGTTGATCCGTATTGGGCTCATATGACTTGGGGATTACTCCTTAAAGAATTCGGGTCTTCATTGGACTCAATAACGGAGTCCTACATTGGCTGATTTATCTAATTACGAAATTATTATCATAATTAAGGTTTTGGGCCTCGTGATTGGGCTTCGACTTTGGACCATCCTAGGTTCATTTAATACATCATTAAATGTGTTTTTAGGGCTTACTTTCAGCCCATATCACTAATGCTATTCAAAGTAGAAAAATTGATTATATATACATACACATTTTCGTATTTCAATATAAATACACTTTTCAGTTTATAACATATTAAAATATGAAATATTTTTTTATGCTAGATCCAACAGTTTTCATCTACTTATTTTAAGATCTAACGATTCTTATTTATTTTGTCGTACGGAGTACCAGACTACCGATTATCAAAGTTTTGGACAAAATCCTTCTTACATTTATTATTAAAATTGTATTTGTTTGGTAGTAGAGCTATTTTCAAATAACAACAAAGGTATTTTGAAAATCAAAACGAATTATAAGTAGAATTCATAAATCGAATAGAATTTTCAACGTAAAAAATCGTTAATTTCTTTTCTCTTTAGTATCTACATAGATTCAATTGTAAAATAATTGTTAATTCATCACTAAATTAAAAATAATTTTATTAATTTTACGTTGGTTGTAAAATCGTTCAAATCAAATTTTAAGAATTCAAGATATAGTACAAATATTATATTGAACATGTAAAATTATATATATATATATATATATATATATATATATATATATATATATACATATCAATTTTTTAACAACAATTTGACATGTAAATTAATAATATATAAAATTTTAAAAATTCTATAACTATAGATATTAAAAAGGAGCTGTGCTTTTCACCTAGTGAAAAATAACAACATTTGACATCTTTATTTCAGAAAACTGTAATTGCAATATTTCATTAATATAATATAGATTTTTTAATAATATAAAACTAAATATCATAATTTGGGATCTAACAAGCCATTACACAACAACCAGATGACATAAACATGTTACAAATGAAAAAATAAGTGCATTAATAAAAAAAAATGGCATTACATGATCAAACAAATTCATATGAATTTCAACTTTAATATATTTTTTTATATAAACATATATATAATTCAATCAGTATAAGCATGTGAATATTACATGATTAAAGATTTGAATTAATTTAAACTTGAAAAATATATTATAAAAATTCAATCAAATCCATCTATCTGTTATTATATCCTTATATATAATAAGCATAAGAGGGATCTTATCCAAATTTTTGGTCTGGTCGCTGTACTACCAAAATCATATATGATCCATTGGATTAAAAATAGACGATCAAGTATATATATATATATAGAGAGAGAGAGAGAGAAAAAAAAAAGTTCTATGGAGTACTGTTTATTTGGAGTACGTTGGAGTACATATACGTTCTGCATTTAAAATAATTTAAAATTTATTATTTTGCAAACCTTGTTATATGAATGTCATAATTTCATTGATAATTTTGAAAATCATGTATATTTTGCAATATGTTCATCTTGAAAATCCTTTATGTTTTGCAATCAGAACATATATGTTTTGCAACCCAAATGTGTTTCGCAGAACAATTCATTTTGCAATATTTTGTTAGCAAAACATATAAAATTTTCAAGATTTTCGATGAAATAGTGATGTTCATGTAATAAGATTTGCAAATTAATAAATTTTGCAAGATTTTGATTGAAAAATGTATATGTACTCCAAGTACTCCAATTAAATCAGTACTCCATAGAGCTGGACTCATATATATAATCTAAAAAGGATATTATTAGAAAGGTTGCATTAGAATTGAATTTTAAGAAGAAAATTATAATCTAAAAAGAATATAATTGAAAAAGTTTGTATTATGATTGAATTTTAAAAAGAAAATTATAATCTGAAAAGGATATAATTAAAATAACTTGCATTAGAATTGAATTTTATTTATTTTATTAGTATTAAAAAATTCATATTTATTATTTGGGCTATATTTTGAGATATATAAATCAAATTTGGATGATTTTATAATCCACGCAAAATACATAAAATTATCTTTAATTTAGTAATGATTTAATAATTATTATTTAAATGAAAATACACAGAATCTCAAACAAACGAAAATATAAATACGAATTTTTACATTAATCCTATTTAATGTAGAAATCGTACATTGATAATGCTATTCAATGTAGAAAACCTAATTATATATGATTTAGATAATTGACATATACATTTTCGTACTTCAATATAAATACACTTTTTATTTTATAACATATTAAAATATAAAATATTTTTTAATGCTAGATCCAACGATTTTCATCTATTTATTTTAAGATTTTTGTCGTACGGAGGACCTGACTACCGATTATCAAAAATTTGGACAAAATTCCTCTTACATTTATTATTAAAATTGTATTTAGTTGTTATTAGAAATATCTTCAAATAATTATAAGGATATTTTGATAATCAAAATGAATTATAAGTAAAATTCATAAATCAAATAGAATTTTCAGCATAAAAAAATGTCAATTTCTTTTCTTTTTTGTTTCTGCGTAGATTTAATTAGAAAAAAATTATTGAACCATCACTAAATTAAATATTATTTTGTTAATTTCACGTGAGCTGTAATCGTCCAAATCAAATTTTAAGAATTCAAGATAGAGTATGAATATTAAATCGAACGTGTAAAATCTTATATATATATATATATATATATATATATATATATTGATATGTAAATTAATAACTTTTAAAATTTTAATATAATTATAGATATTAAAAAAGGAGTCATGCGTTGCACGAGTTATGAATTATTATATCCTTATATATAATAAGCATAATAGGGATCTTATCCATAAATTTTAACACTGTACTACAAAAATAATCTCAACCGTTGAATCTAATATCTTTAAAAATAGACGATCAAGATTATATCATATTAAAAGAGGAAATTATAATCTAAAAAGGATATGATTAGAAAAGTTTGCCTTAGAAGTAAATTTTAAAAATAAAATTATGATCTAAAAAGGATAAAATTAAAAAGGTTGTATTAAAATTGAATTTTAAAAAGGAAATTATTATCTTGAAATGATATAATTAAAAAAGGTTGTATTACAGTTGACTTTTATTTATTTATTTATTTATTAGTAGTTAAACAAATTCATATTTATTATTTGGACTCTATCTTGAGATCTAGAAATCTGATTTGGATGATTTTACAATTCAAGCGAAACTCATAATACTACCAAAATAATCTCAACCGTCGAATCTAATATCTTTAAAAATAGGCGATCAAGATTATATCATATTAAAAGAGGAAATTATAATCTAAAAAGGATATGATTAGAACTGCCTTGGAAGTAAATTTAAGAAAAAATTATAATTTAAAAAGGATATAATTAAAAAGGTTGTATTAGAATTGAATTTTAAAAAGAAAATTACAATCTTGAAAGGATATAATTAAAAAAGGTTGTATTACAATTGAATTTTATTGATTTATTAGTATTTAAACAAATTCATATTTATTATTTGGGTTCTATCTTGAGATCTAGATATCTGATTTGGATGATTTTACAATTCAAGCGAAACTTATAAAATTATCATTAATTTAATTATGATTTAATAATTATTATTCAAATAAAGACACTTAGAATCTCATGAGAAAATATGATTACGAATTTTTGCATTAATCCTACTCAATGTAGAAGACTTACATTGATAATGTTATTCAATGTAAAAAACCTAATTATATATAATTTAAATCATTGACATACACCTTTTCGTATTTCAATATAAATACACTTTTTAGTTTATAACATATTAAATTATAAAATATTTCTTTTTTGCTAGATCAAATGGTTTTCTTTTATTTATTTTAAGATCTAACGTTTCTTATTTATTTTGTTTTACATATGACCAAATTACCAATTATCAAAGTTTTGGACAAAATCTCTCATACACATATTATTAAAATTATTTTGGTTGTTAGTAGAACTATCTTCAAATAATAACAAGGGTATTTTGATAATCAAAACGAATTATACGTAAAATTTATAAATTGAATAGAATTTTCAACATAAAAAATCGTCGATTTTCTTCTCTATTTTGTTTCTGTGTAGGTTTAATTGGAAAATAATTGTTAAAGCATCACTAAATTGAAGATTATTTTGTTAATTTTACGTGGGCTGTAAAATCGTCCAAATCAAATTTTAAGAATTCAAGATAGAGTACAAATATTAAATCGAATGTGTAAATCTCATATATATCAATTTTTTAACAACCATTTGATATGTAAATTAATAACAAATAAAATTAAAAAATTAATATAATTATAGATATTAAAAAAGAAGTCCTGCATTGCACGGGTTATAAGCTAGTATATATATAATACACCAACGAGGGGTTTCCTAGCAAATTAATTCATAGGTTCGGTCATTCCGAACCGCCAAACCCATACTCCAAACCTAATTCCTTATCGATCCATATTAAATTACCAATATATTCACGAGGCACTCAATAAAAAAACAATCAATATTAGATAAAAGATGGATACGACTGGATATAAATCCTCAAAAACTAAAGTGGCAATGTCGAACACAAAATACATCGAGTTGGCAGAAATCACGTGAGGAAAGTGCCAAAAAACACTGAATTCTTAGAAGTTGTACATGCGAAAGATTGTATAAATATCTTATAGCCTCTGATACCAATAAAGTATTATGATATACTAGCTTACATAGCCGCGCTACGCGCGGTCATAAAAACGTTAACTTATAAATTTCAATTCATGCTCCAATATTTTGTATATTATAGGAATTTTATTATCATAGGCATATTTATTTATTGTAAATATTAATTGGGTTCGAAAATAAGTATTAATTATTGAAATTTTTTCTTCAAAATAGTGGCTTGAAACATAATCTTATAAGTAATGAGGTTGGGGAACCTGAGATATATCTCAGGTAAATTCCCTAAGATATCCATCTTTTATATGTAAAAATAAGGTGGATGTTTTAGTAAATTCACAATTTTTTTAATTAGCCCTGCGGGCCCAGGAAAATTTAGAGTTAGTTTGTATGTATCTTAGGAAAAGTTCCCTGAGATATATCTCAGGGTCCTATATAAAACAAACAATATACTTTGAATTTTAAAAATATAAGAGTAATTTTAAAATTAGAATGATAAATATTAAATATATCATAATTACGTCTTATTTAGTTGATATTACTAATTTTGATAACATTAGATATTTAAATCAAAGTCATAAAAATCTTATTAAGCACTTTAATATTTGTGTTAATGTAACATAATTTGGGGTATGACCGTATGAGTGCATTTGTCTAGGTAAGAATTTAAAAGTTAGAAACATGACATGGAGAAAACTAAAAATTAATTCATTAGGTACGTTTTATTTGGTCGTAGCCCGTTTATAAAATTTATATTTGATAATAATTTAATGAATATTTTTATAAATTACTTAATTTTAATCTTATCAACAATGATATCGTTGTTTACAAGGGGAAGTGGATTGTATAGATAGGGTCTTTTGGAGGCGAATTTGGAGAATGCAATTACCAGGGAAGGTGATTAACCTGTTATGGCGTGCAGTGCGTGCTGTCTTACCTACAGCAGTAGCGTTGCAGGGTAAAAGAGTGAATATTGATGGAACGTGTGGTTGGTGTCGTGGGGATGCAGAAACAGCAGTTCACATATTTTTCGAGTGTACTTTTGCTCAGGAGGTTTGGAGGACGTTGGGGCTTGCTGCAGTAGTTCGTACAGAAGTGGGAGATACAGTGATGAGTGTCTTAAAAAGGGTGTTTCAATCAGCAGGGAAAGAACAGGTGTTGCTGGTAGGTTTGATGTGCTGGTGTCTATGGCTGCGAAGAAACAAGTGGGTCTGGGACAAGCATAATATGTCAGTGTTTGGCATTAAGTCTATGGCGTTGAATATGTTAACAGACTGGAGAAAAGCTAATGAATATGCGAACCAAAGAGAAGAACGATCACAGGAGGATAGAAGGAAATGGGCAAAACCACCAACTGGTTGGGTAAAAATCAATATTGATGCGGCTTGTAGACAGGATAGAGAGTATGTAGGGGCAGGTTGTGTTGTGAGGAATGATGAAGGTGAATTCGTTCGGGCAAGAAGTTCAGTAATACAAAGTCGAGCAAGTGCAAGGGAGGCGGAAGCTCTAAGCCTCAAGGAGGCGTTGTCATGGGTTAAAACATGGAGACAGAACAGGTGCATCTTCGAATCAGATTCTAAGGTGCTAGTGGATGGAATTCGAGCGGGTAATGGTAGATCAATGTTTCATACTCATGTGGAGGATTGTAGAGAGTTACTTAAACACTTTGATGAAGTGTTAGTCGTTTTTGTGAATCGATCTGCGAATAGGATAGCTCATAGCTTAGCTCAGGCTGCTTATTCTGTGTCAGGTCCTCAGGAATGGTCATATACACCTCCTGATTTTATTATGTGTAATCTTGCCCTAGAGGCTGTTTGATTAATGCAAGTACAATTTTTCAAAAAAAAAAAAAATGTGGTGTCTCTTATTACATTTTATAAAATTTAAAACAATATTGAGCTTTAGTTGATCAACAAATACAATCTTTTAACCCCACGGGGTGTCTCAGATGGTCGAGCTGTGGTGCTTAAGGCTTGCGCCTTGAAGGTCACGGGTTCGATTCCCTGGGACGCTCCGGGAGTAAGTGGGCTACCATGCTTGGAGGTTGAGTGTGCTAGTAGCCCTCCGGATTAGTCGAGGTGCACGCAAGCTGGTACAGACACCGAATTATCAAAAAAAAAAATACAATCTTTTACAATTTTAGTTCTTTAGATATTAACAGTTTCATGTAACCAACTTAATGTACATGATTTCATTAAAATATATAAGTATTTTTTCACCTTTAAAATGCTCTTAGAGCAAGAAAAACAAATAATCAGAATATAAAAACACGTGTATTAGTGCATGACCTTCACGAAGTGGACGACTATTAAAAATATGAAGATAGCGGCACTTTATTTAGAAAAGGTTTTTATGAGACACTTTATTTAAAAAAAGGTTTTTATGAGGTGTTAGAGAACCTAAAATAAATCTTAGCCAACCCTGTCACTAATATTATTTTCGTTATAACTCATTATTTGTTGATTTATTTTTCTACTACACTCATCTTTCATTTTCTCAAAATGAGTTGTGAAAATAACCGTTGTAAATCAATACGTAATAATTGCAAAACCCACATCATAAAAACTACCAGCGGCCAGCTTTAGCTTGTATTTGCATTGCTTCTTCTTTCATCACCTTTTCATCCAACATTGAACATTTCCGATGCAATAATTATATTGATTGTTTAAAAAGAATTAAAATAGAAAATAATTAAAATTTTACACCAGAAAATGGAGGGAATTCGGGATTAGTTATAATACATATTCGGTATATTTTTTATTAATATAAATACATGTTCGACAAATATAATCCATAAAACATGATTAATGTCTATAATTTTTGCTAAAAATTTTGATGCATTACAATGTTAAAATTTTTACATATTACTCCATCCGTCTAAATATTTTTCCTATTTTGACCAAACACATTTGCCAACGTACACGTTTGATCGTTAATATCTCTAATTTCGTATTAGTATTAAATATAAAACTTCACTGTATTAAAGTACTCATAAATACGAATCCAACAAGATCACTCATGACTATATTTGGTCTTATAGATTAGACTTAAATTAGTAATTTGTCTCATGTTATGAACAGTCCCAACATATGAAATGGGAAACTTAATATGAGACCGAGGGAATACCTATTGCAGTAGATATTATAGCTAAGGAGTTCATTGGAAATGCTCTAATTTCATTGATTTTAATATTTCATGCTTAGAATATGGTAAGGTTACTTTAGAACACATCCAAAGGTTGTTATACACGTTAATTACAAACTACATTTTTGGGATTAACCTAATATTTACAAAAGCATGAATTAATTTACATTCCTTATATAAATAAAAATATTTTTAACAAAAAAATAGAGTAAACTGAATGCATCTTAAAAAATTTAAATCTATATATTATAACCGTAGTACGAAAAATAGCTATGAATGTACTAAAAAGAACTCAATAATAATAAAACAAATTCTTCATAAAATTTGTGATGGAATCATAATTCAAAATAACTCACATTAAATATTTAAAAAATGGAAATAGTCAAAATCAAAAAGTGAGAAAAATCAAATCTATCTAAAATACTTATTAGTTAGCCGACTTCCCTTTTACGTATTTTAATTATAAAAATAATTTAACTAAAGTCAATATTTTCATTTGAAATAGTGGTTTGAACGATACTATCATGAATTTTTTTAATTTTATAATCATTTTCTAATAAAATATAATTTACGTGCTTGTATATAATTATATTTTAAAGTTAAGTTTTTTTATTAATTTTCAGATTTGTATTTTTCATACAAATAAAATTATTTTTTTAATAATTTAAATATATTACTTTTAGTTGGGACTTTAAGAGAAATATAATTTTTTTAAAACCAATGGTAAATGTGGGGGTGTCAATGGTAGCTGAAAGATCAACTGCAGGGATTTTCTGATTCAGCTATTGTGAAGGTTGCAATATGATGATGAAAGTAATGAACCTCTGGTTGAACAAATAAAGTAGAATTAACTGTGAAACTAACAGCTAGATGGAAAATATATGATTTGAAAAATAATACTATAAAATTATTGTTGGAGTTGTGGATCGATGCCAGTCCTTTTCCAAGGAGTACTGCTGCGCCACTTTTTTAGGTATTTGGCTCGTGAGGATGCAAGAAACTTAGCTAGAAAATTTTAGAGACCGTCATGTCACATGTCCAATCCTCTGCTATTGCAGATAGTATAGAATTTCTAATAAAATATAATTTACGTGCTTGTATATAATTATATTTTAAAGTTTAGTTTTTTTTATTAATTTTCAGATTTGTATTTTTCATACAAATAAAATTATTTTTTTAATAATTTAAATATATTACTTTTAGTTGGGACTTTAAGAGAAATATAATTTTTTAAAAATCAATGGCAAATGTGGGGTGTCAATGGTAGCTGAAAGATCAACTGCAGGGATTTCTGATTCAACTATTGTGAAGGTTGCAATATGATGATGAAAGTACTGAACCTCTGGTTGAACAAATAAAGTAGAATTAACTGTGAAACTAACAGCTAGATGGAAAATATATGATTTGAAAAATAATACTATAAAATTGTTGTTGGAGTTGTGGATCGATGCCAGTCCTATTCCAAGGAGAACCGCTGCGTCACATTTTTAGGTATTTGGCTCGTCAGGATGCAAGAAACTTAGCTAAAAAAATTTAGAGACCGCCATGTCACATGTCCAATCCTCTGCTATTATAGATAGTATAGATTATAGTATCTATTGTAATAATGATTAGAATAGTTAACACTTGAATATTATATTAGAAGCAATTAATAGATGGATATTAAACGAAATTATTATTAAAATATAATAATGAGGCGTAATATAGTAAATTCATCAGGATTATATAGCCCGTGCAAGTCACGGGCATGCTCTAGATTATAAATATTTATGAATTACTCGTGATCACGTAGGGTTGGATTGTTGATATCTTCGATTATTCATATTTTCGCAGCAATCGTTGTGAGAAAACCGAATTTATGCAATATCCGATCGTGACATGCAAATTATAATTCTGGTTAAATTAAATTTGTTTTATATTTTACGTTATGTTTTGTTTAGTTAAATTAAACTTGAACCATTTATAATAAATAGGTTAATGTAAAGATCAAAACCGTACTTCGAAATATAAATACATAGAGTTCAAATGGATGTATACAAAGATACATACAAATGTTAATTACATAATAATAAATGCATATTAGTTAATATCACTTATTATTATGTAATAAATATGTTAGTGTTGTTGTAATACCTAAATAGTCCCCGGAAATATAACATAAATAGAATTAGCAAGGGTAAATATGATTTTTTATATGAATCAATTTGCTCATGGAGCCCCCTATAATTCTGGTTAAATAAAATTTGTTTTATATTTTACGCTATTTTTTAAAGCAAACTTGAACGATATGTAATAAATAGGTCAATGTTAAGATCAAAACCGTACTTAGAAATATAAATATATAGAGTTAACATGGATGGATACAGAGATACATACAAGTATTAATTACATAATAATAAATGCATATTAGTTCATATCAGTTATTATTATGTAATAAATATGTTAGTGTTGCAATACCTAGCCCCCGGAAATATAACATAGATAAAATTAGTAGGGGTAAATATGACTTTTTATATGAATAAATTTGCACTTGGAACCCCCCATTTGCTCTATTAGATATATACTATAATTCTGATTTTGAGGGAAATTAAACACCCATGACACCCACATACTCAAAAAAATTTTATTCATGTTTATTTTATAATTTATTATGGATAAAATCGTAGGAATATTTTTTACTCTAATACATTGTTAGATAATATCTTTTATATTAATTATAATGTCGTTTTATAGCCCAATTGTGTATTTTATGTAATTCTTTAATCGATAAATGATAAAAGAGTCTAAAACTCATTTAAAATTCAGTAATATTTAATTAATAACATTTTAACAATATCACATACATACATATTGTGTGTATGATTTAAAATACATGTGAATGTGTGGCCTAATGATATGAAGATGCACAATTTAACTCGGTGTTCCACGTTCAATCACCATTGAAAATAATACTTCTATATATAAATAGAAACTTACGGATAAATTGGTGCTTTCATGAATAAAATACATTATGCGTCATTTTTTCTTTATATAAAACCAAGTATCGTCCCGCTTAAGCGTTACACACAGAGATATCATGTGTATTATAAATATTCAAAGTCAAGATAACTATAATTTTTGATATATATATCTGATGGGTTAAATGGCATTTTGGTCACTAAATTGCCTATAAACTTACAATTGGATCACCCAACTGAAAAAGCTTTCAATCAGGTCACTAAACACATTAAAACTTTCAATCGAATCACTAAACATATTAAAATTTTCATGACCGTTAAGTAATGTTGACTTTAGACGGGAGGCCGTCTATTTGTGCCACTTCAGCGCCAAATCACCTGCCAGATCAGCTTGTTAACCCGCCCAAACAAACCCGATCCAGTTAACTTATAACCCACCCCCTTTCATTTTACATTACCAAAAAAATTCTAATTGAAAAACTTAATTAGAGCTGAGAAGTTTTAAATCCAAACCCTAATTACAGCTATGGTGAGAACTTGATCGGGAATTAAGGTTCATTTAACTGAGAAGAAGAACAGCAGAAGTGATGGGTGGACGGAGTTGCGAGAAGGCAGCACGGTGGGTGGTGTTGAAAGAAGAGGCAGGGTGAAGGAAGGAGATGGAATGAAATGGAGAGGCTGCGACGCGAGGCGGGTTGGATATTGAGTGAGAAAGGGAGGTGGGTGGAGGCGCCATTTTCAGAGGGGATTGGGCGGTGGGGGGAAAGCAGGTGGACAGTGGTGTGGATTGGAGGAGTAACAGCGGTGAAGAAGAACAGTGGTGCAGGTGAGATGAATTTAAGGTGGGTGAAGTGGCGCAATAGTTATGGCTGAAAAGGAGTTCTGTTTGCCAACTGGATAAAATCAGTCATGTCAGCAAGCTAATTCAGCTTTCCGTCCATTTCTTGACGTTCGTTAAGGCCAGTGATTCGATTGAAAGTTTTAATGTGTTTAGTGACCTGATTGAAAGCTTTTTCAGTTGGGTGACCCAATTGAAAGTTTATAGTCCGTTGAGTGACCAAAACGCCATTTAACCCTATATCTGATAGAAAAAATGGGGGGTTATGAGCAAATTTATTCATATAAAAATTCATATTTACCCCTACTAAGGCCCTATTTGGCAATTAGTTGTTAGCGATTAGTTGATTGAGTTAGCTGTTTTGACTAGCGGATTGAGTTAGCCGTTTTGACTAGTGGATTGAATTAGCTGTTTTACATCAAATTGTTTGGTAATTAATTAACTTTGAGTTAACTTTTTGTATATTCACCAAACACATAACAAACCTCTAATTGAAAAAACTCCTTCAAGTAGTTTTTTGAAAATTATCTTTTTAAGTCAAAAAAAGCTATTTCAATCCGCTAACTACCAAACACTAATATTAGAGGAATGGTCAAACCTCTAACTTTTTCTCAAACCTCTAACTTCCAAACACCACCTAATTCTATCTATGTTATATTTATGGGGGCTATTTAGATATTACAACACTAATATATTTATTACATAATTATATCTTATTATATAATAAGAGTAAGAGAGATAATGAGAGAGTACTACCATAGGTCAAGCGTTCGACTCTCACTAACAACATAATTAAATTTAATATTTGCAACTTTATATATACTAATAAGCAAGTACTATCATAGGTCAAAGGTTTGATTCTCACTAACAACATAAATAAATTTAATATTTGTAACTTTAAATATACTAATAAAACATATGATAAAATTCACTTTTCAATACTCATTAATCATCTATTAAATTTGATATTAGTACACGCCAAAAATTTAGTTTACAGGATAGCATTGAAAAATTGCAAGTACATAAGAACGAATCAACTCTCATCTCTTCTATAGAAAACTACCGCGCCCTGGCTTTCGGGAAACAATCCAAATCAAACCTGACTTTAACTACTACAAAACATAAATACATGTTTGTCTTTTGTACTTCATATGTGCATATAATTTACACTAATTTTGAAAAAAAGTTATGTAATAATAAGATGTAACAAAAAAGTTAAAAAACGACTTATTATCAGTTACATATATAAAATTTTTACAAAAAAGTTTTAATATAAAAATACATGTTAGCCAATAATTATATCCTTATATATAATAAGCGTAAAAGGGATCTTCCATAATTTTGGTAAATGATCTTGAAAGGCATATGACTCAGCCTATTTGTAGTTCGAGGATCCTAATCCAATTAAACTAGATTGTAATAAGTAAATAATATCAACTGTCACAGGAATCTCAAAAGATGATAACCGTCAGAAGAAAAATCAACAAGTCAATCTATAGTTTTGATGTTTTACACTGGAAGAAGATTCAGATATCTGATCAGGCCTCAAGGTAGCATTGAAACAAATGGATTCATTTAAGAGACAGAGATTACTATAAGTGATAAGAAACAATTTCAGTACTGAATGATTGATGAGAGTGAAGAGTATAAAAAGACCACAGTGTTAAAGTCACGATGAAGAACAGAGATTGGAGTTAGTCGTTCATGAACCAGACAGTACATCGAGCGTCAACATCGTTCCAGTGTATGTTCCTTATCATAATTACGTGGTCCGCAGTGAAGTATTGACTATTAAAGAATTTATATTAATTCTACTTTAATTAATTAAATCAAGTAATTAAGTTAATGAATAAATTAATTCTATCAGAATTAATATATTTGTTAAAGTGATTATTAGATTAATTAAATAAGAATTAATATGAAAAAGAAATAATTAGTTAAATGATTTTTATAAATCATTTAATTAATTATAAAGTGAAAAATATGATGATATAACTATCAAATTGATAGTTATACCGATAGTCATATACAGTTCAAAGAGGAGATAGTCATATGCGGTTCAATTGGATAGTCATATTTTATTCAAAGGATAGTAATACCGAATGTTATATTGAACTGGATAGTAATACCGAATGTTATATTGAGCTGGATAGTTAAACCGAAAGTTATATTTAAACTGGACAGTCATACTACATTCAATTGATAGTCATACCGATTGTCATATTAGTGTTAACTGATTGTTATATCAGTTAAAACAAAGTAATATTACTATGGCTGTGTTATATAAAGAAGCAGAATGCAGAAGAAATGAAGAAAGTCGAGCAAAACACAGAAAATACACACAGCAGCTCATATATCTCTCTCTCAAGCTCAAGAACACTTACAAATTAAATTCTGTAAATTCAAGTTCATCTCAGTTGTAATATCCTATCCATTGGAACTTGTTTACTTGTGATTCTTGTACTACTAGCGAATTAAGTTTCCTAGTTCACAAATTGATATCTTGATTTTTATTAACTAAATTAGCAAAGTTCATGTTGAATTTTCTAATTAGTTATTAATTACTTGATAATCGTTTGGACTGATTTTGTAACACCCATCAAGTTAATATATTGTTATATTCAACTTGAAATTTGTGTTATATTATTCCGCACAAAATATTCGTTTAAGTGAAAATTGTTTAACGAATAAATTTCGAGAAAATGGTATAGATTGTATTCAACCCCCCCTTCTACAATCTTATCGGACCTAACAATTGGTATCAGAGCCTATTGATTGATACACAAATCAAGATCCTATTTTTACTCAATCAAAAATCAAGCTCGAATTTTTAACTCTCTTAAAAATTCATCATGTCAGCCAAAGGCAATGTTAAAATTCCTATCTTTAATAAAGATAACTATGACATGTGGAAAAACAAAATGGAGTTATTTCTTGATGTAGCAAATCCAAGATTTTTGTGGGTTTTGAAAAATGGACCAGTAATTCCTATCCAACATGATACTGAAACAGTTACAAATGGAGTTGTAACAATACCTGCAAAATCCTATCCGAAGGACCCTAAGAACTTTACCTCTGAAGAAAAAGAGGAAGTTGGATTGGATAAAAATTTGAGACTCATTCTATTAGATTCCCTAGATGCTGTCATGTATAGCCATGTAAGGAATTGTAAAACTGCTAACACATCTGGGAAACTATTGAGATCATTAATGAAGGGACTGATGAAGTCAAGGAAAATAGACTTCAAATTTTGACCTCTGAATATGAACACTTTAGAGCTGGCCCTAGTGAAGGCATTCAGGAAGTGTTCGAAAGGTATAACAAAATAATCAACAACTTGCAAGTTCATGGCAAGCAATATACTCAGAAGGAGATCAACATGAAGTTTTTACTGACTATGCCTACTCACTTAGAGCATAGAATCACCGCCATCAGAGAATCTAGAGATTTAACTCAGATTGCTCTTGAAAGGCTGTTTGGTGTTCTGAAAACATATTAATTAGAACAAGTACAGCAAAAGGAATTCTATGGCAAAGGCAGAATGGCAAATTCTTCTACAGCTCTAGTGGTTGAGGTTCCTAAGGAAGTGGAAGCTAAAGTTGTTCAACCTAACAGCTTTAACAAGGAACAAACTGAAGTGGAACATGGCCAAACACCAACTACTCGGGATGGTGGAGAATTTTACTCACTTGAAGAGCTGGATCAATTGGAAGATGAATCTATGGCGATGATGGTGAGACAATTCAGTAACTTCAGATTCAGAAGAAATCCAAAGTTCAGGTTTAAGTCAAATAACAGATTTCAGAGAGGAGGTTCTTCATCCTCTAGTAACAGGGGAGGTTATAAAACTGGAACTGTTGACAGAAGCAAGATTCGTTGCTTCAACTGTAATGAGTTAGGACACTTTGCTACTGAGTGTCAGAAACCCAAACAAGCACAGAAGAAAGATTATGCTTCTGAAAAGAAGAAGACTAGAAGAGCTTATGTAGCTGCTGGTAAAAGCTGGGATGACGCAGATAGTGAAGATGAAGAATATGGAAACTTTGCACTAGTGGCAAATGCTGAATCATCAACTTATTACACCACATCGGTAACTCTTATTGATGCTGAGTTAATTCATAGTTTACGTAATTGCTTGAATAATGCACAAAAAGGGTACGAGAGAATAAGTCTTGTTAACACTAACCTTGAAAATGAAGTGTTAGATTTAAAAAAGGTGCAGATTAATCAAGATAAGAATATAGAAGAAATAGCTCGACTTAATTACAGAGATAAGTCATTAGGAGAATACATGGTAAAACAAGTTGATAGGATTGCTGATCAAGACATCAGGATTAAAGAACTTGAAACACAGATTAGAGCTTGTTATAATACTGTTAAAGTTTCTAAAGAGTTCTTCAATAAACAAGCAGTAGAACGAACTGTAGGAATAGGATTTGATTACAATCAAGCTGTTGGTTCTTTGAGTAATCATTCTCCTAATCCTATTTCAGCTAAAGAAAGAGGTATACCACATATTCTCAAGAATGTTGAAAAACCAATGTTTAAAAAATCTGTTGCTGAACCACCCAATATGCTTTCTATTGTCATTCAGGAAGAAATGCAAAATGAGGACAGTGCCAATGGCATAATCCTTGATAATGACAAATCTGCTAAGGAACAAGTTAAGGTTGTTGAGTTAACTAGTTCTTCTCAAATTGGGTTAAGTGACAACAAGTTGAAAAAGAACAATAACAAATCTGACATGCATGCCATGCCTATTATTGATTCTTCTCATAAAGCATGTGGTGTTGTCAATTGTATGTCTTGTGCTTTTAATATCATGTCTGCTTACTTTTCTGGTAATCATGCATGTGCTGATAAGACTGCCCCTAGACAACATATGAACAGAAACAAAAATGTCAGATCAATGACTGCTAGTCCTCCTTATGTAAGGAGAGATACATTTGTACCTAAGCCTAAACAAAGTTCTACTAAGGCTATTTACAAGGTCAAATGTCCAGTCAATGAAACAAGTGTTATTGCTGCTAAAGAAACATGGATACCTAGAATAAAACAGAAGTTTGTCAAATCTGTTTATAAAGTGAAATGTTTGTTGAATAATGGTAAAGCTGTTGTTAAAGTAAAGAATGTTGTTTTGCCTGACAAAGGCCAATTCTTTAAGTATTCTGGACCCAATCAAATTTGGGTTCCAAAGAAGGTTTAATCCATTTGTCATTGCAGGGTGTTGAGCAGGTTGAACGAGTGACCTGGATCTTGGACAGTGGATGTTCGAGGCATATGACTGGTGATAGAACCCTGTTGACAAATGTGGTGGAGAAGGCCGGCCCAGTAGTTACCTTTGGAGATAACAGCAAAGGTAGAACTGATGGATATGGCATACTTGAAGCTGGAAATGTTATCAATGATGAAGTCTCTTTTGTGAAAGGACTTAAGCACAATTTGCTCAGTGTCAGTCAATTCTGTGACAAAGGTTATGAAGTTCATTTCAATAAGAAGAATTGTATAATTTCACACAAGAGACATGAAAAGCCACAACTGACAGGAGTTAGAAAAGGCAATCTGTACGTAGCCAATATGAACTCAGGAAGCACTGAAGAAATCACTTGCTTCTACACTAAAGCATCTAATGATGAGAGTTGGCTATGGCACAAGAAACTTTCTCATCTTAATTTTAAGACAATGAATTCTCTGGTTAAAAGAGAGTTGGTGAGAGGTTTGCCTTCAATGGAATTCACTCAAGAAGGACTTTGTGATGCATGTCAAAAAGGCAAGCTAAAAAGGGCAAGTCACAGGAGCACTGACACATCTTCAATAACTGAACCTTTACAATTACTTCATATGGATTTGTTTGGTCCAGTTAATGTGATGTCTATGTCAAGGAAGAGATATGCTCTAGTGATTGTTGATGATTTTTCAAAATACACATGGGTCCTATTTTTGAATTCTAAAGATGAGACTCCACAACTGGTGATTGATCACATTAAATTAATTGAGCGAGATTCTACGTATCCAGTGAGAGCTATAAGATCAGATAATGGAACTGAATTCAAGAATGCAGTTCTAAATGACTTTTGCACTGAGAAGGGTATAAGCAGACAATACTCAGCTCCAAGAACTCCTCAGCAAAATGGGGTAGTGGAAAGAAAGAATAGAACCTTGATTGAAGCTGCACGTATTATGTTAAGTGAATCAAGGCTTCCATTGTACTTTTTGGCTGAAGCCATCAATACTGCGTGCTATACCCAGAATCGAACTCTAATCAATAAAGATCAAATGAAGACACCATATGAAATTATGGCTGATAAGAAACCATCACTCAAATACTTTCATGTATTTGGGGCAAAGTGCTTTGTGCTTAAAGAAGGTGATGATCAAGGTGGTAAATTCGATACCAAAGCACTTGAAGCAATTTTTATTGGTTATTCAATGAGAGCATACAGGGTGTATGTGATTGATGACAGAAGATGATGGAAAGTGTCAATGTAACATTCGATGACACTAAACTCCCTAGTATCCAAACTGAGAATCCATCTGAGAAGCTATCTTTCGATGACATGACAGATACAGATTCAGATGATGACAATGCACCTGAGATTTTTGCTGATGCTAATGACAACAATGATGATCAGGGTAATGGTAATGAAAACAATGATAGTAGTCAAAATTCCCCTGACTCTTCTAAACAATCATCATCTAGTCAACCTGGCAACAACTCAGGGGGAGAAAATGAAGGGTCAACTGGTCACACACAACATCTCAATGAAGATCAAGGCGAATCATCAAGATCTAATCTTCCCAGACAGACTGTGTGGAATAGAGCTCATCCTTTTGAGTTAATCATTGGTGATCCAGTTGTTGGTGTAAAGACTAGAAGAGCTTTTCAGAATCAATGCAATTATTCAGGGTTTCTATCTGAAATGGAACCTAAGAAAACTGAAGAAGCTCTTTCTGATCCTGATTGGGTGATTGCTATGCAAGATGAACTCAATCAATTTAAACAACAAGAAGTTTGGAAGCTGGTACCCAGACCTACAGACAAACCAGTAGTTGGCACAAGGTGGGTATTCAGAAACAAACTTGATGAAGATGGCACAGTGACGAGAAATAAAGCAAGACTGGTAGCAAAGGGTTACTCCCAATCTGAAGGCATTGATTACGATGAAACCTATGCTCCAGTGGCTAGACTTGAGGCCATAAGAATATTCTTGGCATTCGCAACATATTCAAACTTTAAAGTTTATCAAATGGATGTCAAGAGTGCTTTCTTGAATGGCAAGCTAGATGAAGAGGTTTATGTAGAACAGCCCCCTGGTTTTGAAGATCCAGATTTAATTGATTATGTCTACTTCCTTTTCAAGGCTGTCTATGGTCTTAAGCAAGCACCAAGGAAATGGTATGACACTCTCTCTGAATTTTTACTTGAAAATGATTTTGTTAGAGGTGTCATAGACAAAACTCTCTTCACAAAGAAACATAAGAATGATACAATTATAGTCCAAGTCTATGTGGACGATATAATATTCGGGTCTACTAATGATCTTTTGTGCAAGAAATTTGCAAAGTTAATGCAGGGTAAATTTGAAATAAGCATGATGGGTGAACTGAAGTTCTTTCTTGGATTGCAAATAAATCAAAGGACAGATGGAATATTTATCTGTCAATCCAAGTATGTCAAAGAGCTTCTCAAAAAGTATCAAATGGAGGACTCATCTTCAGCAAGAACACCATCATCTACTGCTGTCAAATTTGGAGCATGTGAAAATTCTGCCAAGGTAGATATCACAAGCTACAGAGGTATGATAGGCTCATTACTTTACCTTACTGCAAGTAGACCTGATATTATGCATGCTACGTGTTTGTGTGAAAGGTTCCAATCGGATCCTAGAGATGTTCATCTCATTGCTGTTAAACGAATTCTGAGATATCTTAAGGGTACGCCTAACTTAGGCATCTGGTACCCTAAAGATTCTGGTTTAATCTTGTTGGATATACAGATTCAGACTATGCAGGAAGTGTTGTGGATAGAAAAAGCACATCTGAGAGTTGTCAATTCCTAGGTGGTAGACTGGTTTCCTGGTACAGCAAGAAACAACAAACAGTTTCTGTGACAACCCGAATTTTCAAAATAAATTATTATTATTTTATTTTTACGATTTGTGTTTGTAAATTATTATTATTTGTAAAATGCATATTAAATTGGAAAATTGAGATTTAATTCTAATTCCTTCTCCGTAAATCTTTGAAAATATTCTAGTATTTAATTTTACTAGGAATTTTATTTTTACAAATTAGAGTTTTAACTCTAAATATTATTTATAAGTAAGTAGTGATTAAATGTATTGCTTTTAATTGTTATTGGGCCTAAGGCCCATTAGGTTTTCAACACAGCTCATATACATACCAGATACGCACACAAAAACACACACAGCCGCACAAACAAGAACGACGGGGAGAGAAAAGAGATTGGGAAGAAGAGAGAGAGAGAGAGAGAGAGAGAGAGAGAGAGAGAGAGAGAGAGAGAGAGAGAGAGAGAGAGAGAGAGAGAGAGAGAGAGAGAGAGAGAGAGAGAGAGAGAGAGAACGAGATGATGAAGGAGGATCATCCTCCCTCTTTTCTACAATTCAAAGTCAGCCAAGGAAGAGGAGAGGAAGGAGTGAAGGCTTGCTTGTTTCGGCCATGGAAGAAGATGAAGGTGGAGAAGATAATGAATAGTGGTGTTCTTGAGTTTTGGTTGATTAAAGAGGTATAAAATCTTTGTTTCAAACTTTGATTTTGTGTTTAATTAAGGAGCATATGTAGTAGTAGTTAGCAGATTTTTCAAGGTTTTTAAGAGTATATTATTGTTTAGTAGTGTTTAATAAATGAATTGATGAAGTGGGTTTGTTTAGAGTAGTATGCAAAACTGTTCAGAATTTTTCAGGGCCTGCCCTGTTTTTGCAAGTGAATTTCGAACCATTTGTGCTCTTTTCTGGGCAGTAGTGTCTTCATAAAAGTTGTTCTATTTAGAGTCTAGTTTGTGCAGGAGAAAACGGTGCGTCGTTTGAGTTAACGAGTAAGGAGAAAACGACGTTTTAGTGAAACCCACGCATGACACCAGAACCTCTCGGGATTCGCACTTTGGAACTATGTTTCACCTAGTTAAAATCTGTAAATTGGATTGAAACTTTTATTGAGGATAAAGGAAGGAATTAGAAAGATTTCAGAAAAAGATTTGGGTAAAACTATTGATTTTTCAATTTATTAAAAATGTTTGAATGTCACTGTGTTGGAAGAAACTGCTCTGTTCTTGAGTTGTATTTGGATGGGTAATTATCCTAGATGAACTATGTTTTTCAGACTAAAGGTTTTATGGTGTGAAGATATTATCTTCAGTTTTGGAATCCCAGAGGTCTTGGAGGCAAAGATTAATTTTTCAATTTATGAGAATTTTTAGAATGCAAGGTGCACAGATTTAATGAACAGTTTATGTGTTGAGTTTGGAATAATGATTCACCTAGTTAGAAAATGGTATTGAATGGGAAACTTTTATGAGATCTTTATTTGATATTCAGAAAGAAGCCTATAAAATTTGGTGATTTATGATTAATTTTTGGATTTATTAAAAATGTTGGAGTAAAGTATGCGCGGTAGCATTTTATGTTTTTTAATTGTTTTATGCGTGTCCTGTTTTGAGAAATCATTTTGAATGAGTTAAAGACCTCATTTGATATTGGTCAAAAGAGGAAAGTTGTTAGTTTTTATCTTGTTTAGTTGACTACCAAGTTTGGTATACAATGGATTGATTGTAAATGTTTTATTGTAGAATTACTAAGGTGTTATAGTTGAAAATGAAAGGTGAATTGTGGTTGGAGAATGTGTTGGATTCAAGTTTTTGGAAAATGTTAATTATTATTTTTCGGGAGTCCAAATTGGGATTTTTGGAGAATATTAGAGTATTAATAGTTTGGATTATTGTTGGGTTTAATTGTGAGTCCGATTAAATGTTCGAGTTAATAAGTGTTAATTGTTAAATTGTTAGTTGCTAATTGAAATTGTGAGATTGATTGTGGTCTCGTTGATATTCGAGTTTAATAGTCGGAGTGGATGGTGGATTTAAAGATTATTATGATTCGTTTTAAATGAATAAAATGATTAAGTGGTTATATGGAAATGCTATGCTTAATTGATTAAATGATAATCGAGTTAGTCAACAATCGAGTTTGACCATAGTATTTGATAAATGTCTTATATGCGAGAATTAGATTTAATCGAGTCGATAATTAAGGTTTATGTGACTTACTTGTAATATATGGTCATCAATAAATGTTTACGTGCTAAGTGCTATAAGTCGAGTCGTGGTATTTGATGGCTTTACTAATTATGAATGTTATATGTTAAATGTTAGAATTTTATAATAATTAGAACTGTGCTAGGGGTTACGAGAAGATCACAAGTTTTTAAGTGTCAATATTTAAAGGACTTGTGTAATTCTTTTCGACTAATCCCTAGGGCTTACGAATATCCATGATTAGCTATCACGGGTATAATTCATATACTTGAGTGGTGTGATCATCGATATAGCGTAAGTAATAGTTAGTGCTAGGGGTTGTTCCCTAGGGCTTACGAACATCAATGATTGATTGTCGCGTGTATCATTAAAATACGTGAGAAATACGATCATTGGTGTAGCGTAAGTAGTAGTGTAATATAAATCATTATGTGCTATGTGCCGCATGTCAGGGCGGATACTTTCTTATGTGTTTATTTTATGTTGATGCAAGTTGAGGCAGCTTTATTTTTTTTCTAAAACAGGGTTGTATTGTATTTGAGGGGTTGTGCCCATAGTCCGATAAACGAATACTTCATGCCGAAATTTTCTGAAAATCTCCTGCATTTAAATTTATTTAACTTATTTGACTTTAATGGTCTAAAGGCATGTTTTGGGGTGCCAAATGTTTATGTATATGTGTCAAGGAATTCATTTCGAGGATTAATTGTGTCTTGGGGTTTAATTTGTCTATTTATGTATTAATTTGAGGATAATGGTTGTCTCGAGAATTTATGTGCTCTGTTGAAGATTAATTGTGATTTGAGGATTATCTATTAAGTATTTTGTGTCATAGAATGTCAATGGCATTATAGTTGTATATGTTAAGTAGAGTTTGATTGAGTGTTATAATTGTGTAGCATCGTGATGTGTTTAACTCCAGGAAATGTCCACTTGGTAAAGGGGGACTTTTCCATTTCCTTTTCTTTACTAAATGTGTTATGTGTACTAAGTGTTAATAGAATAGTCAACTATAGGGAGGACACCTATAGTTTGACTTTATATGATTTAGTGACAATTCCAAGTTGTGTTTACTCGAGATACGAGGTAGGACTAACACGTCTCGTAACTATTTCAGTACCATTAGGGTATAATCAAGTTGGAATGACGTGCATCAAAGAGGAAAGATCGAGGCGTCGTATGAAGAAAGGTAAGTTACCTCCATGGAATTGCTTGGACAAGGTGCGAAGGATTTATTCGCGGTTTTCTGCTTTATGCTCAGGACCAGAGGCAAGTTTATCTATGCATACTCTATCGTTCAGAGTATTCGTATTTTGAAATATATGAAATGTGCGAACTAGATTTAAATCCATAATTGCAAATAATTTAATTTATGCCCTATCGTTCAGAGTATATCTTATAATGAAAGTATGTTGCATGTATTGCAAGACTACTAACCGTGCTCTTTCATTCAGAGTATGCATGTTTTTAAAATATCTATGATGAACGCTCTAGTATAATATTATGATTTTCTTAAAAATGAAAGTTCTGCAAATGCCTTATTTAAAACTCTTAAATTCGTGAGAAATCGTTCAAGTCTATTTAATCAGTTTTATAACTGCTTTCAATTTATCCCACTTGTGATTTTATCCATTGTGTTATAAAAGTTTACAATTTGTCCTTTACCCCTATAAGAACTGTTTATATTCTGTCATGATTATGACACACCTCAATATCTGTTGGGAATGTGAATCCTCCTTTTTAAATATCCTTATCATATTGGAACGTCCTTTTGACTGAGGCGCCAGTCACCAATTTTTTATATTTACGTCATCGGTAGCAGTGACGCCTGATGATGTATAAGCATTGGCTTGGGATCCCCTTTCATTTGAGAACCCGTATTGAGTAAACGGGATTGGAGCTCTGTCATGGGCTGATCACCCAGCTTAGCTCGTAGCGTCTTATCGTAGTTCCAATCTTTAAGGGTTATTCCTTCTGAAAAATCATATTTTTATCGTTGAGAATCAAGCGTCAAATCTTTTTGATTTGTTCTAAATTAATTCGAGATTCAGATTGTCGTTGAAGCATTTGTTGCACAGTGACTGTTAAAAATCGAGAATGAATTGAGATCTTCTTATTTATTCATGAACTCATTATTGTCAGGCCGGTCTGGTAGCTAAGTATGCAAGTACTTAGTCGACAAGAGTGAGATTATGAATAATTGAGAACTTCTTGAATGTTTGTTTAATTGAGAGTTGATGTAGCCTCGTGAATTTCTTAAATGTTGTCTCTTAGTAGCTGAAGCATCTGTTGCTCAGTTATTCAAAGTTTTTATCGGCAATCGCTATAAAAATTGTTGAGATAAATATCAAAATCGTTTATAAAGCTGTCGAGGTGAATTTCTTGTTGAATTCTATAAACCTCTTTCCTATTGAAAAATTATCGTTATGAATATTTCAAGAATGGTATCATCCTCAAAGTTGGATTTTAAAACCTTCAAAGTTTTCCAAAAGTATTTTAGTATACTCTATTATATACTTGCTGAGCGCCTCTTTCGCTCATTCTTGCTTTTGTTTAAATCTTATTTTACAGAGATAGATAGTGGATGCAGTTGACTTAGTTTAGCTCGAGGCAGGGCAAGTCATGGATCGAGTTGATGTTCGGCTCAGAGTGATTATGTATTTTGAGTTTGTCTACAAGATGTTTAGTTAGACTGGTATGGTATTCATATCCCTGAGTTGTAATATTTGTTGTATTAGAATATTGTGGTTGTTGTATACCTTATGTCAAGGTGATACTAACAACATAAGACTGTATAAGAGAATTGTTGTACCAAGAGTTGTAAGTTAATAAAAGAAGTTATTATAAGTGTTTTCGGATTTCTTGTTTCCAAGTCTATAACCTGAAAAGATTCTTGGTAGTTAGGGGTCGGATGTCATGTTTTAGATTTAATATTGGCAGTTGATTGTTTGGTTGTTAAGGTTTTCCGCGGTAGCGACCCATATCCCTGACCCCGGATTTGGGGCCGTTACAGTTTCAAACTCAACAGCTGAAGCTGAATATATAGCTGCTGGAAGCTGTTGCGCACAGATTTTGTGGATCAGGAATCAGCTGAGAGACTATGGCTTTGTACTTGATAAAATTCCAATTTTATGTGACAATACAAGTGCCATAGCAATCTCTAACAATCCTGTGCAGCACACAAGGACAAAGCATATTGACATCAGGTATCATTTTATTCGAGAGCATGTCATGAATGGTACCGTGGAGTTATTTTTTGTACCTACGGAAGAACAAACAGCAGATATTTTTACTAAGTCTCTTGACGAATCCACATTTACCAAAATTGTTGGTGAATTGGGTATGTTAAATAGTCCTAGTAATTAAACTGGTTAATATCTGAGGTTTGATCTTTAATAATTTACAAGTAATTGATGTGTTAATATTTGTTATTAAAATCACTTGTATAATTATTTTATCAACTTATACTTTTGCTTGTTTCTTCTTAAATCATTGTTATTATCTTCTCTATACTTTTTTTAATTACTTCTTGTGTTTTTAAATTAATTCATTTTCTTTAAAAATATTTTTCTCGAATTTTACAAGCTGTAATTTATGAGAAATCTATTTTTCTTGAAAATGTTATTATTTTAAATTCAGTTTAATTAATTTTGTTGTTTAAATAAATTATAGTTTCTTTTTGAATAATTTTCTATATGGAAATTATTTTATTAGAAAATTTATAGATTTATTAATTCATCAGAAATAATTATGTAAATATTTAGTATGTTATTTTATTTTATTTTATTTTATTTGATTTGTAGTGTTTGTCCTTTTATTATTAATGTTTGATTTCGTAAAAAGGACTACCTATGATCGTTTTAATAATTTTTATTATGTCTGTTAATGCTAGTGTAAATTAATGTGTTATTTATAATATATTAGTTAATAATTAAGTTGTTTTATTATTAGAATTTATTACTTGTTAAAATTCTGTTAATATTTGATTTTTAGAATAGTTATATTAGCTATTTTGTTTAAATATAACTATCGGTATAACAATCCATCTGATTGTTATATTCGAATTTGTCATAGTTATATTAGTTAAAATTAGTATAATATAACTTAGTAATAAGATAGTTATAATTTTGTTTTCTGTAAATATAACTGTTATTAATTAATAGTTATATTGTGTGTTTTACTCGAAATATGACTATCGGTATAACTATTGATTCGATTGTCATATCCTTTGTTTTTCAATAGTTATATTTAGGCTTATTTATTATATAACTGTCTAAATTAGGATAGTTATATTACGTTTGAACGAAATATAACTATCGGTATGACTATCACCCGATAGTCATATCTAGCTGTTTTATATATATACAGATTGTTATATTCAGTAGTTATATCATTGTGTTAAGTCATATTAGCGTGTTAAGTCACCTAATCTACTCGTGCGATACATACATACATATACACACATCTAAGTCGAATTGCTGCTCAAATTCGGTCTCAAATCACATTGTAATCTCGATTCTAAGAACAAAACTGAATTACCCAGTCGATTTTCATCAAAACAACGGTTTAAATGTAAGATTTAGATGAGTTTTGATGATTTTGGTTAAAAAATTTCGAATTTTCGATCTGAATTTCAGAGAGATTGGTGGTGATTTTTCAAAATCTAAAAATATGTGTGTTTGGACTGTAATCAAGATCTTTGCCTCAAATTTTCAGAATTTTTGGTGAAGATTTTGATTTTTTGAATTTTTTATTTATTTATTAATTCGAATTTTGTGATTTAATTGGGTTAATTGTTGAATTTTGCAGATTTCTTAATTTTAATCCTTGATTTGGAATGGCTGGTGCTTATAATAATTTTGAGCTTGTTAATCACAATTATATTGGATATTTTAATTCCGAGGATTGCTCGGTGGATCGGTTCAAGCCCTGGATAAAATTCCTAAACGAACAAAATATCTGTAGCCATCCTATAACTGCAAATGTTCCCATGAAATTTGGTCCACTTAAATTAATGTGTACTACAGCTGTTTCAGATGAAAGATCGTTTTCCTTCAACTTTAATGATAAGACATATACAGTGGATGAATCTGTCTTTAATGCTGCTCTGAGACTTCCTACTGAACAATTTGCTGAAGCGCCATCAAATGATGAGTTGGCTCAATTCTTTACAAATCTGAACTATCAAGGTCAACTGGATCTTAAACGTCCACTCAAAAGCAATCTTGTTCAAGAATGGAATATTTTCTTTGAGATCATAGCAAAGGTGTTTGCTAATTCTACCAAGAGTAACAATACTGTCATCACAGGTATGTTACAGTCAATTGGTTTCTCAATTGCTCACAATAGAAGGATCAACTTTGGCAGCTTGATATGGCCTATTTTGTTAAATCGTGTGAAGAAGGCTAGAAAGAACTTTGGGAAAGGTAAAATGGTTAAGTGTCATTATCCTCGATTTTTTACATTAATTTTTAATCATCTTATGCCTAAGGATCAACCTGCTCCTTTTCCAAATGATCGAATTCAATGGTCTGGTAAACCAAACAAGAAGTTCTACACTAGGTTGGATACTTCTAAGGTTTTGTTGCATGTTCCAGTGGTCATAACACCATATATGTCCACATTCATAAATTTGCCAAATGTTATGCCACAGCCAGCTGCTGAGATACCTTTCATTGAACAAGCTCCACAACCTGAAGCAGAACAAGTTCCAGAACCTCAACCTGATCCTGAACCCTTAATTGCTCTTGAACATCAACTTCCAGTGGATCAACCCACTCAGAATGAAGATGATGTACATGTCAATGATCAGGTATTTGACTCAACTACTTTGCAATCTCAATATCTTTCTGATAGTTAAATAATTGTGAGAAGTGACCAAGGGGCTGTAGAACCACAACCCTTATCCCAGGTCAATGCACCAAACACTGATCCTAAATTCTCCAAACACTATCGCAGAAAGAAATTGTCATTTAAAAGAGTTAACCCTAGTAGTGATGTCTTGAGTGAAACAGATTTGCCTTTACAAAAGAAAGGTAAAACCATGTCAAAGGCAATCATAAACCCATTCATTCCTTCAAGCTCACCCCTGTTACTCACAATGGGGGAAGATATTTTCTTACATGAAGCTGAAAACGTTGTTATGCAAGAAGAGCAAGTTACAGTGCCTGCCATTGTTACGGCAGAAGAACTCTCACAGGTTGATCGGGATTTGCGAACTCCTATTGCACCACCACTGACCTTCCAAGAGGAGGCTAGGGTGATTTCTAGTGCAGGTACAATGGATGCAGCTCAGGAATATGAGAGGAGTGATGTGAGAATTACCTCAAGTCTGAGTGAAACACTAGCACGTGAGGTGAGTGATACTCAGAGAGCGATTGAGGTGAGAGCACACAATGACACATACACTTTATCTCTCATGGCACAACTCGATCAAATGAAAGAAAGTCTTGCTCAAGCTGAAGAAGACAATAAAAACTTAAGGTTTGATATGGATAACATGAGAACTATCTTCAACAACAAGATCAATGCACTTAAACTCTCTCAACAACAAGCAATCGAAGACTCTGGAGATGTCACAGTGGCTCAAGATCTCATTATATCTTCTATGTCTAATCAGATTGAAGATCTTCAGAATAACATAAATGAGAATCACTTATCCACTGAACATCATCTCAGTCAAATTGAAAGGCTAAATGATCATCAAGCAAAGAGGTTGAGACACTTATACAATATCATTAGCAGAACTCACTCACTTACAGCAGAAGAGAAGAAATTCTTTGGAAGTAGTGATGAAAGTGACCCTGGAGCTGGTACAAGCCACAAAGCTGTAGAGGATTCCTCAACTAAGGGGGAGAAATCTAGAGGGGGAGGAAGTGTGAGTAAAGAGAAAGATGAAGATAGGAGTGAAGGGAAGAAGAAGATAACTCATCAAGCAGCAGAACAGGATGATGATGATGCTGTAGAAGGTTATTAGTATACAGGTGAACCTGATATTGATCTGTTTGCTGACTTACAGTTTCCTGATGTTGGTGAAGAATTCGATGAACCGGATCTCAGTTTTTGGGATGATGAAGAGCCGATAATTCCTGATTCTGTTGAAACACAAAGAATGAATTTTGAAGCAAATAAAGAACTTGAACAGAATGAAGCTAATCTGTCTATGAGAGAAGAAAGACTCAAGAAGACACTCGAACAGTTAGCCCATAATGAAAGACTTCAAAAGGCTGAACAGGAAGCACTTCAAAAGCAACATGCTCAAAAGATGGAAGCTAGGAAGATGTACATCAAGTACAAAAATGGTGATAAGTGGGAACGTGCTCAAAAGGTAATAGACTCACTACAAACTTCTGACTATGATGATCGTCGGATGATTGCTATTTTTGAAAGCTTTAAAAAGAAGAACCCTGTACATGACATGTACTTAAAAGCTTTGAAGACAGAAATTGTGAGAATAACCACTGCATCTGATCCTAAGAATGGTGAGCTACTAATCTTTGTTGAATGTCATAAGCTTGGATCTCACAAAGTATCTCTTCAGTTCTTCTATGATAGATCTCTGTCAGAGCTTTGGGTGTTGAGACCAAAAGTAAGAACATCTTCTGAGCTAGGCATACTGCTTCATGAAAAATTTCAAGAGTTTGCTGAAAGAGCTGGTCCTGAAGTTATAGATAACCCTCCACAAGTTAAAATTCTTAAGGGAGAAGTTATTCACACTGTTAATCTTCAGACAGAAGAATTATATACACATCTTGCCAAACATTTGGTATATGTTGAATATGCTCTTCGAAATCATGGTTTTGCATCACAAGAAAAAATTGAAGCTGCAGATCATATTCGATCCTATGCTCAGACCAACATGAAGAAGTACAAGCAGTATCAAGGTGAGTTGAGAAAGAAACTTGGAATACCACTGGTTTATCCTACAGATGTGTCATCCAGAAGGGAATTACTTGTTGACTCCGAATTGATCAAGAATCTACCTAATATGGATGAACAAGAAGAAGGAGAAATCAACGAGGAAGAAGGTGGTAAATGAAGATTAGCTCTACAAATTATATCATTAGAGCTTTGATAGAACAAGATAGGATAATTGTCTTATATGATCAGTCTAGAGGATCATCTATCTTGTATTTATCTTTTCTGTTTGAATCTGGATAATGTTAATATGAACCAGAACTTTTCCATTATTTACTTAGCATTTAAAGTGTTTTCTTTTACTTGTTTAATTGGGATTAGTTGAAGAATCCTCTAGGTATTTGCTTGTTATTGTATAACAAACAAATAGGGGGAGATTGAAAGGCATATGACTCAGCCTATTTGTAGTTCGAGGATCCTAATCCAATTAAACTAGATTGTAATAAGTAAATAATATCAACTGTCACAGGAATCTCAAAAGATGATAACCGTCAGAAGAAAAATCAACAAGTCAATCTATAGTTTTGATGTTTTACACTGGAAGAAGATTCAGATATCTGATCAGGCCTCAAGGTAGCATTGAAACAAATGGATTCATTTAAGAGACAGAGATTTCTATAAGTGATAAGAAACAATTTCAGTACTGAATGATTGATGAGAGTGAAGAGTATAAAAAGACCACAGTGTTAAAGTCACGATGAAGAACAGAGATTGGAGTTAGTCGTTCATGAACCAAACAGTACATCGAGCGTCAACATCGTTCCAGTGTATGTTCCTTATCATAATTACGTGGTTCGCAGTGAAGTATTGACTATTAAAGAATTTATATTAATTCTACTTTAATTAATTAAATCAAGTAATTAAGTTAATGAATAAATTAATTCTATCAGAATTAATATATTTGTTAAAGTGATTATTAGATTAATTAAATAAGAATTAATATGAAAAAGAAATAATTAGTTAAATGATTTTTATAAATCATTTAATTAATTATAATGTGAAAAATATGATGATATAACTATCAAATTGATAGTTATACCGATAGTCATATACAGTTCAAAGAGGAGATAGTCATATGTAGTTCAATTGGATAGTCATATTTCATTCAAAGGATAGTAATACCGAATGTTATATTGAACTGGATAGTAATACCGAATGTTATATTGAGCTGGATAGTTAAACCGAAAGTTATATTTAAACTGGACAGTCATATTACATTCAATTGATAGTCATACCGATTGTCATATTAGTGTTAACTAATTGTTATATCAGTTAAAACAAAGTAATATTACTATGGCTGTGTTATATAAAGAAGCAGAATGCAGAAGAAATGAAGAAAGTCGAGCAAAACACAGAAAATACACACAGCAGCTCATATATCTCTCTCTCAAGCTCAAGAACACTTACAAATTAAATTCTGTAAATTCAAGTTCATCTCAGTTGTAATATCCTATCCATTGGAACTTGTTTACTTGTGATTCTTGTACTACTAGCGAATTAAGTTTCCTAGTTCACAAATTGATATCTTGATTTTTATTAACTAAATTAGCAAAGTTCATGTTGAATTTTCTAATTAGTTATTAATTACTTGATAATCGTTTGGACTGATTTTGTAACACCCATCAAGTTAATATATTGTTATATTCAACTTGAAATTTGTGTTATATTATTCCGCACAAAATATTCGTTTAAGTGAAAATTGTTTAACGAATAAATTTCGAGAATATGGTATAGATTGTATTCAACCCCCCCTTCTACAATCTTATTGGACCTAACAGATCTCAACCGTTGAATTTAAGATTTTTAAAAATAGATGATCAAGATTACATCATATAAAAAATAAAATCATAATCTAAAAAGGATATAATTAGAAAAGTTGCATTAGAAGTGAATTTTAAAAAGAAAATTTTAGTCTAAAAAGTATATTTAAAAAAGGTTGTATTACAATTGAATTTAAAAAAAGAATTATAATCTGAAAAGGATATAATTAAAAAAAGGTTAGTATTACAATTGAATTTTATTTATTTTTTATTAGTATCAAAAAAATATTCATATTTACTATTTGGGCTCTATTTTCCGATATAGAAATCAGATTTGGATGATTTTACAATCCACGCGAAACTCATAAAATTATCTTTAATTTAGTGATGAATTAATAATTATTATTAAAAAGGAAACACTCAGAATCTTAAGAGAAAATAAAATTACAAATTTTACATTAATCCTATTCAATGTAGAAGTCCTACATTGATAATGATATTCAATGTAGAAAACCTAATTATATACGTATTATTTAAATCATTGACATACACCTTTTCGTATTTCAATATAAGCACACTTTTTAGTTTATAACATATTAAAATATGAAATATTTTTTTGTGCTAGATCCAACGGTTTTCATCTATTTATTTTAAGATCTAACAGTTCTTATTAATTTTGTCGTACGGAGGATCATACTACCGATTATCAAAGTTTTGGACAAGATCCCTCTTACATTTATTATTGAAATTGTATTTGGTTGTTAGTAGAACTATCTTCAAATAATAACAAGGGTATTTTGATAATCGAAATGAATTATAAGTAGAATTCATAAATCGAATAGAATTTTTAACATAAAAAATCGTCAATTTCTTCTCTCTATTGTTTCTGCGTTGATTTGATTGGAAAATATCGTTAAACCATCAATAAATTAAGTTTATTTTTTTTAATTTCATGTGGACTGTAAAATCGTACAAATCAAATTTTAAGAATTCAAGATAGAATACAAATATTAAATCGAACGTGTAAAATCTTAAATATATCAATTTTTTAACAATTTAATATGTAATTTAATAACATATAAAATTTTAAAAAAAATTAATATAATTATAAAAAGAAGCCGTGCGTTGCACGAGTTATAAGCTAATTAATACTTGTATGTATCTCTTTATCCATTCATGTTAACTCTATATATTTATTTCGAAATACGATTTTGATCTTAGCATTGATCTATTTATTATATATGATTCAAGTTTAATTTAACAAAACAAAACATAGCAACCAAAAATATAATTTGAATGTCGCGATCGGATATTGTATAAATTATTGTATAAATTTTGTTTTCTCACAACAATTGCTGCGAAGATATGAACAATCGAAGATATCAACAATTCAATCCTACGTGATCACGAGTAATTCAAAAATATTTATAATCTAGAACATGTCCATGTCTTGCACCGACTACAAAGCTAACTCATATGTTAACATCATATTCCAAGTATATGTTAAGATGACCAATCAAGTCTCCACCCGAATCATTGATAATACTGTTTGACAAAATCAGTTTCAATATCAGATATTATGTTCTCATTTGCGTGATTGTTCTCAATTATATTATGTGTCACATTACTAGCAGCCAAAGGCACAGCGGCTTGTAAATCCAGCATAATCTGGTTGTTTTCTGGATCTATTTGTGCAGCCAACTGTTTCTGCACCCAGACTGCTAAAGAAACAGCATGATCACGGATCAAAGAATCATGAGGGCAGCGTAGCATGTTAAGCAAGGCCTCGCTATACTTGGACATGCTAGCTGATGACAAAGTATGCTCTCTATCCGACAGTACCCTGATAACTTTCAGTACATGCTCACACAGGTTGCCCAAATCTGCTGAATGGCAATCACAGATTCCAAATTCAGAGCCCGGGTTCCAGACAGTATAAAACTTATCTTGATCTCCTTGATCAAAAACCTTTGCATATTTACCACCTAAAAGAACAGAAGGGTAAGGAATTTTCAATGATTTGCGCCAAGCTGTAAGACCGCTGAGCCATTCATCCTTCCTGTAACGCGCAAAGTCATCCCTCTCTGAATACTCATCAAGCCAGAAGTAGGAATGCACTTTAGTATTTAACTTATCGATCAACCAGTCAGCACGTGAATATACATAAGGTTCTTTTTCATTAAACAACCTTAGCTTCAGTTGGTTGTGGTAGAACTCCATTGCTGCACAGCTTTCATGGCTTGCAAGTGGAAGAGTTTTAAGCACAGTTGTCCACAGCCCTGGGCCAAAGTCCAAAGATGAAAGCATTAACACATTAAGCAGAAACGTAAATTCAACATAATAATATTCCCATCCAATGCACTACTTTTTACAATATATGCATGGAAAGTAGTCGGTTTGCATGCAGGATAAGAATGTTGTAGCACAAAACTAAGTTATTGCCGAATCAAGATCACACACACCATATCCCCAAGCCCACTGCAACCACCCCCATCTCTTCAATTGATTGAATAAATATTCATCATAAACCAGATAATTAAAATTATTGAAAGCAAGTCTGTTCTATGAACAATAAATAATTAGATCAAGTTTAAGAATCCTCCGAATCATATACGAATTTCTTCTATCTTTAACTAAGAAAGGCATGGGTGAGTGTACGACACCACTAATCAAGTGGCTAACTAGTTTAATGATCACACTGGTTCATGAGTGATACTGTATAGTCCGCAAGATCAATCAAGATGACTTAAAATAATAATTACCATTATAGAACAATAACAGGATAATCCTTGTTTAAAAAATTAGAGCAGCAAACCTATTCTAGGATACCAAACTGCCTTGAAGTAATCTACAAATTCTGAGGCATCAGCAAAATCTTCCATGATATGTTCAAACAAAGCCACAGTTCCAGATCCTCTGCAGATTTTTTGCACCGATTGACTCAGCTGTCTTGATATTTCAGCTCGCATCTCAATTTCGGGACATTTCTTCACTAAGTTTTTCTGCCATGCATGACGTACCCTCCATAAGCATATCAACACAGAGGACTGAAACACTTCCCTGCAAGTAAATTGTACTTAGTTATGATGCAGCAATATGAGCACCCCGAACGGCAGAAGTAAAGGAATATATAGGTCATAAAATATGTTGTAGCTGCTTCCCGTAATAGCCTTCTCATTTAGGTTTTTCAGAATTTGTCAGATTGTTCCCACATGGTCATCATAAAAGTGTATACATTAAACTTTCCAATATGACAATAGTTAGTAGGATATACCATAAATTACAAGCCGAAGGTATAGTGTTTATGTACTGACCACATCTTTAGGTATTGTGTGGTGTGACCAACATATGAATGATACTAAAGCCTATGAATTGATAACTTATGACATTGAAAGCTTAAAAAACTTAGCTTTTGTAAGATCTAATTAGAACTCTATTAGAATTACAAACTCCTACACATTATGGAATTCTATAAATTACAATAAATTATTCATATTAAAAATCATTCGAATTATAAAACTACAACATATATAATTTTTTTTCTCACAAAAATAAGATAATACCTTACTAAAAGAAACCTGTGTATGTATACTATGGACCTGGGTAAAAACACTAACATCAAATTTTAATTTAATAGAATTCCAACTTCTAATTCTATCACACTTCTATTTATTATCTAACACTATTATTATCATTCCACAAACAGATTTGTAAATCACTCACCCTAGAAAACTTTACACAAAAAGTTTTCTATACTTTGTATTTTGGTAAGCTTTATACTATATTACTTTATAGTTGCATTTTAAGAGACTACGTTTACAGTCATTAACAGTCATCAATGATCTCCTTCAAACAAAACAATCTTGTTCTCAATGTGGGCCCTTCTCAACTCTAGGAAGAAGATGTCTCTTGTTCTTCTCTAATTGTGAGATTCAAACTCTCATTGAAATATTTACTATTTAAGTATTAAAGTTAATCTCATTACAAATTCCAAGTAAAATTTAGAGGAAAGGACCACTCAGTTCTTTTTTCATTAATAAATAATACACTGGATAAATGGACAATAACAAATAAATAAGGAGTAAGGATAAAATGTTAACAGCAAGTAAATACAGCTTTCTAAGATGGTAAATTCGTGAAAAATTTTAGAGGAAAGACGGAACTTGGGAATATTGAATCTTAATTTACACACTTTTATTTATCAAAAGAAAAAAATTCACACATTTCAGGGATAAATGGATCAAAAGCCTACCTGATTGCAGATATGTCGATCAATGGATCATCCACAATGAAACCAGCAAGTCTCCATGTAGGGTCTTTTGTGCAAACTCTATTGTAAAGAGCTCTCATCCATCTGTGTGCATCTGTGCTTGCAAATTTTGGTGCTATTATCCAGGCAACTGGTATTGCCTTGTTGTCGGAGTTGAACACAACAAGACTATGAACTGGGTACTATTTAAGTTGCAGAAATACACAATATTATTTAGATTAAGTACTCACTGTGTCATCATTGACAACAAAAACAGTTATCAGATATAAAGAGAAGAACATACCTTTAACTTATTTGTTCCAAACTTTGAATCAGAAGCAAGAAGCCGGCAATTTCCAAATCGAATCATTTGTTGCAACTGCCACTCTGTTTGAATACCTAAAGTGAATGGACTAGAATCGGAGAAATCCTCATAAAAGAAAACTTGATTCTGATGGCTTTCAACCCACAAGCTGATGCTGACTGCGTCATCTACATCAAGTTCATATGTGGAACGCCTTATACTCCTCTCTTGTCTGCGAACAAACCTGTGATTCAAAAGGTCGTCACGGTTACTTGGACCTCCTTGCTTCTCCACATATTCATTGTGTCGTTGCATTATGGTTTCTACTGAGACCCCGACATGTAGAAGGGACAAGACACGGAGCCGAAGGTCTTCTGAGATGCAAGGAGCATACATTGCACGAGTTCCAGCAGATTTTTTGTCCTGTGGGCCATGGCATGGTGAACCTTTATTATCAATGTGTTTGTCATCGTTATATATAATTAGTGCTACTGACGGTTCAGCAATTAAACGCTTCACAATGAAATGGCATCTACAGCCTCTCTTAGTATTTGGACGCCCAGCAGATTTCTTTTTGGTGACATATGATTTCCTACTAGGCCTAACAATGCCACCTTTTCGATGGTCATCAGGCCCAAAAGAGCACCAATACCTACAAAGTCGTAAAAATCTTTTGACCTCAGAGATACGGTAGAAGTACAGATTAAAATCTGACAAGAGTAACTGAAGATGCAATACTTACAAAATGTATTCAAGAACTCCGTCAACTTTAGGCTTGTAGGCCGTCTTAGGAGGGACCCTCCTTGCCCCGCGATGAAATTTCGTTGGGCACTCTTTTCTAGAGGATTCGCCGCTCAGAAAATTATCTACTCTTCCAAAGGGAATCCGAGCTACTCTATCTATGTTGTCACGCCGACCCTCCACCTTCGACCACACAAGATCAGAAGAGGAAAACTCCAGGATTGGAGGGTTCTGCACGGGAAGTGACATGATTTCATCCCATCTGGCCATCTACATACAAAATTAGGTGTTATGCGAAGTCTAAAAAGGCTACACATTAATTTCTAGCATTCTCATGTGGTAGGTATCAGGAAACCTGAGCCGAGGTGTTTTAAAGAATATATAAGAGCCTTTTAAGTGCATACAGACAGTGGAAGTTGGAAATACTCCCAGGGCACTCCACAAGTCGATAGCAAGATTTGGAACCCCCCCTCCCCCCCAAAAAAAAGAGAGAGGTAATGCCCTACGCAAACTTGGCAATTTCAACTTTACAAATATGTTACACATAAAAGTATACAAGTATTATATCCAGAGATTAGAGCTGGGCAAATAAAATTTTTTTACAGAGGATTTGAACCCGGGATACTCCTTAGGAATTGTACCCAAGACACTCCTTAGCAAGAAACTTAATACTACATCTTAGAAAAGATATACAATCAGAATTTAGAACTTTAAACAATATATATTTCATTCAGAGAACGCAATTGGAAACCCTCATTACCATATGACTCCGCATCTGCATACAGATATACTATTATCATGATAATATTTTGCTAACTACTACTTCAGCATTTTAAGATGGATACATACGTGCTGCATACTGTGGTCAATCCCAATGTTAGGCCGACTTAATCTATCACAGTTGTAAAAGCATAGCTATTACGATCATAAATCTTTATCAAAACAAATTAGTTTGATCAGGCCCGCTTGTTGAACAATTCTTAGGGGTGGCAATGTCAAACAAACCCCAAAAATGATACAGCACAGACTAAAATTAACAGAAATATGACCCCAAAAAGTAACACAAATATGACCTCGAAGCTCAATACCAGCTTGTAGCAAATTCAAGTAAGATTCCGACCAGTACGAAATCAAAACACAAATTTCAGAATGCTACAAAATTGACAACATCCACGACCTAAAACCCAAAATTATCACCCAATCAATCCCCGTAAAAACGGGTTGTCTCAAAACTTCATACACTGTACAAAACAACCAATCACATCCCAAAACAAATAACATCCACACCCACAAAGACCTCAAAATATCAATATCTTCAATCCAATAAACCCAATTGCCCAAACAAACCAAAAGGGCCAAACCCATCAACAATCTTTATATAATCTACCCAACCCATCTTCTTGAAAATAAAAACATCATTTTTACATCAAATAATCAAATATATAACAAACCCACATAACAAAATTAACAGAAGCACCATAAAATGACACTAAAACATAATTTAATCAAATAAAAGACCAAACTTCACAAGAAATTACAGTAGAAAATTGAAAAGTAAACTAGCGGTTATGATATAAGAGTAAAGATTGTACCTTTAAGAAGAAAATGAAGGAGATATATAGATATATAGCAGCAGATGATATGTATATGAGACGGGTTATAAGAGGGTTTAGGTAATTTTGTCAAGGTAACAGCCAGGGTTTTCGTACTGTTGATTAAACATAAAATAAAAACACCAAGGGGGCATTTTCACAAGGGAAAATTAATTCATTTATGGTCTAGGTCTCTATACTATAAAATTCAATTGTTTGATACCTTAATTTTCAAAAAATTTGATTTAGGTCCTTTTCGTCAGATTTTGACTAACGGACGTTAGTCAACGCTGATGTGGAAAATCGAAACTTCATGGATTGAAGTGAAATTTTGATATGTTAATCTAGGAATGATTACAAGAACACGGGTGGTGAAAGTTTTCGATTTCGAGTTCACTAACATATAGAAATTTGCACTTTAATCTCAAGAACACGCGAAGAACTTATGAAAATATGCATATTTCTAAATGTTAGTGAACTCGAAATCGAAAACTTTCACCACCCGTGTTCTTGTAATCACTCCTAGATTAACATATCAAAATTTCACTTCAATCCGTGATGTTTCGATTTTCCACGTCAGCGTTGACTAATGTTCGTTAGTCAAAATTTGACAGAAAGACCTAAATCAAATCTTTTGAAAGTTAAGGTATCAAACAATTGAGTTTTATAGTACAAGGACTTAGATAATAAACGGGCTATAGTTCAGGGACGAATGAATTAATTTTCCCTTTTCAGAAAAATTGACAAAAATAACTTGTTTTCAAAGTTCTACAAAAATAACAACTTTTGAATAATTGAGCAATTTTACCCGTTTCAATACACAACCCCCATATGCGTATTCTTTCTATTGCAACTGTGTACAACTGTTAGCGTTCTGTGTCCAACCGTGTTGTGCTAAAAATAAAGGACATTTGAATCGCAAGCGCACAATTCGTTTCGTTGTAATTATTAAATGATTCGTTCCTCAGGGACTATTTATTTTCGCAATCCTTAAAATTTAATTTACTCGAATTAGAAAAAGTTTGATTTTTGAGATTTTGATTTTAACTAGTTAATTCCTAAAAGAAAAAAAAATAAATTTATTCTAAGTTTAAATTACCTAAAAAATGAAAAGTACAAAAACTAAATTATTCTAAAAATAATAAAAATAAAAATTCTAAATTCAAATTAAAACTAGTTTTTTAATTATTCTAAAATTTTACATTAAAACTATTTTTTTCTAAAACAATTTTTTTTTATTCGAATTAAATAAACCAATTTTTTTTTTAAGAAAATTTATTTACAAAAAATTCTAAGAAAATTGGACATGAAGTGCTTCTAAATGTAGCTAGCCAAAAACAGATTAAAGCAATCCAAAACTCAAAGCATAAAACAACGACCTGCAGAAATCATCAAATTCGCTTGACTCGACATAGACAACTAAAATAATGCAACCTGTTCAAACAACTCAAAAAACACTCATATAATCTCAGAACTCTGAAGCACTACACACAGCAACAACTAGTAATCAAAAGTAACGAACTTATAAAACAGTAACACCAATTCGAAAAAAAACGATTTCAAGCTCAGCATCATTTAACAACACGACTTAAAAACAAAGAAAGGAAAAGAAGGGAGGGTGAGAGGATTCGAAAAACTAGAAATCGGGCACGACAATTCGAAATCAAAACTGAGCAATTTTTTTTTAACTCAGCCACAATTTCAACACGCAACAGCAACTCAGAAATTTCGTTATCAAAATCGAACTCACACAACACTAAAAACGGTCGAACTTGATTAACAACAGCCAGTCAGAAATCTTAACAACTCTTTTCTCAATTAACAGCAAATACAATTTCGAATACACAAAGCTCGAAAACTTGCAGCAAAAAACAGCCGATCTTAACTCAATGTGACTTGACAACTAGCAACTCAACTCATAAAGGCTCAAAATCGAAAATCCAGTGAACACAATGTACAAAGCAACACTACCCAGTAACTAGTTAACAACGACTTGTGAACAGCGACTCACACCATGAACTCAGCTTAACCAGAAAAAAATTTGATACGAAACCGAAGGAGGGGGTTTTCATTCAAATTAACACAAAGGGGATTGGGGGTGATTGCAGCGATTAAAAACAAAGGAATTCGTGGCGTTTGTGGTTAGAGAGGGGAAGAAGGGATTGTGGGTTCGCGTTTGTCGCGGGTTAAGAAAGGGAGAAGTTGTGAGAGGAGGGAGGTTGTGATTGCAGCGGAAGGAGAAAAGAAATAAGATTTGGAGAGATTCGTTCGTGGAGAGAGAGAGAGAGAGAGAGAGAGAGAGAGAGAGAGAGAGAGAGAGAGAGAGAGAGAGAGAGAAGAAGGGGATGTTTGCAGAAAAATGAAGGGAGGAAGAATGGTTGTAGAAGCTGGGTTTAGACAAAATAAAACACAGAAACTCAAGAAATAAATGCTGGGCTTTAAGCTTCGAGAAGAAAGAAAAAAAACAGGGGAACTTATTAGAGACTAATGCTTCGAATAAAATAAATAAAACGATACAGAAAATAAATTACTGAAAATTATAACTAGTATTTTTGTGGTTTTTTTTTTTAAAATAAACTAGGAAAATTTAGAAATTATTTACGAAATTAAAAACAATTATTCTAAGGAAATTGGAATGAGAATTAAATGGCCCACAATAAAATTGAGATTTTTAAAGGGGCAAAATTACGAATTAAAACTACGAACAAGAAAATAAAGTTTCGTTATTTTCAACCCCAAGTGGTTAGCAACGGGATTTACGAAAATAACAAAACAAGGCAACAATAACGAAAGAGCAAGACAAGAAGTAAAGAAAATAAAAATTGCATTAATTATAATAGAGTGTTTACAAGATTTAAAACTAAGAAAAGAAATACAAGAAAATAAAACTACCCTAAAATCTAAGTTACTAAATACAAGGGGGGTGAGGGGGTATTTATAGGATAGAAATTAGGGTTAAGGGGGGTGTTGGGTAAATCTTCACCATACATTTGGGTTGTGTGGTGGTGAAATCCTAGCCATCTATTTGTTTCCTTCCCCCTTAAGCTTTGAAGAGTTGATCTTGGCCATACACTTTGCTAATGTGTTGGGATGATCTCCACCTTCCACTTGTCTTGAAATATTCCTTTTGCTCCAAGCTCCTAATTCTTTTCCTTCTTTCATTTTTGGTCCTTTTTCTTCCTCCTTTTTCCCTTCCTTGCACTTTATTTATTTATTTTGTCATTTCTTTATTTATTTACGATTTACCTGAAATGCAACAAAATAAATTATTAAAACACGAGTTCAAGCAATAAATAGGTAAATAAAATATGCAAAAATATGCACTTATCAAATGCCCCCATACCTATCTTTTGCTCGTCCTCGAGTAAAAACAAAAAGAAAATCTAGATAAAAAGTCCTATACTCCTTTTCGTAGGTGTGACGGTTGCATTTGGCATATGCAACAAGCCCTTTAAACCCCTAGGCAGCCCTAGTGGACGAGTGAGGTCTCGTGAGGGCCTATAGTGAATGTACCCACAAAATCCATCTAGCTTGTATAAAAGATCACATGGCAATGCACACCACACATACATGTCCTCTCATGATACCTCAACTTAAGAATCAAAATGAAGTTGCAAAGTTTTGGTGTGGAAAGTGCAAGGATTCACATAGTCTACCATGCAAGAGTGATTATAAGTTCATGTCAAGTGCAAAAATTATTGGTAACCATGCTAAGTCTACAAGGTCACACCTCAGAGTCAAAACTTGAGATCTCTTATGCAAAAAGCAAATAAGCAATACCTCACCTTTCACTCACAAAAGGATATTCACTCAAGAACAAGGGTAAGTGTATCACTCAATTCCAACAAAATCAAATGCATGCTTGACACTTGGTATCATTCCAACTTAAATCACAACATACATTAATAATGACAATCAAAAGGTCTTTATTAGGGTTGTAATGGGGCTAGGGACAAGGTATGTCAAGAAAGGCCAAAATAAGGTGAAGTGTCAAAAGCTAGTAGTCACCATGAATATCATGCACAACACCAAACTTCCTCCCCACACAATTTATTTTCATTTTTCAACAAAAAGACTTGATTAGTCGAATGAAGGAGGATTACAAAAAACATAAGTATGCTCTCATATGAATATTTTTTTCATTATTTTTTCTTTTCTCTTTTTCTTTTCATTTTTTCCTATATTTTTTTTCTTTTTTTTTTAAGGAAAATGATAAATGTAACAATAATCCTCACTTAGATTTAATTTTGAAAATCGACTATCAAGGTAACAACAAATATTTCCTTAAAAGTTATGAACAAAAGTAAACCCTATTTCACACACCTTATTGCTCCCTCAAGTTCCTACTAGCCTTTGACAAAATGGGATCAAGAATACGTAAGGCTAAACAAGAAAAAGGTCTTAGGCGAGTAATGTGGTGTGTCACCGAAAGAATAAGATTAAGCTCAAAGGGTTGACTAATTGATCATATAAGAATGGTGTGGATAATTTGGAAATATAGGTTATTCCTAAGTGCCTTTATCATTTTATCATCAATTAATGTCATGTATTTCAAGAAGGAATTCAAACAAGTGCTAGCGATGCAAATGACAAGCGGACACTCAAGCAAAAGAATATAAATGCAAAAGATGTGCATATAGGCTCAAAATCTCACTTGGTGTGGTAAAACATAATCAATCTCAAGAGATGGTATCCTCAATGCACCTACTTGTACTCAAAGCATGAAGACCAAATCATCTTACACCTAATCATGTCCTTCTAATTTCAAGCACAATTCAAATAAGTCTACTAGCTTCACCTTGCTAGTGTAAGTGTGTGAACAAGAACTTTAGCAAATCACTTCTCAACAAAAGCTAATGGATCATAAGATTATCATAGCATGCAAGGGTGCATCAAGCAACTAGCAATCAATTAACAAGACTAGAATACGAAAAGAACTCTTTTTGATTTTTTGATTTTTTAATTTTTTTGGATTTTCAATTTTTACTATTTACACTAAAAACCCCCCATACCTAAATCATGCATTGTCCTCAATGTATGTGAATGCAAGAGAAAAGAGAAATGATAAAGGAGAAAGTTGAGGAAATACCTTATAAGGGATGACGGAGACTGAAAACTTCTAAAAATTACAAGAGAAAACAACTCACACACGCACACACTCCTCCCCCATACCTATCTTACACGAGGGGAGGCAAAAGAATAAAACTGAGTCAGCCGATGCCGGTAGGAAAATTTGGGTGCAACTTTGAGAAAATAACAAGAAATTTGTGAAAATTTTTATTAGCAAAGATTTTCTCAATTAACATTGAATCATTCAACCCTAAAGAGCAATTGTCACTAATGTTCTCCCTAAACCAGCTTAAGACTTCTTTATTTTGTTTAAGAAAATAAGAGATAATGAAAGTCTGGTTAGGGTTAGAATCACTAGGATTAACATGAGACAAGGGTTCCTCTTTCTCTAACGGCTGTTGATCAAATTCGGGATGATAAAGAGTTAAGGTAAATGCGGGTGGTGTACCCACGAGACTCTTAAGAACGGAAGTGTGAAGAACGGGCTCACTACAAACAACCTCGGGTGGGGTCTCATACTTGGAACGATTTTCTAACAAATCCCCTAAGAACTCACCGAATGTAGGTGGTTCACCAACGGAAGTTTTGACAATGGGTTCAACAATAGCATCCTCGGGTTTGGTCTCCCACGGGGAACAAATGGCATCCAACTCTCTCAACATCTCTTCCGAAGTCATATCCCTTAACGAGTCAGCATACTCTCGATTAGACTCATAGTTGACTTTGAAATCCTCGTTGAGAAGAGACTCAATCTCACTATCCTCAAGGTTAGACCAATTAACAATGTCATCAACAAGATTAACCGCTATTGGTTGCTCGTAAAGCTCATTGGGTTCTTTTCCGACATTAAATATGTTAAGGTTAATTGTCATATTACCAAAGGTGAGTTTCATCGAACCATCCCTACAATTAATCAAGGCATTGGATGTAGCAAGAAAAGGTCATCCTAGAATAATCGGGATTTGGTTCTTAGGATTCGTGACGGGTTGAGTCTCGAGGACAACAAAGTCAACCGGAAAGATGAATTCACCAACCTTAATTAGCACATCCTCAATTATTCCCTTAGGCATTTTAACAGAACGATCAGCTAATTGAAGGGTCATATTCGTTTGCTTCAGCTCACCTAACCCTAGGGCTTGGTAGACAGAGAATGGAAGGAGATTGACACTAGCTCCTAAGTCGAGTAAAGCTTTATCCACGAAAGTATTGCCTATGACACATGAAATAGTAGGACAACCGGGGTCCTTATATTTCACTGGAATTTGGTTCGACAGAATTGAACTAACATGAGATGTTAAAAAGGCTTTCTTAGGAACGTGGGTGGATCGCTTGTGAGTACATAAATCTTTTAGACACTTGGCATACGAAGGAATTTGTTGAATGGCATCTAAAAGAGGAATGTTAATCTCGACTTGTTTGAAAACTTCCATAATCTTCTCTACTTGAGGTGATTGTTTGCGAGGGATGAGTCGTTGAGGATAAGGAGCTTTAGGCTTAAAGACTTGTTCGTTAGACACATCGGGAAGAGAAGTGGAAAGTGGAACGATATTCGAAGATTTGTTAGGTGTTGAGGATGATTTAAGAGAAGAATTTAATGACTCGGGAGTGGATTTCGATGATGAAGGTTCGAGTGGTGAAGGTGTGAGAATAGATGACTCGAGAGGTTCGGAAGTTGGAGTAATGTTTGAATGATCAAGTGTAGGGTTCGGTTCAACATTTGACTCTTCTTCTTCTTCTTCCTTGGAAGACTCGACACCTACTTGATTATTAACTTGGTTTCCCGACCTAAGAGAGATGATAGCATTAACATTTTCGTGAGGTCTTTGGTTGAGAGGGAATTTAGGATTGACCTCTGGTTGACTCGGGAACTTATTCTTCTCTCGCTCACACATGGCGTTTGCTAATTGACTCACTTGAACCTCTAACTTAGATAAGGCTTGAGTACTAGCATTCAAAATTTGCCTATCTTGAGTCATGGTTTGCATGAAGGTCTGTTGAGATTGAGCCAAATTATTCGTTGATTTCAAAAGCGCATCAAGAGTCTTTTCAAAAGAAGTAATTCTCTTATCCGACTCATTAAAGCCGGGTGGGTGGGCGGGTGCTTGATTTGGATAAGAAGGTTGAGTCGGATAAGGACCGAGATTTTGAGTAAGGTTTGGAAAGGGACCTTGATTTGGAGTCGGGAAAGAATTTTGATTAGGCCTTTGAAAAGATGGAGCATTTTGAAAAGGAGGTTGAAGAGAAGGTGGATTTTGGTAATTTTGGCTTTGGTTCCACGAGAAATTCGGGTGATTCCTCCACCCGGGATTGTAAGTAGGAGCAAACGGATCGTTCCTAGTGGGTGGTTGAGACACCGCATTAACTTGATCAAAAGCGGGATAGTCCGAAAAACCTTGATTGAAATTAGGGCACATAGACACATTTGAGGGGGCCTTACTAGTTTCTAGGGCTTCGAGTCTCCTAGTTAGAGTGGCTAATTTGGCATCGGTTGTAATCGAACTCCAAATCGAATGCAAACCCTTAGATGAACTAGACGACTCATTAGACTTGTTAGGTTCCCTAGTAGACTCCCACAACATGGTCTTCTCGGCTAATTCTTCGAAAAATTTCCAACCCTCGTCCTCATCTTTCTCCATGAATTTACCTTGGCACATAGATTCCAACAATGCGGTTGTTGGTCCATCTAAGGCCTCATAAACAATCTTACAAAGCCTCCATTTTTCTATTCCGTGGTGGGGGCATTGTGATAAAAGATTTTTGAAACGATCAAAATATTTCCAAAAAGACTCATTTTCCTTTTGATGAAATTGATTTATCTCGTTTGTAATTCTTGTAGTCTTACGGTTTGGAAAATATATTTTAAGAAAAATTACCACAAATCCCTCCCACGTGGAAATAGAATTAACCGGTAGGCTATACAACCATTTTTTAGCATTTTCTTTAAGCGCAAAATTAATGAGTCTAAGCCTAATCGAGTCCTCGGTTAATTGTTGGAGCTTTTGTAAGGCACAAACTTCCACAAATTCATGAAGAAAGAGATACGAGTCCTCACCCTCGCTCCCGTTAAATTTAGGTAACATACTGATGTGGTGAGCTTTAATTTCGAAATTATTACCATTAACGGGCGGAAGGGTGATACACGAAGGTTGGGCGGAACGAGTGGGAAAGCAACGGTCCCTAAGAGACATGGCCATGTTTACTACGGGTTCGGAATAATCTAAAGACTCGGAATTAGACGATGAAGAAGTCTCGAAAGATCTCACTAGTCTAGAAGAATTATCCCTAATCCACGTAGTTCGCATAAACCACAAAAGGAAACACGTAGCAAATAAGTGCGATAAAATAAACACACAAAAAGAAAGGGGTGTAAAATTAAAAGAAAAATTCTAAACCTAGGGTTCCCTAATAAAATAACTAGACCTTGCTCCTAACTGTAAGGGCTACCAAAAACTAGGTAAATCAATAATTATTCGAACCGGCTTGGCCAGGTAGGTGCAAGCATTGCCAAGAGGCTAAACACCAACCTAGACACCAAACCTTAATTGGCCAGGTCAGCTTTCGCTTTCCTAGACACCAAAAAGTAAGAATAATTAAAGATTACTTCGTTTCTTAAGCACCTTCCTAATTGAGCGCGAGATTCCTAGGGGCAAACGTCTAATTAATTTTATTAAAGGCAAGGTATGCAAAATGAGGGATTAAATTGTTTTTGGGCTAAGGAAAGAGTGATGAAATCCCTTCCCTTATCTTATGAGAGGTTTTGCCCTTAATGTTTATTTACAAAATGATGCAACAAACAATGATATATACAAAAATTATAAACAAATATGGATGCTTACACTACGTGATCTTAACTAAAGAAGAGGAAGAATTTAACGTACCTTGGGGTCCTCCAGCGATCACCACAATTATAGGTACGAAAAATTAAAAACAAGAAAATAAAAATCTAGATGATGTGCCCTAAGTGATTAAATGCATGATGCAACAATTATGTATTTACAACTAATTTTTTTTTTTGATTTTTAATTTTTAATTTTTTTGTGATTTTTGAATTTTTTGATTTTTTTGTATTTTTCTAAAAAAATAACAAAGGGCGAAAAGAGTGAGATACGGTTACCGAAGCTTGCTTTCCATGAATTCCAATTTTTCCACGCTTCGTTGAGAAGAGTTCCGAAATCTCAAGCTTTCCTAAAAAGAACGAAATAAAAAATTAAGACAAGAAATAAAACTAACTCGAAAAATTAAAAATTAAGGCGCGAATAAAAATTAGTCCCCGGCAGCGGCGCCAAAAAAACTTGTTGTGCTAAAAATAAAGGACATTTGAATCGCAAGCGCACAATTCGTTTCGTTGTAATTATTAAATGATTCGTTCCTCAAGGACTATTTATTTTCGCAATCCTTAAAATTTAATTTACTCGAATTAGAAAAAGTTTGATTTTTGAGATTTTGATTTTAACTAGTTAATTCCTAAAAGAAAAAAAAATAAATTTATTCTAAGTTTAAATTACCTAAAAAATGAAAAGTACAAAAACTAAATTATTCTAAAAATAATAAAAATAAAAATTCTAAATTCAAATTAAAACTAGTTTTTTAATTATTCTAAAATTTTACATTAAAACTATTTTTTTTCTAAAACAATTTTTTTTATTCGAATTAAACAAACCAATTTTTTTTAAGAAAATTTATTTACAAAAAATTCTAAGAAAATTGGACATGAAGTGCTTCTAAATGTAGCTAGCCAAAAACAGATTAAAGCAATCCAAAACTCAAAGAATAAAACAACGACCTGCAGAAATCAGCAAATTCGCTTGACTCGACATAGACAACTAAAATAATGCAACCTGTTCAAACAACTCAAAAAACACTCATATAATCTCAGAACTCTGAAGCACTACACACAGCAACAACTAGTAATCAAAAGTAACGAACTTATAAAACAGTAACACCAATTCGAAAAAAAACGATTTCAAGCTCAGCATCATTTAACAACACGACTTAAAAACAAAGAAAGGAAAAGAAGGGAGTGTGAGAGGATTCGAAAAACTAGAAATCGGGCACGACAATTCGAAATCAAAACTCAGCAAATTTTTTTTAACTTAGCCACAATTTCAACACGCAACAGCAACTCATAAATTTCGTTATCAAAATCGAACTCACACAACACTAAAAACAGTCGAACTTGATTAACAACAGCCAGTCAGAAATCTTAACAACTCTTTTCTCAATTAACAGCAAATACAATTTCGAATACACAAAGCTCGAAAACTTGCAGCAAAAAACAGCCGATCTTAACTCAATGTGACTTGACAACTAGCAACTCAACTCATAAAGGCTCAAAATCGAAAATCCAGTGAACACAATGTACAAAGCAACACTACCCAGTAACTAGTTAACAACGACTTGTGAACAACGACTCACACCATGAACTCAGCTTACTCAGAAAAAAATTTGATACGAAACCGAAGGAGGAAGTTTTCATTCAAATTAACACAAAGGGGATTGGGGGTGATTGCAGCGATTAAAAACAAAGGAATTCGTGGCGTTTGTGGTTAGAGAGGGGAAGAAGGGATTGTGGGTTCGCGTTTGTCGCGGGTTAAGAAAGGGAGAAGTTGTGAGAGGAGGGAGGTTGTGATTGCAGCGGAAGGAGAAAAGAAATAAGATTTGGAGAGATTCGTTCGTGGAGAGAGGGAGAGAGAGAGAGAGAGAGAGAGAGAGAGAGAGAGAAAAGAAGGGGATGTTTGCAGAAAAATGAAGGGAGGAAGAATGGTTGTAGAAGCTGGGTTTAGACAAAATAAAACACAGAAACTCAAGAAATAAATGCTGGGCTTTAAGCTTCGAGAAGAAAGAAAAAAAAACAGGGGAACTTATTAGAGACTAATGCTTCGAATAAAATAAATAAAACGATACAGAAAATAAATTACTGAAAATTATAACTAGTATTTTTGTGGTTTTTTTTAAAAAAAAATAAACTAGGAAAATTTTGAAATTATTTACGAAATTAAAAACAATTATTCTAAGGAAATTGGAATGAGAATTAAATGGCCCACAATAAAATTGAGATTTTTAAAGGGGCAAAATTACGAATTAAAACTACGAACAAGAAAATAAAGTTTCGTTATTTTCAACCCCAAGTGGTTAGCAACGGGATTTACGAAAATAACGAAACAAGGCAACAATAACGAAAGAGCAAGACAAGAAGTAAAGAAAATAAAAATTGCATTAATTATAATAGAGTGTTTACAAGATTTAAAACTAAGAAAAGAAATACAAGAATATAAAACTACCCTAAAATCTAAGTTACTAAATACAAGGGGGGTGAGGGGGTATTTATAGGATAGAAATTAGGGTTAAGGGGGGTGTTGGGTAAATCTTCACCATACATTTGGGTTGTGTAGTGGTGAAATCCTAGCCATCTATTTGTTTCCTTCCCCCTTAAGCTTTGAAGAGTTGATCTTGGCCATACACTTTGCTAATGTGTTGGGATGATCTCCACCTTCCACTTGTCTTGAAATATTCCTTTTGCTCCAAGCTCCTAATTCTTTTCCTTCTTTCATTTTTGGTCCTTTTTCTTCCTCCTTTTTCCCTTCCTTGCACTTTATTTATTTATTTTGTCATTTCTTTATTTATTTACGATTTACCTGAAATGCAACAAAATAAATTATTAAAACACGAGTTCAAGCAATAAATAGGTAAATAAAATATGCAAAAATATGCACTTATCAAACCGCTACTTGCGGAAGGATAAATGATGGAAAAAGCTAGTGGGACATGGTCACGTGGAGTTGTTCCTTGTGTATTGCAACTTTGCCCAGTAATCAAATACAATATACAAAGGATACGCATAATGCATATGCTTATTCCATCAAATACCAAATTTCGAATTGCGTATTTAGTATATAAAGTTATATCAAGAAACTAGCAATACTCCGCTGCAAGATGCGTAAAAGGAAATACTCCATTGCAGATTGCGTAACACCTCAAAATACTCCAATCCCAAATGCGTATTCCGTTATACCCGTTCAATAAATGCATATTCCACCGGGTATTTTTGTCAAAAATTATGAGAATAGGTGTTTTTGTTACTGTTACCTAAAAAAATGGGTATTTTTGTCTTTCGCCCGCTTTTTCATTTATCTTAAAAGATGAATGAATATGAGAAATAATGACAAGAATAGCTTAAATATAACTAAACTTGTATCAAAATAGCCTGATTGAAAAAAATGGTCATATTTAACCGTTTGAATACCCACCATGGAGATGCGTATAGTTTAGATTCTTTCATCTTCTTCCTTCACCACATTTGTATTATCCCAGGTTAAATAAAAAACCATCAGAAGCCATAAAACACTGTATGTTGGCAAGAATGTTAAATTGATGATATCCAAAATAGACAAAACCCTCCTATTACATATAAAGAGATCTACAAGAATCTGGATGGAGATGATAGGTCTGTGTATGTATATATACATGATACGCAAGTGGGAGTGGTGTATTCAGTAGAGGATACTTCAATCTCACATGCGTAATCTTGTAAAAATTACATAATACCGTGGCATAGAATGCGTATTCTGAATACCTGAATCTCAAATGCGTATTGCATCGGTTAGTTTTGCTCATCTTTTGAAAAATGGTCATTTTAATTACAGAAATTAAGAAATGGGTTATATATGTCTTTCATCCTGAATATGACACCTAAAAAATATTCATAAAACAATGTAGAGTATTATTAATACTTCATGTGCTTAATATTTTTAACTTATTTTGCACAAAAGTGTTTTGTTAATATATTAAGCAAAAACTAGCTTTGTAGTAGTTTAATTTCTTTACAAAAATTTCACCACGTCATTATGCATTTCTTTTAGTAGCATCTACCATCTAGCATAATAAATAAAATAGAACACCATGAGATAACTTAAATAATAAAAGTTTATCCCTTATTATTCTTGGTTTCGAATCTCGCTCATTCAACATTCGATAACTCAATGATTCGATATGCCTAATGTTCTATTCGAGAATTCAAGAAGTCAACAAGTCAAAGCAGTGGGCATATTCTAGATTACAAATATTTATGAATTACTCGTGATCACGTAGGGTTGGTTGTTGATATTTTCGATTGTTCATATCTTCGCAGCAATTGTTGTGAGAAGACAGAATTTATGCAATACACGATCGTGACATGCAAATTATAATTATGGTTAAATTAAAGTTGTTTTATATTTTACGCTATGCTTTGTTTTGTTAAATTAAATTTGAACCATTATATCCTTATATATAATAAGCGTAAGAGGGATCTTATCCATAATTTTGGTTTAGTCCCTGTACTACCAAAATAATCTCAACAGCTGAATCTAATATATTAAAAATAGACGATCAAGATTATAACATATTAAAAAGAAAATTACAATCTAAAAAGGATATAATAAAAAAAGTTTGTCTTAGAATTGAAATTTAAAAAGAAAATTATAATATGAAAAGGATATAATTAAAAATGATACAATTGAATTTTATTTATTTATTATTAATAATAAAAAAAAGTTCATATTTACTACATGGGCTCTATCTTGAGATCTAAAAAACAGATTTTGATGATTTTACGGTCCACGCGAAGCTCACAAAATTATCTTTAATTTAGTAATGATTTAACAATTATTATCGAAATGAAAACACTCATAATATCAAAAGAAAATATAATTACGAACTTTAACATTAATCCTATTCAGTGTAGAAGACCTACATTGATAATCCTATTCAGTGTAGAAGACCTACATTGATAATCCTATTCAATGTAGAAAACCAAATTATATAATTTAAATTATTGACATAAACTTTTTCGTATTTCAATATAAATACACTTTTAGTTTACATGTTACAAAATAAAATATTTTTTATGTTAGATCCATCGTTTTTCATCTATTTATTTTATGATCTAGCGGTTCTTATTTATTTTGTCGTACAACCAGACTACCGATTACCAAAATTTCGGACATGATCACTCTTACACTTATTATTAAAACTACTAGCTTATAACCCGTGCGAAGCACGGGTTTCTTTTGATAGGTTATAAAATTTATTTAACATTATAATTATGTTTTTATATAATCCTTATTTTTAATAATTTTTTAATTTTAATTTAATATAAATTTATATAATGAAATACATGGTTTAAATTTTATTTTGTAAAATTCTAAATTAAAAATGTCGTTGACGGATTCGAACTTTGAATTTTTAGTAAATTAATTTAATCATATAATATATCTTATTATTAGATCTAACGATTGTTATTTATTAATAAAAATAATGATTTGTATATATGGTGAGATATTTTTGGGTGTATATTAGTGATCGCAAGATTAATTTTAAATTAAAAAGTACCCCATGTTTTAATTACAAAAATTACTACTAAAAATAATTACGGAAAGATATGGTGTGATATTTTGGATATATATTAATTATTGTAATATTAGTTTTAAATTAAATGGTAAAGTGTTTTAATTAGAAGTAAAATCTTTAGAAAAAATGAATAATTGAGTTGTTGGAGCAGAAAAAAGAGTCCAAGTAGAAGTGGATGAAGGAATTTTAATCAGAATATAATTACGTTAACATTAGTAATTAGCTTTTTGAGTTGTTTTTGTAATTTAATTATTTATTTTAATAATTAGGATAAACAAACCGAAAACCAAAACTTAGGATAACCAAACCGAAAACCAAAACTTTCAATGTTTCGGCTTTAATATAATAGTATAGATATGGTGTGATATTTTTGATATATATTAATTATTGTAATATTAGTTTTGAATTAAATGGTAAAGTGTTTTAATTAGAAGTAAAATCTTTAGAAAAAATGAATAATTGAGTTTTTGGAGCAGAAAAAAGAGTCCAAGTAGAAGTGGATGAAGGAATTTTAATCAGGATATAATTATGTTAACATTAGTAATTAGCTTTTTGAGTTGTTTTTGTAATTTAATTATTTATTTTAATAATTAGGATAACCAAACCGAAAACCAAAACTTAGGATAACCAAACCGAAAACCAAAACTTTCAATGTTTCGGCTTTAATATAATAGTATAGATAGATGTTTGGTTCGTAGTAGAACTATCTTCATACTAAGAGGAGTATTTTGATAATCAAAAGAAATATAAGTAGATTTCATAAATCCAACAAAATTTTTAACATAAAAAATCATCAATTTCTTCTTTCTTTTGTTTCTGCGTAGTTTTAATTGCAAATTAATTGTTAAACCATCACTAAATTAAAGATTATTTTGTTAATTTCATGTGGGCCGTAAAATTGTCCAAATCAAATTTCAAGAATTCAAGATAGAGCGGAAATATTAAATTGAACGTGTAAAATCTTTATATATATATATATATATATATATAATATCAATTTTTTAACAACAATTTGATATGTAAATTAATAACATATAAATATTTAAAAAAACTAATATAATTATAGATATTAAAAAAGGAGTCGTGCGTTGCACGGGTTATAAGTTAGTTATATATAATAAGCGTAAAAGGGATCTTATCCACAATTTTGGTTTTGTCACTATACTACAAAAGTAATCTCAACCGTTGAATCCATTATTTTTAAAAATAGACGATCAAGATTATATCATATTAAAAAGGAAATTATAATTTAAAAAGGATATAATTAAACATAGTCGTATTAGAATTGAATTTTAAAAAGAAAATTATAATATGAAAATGATATAATTAAAAAAGGATACAATTCAATTTTATTTATTTTATTTTATTAATATTAATGTTTTAATTGCAAAATAATTTTTAAACCACTAAATTAAAGATTATTTTGTTAATTTCATATTGGCTGTAAAATCGTCAAAATCAAATTTTAATAATTCAAGATAGAGCACAAATATTAAATTGAACGTGTGAAATCTTATATATATCAAATTTTTAATAATTATTTGATATGTAAATTAATAACATATAAACATTAAAATAATTATAGATATTAGAAAATGAGTCGTGCGTTGTACGGGTTACAAGCTAGTATATAATAAATAGGTCAATGTTAAGATCAAAACCGTACTTCGAAATATAAATATATAGAGTTAACATGGATGTATACAAAGATACATACAAATATTAATTACATAATACTAAATGCATATTAGTTAATATCAGTTATTATTATGGGATAAATATGTTAGTGTTGTAATACCTAAATAGTCCCCAGAAATATAACATAAATAGAATTAGCAGGGGTAAATATGAATTTTTATATGAATAAATTTACTCATGGAACACCCTATAATTCTGGTTAAATTAAATTTGTTTTATATTTTACGTTATGCTTTATTTTGATGCATAATTTTTTAAACCAAACTTGAACGATATGTAATAAATAGGTCAACGTTAAGATCAAAACTGTACTTCGAAATATAAATATATAAAATTAACATGGATGGATAGAGAGATATATACAAGTATTAATTATATAATAATAAATGCATATTAGTCCATATCAGTTATTATTATGTAATAAATATGTTAGTGTTGCAATACCTAAATAGCCCACGGAAATATAACATAGATATAATTAGTAGGGATAAATATGACTTTTATATGAATTAGAATTTTGTCCGTACTTCGTACACGGCATCTTATTTAATTTAAAATGACAATACCAAAAATTTAACAAATTTGATTGATTTCTTAAAAAGATATTGTATGCAATTATATAAATAATCAATTTTTAGAAAGATATTCTATATAGTTATATAAGTATTTAATAAAATAATGATATGCTAAAATTTATATAAAAAAGTAGCATACAATTTTATTTTAACAATGTTGAAAATTTATTTAATCCATCAAAATCTGCAATAAAAGTAATAAATATTTTTACAAATATTGTTCTCTAATGGAAAACAATAATAAATTGTCTTCATTATTCAAATGCGGAAATGATAATCCCTTCACCCCCAATGATTCCAAAACATTAAACCTCATATAATATCAAGAACATATTATATTAACTATGGGGCCCCATAGTTAATATAATATGTAAATGTTGGAGAACAATGAGACCACATTTCAAGCAATTTTTTAATTTTTTTTTGTTAATTTTTTTTATGAATGGATAGAGGGTAGAATTATAAGATTTTTTTGTGAAGATGCCCCTAGCGGGGCCCTTTAAAATAGCTTGAAATGTAGTGAATATGTGTGTTCTTACTGTTCTCATTTTAATTTTTTTTTTTGTTAATTTTTTTTATGAATGGATAGAGGGTAGAATTATAAGACTTTTTTTGTGAAGATACCCCTAGCGGGGCCCTCTAAAATAGCTTGAAATGTAGTGAATATCTGTGTTCTCACTGTTCTCATTTTAATTTTTTTTTTGTTAATTTTTTTTATGAATGGATAGAGGATAGAATTATAAGACTTTTTTGTGAAGATACCCCTAGCGGGGCCCTTTAAAATAGCTTGAAATGTAGTAAATATGTGTGTTCTCACTATTCTCATTCTCACCAGAACGTGACCATTAAACTGTATTAGTAAATTCATGTATGAAAATACAGTGTATATATATTATTAATATAGATTCTTTTATTAAAAATAAGTAAATTATACAATTAAATAAGCAAGTCAAAATATCAGATAAATATTCTAGTAGATTTATAGTTTATATTCAAATTAAGGTCTTTCACCATGGCTCTCGCTTTATGAAATTGTTGAATTTTTATTTTATTGACTTTATTATATTAAATGTATGTTCTTATTGAAATGAATATAATAATTTGAATTTGAATATATTTTTAAACTACTTATTTTGATGGGTTGTTAATTTTTTTGTGATCAACTTAGAGGGGTGACCAAAAATAAAATTAATGGGAATACATAAACCCATTACCCACGTTATGATAAACAGTACCTATAAAATGGAAGTTGCTTATGTGGTTCAGGCTTGTTAATTACTTCAATACTTTATTAGCTTGATCATCATGTAGACCATCTTTTTTTATCACTTATGTTGCTGCTATGTAGTCTATCTGTAACTAACATCTTTCTTTTTATCACTTATGTTGTGGCTATGTAGGCTATCTGTAACTAAACATCTCTCTCTGCTTGTAATCTATATTTATAAATGCAAACTTCTTCTTGTATTGTATTTTGTTTTCAATATTTAAAATTATGTAGTTGGAGGAGAAGAGAAAGGCTGGAGGTACAATCGTAATACTACAGCATTACTGAAAATAAGTACAATATCATAATAGAATTTTTTGTTTCAATCTAAATTGGGTCGCTCCAAATGCCGTGTAATGACAAAAAGGGGAATTAAACAAATAAAGAAGATTAAAAAAATGAAGGATAATACTGTTTACCAAAAACACAGGTCTCCGCAAGAAGCTCACTTATTCACTTTTATCTTCAAATAATGTATGATTACAAATTATAACAATCACATTTTCCACTACCTATTCTCTCTCAAAAAGCCAACTAAACTGAAAAAGGGAAAAGTTAGTGCTTTTATATTTTAATGTGGAGCTCAAGTGAAAGTGCTAAATATGAGATCATATATGAAGTGAAATTGAACGCGAGTAAAGAAGATATTTAGAGCATAAATAAGAGCAATGTTGCCTGACCCAGAGGGCGAGGCTTGTGCCGTGGGTCTGAGCTTTTAAGTATGCTATTCCATAGTCCCTTCGGAGACATCCGATAAAAAGTATGATATTCCATAAGACCTTCTGGTACGTAGCATGTCTACCCCATGAACCTTAAGTTGAACAAATCCATAAAGAACATAAACTTGCTTGAAAACAAAATAATGTCTATAATGCTAGATGTATCAAATTGAGTACCACGATTCTTTACAAATAACATGGTGCCAGTAACGTGACATCATGATTGGTTGTAATTGATTGTCTACATATTTTTATTTAAATTTAAATATAAAATGGTTCATTACATTTAATTAAAATACATAACCAATTAAAATGTCACATGACATGTGGGATTCCGCCATTTAAATAAATTATTTGATCGATTTCTAGCATGCCCTTCATCCTTGCTACCTCTTGTATCGGTACTGTGCCAATGTTATTAACTGGTAATCTTTCCAACTACCTTTATTATTATGACATGTAAATTCGAAAATTGAAAGGCCAAGCAAATATTTTAAAGGTACCTTTCTGGTGTCCTGGATAATATTATAACATCGGGTAATTCATTAAAACTTTAATTCTTAAATGCCAAATCAAAATCAAAACCAAACAAATATTATCCGGATGTCAGATTTGGACGATCTTACTGTCCACGCGAAGCTAATTGAATTTTTTATAGTCTTGGACCATCCTTTGCCGACCACCTCATTTTTTGAGGGCCTTAGCCAACTGGAAGTTGATGCTGATGGTCCGTCAACCTTGAAAAATCACTTTGATATTCAGAACACCCCTGACTCGCTTCATACCTCACTAAAGTGGTTCAGAACATTGAAACACGTTAGTGATGATTCAAACATGACAATGATGATTCAACGTTTTCAGAAAACGTCAGCCGATCACCATTAGCACCGATTAGTGTCGTTTAAGCACCGTTTAGTACCGATTAGCACCGATTAGTGTCGTTTAAGCACCGTTTAGTGCCGATTAGCACCGAGTAGTGTCGTTTAGCACCGTGAGTGCCATTTTATCCTTTTAACATTGTTTAACACTATTTAAACATTGTTGAAGGGTGTTTAGCGCCGTCTAGTGCCGTTTAGCGCCGTTTAGTGCCGTTTTATGCCGTTTAACGTCGTTTAAACATTGTTTAAGCATCGTTAAGGCTGATTAGTGCCGATTAGCATCGAATTAACATTGTCGTGAACGCATCGGTCGTTCCACGCTTTACATAAAGACAATACTCGTGAAACACTAGTGTACAAAGATGAACCCTGACCCAAGTCTCGAAAAAGGCCGTTAAAACTTCAAGGAAAACCTGATCAGTTTTCCTAGAAGTTGGGGGGCAAATGATATGGGCTAAAAGTAAGCCCTAAAGACACATTTAATGTGGCATTAATTAGACCCGAAATGGTCCAAACGTGGGGTCCACCAGATGGGCCCAAACCCTATTTATAATATTAATTTCGTAATTAATATTAAGGGTAATAAACAGCTCAGCAAATAAGAGTCAAACAAGGATATTACTCTTGCCTGACTTAGCCTCCAAGATACATATTTCAACATGGAAACTGATTCCTATAAGGAAGAGATCTAGAACCTTCCTCAAGGAAGACTTGTCCACCAAGTCTCTGACTCCTACCATAATTCTAGGGCTTCTCAACCTATATAAAGGGTCTAACCCCTCATCTCAGAACTACGTTTTTGGGCAGAGCTCAATACGTCACTCACGTTTTGGACACAGCTCCATACGTTACCCACCACGTTTTGGCTTAATCCTTGAATAAGGATATGCAAGCCACTGCGTCCTTGGTGAGCTCTCGCCTCTATAGCCTCGAGGGCACCATCACCTAGAACTACGTCCTGGATTGATTCTCAATAACGAGATACGTAGGCACTCTGTGAGGACCGATCAGTCTCGTAACACGGAAACAGCCATTAAAGCTCGAAGCTCAATCACCCTAGCATTAACTACAAATCGTAACCTATTTTTTATTCCATAACACATACATATTTACAAACATAAATAAATACATATATAAATTTCTATGGATATATAATAATATACTATAATATTCACTAACATATACCATATCTCATTAATCATTTTAGATCTACTGTAAATATGTACAAATTAAATACTATAAAAAATATCACAATACAAAAAAAAACCTTCATATGTATATAAGTATAATACAAACTTGTATTAACATTAACTATCGTAAAACTCATCAATCACATCTTTAATATACATACATATATATATATATATATATATAATAGTCATATTTACCATATCTCATTATACTATTATTTAGATATACTGTAAATATTTACGAATTAAATATCATAAAAAAATATTATAAAGAAAAAAACATCTATATTTCAAATATATATATATATATATATATATGCATTGTATATATATATATATATATATATATATATATATATATATATATATATGTATATACATATATATGTATATATATGCATTGTAATCATCCATACATTCAATATAACAAAGCATATATATGTTATGTCATACATCACAAAAAAAATATCTATATATCAAATATGCATGTGCATTGCAATCCTCCATACCTTAAATATAAAAAAGCATATATAAGTTATGTCATACTTTAAGTGTATTATGTTTTCATGATACAATTCAAATCAATACAAAAAAAGAACCTTCATATGTATATAAATATAAGTGATATTTACAAAAATACCTAACATTTTGAAAATGTTTACAAAAACACTACCTGAAGTTGCAAATGAGGTTGCAACGCTGGCACCGCAGGAGATACTCGGTTGCAAATGAGATTGCAAATGTTGCAAATGGGGTTGCAAATGTTGCAACCGTATTTTTGAAAAAAAAGTTTTGCAACTTGGGTATTTTTGAAAAAAACCCTAAATAATAATACAGATTTGTTGTAATAACCTAAAATTTTATTAATAATTTTTATATTTAGCCACCCCGAATAATTTATTTTGTAAACTAAAGTTTGATTAATATTAGAAATGCGCATAAATGTTTATTTAGTGCGGCGTTATCCTTCTGTAAATTGTTCGTTATTACAAAAATAATGATTTCTCTTTTATTATTACTATTATTATTGCTACGAAATTTTTATGTCATTTGCAACTATTATTATAAATAAGAGACTAGGGATATTTCTTGTAAATATTAATGAAATGGATTGGGTAGGAAATAATCTAGTAAATGAGTTGAGTAAATTGAGCCCAAAATGTTGTAGCCCACTAAGAGCCCAACTAGGTGAGACTTATAAGGCAAGAAGATATCAAGTATTAGTCTCATCTCCCTCATTCTATTTCCACCGAGACAAAACACAACACCCAAAATTTCTTTTTCTCTCTCTAAACCGAGATCGGAGGAAGGGAGGAGAGAGCGGAGAGACGGAGAGGAGGAAGAGAGAACGAGAGAGTGAGATTGAGGGATTGAGTCGAGAGATTCAGGGAGAGATAGAGAGAGACGAAGAGGTGTGTGTGTGTGTGTGTGAGAGAGAGAGAGAGAGAGAGAGAGAGAGAGAGAGAGATGTTCGCCGGAGGGAGGCGGTGGTCCGGCCGCCGGTCGGCGGTGGAGTGCGGCTGGGAATAGGAGAGATGGTGGGTTAGGGGCATTTTCACTATTAAATTGTAATAATTTTTAAAATAAAAAAAAAGTTGAAAATGAATATTTTTTTTACTAGATTAAAATTTTGGTAATTTTGTAAAATTGTAGGGATTATCTTGGCTTAAGTATATAATTGAATTAAGTTGACCCTAAAAATGGAGGAAAAGAGATGAACTAATAATTTGGTTGTTATTGTAATTTGGTTGTAAGATTAAGAAATGCCACTTGATTTATTTAATTGAGCGAATAAAATAAATAAATAAATAATAAAGGAATTATGATTTTCTAAAGTGTAATAAAAATTGGATTCTAGAATTATTTTATTTTGAGGATACAAATAAAGGATTTTCTAAGCGGACTTAGTTGAAATTAGAGAATGTTAGATAATTAGTAGAAATTTGTTAACAACTAATTTAATTTAGAGATGTGATTTTAGTAAAAAAAATTATTAAAATTTATTTAGGAACAATTAGAGACCTTTGTAAAACGAGATTTTCCCTGGAGAATAATTAGAGCGAGATTTTCACATAAATTATATTATTAGTTCTCTAAAATGAACTTAATTAAAATAGAGAATTCCTGCATAAATTTTAGAGTATTAACACGAGCTACATTATATTAAAAGTGTGAGTTAAATAATTAATTAAATTAGAGGATTTCGTAATAAAATAAGATTTACGGATAAGTGGCGGTGATTTTATAAAAACCTTTTGTTTATGTTATTCATGATGAGTTGTTAAATAAATCAATTAGTATCGTTATTTAGAAATAAATTAGAGATCCCTTTATTGAGGAAATTCCTTTATAAAATTATGTTTTCGGAATCATACGATGTTATAAAACCCAACGTATTAAAATTAATAGGAATTAATTAGAGCCTCCATTTAATTTATTTTACTTTGCGAATAAAGCTTAATGAGATTTTAAACTTACGAGAATATTCCCAATTATTTGTTCGAGAATTTTTGGTTTATCAACGACATGATTATCGAATTATTTTGACTCTTCGTGATTTAATTCTTACCCGAATATTAAAATCATTTTAATAATTTATTATAGAGATTTTTTCTGAGAATTGAGATTTTCGCTCGCGGGTAACGCTTTTTATTTATTCAGTACTTTTAGCGTCGAGACAGAGGCAAGTTCATTCCTACCCTAACTCTTGGAAATTTTGTATTTCTGATCATATTATTTTATCCTTTATTTATTTTCGAGCTATAAATTATGAGATTTATCTGTTGCTTCTCGTGATGCAATTATTTATTTTGAGCATTATTTCTCGTCAAATATTACGTTCCTGTTGGTTTATTTTACTTGCAAATTATATTCCCTATAAGCGTATAAACAATTTTGTTGCTTCGGGTCGATCTCATTATTTCGAGACGACTATTATTTTGATTCAGTGAAACTAATCTCATTCGTTCGAGATAGTTGAATTCATTTTATTCAGTCGGATTTATTGTACAAATTCGACAATAATTATTGATTACCTTTCAGTTGGTTCATCTTTCGAACCAACAATTTAGTGTTCCAAAAGTAGTATCATTAGAGTTGCACTCGTCGATCAAGTGAAAAGCACTCTATTTAGCGTTCATTAATTGTGAGTATTATAAATATTCGAGTGGTATTAATTGTTCAGTACGACTCATCATATTTTGTTTTGAGACTATTCTCATTATTTCGAGATAGTTACCTTTCTTGTCAAGGGTTGACATTTTGTTCATGTCAACCATTTAAAATATGTTTATTGAGAGTCGCATTAATCCATTGTTCGGATTGATGGCACATTTGAGTAAAACTGGTAGTCCGCCACATCAATCAAATATTTTCCTATGAAGTTTATCTCAAATTATCAGTTCATTAAATGTTCGAGACTTCTGTATTCTACTGGTCAATTTTGGGAAAGAGGCCCATTATAGAGAAAGAGAAACTTTTGTACCTTTATATGGACACGAGAATATTTTTGGCACTATGATGCCAGGGTTGATATAATAACCCACTATGATGCTAGCATTCATACTATATATCGTATTGTAGCCATGATCGGGCGAAGTGCGGTGTCATTGGAGGATGGTATTCCCGGTCGGATAGTTGATCGCCCCGCCGAAATACCGAAAGGATGGAAGACCAGTTATTCATTATAATGAGTCATCAGAATTTCACCAATTGAGTCTTTCGAGTAATATATTTTCGAGATGAGTCTTGAGTCAAGGTGTCAGATTTTGATATCCAGTTATTCATTTAATTTCGAGTAATTATTTTGATAAATTTATTATATTTATGTACCGAGCAAGGAGAGAACTTGGTGTGCACCATAGTTGCTCATTTTTGCTTTACAACATTTGTTCAGCTGTCAAGAAGGAAAAAGGCGAGACGTCTAGCCAGAAGAATAAAGGGAAGGAGAAAACTCCGGGCTATGGTGACAAGGACTGATGAGACTAGTTGGAATCAGAGCCTTATTTATATTTTTAAGAATCGTACGAGCCTAGTATTATAACGCGACGTGAGAGTTTGGAGGTATATATACAATATTGAGATTTTAGCACTAAGTGCTTTACACTTTGTAAATATCTATATATGTATCTAGTTGGTTAGAACTTGCTGTGACTGGTATTCCTTGTACTTCTGTAGATGTCTACTTCAGGACTTGATGACTTTCACTCGATCAGAGATAGATCTCCTACACCTTACCCTCAGGGACCCCTAGATCCCAGCTCAGGTTCAGACAGTGACCCGTTTGAGGAGATTTTACCCATGGACAGCGATTTAGATTACTCTTCTATCCGGATTCTTACACCTTCTCCACCACACGTGATAGACTTGGTGTATTCTCCTGACCAGATTGTAGAGGTAGCTGATGCTCCTACGCCAGTGATTGACCTAGAGACTCCTACTCCAGAGATTGAGCAGCCAGCTCAGATTCCAGATCCTACTGAGACTGCAAAGACGACACTCCTGTATACCCCTGAGATGTTCAGATATGAGTCCCCAGAGCCCATTACTTCGAGCCGATTGATGAGGGCCAGCTTTCACCTGTCCGTATTGAGATTCTGCCTAGTTCAGCTGCTCCAGTGTCCAGAGTTGATATACCTACCAGAGTATCAGCTTTTGCTGACTTGTTTGTTGCTTCCGTTCCGGTGTATGCTTCGACTCCGATAGTCCCTACTATACCTGACTTCATGCTACCGCTTATCAGTGTCACTCCTACTTGTGATACAGCACCATCTGCACCTGCTCCTGCTCAGCCTCCTGTGGCTGCTACTACTGCTGTTATGTCACCTGCTCCTTCTGAGCATCATATTGTGACCGGAGAGATGGTTCCATTGCATATCCACCATACCCTATTCCAACATTATAGATGGTTGTGGTCTCGTTATGAGGAGATCTTTGCTACGAGGGATGGTATTCTTTGACTTTTGTCTGTCCCAGATCCTATTGATGTGCATCATGGGGGTAGTTTGTTAGTGAGAGACATGCCTATGGAGATTGTGCACTAGATTGCCCTGACTGTTTTGACTGGACTTCAGACTGACCTTGCTGCCTTGCCATCATCCAATACCGGGCAGATTGATCGGACCAGAGTTACTACCATGATCTCAGACATCATTACAGAGTTCCATAGGAGAGTGGGTGAGATTTTCACCCGTGATGACTCAACTTGATGCTGCTGCTGTTGACTTAGTATAGTCTTTTTGGTTTCAGCGAATGACATATATGTATGCTTGCGCATTCCCATTTTTTGGTTAGCATGTATATTATAGCTAGTGGTGACCCGCTTTTTGGATGGCGTCATGTTAGATCTTTCTGTATTAGGGTGCATATATTCAGTGATCGATGTATTCGATGTAGTTGACCTTATGGCCAGCCTGTTGGGTAGTTATCTTATTATCTCCATGTATTAGCATGTCAGTTAGATATTTCCACGATGTATTTATCTTCTGATTATGGGTCTGTATTATTGTGATGGATGTATTCAGTACTATGCCATGGATTGTACCAGTATGGTACCTTATTAGTATTATATTATGATCTGTCAGTAGTACTGCTGTTTCATTTCATCTGTTGTAGATTCGTGCTATATTAGTATACCATGTGAAGTTATTGCCCCGGAGTTAGTTAACAAGTTCTTTTCAGAAATTATGACTTAAAATGAGTTTAAAAAAAAGAGTAATTGTTTTACAAAGAGACAAGAGAGAGAAATCATGATTTTGAATATGGATTATTTTGAGAAACCAGAAATTTTGACCAATTAAATGTTTATGAATGTCTGTCATAACTGTGCCAGCAATGGTGTCATATAACTGCACACCTGTGATATAACCTGCTTTATCGTTTCCACTATTAATAAAAAAGGATGCCACCTAGAAGAGGAAGACCCCCAAGAAACCCTCGTCCTCAACCCGAAGTGGATCAAGACAATAAGGTTCCACCTCGGAACCCAACTCCTAACCCAGTTCCAAACCCGAGACCAGGACCCGCTCAAAATCTGAACCAGAATAATAACCCGATGAACCTACTTCTGGATTTTCTTCTTCAACATGCCCAGAACCCTCAACCTCAACAGAACCAAAACCCAGTAGGAGGAAATCCACCTCCAGCTCAATTGACCCAAACTACGGTGACTTTTAAATCGTTCAAATCTTTGAATCCACCTGAGTTTAAAGGTACCACTAACCCAGTAGAGGCTAGAATCTGGCTACAAGAGATAGAGAAGACTTTTGAGATTGTGGGAGTAGAAGAAGATAAGAAGACAGTGTTCGCAGCTTATATGTTGAAGGGTGAAGCTAATTACTAGTGGGAAGCGAAGAGAGCTATGGAGGGTAACGCAGTTATACCGTGGACTAGATTTACAGCGTTGTTTCTAGAAAGGTATTTTCCCAAGTATTTGGAGAATCAAATGGAAATCAAGTTTTTGGAACTCAAGCAAGGGACGATGACTGTTGCAGACTACGAAGCCAAGTTTACAGAACTCTCAAGGTTTGTACCCTATCATGTAGACACTGAGGAGAAAAGAGCCAAGCGTTTCCAGCAAGGGCTGAAGCCCTGGATCCAGAATCGAGTTGGCGTGTTTGAGATCACCAATTATGCAACTTTAGTTCAGAAAGCGGCTATAGTGGAGAGTGGAAGTGAATTGTACCCGAAGGATAGGGGTGGGATGAAGAGGAAGTTTCAGCGTGGTGGAAGTAGTTTTGTGAAGAAGTTTGATAACCGTAGTGTCAAGAGGCCGTTTGTGAAGAGGGAAGAATAGAGTACAGATACTAGGAGGATTGGGAACCATAACACCAGAGGAAGCAATCAGAGATCCAAACCTCAACAAACCGTGAACATGATGCAAGGAAGATCACCATTGCCAAAATGCAAGACATATGGGAGGAAACACCCTGGACCTTGCCATCAAGCTAGTGTGAATTGTTACAACCGTGGGCACAAGGGTCATTATGCTTCAAGTTGCAAGGACAAATCTGTCACCTGCTTCAACTGTGGGAAGAAAGGTCACGTGTCCCGAGATTGTCGATAGTCTGCAAAGGAAAATCCAGTGCCTCGACTTCCAGCACCTCCCAGCAACAAGCCGACAGCAAGAACCTTCAACATGATAGTGAGAGATGCCATTGATGACAGCGATGTGATCGCATGTACGCTTCTAGTTAATTCGGAGGATGCGTGTGTTCTAGTTGATTCTGGAGCTACCAAATCTTTTATTTCTGAGAACTTCATGAATAAGCTTAATCTTGATTCCGTGCCCTTAGAGGGAACTCTAAGTATAGAAGTAGCAAATCAGGAAGTCATTCCAATGAGCCGATTGTGCCCGAATTGTTCTATAGAGATGCAGGGCCAACATTTTGATGCAGACCTCATTCCCTTTAAGTTAGGGGAGTTCGATGTAATCCTAGGGATGGATTGGTTAGCACGTTACGATGCCCAAATAGATTGTCGTCGGAAGAAGGTTAGCTTGAGTGGACCTAATGGTATAAGAATCCCGTTTCGCGGCCAAAAACCGCCTAAAGATTTTCTGTCAATAATTCAAGCTAAGAGGTTACTTCGACAAGAATGTCAAGCCTACCTGGCTCACGTTGTAGATAAAGAAAAGCAGACCCCTACAATTGATGAGATTCCTGTAGTTAATCAGTTTAAAGATGTTTTCCCTGATGAGTTACTTGGAATGCCACCGGATCGAGAGATAGAATTCACAATTGATCTAGCACCAGGAACCGCACCTATCTCAAAAGCACCTTACAGAATGGAACCAGTGGAAATGAAGGAATTGGCAACACAGCTGCAAGAGTTACTTGACAAAGGTGTAATCAGACCTAGTGTATCCCCATGGGGAGCCCCAGTTTTGTTCATAAATAAGAAGGACGGATCCATGTGATTGTGTATCGATTATCGTGAACTGAACAAGATGACTATCAAGAACAGGTACCCTCTGCCTAGAATCGATGATTTGTTTGACCAGCTTAAGGGAGCTACGCATTTTTCAAAGATTGATTTGAGATCCGGCTATCATCAAGTGAAGATCAAGCCTGAGGATATTCCTAAGACTACCTTTAGGACCCGATATGGACATTACGAGTTCCTAGTGATGTCTTTTGGATTGACGAATGCTCCAGCTGCTTTCATGGATTTAATGAATCGTGTATTCAAGTGATACTTGGATAAGTTTGTAATTGTATTTATTGATGACATTCTCATATACTCGAAGTCTCCTGAGGATCATGCAGAACACCTCCGTTTGGTTCTGGAAGCACTGAGGAAGGAAAAGTTGTATGCAAAGTTTTTGAAATGCGAGTTCTGGCTGAAAGAAGTTCAATTTTTAAGACATATTGTGAGCGGTGAAGGAATTTCTGTAGACCCCGCTAAGGTATAAGCCGTAGCAGATTGGGAGAGACCTAAGACTCCAACAGAGGTTAGAAGCTTCCTTGGACTTGCTGGTTATTATCGCAGATTCGTGAAAGATTTCTCAAAGATAGCTACGCCACTGACTCGACTTACCAGGAAGAGTGAAAAGTTTGAGTGGACCTCCAAATGTGAAGACAGCTTCCAAGAATTGAAGAAGCGACTAACTACTACCCCAGTTCTAACCTTACCTGATGAAAAAGGCGATTTCGTGATTTTCAGCGATGCTTCTCACAAGGGTTTAGGATGCGTACTGATGCAACACGGGAAGGTAATAGCTTATGCCTCTCGACAACTGAAGGAATAGGAATCCCGATACCCTACTCACGATTTGGAACTTACTACTATTGTATTTGCACTCAAGATTTGGAGACACTACCTTTATGGAGAGAAATGCGAGATCTTCACGGATCACAAGAGTTTAAAGTACATATTCATGCAGAAGGAATTGAACATGAGACAGAGAAGATGGTTGGAATTGATCAAAGACTACGACCGCTCGATAAATTATCACCCAGGAAAAGCTAATGTTGTAGCTAATGCTTTAAGTAGAAAGGAAAGACTCAACTTGTTAACAACCTCAGAGGAGTTAGTCAGAGAATTTGAGAAAATGGAGTTAGAAGTCAAGGACCCAGTCCAAAACAATGAAAGAGTTTATACCATTCATTTTCAACCAAAGTTGATAGAAAAGATTCGTCGATGTCAAGAGCAAGTAATTGAAGAAAGAAGATCAGAGTTGACCGAAGAAGAGGTTTTGAGCCCTAGAGATGATAAGGGAATTAAGCGATTTGCGTCGAGAATTTGGGTTCCTAATGTTATCAAATTGAAAGAAGAAATCATGGGCGAAGCGCATAACTCGAGATATTCCATTCACCCGGGGAGCACAAAAATGTATCAAGATATTAAGCAGAATTATTGGTGGCCTAACATGAAGAGAGAGATTGCAGAATGGGTAAGCAAGTGTTTGACATGTCAGAGAGTGAAGGCAGAACATCAACGACCTAGTGGATTACTTCAATCATTAGAGATTCCATAATGGAAATGGGAGCACATCACCATGGATTTTGTAGTAGGTTTACCTCGAACCAGAGCGAATTTCGATGCCATATTGGTTATAGTTGACGGAATTACGAAGTTCGCGCATTTCCTTCCAATCAGTGAAAGGTATTCAGTGGAAAGATTGGTAGGTTTGTATATGAAGGAAGTGGTAGTTCGCCATGGAGTGGTTGTGTCAATCGTGTCAGATAGAGATGTTCGCTTTACTTCTAGATTCTGGAAAATTTTTCAGGAATGCCTTGGTACCAAACTAAATTTGAGTACAGCCTATCATCCGCAGACAGACGGACAGAGCAAAAGAACAATCCAGACCATAGAAGATATGTTGTGAGCTTGCGCCTTAGATTTCATGGGAAGTTGGGATGATCATCTGCCGTTAGTAGAGTTTGTTACAATAATAGTTATCACTCAAGTATCGGCATGGCCCCGTATGAAGCGTTATATGGAAGGAAGTGTAGATCTCCACTTTGTTGGGATGAAGTCGGTGAAAGAAGATTACTCGGGCCAGACCTGGTCCATCAGACAAAGCAATCCATAGAGAAGATTCGAAAGAGATTAGTTGCCGCTCAAGACCGTCAGCAAAAGTATGCAGACCTAAAGAGAAAGGATAAATCATTCGAGATAGGAGACAAAGTGTTGCTGAAAATTTCCCCGTGGAAAGGGGTGATGAGATTTGGGAGAAACGGAAAACTGAGTCCTAGGTATATTGGACCCTTTGAGATTCTTAAGAAGGTTGGAGCCGTGTCATATCAATTAGTCTTACCGCCAGATCTTCAGCACATTCACGATGTATTCCACGTATCAATATTGAGAACTTATTATCCTGACCATCGACACGTATTAGAATATGAACCAATTGATGTCAAAGCTGACCTGACCTACGTAGAGCAACCAGTGAAAGTTGTGGACTATAAAGTACATGAGTTGCGAAATAAGAGAATAAATTTAGTAAAAGTGATTTGGAGAAACCATCAAATCGAGGAAGCTACTTGGGAGCTTGAGAATGAAATGCATAGTAAATACCCTGAGTTGTTTAGCCAAGAATGTTGATCCCGAGGATGGAATCCTTTTAAGGGGAGGAGACTGTAATAACCGTAAATTTTATTAATAATTTTTATATTTAGCCTCCCCGAATAATTTATTTTGTAAACTAAAGTTTGATTAATATTAGAAATGCGTATAAATGTTTATTTAGTGCAGCGTTATCCTTCTGTAAATTGTGCGTTATTACAAAAATTATGATATCTCTTTTATTATTACTATTATTATTGTTACGAAATTTTTATGTCATTTGCAACCATTATTATAAATAAGAGACTAGGGATATTTCTTGTAAATATTAATGAAGTGGATTGGGTAGGAAATAATCTAGTAAATGAGTTGAGTAAATTGAGCCCAAAATGTTGTAGCCCACTAAGAGCCCAACTAGGTGAGACTTATAAGGTAAGAAGATATCAAGTATTAGTCTCATCTCCCTCATTCTATTTCCACCGAGACAAAACACAACACCCAAAATTTCTTTTTCTCTCTCTAAACAACAAAACTCATAAATTCCACACACTTTGAGACTTGATCTTGATCATGCATGCATTTGGATAATCGTAAAGGGGGTTAAGAGCTCTACATTTTGAGATATATATATATATATATATATATATATATATATATATATATATATATATATATATATATATATATATATATATATATAAAAGGGGTTTTCAAGAGTTAAATTTTTTTACAAGTTCTAAAAGCTTTGATTTCAAGAGGGTATGAATTTTATACCTCTAAAAACCTTTTGATCATGTTTTTCTTTGTTATTCTTTTATTATTGATTTTGTGAAAATTGTGTCTTAAATTAGGGTTTCAAAATTCCTTGTAATTTGAGTTTAGTCTATGTTTATAATTATAGACATAGTTATAAGAGGGGGTTAATTAATTAGAAAATGTGTGTGTGGTTGATTTTTGGTGTTGCATACCGGAGAATAGGAACGGAGACGACCACCACCGATGCGGTGGTGGTGTTGGTTGGTGTTGATCGAAGTCGGGGAGAGAGAGGGAGAGACTTCGACGGGGAGAAGGAGAGATGAGAGGCAGATAGTGGGATGAGACGGAGAGGAGAAAGAGAGTGAGGGGCGGAGAGACTGAGAGAGACGGCGAGATGAAAGAGAGGAGGAAGGGAAGAGAGAGCGGAGAGACGGAGAGGAGGAAGAGAGAACGAGAGAGTGAGATTGAGGGATTGAGTCGAGAGATTCAGGGAGAGATAGAGAGAGACGAAGAGGAGAGAGAGGGAGAGAGAGAGTGAGAGAGAGAGAGAGAGAGAGAGAGAGAGAGAGAGAGAGAGAGAGAGAGATGTTCGCCGGAGGGAGGCGGTGGTCCGGCCGCCGGCCAGCGGTGGAGTGCGGCTGGGAATATGAGAGATGGTGGGGGCATTTTCACTATTAAATTGTAATAATTTTTATAATAAAAAAAAAAGTTGAAAATGAATATTTTTTTACTAGATTAAAATTTTGGTGATTTTGTAAAATTGTAGGGATTATCTTGGCTTAAGTATATAATTGAATTAATTTGACCCTAAAAATGGAGGAAAAGAGATGAACTAATAATTTGGTTGTTATTGTAATTTGGTTGTAAGATTAAGAAATGCCACTTGATTTATTTAATTGAGCGAATAAAATAAATAAATAAAAAATAAAGAAATTATGATTTTCTAAAGTGTAATAAAAATTGGATTCTAGAATTATTTTATTTTGAGGATACAAATAAAGGATTTTCTAAGCGGACTTAGTTGAAATTAGATAATGTTAGATAATTAGTAGAAATTTGTTAAGAACTAATTTAATTTAGAGATGTGATTTTAGTAAAAAAAAAAGTATTAAAATTTATTTAGGAACAATTAGAGACCTTTGTAAAACGAGATTTTCCCTGGCGAATAATTAGAGCGTGATTTTCACATATATTATTAGTTCTCTAAAATGAACTTAATTAAAATAGAGAATTCATGCATATATTTTAGAGTATTAACACGAGCTACATTATATTAAAAGTGCGAGTTAAATAATTAATTAAATTAGAGGATTTCGTAATAAAATAAGATTTACGGATAAGTGGCGGTGATTTTATAAAAGCCTTTTGCTTATGTTATTCATGATGAGTTGTTAAATAAATCAATTAGTATCGTTATTTGGAAATAAATTAGAGATCCCTTTAGTGAGGAAATTCCTTTATGAAATTATGTTTTCGGAATCATACGATGTTATAAAACCCGACGTATTAAAATTAATAAGAATTAATTAGAGCCTCCATTTAATTTATTTTACTTTGCGAATAAAGCTTAATGAGATTTTAAACTTATGAGAATATTCCCAATTATTTGTTCGAGAATTTTTGGTTTATCAATGACATGATTATCAAATTATTTTGACTCTTCGTGATTTAATTCTTACCCGAGTACTAAAATCATTTTGATAATTTATTATAGAGAATCTTTCTGAGAATTGAGATTTTCGCTCGCGGGTAATGGTTTTTATTTATTCGGTACTTTTAGCGTCGAGACAGAGGCAAGTTCATTCCTACCCTAACTCTCGAAAATTTTGTATTTCTGATCATATTATTTTATCCTTTATTTATTTTCGAGCTATAAATTATGAGATTTATCAGTTGCTTCTCGTGATGCAATTATTTATTTTGAGCATTATTTCTCGTCAAATATTACGTTCCTATTGGTTTATTTTACTTGCAAATTATATTCCCTATAAGCGTAGAAACAATTTCGTTGCTATCGGGTCGATCTCATTATTTTGAGACGACTATTATTTTGATTCAGTGAAACTAATCTCATTCGTTCGAGATAGTTGAATTCATTCTATTCAGTCGGATTTATTGTACAAATTCGACAATAATTATTGATTACCTTTCAGTTGGTTCATCTTTCGAACCAAAAATTTAGTGTTACAAAAGTAGTATCATTAGAGTTGCACTCGTCGATCAAGTGAAAAGCACTCTACTTAGCGTTCATCAATTGTGAGTATTATAAATATTCGAGTGGTACTAATTGTTCAGTACGACTCATCATATTTTGTTTTGAGACTATTCTCATTATTTCGAGATAGTTATCTTTCTTGTCAAGGGTTGACATTTTATTCGTGTCAACCATTTAAAATATGTTTATTGAGAGTCGCATTAATCCATTGTTCGGATTGATGGCACATTTGAGTAAAACTGGCAGTCCGCCAGATCAATCAAATATTTTCCTGTGAAGTTTATCTCAAATTATCAGTTCATTAAATGTTCGGGACTTCTGTATTCTACTGGCCAATTTTAGGAAAGAGACCCATTATAGAGAAAGAGAGACTTGTGTACCTTTATATGGACACGAGAATATTTTTGGCACTATGATGCCAGGGTTGATATAATAACCCACTATGATGATAGCATTCATACTATATATTATATTCGTTGATATCGTATTGTAACCGTGATCAGGCGAAGTGCGGTGTCATTGGAGGACGGTATTCCCGGTCGGATGGTTGATCGCCCCGCCGAAATACCGAAAGGATGGAAGACCAGTTATTCATTATCATGAGTCATCAAGGTTTCACCAATTGAGTCTTTCGAGTAATCTATTTTCGAGATGAGTCTTGAGTCAAGGTGTCAGATTCTGATATCCAGTTATTCATTTAATTTCGAGTAATTATATTGATAAATTTATTATATTTATGTACCGAGCAAGGAGAGAACTTGTTGAGCACCATAGTTGCTCATTCTTGCTTTACAACATTTGTTCAGCTGTCAAGAAGGAAAAAGGCGAGACGTCCAGCCAGAAGAATAAATGGAAGGAGAAAGCTCCGGGCTATGGTGACATGGACTGATGAGACTAGTTGGAATCCTGTTGCCTTTTCTACTTTTTAGATTTGTGCTAAATATCATTCAGAGATGTAATAAATCGTTTTGTAATAATGTGTGAGACCGATCTTGGATCTGTGGAGTGGGACTGCTCCGCTCCGTTGTAATAAATATTTTAGTATTATTGAGCTAACGTGTGTTGCAGGATACTAAGACCTGATGTGATGACCTGGGTCCCCGGACAGGGTGGATTTGGGGGCGTCACATTTGTATTAACATTAACTATCGTAAAACTCAGCAATCACATCTTTAATAGGCAAATAACAAACATCGAATCGTAATATATATATATATATATATATATATATATATATATATATATATATATATATATATATATATATATCACTTAAATAAGGCAACAGAAGATCAACGATCATATAACTCATTGATTTATCGTACCTTTAGCATGCATATATATCATATACTTCAGAGAAAAATAATAATTTATTCATATTTAGAACATGCATGTGCCTTGCACGGGCTAAATAGCTTACAAACAACATTCGTAATCCAACAAGGTAATTCGTAATCTAATGGATTTTGTGGCCAACAAGGTTTTTCAACGCTATTTAATGAATTACGTATTTACCCCTCGTCTATATTAATATATTAAAAAAATGTTGGTAATGAGGATTGAACCCGTGTTCTTTGGCTTAAATGAATTATGTTCCCCATCTCCAATCACAAGGCCAAAAAATAAATTCATGTTAACTTTTTAAAACTATTTACTACATGCACAAATAACTCACATGTTCTATTTTATTTAGTATTACTACCTTGCTGAGATTTAAAAAGTTTAATCAAATGAATTATGTTATCTATCTATTATGTTTAGTATAAGCATCAAATGAATTATGTTGTTTATGTATTATGTTTAGTATAGGCCAAAATGATTTTTGACGAGTTATAAAAAATTGTTTATGTTTTATGTTTAGTATATGCCAAAATGATTTTGACGAGTTATAAAAAATTCAATATACCCATTATACTAATTTAGAATATGATTTTGTGATCAATTAAATAATTTACATATGAGATACAAACATTGTATTGATTTTTAATTAAATAAAAAAGCGGTTGGGTTAGGACACGACTATATAAATTAGACTATAGATGCAATACAATTAATTATGAGATTAAGATGTATAATTATGTTAATGAAAGAGGGGTGTAAACGAGCCGAGCCGAGCCGAACACTGTCAGGCTCGAGTTCGAGCTCGGCCGAGCCATAATTTGTAAGTTCGAAGCTCGGCTCGATAAAAGTTCGATAGGCTCGAGCTCGGCTCGAAAGCTCGAATTGATTCTACTAGATATTGACAAAAGCTCGAATGTGATAAGTTCGGCTCGAGTTCGACTCGATTTAATATAAAAAATTTATTTAAATATTAAATATTTATATAATAATATATTTATAATATATAAATAATAAATATAACTAGAGGCTCGATTAGGCTCGCGAGCCTCACGAGCCGAGTAACTTGAAGCTCGAGCTCGGCTCGATAAAGTATTCGAATAGCTCAAGCTCGAGCTCGGCTCGATTATTATCGAGCCGAATTCGAATATTTTACGAGCCGGGCTCGAGCCGCTCACGAACAGTTTGACTCGTTTACACCCCTAAAAAGATAGACATTTAAAAAAATACTAAAATTTATATATAATACACAAATATAATAATCGATTAGTTGAATTTAAAAATTAAATTCAAAAAATAACCAATTATATAGTATTTAATAGAAATTTAAAATTTTAGGTTAAAACGGTGAATTCTGAAAATAAGACTACACGTATACATATTTATATAATTATTACTGGTTACTTATGGAGTTTCAAGGAAGAATTAACTATAAAATTATAAATAATACATAACTAAAATCAAAGATCATGTATTTCATATTATCATTCAATTTGTAAGAAAATAAATATATATATATATATATATATATATATATAAAAGCTATGTGTTTTCTATGAATACATCATTATCAGTATCAACACTAACAACATATCGCTAAACACCATCACTGACACCTTCAAACACTATCAAAATTTTAGATCTGAAATGTTTAGTAATTTTTGTTTAAAAATTTTTGTATAATTTGGATTGAAATTTTGGAGATTCAAGTTGAATTTTTCGTGATTTTATTTTGATTTTGGTGGTGTAAATGGTGGTGCACATTCAAATATAATCTACATCTCCACTTGATTACATTTGAATGTGCACCACCACTTACACCATCAAAATCTAAGCAGCATCAATGAAAATTAAACTTGAATCATCAATGTTCGAACGCAAATTATTCTAAAAGTTTTGAACAAATTACAAAAAAATTAAGATCTAAAATTTTGATAGTACTCGAAGGTGTTGATGATGGCATTAATGGTGGTATAGTGGGTGAAAACGACTTCAGTGGGCATCTGTAAACTCATTTCTATTGATTCTATAGTATAATTAGCAAATAGAGTACCTGTCATCGCATCTTTTACGGTCATATTGAAAACTCGTGCTCGAGGCTGGCATGTTGTAGAACCTATGACAAATGGAGATTTGTTTTGTTTATTTACCGATGATTCTGCCTTCCTTTTAGTACAGTCTCTAGAAAAATGGCCTTCATCTCCAAATTTATAAAAATATTTTCCTCTTGGCTTTGGACAATTAAACGATAGATGATCTGATTGACCACAATTGAAACAAAATCCTTTTCCTGGTGAGCATGAATTTTCACTATGCTTCTTCCCGCAGACCTTACATTCTCCATACTACATAGTTTCCTTGTTATTACTGCTTCGATAGATTTTATCATTGTAATCCACTTTTGCCTTTCAAGTTTCGATTGAATTTTCCTTCCTGTTCAACTTTCCTTTTCTTTTCATTTTTATAGTTCTGAAGAACCTCGTTGCTGCTTTCTGCAATTATTGCCTTATGTACCAGCTCGGCATAATTTTCGATTTCAAATACGGACACTTTGTTGTAAATCCAAGGTATCAATCCCAACTCAAACCTCCTAGCTTTGCGCTTCTCCGTATCTACTTGATGTGGGGGGAATCTTGCTATTTCAGTAAATTTGGCTTCGTACCCGGCCACAGTCATTTCTCCTTGCTTTAATTCCAGAAATTGCACTTCCATTTTGTTGGCCAGGCATTTTGGAAAATATTTTTCAAAAAATAAATCTTTGAATCGATTCCAGGGTATCACTATGTTGTCTTCCCTGGCCTCCACAGACTCCCACAAGAAATTTGTTTCGCCTTTTAGCATATAGGTGGCATATATCATTTTCTGATTTTCTGCCACTTGTGCAACTCTAAATGCCTTTTCAATCTCTTTCACCCATGATTGTACTTCAGTCGGGTCTGTTGATCCTTTAAATTCAGGTGGATTGACTTCTTTAAGTGCTTTTCTGATTTCTCCGACTCCGGTCTTGGTTCTCTTGATCATTGACTTGAATAACGCCACTTAATAAATTTACAAACTGTTGCACTGGATCTATTACTGGTTCACTTCTATCATTACTAGCTGAATCTCTGTTAGGTCCAATATGTTTGTAGAAGGGGGGTTGAATACAAACAGTACTGTTTAATCGAAATTTGTCCGGATAAATTTAATTTATATTTTGACAAATTTGAGCGGAATTAAATGAAACAAAATTCAAGTTGAATATAAAATTATATTAACTTGAGGGGTTTGTTACAAATACAGTACATAATTTATATCTAGTTAATAAAAACAAATTAAAAAATTCGACATGAATTTTTCTAGATTTGTTAATAAAAATCGAGATATAGATTAGGAGTAAAAACTCGATAATAGTACAAGAGACTCAAGTAAACAAGTTCTATCGGATCAGATATTAAAAATAAGATGAACTTGATTTTCTATGAATTTTTCAGCTCCTGCAGGTTGTGTTCCTGATGAGAGAGAATAGTTGTTTTGTTGTTTGAAGATGATATATTCTGTGTGTCATTTTGTTCTAGCCGCCTGTCTTGATTTAATATAGTCTTCTGCCTCTTTTCTTTTTCATTTGTACTGCCAAGACAATCGGCAAGACAATCTGTTCTTCCAAGACAATCAGTTTTGTACTGTCAAGACAATCGGCAAGACAATCCAAAACCACCAAGACAATCAACTTGTACTGCAAAGACAATAGGCAATACAATGGACAAGACAATCCAAGCTTACCAAGACAATCGGCAAGACAATCAAAATTGTCTTTAAGTGAATAAAAAACTTGGCTGTCATAATTGTTTGTAAACAAAAGATTTATGCTGTCAAAATTAACACCAGTCGCAGGAAAGGATTGACATACACGCGCGCAGCTTCCTTATGTTTTGGCGAGCGCGTGTCTGGCACGCGCGGACATGCGCGTTTGCAAGCTTCTGACAGCATGCATATGATTTACAGATTGTTCGACTTTTGTTTCCTCTTTTTTTCCTTTTGTCGACAACATCAAGTGTACAGACTGTTTCTTTCTTCTTTATTTTATTCCTTTCCCTTTTCTTTCCTTTATTTCTCAGTTTGCCGACTACACCAAATTCGAACAGCCTGCCTTTGACACTCTTTTATAAAACAATTCAAATGAATTGTTTCACTTGTCTGTGATTCCCTTCTGTCAACTAAATTATGTAATTCTTTTAAATCAATTCTTCTTGCACTAGTCTTTAAATCACTTAATTAATTTAATTAATAAATTAATTAAATCAACTTAGATTAATACATTAATTCAAATTTAATTAACATGATAATTAATTTAATTAATTAATTAATTCTGAATGAATTAATTTATTAAATTAAATCAATTACATAATTATATTAATTAAAAGAGAATTAATATAAATCTTTTGACAACCTAATCTTTTTCTCGAACCACTGAAAGTAATAAAGAATTACCACTGAATTTCTGCTGACGCTCGATGCACGGTCTGGTTAATGAGCGACTAACTCCAACGGCTTTTCTTTATTTTTGACTCTATGATTTGGTTACTTTCTTCTCTTAACATACCAGTCTTGACAGCTTGAACCACTGAAGTTAATGATAAACAACCACTGTTTAATGTTGACACTCGTTGTACTGTCTGGTTCATGATTGACTAACCGCAATGACTGTTCTTCATATTTTGACTTTAAAATCTGTTTCCTTTTCTTTTCTCCTCTCTCTATTAATTCTTCTGTACTGTCTCTGTCACTGTCGAAATCTCTGTCACTTTAAATGAATCCACTTCTTTAACGGATACTTCACTGAGGCTTGATAAGATGTCTGAACTTCTTTCAATGTAGTAATTCTTCAAGTCTGTAGATTGACCTTGATCTTTTTCTTCTGACAGATAATACGATCTGAGATTCCTTGTGACAACCTATATACTATTTACTATTACAATCTTGTTTAAGTTGAGTTGTATCCTCGAAATACAAATAGGCTCCATCATATACCTTTCAATCTCCCCCTATTTGTTTGTTAGACAATAACAAGCAAATATCTAGAGTATAACTCAACTAACTCACTTAAACAAGAAAAAGATAAAACTTTTAAGAACTAAGTAAATAATAAAAAAAATTCTCTGGTTTAAATTTAACAATTCCAGAATCTTCAGCTGATGAAATGATAGATGATTGTTCCTATAGCACTGAACTGATCTTCAATAGATAACTCATCTTCATTTCTGATTCTTCATATCTCTGCCTGATAATCCTTCACATCTTACATTGGTGATTATCAGCAGTTCTTGATTTACAATCACTTCCCATTTCTGAAAGAAAAACAGCTGTTCCTACTATATAGACAATGGTGAATCAATACCATTTCTTAACTTCTGGTGAATTTACTACTCTTCCACTTAGCCTTTATACATAGTACATTGAAAGACTAATAGAATAGTATTGTGATGTAATTCTCCTTATATCTCCCCTTGCTTCTCCATCTAAGGCTCCCCCTTAGTAACTAGACTTGCTTCTCCTTCTAAGCACAGTCTTTACTGCTCCCCCTTTCTAACTCGCTCTTCTTTTACTTGTACCCCATACTTCTCCCCCTTAGTTGAGTATATTCTACTAAGGTAAGCTTTAATCTTGAATATATCTTTTTCAATATATCTCTCCCCCTTAGTTGAGGAATCCTCCATTCAACTAATTGACAAAGTAGTTGATACCAAATTGTTACCAATTTCTACCAATCGTTTGAGTACATTGAAATCAATTGATAAAGCTTGTTAGAAAGGAATTTTATTTTCTTCCTCACTGTGAGTGTGTGATAGTGTTTAGTGTACCTCACAAGTGTTTCACTCTTCTCTCCACTCATTTGTGTTGAGTATCTCACTTCTCTTTGTGTTTACACTCTTGCTCACTAGTGTTTCACTCATATCACTCATAGCTCTAACATTCGTTAGTGTACCTGCAAGTAAAAATCACCCTAGCCCCTTCATGAGAGGTGAGTTCGCAAATCCCAAATCCTCGTTGGACTCGTCAGACGAATCTGAGTCATAATCTACAAGTTGCTAATTTTCCCTTTTTAGGGTTTTCAGATTTGAATTCTGAGAAGGTAAACAATGATCTATAAATTTAGCATTGAGATCAAGGTTCCCTTCTAATGTCTGTGAAGACATCACCTTGTTAAACTCATCAGGTAAAATCTGAATCATAGTTCACAAGTTGCCGATTCGCACATATGTCGGATCCGTTACCCGCAGGATCCAGAGATGGGGAGTTAGATAATGATCTTGTTGAATTTTGCATTTGAGATCAATACCTTCTCTCGAGGTCTGTGAAGACTCTTAGTTCATTAAAGAACCTTTAACTTATAATCCTAACCGTAAAATGGTTGGATTACATGTTTTCGTCTATTCATCCTTAGTGTGTGCAGTCTCACTTGTGCATATGAAATATTTTGGTTAGTATATAAGGTAGTGACTCTCCAACTGAATATCCCACACATCCTTGTTTTCTGCATCAAGTGCAGTTACTCCCTAGTGACCTCTAGTTTGATAGGTTACTTCTATTTAGGGGGTAAAATAGAATGTGTTTGAGTTTGACTGTAGTCTGAGATAAAAGTTGTTGGGTTTACAACCTTATGACTAGACATGTGAGAATACAGAATTTCATGTAGATAAACCTGCATCACAGAATATGAGCAATATAGAGATAGAATGCATTTTTAACATTGAAAAGTTTTCTAAGAAAATATTACATTTTATCTTAAGAGAAATGATATACAGTTGTGATTTCAAAAGATTTACAATGTAAGCAATCACAGCTGTAGAAAGAGATTTTGAATTTAGGAAGATATAGATCTTGAGCTGGTTTTACTAAACAAAAACAAGGACAAAAATTCAATTAATAAAAATTAATCGAATTAATGTAAGTTAATGTTTAAACCAATACAAACAAAACTATTTTATCATGCTTTAGGTCCTGTAAGATAGATACCAACTATTAGAAATTGTTAGCACATGATAGGTCTTGTCTTCCAATTGTTAGAACCTGAAAATCAAACATTAGTTCCTAACCAATTGTATAGACACATACCAATTTGATACCAATTTTGGTCAATTGTTAAGTCCTTAACATGAAGATCTGTTAACAGCAATCACAAAACAAAGATTTATACTTAAATTGCAGGTTTTGTGTGTGTTAAGAAGAAGAACAACAAAAGAACCAAGTACAGTGACCTATTTGTTAGATTTGCAAGTATAGTGACTAAACTGCAAAACTATACAAACTATTTATATACACATGAAAAAGAATATACAAAAGTAAGAAATAATATACATAATAATTATACAAAATAAAAACTAAAAAGGAAAGAAAAAATTCGAATAAAAAATAAAATAAAAATATAAAATAAATAAATAAAACTATACATAAATTAATAATTTACATAGCTTAACCTATAAACAGACATAAGACTAAAATAAAAAGACAAACACTACAAAACATGTTAAATAAGATTAACATGCAAAAATTACAATATATGTACAAAAACATTAAGTATTTACAAGAGTATTAATAATAGGTTAGCAAATCCATATATTTTCTGACACAACAACTTTCTACTAGAAAATTATTTAGAGAGAAAATATGATTTAATAAACTATCATAAATATGGCAGCTATTTTAAAATAATAAAATTTTCAACAAAAATAGCTTCCTAAAAAATTCTAACTAGAGAATTAGAGAAAAATATTTTTAGAGAAAATTATTATTCTAAAATAAAGAAACATGGATTAAAACATTAGAATGATTATGACAATTCTTTTAGAAAGATGACAAGATAGAATTCGAAAAGAATGTCATACCAGTTACTTGGCGCTCAAACCTTGGCACCAACTTCCACGTTTCTTGTTGTTCCAGATTCGCAAGTGCTTTCTCAGATTCCTTAGATTCTATACCTTGATTTTGAGAGACCCTTTTAGTTCTTACTCCAACATCTGGATCACCAATGATCAGCTCTATTCCAAACAGACTGTTTGAGAAGGTTGGATCTTGATGAATCGCCTTGTTCTTCATTGTGATGTTGTGTTTGACTAGTGAATCCTTTGTTTACTTCCCTCGAGTTGTTGCCAGAATGACTTGATGATTATTTTCCAGTGACATTGGTATTGCCAATAACAAAATTGTTTCCACCACTATCACTTGGATAATTATCATCATTAACATTTTAATCTTATGACTTCAAGGCAACTCCTCGATAACAACAATTGTTAACTCCTAACAACTATTTGTTGGTAGATAATCTTGGTTCTAAAATTTGATTACCAAGACTGTCTTGTCTGCAATCTTAGAAATAATATTCTAAGTCCAATACACCTTGATCCATAGTATATAACAATCATTATCAAAGTGATTAGAAGCTTGCAAATAAGCATAAAAATTATTAAAAGTATTTGAACTATGGTAACTTTAGATATTTCAATATCCATAGTTCTACTTAGAGAATTTTCATACCATATATAATAATATGAGTGAATTGTAAAAGATATAACAATGATTACTTAGAGGAGTTCTAAGTAATTTCACACATACCAGTATATCTCACAATTAGTTAGTAAATAAAATTCTAACTAAATATCTTTAACTGATATAAGTCAAAACTTCAGTACAACCAATTGTTAGAACCATGATATTAATTATAGTGAATTTCTGAAAATGGGATATTAAAGTTCACTAGAATTAACATCTCATAACTGATTGAAGACCAATACAGATTAGGTCCAAATTAGTTATGTTGTTTATTTATTTTAATAAATATGAGGTACAGAGCAAATACTAAATTGTATTGCTTTAGATTCTATAACTCATATTAATCAAAGTAAATAATTAAATAAATAAATACTAAATCTCTATGAGTTAGATTTTAGCATTTACGTATTTTATTATCCTGAAATAATCACCACTAAAATATATTGTAATTATACACATGGCAATCATTCAACAGACAATTCTCGGCGTGAGGTCTGGATGTAAATAAGTTCACAAGTCCTTTCGATACAGACAATTGAATACTTGTGAGCTTACTTAAGAATTACTTAACAGATGGGATTTACAAATCATATAGCATTAATAAAATCCCAAGTTTACAAACCAATCTTGAAAAATTAATTTCATCAAGTGATTTAGCAAACATGTCTGCAAGTTAATCTTAAATAAAGACATGCTCTCGAAATAATTGATACCTTATGCAAGTTGCTTAGTCCTTGAGTGTTCCATAGAGTTGGAGATGAATTTGATTCCTTGCATTCTCCTGCTTTCTTACAACTCATTTGATCTGTCTCTATGCAGCAAAACATGTCAGAACTGATGTCTCTAGAGTACCATCTCCGCAGATTTGGGTCCAACTTAAGACATCTGAAAATCAAGTGTAATAACTACAAGAATAAATTCTCAAGAATCCACTTGGGACCATGCACATTTGCATAATTGAGAATAAAATATGTGTGTAAGTGATCTATTAGCAATTGAATAAGATAATAAGCTGATGATTACTCTATAGCCTGATTAGGTCCTAATTAGTAGATCCTGAACTTATTGGGTCAAATATCTCTAGGGTACCATTTCCTTGGATTTGGGTCCATCTTAAGATTTTTGATTACCAACTTGTTAGGTCCAAACTAATAGGTCAAAAGCCAGTTATAGTGGTGTGTTGGCATGTAGTCTTGACAGGTCTAGAATCTTCTGAATAGAAACAAAAGATCCTTGACTTACTTTTATTGTCATCATTCTTTTGGCTTACTGAAGTAAATCAAAAGAATTGCAACTTTACCAACATCAAAACAGCAAATATCTTGATCCTAATTTATAGTTAGTAGACCCGCATATAATATAATCAAGATATCATTGCACATATATATCATTTATGTTTGTGCCTAAAGATGTAGAGAGTTCTATAAATGTGATACCAATTGTTAAAAGATAGCAACTGTTAAAGATTGATACCAAATATTAAATTATAGGTAGGGTGTCATACCATGTCTTCCATGCTTGCTTGAGTGATGATACCAGTTCATACTAACATGTAGAGATTTTCAATTATCTCACCAACTAGGAGTGCACTTGTTCACATTCCTCTAGCATCCAGATTCAGTAGGTCCAGATGTCCATTATGATCATGAATGTACAACAGGTGCCTGATATCCTCAAGTCTTGTCACTGGTGCTTCTTGTTAGATATACTGTCTTATCAGCTTGTAACCTTGCACCCAGTTTGGCCTTGTCCCTCATAACAATGCCTTGACATCCAGTTAAACTTCTGGTTATCCTTATACCAAATACAGCCTTGTTGTTTGGTCTGGATACCAGCTTCCCTTCAATCTGCCTTTTATAGTGACTGAGATCATCTTGCATTGCAATCACTCAATCTGAATCTTTCATAGCTTTTGTAGCTTTCTTAGTTTCTTCTAAAAGAAAACTAAAGAAATAATCATTAGTACTTGAAGCTCTGCTAGTCTTTTATTTCCACCATTAGAAACACTAAGAACTAGGACAAAGAATTAATTGAGTAAACATTCTTTGTCTTGGCAGACATGTTCTCATAGTAACCTTTGACTTTCAGTGTGGTGTTGAGTTGACTAGTTGATCCTTCTATTGCTCCCCCTAAGCTGCTGTTGGGTTTACATGAAGATTCTCCATGTTTGACATTGCTTGGATCTGAATCACCATCACCATTGACAGCTGGGAGCTAGAAGTCGTGGAACATCACTAAGACTTTCAATCACCTTCTGTTGATTAATAACAATCACCCTGTAGGCTGTTGACACCACCAAGTAACCAAGGAAATTATCCTATTGAGCATTAGCAGATTGCTAGGATGCTCACTTTCATTTATCATTGCAAAACAATTTCCTTCATAACTTGTGGGGTCTTCCTATATTCCTTACTGATCAGGGTTTAATCATGTCAGTAGCAAACTATTGACTGCTTCATCATTAATACTCTTGAAGGTGCAGAAATCATCCAGAACACTAATTGATAGGTCCTGTAATCTGGTCTCCAAGTAGTCATAGTCAATTTTGCTTCCTGCCAATTTTCTAGATGTGATCAATCACCATCAGTGGTGTCTTGTCTTCAGATTGTTTGAACAACAACTTGTTTATTGAGAGAAGTCATCAGTCATCATCATTAAGGTATATTTTTCATTGATGTAGAACTTCTGTGTGATGCTTCTTTGACTTCTCTTTATGACATGCCTCATAATTTTATTTTACTTTAATTCCAGATGAGGTAGTCTCCTTTACTGATTCGATTTCCAGGAAAGAATCTCTTGATATGACATTCAGGTGAGAGAGCTCCTTATGTCATAGCTGAACTCTTGTCTGATGAAGCTTTAGATTTGACCTTGTTGACTTCACCTTTGACTGAGATTCCATGTCAGCTACAGATAAGTTCTCTTTCTTTAATCCTCGAACAGTAGGCTCTTCATCTTGTAAAAGACGCTTTATTACTGACAACATTCCTTAGCTATTGAATAGCCTTGACCCTAGGTCATACCCTTGCTGTTGTCTCCAAGGGATAAACCACTTGGCCAGATACCGTCACTACTCTTGATAGCAGGGCTCTATCTTCGGTCATATGCCTTGAACATCAACTGTCCAGAATCCACATAACACGATCTACCTGTTACACACCTTGCAATGCCAAAACGGTTAAACCTTTTTTGGGACCCAAATTTGATTGGGTCCGGAATACTTGAAGTATTGGCCTTTGTTAGGCAAAACAACATTCTTAATCTTCATAACAACATTTTTCAAGAGGACTGGACATTTAACCCTATACACTGCTTTGACAATCTTTGATTTCATCTTGGGTATCCATGTCTTTTTAGCAGAAATAACATTTGTTTCACTGACTGGACATTTGACCTTGTAAACAGCCTTAGTAAAACTTTTTTTAGGCTTTGTGATAAGTGGATTTTTATCCACTTGGATCGCTTCATTTTGGCTTAAATTGATCGCTTGTATCTCAAGTATTTGTGTGTTTTAATATGTTTTGTGTAGCTATGCAGGTTAGCAAAATGCCAGCTATGATTGTTGATTTTCGTTAGTCTTGGAGTTTAAATTGAGCTTTGGAATGAAGGGTGGTGAATTTACCTAGGCTACCATGAGGATTCATAATTCAAGAATTGAAGAACGGGAAGTGGCAAAAGAATCGGAAGAGAAAACGGAAGAGAAATGAGCAAATTGTAGGAAATTCGGATTTGCCAGTAGGTTGCGCTGTCTACTTTGTTTTGGCCATATCTGGAGTTCTACAAGTCCGTTTGAGGCCCGTAAGCTGTCCACGCGAAGCTTGGAGAATGTTCTAGAGTATAAAAATATTTCTGGCAGAATACAGCGCGCGGGCGCGCCTGATTTGCACTGTTTTGGAGCGCGGCCGCACCGGTAGAATTGCTGAGAGGATTTTGGAGAGCGCGGGAGCGCCCGTTTTACACTAAAATGGCGCACGGCCGCGCCTGCCACCGCCAGACTCGGACAGAATGCTGCTGGAAACCGATTTTGAGAAGGAAATTGCTTTGTTTTCTAATTCTAATCATTATGGAATCACATGAACGGTCAGAAACTTCCAGAATCAGACTTATACATGGAATTTGCAATTCTATTTCATTCAAAGATGGAATTTGCCAATCTTCTACTCCAACTCAAAGAAGGCAATTACCTGGAGAAGAGGACACTTGGGGCTATAAATACACATCTTGGGGGACAGGAAAAAAAGACACCATTACATATCAATTACTTAGTTTTATTTGCATCTTTTCAAACTTTGTTTTTATCATGGTTTCATTAGATCCCATGATGACGAGAGGTTCGATTATGAACTAATCGTTGTCATGGGATTCTAACGGATTTATTTATGGAGCTTAGTATTTTGATGCTTTAAAGATCTGTGTGTGATGTATATTTGATATCCTTGTATGGTTGTGCTTAATTGATAGATGCGTCGCGAACATCTAATTTGTTAATCTCTTGTGAAGTGAAAGTGGATCTTGAGATTTAGAACTTGCCATGCTAGCATAGGTTCATGATTGTTTATCAACATGATTCGTAGTATGAGATGAAAATACTTATATTGCCCTGTGTGATCTTTATGGATAACTTGTTTTTCAACCGTTATGTTTTCAAATTCTATAGACATATAGGGTCTAAGCATAATTGGTGTCTATTCATCTTCTATCTCTTTTGTGGATGTATGTTTAGTTTGGTATACGTATGCTGACAGGTAGCGTGTACTTGTTTCGTGTTATCCGATCAGATATCATAACCATTGCATATAGTGATTAAAGGCGTCAGATCTAAGCGAAGTATTTAATGAAGTTAGGATTCCATGGTTTATATTGCGAAAGTAATTTGATTTTAATTATCGTTAGTTAGTTAATTCTTAGTTAATAACTTGCATCTTAGTTAGTTTAGTTAATTAAAACTCAAATTTGTTATTTGTCTTAGCAGTGAGTAATAACCATACATTGTTGCATAGGTACAATAACTGAATTAAAAACATAACCAGATCTCTGTGGGAACGAACTCGACTTATTCATATATTACTTGTGACCACGTACGCTTGCGTGATTTTGTGTTAACACTTTGGTACAAATGTCTCTCTCCTAACATGAGGAGGACTAGCAGTCTTTGATCTAACATTTTTATTTCTGTTCATATGTTGTCTAGGAGTAGTCTTATCAGCACATGCATGATTACCGTTAAAGTAAGCAGTCACAACATTAAAAGCACAGGACATACAATTGACAACACCACATGCTTTATGAGAAGAATCAATAGTAGGCATGGTGTGCATGTTAGACATGTTATTGTTCTTTTTCATCTTGTTGCCACCTAACCCAGTTTTAGAAGAACTGGTTGACTCAATAACCTTAGCTGGTTCCTTAGTAACAACCTTTTCAGATTCAACATTTATGGTTGTAGATACCTCATCAGATTTGTCATTATTCTGGACTATGCCATTAGCATTATCCTCATTTCTTATCTCTTCCTCAATTTCTATAGAAAGCATATTAGGAGGTTCAACAACAGACTTTCTAAAGAGAGGTTCTTTAACATTCTTGAGCACATGTGGTATACCCCTTTCTTTAGCACTAACACGATTAGGAGTATTTATGCCCAAAGAACCAACAGCCTCGTTGTAGCCAAACCCTATTCCTACAGTTCGTTCTACAGCTTGTTTATTGTAGAACTCTTTAGATTCTTTAACTGAATTGTAGCAACCCCTAACTTGTGTCTCAAGTTCAGCAATCCTAGTAAGTTGTTTAGACACTACTTCCACTAAAGACTTATCCCTATAGCTAAGTAATGCCATTTGCTCTTTTTGTTGTTCTTGATTAACAATCAATTTTTTTAGTTCTAACACTTCATTTTCAAAATTAGTGTTAAATTTATTTATTCTAGCATTTTCACTTTGTGCACAACTCAAAGAATCACGTAGACTACGAATCAACTCAGAATCAGTAAGCTTTAACGGAGCTCTATAAATAGTGGATGTTTCAGCATTTACCACCAGCGCAAAATTTCCAGCTTCTTCATCTTCACTGTCTGTCTCATCCCAGCTTTTATCTTGGGCAAGATATGTTGTGTCTGCTTTCTTCTTACCAGATGCATACTCTCTCCTTGCATCTTGTTCAGGTCGATGACACTCAGTTTCAAAATGTCCCATTTCATTACAGTTGAAGCACCTGATCTTGCTTCTGTCTACCATTCCAGTCTCGTAGCCAACCCTTGTGCTACTTGAGGACGAACCTCCTTGCTGGAATCTGTTGTAGTTATATTTGAACTTGAACTTGGGATTCCTCCTAAATCTGAAGTTACTGAATTGCCTCACCATCATAGCCATTGAATCATCTTCCAACTGATCCAGCTCTTCCAATGAGTAGAAATCTCTACCATCATGACTGACAGGTGTATGACCAATCTCAACTTCAACCTGTTCCTTGTCAGCGCTGCAAGGTTGAACAACCTTAGCTTCCACTTCCTTTGTAGTCTCAACCACTAGAGCTGTAGAAGAACTTGGAACCCTACCTTCACCATGAATTTCTTTCTGTTGAACTTGTTCCAACTCATAGGTTTTCAAAATGCCGAAGAGCCTTTCAAGAGTAATTTGATTCATGTCTCTGGCTTCTCTAATGGCAGTTATCCTATGTTCTAGGTGAGTAGGCATGGTCAGTAGAAACTTCATGTTAATCTCCTTTTGTGTATATTGTTTGCCATGGATTTGCAAGTTATTGATTATTTTGTTATACATTTCAAACACTTCTTGAATGCCTTCATTAGGGCCAGCTCTAAAGTGTTCATACTTAGAGGTTAAAATTTGAAGTCTGTTTTCCCTGACTTCATCAGTTCCTTCATTAATAGTCTCAATATTTTCCCACATGTGCTTTGCAGTTTTACAATTCATCACATGACTGTACATCACAGCATCCAGGGAATCTATTAGAATAAGTCTCAAATTCTTATCTAGTCCAGCGTCCTCCTTTTCATCAGGAGTAAAAGAAGCAGCAGGCTTTGGACTAGTTGATGCAGGTGTTGCAACAATTCCTCCAACGATAGATTCAGTTACATGTTCTGTTGGAATTATAGGTCCATTCTGTAGAACACCCAAATATTTAGAATTCGTGACATCAAGAAACAACTCCATTTTATTTTTCCACATTGCATAATTGTCCTTATTAAACATGGGAATCTTAACAATGCCTTTTGAAGACATGATGAATTTTTAAGTGAGCTAAAAATTCGAAATGGATTTTTGACTGAATAAAAAAAGGATCTTGATTTGTGTATCAATCAATAAGCTCTGATACCAATTGTTAGGTCCAATATGTTTGTAGAAGGGGGGTTGAATACAAAGAGTACTGTTTAATCGAAATTTGTCCGGATAAATTTAATTTATATTTTGACAAATTTGAGCGGAATTAAATGAAACAAAATTCAAGTTGAATATAAAATTATATTAACTTGAGGGGTTTGTTACAAATACAGTACAGAATTTATATCTAGTTAATAAAAACAAATTAGAAAATTCGACATGAATATTTCTAGATTTGTTAATAAAAATCGAGATATAGATTAGGAGTAAAAACTCGATAATAGTACAAGAGACTCAAGTAAACAAGTTCTATCGGATCAGATATTAAAAATAAGATGAACTTGATTTTCTATGAATTTTTCAGCTCCTGCAGGTTGTGTTCCTGATGAGAGAGAATAGTTGTTTTGTTGTTTGAAGATGATATATTCTGTGTGTCATTTTGTTCTAGCCGCCTGTCTTGATTTAATATAGTCTTCTGCCTCTTTTCTTTTTCATTTGTACTGCCAAGACAATCGGCAAGACAATCTGTTCTTCCAAGACAATCAGTTTTGTACTGTCAAGACAATCGGCAAGACAATCCAAAACCACCAAGACAATCAACTTGTACTGCCAAGACAATAGGCAATACAATGGACAAGACAATCCAAGCTTACCAAGACAATCGGCAAGACAATCAAAATTGTCTTTAAATGAATAAAAAACTCGACTGTCATAATTGTTTGTAAACAAAAGATTTATGCTGTCAAAATTAACACCAATCGCAGGAAAGGATTGACATACACGCGCGCAGCTTCCTTATGTTTTGGCGAGCGCGTGTTTGGCACGCACGGACAGGCGCGTTTGCAAGCTTCTGACAGCATGCATGTGATTTACAGATTGTTCGACTTTTGTTTCCTCTTTTTTTCCTTTTGTCGACAACATCAAGTGTACAACCTGTTTCTTTCTTCTTTATTTTATTCCTTTCCCTTTTCTTTCCTTTATTTCTCAGTTTGCCGACTACAACAAATTCGAACAGCCTGCCTTTGACACTCTTTTATAAAACAATTCAAATGAATTGTTTCACTTGTCTGTGCTTCCCTTCTGTCAACTAAATTACGTAATTCTTTTAAACCAATTCTTCTTGCACTAGTCTTTAAATCACTTAATCAATTTAATTAATAAATTAATTAAATCAACTTAGATTAATACATTAATTCAAATTTAATTTACATGATAATTAATTTAATTAATTAATTAATTCAGAATGAATTAATTTATTAAATTAAATCAATTACATAATTATATTAATTAAAAGAGAATTAATATAAATCTTTTGACAACCTAATCTTTTTCTCGAACCACTGAAAGTAATAAAGAATTACCACTGAATTTCTGCTGACGCTCGACGCACGGTCTGGTTCATGAGCGACTAACTCCAACGGCTTTTCTTTATTTTTGACTTTATGATTTGGTTACTTTCTTCTCTTAACATACCAGTCTTGACAGCTTGAACCACTGAAGTTAATGATAAACAACCACTGTTTAATGTTGACACTCGATGTATTATCTGGTTCATGAGTGACTAACCGCAATGACTGTTCTTCATATTTTGACTTTAAAATCTGGTTCCTTTTCTTTTCTCCTCTCTCTATTAATTCTTCTGTACTGTCTCTGTCACTGTCGAAATCTCTGTCACTTTAATTGAATCCACTTCTTTAACGGATACTTCACTGAGGCTTGATCAGATGTCTGAACTTCTTTCAATGTAGTAATTCTTCAAGTCTGTAGATTGACCTTGATCTTTTTCTTCTGACAGATAATACGATATAAGATTCCTTGTGACAGCCTATATACTATTTACTATTACAATCTTGTTTAAGTTGAGTTGTATCCTCGAAATACAAATAGGCTCCATCATATACCTTTCAATCTCCACTCCCAGAAATGTTTTGAGTCCTTGATTTCTTTTTAGGCGGCATGCTTCTGATTTTGAAAGATATTAGTACTACGCATATGTCTCCATCAATACATATGAAGGAAAAAACAAGTAGAATTTACCAAAAGATCATTTTATATGTTAGGTCCGGAATAACGTAGAAGGGGGGTTGAATACGTTATTTAAAAAATGTTTCGATTTTTGATGTGGATATGAGATCAAAAATACTGAATCGAAATAACACAACTGTTTGGGAAATATCTTTGAATAGATAAAACCCGGAGGTTTGCTACGCAATCTAATCCTATGGATCAGCTACAAAATCAACACTCCTGGGATAGTTTAGGCACGAGCACCTTCTACCCGACACCTCCTGAAAATGGGCTAAGCCGGCTTCCCTACTAGATAGACTATCTAGCAACTTATAAAGAGAAGATATAAGAGAGAGAAAAGAAAGTTGTGTATTGAGGTGTGTTTTGAAATGAAATACAACAGGCCTATTTATAGGTTTTAGAAAGTCACTATGCTGTACTATTCCAGTGGGCCCCACCTGCATAGTAATACTATTCCACCAACCAAACCGCATCTGTTGAAAATTTTCATTTCACGTAGGCCCCACCAGCCACTATTTGCACAGTAATCACTATTTTCACAGTAACCAGTATTTACACAGTACCTGCATAGTAATCGTGCATAGTAACTGTGCATAGTAACCTTGCATAGTAATCGTGCATAGTAACTTTGCATAGTATTACTATTTTTGGCTGCTTCTTTTGGGCTTCTCTCTTTTGTTTCAAATATTCTGCTTGAGATATTATGTCTATCCTTGATCGTCAATAGGCTTTGGAAATTCTTTCTATGAATTAATGTGTTGATCCTTCTCATATGTGCTGACACTTAGTGCACTGGTGTGGTTCACAAGTGACTAGCACTGATCTTGATCTTCACACCTTCGTTACATTCCAATTGATTAGCCTGCAACAGTATCTTCAAATAATATAAATACATGGAATCTTTTTGGCCCTTCAACTGAATCATTTGTACATCTCATTCTGTCACTGAGGCTTGATCATGTTAATGAACTTCTTTCAGCGACTTGATCCTTGTTGATGCCTGTTCTTCAAATTTCACGATCCCTGTATAGAGTTAATATTATTTATCTTTTATCCTAGTTAAGTTATATATGTCCTCTATTACATATTACATTACATTATGCTTTACAATCTCCCCCTATTTGATTATTAGGGTTTGACAAGCAAATTCCTAGAGGATAACTGAACTGATACAACAACAAAAAAATAAAGTTCAAAGATAAATAATATTAAAGTGCATTCTGGATCATATATATATATATATATATATATATATATATATATATTCCAGATTTCTAAAATTAACCAAGTGCAAGACAATTGTTCCTTTAGACTGAACAAATCTTCAAGTTTGCCTTTGCTTTCTTTCCACATGGCACTAATACTCCCATTAGCTTTTCCTTTCCCAAAATAAAGTTAATTCCGTGTCAACAACCTTTTCCTTGCCATTACGCCTAGTAGATTTTTCTTGGTTATCCACTTTCTCCCCCTCAGTGGGGTTATCCTCTAGAGTAGTAGGATGTGGAGTTGGTAAATTGGATGAAGATGGCTTTACCAAGGAGTTGATTGCATCATTTAACTGGGTTGCCATGGTATTCAATTGAACCTGGAATACATCATGTTGAATAAGTTGCAAATTTTTGATTTCTGCAATGGACTTACAGATATTTGGCAACTCTTTCTCCATTGTTTGGACCCATGTAAGGAGTCTGCTGTATTCCTTTCTAGTTACAGGTGCATGTGGTTGAGTAGGTTCCTCACTCGTACGTTCTGTAGGTGTTTCACTCAACACTCTATATTCACTCGATTTAGTGATTTGGGTTACACTTATATGTTCTATTTGTGTTTCCTTCAACTCTCCTCCAGAGCTTTCACTGATATGTGTACCTGCAAATGAAATCATCCTAGCCCCTTTTTCAGAGGTCACGGATGGCGCAATGAAAGTTCGTGAGCTTCCATCCTCGCGTGAAGTGAGTTGCCGACCACTGGTAAAGAGTGGTAAATCTCGAAAGAGATCCAGAGATTTTCCCTCTGGGAGGTTAAACTTGAATCGATTAAATGGCAGAAAACCTAAGTTTCCCTCGTACGTTTGTGAAGACATTTGGTTCATAAAAGAACCACCTACCGATGGATCTTTCCGTAAAATGGAAGATTCACCAGCAGTTATTGAGGTAGGTATTTCCACCTCGGATGCCCGTGAAGGCATTTGATCTTTAGAAAGATCATCAACCACTCTTAGGTTCCGTGAAATGGAACTCAAGATAGTTGCTCCCATCAATTCAACCTCATTTATATTTGCATTCATTGGATAAGAAAGAATTGTTTCACTAACAGTTACCGTTACCTCAGGTTCATTGGGTTTACTCCGTTTAGAATGAGGTAGAGCGGCTGATGTAACTAACTCCTTATGTGGTGCTGCTGAGGCAATATCTCCCTCAAAAGTGTTGATGGTTGGTCGTTTAAGTGACAATTGAGGAGTACAAGTTTGTTGTGTTTGTGTTTGCATTTGTAGAATGGGATATTCGACCTGTGTTAGAGTCGGTGGGATTTCCTGCTCTTGGTCGGGTAAGATGGCCACTAGGGGCTGTAGAAACTGTATTTCCTATGACACAACAGGGAATACAGAGGTTGGAATAGCAGGGATTGAAATATTACCTTGTCGTATACCTACTCTCACTGGTCTTGGTAACAACGGAAGTGGGACAGTCTTTAGATATTCAGTTAGGACTGTAGGCACATCCGTATAGTTCTTTTTTCTTATGTAATTAATTACATTCGCCTTCATGTAAGAACATTCCACCGTTCGACCATTTTCCAAGCGTACCCTGTCTTCATCATTCAAAAAATCATTTAATATTAGCTGTAGAAACCTTGGATATAGACATTTGACATTTTGAGTCCGAACATCTCTTCTTCCCAAGTGTTTCATCTTTAAAATGATTTGACCAAGCACTATTTTTCCAAAATTAATCCTCAAATTATTGGCGATCGCATACCCTATTTTTTGAATAAATTCAGGTATTCGATCTTGATTTGTTCTATCCGAGGAAAAAACATGGTTAAGAATGTGAAAGAAGAAATTCCAGTACCGGGTTAGAAATGTTCTAGAAAGATTACCAGTATTGAAATTGCCCTCTTGGTACCTTAAAACGAAAGAACATTTCAATCTGTTCAGGTGTAGGATCAGAAACAAGATTTTCCATAAGAAAATGAAGAATTCGATTAACATCTCATTCAGTGACCCTAATCGACCTACCAAACAGTCGATATGTGATTGCACACCCGTCCTGTCCAAAAGTGTTAACCGCACTGAAATATAGTTCACACAATGCATCATGGTTAAGCTGCACTGGTGTAACTAAAGCATAGCGAATTAATGAATGTTCATTCAGAAATTGTGTCCAAGCCCGAAATTGCTCATCCAGAATGGTTTCGATTTGCTGAATGGAAATAGGATTAACTTTAGCAATTAAAAATCTTCCCTGCAATGCCATTTTCAAAAATTTGAGGAAATTCAACAACAAGGGTTAGTTTTTATAAAGGATGATGCGTATAACACGAATATGAAATCCGCCCTAAAAACCACCAGCTAGATTGTGAGATCTTTCCGGTCAAAGCTTGAAATTTTTAGCAATTGTGTGTATATGCTCTGTATATATGAAAAATGATGATGTTAAACACAAACAAAAACTCATCATTTATAAGGTTTCAAGGATTAGTGGGTTAGGTGTGATAGTGACAGGTTATGTTTGAAAAATTACACCCCTCAATAATTTCTCACCTAACCTAATTAGTCGAAAACATCTTATCACCGAAACCTGTCAGCCGAAAAACATCTTATCACCGAAACCTATCAGCCTATGTACACACACACATACACAATAATCAATAATTATTGTGGATTTAAAATAACCAATCAATAATTCAAGAGTTATTCCACAATAATCAGACAAACTCATACTTAAATAGACATAAAATTAACAAAGTATCATTAATTGATATATGTCAATAAAATATTTATTTAATTATGCTACAATTAACACAATTATTTAGTAACTAATTACCATAAAATATAGCATTTATAAGCATGGTAATTAATATAGAGATAACTGTAATATGAGGACTCGATGCAAATAAATTCACAAGTCCTAAACATATGGACATTTAAAATACATGTGAACTTATAACAAATTGCAGTTATTGATTATCCAAGTTCACCAACTAACCTGGAGAAAGTGGATTCATCCAGTGGTTTAGTAAAGATGTCTGCAATTTGTTGATCTGTGGGAACAAAATATAATACCACAGTTCCATTCATGACATGCTCTCGTAAGAAATGATACCTGATATCAATGTGCTTAGTCCTGGTATATTGAACTGGATTGTTGGCAATGGCAATGGCACTCGTGTTGTCGCATAGAATTGGAATTTTGTCCAACAAGAGTCCATAGTCCTGAAGTTGATTCCTCATCCACAGGATCTGAGCACAACAACTACCTGCCGCAATGTATTCTGCTTCGGCTGTCGAGGTAGATACTGAGTGTTGGTTCTTGCTGTACCAAGATATCAACCTTCTTCCTAGAAACTGACATCTTCCAGAAGTACTTTTCTGATCAATCTTACAACCTGCGAAGTCAGAATCTGTATAGCCAACTAGGTCAAAACCTGTTCCTTTAGGGTACCAAATCCCAAGATTAGGGGTTCCCAAGGTATCTGAAAATACTTTTAACAGCTATAAGATGCGAATCTTTAAGGTTAGGCTGGAATGTAGCACATAAACAAGTTGCGGACATAATATCTGGTCTACTAGCAGTTAAGTACATGAGAGAGCCAATCATACCTCGATACTTCGTGATGTCAACTGACTTACCAGATTTGTCTTGATCAAGCTTGATAGCATTTGGCATCTGGGTCTTGGCAGTAGCTGCTTCTTCCATCCCATACTTCTTCAGAAGATCCTTTATGTATTTTAACTGGCAGATGAAAATACCATCAGGCTTCTGAACAACTTGAAGTCCAAGGAAGAAGGACAACTCACCCATCATCATCTCGTACTTACTCTGCATTAGCTTAGCAAATCTCTTGCATAGCAAATCAATAGTAGAACCAAATATTATATCATCCACATATACTTGCACTAGAATTATATCATTTTTATGATTTTTATGAAAGAGAGTTTTGTCGATGATACCTCTTGTAAAACCATTTTCAAGTAAGAACTTGGAGAGAGTATCATACCATGTTCGAGGGGCTTGCTTGAGACCATACAGAGCTTTGAAGAAAAAGTACACAAAACCATCAAATTCCTTGTCTTCGAACCTAGGGGGTTGTTCAACATAGACTTCTTCTTCTAGATCTCCGTTCAAAAATGCACTCTTCACATCCATCTGATAAACCTTAAAGTTGGAGTGTGTAGCAAATGCTAAGAACATCCTGATTGCTTCAAGCCTTGTAACTGGAGCATAGGTTTCATCATAATCAATTCCCTCTTCTTGAGAGTAACCCTTTGCTACCAATCGAGCCTTGTTCCTCATAACAATACCATTATCATCCAGTTTATTCCTAAACACCCATCTAGTACCAATTACATATTTATCTTTTGGTCTTGGCACTAGCTTTCATACTTTCTGCATTTCAAAATGATTGAGTTCTTTCTGCATTGCAGTTACCCAATTTGGATCATCAAGAGCTTCATCAACCTTTTTAGGTTCAATTTGAGATAAAAATCCTACGAAATTGCATCTTTTAGTCTGTACACCCGTGTCTGGTTTCACCAATGATCTGTTCAAAGGAATGCACTCTACTCCATACCCTTTGTCTCGGTAGATTTGATCTTGATGATTCCCCAAGTTCATAATTGTGTTGAGTGTGGTGACTAGTAGATCCAAAATCATTGTTTGCTCCCCCTGAGCTGTTGCTTTCAGAGTCTAATGAATCAGAGTTTAATGAATCATTAGTAGTAGATGCATTCTTTGATGTTTCTTCACTTGATTGGGGTTCATTTTCATCGTTCACTTGCTCCCCCTGAACATGTGCTGCAGTCTGATCTACTTGTATAGATTGAACAATATTGTCTGAAAGAGTATCAGAATTTTGTAGATCAACATTTATTTCTTCATTCTCAAATCTCAGCTGGTCATGTTCATCAAAATCTTCAAGTCCTGTTATATTCTTATCATCAAAAGACACATGGATAGATTCCATGACCACTTTTGTTCTCAGATTGTAGATTCTGAATGCTTTTGTGGATAGTGGGTATCCAACAAAGATTCCTTCATCAGCTTTTAAATCAAATTTGGAAAGCTGTTCTGGATGAGTCTTAAGAACAAAACACTTACATCCAAACACATGAAAGTACTTCAGGTTTGGCTTCTTATTTTTCACCATCTCATATGGTGTTTTACCATGCTTGTTTATGAGTGTAACATTCTGTGTGAAACAAGCAGCTTGCACAGCTTCAGCCCAAAAGTAAGTTGGCAGCTTTGCTTCATCAAGCATGGTCCTTGCAGCTTCTATGAGAGTCCTGTTCTTTCTCTCTACTACTCCATTTTGTTGTGGAGTTCAAGGTGCAGAGATTTCTTGCTTTATTCCCTTTTCTTTACAATATTCTTCCATAGCTGCATTCTTGAACTCAGTGCCATTATCACTTCTTATAATTTTCACTGTATGCTTAGATCCTTTGTCCATTTGTCTAACATGCTCTGTTAAGATTGATGCAGTTTCTTCTTTCTTGTGCATGAAATACACCCATGTATATCTGGTGTATTCATCAATAATAACCAACACATATCTTTTCTTTCCAATAGACATTATATTTACTGGACCAAATGTAACACCCCTAGATCCGGGGTCAGGGATCTGGTCGTTACCGTCTCAATTCCCATCCACAGTTCAACATAAATATTAAATTACAACCTTGTGACCCAAAACAATAACATAAAACACACCCGTTATAGTCCCAGAGATGAAATCAGAGTAACAACCAAATTTTATTAAACACATTATGAGTTCTTACAACCCAAAAGAATTTTAATATAAATACATACTCTTTGCCATCCATTTACATGAGTCATACTAGACCATATACTTGGTACTGAAAGAATAAATCTATCCTACCAATAGCTTTCTCTTCGGCTCTAGTAGTCTCATCGCCCTCGCCAACATCGAGTGCGCCTTGTGCGAGTCATCTGGTCTAGCTGTTGTTGTGATATAATAATAAAGCAAGGGTGAGCAATAGCCCACCAACAATAATATTTAACTGAACGATAATATATAACAGTTCAAAAGTATCTTTCAAACCATATGCCATGCATTTACGGAAATGATGCCAGTATAATATGAACGATGAAGTTACAAGGTAACTCAAAATGTAAATATATGAGGGAATATCTGCTATGTCGAAAATAAGCAAGATATTATAAAGAGGAACTTGCAAGGAAAATATTGCAATTCCAGTTACGAACACTTTTCCAGCTCTGCCAACAGTAATCATGTTGCAGGAAATAAATAAGTTTGGATGATGAACCAATGATGGAGCATTCACCGCGCCCGCTGTTCCAATCTTGATGATCAGTCAAGATCGTACTGCTCAAATTAGATTTACTACCGGTAGAAGGAAGAACTGACGGCTTTACTTGTCTACCGCCTTACTAGCTCTCCCAGGCCAACGGTTGGGCCAAAGGGGATGGACCGGCGCTACTCGGCCTCTTACACGACTCCTAGTTCCAATAGAATTCATGATTCTGAATGTAACGTCCGTCCCCCTTTCCCCAAGTATAATACTTGTTGATAAGACTCTACAAAGTAGTCGTATCTAGTTGGAAAGGAAAATTCACCAATAACTTCCAAGCTATTGCTTTGTAACGAACATCAACTTGTTCCAACAATCTTACCCCTCGAAAGATGAGAAGGTAAACACAAACTTAATGAGTCCATAGCAACCAAGTTGCGAGTGAAGAGGATAAATTATGACCGGGAAGTCAACAAGATAAATAACATTGATCAAGTAGGTTCCCCTATAATATGAAAGTTTGAGCGAGCATTTAAATCCTTTTAAGATAGATTTAAATGAAAAAGAAAGAGTTGGGAACCTTTCCTTGATAAAATAGTCGTAAAAAGACTCCGAAATATTTTACATAATATCTTGAGGTGGAAGGTAATCTCCGAATAATATAAATTATTTTAAAAAGAATTTTAAAAGGATTAAATAAATATTCCAAGAATATTTATTTACTCAATAATAATTATGGAATATTATTAACTCATAATATTGCTCGTAAGTAATCCTCGAATGAATATATGGAATTATTTAATAAATAAATCCCTCCTTAAATGAATATTCGAAATAATATTCATTAAATAATTAAATTCCAATAAATATTTAAAATAGTATTCAATAAATAAGTCGAACCTTAAATGAATATTCGAAAATAATGTTCATTTAATATTTACTCTTTTAAATGAAAATCCAAATAGCATTCATTTAATAAATAATCTTCTAAATGAATATCCAAATAATATTCATTTAGTAATCAAAACTTTAAAGGAATAATCGAAATAATATTCCTTAAGTAAATAGAACTTCCAATGAATATTTTAAAATAATATTCATTAAGTACATAAAACCATAAATGAATATTCGAAAGTAATATTCATTTAATAAATAACATTCTAAAGAATATCAAAATAATATTCATTAAATATCAACTCTAAATGAATATTCAAAATTAACATTCCTTTATTATCTCTCGACTAAGATAATACTCGAATAACATTCCTCGAAATATTTCCAAGTAATTGATACTTTATGGAATATAATAACGTTTAACAATAACCTTCCTCAGATAAATAATAATCAGTCGTTGGAATCCCTCCGGGTTTCCACGACTATCTATAACTCAAAATACCGACTCCCGGTCTATATTTAGAATGAATATCATATGCCCTTCGCTAAGGGTCTTACCAAAATAATCCGGTTTATTACTGATAAATCGTATCTAGTCTATAAGCCAATATCAATTCAGGGAACAAGTATCACAAAAAAACCAGAGTCACAATATAATTGGAAACAGGCATGCATGCGATGGCATATGTAAAATAGAAATCATATACATATATTATCACAACAACAGGTTCAAAGGTTTGAACACTTGCCTGGTAGTCGGGTGTGGGTAGAGGTAGCGTGTCCCGGTTCAGCTCGGTGATCTATAAACAATCAGAATATTCGAGATTAATCACCTAACACTTCTTTAGAAGGTTACGTATAACTTTACTTAAGTCGAAACACGCTTTCAAGTTATCTAGTTATGCACCCTTTTGTATAACTCTTTTTATTACCGATACGATCCGACTTTTGTTCGTTATTAAGACATGTCATTGTACTTACACTTGACATATACTTAAGCCGGGTAAGTCCTAAGGTCGGTCGTTTACGAACCAAGATTATACCTCGAGTTTTATCGCCCATTTTCTAAGTGTTTTACCAAAGTTATAACCAAGTATCCATTTTAGGGGTTCGTTTATATTTAACCTCGACTTGAACATTTTTATAAAATCGAAAAACGATCCAATTGACATGTGGTTTTCTTTAAAATCTTCCTCATGACCTCTAATATTTAATTACCATGATTCGTCACAAACTTTCATATTTTACCGAGGTTCAATTTTAATAACGAACTTGTAGTTACGGTTTCGAACAACTTTTACTAAGTCGGCCATAACTCCTAAACCGTAAGTCGGAATGCTTCGATTCTTTCGCCAAAGCGATCTATGACTCGAGATCTACAAGGTTAGGTCATGTATCCATTAAGGTCAGAAATTTAACCTAACTGTTATGCACGAATTACTAAGGTCTAATGAAAATCGGGCATTACGACGGCTATAAATCGAACGTTTCAAAATTGTTTTCAACACAACCAAGCCACACCGGGCATCCATACATCTTATACACATGTTATACATCTCAACAAGTCCAGGAATATTACTCTTCACCATCATAATCATCATATGGTCAAACCAACTACAAGATCATGCTCATGATAACACTAATGTCATAACTATGCTAAAATCCACCAAAAACATACATAATCTTAAAATAAGATCTAGGGTTCTTAAGGATTATACCTTCCTTGGAGAGTGTCCTAGCCTTACTAAGCTTGTTATAGTCCTTGTATAGCCTCAACAAAGCTTAGATCATCCAAACAAAACAAGAAATCAAAGTTAGTTTCTAAGGGTTACTATTCATCATCACTTTTGTAAAAATCATAGAAAATCGAAAAATAAGAGTTTGGCTCTCAAATTTTTACCACATCTTGGCCTCTTCATAAGCTTTGTTTTGAGTCCTATATCATCTAATTTGAAGCTTCGTAGCTATGGTTTTGAACCCGTTTTTCCCACTGGACAGAAACTGGTCAGATTTGTTGCCCCAACTTTGAGCATGGATTTGACTAGGCTATACTACTTTGTTGGCCATGAAATTTTGAACGAACCTTACACATGGTGTGGAGAGGCTATGGTCAAAATTTGGTGATTTTAGAAGCTCTAGAATTTGAGATATGAATTTTTCTTTCATGGCTATTCTTGTTGGGCAGTTTTGAAGAAATGGAGAGAATGGAGTTTGCTTGGCTTGTCTTTGATCTCATCTAGTCTAAATGAATTATTGTTGATAATATCTTGCATAAAGCCACTTTAATAAAGTGCTTTGGTCATGGATGAGCTAATCAAGTGGACAAGTGTTGCATTCTTGTGGCAAGGTGTGTGTTGTAAGCTAAGTGCTTGGTTGGTTTTCTAATGATGCTAGTTAACTTGTAACTAGCTTGGTTACTTGATGTTATCCACTAGCACATGCATGTATCTTGATTCCTTGCTTGTTTCCTTGTCCGTTTATTACTCAATTCATTGATCGTTCGGAGGAATAACTCATTCGTTTCTAGTTAGGGTTTTACTGACAACCTTCTTAACATTTATAATACCATTCTCCATCTTTCTTGGTAACTCTCGAATTTAAATTCCTTAAATCCTCTCATTAAATCCTTAAGTTTATCAGTGTCCAGGGAATTCTCGGAGAAAATAAAAATGCTGTTTTTCAGAATCCGACAGCTTTTACATACACTTATTTTCCCCTCGAATCACTAATACGAATTCAAAAATCCATTCCGGGTACTTCTATATAGTGTCGTCTCATAATATTCTCATTCCCACCAAAAACACTATTCATCCATTTTTCTTTACTTACTCTCTCGGTTTATACAAATGTCCCGATTCTCTTTCGAACATTCCTTAACCCTTTTACGGAACCAACGGACTAATAACAGATATCGATTTGGATGACATAAGAATAATCTTCTTCATTGGAATTGCCACCTCTTAATTTCCTAGGAGATAGATAATTCTTATATAAGTTGTCAACCAATACCATTCTTCATGGCATATCATAATTGAATCCGAATCCATTCAATATCCATCTATTAACCCATTGATACATTCATACTCCAATACATAATAAAAAGTTTTAATTAGTACCAAAAATCTGGGTTCTTACAAATTATATCCAAAATTTGGGGTTCTTACAGTCTCCCCTCCTTAAAAGGATTACGTCCCGGAATCAGGTAGGAAACAATCGGGTTCTTGTTTGTCATCTAGCTTTCCAGTCCTCGGTTGATCCTTAATCATTTCAACCCGTTTACAGCACATCTCCGTAGTGCTACAGTACTCTCTTTTTCCTTTTTATCAACATTTCTACTTTTGCACATCACACTATCCTGGTTCTGCTCTTACTCATTCATATAAGATCACCCTTATTGGTATCTACAGTGACATCGGTATCAATATCGCATTGCGAATTCGGAGATAACCTCACTCGCACTATGCATTTCCTGATCGCCTTAATCTTCGTAATCTCGATCAATATAGAGAAGTGGAAAGATTTATTGAGAGATCACTATGATCAATTGAACATTTGTTATATTGCATAGTTAGTACAGAAGGGGGCCAGCCTTTAGTACTTGACAAGCAATTAAACAAGTTATGGTATTCCACTTAGACTTCTATCACATAGACAGATAGTCACGTAGCAGTACCTCCCCTCCTTAAAGGGTTGTTCTTCTAAATTCATAAAGAAGATGAATAAGAGAGAAGAAAAGAATTCTAAAGGATTATAGAATTTTTTTTTTTGTAAAATATCATACTCAGAATTTACCTCTGAACTATAGAGGTTCATCAAAGAAGAAAATAATCATGATTATATCCAATACCATTTGATCGCAATTTCACGTGTCAACATATCTTGTTGTTTTGTCCATTATTCTATGGACCTATACTCTGGTTCAATCTTAGCAACACTTTTGGAAAAATCTTTCAACCTCTCAGGTTAAATCTTAGGTTTCTCGCTGGACATCATTGTTACTGACATTCCATGTCACGCTACTAGCTTTTCATATCTATTATATTAACACTATCAGGTTGTCATCCCGATAATTCATCAGAAACCCATTTATTAATCCATTCATAACATTCCTTACTTCACATTCCATAGATGCTTTCCCAGTCTTTTCTTTATCAATCACATCCTTCTTATTATCTGATATTTATTTACCTCTGTTATTTACTTCCACCTTCATCTCTTTATTGAGGCATCTTTTGCAATTGGCACCTCCTTATTGGTATCCCGTCACATTTACTCTATAATCATCACATTATTTCAAATTTAAAACCTCCGAAATAAATCTGGCCGATTTCTTTAGCTAGATCCAATATAATCTACTTCTGTCAACTTGTTTCTCATCACTTATTCTTTTCTACCCGCGGTTTTTCACAGGTTGTCTTTCGTAAGTCAGACCAGGTCGTACACCTACCTGCTCGCACTCTTATCATCTGTTGAGCATCTGCATTTTACTGGTGTAGCTTTGCCACAAGAAACACGTTACTACCATGCTATAAGCTTTGGGGGTAAAACTGGCTCGAATGCCACCTTCCGAACACTTTAAACCCTCAGGTGGCCTAATAAGTCTCGGGCTCAACTGCCCTTCTCTCTAAGTCTCATTAATTTTTTCCACGGGAATACATTTAGCATCATGAATCATCAACCTCATATTCTCTATCTTGTTTGCGCAGAAGTACACTAACACAAACTTGCTTGTCATTCATCAACATGCCATTTAGCTTATCAATAGCAGCACTTTCTTTATCTTTACGTTGTCATCTACTTTCTTAGAAGAATCACCATCGCTTGTTGCTTACGTAGTGCCTTAATAGCTAACCGTACGGGTTTCAATCCTTTAGGGAGACAAAGTAATCACTATTCCTTATCCATAAGGAACACTTCCTGAACTTGATGTAGATATTACATGAAGTAGATAAAATTGCAGAAGAGTTTCAAGCATCGCAGCTAAGTCAGGTTGATGAAACTATCACTCATGCATCTTCCATAAAAGACTGGAAACTTAATGGTTTACTTCGTCAATTTTTTTTTTGTATCATGGTCCTGGTTTGCCTCAAAACGGGACCTTCTAAGGTATGTAATATGCTTAAGACCCATCAGGAATCGAATCTTTACTTAAACTACTATTACCGTAGATTCTTGCACAATCATCAGAAGGAATGTAAATTCCTCCATTCCGATATGACCTTCAAGGTCCTTCCAAATATTATTCTGTTTCTTCGGTATGAACATTTGTAATTATTCCTTTATACTTAGACTGTCGGCCACCTCATTGGTCTTTCCTAATAATAGTAATTTCTGGTAATCCTTGTTCTCCGGATACATTTCAAAAATTTTTTTTTTTTTTTTACCTCATTCTCATCACTGTTGGGTGAAAGCATTCTCCCTTAAGCTCTGCTGAAGGAGAAAAATATATCTATCAGTCTTTTTCCATAAGTCATTCCTTCCAACTACCCGTGGGAACTTTATCACGTTTATTCCCAATCCTACTTAGGATACTTCTTTTCTTAGTTCTTTCCTTATCTTAGGATAATCTCAACCTTTATAGGTTCAATCCATACTCCCTCAGGGTTTCATACATGCATCATCTGGTATATTGTTATTGTGTCTTACATTCTCTTCCAAACTTCTAGTTGGAAACTCAGAATATTAGATTTTCCTTGTAAGGTTTCTTAGGTCGTCCTCATCATTCCTCCTGTATTTTCTAGGTACAGGGTACATCAAAACGTCTTTGATCAATACCCTAATAATTCTATCTTTGTTCTTTCCAGAACTCTTTTTAATAATCTGTACAGGTCATTGTTGCCTTAGCAAATCCAACTCATATCATCTGAATTCACAATGTCTTTATTAGGGTTAGTGCCATCCCTTGTACATTACCCAGGGTTTGCCTTACTTTATGGATACCTTATCCTTAATTCAACTGCCAAGGAATTCCTGCATCCTATAATTGGCAATCAAATCATGTATCCTTAATAAGGGTCTCTTTTCAATCATTCTTATTTGATAATCGATCGGTAGCTTACTGCTAATTTCTTCTTTCATATAGTGGTCAACCTATTTGACCTTCCAAAAGACAACGTAGGTCTATCTGCTCTTTTACAGAACTTGTTAATGGTAGCAAGGATGTTCTGAAAGATATTGGTCGAGTTCAACGTGAATTTCCTAGTGCTTATCGTTCTTCGCAAAGGTACTTGCCTCAGAGAAAGTTCCTACAGCATACTGTTCAATTTCTGACCATTTCTATACTCTCTTCATATACCTTCATTGTTTACTTTCCTCCGTCATAATATATTCATGGTATTCACGATACGCTAACATCATACATCTCAAGTCACTATACTTCCATTTTACTTGTAATCTTGGACAACCATATACACATGAGTCACTTTAGTACGGGTGACCCCATCCCAAAAAGGTCTAGTGAATTCCCAATCAAAACATGGGCTGTTCAGCAGAAGATTCCTACGATCTCATTAATGTTTCATTTATATCAGAAGGCCTTGCAGTCGGTGCTTTCTTAGAAGCAACCCTGCTTTGTTCTTTCATTGCTGGTCTAGTCACTTGATAATCCTTTGTGACTTGCCCTCAACTGGCCACACTAAAATTATATTTGATTTTAGGGGTTGGCTAATGTAGCATTACTTTTCTAGCAATTGCTGGCATAGTGCCTTCTACTTTGATACCTTTCTACCTTTCCAAAACTTTACTCCATATAAGTCTTAATCGACTTCTCGGCACCGTCTCTGGTCACCTTTCCTCTATTTTTATCTTTTCAACTATTCTTATCACTACCACGTGCCACGCAAGCTTACCATTCCTGGCATAACAGCCTTTTCACTTAAGTCAATCTCGGAGTTTCTCAGTCCGGCTGGTTTCTTACTTACATTTCCTGTTTTCGTCCAATCTCACTTCATCATTGTATTTCTACAATCAATCGCGATAACCGGGGTCTGTCCACCAACCCATGTAGCGGCTACCTTACCCAATTCACGGGGTTTTCCGCAGTTTCTACTCTCTTCCATGATGTTCTCTGATAATCAGAAAGACAAGGTTTGCCAAAATTCGTTGAAGTTCTTCCCAGAATTAGGGAAATTTTGGTCAATCTATCCATCGACTGGTAACACTAAGGAGACCAGTTTCGAAACCTGAAGAATAGTTCTATGAACCTCCTAGTAGGTAGAACCGTAAGTAGTCATAATTAACGAAATAATCATCATCGGGTTGGAAATTTAACCCCTGGAGAGGAACCAATTATATACATCCCTTAGAAGGGAATTAACAGTTTTAAACTGAAACTTGTCACAACGTCCTGATACCTATACGTCCTGATATTCAATATTACCAAATGTCAGTCTACCTGACTACCAGTCTCAGAAGGAACATTACCGTCGGAGTTGGTTGTTCCACAAAAATTGGCACTACTAAGGCCATCCGAACCTGGTGAACCATGCTGTCCGAATGCATCCGTAAGTACTTTGTCATGCTGCGCAAGCACACATCCTAATCTTTTATGCGAAGCGTCGTTGGAAGCACAAAGTCTCCCTTTTTCCATTAAACAATGCCAACTCTTGATCATTACCAATTTCATCTTTTAGCTCCAGGAAGATTTTCTCACATTTTTCTCTTTAACTGCTGATCGTATTACTTGATCCGTTATAATTCCGCGTCGGAGTAAACTTAAGGTAACTACTATAATCCATTCAAAGAAAAGAAAGAATTTAATATTCCTCTGAGTCACATGCATCTAACGTTTCTGGTTCATCATTTCACTGAGTTAAATTAACCCTATACTTAGTCTCTGACAATAGTCTCATTACGAGTTCGTCTTGACTCACTGGTCTTATCTTCCTGTAGGTTCTGAGATCATTGTCTTGCTTACTACTTCCTTATATAACTTTATCCAATCATGCTGTCACTTCCCAATGTTTTCACTTTCTAACTGATTCATTCATAAAATGGACATTTTCTTGAATAAAACAACTTCATCAACCTCAATTTGGTTCCATAAATTACAACCTATGACATCTGCCTTCTCATGGCGAATTATTACTGACAATATTCATACTTATTCATTTATCAAATGATATGGCACTTACTGCCTCTTCTCAACTATTCCTAGGGACTCTGCTCCTCGCCTTATATCGATGCCTTTGATAATCATACATCCTTCTAGCACTCTTTTCGTTAATATGAAAGTCTCTAATGATTCTCATCTATTCCCGTATAAGATCTTAAGTAATTCTTCCAATCCGTCTTACTTGCTGGTACTACCTCCAATAGTTCAGCCATGAATCCAACATGAATCTTCAGTTCTCTTGCTAATAGCTTAGTTCTTTATGCCCATTTTTCTGAGCTCTATACCTTAATCATCTCAGTCTTTCTGGCTACAGCCCTCATTCTTCGAGGGTAAGCTCCTTATCCTAACAAGATTTTCCTTATCTGCTGGAACCTCTTCCGGGTCTCCAGTAGGTTACTCTATTGAATTTACCCGCTGATCTTCAACATATAATAAAGTATCATCGCGCTGCTGCTCGTATGCCTCAAGGTCTGTTGCCTTACTTGTCGATGGGATATCGAGCTAAGTTACTATCATGATACTTAATAGTTCCCATAAGAGTTTTATAGGTCATCACTACATTAAGTAGTCCGACTATGAACTTGGCAAGAGTTCTTGTTATCTTAGTGAATTTATTGTTTTAACGTCGCCTCATCTCTGGGGTTTATAACGTACGCTCTGATACCACTTCTGGAACACCCCTAGATCCGGGGTCAGGGATCTGGTCGTTACCGTCTCAATTCCCATCCACAGTTCAACATAAATATTAAATTACAACCTTGTGACCCAAAACAATAACATAAAACACACCCGTTATAGTCCCAGAGATGAAATCAGAGTAACAACCAAATTTTGTTAAACACATTATGAGTTCTTACAACCCAAAAGAATTTTAATATAAATACATACTCTTTGCCATCCATTTACATGAGTCATACTAGACCATATACTTGGTACTGAAAGAATAAATCTATCCTACCAATAGCTTTCTCTTCGGCTCTGGTAGTCTCATTGTCCTCGCCAGCATCGAGTGCGCCTTGTGCGAGTCATCTGGTCTAGCTGTTGTTGTGATATAATAATAAAGCAAGGGTGAGCAATAGCCCACCAACAATAATATTTAACTGAACGATAATATATAACAGTTCAAAAGTATCTTTCAAACCATATGCCATGCATTTAGGGAAATGATGCCAGTATAATATGAACGATGAAGTTACAAGGTAACTCAAAATGTAAATATATGAGGGAATATCTGCTATGTCGAAAATAAGCAAGATATTATAAAGAGGAACTTGCAAGGAAAATATTGCAATTCCAGTTACGAACACTTTTCCAGCTCTGCCAACAGTAATCATGTTGCAGGAAATAAATAAGTTTGGATGATGAACCAATGATGGAGTATTCACCGCGCCCGCTGTTCCAATCTTGATGATCAGTCAAGATCGTACTGCTCAAATTAGATTTACTACCGGTAGAAGGAAGAACTGACGGCTTTACTTGTCTACCGCCTTACTAGCTCTCCCAGGCCAACGGTTGGGCCAAAGGGGATGGACCGGCGCTACTCGGCCTCTTACACGACTCCTAGTTCCAATAGAATTCATGATTCTGAATGTAACGTTCGTCCCCCTTTCCCCAAGTATAATACTTGTTGATAAGACTCTACAAAGTAGTCGTATCTAGTTGGAAAGGAAAATTCACCAATAACTTCCAAGCTATTGCTTGGTAACGAACATCAACTTGTTCCAACAATCTTACCCCTCGAAAGATGAGAAGGTAAACACAGACTTAATGAGTCCATAGCAACCAAGTTGCGAGTGAAGAGGATAAATTATGACCGGGAAGTCAACAAGATAAATAACATTGATCAAGTAGGTTCCCCTATAATATGGAAGTTTGAGCGAGCATTTAAATCCTTTTAAGATAGATTTAAATGAAAAAGAAAGAGTTGGGAACCTTTCCTTGATAAAATAGTCGTAAAAAGACTCCGAAATATTTTACATAATATCTGGAGGTGGAAGGTAATCTCCGAATAATATAAATTATTTTAAAAAGAATTTTAAAAGGATTAAATAAATATTCCAAGAATATTTATTTACTCAATAATAATTATGGAATATTATTAACTCATAATATTGCTCGTAAGTAATCCTCGAATGAATATATGGAATTATTTAATAAATAAATCCTTCCTTAAATGAATATTCGAAATAATATTCATTAAATAATTAAACTCCAATAAATATTTAAAATAGTATTCAATAAATAAGTCGAACCTTAAATGAATATTCGAAAATAATGTTCATTTAATATTTACTCTTTTAAATGAAAATCCAAATAGCATTCATTTAATAAATAATCTTCTAAATGAATATCCAAATAATATTCATTTAGTAATCAAAACTTTAAAGGAATAATCGAAATAATATTCCTTAAGTAAATAGAACTTCCAATGAATATTTTAAAATAATATTCATTAAGTACATAAAACCATAAATGAATATTCGAAAGTAATATTCATTTAATAAATAACATTCTAAAGAATATCAAAATAATATTCATTAAATATCAACTCTAAATGAATATTCAAAATTAACATTCCTTTATTATCTCTCGACTAAGATAATACTCGAATAACATTCCTCGAAATATTTCCAAGTAATTGATACTTTATGGAATATAATAACGTTTAACAATAACCTTCCTCAGATAAATAATAATCAGTCGTTGGAATCCCTCCGGGTTTCCACGACTATCTATAACTCAAAATACCGACTCCCGGTCTATATTTAGAATGAATATCATATGCCCTTCGCTAAGGGTCTTACCAAAATAATCCGGTTTATTACTGATAAATCGTATCTAGTCTATAAGCCAATATCAATTCAGGGAACAAGTATCACAAAAAAAACCAGAGTCACAATATAATTGGAAACAGGCATGCATGCGATGGCATATGTAAAATAGAAATCATATACATATATTATCACAACAACAGGTTCAAAGCTTTGAACACTTGCCTGGTAGTCGGGTGTGGGTAGAGGTAGCGTATCCCGGTTCAGCTCGGTGATCTATAAACAATCAGAATATTCGAGATTAATCACCTAACACTTCTTTAGAAGGTTACGTATAACTTTACTTAAGTCGAAACACGCTTTCAAGTTATCTAGTTATGCACCCTTTTGTATAACTCTTTTTATTACCGATACGATCCGACTTTTGTTCGTTATTAAGACATGTCATTGTACTTACACTTGACATATACTTAAGCCGGGTAAGTCCTAAGGTCGGTCGTTTACGAACCAAGATTATACCTCGAGTTTTATCGCCCATTTTCTAAGTGTTTTACCAAAGTTATAACCAAGTATCCATTTTAGGGGTTCGTTTATATTTAACCTCGACTTGAACATTTTTATAAAATCGAAAAACGATCCAAATGACATGTGGTTTTCTTTAAAATCTTCCTCATGACCTCTAATATTTAATTACCATGATTCGTCACAAACTTTCATATTTTACCGAGGTTCAATTTTAATAACAAACTTGTAGTTACGGTTTCGAACAACTTTAACTAAGTCGGCCATAACTCCTAAACCGTAAGTCGGAATGCTTCGATTCTTTCGCCAAAGCGATCTATGACTCGAGATCTACAAGGTTAGGTCATGTATCCATTAAGGTCAGAAATTTAACCTAACTGTTATGCACGAATTACTAAGGTCTAATGAAAATCGGGCATTACGACGGCTATAAATCGAACGTTTCAAAATTGTTTTCAACACAACCAAGCCACACCGGGCATCCATACATCTTATACACATGTTATACATCTCAACAAGTCCAGGAATATTACTCTTCACCATCATAATCATCATATGGTCAAACCAACTACAAGATCATGCTCATGATAACACTAATGTCATAACTATGCTAAAATCCACCAAAAACATACATAATCTTAAAATAAGATCTAGGGTTCTTAAGGATTATACCTTCCTTGGAGAGTGTCCTAGCCTTACTAAGCTTGTTATAGTCCTTGTATAGCCTCAACAAAGCTTAGATCATCCAAACAAAACAAGAAATCAAAGTTAGTTTCTAAGGGTTACTATTCATCATCACTTTTGTAAAAATCATAGAAAATCGAAAAATAGGAGTTTGGCTCTCAATTTTTACCACATCTTGGCCTCTTCATAAGCTTTGTTTTGAGTCCTATATCATCTAATTTGAAGCTTCGTAGCTATGGTTTTGAACCCGTTTTTCCCACTGGACAGAAACTGGTCAGATTTGTTGCCCCAACTTTGAGCATGGATTTGACTAGGCTATACTACTTTGTTGGCCATGAAATTTTGAACGAACCTTACACATGGTGTGGAGAGGCTATGGTCAAAATTTGGTGATTTTAGAAGCTCTAGATTTTGAGATATGAATTTTTCTTTCATGGCTATTCTTGTTGGGCAGTTTTGAAGAAATGGAGAGAATGGAGTTTGCTTGGCTTGTCTTTGATCTCATCTAGTCTAAATGAATTATTGTTGATAATATCTTGCATAAAGCCACTTTAATAAAGTGCTTTGGTCATGGATGAGCTAATCAAGTGGACAAGTGTTGCATTCTTGTGGCAAGGTGTGTGTTGTAAGCTAAGTGCTTGGTTGGTTTTCTAATGATGCTAGTTAACTTGTAACTAGCTTGGTTACTTGATGTTATCCACTAGCACATGCATGTATCTTGATTCCTTGCTTGTTTCCTTGTCCGTTTATTACTCAATTCATTGATCGTTCGGAGGAATAACTCATTCGTTTCTAGTTAGGGTTTTACTGACAACCTTCTTAACATTTATAATACCATTCTCCATCTTTCTTGGTAACTCTCGAATTTAAATTCCTTAAATCCTCTCATTAAATCCTTAAGTTTATCAGTGTCCAGGGAATTCTCGGAGAAAATAAAAATGCTGTTTTTCAGAATCCGACAGCTTTTACATACACTTATTTTCCCCTCGAATCACTAATACGAATTCAAAAATCCATTCCGGGTACTTCTATATAGTGTCGTCTCATAATATTCTCATTCCCACCAAAAACACTATTCATCCATTTTTCTTTACTTACTCTCTCGGTTTATACAAATGTCCCGATTCTCTTTCGAACATTCCTTAACCCTTTTACGGAACCACCGGACTAATAACAGATATCAATTTGGATGACATAAGAATAATCTTCTTCATTGGAATTGCCACCTCTTAATTTCCTAGGAGATAGATAATTCTTATATAAGTTGTCAACCAATACCATTCTTCATGGCGTATCATAATTGAATCCGAATCCATTCAATATCCATCTATTAACCCATTGATACATTCATACTCCAGTACATAATAAAAAGTTTTAATTAGTACCAAAAATCTGGGTTCTTACAAATTATATCCAAAATTTGGGGTTCTTACACCAAATAAATCAACATGAAATAAGTGATATTGCTCAAGAATTGAGGATTCAGTCTTTCTTTTGAATGAAGTTTTCTTTTGTTTTACCTTCTTACATGAGTCACATAAGCCATCTGGAGTAAAAACTGATTTGGGCAATCCTCTCACAAGATCTTTCTTCACTAGCTCATTAATGCTGTTGAAATTCAGATGAGAAAGTCTCTTGTGCCAGTTCCAGTTGTCTTCAATTGATGCTCTACTCAGTAGACAGATTGCAGAGCCTTCAGAGTTTGTTGAAAGCTTGGCTTCATAAATGTTACCATGCCTGTATCCCTTCGGAACAACTTTACCTGTAGATTTGCTTATAACTTCACAGTGTTCTTCAAAAAAATCCACATGATAACCTCTGTCACAGATTCGACTCACACTTAGCAGATTATGTTTCAGTCCTGAGACTAGAGCTACAGTTTCAATGATGACATTCCCAAGATTGATATTCCCATATCCCAGAGTCCTTCCTATGTTGTCATCTCCATAAGAAACACTTGGGCCAGCTTTCTTCACAAATTCTGATAGCAGGGCTTTATTTCCAGTCATGTGTCCTGAGCATCCACTGTCCAGAACAAGGATATTTTTCCTGTTACCCTAATCACAAAAACCACTAATGATTATTTTTAAGGACCCAGACTTGCTTGGATCCTTTGGCCTTATTAGGTTTGTTAGCTTTTGCAACAGAAGTCTTATCAGAGTTTGTGCTAACATACTTTTTATCAGAATTTATATATGTAGAATCAATCTTGAATTTATTCAAAGAGGGTTTAAGTTCATAATAATCATAATACAAATTATAATACTCTTTGCATGTATAAATAGAATACCAAATACTGCCACAGTGAAAACAAGGATTCTGTGGCTTAAATCTAACTGAACCACTCTTAACTCCTGAACTCGGAGGTATAGAGTTTATATTTTTATTCTTCCTGCAAAAAGTAGCAAGATGGTTAGGATTTCCACAGTTGTGACATTTCTTCCTAGGAGCATTGGGAATAGGCATATAGTTATTGCTTTTATTGATGCCGACCTTTCCATTTCTGTTTTTCCTAGGTTCTTTTACCTTGTTCACTTTTTTTATCTCCTTCAACTTTTGTTTAAGCTGAGATATTAAGCCAATATTTATTGATTTGACTTCATCCTGTTTTGGTTTGTCAGACTTTAAGTTTTTCTTAACTTCTGGTTTGGAGACTTCCTCATTTTCAGATTTAGGCTTGTCAGATTTTGGTACAAACCTCACAGGATTAATTTTGGGCTTTGCAGCCCTTTCAGTAAATACAGGTTTAGAGGTCTCAGCTTCTAGGTTAGCAGTTTTCTTTTTATCAGTGTAACCTAGACCTTGTTTCCAATAACCATTCTCTAAGATACTCTGAGTAGTTTTACCAGAGTTAGTCCAAGTTTTAATAATGTTTCTTTCTTTAGCAAGTTCAGATTCAAGATAAGCATGCTTTTTCAATATTTCAGTTTTAACAATAATAGCATCATCTCTCTCTTTCTGAATTTTTAACATTTGGACTAATTCTAATTCTAGATAGTCATTTCTCTTTCTAAGGTCTAGACTTTCAGATTTTATTCTTTAATTTTCTAAAGTCCGATCTCTGTAGCTAACATGCAAGTTTTTAAGAAAGAGTCTTAACTCAGATATATCAGAAGTATCAAAATCTAGAGTAGAGTGAGGTACCTTGGTCTCAGTAGCTTCAGAGATACTATCAGCATTTGCCATCAAGGCATAGTTCACCTCATCTTCAAAGTCTGAAGTGTCATCCCGATCCTTCTTCTTTGTGATGTAAGCTTGACCTTTATCAGCTTTGGCATTCTTGCACTCAGGTGCAAAATGTCCTTTCTCACCATAATTATAGCATTTGATCTTGGACTTGTCCACTTTCCCAGACCTGCCTTCCTTTCCCTCAGCTTTTTTGAAATTCTTCTTTTCGGAATTTGAATCTCTTCGTGTTTTCTCTGTCATGATTGTATAGATTTTTGGATCTTAACTGTTGTATAATAACAGAGTGGCTCTGATACCAATTTTTAGGTCCGGAATAACGTAGAAGGGGGGTTGAATACGTTATTTAAAAAATATTTCGATTTTTGATGTGGATATGAGATCAAAAATACTGAATCGAAATTACACAACTCTTTGGGAAATATTTTTGAATAGATAAAACCCGGAGGTTTGCTACACAATCTAATCCTATGGATCAGCTACAAAATCAACACTCCTAGGATAGTTTAGGCACGAGGACCTTCTACCCGACACTTCCTGAAAGCGGGCTAAGCCGGCTTCCCTACTAGATGGACTATCTAGCAGCTTACAAGAGAAGATATAAGAGAGAGAAGAGAAAGTTGTGTGTTGAGGTGTGTTTTGAAATGAAATACAACATGCCTATTTATAGGTTTTAGAAAGTCACTATGTTGTACTATTTCAGTGGGCCCCACCTGCATAGTAACACTATTCCACCAACCAAACCGCGTTTGCTGAAAATTTTCATTTCACGTGGGCCCTACCAGCCACTATTTGTACAGTACCAACCACTATTTGCACAGTACCACTATTTGCACAGTAACCACTATTTGCACAGTACCTGCATAGTAACCTTGCACAGTAATTGTGCATAGTAACTTTGCATAGTATTACTATTTTTGGCTGCTTCTTTTAGGCTTCTCTCTTTTGTTTCAAATATTCTGCTTGAGATATTTTGTCTGTCCTTGATCGTCAATAGGCTTTGGCAATTATTTCTATGAATTAATGTGTTGATCCTTCTCGTATGTGCTGACACTTAGTGCACTGGTCTGGTTCACAAGTGACTAGCACTGATCTTGATCTTCATACCTTCGTTAAATTTCAATTGATTAGCCTGCAGCAGTATCTTCAAATAATATAAATACATGGAATCTTTTTGGCCCTTCAATTGAATCATCTGTACATCTTATTCTGTCACTGAGGCTTGATCATGTTAATGAACTTCTTTCAGCGACTTGATCCTTGTTGATGCCTGTTCTTCAAATTTCACGATCCCTGTATAGAGTTAATATTATTTATCTTTTATCCTAGTTAAGTTATATATGTCCTCTATTACATATTACATTACATTATGCTTTACAATCTCCCCCTATTTGATTATTAGGGTTTGACAAGCAAATTCCTAGAGGATAACTGAACTGATACAACAAAAAAAAAATAAAGTTCAAAGATAAATAATATTAAAGTGCATTCTTGATCATATATGTCCTCTATTACATATTACATTACATTATGCTTTACATTATATTAACTACTATGTTCTTACAACGGTGGCTAACGTTACAAGTAGAGCCTGTAGAAGCTACTGCTTTAAATTGGCATATATAAAAGTTTAATTAACTATAAAATTATTCTAGACTCGACCTTATACACAGCATAATCAAAAGTGTATTTTACGTGGGAACTATATATCCTAACCAAAGTAGTAGATACTATATTACCACTCAAAAATATACAAGTAGAAAAACTCTAACTTGATAACCATTACTTCAACTGCACACCCTTATACTTCATCACCAAACATCTTCTCAATACTTGCAGCACATGTTCAAATTTTTTTTTCAATAGAATATGCAACTATAGGCAGCATAACTATTGCGGATCTAATGTAACACCTATCTAATCACTCATATACTTCTAATTATAGCTCTAGGCACTCTATTTGCTAATTATACTATATATTAAAACATGATGGTAGATGGGTAAGGATACGGAAGTTTCAAAGTATTTAGAATTCTTAGTGGATCAAATTCACAGGGATTATACTTAGTCTACAAAACAGTTTTATAGTCAATCGTTCTTAACAGGAGATTTTATGAGCAATAATATATCTATATGATTGCAATGCACACACGACACTTTAATCAAGTTACTACTAGCATGTTCAAATATTATTATAGGAAGGCATGTCCAGAAAAGGTGATTAGTAAACCTGCTAAATGTGCTGCTAGTAAACAGAAAAAAGGGGGACATACGTAGCTTAAGATATGAATTTCCAAAGTTGAGTTATAAATCCTGAAATTTCTACATGATATTTGTAGTTGTTGGTATAATCCTGTATCTTGGTTATTCATTCTTATATACCTTTGTAAATTCTATTCTTCTTTTGTATATGTATGTCGTAACATGACTAATAGGGGTTAGAAGAGCCGATACAAGCAAAGTTGGACCATAAAAGTCAAAAGACAAGATTAATACGGTTTAGTTAACCTCAGCCGGCAAAAAAAAAAAGCTTTCCCTGAAACAAAGTTCCAGAAAGTTTTGTGCCTATTCTTGACTTAAGATGGTTGAAATGAGGCATTCAAGTATGCCTAGATGGTCGATTTCCCCTTTAAAGTTAGATGTCTTACTTTTCACGGAAGGAAGCTATTTTGTGCCAATACGTTTGCTAGTTGGTCTTGCACTAGAATGAATTCTAGAAGGGGAAAGCCTTGTAACTTTTAATTCGACGCTTTCAATCAGTTTAAGTCTGACTACGAGGCTTAACGGATTCCGGGACGGAATCTTTTTTTTTAGGAGGGAAGAATGTAATAGGCCAAGAGAATATTTGTTTTGGTATTTATTAATTATAATAATAGTAAGCATCTAAATGAGTTATATATATATATATATATATATATATATTAGTAATATTATTTTCTTTGTAAAATTGTTTTAATTTTCTAGACCCGTGACAAACCGTGTGGATTGTCAAGTGTAGCCCCTTATCATTTAATAGGTGTTTGTAAGGATACATGTGTCATTAGGATGGATAAACGATGTGATGAGTAACCTAATCCCTATTAATAAAACGAGTCTAATTATGGTTAAGAGGGAGGGGAAGAAAAAAGTAGAAAGACACACAGGGAGATAGGAAGACAACGATATATATATTAGATAGAAGGTGTTGACGGAGGAATTTGGTAACAACAAAGTTTGAGGTCTGTCGCCGGAATCAAGATCTATGATGGTGGTTCTTCGCCGAATAATTCGCCGGAGTGTGGTGGTTGTGATGAATTGGGGGCTGAGATTGAGAGGGTTATTGGTGGTGGCTCGTAGCTCTTCGCTTCCATCCCCCCTCAATTTGCCTACGTACCTCTGTATTTATAGAGGATCAAGCCCACGTAGTTCTTGGAGAGCAAGAAACCCAAATGGGCTTGGATAACGGACCAGCTTCCGGAATGTTCTACTATGAGGCCTAACCACAAAGGCCCAAGGCTCATCCAAGATCTCAAGACTTCACGGATAAGGAAACTTCCCCCGTCGAGGACTAGTCCCATCCGTTACCAGCTATTTCTTGATTTCAAGGATGTAGGTATAGCCGTGGTTTACCCCAAGTGCAGAACGCATCCCTGTCCCCCGAATGAGAAGCACCCACCAGATAGCAGGACAGGTGATCCAGAGCTTTTGGGTGCAAAGTGCAGGATTACTCCAAAGTTCCCCAATGAGAGCGCGCCCATTGGCTACAGGAACAGAGCTCCCAAAGCACACACCAAAAAGTCCCCATCTTTCCACCTTAGGGCGCGCCCTTAGTGTTTAAGAAGGGTCCTTATATCCAGGCAAACCCCTGGAGGCCTTCTGCGACGGACATCCCCCTCCTGAGATACGACAGGAGGGAATTCTTCAATATCTATTGGAATTTAAGCCTGAGTGGAATCCAAGTTTGAGTGGAATCCAAGCTTAAGTAGAATCCTTCATTAAAAACTATAAAAACTTAAGTAGAATTCCATCTTGAGTAGAATTCCAGCTTGAGCAGAAATCTCTGATATGGAAGTATCAATTAGGGCGCGCCCTCCCTATAAGGAAAGTGAGGGCGCGGCCTGGTTTCTTCAATCTATGCCAAAACCCTAATTTATCATGAAAATCCCCAAATTAAACCCGTATCTGACCCGGATCCATTTTAGAATACCCGAACCGAATTTTGGGCATAACAACTACCCCCCAATTCCATGTAAAATCAAAGATGAAGCATGGAATTTCAATCTTAAACAACACCAAAATTTCTTTGTAGCTTTTCTTCTCAAGGGCGCGTCCTCATTCTTCTCATCTTCAAGATTCTACGCAGAGGGCACGTCCTTCAATTCTTCAATCTTATCTCCCTGACAACTCTGGTTTCAATTTTTTCGTAGAGGAATAACACAAATGCACCACATCTCTAAGCTTACATGAGCTAACTCGGCGTAAGAAACAAGAGATATTATGCACAAGTATAAACCTCTCACAGGGCTCGTACTAAAGCTAAATATTTACATATATTTACAGAGGACGAGCCTTATGATATTAAGGCGTACGGACCCCTTCAGCTGTTATCCACATACACTCCCATGGTCTTTTCAAGTTCCTTCTGCATTAATCAAGCCAAAGGGCATTCCAATGTAGCGGTATAATCCTCTATCATGCTGTTGCATCTTCCAACTGACCAATCCGAGGAAGAGGAAAACTATCATTAGGGCAAGCCTTTGTTCATATCACTGAAATCTACACAAGTCCACCATTTCCCATTAGGCTTCATAACGAGAACCGGGTTAGGTAGCCACTCCGGGTAGTAAAACTCTTTAATCAAGCCAATGTTTAACAATCTATCAACTTCTTCCTCCAATGCAATAGCTCTTTCTTCAATTACCGGACATCGATTCTGCCTAATACCCTTCCTATCAGGATTTATACTCAAGTGATGACACATGACCTTTGGGTCAATATCCACCATACTAGCATGACTCCAAGCAAAAACATCTCAATTTGGCAAAAGAAAGCTTGTGTGCATATCTCTCTACTCAGAATTCAACTAAGAACCGATCTTCAAAATTTTACTTGAATCTCTATCATCGACCAAAATTGAAATTGTATCTTCTGTCGAATCTGTCTTTTCCACGGTTGAGGCATTCTTCGATCAATATCAAAATCAAGACTTTGAGGGTCTTCAATCATGGCACCATCCTTGGAGGGCACGTCCTCTTTTAGAGGGAAGTCTTCCTCAACAAGGGTATGCAGCAAGCCTTCAAGCAACATCCGCCTACCTTCAACTTGCTCACCTCTAAGATTGATGGAGATGACGTCCTCCGAATCTTCCTCAACCTCTTCCAGAATCCCTTCTTGAAGATCACCAAGAACTGGGGCACTTTCATTATGCAATTTCCCAAGGCGCGCCCTGATAGGGGGCGCTTCCTCTTTTGCTTCTTGGACAAGATAATGAACTACTTTCACTGAGGGCGCGCCCTCCGTTCTTCTCAGGATTCTCCTTATGCTTCTTGACTTCTCTGACAATCCAATCGGTCAAGTATCCTTCCTTGATCAAATCTTCAATTTTATCCTTCAGCTGACGACATTCATGAGTATTGTGACTTGTCGACTCATAGTACTCACAGTGCTTCTTCTTATCCTTGCTTTTCCAGGCAGATAGAGGAACCCGCTTAAAAAGCCCTTTATTCTTGTTCACCTCAAAGATGTGTTCAATTGAAGCCGCCAAGGGAATGTAATTATTTGTCCTTCGATCATAAGAATACATATCTGAAGTTCCCCATTCTCTTCCAACACTAGTTGCATTCACTCCGTTAGTGCTGATTCCAATACGATATACAGGACTTGTAATCTTCCCCTTAGCATTACCTGAGCTTCTGTCTTCCGATTTTCTACCAAGGATTGCTCAATAGGTAATTACTCCAGATCCAAGCTTTTGAAACCATTGAGCATTCTCACTGAAAGTGGTTGCCAGCAGATGACATCTATCCAAGTCAGTTACATGGTAAACATCCATCTCAATGTCAAAACATCCTAAGAATTCCACAGGGTCTGCATTTTCATGAAAACGTAGATCATTGGTCATAAATCTATATCCTGTAGAGAGCTGTGCCTCTCTAACCTCTGTTGAAAGTGGAGAAGGAGTTTGTGCCGTAGCAGATATCCTTCCTCCATCCAAGTGAGAAAGAAGCCTCTTCAAGTCGACGACATTAAAAATGCCCACACCTGGAATATTTTGAACATTTGGTGGCACAGTTGTTTTGAGTACCCCCCAAGGGTGAAGGTTGAGTTGTCGTCTGAGCATTTCCTGGAACTCCGACATGAAGTTGTGTGATAGTCATCTCTTGAGTCTGAGTTTGTTCCTTTTGACCTTGAGCTTGTGGATTCTCTTCAATATGTGGATTCCTCTGAGGTCGTGGATTCCCATAAGAACCTCCTTGATTCTTTCCTTTAGAGGGAGGGCGCGCCCTCGACCTCACTTCACAAGTACTTGAAGGAATTTAAGTGATACGAGGAGATCTTTCTCCTGAGGGCGCGCCCTCTTTGTTCTGAAGGCGCCTCTCTCTATCCTTCAATCTCCATGGTCTCGGCTACTTTTTCTTCCAGCATCTCCTTGAGGGGAGGTTTGTTAATATCCAAGGGGCCTCGACCTGTGATCAGGGGGCGCGCACTGTGGATCACGGGGCCTCGATTCCAAGTGCTTTTCTTTCTTCTGATGCTCAAGGAGTACCTTCTTTAGACCGTCCTCACTAAGCATTCCTTCAAGCTTGCAAAGTCTTTCTTCATCACGTTGAGTCTCACTGGGGGCGCGCCCTGAGAGATGTGGGTGAGGGGGCGCCCTTTCCTTCGAGGAGTCATCAGTTGAAAACTCCTTTCCTGCACTTCTTCACCTCTTCGAGAGCTTTCCTCAACTTGAAAAGCTTTCCCTGTTCGACGGTGATTCCGTGGAATACTCCGAGATTTTCTCCTACTTCCTTGTTCTTGCTCCACCGAATCTAATCTTGTCCCGAGGTTATTTATGACAGTTCCATATGATATAACTGCTCCATTAACTCCACGTTGCTGATAAGAACGGGCGGCTGTCTGCCGGTAGCCGGATTTTCACGGTAGTGTGGGGGATCAGGGATCTCTCCTGAACTACAAGCTTCGTGACGAGCTTGATTACCCCCAAGCTATCTTCAAAATCATAACCATTTTCTTCATGAGAACCTCCACCTTGATTGCGAGACATCTCCAAATTTGATCAAGATATTATCAAATGGATTGATGTCTTTAGAGTTCGGAAGGCTGCACCCATCAAATCTAAGAGAATTGCACTAGAGCTTCAAAAGGCTGTGATGATGGAGGGCGCATCCTCAAAAGAGGGAAGGCTTGCATGCTTACAAGAAAAATTTCCGAATCGCGTCTTCTACCCGAGGGCGCGTCCTCCATTTTACGAGAACTATTCAAACTCACCCTTTAAGGCGCGCCCTAAAGGCATAATCTTGCATTCTCGAAAAAGTTGAAAATTTCACTAACCTAAGACTAGGGAAAGTGTACATGGACTACCCCCCCAGACTAGGAGGTAATTAATTTACCTTGTAGTCTACTATTCTGGCATTGTTCTACTTCAATCAATTTCCGGTAGAAAGAGTGCATTCTCCGGTCACGGGCTACTTCAAATCTCATCCCATGAAGTGACATCTCAAAATGAGGCATCCTATGAATAACATCTCTCGAAGAGGCATCTCACTAGGAGGCATCCAACAAAGGGCATCTCACGAAGAGGCATCTCACAAGGAGGCATCCTATGAAAGGCGTCTCACGAAGAGGCATCCCCGTAAGGGTATTCCGCTGTTCACACAAATTATCATGAAATACATGTATACGTAGGGCTAGGGAGATGCATCAATACTACCCCCCAGCATCAGAATATCATTCCTTAAAGAAGCGTCTCTTAAAGAGGCATCCCAAGAGGGGAATTTTAAGAGAGAGCCGTTGGAGTTGCTGAGGACGCGCCCTGTTGCTTAGGGCGCGCCCTATATGGATGAGGGCAATGACAAAGTCTCTTCTAGTCCGGATGAATGTCATTCTTGGGTAGAGGGGCTCACTCATGTCCTTGGGGCCTCAACCTGCCTATCAGGGGGCACATCCTAAGATTCATGGGGCCGCACATCAATACAATTTTCTTCAAACAAAAGATATGCCATGGATCGTTGCGATCATACTTGCAGACGAAGCCACAACATGAGGTTGTTAAGTTAGGGCGCGCCCTCTGTAGCAAAGTATTGCTTCTTCATAGAGGGGCTCACTCACGACCTTGGGGCCTCAACCTGATGATCAGGGGGCACACACTATGGTTCATGGGGCCACAACTCAACAGCTTCTTTCCTTCTGGAGTCCAAGCAGTAAATTATCCTCGTAGATATTGGAGTCCGCTTGAGAATTTGCATCTTTCTTTGAGGGCGCGGCCTAACCAGAAGATCCTCTGAGGGAGAATTCCTTGAGGGCGCTTCCTATGTTGGAGCATTTTCTTGAAGCTAAGTCTTGATGTAGAGCATTTCCCTGAGGTTGAGGATTCTCACCCTCTCTTCCACTAGTTGTACTACAAGAAACCAAGAGAACAAATGTAGGGCCTTTCATGAGGGCGCGCCCTCAGCAATATGTCAAGGGCTATTCCTCACTTTGGTGATTAGGCTTGTCAACGTCATTCCTACATCTTCGGCTTCATTCTCTTCCAACAAAATCTCAAAGCAGGGCTATCTCGTGTCCAAGGGGCCTCGACCTGTAATCAGGGGGCGCGCGCTGTGGACCACGACCTTGAGGAAGGGCTCGCTCATGTCCAAGGGGCCTCGACCTGTAATCAGGGGGCACGCGCTGTGGATCACGGGGCCTCGATTCCAAGTGTTCCCCTTTCTTCTGGCCAAGCAAACCCATGTAGGCCTTCTCACCAGGCAAACCCCTGTAGGCCTTCTCACCAAGTAAATCCCTGTAACTTTATACATGCAATAAATATATAGAGCAAAATAATATAGAGGTTGGATATTACCTGGAGGCGCGCCCAGTCAGGGGAAGGCGCGCTTCTTAATAATATTTTGAGGAATGCTCTGCTTGAATTAACAAAACCCACCATTTGCAGCTTTCTCTTCAATATCATCTTCCATGGGTGCGCCCTGTGGCGCGCCTTGGCAGTGCGCCCTTGATAAGAGATGCGGCACCTTTTTAGAAAATTTTTGAGGCTTCTATTGACGCAACCTCCTTCATGTGAGCATGTCCTTGAGGGCGGATCCTGATGGTGAGGGCGCTTCCTAATGATGAGGACGAGATCATGATTATTGCGCCTCTTCCCTGGAACATCATTCTTCGACTCATATTTGGAATCTTTTCACCAGAAATCTAGTTCAACATCACTGATCGATAATTGCCGTCATCGGACATACCCAGAACCATCTTTTTGTAACAATAATCCAAAGAATCATCTATTTAATTTTAACTTGAGCTTTCTTCTCTTGAAAGGGTGCATCCTTCTAAACCAACCAGTCTTTACGAGATGAACTGCATAACCACAACTGATTGGATATCTCCCAGTCCGCTCTTCCATTATATAAGCAAAGGCGCATCCTTGTATTATTCAATGAAACCAACTACACATGTACCCAATTCTTATGTTTTTTAATAAACATAACAAATATCAGCTTCAGCCCTTTTTGTCTTCTTTCTTCATTCAAGACGTCATCTTCTCATTACACAAATATATTTGTTCAATAGTACCTCGATCACCTTCTTTTTACTTCTTAATCTGTAGCTTGGATTAATTAATAAAGGTACTTCAATTATTTTAGTACGCCAAAAATAATGCCATCATGAACCACCATGTTGTCCCTTTTTTTTTCCTACATCAATTCAACAAAGTGTAAGTAATAAAATCATGAGTAATAATAAATTTTAGGTGATATTATAGCATTATTTTTCGTAGGTAAAGAAATATTGATAATACTAATAATAATATCACTAATAAATATAAAAATAAAAATAACAATACAATGTTATTTTAAAAATATTGTAATATGTATTTTCTTTAAAAATATGATTTTCAATATATACAACATGCACTCTTTACAAAACTTGCAAAAATATTTATAAAAGGAGTTTTTTACCCAAAATATTTTAAAAGCATGCCCCTTTTTTTTATAAAAGGAGTTTTTATTCAAAATATTTTAAAAGCATGCCTTTTTTTTATAAAAGGAGTTTTTATTCAAAATATTTTAAATGAAAAAATGTAGAAATTTGGGCATCATATTTTTTTTTAATTTTTTTGATGTATGACATGATTATTTATAAAATTATAAAATTAAAAACAAAAAATAAAAAAAAAGTGTGAGAGCTCATCTTTGATTTTATCAAATTGATTGATCCAGAAGGTGAAGGCATTGCTATCTCTTGTTTGGTCATGATGTTGTTGTGGGTGTTAGTAGGCACGGGTCCCAGCAGTACTTTATTAGCTTCATCCCAAACATATTCGTGTGCTTTACTTCTTTATTTTTTATCCATATGCCGCAGCTACCACCTTTAAACTTTCTCCTCTCTTCAAGCGAGTTCATAAAGAGCCCATGTTTGGGCGCGCCCATTTGTTTTTGTAATTCCAAACGAGGCTTAGCACTCTTTCTTCAGCACATTGACTTTGCTTGTTTTATCGACTCTCATAAATTGCTTCACTTGGTCTTCTATTTATTTAAGGCGCGCCCTTCTACAAAATAATATGTGTAGCAGACCATGTTTCTTTCTAAACGCATGTGTACCAAAGCACTTGGTGCTTATCTTGTTTTCTTTCAGCAACCGTCGTCCAATATAAAATAATTACCATGTCTTTGACTAGCAGGAAGCACTTAGGTGCAAGGATTATCACCAAGGTGAAGGGATTCTCATAAAAATATAGGAATCTCATGAATCTCATCTTTATTCCATAGTTGGGGAAAAAAAGACTCTACTCTTCACATAATTTACTTGTTAAAATTCAAGTAGCAAAGTATCTTCGTAATCAAACCGAATTAATTTAAGCATCGAGTGTCTCTCTTGGTAGCAACTTCAACCTTAGACCTTTCGTGCGTATTACTCCTTCAGATCTGGTCCAAAACCACTAAAAATCTTTCCTCCTAAGATTATGATCCTGATTAGCCCCCTCCTTCTAGCGCCAATTTGTTGACGGAGGAATTTGGTAACAACAAAGTTTGAGGTCTGTCGCCGGAATCAAGATCTATGATGGTGGTTCTTCGCCGAATAATTCGCCGGAGTGTGGTGGTTGTGATGAATTGGGGGCTGAGATTGAGAGGGTTATTGGTGGTGGCTCGTAGCTCTTCGCTTCCATCCCCCCTCAATTTGCCTACGTACCTCTGTATTTATAGAGGATCAAGCCCACGTAGTTCTTGGAGAGCAAGAAACCCAAATGGGCTTGGATAACGGACCAGCTTCCGGAATGTTCTACTATGAGGCCTAACCACAAAGGCCCAAGGCTCATCCAAGATCTCAAGACTTCACGGATAAGGAAACTTCCCCCGTCGAGGACTAGTCCCATCCGTTACCAGCTATTTCTTGATTTCAAGGATGTAGGTATAGCCGTGGTTTACCCCAAGTGCAGAACGCATCCCTGTCCCCCGAATGAGAAGCACCCACCAGATAGCAGGACAGGTGATCCAGAGCTTTTGGGTGCAAAGTGCAGGATTACTCCAAAGTTCCCCAATGAGAGCGCGCCCATTGGCTACAGGAACAGAGCTCCCAAAGCACACACCAAAAAGTCCCCATCTTTCCACCTTAGGGCGCGCCCTTAGTGTTTAAGAAGGGTCCTTATATCCAGGCAAACCCCTGGAGGCCTTCTGCGACGGACATCCCCCTCCTGAGATACGACAGGAGGGAATTCTTCAATATCTATTGGAATTTAAGCCTGAGTGGAATCCAAGTTTGAGTGGAATCCAAGCTTAAGTAGAATCCTTCATTAAAAACTATAAAAACTTAAGTAGAATTCCATCTTGAGTAGAATTCCAGCTTGAGCAGAAATCTCTGATATGGAAGTATCAATTAGGGCGCGCCCTCCCTATAAGGAAAGTGAGGGCGCGGCCTGGTTTCTTCAATCTATGCCAAAACCCTAATTTATCATGAAAATCCCCAAATTAAACCCGTATCTGACCCGGATCCATTTTAGAATACCCGAACCGAATTTTGGGCATAACAGAAGGAAAAGAAGGGAGGTAGGTGTCTGGATATTTACTCATATCTTTCTCTTGGAGAAGGTAGTGCATTTTAAAATTCAGAGAGGTAGTCGAGGCAAGTTACCAACCCTTTCTCTATACCTTTGTTGTTGTTTACTTAATTTGTTTCATCAAGTAAGAATTGTTGTTGATTAAATTGATTCATAAATGTTACACTTCAGATAAACTTTTGACCGTTAATCACGACTTCTTATGTGTGTGTATTGATCTTATTGTCTGGAGCACTTTGTTTTTATTCATCTAAATTCTTTGGGTTCTGAACTTCCTATTTATATATTACGGAGACAAGATTTAAATGTGGAGTGCTCCCGAATTGGAGCTTATTATACTGAGTCGGACAACCTCTTGTTGGAGGGTGAATTCTGCTATATTGGAGACCTTTTATTGCCATATGAGGCTTAGATGGTTGGGAGAAAACCATAAACTTGCGTTGCATGCAGCGTGAAGTATACAGGGCTAATCACCTTGTATCAAGTAAGGAGGATTATAGTCCAAAAAGGATCGGAGGATCACTCAGTACATTTTCTGTTGAAGTACTATTGAGTTTGAATCTCTAACATTATCTAAATTGGTTTGTCTGACTGATCTTATTTTGTTTTCTGTGTTTGTATGTTACTATCCTTCTTTACCTTGTAACCCATTACAATTTATCTTCATCCGGTTAGTACTTGCTGAGCATTTAAAGTCGCTCATGGTTTAAAATTCTTTTTGATCAGATAAGCTTGAAGTTGGGGAGAGATCATGTCAAGTTAGAGGAAAAGAGAAAGTGCAGAACGTTTGTTTAAGTGGCTAGTTGTCCTGCTCCTTTGTGAAAGAGAGTTTATATATTGTACTAAGAAATATTTTGATCTATTATAGTATGAACTTAGCTAGTAGTTAGATAATTTCCAACTTAGTGATCTTTGCATTCTAGTCAAGTCTTAGATCAATGTTTGTTAGTGTGTTAGGTAATTTCCAACTTAGTGATCTTTGCATTCTAGTCAAGTCTTAGATCAATGTTTGTTTTGAATGTAATTATAAGTTTTTAAGAAAGTTGTTTTGTAATGAATTTTGGGGATGTTACAACTTGGAAGGATGAAAATGGGATGAATAAACTATCGAATTGTGTTGTCGGGAAGTTGGTTAAAACTCGGTAACGAAAGTGTTCGTAAATTATTGCTTGAGTGATGATCGTGTTAGGAATATGTTGTACTTGATGATAACTTCACAATCAATCAAATTGTATAAGGTTTTGTAGCTATCAACGGATGAGGATTTATAACTCTATCCGTTGACAGGTAGCTCATCAACGGATGAGGTTTTGTAGCATACTGCAGTATCTCTATGATATCAGTTGATAGTGTTTTTATCCATAGTCATGTTGACCATCAATGGATAGGCAGAATAGGGTAGCCAATTGTAAATAAGCTATGCTATGTAATTCTGTCTAAGTGAAAGTGTATCAACGGATGAAGACAAAACTCTATCAACGGATACAGCTCAAAGTCTCATTATCAACGGATACAGCTCAATATATCATCAACGGATGTCAGTGTACAATATCAACGGATAATCATTGACACTTACTTCTATGCTAAGCTGGGGATTAGCAGTTGATAAGGATAGGTTTGACTGACAGATCACATGGGTTGATAGTAGATACAAAAAGCAGTATGGCGGCCATACTTTGGAAACACAGAAGAAAGAAGCATTCCGTTTACACTATGAATACAAGAAAGGTGCAGGAGACATGTCTGTTCACAAGGACAACCTTTCGGCTACATGTGTATTTGGAGTGTAGTAGCTAATCAACTAGAATTAGATTAATATTATCTTATTCCAGTAGTACTTGTAAACTTGGGATTTATAACCAAGTGTAGCAACTCTTTTAGAAACTAAGAAAATAGATACATTTGCTTAGGGTTTTTGTTGAATATCCTTAGAAAGCAAAGAGTTGTAAAACAGAAGCTGTGTACTTTTGTATCACAGAGTTTTCTTCGAATAAAAGCTTCAGGTGGTGCATTTAACCACCTGATTTTTATGTGTTTGTGCATTAATCTTTCTACATCAATTATCTAAGTATAGATTTCTGGAGTTCTTATCAGAAATTTATAAATATCAAGAATTGTATTCAACCCCCCCCCTTCTACAATTATACAAGTGTGTAATCTGGGAATAACAATTGGTATCAGAGCAAGCTTCTAACATATTTGAAGTTTAAAGATCAACACACTTCCAACATGTCTAAGAAGGATTATGGAGTAAAGATTCCAGTTCTTGATAGAGAGAATTACTTTCACTGGAAAGTAAAAATGCGTCTACATCTCTTGTCTATTGATGAGGGTTTTGTGGATTGCATTGACAAGGGTCCTCATGTTCCAATGAAGACTGCAACAAGAGTTGGCCTGGCTGAAGATGTGCCTAACACTCTCATTCCCAAACCTGTTTCTGAATGGAGTCTTGAAGATATTGCAGAAGTCCACAAAGACAAAAAGACCATGAATATACTGTTCAATGGTCTAGAAACAGACATGGTTGACAATGTTATTAACTGTACTACCTCCAAGGAAGTATGGGACACTGTTCAAACCCTTTGTGAAGGAACAGAACAGGTGAGGGAAAACAAGATGCAACTACTAATCCAACAGTATGAACATTTCCACTTTAAGAGTGGAGAAACATTGAATGATACATTTAGTAGATTTCAAAAGCTACTAAATGGTTTGAAACTGTGTGGAAGAATCTATCAAGTTAAAGATTCTAATCTCAAATTTCTGAGATCACTGCCCAAGGAATGGAAGCCAATGACTGTTTCTCTAATAAACACTCAAGCGTACAAGACATTTACTCTTGAAAGGCTCTATGGAACTTTAAAGACATATGAGCTGGAAATGGAGCAGGATGAAGAGATTGAGAAGTCTCAAAAGAAAAGTGGGTCAGTTGCACTTGTTGCCAACTTGGAGCAGAAGGAGGAAAGGACAGAAGCTGCTAGTTCTACACCAAACAGGAAGGTCTGTAAAGGTAGAGCAGAATCAAGCAGGAGCAAGGAAAAGGTGTCTGAGGAATTAAATGTCCTTCAGCAGGATGAATTGGATGAAATAGATGAGCACTTAGCTTTTCTATCTAGGAGATTCTCTAAGCTGAAATTCAAGAGAAACTCTGGGGTGGCCAAGCCATTTAACAAGGATTTTTCCACAAGCAACTATGTGGATAAATCCAAAATTAAATGCTACAATTGTGGAATTGCTGGTCACATAATAAGTGAATGCAGGAAACCTAGATCTGAGAACAAGGGAAAGTCAACTGAGACTGTTGACTACAAGAAGAAATATTTTGATCTTCTCAGGCAGAAAGGAAAGGCATTCTTGACCCAAGAGTATGACTGGGCTGTTGATGACAATCATTCTGATGATGATGCTGAGTTTGTCAACCTTGCATTGATGGCTGATTCTGGAGAGCAGGAAGCAAGTTCAGCTACCAATCAGGTATTTTCTACTAATCTCTCTGAGCTCACCAAAGAGGAATGCAATAGTGTTATAGATGAAATGTCTACTGAACTATATCACTTAAGTGTTACCCTTAAATCACTTACTAAAGAGAACAATAGGATTAAAGAGTCTAATCTGTTTTTAATTGATAGAAATGCTGCTCTAGAAGCTCAATTTCTAGAATTTGAGAAAATGAGAGTTGATTGCAATAATGCTAAAAGTGAACTTGAAGCTGTGTTAAAAAGAGAACTGGTTTTAAAAGACCAGCTTGAAAAAGAACAAGGGATAATTGCTAAATTTCAAAGTTGTAGGAATATTTCTCAAAACATAATAGAAGTCCAGGGAATAGAATCGTTTGTGAAGGATACCTGGACTCAAAAGAAAAAGGAGCTAGAACCTGGCCTTGAGGATCTAGAGACTATTTGTGAATCAACGGATAGTGATCATCCGTTGATAGATGAACCATCAACGGATGAGATCCGTCGACTAACAAAAAGTTTGTTAGTAAGAAGGAACTCAGGAAACTGGATATCAAGTATGGTCCAGTCAACAAGAACTTTGTTAGTGGTGAGAGTAGCAATACCAAATCTAGTGGGAAGGCTAAGGCAGGTGATTTACATAACAAAAATGCTGTTGGTAAATCAGATAATGAAAAGGTAGAAATTGAGGGTAAAAAGAAAAAGAACAGAAATGGTAAGATAGGCATCAACAAGAAAAACAATTATTCTCCTGACAAGTTTGCTCCTAGGAAAACTTGTAGTAATTGTAATAATGTCAATCACCTATCTTCTAATTGCAAGATTGTCAACAAGGCTCCTGTTCATGTACCTCAAACAATACCATGTATGCCTGCAATGCCTGTTATGCCTGGTTTGTATCAAAATGCTAGTTTTTCAAATCCATATGTGAACATGCCATATGTGTCTAATCCTTATTTTCAATCTGTGAATGTGACACAAATGTCATGGAGCATTCCTAGCATGAATAATATGTATGCCAATTTTCCACAAATGCATGCATCAAATATTCATGCAAATGAGCATTTGTCAAACCCCATCACTCAAGCATCTACACCTAAGTTGAAGAATGCTAAGAGTGCAAAGTCAAAGGCTAACAAGAAAGGACCCAAGGAAGCTTGGGTACCAAAATCAACTTGATTTGTTTTTGAAATGTGTGTAGGGAAACAGAAGGAATCTATGGTACCTAGACAGTGGATGCTCTAGGCACATGACAGGAGATTCAACCCTGCTCACAGAGTTCAAGGAAGGAGCTGGCCCTAGAATTACCTTTGGAGATGACAGAAAAGGATATACTAAGGGATATGGCCTGATTTCAAAAGACAATGTCATCATTGAAGAAGTGGCTTTAGTTGAAGGTTTGAAGCACAATTTGCTGAGTGTCAGTCAGATTTGTGACAAAGACTATGAAGTAAAGTTCACAAAAGAAGCCCGTGTTGTTTCTGCCAAGGAAGACAACAATGTGGTATTGACAGGCTTTAGAAAAGGAAAAATTTACATAGCTGACTTCAATTCAGCATGCTCGGAATCCATTACTTGTCTCTTCAGCAAAGCAAGTAAGGATGAGAGTTGGCTATGGCATAAGAAGTTGTCACATTTGAATTTTAAAGTTATGAATGATTTGGTAAGAAAGGATCTTGCTAGAGGAATCCCTCAATTGGAATTTGTCAGAGATGGACTGTGTAATGCCTTCCAATTAGGGAAACAAAAGAAATCATCCTTCAAAAGCAAGACAGAGTCATCCATTGTTAAGCCTTTTCAATTGCTGCATATGGACTTATTTGGTCCAGTAAATGTCATGTCTATTTCAAAAAAGAAATACTGTCTGGTGATTGTAGATGATTTTTCTAAGTTCACATGGACCTTCTTCCTGCACTCCAAGGATTGTGCAAGTGAAATCATCATCAATCACCTCAGAATACTAAACAATGGTTCTGAAGACAGAGTACAAAGAATCAGGAGTGACAATGGTACTGAATTCAAGAATTCCACAATGAAGATTTTATGTGAAGAGAATGGAATTGTCCATGAGTTTTCTGCTGCCAGAACACCTCAACAAAATGGGGTTGTTGAAAGGAAAAACAGAACTCTCATTGAAGCATCTAGAACAATGTTAAGTGAATCAAGGTTACCAACATATTTCTGGGCTGAAGCTGTCAACACTGCATGCTTTACTCAGAATATTTCCTTGGTCAATCAAGCTAGAGGAATGACTCCTTATCAGTTGTTAAAAACTTTAGCTTTCCTTCATGTCTTTGGATGTAAGTGTTTTGTGCTAAGGAATCATGGAGATTACTTGGGCAAATTTGAAGCAAAGGCAGATGAAGCTATTGTCGTTGGATATGCAGCAGGGAAAGCCTACAAAGTCTACAATATAAGAACCAACATTGTTATGGAATCTGTACATGTTATGTTTGATGATCAAAAGATTCTAGGCCTAAATGATGAAGGCTCCCATGAAAAGTTGGAATTTGAGAATGAAGGTGAAGGAAGAATGTACTATGATGATGATGAGGAAGATGAAGATCATGACCACAGAGATCCACCAAGAGTTGTTGTACCAACTAGAAGTGATGCTTATACTGGAAATGAAGCATCCGTTGACAGTCATCCTGGAGCATCCGTTGACAATATTAGAGATGCATCCGTTGACAGAGATTCTCAAGCATCCGTCGACAGGCAAAATGATGCATCCATTGACAGTCAACTTCATAATTCAGCAAGGACAACAAACTCAGGGGGAGTTTCTCAAGGTCAAAATTCAATGCTAAATCAACATGATCATGCTCATGGAAATGAAGCAACCTCATCAAGATCAAACCTTCCACCTGCAAGAAAATGGACTAGAGATCATCCATTTGAGTTAATCATTGGTGAATCAAATTCAAGAGTCCAAACTAGAAGGGCCACTCAAGCAGAATGTCTATACAGTAGCTTCCTGTCTCAAGAGGAACCTAAGAGAGTGGAAGATGCCCTTCTAGATCCAGATTGGGTCTTAGCAATGCAAGAAGAGCTAAACCAATTTGAAAGAAATAAAGTATGGAAACTTGTGCCCAAACCTGATGATAGAAGTGTCATACGTAATAAATGGGTTCTCAAGAATAAGACAGATGAAAATGGCATAATTGTGAGGAATAAAGCTAGATTAGTGGCAAAGGGCTATTCTCAAGAAGAAGGGATAGATTTTGATGAAACTTTTGCTCCAGTGGCAAGACTTGAGGCAATAAGAATCTTTCTAGCCTATGTAGCACATGCCAATTTCAAAGTCTATCAGATGGATGTCAAAAGTGCCTTTCTAAATGGGGAACTGGAAGAAGAGGTCTATGTCCATCAACCTCCTGGCTTTGAGGATCCAGAAATTTCCAGAATATGTATATCTTCTCATGAAAGCACTTTATGGTTTGAAGCAAGCACCAAGTGCCTGGTATGACACTTTATCTCAATTTCTTTTGGAGAACCACTTCACTGGAGGTACAGTAGATAAAACCTTATTTCATAGGAATATCAATGGCTCTTCAATACTTGTCCAAATCTATGTAGATGATATTATTTTTGGGTCTACAGATGAGAAGCTTTGCAAAAGGTTTGCCAAACTTATGCAAAGTAGGTATGAAATGAGCATGATGGGTGAATTAACTTACTTTCTTGGCCTACAAGTAAAGCAAGTTAATGAGGGCATTTTCATAAGTCAAACAAAATATATTTATGATCTCTTAAAGAAATTTGACTTAATGGATTGTACCTCTGCAAAAACACCTATGGCCACTGCAACTAAGCTTGAGTTGAATACTAAGGAAAAGTCTATGGACATCTCAAGCTATAGAGGCATGGTAGGTTCACTTCTATACCTAACAGCTAGTAGACCCGATATAATGTTTTCTACTTGTCTTTGTGCTAGATTTCAAGCTGACCCTAGAGAGTCTCACTTAATATCTATTAAAAGAATTTTCAGGTATCTCAAGGGAACACCAAACCTTGGCATTTGGTACCCAAGAGAATCTGGTTTTGATCTAACTGGCTATTCAGATGCAGATTATGCAGGTTGCAGAGTTGATAGGAAAAGTACTACAGGTTCCTGTCAATTTCTAGGAAACAGGCTTGTTTCATGGTTCAGTAAGAAACAGAACTCAGTCTCCACTTCTACAGCTGAAGCTGAGTACATTGCTGCTGGAAGCTGTTGTGCATAGATTCTATGGATGAGAAATCAACTCATTGACTATGGTCTAAAAGTTGAGAAGATTCCAATTTTCTTTGACAACACAAGTGCTATTGCCATCACAGGAAATCCAGTGCAACATTCGAGAACCAAGCACATTGACATCAAATACCACTTCATTAGAGAACATGTGATGAATGGTACAGTTGAAATGCACTTTGTGCCAAGTGAAATGCAGCTTGCAGATATCTTCACCAAGCCTCTTGATGAATCCACATTCACAAGATTGGTAGGTGAGCTAGGTATGCTTAACTTGTCATAATTCCTAGTGATATTTGATTTTACTGCATTGCAGCTAGGAATGTGTTTTGATTTACTTGAGAATTAAAAACTCTCAGAAAAATTTTCTTCAGAAATTTTGTCCAAGGCAAAATTATCTTATCAACGAATATCCTTTTACCCGTTGATAGCATAAACACATTCCTAGATTTTTGTATATCAACGGATAACAGCTTATCCACGTCATCAACGGATAAACTGTTTCTCAACCGTTCATTTCATATCTGTTGATATACATATTTTCTTTTAAATATAACCGTTGGTAAACGTGTATCTATATATGACTGGTTATATTTATTTTCTTTTATTATTTGACAGTTACTTTTGACCAATGGGTAATTACTTTTAATTATTTTATTTTCAATTCTTGAAAAGTATAAAAGGCTGTCTTGTGCTCTCACATCTCACTTTTATCGACTTTCAAGATTCTCTTCAGTAAACTGCATCTTCTTCACAAAAATTCTCTACAACAAAAGTTCAAACTCTTCAATGGCGCCTATTGTTAAGATGATGTCTTCCATTGGGTTCACCTATGAGAAGAACAATTTCGCGGCCTATGTCGATACAGTGAATGCCCCAGAAGCTTATCACACCATGATGAATTTTGTGAAGAACTGTAAACTTTCGTATGCTATGACTGCCACCACTCCTCTAATCCACGAGGTAATCGAAGAGGTGTGGGCATCTGCTGAGTTCAATGGTACAGACGGTACAATTGCTTTTTCTCTAAAGGGTAAAAACTATGTAGTTAACTCTGATGTGATAACTTCTTGTTTAAAATTTCCTGAGAATAACTGTCTGAAAGTACCCAGTGATGCTGAAATAGTTGCCATGCTTAATTCCATAAATTATGCCCTTAGTACTGATAATTTAGGGAAAATTGTTAGGAAAGGGATGGTTAAAGAATGGAGTTATTTTTGTGATGCCTTCATTAAAACTTTTTCAGGCAAAATTAGTAACTTGGATGCTGTTACCCATTCCATGCTAGTTATGTTGTGTATGCTTCTGACTGATAAATTCTATAACTTTGGCACACTAGTCATGTATGAGATAGCAGCAAAATTATGTAGAAAGGAAACTAGGAGCAAGAATATCTATTTTGCTAGATTTTTTTATGCTCTTAGCACTGCATGTATCTGAGAATAAGCTATCCATTGCTAACCCGGATAGCAAGTTCACATGTTTTGTTCAGGAGAAGAGAGTCTTAAGTGACTTAATTCGAACGAACTCCAATGCAGAAGTACAATTGGTATATCTACCAATTGTTCAGGTAACTCTTTCTAACCTTGAAACTTCTATCTCTAACCCCCAAATTTCTTTGCCTTCCTCAGTCACAATGGAGTCTGTAGTAGTGACCAAACAGGCTCCTACCCAAATGACTAAAACAAAAGTTTCCAAACCAAAATCTAAGAGACAAACCTCAGGTGTTTCTCAAAAAGCATCTGTTGCAAAAACTACCACAGCTCTTGAGGGGAGTGTGAAGGAGGTAGTGAGTGGTGAGGGACAGGGTGCAAGCCCTAAGAATAAGGTAGGTGAGGTAAGTGCACCAAATAGCCAAGCCCAAGTTACATCCTCTCAACAGGGTGTGACTACTAGTTCTACAGAAACTCTGCACAAAAGGGTAAGGGACACTAGCCCTCTCTCGAAAACCTATGAAAGAAGAGTAAAATCTAAAACCATAGGGGAAGCACAGGGTGCACACATAGTACAACAAACTGTACCTTCTCAAATTCAGTTTGATGTGACTTCAATAAATGTGGAGTCACAGCCCCTTGATCTTAACCTTCAAATCGATACACATTACAATCCACCATCACCAACTCCATCTCTGGATGTGGATATGATATCTACATCAATTCCTGATTTTCCATCTTTAAGATTCTTGGAGAATCCCCACTCTGCAATTGGTGGTCATCATCTTTTAGATGATTTGTTGGGCCATCAACCTTCCATTCCTGAATTCACAACAACATCTGTGGCCTCATCTTTAAAATCAATCTCCACAGATTCAGTGTTGGTTTTCACTTCAACGGATATTATCATTCCTTCATCAACAGATATCCTTCATTCGTTGACAAGTGTTTCTCCATCAACGGATGCGCCTATGTCTAGCCATCCGTTGACAGCTATAACTACTCCATCAACGGATATCCCTTATCCGTTGATAACTCACTCTACCACTGCTATATCTGACATTCCTGTGTCAAGTGTGGAGGAGTTCTCAGTAGTTGAAACACTTTTAGGATTGAGGGAAGGGAGTGAGAGGCTGCCTTGTGAGCAGGCAAATAATGAGAGGCTGACCATTTCTTCAGGTCAGGCAAAAGGAGATCAAGAGAGTTCCACCTTAGTAGGTGAAGGTGAGGGTGTGAGAGGTGTGAGCCAGGGGGAGCCCCTGATGCAAGAAAAGAGAGATGAGTGGAGAGAAGGGACTACAGGAGAAATAAGGCAGGAAGATCCAGCCATTGCAAGTGAGTTAATGGAGGTTAATGAAGCTTCTAAAGAGATGGAATTTCGACAACAATATCAGTCAATCATTGACTCCATCTCTTTGGATCCTGAAACCTTTACTCATCCTGTTTCTGCCTATCAAGTCATGGCACAATAGGGCAATGTGGAGGCAGATGAGGTAATGTACCTAGTGCACACCTCACAATCTCTACAAAGAGCAAAGGAAGCTTTGACAACTCTACCTTCAAATGCTGACAGTGAAGAGTTTGGCAGTGATGACAGTGATAGCATAACAAATGATGAAGAAGTCAATGTGGCAGATACTCCAGACTGGCTATTTTCTACTGCCACTGTGGCTGGTGACTTCAATGTGGAGATTGTGAAGCAATATCAATCTGCTAGGGTTGAGCACCAAAATGCAGATCCACAGAGAAAGGCTGTCCTTCAGCAATTAATGGACTCCCTGAAACTTCACAAAATGCACATGGTCATTCAAAGAACATAACAGGAGGAGGTCCAAACTGCAATTAGAGAAATGAAGGTGGAACTAGATGCCAGGATTGAGGCACTAGCCCCTACTACCACTCAGAAGGTGTTGACTAGCAAATTATTGAAGGAAGATAGCCTGGCCAAATCTGTTCAGCATCTCTCCTCCAGAGTGGATAGTATGGAATTTCAAATGCAGACACTCATTGCCAATCAAGCCAAACAGACTGAGCTACTGGAAAGGCTGCTTGCAGCCTCACCTCCAGCCTTTGATGCTAACAAAAAGGGGGAGAAAAAGGTAGAAGAGGCAGCTACTTCTAGTCAAATTCCAGCTCCTAGTAGCAAGATAGCACAAATTGAGGGGGAGCAACAGCCAATGATAGTGGTCAATCCAAAAGAGTTTACTATAGAGGCTTCCCCTGTGAAGAAACAAAAGGCTGTGTTTCCAATTCCTGACTTGTCAAAAATCTCAGAAGATGAGAGGCAAGCCAGAATTAAAGAATTAGAGAAGATCAACAAGAAGTCAAATGAAAGAATGATGAGAACAGAAAGGATGATCAATGAATCAATGGTATCAACTCTGTTCTCTAATCAGTCCTCAGCTCCAACAATTTCAACTACAATTTTGAAGGTGCTCACTCCAGAGATTGTGGCTCCTACTTTCTATGATGCTGAACCATTTTATGTCAAAGAATTTGAACCATACATAAAAACCAGAGCCTACTCTCCACCAAAGGCAAATGGGAAGAACAAGTTACAATTGGACTTTCCATTTCCCAAGGATGATGATGAGAAGCTAATGGGAAAGACAATCAAAGAGTTCAAGGAAAAGAAAAATAAGAGTGTAAGAGATTGGATGGCTGTAATAATAAGGAATGGAAAAGTGTTAAATATATCCAATAGCCATCCTAGATTTGTTGAAGCAAAAAGAGAGGAGACCTCCAAACTTCTAAGGGAAGCTCATCCAAGTGAAGAAAATCAATATGAAAACTCAGATGAGAAGCAAGCCAGGCTGGCTCAGGAGTTAATGGATGAGGTAGAGGATGAAATGAGGGAACCTGAGGTCCCCAAATCCAAAAGGAAAGTGAAATCAGTCCCCAAAAGGAGAGTGAAATCAAAGGCAAGGAGGCCTGTCTCTCCAGAAATTGAAAGCAAGGAAACAGTTGGCTCATCACAACCTATTTCTGTAAAAGTATTCAACCCAGCTGTGAATTTCCATGGTGATCCTATAGTACCTAAAGAGGAACCAATGAAACTTGACTCCATTGAGGTTCCTTCATTCTTGCTGAAGCCTCAACAGAAGCCTATACAGAAGAAAAGGATACCAAGGAAGCAACCTTCAAAGGAACCAATTCAAGTTGTTAGGGTACCTGCTATTGTCAAGCAGCCAATCTTGGAAAACAAGGATGGTTTTATCTATCAGGAAGATATTGAAGAATACTCTGGCATGAATCTGTATCTGGATGAATTGTCAGAAGTAAGAGGAATTGACAAATATAAACATTTGCCTGAGAGATTGGTCTTTGTATACAAGGGAGGAAAGGAAAGGACATGGCCACTACAGAGGGTTCTTGGAGAAAATTATTTGACCTTAACCAAAGTGTTCTCTGCAATCAAGAGATACACAGGGTTCTCCAAGATAGCAAAAGGGGAGATACTGGACAGAATAGAACAGATAAGGAGAGAATGGAACTCACCATCAAGTCTACCAAGGAAGATGAAGATCCTATACAATGGACAGAAAATCCACCTTCAACCCTTCTGGATGATGGAGTTTAGGGATGAAGATGGTAACAGGAGATTCTTCAGGTTAGAAGACCAACTATCAAAGGCTAGTTCTCAATACCTGAGATGGTTACAACAAAAGCTAAATCCAAAGGTTGATGAAGAAGATGCCTTCTATAGGCAACTCCAAATGCAGATTGAGTCCAACTCTGTCAAAGAAAGAAAATCAAGGGTGATGCCAACAAGAGAAAAGAAACAATCTTAATCTGCTCAGTCTAGAGGAGCACTTCTCTGTAAATTTCTCAAACTTTCAGTTTTTAATTTTTGTAGCTTAATACAATTTTTGCATTGTTCTATATATATATATATCTTTAGGAATGTTTTGTTATCATCAAGGTCCTGAATTTATGCTTTATTGCCATCAAGTATAAATTGGGGGAGATTGTTAGGAATATGTTGTACTTGATGATAACTTCACAATCAATCAATTGTATAAGGTTTTGTAGCTGTCAACGGATGAGGATTTATAACTCTATCCGTTGACAGGTAGCACATCAACGGATGAGGTTTTGTAGCATACTGCAGTATCTCTATGATATCAGTTGATAGTGTTTTTATCCACAGTCATGTTGACCATCAATGGATAGGCAGAATAGGGTAGCCAATTGTAAATAAGCTATGCTATGTAATTCTGTCTAAGTGAAAGTGTATCAACGGATGAAGACAAAACTCTATCAACGGATACAGCTCAAAGTCTCATTATCAACGGATACAGCTCAATATATCATCAACGGATGTCAGTGTACAATATCAACGGATAATCATTGACACTTACTTCTATGCTAAGCTGGGGATTAGCAGTTGATAAGGACAGGTTTGACTGACAGATCACATGGGTTGATAGTAGATACAAAAAGCAGTATGGCAGCCATACTTTGGAAACACAGAAGAAAGAAGCATTCCGTTTACACTATGAATACAAGAAAGGTGCAGGAGACATGTCTGTTCACAAGGACAACCTTTCGGCTACATGTGTATTTGGAGTGTAGTAGCAAGTCAACTAGAATTAGATTAATATTATCTTATTCCAGTAGTACTTGTAAACTTGGGATTTATAACCAAGTGTAGCAACTCTTTTAGAAACTAAGAAAACAGATACATTTGCTTAGGGTTTTTGTTGAATATCCTTAGAAAGCAAAGAGTTGTAAAACAGAAGCTGTGTACTTTTGTATCATAGAGTTTTCTTCGAATAAAAGCTTCAGGTGGTGCATTTAACCACCTGATTTTTATGTGTTTGTGCATTAATCTTTCTACAACAATTATCTAAGTATAGATTTCTGGAGTTCTTATCAGAAATTTATAAATATCAAGAATTGTATTCAACCCCCCTTCTACAATTATACAAGTGTGTAATCTGGGAATAACAGATCGATTTGGTGACATGAACGTATGACCGAGTGAGGATGTTGTACATATGCACACACTAACATTTGAGCATGAGATGAGTTCTCATTTCTCATTATAATATAAGTTATCGTTTGAGCACTTATTTATAAATGTCTATACGTGAATCTACTAATTCAAGGATAGATTTTTCAAAGCAGTTATTATTTTGTCTTTCTAATTTACATTTTCAAAATTATTTATAAAAAATCATATCAATTCAAAAGTGTAAGTAAATTTTTACGGTCATATGAAATTCTTAAGTAAATTGTTACGATCATATATGAAATCAATCTTCATATATAATATTTAAAAAATGTAACATATTTTAATATTTGAAAATTATGTATTTTTGTAATATGTTTTAATATTTTATAAAATATTTTGTTAAATATATCACACTTTTTATATATTATATTTCAAAAATTACGAATCATCTATCTTAATAATCAAAACTATTAAAGTAGACGAATTTAAATGATGCTCGTGCTTTGCACGGGCTATAATGCTAGTGTACTAGTTAAAATCTAACTTGTTATAATAAATAAGTAGATCACTATAAATTAATCATTTAACATGCATATAACACATAAACAACAACTTACAAACTTAAAATGATTCACGACATGACAAAAATTCATCTACAAACAGTCGTTCATGCAAATTTGCAAAAACAACAACATACAAATACAATAAAAAAATTAATTTATCATTTACAAAATTATATAAAAATGTAACTTATCATCGTTTGTTATGTCAAATGAACTACGAGTATGAACAATTTTGCCATACTCAACTTACTAAAATAATATTACGGGTACGACCTATTTAACCCTACCGATTGCTTCAAGAGTTTTTAATAAGATAACATGAATAACATGGTAACTCATTTATCCTTATAATATCTAATATTGAAATCAAATGATCCGTCTAAAACAAAATTTGTATTTATTTATTAATAGGAAGGTAAACAAGTCTCCAACTAAAAGACGTTTATTTGACACAATTTGCATAATAATCTTTATGATCAAATCTAGAATCCTAAAATTATGTACAAACACTTGTTGAATTTCGAAGACCTCTTTCATTTTCAGAACTTCTCCATTGTAAATGGGGTTATATTATTTTTGTACAAGTGATCGGTAATTGTTTAAACATGTAATTTTCCTTTATATGAAAATCATATGTTCTTGTGTATCGAAACAATATCAACATAACATAGATAAATTTGCAAACCCTATAAATTAGGAAGTTGTATTTATTAAATTATACTGTATAACAAACTAACAGAAACTACCATTTTGCATATCTATCTCCAGATAATATGAAAATAATCCGAGAAATAACTATTTGACTTGGTTATCTCCAGCAGTGGAATAAATACTATAATTGCATGTGTATCCCCTCATCTACCACAATCAAGTAATCAAATGGTAATGACAAAAGATATTTACTCTTGCTGAAAAACGTAAAATAATTGTGTAACCGAATTATAATTTCTCAAGGGATGTGTATAATGTACAACTTAAGGAGGAAAATAAGAACATCTCCGATGACAATATGTATAATGGCTGTCTAAAAAATTTTAAATTAGGAAATAATTAAATTTTACATAAGAGTGGTAAGTAGAACTCCAATGCATATATCTATATTGAAAGTTGTGTACATTTTTGCTAATGGATTAAGTTGGTTCAACAAATATAGGCAACCAAGTATGATTGTCTTTGCTAAGGGCAATTATGCATATACCATAATGATTGTTAGTTTTTAAATATGTAATTTCAATCTATATTAATCTTCTAAGAAACAATTAGTCATAATAAAATAAATAAATATAAATAAAATTATATAATTTGTTTAAAAGAAAATAAACTTGTTTTATTATGGTAGAAGATACTTCTTAAAAATTTCATTTCCAACTTTGTATATTAATTATAAATTGAAACAGATAAATATACACAAAATTATGTGATTTGTTTGAATAAAAGATATTTAAGGTACTTCTACTCCTTAAATAAATCATTAAAAAACAGCCCCATATTACACACCCGGCCAACCCTAGTGAAGTCCAACACCCATCCTCTATACAACTCGTCCCTATTTCTAATTTCAATTCCGACCATGGATCATAATCTCAAATATCTTGGTACATGGAATCATGAATCACTTGATTCTGCTAAACACATGAATCATCATCTATATCTACGAGCATATTCAAATGGAAAAAGTTTTTTGGGAAGGAAAAGAAGAAGAAGAAGAAGAAGAAGAAGAAGAAGAAGAAAAAGAAAAAGAAAAAGAAAGTGCCTTTCATTTGAAAAAAGGAAACCAACAAGAAAAAGAAGATCGTGATAAAGGTGTCGTCCGCTTTAGCCTTACAGATAGTGATAGGGCTTTCTTGGCCCAGTATAAGTTTCATCCACACCAGTTTGAGAAAAAATCAGTCGGGCTATCAAACAAGATATACAACTCATTGGAGCCACCTCCAACTATTCAGGCTCCACATGCACTTGGGGGTAGTTAGGAGTCGTGGCCTTATGATCATGACGTTCCATTCTTTCCGGGTTCTAATGTTCCTTCTAATCTTGTTAACTACTATAATACAGCACTCGAACATTACAATAAAACTCAAGGGGAGTGTTATAAATATGTACGTATGTTAAAGGCTTGTCAGACTCGTATTAGTTCCTTTTGCAATGTTGATATGATCTTTACTGCTTCATTGTTCGATGATTTTCGTGTTGAGACTTTTGAAAGAAGTGTAAGAGCTGGATTTCAATGTCATCAAAAATTTAGGGGTTATGCTGTAGTGGTTGAACAAGTTGGCAAAAATCTTGATCTTAAATGATGGTAGTAATATATCATAATTAAGCAATCTTAGTTTCTTTCTTACTTTTTCTTTTTCAGTAAACATTGTTATAGTTGCTACTAAGAACTGCTATGCTACATTTGTCTCATCCAAAAACTTTTTAAGAATTCAGGTTTAATACGTGGAGCTGAAATCCTAAATAATTTTTATTTTTATCTTTTTGTTTTTTGCAGGAGTGTTGGTCATGTTCCTCGTGAGTGTATATATAAATATCGTGGCATTCAATGTCCCAAGCGACCAGAACTTTTGAAGGTGTATGAAAACGTCATGACCTATCTCAGTAAACATGTACTATACGTTCTTTCCCTTTATAGCTTAGCTACAAAAATAATCTTAACCTATAATTAAGCACTTTTTTGTGTTATTTGCCTTATCCTCTAGGATAAGAAATATGAATTTCTAGAACTTTTCCGCGCTTACTATAAGAAGCTTGGTCCAACTCGATATTTCGATGTTCGCTTTAAAGCTCGTGAGATTCGTGTTGATGGTGTTGCTGATATGGAGATTTTTGAAGCACAATTATATTTTGTAGAAAAAACTCCCAATGGTCATTGGTTTGGGGGCGGAGGTCGTCTCTTGGATATTTCTCATGGGCCGGGGAGTCGTTTTGATGACCATATATGATTGTTACCGATAAATTTCATGTCTAATCAAATTTTATTATTATGTGGTGTTCGGCTTGTTTGTCCTTTTTTTTATTAAACATTGATTTTACCATAATATACATAGAGACAAATCAAAGAAAACATTGCCTTTTATTATTATGATTTTTGCAATTCGATGGTTAGATAGGGTAATTTGTGTCAAAATTCTCGACGGTTAGCATTCATTATCTATAATTGAAAAATATTTTTAACTTCGTAATAAATTCAAAAAATAGTAAATGAATATTTTTGATGCAAAAATAATGTAATTATTAAGATTATATCATTATATTAAAAACATGTAATATAATTAATTTTTAAATTTGTACTATAATCAAATTTACACTTGATTATTGTTATCGTATGCAATAATATTGGTGTTAACGACAAATAGTATTTTATTAATATTATTAATAAACATAGTAATTGTTAAGAAATTTATATTGATGAAACAATATTATTGAAACATAATAAATACTTTAACGAATCTATGTGGATGACGAAATTTATATGAAATGGAAATAACAAATACGACATAATAATTATGAAAAGTGATAATAAAATTGTAATTGATACGACTAATGAATGTTTTAAATGTTTAAATTGACGGCTCAACCAACATTTCATGCTAACATTGCACTCACATGTCACATGTGCCTTGTTTTCATGAATGTTCATTAATTGTAAGTTGTATAGTCTAATTTATTTTTGCTCAAATTACCAACAAACAATTATGTAAGTAGTTGAAAGTTCTATGGAGATCGCTATTTTATTGCAGATATTGGAGACCATATTGTTCTGCAATCAAACGTTTCAAAACATGTTACTTTGCGAAGAATAATATATGAAGATAACTATTTCATTGAGAATCTCAAAGATCATATATGTTTTGGAAGCAAAATATTTGTAAAACATGTTTTGTACAACAACATGTTCTACTTAAGAGTTTTAAAAAATAATGATCTTTTTATAACATGTTTTAAAAAATAATACATTTTAAAATGTTTTATTTGCTAAACAAATTTGGTCTCCAATATCTCCAAAAAAAATGGTGATTTTCATAGAACTTATCCCTATCTACCTTATAAAACAAATGACAAATTTGTCACATGTAACTCTCTCCTTTAAATTAGACACATGTTAAACTCTCCTTTTAAGTTGGACATGTGTCACACTAATATTTAATTATATTTTCTCACTTCATATATTAACTACCATGTAATATTCCACTAACTCAATTTAAGATTTTCCTTCCTTTCCACTAATTTTCTTTCTCCTCCCCATTTCTCAACTTATTATTTTTAACAAATTCTATTTATAAAAATACTTATCAATATACTGTATCTTTTTATACATAATAAATATTTATAATTCTTCATTTAAATATAATTAAAATAGAATACTGATGTGCAAAGCTCTTTTTTAATTGATATGTTACGATAATAATGAGATATCATGTTCTCATTAATTTTCTGATGTCATACTCCACTAAATTGACTAACCCCTTTCCCCTTAAATTAATTTTATTATTTCTCTTCCCCTTTTTTTCAATTATAAACTCCATTATTATTATTATTATTATTATTATTATTATTATTATTATTATTATTATTATTATTATTATTATTATTATTATTTAGTTTTTCAATATTGTTTGATTAATGTAAATATTTATTAATTAGTTATACATTTTCATATTTAATAAGATTTTTTAATAAAGTATTAATAATTTATATAACACTTAATATTGTTTATTTATATATGTATTTATAATATACAAATAATCGATATATATATTTAAAATTAATTATATTAAAATAATTTTTTTTATAAAATAACTATATCATAACCGGACATCCGTCCAGTAATTAATCTAGTATGTAAATATAATAATGTAATTAGTATATGATATTTTTGCACTCGAGTTAGGGTACATATTAGATTAAACATATAGATTCAATACAATATCTAAATGCACATCATATTCGACGATAAAACAAATATTTTCAAATTTTATATGTAACTCACAATAACAATCCCTATAATATTTATGAACATCAACACTTTTCCGCTACAAATGTTGTTTTCTTTATTTTCCCTATTAATACAGAACTAGAAAGTTGAAACACTTTATTTAGTTTTAAGTATGGTTAAATGGCAAGAAGATTACCCAACTCAGGCTTAACTTGCAAGTAGATCATCCGATTCAAAAAGTTTGCAGACAAATGACAAATATTTAAAACTTTCAATCAGGTCATTGACGTTAGAAATCATTAAAAATCAAACGAAAATGTGATGTGGAATGCTGATGTGGCTCTATAATAGCCAAAATATTACTCAACTCAGGCTTGACTTGCAAGCGGTTCATCCAACTTAAAAAACTTGCAATCGAATCATCAAACTATATTCTTTATTTTTGTTTTTAATTAAAATACTTGTTTTGATTATGTGATAAAATTATTAATCTATAAAATTATATTAATTTAAAAGCATTTAGTTTGTATAAAAATAGTAAGAAAATAATGTATAATTAAGGCTATATCAATTTTAAAAATTTACTTTGTATCTATTAATAAGATTAATAATGCATTTGATATAATAATTAAAAACAAATTTATTAAAATATTGAATAACAATAATACTGGAATTCTTAAGAGAATTAAGAATATATACAAATATTTGATGATTTTTACGGTATCAAGTAAAATTAAATTATTTCATAGTTAGAAATATATTTGTAGGTTATCTATTGTGTAACAAAAATATTATTTTATGTACAATTTTTTTTTCGATTAATTTAATATAAAACGAAAAACAATTTTAATTTTTAATTTTGATAAATTTAATTTATTGATATTAAATAATTTAATTTCATTTCATTTTCCATTCGCAAGTTTTTTTGAGTTCGATGATCCACTTACAAGTTGGGCATAAGTTGAATGATCTTTTTGTCATTTAACCCTTCAAATTACACATCATCTTCTTACGTGGCAAATGATGTAAGTTGACAAAACAATATTTAACGGACTTCCGTTAAAGTCAAACTCAACTTAACAGACGTGAAAGTGTTTTTATGTTTAATGACTACATTGCAAGTTTTAATTGGTTGAGTTATGAATTTGGAAGTTTTTCGAGTTTGATGATCCACCTACAAGTTAGATGGTAGTTGTGTGATGGAAATGCCATTTTACCCATTTTAAATATGTAACGTGTTTAACAAGATTGCATATTATTAACCTAACACATTTTTAAAACCGAGATTCAACTTGAAAAATATTTATTAATATTTATACCAAAAAGCGACGACATGCATTTTAAACTACTTACCAAGTCTATTCAGTAATTAATCTATTTTATTGATAATAATTTCGTTTAGCCATATTTTTTAATATGGTTCTAGAGTATATTTGACAAAATATTTTTAACTTAAATTGAAAATAAAATTTACATTTAACTTTTTATGATTTAATATTAAAAAATCTATAATAAATATAACTTCACCCAAAAAATAAAAAATTATAGTACAATTTTGTTGTAGCATAAAAAGGGGTTGCAATTGTTAGGATTTGTCCCATATTGGTTGTGGGAGAGGCCGATTGGTCCATAACGATCTCAATGGGCTCTAGAATGGATCCAGGAAGAGGCAGATGGGCTATCCCAGGTTGGGCTTTAGGAGGAGCAGGTGGACTTTCCAGTATAGGCCTAGGGGGAGCAAGATAGCTAGGTGGACTTCCAGTATGGGTCAAGAGGAGCATATAACACAGAATGGAGGCAGATTTGGTAGGTGTCTAGCCCGATGTGTGAAGGAGGAGATTGTTAGGATTTGTTGGTCGGTCCAATAAGATTGTAGAAGGGGGAGTTGAATACAATCTATACCATTGTTCGAAATTTTTCCAGAAGATTTGAATTTAATTTAGACAAATTTGAGCGGAATTAAATGAAACAAGATTTAAGTTAAATATAAACTATATTAAACTTGAGAGGTTGTTACAATTACAGTACAGAGTGATATCAATTAATAAAAACAAATTAGAAAATTCGACATGAATTTTTCTAGATTTATTAGTAAAAATCAAGATATGAACTAAGAGTAAAAACTCGTTAGTAGTACAAGAACGATAAATAAACAAGTTCCAACGGATACAATATTACAAGCAAGGATCTTGAGTATTTATGGTGGATTAAATGTGTTCCAGGTTCTTGACATAAATGAGAGAAAATGGAGTCTGGTGGGTTCTGTTTTTTTGATATTATGTTCTGTCTATTTGTTCAATTATTGGCCGCCTTGATTTATACACCTACTGCCACTTTTCCTTTTGATCACTATTGGCAAGACAATCAACAAGACAGTCGGCAGTACATCTTTTGTCTTGACAGCTTCAGCTTTGACTCACCAAGACAATCGGCATGACAAACTTGGTATTGACAGCTCTTGTTCTATCAAGACAATCTGTATGACAAACTTGGTATTGACAGCTCTTGTTCTATCAAGACAATCCATTTCCTTCTATCAAGACAATCAGCAAGACAATCTTGGAATTGTCTTGTTAATTCAATTTTTTAGATTTAAATGATTTAGATTAAATCATTTAATAAATTGAATTAATTTCACTTAATTAAGTACTCTAATTTAATTAATCTAATAATTAACTTAATGAATAAATTAATTCTATGATGAATTAATTTATTAATTAAGCGAACTACTTGATTTAATTAATTAAAGGAGAATAATTAATTCTTTGAATGCCTTAATTTCTTTTAGAACCACCGAGTATAACAAAAAAGTACCACTGAATTTTCTGTCGACGCTCCATGCACGGTCTAGTTCATGAACGAATAACTTCAATGACAGTTCTTTATACTTAACTTCAAGCTGAGGTTCTTTTCAATTCTTAACTCTCTTCAAATCTTTTGTACTCTAACTGTTCTTTGAATGTCACTGTCGGAATCTCTGTCACCTCTAAATGAATCCACTAGCTTCAACAATACACTGAGGCTTGATAAGCTAAATGAATCTTCTTCTAGTGTAAAACATCAAAACTATAGATTGACTTTATCTTCTTTCTTCTGATAGATATTACTATATGAGATTGCTGTGATAGTTTATATATTATTACTGTTACAAACTAATTTAAGTTATGTTGGATCCTCGAACTACAAATAGGCTATGTCATATGCCTTTCATTTGTCCCACATCGGTTGTGGGAAGGGCAGATTGCTAGTTAATAAGCAACCAATTAACTCCATTAGTATAAGGCTTTTTGAGATGTGCCCGAAAACAAATCCGTAGGGGCTCGGCCCAAAGCGGACAATATCATACTAATGTGGAGTTAAGTCCTGCTAAGCAAGCCCAACAAGTGGTATAAGAGCTTCAGGTTAAGGCCTGCTGAGCAAATCCAACAAGTGGTATCAGAGCCCATGGTTTGATAGTTGGATCATGCGGGTTATGGGCTACAGGTCTTCGATGTGGGAGGTTCCTCTCGGTGGCGATTGGAGATCTGCTGGGTTCCTTGTATCGACAGTCTTCCTGAAAGGTGTTTAGGTGGCGAGTTTCGCGGGTCTGGCGGCGATGCAAGATGTAGATAGATTTATCACATGTGTAAGACCACGGGTTATGTGGCTCTTGGTTTGAGGGGAGGATTGTTGGGTGGTGTCAATCCAAGTACCACATCGAGGAGAAAAGAGATAATTCTCTTGTGTATAGAGCAGCTTGATTAACTCTATTAGTATGAGGCCTTTTGGGATGTGCCTAAAAACAAACCCGTGCGGGCTCGGCCTAAAGCGGACAATATCATACTAATGTGGATTTTTTGACAGACCCAACAAATGGTATCAGAGCTATGGTTATAACGGTCCATAACTATCTTAATGGGCTCTAGAATGGATCCAAGAAGAGGCAGATGAGCTATCTTAGGTTGGGCTTAAGGGGGAGCAGGTAGACTTTCCAGTATGGGCCTAGGGGGAGCCAGATAGCCAGGTGGACTTCCAGTATGGATCAAGGGGAGGAGATCACAAAGAATGGTGGCAGATTTGGTAAATGTCGAGCCCGATGTGTGAAGGGGGAAATTGTTAGGATTTGTACCACATCGGTTGTGGGAGGGGTAGATCGGTCCAAAATGATCATCTCAATGGGCTCCAGAATTGATCCATGAAGAGGCAGATGAGCTATCTCAGGTTCGGCTTAAGGGGGAGCAAGTGGAATTTCCAGTATGAGCCTAGGGGGAGCCAGATAGCCAGGTGGACTTCCAGTATGTGTCAAGGGGAGCAGATCACACAGAATGGTGGCAGATTCGCCAGGTGTCAAGCCCGATGTGTGAAGGGGGAGATTTTTAGGATTTTTCCCACATCGGTTGTTGGAGGGGCAAATTGCTAGTTAATAAACAGTCAGTTAACGATATTAGTATGAGGCCTTTTGGGAGTTACTCAAAAATAAATTCGTGCGGGCTCGTCCAAAACGGACAATATCATACTAAATGGAGTTAAGGTCTGCTGAGCAAGCCCAACATCAATTACTACTATGGCTTGAGCATATTAATTGATAGGGTTTTCGAGTTTAAAACTTTAATGGTTGCTCGTGTGTTTTGTGACTAAATCTTCCGTTAAAAGATAACTATGTAAACTATTGTTGAGAATCAAACTAAAACCATATTTTTTGGAGAATGGTTAAGGGTCTTTATATAGACATGACGAGCCTCATACTTTGTGTAGGCTTAAGAGTCTTAGAAGAGCCTAAGAAGGAGTACATGATCGTTCTTTATTACAAAATAACTAAAATGCATTTTTCATACTTTTGGTTTAACGTTATTGCATTTAAAGGTTCGTTTGTTTTAGTTTATGCATTTTGCATCCCACAATTTTGAGTTCCCTTACAATTTTCACTTCTTTGCTGATTATTCGTTAAATTTGACCGTTACCGTTAGTCAAAATAAGGACTAAATTGCAGTTTGTTGGCTTGTATTTTATTCTTTTTGCACGTTAATTGCTAAAATAAATAGTTAGTCAAAGTGATGGCTAAATTAATTTTTCCCACGCACGTTAGGGGCTCTGGTTATATTCCGTTAAGTCAATCGTTAAAAATTAACTTAGATGAGTGTATTCTGGTCAAAACATAAATTATTTAACTTTTTTGTATGTAGAGATTTCAATGCATATATATAACACACACACACTTGTATTGGGTTGAAGATAAATCAATTTACATTTTTTATTCAGATTACATAAATGTTGAAGCAGATTGGTGGTATCATGTATGGGTCGATTTTACGAAATTTGTTTTTTGTGACAAGAGCTCACTCAATAGTATATAAGTGAGAGCCTTGTTTGATGTTATACGATGCAAGGTGCCTGCCATTATAAGTTGTAACTTCCCAGGTTCCCAATAAATCAATAGTCGTCATTTGTCATGGCGTAAATAAGTGTATACTAAACTTCATATTCTCGTGCTCTTGGTCACACTGAATTGGAAAAGTAAAAAGTGTTTTGCAGGAATCTTGCTAATCTGCATCCATATCAGGAGTCAAGATATCTCATTTTATCTTGAACATCATGCCACTAATTTTCTAGACATGGTAATCATCAGGATATCTAACCATTGATTCTGTTATGTCTAAGCATTGAATGTTTTTGTTATTAATTATTGCACATCAAATTAATTAATTGTCTCAAGTTTTTCTTAAATCTAGTTTCACTAAAGATGATCTTTCTTATAGGATGTAGGAGAATAGTAAACTATAATCTAAAGTCTGTATGACAGAAAAATCTTTTAGGAATCCAGTTCCAGCATAAAACTCGGAACTACACACCGAATCGCGATGACTTATCTTACATTTTAGATTTTAGATAATTATTTTTGTTAGAAATTCAGCAATAAAAGTGTTATACAATATCTCCTACTCTTGGAGAATATCCATATCTGAACAAATCAACAAGAAGAATTACCAGTATTTCTTTATTTCTCCAAATTTCCTCCCAACTTTCAGAGCACTCTAAAAGAAGCGCAAACACTGGCAAGGAATCATCAGGCCTCGTCATCCACAAACAGATTAATGAGCAATGGAATGGCCTCTGAAACTACAACACCCACCTTGTTTCCATTATAAACTACAAGGTAAAATAATGTTATTGCAGCATCCTATTTGCCAGTTGCAATGCCGCATCCAAAATGCTCCACCAAAGCAGGAATTGATTTAGGATGTTCCTGCTGCATTTTCTATTTATTCGTCCCAGTACATGTGCGTGTATTGATATTTGTATTTATAAAAAAGTTATAAAAAAATTAATTTTTGACCTTTTTACCTTTGTTCCCGTTAACTTTTAACGGTTGACTTAACAGAATATACCCGGGGCCCCTAACGTGCGTGGAAAAAATTAATTTAGCCATCACTTTGGCTAACTATTTATTTTAGCCATTAACGTGCAAACAGAATAAAATATAATTCAACAAACTGCAATTTAGTCTCAAACAAGGATAGTTTAGTCATTTATTATTATATTAAACAAAGAGTTTTTAAAAAAGAAAAAATTAAAAATTGGAAAAAATAGGAAACATTTTTTAAAAAATCTTAAATTTATAATAATATATATTAATGAATACTTTAATAATAATAATAATAATAATAATAATAATAATAATAATAATAATAATAGTTTATATTTCAAATAATAATTTACGTAAAATTTTAGTAATATATATTTTAATTTTTCTGGAAAATTTGAAAATTATAAATTATATTTTGAAAAATCTCTAAATTATAAACAGAATTTTTATAAATGTAAAATTTTTAAAATAATAATAATAATTCAGATTGCGCATTTTTCAAAATTATTATTGATTATAACGACCAAAATACCCAGAATTGAACTAACTGTAATAGTCAAATTTAACTAAATAGCGTCAAAGGGATGGAAACTGTGGTGAAATTTAAAGAACGAGGATGCAAAATGATTTATGTCAAAGAATTAACCCAGTGTGCAATAAATCAAAACCAAGGGGATGCAATATGCAATTAAGTCTTAAAAAACATATTCCTTATATGAGTCGGTGATTTGGTTCTAAAAAATTATCACTTTATAGAGGTTTTCTACACAATAATTAAAAAACATATTCCTTATATGAATCAGTGATTTGGTTTTAAATCGGTGATTTGGTACCTCAAAAGAACCTCGTAAGTGTGGGAAGTGCAAGGAGATAGGGCACAACAAAAGAACCTGCAAAAAGGTAATACTTGAGCCTTTTAATCAGTAAAAACAAGTTGTCAAAATTTTCCATATTGTCCACTTTTTCTTTTTGTAGGAATTTATTGCACCAACAAAGGAGGCAGATCTCAACTCAAATAGGAAGAAAAATGTTGCAGACATTCCAATAACTTCATATGGAAATATAATAGTTCGAAGAAACAACTTGCTCGGAGAAATAAGAGGTCATCACCACTGAAATATGCTAGCCCTGTAAAGCTTGCTAAGACTAGTACTCACGCAGGCATAATCAAGCCATTCAAGGCACCAACTCAAAGTACTGGGAAGAAAAACATGGGTGTAGAACCAGTTAAAGGTCAGAAGTTTAGTTGTTTGAAGAATTTGGAAGCTGCAAGACTGGAGAGGGCGAAGAAACTAGGAAAACAACATAAATGAATGAAGTTATCAAGATTAAACATTCTCCACCTACCTTTTATTATGCCCAACCATTAAACTTTAATCTTTTGTGAAGTTGGGATTGTTACATTTTGGTGTGATGCTCTTAATGTATTTGCATTCGGTAGGCGTGAAGTTAATGCTACTGCTTGGACATGTCATTTTTTGTGGAAGAAAGTTGCTATTTCGTACCAATTTTTTGCTATTTTTTGTATTTTTTGAGCTTTACTTAATACATATGAACTGTTATACAAATCAACAAAATTAACCAAAAAATACAAATCAAATCACTAAATTAACCAAAATTAATCAAAGCACCAACTTCCATTACATATTAGTACAAACTCTTAGTTCAAATACAACAAATTATTGCAATTACATTGCCTCTTTATCAGAGCACATGTAGAAGAAAATACATATCCAAGTCAAAATTAGCAAAAGCAGTGGCTTGTTACAATAGGGCTCTTTACCCCCAAATTGAACACCATTGTTATTCATAACCTCCATATTCTTAACTTCTGCTTCCAAATTGTTAATCCTCTTAATAATCCCTGGAATTATGACTTGAGCACGCTCACACAAAGGCAGATCTAACCGTTGGAAAAAGTTGCACCTCCGGTCTGGACATGTTAAATAACGCCGACCCGCATTTGCCAACGTCCAAGCTGTTTGTTGTGCTGCATATTTTCGACAAAAACACATCGAATTCATATGATTATCCATGAAACTATTAGTCTACTGCAGATTTGTGTTGATATTAGATAATTGAAGAAGAAGAGTGCAAAATATATACAAAGCCTTGGGTTATATATATAGGAGACATATGCATCAAAAAGCCGTTGAAATTACTGTTTTTCCAATAATATTCTCGTCCAAGTTAATGTTAACGATCAACTTGGACGGTCATTGATAAAAAGGGTGCAAAGAGAAGCGGCATTTAAAATTTAGGGTGCAAACTGCCAAGAAACATACTTGCGACATGAATTGAAAAATGTCCATAATAAAGGGGTGCAAACTGCTAATTAACCTAAATTTAAAATTTAGATGGTTGCAATATAGTTAAATTTGAATTTAACTGGTGCTATTTTAAAACATTGCATTAAAATATAAATTATGTTTTAACATGAAATATTAATTTTTTAATATAATATTATAACAATAAATATATTTATTTTAAATTACCTTTCAACTAATTAACGAGCTGAAAATTTTGAAGAATCGAAGGGCGTAACAGTAAAATTAACATTGCACAAAGCTTTTACTTAACGCCACTACCCCCAAACATATTGACAACTCCGGACTCGGACACGGCGGTGGAACAAATACGGCAAATTCTCAATTAAACGACACCGTCTAGCGCCTCCTCCGATTCGTAAGCATACTTGTATGTACATCCCATATACGTATATCTGTGTATAAGTATAATTCAACCGATTTTAGTTTTTCAGATTGATTAAATCTCGTTGGTACTTAATTAAAAACCTAGGTCTCTCTCTCTCTCTCTCTCTCTCTCTCTCTCTCTCTCTCTCTCTCTCTCTCTCTCTCTCTCTCTCTCTCTCTCTCTCTCTCTCTCCTCTTTATGTGTATTTATATGTTGGCGAGTTGATTTGTGCGTGTTTTGAATTGAGTGTTGGTGAATTGAGATCAAGTATGTAATTAATGTCATTGTTTCGTGATTTGTTTTTTTCGATTGTGATAAAATGAACTGATGGACTTGTGATCTTACAGTTATGTTATTGCGGTATGATATCGAGTTTGTTTTTAAGTGCAAGGATGTGTTGGTAGTGGTAATGTGTCTATGTGATTTTGGATTGTCGTATGTATACGTGTGCAGTTTGTATAGCTGTGGTATGATATCGAGTTTGTTTTTAAGTGCAAGGATGTGTTGATAGTGGTAATGTGTCTATGTGATTTGGATTGTCGTACGTGTGCAGTTTGTATAGGTCGTGATTCGGTTTTAATTGATTATTGAAGATAAGAACTGCTTATGTTTTTTGAAGCAGTGAAGATAGATGTTTCCAAATGCTGGCGCACTATATTTGTTGAAATAAGAATATTGATTTAATAGTATATGGATTAATGTGATTAATTCAAACCGGTCCCACAGGGGTGTTTTTCCGCTTGGGGAGGAGCCACGTGGTAAATAGAATCACTGATTGCGTACCCTGAGATTAATAATATGTTGGTTATATATTATTGTATCACATCAGGTTCATATGCCCAAGGTGTTTAAGTTACAATGTGAAGGTTTGCGAGGGCGTAGGTTCAAATCCCTCTCGTAACAATTTTATTTTATTTTACTCATGATATGTTCTAAATATAAGAATATATAGTTAGTATGTATATATGCCAAAATGTTGTGGTCTAGCTGGTTAAATGTACTAGGACTTTCAGAAGGATGTCAGTTTAAATTTTAAATCCTACTGTTTGCAGTTTTTATGTTGGAGTACCATGTTAACTATTTCTGCTCCGGCCACTGCTCATTGTACTCATCAGTTCAATTAACTAATGGCTGATTTTATGGTTTCAGAGTGTTCTTTCTCTTTAATATTATCAGTCTCAAATTTCCTTGACATATATACAATTCTGGTCATGATGATGGTATATTGTTGCTAGTTTTCGTTCTCCATCTGTCTCTAAAAACGATAGGAAGTTGAAAAATTCATCATGGGTATCTAGCGCTTATTGTCCACATAAACATTTATATTTGAGCTCTGTTACACCATGGCAGGGTAGCTATTCAATGTATTTTTCTTAATATAAGATATAAACACTATGTAATATTTGGATTGAGTACATGGATCATGATTTCTGATAGTATACGGCAATAATCTCGACTCTTATTGATTGGATTGGTAAATGTGCCACTGAGTGTATTATATAGGGATTCAACCAAGTTAAGAATCATGCTTTCCGGTCATTTACATCATAAATCTTGATTCTATTTGGCTGAATTGGGAAGTGTGTCACTAGAATATATGCTTATCAAAATTTCCCATTTTCAGAAGCCTTTTATTTTTTCAAGGATTTCCTTTTGCGAAGCAAATTAGTTTCATATTTCCATTCCTTTTGCAATGATCTCTGTTTTAGGTGGACTTTATCTTCATTAGTATATTTGTTAGTAATAGAGAATCAAGCTGGTTTCACTACTACAATTGCTTTCAGTACGTAAGACAGATAGAGTAGTAGTTCTCGCTGTTTTTGGTGAATTACAATTACAATGGTTGTTACGTCCGTGTCGAGACAAAGGGGTCTAATGGGGCGACTACTATTTGTTTGCCAGTCAAGAAGTCGAAAATACTAAATAATATATATACACTAATATTTTTGATGACAAATGAGGTTTTTAGTTAATTTAATGCATTTTTGGAGAGTCATTCGTACTTTCTTAAAGGCAATAAAAGATAATATGAGTGTACTTAAATGGCTATATACATACACACACACACACATATATATATATATATATATATATATATATATTATTTGTGTAATCACAATTGTTTTCCTGTAATGTACAAGTATGCAAACAGCTTGTCATGTTAGTTATTGGAAACTGTTCCTGTAAAATTTGGTCAGTATTTTATGTTATGTTGTTTTCTCATCCATGTCTCTTCATTTGCAGAAGCATCTGTGCCCAAAGACAAAACCTTTGTAAAAGATTAAATTATAAGTATATTGAGCGGGAATTGACATGTCACGATTTCATGTTCGCGGGAAAGTGGTTGATACTGTTGATTTGTTGAGGAAGAGGAACTTGCCATGGCGCTTTGATGTCTGGCCATTTGCCATACTATACGCTGTTTGGATTATTGTCGGAGTTCCTAGCTTGGACTTTCTCGATGCCTTAATAATACTTGGTGGGCTTGTAGCTGTGCACGTCCTTGTATTTCTCTTCACCGTTTGGTCAGTGGATTTCAAATGTTTTGTCCAATATTCCAAGGTTTGATATGTCTTGCCTGCAGTAAACTATATCTATATTTCTTTAATGCATAAATGGCAACTACGTATTTTATGACCTTTTCGTTGGCAGAATATGTTAATGTTTCACTATCCTTGTATTAAGATGCTTTAAAGCAAACATGACACACTAGGAAGCACCGACTCGGGTGCGGCGACACGGGACACTGGGATACGCCAATTACCAAAGTGTCCTGGATACGGACACGGCAAAAAAAAATACTAATAAAATATATATAATTTGTATCTGTCTTCTGTCATAAACTGAACATCTTCATTCCCACCCTTCTTCCCCCCTTTCTCTAGAATAGTTACATACTTCCACAACGGAAAATTCACATCAATTTCTTCTGAACTAGCCTCAGTATTACTGTTCTCACATGAACTCATTGACCCACTCATACTCCCACTCATATCAGAGAAAGAAGAAGATGAGAAACAAAAGATATATGCGTGGTGTATGTATATGCGTGTCATTGACACAAGTCTCCCACAGGCTTACCACTTGAATTGTTCTGCGTCATGATTGTATGTGGTTATGCTTCATTAAAAAAATCTTTGGTGGTAGGTATGGATGGTAGTAACATCACCATGGTAGTCAGGTCTGTAAGTCGATGGAGGTCTAGCTCGTTGACTAGTCGATAAATTAATAATAAATAAATTAGATAATATATAATTGTGTATATCTTATAAATGTGGTTTGTCGCAATGAAAGTACAACATTTCCATATGTATATTAATCACAAATTATATATTAATTACAAATATCTCTCTTCCTTGATTAGGATTTCAGAAAATACATTCTTATTCAATTTGTACAGGATTTTGCATGAGTCGACCTGACTTGTCGACAAGTTGACGCTTAGTCGCCCAAGTCGACTAGTCGACAATTTGCAAGTTGACCTTTTAAGAGTCGCCTACTCGATCCGCATGACAACATTGACCATAACCAAATATGTCAGATTTGAACCTGTGGATGATACTAAATAGTTATGCAGGACGCTCTTTTAAATTGATGGCACTAGTGAACCTTCACTCCCTTTATTGATCATTTCTTGAAACAAATTGCAAACTCTGAACTAACTCCATGGTAAAGTTTGTCATAACTTGATGACAAGTAAATGACATCATTGAAGCAATTTTATTACACAATCATATATAAAATATGGAATTCTGAATTCTTGAAGTGCAAAATTTGTACTGTTTTCCAATATTTTATTAATACGTCTTAATGGTTTGACCCAACTGAAACCTGTAGGCTATCGATGTTTTATACGAGATGATAATATTTCAGAATCCAGATACACTGCAGAAGTGAAATCAGAAAGTTTATAGACGACTTTAAATTGGTTGTTTATGTGTTTGCTGATTTTTTTGCCTCGTGCTACTCTGACTTAATTTAATTCTCTATCGCACTTTGTTCGGCAGGTTTCTGACATTCAACAAGCCGATGGGTGCAAGATAACTCCCGCTAAATTTTCTGGGGCTAAGGAAATTGTCCCACTTAAATGTCGGAAGGTTGTTTGAATATTTGATTATTTTTCCTGAATATAACTGTACATTTCAATATTTCATAGTATTTGATGTTCTATGTTGGTGTCATTTGAAACTTTTATTTTTCTTTTATTAGACCTAGTATATTTATTATTTTCTTCTTAGGAAATGGGTTTCTTTGATAAATTTGTTGAATTAGAATTATAAAAAATTTCCAAAACATTTGTTTCCACAGAATCGATCAACTTTTCCGTATTACTGAGCATTTTGATTATGTCGGTTTTTTTTTATTCATCTAAATTAGTGCAACCTATCTGTTTGTATTGCCATATACTCTTGATACCATAGTTAAAGACAGAGGTAATGTTGTTCATGTGTTGTAAAATCTGTAGAATCCTTGTATGTTATTTTCCTTGAATGGAGAGGGGTAACTAGAAGCTCTTGTTATTCAGTTTCTGTATTTTTTTGATTGTTTACCATCTGTTTGATATTTATATATTGCTACTGCAGTTATCTGTATCTTCATCCACAACAACCCAGGAGGAAGTCTATTTTGACTTCAGAAAGCAATGTTTTATTTACTCAAAGGAGAACCAAACTTTTTACAAGCTTCCTTACCCTTCGAAGGAGCCATTTGGCTACTATCTTAGAAGTAGTGGCTATGGCACAGAGTCTAAGATCGCTGCTGCTACTCAAAAATGGGGACGTAATGTGTAAGTCAACTTAACTCTTTTAGCTGTTATATTAAATCCCAAGTATCAGCATTTGTGTCATTATTTCTGGCATTTTTTTATGCTGCGACAAATGGAAACTGCTAGTTTATTTTCTGGATTTTCTTACATATTAATATTACCATATTAATGAATAGATAAAGTTAAAATCATTTTTTGATTTAGTATTGATATGCCATCATATACAGGCCGTTCTCGACATTCGCTCTGTTGTGTTAATTGTCAAATAGTTTAATTGTGGGCCACACTCCTATAGTCTTCATATTACTTTCGACCTACAATAATCAGCAATATTTGTCATAAAATGTGTCAATGATGCTTAGGAGTTTGAAAGTGTTCCCATTTTAATTAACCTGTGCACTGATGTGAATATCTGGGCCAAATGTTTGCCTCCTTCATGTGACATTGTTTAAAGATTATATCAATATACAATATACAATATACCCAGTTGAGCGAGTTGTTTTGGACAAGTTATTACTATATTAGCCCTTGTATTAATTAGCAGTTTGGCATGCTTGCCATTGTGTTCACATGGTGCATCTGCGGACCACTAACTGTGGTTGTTGCATCAATATAATAATGCTAATTTATCTTAAAATATAGGTAGCATTCTTGTACATTTTCTTTATTCACTTTCAGGCGTGATCATATCTTGTCGGGTTGAATTGCTATTTGATTAGTTTATAAACAGCCATCTACGAGCTAGTTTGGTGACATTCTCAACTTTTAAAAGCATGCCCAGGGGTGGCTGCTCTTCCTATCTTGGCATTGAAAACTCATTACTTATTGATTGGTTATTGAAAACTTATTACTTATAGTTTCTTTTACAGTAGCTTGGACAGAAGTTTAAGAATCTACCATAAATTAAAACTAAGCTGCTTGTACAGTTAAACGCGACTTGAGTGTGTTTGTTTTGAGCACAGCTGAGATTTGGACAAAACATGTTTGGCTAGTGATATTGTTCTTATCGACTTCTACAAGTGCTTTCTATTGTATTTCCCATAGTTTCTTTCTTTGCTGTTATCTGATTTGCTTTTTTGGGGTGTGTAGATTTGAATATCCACAACCGACATTTCAAAAGTTGATGAAAGAACATTGCATGGAGCCCTTCTTTGTGTTTCAGGTTTGTTGTGATTCAATTCATTAATGACCACCCAAACAAATTAGAAGGAACCAAATAAGCTCAAGTTCTTTTTCTTTAGATGCCATTACTATTCCTTGTGCTTGGTTATTATTTTTGATGCTGTTCATGGTATGCAGGTATTCTGTGTAGGGCTCTGGTGTTTGGATGAATACTGGTACTACAGTCTGTTTACCCTGTTTATGCTGTTTATGTTTGAGTCAACAATGGCAAAAGCCCGGTTAAAGACTCTATCTGAGCTTCGACGCGTAAGAGTAGATGGCCAAACTCTAATGGTGTACCGCTGTGGAAAGTAAGATATCTAAACAATGATCTATCTTTCTTTTTGATAGTCTAGATTTATTTCTAGGACTTAATGAGATTTTAATTCAATGTTTGTGATGAGTTATACTTCAGGTGGATTAAAATTTCTGGAACTGATCTTCTGCCTGGGGATGTTGTATCTATTGGCCGCTCTACTGATCAAAATGGAGAGGATAAGGCTGTTCCTGCTGACATGCTTATCTTATCTGGGAGTGCTATTGTAAACGAAGCAATTTTGACGGGCGAATCTACCCCACAATGGAAGGTCTTTTTTTTCCTTACGTCTTTTGGTCATTTTTCTTTAATATAATTTGGCAAAGAGAAAGTGAATGTTGAAGAGAAAGTGAGCGTTACATACAAAGTAACATGGGACTAATTGAATGCCTCAGCCTTTAGGTGCAAATAAAATATTATCACTGGATGTTATGATGTACAAGAACTAATTTGTTCTAACTTTGTTGAACGTCATCTCCATTTTTTGGTCATGAGAAATTGATAAATGATGCCATAGACTGAACTATAATGGTGGCCGCTGTTAGAGACCTGTTAGCATAAGTAGGCAGAATCAACTGCACTATACCATTGCCGCATCACCCAAAAGAAGCCAAATCCAAAAATAAATGGGATAAGATTAAGTGTGCTATAGTAGTGAATACATTCATCTCGCAACATAGTCAAAACTCAACAGTCATATCATGGTTTTAAATCTAGCCTCTCAATATTTGGAATAGCTTCTATTGCTGGCTCAAGTAGTGTACCATTCATTATTAAAACCACCATTGAATTGCAGGTTGTAACTTGTTCTTAGAAACTGGATTATGTACAATGTATAGTTGGATGAACTGGATCTACGTGTGCAGTTACTTTCTGTTGCAGTTTAGTTAAGTTGCCTGAGAAATGCATAGCTTATCATATTGATTTGTGCAGGTCTCCATCATGGGAAGAGGAGCTGAAGAGAACTTATCTGCCAGAAGAGATAAAAGTCATGTTCTTTTTGGTGGCACAAAGATATTGCAGCATACATCTGATAAGGTTCTGTTAAACCCTTTTTTTTTCTCACTGAAAATAAGGTTATAAGCTCTTACGCAGCCTGTCATTTTCTTTGGTCTCAGACCTGTCATTTGAAGACTCCTGATGGGGGCTGCCTTGCTGTTGTTCTACGAACTGGGTTTGAGACTACCCAAGGAAAGCTGATGCGAACAATTCTTTTCTCAACAGAGAGGGTAATAATTTTAGTTCATTATGAAGAATTTGCCGCTGGTACTATGTCGTCTTATTTTTCTGTATTTTTTCTTACTTTTATATACTATCTCAATTGCAGGTCACTGCCAACAGCTGGGAAAGTGGCCTCTTCATTTTGTTTTTAGTTGTATTTGCATTAATTGCTGCCGGTTATGTACTTGTGAAGGTAATAGCTTTTCTGTGGCTAATGTTGATATAGTCTCTTTATACACATACACACACATCCTTTTATGTATGTCAATTATGCTTTGTTATTTTGCATGCTCTTAAGTGATGCTTCCTTCATTGCAGGGACTTGAGGACCCAACTAGGAGTAGATACAAGCTTATCCTTAGTTGTTCTTTGATCATTACTTCTGTTATACCGCCAGAGCTACCAATGGAACTATCAATAGCTGTTAATACATCTTTAATTGCACTGGCTCGACGTGGGATATTTTGTACAGAACCTTTTCGTATCCCTTTCGCTGGGAAGGTGAGCAAGCAAATATAGTTATTAGGCCTAGCAAATTCTTAAATATGGGAATTATTTAGTTCTTTCTGGAGTTGTTTTCTGTTGTAAATGAGTTTCTTCCTCCGCATCAATTTTACATGTTTAATATCATGATTTTATGGTTCCTTACATGACATCAGTTTCTTGTTGTTTTGACTGTAAATTGGAGGAATTTTGTTGCTAAAGAGTTCTAGTAGTTTTTTTTTGTTTCCTTTAGTACCAGAAAGTGGAGATTGTAATATTTATAGAGCTCAGTGTTCATTTGTGTAACTTGTAATGCTTAATTGGAGATTTCAATTTTTATAAGCCCTAATTTGTAATGTTAGGCGTGGGTATTATGCTACATGCAGCATGTTTATGGGTATGGACATCCCTCCTTGTTTTATGCATACTTTCAAGATGAGTCCTTTCTATTGCTGATATTCCGTATGTGATGCACAAAAAGGCCTGTATCCCTTTATGCAGATCTTTGAAAACATTTTTCAGTGTGCGCATTATAATATATAGTATGTACAGTTTATTTTTTGTTTCTTCTCACATCACATGCTTAATACCTTGTCGTTCTTTTGCAGGTTGATATATGTTGCTTCGATAAAACTGGGACACTGACGTCTGATGACATGGTATGCAACTAGTTAATTGCTTTCTGCTCTAGTTGTCTTATGCCGTTTGCCAACATGATGATTATATGTGGTGCTTATATTGGCAGGAGTTTACTGGGGTTGGTGGATTGACAGAAAGCTCTGATTTAGAAACTGAAATGACCAAAGTTCCCACTCGCACTCTGGAAATTCTAGCATCTTGCCATGCACTGGTTTTTGTGGAAAACAAGCTGGTATCCATTATAATCCTATTGGCTACGATTAATATATTTGTGAAAGAATTGAAACTATTATGTAAAGCATTGGATAATGAAACAAAACATTTTTCCCGGTCTTTTAAAGTGTGAAGACTTGTCATCATTTGTAGAAGACATTGTGTTTTGTGTTGTGCTGGGGTGGTTGTTAAGTTCTAATATTGACCGCAGAAGGTGTGAATGGGTCAGATGATTCTTATTTTAGTAGATTCGCGGTAAGTGTCAACTGCCTAAAGGGATTGTGAGAAGCAGTTGGCACACTTACATTTGGGAGTACAAAAAACATGTAGTGCAACTATATCAGATCCCCAAGTCCTATTACCAGAGAGTGATGGTGGAGACTGCAGTAAGATTTATCCCAGCATCTGTAACTAGATCTGGAGAAACTGAGACATCTTGAATTGCATGCACAGTGGTTAAATATATCTGAATGTAACATATGTACTAAAACGGGCATAATAAGATTGCTTCCTGTTAGACTGTAGCTAAAGCCTAAATGAGCTTAGAAACATCTATTCTGTAGTGTTACTTCTTTTTCTCTCCTTACCTTCCCAGCTTATTCTCAAAATATCGAAGCATATGTTGCTGATAGCAACATTAGTTTTTTCAGTAATTCACCCTTTCCATAGTCCTTAATTATGATCAACTTTCATATGCTATAGTTACAACAACGGTATTGGTGTAGGTTGGTGATCCTCTGGAGAAGGCTGCAGTGAAGGGAATTGAGTGGACTTACAAATCGGATGAGAAAGCAATGCCAAAAAAGTAAGATAGAATTCATGATTACGCATTTTTTGAAATGCATATTATCTGCTCTATACCATCGTAAGATCTATGTGTTTCTGGTAGATTTCTGGTCTGTACTGTTGTATATATTGTCTTTGCATTTCTTATACGAATTTGAAATTCGTGAAGGTTCTAGTTTTTGCCCCCAAAAGTTTTCCATGATCGCAAGTGTAAAAGAGATGTCTACTTGCCTCTAGTTTTGTTGTTCAGCTGACTTATTGTGGCTGGCTTGTAAAATTAATATTACATGCTGTCCTCAGCCTTGTTCTTCTATACTGATGTTCTCATGCGTAATTTGTATGTATATGGTCCTCGGCACGACCAATTTAATTGATACATTAAAATCATTTCGGCATCTTCAGGGGAAATGGAAATTTCGTTCAGATTGTGCAGAGGCACCATTTTGCTTCTCATTTAAAGAGGATGGCTGTTGTTGTTCGTATCGAGGAGCAGTTCCTTGCTTTTGTTAAGGTACCTAGTTGCACCTTCCCTCCTGTAAACTTATAGGGGTATAACTGTCATATTGTTATTACATGTTTCCAATGTGATACCTGGTGCAAAGCTCTCCTTTTGTAGGGTAGTTATATGTTTTGTCTATAGCCCTATTAAGGAGATGTCACTCATCTCGCCTCCTTAGTGTTTCTTGGCCATGTGATTTTTGCAGTTGTAACATAATCTTTGGGCTAATTCCTATAAGCAAGATTTTTGACGATTTTATGAAAAACTTGTTATATTTGTGAAAACTTTACTACTGGATCTGCTGCTATTGTTTCGTGAGTCATGCTACCTCATATCTAGTTATCACATGTTTCTGCCATTCCAGTTGATTCATAGGTTATATATTCAGTTCCACGTCAGTCTGATAATTATATACACTCCTGCATTTCAGGGTGCACCGGAGACCATACAAGAAAGATTAATCAGTGTGCCTGTATCTTATGTAAATACCTACAAGAAATATACTCGTCAAGGTTCTCGTGTTTTGGCACTGGCATTCAAGTCGCTACCTGACATGACAGTAAGAATAATCAGTTGTGGTCATCAAAGTCTTTATACTTCCTTTCGTACCTCATCACATATATAATATATCAATATATATCTACAAATATTTGTATATCTATGTGTTTGTTTTGAAAGAAGCCTTCTCCATTTGGGCAAATTATTAAATTTATTTATTAATTGCAAGGAACCTTTTTATGCGCATGAATAATAATTTTTGTAAATAGAAATTTTACAGTGTATCTATATCTCTTTAGTTTCTAATAGTCTAAGTTTTTATATGGATGGTATTTACTTTCAGTTTTCGAATTGTTTACAGGTTAGTGAAGCTAGAAGCCTGGACAGAGACATGGTGGAGAGTGAACTTATTTTTGCTGGTTTTGCGGTAAAATACTAATCTTCGTTCTCAGCTCTTTGTTGACTCTAGTTGCATGTTCTGAACTCCTTTTGTTGCTCTGATAAGATGTTGGTCTGTTCCATATCTCTAGTTTCACTTTTACCTGAGATTCTTCTGTTGAACTCCAGGTGTTCAATTGTCCTATACGAAGTGATTCAGCCACTGTGCTGTCCGAGCTAAGAGGATCATCACATGACTTGGTGAGTGTTTTGACTATATGCTCTTCTATGCGAAGTCTCTTTTTTATCTTGTGTTCAATATTTTACTGAACTTTAGATAAGAAAACTTGGTATTACTATTACTAACAACTCTGGTATCAAATCAGTGCGATGTATATGTTTTATTAATTGTACTTTTTCCTTTCCATTATTCAATTGCTCAGCGACCTCTTTAAATTGCGATGAAAAGAGTTGCAATGTTTCTCCAATTTCGCTTGCTCAAATCAGATCTGTATGTTCTGAATTTGGTTCCCTCGATTGTTGATTGTTCTTTTAATGATAAAAGAGAGTTATTTAAGGCATAGGAGATTATTAATGTGTTAGAAGTACACCCTCACCAGAGTCGAGAAAAAGACATCCATAGAAGCTCTTTATGTTGCATCAGTTCGCTCTCGTCCGAAACAAGTCAAGTCATTGGATGCCCTAATTTTGTTAAAGAAATATATGTAGGAGGCAGAAATAGATGCTCTTGGATAAGGACCTCCCTTAAAGTTTACATATCGAAGCCGATAACTTTTTTATTTCGAAAATAAATAAATTTGAAAGACAGCATTGTACTCACAAAAAAATGACTTTCCTTTTTCTTTCAAATTCATTATGATGCACGATAGGATTCGAAAACAATATTTTTTAGAATAAAAACAATAATAAAGATAGAACTAGGGTGATTCAAGTGCAGAAGAATCACTACCCCTAGGGTTTCCCAGAAGGGAGAAATTAAGATGGATTGTTACCCATGAACAAGACTCAATTTAATATTCGATGTTATGAAAAAAGTTTTGGTGTTCGAAATACCTTTGCTATTCAAATGAGCAATCTGCACAAGGCGAGAGAATGACAGAAATACTGATTTTCTATTCATTCAGTACCCAAAATATCCATGATAAAAATTTAGGCCAATTCTACCAGCTCTTTATCCCTTCCCCAAATGCGTATATGTATACCATCACACTCATGACTCATCTTACTTTCTTCTTCTTCGACCTTTTTTCTGCTACCAGCCTTCCACATGTCACATAGCCATGATCTCTTTTTTATGCTTATTTACATGTATTTCGATTTTGGTTCCGATTTGAACATTTTTGAGGTTTAATTACAGAATACAGCAACAGACATGAACCTTAATTTCGGGTCAAAATAGTTCGTGCTGGGTCATAACTGAGTTTGCTGGCTCTACAAAAACCCAGTGATTGCAACCTCATCACAGGCCACCCAATTTTGTAACTTAGAGATTTTACTTTGTAGAAAATAGAATTAGTAATTCGTTCTTGTCAGTTAATCAGATTAAGCATCTGGCTACAATGTTAACCGCAATAGGTGTGGTATCAGCATTGCCTCGGATTTTGTGATCTTAAAGCAAAATCAAAATTTTGGATTTTGATTATTTTTCTCTACGTGGATTTTAATATCGTTTAAACATATAATTTTTTTTGTGCACCTCCGAAACCAAATTTTATATCTTTTCCCTACGTGTAGCTGATATTATTAAGGGTTTTCTTTCTATAGGTGATGATCACAGGTGACCAAGCATTGACAGCTTGTCATGTTGCTGGGCAAGTTAATATTATTACCAAGCCTCCGCTGATTCTTACGCCAGGAAAAAATGGTGGAACTTATGATTGGGTTTCGCCAGACGAAGCTCAAACAATTGGATACAGGTATGTGGATGCTTTGTTATTTGAAGTTTTTTTTTTTAAATGGTTTTGCATATTACTCACCATTTTGACTTGCATTTTCCATGGAAAAAGTGAAAGCTTTGTGGTTCATATTGATTTCACATGTTTTTTTAATTCTTCCAGTGAGAATCTATTTAATTTAGATACTAGTCTTATAAGCCTAAAGATGCTAATATTATCTACTTTTTTTGTTCAGTGATGAAGGGGTTGAAACTTTATCTGAGGTTCATGATCTATGCATTGGAGGTGACTGTATTGAAATGTTGCAGCAGACGTCCGCTGTTCTAAGTGTCATTCCTTATGTGAAGGTTGTAACGTGTACGAAGCATTAGATTGCCTTTTAATGATGGCTTATACTAACCAGGTGAAGTTTGCAGGTTTTTGCAAGGGTGGCTCCTGAGCAGAAAGAACTCATCATGACTACTTTCAAGATGGTTGGCAGGATGACTTTAATGTGTGGCGATGGGACCAATGATGTGGGAGCTTTAAAGCAGGTAATGTGTTCGAAATGGCGCATAGTTATTAGTTTGCATGCTTACTCTTTCTCCTCAATTTTTAATATACTTGTATCTTATCTCTTAATAATAGACCGAGCCTGTTACATGATGGAAATAAGATGTGTATTAACTATTGCTAAAATCAAATTCGCACTCACGGCACAATCCGTTGGCATCTGCTTAATACAATCAGTTCCTCCCAGTAATTAGGAACCAGTTATTTTAAAGGGTGATATTGAAGAATCGCTTATTCTAAGAAAAATTGGTAGAAGAGCTGAAGCTCATCCTGCACTGTGTGGGCAGCAATGCAGTCATTTTGGTTCAAGAGCTGCACATATGTTATCCACTAAAACCGTAGCTCTACACACTGGTAGTAACCACTACCTCCGCAACCGTCACCACCTTAATCTTCTCCGACAGTCACCATTTATGTACCTAGCACTACCACCAAAGTCCCCAGTGGCTTCTTCTGTACCCACCCTCACCTCCATATTAGCACATTTATATCTGTTTCTAACCTACATCATCAAACACAAGTACACAACAGTTCACTACATCTTTTGGAACAGTGCATGTAATGTCTTAAGTTGTTTCAAGGAATTGTTCTACACGGCATCATATTGCTGCTGGCAATAATTGTAAATTATGCTGGAGTGCAGGAAGTTTTGTTTGATAATCTTTCGGTTTACACCACATTCTCTCCCACTAGTAAAACCATGGGGAACTGTGTATCATGGTTGGTGTAGCATGTAATTCCTCCAAATTTGTGTACTCGATGAAAGTAGTACATTAGAATATCAATGTCTTATGTGTGACGGTAAATCTCTTATTTTGCTTCCTTTAGCTGATTGTTCACCATCAATAGCTGGCCTTTCCATATTTTCTTGACCTATCAGTTAAGCAACTAAATTTTTCCGGTAATTTAGTCGTCAAATGTTACTTCTTTATATATTTTTGCTATCCCTTCTCGTCGCAAGTTCTGTAGCACTTCGATATCAAGTTTGTGTTGAAAAATCACAAACTTCTAGAAGTTTCTAAAATTAATTAAGGAGTTAATCATGCATTCGTAGGTTCATCCATCAGTACTTTGAATCTGTCTAGACAAATGTATCTATTAGATTGTCTAAAATGTTTAGCTGTAGCTATAAGTTGTGGCCTGCTTCGTGTAGCAAATCAGATTTCAGAATTCAAATTTTTATTTCAGTGAAAATTCCCTGTTCTCTTATTGATGAACTTTTGTGTTTTCTGATTTCTTTTTTCTCACTAATCTTGGGCCTGCAGTTGGTGTTTTTAGCTGCTGTTTGGAGAGTGTTTAATTCTCTCAGCTGTAACTACTTTGGCATCATAACATCATGTTAATGTTGTTGCTCATTAAGTATGGCTATATTTTGGATACCGTTTAAACACTAGTAATAGGATACATTCTTCAATATTTACATGGGAATGGGTTGATATTTCCAAATTTCTTGGGATCTGTGGCAGGGTATAAGCAAAGTCCGACCTAATGTTATTTTATTCTTAAGACATTTATATGTTATTGCAGAAGGAACCTTGGTTAATTAGTGTGCTTAAGAGCTAGGTGTATTAAGTTATCCCAGGCTTTTCTTTTTGTTACTTAAGAGCTCGCACTGTCGCTCACATTTACTTGCACTCCCGCCGCTCCCACACTCATCACACTTGCATCTCCTGAGACTTTACCTCACTCTCATTGGGAGAGAGGTTCAACTATGGGACCAAAGGTCGTTGATCTGCAAACTCTGGCTTACCCATGACTTGTTTTCAGTTTGTTTTAATTTTCTTTTGTATGAATGATATATAATGTGACTATTGGGCCAAAGGTCTAGCCCTCATTTATTGAATGTAGCCTTTATGTCAAGTATCTGAAGTATTATAGTTCTTATTATGGTGCTTCTAATCCCTCAGGCACACGTAGGAGTGGCTTTGTTGAATGCAATTCCTCCACAAAGTGATAAGTCACAATCTGAAGCATCATCTAAGAGTGATACCGGAAAATCCGGTAAAGTAAAGAAGGGTAAGGCTACAACTGAATCAGGAAAGTCCCTTACTATAAATGGAGAAAGCTCTTCTAAAAGTAGAGCTGCTGCAAAATCCGACTCCACCAGCCAAACAGCTGGTAACCGCCATCTAACAGCGGCAGAGATGCAACGGAAGAAACTTAAGAAGCTCATGGATGAGTTGAATGAGGAGGGTGATGGTCATGGGGCTCCAGTTGTTAAGCTCGGAGATGCCTCAATGGCATCACCATTCACAGCAAAGCATGCATCGGTTGCACCTACTACCGACATTATACGCCAGGGTCGTAGTACTCTAGTAACTACGCTCCAAATGTTCAAGATACTTGGCCTTAATTGTCTTGCCACAGCCTATGTTCTGAGTGTGATGTACTTGGATGGTGTCAAACTGGGTGATGTTCAAGCAACAATTAGTGGAGTTTTTACCGCTGCTTTCTTTCTATTTATCTCTCATGCGAAGCCCCTTCCCACCTTGTCATCTGAGCGTCCCCATCCCAATATCTTTTGCTACTATGTGTTCCTCTCTCTCCTTGGGCAATTTTCACTTCACATTTTGTTCTTAATTTCTTCGGTGAAAGAGGCTGAGAAATATATGCCGGAGGAATGTATTGAACCAGATTCCAGTTTCCATCCTAACCTTGTAAATACAGTTTCATACATGGTGAACATGATGATCCAGGTTGCTACTTTTGCTGTGAATTATATGGGCCACCCTTTCAACCAGAGTATTTCTGAAAACAAACCATTCTGTTATGCCCTTTTGGCCGCTGTTGGGTTTTTTACTGCCATCACCTCTGATCTATTTAGGGACTTGAATGACTGGTTAAAGTTGGTCCCAATGCCGAGAGGATTAAGGGACAAGATTCTCATCTGGGCATTCCTTATGTTCTTGTGCTGCTATGCGTGGGAAAGGTTTTTGAGATGGGCTTTCCCTGGTAAGATGCCAGTGTTGAAGAAGCGACAAAAGCCTGCTGGAATTGATCAAGAAAAGAAAAAATTGCTATAAGTTACAGATTATACATGTGAATCTGAATGGCACCTGTGTGCAACCAGAACCAGCTATAGACAGTTTTGATAGAGCAGCAGAGTCTTTGCTGAAGGTCCTGGGTTTACTTCCCAGCACTCCTACAAGGGGTTCTTCAACATTTAAGCTGTTTGTATGTTGTAACTGTACCTTTAGATGAATTTTACTTTTATATCCTTTGTGGATTTCTTTCAGAACTAACGAATCCACCAAAATGGATATATGATGTTACTTGAGTTACTTTTATAGAAAAACCATAGAAAACCCAGTGTTAGTACTGCCGTTTGGCATATGTATTGATTCAAGTAGATACTTGCACCTGAACTTTTGAAGTACTCGGAAAGGGTACATTGGTGTTCCTTGAACATTGAGACCAGGAAAAAACTTTTTGCGGGGAGATTAGGAAAAAACTGTGGGGATACTTAAATTTATTTTTGATCTGTAGAACCTTTCTTTAGCAAGATCAGTATATCAGTTCTAGCCTACGACATATGCTTCTATCAGGTTATAATTTAGACATAAATTAAATTATTGCAGATGTCTAGGCTTATAGCTTCTCTCTCTTGTCCATTGCCTGATTAAATAGTTTCAGTCACTGGTACGTTATCGGTGATGTCACAACTCTGCACAAACATGTTATGTGATGAATTGTCTTCATCAATATTTAAATAAGTAAAATATTAAATATATATATATATATATATATATATATATATATATATATATATATATATATATATAACATATACAGTAGAACCTCGATAAATGAATACCTTTGGGACCAAAAATATATATATTCATTTAAAGAGATTATTTATTTATCAGTTAATGAATATTTTATTTACTTATCGATAAATGAGTATTTATTTATTTATTTAGAAATTATTTTCAATTTTTTATAATTTTTTTTAATAAATCCTATTATTACTCAATTCACCAACCCTAGTAAACTCCTACCAATATGATAGGAGATGATTATATTTTTATTTATAATATCTCTAAGAACACGAACTAAACGAGGATTGCCCAATCCCCGACAGTTCCAGCGTAACAGATTCATGGCGAGCGGCTAGCTGCTGCCAAATCTCTTCCAGAAATAACAGCCTCTGTATGGTCCAAAATAAGTTGCGGACCAGTTTTGTTTAGGCCCAAATCCACATCCATAATACCCACCTCACCTCTCCTTCTTTTACCATTATCAATTTTAAGCTCAATATACACTTCCTCATTTAGCCCATAAAGTAAATTTGAAGATGTGTTAAATCCCGCTAATTTTGAAATGCTGCTAATATTATGTGGATCAGTAACAACCAAACTCCTATTATTACTCCCCTTACTTATCTCATTCCTCCTGTTTGAATTACTTTCCCCTCTAAAATTATGGTAACCACTATCCTGCCCAATCCTGGATTTCCACGTGGCATCTCCCTCATCTCTGAGCCACCGACTCTGTTCTTGATTCGCCACCCTACACGGTGGTGCTTTCAGCCATAACCCCCACTCTTTCTTGAAACTCCTAGATTTTGATGATGACAATTAGTAAGGCTTTGGCCTTATTTTCAGATATAAAACAGCATGCCATTTGTATTTACTCTAACCTGGTTTTGCAGGAAATACAGCTTACTAATTATATCATCAGTTTAAATTTAACAGCAAGCCATTGATACAAATGGCGTACCAGTTTCAAAAACAGCATGCTGATTTCAGTCGGGACAGTTTTGCCGAATATAAAGTATTCAAGGAACATCAAGTGGAATCTTTGTTAGGGTTAATTGTATGGGTCCTCTGATTATATATGAATATATAAACTCCCATACCTCAATCTTGCATGAAGACAAAACAATATTCCTTTTGTTATTTTAGAAAAGTAAAGGTTCTACTTTTCATTAATTTAAACATACACTTGTCGTCCACTCAAATACTCATATGATTCATATCATTATCATATGTTCCTTGTCATACATATTCTATATACCACCTGCTATACACGTTGTCATCACTTCTTCTTAAAAGCTTCTTTCACGTGATTCTTTCATCATATGTTCTCTGGCATACTCAGTCCATACAACACTTGCAACACACGTGAACATCACTTCTTCAAGCTCCTCTCTTTCGTTTTCTTCAAACAGAATCTGTTCAAGCAACGGTAACATTTATGTCCGTTGGAGCTCAAGAAATTAATTTCCTCTCTTGGTTTCATTCGCCTATAAAAGAACTGATATCATTCAGTTCTCAACAACGATACAGTGCAGAAAACAAAAGAGCCTTACAAAAACTCAAAGCTTTCATTGCAATATTCTTCAAACCTTTCGAACCCATTTCATTCATATATATCTATATATTCAGAGGGTCATAGGTTGAGTTGTATCATTCAAACTTGTATTGTTCAGATTGTATTTAATTGTTGCTGTACAAACGTTGGCTTAACGTTTAGGGTGAGCTGAACTAGACTAGAGAAGTAAGCTTGGGAAGTGTTACTTAAAGAGTTAGTTCTGCACAGGAAACAGCAAGCCATTTGTAAGCAGCAAGGGTTAAGGGAGATATATTGTTGTATCTTGTAATTGGATTATAGTTGATCAATAATATATTCTCTTACCAAGTTTGGTAAGGGACCAGGACGTAGACCATAGGGGATTAGGGGTCGAACCTGGCTAAAAGATTGAGTGTCTCTTTTACTTACCGTTTATATTGTTTCTGCATTGCATTTTAGATACAAACAGCGTGCTGTTTGTGAACTGTGTTATTACAAACAGCAAGCTGTTTTCAGTTATTTTCAAAACAATTCATAAGTTTACATTAATAACCATAAACACCTATTCACCCCCCCTCTAGGTGTTGTTTTTCAATTGGTATTAGAGCAAGGTTTACTAACAATTCTGTAACAGGAAAGTATCGATCATGGCTGAACATTATCTTGAAGCAAAAGCGGATTATCGAGCTCCTCTCCTCACTGGATCAGAAAATTACAACTGGTGGAAATGTAGAATGGAAACATTCTTGTCCAAAAGGCCACTGGTATTAAGAGTTGTGCAGAAGGGAGACTACCAGTTTTTGGATGATAAAAACCAACCCAAGGATGTTGATGATCTCACCATGGATGAGATTATCAAGTGCGGTTTTAATGGAGAAGCCAGAAATTCTATAATGAATGCATTAGATCAAGCTGAATATGACAAGGTCTCCTCTCTAAAAACGGCAAAGAAAATGTGGGATGCCTTGGAAACTTATCATGAAGGATCGACCACTTTGAGAAAGGTGAAGCTTAGCAAGCTAATGAACGATTTCGGAAATTTTAAGCTCAAAGACGGTGAAACAATCAAGGAAGGACAAGCAAGGTTTCAAGTCACTATAAACTCTTTAAAGAGACTTGGAAAGGATATTCCACAAGATGAAATTAACATGAAAGTGTTAAGTTCCGTACCATTTATTTATGAAGCTAAAGTCACGGCTTTGGAGTCATCTTCAACAATCGACATCATGGATCACCTAGCTGTATTTGCTGAGCTAGAACAATTTGAGAGCAAGATAAACAAAAGCCAGGTGGAAGATGTTCGGGCTCCTCTAACCAAAATGAAGAATTTGGCACTTCATTCTGCAAACAGCAAGCCAGCCGCCACAACCAGCAAGCTGATTTCATCTGATGAAGAATCTGATGAAGAAATTGCACTAATCTCTCAGAAGATTAAGAGGCTGATTGAAAGGAAAAACAGAATGAAAAAGGATAAAGGAAGCTTCAATAAGAAGGCCAAGGAACAAACATGTTTCGAATGTGGCAAACCAGGCCATTTCAAGAAGGATTGTTTCAAGCTAAAGTCAAAACAGCAAGCTGTTTTCAAAGACAAGAGAAAATCGAAGGCCTTACTGACCTGGATTGATGATGACTCAGACTCCAGTAATGACTCAAGTGAAGACATGGTGAATCTGGCTCTCATAGGTCTAAATGATGATGAAAGCTCTCAAGGATCCGTAAAAGAAGATGGTTTGGATAGTGATTATTCAGATTTAGAAGGAGATGCAAGTGAGGTAAATTCTACTAATTCTGATTTACTATCCCCTCCTGACATGCTAGAAGAACTAACCATGCAGGTACAAAATAATGTATCCATAATTGAATTTATGGAACTAAAAAATAAGAATGGCAAGCTGGAAAAGAAAAACACTCAATTAAGGAAGATCATTTCGGAATTAATGGTTGAGAAGGATCTTGAAATCAATCATGATGATCTTATTGCTGATCTAAAGGAGAAAATTGTTCAATTCGAAGGGGTTAACAAAGTAATTCTACAAAGGAATGAAGCTCTCATGAAAGAACTCAGGGATTTGAGATCACATATTGAAATCAAAGATGAATGTATTAAATCTTACAAGCTCAAAGAATCTAGTCAAGCTGAATCTTCAAAATCTGCGGAGAAGAGAAAACAGCAAGCTGAATGTGTAGACAAACAGCACGCCATATTGATCAAACAGCAAGCTGAACTGATCTCTCTCCTGGAAAAAGAGGTCAAGGATCTCGAGAAAGGGATGGAAACATTTATTCAAGGAGAAGAAAGCTTAAAGACAATGATGAAGAAGGCAAATGTCCCCTTGGTTAGAGAAGGAGTTGGCATAAACTCCAACAAAAAGCATGGTGTGCTTAAATATGATGGAAGAAATGGCATACCTTACAACTATGCTATGCCTTGGAAGACATGCAACAAGTGTGGTGGAAAAGGCCATCTGGAAATACATTGTGTGGCTCAAGTAGACCATAAAGTGAAAACAGCTTACCAGAATGGACAAGTCAGGCTACAAACAGCACGCCAGAATGCTTCTGTCAGAAGGAAAACAGCTTACCAACAGTCACCAAAAGTGATCCAAATGTGGATCAAGAAAACTGATTTAAATGTATTATATTATGTTACTAACCAATTTGGACCCAAACCTATATGGGTGCCAAAACATTGAGTTGGTGTTTGTTTGTTTTGTAGATATGCCTTGCCGCTAAAATGAAGTCGAATCAATGGATTTTGGATAGCGGATGCACTAGACATATGTGTGGAGACAAATCTCAGTTCAAAAGTCTTAAAATGAAGAAAGGTGGAAGAGTTACAATTGGTAATAGTAAGACTCTTCGAATTCTTGGTATTGGTTCCATTGGTAATAGTAATATTTCAATTGATAAAGTTCAATATTTCAAAGGTCTTTCATATAATTTACTTAGTGTCACTCAATTATTTGATGATGGACATTTTGTTCAGTTTGGCATTGATAAAACCACTATTACTATTGGTACTAACAAAATCCCACTAGTTGCTAGAAGGGAAGGAAATATATATGTATTAGACTTCGAATTGCAGGAAACAACATGCTGTTTGGCTGTTTTTGATAATGATCCATATATATGGCATAGAAGGTTGGGACATGCACACATGGACTTGATCAATAAACTTTCAAGCAAGAATCTGGTCAGAGGACTACCAAAACTGAAATATACTAAGGTTGAAGTATGTTCAGCATGCCAATTGGGTAAACAAATTCGAAGCACTCACAAAGCAAAGAAAATGGTATCTACTTCTAAACCTCTAGAGCTTCTGCACTTAGATCTTTTTGGTCCAGAATCTTATAAGAGTATTGGAGGTAAACAATATGGCTTCGTAATTGTAGATGATTTTTCTAGATATACTTGGGCTTTGTTTCTTCGTACTAAAGATTGTGCTTTTATTGAGTTTGAAAAACTAATAAAATTACTTGAGAACAAGCATGATACAAGACTTGTAGGTATAAGAAGTGATAGAGGAGGTGAATTTATCAATGAGAAGTTTATTGCATATTGTGAAGAAAAAGGAATCTCTCATGAATTTTCTGCTCCAAGGACTCCACAACAAAATGGTGTGGTGGAAAGGAAGATTAGGTCACTTCAAGAAACTGCAAGGACTCTTCTGCAAGAAAGCAAGTTGCCAAGGAGCTTTTGGGCCGAAGCTGTGAATACAGCATGCTATTTGTTGAATCGAATCATAATCAGGCCTATTTTGGATAAAACTCCTTATCAATTGTTGAGAAACAAGAAGCCAAACATCAGTTACTTCAAGATTTTTGGCTCTAAGTGTTTTGTGCTCAAGACAATTGGTAAAGATGGTAAATTCGATGCAAGATCCTACGAAGCTATATTTCTTGGTTATTCTTTAACAAGTAGGGCTTATAGAGTCTATAATATAAATAAACATATTGTTGAAGAATCTATTGATGTTACATTTCAAGAACCTAACAATGATCTACCAAGAGATGAGGAAGAATTTGCAGGTGAAAGAGAGAACATGCAACCTCAAATCTCTGACAATCAGCAAGCTGGAAGTGAAAGTCAGCAAGCTGGAAGTGAAGGTCAGCAAGCTGGAAATGAAAATCATCAAGATGGAAGAACAAATCAGCAAACTGGAAGTTCTAAACAGCAAACCAAAGATATAGATGACACTGAAAACCATCAAGCCAAGAAAGATGCAGATTTTGACAAACAGCAAGCTGGAAGATCAAAACAGCAAGCTGGAATGGAAGATACAATCTCCAAAATAGAAAAAATGACTCTGGAAGGTCCTAGGGGTTCAAGGGCTACTGAGAAACAACCTATCTATGATGGAGAATATCAGTTACCACCAGCAAAGATAAGGAAGACAACTCATGAAGAAATAGCTCAACATTCTTTACCAAGGTCAACAAGAATAGTAAAGAATCATCCCCCAGAGTTAGTTATTGGTGATATTAATGATGGAATCACAACAAGAAGAGGAAAGGCAAATTATTGTGCTCATGCAGCCTTTCTAGCTCAAGAAGAACCAAAAAATATCAATGAAGCATTAGAAGATGATAATTGGATCATGGCCATGCAAGAAGAATTAAATCAATTTGAAAGGCGTGATGTTTGGGAACTTGTCAAGCCTCCAGAAGATGCTTCAATTATAGGAACAAAATGGGTGTTCAAAAACAAAGTTGATGAATTTGGCACTGTTACTCGAAATAAAGCAAGGCTCGTAGCTCAAGGCTATAACCAACAAGAAGGCATTGACTTTGATCAAACTTATGCTCCTGTTGCTCGTTTGGAATCAATAAGAATACTTCTAGCCTATGCATGTTTCAAGAAAATCAAGCTATATCAAATGGACGTGAAGAGTGCCTTCCTAAATGGCGTGCTGGAAGAGGAAGTTTTTGTCAAACAACCTCCTGGATTCGAGCATGATCAATTTCCAAACTACGTATTCAAGCTAAAGAAGGCTCTTTATGGATTAAAACAGGCCCCTAGAGCTTGGTACAAAAGGCTTAGTAAGTATCTAATCCAAAATGAATTCATTCGAGGTAAAATCGATCCCACATTATTTATTATGTAAAATGGCAGACATTTTAATTGTTCAAATATATGTGGATGATATTATCTTTGGAGCTACTAATGAATCAATGTGCAAGTGGTTTTCAAAGTGTATGCATAGTGAGTTCGAAATGAGCTCAATTATTTCTTGGGTCTTCAAATCAAGCAATCTAAAGATGGAATTTTTGTACACCAATCCAAGTATACAAAAAGTCTACTGAAAAGATTTGGTTATGAGGATGTCAAGCCAAAATCGACTCCTATGATTCAAAATAGCAAGCTGTTTGCTGATGAAAATGGTAAGGCTGTCGATATAAAAAGGTATCGAGGTATGATTGGTAGCCTTCTTTACTTAACTGCTTCTAGACCTGACATAATGTATAGTGTTTGTGTTTGTGCAAGATTTCAATCAAACCCCAAAGAGTCCCACTTAAATGCTATTAAAAGAATATTTCGATACTTAAGTGGCACCATTTCTCTTGGTTTGTTTTACCCTATCACAAATACTTTTGATCTTGTTGGGTATAGTGATGCAGATTATGCAGGGTGTCTAGTTGATAGAAAGAGCACTAGTGGTGTTTGTACATTTCTTGGACAAAGTCTAGTTTCATGGCAAAGCAAGAAACAAACCTCGGTTGCTTTATCCACTGCAGAAGGAGAGTATCTAGCAGCTGGGAGCTGTTGTTCTCAACTACTATGGATGATACAAACACTAAGGGACTTTGACATCAAGTGTAGAAAAGTTCCAATCAACTGTGACAACACAAGCACCATTAGCATTTCTAAAAATCCGGTGAATCACTCAAGAACGAAGCATATTGATGTTCGACATCATTTCTTGAGAGATAATGTGGCTAAGGGCAAGATAGAATTGATCTTTGTTCCAACAGAATTTCAACTAGCTGATATCTTCACAAAGCCCCTTGCTGAAGAAAGATTCTCAGTCATTCGAATGCAACTTGGTATGTGCTCTATGTAAAACAGCGTGCTGGATGACAGGTATTAGGCAAAATGGCTTACCATTTGTCTTAAACACAGATTACAAATGGCATACTGTTTGTCATTTTTCTAGCTAATCACTTAAGTTCAAATAAATGTTTTATGATTTTTTTATGTGATTAAAATTATTTTGATAAGTTCTGAATTCATGTCCTACAGGGTTATCAATATGTTATGTGTTACATGTCTATATGAGCTACTTTATTTTATCATGATTTTTTATGTGATTCGTATTGATGTTAAATAGGTATATGTGGTGAAAAATGATATAAAAAGTTTAGAGAGACATGTTCCTAAAATTTTAAAATTACATTAAGTCGAATTGAGTTGGTAATTTAGTTTTTAAATTAATTTACTCTAAATTCTCCCCTATTGTTTAATCAAAAACAAGAGAGACGGGTCATATCCTCAACACAAACATTTCAATTAGGGTTTTTCTCTCTCTCTCTCTCTCTCTCTCTCTCTCTCTCTCTCTCTCTCTCTCTCTCTCTCTCTCAAAGCGGCGATTTCTCTCAAAAGCAAAACCATGGTTCGTACTCGTGGACGAAAATCTGGTCTCCAAGCAAATCAAACCCCTTCCAAGAAAGATGAATCATTTGTTGATCTTGCTAGTCCTGGAAATTTCAGTGGCGATGAAGTATCTCAAACCCCTGAATCTAAGAGGCTCAAAGGGGTTCCACACTTTGCTGGTCCTGAGTTTGAATCGAGATACACTGATATGGAGCTAGGGACTCGTCAATTGATTCATGGGTCTCCACTCTCTGGTAAGCTATTCCCACTGTTAACTGAGTGTGGTGTTATGAAGTTATTTAATGATATTGGGCTTGGAAATTTCATGCTAGATTTACCAAAAGTCTATTATCCTGATTTTGTGCGTGAGTTTTATGCTAACTTGCATGAGGATTCCTTTGGTAATGTGATATCCTCTGTTCGAAAAAAGAAAATTCAGTTAAACCATCCCCTGCTAAATTCATTTCTATCTATTGAAACTGAGAGCAATGAGAATATCTATACCGCCCAAAGTGCTGTTACTCTACCTGATTTTTCAGTACAAGACCAATTGAAAATTCTGTATGATTCTGAAGAGTCAATAACTGCCACCTCTCATGCTACCACAAATGTGTCTCCTTTAGCTCATCTCATATTCAAGCTTGCTAGATCCCATATCTGTCCTCGGTTAGGAAACAAATCTAGTTTCACTAACCAAGATATTATTGTTGTTGCCATGATTATCTTTGGTAAACCTTTTGATTTGTCAACCCTCATTCTGAAAAAGATGGTTGGGACAGTTGAGAAAGCTCACACTGGCATTCCATATGCTCAGCTTCTCACTAGGGTGTTTGAGGGTTTTAAGATTGATGTTAAGTCTGCTTTTAAGCTAACCATCAAAGACAACTTTGATCAAAAGACCTTAAGCCAAAACAATCTTCAACTTACCAATGGAGAAGTGTCTCGGGTCATAACCTCTCCTCCATCTGAGTCTATCCCTGACATTGGAGAACCTTCCAATCCCACTCCTGGTGCTACTGAATTTGGTTCTTCTGATATGCTATTGTTGAAATCCATCCAAACTGATACTATGCTCAACACTGGGAACATCATTGAAATTAAGAAAGACATACAGGAAATCAAAAGTGAGCTTCAAAATGTCAAAGCAGATTGTCAGACAATCAAGACAGTTATGAAGGGGTTTATCAGTGATATGAAAACTTTGAAGGATCTAATGATGAAGACAGGTGGAGCTACCTCTGCAACCCATTCTGCAATGGATCATGATCACAGCCTTGATGACTTGGCTACTGCAGCTGCTAAAGATGTGGATAATCCAGATGGTGACACTGAAGCAACCAATACAGATGAGGATGTTGATGATAAGACTCCTAAAGAATCTTGATTTTTTGATGAATTAAGGGGGAGAAAATTTGGAGAATTATGAACTTGTCTGCTATGATAAATCTGAACTTGTCTGCTGGTCTTAATTATGTCTTTAATTATGTGAACCTTATGTGAATCTTGATGCTTAAGTGTGGTGTTGTTTGGTTTGATATTGATGGCTTTATGATGTGTTAAGTGGCTATATACTCCTGTTATTATTATTATGGTTTTATATCTAACATTGACTGCAGGGATTTAGGGGGAGTATTAAAATTCTCCTAAAATTGGTTGTAATCATCAAAAAGGGGGAGATTGAAACTCCTAGATTTTGATGATGACAATTAGTAAGGCTTTGGCCTTATTTTCAGATATAAAACAGCATGCCATTTGTATTTACTCTAACCTGGTTTTGCAGGAAATACAGCTTACTGATTATATCATCAGTTTAAATTTAACAGCAAGCCATTGATACAAATGGCGTACCGGTTTCAAAAACAGCATGCTGATTTCAGTCTGGACAGTTTTGCCGAATATAAAGTATTCAAGGAACATCAAGTGGAATCTTTGTTAGGGTTAATTGTATGGGTCCTCTGATTATATATGAATATATAAACTCCCATACCTCAATCATGCATGAAGACAAAACAATATTCCTTTTGTTATTTTAGAAAAGTAAAGGTTCTACTTTTCATTAATTTAAACATACACTTGTCGTCCACTCAAATACTCATATGATTCATATCATTATCATATGTTCCTTGTCATACATATTCTATATACCACCTGCTATACACGTTGTCATCACTTCTTCTTAAAAGCTTCTTTCACGTGATTCTTTCATCATATGTTCTCTGGCATACTCAGTCCATACAACACTTGCAACACACGTGAACATCACTTCTTCAAGCTCCTCTCTTTCGTTTTCTTCAAACAGAATCTGTTCAAGCAACGGTAACATTTATGTCCGTTGGAGCTCAAGAAATTAATTTCCTCTCTTGGTTTCATTCGCCTATAAAAGAACTGATATCATTCAGTTCTCAACAACGATACAGTGCAGAAAACAAAAGAGCCTTACAAAAACTCAAAGCTTTCATTGCAATATTCTTCAAACCTTTCGAACCCATTTCATTCATATATATCTATATATTCAGAGGGTCATAGGTTGAGTTGTATCATTCAAACTTGTATTGTTCAGATTGTATTTAATTGTTGCTGTACAAACGTTGGATTAACGTTTAGGGTGAGCTGAACTAGACTAGAGAAGTAAGCTTGGGAAGTGTTACTTAGAGAGTTAGTTCTGCACAGGAAACAGCAAGCCATTTGTAAGCAGCAAGGGTTAAGGGAGATATATTGTTGTATCTTGTAATTGGATTATAGTTGATCAATAATATATTCTCTTACCAAGTTTGGTAAGGGACCAGGACGTAGACCATAGGGGATTAGGGGTCGAACCTGGCTAAAAGATTGAGTGTCTCTTTTACTTACCGTTTATATTGTTTCTGCATTGCATTTTAGATACAAACAGCGTGCTGTTTGTGAACTGTGTTATTACAAACAACAAGCTGTTTTCAGTTATTTTCAAAACAATTCATAAATTTACATTAATAACCATAAACACTTATTCACCCCCCCTCTAGGTGTTGTTTTTCATTTCTCCCCTCCTTTCCCTCTTCTATCAATGAATCTTCTGTAAAATCTCTCCGTATACGTAACCATACCACAAGAGAAACAGAAGTCACCTAACCTCTCATACCTACAGTTCACAATTAGTTCTGGACCATCAATCTTCACAATTTTCTTCTTTCTCTTAAGGGACTTCCTTACATCCAACCTAACTCTGACTCTCATGCTTGGCAAATCGATGAGTTATTCTTCACATCGTATTCGAGAAACACTCCGAAAAAATTACCAAGTTGCTGACCCACAGCCTCTGTCATTAGACCCATTGGTAGATCATGAATTTGTATCCAGATGTTTAGATGCCAAAGCGAAACATCCAGTATCATCATAGCATTGTCAAACATCCAAGGACCTCCCTTCAACACCAATGCATATCCTCTTTGTGAAAAAATTGAAATAAGAAGACACCCTGATCCAACTCCTTAATGCTAATACCCATCGTAGGCTTCCAGACATCAGTAATTTTTGATTTCATCGCCCTCGAGTTTATGATCTTCTCTGTAAGAAACCCCCCACCAAACAAAGTTCATATCTATTCACCTCTTCTTCCCCTTCATCCTCAAACACAAAACTTTCATTTTCCTCCTCAATACTAAGGCTTGCCATCTGATCATCAATCTCCCGATATTGCGCCATGAGAAATAGAAAGACAAATAAAACTCTCATAAATCCTAGCTTCTAATTTAGGAGTTTGAATATGAAAAGAAACTCAGATACCTCTCCAACATGATATGGAGAGAAAAAAGCATTTGAACTTATGATCCTAAACTTTGTTTAGTGTTGTGTGACTGTTCACTCGGTAAATATTCATATTATCAGCTACCAGAAATCTAGGTTATTACATTATCGAATTATAAACCGTTAATATCCAATATTGAATCAATAATAAATACATAATTATTATCATGTAATAATGAGTTGTACGTAACTAATACATGTATATTAAAAAAAATTAATATACAAATAATGAGGGGTAATAATGAGTTAGACGCAATTAATACATAAATATTAAATTGGAAATTAATATATAATAATGAGAGGTATTTTAGAAATTTTATGAGTAATAAAATTGCTCAATCAAACCACCTAGTTGTTGTATTATATATATAATAGATCGTAGAGAATATGTAAAAATTTCAACTTAAACGGGACATTCGCTTGTCCAAAATTTTAGTCAAGTCAATGATTAGGCCTGTCAATGGATCGAAGATCCGATCCGATCTGAGCCCATATAAATGAATATGGATTTGTATAAAAATGATTAGATCTGATATTCAATCCGATTAAAATTATCTAATTATTAAATGTATCAAATATATATTTAATTCAATCCGATCCGTTAATTGTAACACTCCAGTCCCACATCGAGTAGATTTGGGACTTTAGTTCAGTTTATAAGCCAAAGTACTACTACTAAGTACACTAATAAATCATGATATTTTGGGGGCCTGTGGTGAGCTTGTGAATTACCCAGTTGTCACATATGGTATCAGAGCCGACTCTTGAAAGCTTGATTCGTCAAGTTGCCGGAGGTGGGGACACGAAGGCCCGTGGTATTATCCCACAATGGACAGAGGTCCGGAGGTGGGGACACGAAGCCTAGAGAGGAACGATCTTGGACCTATGATTCGTTCAGACCTGACGAGGATGTCAGGAGTTTAAGTATGGGAGTTTGTAACACCCCAGTCCCACATCGAGTAGATTTAGGACTTTAGTTCAATTTATAAGGCAAAGTACTACCACTAAGTGCACCAACAAATCATGATCTTTTGGGGGCCTGTGGTGGGTTTGTGGAGTTTGCTTTGGCTTATTCTGGATTCATGATTGGGACTTGACCCGATTTCGAAAAAAAGCTTGGGATTTGACCCGGGTTGTCACATTAATAACCCTATCCTATTATATATACATATATAAATATATATTTTATATTTGTATTTAATATTTATATTTATATTTAATATAATCGTTCAGATTTTAAATCAAACACATATACACTTATTGTATCAAAATGATTATATTAAATAAACCAAATAAGTCCCTTCTTTTAAATTTAATTTCACTTTTAAACCTACTTAGGTTAGATAGGAATATTTTGTAACTCACGTCAGAGTTTTACGACTTACTTTCGTTAAATTCTAACATTATAAATTTGTCAAATTGAATAATATATTACTGTAAGTTAAGTAGTTTGAATTTGATACTATGTATAGTCAATTTAAAAATTCTTGTTTTTTACATTTGGCATTTAAAAAAAAATACATATTATTACTAAGAGAAAAATGGATTTGAGGACAACCTCAGGGATGTCTTCTAAGATTACAAGTGATTTGTACTTATAAAGTAAGATTGAATAATTTTGCATATCATTTAGTGCATAAGTTACATGGAGTAACAATTATCATATACAATTAATATCTTTGTCAAAAAAAAAAAAACATATACAATTAATATCAATCAATTTGTAACTTCAATTGATAAGCCTATTATTTTATAATAATCTTTTTGTACTACAATTCTCAACTAACAATTCAATTTAATTCAATTATCAGGGGTAAGCAAGAAAACAAAATATTCAACGATTTTCTTCAAAAAGGACAGGGGACGGAGAAAGTATCATATACTTCTTCCGTCTCTAAATGCTTTAACTTTTGGTACATATTTTAAACTGCTTTGACCATAAACTTAAATCTATTTATATATATTATAATGCCAGGAGATCAGAAAACTACCAGAAGCGTTCAAGATAGTTTTCTTAAATTTTCGTATTTTTGAATTTTTTAATAAATTGTTTTCTTGCATTAAATAACTCTTAATAACATATTAATTAGTCATTAATTATACGTAATAAATATATATTAATTCTTTTTATTTATTTAATAAATTAGAAAACTTTATTTCAACATTAAATATTAATTACATATATAATTAAGTTTATATTTTGGTAAAATAACGACTTATAATTGTTTACATTGCGTATTTTTTATTCCCTATCGAATACCACTACAATTTCTTTTTGGACAATTATAGTAAAGACGATCCTTAACTTTTCAAGCAATATTAATTATTAGTGATTATGAAAATCGTAATAAATTATGAAAGTATATAAATCTTCGCTTAACACCTGTAATAAAGGTAATACAGATAGTTTTTTTATTTTTACACATGGATAATTACACATGAGTTACGATCAAATCGATTAAATTTAAAAAAACCTAATTTTATCAGTAGATTAAATCGATAAAAAAGTTATATACCCGTTGTTCATTATATTCTGTCTAAATAAATTAATACTCTAATTAATAAATGGGAAATTCTCAATGACACCCTTATACTTTTGGTTTTTGCCAATGATACCCTTCATTATTCAACTGACAAGGGTACCATTGAGAATTTCATATACTAAAATTTTGGTTGATGGAGTGGCATTTCATGGAAAAGCCAAAAATACAAGGGTACCACTCGTAAGTCAAAAACATGAAATGGCACCACTTTGAAAAGTCAATAACAGATAGGCACCATTGAGAATTTCCCTAAATCAATTCTTACATCACATTGAACATGTTTGTTTTGAGAGGGGCGTCGGTTTTAAAAAAGTTTAATGTTTATAACTTTTGATCGTAAATACTACGTTTGTATTATAATTGCTACTTTTTATGTTTATGATATTTTTTAATGTTATCAAAATTTAGATATATAATAAGAGTATTTTCAAACTTATAATTCATATAAATTGTTTTGAATCAATTTTTTTACAAAAATCTTAAAAGACCAATCAATTTTTAAAAATAATAAAATTAATTTATTTATTTTCAATATTTTAAAATGTAAATTTATAAACCGTGCGAAGTGCGGATAAATTTACTAGTTACTTTTTTGTATAGAAATATTTATAAATACTTTTGTAAACAAAAAGAAAATATCAAAAGTAATAAATTAAATTCTACAGTCAAAACACCTTAAATCGTGTGTGCTAAACATTTTGAAGGGAGGGTGGGAGTATATTTATTCCTCCAAAAAAAAGCATAACTGTCTCATTTATAGACATACTTAATAAATTTAATATAGTGCATAAGTTACATAGAGTATCAATTAACATATACAATTAATATCTTTGTCAAAAAAAAAACATATACAATTAATATCAATCAAGTTGTAACTTCAATTTATCTTTGTATATAAAGTATCTACTAACACTTAATTTATATTGAGAAGACTTATAGTAGAAGATAGAAGAGAGCAAAATGAGTTGCAAGTTTTTCATTTACATGATAGTATTGATGATGATTATCAGCGTTGGTTTATCAGACAATGGTAAGTTTGTTATATATGAATCGATTGAGTTACTGTTTAGATTTTGTATTTATTTTTTTATTTTTTTTAACAGGAGATTTTGTATTTATTTAATTGAAAAGAAATCTTGAATCTAATATTTCGACTATAATCAATGTAGAAAAAGGTATAGATTTGACAAGGGAAAAAGAGATTTATTTTTACTTGAAAATATTCTATAAATTGTTTAATATGGACTATGTTTTTTCTCATTCACAGATCATTTCCCTGTGGAGGCTCCTTCCTTTACTAGTACCGATCCCGCTCCCTGCAAGTATTTTACCCGATTTGAAGAAGAATGCGACGAACAAAATTGCGATGCCTTCTGTTTAAATAAATTTTTTGATAGGTACCAAGGTAGTATTTGTCTTGTCGAGGCAACATGCTTATGTTTATATAATTGTTAAAAAAATTATATATCACTTAGATACTGTTGGTTCGAAAACTAACTGCGCAAGTGTACGCGGTCACAAGTAATATAATAAATTCGTTCCCACGAAGACTTGGTGTTTGTTCAGAAATAATGTTTAAGCAACGACGTATGATTAAACAACAAACTGCTTGAATAAATATAAAAAGGGGGGTTTTGCTGTATTTTTCTAATTGATTAATTAAATTAATAATATTAAATAATTCAAACTACTTGATTTAATTAAATGAGAATTTTTATGCGAGAAAAACATGGGATTCTAATTTCATTATTTATTTCATTTAGAATTGATGCCTTAATTTCAAAGTAATTTTGATAATTACGAAAGCTAGCCGGGAACACGAAACTAACATAAGCACCTTTCAGCCTTAACTCATATCAAACCACACGAACATCCACTTAAAAAGATAGAAGTCGCGAGGACACCTTTTATGCTTAGACCTTATATGTCTATAAGATTTGAAAACATAATTGGTTTACGAATAAATTCCTTTATTATGACTACATAGGGTGATGTGATCCAAAATCCTACCACTTATCATAAATGTACATGACAATTACGAACCTATGCTAACATGGCAAATTCTAAATTCCTAAATCCACTTTCGCATTCATTAGGAATTAATAATTTAGACGTTAGCTACGCATCTAATAAATTAAGCGCAACCACATTAGGCAATCTGAATTTTTATCATAATACAAATTATTAAGGCATCGAATTACTAAATTACGTAAATAAATCCATTAGAATCCCATGACGGCGATTAGTTCATAGTCGAACGGATCGTCATCATGGGATTAAATGAAAACATAATAATAATAATAATAATAATAATAATAATAATAATAATAATAAAAATAATAATAATAATAATAATAATAATAATAATAATAACTAAATTAAAAATTGCGATAAATTAAATATGAAATTGCAAGAGTTTAGAACGTAGAACCGACAAAGCTTCCAATGAGGAAAAGAGCACTCCAATTAATCCCCGTAATTTCTTCAATCGAAATAACACTTATACTAAATTTGCAAAAATTAAAGTGTATAAAAACAAAACTTAAATTACAAAGAACAAGAGAGAATACAAGAGAGGATTTTTGCTCTACAAATTGATATGTGTTTTTGAGCTTGAGAACTCACCTATTTATAGCAAAAAATTAGCACACCAATTAATAAAATAAAATTAAAAAGAATTACAAAAAAAAAAAAAAACAAACAGCACACTAATTCAATTATTCAGCCGAAAGTTCCATGCAAACAATACTACAACAAACTGCTGTCGACCTCCAGGAAACTGCTTTCCAGATGCATGCCACGCGCGGCAATTAACAGCCTAACACTGGCGCGTGTATCCCACGCGCGCGTGGAAGAGTGGAGAAACTGGCCGACAGAACATGACAGGTTTTAGCTCCTCAATTCTTAATTCAGCCGAAAGATGCACACTTGTTATAATTTTTGTTAATTGATTACTCAATGTCGACCTGCAGTGTAATGTTTTTAATTAATAAATAATTAATTTAATTGAGAAATTATAAAAATAAATATCTAATATTATTAGATATTTAAAAATATAATTTTCTAATTTAATAAAACATTTATTAATATAAATAAATCCTTAAATCCTAAGCTGCGGTAAATTGAGGGCCTAAAACCGGACTCCTTTTCTTTAACGAAAAATATATCACTTCCAACCGGGTTTTTCTCTTTAAGAATATATCACTTTCCATCTTTTTGTGATAATTCTATTTTCTCATTGCTCGTCCAGGTGCAAACTACGGCCTCTTGAGGATCTGAAACTGGATTCTTTTTGCGAAACAAAAAATATATCAATTCCAACCGGGGTTCCAGATTTACGAATATATCATTCAGAATTTCTTTATGATAATTCTTTTTCCTCGTAGCCAGTCCACTTGATCAAATTGAGACAGAAATCCCCCGTTTTTAGCCTTTTATCGCATAGATACCTGAAGTTGCGAGTTCTACATAACAAATGCTGAAACACAACAAAAATGAATTAAAAGACACAGCATACTTAAGGATAAACCATCAATCTAGGTCCATTTAGCGCATAATAAGTGGATATAAAATCCACTTATCACACCCCCAAACTTAAACTGATGCTTGTCCTTAAGCGAAAACAGACTCGACTACCACTAAATGCATGAATGCAAGGATCCCATAGGCAAAGCAATAACCAATTTAGCCAAAGTGACTCAGAGAATGTGAAAATTCCCAATAGAGATCGACTAAATACCCGAATATTAACATTTACAAGTACAGAAACGTGCGTGTGTGCAATACTCATCAGAATTACTCTTAGCACTAGATCAAAACCATACCTATTCTTCGCCAAGACAATCACAAGTTTATAAATAGAATGAACGCTTGACACTTCATAACCTAGAAACACCTCCATCATCATTTGAGTTAGACAGGAATTCATGCTTTATTAACAACTATGACGCATAATACTATACACAACACACATGCTTATACAACAATACCCATGTAGCGAGCGTTAGGTCAGTGGATCCCAGACTATAAAAGCCTTAGGTCACTAGGCACAAAGTCCCCTCGAACTTAATTGCTCGAGTATTAAAGAGCTCACCCTGGGCCCCTGGCCAACTCTGCATACTCACACTCTCATAAATACTTTTTCTTTGTTGTTTTTTTTTCATAAATGCAATCTGGAATGAGAATTCTCAATTCCAATCCTAGACTACTCATATAAATATGAGCTGGCTACTAGCCAATTGACACCTATCCATTATTAACAATTACACACAAACTAGCAAGAACCCTGGTTTTCCCCAAACTTATATTTAGTGATTCTACGCTATCAAGGGAATAAAGAAAATTCCAAATATAATCAGGTGATTAAATTTCAACAACCAAACAAGCATGACCTTAACCTAGCCCCAAAAGCAAATGATGAGTTGTGTAAGATTGTGTTTCTGCAACATACACATTAATTCAAAAGCATTTAAATCAGCCCTCTATCCATCATTATCACACTCAACTTCATCATTGACTACTAAACGGAATCACCAAGCGCTACGGAATCAAGGAAAATATGATATGCAACTAATCATGAATTTGCAATTTTTTTTAATTTTATGGAAAAATATGAATTATATGAAACTATATGCAATATTATGACTCGATTAATCCAATATCCTAAATCACCCCCAAACTTAAAATATTCAATGTCCTCATTGAAGGTATAGATAAAGGATAAAAGAGAACTCCCCTAACTGTCGGCATCGTCGCCCTCCTCGGGCGGTGAATCTGGTGGTGGAAATGAGCTCCCAACTGAGGCCAATCTTCCTTGAGAAAAGCAAGTTCCTGCAACTCGCCAATGACCTGCAAACTTGACATAATACTGAACAAAATCACACAAAATCAAACCACACACAAAAACACCAAACCCATGGGTTGCCTCCCATGAAGCGCTGTCGTTAACGTCATTTAGCCGGACGTTACTTCCTCAACTCACGGCGGTTTCAACAGAATACCCGAACCGTCCTCAACAGAAAGACCATTCATACGAACGTTGACTTCTTGCTTGCTTACTCCCAACAAAATTCCTCTTTCACTCTTCACCTTGACTTTTCCACCAATCGACTTCTTCGTCTTCTTTTTCTTCCTCACACCTCTAAGGTGTTTATCCCTCTCCGTTGACTGAACCACACACTCTTCATCCGCATCATCAACTATCCACCTTCTTAACATATTATCATGTTTTTCTTCAAAAATCACTAACTCATCATTCAAAAGGACATACCTCAAACGCGGTGGAAGTTTTCCGAGCTTTACATTCAAGAGATATCGAATTGAAGAACTGTCAATGGAATCACTGATGTGATGCTCTAACATGTGCATGTCCGATTTTCCACTAAACAACTGATCAAACTTCTCTGTCTGACCAGCATCAACCATTTCCACGCTGAAACACTCTTTATCTTCTGCCGGAAGTTTCATGGCCTTGAACACATTAAAGGTGACATTCTGGTCTTGTACCCTCATTGTAAGTTCTCCTCTTTGTACATCGATCAAAGTACGACCCGTAGCTAGAAAAGGCCTTCCCAAAATTATGGGAATCTTCTTGTCCTCTTTGAAATCTAGAATCACAAAATCGGCAGGAAATATGAGCTTATCAACCTTCACCAAGACATTCTCTACTATACCCCTGGGATAAGTGATTGACCGATCAGCCAGCTGCAACGAGATATTGGTAGGTTTTGGACCAGGCAGACCAAGTTGCTTGAAAATAGACAAGGGCATGAGATTAATGCTAGCTCCCAAATCACATAAGCATTTGTCAAAAGACAACTTTCCAATGGTGCATGGAATTGTAAAACTTCCTGGATCCTTAAGTTTAGGAGGTAATTTCTGTTGCAACACTGCACTCCTCTGTTAATGCCACTGTTTCAAATTCTTCCAACCGTCTCTTTCGTGACACAATATCATTCATGAACCTTGCATATCTCGGCATCTGCTCCAATGCTTCAACAAAAGGAATGTTAATAGATAGTTTCGTGAAGACCTCCATAAACTTCTGAAATTGTTGATCTTGTTTCTGCAAGCGTTGAGGGAATGGAGGAGGTGGATAAATATACTTTTCTGGTGTCGGTGCTTTAACTGGTTCATCTTTTCTGGATTCTTCATGCACCAACTCTTGAAGCTTTTTATTAGACCCAGCTTCCTTGATAACCTCTTCATCAGCTTTCTTTGAGGTCCCTTCAATCTCCTTACCACTTCTTAACGATACGGCATTGCAAGTCTCCTTCCGCTCATTCTTTGGATTTGGCTCGGTGTCACTAGGTAGAGTTCCTTGTGGCCTGTTTAACAAAGCATTAGCAAGCTGTCCAATCTGATTCTCCAATGTCTTGAGAGATACTGCTTGACTTTTAACCAACAACTTCAATTCATCCAATTCAGATTTTTCATTAAGAGATTGCCCTGCACTAGCCTCAGACTGCTGCTGAAATCCCGGAGGTTGGAATTGTTGCCTTGGAGCATACTGCTGTTGATAGCCCTGATTGAATGGCCTAGCTTGCTGACCCTGAAACTGATGATAAGGCTGTTGTGGTTGTTGAACACCTTGATTGTTGTTCCAGCTGAAATTGGGATGGTTACGATTGTTCGGATGATAAGTTGCTGGAGCTGGTTGCGAAGGTCGCTGAAAATTGTTCACAAACTGTGCTGATTCAGAAGAGATTGCACACTGATTCGTATCATGTGCACCTGCACATAGCTCACAAACACTAGCAACCTGCTGAACTCCATAATTAGTAAGGGAATCCACCTTCATCGTAAGAGCTTTCAACTGAGCTGTTATAGCTGTTGCTGCATTAACTTCAAGAATTCCTGCTACCTTACCTTGAGAAAGCCTCTGGGTTAGATTTTGATATTCATTCGCAGCCATCATCTCAATAAGCTCATAGGCTTCATCATAGCTCTTAGCCCACAGAGCTCCACCTGATGCTGCATCTAGCAAAGGTCTAGACTGTGCTCCCAACCCATTGTAGAAACCATTAATAACCATCCAATCAGGCATCCCATGATGAGGACACTTTCGTAGCATCTCCTTATAACGTTCCCAAGCCTCAAATAAAGATTCACCAGTTTGCTGTGCAAATTGAGTTAGAGCGTTCCTTATTGCTGCAGTTTTAGCCATGGGGAAGAATTTTGTAAGAAACTTCTGAGCAAGATCCTCCCAAGTAGTGATGGAACCGGCTGGTAGAGAATGTAACCAGCCCTTTGCCTTATCCCTTAAAGAGAATGGGAAAAGTCTTAATTTGATAGCATCATCCGACACACCATTAAATTTGAAAGTGTCACAAATCTCGATAAAGTCCCTGATGTGCATATTGGGATCCTCCGTTGAAGCTCCCCCAAACTGAACTGAGTTCTGCACCATCTGAATTGTGCTTGGCTTGATTTCAAAAGAATTAGCTGCAATGGCTGGCCTGACAATGCTAGACTGAATGTCATCGATCTTTGGCTGGGAATAGTCCTTCAAAGCCTTTGCAGCTACTGCTACTCTGTCGCCCATTGTTGCTTCCACTATCACTTCAAACTCTTTTGTTGCTTCAAGTTCTTCTTCTTCCAGCTTATCTTTCAGAGTTTGAGAACGTGTTCGTATAAACAACTTAAGATCCTTATACTGGCAGAGCGAGAAAACACGTCGTGAGAGAAAAAAAAATTTCCAAGTCAGTTAAGTTTAACCTCCGCTGATGTTAAACACAAATTCTGAAAATAACACCGAAGTCCCCGGCAGCGGCGCCAAAAACTTGTTGGTTCGAAAACTAACTGCGCAAGTGTACGGGGTCACAAGTAATATAATAAATTCGTTCCCACGAAGACTTGGTGTTTGTTCAGAAATAATGTTTAAGCAACGACGTATGATTAAACAACAAACTGCTTGAATAAATATAAAAAGGGGGGTTTTGCTGTATTTTTCTAATTGATTAATTAAATTAATAATATTAAATAATTCAAACTACTTGATTTAATTAAATGAGAATTTTTATGCGAGAAAAACATGGGATTCTAATTTCATTATTTATTCCTTAATTTCAAAATAATTTTGATAATTACGAAAGCTAGCCGGGAACACGAAACTAACAAAGCGCCTTTCAGCCTTAACTCATATCAAACCACACGAACATCCACTTAAAAAGATAGAAGTCGCGAGGACACCTTTTATGCTTAGACCCTATATGTCTATAAGATTTGAAAACATAATTGGTTTACGAATAAATTCCTTTATTATGACTACATAGGGTGATGTGATCCAAAATCCTACCACTTATCGTAAATGTACATGACAATTACGAATCTATGCTAACATGGCAAATTCTAAATTCCTAAATCCACTTTCGCATTCATTAGGAATTAATAATTTAGACGTTAGCTACGCATCTAATAAATTAAGCGCAACCACATTAGGAAATCTGAATTTTTATCATAATACAAATTATTAATGCATCGAATTACTAAATTACGTAAATAAATCCATTAGAATCCCATGACGGCGATTAGTTCATAATCGAACAGATCGTCATCATGGGATTAAATGAAAACATAATAATAATAATAATAATAATAATAATAATAATAATAATAATAATAATAAAAACTAAATTAAAAATTACGATAAATTAAATATGAAATTGCAAGAGTTTAGAACGTAGAACCGAAATAGCTTCCAATGAAAGAAAAGAGCACTCCAATTAATCCCCGTAATTTCTTCAACCGAAATAACACTTATACTAAATTTGCAAAAATTAAAGTGTATAAAAACAAAACTTAAAATTACAAAGAACAAGAGAGAATACAAGAGAGGATTTTTGCTCTCCAAATTGATGTGTGTTTTTGAGCTTGAGAACTCACCTATTTATAGCAAAAAATTAGCACACCAATTAATAAAATAAAATTAAAAAGAATTACAAAAAAAAATAAAATAAAACAAACAGCACACTAATTCAATTATTCAGCCGAAAGTTCCATGCAAACAATACTACAACAAACTGCTGTCGACCTCTAGGAAACTGCTTTCCAGACGCATGCCACGCGCGTGGCCAGCACGCGCGGCAATTAACAGCCTAACACTGGCGCGTGTATCCCACGCGCGCGTGGGAGAGTGGAGAAACTGGCCGACAGAACATGACAGGTTTTAGCTCCTCAATTCTTAATTCAGCCGAAAGATGCACACTTGTTATAATTTTTGTTAATTGATTACTCAATGTCGACCTGCAGTATAATGTTTTTAATTAATAAATAATTAATTTAATTGAGAAATTATAAAAATAAATATCTAATATTATTAGATATTTAAAAATATAATTTTCTAATTAAATAAAACATTTATTAATATAAATAAATCCTTAAATCCTAAGCTGCGGTAAATTGAGGGCCTAAAACCGGACTCCTTTTCTTTAACGAAAAATATATCACTTCCAACCGGGTTTTTCTCTTTAAGAATATATCACTTTCCATCTTTTTGTGATAATTCTATTTTCCCATTGCTCGTCCAGGTGCAAACTACGGCCTCTTGAGGATCTGAAACTGGATTCTTTTTGCGAAACAAAAAATATATCAATTCCAACCGGGGTTCCAGATTTACGAATATATCATTCAGAATTTCTTTATGATAATTCTTTTTCCTCGTAGCCAGTCCACTTGATCAAATTGAGACAGAAATCCCCCGTTTTTAGCCTTTTATCGCATAGATACCTGAAGTTGCGAGTTCTACATAACAAATGCTGAAACACAACAAAAATGAATTAAAAGACACAACATACTTAAGGATAAACCATCAATCTAGGTCCATTTAGCGCATAATAAGTGGATATAAAATCCACTTATCACACCCCCAAACTTAAACTGATGCCTGTCCTCAAGCGAAAACAGACTCGACATTCGATCCTATGCACAAACGAATATAAAAGATTACAAGAAATTTCAAGGTGAACTGAGAAAGAAGCTTGGAATTCCTTTAGTCTTACCTCAAGGATTGTCATCAAGAAAAGAACGTCTTGTTGATTCTGATTTACACATGAAACTTCAAGTCACAGATGAGCCAGAAGAAGGAGAATTCAGAAGGGAAGACAACTGAAGAAAAAGAATTGCTCTACATGTTATATCTTTAGAGCTTAGATAAATCTTGATAGGAATTTGTATCATATGATCAGTCTAGAGGATCATCTATCTTGTATTTATCTTTCATGTTTGAATCTGGCAAATGTTAAATATAAACCAGAACTTTTTTTTTCATATTTACTTAGTATTTAAAGTTTTATCTTTCATTTGGTTAAGTTGGATTAGTTGAGGTATCCTCTAGGAACTAGGAATTTTCTTGTTATTGTCTAACAAACAAATAGGGGGAGATTGAAAGGCATATGACTCAGCCTATTTGTAGTTAGAGGATCCTAATCAACTTAAACCAAATTGTAATAAGTAAATATACATATGAACTGTCACAGGAATCTCAAGAAGTATTATATGTCAGAAGAAAGAAGAAAAGTCAATCTATAGTTTTGATGTCGTACACTGGAAGACGATTCAGTTATCTGATCAAGCCCCAGTATAGCATTGAAGCGAATGGATTCATTTGAACAGTGACCGAGATTTTTCGAGTGATAGTTTAAATGTCAGTTACAGTACAAGAGAATTGAGAGAAGAAACAAACCACAACCTAAAGTCAAAAGTGAAGAAGCATCATTGAAGTTAGTCGTTCATGAACCAGACCGTACATCGAACGTCAACACAAGTCAGTGGTAATTCTTTACTACCTTCAGTGGTTTGTAAGAATTAAATTAGTTATTTATTGATTTAATTAAATTCATTTATAATTGATATAAATCATTTAGTTGATTTAATTAAATGAATTAATTCTAGAAGAATTAATTTATTTATAAAATTAATTATTGTATCAATTAAATATGAATTAGTTAATCATTAATTAAATAGATCAATATGACTTAAAGAAAAAAGGTTGGATTATGTCTTGGAGAAGAAAAATTCGGTATGACCTAAATTAAGTCATACCGACAGAATTCAAAGTTATGTCTTACCGAGCCAAGCATTGCAGATTATGTCATACCGACCTCCTACCAGCTGTGTTAAGTCATACCGAACTTTTATTAAGTCATACCGACCAGGTTTATGTCTTAATGGAGGTTTGTGTAAGTCTTAATGAAGAAAAACTAAGTCTTGGAAGCAGTTTAAGTCATGCTGGAGCAGTTAAATATCCTACAGAAAACTAGCAAGACTTATGACTGATACAAAAGAACAGAACACAACAGATTAAGTCATAACCAAGAAACAGAGCAGAAAATATCATATTCAGCAGAACAGAATTCTCTCTCAAGAACACCAAGAACACCAAAGCTTAAACAATTCCCAGAAATTCAAGTTCTTCATCTTTGTAATATTCTATCCGCTAGAACTTGTCTATTTGTGATTCTTGTACTACTAGCGAATTAAGTTTCCTAGTTCTTATCTTGATTATTATTAACTAAATTAGAAAAGTTCATGTTGAATTTTCTAATTAGTTATTAACATCTTGATAAGTTGTTATACTGATTTTGTAACACCACATCAAGTTAATATACAGTTATATTCAACTTGAAAAATTGTGTTAAATAATTTCGCAAAAATTTGTCTTTGCTAAAATATTATCTAACGGACAAATTTCGATAAAAAGGTAAAGATTGTATTCAACCCCCCCTTCTACAATCTTATCGGACCTAACAATTAGTATCAGAGCCGATTGATTGATACACAAATCAAAGATCCCATTTTACTCGATTAAAAATCATCCCCGAATTTTTTAACTCTCTTAAAAAATTCATCATGTCTTCTAAAGTTGGAACTGTGAAAATTCCCATATATGACAAAAACAGTTATGATATGTGGAAGAACAAAATGTTAATGTTCCTAGAGGTTGCAAATCCTAAATACATGAAAGTCTTATCAGAAGGACCAATAATACCTTTTAATTCCTGAAGTTGTTACTGATGGAAAAGTTGTTGCCCCTGCAAGGTTTGTACACAAAGATTCTTCTGAATGCACTCTTGTTGAAAGAGAGGAAGCTGGACTTGACATTAATTTAAGACTGATCTTAATATATTCTCTAGACTCTGTAATGTACAGTCATGTGATTAACTGCAAGACTGCAAAGCAAATGTGGGAAACCATTGAAACTGTGAATGAAGGAACAGAGGAAGTTAGGGAGAATCGACTAGAAATTCTGACATCTGAGTATGAACACTTTTGATAAGCATCCAATGAAAGTATTCAAGATGTGTTTGAAAGATATAACAAACTTGTCAACAATTTACAGATGCATGGCAAGTACTACACTCAGAAAGAGATCAACAGAAAATTTCTACTGTCAATGCATGTTCATCTAGAACATAGGATTACAGCTATCAGAGAGTCGAGGAATCTAAGTGAAATTACTGTAGAAAGACTCTTTGGCGTTTTAAAAACCTATGAACTGGAACAATCTCAACAAAAGGAGATTTATGGAAAAGGAAGAGTTGCTAATATTTCTACAGCTCTTATTGTTGGGAACAAACAGGAAGTGGAAGATAAGGTTATTCAACCTTGTAGTGTTGACAGTGGCAAGCTTGAAGTTGAAGTTGGTCAAACGAATGCTAGTCCAGATGAAGGAGACTTCTATTCGTTAGAAGAGCTAGATCAGTTGGAAGATGAGTCCATGGCTTTGTTGGTAAGGAAATTCGGTAACTTTAGATTCAGGAAGAATCCCAAGTTCAGGTACAAATCTAACTATAACAGGTTCCAAAGAGGAGGTTCTTCATCCTCAAGTAACAGAGGAGGTTACAAAACTGGAACAGTTGAAAGAAGTAAAATTAGATGTTACAACTCTAATGAACTTGGACATTTCGCTACTGAATGTCAGAAGCCAAAACAAAACCAAAGAAAAGACTTTGGATCTAAGAAGAAGAAGACAGGTAAAGCCTATGTGGTTGCTGGAAAGAGCTGGGATGATACAGACTCTGAAGAAGAAGAGTATGGCAATCTTGCCCTGATGGCAAAATCTGATAACTCCAGTGGTACTTCATCTGAGGTATCATGTTCTGAAAGTCAATACATTTATCAACTTAGTGATTCACTAGGTTATGCTAATAGAGAGATTGAAAGGATCAATTTGTTAAATACAGATCTTAGTAATCAATTATCACAATTACACGATGTACAAAATTGCCATGATAAACAAAAATCAGAAATAAGAATTCTAAAAGAACTTGAGAGGTCTCTAGCGTTGATAGTGGTTCAACAACGTGAGACAATAGCTGAACTAGAAATAAAGGTTAGTGCTACTTCTAATTCATGTAAAGTGGCTAAAGAGTTGTTTAACCAACAAGCTATTAATCAAACCGTAGGAATTGGGTTTGATTATAATGAAGCTATTGGACGAAAAAGCATTATTACCCCTAATCGTGTCAGTGCTGTAGAAAGGGGTATACCAATAGTGCTTAAGGGTGTTAGTAACCCACTCTTTAAGACATCCATAGCAGAACCTTTGGATACAACATCTTTAATCATTAAGGAAGAGATGCGCATTGAGGATTTAGCTAATGGCGTAGTCTTAGAAAGTAATCAAGTTGTTAAAAATGATGAAGATAGAAAGTCTGTGTTTAAGAAAACAGAAAGAGTTGGTGAGTCTACTAGTTCCTTGAAAACTAGTAGTAGAAGTAACAACATGAATAAATGCAACAACATATCTACCATGCATGCTATTCCTGTTATTGAAACTGCTCATAAGAAATGCAATGCTGTTAATTGCATGTCTTGTGCTTTTAATATAATGTCTGCTTACTTTAACGGTAATCATGCATGTGTTGATAAGAATGTTCCTAGACAGCATATGAGCAGAAATAAACATGTTAGATCCAGGACTGTAACACCACCTAATTCTAAGACTAGGACTCCAAGTCCTTCTCAGGATATGGTGAAGACATGGTTACCCAAGCTGAAACCAAAACAAGTTAAAGCTGTTTACAGGGTTAAATGTCCAGTACCTGAAGAAAATGTTGTTAAAATAAAAGGTGTTGCTTTGCCTGATAAAGGCCAATTCTTTAAGTATTCCGGACCCAAACAAATTTGGGTTCCGAAGAAAGTCTAACCAATTTGTCATTGCAGGGTTTGAAACAGGTTGAACGAGTCATGTGGATTCTGGACAGTGGATGTTCAAGGCATATGACCGGAGATAGAGCCCTGCTGACAAATGTGGTGGAGAAGGCCGGCCCAGTCGTTACCTTTGGAGATAACAGCAAAGGTAAAACTGATGGATATGGCAGATTAGAAGCTGGAAATGTTATCGTTGAAGATGTCTCTTTTGTGAACGGCCTTGAGCACAATTTGCTCAGTATTAGTCAATTCTGTGACAAAGGTTATGAAGTTCATTTCAACAAGAAGAATTGTCTAATATCACACAAGAGAAATGAAAGGCCGCAGTTGACTGGAGTAAGAAAAGGAAACTTGTACATAGCCAATATGAAGTTCATTTCAACAAGAAGAATTGTCTAATATCACACAAGAGAAATGAAAGGCCGCAGTTGACTGGAGTAAGAAAAGGAAACTTGTCTAATATCATATGTTTTGTAGTGTTTGTCCTGTTAATATTGCTTTGTTTTCGTTAATAGGATAGCATATGGTATTTATAATTATTTTTATTAATTGTTTAAATTTTCTATAATATTTTTATTATTTTTCTAAGTTAATTGTATATTTTTGTGTGGTTATTTGAATTATTTGTAAATATTCTAATTTATTTTAAGTAAGATATGTCTTAAATTAAATCAGAATAATAATAGGTCTTATTAATAAGTCTAGTATATTTAATAAGTCTTAATTATGTTGAGTCTTATTAGAATAATTCTGTTTTTAATTTTTGGTCTTATTTGCATTTTTTTTAAAGTCTTGTTTATATATAATTCTAAGTATTATTAGAATATTAAGCTTAAGTCTTAATTAGTTTAGGTCTTATTAGTATAAAAATTCGGTATGACTTAATTAGGTTAAGTCTTATTGGTTGGTTTATTAAATTAAGTCTTATTCGGTTATTAAGTCTTGTACATATAGGTCTTAATAGAATTAAGTCTTAATTACCATTATATGATTAAGTCTTATTCTATTATTATTAAGTCTTATTCAGCGTTTTAAGACATGTAAAGTTTAAGTCTTATTTTTAATTTTAAGTCTTAATCAGTTAGTATATATATAGCAGGTAACAGTTTTAAGTCTTATTAGTTAAGTCTTGTTAGTTATTTTTAAGTCTTATTCGTCTAACTAGTATATATATATATAGTAGTTAGAAGTGTTAAGTCATTTTTAAGTTTATGTCATTCTCTCAAGTTAAGTCTTAGAGAACTAAAGTGATACACAAATATATACACGCGTATATACAACCGATTCATGCCCAATTTTTGATTCAATTTAACTGAAATCACGAACCCAGGACTCCCATGGGAGGCGGATTTGTGATTATGCCATCCTGGGGCAGAGCCTGTCGCACTTGTGCGGTTTGCCTTGGATCACGTAGTTTGCAGGCTATTGCGTGAACCCATGGGTTTACCCAGAGCGCACCCGAAGGGTAGCGGCTGCGGGTTCCCATGTTAAAAAAAAAAAAAATCACGAACCCAGTACAAACGTCGACTCTTTGTTCGATTTCCTTCAGTTTGATAGTTTAAAATCGCGTTTTGGTTGAGATTTGAATGATTTTGGTTTCGAAAAATCGTATTTTTCGATCTAAATTTCTGAGTAATTCAGTTCGATTCTTGAAAATCTAAAAATATTTGGTTGTTTGTGTGTATACAAGGATCATTGTGTGAATTTTTCAGAATTTTTGGAGAAATTTTAATTATTTCAAATTTTTAATTAATTATTAATTCGAAAAATTAATTTTTAAATCATAATTTTGTAAAATCTGAAATTTTCAAAGAAATTAAATCTTGATTAAAATGGCTGATCGATTTGAAATTATTAAACATAATTTAATCGGTTATTTTGATCCAGAAAAATGTTCAATTGAACGTTTTCGACCGTGGATTCGATTTTTAAATGAAAATTCACTGGTACGCACTGCTTTGAGCTTAGATGCTCCATTGAAAATTGAACCCTTGCGAATCATGTGTACTACTGCTGTCATTTCTAATGATAACAGATCATTTGTCTTCTCTGTAGGAGACAATCAGTACACAGTGAATGAAAATACAATAAATACGGTCTTAAATTTTCCAACTGACAATTTCGAAGAGTTACCATCAGATCAAGAATTGATAAATTTTTTGAATGGTGTATTCTATCAAGACAGTCCTGATCAAACTATCTGGAATAAAAAGAACTTCGTTCAGGAATGGGACTATATGTTTGACACATTAGCTAGAGTCTTTGCCAATTCTACTAAAGGGAACTTCGGGGTATTACCATCCTTCTTGCAGCATATTGGATATGAAATTGCACACAACCGAAGAATTAATATTGGTAGACTACTGTATGTTCCGATGGTTAGAAGAATCATTAATGCAAAGAGGAATTTTGATAATGGACAAAAAGTATCATGCTATTATCCAAGATTCCTGTCATTGATTTTTAATCATCTAGTGGAACTAGAAATCCAAGCCCAATTCCTGAATGGAGAATCACTGGCGTCAGGTAAACCTACTACCAGATTGTTCACTGAGTACAGCAACAAGCCTAAATTCACAAACATGCTTGTAGTTGTCACCCAATATATGTCAAACTATATACAACTACCTGTCATTGAACCTGTACCAGAACCTGAACAACCTGAACAAAACCCTGAACCACCAGTGGAAAACATACTTGTTGATAATGAAGATCAAGACAATAAACAAGTTGATCCTGCTCAACAAATTGTTCCTCAGCCACCTGCACTTGCTGTTGAACATCCAGTGGAAGAAACTGCATCTGTTCCTGAACCTGAATTAAATCAACCTATCTTATCAGAGACTATCGCAGAATCAGCTGACCAGGTATTGTCTTTTGATCCTCAAACTATTTCTACTTCTCAATCTATTTCTGGAACCCAAGTGGTTGATAGGGCTGACCAAGGGATTGTAAAACCGCAATCTCTAACCCCGGTCATAGAGCCAAACACTGAATCAACATCACTTAAAACCTTTCACTCCAGAAAGAAAATTCCATTTCAAAGAGCAAAGAAAAGAAGAAATATAATGAGTGAACCCACAGCTTTGCCTCTACAAAAGAAAAGTAGAACTGATTCAGAGGCAACTGTAAGCCCATCCGTATCTTCTCAACAAGATATGGACGTTGATATGGCCATGCAACAGTTACTAGGATCATCCTCTCAACAGGATGATACTATTGAAATTCACCATAGGGCCATGGCATCCTGTAATGTGTCAGGCACAACCCCTTTGTTATTACTAACAATGGGAGAACAAATAGATTATGATGCAAATAGGGACACATTGACAGGAGAGCACATAGAGTCTAAAACAGTGCCTACCATAGTTACGGTAGAAGAGTCTTCACAGACTTCTGAGGGAAATCTTGATTCCTTGCCAACTTTAATGGAACCATCATCTCCCCTCCTAGGAGAAACATTCTGTTAAATATAATTAATGTGTTTTAATCAGTGTTTAAGTGTTACAGTGAATTATCAGAGTTTAGCTGGAAGCAGTCAGAGTTTAGTGTAAACTCTGACAGATGGAAGCTCGACAGAGTTTGTTAAAATCTGTCTGGAGGAAGCGTCTACTGGTCAACAGTGATTGAAGATTTATTATGGAAGCGATATCTTTGAAGATTGGATAGCTATCAAAGAGATTGAGTTGACTTAGGAGACGTGTGACAATCTGTAATTGATATCGTTGTATAGCTGATTATTAGGAATATCAATTAGAGATTGTATCGTAGCTGTATGTTTTATAAATACAGTTAGGTTAACCCTAGAAGGGTATCGTACAACGAATTATCTTGATTGTAACCTAGCAGCTCTTTGTGATATTTTTACATCACGAAGAGGGTTCTTAATACAAGAAGTTTTTAAGTGCATAAACGTTTTACTTGTTAAACTCTCATACCAAGTTGATTATTAATTGTGTATTCGGCCTAACAAGTGGTATCAAAGCCAATCTGTTACTTTATTACAGGTTAAGATCCAAACACAACAATAAACATGGCAGCAATTCCTCCACCAACACCTACTGTTTCTGAAAAGGCTCCTACTACTGTGAGTCGTTATGAACCAATCAGGGTTCCTATTCTCAGGCCATTAGAGTATGCTATGTGGAAGGTCAAGATGACTATGTTTCTGGAGGCTACAGATCCAGAATATCTTGACAGGATTTATGAAGGCCCTCACAATCCTACAAAGCTATCTGTTGCAGTTGCTGGTGAAGAAGCAAAAATGGTTCCAAAGGAAAAGAAGGACATGACTCCTGAAGATCTATCATCAATTGCTAAGGATGCAAAAGTTAGGCATTTACTGCATAGTGCTTTAGACAATGTTATGTCTAACAAAGTCATTAACTGCACCACTGCAAAAGAGATATGGGATGCTCTTGAAGTCAGGTGTCAAGGAACTGCGGCTATTAAGAAGAATAGGAGAAACATACTCACACAAGAGTATGAGCATTTTGAGGCTAAACCTGAAGAGACCATGACAGAAACATTTGATAGATTCTGTAAACTGATCAATGATCTGTCATTGGTCAACAAAGAGTATGATCTAGAAGACTCGAATCTCAAGTTTCTTCTTTCTCTACCTGAAAAGTGGGATGTGAAAACAACCACTATTAGAGACAACTATGATCTTGCTGAAACAGAGATTGATGAAATCTATGGGCTGCTCAAAACTTATGAATTGGAAATGGAGCAGAGAAACAGGAGATCAAGCAGGAAAGGAAAGTCTGTTGCTCTTAATGTTGAAGAGAAGCCTCAGAAGAAAGAGGCATCAAGAAGGAAAATGAAGGGAAAAGCTTTGGTCATACATTCAGAAAGTGAATCATCAAACTCTGATTATGATTTAAACTCTTTTGAATCATCTGACTCGGAGGATGATGAAGAAGAAATGAGGAAAATGGCTGTGTTGATGGTGAAGACTTTCAAGAAAATGGGCTTCAAGAATTTCAAGAAAGGAAAAAGGTTTTCTAGAGATTCAAATGAAGACAGGAAAAGCTTCAGGAAGTCTGATAAGAAAGATTCTAAAGGGAAGAAGGATAAGTCTAAAATTCAATGCTACAAGTGTAAGGAGATGGGTCACTATGCTCCTGAGTGCAAGAAAGGTAAAACTGGAAAGGTACTCTACACTAAAGGCAGAGATTGGGCAGATACTTCAGATTCTGATGAAGAAGTGAACTATGCTCTCATGGCTACTACTGAATCAGAAACTTCTGAAAATCAGGTACCTCTAACTACCTATGCTTATAATATTGATGACATTGCTCAATTAAGAATTTATCTTAAGTCATTGTATATAAGTTATAGGGATCAGACTTTAGAAAATGAGAGGATAAAAGCTGAAAATTCTGAACATAAGGTAAGAAATAAATTTGTTGAAGAAAAACTTGAAAACATGCAACAAGTTCAGAAAGAGAGAGATGATGCTGTTTGCAAAGAACAGAATTTGCTTCAGAGATATAAACAACTAGAATCAGAGTTGGAGGAAGCAAATAATAAAATTAGGACTTGGACTAATTCTGGAAAGGACACTCAACAGATTTTTCAAACAGACACTGTTGGTCTAGGTTATAATGAGGGAGATGAACTTAGATTTCAAAATCAAGTTAAAATCAGAACTCATTTTGTATATGGAACCAGTAAATTTTTGTCTGAAAATGAAAAAGAAGCTGTCAAAAGTAAACCAGTAAAAACTAGTGTTAAACAGGTTAATATTGGTTCAATGACAGATAAACAACTCAAACATAAACTGAAGGACTTAAAATCTGTTAAGAAACAGAAAGTGTCAAACAAGAACAGAAATGGAAAAGTAGGCATCACTTCAGGAAATAAACCAATGCTTGCTAGTTATGCTCCAAGAAAGACATGTCATAACTGTGGTAGTACTAAGCATCTTGCAAATTTTTGCAAGAAAAATAAAAATATAAATTCTTTACCTACCAAGTCTGAGGTAAAGAAGGATTTTGCTAGAACTAAGCCACAGACTTTATGCACACACTGTGGAAGCACTTGGCATTCCATTTATACTTGCAGAGAATATCATGCTATCTATCATAATTACTATGAACTGAAACCCAATCTGAAATGGGTTAAAGTTGATACTGCAAGTATAAACACTGATACTGTTAGCTCAAACTCTGATAATGTTAATTCCGCTGCAAAAGCTAACAAAGTTAAGAATGCCAAAGGATCCAAGCAAGTCTGGATCCTTAAAACTAATCCTCAGTAATTGCTTGTGATTGCAGGGTAACAGGGAGGCAACCCTAGTCGTGGACATTGGATGTTCAGGACACATGACTGGAAATAAATCCCTGCTATCAGACTATGTGGAGAAGGCTGGCCCAAAAGTTTCCTATGGTGATGGCAATGTAGGAAGAACATTAAGATATGGCAATATTAATTTTGGAAATGTCATCATCAACAATGTAGCTCATGTCCCAGGACTCAAGCATGACTTGTTATCTGTGAGTCAAATCTGTGACAAGGGATATCATGTAGATTTTCAACCTGAATATTGTGAAGTTATCAGCAAATCTACAGGAAAGGTTGTTCTAGTTGGTCACAGGCAAAACAACATTTATGAAATCAAGCTTTTGATAGACTCTGTTGGAAAAGCTGTTTGCCTGTCTACAAGAATGTCTAGCGAAGAGAGTTGGAAGTGGCACAAGAAACTCTCACATTTGAACTTGAACAACATCAATGAATTGATCAGAAAGGATCTTGTAAGAGGACTCCCAAAGGCTCTGTTAAATGTTGATGGCCTATGTGATTCATGTCAGAAGGCTAAACAAAGGAAGTCATCTTTCAAGAGCAAGACAGAATTTTCTATCACTGATCCCTATCATCTTCTGCATGTTGATCTCTTTGGTCCAGTAAATGTTATGTCTATTGCAAGGAAGAAATATGCTTTAGTCATTGTTGATGAATACACTAGATTCACTTGGGTGTATTTTCTAGCAAAGAAGGATGAAACTGCATTAACTCTGATGGAGCATGTGAAGCTTCTGGACAAAGGATCAAGCAACAAAGTCAGAATCATCAGAAGTGATAATGGAACTGAGTTCAGAAATGCAACAATGGAAGAATTCTGCAAGGACAATGGAGTGAAGCAAGAATTTTCAGCACCTGGTACACCACAACAAAATGGTGTAGTTGAAAGGAAAAATAGAACCTTGATTGAAGCTGCCAGAACTATGCTTGATGAAGCAAAATTGCCAACTTATTTCTGGGCAGAAGCTGTTCAAACTGCTTGTTTTACTCAAAATGCAACAGTGATCAATAAGCATGGAAAGACACCATATGAGATGGTGAAGAAGAAGAAGCCTAACCTGAAATACTTTCATATTTTCGGGTGCAAATGTTTTGTTTTGAAGACTCATCCAGAACAGTTGACCAAGTTTGAGCTAAAGGCAGATGAAGGAATTTTTGTTGGCTATCCACTGTCAACAAAGGCATTCAGAGTTTACAATCTGAGAACTAAAGTGATCATGGAATCTATACATGTTTCTTTTGATGATAAGAAGATAACTGGACTTGAAGACAAAGATGAATATGATCAACTGGATTTTGAAAATAAAGATTTAAACTCTGATGAAGTAAACTCTGATGAAACAATTCTGACAGACTCTGTTGTAACAAACTCTGAACCTCTACTAGTAAACACTGGAGAAACTTCTCAGCCACAACAAAGGGGAGAACCAGTTGAGGGGGAGCATGAACAAGATGAAGACTCAAACACTGATACTGAGTCAACTGAAAAATCTGGATCAAACTCTGACGATTCAAACTCTGAAAATTCAAATTCTGACTCTGGGCAGTCAAGTTCAGGGGGAGTCTCAGAAAACGAAGATAGATCACAACAAAATCAGGAGAGCATGGATCAAGGGGGAGGATCACATGCTGATAGAAGTCATTTGCCTTCTGCTAGGAAATGGACTAAATCACATACACTTGATTTGATAATTGGTGATCCAGATGCAAAAGTGAAAACAAGAAGTGCTACTGCAAGTGAATGTCTGTTTCATGCATTCTTGTCTAAAAATGAACCAAAGAAAGTGGAAGAAGCTCTTCAAGATGCTGACTGGATAACAGCAATGCAGGAAGAGTTGAATGAATTTGAAAGAAATGAAGTTTGGACCCTTGTACCAAGCCCAAAGAACAGATCTATTGTTGGTACTAAATGGGTTTTCAGAAACAAGACTGACAGTGAAGGTGTTATCACAAGGAACAAGGCTAGACTGGTAGCAAAAGGCTATTCACAACAGGAAGGAATAGACTATGATGAAACATTTGCTCCAGTTGCAAGATTGGAGGCAATCAGAATTTTTCTAGCATATGCCTCTCACAAGAAATTCAAAGTGTTCCAGATGGATGTGAAAAGTGCTTTTCTGAATGGAAAGCTTGAAGAAGAAGTGTTTGTTGAACAACCACCAGGATTTGTGGACCCCAAATATCCAGATTATGTCTACAGGCTAGATAAGGCACTATATGGACTTAAGCAGGCACCAAGAGCATGGTATGAGACACTTGCTCAATTTCTTCTAGAAAGTGGATTCAACAGAGGAACAATTGACAAAACTCTGTTTTATTTCAATCAAGGAAGTGACCTCCTTTTAGTTCAAATTTATGTTGATGACATTATCTTTGGTTCTACTAATGATAAAATCTGTAAGAAGTTTGCCAAGCTCATGCAGTCCAGATATCAAATGAGCATGATGGGAGAGCTTAGTTACTTTCTAGGCCTACAGGTGAGACAAACAGATGATGGTATTTTCATTAATCAAGAAAAATATACCAGAAATCTTCTCAAGAAATTTGGTATGCTTGACTGTACATCTGCATCAACTCCCATGGCAACAGCAACTAAATTGGACAAAGACACAGGAGTTTCAGTGGATATGACAAACTACAGGGGCATGATAGGATCTCTTCTATACTTGACAGCTAGTAGGCCTGACATCATGTATGCAACCTGTCTTTGTGCAAGGTTTCAGGCAGATCCTAGAGAGCCATATCTAACAGCTGTGAAAAGAATCTTCAAGTATCTCAAGGGCACAATATCATTAGGTCTGTGGTACCCCAGAGAATCAGATTTCAAACTACTTGGGTATTCTGATGCAGACTTTGCAGGCTGCAAGATAGACAGAAAGAGCACTAGTGGAAGTTGTCAATTTCTTGGTGACAGACTTGTTTCCTGGTACAGCAAGAAACAGAAATCAATCTCCACATCTACAGCAGAAGCAGAGTATATTGCAGCTGGTAGTTGTTGTGCACAGATCTTATGGATGAAGAATCAATTGCTGGATTATGGATTGAGGTACAGTAAAATCCCTATTTACTGTGATAATCAAAGTGCTATTGCTATGACAGGTAATCCAGTACAGCATTCAATGACCAAGCACATCAGCATAAGGTACCACTTCATCAGAGAACATGTGGAAGAAGGAAATATTGAACTACATTTTGTATCTACAGAACAACAGCTTGCAGATATCTTCACTAAACCATTGAGTGAAGCTACATTTACAAGACTGGTCAATGAACTAGGAATGGTCTCTGGTTCTGACTAGGAATGTTGGTTAGATTCAAATTTTACTTATGTGGTGTATTACTCATATTTCCTGTTTGGTTAAATGCTAAGTGAACTCTGTTAATTAAACTCTGTTATGCATACTCTGTTAAACTCTGTCAGCATGCCTATATGTCATTCACTGTTAATAAGTTTGATAAACTCTGTGAACTCTGAGTTGATTTTTGTCTGAATGAAAAACACCAATGAAGAAATATGTATGAAGCATGATTCTCAGCAATTAATCATGAATCTTTCTGAGTTATTGTGATCTAATCTTAGATTGTGCAGAAAGTTAACACAACATGATACTGGCTCATATTTATAGCATCTCTTAGTTTATTCTGTCCTAAACTCTGAGTCTATAAATACTGTGTGCATTACCTTACATGAAAAACTACTGATGTTGATGAACTCTAAACTCTGTTAGTTATACTCTGGAAGAATAAAATGCTTACTGTAATACCCCAAAGAAAATGTATATAAGTTGTTATACTCCTTTGAGATTATGTTGGATACTAGGATGACCCAGGAACTTATTGGTATATAATATGTGCTAAAATTCTCTGATTTTTGGTGACTAGTTAAATACTAGGATGACCCAGGAATTTATCAAAATGATAAGGGCTAAAATTTTTGAATTTTTGGTGACTGGTTCCAACCTCTGATTACTGGAATGAATAAAAAAAAATATGTATATAGAGGGGGTATAAAATAAAAGTTACTGTATATAGTTTGATTACTTCAGAGTTTAGCTTTCATCATACAGTCAGTGTTTACTATGAAAGTTTGTGCATCCAGTGTTTATTGATTTACTTTATGGATTTTATGAAAAATTAGATGCTCTAAAAATTGATTTAGTAAACTCTACTTCACACACACATATATTCACAACTGTGCAATTTATGAAAGGGTTTCGGTGATAAAGTTGGAGAATTGACAAACGCTGTTGATTCGTGATTTGTACTCTAAGGTAAATTTTCACTTGGATAATTTGAAAATTTTGGAGTAAATAGGGATTTTGACAACTGTTAATCAGTGGATTGTTGATGAATGTGTTCCTTATATGATTACTTTAATTAGTTTTCATATTCTCTTCTTTGATTTATTTCCTTGAAGAACAGTTCATAAAACATAAATAAAAATTGCAGAACACAATGAATAAGATTAGAGAAACATAATTTTTCATTGATAATAAGAAAGAGATTACAAGCAAATATTACATCTTTTTGTTCTCTCTATCTGCTAATCTATTCAACAGGAAAATAAAAGGTCAGTCCAAACCACTCCATTGTTAGCAAAAAAATCCCAGATCCCATCTTTTCCACTTTATTTGGGTGGAAGTTGAAGGGATAAGGTTATTTTTGCTGACATATTCATTAACAATGGTTGGTGGTGTTGGATGAGGATGCCTTCGAGGAGAGCCATGCAAATGTTGCTTGGAGAGCAGCATCGATGTCGATCACCCTTGCAGGTTTCTCTCTCTCGATCTCTTCCAGACCAGCATCCATTTGCAGCCACAACGTCTCAAGCTGCCTTTCCCACTCAAACGCTTCAAACTCTTCACGCGTATAGCTGAAGATATCCCTATTCTCGACAAGATGGAGGTTCTTTTCTTTAATGGTAAGGTTGGCCATTGTTTTTCAGAGTGTTTTGTTTGAAGGGTTTGTGATTTTACAGGGGAGACTGAAAGGTTAAAGGATTAATGAACTAATCTGAGCAAGTCTCTAGGCCTTAAATAGAGATGGGTAAGCAACGAAGTCCTTAAACGCTTCGTATTCTGGTTATTAAAGGCAACAGGTAAACGCTTCATATTCTGGTTATAATTGGGTCCAGATATTTTAAGAGAGTATTATTTGATTTTTTTTAAATCAAATATTTTATTGTTTTAATTTGCAAAATACTCTTCTTAAAAATACGCGCACGTGACCCACTTGCCCATTAATGTGTCCCACTCACCCATTATTGTGTCCCACTACACATTAATCTAGGAACTGATTGAGTGTTTGTTACATAAGAGATTGGGTTTTTAATTACTCTAATTACTTTTGTGTCCAAACGGTTGTGTTTTATTCTTACATCTCACAGTTCTCTCATTTTTCACTTGGGCATTCTCGCAAACACCTTTCCTACATACATATCTTTTTGGAAATTCTTGCAAATTTCTTAACTCAATGGCTTCTAAAGCATTCACTGCTCTTGGTTTACGGTTTGTTCCTAACAACTATGAAGCTCCACTCTATCATGAACGTGTTCCAGAACCGTTTCATCTAATGCAGAATTTCTTGAGAGATTCAGAGATTGGACAAGCTCTGGTTGGACCTGATACTCTCTCTGCATCTCAAATTGCTACATTTTGGCAGAATTCAGTTTATGTGGATGGAGGAGAGAATGGGACTCCTAACATCATCTTCACTTATGAAGAACAAGATTATGTGATTACTCCACAAACTGTAAGGGATACAATGGGGTTTGACACACATACTTCTTATACTCTGGTTAATGAAACTCATTTGAGAGAGATGCTACAAGAGATAGGTTACATGGAATCTCTTGACAAGCTTGGCGGTATAAAGAGACCAAATCTCAGGAAGGAATGGAATTTTTTCTTTGATTGCATTACAAGGACGTTCCAGAAGAAAGTCACCAACTGGGATGCCATTCCAATAGACAGTCTCCAAATTGGGTATTTTCTACTCTATGGTAGTAATTTTGATTTTGGTCGATATGTTCTGATGAACTTAGGTGATAAACTGTCAGAATCTACTACTGTTTATTATGCTCGTTTTTGTCAAATGCTGTTCAATGCTTGTGTACCTGGTCTAGAAATTGCTAATACTGATGAAATTGATCCTTTTAGAGTCAATAAAAGAATATTCTCTGATATGACTAATAAGGATGTTGGTAAAGCAAATCTCCCTGCTTTTGTCATGCCACTTGCTCTGCAAAATTTTCTCAATCAACCTCAAGAACCACAACAACCTGAACCACAACAACAACAACAACCTGAACCACAACCACAACAACAACCTGAACCACACCCTGAACCTCAACCTGAACCGCTAAACATTGATCGTACTCAAAAACCAAACACTGAATCATCACAATCTCCACCAAAATCACAGTCTAAAGCACAAAGAGTTAAGCAGGCAATTACTGAACGACATGCAAGGGTTAAGCAGGCGAAAGAGACACAAAGAAAATCAAAACAGACATCTCCTGGAGCTGTTTATACTAGAAGAGTGAAAAGAATAAAACAAATGGCAAACATACCCAAGTCACTCTCAGTTGTAGAACAATCTCCACAATCTAGTGAAGAGGACTCAGATAATGTACCTCTAGCAAAGCGAAGAAAACTGGTATTCTCTGATTCTGTGGAAGAAGATATTGATGCTCCAGAGGTAGGTTCACAGCAAACACCTACTGTTGAGGTTGAGAAAGATGCAATACCTGCAGAGGTTGAAATACCTGCAGAGGTCAAAATGCCTGCAGAAGAGGATGCTAGAGATGGCCTTTCTCCGATAAATGATATTCTTGATTCATTTATGCCATTCTCTGATCCTATCTCTGATACTAGTGCAGCTGATCAACCTACAGTTATTCTTTCTGAAACTGTAGCATCTCATACTGAGTTATTATCTGATGCTCACCAAACTGTTGAAAGAGGAGATGAAATTGATCAAGCAACCAAGGCTACTTCTCAGTCTATGCCTGTTGCTGAGCCTGAGCAACATGGAGAAAATCTTGACAAGGCTGCCGAAGAAATTGCTGAAATTGTGGCTGAAGATGAACATGCTAAAGCTACAAGTGTTGAACCTGAAGGTGAAGGTAGTGCAAACTCTGATTCTTCTCTGAGTGCACCAGTACAAACAGACAATAAACATACACCTTTCACTCAACCTTGTACGTCTCATGAAGTTGAGAGAGCACAATTTGCAAAGAATGCTGCTGAATGGTACAAAGAGGATTGTATTTTTCCACGAGGAAGAGCAGCTGATTTTGTTAAACAAAATGCTGATACTATCTCCAATCCAGAGATTCTTTCTTGCTTAAAAGCAACTGTAGTTCAAGTCAAAACTCTGGATAGAAGATTTGATGACACTACAATGGCAATCACTGCTTTGCGGAATGAAGTTGTAGCTAGAGAAATGAAAATGGAAAGAGATTCAAAACTCGTGACTACAAAATTTTCTACAGCTCAAGACAATCTCTTTGCCAGGCTGAGTAAAGTTGAAGAGAATCAGTCTGACTTATCTGCTAAAATTGATTCTATTGCTACCTCCTTGGAGTCAAAAAGGGGGAGAGAGTTGTCAGAAGGGATAGTGCTGGAGATGGAGGGGCAAGAAGTAAAGGAAAGAACAAGGCTGAAGAAGTTCAAACTAAATCACAGTCTAAATCATCTAAATCACAGTCTGTTGGGAGAAATACTGGTACTCAAGGTACTTCAAAGACCAAGAGTTTGTTGTTACCTTCTAATCCACAAACTGATGAAGAATTGGCTGCTAAGCTGTTTATTGAAGAGAATGAGGAAGGAGTTACGATTGAGGACATTGAAGCTGAAGAAAAGAGTTTACCAGAAGAACATCTCAAGGCTTTAAAGTCTGGTAAGTTACAAAGAGGAAAAGCTCCTAGACCTGTTGTTAAAGGTGTTGTGATCAAAGAAAGGGCTGATGTTAGTCAAAGATCTCGGTTTTCAAAGGAAACAATGGCAACAGAAGCTAAACTCAAGCTGAAAGGTATTGAAGGAGAAAGTTCACAGAAGAAAGTTACAACTTCTGTTGCATCACAAGTAATGATTACACCTTTACACTCTTCTCAGTTGAAATCGGTTTTTGGGAAAGGAACAATTCATGATCCAAATATATTATCTAGAGTTTCTATGAATGTTTCTGATGGAAGAGCTTTGTCTGGAAAAGTTGGTAATAATAAGGGTGGACTAGGTTCACACAGAGACAAAAGGCAATATACTGGTCCTAGAGATCCTTCTTCACTGGCTGTTCCAGGTCGTGGTGTTCCTCAAGAGAGTTTGGACAGACTGGAATCAGTACAGTTAGTTCATCAGAAGAGTTTAAACAAGGATTTTCTCTTGTACTTCATGGCTGATGGGATAGTATTTAAAATTGGAGAGAATGATATTTGCTTGAAATGTTGGGAAGAACTAGAGTATGTTCTATATCTTCTCAAGGTGAATAGTCAAAGGACTCAATCAGTTGCTAATGTGCTCAGACAGAGAATGCTTCAGAATCTGGCAATCAGAGGAGAGAAATATAATAGCAGATATGTTCCTAAGTACAGGGATTACAAAGGAAATCTCATTGAAATGAAGAAAGGTACTGCAAAGTTAAAGACTGATTTGGGAGTCACAGTACTTGACTTCAATTCACAGTCAGAAAAAGTCAAATTCATCAGACTGGGAAATGAGATGAGAAGGAACAAAATCTATGATCTTAGGGCTGCTATCTATCTGACAGATGAGAGTGATCCTCAGCTCAGAGAAATTAAAGAAGCTATGAAGATTGAGCTTGAAAATGCAGAAAGAAGATTGCTCATAGATTATCTCAGAGCTATGCCAGATCTTGAAGTGATAAGAGATTAAGGTCTGTAAGGATTTTCTTATTCTCTGTAGTTTTTGTTAAGTAGAAGCTTAAACTCTGAATTTGTATAAACACTGTATTTGTCTATTTGTTTTGACATCATCAATTATTGTCATTAACTTGTGCATTTTTGCTAATGAAAAAGTTGGGGGAGATTGTTAAATATAATTGATGTGTTTTAATCAGTGTTTAAGTGTTACAGTGAATTATCAGAGTTTAGCTGGAAGCAGTCAGAGTTTAGTGTAAACTCTGACAGATGGAAGCTCGACAGAGTTTGTTAAACTCTGTCTGGAGGAAGCGTCTACTGGTCAACAGTGATTGAAGATTTATTATGGAAGCGATATCTTTGAAGATTGGATAGCTATCAAAGAGATTGAGTTGACTTAGGAGACGTGTGGCAATCTGTAATTGATATCGTTGTATAGCTGATTATTAGGAATATCAATTAGAGATTGTATCGGAGCTGTATGTTTTATAAATACAGTTAGGTTAACCCTAGAAGGGTATCGTACAACGAATTATCTTGATTGTAACCTAGCAGCTCTTTGTGATATTTTTACATCACGAAGAGGGTTCTTAATACAAGAAGTTTTTAAGTGCATAAACGTTTTACTTGTTAAACTCTCATACAAAGTTGATTATTAATTGTGTATTCGGCCTAACACATTCCTAGATCCCTCAAGGGAGTTTCCACTCACAGTTTCGACTGAAGAAAGTGGAAGGCAACTTGATCAATCTACTACTGAAGCAATTCAGATTACAAATCCAAATGTACAAGTGGAATTGATTGAGGACAGGGATTTGCGAACTCCCATTGCACCACCACTGACCTTCCCAGAGGAGGCTAGGGTGATTTTAACTGCAGGTACCGCTTCTGGAAAAGCTAAGGAAATTGAGAGGAGTGATGTGAGGATTACCACAAAATTGAGTGATACACATGCACATCAGGTGAGTGAAATTCAGTGTGAAAATCAGGTGAGTGCACACACAGACACATACACTCTCTCATTGTTACAAAAAATACAAGATCTAGAAAGGGAACTGGAAGCAAGTAAAGCTGAAACAAGATTACTTTGAGCACAAGTGGATAAACAGTCTTCTCCATCCACCTCTGTTGATAATCAGCTTACTTCGATAAAGGGTGACATCAACAACTTGAAGACATTCTTCACTAATAAAATCAAAACTCTCGAACTTTCTCATGAAAAGGCTCTTGATGATTCTGGTGAAGTCACGGTGGCACAAGATAAAATAATTGCTGAAATCTCCAACAAGGTTGATAATCTACAGGAAGAAGTTCATGAAAATCAGCGTTCTACTGATTTGAGACTAGATCAAATTGAGAAGCAAAATGAACATCAAGCTAAAGGATTAAGGCATTTATTTCATCTGATCAGTCAGAATCGCACACCAACTACTGAAGAAAGAGAATTCTTTGCAAGAACAGATGGTGATGATGATGAACGGGATCCTGAAGCTGGTGCAACAGATAAAACTGTAGAGGATTCCTGAACTAAGGGGGAGAAATCACAACAGGCACAGCAGAAATCACAAGGTGGTGAAGGTGGTGAGAAAGGACAAGGAGAGAAAGGAAGTAAATCTGATAAATCGGATACAGACAGTGAAGACAGGAGGAATAAGGGGAAGAAGAAAGTTGTTGCAGATGATCAAGTCATGGATGAACCAGGTAATCTTGATGTTTTTGATGACTTTGATTTTTCTGATGAAGGTGAGAAATTACCTGAACCAGATTTAAGTCACTGGGAAGAAGAAGAACCAGTGATATCTGAATCTGAAGCTCAACAAGCTGAGAAAGAATCTGAAGAATTATTTGCTCAGAGGGAAGCTAATTTGCTGATGAGAGAAGAAAAGCTTCAAAAGTCATTAGAGCAAATTGTACGAAATGAAGAACTTCAGAAAGCTGAACAGCAAGCATTACAACGGTTACATGCTATAAATGTTGAGAAGAGAAAGACATATATCAGACTAAAGAGCGGTGATAAATGGGAACGTGCTCAAAAAGCAATTGATTCACCTCAGAGTTCTGATTATGAAGATCGTCGTCTTGGAGAAATTCTCGAGGAATTCAAACTGGCAAATCCAATTCATGATATGTATATAAAGGCCTTAAAGGTAGAAGTCATCAGGATAACTACTGCATTTGAACCCAAATCTGATGAGCTGGTAATATTTGTGGATTGTCATAAAGTTGGAACTTTCAAAGTATCTATTCAGTTCTTTTATGACAGATCGCTGACAGAGATTTGGGTACTTAGGCCTAAGGTAAGAACATCTTCTGAGCTAGGTGTGTTGTTACATGAGAAGTTCAAAGAATTTGCTGAAAGAGCTGGACCAGAAGTGATTAAGGATCCTCCACAAGTAAAATTTCTTAAGGGAGAGGTACTTCATTCAATCAATCTTCAGACAGATGAGTTATATGAACATCATGCAAAACACTTGGTATATGCTGAATATGCTCTCAGAAATCATGGATTCTTGACTGAAGAAAAGGTAATAGCTGCAGATCACATTCGATCCTATGCACAAACGAATATAAAAGATTACAAGAAATTTCAAGGTGAACTGAGAAAGAAGCTTGGAATTCCTTTAGTCTTACCTCAAGGATTGTCATCAAGAAGAGAACGTCTTGTTGATTCTGATTTACACATGAAACTTCAAGTCACGGATGAGCCAGAAGAAGGAGAATTCAGAAGGGAAGACAACTGAAGAAAAAGAATTGCTCTACATGTTATATCTTTAGAGCTTAGATAAATCTTGATAGGAATTTGTATCATATGATCAATCTAGAGGATCATCTATCTTGTATTTATCTTTCATGTTTGAATCTGGCAAATGTTAAATATAAACCAGAACTTTTTTTTTCATATTTACTTAGTATTTAAAGTTTTATCTTTCATTTGGTTAAGTTGGATTAGTTGAGGTATCCTCTAGGAATTTGCTTGTTATTGTCTAACAAACAAATAGGGGGAGATTGAAAGGCATATGACTCAGCCTATTTGTAGTTAGAGGATCCTAATCAACTTAAACCAAATTGTAATAAGTAAATATACATATGAACTATCACAGGAATCTCAAGAAGTATTATCTATCAGAAGAAAGAAGAAAAGTCAATCTATAGTTTTGATGTCGTACACTGGAAGACGATTCAGTTATCTGATCAAGCCCCAGTATAGCATTGAAGCGAATGGATTCATTTGAACAGTGACAGAGATTTTTCGAGTGATAGTTTAAATGTCAGTTACAGTACAAGAGAATTGAGAGAAGAAACAAACCACAACCTAAAGTCAAAAGTGAAGAAGCATCATTGAAGTTAGTCGTTCATGAACCAGACAGTACATCGAACGTCAACACAAGTCAGTAGTAATTCTTTACTACCTTCAGTGGTTTGTAAGAATTAAATTAGTTATTTATTGATTTAATTAAATTCATTTATAATTGATATAAATCATTTAGTTGATTTAATTAAATGAATTAATTCTAGAAGAATTAATTTATTTATTAAATTAATTATTGTATCAATTAAATATGAATTAGTTAATCATTAATTAAATAGATCAATATGACTTAAAGAAAGAAGGTTGGATTATGTCTTGGAGAAGAAAAATTCGGTATGACCTAAATTAAGTCATACCGACAGAAAAACTAAGTCTTGGAAGCAGTTTAAGTCATGCTGGAGCAGTTAAATATCCTATAGAAAGCTAGCAAGACTTATGACTGATACAAAAGAACAGAACACAGCAGATTAAGTCATAACCAAGAAACAGAGCAGAAAATATCATATTCAGCAGAACAGAATTCTCTCTCAAGAACACCAAGAACACCAAAGCTTAAACAATTCCCAGAAATTCAAGTTCTTCATCTTTGTAATATTCTATCCGCTAGAACTTGTCTATTTGTGATTCTTGTACTACTAGCGAATTAAGTTTCCTAGTTCTTATCTTGATTATTATTAACTAAATTAGAAAAGTTCATGTCGAATTTTCTAATTAGTTATTAACATCTTGATAAGTTGTTATACTGATTTTTTAACACCACATCAAGTTAATATACAGTTATATTCAACTTGAAAAATTGTGTTAAATAATTCCGCACAAATTTGTCTTTGCTAAAATATTATCTAACGGACAAATTTCGATAAAAAGGTAAAGATTGTATTCAACCCCCCTTCTACAATCTTATCGGACCTAACAATGGATCTCGCGGGAAATGGAGAATTCATATTTTATATATTTTAGAACCTATGCAAGTAATAAGCTATTTTCTAGTATCAAATTTAAATATTTGTACTAATGTCGTTCGAGCATTATTTTGATCATGATCGAGTTTCATATATTAATTCAATAACATTGTATGTAATCTATAACCTATATATTTTTAATATAGGTTATATTTGAAATTAATGGATTTATATGCGAGTGTCAAATTGCATTGATCGGTGAAAAATCTTTTTAATTAATAACAAATAGATTAATTTTTATTCTGAATTTGCATTAAATATTAAATCAAGACAATAAATGACCTTTTTAAAAAAATTCACCATTATTAAAATTGACATAAGCTAATATTTTAAATTGTGATATTAATTCAAACTTTTTATAGAACTGTGAAATGTGATAAATGAGTTGATTAAGTTTAATTGCAACAATGTAATTTTGATATGCATTATATTAACTTACTCTTATAGAGGTATTAAATACACTAATTCGTATCGATGTGGGATGTTACAACCCCTATTGTAATTGGACGACGATCTCGTCTATCCCACGAACAAATAAACATACTAAATCTTGCAAATGAAGATACAATTCCCACCGGATAAGGCTAATATCATATGTATAAAATGATGAAATTTTGAGTACTTTTAAAACATCAAGTCATGCTCCGATTTTGAATCTGATATATGTCTAACTACATTGGTTCAATGACTTGCATTTAAATGTTCTGATTATTACGCGTTCATTAAACATTTTTCGAAATAATATGCATTTAAATGTAATGAAATTTTTTAAATATGTAATAGATATCTTATATTTATCTATATATATCGTAGATACTTCCTATTAATATTTTTTATTGAACTAAATGATTTGGAATGTATAAGTTGACTACATATTATAAATCATTGTTCTATACTATAAAATAACATGATACAAACTTGTAATTGTAACACGAAAAAAATGATTTAAAAAATTTAGTAGTCATAATACTAAATATTCTTAATTCAGGAACATACACGAACACATAGTATGTATATGATTCATAACACATATGATTGAGTGGTGTAGTGGTAGGATGGTATGCAAATCAATGGTAAGACTTGAGTTCGATTCTCACCTACCACATTTTTTAAAAAATGAAAATATAATGGCAATTTAGACAATTCAAAAAGAATAAAATGTGTCACTATTTAAATTGATTAAAATGTCTCACTAATTTAAGCCTGTTGTGGAATAAAAACTAGGTTACGATTTGTAATTAATGCTAGGGTGGTTGAGCTTCGAGCTTTAATGGCTGTTTCCGTGTTCGAGACTAATCGGTCCTCACAGAGTGCCTACGTATCTCGTTATTGAGAATCAAGCCAAGACGTAGTTCTAGGTGATGGTGCCCTCGAGGCTATAGAGGCGAGAGCTCACCTAGGACGCAGTGGCTTGCATGTCCTTATTCGAGGATTAAGCCAAAACGTGGTGGGTAACGTATGGAGCTGTGTCCAAAAACGTAAGTGACGTATTGAGCTCTGCCCAAAAAACGTAGTTCTGAGATGAGGGGTTAGACCCTTTATATAGGCTGAGAAGCCCTAGAATTATGGTAGGAGTCAGAGACTTGGTGGACAAGTCTTCCTTGAGGAAGGTTCCAGATCTCTTCCTTATAGGAATCAGTTTCCATGTTGAAATATGTATCTTGGAGGCTAAGTCAGGCAAGAGTAATATCCTTGTTTGACTCTTATTTGCTGAGCTATTTATTACCCTTAATATTAATTACGAAATTAATATTATAAATAGGGTTTGGGCCCATCTGGTGGGCCCCACGTTTGGACCATTCCGGGTCTAATTAAGGCCACATTAAATGTGTCTTTAGGGCTTACTTTTAGCCCATATCATTGGCCCCCCAACTTCTAGGAAAACTGATAAGGTTTTCCTTGAAGTTTTAACGGCCTTTTTCGAGACTTGGGTCAGGGTTCATCTTTGTACACTAGTGTTTCACGAGTATTGTCTTTATGTAAAGCGTGGAGCGACCGACGCGTTCACGACAATGTTAATTCGAAGCTAATCGGCACTAATCAGTCTTAACGATGCTTAAACAATGTTTAAACGACGTTAAACGGCATAAAACGGCACTAAACGGCGCTAGACGGCGCTAAACAGCCTTAAACAATGTTTAAACAGTGTTAAACAATGTTAAAAAGATAAAATGACACTCACGGTGCTAAACGACACTACTCGGTGCTAATCGACACTAAACGGTGCTTAAACGACACTAATCGGTGCTAATCGGCACTAAACAGTGCTTAAACGACACTAATCGGTGCTAATCGGCACTAAACGGTGCTAACGACATTATCGGTGCTATCGGCACTAACGGTGCTATCGGCACTAACGGTGCTTACAGCACTAACGGTGCTATCGGTACTAACGGTGCTTACAGCACTAACGGTGCTATCGCCACCAACGGTGTTATCGGCACTAATGGCGCTAAATGGTGATCGGCTGACGTTTTCTGAAAACGTTGAATCATCATTGTCATCTTTGAATCATCACTAACGTGTTTCAATGTCCTGAACCACTTTAGTGAGGTATGAAGCGAGTCAGGGGTGTTCTGAATATCAAAGTGATTTTTCAAGGTTGACGGACCATCAACATCCACTTCCAGTTGGCTAAGGCCCTCAAAAAATGAGGTGGTCGGCAAAGGATGGTCCAAGACTATAGAAAATTCAATTAGTTTCGCGTGGACTGTAAGATCATCCAAATCTGACATCCGGAGCTCAGGATATGGCCCAAACAGCGTCAACAGTCCGTGTAGGACTGAAAATCAGTCTTGGTCGGCTGACGCCCTCCTTGGAGCTTGGTCGGCCAAGAGATGGTCGGCTAGTAGTCTCCAAGACTATAGAAAACTCAGAGATCTTCGTGTGGACTGTAAGATCATCCAAATCTGATACCCGGAGCTCAAGATATGGCCCAAACAGCGTCAACAGTCCGTGTAGGACTGAAAATCAGTCTTGGTCGGCTGACGCCTTCCTTGGAGCTTGGTCGGCCAAGAGATGGTCGTATAGTAGTCTCCAAGACTATAAAAAAAACTCAGAGATCTTTGCGTGGACTGTAAGATCATCCAAATCTGATACCCGGAGCTCAAGATATGGCCCAAACAGCGTCAACAGTCCGTGTAGGACTGAAAATCAGTCTTGGTCGGCTGACGCCCTCCTTGGAGCTTGGTCGGCCAAGAGATGGTCGGCTAGTGGTCTCCAAGACAACAGAAAACTCAGAGATCTTCGCGTGGACTGTAAGATCATCCAAATCTGATACCCGGAGCTCAAGATATGGCCCAAACAGCGTCAACAGTCCGTGTAGGACTGAAAATCAGTCTTGGTCGGCTGACGCCCTCGTTGGAGCTTGGTCGGCCAAGAGATGGTCGGCTAGTGGTCTCCAAGACTATAGAAAACTCAGAGAGCTTCCCGTGGACTGTAAGATCATCCAAATCTGATACCCGGAGCTCAAGATATGGCCCCAACAGCGTCAACAGTCGGTGTAGGACTGAAAATCAGTCTTAGTCGACCGAAAAATCGAGGACCAGGACCACAGACTACCCGTGATCGGCCGGATCTATGGGCAATCCGTGATCGGCCAGCTGGTGATCGGCCGAAGGCCTTCAAATCATGGTGGTCGGCCAGCTGGTGGTCGGTTGGCGTTTCCCGGGTGCGGTGGTCGGCCACTTCGTGGTCGGCTGCTGCTCCTTCGGGCACGGTGGTCAGCCACTTCGTGGTTGGATAAGGTGCCCGGACCTGAAACCATCCATGGTCTTAGAAAGTTATGGACCTTGGATCTAGGATCTAAAATCATCCGTGGTCTTAGAAAGTTACGGACCTTGGATCTAGGATCAAAAATCATCCGTGGTCTTAGAAAGTTATGGACCTCGGATCTAGGATCTAATAATCATCCGTGGTCTTAGACCTCGTGGTCGGCTGCTGCTCCTTCGGGCATGGTGGTCGGCCACTTCGTGGTTGGCTAAGGTGCCCGGACCTAAAACCATCTGTGGTCTTGGAGAGTTATGGACCTCGGGTCTAGAATCTAAAACCATCCGTGATCTTAGAAAGTTATGGACCTCGGGTCTAGGATCTAAACCCATCCGTGGTCGTAGAAAGTTATGGACCTCGGGTCTAGGATCTAAAATCATCCGTGATCTCAAGGAGAATCATCCAAGATTCGCTAAAAAAGTCGAGATTTAGGATCAGAAACTATCCGAAGTTTGCTGAAAAAATCGAGATTCAGGACCACGAACTACCCCGCGATCGGCCGGACCACGGAGTAGCTCGTGATCGGCCACAAGGTGATCGGCCAGAGGGCTCCAAGCCACCATGGTTGGCTAGAAGGTGGTCGGCCGAACGGCCCGAAATCTTCATGGTCGGCCGGGAGGTGGTCGGTTGCGGCCCCTCGTGCGCCGTGGTTGGCCGGGAGGTGGTCGGCTGCGGCCCCTTGTGCGCCGTGGTCGGCTGCCTCGTGGTTGGTTACGGCCCTCCGGGTGTCGTGGTCGGCCACTTCGTGGTTGGCTAGGAAACCCGGACCTGAAAACCATCCGTGGCCTTGAGGATCAAGAATCTTGATCTTGATCTTGATCTCAAATCACTATCTTGGTCATTCGTGACTTCATTATCTTAGGGATCAAGAAACATGATCTTGATCTTAAGTCATCAGGGATCTAGGATCTAAAATCATCCGTGATCCTAAGGATCAAGAACCTTGATCTTGATCTTTAGTCGTCAGTTTGGTCATTCGTGACTTCTAACGATATTACTCCTTAATTTATGATTAGCACTGCTAATCTTGTGCTTCACCGTGCAGCAAATATTTCAGCTATTTCTTTTCTGGCATATATGAATTATAACGATTCTTTCTGTATAACGCGGATAATTTCTGCCCTTTTTTCATCTATAAACGATAGATGACCTTGGCTCAGAATTGAAAACCAGTCTTGGTATGTCGATGGAGGTGTTTGCTATGCCTCGAAGGGTTTCGTGAACCTTGAACTCAAACGACTTATTTCTTAATCTTCGTGACCTTCCGGGCTTTAACTTGTTTGCTGAATCCTTGGTCTTAAGGTTATCATCAACCCTTGACTCTCATCCTTGTGATGAAGTTCTTTAGTTCTTACATCATCCTTGTTTCTCATGGAGGAGGTCTTCCTTCTCGGTTGATCATTAAGGTAGTTCACTTGCTTCTTAGCGCTTGACCTTAGGCCTGGTATGCCTTTGTTGGTTTTCAACCCTTTAGCTTGATTCTAGGTTTCCAACCTTCTTCTTATGCTCATATAACCTTTCTTAGGTCTCAACTTGACTGACGACTCTTGATTTGAGTCCTTGAACTCAAACGACAAGCTCGATTGGAGGTAGTCAGCCTTGTTGGCCATCAAGGCTTAAATTTTGTGTCGGGATTTGAGATTCAAGATTTTAAGTATGGAATGACAAAGGACCTCTTATCTCAACATTCTCACTAATAGTTTCTGTGCTTTCAAGGCATTATCAAGGGGACAACCAGTCTTAAGATGAGCTTTGAGAGGGTCTATCCTTTAGCTTACATCAATTGGTGCTACCAATTTCGAATCGATGGTGGGGTCTTCAGGCCCTGGAAGTAAAATTTCTCCGCATAATTTTCTATCTCAGAAGAGGCGAACTTAAATGGGGCAGCAGCATTAATGTTCTCATTTCTTGGAATGCGTTCCTCATAGCGCTCATCATATTGAGTCATAACAGCCTTCACAACTCTCAAATACTTTGTCATAGTTTCATCCTTAGCTTCAAATTCACCATTCACTTGCGAGACTACCAGTCTTGAATGTCCACAAACTTTGAGATTCTTGACTCTCATGATTCTGGCCAAGCCTAAACCGGCTATCAAGGCCTCATACTCAGCTTCATTGTTAGTTGTCGGAAAATCCAACTTCAAAGCATATTCAACTGTGAACCCATCGGGGCTTTGCAACACTAAGCCTGCGCCACTAGATTTTGTTTTTGATGTTCCATCAAAATAGAGCACCCAATATTCCTTCTGATCAGGTACAAGTTCTTCATCTTTATCTCTACTTTCAGGGGTGGTTATCATCTCCTGCCCCCCGACTTCTTGGTTTCTAATGGTACATTCAACCACGAAGTCAGCTAAAGCCTGAGCCTTGATTGTCGTTCGTGGCTTGTACGTGATGTCAAATTCTCCAAGTTCAATCGCCCACTTGATTAGCCTTCCACTAGCCTTCGGGCTATGCAATATGTTTCTCAACTGTTGGTCCGTCAGGACTTCAATCTTATGTACCTGGAAGTACGGGCGTAACTTCCTCGAGGCTGTTATCAATGCCAAGGCGAACTTCTCAATGGGAGAGTAATTCAACTCGGCTCCGTGGAGCACCTTGCTTACATAATAGATAGGCCTCTGAACCTTGTTCTCTTCCTTAACGAGGACGGCACTCAATGTTTGTTCAGACATTGCTAGATACAGATAAAGAGTCTCTCCGGGACTTGGTGTGGCCAACAACGGGGCTTCGGCCATGTACTTCTTCAACTGTTCAAAGGCCTCTTGGCTTTTATTAGTCCATTCAAAATTTTTCACCTTCTTCAATGCTTGAAAGAAAGGCAAGCACTTATCACCAGACTTGGAGATGAATCTCCCTAGAGCGGCCACTCTGCCGGTTAACTTCTATACGTCCCTCACAGAACGGGGTGGTTCCATGTCTAAGATTGCTTTGATCTTGTCGGGATTGGCCTCTATGCCTCTTTTCGAAACCACCAAACCCAAAAACTTTCCAGACCCAACGCCAAAAGCACACTTGGCTGGATTCAACATCATCTTGTGGTGCATCAGCACTTCGAATGCCTCTCTGAGGTGCTTAATGTGATCTGCCTTGAGTAGGCTCTTGACTAACATGTCATCAACATAGACCTCCATGGTTTTTCCAATAAGATGGGCGAATATCTTATTCACCAATCGTTGGTAAGTAGCTCCTGCATTCTTTAGACCAAAAGCCATAACAATATAGCAGAAAACACCAAAGTCAGTTATGAAAGATACCTTAGGGATGTCATCCTCGTGCATCTTAATCTGATTGTAGCCGTTGAACCCATCCATGAATCTCAACATCTCATGTCCAGCTGTGGCGTCTATCAACATGTCTATCATTGGCAGGGGAAAACAATCCTTTGGACATGCATCATTCAAATCAGTGAAGTCTATACACATCCTCCACTTTCCATTCTCTTTCTTGACCATCACCGGGTTAGCTAACCATTCGGGAAACTGAAGCTCTTCAACAAACCCAGCCTCTAAGAGCTTATCAACTTCTTGTTTAATGGCCTCCTGCCTTTCAGGAGCAAAATTTATCTTTTCTGTTTTATTATCTTCCGCCCCGGATCAACATTCAACTTGTGAGTCATGAGTTGGGGATCAATCCCTGGCATATCAGCTACAGTCCAAGCAAACACATTGCTATTTTCTTGCAAGAATGCTATCAACTTGCCCTTCAGGGGTTCTTTCAAAGATGCTCCCATATAAGTAACTTCTCAGCTCGCTTGGCCGTCATGGCTTCAATGTTTGTCTTGGTCTTGGGTGTTGAACGTCGATGTTCAAAGGTTGAACGCCAAAGTTTGAAATCAAGGGTTTTCAATCTCAATGGTGTTTTAAATCACCGAAATACCTATCAGAGCTGCTGGTCCAAGGCCAGGGGGTTTCTGGTTAGCCCCACGAGGTCTTGAACCTTCTCTAGGAGGTTTTCAAAATTACATATTGGTTTTCAAGTCAACATGAAGTTTCAACCTTTGGATATTAATTGGAGGTTCATGACCCCCCTCAAGTTTGGCCTTCATAACTAACCTTGGCCTTCATGGCTAATAACTTCTGTTCTTCATCCTAGGATTCGGGGTTGATTCCTCCATATAGATTTCGATAAATGCAATCCCGTTGGCTTCTTGCCTTTTAAACTTCCGAGACGAGAGCTTGCTTGAACTTCTTAATCCTTGCTTAAGGTTATCTATTGGCCTTCATCCTTGGATCCTTAATCCAGGTCCTTAATAAGTATTGAAGAGTAGCTAGTCCTTAACATCCTCGGCCTTACATGGCTTTGATTGTTGCGTGTGGCTTTTATCTTCTTTTCTTTTATCCAGGGTCCTTCACGAACTTAAACTATTATTTGGTTGTGCTGTGACCTAACTCTTAACCCTTCGGGGTCTTTATTTATGCATTTGTTTGTTTTCCATTCATGTATTCTTTTATTTTCGATACTCGGTCATCCTTGACTTGCACTCATCAGGTGCTTGGCACACAATCAATTAATGGAAAACAAACTTGCGTTAATAACTTGAAATGGGTTCAACCCTTACATGAAGTACTACTGTCCTACTCGGAGCAACATGCTCTGCAATGGTTTCAATGAAACCTTATTTCTGCTTCTACTAGATGAAGCTAAGTCTTACTAGGATAACTTGAGCCCATCGGGGCATTGCAAGACTAGGCCTGCATCACTTGATTTTGTTTTTGATGCTCCATCAAAATAGAGCGTCCACCATTCCTTCTGGTATCATCATTCTTATTCTGAAGTTCACTTCCTGCTTGGGGTAATACCTCCTGCCCCCCGACTTCTTGGTTGCCAATGGTACATTCAACCACGAAGTCAATTAACGCCTTAGCCTCAATGGCTGTCCAAGGCTTCTGTGTGATGTCCTCTGCTGGCTTTTTTGGTGTTCCTTTCTTCTACGGACATCCATGTCTTCAATTGGAAGGACTTGCCCCCCGACTCTATTAGGCCTTAACGAGGCTACATAACAGGTTTGTGCCATCTTTTGACCACCTTTATGTTCCCCAACACCACTCCTGGTTGGAAATTCGACCTTCATGTGATAGGTAGAGGCAACAGCCTTGAACGCATGAGGTCCGATCCTCCCCAAGATTGCATTGTACGTTGAGGTAGCCTTAATCACCAGAAAATTCAGCATCTGAGTGGCTTCCTTAGGTTCTTGCCCGATTGTCACGGGTAACTGAATAGTCCCTTCAACCTTTGACTCGACTCCATTAAACCTGTATATCGGCATGTTGGTCGGGGTCAACTGAGAGTCAGTGTATCTGTTGAGTATTGAATACAGTAAAAGAATACAGAGGGGGGGGTGAATGGATTCTTGAACTTTTCTTTGTTCTTGAATCTTTGCAGCAAGATAAGTGATGAGTGTGTGAGATGTGAAGATGCGGATAATTAAAGACAAACACAACACAATATCACTTTAATCTAATATCTTATTAGATAAAGATTTTGCTACAATCTGTGAATACAAATGATAGTATTCTCAGCTTCGTTTTTCTCAGAGAGATATTTTCTGGGTATTTGAGAAACTTCAACACCTTAACAGCTAAGGAAGTGAGGCCGTATCCTTATAGACATGGATACACCCACTTACTACAAATGAGGTAGGTAAAACAAAAACACTTTCCAGTCTGTCTATCTCATTTTAGTAAGAGTCCAAACGGCTACAGATTTGACTTTGAAAAGCCTGTTTAGATCCACTTCTTCAGCTCCTTGTCCCTTGTCTTATCTCTCCAAGCTTCTTTGTAGGCTTTCCGGCATGCTTTATAGGACAGAGTCAAATAAAGTATCCTGGCTTGTTGCAGGTTTCTGACTTGTACAATTCTTCAGTATTTTGTCCTCAAGAATGTATTCGAGAAGTGACTAAGTGAGTGATTCGAGAACTGGAGTTGACTTGATCGATAACTCTGAGTTCTCGAATAGTGTTATCTTGACATATCGAATCACTTCTCGAATAGCTCTTTTCTCTGGGACTCCTTGAGATATCGAATAGAGCATTTTGACATATCGAATCCCTGAGATATCGAATAGCATATTGAGTCTTTGAGATATCGAATGTAGCATTGACTTGTTGACCCTTTGAGAACTCGAACTGTTGACTCCTTGAGTTCTCGAACCGTGTAATAGACATATCGAATCCCTGAGATATCGAATGAGATATCGAGAGATATCGAATAGTGTCTTCTGAGATATCGAACTCCAGACTTCTCGAATGCTAGACTTCTCGAATAAACAAATGTACTTCTCGAATTAGTACTTAGGCAATTTCTTCATTTCTTCAATTCTTCAAATCCCAACTGTGATTATTTGACAGTCTTCATTTCCTTGCTTGAGGCATGAACCTTAGAACTTCTTTCAAGCTTTATTCTTGACTTAGTAGGTACAGTTACACAGATAGAATTTGATGCCTATTACATAGTACAAACAAGTAGAAACTCTACAACTAGAGGTTCCCTCAGTTAAGAGGTCATGTAGGTAATGCATAGCATTACGAACCACTTGGGCTTGTTATTAGATGTATTCAGGCATGCCTCTGTAACTAACAATCTCCCCCAAATTGTGAGTAAGACCCTTAGTCACAATTTCATGTCTGATAACAAGCCTAACATACATAAAGATAAACCTTGACAGTACAGGTATGAATTTCCATTAGCAATTTGGATAGAACTACAGAGTGAGTAATCTTACAGCCTATGATGAAGAACTAGCCATTGTCTTTTGATTCCCTTTCCATAGCTTTGGCTTGAAATTCATCATATTCTTTCTCTCTTCTTTCTTTCTCCTTCCTTGTATTCTCATCCATAGCTTTTATTATTTCTGCCATAGCATCCAATTCTTCAAGCAAAATTGAGTCTTTGAAATCTTCAAGTACTGGTTCCAGAATATTTGCAGGATAGTGGTTGAGTAGATTCATTCTGATGTTGACTTGATTTCCATTTCTCCTCCTATACTTTACCATGTAGGGGTTGAACTGAACTCTACACAAACCCTTTTTCCTCAGCTTTTCTGCTTCACTTTCCAGTCTCTCAATTTCTCTCTCTCTTGCCAGCCATTTCTCAAAACACCCTTTTCTGACTTTTTCCTCATGATCTCTCTTCATTTTCACAAAATCAATTAGCTCCAGCTTCCATACTCTCTCCACTTTATCTTCTGAGCTCAACAGTGCAATGATTCTGTCTATGTCATATAGCTTGCCCCAGTGTTGACATCCTCCTTGTTTGAATTTTTCCTCCCTTCCATCAGAATATTTAATCTCAAGGCAATTATCAACAATGGCAACATGATAGATTCTTTGAGCTTGCAAAAATTGCAGTTGGTCTACATCATAATCTTCATCTAGTGGTTGGAGTTTTAGGCCTGGATAGATTGTCAGGGTTTTTGATATGGTTGGCTTTGATTTCCTTGCAGCTTGCTTGAACTTGATTCTTTTTACATGATTACTTGGCAGCAGTATGTGACCTTTGTTTGTAGACCATTGTAGTATTCCATTAGCAGTTTGCTTTTTGAAACATACAGATGGTTTCTTGACTTGAATCTTCTTCTCTTCTTGAGGTGGCAAGACAGTTGCAGAAGCCATAGATGCAAATTTTGAAAGGTCACTACTGGCAGCATTCACCCTAGACTTAGAGTCTTGCGTTGTGGTGAGGTTACTGTCAGCAATGCCTGAGGCTTGCTGTCTTCCACTTTTCCTCTCAGAGCCTTTACCTTGATCATCATCATTCTTCCTCTTCTCATCATCCTTCTTCTTCTTCTTGTCTTCATCACCCTTATTACTCCTGTGATGTCTTCCCCTTCCGTCATTTTTATCTTCATCCTTGTCTTGATCTTTGCTTGGGTTGAACTTAGCAGTCTCAGATACAATGCCAGTTACAATATATGACCTGAGATAAGATATAGCTTCTAATTCTTCTGTTGTTCTTGATCCCTTCTTCTTGATCAGTTTCTCAATGATGGCTATGATGAGATTTTTATTTTGAGGAGTTAGATGCTTAGGAATGACCAGCTGCTTGATATCTTCAATTCTTGTTCCAGCCTGGTAGATAATAGTTCTAGGATCTGTGAAAACTTCAGGTAGCCTTGAAGGTTGACCATTCCTCAAGTCATCATGAAGACTCTTGTTGTTCTCATTTCCCTTCTCAATTAGTCCAAGGAGCACATTCACTTCTGAGTGCTTTAGACTCTGTAGAGTATTGATGGTTAAGTGCCATATCTTGTTCTTTCCTACCATCAATATCTCCTTGAGCCATAGATCATTAAGCCTCCTTGGTACTACAGTGAGACAGTCAATCTGACTCTTCAAACTCTCATGATATAGCAGAGCATCACCAGCCTGTTCTCTAGAGACTTTCAGAAACTCCAAGAATGCATCATCATGATAGACATTTGAGTTTGCAATTTCTTGTAGCTTGGCCTCAGTGACCACCTTCACTTCTACTGGCTTGGCACTCTTAGATATTGAGATTTGAGGCTTGTCAGATGGCATACTCCCTGCAACCACTGTGGTTGTGATAGACTGCCTTTGACCATCAGGAGTAGTGATGTGCACAGTTGGTAGAGTGACAACTGGCAGAGAAGTGGGAGGCTTGGGAGGCTCATCAACTTTGTCCTTTCCTTTTCCAGGCACATGAGTAGTAGATTTCAAAGTTCTCTGATGGCCACCCTCAGTGATCTTGATGCCCTTTTCTAGTGGTCTCTCCCCCTTTGGATTTGAGTTCTTTGATATCCTCTTCTCCCCCTTAGGCTTGTTGACAGACACAGGGGCTGTAGGAGGCACCTTTGGAGTTGAAGATTCATCAGGTAGAGGGAGACCCATGTGCTTCATCATTGCAGACAACATTGATTGTTGATGCAGAAGAACATCAGCTGTGGTGGTGGCTTGAGTGTTCAACTGCTCAGTCAGAGTTGTCACAGTGTCTGTAAGATGAGCATTGGACTTGTGGAGAGAGACTACCTCCTTTTCAAGAGTATCCACTTTAATGAAGAGTTCATTGGCCTTAAAACCAGATAGGGATTGATCCTTCAGTCTCTGCACTTCGAACCTTGACATCTCATGCACAGGAACCTCAGTGACCAGCTTGTCTCCATATTGATTTGCAAAGAGGGTCCTGAGCATGGCATTGGCATCAGTTGTCTGATCTGATAAGGATTGAAATTTGTGCCCCAGACCTGTGACAGCATCCTTGAGAATAGCCAAACCATTGTCCATCCTGGTGCAAGTAGCATTGCAGGTTCGAATGTCCTTGAGAACAGTCTCCAATTGAGGGAATTTAGCATCAAAAGTCCTCTTGATCTCATGCACCTCCTTGGTTGTAGCTGAACACACTTCATTAATTTCTGTCTTTAAGCCTTTACCAAGATAGTGTGCAGCCTTGAGAATGCCTTTATAGCTATCATTCACTGCTTCAAACACATCAGTAGGGTTGAGAGATTTGGCATTGGACCCTAGTGAAGTGATGTACTCTTCTCTGAGGTACTGGAGACCTTCTGAGAGAGGGATTGAATTGGTTCCTTGCAGCCAAGCATCGATATTCCCATCTCTCTCAGTTTCATCTATGATCTTCTCCTTCTGTAGCTCTACATCCTCTTTGTGACATAGGAGAATAGCTTCATAGTCTGGATTGGGCATGTTTGCAGTGAGAAGGTGCTGAGCAATTTTTGTGAACTCAGGGATCTGATCCACAACTAAGCTTTGAAGTGCTTCAACCGTCAATTGTGGTGGAACAGACCCTGATCCTGAAGCACTGTCATGTTGCACAGGCTTCAGCCATTGAGACATAAAGTTAGAGCTAGAGCTAGGCTTGCTAGGCTCCTCAATTACAGATGCAACTTCTGCAACCGGATGAACAGACTCTACTACTGCTGTCTCCACAGAAGTGGGATGAGTTACAACAGTAGTTGACACAGGCACAGAGTCTCTAGTAAGAACTAGTGAATCCTCTGTGTTTGTGATGGTGTCATTAGGATATGCCCCAGCATGCATTCCCTGACCATCCAAATGTGGTACCTGGGTGGTGAGCAAGGTGTCATGCACCAAGTCACTTGAATTCATTGGCTCATCAAAGGAAAAGAATTCTTGATGATCAATGCCTTGCTCCTCAATTGCTTGAGTTGCAGGCTTCAAAGAAATATGAGTGGTAGATTCTGAAAGAGAAGTGTGTTGTAGACAAGATTTTGGCAACTCCCCCTGAGAAATAGAGGGAGTTTCAGTTATGATGTGCTCTCCACTCAGTGTTGTGCCAGCCTTATCACTCCCTTGTGCTGACTCTTTACAGATAGGTGCATTGGGGAGGATGCTTGATTCTATAGATGCATCCTGTTGAGAGGATACATCTAGTGAGCTGTGTGCCCCTGATTTTACAACTTCAGCCATTTGAGTGACTGAAGAGGTGGTTTTAGACTTCTTCTTCTTCTTTAGGCTTATGATAGGTGACTCAGGTGTCTCACTTTCTAACCCTAGTTCTACAGCCAAGGCTGCTTCAGTTAAGATTTCTAAAGGTTCAGAAGCAGCCTGTTTTCTCTTCTTTTTACTAACATCACCCTTTTGAGAGGATGATGCAGTTGGCTCTTTGCTGGATAGAGTGTTTGGCTGAGGGGGTTGGTTAGCAGGCCTTGGGTTAGCACTTTGTTCTCCTTGCTTAGGCTGTGCTAACTGTGATTTTGAATCAAATATTGGCATGTTGTGGGGGTAAGACCTAAACAAACCCTCCATGTGGGGAGTTATGCTAAGTCTTACATCCACATCATTCCTAGTCTCCAAATTACCAAAAATGAGTTTGGTCATGGACTTAGGATAGCCTATTTTACTCTTATCTACTCCAGGCAATTCAATCAATGAAGCATTTTTAAAGTTAAGCACTGATTGAATAAAGCGAGGAAAGAAAATTTCATTACCTCTCTTGGCTGTGGTCTGACCAAGTCTCCCATAGAGTTCCTGTAGAATGAGAAGTCCAACATCTATCTTTCTCCCATGAGCCAAGGCATAGGCAAGCTGCTGTACGGGTGTACTAATCTGATCAAAGCTTGATTTCCGTGCAGTGAATACTTGAAGGAGTGTAGCAAATACAAAGCTCCATTCTTTCCTCAAGAACTTCCTATTCAACTTTCCCAGCTTGATAGTATCAGAGTAGTTGATGAAGTCAAAGAATTCTTCCAACTCATCATTGGAGGCCAGAGCATCATACGTCTCTTGCTGCATATCCAAGGCTTGATTCATGTCTGCAGTGGTGATAGTGATATCCTCTCCTTGAATCTTGCAGTGAACAATATAAGAGGTGATAGCATTCTCAAGAGCGATGACCTCCACAGTAGCAGTCCTCCAGAATTGTTCCAATAGATCTATGTACAGAGTTGGGTTGGCTGAGAGCGTACTCTTGATGTATGATTCAGACAACCACCGAACAAAGCACTTGAAATTGGCATTCGGTGCTTCCACATCACTGGAGATTGCGATGAAATTAGTTTGGGATGGTATGGTGAGTTGAGTGTTTGCCATTTGGGTAGAGAAGAAAAGAGAATTAGGATTGAAGAAGAAATTCGCAGTTAGGGTTTTTCAGAGGTTTCAGGAGTTGAGATGCTTGAGAAATCGAACGAAATGAATTGAATAGTTGTGAAGTTGTATATATATATATGAATGTCTTGAGTTGTCGATAGATAAGTGTTCTGTAGTGACAAGTCATTCGAGAAGTATGAAACAACTATTCGAGAAGTCAAGAAAGGCTTATTCGATATCTCAGGCAGTTTTTAACTCACAGCTGGCAGTGATTTAACTCAGAAAATAATTCAAAGTTAAGTAAAATATATTTTTATGAGTGAAATGAAGGTTTGAATATAAATCCAAAAAGCGATTAAGTGTCAGCGAAAAATCAGCCTTTTCAAATGATTCGATAACTCAAATGCAGCATTCGAGAACTCTATCATTAGAGAACTAAAATACTCTATTCGAGAACTCAAAGTGTGCTATTCGATTTCTCTAAAAGACACTATTCGAGAACTCAAGAGGGTTCTAGATAGGCCTATTCGAGAACTCGAGCCAAGACATAACAATGAACCATTCGAGAAGTCTGACTTATCGAACTGTATTTTTCACTCATAAAATTCAATTTCCACTATCCTTTAAAATTTACTAGAAATATTCATTGACGAATATTCTACCAAATTAAATAGTGGTTTACTCAAAATTTTTACAGAAATTTCAAGCTACATATGTATGATTTTCAACATGTGCAGCATTGGAATATTTATACATCATACTCCAGCCAATACTTACTTCAGAAATATTAGGCATTTGATAAAGTAAGTATTTACTGCTGCAACAATCTAGTTGATATATTCACTTAGCCAGAATTCGAAGAATTCAGCATTCCAATCTCACTGACCAGCCTAGTGAAGGTGGCTTCATCTAATGGCTTAGTGAATATGTCAGCTAGTTGTTTATCTGTAGAGACATAATGCAACTCAATGGTTCCATTCGTTGCATGTTCTCTAATGAAATGATATCTGATGTCAATGTGCTTTGTCCTAGAATGATTGACAGGATTGGCAACTATAGAGATTGCACTTGTGTTGTCACACATGATAGGAATTCTTTCCAACACAAGTCCATAATCTCTAAGTTGGTTTCTAATCCAAAGCACTTGAGCACAACAACTTCCAGCAGCTATGTATTCAGCTTCAGCTGTGGAAGTTGACACAGATTGTTGTTTCTTGCTGTACCAAGAGACTAACCTTTGTCCAAGAAACTGGCAGCTACCTGATGTGCTTTTCCTATCCACTCTGCATCCAGCATAATCAGCATCAGAATAACCAACCAGATTGAACCCTGTGTCCTTAGGATACCATAACCCCAAGTTTGGTGTGCCTTTCAGATATTTGAAGATCCTTTTTATTGCTATCATGTGTGATTCCTTTGGGTTTGATTGAAACCTTGCACATAAGCATGTAGCAAACATGATATCTGGCCTACTAGCAGTGAGGTAGAGTAGAGAACCAACCATGCCTCTGTAGATTGAGATATTTACCTTTTTGCCCTTAGCGTCATCATCTAACTTGGTGGCAGTGGCCATGGGTGTCTTCGCAGGTGAACATTCTTCCAAATCAAATTTCTTCAGTAAATCTTTAATGTATTTGGTTTGACTTATAAAAATGCCATCCTTCCTTTGACTAACTTGCAGTCCAAGAAAGAATGTTAATTCTCCCATCATACTCATCTCATATCTGCTTTGCATGAGCTTAGAGAATTTTTCACACAGCTTCTCATTTGTAGAGCCAAATATGATATCATCCACATAGATTTGAACTAGGATAATATCATCACCATGTTTCTTGTAGAACAGTGTCTTGTCCAGTGTGCCTCTAGTGAATTGATTCTCCAGTAGAAATTGTGATAGTGTGTCATACCATGCCCTAGGAGCTTGCTTGAGTCCATACAATGCTTTAAGTAATCTGTAGACAAAGTGGGGAAACTGTGGATCCTCAAAGCCAGGTGGTTGTTGCACATATACTTCTTCTTCCAACTCCCCATTCAGGAATGCACTCTTGACATCCATTTGATAGACCTTGAAATTAGAATGTGCAGCAAATGCCAAGAAAATTCTGATGGCTTCTAGTCTAGCAACAGGGGCAAAGGTCTCATCATAGTCAATACCTTCCTGTTGAGAGTATCCTTTTGCAACCAACCTTGCTTTGTTTCTTATGACTACACCATTTTCATCCATCTTATTCCTTAGAACCCATTTAGTTCCAACAACGGTTCTATCCTTTGGTGCAGGCACTAGTTCCCGTACTTCGCTCCTTTCAAATTGATTTAGCTCCTCTTGCATAGCAATTATCCAGTCAGGATCCAACAATGCATCATCAAGTTTCTTAGGCTCAACTTGGGATAGAAAGCAGCCATAGAGACATTCATTTATAGTTGCTCTCCTAGTCCTTACTCCTGCATTTGGATTTCCAATTATCTGATCTGCAGTGTGTGATCTATCCCATTTCCTTGTATGTTCAGATTGATTTCTCATCCTTGATGTTGCTTCATCATTTAGATCATGATCATCTACATTTCCTCCCCCTGTGAAGTTGTCACTCCTCACAGGTGTATCTTGGATGCTTGTTTCTTCATTGTTGGTTGACACAGGTTCTTCATTCACTTGAGTTTGTTGGATTATGAGTTCAGATTCACTTTCAATCTCCTCATCAGAATCATCTAGATTGTCAAACTTCAAGGGATCTTTATCTTCATCATTGGCTTCTTCTAATCCAGGTAGTTTGCTGTCATCAAATGTTACATCTGTGCTCTCCATTACTTTCTTTTGACAAATGACATAAACTTTGTATGCAATTCTTTCCATAGAATAGCCAAGAAAGATTCCTTCAAATGCCTTTGCATCAAACTTTCCAACATATTCTGAATTATCTTTTAGCACAAAGCACTTGCTTCCAAAAGTATGAACATACTTTAGAGTAGGCTTCTTTCCAGTCATCAAGTTGTAAGGTGTCTTTCCAGTGTTTTTGTTGATGAGGGTTCTGTTTTGGATGTAGCATGCAGTGCTCACAGCCTCAGCCCAAAAACATGTAGGCATCTTTGCATCAAGTAGCATTGTTCTAGCAGCCTCTATCAGAGTCCTATTCTTTCTCTCAACAACTCCATTTTGTTGTGGGGTCCTTGGAGCTGAGAATTGTTGAGAAATACCATTTTCTTTGCAGAATGCTCCAAGCATGGCATTTCTGAATTCTGTCCCATTATCACTTCTTAATGCAATCACACTTGCATTTATGGCCTTTGCTTCTTTGTCAACTTTCTTTATGTGCTCAATGATTACTTGTGGAGCCTCATCCTTTGATGCCAGAAATTCTACCCATGTATACCTTGTAAAATCATCAACCATCACTAGAGCATACTTCTTCCTTCCTAGTGACATAATATTGACAGGCCCAAACAAATCCATATGAATCAGTTGCAGGGGTTTGGTTATAGATGTCACTGTTTTTGACTTGTGGCTTGATCTTTTCATTTTTCCCTTTTGACACGCCTCACACACTCCTTCTTGACAGAATTCAAGTGTGGGCATGCCTCTCACTAACTCCCTTTTGACTAGGGAATTAATGGCTTTGAAGTTCAGGTGTGATAGCTTCTTGTGCCACAGCCAACTGTCTTCATTTGATGCTTTTGAGTAGAAGCAACAAATTGTGTCCTTGCTTGCAGAGTCCATATTGGCTACAAACAGGCTTCCTTTCCTTACTCCAGACAGAGCAAAATCACCAGTCTTCTTGTGGGTGATCAAACATTCATCTTTGTCAAAGTTCACTTTGAAGCCTCTGTCAATGAATTGACCAACACTCAGTAGATTATGCTTGAGCCCCTTGACCAGTGCTACATTCTCAATGATGACATTTCCAATTTCCAACTTGCCATATCCCAGTGTGTTGCCAATGCTGTCATCTCCAAAAGCAACCATTGGGCCAGCCTTTTCCTCATACTGTGATAGCAGGGCCATATCACCAGTCATATGATTTGAGCATCCACTGTCCAAAATCCACATGACCTTCTTTTTACTTTCTTTGCCCTGCAAACACAAAAGTATTACTTCTCCTTTGGTACCCAAACGAGTTTGGGTCCATGTGACTTAGTGACAGTTTTATCAAAATCAGCATGCTTATCAGTTTTCTTGATGTTGGTCTTCTTGTCACTGTTGGGAGTCTTAGAATCAGGGTTCTTAGACTTAGGTGACAGAGGTACCTTCCTAACTTTAGGAGGACTTGAAGACTTTGTCCTTGTGTAGTGTGTGTGAACATTATGATTGATACAGCCCTCCATGAATTGTCTTCTCAAATTAAAACAACTAGTCATCACATTCATGTTACATGGCATACAATCAAGTTTATCACAGAAAGGAGAGTCTCTATGTCTTAAAGGCACAGAGCAATCATAGAATGGTTTAGCAACACTACCAGATGGTTTCTTGCAAGCATGAGTCAAATGATTAGAGCTAAAACAGTTTTGACAAACTTTCCTAGGGGCATTTGGCACATAAGCATAGTTGTTATCTTTGTTAATCCCTAATTTGCCATTCCTGTTTGGTCTCTTATTAGTCACTTTCTTCTTAGTCTCATAATTTCCAGCTGAAACAAAATTTACAGATTTCTTAAGTCTAGGTCTACCTCCTACTGGCTCCTTGGCTTTGGTTTTGACATTCTTACTCTCAGAGGATGCTTGTTGTTCATTTGATTGTGCCTCATCTTCATCCTCCAACATTTGCTTGATGAGTAAGGCATCCTCATCAATCTCAAGTGTTGGTGTTTTAAATATTGGATTCTCAGTCTTTTTCAAAACCTGAGGCACCTCCTCTTGAACAACAATGTCATCTTCAATGACTGCATAGCCTTTCCTCTGTTTAAGAGTGTCATAATCAAGTCCAATGGCAGCCTTAGGTCTAGCTAGATTTTTCTCATGATAAGACTGCAATAGACTAGAGGAATTCTTAAATGTCTTCAACTTAAATTCATTTTCAGCTAATTCATCCCTAAGAGCTTTCTCAACTTGACTAGCACATAGAACTTTATTCTTTAGATACTCAATCTCTTGTTTAAGATTTTCTATTTGCACAGTAGTTAGCTCTAGTTCCTCATTTCTCTTATTTAACAGTTCATTCCTAGTAGACAGTTTAGCAATCTCTTCATTAGCAGCAGTCATACTAGTATGAATGTTAAACATCTCAACGGATAGTTGTTCAACCAAAGATTTATATTCAGAAACAGACATGTCTATGGTAGTGAGAGATGGTACCTGTGAGTCTGATGCAGATGGTTCTTCCTTGGAATTGGCCATCAAGGCATAGTTGCAGAATTCTTGTTCTTCCCCATCACTGTCAGAATCATCCCAACACTTCCCTTCAGCTATGTAAGCCTTACCTGGTGTCTGCTTCTTTAGAATGGCCTCATACGTAGCTTCAAGCTCAAGAAACTCCTTATCCTTCTTTTTAGGCTTCTTGCATTCACTGGCAAAATGCCCTAGGTCATTGCATCTATAACATCTTACAGATGACCTATCCACATAGCTGGTTTTGAATCTGTTCTTGTTTGGTTTCATAGGTGCCTTGCTCTTGTTGAATGAATGATTTTGAGGTCTAGGCTTGAAGGGCAGATTCCTCTTGAATCTGATGTTTGGGAATTTTCTAGCCATAAAAGCATATGATGTATTTTCCATGCCATCCAGCTCTTCAAGAGTGTAGAACTCATCTTCTTCCTTGTCATCAGCAGGTTCAGTCACTACTTCCTCAGTTTCTTCATCATCTACTATCTCTTCTATTCTCAGCTGACTTGCAGATGCTTCCAGGTCTTGAATAGATTTGTTGACAATCAAGGCACAGGATGTGTTTATCATTCTGCCTTGGTTAGCTTGGATAGCCCTCTTTTGAAGCAACTCAAGCTCGTGTGTCTTTAAAACCCCATAGAGCACATCATACGTGACTTTGTTCAAATCTCTTTCTCTTAGGGATATGACCCTTTGCTCTAGATGGTTTGGTGACGATAGTAGAAACTTCATATTTAATTCCTTAGTGCTGTAAACCTTCCCATTCATTTGGAGCTCAGTCACCAGCTTGTGAAATCTTTCAAACATATCAGTGATACTTTCCTTGGACTGTGCCATGAACGCCTCATACTGTGTGACCAGTATCTGTTTCTTATTTTCTCTTACCTCCTCTGTCCCTTCACATAACACCTCGATGTGATTCCACATGTCCTTGGCTGATTTGCATGATGCTATGTTGGCAAACATCGACATATCCATGGAGTCTATGATTAACAACATGAGGTGGCTGTCTAGGGCAATCTTTTCCTTCTCTGAGTCCGTCCATTTGGATGGCTCTTTTGGAACGTATGATCTAGGAATGACTACTGCGCCCACTGTGGATTCAGCAACTTCTTGTTGTGGTATGAATGGACCATTCTTGAGAATGTCAGGGTAGAGAGGATTGGCAGCTTTGATGAACAACAGCATTTTTATTTTCCAGAGGTTGTAATTCTCTTTGTCGAACTTAGGGACCTTTACCGTACCTGTAGTCTTTGGTGTATTCGAACTCATGATCGTTTTCTGTTTAGATTAAACAGCCTGCTCTGATACCACTTGTTGAGTATTGAATACAGTAAAAGAATACAGAGGGGGGGTGAATGGATTCTTGAACTTTTCTTTGTTCTTGAATCTTTGCAGCAAGATAAGTGATGAGTGTGTGAGATGTGAAGATGCGGATAATTAAAGACAAACACAACACAATATCACTTTAATCTAATATCTTATTAGATAAAGATTTTGCTACAATCTGTGAATACAAATGATAGTATTCTCAGCTTCGTTTTTCTCAGAGAGATATTTTCTGGGTATTTGAGAAACTTCAACACCTTAACAGCTAAGGAAGTGAGGCCGTATCCTTATAGACATGGATACACCCACTTACTACAAATGAGGTAGGTAAAACAAAAACACTTTCCAGTCTGTCTATCTCATTTTAGTAAGAGTCCAAACGGCTACAGATTTGACTTTGAAAAGCCTGTTTAGATCCACTTCTTCAGCTCCTTGTCCCTTGTCTTATCTCTCCAAGCTTCTTTGTAGGCTTTCCAGCATGCTTTATAGGACAGAGTCAAATAAAGTATCCTGGCTTGTTGCAGGTTTCTGACTTGTACAATTCTTCAGTATTTTGTCCTCAAGAATGTATTCGAGAAGTGACTAAGTGAGTGATTCGAGAACTGGAGTTGACTTGATCGATAACTCTGAGTTCTCGAATAGTGTTATCTTGACATGTCGAATCACTTCTCGAATAGCTCTTTTCTCTGGGACTCCTTGAGATATCGAATAGAGCATTTTGACATATCGAATCCCTGAGATATCGAATAGCATATTGAGTCTTTGAGATATCGAATGTAGCATTGACTTGTTGACCCTTTGAGAACTCGAACTGTTGACTCCTTGAGTTCTCGAACCGTGTAATAGACATATCGAATCCCTGAGATATCGAATGAGATATCGAGAGATATCGAATAGTGTCTTCTGAGATATCGAACTCCAGACTTCTCGAATGCTAGACTTCTCGAATAAACAAATGTACTTCTCGAATTAGTACTTAGGCAATTTCTTCATTTCTTCAATTCTTCAAATCCCAACTGTGATTATTTGACAGTCTTCATTTCCTTGCTCGAGGCATGAACCTTAGAACTTCTTTCAAGCTTTATTCTTGACTTAGTAGGTACAGTTACACAGATAGAATTTGATGCCTATTACATAGTACAAACAAGTAGAAACTCTACAACTAGAGGTTCCCTCAGTTAAGAGGTCATGTAGGTAATGCATAGCATTACGAACCACTTGGGCTTGTTATTAGATGTATTCAGGCATGCCTCTGTGACTAACAACATGTAAGAGCGTGTGTACAAAATATACATAAATAACATGAGAGTATCTAGATTAATAAATAAATTACAAAAGGGTTAAATCTTACATGTAAATTGTCGATGTGAATTGGTCTCACCAATTTTACGATCATCGCTTACACAATATTTAAAAGATATTCTCTTAGTTGAATCGGTTGGCAACATCTTTAAAATACTGAATCTCCTAATAAATACACCAATATTGCATTAATTAATTAGCAATTATACTTGATTTTTCTAACTCCCTTAATTATTTGTTTATATTATAGTTTTTTTACTAACTCATTCAAGCACTAACTTTGTTTATGTAAAACTAGCAAAAAAACCCGTGCGAGGCACGGGTCGCTATGTTAAATTGTGTTTCTAAATTAAATTGTGTATAATCAATGTCATTTGAAGTATAAAATTGATTTTCATAGAGTTTTGCTTGTTAATGGTATATGTGGCTATTGCGTACTTATTTAAATATGTTCAAATTTGTAATTTAAAAACTAATATAAGAAGTACTAATAGAAATCATGTCAGTTTTTAATTTTATTGTGGGTCATTGAATAGAATTCGAGTGTTCAATAAGTGTTGTCTAATTAAGATGATTTTTGAAAACATTTACGATACTAAACTTTTTTTTCCAATTCTTCAAAACTGATGCCTTCAAGATGTTGCATTTTAAGAGTGTGGATGTGGGTTTTAGTCATGATTTTAATAAAAAAAAAAAACTTCTTAAATCTTCTAATACGTTATTCAGACCTTACACTTTCACTTTTTAAAACTATCTTTCTAACTATTTCATTTCTTTTCTTCTAATTAAGCTCTTGATTTTAAGCATTTTTTGCCTTGATTTCTCTTCCTATTTTTGTCTGACTTTCAAAACATCAGATAATTTAGTTCTCAACTGAGTGAATCTACCTTGTGTAACCGGCTTATAACATTTTTGTTCTCCAAACTTGAGAATTTATCATTTATGGTTGGATAAATATTTTTTGTACTTTTATTGCCACAAGTTGAAATTGATCATATGACTTTTATCTGTGCTTTGATAATGAATTCATCCTTTCTTTTTTCAAACACAGCTTCTTCCAAAGAAGTATCTTTACAAATTGTAGCGAACAGATAGACCTATGTATTCAATGAATTTGTTGTTTCTCCTTATGAGTTTTGTATATGCATGCTTTATTGTAAATGTCTTCTTTAATTATTAATAGTTCAATTTTAAATCATCAATTAAATTATATATTATAATTTAATAATTTTAGTATGCAATTTATATGCTTTTGTTTTGAATATTTCATTTTATCGCCAATGTTAATTTTGTACACATATTTAAAAAAAATTCACATATGATATAAAAAATTATTGTTTATGCTACTAAAATTTTGAAATAGAATTAATTTTTTAAATAACATGGATTTGACTGACCGATGATAATATTAATTTTCATAAAATATTATTGACTATCATAAATTAAAGTCTCATTTTTGTTACACGAACCTTTGTACATGCTAATTTTATATAATCATCGTCTTCTATGTGTTAACATATATAATAATAATAATATTATTATTGGATAATTCCAATATTGTAATAGTTTCTTTTAAATATCATTTTTATTATTATTATTATTTCTTCCAATACATTAAAAAGTCTCACGAATTTTATCTTGTGTTGGTGTATTATCTAAGTTTAAGTTTAATTTAGCTCCAAAGTTATTTATAAATGTATTACTATTAAGACATTCACATATTACGTGTATGATTTATAAACACATGTGATATTGTGACGTAGTGGTAAGAACATGCATAAGTTACTTGATAGATTCCCACGAACAACACTTTTTTTAATAAAAATGTGTTGGTGTTTTACCTAAGTTTAATTTAGCTCCATAGTTATATACAAATGTATTACTCTTAAACGACATTCACTTATTACGTGTATGGTTTGAACGCACATGTGACATTGTGGTGTAGTGGTAAGAGCATGCATAAGCTATTTGATTGACTCAAGTTCAATTCTTATGAACAACATATTTTTTAATAAATATTAAACATGGGGGCAAATTGGTCTTTTCATGTGCATAGTGCGAAGCATGGATTGCTAGCTTAAATTGTATTTTTTAATTAAACTATTCATGATCAGTATCGTTTGTTGTAAATTGTATTTTTTAATTAAATTATTCATGATCAGTATTGTTTGAAACATGTGATTGATTTTCATAGAGTTATTGCCTATGTGGTTATTGTGTACTTACTTAAATATGTTCAAATTTGTACTTTGGAAACTAATATGAGTAGTATTGATAACAATCATGTTAGTTTTTAATTTTGTTGTGGGTCATAGAATATAATTTGAGTGTTTTATGGGTGTTATCTAATTATTAATTAAGACCATTTTTCATACATTCCTAAACTTTCTTAAAAAATGATGCATCCATTTAGCGGGATCTCCAATAATATTCAAGGTAGAAACTTAATAGTCTTCAAGATGCTGCATTCTGAGAATGTAGGTTTCAGTCCTGATTCCAATCAAAAACCTTCGTAAATCTTCTAAAACTTCTCAGGTCTTCCGCTTTTACTTCTTAAAACTGCATTTCTAACTCTTTTATTTGTTTTCCTCTAATTTCTTCATTTTAAAAATTCTTTACCTTTACTTATCTTCCAGTTTCCGTCTGACTTTCATTGAGTTACCTCCATAAGTAATATATAATATATGATCCTTTTTCCCACAAAATGTCATAGTTTAAATTGAAAATTAACTAATTTGTATTAAAAGTTAATGTGTTTAGTTATTGAGTTGGTCTTATATTAAATACTTTTCAAAAAAATACAATATGGGACCAAGATTCAACGACTATGCAAGACTGAATGCTCCTAGGAGTCAGATCTTGTAAGATATTGAGAAAGACAAAGATTTTCGATGGCCGAAGCCACTTAGGGGTGATCCCGCAAAGAGAAACAAGGATCAGTACTGTAGATTCCACCGTGATGTGGGGCATGATACAGATGATTGTAGGCAGTTGAAGGATGAGATTGAATTCTTGATCCGAAAAGGAAAGCTGAACAAGTTCACTAAGGGTGATGATCGTGGAACTCAAAGGAGGGATTATGATAGAAGAGACAATGATAGAAGGGATGATGATCGAGATCGAGATCGTAACCCACAGCCCCGAGGGCCAGTTATTAACATGATTTGGGGAGGCCCGACAGCGGCCGGTACAACCCGAAACTCTAGGAAGGCGTATGCCAGAGAAGTGATGCACATCGTGGGAGAAGCCCCGAAGCGTGCCAGGACTGAGATAGCTATTGGTTTTGATGACTTAGATCTCGAAGGGGTGAAGTTTCCCCATGACGACCCGTTGGTCATAGCCCCTATTATTGGAAATTCGGAGGTGAAGCGAGTCTTGATAGACAATGGAGCTTCTGTTGATATTTTGTTTCATGACGCATTCGTAAAGATGGGATACTGTTAGTTACAGAGGCATGCCTGAATACATCTAATAACAAGCCCAAGTGGTTCGTAATGCTATGCATTACCTACATGACCTCTTAATTGAGGGAACCTCTAGTTGTAGAGTTTCTACTTGTTTGTACTATGTAATAGGCATCAAATTCTATCTGTGTAACTGTACCTACTAAGTCAAGAATAAAGCTTGAAAGAAGTTCTAAGGTTCATGCCTCAAGCAAGGAAATGAAGACTCTCAAATAATCACAGTTGGGATTTGAAGAATTGAAGAAATGAAGAAATTGCCTAAGTACTAATTCGAGAAGTACATTTGTTTATTCGAGAAGTCTAGCATTCGAGAAGTCTGGAGTTCGATATCTCAGAAGACACTATTCGATATCTCTCGATATCTCATTCGATATCTCAGGGATTCGATATGTCTATTACACGGTTCGAGAACTCAAGGAGTCAACAGTTCGAGTTCTCAAAGGGTCAACAAGTCAATGCTACATTCGATATCTCAAAGACTCAATATGCTATTCGATATCTCAGGGATTCGATATGTCAAAATGCTCTATTCGATATCTCAAGGAGTCCCAGAGAAAAGAGCTATTCGAGAAGTGATTCGATATGTCAAGATAACACTATTCGAGAACTCAGAGTTATCGATCAAGTCAACTCCAGTTCTCGAATCACTCACTTAGTCACTTCTCGAATACATTCTTGAGGACAAAATACTGAAGAATTGTACAAGTCAGAAACCTGCAACAAGCCAGGATACTTTATTTGACTCTGTCCTATAAAGCATGCTGGAAAGCCTACAAAGAAGCTTGGAGAGATAAGACAAGGGACAAGGAGCTGAAGAAGTGGATCTAAACAGGCTTTTCAAAGTCAAATCTGTAGCCGTTTGGACTCTTACTAAAATGAGATAGACAGACTGGAAAGTGTTTTTGTTTTACCTACCTCATTTGTAGTAAGTGGGTGTATCCATGTCTATAAGGATACGGCCTCACTTCCTTAGCTGTTAAGGTGTTGAAGTTTCTCAAATACCCAGAAAATATCTCTCTGAGAAAAACGAAGCTGAGAATACTATCATTTGTATTCACAGATTGTAGCAAAATCTTTATCTAATAAGATATTAGATTAAAGTGATATTGTGTTGTGTTTGTCTTTAATTATCCGCATCTTCACATCTCACACACTCATCACTTATCTTGCTGCAAAGATTCAAGAACAAAGAAAAGTTCAAGAATCCATTCACCCCCCCCTCTGTATTCTTTTACTGTATTCAATACTCAACAAGTGGTATCAGAGCAGGCTGTTTAATCTAAACAGAAAACGATCATGAGTTCGAATACACCAAAGACTACAGGTACGGTAAAGGTCCCTAAGTTCGACAAAGAGAATTACAACCTCTGGAAAATAAAAATGCTGTTGTTCATCAAAGCTGCCAATCCTCTCTACCCTGACATTCTCAAGAATGGTCCATTCATACCACAACAAGAAGTTGCTGAATCCACAGTGGGCGCAGTAGTCATTCCTAGATCATACGTTCCAAAAGAGCCATCCAAATGGACGGACTCAGAGAAGGAAAAGATTGCCCTAGACAGCCACCTCATGTTGTTAATCATAGACTCCATGGATATGTCGATGTTTGCCAACATAGCATCATGCAAATCAGCCAAGGACATGTGGAATCACATCGAGGTGTTATGTGAAGGGACAGAGGAGGTAAGAGAAAATAAGAAACAGATACTGGTCACACAGTATGAGGCGTTCATGGCACAGTCCAAGGAAAGTATCACTGATATGTTTGAAAGATTTCACAAGCTGGTGACTGAGCTCCAAATGAATGGGAAGGTTTACAGCACTAAGGAATTAAATATGAAGTTTCTACTATCGTCACCAAACCATCTAGAGCAAAGGGTCATATCCCTAAGAGAAAGAGATTTGAACAAAGTCACGTATGATGTGCTCTATGGGGTTTTAAAGACACACGAGCTTGAGTTGCTTCAAAAGAGGGCTATCCAAGCTAACCAAGGCAGAATGATAAACACATCCTGTGCCTTGATTGTCAACAAATCTATTCAAGACCTGGAAGCATCTGCAAGTCAGCTGAGAATAGAAGAGATAGTAGATGATGAAGAAACTGAGGAAGTAGTGACTGAACCTGCTGATGACAAGGAAGAAGATGAGTTCTACACTCTTGAAGAGCTGGATGGCATGGAAAATACATCATATGCTTTTATGGCTAGAAAATTCCCAAACATCAGATTCAAGAGGAATCTGCCCTTCAAGCCTAGACCTCAAAATCATTCATTCAACAAGAGCAAGGCACCTATGAAAACAAACAAGAACAGATTCAAAACCAGCTATGTGGATAGGTCATCTGTAAGATGTTATAGATGCAATGACCTAGGGCATTTTGCCAGTGAATGCAAGAAGCCTAAAAAGAAGGATAAGGAGTTTCTTGAGCTTGAAGCTAAGTATGAGGCCCTTCTAAAGAAGCAGACACCAGGTAAGGCTTACATAGCTGAAGGGAAGTGTTGGGATGATTCTGACAGTGATGGGGAAGAACAAGAATTCTGCAACTATGCCTTGATGGCCAATTCCAAGGAAGAACCATCTGCATCAGACTCACAGGTACCATCTCTCACTACCATAGACATGTCTGTTTCTGAATATAAATCTTTGGTTGAACAACTATCCGTTGAGATGTTTAACATTCATACTAGTATGACTGCTGCTAATGAAGAGATTGCTAAACTGTCTACTAGGAATGAACTGTTAAATAAGAGAAATGAGGAACTAGAGCTAACTACTGTGCAAATAGAAAATCTTAAACAAGAGATTGAGTATCTAAAGAATAAAGTTCTATGTGCTAGTCAAGTTGAGAAAGCTCTTAGGGATGAATTAGCTGAAAATGAATTTAAGTTGAAGACATTTAAGAATTCCTCTAGTCTATTGCAGTCTTATCATGAGAAAAATCTAGCTAGACCTAAGGCTGCCATTGGACTTGATTATGACACTCTTAAACAGAGGAAAGGCTATGCAGTCATTGAAGATGACCTTGTTGTTCAAGAGAAGGTGCCTCAGGTTTTGAAAAAGACTGAGAATCCAATATTTAAATCACCAACACTTGAGATTGATGAGGATGCCTTACTCATCAAGCAAATGTTGGAGGATGAAGATGAGGCACAATCAAATGAACAACAAGCATCCTCTGAGAGTAAGAATGTCAAAACCAAAGCCAAGGAGCCAGTAGAAGGTAGACCTAGACTTGAGAAATCTGTAAATTTTGTTTCAGCTGGAAATTATGAGACTAAGAAGAAAGTGACTAATAAGAGACCAAACAGGAATGGCAAATTAGGGATTAACAAAGATAACAACTATGCTTATGTGCCAAATGCCCCTAGGAAAGTTTGTCAAAACTGTTTTAGCTCTAATCATTTGACTCATGCTTGCAAGAAACCATCTGGTAGTGTTGCTAAACCATTCTATGATTGATCTGTGCCTTTAAGACATAGAGACTCTCCTTTCTGTGATAAACTTGATTGTATGCCATGTAACATGAATGTGATGACTAGTTGTTTTAATTTGAGAAGACAATTCATGGAGGGCTGTATCAATCATAATGTTCACACACACTACACAAGGACAAAGTCTTCAAGTCCTCCTAAAGTTAGGAAGGTACCTCTGTCACCTAAGTCTAAGAACCCTGATTCTAAGACTCCCAACAGTGACAAGAAGACCAACATCAAGAAAACTGATAAGCATGCTGATTTTGATAAAACTGTCACTAAGTCACATGGACCCAAACTCGTTTGGGTACCAAAGGAGAAGTAATACTTTTGTGTTTGCAGGGCAAAGAAAGTAAAAAGAAGGTCATGTGGATTTTGGACAGTGGATGCTCAAATCATATGACTGGTGATATGGCCCTGCTATCACAGTATGAGGAAAAGGCTGGCCCAATGGTTGCTTTTGGAGATGACAACATTGGCAACACACTGGGATATGGCAAGTTGGAAATTGGAAATGTCATCATTGAGAATGTAGCACTGGTCAAGGGGCTCAAGCATAATCTACTGAGTGTTGGTCAATTCACTGACAGAGGCTTCAAAGTGAACTTTGACAAAGATGAATGTTTGATCACCCACAAGAAGACTGGTGATTTTGCTCTGTCTGGAGTAAGGACAGGAAGCCTGTTTGTAGCCAATATGGACTCTGCAAGCAAGGACACAATTTGTTGCTTCTACTCAAAAGCATCAAATGAAGACAGTTGGCTGTGGCACAAGAAGCTATCACACCTGAACTTCAAAGCCATTAATTCCCTAGTCAAAAGGGAGTTAGTGAGAGGCATGCCCACACTTGAATTCTGTCAAGAAGGAGTGTGTGAGGCGTGTCAAAAGGGAAAAATGAAAAGATCAAGCCACAAGTCAAAAACAGTGACATCTATAACCAAACCCCTGCAACTGATTCATATGGATTTGTTTGGGCCTGTCAATATTATGTCACTAGGAAGGAAGAAGTATGCTCTAGTGATGGTTGATGATTTTACAAGGTATACATGGGTAGAATTTCTGGCATCAAAGGATGAGGCTCCACAAGTAATCATTGAGCACATAAAGAAAGTTGACAAAGAAGCAAAGGCCATAAATGCAAGTGTGATTGCATTAAGAAGTGATAATGGGACAGAATTCAGAAATGCCATGCTTGGAGCATTCTGCAAAGAAAATGGTATTTCTCAACAATTCTCAGCTCCAAGGACCCCACAACAAAATGGAGTTGTTGAGAGAAAGAATAGGACTCTGATAGAGGCTGCTAGAACAATGCTACTTGATGCAAAGATGCCTACATGTTTTTGGGCTGAGGCTGTGAGCACTGCATGCTACATCCAAAACAGAACCCTCATCAACAAAAACACTGGAAAGACACCTTACAACTTGATGACTGGAAAGAAGCCTACTCTAAAGTATGTTCATACTTTTGGAAGCAAGTGCTTTGTGCTAAAAGATAATTCAGAATATGTTGGAAAGTTTGATGCAAAGGCATTTGAAGGAATCTTTCTTGGCTATTCTATGGAAAGAATTGCATACAAAGTTTATGTCATTTGTCAAAAGAAAGTAATGGAGAGCACAGATGTAACATTTGATGACAGCAAACTACCTGGATTAGAAGAAGCCAATGATGAAGATAAAGATCCCTTGAAGTTTGACAATCTAGATGATTCTGATGAGGAGATTGAAAGTGAATCTGAACTCATAATCCAACAAACTCAAGTGAATGAAGAACCTGTGTCAACCAACAATGAAGAAACAAGCATCCAAGATACACCTGTGAGGAGTGACAACTTCACAGGGGGAGGAAATGTAGATGATCATGATCTAAATGATGAAGCAACATCAAGGATGAGAAATCAATCTAAACATACAAGGAAATGGGATAGATCACACACTGCAGATCAGATAATTGGAAATCCAAATGCAGGAGTAAGGACTAGGAGAGCAACTATAAATGAATGTCTCTATGGCTGCTTTCTATCCCAAGTTGAGCCTAAGAAACTTGATGATGCATTGTTGGATCCTGACTGGATAATTGCTATGTAAGAGGAGCTAAATCAATTTGAAAGGAGCAAAGTATGGGAACTAGTGCCTGCACCAAAGGATAGAACCGTTGTTGGAACTAAATGGGTTCTAAGGAATAAGGTGGATGAAAATGGTGTAGTCATAAGAAACAAAGCAAGGTTGGTTGCAAAAGGATACTCTCAACAGGAAGGTATTGACTATGATGAGACCTTTGCCCCTGTTGCTAGACTAGAAGCCATCAGAATTTTCTTGGCATTTGCTGCACATTCTAATTTCAAGGTCTATCAAATGGATGTCAAGAGTGCATTCCTGAATGGGGAGTTGGAAGAAGAAGTATATGTGCAACAACCACCTGGCTTTGAGGATCCACAGTTTCCCCACTTTGTCTACAGATTACTTAAAGCATTGTATGGACTCAAGCAAGCTCCTAGGGCATGGTATGACATACTATCACAATTTCTACTGGAGAATCAATTCACTAGAGGCACACTGGACAAGACACTGTTCTACAAGAAACATGGTGATGATATTATCCTAGTTCAAATCTATGTGGATGATATCATATTTGGCTCTACAAATGAGAAGCTGTGTGAAAAATTCTCTAAGCTCATGCAAAGCAGATATGAGATGAGTATGATGGGAGAATTAACATTCTTTCTTGGACTGCAAGTTAGTCAAAGGAAGAATGGCATTTTTATAAGTCAAACCAAATACATTAAAGATTTACTGAAGAAATTTGATTTGGAAGAATGTTCACCTGCGAAGACAACCATGGCCACTGCCACCAAGTTAGATGATGACGCTAAGGGCAAAAAGGTAAATATCTCAATCTACAGAGGCATGGTTGGTTCTCTACTCTACCTCACTGCTAGTAGGCCAGATATCATGTTTGCTACATGCTTATGTGCAAGGTTTCAATCAAACCCAAAGGAATCACACATGATAGCAATAAAAAGGATCTTCAAATATCTGAAAGGCACATCTAACTTGGGGTTATGGTATCCTAAGGACACAGGGTTCAATCTGGTTGGTTATTCTGATGCTGATTATGCTGGATGCAGAGTGGATAGGAAAAGCACATCAGGTAGCTGCCAATTTCTTGGACAAAGGTTAGTCTCTTGGTACAGCAAGAAACAACAATCTGTGTCAACTTCCACAGCTGAAGCTGAATACATAGCTGCTGGAAGTTGTTGTGCTCAAGTGCTTTGGATTAGAAACCAACTTAGAGATTATGGACTTGTGTTGGAAAGAATTCCTATCATGTGTGACAACACAAGTGCAATCTCTATAGTTGCCAATCCTGTCAATCATTCTAGGACAAAGCACATTGACATCAGATATCATTTCATTAGAGAACATGCAACTAATGGAACCATTGAGTTGCATTATGTCTCTACAGAAAAACAACTAGCTGACATATTCACTAAGCCATTAGATGAAGCCACCTTCACTAGGCTGGTCAGTGAGATTGGAATGCTGAATTCTTCGAATTCTGGCTAAGTGAATATATCAACTAGATTGTTGCAGCAGTAAATACTTACTTTATCAAATGCCTAATATTTCTGAAGTAAGTATTGGCTGGAGTATGATGTATAAATATTCCAATGCTGCACATGTTGAAAATCATACATATGTAGCTTGAAATTTCTGTAAAAATTTTGAGTAAACCACTATTTAATTTGGTAGAATATTCGTCAATGAATATTTCTAGTAAATTTTAAAGGATAGTGGAAATTGAATTTTATGAGTGAAAAGTACAGTTCGATAAGTCAGACTTCTCGAATGGTTCATTGTTATGTCTTGGCTCGAGTTCTCGAATAGGCCTATCTAGAACCCTCTTGAGTTCTCGAATAGTGTCTTTTAGAGAAATCGAATAGCACACTTTGAGTTCTCGAATAGAGTATTTTAGTTCTCTAATGATAGAGTTCTCGAATGCTGCATTTGAGTTATCGAATCATTTGAAAAGGCTGATTTTTCGCTGACACTTAATCGCTTTTTGGATTTATATTCAAACCTTCATTTCACTCATAAAAATATATTTTACTTAACTTTGAATTATTTTCTGAGTTAAATCACTGCCAGCTGTGAGTTAAAAACTGCCTGAGATATCGAATAAGCCTTTCTTGACTTCTCGAATAGTTGTTTCATACTTCTCGAATGACTTGTCGCTACAGAACACTTATCTATCGACAACTCAAGACATTCATATATATATATACAACTTCACAACTATTCAATTCATTTCGTTCGATTTCTCAAGCATCTCAACTCCTGAAACCTCTGAAAAACCCTAACTGCGAATTTCTTCTTCAATCCTAATTCTCTTTTCTTCTCTACCCAAATGGCAAACACTCAACTCACCATACCATCCCAAACTAATTTCATCGCAATCTCCAGTGATGTGGAAGCACCGAATGCCAATTTCAAGTGCTTTGTTCGGTGGTTGTCTGAATCATACATCAAGAGTGCGCTCTCAGCCAACCAAACTCTGTACATAGATCTATTGGAACAATTCTGGAGGACTGCTACTGTGGAGGTCATCGCTCTTGAGAATGCTATCACCTCTTATATTGTTCACTGCAAGATTCAAGGAGAGGATATCACTATCACCACTGCAGACATGAATCAAGCCTTGGATATGCAGCAAGAGACGTATGATGCTCTGGCCTCCAATGATGAGTTGGAAGAATTCTTTGACTTCATCAACTACTCTGATACTATCAAGCTGGGAAAGTTGAATAGGAAGTTCTTGAGGAAAGAATGGAGCTTCGTATTTGCTACACTCCTTCAAGTATTCACTGCACGGAAATCAAGCTTTGATCAGATTAGTACACCCGTGCAGCAGCTTGCCTATGCCTTGGCTCATGGGAGAAAGATAGATGTTGGACTTCTCATCCTACAGGAACTCTATGGGAGACTTGGTCAGACCACAGCCAAGAGAGGTAATGAAATTTTCTTTCCTCGCTTTATTCAATCAGTGCTTAACTTTAAAAATGCTTCATTGATTGAATTGCCTGGAGTAGATAAGAGTAAAATAGGCTATCCTAAGTCCATGACCAAACTCATTTTTGGTAATTTGGAGACTAGGAATGATGTGGATGTAAGACTTAGCATAACTCCCCACATGGAGGGTTTGTTTAGGTCTTACCCCCACAACATGCCAATATTTGATTCAAAATCACAGTTAGCACAGCCTAAGCAAGGAGAACAAAGTGCTAACCCAAGGCCTGCTAACCAACCCCCTCAGCCAAACACTCTATCCAGCAAAGAGCCAACTGCATCATCCTCTCAAAAGGGTGATGTTAGTAAAAAGAAGAGAAAACAGGCTGCTTCTGAACCTTTAGAAATCTTAACTGAAGCAGCCTTGGCTGTAGAACTAGGGTTAGAAAGTGAGACACCTGAGTCACCTATCATAAGCCTAAAGAAGAAGAAGAAGTCTAAAACCACCTCTTCAGTCACTCAAATGGCTGAAGTTGTAAAATCAGGGGCACACAGCTCACTAGATGTATCCTCTCAACAGGATGCATCTATAGAATCAAGCATCCTCCCCAATGCACCTATCTGTAAAGAGTCAGCACAAGGGAGTGATAAGGCTGGCACAACACTGAGTGGAGAGCACATCATAACTGAAACTCCCTCTATTTCTCAGGGGGAGTTGCCAAAATCTTGTCTACAACACACTTCTCTTTCAGAATCTACCACTCATATTTCTTTGAAGCCTGCAACTCAAGCAATTGAGGAGCAAGGCATTGATCATCAAGAATTCTTTTCCTTTGATGAGCCAATGAATTCAAGTGACTTGGTGCATGACACCTTGCTCACCACCCAGGTACCACATTTGGATGGTCAGGGAATGCATGCTGGGGCATATCCTAATGACACCATCACAAACACAGAGGATTCACTAGTTCTTACTAGAGACTCTGTGCCTGTGTCAACTACTGTTGTAACTCATCCCACTTCTGTGGAGACAGCAGTAGTAGAGTCTGTTCATCCGGTTGCAGAAGTTGCATCTGTAACTGAGGAGCCTAGCAAGCCTAGCTCTAGCTCTAACTTTATGTCTCAATGGCTGAAGCCTGTGCAACATGACAGTGCTTCAGGATCAGGGTCTGTTCCACCACAATTGACGGTTGAAGCACTTCAAAGCTTAGTTGTGGATCAGATCCCTGAGTTCACAAAAATTGCTCAGCACCTTCTCACTGCAAACATGCCCAATCCAGACTATGAAGCTATTCTCCTATGTCACAAAGAGGATGTAGAGCTACAGAAGGAGAAGATCATAGATGAAACTGAGAGAGATGGGAATATCGATGCTTGGCTGCAAGGAACCAATTCAATCCCTCTCTCAGAAGGTCTCCAGTACCTCAGAGAAGAGTACATCACTTCACTAGGGTCCAATGCCAAATCTCTCAACCCTACTGATGTGTTTGAAGCAGTGAATGATAGCTATAAAGGCATTCTCAAGGCTGCACACTATCTTGGTAAAGGCTTAAAGACAGAAATTAATGAAGTGTGTTCAGCTACAACCAAGGAGGTGCATGAGATCAAGAGGACTTTTGATGCTAAATTCCCTCAATTGGAGACTGTTCTCAAGGACATTCGAACCTGCAATGCTACTTGCACCAGGATGGACAATGGTTTGGCTATTCTCAAGGATGCTGTCACAGGTCTGGGGCACAAATTTCAATCCTTATCAGATCAGACAACTGATGCCAATGCCATGCTCAGGACCCTCTTTTCAAATCAATATGGAGACAAGCTGGTCACTGAGGTTCCTGTGCATGAGATGTCAAGGTTCGAAGTGCAGAGACTGAAGGATCAATCCCTATCTGGTTTTAAGGCCAATGAACTCTTCATTAAAGTGGATACTCTTGAAAAGGAGGTAGTCTCTCTCCACAAGTCCAATGCTCATCTTACAGACACTGTGACAACTCTGACTGAGCAGTTGAACACTCAAGCCACCACCACAGCTGATGTTCTTCTGCATCAACAATCAATGTTGTCTGCAATGATGAAGCACATGGGTCTCCCTCTACCTGATGAATCTTCAACTCCAAAGGTGCCTCCTACAGCCCCTGTGTCTGTCAACAAGCCTAAGGGGGAGAAGAGGATATCAAAGAACTCAAATCCAAAGGGGGAGAGACCACTAGAAAAGGGCATCAAGATCACTGAGGGTGGCCATCAGAGAACTTTGAAATCTACTACTCATGTGCCTGGAAAAGGAAAGGACAAAGTTGATGAGCCTCCCAAGCCTCCCACTTCTCTGCCAGTTGTCACTCTACCAACTGTGCACATCACTACTCCTGATGGTCAAAGGCAGTCTATCACAACCACAGTGGTTGCAGGGAGTATGCCATCTGACAAGCCTCAAATCTCAATATCTAAGAGTGCCAAGCCAGTAGAAGTGAAGGTGGTCACTGAGGCCAAGCTACAAGAAATTGCAAACTCAAATGTCTATCATGATGATGCATTCTTGGAGTTTCTGAAAGTCTCTAGAGAACAGGCTGGTGATGCTCTGCTATATCATGAGAGTTTGAAGAGTCAGATTGACTGTCTCACTGTAGTACCAAGGAGGCTTAATGATCTATGGCTCAAGGAGATATTGATGGTAGGAAAGAACAAGATATGGCACTTAACCATCAATACTCTACAGAGTCTAAAGCACTCAGAAGTGAATGTGCTCCTTGGACTAATTGAGAAGGGAAATGAGAACAACAAGAGTCTTCATGATGACTTGAGGAATGGTCAACCTTCAAGGCTACCTGAAGTTTTCACAGATCCTAGAACTGTTATCTACCAGGCTGGAACAAGAATTGAAGATATCAAGCAGCTGGTCATTCCTAAGCATCTAACTCCTCAAAATAAAAATCTCATCATAGCCATCATTGAGAAACTGATCAAGAAGAAGGGATCAAGAACAGTAGAAGAATTAGAAGCTATATCTTATCTCAGGTCATATATTGTAACTGGCATTGTATCTGAGACTGCTAAGTTCAACCCAAGCAAAGATCAAGACAAGGATGAAGATAAAAGTGACGGAAGGAGAAGTCATCACAGGAGTAATAAGGGTGATGAAGACAAGAAGAAGAAGAAGGATGATGAGAAGAGGAAGAATGATGATGATCAAGGTAAAGGCTCTGAGAGGAAAAGTGGAAGACAGCAAGCCTCAGGCATTGCTGACAGTAACCTCACCACAACGCAAGACTCTAAGTCTAGGGTGAATGCTGCCAGTAGTGACCTTTCAAAATTTGCATCTATGGCTTCTGCAACTGTCTTGCCACCTCAAGAAGAGAAGAAGATTCAAGTCAAGAAACCATCTGTATGTTTCAAAAAGCAAACTGCTAATGGAATACTACAATGGTCTACAAACAAAGGTCACATACTGCTGCCAAGTAATCATGTAAAAAGAATCAAGTTCAAGCAAGCTGCAAGGAAATCAAAGCCAACCATATCAAAAACCCTGACAATCTATCCAGGCCTAAAACTCCAACCACTAGATGAAGATTATGATGTAGACCAACTGCAATTTTTGCAAGCTCAAAGAATCTATCATGTTGCCATTGTTGATAATTGCCTTGAGATTAAATATTCTGATGGAAGGGAGGAGAAATTCAAACAAGGAGGATGTCAACACTGGGGCAAGCTATATGACATAGAGAGAATCATTGCACTGTTGAGCTCAGAAGATAAAGTGGAGAGAGTATGGAAGCTGGAGCTAATTGATTTTGTGAAAATGAAGAGAGATCATGAGGGAAAAAGTCAGAAAAGGGTGTTTTGAGAAATGGCTGGCAAGAGAGAGAGAAATTGAGAGACTGGAAAGTGAAGCAGAAAAGCTGAGGAAAAAGGGTTTGTGTAGAGTTCAGTTCAACCCCTACATGGTAAAGTATAGGAGGAGAAATGGAAATCAAGTCAACATCAAAATGAATCTACTCAACCACTATCCTGCAAATATTCTGGAACCAGTACTTGAAGATTTCAAAGACTCAATTTTGCTTGAAGAATTGGATGCTATGGCAGAAATAATAAAAGCTATGGATGAGAATACAAGGAAGGAGAAAGAAAGAAGAGAGAAAGAATATGATGAATTTCAAGCCAAAGCTATGGAAAGGGAATCAAAAGACAATGGCTAGTTCTTCATCATAGGCTGTAAGATTACTCACTCTGTAGTTCTATCCAAATTGCTAAGAGAATATCTTTTAAATATTGTGTAAGCGATGATCGTAAAATTGGTGAGACCAATTCACATCGACAATTTACATGTAAGATTTAACCCTTTTGTAATTTATTTATTAATCTAGATACTCTCATGTTATTTATGTATATTTTGTACACACGCTCTTACATGTTGTTAGTCACAGAGGCATGCCTGAATACATCTAATAACAAGCCCAAGTGGTTCGTAATGCTATGCATTACCTACATGACCTCTTAACTGAGGGAACCTCTAGTTGTAGAGTTTCTACTTGTTTGTACTATGTAATAGGCATCAAATTCTATCTGTGTAACTGTACCTACTAAGTCAAGAATAAAGCTTGAAAGAAGTTCTAAGGTTCATGCCTCGAGCAAGGAAATGAAGACTGTCAAATAATCACAGTTGGGATTTGAAGAATTGAAGAAATGAAGAAATTGCCTAAGTACTAATTCGAGAAGTACATTTGTTTATTCGAGAAGTCTAGCATTCGAGAAGTCTGGAGTTCGATATCTCAGAAGACACTATTCGATATCTCTCGATATCTCATTCGATATCTCAGGGATTCGATATGTCTATTACACGGTTCGAGAACTCAAGGAGTCAACAGTTCGAGTTCTCAAAGGGTCAACAAGTCAATGCTACATTCGATATCTCAAAGACTCAATATGCTATTCGATATCTCAGGGATTCGATATGTCAAAATGCTCTATTCGATATCTCAAGGAGTCCCAGAGAAAAGAGCTATTCGAGAAGTGATTCGATATGTCAAGATAACACTATTCGAGAACTCAGAGTTATCGATCAAGTCAACTCCAGTTCTCGAATCACTCACTTAGTCACTTCTCGAATACATTCTTGAGGACAAAATACTGAAGAATTGTACAAGTCAGAAACCTGCAACAAGCCAGGATACTTTATTTGACTCTGTCCTATAAAGCATGCTGGAAAGCCTACAAAGAAGCTTGGAGAGATAAGACAAGGGACAAGGAGCTGAAGAAGTGGATCTAAACAGGCTTTTCAAAGTCAAATCTGTAGCCGTTTGGACTCTTACTAAAATGAGATAGACAGACTGGAAAGTGTTTTTGTTTTTACCTACCTCATTTGTAGTAAGTGGGTGTATCCATGTCTATAAGGATACGGCCTCACTTCCTTAGCTGTTAAGGTGTTGAAGTTTCTCAAATACCCAGAAAATATCTCTCTGAGAAAAACGAAGCTGAGAATACTATCATTTGTATTCACAGATTGTAGCAAAATCTTTATCTAATAAGATATTAGATTAAAGTGATATTGTGTTGTGTTTGTCTTTAATTATCCGCATCTTCACATCTCACACACTCATCACTTATCTTGCTGCAAAGATTCAAGAACAAAGAAAAGTTCAAGAATCCATTCACCCCCCCCCCTCTGTATTCTTTTACTGTATTCAATACTCAACACATGTCATCTTTTAACTCACAGACATCAACCTGATTATAGACGTTTATTCTAGCAAGATGTTGGGTATCTTTGTTTATCTTACAATAGTTTTGGGTCTATGCAGGTTATGTCAGTAAAGACTGTATTTCCATTTACCATCTTGATAACTCGGCTATTATCCCCACTAACCCAACCATCATCCCCAATCACGATGTTCAAACAATCCAACTGTTATCGGCCATGGCGCAGTGTTGTGAAAATAGCGATTAATCGTGCTTCGCGATTAGGCGAAGGTTCTGCGAGTTGCGTATGAGCGATTTAGTGCGATTATGAAATTGGATAAAAATCGCGATTGTCTCGCGCTCGCAAAAAAGGGCAAAAACTCGTACTATAATTAAAAAGACAGAAATGTCCTTAAGTTAAAAATTCCTACTTATATTTTTATAAGTAGGGTTTTGCACAAATTTTGCATAGCCGCTCAAAGAGGTATGTCATAACTCTTTATAAGTAGGCTTTTGCTTGGAAAAAGCCTTGATGATGACGATGTGGATCCCAATTATGTGCATGAAGGAGAAGATCTTAGTTGGACGATGTTTGCATAGCTTATGGAGTTGAAGAACCATTATATCGTACTAGGCGCTTGACAAGAGATATGAACTCCTCAAAATCAAGTGAAAGAGCTTCTTCTTCTTCAACTCTTCAAGACGAAGATGATGAGGAGGAGGAAGAATGAGAATTCAAGGGACCCGAGATTGAGCTAAATGAGTAAATGATATGGAAGCATTTGACTTGCTAAATATCATAGATTGATATTTCCACTCTTGAGACTTTTTATTATGTTCATTTTCACTTGAGACTTTTTATTATGTTCATTTCCGCTAAGTTGGAGACTTATTATTATGTTTTAACTTTTACTTAACGTACCATTCTACTGTTAAAAATGATATAACTAACATTTTTAAAAGTAATTATGTATAAATATAGATAATTACGTAAATAATTTTATGTATTAATAAAAAATTATTAGCATATGAGAGTGTTGGTTGAATGAAAAACAAACACTTTTATGTATTTATTGGAGTAGTTTATAATATAATATAGATGTATAAAAAGAGCTTTTTTTATTATTATATCCAACTATTCTCATTAATCTATTTTAAAATCTAATGGTTGATATTGAGTGTACCAAATAAGTGACCAAACTACCAACCAACCAAATAAAGGTTGTTTTGCTTATAATAGTATAGTATAGATAGATAGATTGGGTAGATTTCATTATATTATGTCAGAATTATGTTATATTTGTCTAACAAAAAATAACAGTGTACAAGTAAGCAGGCGGATCCAGAAATCTCTCTCTGTGGGGCACTATGTGTACACAAGTGAGTTATGTCATGAGACCTCAACCTCAATTTTTTTGATCATTTTTAGTATATATTTCATACATTTTTGAAATTTAAGTGTTAAAAGTTTAGTATTCCAACCATTTAATATCCAACATATGATCATATAACTAAACATAAATAAAAAAAGAACTCAAATTGTGATATAATTACTAATATTATGGGGCACTTGGTTTTTTTTTGGGGGTCACTTCATAAAATATACAAATTTATATCATAAATTTTATTAAAAAATTGCTAATTTTTATTTTTGTGGGGCACGTGTATGTAGGCCCTTACATAAATTCGTCCTTGGGTAAGCCTATAGGATAGTTGGATTATGCTGTTAAGTAACGAGCTTGCTTTCTAGGCTACCATTCATTTAACCAAGTTTACTGATTAATTGAAATATTCTTTTTTTTAATAATTAGACTTGTATGTTGTACAAATTAATATTATTTATTTTAATAAATTTTGAGATAAGCCAAAATCAAACCCGGGATACGGGACACAGAAGATAAGCTATTCATTGCAATATTAGTTACATATTATATCCCTTGGATAAAAGAAGAAAAAAAATAATTATATACTTCCTTTGTAGATTAAACAAATAATCAATTTATTTTTTTGGATGTGTGTTTAGAAGTGATTACTTTCTTTTTTGCAATAAATATAGTTTTGGAACAATAATAAAAATGGGAGGATTGTTGGTGAAGATTCATCATTCGTACAGGATATTGGAAATTGTCGTACAGTCTATTGGAAATTGTAGGAATCACTAAGGTGAAAGTTTTAGTAATTACTAGCAATATATTCGTGTTTAGCACGCAGAACATTATTTTTTATTTTATTAATTATAATATTTTTGATAAACAATATATATATATAATGGATATATTTAAAGATGTAAAAAGAAGCTCTTAATTAATGTTTCAATGGTGGATATGAACTTTCACTTTGATCGAATCAAGTCACCAAAGAAATATTTGTCTGAATAACACAGCTGAATGTACTTGGTAATAAAGAAAAAATAATTGGGTTGTACAAGTATTAGTTAAGATTCTCGTTTACTTTAAGATCTTCCACATCAGTTCAGTGGTAGATAACATAGATAAAAACTAGATTAAATAGCCCATAAATTGGCGGACAAGACGAGCTACGACATATTATACGACAATCGTAACCATGAAATGTCAAAATGGTGCGCCAAAATCAACCAAACTGTTGCATTGTGGATGATGGATTAAACCTTATACTAATAATCTAAATTTCAGATTTAACTCGGGCTGTCACAGGAGATCTAGTCCTTTTTCCGGTGTAGAAATCTCCTCTCCGTGAATAGCATATAATTCTAACTTATTTTTCACCCTTTGTGGCAATACTAATTAGCATTCATAATGAGTCATTGTTTGCTTTCTACCCTGTACGGATGAGCCTAAGCATTGATATATATACTCCGTAGGATGTGCTATTTTAGCTAGATTACCAAATCATTTCAAAATTTGGCCACTTATCTTTGTTTGCACAAATTTACTTGTAATATCTCTTTATGTTGAACAAATGTTTAACAGCCTAATAATTTTGGTAGCAAATTTGGACCCATACAATAAACCAACAAATGCGCGCAATAAATAGGACCAAAGATTGTCAAAGCAAAAGTATGTAACTCATTGTTTTGGAACATGTATCTATATTCGGTAGATTCTATTATATTATGTCAGAATTATGTTGGATTTGTCTAACAAAAAATGACAGTGTACAGGTAAACCTATAGGATAGTTGAATTATGCTGTTAAGTTAGAGGCTTACTTTCTAGACCACTGTTTCGATTAGTTCTTTTTTCTTTTTTAGTAGGAAAGCCTATTCAAACAAGTGTTTACACTTTATTTTAATTTCCAGGGCTACTCATCATCAGACCACTGCTTTTAGCACTTAGCTAGGGTAATAAAATTCAATCAATTTCATAATCAAATTTAATCTATTTCTTAATCACTAAAAACAAGCTAATAAGGGGACAAATCCAGGATTTATCATTTACCTTGCTAATTTTTTTTACTCTTAACATAATAATCTATATATACTTAAAAATATATAAACTTAAAAAGTCATATGTATATTATTACATTAGGATAATGCTAAACATAGCCCTTAGAAACATAGCCCTTAGAGCTATGGTTAATAATTAATGTAAGTGGATAAATACATTTAATATATCAATTTTGTACTTAATATACTCCCTCTGTCCCAAAATAATAGTCACTTTGACTTTCTACACGTGTTTCGAGGTATAAAAGAAATGTATTTCCGTAAGTTGTTTTAAAATTTTCTTTTTCTAAATTAAAATTTAACATTTATATTTTTATTTAGAAAAAAAATATTTAAAAATAACATGTGTAAGTACCTTTTTTTTACACATCAAAACACGTGCAAAAAGTCAAGGCGCCTATTATTTTGGGACAGAAGGAGTATCAATATTGCACGAATCTCAATATAATTATTTAGCAATTTGAGATGTTTATATTAATGTGAATGTAGGGGGTCCAATATTATTACTTGGGAAATTTGAGAATGTTTAATTTCATACGAGAATATATGAAAAAGATGTAAATAGATTTTAAAATTTTGTTTTTGGTTTTTATTAAAAAAATATAATAAAAAGTAGTAGAACTTAGTAGAATCTAGGGATGGCAAACGGGTCGATCGGATCAAATTTTGTGAAAACCAGACCCGGACCCAAATATGTATATTGGACCCAGATCCGGACTCGGACCCGATTGAAACCCGAATTCCTAGATTCAGCTTCGATCCGTCAGGTTTCGGTTCGATTTGGGTTTTAATCGAATCTTAATTTATTTATACAATTATTTATCAACATTTTTTTTAAAATAATAATTTATCAACTAGAACAATATATTTAATCAAATGTCCAGGTAAATGTAAATTCTAATTAAACACATGCATCACCCAAATATATATAATTAAAAGATGAATATTAAATAAATATCTCTCAATTTGTAAAATTTATATGTCAAAAATTGACTTGAATACTTTATAAGATGACTTTCTTTTTATGATTTATGAACGAATAACTGTTGATGAGATTACGAGAAACTATATAATAATTTTAAGTTGAATAGGGGTTAAATTAATAGCATTAAAATAATTAAATTATTAGAAAATTAATAATTAATATTACGGGTTCGATACGGGTTGGGTTCAATTTTCGTGTTTTAGGTCCGGTCCGTTAGGATAAAACCCAAAGCTAGTCCAAAATTTATTCGGATCTAAAAATAAATCACAAACCCCGATCAAAGAAACGAATCGAGTATCCATTGAATCGGGGCAAATTGTCATCCCTAATTACTCCCTCCGTCCCAATTTGTTTGAGCTGGTTTGACTTTCACGGAGATTAAGAAAGCTATAGTTGATTTGTTAAAAAATGAGTAAAGTTAGATGAAAAGTGATTTAAGTGGTGGGACTTATGAATATTTAATAATAGATTTGAGATAGTGAGAGTAAAGTAGTGGGTGTAATAGTGTTTTATATTATAGATTTGAGATAGTGGGAGTAAAGTAGTGGGTATAATAGTGTTTATAGTATTTGTTTAATAAAGTTAGTGGGTGTAATAGTGAAAAGTAATGTTAAAAAAAAGTAAGTATATTAGATTCATTAATTTTGTGACTTCCCAAAAAGGAAAGTGTGTCAATCATTTTGGGACGGAGGGAGTAGAATCTAATAAAATATGATTCAAATGAGAGCAGACAAGCCCGCCCAAACATAACCTAGTGAATACACATATGTATCTATCAACGGTACATATATAGTAACAATTTTCTGAATCATCATTCAAATAAAAATCAAAGATTAGTATGGGGAAGAATCTATATGTAATTAGCAAAGGGATGGGCAAACAAAGATCATCAGAGGTTTTGGGTATTCTCTTTGTCTATAATTTAATCAATAAACATAGGGCTAGTGTGTTTACACTTGGGAGAGAGAGAGAGAGAGAGAGAGAGAGAGAGAGAGAGAGAGAGAGAGAGAGAGAGAGAGAGAGAGAGAGAGAGAGAGAGAGAGAGAGAGAGAGAGAGAGGGAGGAGAGGGACCTTTGAGATCGAGAGCGCCGCCGTGAGTGACGAGAGCGGGAGGCTGAACGACGTCAGATCCAGAAGTGGCCGCGTGTTTAGGCAACTGACGGCGAAGCTTTGGAAGATTTGCTGGCGGAAGGCTTAGTGATGCCGCCGGTCTTCTTCTTCTGACGAAATAAAACAAAAACACTCCACTTCCAACACAATTTATTTCACTCTCCGAATTTTCAACTGTGGCTTATGTTACTACTCTGATCGCAGCCTAGCTATTGTCCTATACATACAATCCATTTTACTAGCATTGTTTCTGGTTAGTCTTTCTACTTGCCTACTTTATGAACTTTGCTAATTCATATGTTACTCTCCTTTGTGATTGTTTATATCATGTCGTAATTTATCTTATTGCTTAAGCTCATTAAGTGTTTTCTTAGCTCTAGCCTCTAAGACTTGAGCATTCTCTTCATTTCTAATGATTATTGTCTAAGTCAAGTTAAAATGGAACACACGCTTTGATCTTGAATCTTGATAGTGAATGTCATTTTCGCCCATTCTTGAAAGTATTTGTATAAATTGAAACTAAAGGGTATAGAATAAGAAGGATTACTTAACAACTCACTTGATTTGGAGTGAAATTAGTTGGATTTTTGTGGTTAGATCTTCGTATTCAAGTTAACTAGGCTCTGAACAAACTTTGTGCTATGTTCTGGTCTGTACTATATTTTTCGATTAGGTCCTACTATATGATTTTTTTTTGAACTGATATTCGGTTACTATAAATGTTACTAGAGAAGTAGAGAGTAGACTGTAGACGGTTTTTGTTTATGGAAGTGGAATGTGTTTTTTTCTAGCTTAAATTGAGGGTTTAAATTGTTTCGTCGTTGGTGTTGCAGTGAGAGTGAGAGTAGTACATGATGACGAGTGAAGCGGGCACAAGCAATATAGGATTTGGTGGCGATGATCGTGAAATTGGTGAGACCAGTTCACATCAAAGCTTTACAGGTAAGATTTAACCCTTTCTTTTATCTATTTATTAATCTAGATATTCTCATGTTATTTATGTATATTTTGTACACACACTCTTACATATCAACCTGATTATAGTTTATTCTAGCAAGATGTTGGGTATCTCTGTTTATCTTACAATAGTTTTGGGTCTATGCAGGTTATGTTAGTGATGACTGTATTTCCATTGACCCTCATGATAACTCTATTATCCCCACTAACCCAACCATCATCCCCACTAACCCAACCATCATCCCCCATCAGGATGTTCCTAACAATCCAACTGTTATCGCCCATGGCGATAACAGATTTTATCGTTCCTCTAAATTTTATTTTTTCATATTCATCATCTTATCAGTATCAATCTGTTCATTACTTGCATATTTTCATTTCAAAAATTTCAAACCCCATCTTAATATGCAAAGTTTAACAGTTGATATTGAGAGTTTTAGAAGCAAAGATATGCAAATACCTTTCAATGCTACTTTTTCTTTAGAGTTATATAACCCTCATTCTGCCATTAGTTTTCATGTGAGTCATTCTATAGTTAGTTTAGATTTTGATCACGGGGGACGTATTTCCAAAAACCTTCTTCCTACGTCCTTCAAGCCCCATGTCTCAAAGGTTATCAAGGTTTATTTTTTTCCCAAAAGATCTAGGACTCAAAACCATGAAACCTTTCATACAGGACAATTACCCTTTCAATCTCACCATAGTAAATAGGATGAAAATTCATTTCGATAAATTTGGATTATCTTTTTCCCGTCATGTGGTGCTAAAATGCGCCATTTTAGTTAGGGCCCACCCTCACCCGGTTTTAGAAGAGTACAGCTGTAAATACATTTAGTTCCTATGGTGTATTGATTTGAAAAACTGGAACACCTAATCAAAGGTACGATATTATATAAAAAAATTTTATATTAATGGCAAAAGCAGGTATTCCTTGTGCTTGGTTATTATTTCTGATGCTGTTCATGGTATGCAGGTATTCTGTGTAGGGCTCTGGTGTTTGGATGAGTACTGGTGCTACAGTCTGTTTACCCGGTTTATGTTTGAGTCAACAATGGCAAAAGCCCTGTTAAAGACTCTATCTGAGCTTCGACGCATAAGAGTAGATGGCCAAACTCTAATGGTGTACTGCTGTGGAAAGTAAGATATCTAAACAATTCTATCTTTCTTTTTGATAGTCTAGATGTATTGCTAGGAGTTAATGAGATTTTAATGCAATGTTTGTGATGAGTGATACTTCAGGTGGATTAAAATTTCTGGAACAGATCTTCTGCCTGGGGATGTTGTATCTATTGGCCGCTCTGAATATTTATCTCTTAAGCTCTGCAGGTTGTAACTTGTTCTTAGAAACTGGATTATGTACAATGTATAGTTGGATGAACCGGATCTACATGTATTCTTTATTACATGCTTTATTAATTTCTGATAACAGTTGGCTTGATGTGTCCTAGTGTGTTGATGTGTGCTAGTGTGCAGTTACTTGGCATTTCTGTTGCATCATTAATGAGGATTTGTGCAGGTCTCCATCATGGGAAGAGGAGCTGAAGAGAACTTATCTGCCAGAAGAGATAAAAGTCATGTTCTTTTTGGTGGCACAAAGATATTGCAGCATACATCTGATAAGGTTGTTCTGTTAAACCTTTTTTTTTTAACTGAAAGTAAGGTTATAAGCTCTTACGCAGCCTGTCATTTTCTTTGGTCTCAGACCTGCCATTTGAAGACTCCTGATGGGGGCTGCCTTGCTGTTGTTCTACGAACTGGGTTTGAGACTACCCAAGGGAAGCTGATGCGAACAATTCTTTTCTCAACAGAGAGGGTAATAATTTTAGTTCATTATGAAGAATTTGCTGCTGGTACTATGCCGTCTTATTTTTCTGTATTTTTTTCTTACTTTTATATACTATCTCAATTGCAGGTCACTGCCACTAGCTGGGAAAGTGGCCTCTTCATTTTGTTTTTAGCTGTATTTGCATTAATTGCTTCCGGTTATGTACTTGTGAAGGTAATAAAACAAGCTTTTCTGTAGCTAATGTTGATATAGTCTCTCTATACACATACACACACATCCTTTTATGTATGTCAATTATGCTTTGTTATTTTGCATGCTCTTAAATGAGGCTTCCTTCATTGCAGGGACTTGAGGATCCAACAAGGAGTAGATACAAGCTAATACTTAGTTGTTCTTTGATCATTACTTCTGTTATACCGGCAGAGCTACCAATGGAACTATCAATAGCTGTAAATACATCTTTAATTGCACTGGCTCGACGTGGGATATTTTGTACAGAACCTTTTCGTATCCCTTTCGCTGGGAAGGTGATCAAGCAAATATAGTTATTAGGCCTAGTAAATTCTTAAATATGGGAATTAGTTAATTCTTTGTAGATTTGTCTTCTGTTGTAAATGACTTTTTTCCTCTGCATCAATTTTATATGTTTAATATCATGATTTTATGGTTCCTTACATGACATCAGTTTCTTGTTTTGACTGTAAATTGGAGGAATTTTGTTGCTAAAGAGTTCTAGTAGTTTTTTTTGTTTCCCTTAGTACCAGAAAGTGGAGATTGTAATATTTATAGAGCTCAGTGTCCATTTGTGTAATTTGTAATGTTTAATTGGAGATTTCAATTTTTATAAGCCCAATGTTTATTTGTATAATTTGTAATGTTGTGTCGGAGGCGTGGGTATTATGCTACATGCAGCATGTTTATGGACATCCCTCCTTGTTTTATGCATACTTTCAAGATGAGTCCTTTCTATTGCCGATATCCCGTACGTGATGCACAAAAAGGCCTGTATCCCTTCATGCAGATCTTTGAAAACATTTTTCGTATGCGCGCATAATAATATATAGTATGTACAGTTTATCTTTTGTTTCTTTTTACATCACATGCTTAATACCTTGTCGTTCTTTTGCAGGTTGATATATGTTGCTTCGATAAGACTGGGACACTGACGTCTGATGACATGGTATGCAACTAGTTAATTGCTTTCTGCTCTAGTTGTCTTATGCCGTTTGCCAACATGATGATTATAGTGCTTATATTGGCAGGAGTTTACTGGGGTTGGTGGATTGACAGAAAGCTCTGATTTAGAAACTGAAATGACCAAAGTTCCCACTCGCACTCTGGAAATTCTAGCATCTTGCCATGCACTGGTTTTTGTGGAAAACAAGCTGGTATCCATCATAATCCTATTGGCTACAATTAATATATTTGTGAAAGAATTGAAACTATTATGTAGAGCATTGAATAATGAAACAAAACATTTTTCCCGGTCTTTTCAAGTGTGAGGACTTGCCATCATTTGTAGAAGACATTGTGTTTTGTGTTATGCTGGGGTGGTTGTGCAAGTTCTAATATTGACCGCAGAAGGTGTTAATGGGTCAGATGATTCTTATTTTGGTAGATTTGTGGTAAGTGTCAACTGCCTTAAAGGGATTGCGAGAAGCAGTTGGAGCACTTACATTTGGGAGTACAAAAAACATGTAGTGCAACTATATCAGATCCCCAAGTCCTATTACCAGAGAGTGATGGTGGAGACTGCAGTAGGATTTATCCCAGCATCTGTAACTAGATCTGGAGAAACTGAGACATCTTGAATTGCCTGCACAATGGTTAATTATATCTGAATGTAACATATGTACTAAAACGGGCATAATAAGATTGCTTCCTTTTAGACTGTAGCTAAAGCCTAAAGGAGCTTAGAAACATCTATTCTGTAGTGTAACTTCTTTTCTCTGCTGACCTTCCCAGTTTATTCTCAAAAAATCGAAGCTTGAGGCTGCTGATAGCAACATTAGTTTTTTCAGTACTTCACCCTTTCCATAGTCCTTAATTATGATCAACTTTCATATGCTATAGTTACAACAACGGTATTGGTGTAGGTTGGTGATCCTCTGGAGAAGGCTGCAGTGAAGGGAATTGAGTGGACTTACAAATCCGATGAGAAAGCAATGCCAAAAAAGTAAGATAGAATTCATGATTACGCATTTTTTGAAATTCATATTACCTGCTCTATTCCATCGTAAGATATATGTGTTTCTGGTAGACTTCTGGTCTGTAACGTTGTATATATTGTCTTTGCATTTCTTATACGAATTTGAAATTCGTGAAGGTTCTAGTTTTTGCCCCCAAAAGTTTTCCATGATCGCAAGTGTAAAAGAGATGTCTACTTACCTCTAGTTTTGTTATTCAGCTGACTTATTGTGACTGGCTTGTAAAATTACTATCACATGCTGTCCTCGGCCTTGTTCTTCTATACTGACGTTCTTATGTGTAAGTTGTATGTATAATGGTCCTCGGCACGACTACTTTAATTGACACATTAAAATCATTTCGGCATCTTCAGGGGAAATGGAAATTTCGTTCAGATTGTGCAGAGGCACCATTTTGCTTCTCATTTAAAGAGGATGGCTGTTGTTCGTATTGAGGAGCAGTTCCTTGCTTTTGTTAAGGTACCTAGTTGCACCTTCTCTCCTGTAAACTTATAGGGGTATAAATGTCATATTGTTATTACATGTTTCCGATGTTATACCTGGTGCAAAGCTGTCCTTTTGTAGGGTAGTTATATGTTTTGTCTATAGCCCTATTAAGAAGATGTCACTCATCTCTCCTCCTTAGTGTTTCTTGGCCATGTGATTTTTGCAGTTGTAACATAATCTTTGGGCTATTTCCTATATGCAAGATTTTTGACGATTTATTGAAAATCTTGTTATATTTCTGAAAACTTTACTACTGGATCTGCTGCTATTGTTTCGTGAGTCATGCTACCTCATATCCAGTTATCACATGTTTCTGCCATTCCACATCAGTCTGATAATTATATACACTCATGCATTTCAGGGTGCACCGGAGACCATACAAGAAAGACTAATCAATGTGCCTGTATCTTATGTAAATACCTACAAGAAATATACTCGTCAAGTTTCTCGTGTTTTGGCACTGGCATTCAAGTCGCTACCTGACATGACAGTAAGAATAATCAGTTAGTGGTCATCAAAGTCTTTATACTTCCTTTCGTACCTCATCACATATATAATATATCAATATATATCTACAAATATTTGTATATCTATGTGTTTCTTCTGAAAGAAGCCTTCTGCATTTGGGCAATTATTAAATTTATTAATTGCAAGGAACCTTTTTATGCGCATGAATATTAATTTTTGTAAATAGAATTTTACAGTGTATCTTTATCTATTTAGTTTCTAATAGTCTAAGTTTTTATATGAATGGTATTTACTTTCAGTTTTCGAAATGTTTACAGGTTAGTGCAGCTAGAATCCTGGACAGAGACATGGTGGAGAGTGAACTTATTTTGCTGGTTTTGCGGTAAATCATCATTCTCTGCTCTTTGTTGACTCTAGTTGCATGCTCTGAACTCCTTTTGTTGCTCTGATAAGATGTTGGTCTATTCCATATCTCTAGTTTCACTTTTATCTGACATTCTCCTGTTGAACTCCAGGTGTTCAATTGTCCTATACGAAGTGATTCAGCCTCTGTGCTGTCCGAGCTAAGAGGATCATCACATGACTTGGTGAGTGTTTTGACTATATGCTCTTCTATGCGAAGTCTCTTTTTTTTGTCTTGTGTTCAATATTTTACTGAACTTTAGATAAGAAAACTTGGTATTACTATTACTAACAACTCTGGTATCAAATCAGTGCGACGTATATGTTTTATTAATTGTACTTTTTCCTTTCCATTATTCACTTGCTCAGTGACCTCTTTATGATAAATTGCAATGAAAAGACTTGCAATGTTTCTCCAATTTCGCTTCCTCAAGTCAGATCTTTGTGTTCTGAATTTGGTTGCCTCGATTGTTGATTGTTCTTTTAATGATAAAAGAGAGTTATTTAAGCCATAGGAGATGCGTTAGAAGTACACCCTCACCAGAGTCGAGAAAAAGACATCTATAGAAGCTCTTTATGTTGCATCAGTTCGCTCTCGACATGTGTTGCATCAGTTCACTCTCGACAGAAACAAGTCACTGGATGCCCTAATTTTGTTAAAGAAATATATGTAGGAGGCAGAAATAGATGCTCTTAGATAAGGACCCCCCTTAAAGTTTACATATCCAAGTCGATAACTTTTATATTTCAAAAATAATTAAATTTGAAAGACAGCACTGTACTCACAAAAATTTGACTTTCCTTTTTCTTTCAAATTCATTATGATGCACGAAAGGATTCGAAAACAAAATTTTATAGAATAATAAAAACAATAATAAAGATAGAACTAGGGTGATTCAATTGCAGAAGAGTCACTACCCCTAGGGTTTCCTAGGAAGGGAGAAACTAAGATGGATTGTTACCCATGAACGAGACTCAATTTAATATTCGATATTATGAAAAAAAATTTGGTGTTCGAAATACCTTTGCTATTTAAGTGAGCAATCTGCATAATGTAGGAATAGTAGAAAGAGATGACTGGATTTCCCACCAAGGTGCATCCCAGTATGAGGAAGCCGGAAAACCTGAATAGTAAACCCAGATAAGTAGAACTAGTTTAAAAGCGAGAGAATGACAGAAATACTGATTTTCTATTCATTCAGTACCCAAAATATCCATGATAAAAATTAAGGCCAATTCTTCCGGCTCTTTATCCCTTCCCTAAATGCGTATATGTACACCATCACACTCATCTTACTTTCTTCTTCTTCGATCTTTTTTCTGCCACCAGCCTTCCACATGTCACGTAGCCATGATTTCCTTTTTATGCTTATTTACATGTATTTCAATTTTGGTTCCGATTTGAACATTTTTGAGGTTTAATAATTACAGAATACAGCAACAGACATGAACCTTAATTTCGGGTCAAAATAGATCGTGTTGGGTCATAACTGAGTTTGCTGGCCCTACAAAAACCCAGTGATTGCAACCTCTACCACAAGCTACCCAATTTTGTAACTTAGATTTTACTTTGTAGAAAATAGAATTAGTAATTCGTTCTTGTCAATTAATCAGATTAAGCATCTGGCTACAATGTTAACCGCAATAGGTGAGTGGTATCAGCATTGCCTAGGATTTGTGAACTTAAAGCAAAATCAAAATTTTCTGATTTCTTTTTCCTCACTAATCTTGGGCCTGCAGTTGGTGTTTTTAGCTGCAGTTTGGAGAGTGTTTAATTCTCGCAGCTGTAACTACTTTGGCATCATAACATCATGTTAATGTTGTTGCTCATTAAGTATGGCTATATTTGGATACCGTTTAAACACTAGTTTTTGTTTCTTGGAACTGGGTCATAGGTAGCCATTAAATTGTTGTCACACTGGTGTCTATTTACTTCCATGTGGTATGTGTATGGTGATAACATTTTTGCTGCAGAATTGCAAGAATTGAGGTGAATTAACTCAGCAAATTTGTTTCCTTGCATATGTTCCATCTCTTGTTTATGCCATCCACTGAATTTTATTAGGTGTGTTAAATAGTTTAGCAGAGATGTAGACATTAGACTCTTCTCTCTCTACCTGTTCTTTCTCATCTATCCGTCTTCTCAATTTCTTTGTCAACTATCAAACTTTAACTCATCAGTTGAATTTTGCACCGTTCTTTGCTAAATTAGAATTTATAATCACTCAAACATATTTCTGTCTTTTTTCACATTAATATTGTCAAATACATTCAAAATTACTGGGTATTGTTTTTCACCATATCTCTGGCTTAGTATGTAATGTAAGAATGTTCTTCTATTCCTTGCTATTCATTTCAAGTAATGGCCTTTCAGGGATTGCAACTTATCCTGCATATGACTAAAGGGGCTTTTAGCTTTCTGTCCCTTCGTGCAGATATTCTAAATGCAGAAATGGGTCTAGGATACATTCTTCAATATTTACATGGGAATGGGTTGCTATTTCCAAATTTCTTGGTATCTGTGGCAGGATATAAGCGAAGTCCGACCTAATCTTATTTTATTCTTAAGACAATTATATGTTATTGCAGAAGGAACCTTGGTTAATTAGTGTGCTTAAGAGCTAGGTGTATTAAGTTATCCCAGGCTTTTCTTTTTGTTACTTAAGAGCTCGCACTGTCGCTCACATTTACTTGCACTCCTGCCGCTCCCACACTCATCACACTTGCATCTCCTGAGACTTTACCTCACTCTCATTGGGAGAGAGGTTCAACTATGGGACCAAAGGTCGTTGATCTGCAAACTCTGGCTTACCCATGACTTGTTTTCAGTTTGTTTTAATTTTCTTTTGTATGAATGATATATAATGTGACTATTGGGCCAAAGGTCTAGCCCTCATTTATTGAATGTAGCCTTTATGTCAAGTATCTGAAGTATTATAGTTCTTATTATGGTGCTTCTAATCCCTCAGGCACACGTAGGAGTGGCTTTGTTGAATGCAATTCCTCCACAAAGTGATAAGTCACAATCTGAAGCATCATCTAAGAGTGATACCGGAAAATCCGGTAAAGTAAAGAAGGGTAAGGCTACAACTGAATCAGGAAAGTCCCTTACTATAAATGGAGAAAGCTCTTCTAAAAGTAGAGCTGCTGCAAAATCCGACTCCACCAGCCAAACAGCTGGTAACCGCCATCTAACAGCGGCAGAGATGCAACGGAAGAAACTTAAGAAGCTCATGGATGAGTTGAATGAGGAGGGTGATGGTCATGGGGCTCCAGTTGTTAAGCTCGGAGATGCCTCAATGGCATCACCATTCACAGCAAAGCATGCATCGGTTGCACCTACTACCGACATTATACGCCAGGGTCGTAGTACTCTAGTAACTACGCTCCAAATGTTCAAGATACTTGGCCTGAATTGTCTTGCCACAGCCTATGTTCTGAGTGTGATGTACTTGGATGGTGTCAAACTGGGTGATGTTCAAGCAACAATTAGTGGAGTTTTTACCGCTGCTTTCTTTCTATTTATCTCTCATGCGAAGCCCCTTCCCACCTTGTCATCTGAGCGTCCCCATCCCAATATCTTTTGCTACTATGTGTTCCTCTCTCTCCTTGGGCAATTTTCACTTCACATTTTGTTCTTAATTTCTTCGGTGAAAGAGGCTGAGAAATATATGCCGGAGGAATGTATTGAACCAGATTCCAGTTTCCATCCTAACCTTGTAAATACAGTTTCATACATGGTGAACATGATGATCCAGGTTGCTACTTTTGCTGTGAATTATATGGGCCACCCTTTCAACCAGAGTATTTCTGAAAACAAACCATTCTGTTATGCCCTTTTGGCCGCTGTTGGGTTTTTTACTGCCATCACCTCTGATCTATTTAGGGACTTGAATGACTGGTTAAAGTTGGTCCCAATGCCGAGAGGATTAAGGGACAAGATTCTCATCTGGGCATTCCTTATGTTCTTGTGCTGCTATGCGTGGGAAAGGTTTTTGAGATGGGCTTTCCCTGGTAAGATGCCAGTGTTGAAGAAGCGACAAAAGCCTGCTGGAATTGATCAAGAAAAGAAAAAATTGCTATAAGTTACAGATTATACATGTGAATCTGAATGGCACCTGTGTGCAACCAGAACCAGCTAGACAGTTTTGATAGAGCAGCAGAGTCTTTGCTGAAGGTCCTGGGTTTACTTCCCAGCACTCCTACAAGGGGTTCTTCAACATTTAAGCTGTTTGTATGTTGTAACTGTACCTTTAGATGAATTTTACTTTTATATCCTTTGTGGATTTCTTTCAGAACTAACGAATCCACCAAAATGGATATATGATGTTACTTGAGTTACTTTTATAGAAAAACCATAGAAAACCCAGTGTTAGTACTGCCGTTTGGCATATGTATTGATTCAAGTAGATACTTGCACCTGAACTTTTGAAGTACTCGGAAAGGGTACATTGGTGTTCCTTGAACATTGAGACCAGGAAAAAACTTTTTGCGGGGAGATTAGGAAAAAACTGTGGGGATACTTAAATTTATTTTTGATCCGTAGAACCTTTCTTTAGCAAGATCAGTATATCAGTTCTAGCCTACGACATATGCTTCTATCAGGTTATAATTTAGACATAAATTAAATTATCTGTTAAGTTTGTTAAAGATGATTCAGGCCAAGTGTTGTTGAATGAAGATGCTATTAAGGACAGGTGGATATTAAGGACAGGTGGAGTTCGTATTTCCATTATCTTTTCAACGAGACTAGGAGGAGTGGTGCCAGTGTGGATCAAGAGGTCTCCCTTTCGCCTGTGATTTCTCTCGATCCATGTGAGCGCATCAGCAAGGATGAAGTCAAGGGCGCCATGCTAAAGATGGCTAGAGGGAAGGCGGTTGGTCCGGATCTTATCCCAATCGAGGTTTGGCTTTGTCTTGGTGAGGTTGGCGTCCATTGGCTAGCGGATCTGTTCAATGCTCTTCTCTTGGGTGATAAGATGCCAGCTGATTGGAGGCGTAGTGTTGTGGTCCCTTTTTTCAAGAATAAAGGCGATGCTCAGAGTTGTAGTAACTACCGAGGTATTAAATTACTCAGTCATACTATGAAACTTTGGGAGAGAGTAGTTGATAGTCGGCTTAGAAGAATAGTTGGTATCTCAGAGAATCAATTTGGATTTATGCCTGGGAGATCAACGATAGAGGCCATCCACCTTGTTAGACGCCTTATGGAGAAGTTCAGGGAACGTCGCAAAGACCTCCATATGGTGTTCATTGATCTTGAGAAGGCATATGATAGCATCCCCCGTGAAGCTATTTGGAAGAGCCTTGAGGAGAGGGGAGTGTCTTCGGCGTTCGTTAGGGTGATTCAAGACATGTACTCCCAAGCTAGTTCTTGCGTTCGGACCCCAGTGGGGGACTCCCGTTTCTTTCCGGTTGAGATGGGGCTGCATCAGGGGTCGGCCCTGAGTCCTTTTCTTTTCGCCCTTATCCTTGATGCCATGTCGCGGGGGATTCAAGATGCTGTCCCTTGGTGCATGCTCTTCGCGGATGATATCGTGCTTATAGCGGAATCGAGGAGGGAGGTGAACGACAAATTGGAGCTTTGGAGATCTACTTTGGAGTCCCGTGGGTTACGTATGAGTCGGTCTAAAATCGAGTATCTCTGGTGTAACTTCAGTGGCGAGGCCAACAAAGAAGGGGTGGAGGTTAGGCTTGAAGACCAGATCGTCCCGCAGACGGATAAATTCAAGTATTTGGGTTCGATCATCCAGAAGGAAGGTGAGATTGAAGCAGACGTCACACATCGTATCAAGGCTGGGTGGCTAAGGTGGAGGGCAGCGTCAGGGGTAATGTGCGATAAGAAAGTCCCTTTAAAGTTGAAAGGGAAATTCTATAGAGCGGCTATCCGTCCTGCGATGTTGTATGGTTCTGAGTGTTGGACGGAAAAGAAGACTCTCGTAAGCAAGTTGGAAGGGGCGGAAATGAGGATGCTCCGGTGGTCTTGTGGGCGCACGATGTTGGACAGAATCCCGAACTCGGTGTTTAGGAGCGAGCTTGAAGTGGCGCCGTTTTCTGCGAAAGTTAGGGAAGGGAGGCTGAGATGGTTCAGCCACGTTCGTAGGAGGCTGGCTTAAGCCCCAGTTAGGAGGGTCGAGAGCCTGGCGGTTGTTGGGCCGAGGAGGAGAGGCAGGCCGAGGAGGTCGTGGGAAGAGCAGCTCCGGATGGATTTGAAGGCCTTAGACTTAAATGAGACCATGCTCGCGGATAGGTGTTCTTGGAGGCGGCGTATCAGAGTGGTGGATTCCCTTTTAGGTTGTGGCTCTGTTGTTGAGAGCCTCAGAGGTGCCTTGTCTCGGTTAGCGATTTTTTAGAAGTTCGACTTTAGCGTTCTCACTGTTCGTTTTGAGTGTCTTTTGTTTTCTGGTTTTGCAGTTGCAGGGAGCTTGGCCCGTTGTATTTCTATGCGGGACTTTCCGTGTGGTTGGAACGCAACAAGCTAGGAGTATCATATAGCCTCGCAGATAGGTAGGTCCCATGTGGAGAACGCCATGGGCCGCAGGTATGTCTTTGACCACTTCCGTATCATTTCCGTTGTATTTACCACACTCTATGTATTGTTGTGCACTCAGCCGAGGGTCTTCACGGAAACAGCCTCCCCACGCTTAAAGTGGGGGTATGGTCTGCGTACAACCTACCCTCCCCAGACCCTGCTTTGTGCGGGATATACTGGGTGTGTTTGGTTTGGTTTGGTTTGGTTTCTCTTGTCCATTGCCTGATTAAATAATTTCAGTCACTGGTACGTTATCGGTGATGTCACAACTCTGCACAAACATGTTATGTGATGAATTGTCTTCATCAATATTTAAATAAATAAAATATTGGTCACATCACTTTACTCACTTTTCTTATTTTTTTTTTTATTATTTTACACTTTTTTTTATTCTTCATACCTAACTCTTTTGTAAATAAATGAGAGGGATGGGGGAGTATTTATTGAAAAAAATGTCGGTATCTGATTAATTTTAAATTTATTTCCTTGAGGGAGACAACAATTTTCTAATTGATTTTACTAAATTTTAATGGAAACTGTAGGAAAAATAAAAAGATCTTGATGTAACTTTACATGTACACATATGATAGTGGAATATATATACATTATATTCTTGTATATAATCAGTAAGGATCTTATTCAATTTTTTTGTAATATAGTTATCTATTAAAAAGGGGTGAATAACAAGATTAACCGGTTTTGAGAACAAAAGTAACACAAATAATCTGTTTCATTTTTTTGGCCAAATATAGTCGATGGAATACGCATTTAAGAACTTGGTAAAGCATAATACGCATTGTGCAGTAGTGTAATCCATATAATTCTTTTTTTTAACAAGGTTACGCATGCTAGATTGAAGTATTTTCTACTGAACACACCATTCCCACTTGCGTATCATGTACTCACACGACCTATCATCTCCATCCTTATTAATTCTTGTATATCTTTTTATATTTAATTTTAAATTATTTTTTCGTACTGAGTCCGGCGGCTTGATTTTTAAAAAATCGGGGCCCCGATTTTTTAAAAATCAGGATAAATTATGGTTTTTGGTCTAGGATTTAGGGTTGTTCCCCGATTTTTTAAAAATCAGGATAAATTACGGTTTTGGGTCTAGAGTTTAGGGTTTATACAGTTTATTCTTCGTTTTGAATATTTCAAAAATCCAATATGGAAACGTTGAATCCCAAAGGTTAATTGTTGAACCCGGGAATACGGATAAAATTTAAAAATTTTAATTGAAAATTTGAATATTTCGAACCCCAAATGGAACCAATTGAACCCCAAATTAAAATGAAATACGCATTTTATAATAGAGTAATACAAGATACGCATTTGATGATGACTTATTATATATAATACACATTTTATAATAACTTATTCAATATTTATTATTTTTTAAAATTAGAATACGCATTTAGTGTTGGAGTAATCAGAATAAATAATAAGAATATGCATTCCGTAAATGCGTATTACAAATACGTTAGATTACTAATGTCAGAATATATACCATGCATGTGGCCTGCTAGTGGAAAAGTATATCTTCAAATTTCAAATCACTTGGAACACGTGTACCACCATCTTTTCCTTTTTAGCTCTAGCCAGCTAGCTAGTTGATCCAACACAAATGCTAAATACGCATTTGGCTCTTGTGTACTGAAAAGGCTACAAATGGCCACCTATTCAAAAATGGTTATTTCTGTTAACAAGTAATAAAAAGAAGTCATTTTTGTCATTATTTCTTAAAAAAAGTATGAATCGTTAAATATTAAAATGATGTGATTTGTTAGATATAATATTAAAAATATTTAATTGATAGTGAAATTATATTCCAATACAAAAAAGAAATTTAATAAATCAAATCAAATACAAGTAGAATTTCTAAATTAAATAAAATTAGATCTAATATTAGACTGGAAGTCTATTTGATGGATAGTAAGATTATATTTAAATAAAAAAAGAAAATTTTCATAATTTAAACTAAATATAAGTAGATTTTTTAAATTTATAAAATTTTCGCTATAGAATTCTTAAATTTTTTTCTTTTCAATTTCCGAGTAGTTTCAATTGAATAATAATTGTTAAAATATCATAAAATTAAATATTATTTTTTGAATTTTGCGTGACCAGTAAAATTGTCTTAGTATGAATTTTAGCGCCAAAGATAGGGCAACACTAGTAAATTGACAGTATAAACTCTAAAAAATAATAATTTTTTAAATATTTATATTCAAATGTAGTTATTCTTTCTTTAAGTTTTTCAAATTTAAAGTTTTTTATTTCCTTCAATAAAATATTAAAATTTATAGTTTCAGTTAAATAATTATTATTAAATTATCAATATATTGTGTATGATTTCTTGAGTTTTGCGTAGTGAAAATAGTAAATTGAGCGTGTGAATTCTAATGAATAATAATTTTTTTATATATTTATACTCAAATATGGTTATTCTTTTTTTTATATCTTTCAAATTTAATATATTTTTATTTTCTTCAATAAAATAATTATAAGCTAGTATAAATAAATACACTAATAGGGTTACAACAATATTTATAAAAAAAGTATTAACAGATATTAGTAATAAAATTTTAATCATAGGTTATTAGATTATTGATTATCTATACTATTATATAATAGCCGAAATTTGGTTGGTCGGTCGATTTACGGTACATGTTGATTTTAGTTATTTACCCTTACTTAACAATACATTACATGTTATTTTTACTTAATTATTTATTGTTACTAATAACTAATAATAAATTTATTTTTTCAGGTAAAACATGTTACCTTTTCTATTTTTTAATAATTAATCATATTTCTTTTTCACGTAAAATACATTTTTTTATAAACCAAACCAAACCAAACATACCCAGTATATCCCGCTCAGAGCAGGGTCTGGGGAGGGTAGGTTGTACGCAGACCAGACCCCCACTTTATGAGTGGGGAGGCTGTTTCCGTGAAGACCCTCGGCTGAGTGCACAACATACAAGGAGTGTGGAAAATACAACGGAAATGATACGGAAATGGATAAAGACATACCTGCAGCCCATGGCGTTCTCCACATGGGACCTACCTATCTGCGAGGATTTATGAAACTCCTAGCTTGTTGCGTGCCAACCGCACGGGAATTCCCGCACAGAAAAAACACCGGGCCCAGCTCCCTGTAACTGCAAAACCAGAAAACAGAAAACACTCAAAACGAACAGTGAGAACGCTAAAGCCGAACTTTTAAAAAATCGCTAACCGAGACAAGGCACCTCTGAGGCTCTCGACAACAGAGCCACATCCTAAAAGGGAATCCACCACTCTGATACGCCGCCTCCAAGAATATGAGAAATAATATGAGAAATTTTATTTAATAAAATGAAATATTATAATTATAATTATAATTACTAATAATTAGCTAATTACCTTTTTCAGTTACCTTTTTTTTCCCAGTAAAACCTATTCGGCTAGCTTTATTTAACTAAAATTAAATAATAATAATATTATAATAACTAATAACTATATTTTATTGGACTCTTACGTGCTAAGCAGTGAAAAAAAATTGTATGTAGAGTGGAACGGAAGGAATAATCTTTTAAGTATGACGGCTTCATTGTGGAAGAGAGTAAAAAAGAGGTGGAGGTGAAAAACTAAAATTAAAATTGCTTGCCAAACAGTTCCTACTGCTTCGGTTTAGAGTACTTTCTTGCATGTTTTAGGAATTAAGGCATATAACCTGACTTATTTTCCTGGGCAATGTACGGAGTGATAACAATATAATAATTTAATAAATTATTAATGCTTTTAATAAAACTATTAAAACGCTTGTATTATTGTATATAAGTCAAGTAGTTAAGAGAGACCCATTAGCTAAATGGTATATATGACAATCAAATAGCATCAATTTTGTCACTCCAAAAGATTGTTAACTATAAATTTTAATAGAATGTAATATATTGTTCATAAATTCCAAAAGATTGTTAACTATACATTTTAATAGAATGTAATATATTGTTCATAAATCATAATACATAATGAATACTTTTAGGTCCAAAAAAATGTAAAGGATATTATAAAGTTTTAGATTGAATATTTAATTATAAAGAAAATCATTAAACTTTTAAAATAATTAAAATTTTAACTGAATACATTATATTAACTTTTATTTGATATTCTAAAATCACAACTATAAAAAAATTAAAATTCTTACATATTTATTTTGATACTTGTAAATTGTAATCTTCCATACATTAAAACTCATTACAAAGTCTACTAAAAATCTTGATACAGTGATTTGTAACGTCAAATCTCAATTGGTTCTTTAAAAAGAAATATTCCATCCCCTTTATTCTCCACGATCTCCTCCTCCTATTCACACACTAATCATCCTATATAAACACACATATACTGTGCCACACACAAAACCACCGGAAAATACAAATACAAAACCATTCAAACCCAAGAACTCATCGGAAAATGACGTCACAACTCATCCAAAACCACCGTGAAAACGCCGAGATAATCACCGATGAAGCCCTTTGCAAGAAAAAATCAAAAGAGCTTCTCCAAAGCATATCTTTACCAAAGGGTTTGCTCCCATTAAACGACATCGTTGAGGTAGGTCATAACCATGCAACAGGGTTTGTATGGCTCAAACAAAAGAAGAAAAAGGAGCATTTATTCCGTGCGATAGGGCGCAAGACAAGCTATGATACGGAAGTGACTGCGTTTGTTGAGAACCGTCGGATGATGAAGTTGACAGGTGTCAAGACTAAGGAGCTTTTCATTTGGGTTAGTCTTTCGGATATCCGAATTGATGATCCGAGTTCGGGGAAAATTACGTTTGGTACCCCTACCGGAATTTCGAGGAGCTTTCCTGTCACGGCTTTCGAGGAAGAAGAGGAGTAGAATTGAGGTTTTGAAAAGTCAATGTATTTTTTTTATGAAGAATTAAAAAAGTCAAATGTGTTTTTAGTGTGTGATGTGTTCTTGTAATCTCTACTTTTCTTGTTTTTCATTTTCGTATCTACTTGGAGTTGGTGTTTTGGTTTCTGATTGACAAATAAATAAAATTGTGTTAATGGTACAATTAACATTAGTATTTTATGTTTCATATTAGTCCTTTTAATTATTAGATTATTAGTGACAATTCTTTGAACCTTCTTTTTTCGAACTTTAAAATTTTATTCATGTCTTAAATTCTATAGACATACATGCATGGTTTTTTATCAGTACTTCTTTGGTTAAAAATTTATCAATTGGTTATATGTCAAACTTTGAAATACATTCAAGTATGACAGAAGATCTATTGATAGAAATTGTTCGGATGTTAAATCTGTTGTACGATTCAAATTTGTCTGCAAGACATGGCATGATATTATTATTAACAGTAAACCTCCCTCGATGCCAAAAAGTACTCCCTCCGTCTCGCAAAACTCTTCTCATTTGGGAAAAAACACGGGTTTTAAGAAAAAATGGTTTTTTAAAGAGTAGTGGAGGAATAGTGGATATTGAATATTGTTTTTAAGGGTTAGTGGGTGGAATAGTGGGTATTTTATATTATTTAATTAGTAGTGGGTGGAGTAGTGGGTATAGAATATAGTTATTTTATTGCCTAAAATAAAAAGGGAAAGAGTATTTTGAATGTCCCGAAAAGGAAAGTGAGAAGAGTTTTATGAGACAGAGGGAGTATATATTAAGGGATGCAAATTACTTGCAGACAGTGAACCTCTCCTTGATGGTACTAAACATTCTATTGATAACAACACTCCAAATTTATTCAAGAAAGATATATAACAACACTTGTGATGATGCCAACTGAGGATTCATGGTATGTGTAATGGCTTGATATCTACTTCTAATGATGGAGTAGCTAATTATAGGAATGGTTATGCTTATTTTGAACGTAAGTATTACGTTGGCGACAATGTATATCTATGGAATTCAATATGTAGAAAAGCTAAAAAGCTTCAGGAACTTAAAATCTCAGACAATGAATTTACTCCAGCAGGTGGTGGTGTGAGCTTTGGGTACTACGGTGACGATTACAAGGTGATAGTAATTTCTTGTCATCCTTAAGTTCTTTCGGTTGGGAGTACATTGTTTCTGTTTATAGCTTGAGTATCAATTGTTGGAAAACTATTCATACTAATTGTTACTATGATGACAAGAAAATTAAATTCGAGATAAGGTTTGAGCAACCTACCAAGTTCATTGATGGGATTGCATATATGATAACATATATCCCATATTCGAGCCAGCCATTGACTGTATGTTTTGATTTAAGAGATGAGACTATCCAAGAGATAAAGTGTCCGAAAGAATTTGTTGGATATTGCATTTGCTTTACAGTTGAAGCATTTGGCGAAACAATAGCTGTTATGGCCTATGGGATGTTAAGAGACAAATTCCCATCCAAATTGCGCTGGGAAAAGAAGCTAACAAAGACATACTCCTCTAGATCAGAAGCAACTAGCAAGGCTGTAAATATTTGGAGAATACAATCCTCAATATTCAATATTCAGACAATTCCTGAATCGTTTGAGTAATATAATTTATGAAGTAGGCAAAGATTGGAGGTTCCCCGGAAATTCTAGTAAAGGTGGTCATTCAAGTTATACACAATAATACCCTGAAGTAGTGATCGTTCTTGTAGCCTAATAATTAACAAAGTTATATTAGCTATTTAAAAGGGAGTAACTAGTATATTTCAAGAAGCAACTTCTTAATAACTGAAACTCTGAAAGTCGTAAAAAGCTCCTGGCTTTAAAATATTTTAATACAAGGCTGAGACAAGAAACTCTGGTGCAACGGCAGGAATCACAAACTCACTAGTGAGATAAAATACTCATCATTAAGCATGATACAACAAGAATATTAACCTCCGATGCCAAGGCTGGATTGCAAACTCATTAGGAAGACGAAACCCTGTCAAAGGCAAAAGTGTGGGGCAGGTGGGTGTTCAATTAGCAAAACCGTCCATCTTATGCCCAGCTGCCAAGTTCCCTTGTAAGATCAAACTTTAACTCGTGTCCTAAAAACTGCTAATAATGAGTGCATGCTTACCATCCACTGCCTTGCCTGTATGAGGTCTCATCAGAAACTGCAGAACCAATAAGAATTATATGCACAATAACGTTTTCATTGGCTTAAAATTCGCCGATGATTATACCCTTCCTTTCTCTCCAGCTTGTCTAAAAACTGCAATCATGCGGCAACAACAATCACAGTGGAAGATGTATGCTGATGAAAAGAAACAGAAACAAGCACACAATCACAAAAAGTAATTTTATATGAGCTTGACCCTCCAGAGAATATAAACCACTTCAGATTTCATACCTTTAATTGTCCATATACTGATTGTTGTGGCCAAAAGTGTTATAACCATCATTACGTCCAAAAAGTTTATGCAACAGGCGTTAAACTCTCTTGCAATTTAGTTTGGACAATGCCAAGACAAGCCTGAAGATCCCCAAACTCTTCATATTTCGAAAATATAGTTGCCTGCAAACACAAATGAATAATACTAGAATATAACGGAACATAGAAAAGAGCTGAAGTATTTGACATCACAAAAGATGGCTTATCTAGCATGCAGCATATGACAGGTCACATTAATTTAATCCAAATTATACTGGCTTAGAAATGGAAAAAAACTAGAAAAGACAAGGGAGCTAACCTGTTTAATTGTGTTCTTTAGGTGCATCTCAGCTGCAAACAATTCTCTTCGACTATTATTTAGAGAACCAAGTTCCACATACACCTTGGAAAGTTCCAAAGAAGCATGTGCAAACTTTTTAAAACGGTCACCATCATTCCATAAATCAGATCCCTGCAAATAAGCAACATAAAGCAGGTTTTTGAAGGTATAATTATATGAAATTATTGATACTTTTTAGATATTTAAATATATGAAAGGAAAATTATATACAATTAAAGTTGGTCTTTTAGGACTGTTTGAAAAAGAGAAGTAAACCATTTCTTAAAGTATGGTGATATAATGACATCATACAATGCAACGGCAATAAGTTATACCTGCAGTGCCCTAACTTGCTTTAGTAAGGCTTCTGAACACATTGTCAAATCTCCTTTTAGTTTGTGCCACCTTGCAAACAATCCCCACGCCTCTGGTCCTCCTCCATTGCACACAATCTAAACCAGAAAGAAAAATATCAAAACATGATCGAAGAAGTACAATATTTAAAAGAAGTGGACTGTTTGGCTGATATAAATATTAACATCAATCCCCCACCCACACACACAATAAATATTATAAATGAATAGCTCCCTGCATCTTAACAAATCCCCAAAATATATGCACCAATTACAATGACCTTAACATTCATATATGGACAAATGACTCTAATGTATCTACCTGCTTTAGATGTTTCCCAAGCACTTCTATCAAGTAGGTGGTTTCCCGTGTTCTAGCCATATCGAATTCAGAAGATGACATGTCAGCAACAGAATTGACATCTGAATCACCTTGAATATTATTGTTACAGGCATTTTCCTTGTTGGCTAAAGAAGACTGAGTTTGGCTGCTTGTACTTCTGTGCTCAATCTCTACAAATATCTTCTCAAGTAACCCAACACTATATGTTCTATTGTTAGTTAACTCTAACATCTTCCCTACAGCTTCAAGTGCCTGCCAAAAAAGTATCAACTAGTGTTTATGAATAACAAAGCAATTTACTGTTGCAAATGCATAAGCATGCGGTGAACTGAATAGAATAAAATCACAAAAATCAGCTGCACGTGAATCTATGAGAACATTTCTGTTTGTAAGGGTTTAGACCCCCAGACCAGAAATGAAAATATACACGAGCCCCTAAAGAGAGTATACTTGATGAAAGATAATACATTTGGACCTTGTTAAACTAATAGCTTCGGGATCAATCTACAATTTTATAAAATTAATTATTCATAAAACTTATCAAGCTTATAGAAGAACTATATCTATCTTAATCGGGTCAATTCAAAAAAAAGAGCGACATTGTGATCATTTAGTTTAGTCCATCTTCTCCATCTACACTCATAATTAGCATGAAGTACCAAACTTAGACTATAACTATGATAATTAACTTGTACTTTTCAGTCTATCGATAAAACTTGTGCTTGGGCTATTACTTGCTTTATCACATCAAATCTTAAGTTCCTACTATGTAACACTGCTAGATAAATACACCAGCTCTTGTCCTAAATACGATCCATGCAATATGAGTCTCAGAGCAATTATCATTTATTGACAAAGTGAGGATCATCAAGCTGAATGCTTAAGAAGTTGTCCATGTAACCGAATCAAGCCGATTCTTTTTTGCAGTAAGAACTGATATAGATAGATAGATACAAGTGTAGGGGGTACAGTAAGTCTACACAGCCACAACTAGCGACAAAAATCCAATATTGTAATACATGATATATTAGGCTGCATTGAAATCGTGATGAAGATAAACATATTATGTTAGTATATAACAACTCAGCCATTCCATATTGTTTGAGTCAACTACTATCGGCACACAAATATTACCTGACTATAGTTGCCAATGTCTGCAGCAACATGACTGAAGTTATCCCACAACTCCCAGCTGTTTCGCCTGCATGACAGATGCAAAAAAATTAACTGATTTACAACCACAACAGAAACGTCTACAAAGATAGATAGAGAGAGAGAGAGAGAGAGAGAGAGAGAGAGAGAGAGAGAGAGAGAGAGAGAGAGAGATAGAGAGAGAGAGAGAGAGAGAGAGAGAGAGAGAGTACTTGAACTTCAGTGCTTCTTTAAATGCTATAAAAGACTCTTTGTTCTGCTTCTTAATCATATGCCTGCAGAGATGTTTAGATGGATTATGAACCATTTCGATTTGATGGGAAACAAAAGGTAAATTCAAATGGATTTTTATAGAATCTCCAAGATAATATTAGGCTGCACTCTGCACTCATTCTAACAGACGACAAGTAAAAACGTTATGTTTCTTTCAAGGTTGCTTCTACAGAACAGGTGCTATTTAGATATTTCAAAATATTAATCGTTAAGAGTTTGTTACAAGGCCCTAGATTATAGTTTCCTCAAACTTGATATCATCTATGTCGAAGTAAGGGTAGACAGAAGGTCAAAAAGTTCCGGTAATAGGCAACTTTCATCTTATTAACTTGTACTTGTCAACCTTTATAACCTAGATACACCTGCACACCTTGACAACAAATCATTTGTTCTGTATTCAAGTAGCAAGACTATTAAGAAGACATGTTTATGTCATCAATGTCTCCACTCTCCAAAAGATAGGTTATAGGTTTAACATTAGACTTCCATAGATTCCATATGACTATATTCAATTCAACACAATCAATGTAAAGTTTGTCACTTCAAAAGATATTTATAATTATCAAGGATAGTATATGGAAGCCACAAAAAAGTAGAATGTAAGGAACCAAAGATGACAAACAAGCTTAGCAAAAAAAAAAAAAAAAAGATGACAAACAAATAAAGGGCAGTCAAAATAGAGCACGAGAGCTTAACATGAAGAGAAGATCTTACAAACAAGCAATATTATTCCAAGCCTCTCCATTATCGGGATCAAGCTGAACAGAGCGTGTAAATCCAGCCATTGCTTTTTCAACATCCCTAGCCTGCATATTATTGAGCAGTAAAAGTAAAATCTAAAAATATGATCTCTCTCTCTCTCTCTCTCTCTCTCTCTCTCTCTCTCTGTGCGTATTCGTGTGAGAGAGACATGAAATTGTTGTTTAAAATTTCAGATTTAGGGAAGTAGTAGAATCCATGACCGAATGTTTGTATTGCATATTGATGGCTGCTGAAACAAAAAGCTTAACAAAAGAGAGAAATACAATTATCAACATATTGCAGGTATATTTATTGCATGTGTATATATCTGCTGGTAAAACTATCGATCATTCGTTGTAACTTGTAAGCATGCACTGTTACATAGAAGAGCTAGTAGAACCTTCAGTCGTAGAGTATTCTTTCTCACTTGCCAAGTAAAACTGATCTTTAGGATAATACTTTGGAGTTGGGCACAATAATGTCTATATTAGATTTTGTTAGGCAACTTTGATTCAGTTTAGTTAATCATGTTGGAAGGAGCAACATTAGGTTATTTAAGATTATTATCCACACCAGAATAAATAGTTTTCCAAATGATTAAGCAGAAATTTTTTATTGTAAGACACAATTACGTGAAAGTGTTTAGCAAAAAAAAAAAAAAACGTGAAAGTGGGTGAGCATATTGAGTGACAACCTATTGAACAAACATTTATTGAAATTTGAAGAAAAAAAAGCATGAGAACAAGCTGATGTTACAAATTCCAAGTGCCAATATGAAATTGTTGTGGCCAACAACCAGAAAATGTGTGGTGGGGAAAAGCTGACACGTGTTTGGTGAATACTTGACAAAATTTTTAAGATAAAGGATAAAGAAAGGTTCATGTTAGATTTTATAAAAACTAGGTAGGTGTTAGGGTTTAGTTTTTCAAAATACAATAATATCAGTATTCTTATTAAGTCGTGAAAGCTGCTTTCCTCAAACGCTACACAATTCAGCTTATTCTGAAATTTCTATCTTTTAAAGAAAGCAGATACCTAGCTTCGGAGAAAATTATTTGTGGTCTCACTAAACACTCCTTCAGTACCTAAACTCCTATTAGCTAAAACAGCTGCTCTTAAGGTCTAGGAGTCTAGGAAAGCAATGTCAAAGGGGCACTATGCATGGCTTACAAAAAGGAAAGAAATTTTATATGTACAATGGGAGGGAATAGAGATTCTTCTTTCTACACAAGCAAGTACGAAAACAGTAAGGAAAATATGAAAGGAAGGAAAGAAGGGCATGTCAGCAGAAGAAGTCCAAGGATTTTTCGTGTGTAAAAGAGAAGGAGACCTTAACACCTGTCACAACATAGGTTTTTTTTTTAATATCTATGATCCATCACATTCTCAAATGATGTCTAGTTTCACTTGTATCACTTGCTTCTGTATCAATGATCAAAACCATACCTTCAAGGCAGCAGCACCAAGGGCAAACCAGCCATCTGGAAACAAAGAATTCATTGCCATTGCAGACTCCCTAATATATAAGCAAATGAAGAACTGCTTACTTAAAATTTGAAATTAAGGGGAAAAAAACGAGATCATATAAACACAGATGAATAGATTAAAAGCCTACTAATATCCTACCATAAGACCTTCGCCATCTCGTAATCATTCCTGTTGTAAGCACTGCGAGCAAGGGATCGCTGTTCCCATGACATAAGATATGGTTAGATTAATCACTATACAGAAAAACTGAAAAGTAACAGTCGAGGATGGTATGGTATAGGCAACATGTGATGAATTACCTTCGCTCGAGCAGATCTGTTCTCTGAAACCTCAAGGGCTTTCTCATAGCAAGCATCATCGTTGGTAACATCACCAAGCGAACACCTACGAGAAAAAATCTCTTATTTAAGTTTACAATGAAACCACTTATCCATAGATCCTCTAATGCCTATTTCTTGCACAGGTAACAAAATATGAGCCCTATATGAAGAAGATAACTAATTACAGTGTATATCAGACTTTACTTTCGTAAAAATATTAATAAATCTAAAAACTCAAGTATAAAGGCCTGAGTAAAGCTTAGGGATTTAATAGTTCTGAATAATTGAAAAATACACAGGAAAGGTAAAAATCAAGAAACTTTGCAGAGAAATAAATTGTCTAACAAAAAAAGGAACGTAGCTCGCTGTATGTCAATTTAGTCATTTTTCACAAGAAATAAGGTTGTTTAACTACTTATTGCGCTCTGGCTTCTTTCTTGTATTTCATTGTATTTATTCAATAAAAACGATGTGTGCAGAGGGCAATCTGGTGTTTAAAACTGCATGGGAACTTTAAGAAGAGTTGACAAAAATCTCACAGCTACATATTTTATAAGAAATAAAGAGGAGATAAACACTTGAAAACAGGGCAAGAATTCATCCAACGTTAATCAGGATGAGAAACTAACATAAGTATATTAAGAAAAACATGAAGCTATAATTTAATAAAGTATAAGCTAAGCTCACATACCATAACCTTGAGTCACTGGGTCGCTCAGCCAACCGTTTCTTGATGAGTTCCACAGCTGATGCTTTCTTCTCCAACAGGCTACACAAACAAACATTATTTTCAATTAACTTACTCAGCATCACCAAGGCTTGAATGAGAGTGTACACGAAATTTAAATAAGACAAATGACGAATGTTAAGGAAAAAAGGAAGCAATGCAAATCATTGCTCATACCAGTAACAATATATTACAGTATCCCATAACTCAAGATCCTCATAAACCTTAACTGCTTCACCTATCAAGCCACAACTCACCAAGAGATCACCATACTCCCTTGAAGATAAAAAAAAAAAAAAAAAAAAAAAAAAAGAGAATTCAGCACTCACAACTCTATAAATAGAAACAATATAACCTTAAGATTACGAAAGATAATTTCATAAACTAATGTAAATGAATGATATGCAAAAAAGCATGACACAAAAAAATTACAAGAAGTAATTTGTATTCATACTTCCTTAGTTTAGGAATACTTGGAAAATGAACTCCGAAACAGCAGCAGATTCTTTTGGCAACTCCGACAGAAGTATCACGGACACCCTGGACCTAAAATTAACAAGGAAAAAATAATCAAATAAGACCAGAAAAGCACATTAAGTAGAAATTTAATAACATTCTCTACAGACATGAAAAATATCTTCTACATATTTGAATTATCCTCCATGTTTCTGTTTAAGTTTTTTTTTTTTTTTTTTGACAAGTAACGTACTTGCATTAATCAACCAAATCAAGTCGTAGTACATTGTGAATAAAACTAGGCGGAGTGACATGCCACTCGGCCTCCCCTGACATAGAATACATAACTTTTGCTATAGCATCAGCTACACTATTCGCAGAGCGATAAACAAAACCAACTAGCACGTGATCAGTGTGCTTCATTAAGTGAATACAATCGGAGACAAGAGTACCAAAATAATCTTCTCCTGGTTTTCCATTGCAAGCATCAGCTAAAACCTTAGAGTCCGTTTCAAAAATGCAATTAGTAATATTCATTTTCTTCACCCATGACATAGCTTCTTTCATACTTATAGCTTCCGCCTCGCGCGCACCCCATGCCCCAGCCACTCTCCTACCTCTAGCACTCAGAAACTGGCCATACATATCTCGAATTACACAGCTTACACCAATCGTCCCATCTTGAAAGGTTGCTGCATCAATATTGACCTTGAACCAACCCGCTGGAGGTGCACACCATACTCGAACCTGTGTTGCACCCTGCATAGAAGTCCTCCTTTCCCTCTCCTGAGCCTCACGCCATTCATGCAGTAGGTTGAAAGCTGCAGCCTTCACCCCAAACGCAGACCCATTTACCTTCTCCCAAACCCACTTATTTCTCCGATTCCATAATGCCCAGGCTATCATTCCGAATAGAACACATTGATCTCGAGTATAAGCTTCAAACACTTTTTCCATGATCATGACTATTGTATCATTTGGTGATAAATGATCCAACTGCCTTAGCCCAGAGCTACACCATACAGTTCGTGCAAAATCACATCCAAAGAGCACATGAATGTCCGATTCTGGACAAGTATGACACCACGGGCATTTTGCATCCAAGTTTACCCAATTCATCTGAAGCGCCTGCATAGTTGGTAGACACCCTCTGCAAACTCTCCATATGAAATTGATTACCTTCCCCGGCATTTGGAGTGTCCATAATCGGTTCCAAAAAATTTTATTTGCACTACTACATTCCCCTTGCAACCATCTATAGCAGCTTCGTACTGAAAAACTCCCATTATTTTCCAGTATCCAAAACCGTGCATCTGGATGCTTACTTAACGGTATAGGAACTCTCAGTATTTGTTCCACGTCTCTCTCGTTGCATATATCTCGAAGTACCTCTACATCCCACTCTGTCTCCTCCATGTTCATGAGATTATGAACTGTTATGTTTTGCAGTTGTTGTGGCATATCAGTCGTTAGGCAAGCATTTAGATCATCTGGTAACCACTGAACACCCCAAACCTTTGTACTTCTTCCATCTCCAATTTTTCTCCTAGCACCTCTTTTAATGACTGCCTGTGCACTCATAATGCTCCTCCAAACATAACTTGGGTTTGATCCCAGTTGCGCATTAAGAAAGTCCGTATTAGGAAAATACTTTGCTTTCAAAATTGCAGATACTAGGGGGTTACTTTCAGTTAGGATTCTCCAACCCTGTTTAGCTAACATAGCAAGGTTAAACTTTTTTATGCTACGAACCCCCAGACCTCCGTTAGCTTTTGGCATACACAATTTCTCCCAAGCCATCCACTTAATTCCCTTCCTTGGCCATGTCCCCACCAGAATGCGTTCATTGTTCGCTCCATACTCTCACACAAATTTACTGGAATTAGGAACAAAGTCATCCAGAAGTTGGGAATAGTTTGAGCTGCAGATTTTAACGTGAGTTTACCTTCTTTAGATAATTCCTTATTACTCCACCCTTGCAGTTTCTTTTCAATCCTATCATTCAAGAAACCAAACGTGCTGCTCTTGTTTCGCCCCACAGACATGGGCATACCCAAATACTTATTAGGGCTGTTAATCTGTCGCACCTGCAGCTTGTCAGACATAAACTCGATCGTGTTAAGGTGTGTTAGGGCTGAAAATAACACTTGACTTATGATAGTTGATTGCCTGGCCAGATAAGTTCTCGTATTTGACCAAGATATCCTTCATACTAGATGCTTCGACCTGTGTTGTCCTAAAGAAAAAATAGCAGTCATCTGCGAAAAGCAGATGCGATATCACTGGGGCTCCTCTTGCAACCTTACAACCGTGAATGATTCCTGCTTCCTCATATTTCCGAATGATTGCACTTAACCCTTCTGCACACAATATATACAAATATGGTGAGATGGGATCTCCCTGTCTGATCCCTCTCTGTGGAATCACCTCAGCAAATACCTCTCCATTATGTAAAAAACTGTAGGATACAGTCTTTAAACATCTCATGATCCTATCTACCCATGTTGAGTTAAAACCAAACTTGTTCATCATTTGCTCAATAAAATTCCAATCCAATCTGTCATATGCCTTAGATACATCTATTTTTAGGCCTGCAACTCCCTTTTTTCCTTGCGTTTTCCGTTTAATATAGTGATTTATCTCGAATGCAATTAATGCATTATCCGTCAAGAGTCTCCCCTCGACGAAGGCACTCTGTTTATCCGAGATTAAACCCTTAAGGCATGGCTTCAATCTATTTGCTAGAACCTTGGATAAGATACGCATGAGCACATTACAAAGTGATATTGGCCTTAAATCCTTCATTTGGTTTGGATTTTTAATTTTTGGAATGAGGCAGATAAGCGTTTTGTTTATTTCCCTCGGTAACTCCCCTGTCTCCAAGAATTTCCTGCAGAACATGGTTACATCGCTTCCAACTATATTCCAATACGTTTGGAAAAAACCTGGGTTTAGCCCGTCCAAACCTGGTGCTTTGTCTTTATGCATTGTAGATACTGCTTCCTTCACTTCTTCCTCCATAACAGGTGCTATTAGATTTTCATTTTGCTCCTGTGTAATCATATTACCCACATCTCTGTCTGACAGTTGTTCAGTTGTTGGTGATGCAGAAAACATATTACCAAAGTAGTTAACAATGATCTCCTGAACGTCCTTCTCTGTATCTTTCCACACTCCTTGCTCATCCTTCAATTTCGTGATTTTGTTTATCTCCTTCCTGGCTGATGCATGTTTATGAAAGAAGCGCGTATTTTTCTCCTTCTCGAAGCCAGAATTGCTTCGCCCTCTGGTTCCAGTAAATTTCTTGTTTTTCGAGCAAACGAAGATACTCCCATCTCAACTGGTTATACATTTGAATGCCATTACTGTCTCTTCTTGATCGATATTTTCTCAACTCCTTTCTGTAGTTTGCCATTTTCATATACATCTCTTTAATGACTCCTCCCCCCCATTCTTCCAACTTAGCGCAGCATTCCAACATTTTGCCTAGGATATCTACTACTCCCTCTTTATTCCAGCAGTCTTGAACTATATTTCTGCACTCTTGCTCACGAATCCACATATTTTCGAATTTAAATCTCCTCGCTTTTGGTACATAGACTTGCCTATTCAGCTTTAAGAACAAAGGCATGTCATCAGATGTGGACACCTCTACAACTTGAACTTCCGCATTAGGAAACAACTCCAACCAATCTTTGTTGGCCAAGCCCCGATCCAAACGCTCTTGAATCCATCTATCAGTGCCTCTCGCTCTCTCCCAAGTATACTTTTCCCCCGTATATCCCAGGTCTATTAACTCACAGTCCTCTACAGCTTTAGAGAAACCTTGCAATAAGTACCTCGACCTATTTCTGCCTCCTTTCTTCTCCTCCATTACCATCAGATCGTTGAAATCCCCTATAATACACCAAGGTAGTGAAGATCTTTGAGCCAGCTCCCGAAGTAAATCCCATGACTCCAATCTTCTGCTATTCTCTGGATAACCATAATAACCCGTATATCTCCATCGCCCTAGACTCTCCCTAACCACCTCGAAGTCTATAAAATTACTGCAGCTATTTAGAACCTGAACCCCTCCATTGTTCTTCCACAAGAGAGCAAGACCCCCCCCCCAATGGCCTTGGGCATCAACCACACAGCAACCAGCAAAACCAATCTGTTTACACACTTTTTCTATTCTATATTTTTCACCAACGTCTCACTTAAAAAAAATAATACTTGGCCTAAATTGTTTTGTGATTTCTTTCAGAAATCGAATTGACCGAGGTTGGGCCAGACCCCGACAATTCCAGGCTAAGCAACTCATGATGTTTCTGTTTAAGTTATCCGGTTTGGTAACAAGAAATATGACTGAATATGAAACCTATAAACCATCATATGAAGTGATCAGTAATATAATTACACTGTACAAGGCTTATTAAGCAAAGACCTAGACCTAGAAAATTATAATTAGAGGATATTACTTTTATGTTAATATCCTTATATAATTACACCTCGAGCTGAGGAGAACTTAATATCTTACTTGCAACCCATCTCACACTAAAAGTTTTATATCATGACTTAACCTTGTTACAACATACTCAAAGGATTTTAAAACTCAAACAAGGCATAAACACAAAATAGCTTATACAATTCATACTGCTACTACCAGATATTTGGCTCATGACACACACACGCCCCGTCACACACACACACACACACATATAACCTTGAAACTTCCTTGTTCTAGTAATTAATACATTTAACTATACCCTATATTATTTAGAATGTTTTTGCAATGCAAAGTGAAAAACGAAGAAGCAGACAAAAAGTATTACATGTTATAGGTTCTTAGTCTCATTGCATAACCAATTATTACCCAAGGCCAAAAAAATACAGGCTTTGGCTCATGATTAAAACGGAAACTACAGAATTGGACCACAACCAGGTGGCGATCGGCCACAATAACTGTTATGACATTGGGAGATATACATTACTCATATGATTCTATGTATGGGAAAATACATGACTAATTACGATAGAAATATATTATAATTCAAAAAAGAAAATCAACCTATAATACACTCCATTTTTTTGTCTTCTCATGAATTGCTGGAGAAAAGTTTATAAACATAACTTTTCACCAGTATAGAATATGAACACAATACCTATAACCATTAGGAACAACCTGTACTTGGTTAAAACTTAATAATCTTCAAGTCGCTAGATAAGTATATCCTATTTACCCACTTGGCAGCATAGACATGTTATGTTACCTTCACTTGCATAAACAATTAAAGGTTAACAGGTACAACATTAACTCGAAGGAAAGATAACGCACCACCTTGTCTTTTTGTTAAGTAACCAACTCTTCCAAAACCTTAATGTTTTAGAAGGAGGCCTTAATTGGATCATATATGTTACTCAACAATTTTCAATCTATGTTTAGGACTATAAGTAAATGATTTTGTATGTGCAAGAAAGATTTAATTTAACCAAACATCCGAAATTAGAATCTGTAAAGTTTAAGATCACTCATTATTTTCAAATATAAAATATATGCCAGCTGCGCCTATAATGTAACAGTCTTACAGAAAACAGTTAAATTTTCTTCCAATATATATGAAAATATGACAATCAATTATTAAATATATAAATAATAATATTTCAACAGCATATCTTACAAGTTTATCCATCATCAGTAAGGCACGCTCCTTTGTGTGACTACGACTCGACTCCCATCGAACACGTAGTATGTCACAGAAACACCGCACCTTAAATGAGAACAAAAGTTATTGGTATACCATAGAGGAAACAAAAAAACACAAATAAAGTGTGTTTCTGGGTGCAATTTATAGTTCATGAAAGTAACTTACAATGAAATCCAAAGACTGCTGAGAATCAATTGCCTCGATGTAAGGGGCCATTTCCCACCCTGAAGAAATAGAACACTAATGAATAGAGGGCACAATAAAATCATATCTTAGAAGCAGGGTAGTAAACATAAAAGCCTTTCCCATTATGTATCACACATTGACACAATATAGTTCAGGGGTTGGTGGTGAATCAATCTTGTTAGGCCAAAAAGTCAAATGCTTAAGTATATTATTAATATTTCCTGGTAAAGTCAAAAGCTCGCCTGATGTACAACTAGGGATTGGTCGGTCCGCCTTTTATCACTCTTTTCTTACAGAATTTACTTTATCATATGCTTAAAGGATTCAAATACACTGACCTCCCTGCAAGAGGTACAGTAATAGGTTAGGTTTTAATTAAACATCATTTAGCCTATGTAATCAAGATCTACTGTTTTCATGAGATATAATTTTCAAATAGATGTTCCACGTGGTCGGTTTTAAGCCGAATTTGTACATAGTTGTTGACACTAACATTAGAAGACCAGACTACTTGGCAGAAAAAAGGACCAGATCCATGCAGGTATAAATTTATTACACATATAAGAGTACTGATTTACTAAGCAATAATAAGTGTACAAAACTAGATGAGTAGAGTAAATCCCAGAAATGAGGAGGGACACATTTAGGATACTGGGAGTACAAATTAATAATTTAATACCACTAAAGCAGTTGCAAAGATATGACTTGATAACATTTCTTCTACTGTAATACACAAAAAACACATCCCTACTTTAAGCTATTTTTTCCGGATTAAAAAGCAAATAAGTGATAAATAAGATAACTAGTTAAGAAAAAACAATAATAACTGTTTCTCATGCTAAGTACTGTGAATACTACTCTTTTCTTCTCTAAAAAACTGTATATTATAAGAAAGCCATTTAGAGACAGATAAAAACAAAGGCAGCTAAAGTCAATACACTTACTTTGCATCTCGTTATGCCGACTGCTCTTCTCAATCGACAGACATTGTGCCAATATGACTGCCTGTTGGACAGCTTTTAGAATGGCGACACCACTGTTAGGAATTGATGGTGTGCCATTACCAGATTGATTATTGGAATCTACTAGTCTTGGTGTCAATAATATATCAGAATTTTCAGTTGTTACATGATGACGTTCAAACAAACTGTTTTCAACTTTATCACCACCTACAGAAAGCACCAGCTGAGCCTTGGGTTCAACCTATATCCATGTATTATATAACCATTAAAACTCATATACACGTAGCAGATTTACAAACGACGGTATCGACTAAATCATAATTTAGCTAAAAACAGCAGGCATTTATCACAATTTCCAGAGTAACTCTTTTTAAAACATACTTGATGCACAGTGCGGAAACCCAAAGCTCCGCTAACGGAGAGACTGAGACCAGATGCAGATTCTGCTAATTTAAAGTGCAGGCTGGAAGAAAGAGACAAGAAAATTTTAACAATAAATTTCATTTAAACTAAATTGCAGCAAGCATGGGAAGTTGTGTTTTAAGTATGGATCTAACTAGAACTGCATTAAATAACGTGCATTACAATTACTTGGCCACCAGAGATTCCTACATTAAGATATGCTACATTAAACTCGCCTGGAAGAATCAACTCGGCCAAAGATGTGTTCCACTATACCCATCTCCAAATGAAGCATTGCAACTATGGTCTGTGCTTCCTCCTCTGGCAACTTGGCACCCCAATAGCTTACGACTTTTTCCATGCTCCCAAAATGATTTGAATTTTCACGCATAAAAACTTGCAAGAGATCAAACATATAAGAAGAAAGCTCATCTAGGACTTTCTGTTGAATGAGTAAAAGCCTAACCAACCACCATGAGATGCTCCGTAAATCATAGTGAGGAGCAAAACTTTCTTCCAGCAACCAGTCTTTTATCCTCATCAGCAATATTTTCGCAAAGACTATATACTGTATATGTAAACAGAAAAATTAATAAATTGGGTAGAATGTACGCTAATCAGGAAAGAACAAAATTATAACATGAATTAGTTTTTCTATTTAAGCCAACTGTCAAGGCAGTGTAACAGCCCATGTAAGAATATAATCATTGTTAATCTCCCAAGGTGTTGGTCATTGTTCTTGTTACTGTAATCAGTTTATAATCAGAGTTGTTATGGTGCTGCGTCAAACATATACAGCACGCAAGAAAGAATTAGTTATATAGAAGTTATATTTATTCTAAAATTCTCTTTAGCCTAATGATTGTTCGATAGATAAGACACAATTAGCCTATGAAATATAGAGTGCTTCTTGTTCCCTCCTTAAATAATTGCTTCCTAAATCTTCAGTCTCTTATTCTTCTCAGTAATTTCCAGAGATTATCCAGATGCTATAAACTATGGTCCATTTACTGGTAAACTGTGAACAGTACAAATTTTAAAAGATTCAGCAAATGTACACTGCTGAGTAAAACTGCCGGAAGAAAAATTATAATGCCATCATTGTGGCCTTCATTTTTATCCTTTTCTAATGAAAATGTCAAAAAAGAGAACAGAGGCAGAAAATAATGACAGAAAAACCATAACTAATAAACTGCACAGAGAATCATAACAGGTACATAATTATCTCACGCGCGAAGTTAAGGTAACATATACATGTATAATTTCAATTAAGAAATGACAGATCAAACAAATGAAAAATTAAACATAATATATACTCCCTCCGTCCCATAAAAAATGTCTTAGTTTTTTTCAAGTCTTTGGCACGCATTTCCACGCATATAAAAAACACTTTTGTAGATATTATTTTCTCATTTTTTTTGGTCTATATAAAAATAGGATGTTCAAACTTTTATACAAAACAAAAAATATGAAAAAATGATACTTACAACTATGTTTTTTATATGCGTAGAAATGCGTGCCAGAAACTTGAAAAAAACTAAGACATTTTTTATGGGACGGAGGGAGTATATATATATGAGAAAAAGGACCCTGAGATATATCTCAGGGAACTTTTCCTGAGATACAATACAAAATAACTTTAAAATTTACTGAGCCCGCGGGGCTAATTAAAAAATTCCGAATCCACTAAAATGCCCACCCCATTTTTACATATAAAATATAGGTATCTCAGGGAACTTACCTGAGATATATCTCAGGCTCCCTAATCTCTCTCTCTCTCTCTCTCTCTCTCTCTCTCTCTATATATATATATATATATATATATATATAACTTGCACTCTAGGAAGAACACCTTATATAAAGAACAATAAAGAACACCTTATATCATAATACTTTATTTTTATAAAAAAAATGATTTGTTATGATAAGAATCACAAATTATAACAATTAAGCTTAAAATATAGAATCTAACGTAGAATCTCATATAAATTTAAAAATAAAATGTTACATAGAATCTAGTATAGAATTTTATATATATATTTTTGTAACAATGAAATTATGTAATCGTGTTATATTTGATCATAAGTTTTTGTTAGAATCTATATTTATTCATAAAACATCAATTTTGATGTGAAAATTAGAATCTAAATGCAATTTTTTGTAAGATTCTTTGGCGTTCTTTATTGTTCTTTATATAAGGGTGTTCTTCATGGAGCAATGGCCTATATATATATAAATTAACAAGAAAGCGGATAAGCTATTGGACATAAACAAGTACCTGCAAATTTGAGAACTTCCCCTGCAGTTCAGACCCCGTAATCATCAGCTCATTCCGTGCCCAAATTTCCCACTCCAACCAATCACCATCACTTGCCTCCTTAAGATTCATTGTCAACAGAGGTACCAAAGGAAATTTTTCTAGTGGCCTGCAATAGATATATAATGTTTATAAAAAGAGACATTCAATATTATCTCAACCAAATATACATATATAGAGTCATATTCCACCACAAACTATACAAACCTAAAAAATTCACCAAATATAATGTACACAATTGATTAAATATATAAATAATATATTCTAAACATAAAATTCAATGTATAATTGAGACAACACATTTCACTAGCAATGCATATAAGATTCACAAAAAGATAAATATAATTCACCTATTTCTACACAAAATTAGTCCATATTTAAACACAAGCTCATATACATAATTGCGCTTTATAAGGCCTACACGATATAGATAATGCACTTGGTTTGTACACTACACAAATTCATAATTAAACACAAGCATTTATACATAATTACACGAAACAAGGCATTATCGATATATAACTCAATTAGTTTTTTACACTGCATTCATTTGTAACTAAACAGGAGCCTATCTAAAAACGCACAAACAAAGGATAGACGACTAACTAACCCTGTGAAATTACACTGAGTAAAGGCGAGAAAAGCAGCAACACCAATAGCCATCACAATAAACCCCCTAAACAACCTATCCTCATCATCACCTCTCAAAAACAACTCAACTCTCTCCATAACCGTCTCCGAATAAAACTTCTTCGCACTCTCTTTCGAATTATCCACATCGGCTTTACTACACTCTTCGAAATCGAACATTTTTCGAGCCGCGTTAGACGAGAGAGCCTTCGCATACTCGCCTGACTCGATGAATTGGAGTAATTCATCGGCTAGGGTTTGGATGTTGGGAGTGGGAGGTGTAATTGACGGCTGAGATTGAAGTGATGGGAAATCGGACGGTGAGAATGAGCAGCGGAGAAGACGGAGCTCGTAGTTGCGGAGGAGATGAGATGACGGAGATGATTTGTGTATTGCCATGGCTGAGAGAGAGAGAGAGATGGGGGTTTTGAAACTGGAAACTAGGGTTTTGAAAAAGCGTGTATCACTACAATGGAATTAACGGTTACTATTTGTTACCGCTTTACTGTTAATGATCTACTACTACAGTATCTCTTTATAATAAACTAGTTGATAAAGCCGCGCTTCGCGGCGGCGTTACAATATTTTTAAAAAAATTCAATACATTTACATTATATTATAATATTAATATTAACTTTTTACCCAAAAATGTAATAAATTATTTTAGTTAATTATTTAATGTCTAATAATGTATTATATCTAATTAAAATTAAGTTGAAAATTAGAATAATAAATAGAAACCTAAAACCTAACGCGTCCACCAAGAAACTCAATCATATATATATTTGACTAACTTACATGAGCATACCATTGCCCCTGTCGTCTCCACGCTCAATTACCACCATATTAATGGAGCCGCCCTCCGATGGCAAAGACTTTATATCCGAACTTCCCGACGACTGTTTGGCCTTGATATTACAAGGGGTCAGGCACAGCAACCTTAACCTTAACCTTAACATTAACCTTAACCTTGTTTGTCGTAGATGGTTTTTCCTCCAAGGTCAGAGCCAGCAATATCTTACCCTGGGTCCCGCAAGGAATATATCATCTTTTCCTGTTCTTTTTTCCCGGTTCAGATCTGTCACCAAGCTCGTTATCCGAGGCGGAAGCTCTGCTGCTCATGCCAAAAAGACTCTAAGCGACGAAGAATTAGAATTGATCTCAATTAAGTGTACTAATCTGACAACCTTCAAACTCTTTTCTATCGAGGACGTGACTGACGTTGGTATGGCTGCATTAGGTACTCACGCCACGCGTTTAAAAAAGTTTTCATGTCGAAGTTGCGGTTTTGGTGCTAAACCACTGAATGCTTTTCTCTCCCACTCCTCTTCTCTGGAAGCAATCTCTCTCTGTCATTTTTGGGCTGGAACGCTCATTTATCCTGGTGCAGCAGCCGCTTCATTAAAATCTATAAACTTGAAGTATATAACTGATCATAACCCTCAGTTCTTCGAACCACTTATAGTTGAATCAAAGAACCTGACATCATTAAAAATTTATCCATGTAGAGGTGATTGGAGTGAAGTTTTGAATATGGTTGCCAGTAAAAACAACAGTTTGTTTGAGGTTTATTTAGATGTTGAAGTGATCAGTGCTAATGCTCTTTCAGCTATATCCAATTTCTCGAAATTGGAAATTTTGCATGTAATTTCAGATTCCTGGTCCCAAAAATTTAGTAGTCTAAACGATGAAGCACTGATTTCAATCTCCACCAAGTGCCTTAACCTTACAACCTTCAAACTAGCTGGCGGATGTCACGTAGTGACTCACATTGGAATGGCCGCTTTAGGGATGCATGCCAAGCGTTTAAAAACGTTCTGGTGCCGAGATTGTAAGTTTGGGGCCAAAGGATTGAATGCTTTGGTATCTAACTCCACGTCTCTCCAGGAAATCTGTGTCAAAAACCTCTATGTAGATAGTACCGCTCATGAGCTGGTATATCCTTGTGCGGTAGGTTCTTCATTAAAATCTATACTGTTGGAGGATCTTTACAATAACCAATGTCAATGCTTGGCACCACTTATAACTGGATCAAAGAATCTGACATCATTAAGACTGTTTCGATGCTTAGGCAATTGGGATAATGTTTTTAGTATGCTTGCAAATGAAGAGAATAGTTTGTATGAAGTTCATTTGAATAAGGTGCAAATCTCTGATGCTGGTCTATCAGCTCTATCTAGTTTTTCGAAATTGGAGATTCTACATGTAATTGCAACTCCAAAGTGCACAAATCCTGGCATTGTATCAGCTGTGAAGCAGTGCAATTTATTAAGAGAACTTCACATTGACGAAAAGAGGATGAAGCAGAACCTCAGAGTCGAAGGTGGCCTATTTTCAATTGGCAAGTATAATTCTAAGCTTCAGGTTTTCGAACACCAGACGGACATTGACCCTATATGGCTGATTCATGATTAGATTTATAGGCTTTTGTTCCAGTCTGTACTAATTTACTGAAAATAAAGTTTTGCAAGTGTTAGAGCTCTAACTTAACAAAAAAAAAAAAGTGTTAGAGCTCTAATTACTCTGTTTACTCATGTTTTAATGTTTAATTTCGATACAGAATTGTATTAAAATTTGTTGCTAATAGTGTTAGGATAAGAACGCCTAATATGCACCTTTCGCTTTTAAAATATTTAAGATGGATACTACTACCGATCAAATAGTTAATTCTGAAACATTATTTGATCAGTTCATTCGATGTTACATGATACAAAATTTACAATTTTAATTTGAATTTTAGAAGTAGTTTCACATGACATTGATAACATACCTATGCACTACCTAGTTTCAAATAACACCAATCTGTTCTTCTGTTAATCTTGTTTGTTTGTTTTTTGTTGGATTGACTGTTTGCGTATTTTGTTCTGTTGTAATATATTTGGACGTCCTCATCCCAAAACTGAACATTGCTGAAACTTCAATGGTTTAATTACTGTTATTAAAGAAGTAGTTTATAGCTTCAAGTGATACATATATTTTCCTTAATTGAATTCAAAAGAACAAAATCTGTACATAGTTAAGATAAATCATCAAGAATCAAGATCATCTTTCGACTTGACCTCTGACATGAATGAGAAGTAACCAAAATTATACAATAACTGACTCCAGAGTCCCGTATTTGTTGAATGTAGCACGTTAATCTAAACTAGAACCTAGGGGAAATCCCAACCAAGGGTATGCCACAGTTGGTTCTCCTTGCTTTGTGGTTTAAATGTGCTGTTCTGATCGTGTCAGCTAACTTATCTTATAAATATACCCAAAGTTTAAAAACTGCAGATTATGGCCCTTTTAATTTCCACGTTCATTGCCAAAACTCTTTCCCTTTCCATGACCAAAATACATATGTTTTAATCGTCCCTCGCCCCTCGGCCCTCCCATAGCCGTATACCTGAAAATCGATTGCACAAAATAGTAACCAGCATGCTCAGAACGATAATGCAGAATACTGGTAGTCTCTCAACTTGCTTACGATTTAAATCTTTTACTTGTTGCAGCACCTATGTGACCACAGATCACTTCATCGTTTAGAGGACAATCTACACTGAATAGGCAGAATGGCATACAATGCCATGTATCTGAGAAGAGCTTCAGAGCACAGAGCATGCAGGAGAGACCAGATCATGACCACTAGGACGCCTAACCAAGCAGAAATAAAGAAGTAAAAATTAACAACAAAATATATACAGTAAGGTTGCGGAACTGAGGGGTTGAATACATATACACCTTCACTAACATAGTACTTTATTCAATTTTTGCACTTTTTGTCTGGGATTTTTATGGACGTGATGTAGGATTAGACTGTGCTGTGCGGACACTTAACGCCAGTCAATTTTATTTACGCCGTCACTATCGCTGCATCAGAACATATGCGAGATAGCTTTCCAGTTCATGTTATTACATATTAGAACAATTTACGATGTTATTAAACAATGACAATGCTGTTGGATTGAAATTGCTCAATGTAAAAAGCTTGTCTTCTGTACTTTTGAATCTTTTTTCACTTGGCTTTGTTATTACATAGACAGATAGATCATAACAACATATATTATTTTATAGAATCACAAAATATTTCAACATCAGTGGGTTTCTTCTTTTTATAACTACTTGTTTGTTTCTGCTGATAGAAGAATTTCTTGATTTTCCGCAGAGATGCAGCTGAAGAAAGAGCCGTGAACTTTATATCAATCAATGCTAAAGTATTTAATCTGTCAAATTGTATGGTTTTGTGTTGGATCTATGAACTAATCAAAATTATATAATGAGTATTTCCAAAAGATTAGAAGAAGACATAGAAAACTGACATATGTTTCATTTAGAGCTTATCTCCTCTTCAAGTTATCAAATAGCCACAAAGGCTCCTCTTTGTTTTTTAGAAACAAATTATCGTAGCACAGCCTTGAAAACTTACAAATTACCATCAAATCAGCTAAACAATATGCCAATAATGTTCAAGTACATTTGCGTCTATCGTATTGAATTAAGTATCTACGGAGAATCAAGTACGTAGTCATATTACTATAATATCCAACAGTGCTGAATTTGGATTAAACTTTAAAAAAGAAGAAAATAATCTCGTGCTACTTAATATAGCAATGGAGTTATATATTAAGAAAACTGTTAAAACATAATCAGTTTTACAATAATTAAAAATACCAAAGTAAAGATTTCACCAGAAACCTGCAACAAGCATGGGTAATTTCTCTGTAAATCCTTCAGGCAATATCTGGCCTAGTGCTTATCATGGCATACATGAGATTACCAATAGTCCTTGAATATTCAAGTTGTGATACTGCAACACCTGTATTAGGTAGGAGTTTAATACTAGGATCAAGAGGAGTGCTAACAGGAGGACAATCCTTAAAGTTAAATCTTTTCAGAATCTTCTCAATATAATGAGATTGAGAAATTGAAATGCCATTGTTCTCACGCTTGATTCTTATACCAAGAATCACCTCAGCCTCCCCCATGTCTTTCATATCAAAATTAGATGACAAGAACTTCTTGGTTTTATCCACTTGATTTTGGTCAGTACCAAAAATCAACATGTCATCCACATATAAACAAATTATAACTCCTTTACCAGAAGCATCAAATTTGCTGTATACACACTTGTCTGCTTGGTTAAGAAAATAACCGTTAGACAAGACCACAATATCAAATTTATCATGTCAATCCTTCGGTGCTTGTTTCAGACCATAAATTGATTTCTTCAATTTACACACCTTGTTTTCACAACCAGGCAACAAACCCTTCGGGTTGTTTCATATAAATCTCTTCATCTAATTCACCATTCAAGAATGCAGTTTTCACATCCATTTGGTGAATGACAAGGTTCTGTATAGCAGCAAGTGCTATTAACAACATAATAGTAGAGGTTCTAGCAACAGGAGCATAAGTATCAAAATAATCAATCCCTTCTTTTTGTCTAAAACCTTGGATTACCAATCTGGCTTTAAACTTATCTATGGTACTGTCCACCTTCATTTTCCTTTTGAAGATCCATCTGTTTCCCAATGCCTTACAGCCAGGGGGCAGATCACTCAATTCCCAAGTATTATTATTCATGATAGAATCCATTTCATCTTGGATAGCTTCTTTCCAGAATGCAACATCCCTAGATTTCATAGCTTCGCTAAATGTATTTGGATCCTCCTCAATAACAAAACAATATTGGTATTGATATTCAATTTCATCTCTAGAGCCTTCTATTAGATAAAGATGAAAATCATCTCCAAAAGACTTTGCTTTTCTAGCTCTAGTGCTTCTCCTTGGTTCAGACGGTCCATTCACATCTTCAGTAGAAACTGAGTTCCTACTAGAAGAATTCTGAAGCATGTCCATTGGTCTAGTATAGATGTAAATCTGTTTTCATCAAATATAGCATCCCTTGACTCGATAATCGAGTTCACAGATACATAGTCATTAGATTCTAACACATAGAATCTATATGATATGGAATGCTCAGCATAACCAACAAATATGCAATCTATACCTCGTTCACCCAAGTTTCTTCTTTTGGGTTCAGTGAGTCTTACAACTGCTCTACATCCCCGAACTCTCAGAAAACTCAATTTTGGTGACTCTTTATACCAAAGTTCATAAGGGGTAATCTTATTCCTCTTGCTAGGAATTCGATTCAATAAATAACAGGCTGTTAACATAGCCTCACCCCAAAAACCCTCACTCAATCCCGAGTAGGATAACAAGGAATTAACCATTTCTTTCAAAGTCCTATTCTTTCTCTCTGCCACACCATTTTGTTGTGGTGTATAAGGAGTTGTGGTTTGATGTATTATACCAGTAGATTGAAAATAAACCGGATCATAATACTCACCTCCTCTATCAGTACGTAGATTTTTAATCATAGTACTCTGATGTAGCTCTACTTCTTCTTTATAAATTTTAAAGAAGTCAAGAGCTTCATCCTTAGCATGCAATAAATATACATAGCAATATCTAGTAGCATCATCAATAAAAGTAACTACATACTTTTTATTTCCTAATGATGGTGTAGAATGGAAATCACACAAATCACTATTAATTAGTTCTAAAACATCAGACACCCTATTAACCTCTTTAAATGGCATTCTGGTTATCTTCGTTAACATTCATGTTTTGCATTTTTCATTATCTAAATCAATGGCAGGTATGAGACTCATTTTTGACATATCCTTTATTCTTTTGTAATGTACATGTCCTTTATTCTTTATTCAAATCATTGCTAGTACTAGTAGAAGCCATGCAAGCAGATTCATCAATAAATGGAGTATTTACATTCAACATAAACATACCATTACACAAATAGCCAAAGCCAACAAAAGAGCCATGTTTTGACAATATATATTAGTCACTTTCATAAACTTGTTTATATCCACAATTGTTCAATACAACACCAGACAAGAGATTCTTCCGAATCCCAGGAACATACAACACTTTATTTAACAATATACATTTGCCAGAAGTAAAAACTATCTTGACATTTCCTAGTCCTTTGATCGGTTCAGTTGCAACATTTCCCATCTTTAAGATAGATCCATCTTCGATTGGTTGAAAGTCTATGAACCAACGAAGATCTTTGCATACGTGACTCGTTGCTCCTGAATCAATCCACCAAGCAACATTGTCATCCTGCACATAAAATGCCTCAGATATTAGTGATACATAATTCTGACCAGAATTATAATTCTGTATTAAAATCTGACCTTGTTGCTTTTCTGGATCCTTGGATCCACTTGGACCAGTGCTTTTCTTGCTTGCCTTTACCAACCCGACAATCCTTCTTGAAATGTCCAGGTTTGCCACACTTCCAACATGCCATCTTAGGCCTTTTATTGGAAGAATTGTTGTTGTTTCCTTTAAATTTTCGTTTATCACCCTTGCCATTCTTAGAATTCTTGGAAGATCCACCATCTTCAACCATATTCACAGAAGAGTTACCGACTTGGTTCTTTCCCTTAGGATTATTCTCAATTTCTTGAGTCCTCAAAGCCTCTTCAATTCTGAAGTGACTTCCAAGTTGAACCAGAGTCATATCATCTTTATTATGTTTCAAGGAGTGTTTAAAATCCTTCCATGATGGTGGTAGTTTGTCTATAACACCAGAAACTGAGATAGATTCATCCATCTTCAGATTGTGTTGGGCAAACTGCCCCAGAATCCTTAACAATTCATTGTATTGTTCCATCACTGGTCTAGAATCGACCATTTTATAATTCATAAAATTACTAACCAGAAACTTCTTACTAGAAGCATCTTCTGCCATGTACTTGGATTCAAGAGAATCCCACAATTCTTTCGCTGACTCAACATTTTGGTATATATCGAAAAGGGAATCAGACATACTGTTTAAGATGTGGCGGATTTTGATCGAAATAAGGGCCTTCCTAGCTTCTTGGTCGAAAGGATTTTCTATCAGGAATCCTGACCCCTAGGTTAGGATTTTCGATCAGGGATGCTTACCATTAGGTCAGGATTTTCGATCAGGAATGCTGACCCTTAGGTCAGGATTCTGATCGAAATAATGGCTTTCCTAGCTTCTTGGTCGAAAGAATTTTCGATCAGGAATCCTGACCCCTAGGTAAGGATTTTCGATCAGGGATGCTTACCCTTAGGTCAGGATTTTCGATCAGGAATGCTGACCCTTAGGCCAGGATTCTGATCGAAATAAAAGCCTTCCCAGCTTCTTGGTCGAAAGGATTTTCGATCAGGAATCCTGACCCCTTCGACCAGGATTCTGATCGAAATAAGGGCCTTTATTTGGATGACGTGTGGCCTCTCCGAGCCTTTAGCTCCTTACAGCTAGCCTCCGTGCCCCCGTGGCATCGTTTGGCAACCATCCATTATCAAGGTGTGCTTTGATAGGATCTATCCAGCATCCTCCTATTCTGATAGGAGCAATAAGCTTAGAATCAGTTGTAAGGGTTCTTAGAACTTGGAAGTAGACGCTCCTAGAATGGGTCTCGATCATTGAATTGAGATAAGGCATCGACCTTTGTATTCTCCTCCATTGGGATATACCTGGCACTCATCTAACTGGGCTATCGCAGCTTTCACAATCCTCAAGTATTTTGCCATATTCTTTTCTCTAACCTCAAACTCTCCATTGACTTTTGAGACTACCAACTTTGAGTCTCCACAGACTTTCAGGTTCTTGACCCTCAGGGCTCTTGTCAGTCTAAGGTCGGCTATTAGAGCTTCATACTCCGCCTCGTTGTAGGTTGTTTGGAAGTCCAACTTCAAGGCATACTCGAGTGTGAACCCATCGGGGCTTTGCAGAACTTAACCTGCACCACTGGTTTTTGTTTTTGATGCCCCATGAAAATAGAGCTTTTTGTTTTTGATGCCCCATCAAAATAGAGAATCCAATACTCCTTCTTCTCTTCCATGGGTTTCTCACCTTGCTGACCTTCCTGGTATATTACCTCCTGCCCCCCGACTTCTTGGTTGTCAATGGTATATTCAACCACGAAGTCATCTAGAGCCTGGGCTTTGATGGCCGTCCTAGGCTTGTACTTAACATCGAATTCTCCTAGTTTGATTGCCCACTTGATGAGCCTTCCATTGGCTTTCGGGCTATGCAATATGTTTCTTCAGCGGGTGTTCCATCAAGACTTCAACGTTTGTCTTTTTTTCCAGGGTCCTTCAAGGACTTAAACTCTTATCTGCTGTAACCTAACTCTACCCTTCGGGGTATTTATTTATGCATTTGTTTGTTTCCATTCGTGTATTCTTTTATTTTCGGTACTTGGTCATCTTTGACTCACATATCAGGTGCCTGTCACATACACAATCAATGAATGGAAAACAATCTTGCATTAATAACTTGAAATGGGTTCAACCCTTACATAGAGTACTGATAACGTGTATTTTATACACGTTTTGTCTTTTATTCTTCTACATTTTTGTTAGTTTTGAATGTTGTTTTATTAATATTTGTTATGTTTTTCATCTTTCAGTGCCTCGTGCTTAATTGTTGAAAAGATGGCTTAATTTGGGCATGAAAGCGAAGATTATTCAAGAGGGAAGTTAGAAGATGAAAGCTCGCGATGTCAGGAGGTGTTTAATGTATTATCTTGAAGATTTTATCTCGTACGGGCTTCCTGATCGAAAATCCTGACCTAGGGGTCAGCATTCCTGATCGAAAATCCGGATCTAAGGATCATCATTCCTGATCGAAAATCCTGATCTAAAATACCACAAATCCTGGTACAAAAAAAAGGAGCTATATAATGAAAATTTTTATGTGCCTAAAGTCATGAATGACCTCAATTCAGGACGAATTTCGAGCCAATGATGCCAAAAATACGATCGTAAATTACGAAAATATTAGGGATGAGGACACCTCTAAAATTACAAAAATTATTATTATTATTATTATTAAAAATAATAATAATAAAATCCGGGTCGGATTTTATTCGAATGAACTTTTATCCAAGCGGGACACCTCCGATTCGGGGATCGAAATTATCTGGGATTCGGACAAAGGAAATATTATTATTGAATAATAATATTAAAAAAAGGAGTGCAAAAAAAAAATACTCGATCTCATTCCTGCTCGAAACGAGCAGGATTTCTGCTTGCCAATCTGTTCGACCAGCAACAAATCACGCCCTTAATTCGATCAGCCCTGGTCGAAGGAATATAGCAGGCGCGTGGAGCACGTGAAATATGGCAAAAGTGTTGTTTAGCCATCGCAGTTCTACAACAATTACAAACAGGTCCTTAAACTTTATAAGTGGGTACATAAAAATTCCTAAATTATTAGGAAAAATTACGGAAAATACCTGTTGGTACATAAAAATTCCTAAATTATTAGGATTAATTAAGGAAAATACCTGTTGGCACATAAAAATTTCTAAATTATTACCAATAATTAAGGAAAATACCTGTGGGTACATAAAAATTCCTAAATTATTAGGAAAAATTAAGAAAAATACCTGTGGGTACATAAAAATTCCTAAATTATTAGGAAAAATTACGAAAAATACCTGTTGGTACATAAAAATGCCTAAATTATTAGGAAAAATTAAGAAAAATACCCGTGGGTACATAAAAATTCCTAAATTATTATGAAAAATTACGAAAAATACCTGTTGGTACATAAAAATGCCTAAATTATTAGGAAAAATTAAGAAAAATACCTGTGGATACATAAAAATTCTTAAATTATTAGGAATAATTACGAAAATACCTGTTGGTACATAAAAATTCCTAAATTATTAGGAAAAATTACGAAAAATACCTGTTGGTACATAAAAATTCCTAAAATATTAGGAAAAGTACAGAAGAATACGAGGAAAATTATAGAAATATTTTCTCGACAAATAGAGCAATAATTTATGCTAATAATGCATAAAAGCTCTATGAAAGTGCCGAAATTGCTAAAAGCAAGCACAAATTAAAGCCTCGAATAAGGCCAATCGTCGTAAATGTGTAGGTCGCTCCACACTTTACAATCAAGACGATACTCGTGAAACACCAGTGCAAACCAAAATTCCCATATAAGGGTAGGTAAGGGATAAAAACGACCCCGAATCTCGATTAAGGTAAATATAACTTCTACGAAAACCTGATCAGTTTTCCTAGAAGTTGGGGGGCAAATGATATGCGCTAAAAATAAGTCCTAAAGACACATTTAGTGTTGCATTAATTAGACCCGCTATGGTCCAAACGTGGGGCCCACCAACAGGGTCCAAAATCCTATTTTAAATATTAATTTCGTAATTAATATTGGAGGTGAAAAACAGCTCAGCAATAAGAGTCAAACAAGGATATTACTCCTGCCTGACTTAGCCTCCAGGGCACCTAATTCAACATGGAAACTGACTTCTACAAGGAAGGAGTCTAGAACCTTCCTAGAGGAGGTGACTTGTCCGCCAAGTCGCCTAACCCTACTACGATTCTAAGCTTCTCATCCTATATAAGGGCCTGACCCCTCATTCTCAGAACTACGTTGGCTTGATTCTCTAGCAATACAGAGATACGTAGGCATCTTGTGAGGACCGATCAGTCTCGAACGCAAGAACAGCCATTAAAGCTCGAAGCTAACCATCCCTTGTATTTAATACATACAAACCCTAGCCGCAATTTACAAACCCTCAATTTTATTCCACAATACATGGGTTATGATCAAATCGATAAATCTAACAAACCCAACCATTTTATCGAAAGATAAAATCGATAAAAAAACTATACACCCATTGTTTCATTATAGTGTGTCGAAATAAATTAATATTCTAATTAAATAAATTTTTACACTATTATTGAACATGTATATTATGGGAGGAATGTCGGCTTTAAAAAATATTATTAAGTTATATTCAATATTTGTAAGTTTTGATAGTAAAAATTACGTTCGTATTGTAATTTTATTTTTATATGTTTGTGATATTTTTAAGATTATCAATACTTTAGATATACAATGTAAATAATTTTCCAACTAATAATTCATGTAAATTGTTTTTAAATCCATTTTTTGAGGAAATTCATAAGAGACCAATCAATTTGTAAAAATAATAGAAATTAATTTATCTATTTCCAGTACTTTAAATTAAAAATTAATAAACCGCGTGAAGCGCAGATTATATATATATATATATATTATAATTCCAGGAAATCAAAAAGTTAACAAAAGCGTTCAAGATAGTTTTCTTAATTTTTCATTTTTTTTTAATTTTTCATTAAAATTCTTTTCTTACATTAAATAACACCCTAATAATTCATTATTTACACCTATTAAATATATATTAAATTTATTTTATTTAGACAAAATTTTATGAAACTTTATTTTAGAAATATATTAAATATTTTCATTTAAAATGATGACTTAAAATTTAATACTAAAACATTCAAGCCTAAAATAAGATTATTTTTAGATAAAAGGCGAATTAAAATTATAAATATTGTGTCATTTTTTTAATTTCATATTTAAGATCATTGGAAAAAAAATCCCTTTTTACTTTTTTAAATTTTTTAAATAAACCTTTTTGTGGTTTTTTGATAGTATCATTTTTTTTACAAATTTAAAATAAATTTCATTAACTTTAAAGAAACTCAACCTGGTCAAATCTCCAACCGGCTGTGCAACCAGGTTGAAAAACAAATAAACGACCTAAACAATTAGCCGATTTATTTCCGGATTGATTAACATACTAAATACAAATATTCTTGAAATTTAAAATCAATTCAATGGTCTCCCGAGTAATCCAACCTATACCAATTTTTGATTTCTTCCTGAAAATAGTAACATTACAATTGATCTTCACACAATTAAATCTAAATGTAGTCCATCGTGTTCAGATATTTCAGTTGTACTAACTGAGATCGGAGGTACAGATGCCCCCATAATATGAACAATCTTTTGTTGTGAAAGGTGAGCTCTTGCGATTTCCACCACCGTTCTATTCCACACCATCTCGATGCGAGCATTCCAGATCCCTAATATACCATATTAATCATGCATTCTCAACAAAACAATCAACACAAAACAACTCAAAAAATACCAAAACATGCTAAGCTCTCACAAGGAGATACAACAAACAATCTAAAAAATTAGGTACAAAAAACACATCTCACCCAAAAATAAAAATTATTGAAAAAAAACAAGATCAAAGCAAGAAAGAAGAGGGCCCCCGGCTGGTGGAAAATCCACCTGGGGGAAAGATGAAGGCGCCTAACTAATAAGAAACAAAAGAGAGCTATGTTTTTTATAGCATCTTAATTACTCATTAATTACACTTATTAAATATCTATATAATTTACTTTTATTATTTATATAAAAATTTAGCAAAAATTATTTTGGCATTAAAATTATTATTTCAATATAAAATATTAATTATCTATAGAAAAATAAGAACATATCCCACAAGATGACGACTTAAAATTACTTATATTGTGCCATACGATTTCCCATTTAAGATTTCTGCAAGTTTTTTCGGGTGATTGGAGAACATGCGACGTTAATTTTTGCGAAAAAAATTTTATTGGTTGCTGTGTAAATCGTGTAAATCATTTAAGTTATAGAAGTATATAGAATTACACTAGAGATGTGACCAACTCGAATGATCATTTTCTTGAACAGTTAAATCGATAAAGAAATTGTACATCCGTTATTCCAATATATTGTGGCGGATTAAATTAATATTTTAATTAAATTATTATTATAATATTTCTGAGCATGTATGTTATGAAGAGGGTGTCGGCTTTTAAGAATGTTTATTTAATTATATTTAATATTTATTATTTTTTATCATAAAAATTATTATCATATTGTAATCGCTAATTTTCATGTTTATGATTTTTTAACATCTTAAAATTTTAGATATACAATGAAAGTACTTTCCCATCTAATTATTCATGTGAACTATTTGAATCAATTGAAAATAGCTATCAATGTTTTTTTTTGAAAATAAAAATTAGTGTCTTCATTTTCTTTTTCTTTCTTCTATAAATTATTAAAATATAATATTATTATTCAGAAAATAATGCTTGAAATGTTTTTAGATATTTGTTTTATTTCAAATTTTAATTTAAAATTTGTTTTAATACCACCAAAGTTTTATTTTTCATATGTTTAAAATGTTTTTGATTAACATCTATGCATAATTTATACGTATGATTCCACTATTTTTCACTAATATGTATGAATTATTAAAAATAGTTTTTTGAAGCCGGTCAATTCTTAGTGGACAATCGCGGAGCAGCTCCAATGCATTATCAGTTACATGAGTATAGCCAAAATTTAAACTTTTAGTTGTAAATAAGAATATTTAAGCAATTTTATACAAATTAGTACTCTAATAACATTTTAATGCTTTTTAGAAAAATTAGGAACATATTTTATTTATGAGAAACTGAAAAATATAATTAATGTTCTTTTATCAATAAAATATTTAATTTCCTTTTTTTTTTATTGTAGATATTTATTTAAAGTTTAAATATATACTATTAAATTATTTTGTAAAGTAAATATAAGTAATACTGTTGAAATTGATGTACAATAAAATATTTAAATAACTAATAACTCAATTATTTTAATATTATGTGGATACAAAGTTAAGAAAATTGTGGGGATGTGATTAGGGACAAACATGATTTTAGATGGAATTGCCAACAATATTATTAACCACAATATATAGGCCATTATTCTAGAGAGGACCTCCTTATATGGAGAATATGAGAGAACTACCAATTTTATGATTCTATAATAGAATCAAAGTTCTAATTTTTTTGTTCTATAAAAAAAATACCTTTTTTTTTTGTTCTATAATTAAAAAAAGACCAATTTGCTGATTCTGTAAAAGAACCAAAATTTTTTTTTTTAAAATTTAAATTTTAAAAAATTTTTTAATAAAAAAGTCTGCTGACGTGGCAATGCCACGTCACTGATGACGTGTCACTGCCACGCCAATAGTGACGTTAGCAGTGCCGACGTGACACTGCCACGTCATCAGTGACGTCAGCAGTGATGACGTGGCACTGCCACGTCAACAATGACGTCACTGCTGACGTGGCAGTGACACGTGGTAGTGCCACGTCATCACTGCCGACGTGGCAGTGATGACGTGGCAGGTCAGAATTCTTTTTATTTGAAATTTAAAAAAAAAATAATTTTTGCAATAAAAAATTAAAGAAAAAATTTGATTCTATTATAGAATCAGAAAAAATTATATGGTTCTCTCCAATTCTCTATCTAACAAGTTCTCTCTAGAAGGGGACTCACAATATATATATATATATATATATATATATATATTTTTTTTTTTTTACATTTTATAAAATTCATATTAATCTAAGTTATCAAAATAAGTACAACTATAATTGTTTAAAAAAAAGTACAATCATATTTATATATTTTAAAATTATTTATAAGTTTTAACTAGTCTAGGAAGTTACCAACATCTTCCCACCTTAATTGACAAGCTATTTGCAAGTCCCTGCTTCAATAATCAATACGTGGAAATAGGATTGTTTGAGAAGTTAGTTTCGGAACATGAAAAAGGTTTTTTCTTATACAATAATAAAATGGTTTCTATAACTTTCTTACCTTCCTCTTCTATCAATGTAATTAGCTCTCAATGTAATTCAATTCATTAATTTTATTCAAATTTAAAAAAAAAATAAAAAGTATCAAATAAATAAGAAATGTTAAAAAAAGTAACAATTTTTTTTGTAACTAAGAAATAAATAACATCATTTTATTAATTTTTGAAAAAAAACCCTATCCAAAAATCTACGATATTCCAAGTCCAATCGGTGTGTAGTCCAAATATCAAAATATTTAAAATTCAGCAATATTCCAGGCCCAATTGGTGTGTAGCCCTAAAAATATGACTATTTAAATGTACTTATGTCCCGCCCCCATCCCGCCGATTATATCATATTATATTAGTATTTTCAAAGTTTGAAAAATCCCCCATTGCGCCAGAAGAGTGTAAAGAAATGGCAACAAAAAGCTCAAATCCCAAGGAAGGTTCGATGTGCCAAGTGTGTACAACAAACGTATCAAAATACAACTGCCCAGGTTGTTGTGCAAGAACATGCAGCCTCCCTTGTGTTAAAGCTCACAAAGAATCTACTGGTTGTGATGGAAAAAGAAAGCTCACTCAATTTGTTCCTTTGGATAATTTTGATGACAATGTTCTCATTTCTGGTATATCTCACACCTTTTTTAATCTAGCCTTTTTCTTTTTCAAGGTTGTAGTGTGTTTATATAATTTTCATGTGTTTCTAGTGCCCGGAGAGGTCTATTGATTTGTATTAATGTATTTACATTTTGTGTGAGAATAAAGGAGTCCCCGACTCCCAAGCAGTGATAAAGGTGCTCTTTGTGCGGCTAGAGGCATAAGGATTGGTTTTTCTCTCTGTTCTTGTACTTTAAGAATAAAATGTTTTGTTTTTGTTTACGAGGATACTCCATCTTAACAAGATAATGGGATATTTTGTTGAAAAAGTGGAATGATAATATTTATTTTGTTGAATATTTTTTTGTAATAAAATTACTGTTTGTATTTGAGAATCAATATTTGATATTATGTTAACTAAATTCTTTTAGTATTCCAAAAAGAAGAGGAAAACAAAAAGTAATAGGGATATTGTTTCTGATACTGGGTGGAGGGGGTGTCAGACTTTGTTAGACAGTGTTATAGAAATGCCAATCTCCACAGGAAAATGAATTTGCAATGAAAATAGGCGAAACACTGGTTAACAAGGCAGTGACAAAGGACACATACAAAAATGCTTGTTTATTTCTTCAAACTCACAGGGCAGGGAAGATTGCTTGTATATATTGCTAGATTATTGTCAATAGTTGCAAACTACATAGACATCAAGTAGCTGTTGTCTTGTATGAGATTGATATGTAGTATCTAGCGACACTTCTACACACATAATTTATTGCTTTGCCTATTCTATAAACTACTTGAAATTGTACGGTATACCATTTTTACTTATGCTGCTGCGTAGCAGCATATCATTTTCTTTTCTACGTATCAATTTCAGTACAATTCTCTTTTGAAATTGTTTGAGGTTCGCCGCCTTTTGACGCTATGGATTGTAATATATACCAAGAAAGTATAAAGCGTGGTTGGTGAACTTATATTTCATAGAGTTTGAATGTTTGATAATCCAAACCGGGGTATACCTTATACGTTCCTTCCTAGATCTTGTTTCTTCAACAGGAGAGTTCAGAAACTATTAGGCATCTGATATAATTGGACTGCCATCACAAGATTGCTAATTGAAGACTTTCGTTTTGCTTTTTAAAATTTTCAGAATCTATTCTGAAGTGCCTATAAACCCCACCATTGCACACAACAATTTAAACTTATACTTAATCTTGAATCTATTTGAAGTCTTGAATGGATGCTTAATGTCACATCACTTCTCAAGATATCCCCTTTTTGTCAAATAGGTTCCAACACCATTTGATTTTTGCAATGTACATTTTTCAATGGTGCTCTAGTTATCATCATAGAATATTTTACTCCTTTTCAGATTACAATTTGCTTGAGGATGTTAAAAGAGTTGCTGAATCTGCTCAAAGAAAGAGAGCTGAACTTTGTGGAGATTCTCAAAAGCTTCCATTTCCTCTCAAAAGTCTTCAAGGAGCTGCAGCAAGTCGGAGGACTAAACTCCACTTTCTTGCAACTGGAATGTCAAAAAGACAAACAAATCAAACTTTTTACGACAACAGGTAATAAGTTCTACAAATTGGTATTGTGCATCTTCTTGGATTTCAATTTTTAAGGTGTTAAATCTCTTGTATCTTCTCCCCTGTTCCTTCTTCATAGTTGTCATTTTAGCGTTTACATATAAAAAAGTATGAAAATGAATAATACTTATTATTATTATTATTATTATTATTATTATTATTATTATTATTATTATTATTATTATTATTATTATTATTATTATTATTATTATTATTATTCATGCTGTGCATTTTGCAACCACAAACTAGTTCCATTAATTATATACGTGCATTTATATATCTGCTTTCTTACTGATAAGTTATATAGCCTTGAATTACAGGATTTAAGAAAAGGAAGGAGATATGATATCTTATCCTATATTCCTAATTCAGAACAAGTGTGTAGATAAGGAATGGATTATATGTTAATGCATGGCATCGCTTCAGAATGCTATTGGAATGGTATAAGCCTTGGGGAGCTAGCAGACTTGGTAATAATTAGATGGCACTGGGAAAAATATTAGTAGGATAGAACTCAGTCGACCCAGACCGTAAAGAAAGTAAGGAATAAAATGGAAAATGTAAGCATAAGAGGTGGGGAACATTGGCTTCCATGACCTTAAGCCACGTGAATTGTGCTCCCTGTGCCACAAAGACTGGCTGATTATCACTTTTATATCCCAAAATAAAAGACTCCATCTCAGTTATTAGAATCAAATTCTATCAGTTTATCTCTTAGAATCCAGGGGTAAATAAGCGACCAGTTTAAACTCCATCCCAGTTTTAAGAAGCTTTATGCACTCATGTATGAAACCTGATTCAGTGCTTTATTTTTCAGCTTTGTCATTAATCTTATTAGTAACTAGCTCTCCCAAAACCTTAAGCTATTAGGAGGAGACCTTGATTGGGTCATACTATAGCCAACACTCTCCCTCACTCGTACGAATGCACGGACATACCAACAAACAAAAAGATTAAGAACAATTGGGGGTGGAAGGACTTAAACCAAGATCCCTCTCTAAACCTTAAGTTAGATCATATAATATTCAGCAAATACTTCCTTAGTTTCCTAGAACATCCATGGACCTAGCAGAATGGAAAGACCTCTTAGGTCGAGAACTACCTCTCCCTGCTTCACACGGCATTTGTGGGCATGGTTCACTTGAGGGATTTTGTCTTTGAGGAGTATAAACTAACATGTTTTAGCAAGATTAAGTGCACAGTCTAAGTATAAGGGAATGGCTCGTGCCTCATGAAGTGAAATAGTAATATATTGCATTCCAAAACTATATCAGAGGAGACATATTTTGTCCAGGTCTAAAGTGAAATAGTAATATATTGCATTCCAAAACTATATCAAAGGAGACATATTTTGTCCAGGTCTAAAGGATACAAGGAAACTTAAAACCAATACAGCATGATCTAATATGCTTATTTATATGGGAATATCCCATGTTTAACTTTGATTAATATGGCTAGTCCTCCAGCACTTATTAATCTTGTTGTATAATTGGATTGCATCAGCGGGAACAAAATGTTATACCTATCCAGATTAATGTTTCATGTACTTTCAAGCATCTCAGCTCGTGTGTTTTATGCTGTAACAATTTTAACCCTGCTTCTTGTTGTCTTTACCATGCCCCTTATGTGAAGATAGATACTATGGATTCTGATGAACTTTTTATTTCTGTATTGATTACCAGGAAGAAGGTTATTTCATGGACAATTGAATGGAGGTTTCATTCTACAGATGTTGTATTGCTTGACCACGGGTGGGTATCAGTATAACCCTGTACTTGTAATTTTCCTTGCTTTCGTGTTTTTATCTGATCTTTATTCTCTTTTCCTAAGTTCCATGCCTTCATCTTCATGTTATCAAACATCTGAGGGATTTTCATTTGTGAATAGCTATATATGTGTTGTACTGCTTGGACTTGGATGTGTGTCGGTATAAATCTTTTCAGTGCTGAATTTTTATATGACTTTTAAGACTTGTACCATGGTTCATTATTACACTTTTGTCTTCTTTCAGATATCTGTTTCTTGCACTTCATTAAGTTATTAAACTCGTCCAATTATATTGGCTTTCCACTACTTAGATATAGTGCAATTCTTTTTGTTCCAGAGTGGATGACAATACAAGCCTCTCTTCAGTTATTATGAATCATCTTCAACCTGGTCCTTTTAATCATCCGTTGAAGCGATTCTGCGAGGAACCACTGCAGTCTCTCAAATTTTTTACCCAAAAATTTCCGGTATTTAGTCTTATCTTTATAATGTGTTTGGTTTTACACACTAGTATTCTTTTTTTTTTTGGAACTTAATTCGAAAGGAACTACAGTACTATAAATTCAATTTTGTGATCAGCAATAGTATTTTTTCTATGATTGCGATGAAGACCTGCCACTGATAAGTAGTGGCTGTCATTTGTTTTTCTCCAGCAATTCATCCTATAGGGATTCTTGTCGACATTTTAGACATTAATATTGGGTCTAGTAGTTAGCTGGGAACACTTGATTCATTTTTGATCAAAAGATAATGAGATCATTTATGCAAATGTGTTCTTAAATGTTTTATACTTGTAACAAAAGTTAAAGAGATTATGACTCTACTGTGCAGCCAAAGGAGTATCAATCTTCTACTTAATTGAAAAAAGGGGCTCTCTGTTTTCATTGATTGTTCTTGCATATGTTGTCGTCAAAATCTCTACTTAGTATATGCCTTTAGTTCTCTGTTGTTGCCATTTCGAAAATCTCTGCTTAGTATATGCCTTTAGTTCTTTGTTGTTGCCATTTCGATTTTGGCAGGTCTCCTAGCCTTTGGAATTTATCGGATCTGATCATATTATGATACTTAAGTATTGCTCAATTCCCACAGTTCTGTGTAAATTTATTTAATCAGTATTGTATTGTATCTTAAATGCAGGATCCTAAGTCACCTTTCGTCGAGCTAGATATAGAGGCACCAATACGTGAGCAGTTGGCCACTTTAGTAATCATTGAGTACCCTGTTATCCATGTCTTCCTACCTTCGCAACGTTATGATTTCGAAGTTACCAATGCTGCTATTCGTCATGAGCTCGACCACAAGGAGTTCATAAAAAATGGAGAACCGAGTCCAAAAAGGGTTCTCTCCAGAGAGGAGGAAATTAAAGAGGGAAATTCTTCGGATCCCAAAGCTCTTGATGTTATGAAATGTGTGAAGCAAGAGGGAACTGACCAAGTGTCCCTACAACCGACGAGAACTGAGAACAAATCAACAAACACGCTAGATGAGCACTTGGATTTCAGTGTCGATTATACTGTAGCAGATATAATTGAAAAATTGGACCCTGAACTTGTGCAAGGGTTATTGGGTTCATGTTCGGATTTGATTTCAGAATCAAATTTTGACGACGTTTTTAATCTTGATGGGGTGTTCCCAGAGGAACTGGAACTACTGGAAACAAATGATCTGCCCGGTTCTCGCAAAGAGTTGCATGAAGAGGAGCTAGAGGAAGGAGAGATACCTCAATAGTGGACACTTTATATTAACGTTTACAGAGGTGCAGACTGGCATGACCTGCAGTACAGATTAGTCTTCAGTGCATTTCTGTAGCGCTGATTTTTCTGTATTCTATAAGCTGGTCATTATCACTATCCAAATGCCTCAAGGCAAGGATGAGAACACCACCAATGTATTCTTTTTTATTTGTCGTTCCTTCGATGGTTTTACCTGATTCTAAGAGTTGCATGCTCATAATGTTTAGAGGCCTGCAATGACATGTACTTTTGGTCCCTTGTTTTTAAACTTGGATTTTTATAAATCAAGGAATATTTAATGCTACAATATTGCAACTTCTACACGTCTTGTGATTGTTTTACCAGTTTGGTTAAAAATTAGGACCAAAAATCTACTTGACTAAGATCATTTGACTGCTTTCTGTAGGCATCAGTTGTTTGTGTCAGGGGAGTATTGTGCCTTGTATCTTAAATGTATGTAATGAACACAAAATTATATTAGGTGGTGTTTGGAAACTTGAATTTCATTTCAAATCCATGATTTCAAATTCAGAATTTGAAATCCATAATTTCAAATCCAAATTTTTCTTTTGGTAAGTAAGAGAATTTCAAATTCAGAAATTTTAAATAAGGAGAAAATTTTCGTGGAATAAATTTCTCGAGAAACCTTTCTCGAGAAAATTTCCCTAGAAAAAATTTCTCGATAAAATTTTCCCGAGAAAAAAATTTCTCGAGAAAATTTTCCCGGAAAAAATTTCTCGGGAAAAAACTTCTCGAGAAAATTATTCGAGAAAAAAATTTCTCGAGAAAATTTTCCCGAGGAAAAATTTCTCGAGAAAATTTTCGCGGGAAAAAAATTCTAGAGAAAGTTATTCGAGAAAAAAAAATTCTCGAGAAAATTATTTGAGAAAAAAAATACATATTTAACTTAATAACAAACTCTTTTAATTACACTTCAATTAATATTCAATTACATACCCTTTTAGTTATATTTGAGTTAAAATTCTTCATCTACACCCAACTTTTTTAGACTCTTTCAGTTACTTGGAAACCAAATATTTTCAAAATCAATTTAAATAATTTAATATCACATATTTATTAACAAATTTACAACAAATTATAAATCAGAAAATTGAAAGCAATCTAAAATAATATAATAAATAATAAAAATTTCACACAATTACACATTAATATTAAATTCTATTTTAAACAAATATTACATTATTGATTATTATGAAATCATAATTTGAAGGTATAACTTCCTAAAAAGTTTGCTAACATCATTCAAAAATGGAAAAAATAAATAAAATACATATAAAATTTTATTTTACAAAAAATAAACCACATATTCAACTTAATAACAAACTCTTTTTATTTACACTCCAATTAATATTCAATTACACACTCTTTTGGTTATATTTGAGTTAAAATTCTTCAGCTACACCCAACTTTTTTAGACTCTTTTCAGTTATTTGGAAACCAAATATTTTCAAAATAATTTTTAATAATTTTAATATCACATATTTATTAACAAATTTATAACAAATTATAAATCGACAAAGTGAAAACAAGTTAAAACTATATAATAAACAATAAAAATTTCACACAATTACAAATTAATATTAAATTCTATTTTAAACAAATATTACAATATGCATTATTATGAAATCATAATTTTGTGCTATTATGAAATCATAATTTGAATAAGATAATATCAACAAAAATTTGAATGTAAATATATACGACACTTCCATTTATATTTATATTATTATGACAAAATATAATCATAATTCGAACAATATATCATATAATTAAACGATTATTATTTAATAATATATATTATGCTAATATTATACTAAGTAATATATATGAGATAAATAATTATTAAAATATAAATAAAAAATAATTTATTTTAAGAAAGCCGTGCATTGCACGGGTTATAGGCTAGTAAATACTTATTATAATTCCAATAGAACTTCTAATCATATGTCTTCCCTATAAATTCGAACACCTATTCTACTTCTAATATGTTAATTGATATTTTTATATTTATTAGTGTTTAAAATTCTAAAATTCTAGAAAATTAGAAAAATAGATTGAGACGATCTTAGAGCGCCACCTAAACTCCCGCTATCCTCCTTTATATATATATATATATATATATATATATATATATATATATATATATATATATATATATATATATATATATATTGATGATTGATTGATTGAATTTTGGTTTCGAACTAAAAAATTTATATATTTTTGGAGATCTGAAAATTGTTGTTTACAATTATTAAATTAAATATGTTGTATTGGGAAAAAAAATTAATTTAAAATATGTTATTTTATTACTGATAATTTTTTTGTTTTTTGTTTTGAAATAACTTATTAAATTTTTGTTAAATATGTAAACAAAAACAAGCATATAGATTCACCATATAATTGAAACTGGCTTGCATAAATGGGTAGCATTCTTAAAACTTCACATAAACCTCTGCTTTGCATTCTTTACAACACCATTATCACCTTCTCCTGCAATTACATCAAACTCTGGCCAACCTTCTCATTTTTTTCTTTCTCCATTTACTCCCCGAAGACGATCTAAAAGATTCACAATAATCCACTAAAAGAGATTCATTTCTGGAGTGTCTGTGTCTTCTCAAGGAAGGGTGTAAAGGGCATTCCGTTGTCTAGTAAACTAATGACTGGATGCATTGAGGTTCGATGATGATTTACCTCCATCACAATTGTATCCCTTGAACGGCTTCGTGAAAATTTATTGACGATCTTGAAGGTATCGATGATTCTAATTAAACTAGTCACATGGTTACTTCAAAATTTGACTTCTTGTTCAACATAACTTCAACAAAAATCACAAGAACTAGGAAATGAGAGCCCAAATCAAAGAAAGTGTAAGTATCATCTTGATCCACTCACAATTTTTGTAGAGTTATAGTTCACAATTTTTTTAAGCTAGTCTTTCCGTAAAACATAAGTAATTTCATCATACAGTGTATACTATATCTGTTTTCAGTACTTCTTTGATTAAACTCTACTAGGGTTCCTAGTGGTCATGTCATGTGGTCTGCTGCATGCTCAGTGCATTGAAGCTCTTCCCATATGGCTTAGTATACCATCCTCTCTTCATCTACCTAGTCACCGCAAATTGTCCCTTAAAGAATGAAGTGGTGACATCCATGTTGCAACGAGTAAAAGAGTTAAAACGTAAACAAATTGACAAACTAATAATCTGCATTACTACTTTGTTTTGGTCATGGAAAGAGAATGTGTTCTTTTTTTGGATCAGGTAAATTATAAAAAGTATGCTAATCTCGTCATGTGGAAATGGAAGTTCTATAATTCCAAATGCTAGAGTAAAAAATACACAAACTAAAGTCATGCAAACTTATAAAATTCACTAAACCGCATCCTAATTAATACTATTAGCAACTACTTTTCGCACACTCTCGTGCTGAAGTTAAGCAGATAACCACACAGCTCAATATTGCAATAGACAAGCATATAAACTAGTTTGAGTTCAAACTTGTTAAATTTTATTTCAGTAAATTAGGACAGACCCAAATAAAATATATTTAATCATGAATCATCTTAGGAAACAGAACAGAGTTTGATACACCACTTCTTTAAGCATGGTTCACATCAGCTGCTTTTGCCAACAGGGGTTAAAGTTGTTCCGGTGTTTGACAACCTGAAGCATCTCATTATGCTTGCCAATTGAAAAAAGGCCATTTTCAGACCTCAAACTTATTAAGCATTATTTTCAGTACAATAGGACAGACCCGAACAAAAGCTTAAAAATTTAACCATGAATAATCTTAGGAAACAGGACAGATGATGCAGCACAATAACAATTAATGATAAACGATAACAAGATTATGATAAACATAACAAGAACAATGATAATAAACCCTCAGGAGATTGAATCGCAGAACAATCTCTACCCCAAGCCATCCCCAAATTGATACATCATCAATATTCAGAGAAAAGTTTTATGTATATAATCAAAGTCTCCCTTTATAAGAAGCTAATACAAGGATATATATAGGCTGTTTACAAACCCAAACAGCTGCGTACAATAATAATTCAACAAACAAAGTCAAGCACACAATTGAAATAATTATCTCAACTATATAAGTCATGATAAAACCCAAACAGGATACACACTAAACCTGATCAACTTAAAACTACTATTAAAAATACCTAAATTAGTTACTAGTAAATTAAAGAGATTCTTTTTATGTTCATTCCCCATCATTGAGGTGGAGCATATTGACTTCATCATTCCAGAATATTCGCCTGAGCCTCCTTTGCGTGGTAGTCCATTTTTAGAGTTCTTTGCACCTCATCTGTTTCCAAAGAAGAGCAAAAAGTTCATCCTGACTCCATCCCATCCTTGTGTGATTCTTGCCTTTTACAAAACTCGTGGTCGAGTTTTCTCTAACAAGGGGAGAATGATGGGGAATGAACATAAAAAGAATCTATTTAATTTACTAGTAATTAATTTAGGTATTTTTAATAGTAGTTTTAAGTTGATCAGGTTTAGTGTGTATCCTGTTTGGGTTTTATCTTGACTTATATAGTTGAGATAATTATTTCAATTGTGTGCTTGACTTTGTAGTACTGTAATTTCAATTGTGTTCTTGTAATTTCAATTGTGTGTTTGACTTTGTTTGTTGAATTATTATTGTACCCAGCTGTTTGGGTTTGTAAACAGCCTATATATATCCTTGTATTAGCTTCTTATGAAGTAGACTTTGATTATTTACATAAAAACATTTCTCTGAATATTGATGATGTATCAATTTGGGGATGGCTTGGGGTAGAGATTGTTCTGCGGTTCAATCTCCCGAGGGTTTATAATCATTGTTCTTGTTGTGTTTATCATAATCTTGTTATCGTTTATCATTAATTGTTATTGTGCTGCGTTATGATGGGGAATGAACATAAAAAGAATCTCTTTAATTTACTAGTAACTAATTTAGGTATTTTTAATAGTAGTTTTAAGTTGATCAGGTTTAGTGTGTATCCTGTTTGGGTTTTATCTTGACTTATATAGTTGAGATAATTATTTCAATTGTGTGCTTGACTTTGTAGTAGTGTAATTTCAATTGTGTTCTTGTAATTTCAATTGTGTGCTTGACTTTGTTTGTTGAATTATTATTGTACCCAGCTGTTTGGGTTTGTAAACAGCCTATATATATCCTTGTATTAGCTTCTTATGAAGTAGACTTTGATTATATACATAAAAACTTTTCTCTGAATATTGATGATGTATCAATTTGGGGATGGCTTGGGGTAGAGATTGTTCTGCGGTTCAATCTCCCGAGGGTTTATAATCATTGTTCTTGTTGTGTTTATCATAATCTTGTTATCGTTTATCTTTAATTGTTATTGTGCTGCGTAAAATTGGTATCAAAGCTAAAATTCTGGTTGTTAACATTGCTATAGTTCATCCTATTGTAACTATTCATCCGCTGCTATATTCACCCTGATTTCCATCCAAAAACCAGACCACTGCTACAAACTCCGGAAGCCTAATTTCAGTCACTGAATACCATTCCTCTTTACTGAAAATCAGGAACATAACACCATCATATTACCACCATGGCACCACCAGATTCCATCACTGTTCAGCTTATCACTATTCACAGCCGAAGTCACTGTTCACTGCTGGAAAAGTTACTATTCACTGCCTGATAGTACTGTGACAGTCAAGAACTGTTCATTCAGGAGATAAGTATAGGAGAGGATGCTTCTTTTCTTCTTGGTTGCTGCTGACTTTTTGGTGGTAAGCCCTAATATCATCTCTATATAATTTGCTAAACTGCAGTTCAATACTCGATAGTTTTCAGAAATTTCAGTTCTGGTCCCTGCCTTTCCAGAAGTTGTCAAACCAGTCCCTAAAACTTACAAAAATTACACTACTACAAAGTCAAGCACACAATTGAAATTACACTACTAATAATAATTATCTCAACTGTATAAGTCAAGATAAAACCCAAACAGGATACACACTAAACCTGATCAACTTAAAACTACTATTAAAAATACCTAAATTAGTTACTAGTAAATTAAAGAGATCCTTTTTATGTTCATTCCCCATCAACAGACCTCAATAAACATACAACTTCTTCAAGCCTGGTTCACCATCAGCTGCTTTTGCCAATAAGGGTTAATCTTCTTTCGGTGTTTGACAACCTAAAGCTTTGCATTATGCTTGCCGATCGAATGAAGGCCATCTTCTCCAAGATTCCATTTCATCCTCCGATTGTCAATGTGAAGCCCCCTTAGTAACTTGCACTGCTTCACAACTGATGAAATACAAGTATTTGTGCAATTTGGAGTTCCAATTATACGTAAACTCTTCAATTTTGAAAAACTAGATAGAGCTGAAAGGCCAACAACAAAACTTCAGACAAACTATTTTCTCTATCTTATCCCAATTGCCAAAGCATAGCAACAGTCTTAATGATGTTAGATTCTTTGAACCACTGAGAGACACGACTATTACATAAATACTTCAAGCGTATAGATTTTAGTGAAGAGGCCACTGCAGCAGGAAATAAACGATCGTCAAGCAAGATAAAGTTAAAGGAGATTGCCTCGAGAGACGAGGAGTGGAGAGCAATGAATTCAATGGTTAAGCACCAAAACAACAACAGCGACATGAGAACTTTTTCAAACGTGTAGCATGAGTACCTAATACAGCCATGCCAACATCAGTCACGACCATGTTATCGAGTTTGAAGGTTGTCAGATTACTGCAATTCACCGAAATCAATTCTGATTCTTTGTCGCTCAGACTTTGTTTGGTCCAACAACAATGTTAGAATGTTATTATTATTTCAAGTTGTTGTAAATAGAATATATATTATAATTAATATGTTAACATATGATGTGCTATTTTACTACAGGGCTCTACAGATTCGACAAATATAGCCAATATAATCGTGTTGGCTATAAGTATAGACAAGAGTAATGTACCATTGGAGTGAGCATTTTTTTACAAATCATGTATAATTGTTAATTATGGTATGCCAACTAACATTTTAGTTTAGGGTTTGTACCCATTGGAGATGATTACATTAGAAAAATTAAGATAATCGGTTAAAATGAAAAAAGTGAAGAAGTTGATCGATTTTTGCAACTAATAACTCTTTTGATTTTCGATAATCAAATTAAAAGATGCAATTCTAGAGTGTGCGCTCAAGGAAGGGTGTAAAGGGCATTGCGCTTGACTAGTGAAATTACGGATTGGGAGCATCGAGGTTAGATGATGATTTTCTTGAAGCATCATATTGATCCACTTACAACTTTTGTAGAGTTTAAAGTTCACAAGTTAAAGCCTTAAACTTATATATTCATAAGATGTAAACACAGAATCATGGAGGAATCGAACAAAGGAGGAGAAGACTACTGAAACCAGTTATAAGTGGTGCAAAGCATTGAGGCCAGTTAACAGCACAAGGATATTCAGCTCAGTGCTATCTACTCGGAGGTCCTTGCAAAGGTTTTCTGGAAAGACGAGGAGCAAGAGACCAAAGCGTTCAACCCTTTGGCCCGAAAATTACAACTTCGACACCTAGTGACATCTACGGAGTTTGAATGTTGCAAGATTACAACATCTATTGAAAATCAACTCAATGCTTCGTCGTTTAGCCTTGGATGGGTAATTTTGTGATTACAAGTAGAATTCTCAAATTTGAAAAATTGGATAATGCTTGATAAGTGGATTTTATATCCACTTGGAATGCTTCGTATCGGCTTAAATTGATTACTTGGCCTCAAGTATGTGGTGTGTTTAATGTGTTTTCATTGAGTTTTGCAGAACTAAGAGTTGGAGGTTAAATTGATTAAAATTCGGATTTTCCGGGTAGGTTGCGCAGTCTACACTGTTTTGGCCATATCTGGAGTTCTAGAAGTCCGAATTCAGCGATCTTACAGCTCACGCGAAGACAACGAAATTTTCTACAACCTTGGACAGAATTCTGAGCGCAGGCTGCGCGTGGCACGCGCAGGCTGCACGTGGCACGTGCAGGCAGCGCGTGGAACAGAGTGCTGGGCGCAGGGTGCGCGCGGTCGCTTGCAAAATTCCTGATTCACTGTTTGGGCCATATCTTGAGTTCTACAAGTCCGTTTTGGACGATCTTACAGTCCACGCGAATCTAACGAGATTCTCTTTCATTCTAAAGTGGTTTAGATGTCAAAACACAACTGGAATGGCCCAGAAATAATGAAAAAAAGTCAGTTACGAATTTTTCTTCAAAACAGAATCAGTTTATGAAACGTATTCATTTTAATTCTGATTTGGTAGTTTCTTGCTGGAAAATACTCCTAGGGCCTATATAAACACATCCTACCATCATAAAACGACTAACACTTCACATAACACAGAGAGAGAGCCGAGAGACGGAGATTCAGACTTGGAGAAGGATTCCAACGCTCGTGACAAGCAACGGAGGTCTAGATCTACTTTTTGTTTTCTTCTATTAGGCAGAACTCTTGGATGTTTTTGGGATTTGTTTTCTTAACTCATTACTCTAGTTTATTTGTATCTTTTCATACTTTTTTATTTATTATGGTTTCATCAGATCCCATGATGACGAGCGGTTCGATTATGAACTAATCGTTGTCTTGAGATTCTAACGGATTTATTTATGGAGCTTTAGTATCTTGATGCTTTAAAGATCTGTATGTGATGTATATTTGATATCCTCGTATGGTTATGCTTAAGTGATAGATGCGTAGCTAACATCTAATCTGTTAATCTCTTGTGAAGTGAAAGTGGATCATGAGATTTAGAACTTGCCATGCTAGCATAGGTTCATGATTGTTTATCAACGTGATTCGTAGTGTAAGATGAAAATACTTATACTGCCCTATGTGATCAATATGGATAACTTGTTCCTCAACCGTCATGTTTTCAAATTCTATAGACATATAGGGTCTAAACATAATTGGTGTCAATTCATCTTCTATCTCTTTTGTGGATGTATGGGTAGTTTGGTATACGTATGCTGACAGGTAGCATGTACTTGTTTCGTGTTATCCGATCAGATATCATAACCATTGCTTATAGTGATTAAAGGCGTCAGATCTAAGCGAAGTATTTAATGAAGTTAGGATCCCATGTTACTCTTGTAGAAGTAATTCGATTCCAATTCTCGTTAGTTAGTTAATTCTTAGTTGTTAATTTACTTCTTAGTTAATTTAGTTAATTAAACCCAAATTTGTTAATTGTCTTAGCAGTGAATAAAAACCATACATTGTTGCATAAGTACATGAACTGAATTGAACCTAAACCAGATCTCTGTGGGAACGAACTCAACTTTATTCTATATTACTTGTGACCTCGTACGCTTGCGTGTATTAAAATAGCTATTTTATTTTGAAACTGTTTAAATTGCACAAATATAATTAATATATTTTCTTAACAAAAAAGTTAGAATTTATTAGATAAATGAAAAATTATATTGGAATATTAATTAAGATATTCATTTATTCAATTTAGTATGTACAATATTTTTTGAAAAAATAAAATAATTTTGATTAAAAAAATTATTTTTCTACACAAAATTTAAAAATTGAATCGTTATTTAATTGTTAAATTAATTTATTTTGATAAAAGTAAAAGTTTTTCATATAGATGAATTATTTCCCAAAAAAATGTTAATTTTTGAAATTCTCTTAAAAATTAATCACCAACATGAAATATTAAAATAATTCGTTAAACTGAAATAATTGGGGGAACTTAGCTCATTCAGTCTCCATCTCTCTCTCTCGCGTAAACTCGTCATCTCTCGGTCTCCATCTCCCTCTCATAAAAGTCCCAAATTTGCTTTCGCCAATTTCATAAGAAACTAATATGTATTTCGTTTTCTCGGTCACAAATTAGAATATGTAATATAATAACTGGCTTGTGGATCCCGTTTTAAACTTGTGACAAATTGTTGAACTTGTGACTAAAAACGGGGCTTGTGACAAAATCTTGAACTTTAGACAGGATTATAAGTGACGAACGAAATCCGTCAGAAGTAGATTATTTGTGACGGATTTAGGCTTAAAATTCCGTCACTATAAGCAGATTTTCTAGTAGTGTGCTCATAGTCCTTTGTGCTTCAACTACCGAAAAACCGAATTGAGATTGAAAAGTGAAATTGAAAGTGGATTGGTGAAATTGAAATTGAATCGGAGGAGGATTACCTAAAGGATTTACATAGAAATTACCCATGCTTGTTGCAGGTTTCTGGTGAAATCTTTACTTTGGTATTTTTAATTATTGTAAAACTGATTATGTTTTAACAGTTTTCTTAATATATAACTCCATTGCTATATTAAGTAGCACGAGATTATTTTCTTCTTTTTTAAAGTTTAATCCAAATTCAGCACTGTTGGATATTATAGTAATATGACTACGTACTTGATTCTCCGTAGATACTTAATTTTAATACGATAGACGCAAATGTACTTGAACATTGTTAGTATTGGCATATTGTTTAGCTGATTTGATGGTAATTTGTAAGTTTTCAAGGCTGTGCTACGATAATTTGTTTCTAAAAAAACAAAGAGGAGCCTTTGTGGCTATTTGATAACTTGAAGAGGAGATAAGCTCTAAATGAAACATATGTCAGTTTTCTATGTCTTCTTCTAATCTTTTGGAAATACTCATTATATAATTTTGATTAGTTCATAGATCCAACACAAAACCATACAATTTGACAGATTAAATACTTTAGCATTGATTGATATAAAGTTCACGGCTCTTTCTTCAGCTGCATCTGCGGAAAATCAAGACATTCTTCTATCAGCAGAAACAAACAAGTAGTTATAAAAAGAAGAAACCCACTGATGTTGAAATATTTTGTGATTCTATAAAATAATATATGTTGTTATGATATATCTGTCTATGTAATAACAAAGCCAAGTGAAAAAAGATTCAAAAGTACAGAAGACAAGCTTTTTACATTGAGCAATTTCAATCCAACAGCATTGTCATTGTTTAATAACATCGTAAATTGTTCTAATATGTAATAACATGAACTGGAAAGCTATCTCGCATATGTTCTGATGCAGCGACAGTGACGGCGTAAATAAAATTGACTGGCGTTAAGTGTCCGCACAGCACAGTCTAATCCTACATCAAGTCCATAAAAATCCCAGACAAAAAGTGCAAAAATTGAATAAAGTACTATGTTAGTGAAGGTGTATATGTATTCAACCCCTCAGTTCCGCAACCTTACTGTATATATTTTGTTGTTAATTTTTACTTCTTTATTTCTGCTTGGTTAGTCGTCCTAGTGGTCATGATCTGGTCTCCTGCATGCTCTGTGCTCTGAAGCTCTTCTCATATACATGGCATTGTATGCCATTCTGCCTATTCAGTGTAGATTGTCCTCTAAACGATGAAGTGATCTGTGGTCACATAGGTGCTGCAACAAGTAAAAGATTTAAATCGTAAGCAAGTTGAGAGACTACCAGTATTCTGCATTATCGTTCTGAGCATGCTGGTTACTATTTTGTGCAATCGATTTTCAGGTATACGGCTATGGGAGGGCCGAGGGGCGAGGGACGATTAAAACATATGTATTTTGGTCATGGAAAGGGAAAGAGTTTTGGCAATGAACGTGGAAATTAAAAGGGCCATAATCTGCAGTTTTTAAACTTTGGGTATATTTATAAGATAAGTTAGCTGACACGATCAGAACAGCACATTTAAACCACAAAGCAAGGAGAACCAACTGTGGCATACCCTTGGTTGGGATTTCCCCTAGGTTCTAGTTTAGATTAACGTGCTACATTCAACAAATACGGGACTCTGGAGTCAGTTATTGTATAATTTTGGTTACTTCTCATTCATGTCAGAGGTCAAGTCGAAAGATGATCTTGATTCTTGATGATTTATCTTAACTATGTACAGATTTTGTTCTTTTGAATTCAATTAAGGAAAATATATGTATCACTTGAAGCTATAAACTACTTCTTTAATAACAGTAATTAAACCATTGAAGTTTCAGCAATGTTCAGTTTTGGGATGAGGACGTCCAAATATATTACAACAGAACAAAATACGCAAACAGTCAATCCAACAAAAAACAAACAAACAAGATTAACAGAAGAACAGATTGGTGTTATTTGAAACTAGGTAGTGCATAGGTATGTTATCAATGTCATGTGAAACTACTTCTAAAATTCAAATTAAAATTGTAAATTTTGTATCATGTAACATCGAATGAACTGATCAAATAATGTTTCAGAATTAACTATTTGATCGGTAGTAGTATCCATCTTAAATATTTTAAAAGCGAAAGGTGCATATTAGGCGTTCTTATCCTAACACTATTAGCAACAAATTTTAATACAATTCTGTATCGAAATTAAACATTAAAACATGAGTAAACAGAGTAATTAGAGCTCTAACACTTTTTTTTTTTGTTAAGTTAGAGCTCTAACACTTGCAAAACTTTATTTTCAGTAAATTAGTACAGACTGGAACAAAAGCCTATAAATCTAATCATGAATCATCGTGCCATATAGGGTCAATGTCCGTCTGGTGTTCGAAAACCTGAAGCTTAGAATTATACTTGCCAATTGAAAATAGGCCACCTTCGACTCTGAGGTTCTGCTTCATCCTCTTTTCGTCAATGTGAAGTTCTCTTAATAAATTGCACTGCTTCACAGCTGATACAATGCCAGGATTTGTGCACTTTGGAGTTGCAATTACATGTAGAATCTCCAATTTCGAAAAACTAGATAGAGCTGATAGACCAGCATCAGAGATTTGCACCTTATTCAAATGAACTTCATACAAACTATTCTCTTCATTTGCAAGCATACTAAAAACATTATCCCAATTGCCTAAGCATCGAAACAGTCTTAATGATGTCAGATTCTTTGATCCAGTTATAAGTGGTGCCAAGCATTGACATTGGTTATTGTAAAGATCCTCCAACAGTATAGATTTTAATGAAGAACCTACCGCACAAGGATATACCAGCTCATGAGCGGTACTATCTACATAGAGGTTTTTGACACAAATTTCCTGGAGAGACGTGGAGTTAGATACCAAAGCATTCAATCCTTTGGCCCCAAACTTACAATCTCGGCACCAGAACGTTTTTAAACGCTTGGCATGCATCCCTAAAGCGGCCATTCCAATGTGAGTCACTACGTGACATCCGCCAGCTAGTTTGAAGGTTGTAAGGTTAAGGCACTTGGTGGAGATTGAAATCAGTGCTTCATCGTTTAGACTACTAAATTTTTGGGACCAGGAATCTGAAATTACATGCAAAATTTCCAATTTCGAGAAATTGGATATAGCTGAAAGAGCATTAGCACTGATCACTTCAACATCTAAATAAACCTCAAACAAACTGTTGTTTTTACTGGCAACCATATTCAAAACTTCACTCCAATCACCTCTACATGGATAAATTTTTAATGATGTCAGGTTCTTTGATTCAACTATAAGTGGTTCGAAGAACTGAGGGTTATGATCAGTTATATACTTCAAGTTTATAGATTTTAATGAAGCGGCTGCTGCACCAGGATAAATGAGCGTTCCAGCCCTAAAATGACAGAGAGAGATTGCTTCCAGAGAAGAGGAGTGGGAGAGAAAAGCATTCAGTGGTTTAGCACCAAAACCGCAACTTCGACATGAAAACTTTTTTAAACGCGTGGCGTGAGTACCTAATGCAGCCATACCAACGTCAGTCACGTCCTCGATAGAAAAGAGTTTGAAGGTTGTCAGATTAGTACACTTAATTGAGATCAATTCTAATTCTTCGTCGCTTAGAGTCTTTTTGGCATGAGCAGCAGAGCTTCCGCCTCGGATAACGAGCTTGGTGACAGATCTGAACCGGGAAAAAAGAACAGGAAAAGATGATATATTCCTTGCGGGACCCAGGGTAAGATATTGCTGGCTCTGACCTTGGAGGAAAAACCATCTACGACAAACAAGGTTAAGGTTAATGTTAAGGTTAAGGTTAAGGTTGCTGTGCCTGACCCCTTGTAATATCAAGGCCAAACAGTCGTCGGGAAGTTCGGATATAAAGTCTTTGCCATCGGAGGGCGGCTCCATTAATATGGTGGTAATTGAGCGTGGAGACGACAGGGGCAATGGTATGCTCATGTAAGTTAGTCAAATATATATATGATTGAGTTTCTTGGTGGACGCGTTAGGTTTTAGGTTTCTATTTATTATTCTAATTTTCAACTTAATTTTAATTAGATATAATACATTATTAGACATTAAATAATTAACTAAAATAATTTATTACATTTTTGGGTAAAAAGTTAATTTTGTAACTTTTTTTTATGTTATTAGTATAACTAGCAACTTTTAAATGTCCAGACGATCCATGAAAGTAAGATCATGTACATCGATAGTATCAATAGTATATGACTATATGTTTAATCCAACTATATGAAGATAAGATCGTACTTTTTAGAAGGTCATTATATATATATATATAGATATATATAATCCAATTACGTATTTAAATAATTATTATAAATGTTATTTTAAACTACCTAGGCCCGTACTAAATTTATTTGCTTGATCTAAAATGCTGACCAACAATATTCTACCATTTAACTTTTAAAGATCCTGTCAAAAAAAAAAACTTCTAAAGATAAATTATTATAAAGATTTATAATATCCACCAGGTGCACATTACATTGACAAAATAATATTTTCTTTGTTATTAATTTAGAATATTTTAATCCGTTAAACCTACAATAATGATCTGGCTAATTCATCTTTAATAGTGTGACATAAATATGCAACATGCTTATCACGTACTCTAAATATTTCTTCACAAATAAAAAGAAAAATAGTCAAAATTTGTGCTTGATTATAATGAAACCAAACCTCCGATCCCAATAATCACCTAACAATAATACAACTCTAGTACACTAAGATTAAGAGGGTGTTCGGCAATTACTACTTATTACAAGTTCAGCACCTCATGGGTACTTTTGGCGTTTTCAAATAGAGCTTATTTTTCAAACCCGAGTTCTAATTGCCTCTTCATACGTATTGTGCAGTGTTCCTGTTTTATACCATATTAGCATGATAGTCCGTGCAAGGCACGGACCACATTCGAATTCGTACAATTTCTTCGCAAGTAGTCGGTCATATTTTCTTGTCAATCTATTTCATGTGCTTCGATTTATTTAAGGTCAACAGTTGCTAATCGTTCGAATTTTAAAATATTAACGAATTCTAAATTTTGAGTAACATACAAAATCAGTCATGAGATTAAACCGCTCAAGCTAATAAATGGGGTACCAGAAAGATAATGTAATTTAGGGGCACATCTTTTCTAATAAGTAAAAAAAATTAAAAAGTACGTAGAGGCACAAAAATGATATTCGGGACATATTTTGTTCAATGTAGCACCAAAAAATAGTTTAAGGTATGAGGAGTGCCAAAAAAAATCGCATGTATGTGATTTTGATTTATAGTTGAGTACAAAATTCAAATTCACTTGGAACTTTCAATTTCTCAGGTTCGACCTAGGTATCATAGTTGTAGCAGCACTCGTTGAATGTAAGAAGAATGATAATAATGATACATATGAGTTACTGATTATCGGCCAAGTACTATTGCAATAATAATATGTCGTTTAATCTATTTTCTAGAAGTAATTTTTAAAATATTATCACGATAATATTATGCTATTTAGTTTGTTTCCATTAGCAATAGTAAACCAGCAAGAGTATATAGATAGATCATTACATATGTGGTAGGAGATGTATTATGGCAATAACAACACAAAATATTTTAATATTAGGAGAAATCAACTAAAATGTATGATATATCCATACAAACTAATATGTGCTACACTGGAAAAAAATCATTTATTTTTTATACAATCTTAAAATATCACTAATCGATCATTATGTTATAGGTAGTCATACATAATTTAACATCTTTGTTTAGTATATATAATCTTGTTTAACATTATAATTTAACTATGCATTTTGTTTATTTATTTAATCGATAACTTATATAGTGTCTAAATCTAGCATATCAACTAATTCTGATTTTTTTTATATAAAAGCTTAGAAAATCTAAAAGCAATTTTTCAACAACAATTTTTTACAAAAAAAACTGTTTTAGGAAAAACATTAATTTTTCACGGTAGCAATTTTTGTAGACAACAATTTTAGGTAAAGGCATCAAACCCCAATAATTTCCTTGTAGATTAGGATATAAACAAAAACTAAAAAAGACATAATTTATTCAATGATTGTGAATTTAACTCCATTTTTAGAGATCATAAAATCAATTCCCTTAATAAGAACAAAAAATCATGTCATGTTTCCCTATATTCTGTATAATATGTCCTTATTTGATGGTTAGAAACTCATGTTGTCTTGTATACTACGTGAGTGCATATCTTATTTTCATGGCATATTCATAATATAGATAAAAATATTATTGTATTATAATTTCATAAAATTATCATTCTAATTTCAAAACAATTTTTTTCCCGATAATAATTTACTTTTGTAGTTGTTAAAACACTTCTATCTTAAAATTTTAAAAGTGAAATTATTGTAATGGCATGATAGTCGTGTAATGCACGACCTGTATTTTAACTATGATAATTTTACATACACATATTCTTATGAAATTATCACTATTATGATTATGAGCTAATTAGGTATAAAAATCTTTAATTGCCATATCTTTCGTAGAATAATCTTATACATATATCTTGAATGTCATTGTGTCAACACCATATTTTTTAAATTTTAATTATAATTTACCCAACATTTGTCAATGGATTGGATTAACATATTATTATCAAACTAATGTACCAAGATTTGTAATTATTTGATTGAAAATTGATTTACCTATTTTTAATATATTTTATTAACAATTAGAATATATGGTGTGATTGCAAGTTCTAAATTAAAAGGTAACGTATTTTAATTAAAAAAAAATATTAATGATTGGAAGATATACAACTGATTTTTTAGGTAAAGATAATATCTTCAATTAAAAGTAAACGTGAAAAGGACTATCAGTTAATTACCATTAATTATATTATATTATTATTTATTTTAATAATTAGGATAACTGTACAGAAAAGCAAATCACCAAAACTTTTAATGTTTCATTTTTAATATAATAGTATAGATGCGTAGTGGTCATTTTGTGTTAAATAACATAAATAACATTACATAATATTATATAATATTACATATCATTAAAATGATATGTATGAAATGAGTAGTTTAGAGATTTACTAAATAACACGAAAATCCATAACAAATTTATAAGTTTTTGAAAGGGTTGAAATTTTGATAATTTTAAGTTCATTAAATCTCAAAAAAATAGTAAACAATTATAGGAGCGGGTTTTTTTTACATGTAATCGATGATTTTCAAAAAGGTACCAAAGAATTGATGTAATGTAGTTGTTGTGTATGTGAACATAAGCCACTTGTATCTTGAAGGTCATGAGTTCAATTTAAATAACACGAAAATCCATAACAAATTTGTAGGTTTTTGAAAGGGTTGAAATTTTGAAAATTTACTTAAGTAAATCTCAAAAAAATAGTAAAAAATTATAGGAAGTGGGTTTTTTTTACATGTGATCGACGATATTTAAAAAGTTTTTTATGTATGTGAACATAAGCCACTTGTATCATTAAGATCATGAGTTCAATTTATCCTAAGTAAATCTCAATAAAATATTAAAAAATTATAGGAAGCGTGTTTTTATGTACATGTGATTGATGATTTTCAAAAAGCTACAAAACAATTGATGTGGTGTGGTGGTTGTGTATGTGAACATAGATCATTTGTATCTTAATGGTCATGAGTTCAATTCCCAAGAAAAACATCTTTTTTTATATTTTAATATGATAAAGGGTATACTTGTAATTTACTAAATAGGCTTGAACACCTTGTTAGCCTATAATAGATATAAAGGATTAACTCTAGTTAAATAATCCGTTAAAATGCAAAAAGTGAAGAAGTTAACTTTTTCAAACAGAGTGGAATGCCCTACCTGAAGTATACCAACGCGAATCATGACCTAGTGACATCTATGGAGTTTGAATGTTGCAAGATTACAACATCTATTGAAAATCAACTCAATGCTTCGTCGTTTAGCCTTGGACGGGTAATTTTATGATTACAAGTATAATTCTCAAATTTGAAAAATTGGATAGTGCTGAAAATTGAAATTTCGAAGTTCAGAATCGTCCAATCATCTATTTGTTTCCTGTAGCTACAGTTGGTATATTTTGGAGCTCGGCTTCTGCATATTCCTCTTATTGCAGATTCTTGGATTGGTCTGATTAATTCGTGGGGCTCTATCTTTGACCAAGTGGTTCGTTCTCTTGCTCTTCTTGCTGCTGAGGTTTTTTGCTATCATGTTTGGAGAGAGCGTAACGCTCGTTTGCATAACAAGAGGATTTTTGGTTCAAAGAAATTATTTGAGGGCATTCTTATAGATTTAAAATCTAAGTTAGCTAGTTCTAATTGGTTTAAGAAATATGCTAGTAAGGATAAATTTAGTTGGACCTTATTTTGAGCTTGGGTTGTGCTGCCCGTTTTTTTATAGCCTTTTATTTTCAATCTTCTTTTTAGTAGATTGTTAATAGATAGTCTTCTCTATGGCATGTGTAGGGCTGGAAAACGGATAATACGGATACGGATACAGCTATATCCGAATCCGGATCCGTTTTTTACAACCGTATCCGTATCCGTATCCGTATCCGAATCCAGGAATATCCGAAAAAACTTTATCCGGATCCGAATTCGGCAAATATTATCCGGACACGGATAATATCCGGATCCGAATCCGTTTTGCAAAAAAAGATTTTTTTTTTTGTGAAATTTGCATTATTATAAAAAATAGGCATATTTTGCAAAAAAAACAAAAACAAAAAAACAAACATATTAAAGAGATACTCGGTTCTAATTTACAAATTACAAAAATCATATACATTATCCAAATTTGCATATGCAAATTTATATCAAAATAACTTCATTACACATCATTATCTCTAAATAACTTGCAAATTCATCAAAAATAAGTGGGCCTATAACTATAAGTGTATGTATAAAAATATATAAATGGGCTTATAACTATGAATGGGTTTAAAATATATAATTATATATTATATATATTAAAAATATATTATATATAATTACTTTCGGATACGGATATTTTCGGATACGGATGCGCCTATATCCATATCCGTATCCTAAACTCTCGGATTCAGATACGGATAATATCCGGTTGACTCCGGATACGGATAATATCCGCTTTTTTCCGGATACGAATACAGATATTTCGGACGGATATCGGATTTTTCGGATTTTTTTTCCAGCCCTAGGCATGTGATAGAGTAAGGGTTAATCCCTGTATTCATGCAGCTCAATATTGAAATAGACATCACTAAAATAAACTAGTAAAAGCTCTACACTTGTTAAAAATCTTGAGAAACAGGGCAGGGCTGGCCTTGATATACAACTTCTTTAAGCCTGGTTCACATCAGCCATTCAGTCGTGTTTGCCACAAAGGGCAAGCTTAGCATTGTACTTGCCAATTGAGAAAAGGCCATCTTCTCCAAGATTCCATTTCATCCTCCAATTGTCGATGCGAAGCTTCCTTAATAACCTGCACTGCTTCACCACCGATAAAATACAAGCATTTGTGCAATTTGGAGTTGCAATTAGATGTAACATCTCCAATTTTGAAAAAGTACATAGGGCTGATAGGCCATCATCAGTGACTTTCACCTTATTCAAATAAACTTCGAACAAACTATTTCCTCCATTTGCAGTCACATTCAAAACATGATCCCAACTGCCTAAGCATCGAAACAGTCTTAATAATGTTAGATTCTTTAAACCAGTCATAAGTGGTGTAAAGCACTGAGGCCAGTGATTATCATAAAGATCCTTCAAAATTATAGATTTTAGTGAACACCCTACAACACAAGGGTATATCAGCTCAGTATACATACTATCTAAATGGAGGTCCTTGATAGAAATTTCCTGGAGAGACAAGGAGCAAGAGACCAAAGCATTCAATCCTTTGGCCCCAAACTTACAATTTCGACACGAGAACTTTTTCAACCGTGTGGCATGCCTACCTAAAGCGGCCATACCAACGTGAGTCACCAAGTGACAATTACGGAGTTTAAAGGTCATAAGATTATGACATTTAGTGGAGATCAAACTCAATGCTTCGTCGTTTAGACTTCGAATAAGGATCTCTGAAGTTACATGTAAAATTTCCAATTTCGAAAAATTTGATAGTCTGAAAAGCCAATATCACTGACTTGGACCTTATATAAATATACCTCAAGCACACTGCTTTCTCTGTTTGAGACCATATTTATAACATCACCCCAGTCATCATAGCAATTATGTATTTTTAATAATGTCAGATTCTTTGATATCCAGTTTATAGTGGTGCAAACCATTGAGGACATGGACCAGAGGCATATATTGTTAGAACATATTAAAATACAGCTTGACTTTCTGCCATTCACCTTGACATTATGCACATCTACTTTGACGACATTATGCACATCTACTTTCGGCTATCAGACTTTTTTCCATCTTTGTAATTAAAAGCATAGACTTTTGTGTTCTTCTTTCTCGTATAAATTAGTTACATTCAGTATGTAATAACTTAAGCTTATACATAAAGTATTTATTAATATCAAGTATTTTATATGGTATCAGAGCCACCACCGCTCTAAACAAGCAAATCGATCCAAACCCACAAATCTTTTCCATCATAATGGCTTCATCCTCTGATCTCACATCTCCTGTATCAGTGAAGAAACTCAATAAAGAAATAATCCCGCTCAGTGCTGCCACACATCTACCAACCAAACTCACAGATGCCAACTTTCCAGTTTGGAGAAAACAACTAGAAACAACCCTGTTTGGCTATAACTTGATTGGTTATGTCAATGGAGCTCTTAAAACACCACCAAAGACTGCTGCCGACAAAACGGAAAATCCAGAGTACTACTACTGGCAGAGACAAGATCATTTCATCCTCAATGCAATGTTAGGTAGCTGAATTGAGACGATTCAACCGTCTATTTCCACGGTTTCGACCTCCCAAGAAGCATGGGACCGTCTCAAAACATGTATGCTAGCAAATCTCGTACCCGAGTGCTTTCCCTCAAAGCCAACCTGATGCAAAATCCCAGGAACAACCGCTCCATCACCGAATACATGAAAGATACGTGCTCACTGGTTGATGCACTTTCACTTGCAGAAAGCCCAGTCTTAGATGAAGATCTCTTCATCAGCGTTATCACTCAACTTGGGCCTGAGTACAAAGATGTCACTGCTGCTCTCCGCCTTTGCGACACACCCATTCCCTTCGATGAGCTTTTTGATAGAATTATCGACTTTGAAAATCAGTTACAGAAAGACAAAATACAACCTAAAGCTGCTGACACACCATCTTTGTCTATTCCGACCGCAAATTACACACAATTTGCATGGCCACCACGCAGCAACAGAACTTCCAACAACAGGTCAGGTCGATTTCGCCCACCTTCCCCAACTAACTCAGGTCGTTGGGGACCTCGGCCAAGACAATTTGTCACTCCTAACAATCACTCCTATAACCACTCTGCCACAACCAGGACCTTCTGTCACTTCTGCAATCGCCCAAACCACACCACCAAAGACTGCCACCAACTGACTCGCTTTCTTCAGGAGCACAACATTTCGCCAGTAGCAAACCACACTGCCACAACAAGATCAACCTCTGCACCATGGCTCTTCGACACTGGCACATCACACCATGTCACTGCTGATGTCTCCAACCTCTCTTCTTATTCTGATTATGGCAGCCCAGAAGAAATAATTTTAGGCAACGGTTCAGGTTTGCCTATAACCCACACAGGAAACTCCCACTTAAAATATCCCTCCCATAACTTTCATCTTACTAATGTCTTGTGTTCTCCTCAATAAACCAAAATCTAATTTATGTTTCTAAATTTTGCAAGACTAACCAAACATCTGTTGAATTTTTTCCTTCTCACTTTTTAATCAAGGATCTTCGTACGGGGGCGCCGCTGCTTCGAGGAAAGAATTCGAATGATATCTATCATGCACTATCTTCTCCATTTCCACAGGTCAATGTCGCAGCCCCATCCTCGCTCATCACATGGCATAATCGTCTTGGTCACCCATCACTCAGAATCCTCAATCATGCTCTTCGGTCGCAGAATTTATCTACTCCTTTCACTACAAACATCCCTTGTAATGCTTGTCTTTGCAACAAAAGTCACAAACTTTCATTTGGGACCAATTCCTTAGTTAGTCACTACAAGAAATCTGGCAATAGACGACACGTATCAGGCAACACCAATGGAAAAAAGTGTTGCCCGAAATGATCGGACAACTGTTATTTTCTTACTCGAGAAAGTATTGTGTAATCCAACATTCACACAATGGGTCAAAATCGTTGTGTGATAAATCGTACCAGACAAGCATTTCTTGACCAGGGGTGTTGTGTAAATGCATAAGTATTTTTAAGATTAGACAAGCGTTAGCAAATAAGTGTTGTGTGAATGTCTGCAACACAATATCCCGGAAAACCGTTGTATTCAGACAATTGTTTTTAGGTCTGTTGTCTAAGTAGCAGTCATACAATATGTTATCCATAGTGTGACAATGAACCAACACACAACATTTTTTAGAAATATTATGTGAATGAAGCATAGACAATACTTCGTAAAAAGTATTGTTAGAATGACAATTTTAGAAAATAACTTTTCTGCATTTTTTTAACTAAATTTTGGATTTAAAATAAATAATCAAAATAAAAAATTATGAAAAGTAAATAAATAATTTACCTTTTTAAATAAAAGGTAATTTAGTAATTAGAAGTAAATAAGTTAAAAGGTGAAAAGGTTAAAAACGTTTCATTTTTTACCTTTTTATCAAAACATGATTAAAACAATACTATTCATCACCATCTTCAAGCTTTCATTCCAAGAACACCAAGAACACGAAGAACACTATAATCAATCTCCAATTTCTATATGTTATGGAGCTCAAAATCCAACATATGATATATGAAATTGACCAGAAAAACAAGATCTACAACATGGCATCTTCAGATTTCACAACAAACACTGTTTGCAAATTTTTTTTATTTTAAATCCTAATAATTTCGAAAATAAATCAAATTTAGAAAAAACGCCATTACTAATTTTTTGTTAAAATCTCGTACAACCCGACCTTTTTATTTTTTGATTATTTTTTCCAAACACTAAAATGAGTGTTTATTAACATTCGTACGGTTCGATCATCGAAGAAATCATTCAAAAAAATTATTCAGTTAATCTGGATTGTGTCTCGTTACGAGAAGCAGCACCTTTACTAATTTTTTGTTAAAATCTCGTACAACCTGACCTTTTTATTTTTTGATTATTTTTTCTCAACACTAGATTAAGTGTTTATTAACTTTCGTACGATTCGATCGTCGAAGAAATCATATGAAAAAATTATTCAATGAATCTGGATCGTGCCTCGTTATAGGAAGGAGCACTTTTGCTACGTTTTTGTTAAAATCTTGTACAACCCGAACTTTTTATTTTTTGATTATTTTTTCCAAACACTAATGTTGTGGAATAAAAAGTAGGGTGTAATTAATTCGTGTATTGATTGCTAGGGATTGAGAGCTTCGAGCTTTAATGGTGGCTGCTCTTGTTGTCGGGGACTAACTCGGTCCAAACAAGATGCCTACGTACCTTGATGAATATCAAGAATCAAGCCAAAACGTAGTTCTAGAGTTGCCTACGTGGCTTGATGCGCCCTCGCGGCGTAGTGACGTAGTGGCTTGTATGTCCTTATTCGAGGATTAAGCCTAAAACGTGGTGGGTGACGTATGGAGCTGTGCCCCAAAAACATTCTCCTGAGAATGAGAGGTCAGGCCCTTTATATAGGCTTGAGAAGCCTTGGAATTAGGGTTTAGTAACTTGGTGGGCAAGTTATCCACTTCAGATGGGCTTCTAGATCCTTTCATAAGAAGTCTGACTTTCATTGGACTTAAATGTCTTGGGGGCTACTCCTTAAAGGAATTGGTTCCCTTTTGGACTCAATATTGGAGTCTGAAAATTAGCTGACTCATTAATTACGAAATTATTATTTAATTAGGGATTCAGGCCTCAATAATGGGCTTTAACCTTGGACCAATCTAGGTTTATGGAATGCCATTTAAAATGTGTATTTAATGCTTATTTTCAGCCCATATCATTTGCCCCCCAACTTCTAGGAAAACTGATCAGGTTTTCGTAAAAGTTATATTTGCCTTAATCGAGACTCGAGGTCGTTTTTATCCTGTACCTGGGACTTCTTAATTTTTCTACCCTTATATGGGGATTTTGTTTTACACTAGTGTTTCACATATATCGCCTTATTGTAAAGTGTGGAGCGATCTACACATTTACGACGATTGGCCTTATTCGAGACTTTTAAGTAGTGCTTACTTTTAGCAATTTCGGCCCTTTCATAGGGCTTTTTTGCATTATTAGCATAATCTTTGCTCAATTTGTCAAGAAAATATTTCTATAATTTTCCTCATATTTTTCGGTACTTTTCCTAATATTTGAGGAATTTCCATGTACCCACAAGTATTTTTCGTAATTTTTCCTAATATTTTAGGAATTTTATTTTACCCACAAGTATTTTTCGTAATTTTTCCTAATATTTTAGGAATTTTATTGTACCCACGGGTATTTTTCTTAATTATTCCTAATAATTAAGGAATTTTTGTGTACCCGCAAGTATTTTTCTTAATTATTCCTAATATTTAGGAATTTTTATGTACCAACAGGTATTTTTCGGTTTATTCTTGACAGTTTAAATGTGTCATTCACGAATTATCTGGTCTTTCACGAGACTTAAAACAATTTTTGGGATCTCAATCCTGCGAAATTTATAATTTTTTGGCGTTCTCGACAATTTCTTGAAAATAATTCAAAAATTTCAATTGAAAATATTCAATTTGTGAACATGTGCATTTTGTAGGTGCATTTTCGCAATTTTGCAAGGATTTTTCTGTCAATTAGAAAAGTCCAGGGACAAATCTGTCAATTTTGAAACTAGAAGGATCAAAATGTCGATTTATAAACTTGAGGGATCAACATGTAAACCATGCAAAGCTTGGGGTGCTAAACTGCACTTTTCCGTGTGAACACATTCCAGTTTGTGGTTTCTTCTCATGTGAGAGGCAGGTCGTGTATTTTACGAGCTCAATTATGATCTCAATTCAGGTCGTCCAAGGATCCATCTTGGCAGTGCTCGTCGGATTTTTCGAGGTCATCTCCGACCTCATTTGAGGTCGTGAAGCTTTTTTTTTAAAATAATATTATTGAATAATATTATTTATTTTATTCAAATTTTGAATAACTTTTATACCCGAATGAGGGCTGTCCTACTCGGATAAAATTTTACTCGAATAAAATTTGATCTGATTTTATTATTAAATGATAATAATTTTTTACAAATTATTATCAAATAATAATATTTTCTTGTCCCTACAGGTATATATTTTTTAATTATTCCTAATAATTTAGGAATTTTCTTGTACTCACAGGTATTTTTCGGATCATTCTTGACAATGTAAATATGTCATTCACGAATTATCTTGTCTTGTACGAGACTTAAAATAATTTATGGGATCTCAATCCAACGAAATTTGTAATTTTTTGGGGACTCTTTTTGTGAACATAGCAAAAGTAGGGGGTACTAAATTGCACCTTTTTACAAGACCTCAATTGAGGTCGTCCAAGCCCTCAATTTGTCCCTGGTCGTGTCTTTTTCGAGGTCACATACGACCTCATTTCAGGTCGTCCAAGGCCTTGATTGGGTGGTGGTCGTAGACTTCACGAGGTGAATTTTGGGACCTCATTTGAGGTCGCGAATAATATTCCCCTTTTTTTCTAAATAATATTAGTGAATAATATTATTTATGTTATTCAAATTTTGAATAACTTTTATACCCGAATCCAGGGCTGTCCTACCCGGATAAAATTTTGCTTGAATAAGGTCTGATCAGATTTTGTTATTAAATAATAATAATTTTTTATAAATTATTATTAAATAATAATATTTTTTTTGTAATTTGTGTGGGGGTCCTAACCTTGATAGACCTGAATTGAGGTCTAACTAAACCCTCAAATTGTCCAGGTCTGGGGTCTTCAGGACCACAGCTCTAAGGCTTGGTCGTGAGGCTTACGAGCTCAATCCACGACCTGGATTGAGGTCGTGTAAGGCCTTCAATTTAGGCTGATCGTGAGGCTTACAAGCTCAACCCACGACCTGGATTGAGGTCGTGTAAGGCCTTCAATTTAGGCTGATCGTGAGGCTTACGAGCTCAACCAATGACCCGAATTGAGATCGTGTAAGGCCTTCAATTTAGGCTGATCGTGAGGCTTACGAGCTCAACCAATGACCTGGATTGAGATCGTGTAAGGCCTTCAATTTACATTGGTCGCGGGGTGTGTAACCTCTTCTATGACCTCGATTGAAGTCTGTTTAAAGCCTCGTTCGTCCTAGGTCTTGGGTCATCACAACCTTACCTCTGAGACTTAGAGGAGGTCAATCGTGAATTGAAATTCCAACCCCCTGAAGACATGGATTGAGGTCACATTTTTCTCCTTTAACTCGATTACTAAGCCAGCTCATTCCATGAGTATTGAAAAATCCATATTTTTTTTTGCTTGTTGCTCAAATTTGAGCTTACAATATATCGAATCGAAGCTTGTTTCGAGCTCAAACTCCTTAAATTATTTTTTAACTTATTTCTCCCATTTTTGGAGCCTTCAAATGGATGGTACGTGGCCTTTTCGAGCCTTTGGTTGGACGGAACACAGTCTCTACGAGCTTTCATTTGGACGGAGTAGGGCCTTCACGAGCCTTCATTCGGGTGGAACATGGCCTCTTCGAGCCTTCAGTTCCTTACAGCTAGCTTCCCTGCCTCCGTGCCATCGTTTGGCAACCAGAAATTCTCAAGGTGTGCTTTGATACGATCTATCCAACATCCTCCTATCCCGATAGGAGCAATAAGCTTATAATCAATTACAGGGGTTCTCAGAACTTGGAAGTAGTCGCTCCCAGAATGGGTCTCGACCTCTGAATAAGTATATTAAAATGAGGCATCGACCTTTGTATTCTCCTCCCTTAGGATATACTCAACGTAGCACTCGTCGAACGCAGCTTTCACAATCCTCAAGTATTTGGCCATATTCTTTTCTCTAGCCTCAAACTCTCCATCGACTTAAGAGACTACCAGCTTTGAGTCTCCACAGACTTTCAGGTTCTTCACCCTCAGGACTCTTGTCAATCCAAGGTCGGCTATCAGAGCTTCATACTCTATCTCGTTGTAGGTTTTTTGGAAGTCCAACTTCAAGGCATACTTAACTGCGAACCCATCGGGGCTTTGTAGAACTAAACTTGTACCACTGGTTTTTGTTTTTGATGCCCCGATAAAAATAGAGCATCCAATACCCTTTCTCTTCCAGAGGCTTCTCACCTTGCTGACCTTCCTGGTCTATTACCTCCTGCCCCCCCCCGACTTCTTGGTTGTCAATAGTATATTCAACCACGGAGTCAGCTAGAGCCTGGGCTTTGATGGCCATCCTAGGCTTGTACTTAACATCAAATTCTCCTAGTTCTATTGCTCACTTGCTGAGCCTTCAATTACGTTGAACGTGGCCTATTCGAGCCTTCAATTGCATGGAACATGGCATATTCGAGCCTTCACTTCCTTAGAGCTGGAAGCTTGTGGTTTCATCAAACCTTATTTCTACTTAGTCTGATCAGGTGGAGTGTCTTAACTGGATGCTCAGATGTGATAAACCTTATGGTTTGGGGTGTGCCAAGTCTAGGCGCCACATTTCTTTCAAAAAATTCCAGCTTGTAAGAGCCTCGTTTCTGAATTGTCATCCATTTCTGGCTATAAGGATTGGTGGAAGTCCATATCTATGTATCACACTTTCCCACAGGAATTGTGTCATTTACTTTGTGGTTATCCATGCTTGGGGTTTGGCCTCAGTCTACTTCATGAAGGTATCAATTGCAACTATCAGGAACTTCCTCTGGGTATTTGCCATTGGGAATGGTGGAACTGATGGATTTCAACATTTCAGGGGATTAATAAACAGTTGCGTGTTTTTGTATATCGATCGCACATAACTTCTGACATCAGCCATCATGCCTGGCTAGTAGAATCCAAATCGGATCATCTTTTGGGAAAGGGTCTTGCCCCATATTTCTAGATGAGTTTCTTTCAAGGCTAAATTCCCGTTTTGAGGCCTCAGTGTTCTTATTGACAACTTTCGTGCCTCCAAGGCATTGTCGGGTAACCAACCGATTTCCTGGAGAGCCTCTATAGGATCTATCCAACGGCTTTTCATACCTATAGGTGTTATCATCTTTTCTATCAACGCTTCGGGTCTCCAAGACTTTGAAGTAAGAACTTTCAACATAATTCTCCATCTCTGAGGAGGAAAACATAGATATGACATCAGCCTTTACATTTTCCTCCCTCGTAACACTCATTGAATTGAGTCATGTTTCAAGTATTCTGTCTCGGTTCCAGCCCTGGCCTCGAACTCACCATTCATTTTTGGTGCTACTGATCTTGAGTCTCCACAGACTTTTTTGACCCTCGGGGCTCTGGCCAAACCAAGTATGGCTATCACAGCTTTGCGTTCAGCCTCATTGTTTGTCGTTGGGGAATCATGAACCCATCGGAGTATGTTCTCACTTAATTTGTTTTTGATTCTCCATCAAAATCAATCCAATACTCATTGAGTACCGCTTCTAGATTCTCCTTCTCTAATCCTTTGCCCTCCTTGGGTACTACCTCATGCCCCCCGACTTCTTGGTTATAAATGGTGTATTCAACCACGAAGTCAGCGAGTGTTTGGGGGTTTATTGTGGTTACTCTATTTCATACAAGACCTTTCTCATGTAATAGATGGGTTTCCGAACCTTATCTTCCCCTTTCACGAGGACGACACTCAAAGCCGTGTCAAATACATCCAAGTATAGATAGAGTAACATTCCGTAATTTGGTTATGTCAGCACGTGGTGGTTCCGTGTCAAGGATTGCTCTACTCTTATCGGGGTTGACCTCAATTTCCATGCTTGGAGACCATAAAACCCAAAACAATTCCTGATCCTATGGTGAAGGTGGATTAGCCAGATTAAATATCATCGTGTGGTGCCTTAACACCTCAAACGCCTCATAAGAATGCTCAATGTCATGTGCCTTATCGAGGCTATTGATTAACACATCATTTCCATGGACTTATATAGTCTTCCCACTAAGATGCTCAAAGATCTTATTTTTCAATCTTCAATATGCCGCCTCTTTGGTTCGTCACCTTTGTTGCATTGGTCAATGAATCGTTCCTTGGTAGGGGAAAGTAGTCTCTAAGACATGCATCTTTCATATCAATGAAGTCAATACACATCCTTCATTCTCCATTGGCCTTCCTGCTCTTGGAATCAAAATTTATTTCCTTCCGTTTCATTGTCTCCCTATTCGGGTGGAAACACAACATTGTTCTCTTGTCCTTCAAGGGTTTATTCAGCAACGCTCTACGTGGGCAACTTTTTAGGTTCTTCTGGAACTAGGGGAGTACCAAGTCCTAGGCGGAGTTTCCTCTTTGTTTCTCATCTTCTTGGACATCCATGTCTTCAATCGTGAGGTCATGCCCCCCGACTTCATCAGGCCTCAAGGTGGCCGAATATCAATACTCTCTCTTTTCTTCATCAACTATATTCCTTGTAGGAAATTTAATCTTCAGGTCTTAGCTAGCTTGAGGCAACCGCCTTAAGCCTGTCATCCTAAGGATAACACTGTAAGCGGAAGTTGTTTTAACCAGCAAAAGGTTCGACATATGAGTGGCCTCCCTAGGCTCGTGTCCTATTATCATGGATAACCAAATGGTTTCTTTAACTCTTGACTCAACTCTATAGAACCCATACACGGGCATGTTGGAGGGGGTCAGTTGAGAATCGCTATTTCCCATCTTCGAGATATCCACTAAAGTCCCATTGTCTACCGAGACTCCCTTCACTTGCGAGTTGCCTGTCATAGGTGTTATGACCAACGGGCCATCATGGAGGCACTTCACCCCTTCCAAGTCAGAATCATCAAAGGTAAATGCCATTTTGGTCTTTGCTCATTATAGAGCTTCTCCTATAATGTGCATAGCTTCTCGAGCGTGAGCTTTATGAGAGCTCCTTGTATTCTCGACCGTCGTCGGGTCTTTAGAAATCATGTTTATCATCAGCCCCTCGAGGCTATGGATTGCGATCTTGATTGCCATCCTTCCTTTTATAATCTCTACTTCATAATCATGCCTTAGGTTACCCTACTGGCCATCCTTGGTGAACTTATTCAACTTTTCTCATAGGATCAGAAACTTGATCTCGTGTTTCAGCTGTCTACAATCGTGTGTGTTATTTCTCACATCCTTATGGAACCGACAATATTGGCTCTTGTTTCTCTACTCGGGATCAGCCCTTAGTGGTTTCGACCATCGGAGATCCTTGTCTTTCGCAATATCCATCAGGATTTGGGTGTTGAAAGTATTCAAACGTGCATAGTTGGTGAACCTTGGTCCTTGATTGCTCTTCTTCTTGGGAGAGTTAGAATTTTTACTTATTCGAGGATACTTATCCTTAACGTCCTACTCGTGACTAATTTCGTTTCTCGTTTACCTCCATTGCCTCCAGCAGGGGTTGAGGCTTCCTTTATACTTTCCTCTATCTTGATGACCACTCTATCACTCAGGTTCGGGACCTTCAAGGCTTCCTTGGTGATTCGGTTCATGTAATCCCCCAAGGATTCATTCATTTTCCACATTCACGGGGATGTAAAACGTTTCTTATGAACTTTCCATCGATAAACGGGGGGATGAATGCCTTTCTTAGTCCTTTAAAGGAGCTGATTGAGCTCGGGGGCAACCGACTTTATCATCGTTGTGTCATGCCCCCCAGTGTTTGAGGGAACGCCCTATACTTGATCACGTCAATCACGGGTTAAAATTTGTAGTGCATTGGAGGATGTCATCACTTGATTAGTGGGGTCTCTTGCCCTAACACACACCTCGATGGTGGACGTCTTGAATTTTCTTGAGATATGAGCATTCATTATCTTGTTGGCGAATGATAGGATATGATCATCATGATCTCCTAAAGGCATAGAATCATCGGGATCATCCCTTTGTGTATCAACCCTTCTCCTCATAGAAGGAACCACTCAAATTAATAACATGGGGATCCTAGCCCTTAGGGGCTGCCTAGCCTATTGTATTTCCAGATCTTTCTTTAATTTTCAAATAAGTGCTTCTTTATGAGCGATTATATATCCTCCCTCCTGAAGTCTTGGGAGCCAGTCCTTTGGATCCTCGGGGCTGAGAAGGCCCTAACCCTCATTCGAGCTCCTTGCCTGGTTCTCCTTCTGAGATATTTATCTTCTTCAGTGGATGATAATTTGTCAACAATATAGGGTCCGGGAAAATCATGACTCCTTCATGGGTGTTCTAGGCATTGAATTCATTGAGGTACGTATGCCTCGTGTTGCTGGCTACTCCTACCATCGATGAACGACATCTCATTGGTGGGAACCTAATTTCATCGTTTAACGATGGAGATGGACATCTATAGTCCCAACGGTGCACTGGAGGGGCGACACCACTGTCCGGAGGGAATTCGTCCCTGAATTCATTAAACCCACAATCGGCTGCTGCGGATGAGTAATTTGAGCCCACAAATCCTTTCGTTTATGGCCTAAAGAGTCGTTCCTTGAGTCCCTCGGGGTTAAGAACGTCCCGATCCTATGACGGGCTCCTTTCCTTGACGTCTCTTGCTATAACGGACGCCCTCTTCTTCATCTTCTTCGAACGAGAAGTCGTCTTTTGTGTATGATCCAAATAGACTTTGATTTCCTCCAACAAGGGGACCAAGCCTTCAATGTATTGAGGCACATACATCTCATGAGTAAATTGATGGTTCCATCAGCAGTTGGGAACAGTGACAACCCATAAACGGGGTTTTGAGTTATTGGGATCAATCATGACGGTGGTGGCGATCCGTGCTCATGGTGCTCCATTAGTCAGAGGTAAAACCACCATCTGAAATTAGGGATTCGCTCCTTGAGTTAGTGAATTTTGAATCATCCCTTGGGGATCACCCCTTGGAGACGTGTCTCTGGGGGAGTTATTCCCTGATTGGAAGTCGAGGGGAGTGGATCATCAGTCTGATTGTTCTTTCATCATCGTTAGTGAACGATTGAGACTCTCCTTCATGCTATATGCGAAGGTTCCAAGTCTCAAACATGGGGCGAATCATCCCCTCATTAGGGTGGGAGCCCATAACTTAGGTTCTAAGTTGTAAGCAGTGTAAGCACCATGGCAGAGATTTGTAATCATGCTACCCTATTATGGGCATAGCCATGCCTGGGATTCTAGATCCGCCCTTGGAGAGTTTAGAATCGTTCTTTGGACTCCCTTCCCTTGGAGACTCGTTTAAATTCCTGTTCCTCGATTATCCAACCCTTAAACATTAGTAGATGTGGATTGCATACCAAGAGTGGTGATCAAAATGCGTATTGAGGCTGTGGATCGTCACATCCATTTTTTATCTCCGTGTATTTTGCATGGTTGACGTCTTTGTCCCACAGACGGCGCCAAAAGTTGTGGAATAAAAAGTAGGGTGTAATTAATTCGTGTATTGATTGCTAGGGATTGAGAGCTTCGAGCTTTAATGGTGGCTGCTCTTGTTGTCGGGGACTAACTCGGTCCTAACAAGATGCCTACGTACCTTGATGAATATCAAGAATCAAGCCAAAACGTAGTTCTAGAGTTGCCTACGTGGCTTGATGCGCCCTCGCGGCGTAGTGACGTAGTGGCTTGTATGTCCTTATTCGAGGATTAAGCCTAAAACGTGGTGGGTGACGTATGGAGCTGTGCCCCAAAAACATTCTCCTGAGAATGAGAGGTCAGGCCCTTTATATAGGCTTGAGAAGCCTTGGAATTAGGGTTTAGTAACTTGGTGGGCAAGTTATCCACTTCAGATGGGCTTCTAGATCCTTTCATAAGAAGTCTGACTTTCATGGACTTAAATGTCTTGGGGGCTACTCCTTAAAGGAATTGGTTCCCTTTTGGACTCAATATTGGAGTCTGAAAATTAGCTGACTCATTAATTACGAAATTATTATTTAATTAGGGATTCAGGCCTCAATAATGGGCTTTAACCTTGGACCAATCTAGGTTTATGGAATGCCATTTAAAATGTGTATTTAATGCTTATTTTCAGCCCATATCAACTAACATGAGTGTTTATTAACATCCGTACGGTTCGATCATCAAAAAAATTATTCAAATAAATTATTCAGTTAATCTGGATCGTGCCTCGTTACGAGAAGCAACACCTTTACTAATTTTTTGTTAAAATCTCGTACAACCGACCTTTTTATTTTTTGATTATTTTTTTCCAAAACTAGATTGAGTGTTTATTAACTTTCGTACGGTTCGATCGTTGAAGAAATCATATGAAAAAATTATTCAGTGAATCTGGATCGTGCCTCGTTATAGGAAGTAGCACTTTTGCTACGTTTTTGTTAAAATCTCGTACAACCCGGCCTTTTTATTTTTTGATTATTTTTTCCAAACACTAAAATGAGTGTTTATTAACATCCGTATGGTTCGATCATCGAAGAAATCATTCAAAAAAATTATTCAGTTAATCTGGATCGTGCCTCGTTATGAGAAGCAGCACCTTCGTACAACCCGACCTTTTTATTTTTTGATTATTTTTTCCCAACACTAGATTGAGTGTTTATTAACTTTCGTACGGTTCGATCATCGAAGAAATCATATGAAAAAATTATTCAGTGAATCTGGATCATGCCTCGTTATAGGAAGCAACACTTTTACTACGTTTTTGAAAAAATCTCGTACAACCCGGGTTTTTTATTTTTTGATTATTTTTTTCAAACACTAAAATGAGTGTTTATTAACTTTCGTATGGTTCGATCGTCGAAGAAATCATTCAAAAAAAATTATTCGGTGAATCTGGATCGTGCCTCGTTATAGGAAGTAGCACTTTTATTACGTTTTTGTTAAAATCTACTACAATCTGACCTTTTTATTTTTGATTATTTTTCCCCAACCCTAAAATGAGTGTTTATTAAAATACCAAAAATTTAATTTTTCAAAAAAAAAGTTTTCAAAAATAAAATAATTACAAAACTTGCATAAAAAAAAGAAAAAAACAGCACTCGATGAAATTTGATGAGCGGCAATTTGTACCGCCTAAATTTTTGACAATTATTGTCTAAGTCAAAGAAAAGGATCGAAACAGATTACAATTAGGGATACACACCCTCAGCCCCTCAGCCTCACAATCTCGCCGCTCACTCTCGTAGACACTCTCACGCTCAATTAGGGGAAGCTCTATTTGACAATTATTTGTTCTCTCCTCCTCTTTCCATCTCCTACTATGTCTCTCTCAGTTTCTCTGTATGTTTAATTTGTACTTCTATTTCCTTTCAACGGTTCGAAAGGATATTGTAGTAGAGTTATCAAAATCAATTGAAAGTGTTGGTCTTGATATGTGTGTCGCTTCTCTGGTAAGTTCTCATTCCTTCGTGATTAAAATTCTTAATAAAGGCTGATGTATTGATCTGTGGGTTGATTAAATATGATGGTTAAAGTCCAGATACATCGATGAAGATTGGTGGAGAGTCCTTTAACACAAGGACCTGGTCTCAATTGATACAGGTTCATCTTTTTCTCCTTGTTAATGGTTTCTTGATCTGTTAATCAATATATTATCTCGGACCTCATTTCTACTTGCCTTGACTAGCTCAATTTTCTGAAGCATTTTCTTGCGGGTGGGTTTGTCATGCAAATGCAGGTCACTTCTATTCCTTTCCTTTGTTGTGCATCAGTTGATGAGTCAGATGTTAGTGGTTCTGAAGGTGAATATGTTTCCTGGGTCTCCTGGTTTTGCAATCTGAAAGGACATGAATTCTTCTGCGAAGTGGATGATGATTACATTCAAGATGATTTTAACCATTGTGGGCTAAGCAGTCAAGTTCCATACTAAGCAGTCAAGTCAACTAGCTTTACACGGGTGATGATGTACAATAAACTCTTTTTGTTGTCAATCAAATACTACAGTTAATTGTTTACAGATCAGTGAGATTGTTATGTAGTGGTGTATTTGTTGTTCCTCATATGTAAGTGGTTAAATGTCATTTCTAAAAAATTGACTGAATACTATATCATGTATCATGTGATATGAATTGTCAACTTCTCAGACCAGGTCATTAGCATGGGGCAGATGGTAGGGGAAGAATCAAGCAATCCAGCTATCATGGGGAAGTCTACTACTAAAATCTCTGTACTTGGAATTTTCTTAGCACTTCCAAAGGTATTTCCATTCTGTACTTATATTACATCGCATACATGTAATTTTTACTAGTAGATATCGTGTCATACTGCATGTAGAACCTAAAAACAAAGTGGCTCTTGATTCTTCTTTTTCAGCATATCTAGTTGCATTGGAGAATGAAAGTGTGATTAATATAGTGTGAAGTTTCTCCAAAGTTGAGAATTTCAGTCCTAAATTACTAGGGGAGATCTTCTGGTAATGAGCTTGACTTTTGGTGCCTTATTTCCTGTGCATTTCTGAATAATGTAGTCCGATAGCTTATGGTTCTGAATAATTTCAGTCCTAAATTACTAGTTCTGACTTCTGAATAATGTAGTCCGATAGCTTATGGTTCTGCTTGGAAATCATGTTGCAGCACATAACATCTCATATAGCCGTTGTCTTAAAAATAGCTAGACAATTTAGGTTAAAAATTTGTTCCATTTGTCCGAGTCTTGATCTTATTCAGCTTTATAAGTATGTTGCTTGGGTTTGTGGCATTTCTAATTTCTTTTAATATAATTTTTCTGAAGAATTCGGTTTTATTAACATTATAAAAATTCCTTTTGTCATACAAAATCAGTAGCAAAGATGCTCTATGGTCTTATTCATGCCCGATATATATTGACTAGCAAAGGGATGTCAGCAATGGTAATATACTCTATTGCGTTAATTCTTTTCTCGCTTATCTGTACAAGATTTGGGACCACCAATTTGTATGGGCTCAAAATACTAATTTACACTTCTGTAGATGGAGAAGTACAAGAACTTTGAATTTGGGAGATGCCCAAGGATATTTTGCAGCGAGCAGCCATGTTTGCCAGTTGGCCAGTCAGATATACCCGGGTCAAGCTATGTGCGGATATTCTGTCCACATTGCGAAGATATTTACTTTCCGTGTACCAGATATCAATATGGTAAGTTTGTGCAGGCTTCTAAATTTGTAGTCTTTCATTAGCTGTTGAAATTATGCATTTCAGTGACAATTTTGAGCCTCAAATAATTGTTAAAAAACAGTTACTCCTCACTGCATTATACTTTATTGTATCCGCAAAGTTCATTTGTAAACTTCTATTTGCTCATTTACAATAGTTGTGTTATTTTTTTTATCTCAAAAAATATTTTTGGAGTACTTTGGTCATTCATTTATGTTGGCTGCTTGTAGGGATGTGAAGCTCGAGTACAAGGTTCTGAAGAAGAAGGTAAAAGAAATCAACTAGAAGGATGCTCAATTCTATGGAAATATGTTTGCCAAACTGAACAAGCTGGAGCCTTTTGACACAGAAGTGAGTATTTGATGGTCATACTCACATTAGTTAGCATAGAAGAAAATAAAAAGTTTCGAAAGCCTAGAAATGAGGCTGGAGGCAACCCACCAAGTGGTCTAAAGAATTTTGTATCGGTAGTAGCTTTATTGTGATTAATATTGATGGTAGTTTCTGTTTAAATGAATATTGGTTTTGATTAAAATGGTTAGTTGCTAGTATTGTATAAACTTTTATTTTTATTGTAAATAAAAGTATTGTTTCATTTATCATTAGCCAATGTTATTATCTTTGATAAAAATTAGTTAAAATATCATCAGACAATGGATAAAACAAATGGTTTTTGCTAAGAAACCATTGTCTGTAGTGACATACAACAACAGCCCTGATCAAGTAAAAGATTGTATCTTTTGTACTTAAACAATAGGCTTTCTTTTAAAAAACATTGTCTTTACTGCTTAATAACAACAATATATTCGTTAAAAAGTGTTGCGTTATTGGAGCTTTGACAAGAGGTTTCCAAAGAAGTGTTGTTGTTCTGGGTATCAGACAACACTTTTCATGTGCCTTTTACTTGTCTTTCAACTTTCACACAACAGCTGCTGTGTGTTGTCTGAGGTGTGTATCAGACGACTTCTCAATAGTCAACAGCTTTTGGTATATTCAGACAACACGTTTTGCCTGTTGTCTAATGCAAAAATCCTTGTAGTGAGTACCGCTCCTTTACAATTATTTTACACTGATTTATGGGGACCTTGCGAACCTTCCATTGCTAAATTTCGTTATTATGTCATTTTTATCGATCACTTCTCCAAATACACATGGCTATATCCCATGCATAAGAAATCTGATGTTGCAATTTTATTTCCCAAATTCAAAGTTGTTGTTGAGAAATATTTCCAATTACCTCTAATCTCTCTTTACTCTGACAACAGAGGTGAATACATTGCATTGAAACACTTTCTGGAACAACACGGCATCTCACATTTCACCACACCACCCATACCCTTGAACACAACGGCACTGCAGAACGTAAACACCGTCATATTACCGAAATGGGGCTGACCTTATTACATTATGCATCATTACCTCTTTCATATTGAAATTATGCATTTCTGACAGTCGTGTATCTCATTAATCGACTGCCAACACCAATTCTCTCACACGAGTCTCCGTATCAGGTGTTATACAAAAAACCTCCAAATTATTTACGTCTCAAGACATTTGGGTGTTTATGTTACCCCTGGCTTCAACCTTATACAGAATCCAAAATTCATCCTCGCTCAATCCCATGCATCTTCCTGGGATATTCCACTACCCAATCAGCTTATCGTTGCCTAGATACAAAGTCGAACAAACTATATATATCCAGACATGTATTGTTTGTCGAAACTGACTTCCCCTTGCAGGTAGGCGATCACAAGTCTGCTCCCTCTTCCCTAATGACTCCCTCCACCTCCCATTACAACACCTCCTCCCCCACTATCTCATCACCACACTCAAGTATACCAGCCACAACACACACCAACATCACCCATATCACCTCCTCAGCGTACACCATCAACCTTTCCCTCACCATGCCAACATATTTCTGCCTCTCCCATCACACCCAATGCACCTTCACAGTCTCCAAACACTACTCAAACCACTCCAACAATCCCTGATAATCAGCCACCACCACGAGCCACACGTACACATAAACCAAATCCTAAATACTACGGCCCTGCGTTCATCAACCATATTACCAAACATCCACATCCTACCTCAGTGGAACCATCATGTGCCTTACAAGCTCTCAAAGACCCATCATGGCATACGGCCATGTCCGAAGAATTCACTACCTTGGTTCACAACAGAACCTGGGAGCTGGTCCCAAAAACAAACCAAAATTTCATTGGTTGCAAATGGATTTTTCACCTCAAGCGACACTCCGATGGCAGCATTGCACGCTACAAAGCCCGTCTTGTGGCAAAAGGGTTTCACCAACGACCCGGCATCGAGTTTGTAGATACTTTTGCCCCCGTCACAAAACCAGTTACAGTTCGTGTAATCCTCAGTATTGCTCTCTCACAAGGCTGGGCGCTGCGTCAACTAGACATCAATAACGCGTTCCTACATGGGACGTTGCAGGAAGATGTCTTTATGTCACAACCTGCCGGATTCATCGACCCTCAATACCCATATTATATCTGCAAATTAAGGAAATCCATATACGGGTTACGACAGGCTTCTCGTGTGTGGCACCAAGAACTGAAACAATATCTTCTCCAGTATGGCTTTATCAACTCAATCTCTGACTCCTCACTGTTCATATATTCCAAGGGTCACCATCTCATGTACTTCTTAGTATACGTTGATGACATCATTGTCACCGGCAACAATACAAGTTGTATATCTACCTTTGTCCAAAACCTCAACACACGTTTCTCTCTCAAAGACCTGGGCACCTTGAACAATGTTTTAGGAGTTGAGGTCATACATACAAATGAAGGATGTTCTTGAGCCAACGTCAACATATCACTGATATCCTTGTAAAACACAACATGGCTGCAGCAAAACCAGTACATACGCCCCTCAGCCCATCTGAACCATTAACACTTCATGATGGATCACCCTCTACTAGGGCAACAATTTATAAACAAATTGTTGGAGCCTTACAATATCTTACCATTACAAGACCGGGCATCGCATTTGCTGTAAATCGCCTCTCTCAATTCATGCATCTGCTGAGCCAACGCCACCTTCAAGCTCTAAAATGAGTCCTCGGATATATCAAGAAAACCATTTATCATGGCCTCTTCTTAAAATGTGGCCAGCCTTTACTCATAATAGCTTTCATCGATTCTGATTGGGGAGGCTGCCATGAAATTGGTCCTTCAACTACTGGACATGCTATTTATCTTGGTTCCAATATCATTTCTTGGAGGTCAGTACGTCAAAAATATGTGTCTCGCTCATCCATGGAAGCCGAATACAAGGCAATCGCCAATGCTTCTGCTGAAATCATATGAACTCTTATCTGAACTTGGCATCAAATCACCCACTGTTCCCCGGCTGTTTTGTGACAATACCGGTGCTACTTACCTCGCTGCGAATCCAATATTCCATTCCCGGATGAAGCACATAGCTCTCGACTATCATTTTGTACGGGAACAAGTACAACAGAACCTCCTCCGAGTTCATCATATAAGCACAAAAGATCAAACTGCAGACATTTTAACAAAGCCCCTAGCCCGTCTTCCATTCCAATCCTTTCGTAACAAGATTGGCGTTTCCGACAGAACCTCCATCTTACGGGGGCGTGTTAAAACATATTAAAATACAGCTTGACTTTCTACCATTCACCATGACATTATGCACATCTACTTTGACATTATGCACATCTACTTTCGGTTTATCTTGTTTGTTAATATATGTTTTACATGTCTTATTTAATTATTTTTGTCAATTCTATTAATATCATGAGTGAGTAGTTTATTTCTAGGGTGTAAGGAGAAGCCATGTTTACACCACGATAATGCTTTAATATTATTAGTTGTTTAACGGATATAGAATAATTCTAATCGATATGTTATAAAATTTAATTTGTGTTATCGGCCAGTATCATTAATTAATTATTTGCAAATAGGAATAATAGATCGAGAGATTTTATTCACTAGAGGCATACATATGATTAGTAGAATTGAATTTTAGTGCGTGAGCATAATTGGATTTTTGAGAGCGTTAATGCTTGAGAGAGATTAACACATGCTCTAATTATTTAAATCCGTTAAATTACTACATCCATATAATTTGTTTCGGTGTAAACATGGTGAACCCGGTCGCCCTAGACTTTTAGTTAATCAACTTTAAAACACATTTATTTGCGTTATTTAGTTATACAAAAACTCTCAATAATTGTTTTTAATATAGAAATAATTTGTGATAATTAAATTAAAATTGATAAAACCTGTCTCCCTGTGAACGAACATAAAAATATACGACATCATTCGACTATCAGACTTTTCTCCATCTTTGTAATTAATAGCATAGGCTTTTGTGTTCTTCTTTCTTGTATAAATTAGTTACATTCAGTATGTAATAGCTTAAGCTTATACAGAAAGTATTTAGTAACATCAAGTATTATATATATATATATATATATATATATATATATATATATATATATATATATAACAATCACGCAAGCATATAGATTTTAATGAAGAGGCCGCTGTAATAACCCGAATTTTCGGTAGAACTAAAACTTTTCTTATTATAATGAAGTGCATCAATGAATAGTAATTTTGGTGGATGAATAGTGATTTTGAGGGTTAAGAAATTTTTCATGCCACCTATGTACGAGACGTAATGTGGTTGTTCCGAAGTCATATTAGTGACCTGAGAAGTAAATAAGGGTATGCAAAGACGATCGAAATTCAGAAATTCCAATTTCTATTTCAGTGTAATATTTGACCGGGAAGTGAATTATATATTAGAATTATCAAGAAATGAGATATTAAATTTGAGGAAGTGAGGATTTAATATTTTGGAATTTTAGTATATTTGATTTGAGAATTTAGAATGAAAACTATTGAGATAGTGAAACGAACGTTCTAGAAATCACTGAGACTTTATAACGAGATTAAGCGATCAAGTGAACGATTCATGGGTTGAGGATATTAAATATTAGAAGTCCAAGGGAGGATATATTATGAGAGGGAAAGAGGATTGAGAATATAATCCTAGAGCAAAGAGAATGCAAACTAGTTTGATAACGCTTGAAAAACCGGGAGAGCAAATCCTGAGATAAAGAGAATATACCAGGAATATTGGATTTTATAATTGTTTGAGGATTAGAACTACACCAACACCTTAAAATACAATGTGGGAGAGGATAATATGTATCCAAGAGGTGTACATAGGAGAAACCACTGAGACGATCACAAAAAACTTTCGATGAATCAAACGACGAGAGAACTTGCATAAAGCCCATCTGAAAGCCCTAAGGCCCTATAAACAAGCCCATGCTTGGCCCAAGCTCTTCAAGGAGGTGAATTTACAAGTTAATTAAGTGAATGGCTCATGGAATTATGAAGGGGCAAGGCTAGAAGATCAATAAGAACCAAGGGGCAAGGGTATACTAGACATTGAACAACAAAGTGGAGTAATGTGCTTAATGATCAACATATGGCTTAGTATCATTGGTGGAATTCAAACACAATTTATTTAGAGATAAGGGCTGATGTTAAAGTGATAGAAACAAGTCACACAAGTCATTATCCAAGAATAAAAGCAAAAGAAAACAAAGAAAACATCAATCTCTCCAAACTGTCCAGCAGAACCAACCCTCAAAGAAAACTTTATATCTCTATTTGTATCCATGATAAAATCACCAAATTTTAACCACAACCTCTCCACTCCATGGGCAATATTCGCTCAAAATTTCATGGCATTCTAATGAGTGTAGCCTAGTTAGATCTCCTCCCCAAGTTGAAGAAGCAAACTGTCCTGGTGCTTGACAGTTTCTGGGATGATTTTCAATCGGACTTATCTCCTTCATTACTCAATGGAATTCGGTGTTCTTTGGCTTGCTGGAAAGCTGGTTAGATGATCTACAACTCTCCTTTAGAAGTCTTGATCAGAAAACCTCGGTAAGGCCCTGGTTTGCATGATCTTTCCACTGAGTTATAGCAGATCCGAAAATCACTTAGAATGTTCTTGATGTTTCTTGCTAGTTTAAGGTTGTAAGGAGTTATAAGGACTAGATCAAGGCTTGTTAGACTCATATACACACCAAGGAAGGTATAACTCTCTTGAAACCCTAGATCTTGTTTTGAGTTTTAAGATTAGTTGTGATATTAGTGTATTATAAGCATGATTATGTAGTGATTAATTGATTTAGGAGATGTGATGATCATGATTGGTAAAGTAGATGATCTTGGACAGTTGGGAATGAATAATATGTGTATAAGTTGTATAGATACCCGGTGTGGCTTGGTTGTGATGGATTGATTTTTGAAACGTTCGATTTATAGCCGTTATAATGCCGAAATTTCGTTAATCATTGAAAACCGTGCATCACAGTAGATCTAATGATCAAAACTGGCTAAGTATCTAACATACCCTTGTAGACCTTGAGTCGTAGATCATTTTGGAAAAAGAATCGAATCAAACGGACTTAGGGTTTAGGATTTATGGCCGATTTACTAAAAGTAGTTCGAAACCGTAAACGAAAGTTCGTAACTGAAATTGAACCCTCGTAAATTATGAAAGTTAGTGACGAATCATGGTAATTAAATATTAGAGGTCATAAGGAAGATGTGAAAGAAAACCACATGTCGATCGGATCGTTTTTCGATTTTATAAAAATGTTCGAGTCAAGGTTAAATACGAACGAACACCTAAAACGAATACTTAGTTTAACTTTGGAAAAACCACTTAGAAAATGGGCGATAAAACTCGAGATAAAATCTTGGTTCATAAGAGATCGACCCTAGAACTTATATGACTTAAGTATATATCAAGTGTAAGTGTAACGAAGATCCTTAATAATGAACAAATGTCGGGTCGAATCGAGGTTAATAAGAGTACACGAAAAGGGTGCATAACGAGATACTTCAAAAAATCGTGTTTCGACTTAAGTTAAGTTATACTTAGCTTTTTTAAAAAGAAAAGTATTACATTATTAATCTCCAATATTCTGATTGTTTATAGACCACCGAGCAGACCCAGAGCACACTACCTCTACCCACACCCGACTACCAGGCAAGTTTCAAATCCTTTTAAGGCTGTTGTTGTGAATATATATATGCTTTCTGTTATACATATGCCATGTCATGCATGTCTACTTCCAAGTTATATTGTTATACTTGTTCCATGATTATGGTTGGCTTATAGACTAGATGGGATATATCAGTTATAAGCCGGTTATTGCTAGTCCCTTAGAGGAGGGCATATATATCGTATTCGTTGAATATAAACCGGGAGTCAGTACTTCTTGATATATTGTAACTACTTTCGAGGGAAAATATTTAAGTAAATATTTTCCATTATTTATGTGATGAATAATATTTTGAATATTCGTTCGAGAGTATTTAATTAGCGATCATTACTTCAATTATTTATTTAAACGTTATCTATTCAATGAATATTATTTTTCAATATTCATTTAAAGTCGATTCATTTATCGAATATTATTTCGAATATTTTCTTAAAGCTTGGACTACTAAATAAATATTATTTGGATATTCATTTAGAATATTATTCATTAAATGAATATTACTTTTGAATATTCATTTAAGTTCCTATTTACTTAATGAATATTATTTTAAATATTCGTCTGAAGTTCTATTTATTTATCAAATATTATTTCAAATATTCCTTTCAAGTCTTAATATTAAATGAATATTATTTTGAATAGTCATTTAAGTATTCATTTATTCAATAAATATTTTCTCTTTATTCATTCGAAGAGTTATCCTGAGAAATACTTCGATTAAAATATTCTTTCATACTTTTAAACATTCTTTAAATATTTCTGATTCGATAAATTTTCTTTGAATATTAATTTAACGCCTTGAAACAACTTCAATATTATTTATTCCTCTTCAAATGTTGTCTTCGACTTTCAATACTCTGAAATCTCTTTAGAGTCGTATTATTATTATATTATATCAAGAAAGGTTCTCAGATTTCATTCTTCATTGAGTCTATCTTCCAAATATAAGGGAAACTTACTTGAGGGATGCTATTTATCTTGTTGACTTCCCGGTCATAAATCTTTTGAAACTATTCTTTTACCTCGCAACTTGGTTGCTGTTTATCTATCAAATCCTGTGTACCTTCTCATCATTCGAGGGGTAAGAATGTTGGAACAAGTTGGTATCCATTAACAAGCAGTAGCTTGGGGAATATTGGTGAGTTTTCCTTTCCAACTAGATACGACTACTTTGTGGAGTCTTATCAACAAGTATTACACTTGGGGAAAGGGGTACGAACTTTATGTTTCAGAGTTATGGATGTTATACAAACTAGGAGCCGTGTAAGTGGTCGAGTGGCGCCGGTCCTGCAATGGCCCAACCGTTGGCCGGGGGGTTCCAGAGGGCGGTTGACAAGTAAATCCGTCGGTGCTTCCTTCTACATGTAGAGAAAAAATAATGGGGAGCATAACATGCGACTGATCATCGTAAAATGTTATGGCTCCTGGCGCGTCAATACTCCGGAATTAGTTCACCTTTCAAATGTTGGAAATTTTCTGCAACACTATCGGTGTTGGCAGGTGAAAAAGTGATTGAATCTAGAATTGCAATATTTTTCTGCAAGTTCCTCTGTTATGATAAATAATGCTATCTTGCGTATCTTTGACATAGCAGATATTTCCACATAAGCATATTTTTAAGTTACCTTGTAACTTCATCTTTCATATTATACTGGCATTATGTTCGTTAAATGCATGGCATATGGTTTTAAAATACTTTTGAACTGTTATATATATTGTTGTTCAGTTATATTATTGTTGGTGGGCTATTGCTCACCCTTGCTTTATCTATTATATCACAACAACAGTTAGATCTGATGGTCGCATAAGGCGCAATTGGTGCAAGCAATTGATAGCAGTCTGAGGATTAACCGCTGAGATCATAGCTGCCACTGCTGAGTAAGAAGCTATTGGCAGGCTAGATGTTAGCCTTCGAGTAGCTAATGTATGTATTTATTTGGCATTTGTAAATGGATGGAAAAGAGCATGTTATAGTTCATGAAAATTCTTTGGGTTGTAAGAACTCAAACTTGTGATTAATAATATTGAAGGTTACTCTAATTTCATCTCTGAAACTATAATGGGTGAGTTGTTGTTGTTTTGGGTCACAAGTTGTAATTTCATTTATATTGGTTTTGAGGGTGGATATTGAGGTCGTAACGACATGATCCCTGACCCCAGATCTGGGGGTGTTACAGCCGCTGCACCAGGATCTACGAGCATAACATCACGACCCCAAAGCCACTTGATGGAGATAACCTCGAGAGACGAGGAGCGGGAGAGCAAAGCATTCAATGGATTATTACCAAAACCACAACCTTGACACGAGAACTTTTTCAAACGAGTGGCGTGGGTACCTATTGCAGCCATACTAACATCAATCACGCCCTGGTAGCTATAGAGGAGTTTGAAGGTTGTAAGATTACGACATTTAATTGAGATCAATTCTAATTCTTCGTCGCTTAGAGTTTTTTTTGGTCTTATCAAATTTGAATTTAATGACGAGCTTGGTGACAGAGTCGAACCGAGAAAACAGAAACGGAATAGACGTGATACTGATCAATTTGGGAAGCAGGGAAAGATGTCGATGGTTTGAACCTTGGAGAAAAAGCCATTTACGACAAACAAGGGTGCACGATTTAATGTCTCTGTGCCTGACCCTTTGTAGTATTAAGGCCAAACAGTCGTCGGGAAGTTCCGATATAAGGTCTTTGCTGTCAGAGGGCGGTTCCATGAATTTGGTGGAAGTAAAAAGCAGAGACAAGAGCAATTGTATCATTATAAAGAGTAAAAGAATGAAGTGGTGACATCGATGTTGCAACGAGTAAAAGAGTTGAAACGTAAACAAATTGACAAACTAATAATCTGCATTACTACTTTGTTTTGGTCATGGAAAGAGAATGTATTCTATTTTTCTTTTTTGGATCAGGTAAATTATAAAAGAATGCTAGTCTCGTCATGTGGAAATGGAAGTTCTATAATTCCAAATGCTAGAGTAAAAAATACATAAACTAAAGTCATGCAAACTTATAAAATTCAATACATCGCATCGTAATTAATACTATTAGCAACTAATTTTCATACAATCTCGTGCTGAAGTTAAGCAGATAACCACACAGCTCAATATTGCAATAGACAAGTATCAAAACTAGTTAGAGCGCAAACACTTTAAAACTTATTTTAGTAAATTAGGACACACCCAAATAGAATTTATTTAGTCATGAATCATCTTAGGAAACAGAACAGACTTTGATACACAACTTCTTTAAGCATGGTTCACATCAGCTGCTTTTGCCAACAGGGGTTAATGTTATTCTGGTGTTTGACAACCTGAAGCTTCTCATTTTGCTTGCCAATTGAAAAAAGGCCATCTGATGTGTAAAATAACTGCAAGCGCACAGTGTTTAGTTATAGCAATCACAAATCGATCCTCAGAGACTATGAATTTTCAAAACCCTAATAATTAACTCAGGCGAACTAGAAAATAAGATTTGAGTTGAGATTTAATTAACCTAATTAACAAAAATTATCAAATAATATGGAAAACCTAGGAATCCGAATCCGTTAATCAATTATAATTAATATCAACTCGCCCTAAAATCAATTCTCTTTTCTTCACAAACAAGATATATCAATTAACGAGACAAGTATATACTATGAAACTTGTTATCTAACAATAACCTATTAAAACTTCAAGGAGCAAGCATAGGCTATGAAAAATAAATCCGGTAACAAGAATATATCAAAATCACTTTGTCAATTGATCAATTAAGCACCAAGAAAAATCATGAGAATCAATTAATAGGAACGAGAAGAAATCAAGAGCAATTAAATTAACTTCATCTTCATCCTAGGGTAAGAAAATTAGCTACACATGATATGAAAACAATTAACACATAAATTTAAACTAATAAACATGGCACCTAGATAAAATAGTATGATAAAACAAGTAATATGATTATAATAAACAATGTAAAAGACCTGTGCCTGACTTAAACAATCAGATGGTGTAAATTAATTTACTAAAGTAACGATTTCTCCTTGTTATCAAGCTGATCGAAAGTTAAAAAGCCAGAAAAATCCTCACGGAAGAAGGAACGAGAAATAAATTGCTGAAAAATAAAATAAGAATGTATAAACTGTTTGTAAGGAAAAATGAATAATGAAAATCCAATCCTACTCCTAATTATCGGGTCTATATTGGTGTCTAAATTGGTGTCTCAAATACAAGAGAGAAGCCCTATGTATAGGCAAAAATATTGGGTTTGGGTCCTTTGATTACAATTCGATCTTGAATATAATTTTTCAATTCTTTTCCTTCTCCGATAAGTAATCGATTTTTCCTCCAATTTCCTTTGCTTCAAGTATTTTCCACCTCCTTTGTCTTTTTGCACCTTTTCCTGCTAGAAATCTATTTTTATTTATTTTCCTACAAAACAAAATAAAACAATTTATTAATTAATAAAATTACGAAAACGGACATAGAATAGGCATTAAAAATATGGTGAAATATGGACCTAGCAAATGCCCCCATACCTAGCTTTTGCTCATCCTCGAGAAAAATATAATATAAAATACTATCTAATAGATAATACCACTTCCGTAGGTGATCACGATTGCATTGGGCATATACAACAAGCCCTTTAAACCCCTAGGCAGCCCTAGTGGACGAGTAAGGTCTCGTGAGGGCCTATAGTGAATGTACCCACAAAATCCATCTAGCTCATGTAAAAGATTGCTCAATGTGACACCACACATACAAGTCATCTCATGCTACATCAACTTAAGAAATCAAAGTGAATTTGCAATGTCTTGGTGTGTAAGGTGCAAGTATCCACTTAGTCTACTCAAAGAAATATGCAGAGGCCCTTAAAAGTCCACGTCAAGTGTAAAAATAAGTTGGTAACCATGCTAAGCCCACAAGAGTACACCTTAGAGTCAAAACTTGGAATCTCATATGCACAAAACAAGCAATAACTCACCTTTCACTCACAAAGGAATATTCACTCAAGAACAAGGGTAAGTGTATCACTCCATTCCAACAAAATCATAAGCATGCTTGACATTTGGTATCAATCTAACTTTAACACAACATACATTAATGATGATAATCAAAAGGTCTTTTATTTGGGTTGTAACGGGGCTAGGGGCAAGGTATATCAAATAAGGCCAAATAAGGTGAAGTGTCAAAAGTTAGTAGGATCCATAATATATCATACACAACACCATACTTTCTCAGCATACATGGATTTCTAATTTTCTTCCAACAAACTGCTTGACTAGTCGAATGAAGAAGGATCACAAAAACACATAAACATAAGTATGCTCTCATATGACTTATTCTTTTTTTTTTTCTCTCTTTTTTTTGTTGTTTTTTTTGTAGAGCTAACATAGATAATATAAATATATACACAACCACAATCCTTTTTCAAAATTTCTTGAACAACGACTAACAAGTAAGCAACAAAACCAAATATTTCCCCAAAAGTAATGAACAAAAGTAAACCCCATCTCACACACCTTATTACTCCCTCAACTTCCTACTAGCCTTTGACAAATTGGGATCAAGTATACGAAAGGATACAAAAGAAAAGGTCTAGGCAAGTAATGTGGTGTGTCACCAAAAAAATAGGATTAAGCTCAAAGGGGTAACTAATTGATCACATGTAAAGGGTGTGGTAATTTAGATAACAATTGGTTATTCCTAAATTCCTTTATCATCTTACCATCAAATAATGTCATGCATTTTAAGAAAGGTCTCAAACAAGTGCTAGCAATGTAAACAACATGTGGACACTCAAGCAAATGAATATAAAATGCAAAAGATATGCATATAGGCTCAAAGTCTCACTAGGTGGCAAAACATAATCAATCCCAAGCAAAAATCTCTTTAATGCACCTACTTGTACTCAAAGCATGGAAACCAAATCTTCTTGCACATATTCATGTCCTTTTAGTTACTTACAACATTCAATAAGTCTACTAGTTTCAACTCGCTAGTGTATGTGTGTGCACAAGAACTTAGCATATCACTTCTCAAACAGAAGCATCAGAAACATAAGAGTACTATAACATGTAAGGGTGCATCAAGCCAACTTATAAAAAGTAATCATTTTACAAGGCTAGAATTATTTTTGTATTTTTTTCATTTTTTAATTTTTTTGGATTTTTTTTTTGTAATAATAATACTAGTAAATCCCTCCCCCATACCTAAATCATGCATTGTCCTCAATGTATGTAAATGAAAGAAAAATGACAAAGTAAAAGGACGAGAATACCTGATAAAGGCATGATGGAGAAAAATAATTACCTATAACACACACATAAAAAAGAAACACACACACACACACACTCCCCTATACCTAAACTTGGTCATGGGAGACACAATACTAAACAGATATATTAACCAATACCAGATCGAGGAAAAACAACACATGTAACACAATCATCAAACATGTGAAACACACCCACAAAAACATCATTATCCACTAGAGAAATATGATCACACACCAAAATAAAACTCATACACCTAACATCATCCATAGACCAATTAGACGCTTCTTTATGTTGTTTAAGCAAATTAATCACTTGAAATTCTTGGTTATGAACTAAGTCACTAGAGAGAACATGATGAGTTTCATTATCAACTTCCAAAGACAGATCAAGAATGGAAAAAGATGGATTAGGAACGAAAGTGGGTGGCTCATCAACAGAAGTCTTAACAACGGACTTAGGATCAAAAGAACTATCCTCAAGTTGGGTTTCATGCTTAGAACAAATGGCATTCAATTCATCTAACATCGGATCAGAAGTAAAACTTCTATGAAGTTCATGAAGTTCTTTGTTGCTCTCATGCTCTAACATAACATATTCCTCAAGAAAAGACTCAATTGAACTATCCTCAAGATTCGACCACGAAACAACCTCATCTATCAAATTAACTCCTATAGGTTGTTAAAAAAGCTCATTAGGTTGACTTCCTACATTAAAGACATTAAGATCTATCGTCATGTTTCCAAAAGTGAGTTTCATCGAACCATTCCTACAGTTAATCAAAGCATTAGATGTTGCAAGAAAAGGCCTTCCTAAAATGATAGGAATTTGATTTTTGAGATTTTTGACTGGTTCGGTTTCTAAGACCACAAAATCGAGAGGGAAGACAAAATCACCAACCTTAATCAACACATCTTCCACTATACCTGTTGGATTTTTAACAGAACGATCAGCTAACTGAAGAGTGACACTAATCTTCTTAAGTTCACCTAAACTCAAGGTTTGATAGACAGATAATGGAAGAAGGTTCACACTAGCTCCTAGATCGAGTAAAGCTTTATCAATGAAAGTATCACCTATGATACAAGAGATGGTAGAACAACCGGGATCCTTATACTTCACAGGGATTTGATTTGACAAAATAGAACTAACATGAGATGTTAGGAAAGCTTTATTAGGAACATGAGTGGTTCTTTTATGAGTACACAAATCTTTTAGACACTTAGCATAAGAGGGAACTTGTTTAATCGCATCTAAAAGAGGAATATTAATCTTGACTTGCTTAAAGACCTCCAAAATCTTATCTAACTGAGCAGATTGTTTGTTTGAAGTGAGTCTTTGAGGAAACGGGGCTTTCGGTTTAAAGACTTTTTCATTAGACACATCAGAGTGGGGTTTCGAAGGTGGTTCATCGGATGGTGATGACTCATCAGCTTTAGCTACTTCAGAACTCTCGGGATTTGAAGATTATTTAAGACTAGGATTCAAGAGCAAAGGATTTGGTTCAAATGTTAGCTTATCTTCTTCTTGAGTATTGACACCAGCATGATTATTGAATTGATTACCAGACCTTAGAGAGATGACAGAATTTAAATTTTCATGAGACTTTTGATTTGGATGAAATTTAGGATTAGTCTCGGGTTGACTAGGAAATCGATTTTTCTCTCTTTCAGTGATTGTTTTTGCCAATTGACTGACTTGGACCTCTAGTTTAGATATGGCTCGAGTGTTGGAATTTAGTAACTGCCTATCTTGGGTCATGGTTTGCATGAAAGATTGTTGAGATTGAGTTAAATTAGCTTGATATTTCAATAACGCCTCAATACTCTTCTCTAAAGAATTGAATCTCTTATCAGATTCAGCAAAACCAGGAGGATTCATTGGGACTTAGTTTGGATAATGACCAAGATTTTGAGGTGGGTATGAATTAGGATTTTCAGTTGGGTATGGACCAGGATTGGGCTTTTGAAAAGTAGGTTGAGGATTTTGATTGTACTAATTGTACTGACCTTGATTCCATGAGAAATTTGGATGACTCTTCCAACCAGGATTATATGTAGGTGCATAAGGATCATTCCTAACTCTAGGTTGAAACATGGCATTGACTTGTTCAATTTCATGGCAATTCTCTACCACATGATTAGGAGAACTACAGTTTGCAAAGAGAGATATTTGAGAAGATTGTTGGTTTCTAAGGCTTCTAGACGTCTAGTGAGTGTAGCTAACTTAGCTTCGGTTGCAATAGAATTACCAACTACGCGTAAGCCCTTAGATGAGTTAGAATTTTCAGCTTCCTGATTAGGTTCCCTAGTTGACTCCCACAATATTGTTCTTTCAGCTAACTCCTCAAAAAATTCCCAAGCTTCATCCTCAGTTTTATCCATAAACTTACCATTACACATAGACTCTAACAAAGCAGTTATAATACCCCCAATATTTTAGTTAATTATCTAATTTTCAATATTTATATTACATAAAATATGTGTTAAAAATATATTTTTTTATATTATATTCTACAAATATTTAGAAGCTAGTTTTGGAATCTTAATCGGATTTTAGTACTTAAGATAAGCTTGAGTTAAGTTGTTTTAGTAGATCTGATCACCTATTTTTTAGTCATACTAATCCTTATACCCTTATAAATAAATGTTAATATACTCGTAGGGAGCACAGCATCACAGAGTGCATAGCAGGGGAAGTGGTATATCAAGATAGTTTATGTGTTTGGTAAGATTAAGTGATCTACCTACGTATAGGTACTAAAGTTTGGATTATATTATTAAATACATTCTATACACTAAGTGTTCGATCCTATTGGTGAAGCTGTGCAGTAACAAGACTAACAAGCCTCCAAGAATACAACCTAGTCCTGGTCTTCAAATTTCGAATAATTCTATTATTGTAAGCTAATCATACTTTTCTTTTTCTATACATGTATGATTTTCGTGTTGTATATTTTTAATTTGGCTTACTTATTAATTCTTGATTTTGTATATTATTTTAGTATTAATTTTTGTTTCCTTATGTTTGTTTTCATATTAATACTACTTTTATTGTATTAAATCATATAATTATGTCACATTAGATTGAAGTTGTATATGTATATAATAATTTATTTTATTAGTTTTTAAAATGAGATGGGTTATAAAATAGAACATTATTTTTATTTTATTTTAAATGCGTTGTTTGACAAATGCGTAAGTAAATGGATTTGGCTAGTTTGGTATATTTTGGTGCTAGTGTCATTGTATTCATAATTTGATAAAGAAATTATTTTGCATATATACATGTTTTTATTTAATTTTGGTTACTTGGTTTTAAGAACTTTTTATTGTGAATTGAAAGTGTAGTAGCATATCAAGTTGCATGCATGTTCATGTGAAGCCTCGGTGGAGTTACGACATTATGTTATGGACATTCCATCTGAATCTTACAGCATCTAGTTATTGGTTTGTCAATTTATTAAATAAGATTGGGTTGTTTATCATGTCTATATAAGGCCACTGAACTATATTTAAATTTGTTTTGTCATTGAATTATTAAGGTTATAATTAGCTTTGTAGATTTATTATTTATTTTAAGTGTCTACTAATTTATTTTTATGGAGTTATAATCTTAATGTGCTTTTCGAATTTTGGCAGTAGGTGCCTTTTCGTGCGTGTATTAATGTTGGGCTTTACTAGCTAATCCCAGTTAATTGTTAATATTTGTTGGGTTACATTTTGTTAACTGGTTTCACAATAATTAAATTATTAAACTATTAATAACATTTATGATATTTATTGTTAATGGTTCGGGTCTTTTGCTAGTTAACCGTGTACACAATGTGAGCTACTTTAGTTGCATTCATTTTCTAAGTGTGGCAGTCACCATTATTTGGTTTTAAAATATTTGTTTATATTAATATAAAATTGCATATATACACGGTATTCTATGGATATAAATTTAAGAGTTCTAGATGTTATTTTTAGTACTAACAGATGGTTAATAATTATTTTTAGATTTAAATAAGGATTATTAGCAGTATATCTGATCCGGAATATTTCAGTGCTAGCTTAACATTCATATCAGGTACGAATTCTTGGTTCTCTCTTTTTAATTAATAAATATTCGTTAAATTTATTGTGGATTCGTTTTCTAAAATTGTGACCTTATTGTACTCCGTGTGTACCTAATTGTACGCATTCTCAGTTTCGTTTCGATTTTTTTATTCTTGAATTTATTGTTGCCTTGACTCGTATATATTGTTTTATTTCGCATTTTCTTGCGACATTGTTTATTTTGTTTCGTTTCGTGCAACGAGTCAAGCAACCTTTGTAACCTATTTGATGGGCTCTTAGACCGATCAGTGTGGGTTAATCACAGACAATGTTCACATGGAGTTCGGAGTAAAGATGAACTAGGCACCTACTCGTATCGGTGGGTGAGTATACGAGCACGTCTCTGGGGTATGAGATGTGATTAGATCATGATCACATTGTATTGTTGGGATGTTTTATACATTCCTTATTTCTTCTTCTGGATTACCGAGGAAGGAACCATTGTACTGTACTTCGTTGGTGATTGGAGTTGGCGAGTATAGTATTGTGTAAGAGACCCATATTGTACCCACCTTACTTGCTATTCGACCTTATTTAAGTTTCATTGTTAACTAAATTGATTTAAATTATTATCGCATTGATTCGTATATCCTTGAGAATTGTTTCAAATTTATTATTGATCTCCATCTTATTTTCACTTAAAACTCGGTGTCGGTAAGACACGATTCACTCATACTTAAATGTCATATTTTATTTAGATTATATTCGTACAGAGCATTTGGCTCACTCTTATTTGTTTCCTTTCCGCAGGTAAATAGGGGTAAAACGGGAAGAGTGATGAGTGCCACCCAGTCTTTAGTAGAGCTTTGGCTTAGTGCTTTATTGATTATGAGAACTCATTTTATTGGTTTCGAACATTTCTAGTATCGTTACTTGGATATTTAAGACCACGTACTTTTATTTGGATTATTGACATTGGTTTATTCCGGTTTATTATGATTCGGAATTGTTTAAGATGTAGCCTTAATTGTTATTATAGTAGGGTGTTACAAAGTTGGTATCAAAGCTAAGGTTATAGGTTCTGTAGACTGTCCTTTAGGCATTGACCGGTGAGTTGGGTTGACTTCGCATGGGTAGAATTATGACTTTTAAAATTGATTTGTGATATGATTGTTTCGTATGTGCACTCACGAAAATTTTTGTAGGATGCCGCCAAAGAGATCTAATACAAGCCAAAACACTGGGGGGAAATGTTACCCAGCAAATTGTGATGGATCAAAATACTTTTATGAATATGGTGGAGCAGGTGGCGGCTCGGCAAACACAGAATCCTGGTGGTAACACACAAAATCAAGAAGGCCAGACTATGTTCGATCGATTTATGAAACAAAGGCCTAATTGCTTCAAGGAGGCTAAGACCCCGATGGATGCTGAAGCGTGGATTGATCATATGGAGAAGATCTTTCGGGTACTTAACTGTTCTGAGCTGGAAAAGGCTCGTTTTGGCATTTACCGTCTTGAGGGGGATGCTAGCATTTGGTGGAAGTCAGTGGTGGCTTCCCACGCAGCTGGATACGAGAATACTGTCACTTGGAATGTTTTTAAGGCACAGTTTGATCAGAGGTACTTTCCTGCCAGCATTCGTGAGGAGTATGTTCGGGAATATCAAAGCATAACTCAGAAGGAGGATGAATCTGTGGCGGACTTTCAGATCAGGTTTCAGAGGTTAGCTGGCTATGCACGGTCCGTTGCTGGTACAGAGGAAGATAAAATCATGAAATTTAAGTGGGCTCTGAAGACTTCGATCCGTAATCACATCATAGCTAACCGCTACACTACTATGGACAGTTTGGTAGACAGTGCCAAAGACCAGGAGCTTCATCAGACTGATTTCCGTAAACAGAGAGACTTGCAGAACCAGAAAAGGAAGAGAGAAGATGATTCTTCTAGATTTCAGAAAAATGGAGGAGCTGTAGGCAGGTTTAAACAGAATGAGCAGAGGTATAACACTCGTTTTCAGCAGAGGAATGGAAATCAGGGTAACCAGCAGAACAGGTCAGGGACTCAAGCTGGGAATCAGAACGGAGGAAAATCTAATTGTGAGCATTGCGGGAAGATGCACAGTGGCGTCTGTTATTGGCTTACTAGATCATGCTTCAACTGTGGCCAGAAAGGCCATACTATTCGAGATTGCAAGGTGCCATTGAAGAAATTTGCGGACCAGAATGATCAGAATGGGAAGAATAATCAGAAGAATGGTGGACGTGTCTTTTCTATCACCGCAAAGGATGCTGCAAATACCCCAGGTACCATTACAGGAACACTATCTATTGGCAATATGGATGCTACAGTTTTATTTGATACTGGTGCTACAAATTCATTTGTCTTTACATCTTATGCTAAACATCTATGCATCACACCTACTACGTTATCACCAGAATTTTCTGTTGGCAACCCTATTGGGGGAAATATGCTTGTGAACTCTCAGTATCATGATTGTGTAGTTATAGTTGAGGATAGAAAATTATTTGTGGACCTTTTACCTATTCCGTTGCGAGACTTTGATGTAATTTTGGGGATGGATTAGCTAGAGCGACATAAGGCTACTATTGATTGTCAGGGAAAGAGAATAATTTTCGGAGATACAAATTCACCTGAGTTCGAGTTCCGGGGTTCTACGCCCAGTGGTTTGGGGAGATTTGTGACGGCCATCAAGGCCAAACGGATGCTTGCACGTGGTTGTGAAGGATATTTGGCTCATGTGATTGATCCTTCCAAAGAACAATCTAAAGTTGAAGATGTTAGTGTTATTTGTGAATTTCCAGATGTATTTCCAGAGGACTTGGATGGATTACCACCACAACGAGAGGTGGAATTTTCTATTAATTTGCTACCTGGTGCGCAACCTATTTCTAAGGCTCCGTATCGCATGGCTCCACTAGAATTGCAAGAATTAAAGGAACAACTGCAGGAACTACTCGAGAAAGGTTTCATTCGGCCTAGTGTTTCCCCTTAGGGAGCACCTGTCTTATTTGTGAAGAAGAAAAATGGTTCAATGAGGCTCTGTATTGATTATCGAGAGTTGAACAGAATCACTGTGAAGAATAAATATCCATTGCCTAGGATCGATGACCTATTTGATCAGCTGCAAGGAGCAAAATATTTTTCAAAGATTGATCTGCGTTCAGGATACCATCAGTTGAGAGTGAAGGAAAGTGATATTCCAAAGACCGCATTTAGGACTCGTTACGGGCACTACGAGTTTCTTGTTATGTCTTTTGGGTTAACCAACGCACCGGCAGTTTTAATGGACTTGATGAACAGGGTTTTCAAAGATTTTCCTGACAAGTTCGTGATCGTGTTTATTGATGACATTTTGGTGTATTCAAAGTCTAAAGAAGAGCACGAGGAGCATTTGTGAGTTGTATTGGAGATATTGAGAAAGAACAAGTTATATGCCAAGTATCAGAAATGTGAATTTTGGCTAGAGGAAGTTGCCTTTTTGGGACACATTGTATCAGCAGATGGAATCAAAGTGGATCCTGCTAAGGTTGAGGCTATTACCGATTGGCCAAGACCTAGCACCGTGACTGAGGTTAGGAGTTTTTTGGGACTCGCTGGTTATCATTGTCATTTTGTTGAGGGTTTCTCGACTATTGCCATGCCATTGACACAGTTGACTCAAAAAAGTAACAAGTTCATATGGACCGAGGAATGTGAGGCTAGTTTCCAAGAGTTGAAGAACAGACTTATGACATCTTCAGTTTTGACACTCCCAACTGGAATGGGTAGTTATGTGATTTACAGTGATGCTTCAAAGAAGGGACTTGGTTGTGTACTGATGCAGCATGGAAAGGTGATCGCCTATACTTCGAGGCAACTAAAACCTTACGAGGTGAACTATCCGACACATGATTTGGAGCTTGCAGCTGTGATCTTTGCATTGAAGATATGGCGACACTACTTGTATGGTGATAAATGTGAGATATTTACGGACCACAAAAGTTTGAAGTATATCTTTACACAGAGGGAACTTAATATGAGGCAGAGGAGATGGATTGAACTTTTGAAGGACTATAATGTGAGTATTCAGTATCATCCAGGCAAAGCTAACAAGGTTGCAGACGCATTGAGTAGGAAGAATTTTGGGAATCTAGCAGCGCTGGTGACACATCAACGACCTCTTCAGTGTGAGATTGAAAAGTTTCGCTTGGAGTTCTATCGTCATGACTCAGATGGTATTGTGGCAAGTATGCATGTCGAGCCTAGCCTTATCTCTAGGATTAAGGCATCTCAAGATGGTGATGAGGAATTGTGTAACCTTGTGCGAGATAGTGAGGTAGGGAAGCAATCAGGACTTCGTAGTGATGAGCACGGTATTGTTTGGTTGGGTAACCGATTGTGTGTGCCTAATAATTAGCAACTTAGAGAGGAGCTATTGGAGGAAGCCCATCGATCACCATTTTCTATTCATCCAGGTGAAACGAAGATGTATCATGATGTGAAGGAACATTTTTGGTGGATAGGTATGAAACGTGATATAGCTGAGTTTGTTTCGAGATGTTTGACTTGTCAACAGGTGAAGATTGAGCATCAGAGACCGAGTGGATTGTTACAGCCTTTTGAATTGCCTACTTGGAAATGGGAAAACATTTGCATGGATTTTATGATTGGATTGCCTAGAACTTTGAAGAAAAATGATGCGATATGGGTGATTGTAGATAGGCTTACTAAGTCTGCTCACTTTTTGACGATTCGTGGGAACATGTCTTTAGAGAGTTTAGCACTTGCCTACAGGAATGAGATTGTTAGACTTCATGGTATTCCAGTTTCGATTGTATCTGACAACGATCCAAGATTCACTTCAAAATTTTGGCAAGGATTCCAAAAGGCATGGGGTACTAAGTTGAACTATAGTACAGCTTTTCATCCGCAGTCAGATGGGCAGTCAGAGAGGATGATTCAGACCCTAGAGGATATGTTGCGAGCATGTGCATTGGAATGGTTCTCGAATCAATCACTCAGTTACTTCTCGAATACAATCTTGGAGACAAAATACTGGAAAAATTGTACAAGTCAGAAACCTGCAACAAGCCAAAGCACTTTATGGACCATAAACTGTAAGGTACTTTGGAAAGCCTACAAAGAAGCTTAGAGAGATGTACAAGAGACAAGCTGCTAAAGAAGTGGATCTGAACAGAGCTAAAGGAAGTCAAATCTCAAGCCGTTTGGATGTTACTCAAAAAGGATAGACATACTAGAAAGTAATTTATCCTGTAACCTTATTTGTAGTAAGAAGGATGTACTCATGTTCTATAAGAATACAACCTCACTTCTCTAGTCGAAAGGGGTGGAAGTTTTTCAGATACACATATTGAAAATACATCTCTCTGAGAAAACGAAGCTGAGAATACTATCATTTGTATTCACAGTCTGTAGCAAATCTTTATCTAATAAAATATTAGATTAAAGTGAATATTGTGTCTTGTGTTGTTCATTATCTGCACTCATAACTCTGCAAACACAAATCATATATTCTGCTACATACACACACCATTCAGATTCAAGAACAAAGAAAAGTTCAAGAATCCATTCACCCCCCCCCTGTATTCTTTTAGTGTGTTCATTACTCAACAATAGTCGCAACACGATTTTCATTGATAAGATCATACTAAATTATGATGAAATAAAGTCACAATAAATCGAAAATTGTTCATCATCATAACAAATTTTTCTAACATGTAATGTAAAATGCATCAAATATCGAACAGTTAAACACATAAATACAACAAAAAAAAATCTGCAAAAAATAATTTAATCAAATTAGAACATTTTGATTACCTTTTTTTTTAATTAAAAGAGGTTTACTTTTAATTGATTGATGATATTACCTTTTATAAACACCTAAAACATCGTATCTTCCAATCAATAACATTTCTTTCTAAATAAAACATGTTAACTTTTATTTTAAAATATAATCTTACAATACTTAATATATATCCAAAAATATAACACTAAATCGTCTAATCACTAACAAAATATAATAGAAATCTGTATACAACGAATAATGATCGTTAGATTTTTAGTAAAATATCATAACTGTTAGATCTAATGATTAGATATATTATATGTTTAAATTAATTTACTAAAATTTCAAGGTTCGAATTCTGTCAACGACACATTTTTTAAAAAATTTTATAACATAAGGTTTAAATCACAAAATTTTGCAATCATTAATGTATACCCAAAAATATTACACCATTTTGCTATTAGATTTTTAGTAATTAATAAGAACCATTAGATGTAATTATAAGTTATATTTTATGATTAAAGTACTTTACTAAAAATTCAAGTTTCGAATCCCGTCAACGACATATTTAACTTAAAATTCTAATATAAATTTTTAAATCATGCATATCATTAACTAAATTTATATTAAATTATATTAAAATAATTTTAAAATAATTTTTACAAAATAATAATTATATAAAAACATAATTATAACATAAATTAAAATTTATAACATATTAAAAGAAACTCGTGCATCGCACGGGGGTTATAAGCTAGTATATACAATACCACAATATGTCACGTTTTAATCCATTTAATTTTACAAAAATGTCCCTAAATGTCAAGTCAAGTAAAACAATATTATGATATAGATGAGGATCGAACCTTTGACATAAGCAATCTACTAATTATGAATTCAAATTCACCATTATGACCATTCAGCTACATGTATATTTGATTAAGTTTTGTGATTCATTAGATACATTCACGAGAGTGTCCTATACTTTTTTTTTTAACAAAAAGGAATCAATTCATTAATCAAAAGTCATACGGCATCTACAAATACAATCGAAAGGACAGACGCTTAAGGGGATCGCTGTTGAATCCTTCCTAGAGGCAACCAAGCGATTTGAAGATGATTGAAAGTATGTACCAATAGTTTTTTCATCGGACTGTTCTGTGCAAACGAGCATAGATGCGATCCAATAATAACCTTCATCCCTGAATCAAAACCATGAAAATCTTGTCGATCTATAACCTCGGCCATGGAACACACCAAAACCCAATCAAAACAAAAACTCAAACTCTCACAAGGAGAGACTAACAAAACCCAAATAAATTGGGAACTTATTGAAACCCCAATAAATTGGGAATTTATTGAAGAAAACAAGATAAGAAACAAGAAAACGAAAATGGATTGGGGCTTTCCACCGGTGAAGACCGATGAAAGCCCCCTCAAAACTCTATGATGGAGGCTAGGGTTTTAGAAAAAAAGAGAGAGGCCATCGGTTTGGATGTGATACACACAAGTTATGTATCAAGAGAGTGTGCTATATTATTTACCTATCATCATGTGTCTTTTTTACCAATATTTGTTTTTATAATTTTACATATTATTATTTACATATACAAAATCTTTATGTCTACTTCATTTTAATAAAATTTGTATTATTTTATTTCATGTGAAAGTTGAAAAATCTGATTGGATTTTACATAAAATATTTGAAGGATAATTTGCGAAAAAAATCATCGCTATGCTAATTGTTTATGAAAACACCAATAGAATATATCCAATGCATATACATTGATTCAAATAAACTTTATAAATTTAATAAAAATAGTGATCAAATCAAAATAAAATATAAGCACTCCAATGCATGTACTTGTATTAAAATAACATATCTACATGCACTTGTTTTAAAATAAATTTTATATACTTGGCAATTTTAAACAGTGATCAAATCAAAAATAAGATATGTATTTTTCAACCTCAAATCAACCCAAATTTTAGTTATTTAAAAGTAAAAATCCTAATAACAAGACAGAATTAGTTATTTTTAAGTCACATTTTGAAAACATATATATAATATGACTTACTAAAATTAATAAAATTTAGAATAAAATAATTATGAAAGTGAGGTAAAAAGTATTAATGATATTGTATAATTATACAACTTATAATATTCTGATGATAAATGTGATAATAAAATCTTATTACTCATTTAAATTCTGAAGGATCTTATTCTTTTTTATTGTTTGTCTTCTTAGAAAATATATTTTTTATAATATTTCCAAGCTACCCCTCCTAATTGATGATGGACGCATCGCTTTCTCTCATTTATCTTATTCACAGTTTTAGACTAAGGGAGCATGTCATTAAACTCTCCAAGTCAATTTTGCATCTCTATATTTAGTGCCAGAGGCCCAGAAGCAAGTTGACAACTTTAACATTCTTTGGTATAGATAGTAAATCCCATTCCAAGTTATGCTTGTGTAGTCGTGGTGCCTTTTAACATTATGAACTTTTAATTCTTGGGATGTATTAACTTCTTTTACTTGTGAACCTCTTTATGTTTCTAACGAGGTCCATTACTTTATAAGGTTATCTATTAAATGATTGTGAAACCTAGAGTCCAAAATTTGGTAAGGATTTGAAATTAACATAGTTTGTGTTTTGTTGGAAGTTTAATGTGGTTTATAGTGGATATCAGTAACTTTGGTAACTTTTGCATAAAATGTGATTCACTAAATCAATGCTAATTAAAACTTCAGTTCATCCTGAGATATCAAATGTAGTGATATAATGAAATTAATGCTCTCATTTTCAAATGTAGAGTACTATTACTACATGCAATGTTTTTTTTTGAAGACATTGTTTCTCAAAACATTGTTGTCTTTTCTCAATTGGGACTATGTTTTCATAATTCGTGCTTAAATAGTATCCTAATTCTTTATCTATTTATAACTTATAAACCATTGACATGTTTTGCAGGTAAATGCTTGAACTACTTAATTTATTCCTATCCATTAGCTTCCTAATATTTACTAGCCTATAACCCATGGGATGCACTGTTGCTTTAAGTTATTATTTTAAAATATATACATCTACATAAAAATATTACATAAAAATTGTTTTTTAACATTTATTTAATAGAAAAAGTGAAATTTATCTAATCATGTAGACCTTTTTTCGATTTTTATACAAAATTTTCTATATGTAAGTGTTTTCCAGATTTTGTGTAATTTTTTACTATATAACTTATTACTCGTGTGATGCACGGATGTATTTTTTAATATTTTTTGTTTTATTGCCCATATTTTCATATATATTTTTTAATTAGTAGGAAAATAAATTATAGAAGATAATAAAATATTATTATACATGTTTGATAGTATTTTTGACGATAGTGCTTTAATAATTAATAATATGTTGTTGACGGAAATTGAATCTTAAACTCGTGAGAGTATTTTATAAAATAATATATATGTTTAATAGAGATATGTTGTTAGTGAGATTCAAACTTGAAACCTATAAAAGTATTTCAAATATTAGAAAAGGAATATTCTTTTAGCATTAGATCCAACGGTTCTTATTTATCTATCTTAAAATCTAACGGTTGTTATTGAGTGTACCAAAAAAAGTATACCAAAAAAAGTGTACCAATCCGATAACCAAATATACCCTGTTTCTCTTATAATAGTATAGTATAGATAAGCTTATAGCCCGTGCAAAGCACGAGTTACTTTTAATTTTTTATAATTTTTTTATAGTTTAGTAAAATAATATTATAAATATTCATTTTAATATGTTATTAGAAGAATTTGAATCTTACATCTTTGTATATAATAATATTTAGTATTAAATATAAATTACTATGTTGTTGGCGGGAATCGAACCTTAGACCTCCGTATATAACAACTTTTAGTATTGTTATATCTAATGGTCATGATCCATTTGAGCTGAAGATCTAATGGTTGTGAATGGGGATCACCAAAAATGAGGGGATAACCAAAAATAGAGGGTTAACCAAACTACAAATTATACACCCTTTCGTTTATTATAGTATAGTATAGATACCTCATAGATGGAGCAAAACTTCTGGATTTGGCTATTTAGTCGCTCAAGCTATTTTCATAAGACAGACACATGAAAAAGGTCTCAATTTCTGTAACTCTGTTACTCACCTGCTTTAATTGTAGATTGATTGGTCCTATTGCCTTTTGATATGTTTTTTTTATCAACATTTCTGAACTTGACTGACAAACAGAGTATTGATGTTAAGCAAGATTTAACGTATTTATTTTGAGATTTACTGAGTTAAAAAAGTTTTCTGCTTTTAGATTGCAATTCCAAAGATCCAGGACCTACTAAACATGTTGTATAAAGTTCAGGATGACCTAGATACCCATGTTGATCATCCTTTGTTGTTCCGTGATAGACTCATGTCACTTGAAGATGATTTGGATAGAGTATCATTTGAAAGACCATTATGCTATGGTTGAAATTTGTATTAGATGCACTAGATATATAGACCAATTGATCAGGTGCTTGAAAATGATTTAGTGTAAGTAGAATGGATAAAGTATGGACCTGTGGGTTCTTCACTTCCTTTTGGCCTCCTCTTTTCCATTCCACATTCTAGCGTGCAAGAACTACAAATTTCAGCAACTATAATCCACCTTAATATATACTACAATATTATTCTTCTGATCATGTTCAACATATCATCATCACATATTGTACATACAATTTAAAGTGTGTGCCAGAATCGTATTTATCAACCCATTTCTGTATCATTCCAACCGATCCACATATTATAAAAGTTCCTTTTAATTTTATTATTAGTAGCTATTGTGCGTCGGTACAATAGTCCATCGTTTTTAAATTACTCTTTGTTAATTTTTTTTACTATCAGGTGCTCAAGTATGAATTAATCAAAGTTATCTATTAGTATGGAATTGCTTAATTTCTATTGTTAGAATATGCCCTGAATCTGTAAAGCCCCAACCGCTGGGACTTCGGGTATCTTGGGTTATCTGTTTTGTTGCTGAAAATCTCGTAGTCAAGGTCTTGAGCCTAAATTCAAGGCCTTTAGAATCGCGTCTGTTCAGGTCAAGGCCTTTAGCTTTCTGCTCAAGCCCTTGAGCCTAACATAGACTCCGCAATCTGGTTTGGGCCTATTTTCTGGGTTTTTCTGTAACTCGTTAGAGAGTGCTATATAAACTCTGTAGGTCATAACCTAGATCATATCTGAATCTGAAATCTGAATCTATAATCTGAATCTGTAGTCTAGATCGGAATCTATAATCTGAATCGGTAATCTAGATCTGAATCTGTAGCTATGTGCTGTAATCTGTATCCTCAAGATCAATAAAAACTTTTCTCTTCTGCCTATCTGTGTTCTTCATTTTACGTTTATTATAATCTTTATTTCTTCTGTTATAACAAACTGGTATCAGAGCTTGGTGTTCGGTGAGAATGATGTCTGGTATTAACGTAAAGGTCGACAAATTTACTGGGAGGAATAGTTTCAGTCTGTGGCAGATCAAGATGCGTGCTTTGTTAAAGCAACATGGGCTCTGGGCACCGTTGAGAAAAAAGTCAACGACGGATCCTGAAAGCACTAAGATGGCCAGTCTAGAAGAAAAGGCACACTCAACAATTTTGTTGTGTCTTGCAGCTGATATTATTACTGAAGTCGCGGAGAAGGATACCTCGTCTGGTTTGTGGTTGAAGCTTGAAAGTCTCTACATGACAAAGTCTTTAACAAATAAGTTGCTTCTGAAGCAACTTCTGTTCAGTCTGCGAATGCAGGAAGGTATGCCTCTTCGAGATCACTTAGATTAGTTAAACACAATCTTATTAGAATTGCGTAATATTGATGTTAAAGTGGAAGATGAGGATGCTGCTTTAATTCTGTTAGTTTCTTTGCCATTATCGTATGAGAATTTTGTGCAATAGTTTATTGTTGGTAAAGATACTATTTCTGTAGAGGAGGTTAGATCTGCTCTCCATGCTAGAGAGCTGCGCCATAAGGCGGCTGGTACAAGTGTAGATAATCAGGTTGTTGGATTAGTAGCCAGTGGGAGTAATGGACATGGAAAGTCGGGGAAGAATAAATTCAAGAAACCAGTTGCTAAGGGTCCAAAACTTAATGATATCTGTAATTACTGTAAAGCAGAGGGACACTGGAAATCTGATTGTCCCAAGAAAAAGAAGCAACAGGATAAATTGACAGATACTGCTGCTGTAGCTGATATCAATTCTGAAGAAGATATTGCTCTAGTTGCTGATGAGCACACGCATCACTCTGATGTGTGGATCCTTGACTCTGGAGCGTCTTACCATATATGCCCGCGCAGGGAGTGGTTCACAACCTATGATCAAGTAGACAGTGGTAACATTTCTATGGCTAACAGTTTTGCTTGTGAGACGGTTGGAATAGGCTCGATTAAAATTTGAACACATGATGGTAAATTCTGCACATTGAATGCATGTTCCACTTATGTTAGACATCAAGGGTTTCATTTTTCAAGGTGAAGGTGGAGTTCTACATGTCTGCAAGGGTTCTAATGTGGTTTTGAAAGGTGTTAAACGTGGTACCTTGTATCTTCTTCAAGGTTCTACGTTATCAGGTTCTGTTGTTATCGCATCCTCGGAGATTGATAAGATATATATGACTCAGCCAGATGGGTTTCAGGTTCCTGGTAAGGAAGCCTATGTTTGCAAGTTATTGAAGGTTTTGTATGGACTAAAGCAGTCTCCAAGGAAATGGTACAAGAGAATTGAGGTGAGCAAAGTGGGTATTGCTAATAACCCAGCCGATATACTCACCAAGCCGGTTCCACATAGCAAGTTTTAACATTGTTTGGACTTGTTAAATGTTAGGAGTTGTTGATTGCTTTTTTGAGGGCAAAATCTAAGGCAGAAGAGTTTTTTTTCATCTGGTACATCTGGCATTATTGCGGTGCAACTGGTACATCTTGCATTATTATGGTGCATCTGGTACATCTGGCAATATTATGGTGCATCTAGTACATCTGTTATTTGTGAGAGGATTCAAGTCAAGGTGGAGATTTGTTAGAATATGCCTTGAATCTGTAAAGCCCCAACAGTTGGGACTTCGGGTATCTTGGGTTATCTGTTTTGTTGCTGAAAATCTCGTAGTCAAGGTCTTGAGTCTAAAGTCAAGGCCTTTAGAATCGCGTCTGTTCAGGTCAAGGCCTTTAGCTTTCTGCTCAAGCCCTTGAGCCTGACATAGACTCCGCAATCTGGTTTGGGCCTATTTTCTGGGTTTTTCTGTAACTGGTTAGAGAGTACTATATAAACTCTGTAGGTCATAACCTAGATCATATCTGAATCTGAAATCTGAATCTGTAGTCTAGATCGGAATCTGTAATCTAAATCGGTAATCTAGATCTGAATCTGTAGCTATGTGCTGTAATCTGTATCCTCAATATCAATAAAACTTTTCTCTTCTGTCTATCTGTGTTCTTCCTTTTACGTTTATTATAATTTTTCTTTCTTCCGTTATAACATCTATTTTAGTAAGGAAGCCGATGTGTTAGTGGCTATCTGTGGATGACGAAGATACAAAGGTTGATTAGTTTGGAAGTTGCAGGATTTTGCCTAGAGAGTGGAAAACATGCTAACACAAGCAAAGGTTGGCGTGGTGCATGAAACAGTGATTTACCACACATTAGTAGTGTTCGCAAAATAACTTAGTCCTGTTCCATTATTGCAGGGTATATACAAATCATATTGGTAAATTTTCTAAAAGCATATTAACTTTGTTAAATTTACATTCAAAAGTGGCCGAGTGGGAGTGTACAATTATCACTTGAAGTGCAAATGAAAGGAGGGATAAGTTTCGAAAAACAATTTTTTCTTAATTCGGTAAGCTAAACGAAAAGTTGAAAAAATACCATGAATTCAGAAAATTAGAGACAAGAACACCGTTTAATGGCCTGCATTACATGTATTCAGTAAAATTTTGGCTGGCTGTTGGATAATTGTATTAATCAAAAAAAGTGTGTACGCCGTCTGTGGGACTTGAACCCATCAAAAAAAGTGTGTTCGCCGTCTGTGGGACTTGAACCCACGACCACGGGATTAAAAGTCACGCGCTCTACCAGCTGAGCTAAGACGGCTGGCGTTTTAATCCCACTCAATCCACCTGTAATTGTTTCGTGTCTCCTGGGTTGGACCGTGGGTCCGACAATTTATATTAAAAGTTTTCGAAGACAACTCTTTACTGTATATTTTCAAAAAACTCGTTCTAATTTGATTTTATGTAAGATAATTTAAGGTTGTATAATGTTGAATTTTTCGAAGATGCTTGGAGCCAGCAACAGGTGTGAACCTACTCGCTCTCTGTGAAGAAGCCTGATAAAGTAATAGAAGTAGGAAACTACACTGCAGTATGGTTCCATTATCCAAACCCGGTGTAGGTTTGCCGTTAAATACTGTTTTCATCTAAAGTATGGTGTGTAGGTCTGTTCTTTGTAGACATTTCCTTGTATTGTGATGGTGTGATATACAAAGGCAGTGTCTGCATGTTGCTGCAAAAAAGAGGGGAATTTGTGAAATTTCACTACTAGAAAATCTGCTTATAATGACGGAATTTTAAGCCTAAATCCGTCACAAATAGTCTACTTGTGACGGATTTCGTTCGTCACTTATAATCCTGTCTAAAGTTCAAGATTTTCTCACAAGCCCCGTTTTTTGTCACAAGTTCAACAATTTGTCACAATTTTAAAATGGGGTTCACAAGCCCGTTATTATATTTACTTCTCCAGATACGAAAAATCAGTGATCCGATATTTACACAGATTGGGATGAACAAGAGATCTATAGGAAATTTGAGGAATGGATTTTTATTGCATTAGTAGGTTTAAATGCATGAAGCCTCCTTCCCAAAACATATTCAACCGGCTGGATCCTTGCTGCAATTTTCATATTCATCAGTTGTAACTTTCTTCCAACATGATACATTTAAATTCAAAATATATATGATGTTCCATGCAATAAAAATTTGATTGAATATACTTTGTAACTGTAAAGAAACAGAATCCCCAACCTTTTTTCATTGAAAGATTTTGTACATAATATAGAAAAAACTAGAAGCCCTCCATCCTGCAAGTATTTGTGGTGTGAGCACATACATTTTAAAATCTTACCAAGCCTTTATGTATCACTTATCGAAAATAGTCATATATTATGATCATATATTACTTCGAAATTGGCTTGCTAACAGCTAATCAAGTTCAAGTCATAAAGACCAGATCACTGGATGCTAGCCGGTGGTCGATCTTTGTTGAGATGGACAACTATACATACAATTCTAATCTTTGTTCCTGTTGTTTAATGAAATCTAATGAAGTACTGAGTAAGCAATTCTTTTACACTTTTTTGGATGTAAAGTACATGAAATAGCCAGCAGTCAGTAAAGTACTTAAAACCAAAATTAAGGTTGAAAAATTCATCGTTAACCAGAAACTAATGCACCAAAGCTGTATCGAGCTTGTAAATCTATTGTAAGCCAATTATAAACTTTAAGGTGCCTTTTACATAAGTTGCAACTTCTTAGCAATTAATACAAGAAGCAAACTAAAATTTGAGGATACGTACTTGTGGAGAAAAGCTAACCTGAATGATGATGGCATCACTCTCATACTGTTTTAAACTTTGATAATGATAATCAGAAACACTACACTAAATGAAAAGCTTCAGGGCCGCTTTCGACCGGAACGGTTATGCCACTCTAGGAGTTGGCTAAATGATGATAATAAACACCACTTGCCCTCAATTTGACCGGATACCCTTTCTTTGCGAGAGTCTATTATTAAGCTTATGTTACCAAAACCATATATTTGAAGACCATCTTGGGTTCTGCCTGGTTTAGGCTTAAAAATCAAACCATTCTGCAGTGCTTGAAGTTCAATAATTTGTTTCAAACTCATCTCGTTTCCGCCATCTCTATCCTCTATCTCTGTTTTCCTGCAGAACCTGTCAAAAACTTCTTCATGTGCCAACTTTCCATTTTTCTGAGCCTCATACTCCATTTGCTTATACCTAACCTTTTCCCCCATAGCGGGTGGGACCACGTGCCCGCCCTCTGAAAATTTGTCCATCATGTTTAGACCCACTTTAAGACGGTTTTGAATATGATCATTCGCCAAAAGTTCTGGTGGAATAAGATTCTTCCAATACAAAAACCAGCTTATAAGTTCTTCAACGTCCGGCTCTTCACACAACCAATGGCACAAAACTGCTTGCCACTTGTCGAAGAATACATCCATTAAATGTGGCATGTCATTTATGGGAATAGCAGTAGCCCAAGCAAGGACACATTCCAATTGACTCTTGTTGCCTGGTTTTAATTGGAATTCTTGCAGGATAGCCAACAGTTTGGGTTTAATATATCGGAGCATTAGTCGCTTCCAGCTGGTTAGATCAAATGCAGATTTCCAAGGTTTCAATATATTATAAGCAGACATATCATTTGGCTTCCAGGCATGAAGAGCACTTCCAAATCGGGCACAAATTGTTTGACAGATGATATCCGATTTCTGTTGCAACCATGGCAACCAGGGATGTACCCAGAGATGAATGGGAATTGTTTCCTTGCGTGGCTCCCATGAATCAACAGCCGCTAATAATTTAGGCATGACTATGTTGTCCAATATAGTATGACGAACGGAAATTGGCAGTAGATCTTCCCAAGACTCCAAGAGGCGGATCATTGGCTCAGGCTCCCTTGCTTGCCAGATATTGGTACCTGCTATCCTAATAGCAGGGAGAACAACTTCTATAAATAGTCGTGTATAAGGTGGAACACCATCAGAAAGATTTTCTTGCAATAGGTTCTTCCATAAGGATACAACTTCTAACCCATAAGTGGGATTCTGAAGAGGGCTCCATCCCTGAAAATATCTTATAAACAAAGGTATAGCAAACGAACATACAATACCTGGTAAGCTACGAAGTTTGTAATGTCCAGCAAATCGCATTTGCAAGTCTCCAAATGTGTTTGCAAGCGAAGTCAGTGTCAAAGTTCCTGACAAACTCTCAGTGTCTAGACGGTCCAAGACACTAACTATCTCTTTCAAATCATCAAGCTGCTTCTGTTGGTAAGAAATCTCTTCCTTTAGCTTCTTCTGCTTCATAGTCTCGTCAGTATTCAAGTTTTCCAAATCCTTCCAGACTCGGACCTCTGGTTTTCTCATATCAATCACTTCTTCAATTATTTTTCTTTTCAGGGTCATATCTTCCTTCCCCGCCTGTGACTCTTCCATACTAATATAGTTCCTCTTCTTCTCAAACCGAGCTTTGTTCAACCACAACTTCCTTTCTGTCCGTTTCTCAATCTTATTATTCTTCATCATCTCAAATCTAGCTCGCCTAGACAATAACTTCCCTTCTGTCCGTTTCTCAGTACACTGCATTGCATCACGAAACAACTTATTCTCTTCTAATTCTTTCACTTTCCGCAAACTCACTTCCTTGTAATTCTTATATCCCATTCCCATAGCTTTAGGCCTTACCTTGGCTTCAAGAGGATCCACAATCCCTTGTTCATTCTTCCCAAGCCCACCTCCTTTATACCCCATTTTCTCAAGCAACTTCATTCCAATTCCTTTCGTATGCTTCTCGAATCCACCAAAACTACCCACCCTGTCATCTAATCCCTTCCATACTTCCATACCACTTCCATACTTCCCCTCTTCCCTCACACACTGCCTTTTCACACCTCTCCCACCCTTCGAAAATCCATCATTCTCCTTACTCACACCACTCGACTTAAACCCGAAACCAGCCCAATCAAATCCAGAAGCCCTGTTTTCACAACTTCCCTCTCTGACACTCTCTTCACTTTTTTCATTCTTGTGCTCCATCCAAGAATCTCCACAAATAACATCGAAATCATCATCGGAATGCTCCGCAAACATGTCATACGGTACATGATCATCATCTTCAACATGTTTGCGCTTCTCCTTAAGAACAGAATCAGTACTAACAATACCATTGCTCTGTTTAAGCATAGTATTCATATTGACAATTAATCAAACGTTAATAACAAATTACGCAAAAGATTAAATATAACAAAAACAGATTAAATTTACAATACCTGATCAAAAATTGTCAAAACAATCTGCGAATGCCTTTATCTCCACGTAAATTTGTAGCCAAATTTTCCAAAATTATGAGTCTGATTATTAGCTAGAAGCTAATGAGGTAATAACAGACTGCATGTAATATGTATCTTATGAAACGGATGCATGCAATATATATATAGAGTCAGACACGAAAAACCCTAGTTCGAAAAGGTAGACCCCGAGTATGAATGGGAAAGTTGCTGCAGGTTTGTAAAATAAAATCAAAACCCTAGTTCGAAAAACTGCTAAATATTTTTTCAAACGGATTTTTTTTTGTTTTATTTGTGATTTGAATTTATTCAAGCTTGGATTTTTTTTGTTTTTACCAAATCTATACTATACTATTATATAAAAGCCAAAACATTAAAAGTTTGGTCAGTCAATTGGTACCTGTTGATTTTACTTATTTACCCTTACTCAATTACAGATAAAAACCAACCTACTAACTAATAAATTTCCTTTTTGAGGTATCTTTTCTATTTTTCAATTACTAAATAATTTCATTTTTCGGTTAAAATACAATATCTTTTATATTTTATCTAACTAAAATTTCTCCTTTATTAATCAACTAGTTGATAAAGCCGCGCTTCGCGGCGGCATTACAATATTTTTAAAAATATTCAATACATTTACGTTATATTATAATATTAATATTAAATTTTAATAATTAAATAATCTTCTCTGATGAATCAATTTCTTGTTAAATACGATTCTTTCGATTGAGCCGCTCTCTCGTTAAAACCGAAATCCCAACTTTTTAACATATATTATAAAGACTTATATAATATTTTTTATCTATAAAATTGAACCGTAAAAATAAAAAAAATTATGACTTCAGGATCAAATTCTAATAGTTAATACAATCTTTTATAGTGAGCCGTCTTCCCGTTAAACACGTTTCGAGCCGCACTCGTTTGGGATCGAAATTCTAACTTCATTACATATTATTGATGTTACTTATCTTACACAACAATTTTTTCCTTAAAATCAAAACCTAAAAAATAGAGTGAATTCAAATTTATACTTTCTCCAGATTTTCTAAAAGTTTTGGTGTTTTAGAAAATGAAAACACATCTTATTTTCTCTTTATATTATAGATACTCCTGTATTTATTTAGGATTTAGGATTCCTGCATGAGATTGTTCTTTTACTCATTGTTCTTTTATTATGTTAACACATCAATTCTTTTCTTTTTAAATTCGGTGACTTTTTTCATGACAATAGTATTGGATTTATGAATAAATTTTCCTAATATAAGTATAATTAACTTATATAAAAAATATATAATTTAAGAAGATCGTACTTTCTATAAAGTATTTAATTATATGTATGCTCTATATATTCAAACACCTATCCTAGTTCTAGTAGAACTTTTATTTATATATTTTTTCAATAAACTCGAACTCTCATTCACTATAAATTCGAACTCCTATTCTACTTCCAATAAAACTTTTAATCGTATGCCTTATAAATACTAATTATACTTCCAATAGAACTTCTAATCATATGTTTTCCCTATAAATTCGAACTACTTCTTTATAATTGATATTTTATAATTCACTATAAATTCGAACTCCTATTCTACTTCCAATATCGTATGCCTTATAAATACTAATTTAATCGTATGCCTTATAAATACTAATTATAATTCCAATAGAAATTCTAATCATATGTCTTCCCTATAAATTCGAACTTCTTCTTTATAATTGATATTTTATATTTATTAGTGTTTAAAATTCTAGAAAATTAGAAAAATCGATTGAGACGATATTAGAGCGCCACCTAAACTCCCGCTATCCTCTTTTATATATATATATATATATATATATATATATATATATATATATATATATATATATATATATATATATATATATACTAGTCGATAAAGCCGCGCTTCGCGGCGGCATTACAATTTTTTTTAAAAAATCAATAAATATTTTTATTTTATATTATCTTATTAATGTTAAATTTTAATAATAATATAATCTTTTCTGATCAACTGGTTTTTTGTTAAACATGATTTTTTTCGATTGAACCACTCTCTCTTTAAAATCGAAATTCCAATTTTAACATATATTATAAAGATTTATACAATAATTTTTGTCCATAAAAGTCGAACCCTAAAAAAAACTTATGACATCAATATCAAATTCTAATAGCTAATAAAATATATTCTGGTGAACCACCTTCCCGTTAAACACGTTTCAAATCGCTCTTATTTGAAACCGAAATTCTAACTTCATTACATATTATTGATGACATTTTTCATATAAAATAATTTTTTTTCTTAAAAAACTAAAACCTTAAAAGAGATTACATTTTAATTTTTACATTCTTTAAACTTTCTAATATTTATGGAGTTTTAAAAAGATGAAAATACATTTTATATTTTCTCTAATAATTTATTTATTAAAATTGAACCCTAAAAGTAAAAATTAAAAATTATGACATCAATATCAAATTCTAATAGCTAATACAATCTATTCTACTGAACCGTATTCCCGTTAAACACGGTTCGAGCCGCTCATATCTGGTACCGAAATTCTAACTTCATTACATATTATTGATGACACTTATCATATAAAATAAATTTTTTTCTTAAAAATTAAAACCTTAAAAGAGATTAAATTTTAATTTTTACATTATTCAAACTTTCTAATATTTATGGAGTTTTAAGAGATAAAAATATATTTTATATTTTCAGTATATTATAGATATTCTTGTATTTATTTACAGTTTTCGCATGACACTATCTTTTTGTTACGTTAACACATCAATTTTTTTTTAATATGAAGACTTTTAGTTACGGGAATAATGATGAATTTCTATAAATTCAAACTCTTCTTCACTATAAATTAGCTAGAACTCTTATTTTACTTACAATAAAACTCTTAATCATATGTTTTATAAATACTTATTCTACTTCCAATAGAACTTTTAATTATATGTCTTCCTTATAAATTCAAACTCTTGTTCTCTTTAAATTTAAACACCTATTATGCTTCTAATATGTTAAAGGATGGTTTTTTAGTTATTAATATTTAAAATCCTAAATTCCTAAAAATTTCTAAATATATTTGTCCTGTATTATATTATCAATATTAAATTTTAATATTCAACACAGTGTTTTTTAATGAACCGTTTTCTCGTTAAACACGGTTATTCCCATTGAATCGCTCCCTTGATATGACCAAAACCCTAACTTTTACATATATTATCAATTTTTTTTTAACTACGGAGACTTTTTTATGTGAATAATGTTGAATATTGGAATAATTTTTCCTTATAGGAGTATAATTAACTTATATAAAAAATGTGTAATTTTAGAAGATCGTATAAGATGTCACCACCGTGTTTGTATTCAACTTCCAATAAAATATTTAATCATATGTATATTGTATATATTTAATATTGTATATATTTAAACACTAATTCTATTTCCAATAGAACTTTTAGTTATATGTTTTTTCTAAAAATTCGTACTCTTATTCTCTATAAATTCGAACTCCTATTCTACTTCCAATGGAACTGTTAATCCTATACCTTATAACTACTTATTCTACTTCCAATAAAATTTTTAATTATATGTTTTTCTTATAACTTCGAACTCTTCTCCTCTATAAATTCGAACACCTATTCTACAATTCTAATATGTTAAAAAATATGTTTTTATTTATTTGTATTTATAATCCTAGAATTCTAAAAAATTAGAAAAATAGATTGAGACGATATTTACACCAATTCTACTTCCAATAGAACTTTTAATTATATGTTTTTTTCTAAAAATTCGAACTTTTATTCTCTATAAATTAGAACTCCTATTCTACTTCCAATCGAATTTTTAATCATATGACTTATAAATACTTATTCTACTTCCAATAGAACTTCTAATTCTAACTATATGTTTTCCCTATAAACTCGAACTCTTCTCCACTATAAATTCGAATACCTATTCTACTTCTAATATGTTAAAAAGTATGTTCATATTTATTAGTGTTTAAAATCCTAAAATTCTAAAAAATTAGAAAAACAGATTGAGACGATCTTTACACCATTTCTACTTCCAATAGAACTTTTAATTATATGTTTTTTTCTAAAAATTTGAATTCTTGTTCTCTATAAATTCGAACTCCTATTCTATTTCTAATAAAACTTTTAATCATATGCCTAATAAAATTTCTCATTATAAGTTTTTCCTATAAATTCGAATCCTCTATAAATTCAAACACCTATTTTATTCTAAATAAATAAAGGAATAAAATTATAGACATGTAGAGAGACGTAAGTTCGTGTTTAGCTAAAACCTTTATGCAACATACTGCAAATAAATAAATCTTCTTTATCTCCACATATATATACTTATCAAGTCATTAAAAATGGCATGTAACCTAGTATAAAACGTATCAACTCATGTAAATTATGTACCTTCTACGTAAATCGGAATTCTACTACGTGAATTTGTATCTATAATTTCTAATGTCTCTTCTACTTTAAATAAGTTAAAAAAAATTAATTATTAATGTTAAAACTTTCATAAAATTAGAAAAATATATCGGAGGGAAACGTCATTAAACTCCCGTACAAAGTTATATATATATATTTTAAAAGAATTTTTAAATGAATAATTGAAATTTTTTGTTCTACAATAGAAAACTTTAATTTGAAATCAAAATTTATTTATAAAAAGAGTTTTGACATCACCTGCAACGTAGACCAAAATTCATAGACCTGTAAGAAGTGAAAAATTTATGATAAAAGTAGTAAGTTGAGGGCCGAAGATGATCAACGCGAAAGTAGTATACAAATTTCATAAATATTTATTATTCAAGATGTTGTAACTTGTAAAGACGACATATCTTGAGAATTAGCCAATTACTTTGGATGAAATTGATCTAGGAGTCATGCTGCACAACCTGCAAAATATAAAACAAATGTTAAAGAAGAAGATGATTAATCCCACGCATGCACACATATTCAAGATTGATCAAAATATAAAATAATGAAAAACATGTCAATACTAAAAGGAATAAATATGATACGAAGAAAACAGCTGGCTAGAGGGCTTGAAAAGTTATCAAGTTTTACTTACATAATTTACAATCATATACATTTATAATATATAAACTCAATTTCTTCTTCTTTATCCATTAGAATTCCAATCTGACTCATGTTTGTAATTTGCAAGTCCCCGAATCCGCGACGGACACTACATTTTTCACGCTTTCTATCTTTGTAATCAACTCTTTTTACTCTATAAATTCGAACACCTATTCTACTTCTAATATGTTAAAAGATATATTTTTTTTATTAGTATTTAAGATTCAAAAATTATAAGAAAATTAGAAAAATAAATTGAAACGATCTTAAAGCGCCACCTAAGCGCCCGCGTATCCTCCTCATTTATTCATGGGGGAATATGCTAATTTATATAATTTTATTCGAAATTGTTTTACTTTACTCTTTGTTATTAATATTTACTTATATTATTTCGGTTAGTTATATTTTATTATGAGAATTTACCTGTATCTTTGATGGTGGGCTGGTATAATAATGACATAAATGATTTATTATCATTTTATTTTTAATAATTGGTTTTTAGCATTAATATATTAATTTTAGTAGTGGAATGTATTATAAATTTGTTGTAGTTGGTATATGAAAGCATACATCAATAATGACAGAGTATACTACAGTAAAATAATGATTTATTTTGTTGAGGCTGCGTTATAGTAGTTGAAGTAGGGAACTTTGTTGTGTTCTAATAGGAAATCTAATGTCAATAAATAATTGTTGTAGAATGTAAATACGCAAGTAGTCTATCTGGAGGCGCATTCATAAAATGATCGAATAAAGTTTTATGATTTAGAATTATAATATTTAAAAAAATTTAAAAAATTGATTGAGATGATTTTATAATTAAAAAATTATAAAATGATCGATTTAAAGTTTTATGTATTCCCTATAAATTTAAACTCTTCTCATCTATAAATTCGAACACCTATTTTATTTCTAATATGTTAAAAGATATTTTTATATTTATTAATGTTTATTCGAACTCCTATTCTACTTCCTCTAGAACTTTAAATCATATACCTTATAATTAAATACATACTCTATTTCGAATAAAACTTCTAATTATATGTCTTTCCTATAAATTCGAGCTATTCTCATCTATAAATTCGAACACATATTCTACTACTAATATTTTAAAGATATTTTTATATTTATTAGTGTTTAAAATCCAAAAATTCTAAAAAATTAGAAAAATAGATAGAGAATGTCTTAGAGCGCCACCTAAGCGCCCGCGTATCCTCCTTTATATATATATATATATTGATTTCTATTTTCAGGTTAAACATATTACCCTTTCTATTTTTCAATAATTAAATAATTTACTTTTACAGGTAAAATACAATATCTTTTACATTTTATCTAACTAAAATTTCTCCTTTTTTTTTGACTAAGTAGGCTTATATGCCTTACAATGAGTATCTGTTCTCTCATAAATTTCGGGGTGAGCGAGAATCGAACCCCGAACCCAGAACCGGGAACGACAAGAGATAAGCTTAAAAAAAACACTATGAACAATTTTGTTTAATAAAATAACACAGTTATATTATAATTACTATTAACTAATCAATTACCTTTTTCAGCACGTTACCTTTTCTCTTTTCCCTAACTAAAATTTCTCTTTTTCCAATTATATCATGGACGGTTACCTTTTTCAGCCAAAACACGTTACCTTTTTTCTTTTTTCTTGCTAAAACCTCTTTTTTCCCGATTATAATTTTCTTTTTCAGGTAAAATACAATATCTTTTATATTTTATCTAACTATAATTTCTCCTTTATTAATCAATTTATTTTTTCAGGTTGAACATATTACCTTTTCTATTTTTCAATAACTAAATAATTTTCTTTTACCGGCAAAATACAATATCTTTTACATTTTATCTAACTAAAATTTCACCTTTAAAAAAACACTATAAACAATTATGTTTAATAAAATAACACAGTTATATTATAAATACTATTAACTAATCAATTACCTTTTTTCAGCACGTTACCTTTTCTCTTTTCTCTAACTAAAATTTCTCATTTTCCAATTATATCATGGACGGTTACCTTTTTCAGCCAAAACACGTTGCCTTTTTTTCTTTTTCTTACTAAACCTCTTTTTTTTTCGAGTATAATTTCCTTTTTCAGGTAAAATACAATATCTTTTATATTTTATCTAACTAAAATTTCTCATTTATTAATCAATTACCTTTTCAGGTTAAACAAATTACCTTTTCTATTTTTTTCAATAAATAAATAATTTCCTTTTACAGGCAAAATACAATATCTCTTACATTTTATCTAACTAAAATTTCTCCTTTTTTAAAACACTACGAACAATTTTGTTTAATAAAATACCATAATTATATTATAATTACTATAAACTAATCAATTAACTTTTTCACAAAAATCATGCCATCTTTTTAATTTTCACGTTACCTTTCTATTTTCTCTAACTAAACTCTCTCTTTTTCCAATTATATCACGGGCGATTTTATTTAATACAATAAACTAATAATATTATAATATTAATAAATAACTGATTACCTTTATCAGCTAAAACGTATCATCATTCTATATTTTCTAACTAAAATCCCTCTTTTAATAAAAATATCATGGACAATATTAATATCTTCTTTTCTAAAAACATTACGAGCAATTGTATTTAGTAAAATAATGTAATTAATTATAAACTAATCAATTACATTTTTCACCTATAACATGTTATATTTCAAATAAAAGAAATTAAGTCAAGAATAATTAAGTAATGGTAATTAAGTAAAAATACAAAGTACCGTACTAACTAATCAATTTCCTTTTTCAGGTTAAATATATTATCTTTTATATTTTTCAATAACTAAATAATTTCTTTTTTCAGGTAATACAAAATATTTTTATATTTTATCTAACTAAAATTTATCCTTTATTAATCAATTTCCTTTTTCAGGTTAAACATATTACCTTTTCTATTTTTCAATAACTAAAAAATTTCCTTTTTCAGGTAAAATACAATATCTTTTACATTTCATCTAACCAAAATTTCTCCTTTTTTAAAAACACTACGAGTAATTTTGTTTAATAAAATAACATAATTATATTATAATTACTATTAACTAATCAATTACCTTTTTAAGCCAAAACACGTTACCTTTTCTCTAACTAAAATCTCTCTTTTTCCAATTATATCATGACGGTTACCTTTTTCCGCCAAAACACGTAACCTTTTATCTTTTCTCTTACTAAAACCTTTCTTTTTCTGATAATATCACGGGCGTTTCTATTTAATAAAAATAAAATAATAATATTATAATACCAATAATTAATCAATTACCTTTTCAGCTAAAATGTATCATCTTTTCAATTTTTCTAATTAAATTTCCTTTTTTCTAGAAATATCACGGGCATCATTAATTTCTCATTTTCTAAAGAATATGAGCAATTTTATTTAGTAAGATAGCATAATTAAATTATAATTACTATAAACTAATCAATTACCTTTTTCACATAAATTGTGTCATCTTTTTATTTTTCACGTTACCTTTCTATTTTCTCTAACTAAAATTTCTCCTTTTCCAATTATATCACGGGCGATTCTATTTAATACAATAAACTAATAATATTCTAATATTAATATTTGACTGATTACCTTTTTCAGTTAAAACGTATCATCTTTCATATATTTTCTAACTAAAATATCTCTTTTAATAGAAATATCACGTACAATATTTTTTTTTTTTGCTAAGCTTCACGGACAATATTAATTTCTCCTTTTCAAAAAATATTACGAGCAATTGTATTTAGTAAAATAACGTAATTAAATTATAATTATTATAAACTAATCAATTACCTTTTTCACCTATAACATGTTACCTTTTTAATTTTCTCTAATAAATCCTCTCTTTTTCTAATTATATCACGAGCATTCTATTTAATAAAATAAAATACTAATTTTATAAATACTAATAAATAACCGATGGGTGATGGCCTTATCTACCCCAAAAGTGGGGTGAGCGTTACCAAAATACCTAGATCTAAAAAGATGGCCCTGAATATCCACGGGATACGCCATTGGGAGTGGAGCATCTTGAGATACGCTACTGGAAGACTCGTGACTTGAGACACGTCACTGGGAGAGGAGCATTCAGCGACTACTGTAGCAGCAGATACGCATTCTGGAGAAGCGTATTGTAAGATACGCATTCTTCAGATGCGTATCTTACGTCATCATCGTCTTCTCCAGAGCACTCGTCGGGCGACTCGTCGGGCGATTTTTCACCATTTTTTCGATTGTTTCGTTCTCCCACCTCATTAAATTTCTCGTTGAGTTCTATATACCACCAGAATCGTCTCATCGTCCTCTACAACCCTATGCCATTAATTAGTCGATTCCAATCTTGGATTTTAAACACCTAAATCGAAGCTAATCTCCGATTTGATTTTCCGATTTCATCAAAGACACAACTACGGGATTAGATTTCGACAACACGATAGCTTAACATGATGAGCAAGGTGTGGCCATCATTTTTGTGTGCTCATATTGATCGGATATGGACGAAACGAAGGTAGGGGAGGGGGTGTGCGAATCGCCGGTCGGGGGAAGGGGAGAGCAGCCTCGACTTAGCAAAATTTGGGGGAAAAAAATGAACTTGGGACACACCGTTGCCAGTGGCGTGTCCCGTGGGTACTGAAGGCCACGACTTTGAAAACGGGTATTTTGGGCAGTTGACCACCAAAATGAGGCTGATAAGTGCATATTCTTGCATATTTTATTTACCTATTTATTGCTTGAACTCGTGTTTTAATAATTTATTTTGTTGCATTTCAGGTAAATCGTAAATAAATAAAGAAATGACAAAATAAATAAATAAAGTGCAAGGAAGGGAAAAAGGAGGAAGAATAAGGACCAAAAATGAAAGAAGGAAAAGAATTAGGAGCTTGGAGCAAAAGGAATATTTCAAGACAAGTGGAAGGTGGAGATCATCCCAACACATTAGCAAAGTGTATGGCCAAGATCAACTCTTCAAAGCTTAAGGGGGAAGGAAACAAATAGATGGCTAGGATTTCACCACCACACAACCCAAATGTATGGTGGGGATTTACCCAACACCCCCCTTAACCCTAATTCCTATCCTATAAATACCCCCTCACCCCCCTTGTATTTAGTAACTTAGATTTTAGGGTAGTTTTAATTTCTTGTATTTTTTTTTAGTTTCAAATCTTGTAAACACTCTTTTTAATTTTAATGCAATTTCATTTCCCTTAATTTCTTGTCTTGCCCTATCGTTATTGTTGCCTTGTTTCGTTATTTTCGTAAATCCAAGTAGTGGACAAAGTAGCGAAAAGCTAACCACTATGGGTTGAAAGTAACGAAATTTAATTTCTTGTTCCTAGTTTTAATATTTGTTTTAATTCGTAATTTTGCCCCTTTAAATTTCCATTTTATTGTGGGCTTTATATTTATTAATTGTAGATCTAAATTTTCTTGTTTTATGTGTTAGTGTAATTAAAAAAAACAAAACAAAACAAAAATGTTAGTTTAAATATTTAGTACGTATTTTTCCTGATTTAATTTGTTTTATTCGAAGCATAAATTCTACCGTCCCTGTTTTCTAAAACCCAGTTCAAAAAAAAAAAAACCGGTTCATTTAGTAATAGATCTTCAGTTTATGCCCTGTTTTTAATTAGTACCAACAAATTCTCCCTTCTCGTGTATCAATCCTGTCGAACCCAACTCAGAAAACCTAGCAGCCACTCTTTTACCTTTGTTCTTCCTTTCGATCTCCTCACCTTTCTCCTGTTTCTTAAACACTCTCCTTTTTCCCTCAGAACTCCTTCCATTTCTCTTCTTTTTCTTCTTCTTCCCTGTCTAAACCAAACCCCCTTTTTGTTTTGTTCCATAGTTTTATGTTTAAATTAGTTAATTCGAGGTTTTGATGAGTTTAGCTGTGGTTGCAATTCGTTGATTAGTACTAAGTTCGAATTCGTTCTTGCTGGTGTTGGATTGTGGGTGTTGTTTTGTTTTTTTTTCTGAGTGTAAAGCTGAGTTGAGTCCAAGTTTTGTGTTTCTTCTATGTCAAAGTTTTGCTGTTCTGCGTTTTGTTTCGTCCGAACACAGTGTTTTTGTTGATTGAGTTATACTGGCGTTTTAGTTGTGATCGAACTGCTGAATTTATTACTGTGTATCGAGTTGCTGTTCTGAATTTACGCGGGATTTCACTCATGTCCTACTGCTGTTTTGTTTATTTGTTTTGAGTTTTTTTCGATTTTTGCTTTGTAGAGTTTGCCGTTTCCGAGTTGACAAGATCGTGGTTTACCTGTTGAGTTGTATTGTTGAATTTCTTTGGTTTGTTGTTAACGAGTCTGCCATCCGAGTTCTTACTAAGCTAACTCGTTGCTGAGTTATTTCATCCTGGTTGTGATTAATTTGTATTGGTTTTTTCTAGTTTTTTTTGGTTTGTTCATCTTGTTCAGTTTATTATTTTCAGCAGTTTAACTCTATTTCACTGTTAATCAATTGCAATTCTAACATGTGTTATTCGAATTCGAATCTCTTGTGTGATTTGTGTTTGTGGCTAGTCCAAAATTACGAACAAACTTTCGTTAAAATTTTCTTTTAATTCGAATTTAGAAATTGTTCAGGATAATTTAAGATTAAAATTTTTAGAATAATTTTCAGATTAATTTCAGAATAATTTAGATTTAATTAGTTTAAAATAGAATTTCATTTAGTAATTAATTAGGGTAAAATCAAAATTCTCAAAAATCAATTTGTTCTAATTCGATTAAATTAAATCTTAAGGTTTGCGAAAATAAATAGTCCCTGAGGAACGAATCATTAAATATTATAACGAAACGAATTGTGCACTTGCGATTCAAATGTCTTCATTATTTTTAGCACAACAAGTTTTTGGCGCCGCTGCCGGGGACTAATTATTTTTCGCGCCTTAATTTTTAATTTTTCGAGTTAGTTTTATTTCTTGTCTTATTTCTTTTATTTCGTTCTTTTTAGGAAAGCTTGAGATTTCGGAACTCTTCTCAACGAAGCGTGGAAAAATTGGAATTTATGGAAAGCAAGCTTCGGTAACCGTATCTCACTCTTTTCGTTTTTTTTATTTTTAGAAAAATACAAAAAAATCAAAAAAAATCAAAAAAATCACAAAAAAATTAAAAATCCAAAAAAATTAGTTGTAAATACATAATTGTTGCATCATGCATTTAATCACTTAGGACACATCATCTAAATTTTTTTTTTTATTATTTTCTTGTTTTTAATTTTTCGTACCTATAATTGTGGTGATCGCTGGAGGACCCCAAGGTACGTTAAATTCTTTCTTTTCTTTAGTTAGAACACGTAGTTTAAAGCATCCATAAATGTTTATAGTTTTTTATACCTCTTTGTTTGTTGCATCATTTTGTAAATAAACTTTAAGGGCAAAACTTCTCAAAAGATAAGGGAAGGGATTTCATCACTCTTTCCTTAGCCCAAAAACAATTTAATCCCACATTTTGCATACCTTGCCTTTAATAAAATTAATTAGACGTTTGCCCCTAGGAATCTCGCGCTCAATTAGGAAGGTGCTTAAGAAACGAAGTAATCTTTAATTATTCTTACTTTTTGGTGTCTAGGAAAGCGAAAGCTGACCTGGCCAATTAAGGTTTGGTGTCTAGGCTGGTGTTTAGCCTCTTGGCAATGCTTGCACCTACCTGGCCAAGTTGGTTCGAATAATTATTGATTTACCTAGTTTTTGGTAGCCCTTACAGTTAGGAGCAAGGTTTAGTTATTTTATTAGGGAACCCTAGGTTTAGAATTTTTCTTTTAGTTTTACACCCCTTTCTTTTTGTGTGTTTATTTTATCGTACTTTCATGCTACGTGTTTCCTTACATGGTTTATGCGAACTATTTGGATTAGGGATAATTCTTCTAAACTAGTGAGATCGTTTGAGATTTCTTCCTCTTCTGATTCCGAGTCTTTAGATAATTTCGAACCGATAGTAAACATGGCCATGTCTCTTAGGGACCGTTGTTATCCTACTCGTTCCGCCCAACCTTCGTGTATCACCCTTCCTCCCGTTAATGGTAATAATTTCGAAATTAAAGCTCACCACATCAGTATGTTACCTAAATTTAACGGGAGCGAGGGTGAGGACCCGTATCTCTTTCTTCATGAATTTGAGGAGGTTTGTGCCTTACAAAAGCTCCAACAATTAACCGAGGACTCGATTAGGCTTAGACTCATTAATTTTGCACTTAAAGAAAATGCTAAAAAATGGTTGTATAGCCTACCGGTTAATTCTATTTCCACGTGGGAGGGATTTGTGGTAATTTTTCTTAAAAAATATTTTCCAAACCACAAGACTACAAGAATTACAAACGAGATAAATCAATTTCATCAAAAGGAAAATGAGTCTTTTTGGAAATATTTTGATCGTTTCAAAAATCTTTTATCACAATGCCCCCACCACGAAATAGAAAAATGGAGGCTTTGTAAGATCGTTTATGAGGCCTTAGATGGACCAACAACCGCGTTGTTGGAATCTATGGAATCTATGTGCCAAGGAAAATTCATGGAGAAAGATGAAGACGAGGGTTGGAAATTTTTCGAAGAATTAGCCGAGAAGACCATGTTGTGGGAGTCTACTAGGGAACCTAACAAGTCTAATGAGTCGTCTAGTTCATCTAAGGGTTTGCATTCGATTGAGAGTTCGATTGCAACCGATGCCAAATTAGCCACTCTAACTAGGAGACTCGAAGCCCTAGAAACTAGTAAGGCCCCCTCAAATGTGTCTATGTGCCCTAATTTCAATCAAGGTTTTTTGGACTATCCCGCTTTTGATCAAGTTAATGCGGTGTCTCAACCACCCACTAGGAACGATCCGTTTGCTCCTACTTATAATCCCGGGTGGAGGAATCACCCGAACTTCTCGTGGAATCAAGGGCAAAGCTACCAAGCTCCGTCATCTTCTTTTCAACTTCCTTTTCAAAATGCTCCTTCTTTCCAAAAACCCAATCAAAATTCTTTCTCGACTCCAAATCAAGGTCCCTTTCCAAACCCTACTCAAAATCCCGGTTCTTATCCGACTCAACTTTCTTATTCAAATCAAGCACCCGCCCACCCACCCGGCTTTCATGAGTCGGATAAGAGACTTAATTCTTTGGAAAAGACTCTTGATGCGCTTTTAAAATCAACGACTAATTTGGCTCAATCTCAACACACTTTCATGCAAACCATGACTCAGGATAGGCAACTTTTGAATGCTAGTACTCAAGCCTTATCTAAGTTAGAGGTTCAAGTGAGTCAATTAGCCAACGCCATGTGTGAGCGAGAGAAGAATAAGTTCCCGAGTCAACCAGAGGTCAACCCTAAATTCCCTCTCAACAAAAGACCTCACGAAAATGTTAATGCTATCATCTCTCTTAGGTCGGGAAACCAAGTTAATAATCAAGTAGGTGTCGAGTCTTCCAAGGAAGAAGAAGAAGAAGAAGAGTCAAATGTTGAACCGAACCCTACACTTGATCATTCAAACCTTACTCCAACTTCCGAACCTCTCGAGTCATCTATTCTCACACCTTCACCACTCGAACCTTCATCATCGAAATCCACTCCCGAGTCATCAAATTCTTCTCTTAAATCATCCTCAACACCTAACAAATCTTCGAATATCGTTCCACTTTCCACTTCTCTTCCCGATGTGTCTAACGAACGAGTCTTTAAGCCTAAAGCTCCTTATCCACAACGACTCATCCCTCGCAAACAATCACCTCAAGTAGAGAAGATTATGGAAGTTTTCAAACAAGTCGAGATTAACATTCCTCTTTTAGATGCCATTCAACAAATTCCTTCGTATGCAAAGTGTCTAAAAGATTTATGTACTCACAAGCGATCCACCCACGTTCCTAAGAAAGCCTTTTTGACATCTCATGTCAGTTCAATTCTTTCAAATCAAATTCCTGTGAAATATAAGGACCCCGGTTGTCCTACTATTTCATGTGTCATAGGCAATACTTTCGTGGATAAAGCTTTACTCGACTTAGGTGCTAGTGTCAATCTCCTTCCATTTTCTGTCTACCAAGCCCTAGGGTTAGGTGAGCTGAAGCAAACGAATATGACCCTTCAATTAGCTGATCGTTCTGTTAAAATGCCTAAGGGATTAATTGAAGATGTTTTAATCAAAATTGGTGATTTTTTCTTCCCGGTTGATTTTGTTGTCCTCGAGACTCAACCCGTCACAAATCCTAAGAACCAAATTCCTATCATTCTAGGATGACCTTTTCTTGCTACATCGAATGCCTTGATTAATTGTAGGAATGGTTCGATGAAACTCACTTTCGGTAACATGACCATTGACCTTAACATTTTCAACGTCGGCAAAGAACCCAACGACCTTTTTGAGCAACCAATAGGAGTCAATGTGGTTAACAAATTTGTCACATGGTCTAGCTTTGAGGATAGTGAGATTGAGTCTCTTCTCAACGAGGATTTCAAAGTCAACTATGAGTCTAATCGAGAGTATGTTGATTCGTTAAGGGACATGACTTCGGAAGAGATGTTGAGAGAGTTGGATGCCATTTGTTCCCCATGGGAGACCAAACCCGAGGATGTTCGTGTTGAGGCCATTGTTAAAAATCCCGTTGGTGAACCACCTACATTCGGTGAGTTCTTAGGGGATTTGTTAGAAATTCGTTCCAGGTATGTGACCCCACCCGAGATTGTTGGTACTATTGAGCCGGTTTATAAGAGTCCTGTTGGACCACCGCCACCCGCAATTTCCTTAACTCTTTATCATCCCGAATTTGATCAACAGCCGTTAGGGAAAGAGGAACCCTTGTCTCATGTTATTCCTAGTGATTCGAACCCTAACCAGACTTTCATTATCTCTAATTTGCTTAAACAAAATAAAGAAGCCTTAAGTTCGTTTAGGGAGAACATTAGTGACAATTGCTCTTTAGGGTTGAATGATTCTATGTTGATTGAGAAAATCTGTTCTGATAAAAATTTTCACAAATTTCTTGATATTTTCTCAAAGTTGCACCCGAATTTTCCTACCGGCATCGGCTAATTCAGTTTTATTCCTTTGCCTCCCCTCGTGAAATTCAGGTATGGGGGAGGATTTGTGTGCGTGTGTGTGTTGTTTTCTTTCGTAATTTTTAGAAATTTTCAGTCTCCGTCATCCCTTATCAGGTATTTCCTCAACTTTCTCATTTACTCATTTCTCTTGCATTTGCATACATTGAGGACAATGCATGATCTAGGTATGGGGGAGGGTTTTTAGTGTAAATATAAAAATCAGAAAATCCAAAAAAAATGAAAAAATGAAAAAATCAAAAAGAGTTCTTTTCGTATCTAGTCTTGTTAATTGATTGCTAGTTGCTTGATGCACCCTTGCATGCTATGATAATCTTATGATCCATTAGCTTTTGTTTGAGAAGTGATTTGCTAAAGTTCTTGTTCACACACTTACACTAGCAAGGTGAAGCTAGTAGACTTATTTGAATTGTGCATGAAATTAGAAGGACATGATTAGGTGTAAGATGATTTGGTCTTCATGCTTTGGGTACAAGTAGGTGCATTGAGGATACCATTTCTTGAGATTGATTATGTTTTACCACACCAAGTGAGATTTTGAGCCTATATGCACATCTTTTGCATTTATATTCTTTTGCTTGAGTGTCCACTTGTCATTTGCATCGCTAGCACTTGTTTGAGTTCCTTCTTGAAATACATGACATTAATTGATGATAAAATGATAAAGGCACTTAGGAATAACCTATATTTCCTAATTATCCAACACCATTCTTATATGATCAATTAGTTAACCCTTTGAGCCTAATCATTTTCTTTCGGTGACACACCACATTACTCGCCTAAGACCTTTTTCTTGTTCAGCCTTACGTATTCTTGATCCCATTTTGTCAAAGGCTAGTAGGAACTTGAGGGAGCAATAAGGTGTATGAAATAGGGTTTACTATTGTTCATAACTTTCGAGGAAATATTTGTTGTTACCTTGATAGTCGATTTTCAAAGTTAAATCTAAAGGAGGATTATTGTTACATTTATCTTAGCTCTCATAAATAAAAATGCATAAAGAAAAAAAAATGAAAAGAAAAAAATGAAGAAATGAAAAAAAAAATTGAAAAAAAAATGAAAAAAAAAAAAGTATACATATGAGAGCATACTTATGTTTTTTGTAATCCTCCTTCATTGCGACTATTCAAGGCTTTTTGTTGAAAATAAAAATAAATTGTGTGGGGAGGAAGTTTGGTGTTGTGATATTCATGGTTACTACTAGCTTTTGACACTTCACCTTACTTTGGCCTTTCTTGACATACCTTGTCCCTAGCCCCATTACAACCCTAATAAAGACTTTTTGATTGTCATTATTAATGTATGTTGTGATTTAAGTTGGAATGATACCAAGTGTCAAGCATGCATTTGATTTTGTTGGAATTGAGTGATACACTTACCCTTGTTCTTGAGTGAATATTCTTTTGTGAGTGAAAGGTGAGGTATTGCTTATTTGTTTTTTGCATAAGAGATCTCAAGTTTTGACTCTGAGGTGTGCCCTTGTAGACTTAGCATGGTTACCAATAATTTTTGCACTTGACATGAACTAATAATCACTCTTGCATGGTTCTTTAAGTAGACTATGTGAATCCTTGCACTTTCCACACCAAGACTTTGCAACTTCATTTTGATTCTTAAGTTGATGTATCATGAGAGGACATGTATGTGTGGTGTGCATTGCCATGCGATCTTTTATACAAACTAGATGGATTTTGTGGGTACATTCACTATAGGCCCTCACGAGACCTCACTCGTCCACTAGGGCTGCCTAGGGGTTTAAAGGGCTTGTTGCATATGCCAAATGCAACCGTCACACCTACGAAAAGGAGTATAGGACTTTGCATCTAGATTTTCTTTTTTGTTTTACTCGAGGACGAGCAAAAGATAGGTATGGGGGCATTTGATAAGTGCATATTTTTGCATATTTTATTTACCTATTTATTGCTTGAACTCGTGTTTTAATAATTTATTTTGTTGCATTTCAGGTAAATCGTAAATAAATAAAGAAATGACAAAATAAATAAATAAAGTGCAAGGAAGGGAAAAAGGAGGAAGAATAAGGACCAAAATGAAAGAAGGAAAAGAATTAGGAGCTTGGAGCAAAAGGAATATTTCAAGACAAGTGGAAGGTGGAGATCATCCCAACACATTAGCAAAGTGTATGGCCAAGATCAACTCTTCAAAGCTTAAGGGGGAAGGAAACAAATAGATGGCTAGGATTTCACCACCACACAACCCAAATGTATGGTGGGGATTTACCCAACACCCCCCCTTAACCCTAATTCCTATCCTATAAATACCCCCTCACCCCCCTTGTATTTAGTAACTTAGATTTTAGGGTAGTTTTAATTTCTTGTATTTTTTTTTTAGTTTCAAATCTTGTAAACACTCTTTTTAATTTTAATGCAATTTCATTTCCCTTAATTTCTTGTCTTGCTCTTTCGTTATTGTTGCCTTGTTTCGTTATTTTCGTAAATCCAAGTAGTGGACAAAGTAGCGAAAAGCTAACCACTATGGGTTGAAAGTAACGAAATTTAATTTCTTGTTCCTAGTTTTAATATTTGTTTTAATTCGTAATTTTGCCCCTTTAAATTTCCATTTTATTGTGGGCTTTATTGTTATTCCCAGTTTACACACTTGTATAATTGTAGAAGGGGGGGTTGAATACAATTCTTGATATTTATAAATTTCTGATAAGAACTCCAGAAATTTATGCAGAGATAATTGCAATGTAAGATTTAAACACAAACACATATAAAATCAGGTGGTTAATATGCACCACCTGAAGCTTTTATTTGAAGAAAACTCTGTGATACAAATTGTACACAGCTGCCGTTTTACAACTCTTTGCTTCTAAGGATATTCAAGAAACCCTAAGCAAATATGACTGTTTTCTTAACTTACAAAGAGTTGCTACACTTGGTTATAAATCCCAAGTTTTACAAGTACTACTGGAATAAGATAATACTAATCTAATTCTAGTTGACTTGCTACTACACTCCAAATACACATGTAGCCGAAAGGTTGTCCTTGTGTTCAGACATGTCTCCTGCACCTTTCTTGTATTCATAGTGTAAATAGAATGCTTCTTTCTTCTGTGTTTCCAAAGTATGGCTGGCATACTGCTTTTTGTATCTACTATCAACCCATGTGATCTGTCAGTCAAACATGTCCTTATCAACTGCTAATCCCCAGCTAATCATAGAAGACAGTGTCAATGATTATCCGTTGATGTTGTACACTGACATCCGTTGATGATGTATTGAGCGGTATCCGTTGATCTTGAGACTTGAGCTGTATCCGTTGATAGAGTGGATTTGAGTTGTATCCGTTGATAGAGTTTTGTCTTCATCTGTTGATACACTTTCACTTAGACAGAATTACATAGCATAGCTTATTTACAATTGGCTACCATATTCTGTCTATCCGTTGATAGTCAACATGACTGTGGATAAAAACCCTATCAACTGATAACATAGAGATACTTGCAGTATGCTACAAAACCTCATCCGTTGATGAGCTACCTGTCAACGGATAGAGTTATAAATCCTCATCCGTTGACAGCTACAAAACCTTATACAATTTGATTAATTGTGAAGTTATCATCAAGTACAACATATTCCTAACAATCTCCCCCAATTTATACTTGATGGCAATAAAGCATAAATTCAGGACCTTGATGATAACAAAACATTCCTAAAGATATATAAAGAACAATGCATAAATTGTATTAAGCTACAAAAATTAAAAACTGAAAGTTTGAGAAATTTACAGAGAAGTGCTCCTCTAGACTGAGCAGATTAAGACTGTTTCTTTTCTCTTGTTGGCATCACCCTTGATTTTCCTTCTTTGGCAGAGTTGGACTCAATCTGTATTTGGAGTTGCCTATAAAAGGCATCTTCTTCATCTACCTTTGGATTTAGCTTTTGTTGTAACCATCTCAGGTATTAAGAACTAGCCTTTGGTAGTTGGTCTTCTAACCTGAAGAATCTCCTGTTACCATCTTCATCCCTGAACTCCATCATCCAGAAGGGTTGAAGGTGGATTTTCTGTCCATTGTATGGGATCTTCATTTTCCTTGGTAGACTTGATGGTGAGTTCCATTCCCTCCTTATTTGTTCTATTCTGTCCAGTATCTCCCCTTTTGCTATCTTGGAGAACCCTGTGTATCTATTGATTGCAGAGAACACTTTGGTTAAGGTATGATAATTTTCTCCAAGAACCCTTTGTAGTGGCCATGTCCTTTCCATTCCTCCCTTGTATACAAAGACCAATCTTTCAGGCAAATGTCTATATTTGTCAATTCCTTTTACTTCTGACAATTCATCCAGATAAAGATTCATGCCAGAGTATTCTTCAATATCTGCCTGATAGATAAAATCATCCTTGTTTTCCAAGATTGGCTGCCTGACAATAGCAGGTACCCTAGCAACTTGAATTGGTTCCTTTGAAGGTTGCTTCCTTGGTTTCCTTTTCTTCTGTATAGGCTTCTGTTGAGGCTTCATCAAGAATGAAGGAACCTCAATGGAGTCAAGATTCATTGGTTCCTCTTTAGGTACTATAGGCTCACCATGGAAATTCACAGCTGGGTTGAATACTTTTACATCAATAGGTTGTGATGAACCAACTGTCTCCTTGTTTTCAATTTCTGGAGAGACAGGCCTCCTTGCCTTTGATTTTATTCTCTTAGATTTGGATTTGGGGACTGATTTCCCTTTCTTTTTGAATTTGGGGACTTCCTCAGGTTCCCTCAATTCATCCTCTACCGCATCCAATAACTCTTGAGCCAGCCTTGCTTGCTTCTCATCTGAGTTTTCATATTGATATTCAGTGCTTGGTTGAGATTCTCTTAGCAGCCTTGAAGTCTCTTCTCTCTTGGCTTCAACAAATCTAGGATGGCTGTTGGATATGTTTAGAACTTTTCCATTCCTTATGATTACAGCCATCCATTCTCTTACACAACTTTTAGTCTTCTCCTTGAATTCCTTGATTTGCTTACCCATCAGCTTCCCTTTATCATCCTTGGGAAATGGAAAGTCCAGTTGTAACTTGTTCTTCCCATTTGATTTTGGTGGTGAGTAGGGTCTTGTTTTGATGTAGGGTTCAAATTCTTTAACATGAGAAGGCTCAGCATCATAGAATGTAGGAGCCACAATTGCTGGAGTGAGCACCTTCAGAATTGTTGTAGATATTGTTGGAGCTGAGGTTTGGCTAGAGAACAGAGTTGATGCAATAGATTGATTGATCAATCTTTCTGTCCTCATTATCCTTTCATAGTTTTCCTCTTTCATCTTTTGTAGAGCTTCAATTTTGGCTAGCTTTTCCTCTTCTGTCAAGTTTGAGAAATCAAACTCTTCAGATAGAGCTACTTGTACAGGTTTGGATTTGCTGGGGGAAGCTGTGACAATGAATTCCTGTGGATTGACCACTATGGTAGGCTGCTGCTCCCCCTCACTTGCTGCTTCCCAGCTTTCAGAAATTAAGATTTGACTTGTAGTTGCCACAGCCTCTTCCACTTTCTCCCCCTTTTTGTTAGCATCAAGGGTTTGACTAGAAGTTGGGGCTGCAACTAACTTTTCTAGCAGTTGGGTTTGCAGTTTCTGATGTTGAAGAAATTGCTCCATCTGGGATTCCATCTTTTCCACTCTTGAGTTGAGTAGTTGCACAGACTTAGCCAGGTTGTCTTCTTTGATGAACCTTTGTTGCAACACCCTCTGAGTGGCTGTAGGAGCTAGTTGCTCTAGCTTGGAATCCACAGAGATCTTCACATCCTTGATTTCTTGTTTGACCTCCTCTAAGTTGGATCTCTGAATCACCATTTGCATCTTTTGTAACTTAAGGGAGTCAATTGCCTGTTGAAGAACAACCTTTCTCTGTGGATCTGCTTCTGGGTGCTCAGCCAGGGCAGATTTATATTGCCTTATGATTTCCATATCAAGTTGATGATAGGTGTAGTTGTGAGCAAATGCAAAATCATGAATACTGCTACCACCTTCATCTTCAGGGCTCTGGCTGTCTTCATCTTCAGAATCTTCAAATTCTTCACTCTCAGCAGTGGTTGGCAGAGCTGCTATTGATTCCTTAGCTCTAAGTAGAGACTGTGAGGTGTGCACTAGGTGCATTGCCTCCTCTGCTTCCACATTGCCCTGTTGTGCCAGAATTTGATAGGCAGGAACATGGTGAGTAAAGGTTTCAGCATCCAAAGAAATGGAGTCAATCATGGACTGATATTCTCTTTGATATTCCATTTCCTTGGCTGCATCCTCAACCTCCATTGACTCACTAGCAATGGCTGCTTCTTCCATCCTTATTTCTCCTGTAGTCCCTTCTCTCCCCTCATTTCTCTTTTCTTGCATCAAGGGCTCCCCTTGGCTCACACCTCTCACACCCTCACCTTCACCTACTAAGGTGGAACCCTCAAACTCTCCTTTTTCCTGACCGGAAGAAATGGCCAGCCTCTCATTATTTACCTCTCCTTTTGCCTGCTCACAAGGCAGCCTCTCACTCCCTTCCCTCAATCCTAAATGTGTTTCAACTACTGAGAACTCCTCCACACTTGACACAGGAATGTCAGATATAGCAGTGGTAGAGTGAGTTATCAACGGATAAGGAATATCCGTTGATGGAGTAGTTATAGCTGTCAACGGATGGCTAGATAGAGGCGCATCCGTTGATGGAGAAACACTTGTCAACGGATGAAGGATATCCGTTGAGGAAGGAATAATTTTATCCGTTGAAGAGAAAACCAACAGTGAATCTGTGGAGATGATTTTAAGTTTGAGGCCACAGTCTGTGTTGAGAATTCTGGAAGGGAAGATTGATGGTCCAACAAATCATCTAAAAGATGATGACCACCAATTACAGAGTGGGGCTTCTCCAAGAATCTTAAAGATGGAGAATCAGGAATTGATGTAGATATCATATCCACATCCAGAGATGGAGTTGGTGATGGTGGATTGTAATGTGTGTCGATTTGAAGATTAAGATCAATGGGCTGTGACTCCACATTTATTGAAGCCACATCAAACTGAGTTTGAGAAGGTACAGTTTCCTGTACAGTGTGTGCACCCTGTGATTCCCCTGTGGTTTTAGATTTCACTCTTCTTCCATAGGTTTTTGAGATTGGGCTATATGTGTCTCTAACCCTCTTGTGCAGTGTTCCTTGTGGGGAACTTGATTCAGTAGTCACACTCTGTTGAGAGAGTGTAACTGGAATTTGGCTTGAAGTTACATTAGCAGTCTTTTGAGAGACTGAAATGGTGGTTGCACTCATCTCTCCTTCCTTATCCTTAGGGCTTCTTTGATGCTCACCCTGTCCCTCACCACTCACTACCACCTTCACACTCCCCTCAAGAGTTTTGGTAGGTTTTACAACAGGTGTCTTTTGAGAGACACTTGAGGTTTGCTTTTTAGACTGTGATTTTGGAACTCTGGATTTGGTCACTTTGGTAGGAGCCTGTTTGGTCACAACTACAGACTCCATTGTGACACTAGAAGGCAAAGAAATTTGGGGGTTGGAGATAGGGGTTTCAGAGTTAGAGATAGTTACCTGAACAATTGGTAGATATACCAATTGTACTCCTGCATTGAGGTTCATTCGAATCAGGTCACTTAAGACTCTCTTCTCCTGAACAAAACATTGGAACTTGCTATCCGGGTTAGCAATGGATAGCTTATTCTCAGATACATGCAGTGCTAAGAGCATTAAAAATCTAGCAAAGTAGATATTCTTGCTCCTAGATTCCTTTTTACCCAACTTTGCAGCTATCTCATACATAACTAATGTGCCAAAATTATAGAATTTATCATTTAAGAGCATACACATCATAGTTAGCATGGACTGGGTAACAGCATCAAAATTACTAATTTTTCCTGAAAAAGTTTTAATGAAGGCATCACAGAAATAGCTCCATTCTTTAACCATTCCTTTCCTAACAATTTTCCCTAAGTTTTCAGTACTAAGGGCATAATTAATAGAATTAAGCATGGCAACAATTTCAGCATCAGTGGGTACTTTCAGACAGTTATTCTCAGGCAATTTTAAACAAGCAGTTATTACATCAGAATTAACCACATAGTTTTTACCCTTTAAAGAAAAAGCAATTGTACCGTCTGTGCCATTGTACTCAGCAGATGTCCACATTTCTTCAATTACCTCGTGGATTAAGGGAGTGGTGGCAGTCATAGCATATGACAGTTTGCATTTCTTCACGAAACTCATCAAAGTGTGGTAAGCTTCTGGAGCATTCACTGTGTCAACAAAGGCCGCGAAATTGTTCTTCTCATAGGTAAACCCAGTGGAGGACATCATCTTAACAATGGGCGCCATTGAAGTGTTTGAACTTTGGTTACAGAGAGTTTTAGAGAAGAAGATGCAGTTAACTTTTGATATGCTTGAAAATGAATAAAAGTGAGATGTGAGAGTACAAGTCCGCCTTTTATATTTTTCAAGAATTAAAAATGAAATAATTAAAAGTAATTACTCCATTGGTCAAAAGTAACTGTCAGATAATAAATAAAAAGAGAATAAGTACAGCCATGATTAGATATACACGGTTACCAACGGTTATAAAAAAAATGTATATCAACGGATATAGAATGAACGGTTGAGATACAGTTTATCCGTTGATGACGTGGATAGCCTGTTACCCGTTGACATGCAAAAATCTAGTAATGTGTTTATACTATCAACGGATAAAAGGATATCCGTTGATAAGCTAATTTTGCCTTAGACAAAATTTCTGCAGAAAATTTTTCTAAAAGTTTTAACTTTCAAGTAAATCAAAACACATTTCTAGCTTCAACTCATTGAAATCAAATATCACTAGGAATTATGACAAGTTAAGCATACCTAGCTCACCTACCAATCTTGTGAATGTGGATTCATCAAGAGGCTTGGTGAAGATATCTGCAAGCTGCATTTCACTTGGCACAAAGTGCATTTCTACTGTACCATTCATCACATGTTCTCTAATGAAGTGGTATTTGATGTCAATGTGCTTGGTTCTCGAATGTTGCACTGGATTCCCTGTGATGGCAATAGCACTTGTGTTGTCACAGAAAATTGGAATCTTCTCAACTTTTAGACCATAGTCAATGAGTTGGTTTCTCATCCATAGAATCTGTGCACAACAGCTTCCAGCAGCAATGTACTCAGCTTCAGCTGTAGAAGTGGAGACTGAGTTTTGTTTCTTACTGAACCATGAAACAAGCCTGTTTCCTAGAAATTGACAGGAACCTGTAGTACTTTTCCTATCAACTCTGCAACCTGCATAATCTGCATCTGAATAGCCAGTTAGATCAAAACCAGATTCTCTTGGGTACCAAATGCCAAGGTTTGGTGTTCCCTTGAGATACCTGAAAATTCTTTTAATAGCTATTAAGTGAGACTCTCTAGGGTCAGCTTGAAATCTAGCACAAAGACAAGTAGAAAACATTATATCAGGTCTACTAGCTGTTAGGTATAGAAGTGAACCTACCATGCCTCTATAGCTTGAGATGTCCACAGACTTTTCCTTAGTATTCAACTCAAGCTTAGTTGCAGTGGCCATAGGTGTTTTAGCAGATGTACAATCCATTAAGTCAAATTTCTTTAAGAGATCATAAATATATTTTGTTTGACTTATGAAAATGCCCTCATTAACTTGCTTTACTTGTAGGCCAAGAAAGTAAGTTAATTCACCCATCATGCTCATTTCATACCTACTTTGCATAAGTTTGGCAAACTTTTTGCAAAGCTTCTCATCTGTAGACCCAAAAATAATATCATCTACATAGATTTGAACAAGTATTGAAGAGCCATTAATATCCCTATGAAATAAGGTTTTATCTACTGTACCTCTAGTGAAGTGGTTCTCCAAAAGAAATTGAGATAAAGTGTCATACCAGGCTCTTGGTGCTTGCTTCAAACCATAAAGTGCTTTCATGAGAAGATATACATATTCTGGAAATTCTGGATCCTCAAAACCAAGAGGTTGATGGACATAGACCTCTTCTTCCAGTTCCCCATTTAGAAAGGCACTTTTGACATCCATCTGATAGACTTTGAAATTGGCATGTGCTGCATAGGCTAGAAAGATTTTTATTGCCTCAAGTCTTGCTACTGGAGCAAAAGTTTCATCAAAATCTATTCCTTCTTCTTGAGAGTAGCCCTTTGCCACTAATCTAGCTTTATTCCTCACAATTATGCCATTTTCATCTGTCTTATTCTTGAGAACCCATTTAGTACCTATGACACTTCTATCATCAGGTTTGGGCACAAGTTTCCATACTTTATTTCTTTCAAATTGGTTTAGCTCTTCTTGCATTGCTAACACCCAATCTGGATCTAGAAGGGCATCTTCCACTTTCTTAGGTTCCTCTTGAGACAGGAAGCTACTGTATAGACATTCTGCTTGAGTGGCCCTCCTAGTTTGGACTCTTGAATTTGATTCACCAATGATTAACTCAAATGGATGATTTCTAGTCCATTTTCTTGCAGGTGGAAGGTTTGATCTTGATGAGGTTGCTTCATTTCCATAATCATGTTGATTTAGCATTGAATTTTGACCTTGAGAAACTCCCCCTGAGTTTGTTGTCCTTGCTGAATTATGAAGTTGACTGTCAATGGATGCATCATTTTGCCTGTCGACGGATGCTTGAGAATATCTGTCAACGGATGCATCTCTAATAGTGTCAACGGATGTTGCAGAATGACTGTCAACGGTTGTTGCAGAATGACTATCAACGGGTGCTTCATTTTCAGTGTAAGCATCACTTCTAGTTGGCATAAAAGCTCTAGGTGGATCTCTGTGGTCATGATCTTCATTTTCCTCATCATCATCATAGTACATTCTTCCTTCACCTTCATTCTCAAATTCCAACTTTTCATGGTAACCTCCATCATTTAGGCCTAGAATCTTTTGATCATCAAACACAACATGTACAGATTCCATAACAATGTTGGTTCTTAGATTGTAGACCTTGTAGGCTTTCCCTGCTGCATATCCAATGAAAATAGCTTCATCTGCCTTTGCTTCAAATTTGCCCAAGTTATCTCCATGATTCCTTAGCACAAAACACTTACATCCAAAGACATGTAGGAAAGCTAAAGTTGGTTTCTTGTTGGTTAATAACTGATAAGGAGTCATTCCTCTAGCTTGATTGACCAAGGAAATATTCTGAGTAAAGCATGCAGTGTTGACAGCTTCAGCCCAGAAATATGTTGGTAACCTTGATTCACTTAACATTGTTCTAGCCGCTTCAATGAGAGTTCTGTTTTTCCTTTCAACAACTCCATTTTGTTGAGGTGTTCTGGCAGCAGAAAACTCATGGACAATTCCATTCTCTTCACAGAAAATCTTCATTGTGGAATTCTTGAATTCAGTACCATTGTCACTCCTGATTCTTTGTACTCTGTCTTCAGAACCATTGTTTAGCATTCTGAGATGATTGATGATGATTTCACTTGCACAATCCTTGGAGTGCAGGAAGAAGGTCCATGTGAACTTAGAAAAATCATCTACAATCACCAGACAGTATTTCTTCTTTGAAATAGACATGACATTTACTGGACCAAATAAATCCATATGCAGCAATTGAAGAGGCTTAACAATGGATGACTCTGTCTTGCTTTTGAAGGATGATTTCTTTTGTTTCCCTAATTGGCAGGCATCACACAGCCCATCTTTGACAAACTCCAATTGAGGGATTCCTCTAGCAAGATCCTTTCTTACCAAATCATTCATAACTTTAAAATTCAAATGTGACAGCTTCTTATGCCATAGCCAACTCTCATCCTTACTTGCTTTGCTGAAGAGACAAGTAATGGATTCTGAGCATGCTGAATTGAAGTCAGCTATGTAAACATTTCCTTTTCTAAAGCCTGTCAATACCACATTGTTGTCTTCCTTGGCAGAAACAACACAGGCTTCTTTTGTGAACTTTACTTCATAGTCTTTGTCACAAATCTGACTGATACTCAGCAAATTGTGCTTCAAACCTTCAACTAAAGCCACTTCTTCAATGATGACATTGTCTTTTGAAATCAGGCCATATCCCTTAGTATATCCTTTGCTGTCATCTCCAAAGGTAATTCTAGGGCCAGCTCCTTCCTTGAACTCTGTGAGCAGGGTTGAATCTCCTGTCATGTGCCTAGAGCATCCAATGTCTAGGTACCATAGATTCCTTCTGTTTCCCTGCACACATTTCAAAAACAAATCAAATTGATTTTGGTACCCAAGCTTCCTTAGGTACTTTCTTGTTAGCCTTTGACTTTGCACTCTTAGCATTCTTCAACTTAGGTGTAGATGCTTGAGTGATGGGGTTTGAAAAATGCACATTTGCATGAATATTGGATGCATGCATGTGTGGAAAATTGGCATACATATTATTCATGTTAGGTATGTTCCATGACATTTGTGGCACATTCATAGATTGAAAGTAAGGATTAGACATATATGGCATGTTCACATATGGATTTGAAAAACTAGCATTTTGATACAAACCAGGCATAACAGGCATTGCAGGCATACATGGCATTGGTTGAGGTACATGAACAGGAGCCTTGTTGACAATCTTGCAATTAGAAGATAGATGATTGACACTATTACAATTACTACAAGTTTTCCTAGGAGCAAACTTGTCAGGAGAGTAATTGTTTTTCTTGTTGATGCCTATCTTACCATTTCTGTTCTTTTTCTTTTTGCCCTCAATTTCTACCTTTTCATTGTCTGATTTACCAACAGCCTTTTTGTTGTGTAAATCACCTGTCTTAGCCTTCCCACTGGATTTGGTTTTGCTGCACTCACCACTAACAAAATTCTTGTTTACTGGACCATACTTGATATCCAGTTTCCTAAGTTCCTTCTTACTAACAGACTTTTTGTTAGTCGACGGATACCTCTCATCCGTTGACGGTTCATCTGTCAACGGATGATCACTATCCGTTGATTCACAAATAGTCTCTAGATCCTCAAGGCCAGGTTCTAGCTCCTTTTTCTTTTGAGTCCAGGTATCCTTCACAAATGATTCTATTCCCTGAACTTCTATTATGTTTTGAGAAATATTCCTACAACTTTGAAATTTAGCAATTATCCCTTGTTCTTTTTCAAGCTGGTCTTTTAAAATCAGTTCTCTTTTTAACACAGCTTCAAGTTCACTTTTATCATTATTGCAATCAACTCTCATTTTCTCAAATTCTAGAAATTGAGTTTCTAGAGCAGCATTTCTATCACTTAAAAACATATTAGACTCTTTAATCCTATTGTTCTCTTTAGTAAGTGATTTAAGAGTAACACTTAAGTGATATAGTTCAGTAGACATTTCATCTATAACACTATTGCATTCCTCTTTGGTGAGCTCAGAGAGATTAGTAGAAAATACCTGATTCCTAGCTGAACTTGCTTCCTGCTCTCCAGAATCAGCCATTAAAGCAAGGTTGACTAACTCAACATCATCATCAGAATGATTGTTATCAACATCCCAGTCATACTCTTGGGTCAAGAATGCCTTTCCTTTCTGCCTGAGAAGATCAAAATATTTCTTCTTATAGTCAACAGCCTCAGTTGGCTTTCCCTTGTTCTCAGATCTAGGTTTCCTGCATTCACTTATCATGTGACCAGCAATTCCACAATTGTAGCATTTAATTTTGGATTTATCCACATAGTTGCTTGTGGAAAAATCCTTGTTAAATGGCTTGGCCACCCCAGAGTTTCTCTTGAATTTCAGCTTAGGGAATCTCCTAGATAGAAAAGCTAAGTGCTCATCTATCTCATCCAATTCATCCTGCTGAAGAGCATTCAATTCCTCAGACACCTTTTCCTTGCTCCTGCTTGATTCTGCTCTACCTTTACAAACCTCCCTGTTTGGTGTAGAACTAGCAGTTTCTGTCCTTTCCTCCTTTTGCTCCAAGTTGGCAACAAGTGCAACTGACCCACTTTTCTTTTGAGACTTCTCAATCTCTTCATCCTGCTCCATTTCCAGCTCATAGGTCTTTAAAGTTCCATAGAGCCTTTCAAGAGTAAATGTCTTGTACTCTTGAGTGTTTCTTAGAGAAACAGTCATTGGCTTCCATTCCTTGGGCAGTGATCTCAGAAATTTGAGATTAGAATCTTTAACTTGATAGATTCTTCCATACAGTTTCAAACCATTTAGTAGCTTTTGAAATCTACTAAATGTATCATTCAATGTTTCTCCACTCTTAAAGTGAAAATGTTCATACTGTTGGATTAGTAGTTGCATCTTGTTTTCCCTTACCTGTTCTGTTCCTTCACACAGGGTTTGAACAATGTCCCATACTTCCTTGGCGGTAGTACAGTTAATAACATTGTCAACCATGTCTGTTTCTAGACCATTGAACAGAATATTCATGGCCTTTTTGTCTTTGTGGACTTCTGCAATATCTTCAAGACTCCACTCAGAAACAGGTTTGGGAATGAGAGTGTCAGGCACATCATCAGCCAGGCCAACTCTTGTTGCTGTCTTCATTGGAACGTGAGGACCCTTGTCAATGCAATCCACAAAGCCCTCATCAATAGACGAGAGATGTAGACGCATTTTTACTTTCCAGTGAAAGTAATTTTCTCTATCAAGAACTAGAATCTTTACTCCATAATCCTTCTTAGACATGTTGGAAGTGTGTTGATCTTTAAACTTCAAATATGTTAGAAGCTTGCTCTGATACCAATTGTTATTCCCAGTTTACACACTTGTATAATTGTAGAAGGGGGGGTTGAATACAATTCTTGATATTTATAAATTTCTGATAAGAACTCCAGAAATTTATGCAGAGATAATTGCAATGTAAGATTTAAACACAAACACATATAAAATCATGTGGTTAATATGCACCACCTGAAGCTTTTATTTGAAGAAAACTCTGTGATACAAAATGTACACAGCTGCCGTTTTACAACTCTTTGCTTCTAAGGATATTCAAGAAACCCTAAGCAAATATGTCTGTTTTCTTAACTTACAAAGAGTTGCTACACTTGGTTATAAATCCCAAGTTTTACAAGTACTACTGGAATAAGATAATACTAATCTAATTCTAGTTGACTTGCTACTACACTCCAAATACACATGTAGCCGAAAGGTTGTCCTTGTGTTCAAACATGTCTCCTGCACCTTTCTTGTATTCATAGTGTAAATAGAATGCTTCTTTCTTCTGTGTTTCCAAAGTATGGCTGCCATACTACTTTTTGTATCTACTATCAACCCATGTGATCTGTCAGTCAAACATGTCCTTATCAACTGCTAATCCCCAGCTAATCATAGAAGACAGTGTCAATGATTATCCGTTGATGTTGTACACTGACATCCGTTGATGATGTATTGAGCGGTATCCGTTGATCTTGAGACTTGAGCTGTATCCGTTGATAGAGTGGATTTGAGTTGTATCCGTTGATAGAGTTTTGTCTTCATCTGTTGATACACTTTCACTTAGACAGAATTACATAGCATAGCTTATTTACAATTGGCTACCCTATTCTGTCTATCCGTTGATAGTCAACATGACTGTGGATAAAAACCCTATCAGCTGATAACATAGAGATACTTGCAGTATGCTACAAAACCTCATCCGTTGATGAGCTACCTGTCAACGGATAGAGTTATAAATCCTCATCCGTTGACAGCTACAAAACCTTATACAATTTGATTAATTGTGAATTTATCATCAAGTACAACATATTCCTAACATTTATATTTATTAATTGTAGATCTAAATTTTCTTGTTTTATGTGTTAGTGTAATTAAAAAAAACAAAACAAAAATGTTAGTTTAAATATTTAGTACGTATTTTTCCTGATTTAATTTGTTTTATTCGAAGTATAAATTCTACCGTCCCTGTTTTCTAAAACCCAGTTCAAAAAAAAACCGGTTCATTTAGTAATAGATCTTCAGTTTATGCCCTGTTTTTAATTAGTACCAACAAATTCTCCCTTCTCGTGTATCAATCCTGTCGAACCCAACTCAGAAAACCTAGCAGCCACTCTTTTACCTTTGTTCTTCCTTTCGATCTCCTCACCTTTCTCCTGTTTCTTAAACACTCTCCTTTTTCCCTTAGAACTCCTTCCATTTCTCTTCTTTTTCTTCTTCTTCCCTGTCTAAACCAAACCCCCTTTTTGTTTTGTTCCATAGTTTTATGTTTAAATTAGTTAATTCGAGGTTTTGATGAGTTTAGCTGTGGTTGCAATTCGTTGATTAGTACTAAGTTCGAATTCGTTCTTGCTGGTGTTGGATTGTGGGTGTTGTTTTGTTTTTTTTTCTGAGTGTAAAGCTGAGTTGAGTCCAAGTTTTGTGTTTCTTCTATGTCGAAGTTTTGCTGTTCTGCGTTTTGTTTCGTCCGAACACAGTGTTTTTGTTGATTGAGTTATGCTGGCGTTTTAGTTGTGATCGAACTGCAGAATTTATTACTGTGTATCGAGTTGCTGTTCTGAATTTACGCGGGATTTCACTCATGTCCTACTGCTGTTTTGTTTATTTGTTTTGAGTTTTTTTTTATTTTTGCTTTGTAGAGTTTGCCGTTTCCGAGTTGACAAGATCGTGGTTTACCTATTGAGTTGTATTGTTGAATTTCTTTGGTTTGTTGTTAACGAGTCTGCCATCCGAGTTCTTACTAAGCTAACTCGTTGCTGAGTTATTTCATCCTGGTTGTGATTAATTTGTATTGGTTTTTTCTAGTTTTTTTTTGTTTGTTCGTCTTGTTCAGTTTATTATTTTCAGCAGTTTAATTCTATTTCACTGTTAATCAATTGCAATTCTAACATGTGTTATTCGAATTCGAATCTCTTGTGTGATTTGTGTTTGTGGCTAGTCCAAAATTACGAACAAACTTTCGTTAAAATTTTCTTTTAATTCGAATTTAGAAATTGTTTAGGATAATTTAAGATTAAAATTTTTAGAATAATTTTCAGATTAATTTTAGAATAATTTAGATTTAATTAGTTTAAAATAGAATTTCATTTAGTAATTAATTAGGGTAAAATCAAAATTCTCAAAAATCAATTTGTTCTAATTCGATTAAATTAAATCTTAAGGTTTGCGAAAATAAATAATCCCTGAGGAACGAATCATTAAATATTATAACGAAACGAATTGTGCACTTGCGATTCAAATGTCTTCATTATTTTTAGCACAACAGAGGCATTTTGGTCATATTCTCTTAAACGATTACCTTTTTCAACTAAAACATATCATCTTTTCTATAGTTTCTAACCAAAATCCCTCCATTTCTAGAAATATTATGGATAACATTTATATAATTATTATCAAATCATCTCATATAAAAATTTAAGCCTCCAAAATTCATGTTTTTAAAAATTAATTTAAATTAATGAAAAAAACTAATATAATATTTAAAAGAATCCGTGCATCGCACGGGTTTTAAGTTAGTTTGAATTAATTTAGTTATACTTATTTTTGCATCAGAGAACTCAAAAATAGATAGAAATAAAATATAATATTTTTTTGCGTGGTATCACCTTCGATATCAAATTTAAAAAGTAGTAGATTAGTTATGAGTTCTGAAATCTTAATAAAAGATTGTTCTAAATTTAGGGTGTGTTTGGTATTGATATTATAGACATAAAATAACAATTTTTTTATTAAAAATAGTCAAAAAATTGTTTAATAAAACTTAAAAATTATTTTTTCTAAGGCCTAAAAACTCCCCTATACTTTTGAAAAAAAACAGATTTTTAGTTTTTACGAAAAGCAAATGTTGATTTCATTATAACCACATAATAATTTTTAATAATAATTCTAAACAAATCCTTATTCTAGTAAAATGAACCCGGACATAATTTCAATTTCAAATTCTAAAAAATATTTTTGCATGAGTAGATTTGTAACACCCCAATCCCACATCGAGTAGATTTGAGACTTTAGTTCAATTTATAAGGCAAAGTACTACTACTAAGTGCATCAACAAATCATGATCTTTTGGGGGGCCTGTGGTGGGTTTGTGGAATTTGCTTTGGCTTATTCTGGATTCGTGATTGGGACTTGACCCGATTTTGAAAAAAAAACTCGGGATTTGACCCGGGTTGTCACATTAATAACCCTATCTGATTATATATACATATATAAATATATATTTTATATTTGTATTTAATATTTATATTTATATTTAATATAATCGTTCAGATTTTAAATCAAACACATATACACTTATTGTACTACACATAGATATCAAAATGATTATATTAAATAAACCAAATAAGTCCCTTCTTTTAAATTTAATTTCGCTTTTAAACCTACTTAGGTTAGATTGGAATATTTTGTAACTCACGTCAAAGTTTTACGACTTACTTTCGTTAAATTCTAACATTATAAAGTTGTCAAATTGAATAATATATTATTGTAAGTTAAGTAGTTTGAATTTGATACTATGTATAATCAATTTAAAAATTCTTGTTTTTTACATTTGGCATTTAAAAAAAAATACATATTATTACAAAGAAAAAAATGGGTCTTTGTCCTCAGGGATGTCTCCTAAGATTACAAGTAATTTGTACTTATAAAGTAATTGAATAATTTTGCATATCATTTAGTGCATAAGTTACGTAGAGTAACAATTAACATATACAATTAATATCTTTGTCAAAAAAAAACATATACAATTAATATCAATCAATTTGTAACTTCAATTGATTAGCCTATTATTTTATAATAATATTTTTGTACTACAATTCTCAACTAACAATTCAATTTAATTCAATTATCAGGGGTAAGCAAGAAAACAAAATATTCAACGATTTTCTTCAAAAAGGACATGTAAAGGGGACGGAGGGAGTATCATATCTTCTTCCGTCTCTAAATGCTTTAACTTTTGGTACATATTTTAAACTGCTTTGACCATAAACATAAATCTATTACTTTTTTGTATAGAAATATTTATAAATACTTTTGTAAACAAAAAGAAAATATTAAAAGTAATAAATTAAATTCTACAGTCAAAACACCTTAAATCGTGTGTGCTAAACATTTTGAAGGGAGGGTGGGAGTATATTTATTCCTCCAAAAAAAAGCATAACTGTCTCATTTATAGACATACTTAATAAATTAATATAGTGCATAAGTTACATAGAGTATCAATTAACATATACAATTAATATCTTTGTCAAAAAAAAACATATAAAATTAATATCAATCAAGTTGTAACTTCAATTTACCTTTGTATATAAAGTATCTACTAACACTTAATTTTTGGTATCAGGAGCTCGTATTATATTGAGAAGACTTATAGTAGAAGATAGAAGAGAACAAAATGAGTTGCATGTTTTTCATTTACATGATAGTATTGATTGATGATGATTATCAGCGTCGGTTTATAAGTTTTTTATATATGAATCGATTGAGTTTTTATTTAGTTTTTGTATTTAATTTTTATTTTATTTTTTGACAGGAGATTTTGTATTTATTTAATTGAAAAGAAATCTTGAATCTAATATTTCGACTATAATCAGTATAGAAAAAGGTATAGATTTAACAAGGGAAAAAGAGATTTATTTTTACTTGAAAATATTCTATAAATTGTTTAATATAGACTCTGTTTTTTCTCATTCACAGATCATTTCCCTGCGGAGGCTCCTTCCTTTACTAGTTCCGATCCCGCTCCCTGCAAGTATTTTACCCGATTTGAAGAAGAATGCACCGAACATAATTGCGATGCCTTCTGTTTAAATAGATATTTTGATAGGTACCAAGGTAGTATTTGTCTTTGATAAGTGGATTTTATATCCACTAGTTACCTTCCGTTTGGACTTTAATCGTTTGCAAGTTCTCGAGTTTCGTTGTCATTTGATTTGATTTTGTGCAATTTGTGTAGGTTGTGTCGTGGAGGCATTTTGGAGCTAAAATGAGTAAATGGTGAGTTTTTAAATTTGGAGGGGAAGCAACAAGTCATGCAGTAGAAGGAATTGAATTCCAGGGATCGCAAAGGGTCATGGCGCAAGAGTGAGAAGCGCAGCAGCGCTGAAACGAAAGTTTTCCAGGAAGTATAAGGCGCAACAGCGCGAGTTGGGGCGCAGTGGCGCATGTTGGAGTGGCGCAATAGCGCTTGTGAAGGCGCATGGGCGCTGGTTGGGCGTGATTTCCAGAAGAAAGAGGGCGCAATGGCGCTCCAACAAGGGGCAATTGCGCTCGAATGTAGTGTTTGGATTATTTTGGATTCGTTATTTCCGGGTCATTTTGTATTGGGCCTATTTTATTTGGGGCTTTTTCTTGAGACTATTTGAGTATCGTGGTAGACCTAAAATATGAGATCTATCATTTTCAGTTAGAGTTTCTTTGGATCATCATCAACATTATTATTTTAGAACAATTTTTGAAGAGGAGTTCTCCAAGCTAGTGACAAGCAAGGAGGCTTAATCCTTGGATCGTTTGTACTCTTTCTCATTATTGGGGATTTATTTCTAAACCTATTTCTCTTTTATTATTATTTGTTTCTTAGAATTATGTTATCAATTGAACCCATGATGGCGATGAGGTCGATTATGGGCTAAATCGTTATCATGGGGTTTTAATGGATTTTTCTATGGATTCTAGTAATTGAGTGTTATTTATGCCTTGGTGTGTGATGGATTGAATTGATTTCCTAGTATGATTATGCTTATTCGTTATGGGTGAGTCGCGAACACCTGTAATTGTGTGTTTGATCCTGGTGAATGCGAAAGTGGATCTAGGGTTTAGAACAATTCATGCTAGCATAGGTTTTTGCATGTGAAGAACATGTATTAATTTGTGGTGTAATTCTAACCGTCTTGCATTGACTATGTGGTTTAATGGATGCTTGATTTTTAACCGGTGTGTGTTCAATTGCTATAGACATATAGGGACTACACATATTTGGTGACTACTTGACTTCTATCAATTGTGGATGATCAGTAGGATGGTATATGCACAACGAAAGTTGGTGTGTATCAGTTTAGTGCATCTAATCAGTAATCAACTCTGTCACATACTGGGTTAACGGGCATAAGATTCTAGTTGAAGTGGTTAATGAAATTGAAATCCCATGTTTGTTTAGTATAAAGTAAAAGTTAAGTTATTTCCTCGTAATTTCCATAGTTGGCAATTAATCATTAGTTAATTAAAACCAAATTTGTTATTGTCTTGGCAGTGAGTGTAAATCATAAGCTGGTGTATAAGTGAACAAAACGAACAATTTGAGTATCTGTGGGAACGAATCCTATTTACCGTATCTTAATTGTTGACCACGTTCTCTTGCGTGAATAAGTGCGAACAGTCTTGTCGAGGCACATGCTTATGTATATATAATTGTTAAAAAAAATTATATATCACTTAGATACAAGAGAACATCAACAATTAAAATAATAAATATTTTTTTTCAACTTTTACAAAATATTTTTATTGTGTTCATTGGAATCAGGATAAATAAAATTCTGCCAAAAAAAAAAGATAAGTAAAATTCATCTATTACAAAAAAAGTTTGGATTTTATTGTCAAATTAACACAAATTAACAATATTGTAAAAAGCGGGAATCAGATTTAATCGGTAGATCCATCGAACAGGGGTCGGATAATCGGGGATTTAATGGAATGATTAATCGGACCATTAAGTTAAATAATTGAATTTATTAAAAAATAAATTATCAATAATTTTATAAAATTTTGATCGATTAATTGACGATTTTTGACCGATTTATCCAATTTTTGATCTATTTTTACAAAAAAATGCTTTTTGATCCGATTAATAAAAAATCAGTTCGAAAAGTTAGCGAATAACGATTAATGTTATTAATCGTCACTTTTTAGAACAGAACAAATTATTTAGTAGCGCAAAAAAAAAAGAAATTAATGTAATTTTTAAAATTGTGGTGCGCTGCTTCTTGGAACTACGGCTGTAAACGAACCGAGCTGTTCGTGAACAAGCTCGAGCTCGGCTCGGTTCGTTCCCTAAGCTAGGTCGAGCTCGAACACGAAAATCTGTTCGTTAAGCAAACTAGCTCGAGCCGAGCTATTGACTTGTGCGGCTCGAGCTCGGCTCGAGCTCGACTCGAGATCATTAGGCTCGATCTCGGCTCGTTAAAGCTCGAAAAAAATCAAAATTTTTACTTTTTATTTTTTTATCTCCAACCAAATTAATTTTTTATTTTTTGAAATTTTGGGAATATCAATAAATTAGATATATCTTGACATCCATACGGTTGGATCGTCGAGAAATATTTCTTAAAAAATAGAAACAACAATCCGTGACAAAACAGTAGTTACTAGTACTAGTTAGAATAGTAGTGATCTACTAAGATCTCCAACCAAATTAATTTTTTATTTTTTAAAAATTTGGGAATATCACTAAATTAGATATATCCTGACATCCGTATGGTTGGATCGTCGAGAAATATTTTTTAAAAAATGGAAATAACAATCCGTGACAAAGCACTAGTTACTAGTACTAGTTAGAATAGTAGTGATCTACTAAGATCTCCAACCAAATTAAATTTTTTTTTGAAAATTTGGGAATATCACTAAATTAAATATATCCTAACATCCGTACGGTTAGATCGTCGAGAAATATTTTTTAAAAAAAAGAAACAACAATCCGTGACAAAGCACTAGCAGTAAAACCTCGTTAAATTAATACTCGATAAATTAATAATCTCTCTAAGTTAATAATTTCCTCCGGTCCCAACTTGGGCCAGTTCAAAAAATGATCAATTTCGATAACATAATAAGATAATAATTTTTTTGAAAAACTTATATAAATATATGGTCCCAATAATATTATAAATTAATAAATCCTTTATATAATATATGTATTACACTATTACCCCTATTATAAAATATGATTTTAGGGTTCTTAAAATTTGAATCTATACGAAACCTCATCCTTAACCCTGTTTGTTACATCCAAAAGTTCGAATGTAATGTTTTCGTAAAGCATGAAAAAGTCATTAATCAATGTTTTTGATACCTTAAGTGCTTCTTTACGTGTAAAAGATTCAAAAAATGTTGCTTTATCTTTGATATCATCTAAATATATATGAATCTTTATATTGAATCTTGCTAATATTCATTTAATTTGTAAAACAATGTATATTGAATTAATTGAATTAAGTATAAAACAAAATTTGTAAAATTCATTCTATTTAAATGTATATAATTGGAAATTAATTTTTTTTTAGGTCGAAAATTCTCTATAAATTAATAATTATTAATTTATCGATTAATTAATACCTCTCTAAATTAATAAAATTCTCCGATCCCGACTATATTAATTTATAGAGGTTTTACTGTACTAGTACTAGTTAGAATAATAATGATCTACTAAGATCTCCAACCAAATTACTTGTTCGCGTCGAGCTCGAGCTCGGCTCGAGGCTATTCGTGAACAACTCGAGTTCGGCTCGGTTCGGTCAAAGCTCGGCTCAGTTCCTTAAGAAATTAGCTCGGTTCGTTAAGATCAAAGCTCGGCTCAGTTCGTTAAGGTCAAAGTTCGGCTCGGTTCGGTCAAAACTCGGCTCGGCTCGGTTCGTACAGCCCTACTTGGGACAAATAGCTCCAACAAAGTGGAAAATGTAGTAATAATTGATGATAATTCTTTACAGCAACTCCAAAATCTTAAGTTTTTCTATAAAAATAAACTGGAGATAAAAACTTAAATTACAAGGAAATAAGGAATAAAAAATACTGAAATTACAAGACCGAAGAGAAATGAAACAAAACATAACAAAAATTACAAGGCCGAAGAGAAAAATAACAAAACAAAAACAGACATCATTCTCCTAGGCCTAGCCCAAGCTCTCCTCATCCCAGAACACGATATATGTTGTTGGACAATCTAAATGGGCTTCAAGTAATAAAACATGGTGGTCCATGTACCTGTCTTGGCCCAAAATATACAACATTGTAGGATGGCCCATTTTTCTGGTAATGAAGCTAATCACCAAAGCTAAAGCTCCTTTGCCACATCAATCCTCGATTCTTTAACTAATTTATCCACCACACACATAATCTGGTAATTTTACATAAACAAAGTTAGTGCTTGAATGAGTTAGTAAAAAAACTATAATATAAACAAATAATTAAGTGAGTTAGAAAAATCAAGTATAATTGCTAATTAATTAATGCAATATTGGTGTATTTATTAGGAGATTCAGTATTTTAAAGATGTTGCCAACCGATTCAACTAAGAGAATATCTTTTAAATATTGTGTAAGCGATGATCGTAAAATTGGTGAGACCAGTTCACATTGACAATTTACATGTAATATTTAACCCTTTTTTATTTATTTATTAATCTAGATACTCTCATGTTATTTATGTATATTTTGTACACACACTCTTACATTTCATCTTTTAACTCACAGACATGAACCTGATTATAGACGTTTATTCTAGCAAGATGTTGGGTATCTTTGTTTATCTTACAATAGTTTTGGGTCTATGTAGGTTATGTCAGTGAAGACAGTATTTCCATTTACCATCATGATAACTCGGCTATTATCCCCATTAACCCAACCATCATCCCCAGTCACGATGTTTCTAACAATCCAATTGTTATCGCCCATGGCGCAGTGTTGTGAAAATCGCGATTAATCGTGCTTCGCGATTAGGCGAAGGTTCTGCAAGTTGCGTATGAGCGATTTAGTGCGATTATGAAATTGGATAAAAATCGCGGTTGACTCGCGCTTACTCACAAAAAAAGCGCAAAAACTCGCACTATAATTAAAAAGACTGAAATTCTCTTAAGTTAAAAATTCATACTTATATCTTTATAAGTAGGGTTTTGCACAAATTTTGCACAGCCGCTCAAAGAGGTATGTCATAACTCTTTATAAGTAGGCTTTTGCTTGGAAAAAGCCTTGATGATGACGATGTGGATCCCAATTATGTGTATGAAGGAGAAGATCTTAGTTGGACGATGTTTGCATAGCTTATGGAGTTGAAGAACCATTATATCGTACTAGGCGCTTGACAAGAGATATGAACACCTCAAAATCAAGTGAAAGAGCTCCTTCTTCTTCAACTCTTCAAGACGAAGATGATGATGAGGAGGAGGAAGAATGAGAATTCAAGGGACCCGAGATTGAGCTAAATGATATGGAAGCATTTGACTTGCTAAATGTCATAGATTGATATTTCCACTAAACTTGAGACTTTTTATTATGTTCATTTTCACTTGAGACTTTTTATTATGTTCATTTCCGCTAAGTTAGAGACTTATTATTATGTTTTAATATGTTTTAACTTATACTTAACGTACCATTCTACTGTTAAAAATGATATAACTAACATTTTTAAAAGTAATTATGTATAAATACAGATAATTACGTAAATAATTTCATTTTTTGCCAAAAATCGTGCGAGTAATCGCGCTTCGCGAGTCGCGCTTCAAAATTGGAATTTGTGCTTTTTTGATTTTGCGCATTTCATAACACTGCCATGGCGATAACAGATTTTATCGTTCCATTAAATTTTATTTTTTCATATTCATCATCTTATCAGTATCAGTCTGTTCATTACTTGCATATTTTCATTACAAAAATTTCAAACCTCATCTTAATGTGCAAAGTTTAACAGCTGATATTGAGAGTTTTAGTAGCAAAGATATGCAAATACCTTTCGATGCTACATTTTTTTTTAGTTTTCTATAACCCTCGTTCTGCCATTAGTTTTCATGTGAGTCATTCTATAGTTAGTTTAGATTTTGATCACGGGGGACGTATTTCCAAAAACCTTCTTCCTACGTCATTCAAGTCCCATGTCTCAAAGATTATTAAGGTTGATTTTTTTCCAAAATTTCTAGGACTCAAAACCATGAAACCTTTTATACAGGACAAATACCATTTCAATCTCACCATCGGAAATAGGATGAAAATTTATTTAGAAGAATTTCGATTATCTTATTCCCGTCATGTGGTGCTAAAATGCGCCATTTTTGTTAGGGCCTACCCTCACCCGACTTTAAAAAAGTACAGTTGTAAATACATTTAGTTCTTATGGTGTATTGATTTGAAAAACTGGAACACCTAATCAAAGGTACGATATTATATAAATTTTTTATATTGTAATGGCAAAAAATAATTTCTCTGGACATTAATAATACTAAATTCTTATGAATTATGGCACTTCCGAAAGGTGCCAAGGTAGTATTTGTGTTCCCGAGGCAACATGCGCATGTATATATAGTTGTTAAAAAAGATTATATATCACTTAGATACATGAGAACGTCAACAATTTAAAATAATAAATATTTTTTTTTCAACTTTTACAAAATAATTTTATTGAGTTCATTAGAATCAAGATAAATAAAATTCTGCTCAAAAAAAGAAAGATAAGTAAAATTCATGTTTTACAAAAAAAAAAAGTTTGGATTTTATTGTCAAATTAACAGAAATTAACAGTATTGTAAAAAATGGGAATCAGATTTAATCGGTAGATCCACCGAATAGGGGGTCGGATAATCGGGGATTAAACGGAATTATTAATCGGACCATTAAGTTAAATAATAATTTACTATAAAATAAATTATAAATAAATTTTTAAAATTTTGATCGATTAATTGTCGCTTTTTGATCGATTTATCCAATTTTTGATCGATTTTTGCAGAAGATTATTTTTGACTCGATTAATAAAAAATTAGTTCGAAAAGTTAACGAACAACGATTAATCGTTATTAATCGCCACTTTTTAAAACAGAACAAATTGTTCAGTAGCGCAAAAGAGAAATTAATGTAATTTTTAAAATTGTGGTGCGTTGCTTCTTGGGACAAATAGCTCCAGCAAAGTGGAAAATGTAGTAATAATTGATGATAATTCTTTACAGCAACTCCAAAATCTTAAGGTTTTTTATAAAAATAAACTAGAGATAAAAACTGAAATTACTAGGAATAGAAAATACTGAAATTACAAGACCGAAGAGAAAAAAATGAAACGAAACAAAACAAAAATTACAAGGCCGAAAAGAAACGAAACAAAACAAAAACAGACAACATTCTCTCCTAGGCTTAGCGCCCAAGCTCTCCTCATCCCAGAACACGATATATGTTGTTGGACAATCTAAATGGGCTTCAAGTAACAAAGCAGTGTGTACGTTACATTTTTAGCAAAATTTGGCTGGGTTTCACGCTGATTACAAGTTACAAATTGCAAGTTTTCGCCGCTGTTGGATAATAGTATTAATTAAAAAAATTGCGAACGCGCCGTCTGTGGGACTTGAACCCACGACCACGGGATTAAAAGTCACGCGCTCTACCAGCTGAGCTAAGACGGCATACGAACAGAAATCTTTGTGAACAGAATTCTTTTATGTAGATGTCACTATTATTGTAATTCGTGTTTTAAGAAAACCATATTGTTTTGAGTTTTTCCAAGTAGTTCCCTTTATCAATCATACATTTTTAGGTTGTATAATGTTGATATCTTCATAGCATAATGTAAGCTAGGTAGCCAATGCAGAGATTAAGTTGTTGGACAACTATGCTTGGAACCAGCAACAGCAGTGTGAACCTACTCGCTCTTTGTGAAGAAGCCTGATAAAGTAATACAAGTAGGAAATTATACTGCAGTATGGTTCCATTATCCAAACCTGCAGTATGAAGAAATTGATAATAGTGTTTAAACCGTATGGAGCTCTGATACCATAACAATAAGAGATATAATTTCTCTATGAAATTGTTCTGAAATGATTTTGATGATACAATCAATTTACACGAGTCAGGTATATATACATGGTATTGATAAGTACTCCTATACATTGTTATCCTATTGTTATGAAGTTACAAGAGATAAACATAATCTGATAATTTCTATTTATCACTTATCAACTACTTTGTCGCTGCTGGAATGTTGGCTTGACTTCATCACGTTGTTACTGTTATTATTTACATCCCCTCATCTTTTGCCCAAACCCTATGCCTAATAGCCGCCCTTATATGCTTTTAGAATGAAAACAAACTATACAGTTATCTACTCTTCTTGTCTAATTACAATGAAAGATTATACCTCTGCTTTCATAACGTACCACCAAATCTGTCATGGCAGAACTATAACTGCATCGGATTCGAAGTTTCCAAGAAATTCAATCCGATGCAGTTATCTATACCATCATTAATTGCCTTTGCAACACAGGTCACACTTCTATTAAGATTATAGCATCTACGAGAACTGTCGAACAACTCAGTTCAATACTTCGAACAACTGGAAGTCTTTGGATGCTTCTTCTATACCTACACCTTCAGCTACACAGGAAGTTAGTATTCCATTTAGTCGGTTGTCTGTTCTAGAATCCCAAACTCCTCAAACTCCAATGACAAGTATTCAGAATCCGCGTGAAATATTCAATAATCGTAGTTCAGGATTGAAGGTTAGTTTAACAAAATAGCATCGACACACGAGTAGCGGCAAAATATATGTATCATTTTGGTTGATGGTTCTTGTTGCTGGTTGAAAGTTAATAAAGTGGATTTATGTGGTACCTTATGGGCGAGGCTGAGGAATTGTTTAACGGCTGGAAATTTGTCTAGAACGAAATTGGCTGAACATTTGTTTAAGACGAGACTGAGCCTTTGTTTAAAGGGTTGAACATTTGTTTAAGACAAGATGCTAGAAAATCAAATTCAAAGAAATTCTACCAGTTATTCATCTTCAAGATGCTGTTGTACAAACTTGTATAGTTTGAAATTGGCTCTAGTAAATTTTCAGTATATTGTAATCATTAGTGGCAGAAACAATTTTGTGTAATTTCTTAAGTGAGCGATGTTTTGTACATTTTTGTTCTTGTATAAGAAAATATTAATGAAATTATTGACTGCTGAAGAATTATTTGTGTGCTGACCCAATGAATTGACGCTTGCTGGGGTTTTGAAAGCAATGTTATGATGTTTAATGTTGTTGGATTCTCTAAAAAAAACGATGTTATGACATTTTCATTTGTTGTTTTATGTAGATATAAGGGCACATGGTATGGGTAAATGGATATGTATGCAGAATGCTAGTATATCCAGCCAATTTGGCTTCCCTTTGGTTTAGGTTAATGAGTTCTTTTGTAGAAGCAATTGGTCAGTCCCATTTTTATCAAATCATTTTCTGGAGACAATGGCATGATTCCATTGTCTAAATCCCATGTAGGCGTGCCACTGAATTCTGTGCTTTATGTGGACATTTTCTTGAATATTGATGGTCATGATCACACAGCCAGTCTTGACTTTGATGCTCAAAAAGAAGGGGAATCTATAAAAGATGCTAACGATATGATCAAAGTAAAAGTCAGTTGGTGTGCTGATGAAGACAAGTTATGTTCGATATATGATGAAGATCATGATGATTGATTGAGGCCTTCTCCCTGAACCATCTTGCTTGCCGGAATTGACAATAATTGATTTCTGTTTTAGTGTTCAAGGATTGTGTGCTTTTGTCTTGAAGATAAAACAACTGATGTGTGTGAGTTGTGATCTGTTAATTAAGGATTGTGTATAATATATTTATCGCTCCCTCTTCTAACTTTGTGAACAGAATTCTTTTATGTAGATGTCACTATTATTGTAATTCGTGTTTTAAGAAAACCACATTGTTTTGAGTTTTTCCAAGTAGTCCCCTTTATCAATCATACATTTTTAGGTTGTATAATGTTGAAATTTTCATAGCTTTATAATGTAAGCTAGGTAGCCAATGCAGAGATTAAGTTGTTTGACAACTATGCTTGGAGCCAGCAACAGCAGTGTGAACCTACTCGCTCTTTGTGAAGAAGCCTGATAAAGTAATACAAGTAGGAAATTATACTGCAGTATGGTTCCATTATCCAAACCTGGTGTAGGTTTGTCGATAAATACTGTTTTCATCTAAAGTAGGCTGTGTAGGTCTGTTCTTTGTGGACATTTCCTTGTGATGGTGCGATATACAAAGGCAGTGTGTGCATGTTGCTGCAAAAAAGAGGGGAATTTGTGAAATTTACTTCTCCAGAAACGAAAAATCAGTGATCCGAGATTTACACAGATTGGGATGAACAAGAAGCCCTCCATCCTGAAAGTATTTGTACATACTATAGAAAAAACTAGAAGCCCTCCATCCTGAAAGTATTTGTGGTGTGAGCACATTTATGCATTTTAAAATCTTACCAAATCTTTTATGGATCGCTTATCGAAAATAGTCATATATTATCATCATAAATTACTTCGAAATTGGCTTGCTAATCAAGTTCAAGTCATAAAGACCAGATCACTGGATACTAGCCGGTGGTCGATCTTAGTTGAGATGGACAACTATATATACAATTCTAATCTATGTTCCTGCTGTTTAATGAAATCAAATGAAGTACTGAGTAAGCAATTCTTTTACACTTAAAATTTCTTGGATGTGTGTTTGAGTTGGTTAGATGTATGGCTTCATCGTATAATGCATATGCTATGATTTGAAGTAGCAGGTTATGGAACGGTATATAAGGGCACACTTCTCTGAATATGTATCACCATGCATTCTAAATTCCATGTTACAGGTACTAGGGACTAAGTTAAATGAGATTGTTCCAGACATTCAATCAAAGAGCATAACTAGCCTACATTCATAATAGATGTGTAACTGTAATACAACATAAGCATGTTGTAAAGCAAGTGACAGACATTTATTGAAAGTGTAAATTGACTCTGTTTTTCTTTTAAATCAGTGATCAACACAAAGGTAAAGGTTTTATAGTCCAATTTGCTTTGTTACAATTTTTTTTTTTTTTTTTGTGCTAACCAATTCTATACCATAACAATATTAGAATTAATAGGCTTCAAACATTAAATAGCCAGCAGTCAGTAAAATACTTAAAACCGAAATTAAGGTTGAAAAATTCATCGTCAACCAGAAACTAATTAACCAAAACTGTATCGAGCTTGTAAATCTACTGTAAGCCAAATATAAAGTTCAAGGTGTCTTTTACATAAGTTGCAACTTCTTAGCAATTACTACAAGAAGCAAACTAAATTTGAGGATACATACTTGTGGAGAAAAGCTAACCTGAATGATGATGGCATCACTCTTATACTGTTAATTTTAAACTTTGATAATGATATTCAGAAACACTACACTATATGAAAAGCTTCAGGGCCGCTTTCGACCAGAACGATTATGCCACTCTAGGAGTTGGCTAAATGATGATAATAAACACCACTTGCCCTCAATTTGACCGGATACCCTTTCTTTGCGAGAGTCTATTATTAAGCTTATGTTACCAAAACCATATATTTGAAGACCATCTTGGGTTCTGCCTGGTTTAGGCTTAAAAATCAAACCATTCTGCAGTGCTTGAAGTTCAATAATTTGTTTCAAACTCATCTCGTTTCCACCATCTCTATCCTCTATCTCTGTTTTCCTGCAGAACCTGTCAAAAGCTTCTTCATGTGCCAACTTTCCACTTTTCTGAGCCTCATACTGCATTTGCTTATTCACCCTACAATACCTAACATTTTCCCCCATAGCGGGTGGGACCACCTGCCCGTCCTCTGAAAATTTGTCCATCATGTTTAGACCCACTTTAAGACGGTTTTGAATATGATCATTCGCCAAAAGTTCTGGTGGAATAAGATTCTTCCAATATAAAAACCAGCTTATAAGTTCTTCAACGTCCGGCTCTTCACACAACCAATGGCACAAAACTGCTTGCCACTTGTCGAAGAATATATCCATTAAATGTAGCATGTCATTTATGGGAATAGCAGTAGCCCAAGCAAGGACACATTCCAATTGACTCTTGTTGGCCGGTTTTAATTGGAATTCTTGCAGGATAGCCAACAGTTTGGGTTTAATATATCGGAGCATTAGTCGCTTCCAGCTGGTTGGATCAAATGCAGATTTCCAAGGTTTCAATATATAATAAGCAGACATATCATTTGGCTTCCAGGCATGAAGAGCACTTCCAAATCGGGCACAAATTGTTTGACAGATGATATCCGATTTCTGTTGCAACCATGGCAACCAGGGATGTACCCAGAGATGAATGGGAATTGTTTCCTTGCGTGGCTCCCATGAATCAACAGCCGCTAATAATTTAGGCATGACTATGTTGTCCAATATAGTATGACGAACGGAAATTGGCAGTAGATCTTCCCAAGACTCCAAGAGGCGGATCATTGGCTCAGGCTCCCTTGCTTGCCAGATATTGGTACCAGCTATCCTAATAGCAGGGAGAACAACTTCTATAAATAGTCGTGTATAAGGTGGAACACCATCAGAAAGATTTTCTTGCAATAGGTTCTTCCATAAGGATACAACTTCTAACCCATAAGTGGGATTCTGAAGAGGGCTCCATCCCTGAAAATATCTTATAAACAAAGGTATAGCAAACGAACATACAATACCTGGCAAGCTACGAAGTTTGTAATGTCCAGCAAATCGCGTTTGCAAGTCTCCAAATGTGTTTGCAAGCGAAGTCAGTGTCAAAGTTTCTGACAAACTCTCAGTGTCTAGACGGTCCAAGACACTAACTATCTCTTTCAAATCATCAAGCTGCTTCTGTTGGTAAGAAATCTCTTCCTTTAGCTTCTTCTGCTTCATAGTCTCGTCAGTATTCAAGTTTTCCAAATCCTTCCAGACTCGGACCTCTGGTTTTCTCATATCAATCACTTCTTCAATTATTTTTCTTTTCAGGGTCATATCTTCCTTCCCCGCCTGTGACTCTTCCATACTAATATAGTTCCTCTTCTTCTCAAACCGAGCTTTGTTCAACCACAACTTCCTTTCTGTCCGTTTCTCAATCTTATTATTCTTCATCATCTCAAATCTAGCTCGCCTAGACAACAACTTCCCTTCTGTCCGTTTCTCAGTACACTGCATTGCATCACGAAACAACTTATTCTCTTCTAATTCTTTCACTTTGGGCAAACTCACTTCCTTGTAATTCTTATATCCCATTCCCATAGCTTTAGGCCTTACCGTGGCTTCAAGAGGATCCACAATCCCTTGTTCATTCTTCCCAAGCCCACCTCCTTTATACCCCATTTTCTCAAGCAACTTCATTCCAATTCCTTTCGTATGCTTCTCGAATCCACCAAAACTACCCACCCTGTCATCTAATCCCTTCCTCCCCTCTCCCAACAACTCCATACCACTTCCATACTTCCCCTGTTCCCTCACACACTGCCTTTTCACACCTCTCCCACCCTTCGAAAATCCATCGTTCTCCTTACTCACACTACTCGACTTAAACCCGAAACCAGCCCAATCAAATCCAGAAGCCCTGTTTTCACAACTTCCCTCTATGACACTCTCTTCACTTTTTTCATTCTTGTGCTCCATCCAAGAATCTCCACAAATAACATCGAAATCATCATCCGAATACTCCGCAAACATGTCATACGGTACATGATCATGATCATCTTCAACATGTTTGAGCTTCTCCTTACGAACAGAATCAGTACTAACAATACCATTGCTCTGTTTAAGCATAGTATTCATATTGACAATTAATCAAACGTTAATAACAAATTACGCAAAAGATTAAATATAACAAAAACAGATTAAATTTACAATACCTGATCAAAAATTGTCAAAACAATCTGCGAATGCCTTTATCTCCACGTAAATTTGTAGCCAAATTTTCCAAAATTATGAGTCTGATTATTAGCTAGAAGCTAATGAGGTAATAACAGACTGCATGTAATATGTATCTTATGAAACGGATGCATGCAATATATATATAGAGTCAGACACGAAAAACCCTAGTTCGAAAAGGTAGACCCCGAGTATGAATGGGAAAGTTGCTGCAGGTTTGTAAAATAAAATCAAAACCCTAGTTCGAAAAACTGCTAAATATTTTTTCAAACGGATTTTTTTTTGTTTTATTTGTGATTTGAATTTATTCAAGCTTGGATTTTTTTTGTTTTTACCAAATCTATACTATACTATTATATAAAAGCCAAAACATTAAAAGTTTGGTCAGTCAATTGGTACCTGTTGATTTTACTTATTTACCCTTACTCAATTACAGATAAAAACCATCCTACTAACTAATAAATTTCCTTTTTGAGGTATCTTTTCTATTTTTCAATTACTAAATAATTTCATTTTTCGGTTAAAATACAATATCTTTTATATTTTATCTAACTAAAATTTCTCCTTTATTAATCAACTAGTTGATAAAGCCGCGCTTCGCGGCGGCATTACAATATTTTTAAAAATATTCAATACATTTACGTTATATTATAATATTAATATTAAATTTTAATAATTAAATAATCTTCTCTGATGAATCAATTTCTTGTTAAATACGATTCTTTCGATTGAGCCGCTCTCTCGTTAAAACCGAAATCCCAACTTTTTAACATATATTATAAAGACTTATATAATATTTTTTATCTATAAAATTGAACCGTAAAAATAAAAAAAATTATGACTTCAGGATCAAATTCTAATAGTTAATACAATCTTTTATAGTGAGCCGTCTTCCCGTTAAACACGTTTCGAGCCGCACTCGTTTGGGATCGAAATTCTAACTTCATTACATATTATTGATGTTACTTATCTTACACAACAATTTTTTCCTTAAAATCAAAACCTAAAAAATAGAGTGAATTCAAATTTATACTTTCTCCAGATTTTCTAAAAGTTTTGGTGTTTTAGAAAATGAAAACACATTTTATTTTCTCTTTATATTATAGATACTCCTGTATTTATTTAGGATTTAGGATTCCTGCATGAGATTGTTCTTTTACTCATTGTTCTTTTATTATGTTAACACATCAATTCTTTTCTTTTTAAATTCGGTGACTTTTTTCATGACAATAGTATTGGATTTATGAATAAATTTTCCTAATATAAGTATAATTAACTTATATAAAAAATATATAATTTAAGAAGATCGTACTTTCTATAAAGTATTTAATTATATGTATGCTCTATATATTCAAACACCTATCCTAGTTCTAGTAGAACTTTTATTTATATATTTTTTCAATAAACTCGAACTCTCATTCACTATAAATTCGAACTCCTATTCTACTTCCAATAAAACTTTTAATCGTATGCCTTATAAATACTAATTATACTTCCAATAGAACTTCTAATCATATGTTTTCCCTATAAATTCGAACTACTTCTTTATAATTGATATTTTATAATTCACTATAAATTCGAACTCCTATTCTACTTCCAATATCGTATGCCTTATAAATACTAATTTAATCGTATGCCTTATAAATACTAATTATAATTCCAATAGAAATTCTAATCATATGTCTTCCCTATAAATTCGAACTTCTTCTTTATAATTGATATTTTATATTTATTAGTGTTTAAAATTCTAGAAAATTAGAAAAATCGATTGAGACGATATTAGAGCGCCACCTAAACTCCCGCTATCCTCTTTTATATATATATATATATATATATATACTAGTCGATAAAGCCGCGCTTCGCGGCGGCATTACAATTTTTTTTAAAAAATCAATAAATATTTTTATTTTATATTATCTTATTAATGTTAAATTTTAATAATAATATAATCTTTTCTGATCAACTGGTTTTTTGTTAAACATGATTTTTTTCGATTGAACCACTCTCTCTTTAAAATCGAAATTCCAATTTTAACATATATTATAAAGATTTATACAATAATTTTTGTCCATAAAAGTCGAACCCTAAAAAAAACTTATGACATCAATATCAAATTCTAATAGCTAATAAAATATATTCTGGTGAACCACCTTCCCGTTAAACACGTTTCAAATCGCTCTTATTTGAAACCGAAATTCTAACTTCATTACATATTATTGATGACATTTTTCATATAAAATAATTTTTTTTCTTAAAAAACTAAAACCTTAAAAGAGATTACATTTTAATTTTTACATTCTTTAAACTTTCTAATATTTATGGAGTTTTAAAAAGATGAAAATACATTTTATATTTTCTCTAATAATTTATTTATTAAAATTGAACCCTAAAAGTAAAAATTAAAAATTATGACATCAATATCAAATTCTAATAGCTAATACAATCTATTCTACTGAACCGTATTCCCGTTAAACACGGTTCGAGCCGCTCATATCTGGTACCGAAATTCTAACTTCATTACATATTATTGATGACACTTATCATATAAAATAAATTTTTTTCTTAAAAATTAAAACCTTAAAAGAGATTAAATTTTAATTTTTACATTATTCAAACTTTCTAATATTTATGGAGTTTTAAGAGATAAAAATATATTTTATATTTTCAGTATATTATAGATATTCTTGTATTTATTTACAGTTTTCGCATGACACTATCTTTTTGTTACGTTAACACATCAATTTTTTTTTAATATGAAGACTTTTAGTTACGGGAATAATGATGAATTTCTATAAATTCAAACTCTTCTTCACTATAAATTAGCTAGAACTCTTATTTTACTTACAATAAAACTCTTAATCATATGTTTTATAAATACTTATTCTACTTCCAATAGAACTTTTAATTATATGTCTTCCTTATAAATTCAAACTCTTGTTCTCTTTAAATTTAAACACCTATTATGCTTCTAATATGTTAAAGGATGGTTTTTTAGTTATTAATATTTAAAATCCTAAATTCCTAAAAATTTCTAAATATATTTGTCCTGTATTATATTATCAATATTAAATTTTAATATTCAACACAGTGTTTTTTAATGAACCGTTTTCTCGTTAAACACGGTTATTCCCATTGAATCGCTCCCTTGATATGACCAAAACCCTAACTTTTACATATATTATCAATTTTTTTTTTTAACTACGGAGACTTTTTTATGTGAATAATGTTGAATATTGGAATAATTTTTCCTTATAGGAGTATAATTAACTTATATAAAAAATGTGTAATTTTAGAAGATCGTATAAGATGTCACCACCGTGTTTGTATTCAACTTCCAATAAAATATTTAATCATATGTATATTGTATATATTTAATATTGTATATATTTAAACACTAATTCTATTTCCAATAGAACTTTTAGTTATATGTTTTTTCTAAAAATTCGTACTCTTATTCTCTATAAATTCGAACTCCTATTCTACTTCCAATGGAACTGTTAATCCTATACCTTATAACTACTTATTCTACTTCCAATAAAATTTTTAATTATATGTTTTTCTTATAACTTCGAACTCTTCTCCTCTATAAATTCGAACACCTATTCTACAATTCTAATATGTTAAAAAATATGTTTTTATTTATTTGTATTTATAATCCTAGAATTCTAAAAAATTAGAAAAATAGATTGAGACGATATTTACACCAATTCTACTTCCAATAGAACTTTTAATTATATGTTTTTTTCTAAAAATTCGAACTTTTATTCTCTATAAATTCGAACTCCTATTCTACTTCCAATCGAATTTTTAATCATATGACTTATAAATACTTATTCTACTTCCAATAGAACTTCTAATTCTAACTATATGTTTTCCCTATAAACTCGAACTCTTCTCCACTATAAATTCGAATACCTATTCTACTTCTAATATGTTAAAAAGTATGTTCATATTTATTAGTGTTTAAAATCCTAAAATTCTAAAAAATTAGAAAAACAGATTGAGACGATCTTTACACCATTTCTACTTCCAATAGAACTTTTAATTATATGTTTTTTTCTAAAAATTTGAATTCTTGTTCTCTATAAATTCGAACTCCTATTCTATTTCTAATAAAACTTTTAATCATATGCCTAATAAAATTTCTCATTATAAGTTTTTCCTATAAATTCGAATCCTCTATAAATTCAAACACCTATTTTATTCTAAATAAATAAAGGAATAAAATTATAGACATGTAGAGAGACGTAAGTTCGTGTTTAGCTAAAACCTTTATGCAACATACTGCAAATAAATAAATCTTCTTTATCTCCACATATATATACTTATCAAGTCATTAAAAATGGCATGTAACCTAGTATAAAACGTATCAACTCATGTAAATTATGTACCTTCTACGTAAATCGGAATTCTACTACGTGAATTTGTATCTATAATTTCTAATGTCTCTTCTACTTTAAATAAGTTAAAAAAAATTAATTATTAATGTTAAAACTTTCATAAAATTAGAAAAATATATCGGAGGGAAACGTCATTAAACTCCCGTACAAAGTTATATATATATATTTTAAAAGAATTTTTAAATGAATAATTGAAATTTTTTGTTCTACAATAGAAAACTTTAATTTGAAATCAAAATTTATTTATAAAAAGAGTTTTGACATCACCTGCAACGTAGACCAAAATTCATAGACCTGTAAGAAGTGAAAAATTTATGATAAAAGTAGTAAGTTGAGGGCCGAAGATTATCAACGCGAAAGTAGTATACAAATTTCATAAATATTTATTATTCAAGATGTTGTAACTTGTAAAGACGACATATCTTGAGAATTAGCCAATTACTTTGGATGAAATTGATCTAGGAGTCATGCTGCACAACCTGCAAAATATAAAACAAATGTTAAAGAAGAAGATGATTAATCCCACGCATGCACACATATTCAAGATTGATCAAAATATAAAATAATGAAAAACATGTCAATACTAAAAGGAATAAATATGATACGAAGAAAACAGCTGGCTAGAGGGCTTGAAAAGTTATCAAGTTTTACTTACATAATTTACAATCATATACATTTATAATATATAAACTCAATTTCTTCTTCTTTATCCATTAGAATTCCAATCTGACTCATGTTTGTAATTTGCAAGTCCCCGAATCCGCGACGGACACTACATTTTTCACGCTTTCTATCTTTGTAATCAACTCTTTTTACTCTATAAATTCGAACACCTATTCTACTTCTAATATGTTAAAAGATATATTTTTTTTATTAGTATTTAAGATTCAAAAATTATAAGAAAATTAGAAAAATAAATTGAAACGATCTTAAAGCGCCACCTAAGCGCCCGCGTATCCTCCTCATTTATTCATGGGGGAATATGCTAATTTATATAATTTTATTCGAAATTGTTTTACTTTACTCTTTGTTATTAATATTTACTTATATTATTTCGGTTAGTTATATTTTATTATGAGAATTTACCTGTATCTTTGATGGTGGGCTGGTATAATAATGACATAAATGATTTATTATCATTTTATTTTTAATAATTGGTTTTTAGCATTAATATATTAATTTTAGTAGTGGAATGTATTATAAATTTGTTGTAGTTGGTATATGAAAGCATACATCAATAATGACAGAGTATACTACAGTAAAATAATGATTTATTTTGTTGAGGCTGCGTTATAGTAGTTGAAGTAGGGAACTTTGTTGTGTTCTAATAGGAAATCTAATGTCAATAAATAATTGTTGTAGAATGTAAATACGCAAGTAGTCTATCTGGAGGCGCATTCATAAAATGATCGAATAAAGTTTTATGATTTAGAATTATAATATTTAAAAAAATTTAAAAAATTGATTGAGATGATTTTATAATTAAAAAATTATAAAATGATCGATTTAAAGTTTTATGTATTCCCTATAAATTTAAACTCTTCTCATCTATAAATTCGAACACCTATTTTATTTCTAATATGTTAAAAGATATTTTTATATTTATTAATGTTTATTCGAACTCCTATTCTACTTCCTATAGAACTTTAAATCATATACCTTATAATTAAATACATACTCTATTTCGAATAAAACTTCTAATTATATGTCTTTCCTATAAATTCGAGCTATTCTCATCTATAAATTCGAACACATATTCTACTACTAATATTTTAAAGATATTTTTATATTTATTAGTGTTTAAAATCCAAAAATTCTAAAAAATTAGAAAAATAGATAGAGAATGTCTTAGAGCGCCACCTAAGCGCCCGCGTATCCTCCTTTATATATATATATATTGATTTCTATTTTCAGGTTAAACATATTACCTTTTCTATTTTTCAATAATTAAATAATTTACTTTTACAGGTAAAATACAATATCTTTTACATTTTATCTAACTAAAATTTCTCCTTTTTTTTTGACTAAGTAGGCTTATATGCCTTACAATGAGTATCTGTTCTCTCATAAATTTCGGGGTGAGCGAGAATCGAACCCCGAACCCAGAACCGGGAACGACAAGAGATAAGCTTAAAAAAAACACTATGAACAATTTTGTTTAATAAAATAACACAGTTATATTATAATTACTATTAACTAATCAATTACCTTTTTCAGCACGTTACCTTTTCTCTTTTCCCTAACTAAAATTTCTCTTTTTCCAATTATATCATGGACGGTTACCTTTTTCAGCCAAAACACGTTACCTTTTTTCTTTTTTCTTGCTAAAACCTCTTTTTTCCCGATTATAATTTTCTTTTTCAGGTAAAATACAATATCTTTTATATTTTATCTAACTATAATTTCTCCTTTATTAATCAATTTATTTTTTCAGGTTGAACATATTACCTTTTCTATTTTTCAATAACTAAATAATTTTCTTTTACCGGCAAAATACAATATCTTTTACATTTTATCTAACTAAAATTTCACCTTTAAAAAAACACTATAAACAATTATGTTTAATAAAATAACACAGTTATATTATAAATACTATTAACTAATCAATTACCTTTTTTCAGCACGTTACCTTTTCTCTTTTCTCTAACTAAAATTTCTCATTTTCCAATTATATCATGGACGGTTACCTTTTTCAGCCAAAACACGTTGCCTTTTTTTCTTTTTCTTACTAAACCTCTTTTTTTTTCGAGTATAATTTCCTTTTTCAGGTAAAATACAATATCTTTTATATTTTATCTAACTAAAATTTCTCATTTATTAATCAATTACCTTTTCAGGTTAAACAAATTACCTTTTCTATTTTTTTCAATAAATAAATAATTTCCTTTTACAGGCAAAATACAATATCTCTTACATTTTATCTAACTAAAATTTCTCCTTTTTTAAAACACTACGAACAATTTTGTTTAATAAAATACCATAATTATATTATAATTACTATAAACTAATCAATTAACTTTTTCACAAAAATCATGCCATCTTTTTAATTTTCACGTTACCTTTCTATTTTCTCTAACTAAACTCTCTCTTTTTCCAATTATATCACGGGCGATTTTATTTAATACAATAAACTAATAATATTATAATATTAATAAATAACTGATTACCTTTATCAGCTAAAACGTATCATCATTCTATATTTTCTAACTAAAATCCCTCTTTTAATAAAAATATCATGGACAATATTAATATCTTCTTTTCTAAAAACATTACGAGCAATTGTATTTAGTAAAATAATGTAATTAATTATAAACTAATCAATTACATTTTTCACCTATAACATGTTATATTTCAAATAAAAGAAATTAAGTCAAGAATAATTAAGTAATGGTAATTAAGTAAAAATACAAAGTACCGTACTAACTAATCAATTTCCTTTTTCAGGTTAAATATATTATCTTTTATATTTTTCAATAACTAAATAATTTCTTTTTTCAGGTAATACAAAATATTTTTATATTTTATCTAACTAAAATTTATCCTTTATTAATCAATTTCCTTTTTCAGGTTAAACATATTACCTTTTCTATTTTTCAATAACTAAAAAATTTCCTTTTTCAGGTAAAATACAATATCTTTTACATTTCATCTAACCAAAATTTCTCCTTTTTTAAAAACACTACGAGTAATTTTGTTTAATAAAATAACATAATTATATTATAATTACTATTAACTAATCAATTACCTTTTTAAGCCAAAACACGTTACCTTTTCTCTAACTAAAATCTCTCTTTTTCCAATTATATCATGACGGTTACCTTTTTCCGCCAAAACACGTAACCTTTTATCTTTTCTCTTACTAAAACCTTTCTTTTTCTGATAATATCACGGGCGTTTCTATTTAATAAAAATAAAATAATAATATTATAATACCAATAATTAATCAATTACCTTTTCAGCTAAAATGTATCATCTTTTCAATTTTTCTAATTAAATTTCCTTTTTTCTAGAAATATCACGGGCATCATTAATTTCTCATTTTCTAAAGAATATGAGCAATTTTATTTAGTAAGATAGCATAATTAAATTATAATTACTATAAACTAATCAATTACCTTTTTCACATAAATTGTGTCATCTTTTTATTTTTCACGTTACCTTTCTATTTTCTCTAACTAAAATTTCTCCTTTTCCAATTATATCACGGGCGATTCTATTTAATACAATAAACTAATAATATTCTAATATTAATATTTGACTGATTACCTTTTTCAGTTAAAACGTATCATCTTTCATATATTTTCTAACTAAAATATCTCTTTTAATAGAAATATCACGTACAATATTTTTTTTTTTTTGCTAAGCTTCACGGACAATATTAATTTCTCCTTTTCAAAAAATATTACGAGCAATTGTATTTAGTAAAATAACGTAATTAAATTATAATTATTATAAACTAATCAATTACCTTTTTCACCTATAACATGTTACCTTTTTAATTTTCTCTAATAAATCCTCTCTTTTTCTAATTATATCACGAGCATTCTATTTAATAAAATAAAATACTAATTTTATAAATACTAATAAATAACCGATGGGTGATGGCCTTATCTACCCCAAAAGTGGGGTGAGCGTTACCAAAATACCTAGATCTAAAAAGATGGCCCTGAATATCCACGGGATACGCCATTGGGAGTGGAGCATCTTGAGATACGCTACTGGAAGACTCGTGACTTGAGACACGTCACTGGGAGAGGAGCATTCAGCGACTACTGTAGCAGCAGATACGCATTCTGGAGAAGCGTATTGTAAGATACGCATTCTTCAGATGCGTATCTTACGTCATCATCGTCTTCTCCAGAGCACTCGTCGGGCGACTCGTCGGGCGATTTTTCACCATTTTTTCGATTGTTTCGTTCTCCCACCTCATTAAATTTCTCGTTGAGTTCTATATACCACCAGAATCGTCTCATCGTCCTCTACAACCCTATGCCATTAATTAGTCGATTCCAATCTTGGATTTTAAACACCTAAATCGAAGCTAATCTCCGATTTGATTTTCCGATTTCATCAAAGACACAACTACGGGATTAGATTTCGACAACACGATAGCTTAACATGATGAGCAAGGTGTGGCCATCATTTTTGTGTGCTCATATTGATCGGATATGGACGAAACGAAGGTAGGGGAGGGGGTGTGCGAATCGCCGGTCGGGGGAAGGGGAGAGCAGCCTCGACTTAGCAAAATTTGGGGGAAAAAAATGAACTTGGGACACACCGTTGCCAGTGGCGTGTCCCGTGGGTACTGAAGGCCACGACTTTGAAAACGGGTATTTTGGGCAGTTGACCACCAAAATGAGGCTGATAAGTGCATATTCTTGCATATTTTATTTACCTATTTATTGCTTGAACTCGTGTTTTAATAATTTATTTTGTTGCATTTCAGGTAAATCGTAAATAAATAAAGAAATGACAAAATAAATAAATAAAGTGCAAGGAAGGGAAAAAGGAGGAAGAATAAGGACCAAAAATGAAAGAAGGAAAAGAATTAGGAGCTTGGAGCAAAAGGAATATTTCAAGACAAGTGGAAGGTGGAGATCATCCCAACACATTAGCAAAGTGTATGGCCAAGATCAACTCTTCAAAGCTTAAGGGGGAAGGAAACAAATAGATGGCTAGGATTTCACCACCACACAACCCAAATGTATGGTGGGGATTTACCCAACACCCCCCTTAACCCTAATTCCTATCCTATAAATACCCCCTCACCCCCCTTGTATTTAGTAACTTAGATTTTAGGGTAGTTTTAATTTCTTGTATTTTTTTTTAGTTTCAAATCTTGTAAACACTCTTTTTAATTTTAATGCAATTTCATTTCCCTTAATTTCTTGTCTTGCCCTATCGTTATTGTTGCCTTGTTTCGTTATTTTCGTAAATCCAAGTAGTGGACAAAGTAGCGAAAAGCTAACCACTATGGGTTGAAAGTAACGAAATTTAATTTCTTGTTCCTAGTTTTAATATTTGTTTTAATTCGTAATTTTGCCCCTTTAAATTTCCATTTTATTGTGGGCTTTATATTTATTAATTGTAGATCTAAATTTTCTTGTTTTATGTGTTAGTGTAATTAAAAAAAACAAAACAAAACAAAAATGTTAGTTTAAATATTTAGTACGTATTTTTCCTGATTTAATTTGTTTTATTCGAAGCATAAATTCTACCGTCCCTGTTTTCTAAAACCCAGTTCAAAAAAAAAAAAACCGGTTCATTTAGTAATAGATCTTCAGTTTATGCCCTGTTTTTAATTAGTACCAACAAATTCTCCCTTCTCGTGTATCAATCCTGTCGAACCCAACTCAGAAAACCTAGCAGCCACTCTTTTACCTTTGTTCTTCCTTTCGATCTCCTCACCTTTCTCCTGTTTCTTAAACACTCTCCTTTTTCCCTCAGAACTCCTTCCATTTCTCTTCTTTTTCTTCTTCTTCCCTGTCTAAACCAAACCCCCTTTTTGTTTTGTTCCATAGTTTTATGTTTAAATTAGTTAATTCGAGGTTTTGATGAGTTTAGCTGTGGTTGCAATTCGTTGATTAGTACTAAGTTCGAATTCGTTCTTGCTGGTGTTGGATTGTGGGTGTTGTTTTGTTTTTTTTTCTGAGTGTAAAGCTGAGTTGAGTCCAAGTTTTGTGTTTCTTCTATGTCAAAGTTTTGCTGTTCTGCGTTTTGTTTCGTCCGAACACAGTGTTTTTGTTGATTGAGTTATACTGGCGTTTTAGTTGTGATCGAACTGCTGAATTTATTACTGTGTATCGAGTTGCTGTTCTGAATTTACGCGGGATTTCACTCATGTCCTACTGCTGTTTTGTTTATTTGTTTTGAGTTTTTTTCGATTTTTGCTTTGTAGAGTTTGCCGTTTCCGAGTTGACAAGATCGTGGTTTACCTGTTGAGTTGTATTGTTGAATTTCTTTGGTTTGTTGTTAACGAGTCTGCCATCCGAGTTCTTACTAAGCTAACTCGTTGCTGAGTTATTTCATCCTGGTTGTGATTAATTTGTATTGGTTTTTTCTAGTTTTTTTTGGTTTGTTCATCTTGTTCAGTTTATTATTTTCAGCAGTTTAACTCTATTTCACTGTTAATCAATTGCAATTCTAACATGTGTTATTCGAATTCGAATCTCTTGTGTGATTTGTGTTTGTGGCTAGTCCAAAATTACGAACAAACTTTCGTTAAAATTTTCTTTTAATTCGAATTTAGAAATTGTTCAGGATAATTTAAGATTAAAATTTTTAGAATAATTTTCAGATTAATTTCAGAATAATTTAGATTTAATTAGTTTAAAATAGAATTTCATTTAGTAATTAATTAGGGTAAAATCAAAATTCTCAAAAATCAATTTGTTCTAATTCGATTAAATTAAATCTTAAGGTTTGCGAAAATAAATAGTCCCTGAGGAACGAATCATTAAATATTATAACGAAACGAATTGTGCACTTGCGATTCAAATGTCTTCATTATTTTTAGCACAACAAGTTTTTGGCGCCGCTGCCGGGGACTAATTATTTTTCGCGCCTTAATTTTTAATTTTTCGAGTTAGTTTTATTTCTTGTCTTATTTCTTTTATTTCGTTCTTTTTAGGAAAGCTTGAGATTTCGGAACTCTTCTCAACGAAGCGTGGAAAAATTGGAATTTATGGAAAGCAAGCTTCGGTAACCGTATCTCACTCTTTTCGTTTTTTTTATTTTTAGAAAAATACAAAAAAATCAAAAAAAATCAAAAAAATCACAAAAAAATTAAAAATCCAAAAAAATTAGTTGTAAATACATAATTGTTGCATCATGCATTTAATCACTTAGGACACATCATCTAAATTTTTTTTTTTATTATTTTCTTGTTTTTAATTTTTCGTACCTATAATTGTGGTGATCGCTGGAGGACCCCAAGGTACGTTAAATTCTTTCTTTTCTTTAGTTAGAACACGTAGTTTAAAGCATCCATAAATGTTTATAGTTTTTTATACCTCTTTGTTTGTTGCATCATTTTGTAAATAAACTTTAAGGGCAAAACTTCTCAAAAGATAAGGGAAGGGATTTCATCACTCTTTCCTTAGCCCAAAAACAATTTAATCCCACATTTTGCATACCTTGCCTTTAATAAAATTAATTAGACGTTTGCCCCTAGGAATCTCGCGCTCAATTAGGAAGGTGCTTAAGAAACGAAGTAATCTTTAATTATTCTTACTTTTTGGTGTCTAGGAAAGCGAAAGCTGACCTGGCCAATTAAGGTTTGGTGTCTAGGCTGGTGTTTAGCCTCTTGGCAATGCTTGCACCTACCTGGCCAAGTTGGTTCGAATAATTATTGATTTACCTAGTTTTTGGTAGCCCTTACAGTTAGGAGCAAGGTTTAGTTATTTTATTAGGGAACCCTAGGTTTAGAATTTTTCTTTTAGTTTTACACCCCTTTCTTTTTGTGTGTTTATTTTATCGTACTTTCATGCTACGTGTTTCCTTACATGGTTTATGCGAACTATTTGGATTAGGGATAATTCTTCTAAACTAGTGAGATCGTTTGAGATTTCTTCCTCTTCTGATTCCGAGTCTTTAGATAATTTCGAACCGATAGTAAACATGGCCATGTCTCTTAGGGACCGTTGTTATCCTACTCGTTCCGCCCAACCTTCGTGTATCACCCTTCCTCCCGTTAATGGTAATAATTTCGAAATTAAAGCTCACCACATCAGTATGTTACCTAAATTTAACGGGAGCGAGGGTGAGGACCCGTATCTCTTTCTTCATGAATTTGAGGAGGTTTGTGCCTTACAAAAGCTCCAACAATTAACCGAGGACTCGATTAGGCTTAGACTCATTAATTTTGCACTTAAAGAAAATGCTAAAAAATGGTTGTATAGCCTACCGGTTAATTCTATTTCCACGTGGGAGGGATTTGTGGTAATTTTTCTTAAAAAATATTTTCCAAACCACAAGACTACAAGAATTACAAACGAGATAAATCAATTTCATCAAAAGGAAAATGAGTCTTTTTGGAAATATTTTGATCGTTTCAAAAATCTTTTATCACAATGCCCCCACCACGAAATAGAAAAATGGAGGCTTTGTAAGATCGTTTATGAGGCCTTAGATGGACCAACAACCGCGTTGTTGGAATCTATGGAATCTATGTGCCAAGGAAAATTCATGGAGAAAGATGAAGACGAGGGTTGGAAATTTTTCGAAGAATTAGCCGAGAAGACCATGTTGTGGGAGTCTACTAGGGAACCTAACAAGTCTAATGAGTCGTCTAGTTCATCTAAGGGTTTGCATTCGATTGAGAGTTCGATTGCAACCGATGCCAAATTAGCCACTCTAACTAGGAGACTCGAAGCCCTAGAAACTAGTAAGGCCCCCTCAAATGTGTCTATGTGCCCTAATTTCAATCAAGGTTTTTTGGACTATCCCGCTTTTGATCAAGTTAATGCGGTGTCTCAACCACCCACTAGGAACGATCCGTTTGCTCCTACTTATAATCCCGGGTGGAGGAATCACCCGAACTTCTCGTGGAATCAAGGGCAAAGCTACCAAGCTCCGTCATCTTCTTTTCAACTTCCTTTTCAAAATGCTCCTTCTTTCCAAAAACCCAATCAAAATTCTTTCTCGACTCCAAATCAAGGTCCCTTTCCAAACCCTACTCAAAATCCCGGTTCTTATCCGACTCAACTTTCTTATTCAAATCAAGCACCCGCCCACCCACCCGGCTTTCATGAGTCGGATAAGAGACTTAATTCTTTGGAAAAGACTCTTGATGCGCTTTTAAAATCAACGACTAATTTGGCTCAATCTCAACACACTTTCATGCAAACCATGACTCAGGATAGGCAACTTTTGAATGCTAGTACTCAAGCCTTATCTAAGTTAGAGGTTCAAGTGAGTCAATTAGCCAACGCCATGTGTGAGCGAGAGAAGAATAAGTTCCCGAGTCAACCAGAGGTCAACCCTAAATTCCCTCTCAACAAAAGACCTCACGAAAATGTTAATGCTATCATCTCTCTTAGGTCGGGAAACCAAGTTAATAATCAAGTAGGTGTCGAGTCTTCCAAGGAAGAAGAAGAAGAAGAAGAGTCAAATGTTGAACCGAACCCTACACTTGATCATTCAAACCTTACTCCAACTTCCGAACCTCTCGAGTCATCTATTCTCACACCTTCACCACTCGAACCTTCATCATCGAAATCCACTCCCGAGTCATCAAATTCTTCTCTTAAATCATCCTCAACACCTAACAAATCTTCGAATATCGTTCCACTTTCCACTTCTCTTCCCGATGTGTCTAACGAACGAGTCTTTAAGCCTAAAGCTCCTTATCCACAACGACTCATCCCTCGCAAACAATCACCTCAAGTAGAGAAGATTATGGAAGTTTTCAAACAAGTCGAGATTAACATTCCTCTTTTAGATGCCATTCAACAAATTCCTTCGTATGCAAAGTGTCTAAAAGATTTATGTACTCACAAGCGATCCACCCACGTTCCTAAGAAAGCCTTTTTGACATCTCATGTCAGTTCAATTCTTTCAAATCAAATTCCTGTGAAATATAAGGACCCCGGTTGTCCTACTATTTCATGTGTCATAGGCAATACTTTCGTGGATAAAGCTTTACTCGACTTAGGTGCTAGTGTCAATCTCCTTCCATTTTCTGTCTACCAAGCCCTAGGGTTAGGTGAGCTGAAGCAAACGAATATGACCCTTCAATTAGCTGATCGTTCTGTTAAAATGCCTAAGGGATTAATTGAAGATGTTTTAATCAAAATTGGTGATTTTTTCTTCCCGGTTGATTTTGTTGTCCTCGAGACTCAACCCGTCACAAATCCTAAGAACCAAATTCCTATCATTCTAGGATGACCTTTTCTTGCTACATCGAATGCCTTGATTAATTGTAGGAATGGTTCGATGAAACTCACTTTCGGTAACATGACCATTGACCTTAACATTTTCAACGTCGGCAAAGAACCCAACGACCTTTTTGAGCAACCAATAGGAGTCAATGTGGTTAACAAATTTGTCACATGGTCTAGCTTTGAGGATAGTGAGATTGAGTCTCTTCTCAACGAGGATTTCAAAGTCAACTATGAGTCTAATCGAGAGTATGTTGATTCGTTAAGGGACATGACTTCGGAAGAGATGTTGAGAGAGTTGGATGCCATTTGTTCCCCATGGGAGACCAAACCCGAGGATGTTCGTGTTGAGGCCATTGTTAAAAATCCCGTTGGTGAACCACCTACATTCGGTGAGTTCTTAGGGGATTTGTTAGAAATTCGTTCCAGGTATGTGACCCCACCCGAGATTGTTGGTACTATTGAGCCGGTTTATAAGAGTCCTGTTGGACCACCGCCACCCGCAATTTCCTTAACTCTTTATCATCCCGAATTTGATCAACAGCCGTTAGGGAAAGAGGAACCCTTGTCTCATGTTATTCCTAGTGATTCGAACCCTAACCAGACTTTCATTATCTCTAATTTGCTTAAACAAAATAAAGAAGCCTTAAGTTCGTTTAGGGAGAACATTAGTGACAATTGCTCTTTAGGGTTGAATGATTCTATGTTGATTGAGAAAATCTGTTCTGATAAAAATTTTCACAAATTTCTTGATATTTTCTCAAAGTTGCACCCGAATTTTCCTACCGGCATCGGCTAATTCAGTTTTATTCCTTTGCCTCCCCTCGTGAAATTCAGGTATGGGGGAGGATTTGTGTGCGTGTGTGTGTTGTTTTCTTTCGTAATTTTTAGAAATTTTCAGTCTCCGTCATCCCTTATCAGGTATTTCCTCAACTTTCTCATTTACTCATTTCTCTTGCATTTGCATACATTGAGGACAATGCATGATCTAGGTATGGGGGAGGGTTTTTAGTGTAAATATAAAAATCAGAAAATCCAAAAAAAATGAAAAAATGAAAAAATCAAAAAGAGTTCTTTTCGTATCTAGTCTTGTTAATTGATTGCTAGTTGCTTGATGCACCCTTGCATGCTATGATAATCTTATGATCCATTAGCTTTTGTTTGAGAAGTGATTTGCTAAAGTTCTTGTTCACACACTTACACTAGCAAGGTGAAGCTAGTAGACTTATTTGAATTGTGCATGAAATTAGAAGGACATGATTAGGTGTAAGATGATTTGGTCTTCATGCTTTGGGTACAAGTAGGTGCATTGAGGATACCATTTCTTGAGATTGATTATGTTTTACCACACCAAGTGAGATTTTGAGCCTATATGCACATCTTTTGCATTTATATTCTTTTGCTTGAGTGTCCACTTGTCATTTGCATCGCTAGCACTTGTTTGAGTTCCTTCTTGAAATACATGACATTAATTGATGATAAAATGATAAAGGCACTTAGGAATAACCTATATTTCCTAATTATCCAACACCATTCTTATATGATCAATTAGTTAACCCTTTGAGCCTAATCATTTTCTTTCGGTGACACACCACATTACTCGCCTAAGACCTTTTTCTTGTTCAGCCTTACGTATTCTTGATCCCATTTTGTCAAAGGCTAGTAGGAACTTGAGGGAGCAATAAGGTGTATGAAATAGGGTTTACTATTGTTCATAACTTTCGAGGAAATATTTGTTGTTACCTTGATAGTCGATTTTCAAAGTTAAATCTAAAGGAGGATTATTGTTACATTTATCTTAGCTCTCATAAATAAAAATGCATAAAGAAAAAAAAATGAAAAGAAAAAAATGAAGAAATGAAAAAAAAAATTGAAAAAAAAATGAAAAAAAAAAAGTATACATATGAGAGCATACTTATGTTTTTTGTAATCCTCCTTCATTGCGACTATTCAAGGCTTTTTGTTGAAAATAAAAATAAATTGTGTGGGGAGGAAGTTTGGTGTTGTGATATTCATGGTTACTACTAGCTTTTGACACTTCACCTTACTTTGGCCTTTCTTGACATACCTTGTCCCTAGCCCCATTACAACCCTAATAAAGACTTTTTGATTGTCATTATTAATGTATGTTGTGATTTAAGTTGGAATGATACCAAGTGTCAAGCATGCATTTGATTTTGTTGGAATTGAGTGATACACTTACCCTTGTTCTTGAGTGAATATTCTTTTGTGAGTGAAAGGTGAGGTATTGCTTATTTGTTTTTTGCATAAGAGATCTCAAGTTTTGACTCTGAGGTGTGCCCTTGTAGACTTAGCATGGTTACCAATAATTTTTGCACTTGACATGAACTAATAATCACTCTTGCATGGTTCTTTAAGTAGACTATGTGAATCCTTGCACTTTCCACACCAAGACTTTGCAACTTCATTTTGATTCTTAAGTTGATGTATCATGAGAGGACATGTATGTGTGGTGTGCATTGCCATGCGATCTTTTATACAAACTAGATGGATTTTGTGGGTACATTCACTATAGGCCCTCACGAGACCTCACTCGTCCACTAGGGCTGCCTAGGGGTTTAAAGGGCTTGTTGCATATGCCAAATGCAACCGTCACACCTACGAAAAGGAGTATAGGACTTTGCATCTAGATTTTCTTTTTTGTTTTACTCGAGGACGAGCAAAAGATAGGTATGGGGGCATTTGATAAGTGCATATTTTTGCATATTTTATTTACCTATTTATTGCTTGAACTCGTGTTTTAATAATTTATTTTGTTGCATTTCAGGTAAATCGTAAATAAATAAAGAAATGACAAAATAAATAAATAAAGTGCAAGGAAGGGAAAAAGGAGGAAGAATAAGGACCAAAATGAAAGAAGGAAAAGAATTAGGAGCTTGGAGCAAAAGGAATATTTCAAGACAAGTGGAAGGTGGAGATCATCCCAACACATTAGCAAAGTGTATGGCCAAGATCAACTCTTCAAAGCTTAAGGGGGAAGGAAACAAATAGATGGCTAGGATTTCACCACCACACAACCCAAATGTATGGTGGGGATTTACCCAACACCCCCCCTTAACCCTAATTCCTATCCTATAAATACCCCCTCACCCCCCTTGTATTTAGTAACTTAGATTTTAGGGTAGTTTTAATTTCTTGTATTTTTTTTTTAGTTTCAAATCTTGTAAACACTCTTTTTAATTTTAATGCAATTTCATTTCCCTTAATTTCTTGTCTTGCTCTTTCGTTATTGTTGCCTTGTTTCGTTATTTTCGTAAATCCAAGTAGTGGACAAAGTAGCGAAAAGCTAACCACTATGGGTTGAAAGTAACGAAATTTAATTTCTTGTTCCTAGTTTTAATATTTGTTTTAATTCGTAATTTTGCCCCTTTAAATTTCCATTTTATTGTGGGCTTTATTGTTATTCCCAGTTTACACACTTGTATAATTGTAGAAGGGGGGGTTGAATACAATTCTTGATATTTATAAATTTCTGATAAGAACTCCAGAAATTTATGCAGAGATAATTGCAATGTAAGATTTAAACACAAACACATATAAAATCAGGTGGTTAATATGCACCACCTGAAGCTTTTATTTGAAGAAAACTCTGTGATACAAATTGTACACAGCTGCCGTTTTACAACTCTTTGCTTCTAAGGATATTCAAGAAACCCTAAGCAAATATGACTGTTTTCTTAACTTACAAAGAGTTGCTACACTTGGTTATAAATCCCAAGTTTTACAAGTACTACTGGAATAAGATAATACTAATCTAATTCTAGTTGACTTGCTACTACACTCCAAATACACATGTAGCCGAAAGGTTGTCCTTGTGTTCAGACATGTCTCCTGCACCTTTCTTGTATTCATAGTGTAAATAGAATGCTTCTTTCTTCTGTGTTTCCAAAGTATGGCTGGCATACTGCTTTTTGTATCTACTATCAACCCATGTGATCTGTCAGTCAAACATGTCCTTATCAACTGCTAATCCCCAGCTAATCATAGAAGACAGTGTCAATGATTATCCGTTGATGTTGTACACTGACATCCATTGATGATGTATTGAGCGGTATCCGTTGATCTTGAGACTTGAGCTGTATCCGTTGATAGAGTGGATTTGAGTTGTATCCGTTGATAGAGTTTTGTCTTCATCTGTTGATACACTTTCACTTAGACAGAATTACATAGCATAGCTTATTTACAATTGGCTACCATATTCTGTCTATCCGTTGATAGTCAACATGACTGTGGATAAAAACCCTATCAACTGATAACATAGAGATACTTGCAGTATGCTACAAAACCTCATCCGTTGATGAGCTACCTGTCAACGGATAGAGTTATAAATCCTCATCCGTTGACAGCTACAAAACCTTATACAATTTGATTAATTGTGAAGTTATCATCAAGTACAACATATTCCTAACAATCTCCCCCAATTTATACTTGATGGCAATAAAGCATAAATTCAGGACCTTGATGATAACAAAACATTCCTAAAGATATATAAAGAACAATGCATAAATTGTATTAAGCTACAAAAATTAAAAACTGAAAGTTTGAGAAATTTACAGAGAAGTGCTCCTCTAGACTGAGCAGATTAAGACTGTTTCTTTTCTCTTGTTGGCATCACCCTTGATTTTCCTTCTTTGGCAGAGTTGGACTCAATCTGTATTTGGAGTTGCCTATAAAAGGCATCTTCTTCATCTACCTTTGGATTTAGCTTTTGTTGTAACCATCTCAGGTATTAAGAACTAGCCTTTGGTAGTTGGTCTTCTAACCTGAAGAATCTCCTGTTACCATCTTCATCCCTGAACTCCATCATCCAGAAGGGTTGAAGGTGGATTTTCTGTCCATTGTATGGGATCTTCATTTTCCTTGGTAGACTTGATGGTGAGTTCCATTCCCTCCTTATTTGTTCTATTCTGTCCAGTATCTCCCCTTTTGCTATCTTGGAGAACCCTGTGTATCTATTGATTGCAGAGAACACTTTGGTTAAGGTATGATAATTTTCTCCAAGAACCCTTTGTAGTGGCCATGTCCTTTCCATTCCTCCCTTGTATACAAAGACCAATCTTTCAGGCAAATGTCTATATTTGTCAATTCCTTTTACTTCTGACAATTCATCCAGATAAAGATTCATGCCAGAGTATTCTTCAATATCTGCCTGATAGATAAAATCATCCTTGTTTTCCAAGATTGGCTGCCTGACAATAGCAGGTACCCTAGCAACTTGAATTGGTTCCTTTGAAGGTTGCTTCCTTGGTTTCCTTTTCTTCTGTATAGGCTTCTGTTGAGGCTTCATCAAGAATGAAGGAACCTCAATGGAGTCAAGATTCATTGGTTCCTCTTTAGGTACTATAGGCTCACCATGGAAATTCACAGCTGGGTTGAATACTTTTACATCAATAGGTTGTGATGAACCAACTGTCTCCTTGTTTTCAATTTCTGGAGAGACAGGCCTCCTTGCCTTTGATTTTATTCTCTTAGATTTGGATTTGGGGACTGATTTCCCTTTCTTTTTGAATTTGGGGACTTCCTCAGGTTCCCTCAATTCATCCTCTACCGCATCCAATAACTCTTGAGCCAGCCTTGCTTGCTTCTCATCTGAGTTTTCATATTGATATTCAGTGCTTGGTTGAGATTCTCTTAGCAGCCTTGAAGTCTCTTCTCTCTTGGCTTCAACAAATCTAGGATGGCTGTTGGATATGTTTAGAACTTTTCCATTCCTTATGATTACAGCCATCCATTCTCTTACACAACTTTTAGTCTTCTCCTTGAATTCCTTGATTTGCTTACCCATCAGCTTCCCTTTATCATCCTTGGGAAATGGAAAGTCCAGTTGTAACTTGTTCTTCCCATTTGATTTTGGTGGTGAGTAGGGTCTTGTTTTGATGTAGGGTTCAAATTCTTTAACATGAGAAGGCTCAGCATCATAGAATGTAGGAGCCACAATTGCTGGAGTGAGCACCTTCAGAATTGTTGTAGATATTGTTGGAGCTGAGGTTTGGCTAGAGAACAGAGTTGATGCAATAGATTGATTGATCAATCTTTCTGTCCTCATTATCCTTTCATAGTTTTCCTCTTTCATCTTTTGTAGAGCTTCAATTTTGGCTAGCTTTTCCTCTTCTGTCAAGTTTGAGAAATCAAACTCTTCAGATAGAGCTACTTGTACAGGTTTGGATTTGCTGGGGGAAGCTGTGACAATGAATTCCTGTGGATTGACCACTATGGTAGGCTGCTGCTCCCCCTCACTTGCTGCTTCCCAGCTTTCAGAAATTAAGATTTGACTTGTAGTTGCCACAGCCTCTTCCACTTTCTCCCCCTTTTTGTTAGCATCAAGGGTTTGACTAGAAGTTGGGGCTGCAACTAACTTTTCTAGCAGTTGGGTTTGCAGTTTCTGATGTTGAAGAAATTGCTCCATCTGGGATTCCATCTTTTCCACTCTTGAGTTGAGTAGTTGCACAGACTTAGCCAGGTTGTCTTCTTTGATGAACCTTTGTTGCAACACCCTCTGAGTGGCTGTAGGAGCTAGTTGCTCTAGCTTGGAATCCACAGAGATCTTCACATCCTTGATTTCTTGTTTGACCTCCTCTAAGTTGGATCTCTGAATCACCATTTGCATCTTTTGTAACTTAAGGGAGTCAATTGCCTGTTGAAGAACAACCTTTCTCTGTGGATCTGCTTCTGGGTGCTCAGCCAGGGCAGATTTATATTGCCTTATGATTTCCATATCAAGTTGATGATAGGTGTAGTTGTGAGCAAATGCAAAATCATGAATACTGCTACCACCTTCATCTTCAGGGCTCTGGCTGTCTTCATCTTCAGAATCTTCAAATTCTTCACTCTCAGCAGTGGTTGGCAGAGCTGCTATTGATTCCTTAGCTCTAAGTAGAGACTGTGAGGTGTGCACTAGGTGCATTGCCTCCTCTGCTTCCACATTGCCCTGTTGTGCCAGAATTTGATAGGCAGGAACATGGTGAGTAAAGGTTTCAGCATCCAAAGAAATGGAGTCAATCATGGACTGATATTCTCTTTGATATTCCATTTCCTTGGCTGCATCCTCAACCTCCATTGACTCACTAGCAATGGCTGCTTCTTCCATCCTTATTTCTCCTGTAGTCCCTTCTCTCCCCTCATTTCTCTTTTCTTGCATCAAGGGCTCCCCTTGGCTCACACCTCTCACACCCTCACCTTCACCTACTAAGGTGGAACCCTCAAACTCTCCTTTTTCCTGACCGGAAGAAATGGCCAGCCTCTCATTATTTACCTCTCCTTTTGCCTGCTCACAAGGCAGCCTCTCACTCCCTTCCCTCAATCCTAAATGTGTTTCAACTACTGAGAACTCCTCCACACTTGACACAGGAATGTCAGATATAGCAGTGGTAGAGTGAGTTATCAACGGATAAGGAATATCCGTTGATGGAGTAGTTATAGCTGTCAACGGATGGCTAGATAGAGGCGCATCCGTTGATGGAGAAACACTTGTCAACGGATGAAGGATATCCGTTGAGGAAGGAATAATTTTATCCGTTGAAGAGAAAACCAACAGTGAATCTGTGGAGATGATTTTAAGTTTGAGGCCACAGTCTGTGTTGAGAATTCTGGAAGGGAAGATTGATGGTCCAACAAATCATCTAAAAGATGATGACCACCAATTACAGAGTGGGGCTTCTCCAAGAATCTTAAAGATGGAGAATCAGGAATTGATGTAGATATCATATCCACATCCAGAGATGGAGTTGGTGATGGTGGATTGTAATGTGTGTCGATTTGAAGATTAAGATCAATGGGCTGTGACTCCACATTTATTGAAGCCACATCAAACTGAGTTTGAGAAGGTACAGTTTCCTGTACAGTGTGTGCACCCTGTGATTCCCCTGTGGTTTTAGATTTCACTCTTCTTCCATAGGTTTTTGAGATTGGGCTATATGTGTCTCTAACCCTCTTGTGCAGTGTTCCTTGTGGGGAACTTGATTCAGTAGTCACACTCTGTTGAGAGAGTGTAACTGGAATTTGGCTTGAAGTTACATTAGCAGTCTTTTGAGAGACTGAAATGGTGGTTGCACTCATCTCTCCTTCCTTATCCTTAGGGCTTCTTTGATGCTCACCCTGTCCCTCACCACTCACTACCACCTTCACACTCCCCTCAAGAGTTTTGGTAGGTTTTACAACAGGTGTCTTTTGAGAGACACTTGAGGTTTGCTTTTTAGACTGTGATTTTGGAACTCTGGATTTGGTCACTTTGGTAGGAGCCTGTTTGGTCACAACTACAGACTCCATTGTGACACTAGAAGGCAAAGAAATTTGGGGGTTGGAGATAGGGGTTTCAGAGTTAGAGATAGTTACCTGAACAATTGGTAGATATACCAATTGTACTCCTGCATTGAGGTTCATTCGAATCAGGTCACTTAAGACTCTCTTCTCCTGAACAAAACATTGGAACTTGCTATCCGGGTTAGCAATGGATAGCTTATTCTCAGATACATGCAGTGCTAAGAGCATTAAAAATCTAGCAAAGTAGATATTCTTGCTCCTAGATTCCTTTTTACCCAACTTTGCAGCTATCTCATACATAACTAATGTGCCAAAATTATAGAATTTATCATTTAAGAGCATACACATCATAGTTAGCATGGACTGGGTAACAGCATCAAAATTACTAATTTTTCCTGAAAAAGTTTTAATGAAGGCATCACAGAAATAGCTCCATTCTTTAACCATTCCTTTCCTAACAATTTTCCCTAAGTTTTCAGTACTAAGGGCATAATTAATAGAATTAAGCATGGCAACAATTTCAGCATCAGTGGGTACTTTCAGACAGTTATTCTCAGGCAATTTTAAACAAGCAGTTATTACATCAGAATTAACCACATAGTTTTTACCCTTTAAAGAAAAAGCAATTGTACCGTCTGTGCCATTGTACTCAGCAGATGTCCACATTTCTTCAATTACCTCGTGGATTAAGGGAGTGGTGGCAGTCATAGCATATGACAGTTTGCATTTCTTCACGAAACTCATCAAAGTGTGGTAAGCTTCTGGAGCATTCACTGTGTCAACAAAGGCCGCGAAATTGTTCTTCTCATAGGTAAACCCAGTGGAGGACATCATCTTAACAATGGGCGCCATTGAAGTGTTTGAACTTTGGTTACAGAGAGTTTTAGAGAAGAAGATGCAGTTAACTTTTGATATGCTTGAAAATGAATAAAAGTGAGATGTGAGAGTACAAGTCCGCCTTTTATATTTTTCAAGAATTAAAAATGAAATAATTAAAAGTAATTACTCCATTGGTCAAAAGTAACTGTCAGATAATAAATAAAAAGAGAATAAGTACAGCCATGATTAGATATACACGGTTACCAACGGTTATAAAAAAAATGTATATCAACGGATATAGAATGAACGGTTGAGATACAGTTTATCCGTTGATGACGTGGATAGCCTGTTACCCGTTGACATGCAAAAATCTAGTAATGTGTTTATACTATCAACGGATAAAAGGATATCCGTTGATAAGCTAATTTTGCCTTAGACAAAATTTCTGCAGAAAATTTTTCTAAAAGTTTTAACTTTCAAGTAAATCAAAACACATTTCTAGCTTCAACTCATTGAAATCAAATATCACTAGGAATTATGACAAGTTAAGCATACCTAGCTCACCTACCAATCTTGTGAATGTGGATTCATCAAGAGGCTTGGTGAAGATATCTGCAAGCTACATTTCACTTGGCACAAAGTGCATTTCTACTGTACCATTCATCACATGTTCTCTAATGAAGTGGTATTTGATGTCAATGTGCTTGGTTCTCGAATGTTGCACTGGATTCCCTGTGATGGCAATAGCACTTGTGTTGTCACAGAAAATTGGAATCTTCTCAACTTTTAGACCATAGTCAATGAGTTGGTTTCTCATCCATAGAATCTGTGCACAACAGCTTCCAGCAGCAATGTACTCAGCTTCAGCTGTAGAAGTGGAGACTGAGTTTTGTTTCTTACTGAACCATGAAACAAGCCTGTTTCCTAGAAATTGACAGGAACCTGTAGTACTTTTCCTATCAACTCTGCAACCTGCATAATCTGCATCTGAATAGCCAGTTAGATCAAAACCAGATTCTCTTGGGTACCAAATGCCAAGGTTTGGTGTTCCCTTGAGATACCTGAAAATTCTTTTAATAGCTATTAAGTGAGACTCTCTAGGGTCAGCTTGAAATCTAGCACAAAGACAAGTAGAAAACATTATATCAGGTCTACTAGCTGTTAGGTATAGAAGTGAACCTACCATGCCTCTATAGCTTGAGATGTCCACAGACTTTTCCTTAGTATTCAACTCAAGCTTAGTTGCAGTGGCCATAGGTGTTTTAGCAGATGTACAATCCATTAAGTCAAATTTCTTTAAGAGATCATAAATATATTTTGTTTGACTTATGAAAATGCCCTCATTAACTTGCTTTACTTGTAGGCCAAGAAAGTAAGTTAATTCACCCATCATGCTCATTTCATACCTACTTTGCATAAGTTTGGCAAACTTTTTGCAAAGCTTCTCATCTGTAGACCCAAAAATAATATCATCTACATAGATTTGAACAAGTATTGAAGAGCCATTAATATCCCTATGAAATAAGGTTTTATCTACTGTACCTCTAGTGAAGTGGTTCTCCAAAAGAAATTGAGATAAAGTGTCATACCAGGCTCTTGGTGCTTGCTTCAAACCATAAAGTGCTTTCATGAGAAGATATACATATTCTGAAAATTCTGGATCCTCAAAACCAAGAGGTTGATGGACATAGACCTCTTCTTCCAGTTCCCCATTTAGAAAGGCACTTTTGACATCCATCTGATAGACTTTGAAATTGGCATGTGCTGCATAGGCTAGAAAGATTTTTATTGCCTCAAGTCTTGCTACTGGAGCAAAAGTTTCATCAAAATCTATTCCTTCTTCTTGAGAGTAGCCCTTTGCCACTAATCTAGCTTTATTCCTCACAATTATGCCATTTTCATCTGTCTTATTCTTGAGAACCCATTTAGTACCTATGACACTTCTATCATCAGGTTTGGGCACAAGTTTCCATACTTTATTTCTTTCAAATTGGTTTAGCTCTTCTTGCATTGCTAACACCCAATCTGGATCTAGAAGGGCATCTTCCACTTTCTTAGGTTCCTCTTGAGACAGGAAGCTACTGTATAGACATTCTGCTTGAGTGGCCCTCCTAGTTTGGACTCTTGAATTTGATTCACCAATGATTAACTCAAATGGATGATTTCTAGTCCATTTTCTTGCAGGTGGAAGGTTTGATCTTGATGAGGTTGCTTCATTTCCATAATCATGTTGATTTAGCATTGAATTTTGACCTTGAGAAACTCCCCCTGAGTTTGTTGTCCTTGCTGAATTATGAAGTTGACTGTCAATGGATGCATCATTTTGCCTGTCGACGGATGCTTGAGAATATCTGTCAACGGATGCATCTCTAATAGTGTCAACGGATGTTGCAGAATGACTGTCAACGGTTGTTGCAGAATGACTATCAACGGGTGCTTCATTTTCAGTGTAAGCATCACTTCTAGTTGGCATAAAAGCTCTAGGTGGATCTCTGTGGTCATGATCTTCATTTTCCTCATCATCATCATAGTACATTCTTCCTTCACCTTCATTCTCAAATTCCAACTTTTCATGGTAACCTCCATCATTTAGGCCTAGAATCTTTTGATCATCAAACACAACATGTACAGATTCCATAACAATGTTGGTTCTTAGATTGTAGACCTTGTAGGCTTTCCCTGCTGCATATCCAATGAAAATAGCTTCATCTGCCTTTGCTTCAAATTTGCCCAAGTTATCTCCATGATTCCTTAGCACAAAACACTTACATCCAAAGACATGTAGGAAAGCTAAAGTTGGTTTCTTGTTGGTTAATAACTGATAAGGAGTCATTCCTCTAGCTTGATTGACCAAGGAAATATTCTGAGTAAAGCATGCAGTGTTGACAGCTTCAGCCCAGAAATATGTTGGTAACCTTGATTCACTTAACATTGTTCTAGCCGCTTCAATGAGAGTTCTGTTTTTCCTTTCAACAACTCCATTTTGTTGAGGTGTTCTGGCAGCAGAAAACTCATGGACAATTCCATTCTCTTCACAGAAAATCTTCATTGTGGAATTCTTGAATTCAGTACCATTGTCACTCCTGATTCTTTGTACTCTGTCTTCAGAACCATTGTTTAGCATTCTGAGATGATTGATGATGATTTCACTTGCACAATCCTTGGAGTGCAGGAAGAAGGTCCATGTGAACTTAGAAAAATCATCTACAATCACCAGACAGTATTTCTTCTTTGAAATAGACATGACATTTACTGGACCAAATAAATCCATATGCAGCAATTGAAGAGGCTTAACAATGGATGACTCTGTCTTGCTTTTGAAGGATGATTTCTTTTGTTTCCCTAATTGGCAGGCATCACACAGCCCATCTTTGACAAACTCCAATTGAGGGATTCCTCTAGCAAGATCCTTTCTTACCAAATCATTCATAACTTTAAAATTCAAATGTGACAGCTTCTTATGCCATAGCCAACTCTCATCCTTACTTGCTTTGCTGAAGAGACAAGTAATGGATTCTGAGCATGCTGAATTGAAGTCAGCTATGTAAACATTTCCTTTTCTAAAGCCTGTCAATACCACATTGTTGTCTTCCTTGGCAGAAACAACACAGGCTTCTTTTGTGAACTTTACTTCATAGTCTTTGTCACAAATCTGACTGATACTCAGCAAATTGTGCTTCAAACCTTCAACTAAAGCCACTTCTTCAATGATGACATTGTCTTTTGAAATCAGGCCATATCCCTTAGTATATCCTTTGCTGTCATCTCCAAAGGTAATTCTAGGGCCAGCTCCTTCCTTGAACTCTGTGAGCAGGGTTGAATCTCCTGTCATGTGCCTAGAGCATCCACTGTCTAGGTACCATAGATTCCTTCTGTTTCCCTGCACACATTTCAAAAACAAATCAAATTGATTTTGGTACCCAAGCTTCCTTAGGTACTTTCTTGTTAGCCTTTGACTTTGCACTCTTAGCATTCTTCAACTTAGGTGTAGATGCTTGAGTGATGGGGTTTGAAAAATGCACATTTGCATGAATATTGGATGCATGCATGTGTGGAAAATTGGCATACATATTATTCATGTTAGGTATGTTCCATGACATTTGTGGCACATTCATAGATTGAAAGTAAGGATTAGACATATATGGCATGTTCACATATGGATTTGAAAAACTAGCATTTTGATACAAACCAGGCATAACAGGCATTGCAGGCATACATGGCATTGGTTGAGGTACATGAACAGGAGCCTTGTTGACAATCTTGCAATTAGAAGATAGATGATTGACACTATTACAATTACTACAAGTTTTCCTAGGAGCAAACTTGTCAGGAGAGTAATTGTTTTTCTTGTTGATGCCTATCTTACCATTTCTGTTCTTTTTCTTTTTGCCCTCAATTTCTACCTTTTCATTGTCTGATTTACCAACAGCCTTTTTGTTGTGTAAATCACCTGTCTTAGCCTTCCCACTGGATTTGGTTTTGCTGCACTCACCACTAACAAAATTCTTGTTTACTGGACCATACTTGATATCCAGTTTCCTAAGTTCCTTCTTACTAACAGACTTTTTGTTAGTCGACGGATACCTCTCATCCGTTGACGGTTCATCTGTCAACGGATGATCACTATCCGTTGATTCACAAATAGTCTCTAGATCCTCAAGGCCAGGTTCTAGCTCCTTTTTCTTTTGAGTCCAGGTATCCTTCACAAATGATTCTATTCCCTGAACTTCTATTATGTTTTGAGAAATATTCCTACAACTTTGAAATTTAGCAATTATCCCTTGTTCTTTTTCAAGCTGGTCTTTTAAAATCAGTTCTCTTTTTAACACAGCTTCAAGTTCACTTTTATCATTATTGCAATCAACTCTCATTTTCTCAAATTCTAGAAATTGAGTTTCTAGAGCAGCATTTCTATCACTTAAAAACAGATTAGACTCTTTAATCCTATTGTTCTCTTTAGTAAGTGATTTAAGAGTAACACTTAAGTGATATAGTTCAGTAGACATTTCATCTATAACACTATTGCATTCCTCTTTGGTGAGCTCAGAGAGACTAGTAGAAAATACCTGATTGCTAGCTGAACTTGCTTCCTGCTCTCCAGAATCAGCCATTAAAGCAAGGTTGACTAACTCAACATCATCATCAGAATGATTGTTATCAACATCCCAGTCATACTCTTGGGTCAAGAATGCCTTTCCTTTCTGCCTGAGAAGATCAAAATATTTCTTCTTATAGTCAACAGCCTCAGTTGGCTTTCCCTTGTTCTCAGATCTAGGTTTCCTGCATTCACTTATCATGTGACCAGCAATTCCACAATTGTAGCATTTAATTTTGGATTTATCCACATAGTTGCTTGTGGAAAAATCCTTGTTAAATGGCTTGGCCACCCCAGAGTTTCTCTTGAATTTCAGCTTAGGGAATCTCCTAGATAGAAAAGCTAAGTGCTCATCTATCTCATCCAATTCATCCTGCTGAAGAGCATTCAATTCCTCAGACACCTTTTCCTTGCTCCTGCTTGATTCTGCTCTACCTTTACAAACCTCCCTGTTTGGTGTAGAACTAGCAGTTTCTGTCCTTTCCTCCTTTTGCTCCAAGTTGGCAACAAGTGCAACTGACCCACTTTTCTTTTGAGACTTCTCAATCTCTTCATCCTGCTCCATTTCCAGCTCATAGGTCTTTAAAGTTCCATAGAGCCTTTCAAGAGTAAATGTCTTGTACTCTTGAGTGTTTCTTAGAGAAACAGTCATTGGCTTCCATTCCTTGGGCAGTGATCTCAGAAATTTGAGATTAGAATCTTTAACTTGATAGATTCTTCCATACAGTTTCAAACCATTTAGTAGCTTTTGAAATCTACTAAATGTATCATTCAATGTTTCTCCACTCTTAAAGTGAAAATGTTCATACTGTTGGATTAGTAGTTGCATCTTGTTTTCCCTTACCTGTTCTGTTCCTTCACACAGGGTTTGAACAATGTCCCATACTTCCTTGGCGGTAGTACAGTTAATAACATTGTCAACCATGTCTGTTTCTAGACCATTGAACAGAATATTCATGGCCTTTTTGTCTTTGTGGACTTCTGCAATATCTTCAAGACTCCACTCAGAAACAGGTTTGGGAATGAGAGTGTCAGGCACATCATCAGCCAGGCCAACTCTTGTTGCTGTCTTCATTGGAACGTGAGGACCCTTGTCAATGCAATCCACAAAGCCCTCATCAATAGACGAGAGATGTAGACGCATTTTTACTTTCCAGTGAAAGTAATTTTCTCTATCAAGAACTGGAATCTTTACTCCATAATCCTTCTTAGACATGTTGGAAGTGTGTTGATCTTTAAACTTCAAATATGTTAGAAGCTTGCTCTGATACCAATTGTTATTCCCAGTTTACACACTTGTATAATTGTAGAAGGGGGGGTTGAATACAATTCTTGATATTTATAAATTTCTGATAAGAACTCCAGAAATTTATGCAGAGATAATTGCAATGTAAGATTTAAACACAAACACATATAAAATCATGTGGTTAATATGCACCACCTGAAGCTTTTATTTGAAGAAAACTCTGTGATACAAAATGTACACAGCTGCCGTTTTACAACTCTTTGCTTCTAAGGATATTCAAGAAACCCTAAGCAAATATGTCTGTTTTCTTAACTTACAAAGAGTTGCTACACTTGGTTATAAATCCCAAGTTTTACAAGTACTACTGGAATAAGATAATACTAATCTAATTCTAGTTGACTTGCTACTACACTCCAAATACACATGTAGCCGAAAGGTTGTCCTTGTGTTCAAACATGTCTCCTGCACCTTTCTTGTATTCATAGTGTAAATAGAATGCTTCTTTCTTCTGTGTTTCCAAAGTATGGCTGCCATACTACTTTTTGTATCTACTATCAACCCATGTGATCTGTCAGTCAAACATGTCCTTATCAACTGCTAATCCCCAGCTAATCATAGAAGACAGTGTCAATGATTATCCGTTGATGTTGTACACTGACATCCGTTGATGATGTATTGAGCGGTATCCGTTGATCTTGAGACTTGAGCTGTATCCGTTGATAGAGTGGATTTGAGTTGTATCCGTTGATAGAGTTTTGTCTTCATCTGTTGATACACTTTCACTTAGACAGAATTACATAGCATAGCTTATTTACAATTGGCTACCCTATTCTGTCTATCCGTTGATAGTCAACATGACTGTGGATAAAAACCCTATCAGCTGATAACATAGAGATACTTGCAGTATGCTACAAAACCTCATCCGTTGATGAGCTACCTGTCAACGGATAGAGTTATAAATCCTCATCCGTTGACAGCTACAAAACCTTATACAATTTGATTAATTGTGAATTTATCATCAAGTACAACATATTCCTAACATTTATATTTATTAATTGTAGATCTAAATTTTCTTGTTTTATGTGTTAGTGTAATTAAAAAAAACAAAACAAAAATGTTAGTTTAAATATTTAGTACGTATTTTTCCTGATTTAATTTGTTTTATTCGAAGTATAAATTCTACCGTCCCTGTTTTCTAAAACCCAGTTCAAAAAAAAAACCGGTTCATTTAGTAATAGATCTTCAGTTTATGCCCTGTTTTTAATTAGTACCAACAAATTCTCCCTTCTCGTGTATCAATCCTGTCGAACCCAACTCAGAAAACCTAGCAGCCACTCTTTTACCTTTGTTCTTCCTTTCGATCTCCTCACCTTTCTCCTGTTTCTTAAACACTCTCCTTTTTCCCTTAGAACTCCTTCCATTTCTCTTCTTTTTCTTCTTCTTCCCTGTCTAAACCAAACCCCCTTTTTGTTTTGTTCCATAGTTTTATGTTTAAATTAGTTAATTCGAGGTTTTGATGAGTTTAGCTGTGGTTGCAATTCGTTGATTAGTACTAAGTTCGAATTCGTTCTTGCTGGTGTTGGATTGTGGGTGTTGTTTTGTTTTTTTTTCTGAGTGTAAAGCTGAGTTGAGTCCAAGTTTTGTGTTTCTTCTATGTCGAAGTTTTGCTGTTCTGCGTTTTGTTTCGTCCGAACACAGTGTTTTTGTTGATTGAGTTATGCTGGCGTTTTAGTTGTGATCGAACTGCAGAATTTATTACTGTGTATCGAGTTGCTGTTCTGAATTTACGCGGGATTTCACTCATGTCCTACTGCTGTTTTGTTTATTTGTTTTGAGTTTTTTTTTATTTTTGCTTTGTAGAGTTTGCCGTTTCCGAGTTGACAAGATCGTGGTTTACCTATTGAGTTGTATTGTTGAATTTCTTTGGTTTGTTGTTAACGAGTCTGCCATCCGAGTTCTTACTAAGCTAACTCGTTGCTGAGTTATTTCATCCTGGTTGTGATTAATTTGTATTGGTTTTTTCTAGTTTTTTTTTGTTTGTTCGTCTTGTTCAGTTTATTATTTTCAGCAGTTTAATTCTATTTCACTGTTAATCAATTGCAATTCTAACATGTGTTATTCGAATTCGAATCTCTTGTGTGATTTGTGTTTGTGGCTAGTCCAAAATTACGAACAAACTTTCGTTAAAATTTTCTTTTAATTCGAATTTAGAAATTGTTTAGGATAATTTAAGATTAAAATTTTTAGAATAATTTTCAGATTAATTTTAGAATAATTTAGATTTAATTAGTTTAAAATAGAATTTCATTTAGTAATTAATTAGGGTAAAATCAAAATTCTCAAAAATCAATTTGTTCTAATTCGATTAAATTAAATCTTAAGGTTTGCGAAAATAAATAATCCCTGAGGAACGAATCATTAAATATTATAACGAAACGAATTGTGCACTTGCGATTCAAATGTCTTCATTATTTTTAGCACAACAGAGGCATTTTGGTCATATTCTCTTAAACGATTACCTTTTTCAACTAAAACATATCATCTTTTCTATAGTTTCTAACCAAAATCCCTCCATTTCTAGAAATATTATGGATAACATTTATATAATTATTATCAAATCATCTCATATAAAAATTTAAGCCTCCAAAATTCATGTTTTTAAAAATTAATTTAAATTAATGAAAAAAACTAATATAATATTTAAAAGAATCCGTGCATCGCACGGGTTTTAAGTTAGTTTGAATTAATTTAGTTATACTTATTTTTGCATCAGAGAACTCAAAAATAGATAGAAATAAAATATAATATTTTTTTGCGTGGTATCACCTTCGATATCAAATTTAAAAAGTAGTAGATTAGTTATGAGTTCTGAAATCTTAATAAAAGATTGTTCTAAATTTAGGGTGTGTTTGGTATTGATATTATAGACATAAAATAACAATTTTTTTATTAAAAATAGTCAAAAAATTGTTTAATAAAACTTAAAAATTATTTTTTCTAAGGCCTAAAAACTCCCCTATACTTTTGAAAAAAAACAGATTTTTAGTTTTTACGAAAAGCAAATGTTGATTTCATTATAACCACATAATAATTTTTAATAATAATTCTAAACAAATCCTTATTCTAGTAAAATGAACCCGGACATAATTTCAATTTCAAATTCTAAAAAATATTTTTGCATGAGTAGATTTGTAACACCCCAATCCCACATCGAGTAGATTTGAGACTTTAGTTCAATTTATAAGGCAAAGTACTACTACTAAGTGCATCAACAAATCATGATCTTTTGGGGGGCCTGTGGTGGGTTTGTGGAATTTGCTTTGGCTTATTCTGGATTCGTGATTGGGACTTGACCCGATTTTGAAAAAAAAACTCGGGATTTGACCCGGGTTGTCACATTAATAACCCTATCTGATTATATATACATATATAAATATATATTTTATATTTGTATTTAATATTTATATTTATATTTAATATAATCGTTCAGATTTTAAATCAAACACATATACACTTATTGTACTACACATAGATATCAAAATGATTATATTAAATAAACCAAATAAGTCCCTTCTTTTAAATTTAATTTCGCTTTTAAACCTACTTAGGTTAGATTGGAATATTTTGTAACTCACGTCAAAGTTTTACGACTTACTTTCGTTAAATTCTAACATTATAAAGTTGTCAAATTGAATAATATATTATTGTAAGTTAAGTAGTTTGAATTTGATACTATGTATAATCAATTTAAAAATTCTTGTTTTTTACATTTGGCATTTAAAAAAAAATACATATTATTACAAAGAAAAAAATGGGTCTTTGTCCTCAGGGATGTCTCCTAAGATTACAAGTAATTTGTACTTATAAAGTAATTGAATAATTTTGCATATCATTTAGTGCATAAGTTACGTAGAGTAACAATTAACATATACAATTAATATCTTTGTCAAAAAAAACATATACAATTAATATCAATCAATTTGTAACTTCAATTGATTAGCCTATTATTTTATAATAATATTTTTGTACTACAATTCTCAACTAACAATTCAATTTAATTCAATTATCAGGGGTAAGCAAGAAAACAAAATATTCAACGATTTTCTTCAAAAAGGACATGTAAAGGGGACGGAGGGAGTATCATATCTTCTTCCGTCTCTAAATGCTTTAACTTTTGGTACATATTTTAAACTGCTTTGACCATAAACATAAATCTATTACTTTTTTGTATAGAAATATTTATAAATACTTTTGTAAACAAAAAGAAAATATTAAAAGTAATAAATTAAATTCTACAGTCAAAACACCTTAAATCGTGTGTGCTAAACATTTTGAAGGGAGGGTGGGAGTATATTTATTCCTCCAAAAAAAAGCATAACTGTCTCATTTATAGACATACTTAATAAATTAATATAGTGCATAAGTTACATAGAGTATCAATTAACATATACAATTAATATCTTTGTCAAAAAAAAACATATAAAATTAATATCAATCAAGTTGTAACTTCAATTTACCTTTGTATATAAAGTATCTACTAACACTTAATTTTTGGTATCAGGAGCTCGTATTATATTGAGAAGACTTATAGTAGAAGATAGAAGAGAACAAAATGAGTTGCATGTTTTTCATTTACATGATAGTATTGATTGATGATGATTATCAGCGTCGGTTTATAAGTTTTTTATATATGAATCGATTGAGTTTTTATTTAGTTTTTGTATTTAATTTTTATTTTATTTTTTGACAGGAGATTTTGTATTTATTTAATTGAAAAGAAATCTTGAATCTAATATTTCGACTATAATCAGTATAGAAAAAGGTATAGATTTAACAAGGGAAAAAGAGATTTATTTTTACTTGAAAATATTCTATAAATTGTTTAATATAGACTCTGTTTTTTCTCATTCACAGATCATTTCCCTGCGGAGGCTCCTTCCTTTACTAGTTCCGATCCCGCTCCCTGCAAGTATTTTACCCGATTTGAAGAAGAATGCACCGAACATAATTGCGATGCCTTCTGTTTAAATAGATATTTTGATAGGTACCAAGGTAGTATTTGTCTTTGATAAGTGGATTTTATATCCACTAGTTACCTTCCGTTTGGACTTTAATCGTTTGCAAGTTCTCGAGTTTCGTTGTCATTTGATTTGATTTTGTGCAATTTGTGTAGGTTGTGTCGTGGAGGCATTTTGGAGCTAAAATGAGTAAATGGTGAGTTTTTAAATTTGGAGGGGAAGCAACAAGTCATGCAGTAGAAGGAATTGAATTCCAGGGATCGCAAAGGGTCATGGCGCAAGAGTGAGAAGCGCAGCAGCGCTGAAACGAAAGTTTTCCAGGAAGTATAAGGCGCAACAGCGCGAGTTGGGGCGCAGTGGCGCATGTTGGAGTGGCGCAATAGCGCTTGTGAAGGCGCATGGGCGCTGGTTGGGCGTGATTTCCAGAAGAAAGAGGGCGCAATGGCGCTCCAACAAGGGGCAATTGCGCTCGAATGTAGTGTTTGGATTATTTTGGATTCGTTATTTCCGGGTCATTTTGTATTGGGCCTATTTTATTTGGGGCTTTTTCTTGAGACTATTTGAGTATCGTGGTAGACCTAAAATATGAGATCTATCATTTTCAGTTAGAGTTTCTTTGGATCATCATCAACATTATTATTTTAGAACAATTTTTGAAGAGGAGTTCTCCAAGCTAGTGACAAGCAAGGAGGCTTAATCCTTGGATCGTTTGTACTCTTTCTCATTATTGGGGATTTATTTCTAAACCTATTTCTCTTTTATTATTATTTGTTTCTTAGAATTATGTTATCAATTGAACCCATGATGGCGATGAGGTCGATTATGGGCTAAATCGTTATCATGGGGTTTTAATGGATTTTTCTATGGATTCTAGTAATTGAGTGTTATTTATGCCTTGGTGTGTGATGGATTGAATTGATTTCCTAGTATGATTATGCTTATTCGTTATGGGTGAGTCGCGAACACCAGTAATTGTGTGTTTGATCCTGGTGAATGCGAAAGTGGATCTAGGGTTTAGAACAATTCATGCTAGCATAGGTTTTTGCATGTGAAGAACATGTATTAATTTGTGGTGTAATTCTAACCGTCTTGCATTGACTATGTGGTTTAATGGATGCTTGATTTTTAACCGGTGTGTGTTCAATTGCTATAGACATATAGGGACTACACATATTTGGTGACTACTTGACTTCTATCAATTGTGGATGATCAGTAGGATGGTATATGCACAACGAAAGTTGGTGTGTATCAGTTTAGTGCATCTAATCAGTAATCAACTCTGTCACATACTGGGTTAACGGGCATAAGATTCTAGTTGAAGTGGTTAATGAAATTGAAATCCCATGTTTGTTTAGTATAAAGTAAAAGTTAAGTTATTTCCTCGTAATTTCCATAGTTGGCAATTAATCATTAGTTAATTAAAACCAAATTTGTTATTGTCTTGGCAGTGAGTGTAAATCATAAGCTGGTGTATAAGTGAACAAAACGAACAATTTGAGTATCTGTGGGAACGAATCCTATTTACCGTATCTTAATTGTTGACCACGTTCTCTTGCGTGAATAAGTGCGAACAGTCTTGTCGAGGCACATGCTTATGTATATATAATTGTTAAAAAAAATTATATATCACTTAGATACAAGAGAACATCAACAATTAAAATAATAAATATTTTTTTTCAACTTTTACAAAATATTTTTATTGTGTTCATTGGAATCAGGATAAATAAAATTCTGCCAAAAAAAAAAAGATAAGTAAAATTCATCTATTACAAAAAAAGTTTGGATTTTATTGTCAAATTAACACAAATTAACAATATTGTAAAAAGCGGGAATCAGATTTAATCGGTAGATCCATCGAACAGGGGTCGGATAATCGGGGATTTAATGGAATGATTAATCGGACCATTAAGTTAAATAATTGAATTTATTAAAAAATAAATTATCAATAATTTTATAAAATTTTGATCGATTAATTGACGATTTTTGACCGATTTATCCAATTTTTGATCTATTTTTACAAAAAAATGCTTTTTGATCCGATTAATAAAAAATCAGTTCGAAAAGTTAGCGAATAACGATTAATGTTATTAATCGTCACTTTTTAGAACAGAACAAATTATTTAGTAGCGCAAAAAAAAAAGAAATTAATGTAATTTTTAAAATTGTGGTGCGCTGCTTCTTGGAACTACGGCTGTAAACGAACCGAGCTGTTCGTGAACAAGCTCGAGCTCGGCTCGGTTCGTTCCCTAAGCTAGGTCGAGCTCGAACACGAAAATCTGTTCGTTAAGCAAACTAGCTCGAGCCGAGCTATTGACTTGTGCGGCTCGAGCTCGGCTCGAGCTCGACTCGAGATCATTAGGCTCGATCTCGGCTCGTTAAAGCTCGAAAAAAATCAAAATTTTTACTTTTTATTTTTTTATCTCCAACCAAATTAATTTTTTATTTTTTGAAATTTTGGGAATATCAATAAATTAGATATATCTTGACATCCATACGGTTGGATCGTCGAGAAATATTTCTTAAAAAATAGAAACAACAATCCGTGACAAAACAGTAGTTACTAGTACTAGTTAGAATAGTAGTGATCTACTAAGATCTCCAACCAAATTAATTTTTTATTTTTTAAAAATTTGGGAATATCACTAAATTAGATATATCCTGACATCCGTATGGTTGGATCGTCGAGAAATATTTTTTAAAAAATGGAAATAACAATCCGTGACAAAGCACTAGTTACTAGTACTAGTTAGAATAGTAGTGATCTACTAAGATCTCCAACCAAATTAAATTTTTTTTTGAAAATTTGGGAATATCACTAAATTAAATATATCCTAACATCCGTACGGTTAGATCGTCGAGAAATATTTTTTAAAAAAAAGAAACAACAATCCGTGACAAAGCACTAGCAGTAAAACCTCGTTAAATTAATACTCGATAAATTAATAATCTCTCTAAGTTAATAATTTCCTCCGGTCCCAACTTGGGCCAGTTCAAAAAATGATCAATTTCGATAACATAATAAGATAATAATTTTTTTGAAAAACTTATATAAATATATGGTCCCAATAATATTATAAATTAATAAATCCTTTATATAATATATGTATTACACTATTACCCCTATTATAAAATATGATTTTAGGGTTCTTAAAATTTGAATCTATACGAAACCTCATCCTTAACCCTGTTTGTTACATCCAAAAGTTCGAATGTAATGTTTTCGTAAAGCATGAAAAAGTCATTAATCAATGTTTTTGATACCTTAAGTGCTTCTTTACGTGTAAAAGATTCAAAAAATGTTGCTTTATCTTTGATATCATCTAAATATATATGAATCTTTATATTGAATCTTGCTAATATTCATTTAATTTGTAAAACAATGTATATTGAATTAATTGAATTAAGTATAAAACAAAATTTGTAAAATTCATTCTATTTAAATGTATATAATTGGAAATTAATTTTTTTTTAGGTCGAAAATTCTCTATAAATTAATAATTATTAATTTATCGATTAATTAATACCTCTCTAAATTAATAAAATTCTCCGATCCCGACTATATTAATTTATAGAGGTTTTACTGTACTAGTACTAGTTAGAATAATAATGATCTACTAAGATCTCCAACCAAATTACTTGTTCGCGTCGAGCTCGAGCTCGGCTCGAGGCTATTCGTGAACAACTCGAGTTCGGCTCGGTTCGGTCAAAGCTCGGCTCAGTTCCTTAAGAAATTAGCTCGGTTCGTTAAGATCAAAGCTCGGCTCAGTTCGTTAAGGTCAAAGTTCGGCTCGGTTCGGTCAAAACTCGGCTCGGCTCGGTTCGTACAGCCCTACTTGGGACAAATAGCTCCAACAAAGTGGAAAATGTAGTAATAATTGATGATAATTCTTTACAGCAACTCCAAAATCTTAAGTTTTTCTATAAAAATAAACTGGAGATAAAAACTTAAATTACAAGGAAATAAGGAATAAAAAATACTGAAATTACAAGACCGAAGAGAAATGAAACAAAACATAACAAAAATTACAAGGCCGAAGAGAAAAATAACAAAACAAAAACAGACATCATTCTCCTAGGCCTAGCCCAAGCTCTCCTCATCCCAGAACACGATATATGTTGTTGGACAATCTAAATGGGCTTCAAGTAATAAAACATGGTGGTCCATGTACCTGTCTTGGCCCAAAATATACAACATTGTAGGATGGCCCATTTTTCTGGTAATGAAGCTAATCACCAAAGCTAAAGCTCCTTTGCCACATCAATCCTCGATTCTTTAACTAATTTATCCACCACACACATAATCTGGTAATTTTACATAAACAAAGTTAGTGCTTGAATGAGTTAGTAAAAAAACTATAATATAAACAAATAATTAAGTGAGTTAGAAAAATCAAGTATAATTGCTAATTAATTAATGCAATATTGGTGTATTTATTAGGAGATTCAGTATTTTAAAGATGTTGCCAACCGATTCAACTAAGAGAATATCTTTTAAATATTGTGTAAGCGATGATCGTAAAATTGGTGAGACCAGTTCACATTGACAATTTACATGTAATATTTAACCCTTTTTTATTTATTTATTAATCTAGATACTCTCATGTTATTTATGTATATTTTGTACACACACTCTTACATTTCATCTTTTAACTCACAGACATGAACCTGATTATAGACGTTTATTCTAGCAAGATGTTGGGTATCTTTGTTTATCTTACAATAGTTTTGGGTCTATGTAGGTTATGTCAGTGAAGACAGTATTTCCATTTACCATCATGATAACTCGGCTATTATCCCCATTAACCCAACCATCATCCCCAGTCACGATGTTTCTAACAATCCAATTGTTATCGCCCATGGCGCAGTGTTGTGAAAATCGCGATTAATCGTGCTTCGCGATTAGGCGAAGGTTCTGCAAGTTGCGTATGAGCGATTTAGTGCGATTATGAAATTGGATAAAAATCGCGGTTGACTCGCGCTTACTCACAAAAAAAGCGCAAAAACTCGCACTATAATTAAAAAGACTGAAATTCTCTTAAGTTAAAATTTATACTTATATCTTTATAAGTAGGGTTTTGCACAAATTTTGCACAGCCGCTCAAAGAGGTATGTCATAACTCTTTATAAGTAGGCTTTTGCTTGGAAAAAGCCTTGATGATGACGATGTGGATCCCAATTATGTGTATGAAGGAGAAGATCTTAGTTGGACGATGTTTGCATAGCTTATGGAGTTGAAGAACCATTATATCGTACTAGGCGCTTGACAAGAGATATGAACACCTCAAAATCAAGTGAAAGAGCTCCTTCTTCTTCAACTCTTCAAGACGAAGATGATGATGAGGAGGAGGAAGAATGAGAATTCAAGGGACCCGAGATTGAGCTAAATGATATGGAAGCATTTGACTTGCTAAATGTCATAGATTGATATTTCCACTAAACTTGAGACTTTTTATTATGTTCATTTTCACTTGAGACTTTTTATTATGTTCATTTCCGCTAAGTTAGAGACTTATTATTATGTTTTAATATGTTTTAACTTATACTTAACGTACCATTCTACTGTTAAAAATGATATAACTAACATTTTTAAAAGTAATTATGTATAAATACAGATAATTACGTAAATAATTTCATTTTTTGCCAAAAATCGTGCGAGTAATCGCGCTTCGCGAGTCGCGCTTCAAAATTGGAATTTGTGCTTTTTTGATTTTGCGCATTTCATAACACTGCCATGGCGATAACAGATTTTATCGTTCCATTAAATTTTATTTTTTCATATTCATCATCTTATCAGTATCAGTCTGTTCATTACTTGCATATTTTCATTACAAAAATTTCAAACCTCATCTTAATGTGCAAAGTTTAACAGCTGATATTGAGAGTTTTAGTAGCAAAGATATGCAAATACCTTTCGATGCTACATTTTTTTTTAGTTTTCTATAACCCTCGTTCTGCCATTAGTTTTCATGTGAGTCATTCTATAGTTAGTTTAGATTTTGATCACGGGGGACGTATTTCCAAAAACCTTCTTCCTACGTCATTCAAGTCCCATGTCTCAAAGATTATTAAGGTTGATTTTTTTCCAAAATTTCTAGGACTCAAAACCATGAAACCTTTTATACAGGACAAATACCATTTCAATCTCACCATCGGAAATAGGATGAAAATTTATTTAGAAGAATTTCGATTATCTTATTCCCGTCATGTGGTGCTAAAATGCGCCATTTTTGTTAGGGCCTACCCTCACCCGACTTTAAAAAAGTACAGTTGTAAATACATTTAGTTCTTATGGTGTATTGATTTGAAAAACTGGAACACCTAATCAAAGGTACGATATTATATAAATTTTTTATATTGTAATGGCAAAAAATAATTTCTCTGGACATTAATAATACTAAATTCTTATGAATTATGGCACTTCCGAAAGGTGCCAAGGTAGTATTTGTGTTCCCGAGGCAACATGCGCATGTATATATAGTTGTTAAAAAAGATTATATATCACTTAGATACATGAGAACGTCAACAATTTAAAATAATAAATATTTTTTTTTCAACTTTTACAAAATAATTTTATTGAGTTCATTAGAATCAAGATAAATAAAATTCTGCTCAAAAAAAGAAAGATAAGTAAAATTCATGTTTTACAAAAAAAAAAGTTTGGATTTTATTGTCAAATTAACAGAAATTAACAGTATTGTAAAAAATGGGAATCAGATTTAATCGGTAGATCCACCGAATAGGGGGTCGGATAATCGGGGATTAAACGGAATTATTAATCGGACCATTAAGTTAAATAATAATTTACTATAAAATAAATTATAAATAAATTTTTAAAATTTTGATCGATTAATTGTCGCTTTTTGATCGATTTATCCAATTTTTGATCGATTTTTGCAGAAGATTATTTTTGACTCGATTAATAAAAAATTAGTTCGAAAAGTTAACGAACAACGATTAATCGTTATTAATCGCCACTTTTTAAAACAGAACAAATTGTTCAGTAGCGCAAAAGAGAAATTAATGTAATTTTTAAAATTGTGGTGCGTTGCTTCTTGGGACAAATAGCTCCAGCAAAGTGGAAAATGTAGTAATAATTGATGATAATTCTTTACAGCAACTCCAAAATCTTAAGGTTTTTTATAAAAATAAACTAGAGATAAAAACTGAAATTACTAGGAATAGAAAATACTGAAATTACAAGACCGAAGAGAAAAAAATGAAACGAAACAAAACAAAAATTACAAGGCCGAAAAGAAACGAAACAAAACAAAAACAGACAACATTCTCTCCTAGGCTTAGCGCCCAAGCTCTCCTCATCCCAGAACACGATATATGTTGTTGGACAATCTAAATGGGCTTCAAGTAACAAAGCAGTGTGTACGTTACATTTTTAGCAAAATTTGGCTGGGTTTCACGCTGATTACAAGTTACAAATTGCAAGTTTTCGCCGCTGTTGGATAATAGTATTAATTAAAAAAATTGCGAACGCGCCGTCTGTGGGACTTGAACCCACGACCACGGGATTAAAAGTCACGCGCTCTACCAGCTGAGCTAAGACGGCATACGAACAGAAATCTTTGTGAACAGAATTCTTTTATGTAGATGTCACTATTATTGTAATTCGTGTTTTAAGAAAACCATATTGTTTTGAGTTTTTCCAAGTAGTTCCCTTTATCAATCATACATTTTTAGGTTGTATAATGTTGATATCTTCATAGCATAATGTAAGCTAGGTAGCCAATGCAGGGATTAAGTTGTTGGACAACTATGCTTGGAACCAGCAACAGCAGTGTGAACCTACTCGCTCTTTGTGAAGAAGCCTGATAAAGTAATACAAGTAGGAAATTATACTGCAGTATGGTTCCATTATCCAAACCTGCAGTATGAAGAAATTGATAATAGTGTTTAAACCGTATGGAGCTCTGATACCATAACAATAAGAGATATAATTTCTCTATGAAATTGTTCTGAAATGATTTTGATGATACAATCAATTTACACGAGTCAGGTATATATACATGGTATTGATAAGTACTCCTATACATTGTTATCCTATTGTTATGAAGTTACAAGAGATAAACATAATCTGATAATTTCTATTTATCACTTATCAACTACTTTGTCGCTGCTGGAATGTTGGCTTGACTTCATCACGTTGTTACTGTTATTATTTACATCCCCTCATCTTTTGCCCAAACCCTATGCCTAATAGCCGCCCTTATATGCTTTTAGAATGAAAACAAACTATACAGTTATCTACTCTTCTTGTCTAATTACAATGAAAGATTATACCTCTGCTTTCATAACGTACCACCAAATCTGTCATGGCAGAACTATAACTGCATCGGATTCGAAGTTTCCAAGAAATTCAATCCGATGCAGTTATCTATACCATCATTAATTGCCTTTGCAACACAGGTCACACTTCTATTAAGATTATAGCATCTACGAGAACTGTCGAACAACTCAGTTCAATACTTCGAACAACTGGAAGTCTTTGGATGCTTCTTCTATACCTACACCTTCAGCTACACAGGAAGTTAGTATTCCATTTAGTCGGTTGTCTGTTCTAGAATCCCAAACTCCTCAAACTCCAATGACAAGTATTCAGAATCCGCGTGAAATATTCAATAATCGTAGTTCAGGATTGAAGGTTAGTTTAACAAAATAGCATCGACACACGAGTAGCGGCAAAATATATGTATCATTTTGGTTGATGGTTCTTGTTGCTGGTTGAAAGTTAATAAAGTGGATTTATGTGGTACCTTATGGGCGAGGCTGAGGAATTGTTTAACGGCTGGAAATTTGTCTAGAACGAAATTGGCTGAACATTTGTTTAAGACGAGACTGAGCCTTTGTTTAAAGGGTTGAACATTTGTTTAAGACAAGATGCTAGAAAATCAAATTCAAAGAAATTCTACCAGTTATTCATCTTCAAGATGCTGTTGTACAAACTTGTATAGTTTGAAATTGGCTCTAGTAAATTTTCAGTATATTGTAATCATTAGTGGCAGAAACAATTTTGTGTAATTTCTTAAGTGAGCGATGTTTTGTACATTTTTGTTCTTGTATAAGAAAATATTAATGAAATTATTGACTGCTGAAGAATTATTTGTGTGCTGACCCAATGAATTGACGCTTGCTGGGGTTTTGAAAGCAATGTTATGATGTTTAATGTTGTTGGATTCTCTAAAAAAAACGATGTTATGACATTTTCATTTGTTGTTTTATGTAGATATAAGGGCACATGGTATGGGTAAATGGATATGTATGCAGAATGCTAGTATATCCAGCCAATTTGGCTTCCCTTTGGTTTAGGTTAATGAGTTCTTTTGTAGAAGCAATTGGTCAGTCCCATTTTTATCAAATCATTTTCTGGAGACAATGGCATGATTCCATTGTCTAAATCCCATGTAGGCGTGCCACTGAATTCTGTGCTTTATGTGGACATTTTCTTGAATATTGATGGTCATGATCACACAGCCAGTCTTGACTTTGATGCTCAAAAAGAAGGGGAATCTATAAAAGATGCTAACGATATGATCAAAGTAAAAGTCAGTTGGTGTGCTGATGAAGACAAGTTATGTTCGATATATGATGAAGATCATGATGATTGATTGAGGCCTTCTCCCTGAACCATCTTGCTTGCCGGAATTGACAATAATTGATTTCTGTTTTAGTGTTCAAGGATTGTGTGCTTTTGTCTTGAAGATAAAACAACTGATGTGTGTGAGTTGTGATCTGTTAATTAAGGATTGTGTATAATATATTTATCGCTCCCTCTTCTAACTTTGTGAACAGAATTCTTTTATGTAGATGTCACTATTATTGTAATTCGTGTTTTAAGAAAACCACATTGTTTTGAGTTTTTCCAAGTAGTCCCCTTTATCAATCATACATTTTTAGGTTGTATAATGTTGAAATTTTCATAGCTTTATAATGTAAGCTAGGTAGCCAATGCAGAGATTAAGTTGTTTGACAACTATGCTTGGAGCCAGCAACAGCAGTGTGAACCTACTCGCTCTTTGTGAAGAAGCCTGATAAAGTAATACAAGTAGGAAATTATACTGCAGTATGGTTCCATTATCCAAACCTGGTGTAGGTTTGTCGATAAATACTGTTTTCATCTAAAGTAGGCTGTGTAGGTCTGTTCTTTGTGGACATTTCCTTGTGATGGTGCGATATACAAAGGCAGTGTGTGCATGTTGCTGCAAAAAAGAGGGGAATTTGTGAAATTTACTTCTCCAGAAACGAAAAATCAGTGATCCGAGATTTACACAGATTGGGATGAACAAGAAGCCCTCCATCCTGAAAGTATTTGTACATACTATAGAAAAAACTAGAAGCCCTCCATCCTGAAAGTATTTGTGGTGTGAGCACATTTATGCATTTTAAAATCTTACCAAATCTTTTATGGATCGCTTATCGAAAATAGTCATATATTATCATCATAAATTACTTCGAAATTGGCTTGCTAATCAAGTTCAAGTCATAAAGACCAGATCACTGGATACTAGCCGGTGGTCGATCTTAGTTGAGATGGACAACTATATATACAATTCTAATCTATGTTCCTGCTGTTTAATGAAATCAAATGAAGTACTGAGTAAGCAATTCTTTTACACTTAAAATTTCTTGGATGTGTGTTTGAGTTGGTTAGATGTATGGCTTCATCGTATAATGCATATGCTATGATTTGAAGTAGCAGGTTATGGAACGGTATATAAGGGCACACTTCTCTGAATATGTATCACCATGCATTCTAAATTCCATGTTACAGGTACTAGGGACTAAGTTAAATGAGATTGTTCCAGACATTCAATCAAAGAGCATAACTAGCCTACATTCATAATAGATGTGTAACTGTAATACAACATAAGCATGTTGTAAAGCAAGTGACAGACATTTATTGAAAGTGTAAATTGACTCTGTTTTTCTTTTAAATCAGTGATCAACACAAAGGTAAAGGTTTTATAGTCCAATTTGCTTTGTTACAATTTTTTTTTTTTTTTTTGTGCTAACCAATTCTATACCATAACAATATTAGAATTAATAGGCTTCAAACATTAAATAGCCAGCAGTCAGTAAAATACTTAAAACCGAAATTAAGGTTGAAAAATTCATCGTCAACCAGAAACTAATTAACCAAAACTGTATCGAGCTTGTAAATCTACTGTAAGCCAAATATAAAGTTCAAGGTGTCTTTTACATAAGTTGCAACTTCTTAGCAATTACTACAAGAAGCAAACTAAATTTGAGGATACATACTTGTGGAGAAAAGCTAACCTGAATGATGATGGCATCACTCTTATACTGTTAATTTTAAACTTTGATAATGATATTCAGAAACACTACACTATATGAAAAGCTTCAGGGCCGCTTTCGACCAGAACGATTATGCCACTCTAGGAGTTGGCTAAATGATGATAATAAACACCACTTGCCCTCAATTTGACCGGATACCCTTTCTTTGCGAGAGTCTATTATTAAGCTTATGTTACCAAAACCATATATTTGAAGACCATCTTGGGTTCTGCCTGGTTTAGGCTTAAAAATCAAACCATTCTGCAGTGCTTGAAGTTCAATAATTTGTTTCAAACTCATCTCGTTTCCACCATCTCTATCCTCTATCTCTGTTTTCCTGCAGAACCTGTCAAAAGCTTCTTCATGTGCCAACTTTCCACTTTTCTGAGCCTCATACTGCATTTGCTTATTCACCCTACAATACCTAACATTTTCCCCCATAGCGGGTGGGACCACCTGCCCGTCCTCTGAAAATTTGTCCATCATGTTTAGACCCACTTTAAGACGGTTTTGAATATGATCATTCGCCAAAAGTTCTGGTGGAATAAGATTCTTCCAATATAAAAACCAGCTTATAAGTTCTTCAACGTCCGGCTCTTCACACAACCAATGGCACAAAACTGCTTGCCACTTGTCGAAGAATATATCCATTAAATGTAGCATGTCATTTATGGGAATAGCAGTAGCCCAAGCAAGGACACATTCCAATTGACTCTTGTTGGCCGGTTTTAATTGGAATTCTTGCAGGATAGCCAACAGTTTGGGTTTAATATATCGGAGCATTAGTCGCTTCCAGCTGGTTGGATCAAATGCAGATTTCCAAGGTTTCAATATATAATAAGCAGACATATCATTTGGCTTCCAGGCATGAAGAGCACTTCCAAATCGGGCACAAATTGTTTGACAGATGATATCCGATTTCTGTTGCAACCATGGCAACCAGGGATGTACCCAGAGATGAATGGGAATTGTTTCCTTGCGTGGCTCCCATGAATCAACAGCCGCTAATAATTTAGGCATGACTATGTTGTCCAATATAGTATGACGAACGGAAATTGGCAGTAGATCTTCCCAAGACTCCAAGAGGCGGATCATTGGCTCAGGCTCCCTTGCTTGCCAGATATTGGTACCAGCTATCCTAATAGCAGGGAGAACAACTTCTATAAATAGTCGTGTATAAGGTGGAACACCATCAGAAAGATTTTCTTGCAATAGGTTCTTCCATAAGGATACAACTTCTAACCCATAAGTGGGATTCTGAAGAGGGCTCCATCCCTGAAAATATCTTATAAACAAAGGTATAGCAAACGAACATACAATACCTGGCAAGCTACGAAGTTTGTAATGTCCAGCAAATCGCGTTTGCAAGTCTCCAAATGTGTTTGCAAGCGAAGTCAGTGTCAAAGTTTCTGACAAACTCTCAGTGTCTAGACGGTCCAAGACACTAACTATCTCTTTCAAATCATCAAGCTGCTTCTGTTGGTAAGAAATCTCTTCCTTTAGCTTCTTCTGCTTCATAGTCTCGTCAGTATTCAAGTTTTCCAAATCCTTCCAGACTCGGACCTCTGGTTTTCTCATATCAATCACTTCTTCAATTATTTTTCTTTTCAGGGTCATATCTTCCTTCCCCGCCTGTGACTCTTCCATACTAATATAGTTCCTCTTCTTCTCAAACCGAGCTTTGTTCAACCACAACTTCCTTTCTGTCCGTTTCTCAATCTTATTATTCTTCATCATCTCAAATCTAGCTCGCCTAGACAACAACTTCCCTTCTGTCCGTTTCTCAGTACACTGCATTGCATCACGAAACAACTTATTCTCTTCTAATTCTTTCACTTTGGGCAAACTCACTTCCTTGTAATTCTTATATCCCATTCCCATAGCTTTAGGCCTTACCGTGGCTTCAAGAGGATCCACAATCCCTTGTTCATTCTTCCCAAGCCCACCTCCTTTATACCCCATTTTCTCAAGCAACTTCATTCCAATTCCTTTCGTATGCTTCTCGAATCCACCAAAACTACCCACCCTGTCATCTAATCCCTTCCTCCCCTCTCCCAACAACTCCATACCACTTCCATACTTCCCCTGTTCCCTCACACACTGCCTTTTCACACCTCTCCCACCCTTCGAAAATCCATCGTTCTCCTTACTCACACTACTCGACTTAAACCCGAAACCAGCCCAATCAAATCCAGAAGCCCTGTTTTCACAACTTCCCTCTATGACACTCTCTTCACTTTTTTCATTCTTGTGCTCCATCCAAGAATCTCCACAAATAACATCGAAATCATCATCCGAATACTCCGCAAACATGTCATACGGTACATGATCATGATCATCTTCAACATGTTTGAGCTTCTCCTTACGAACAGAATCAGTACTAACAATACCATTGCTCTGTTTAAGCATAGTATTCATATTGACAATTAATCAAACGTTAATAACAAATTACGCAAAAGATTAAATATAACAAAAACAGATTAAATTTACAATACCTGATCAAAAATTGTCAAAACAATCTGCGAATGCCTTTATCTCCACGTAAATTTGTAGCCAAATTTTCCAAAATTATGAGTCTGATTATTAGCTAGAAGCTAATGAGGTAATAACAGACTGCATGTAATATGTATCTTATGAAACGGATGCATGCAATATATATATAGAGTCAGACACGAAAAACCCTAGTTCGAAAAGGTAGACCCCGAGTATGAATGGGAAAGTTGCTGCAGGTTTGTAAAATAAAATCAAAACCCTAGTTCGAAAAACTGCTAAATATTTTTTCAAACGGATTTTTTTTTGTTTTATTTGTGATTTGAATTTATTCAAGCTTGGATTTTTTTTGTTTTTACCAAATCTATACTATACTATTATATAAAAGCCAAAACATTAAAAGTTTGGTCAGTCAATTGGTACCTGTTGATTTTACTTATTTACCCTTACTCAATTACAGATAAAAACCATCCTACTAACTAATAAATTTCCTTTTTGAGGTATCTTTTCTATTTTTCAATTACTAAATAATTTCATTTTTCGGTTAAAATACAATATCTTTTATATTTTATCTAACTAAAATTTCTCCTTTATTAATCAACTAGTTGATAAACCCGCTCTTCGCGGCGGCATTACAATATTTTTAAAAATATTCAATACATTTACGTTTTATTATAATATTAATATTAAATTTTAATAATTAAATAATCTTCTCTGATGAATCAATTTCTTGTTAAATACGATTCTTTCGATTGAGCCGCTCTCTCGTTAAAACCGAAATCCCAACTTTTTAACATATATTATAAAGACTTATATAATATTTTTTATCTATAAAATTGAACCGTAAAAATAAAAAAAATTATGACTTCAGGATCAAATTCTAATAGTTAATACAATCTTTTATAGTGAGCCGTCTTCCCGTTAAACACGTTTCGAGCCGCACTCGTTTGGGATCGAAATTCTAACTTCATTACATATTATTGATGTTACTTATCTTACACAACAATTTTTTCCTTAAAATCAAAACCTAAAAAATAGAGTGAATTCAAATTTATACTTTCTCCAGATTTTCTAAAAGTTTTGGTGTTTTAGAAAATGAAAACACATCTTATTTTCTCTTTATATTATAGATACTCCTGTATTTATTTAGGATTCCTGCATGAGATTGTTCTTTTACTCATTGTTCTTTTATTATGTTAACACATCAATTCTTTTCTTTTTAAATTCGGTGACTTTTTTCATGACAATAGTATTGGATTTATGAATAAATTTTCCTAATATAAGTATAATTAACTTATATAAAAAAATATATAATTTAAGAAGATCGTACTTTCTATAAAGTATTTAATTATATGTATGCTCTATATATTCAAACACCTATCCTAGTTCTAGTAGAACTTTTATTTATATATTTTTTCAATAAACTCGAACTCTCATTCACTATAAATTCGAACTCCTATTCTACTTCCAATAGAACTTTTAATCGTATGCCTTATAAATACTAATTATACTTCCAATAGAACTTCTAATCATATGTTTTCCCTATAAATTCGAACTACTTCTTTATAATTGATATTTTATAATTCACTATAAATTCGAACTCCTATTCTACTTCCAATATCGTATGCCTTATAAATACTAATTTAATCGTATGCCTTATAAATACTAATTATAATTCCAATAGAACTTCTAATCATATGTCTTCCCTATAAATTCGAACTTCTTCTTTATAATTGATATTTTATATTTATTAGTGTTTAAAATTCTAGAAAATTAGAAAAATCGATTGAGACGATATTAGAGCGCCACCTAAACTCCCGCTATCCTCTTTTATATATATATATATATATATATATATATATATATATATATATATATATACTAGTCGATAAAGCCGCGCTTCGCGGCGGCATTACAATTTTTTTTAAAAAATCAATAAATATTTTTATTTTATATTATCTTATTAATGTTAAATTTTAATAATAATATAATCTTTTCTGATCAACTGGTTTTTTGTTAAACATGATTTTTTTCGATTGAACCGCTCTCTCTTTAAAATCGAAATTCCAATTTTAACATATATTATAAAGATTTATACAATAATTTTTGTCCATAAAAGTCGAACCCTAAAAAAAACTTATGACATCAATATCAAATTCTAATAGCTAATAAAATATATTCTGGTGAACCACCTTCCCGTTAAACACGTTTCAAATCGCTCTTATTTGAAACCGAAATTCTAACTTCATTACATATTATTGATGACATTTTTCATATAAAATAATTTTTTTTCTTAAAAAACTAAAACCTTAAAAGAGATTACATTTTAATTTTTACATTCTTTAAACTTTCTAATATTTATGGAGTTTTAAAAAGATGAAAATACATTTTATATTTTCTCTAATAATTTATTTATTAAAATTGAACCCTAAAAGTAAAAATTAAAAATTATGACATAAATATCAAATTCTAATAGCTAATACAATCTATTCTACTGAACCGTATTCCCGTTAAACACGGTTCGAGCCGCTCATATCTGGTACCGAAATTCTAACTTCATTACATATTATTGATGACACTTATCATATAAAATAAATTTTTTTCTTACAAATTAAAACCTTAAAAGAGATTAAATTTTAATTTTTACATTATTCAAACTTTCTAATATTTATGGAGTTTTAAGAGATGAAAATATATTTTATATTTTCAGTATATTATAGATATTCTTGTATTTATTTACAGTTTTCGCATGACACTATCTTTTTGTTACGTTAACACATCAATTTTTTTTAATATGAAGACTTTTAGTTACGGGAATAATGATGAATTTCTATAAATTCAAACTCTTCTTCACTATAAATTAGCTAGAACTCTTATTTTACTTACAATAAAACTCTTAATCATATGTTTTATAAATACTTATTCTACTTCCAATAGAACTTTTAATTATATGTCTTCCTTATAAATTCAAACTCTTGTTCTCTTTAAATTTAAACACCTATTATGCTTCTAATATGTTAAAGGATGGTTTTTTAGTTATTAATATTTAAAATCCTAAATTCCTAAAAATTTCTAAATATATTTGTCCTGTATTATATTATCAATATTAAATTTTAATATTCAACACAGTGTTTTTTAATGAACCGTTTTCTCGTTAAACACGGTTATTCCCATTGAATCGCTCCCTTGATATGACCAAAACCCTAACTTTTACATATATTATCAATTTTTTTTAACTACGGAGACTTTTTTATGTGAATAATGTTGAATATTGGAATAATTTTTCCTTATAGGAGTATAATTAACTTATATAAAAAATGTGTAATTTTAGAAGATCGTATAAGATGTCACCACCGTGTTTGTATTCAACTTCCAATAAAATATTTAATCATATGTATATTGTATATATTTAATATTGTATATATTTAAACACTAATTCTATTTCCAATAGAACTTTTAGTTATATGTTTTTTCTAAAAATTCGTACTCTTATTCTCTATAAATTCGAACTCCTATTCTACTTCCAATGGAACTGTTAATCCTATACCTTATAACTACTTATTCTACTTCCAATAAAATTTTTAATTATATGTTTTTCTTATAACTTCGAACTCTTCTCCTCTATAAATTCGAACACCTATTCTACAATTCTAATATGTTAAAAAATATGTTTTTATTTATTTGTATTTATAATCCTAGAATTCTAAAAAATTAGAAAAATAGATTGAGACGATATTTACACCAATTCTACTTCCAATAGAACTTTTAATTATATGTTTTTTTCTTAAAATTCGAACTTTTATTCTCTATAAATTCGAACTCCTATTCTACTTCCAATCGAATTTTTAATCATATGACTTATAAATACTTATTCTACTTCCAATAGAACTTCTAATTCTAACTATATGTTTTCCCTATAAACTCGAACTCTTCTCCACTATAAATTCGAATACCTATTCTACTTCTAATATGTTAAAAAGTATGTTCATATTTATTAGTGTTTAAAATCCTAAAATTCTAAAAAATTAGAAAAACAGATTGAGACGATCTTTACACCATTTCTACTTCCAATAGAACTTTTAATTATATGTTTTTTTCTAAAAATTTGAATTCTTGTTCTCTATAAATTCGAACTCCTATTCTATTTCTAATAAAACTTTTAATCATATGCCTAATAAAATTTCTCATTATAAGTTTTTCCTATAAATTCGAATCCTCTATAAATTCAAACACCTATTTTATTCTAAATAAATAAAGGAATAAAATTATAGACATGTAGAGAGACGTAAGTTCGTGTTTAGCTAAAACCTTTATGCAATATACTGCAAATAAATAAATCTTCTTTGTCTCCACATATATATACTTATCAAGTCATTAAAAATGGCATGTAACCTAGTATAAAACGTATCAACTCAGGTAAATTATGTACCTTCTACGTAAATCGGAATTCTACTACGTGAATTTGTATCTATAATTTCTAATGTCTCTTCTACTTTAAATAAGTTAAAAAAAATTAATTATTAATGTTAAAACTTTCATAAAATTAGAAAAATATATCGGAGGGAAACGTCATTAAACTCCCGTACAAAGTTATATATATATATATATTTTAAAAGAATTTTTAAATGAATAATTGAAATTTTTTGTTCTACAATAGAAAACTTTAATTTGAAATCAAAATTTATTTATAAAAAGAGTTTTGACATCACCTGCAACGTAGACCAAAATTCATAGACCTGTAAGAAGTGAAAAATTTATGATAAAAGTAGTAAGTTGAGGGCCGAAGATGATCAACGCGAAAGTAGTATACAAATTTCATAAATATTTATTATTCAAGATGTTGTAACTTGTAAAGACGACATATCTTGAGAATTAGCCAATTACTTTGGATGAAATTGATCTAGGAGTCATGCTGCACAACCTGCAAAATATAAAACAAATGTTAAAGAAGAAGATGATTAATCCCACGCATGCACACATATTCAAGATTGATCAAAATATAAAATAATGAAAAACATGTCAATACTAAAAGGAATAAATATGATACGAAGAAAACAGCTGGCTAGAGGGCTTGAAAAGTTATCAAGTTTTACTTACATAATTTACAATCATATACATTTATAATATATAAACTCAATTTCTTCTTCTTTATCCATTAGAATTCCAATCTGACTCATGTTTGTAATTTGCAAGTCCCCGAATCCGCGACGGACACTACGTTTTTCACGCTTTCTATCTTTGTAATCAACTCTTTTTACTCTATAAATTCGAACACCTATTCTACTTCTAATATGTTAAAAGATATATTTTTTTTTATTAGTATTTAAGATTCAAAAATTATAAGAAAATTAGAAAAATAAATTGAAACGATCTTAAAGCGCCACCTAAGCGCCCGCGTATCCTCCTCATTTATTCATGGGGGAATATGCTAATTTATATAATTTTATTCGAAATTGTTTTACTTTACTCTTTGTTATTAATATTTACTTATATTATTTCGGTTAGTTATATTTTATTATGAGAATTTACCTGTATCTTTGATGGTGGGCTAGTATAATAATGACATAAATGATTTATTATCATTTTATTTTTAATAATTGGTTTTTAGCATTAATATATTAATTTTAGTAGTGGAATGTATTATAAATTTGTTGTAGTTGGTATATGAAAGGATACATCAATAATGACAGAGTATACTACAGTAAAATAATGATTTATTTTGTTGAGGCTGCGTTATAGTAGTTGAAGTAGGGAACTTTGTTGTGTTCTAATAGGAAATCTAATGTCAATAAATAATTGTTGTAGAATGTAAATACGCAAGTAGTCTATCTGGAGGCGCATTCATAAAATGATCGAATAAAGTTTTATGATTTAGAATTATAATATTTAAAAAAATTTAAAAAATTGATTGAGATGATTTTATAATTAAAAAATTATAAAATGATCGATTTAAAGTTTTATGTATTCCCTATAAATTTTAACTCTTCTCATCTATAAATTCGAACACCTATTTTATTTCTAATATGTTAAAAGATATTTTTATATTTATTAATGTTTATTCGAACTCCTATTCTACTTCCTATAGAACTTTAAATCATATACCTTATAATTAAATACATACTCTATTTCGAATAAAACTTCTAATTATATGTCCTTCCTATAAATTCGAGCTATTCTCATCTATAAATTCGAACACATATTCTACTACTAATATTTTAAAGATATTTTTATATTTATTAGTGTTTAAAATCCAAAAATTCTAAAAAATTAGAAAAATAGATAGAGAATGTCTTAGAGCGCCACCTAAGCGCCCGCGTATCCTCCTTTATATATATATATATATTGATTTCTATTTTCAGGTTAAACATATTACCTTTTCTATTTTTCAATAATTAAATAATTTACTTTTACAGGTAAAATACAATATCTTTTACATTTTATCTAACTAAAATTTCTCCTTTTTTTTTTGACTAAGTAGGCTTATATGCCTTACAATGAGTATCTGTTCTCTCATAAATTTCGGGGTGAGCGAGAATCGAACCCCGAACCCAGAACCGGGAACGACAAGAGATAAGCTTAAAAAAAACACTGTGAACAATTTTGTTTAATAAAATAACACAGTTATATTATAATTACTATTAACTAATCAATTACCTTTTTCAGCACGTTACCTTTTCTCTTTTCCCTAACTAAAATTTCTCTTTTTCCAATTATATCATGGACGGTTACCTTTTTCAGCCAAAACACGTTACCTTTTTTCTTTTTTCTTGCTAAAACCTCTTTTTTCCCGATTATAATTTTCTTTTTCAGGTAAAATACAATATCTTTTATATTTTATCTAACTATAATTTCTCCTTTATTAATCAATTTATTTTTTCAGGTTGAACATATTACCTTTTCTATTTTTCAAAAACTAAATAATTTTCTTTTACCGGCAAAATACAATATCTTTTACATTTTATCTAACTAAAATTTCACCTTTAAAAAAACACTATAAACAATTATGTTTAATAAAATAACACAGTTATATTATAAATACTATTAACTAATCAATTACCTTTTTTCAGCACGTTACCTTTTCTCTTTTCTCTAACTAAAATTTCTCATTTTCCAATTATATCATGGACGGTTACCTTTTTCAGCCAAAACACGTTGCCTTTTTTTCTTTTTCTTACTAAACCTCTTTTTTTTTCGAGTATAATTTCCTTTTTCAGGTAAAATACAATATCTTTTATATTTTATCTAACTAAAATTTCTCATTTATTAATCAATTACCTTTTCAGGTTAAATAAATTACCTTTTCTATTTTTTTCAATAAATAAATAATTTCCTTTTACAGGCAAAATACAATATCTCTTACATTTTATCTAACTAAAATTTCTCCTTTTTTAAAACACTACGAACAATTTTGTTTAATAAAATACCATAATTATATTATAATTACTATAAACTAATCAATTAACTTTTTCACAAAAATCATGCCATCTTTTTAATTTTCACGTTACCTTTCTATTTTCTCTAACTAAACTCTCTCTTTTTCCAATTATATCACGGGCGATTTTATTTAATACAATAAACTAATAATATTATAATATTAATAAATAACTGATTACCTTTATCAGCTAAAACGTATCATCATTCTATATTTTCTAACTAAAATCCCTCTTTTAATAAAAATATCATGGACAATATTAATATCTTCTTTTCTAAAAACATTACGAGCAATTGTATTTAGTAAAATAATGTAATTAATTATAAACTAATCAATTACATTTTTCACCTATAACATGTTATATTTCAAATAAAAGAAATTAAGTCAAGAATAATTAAGTAATGGTAATTAAGTAAAAATACAAAGTACCGTACTAACTAATCAATTTCCTTTTTCAGGTTAAATATATTATCTTTTATATTTTTCAATAACTAAATAATTTCTTTTTTCAGGTAATACAAAATATTTTTATATTTTATCTAACTAAAATTTATCCTTTATTAATCAATTTCCTTTTTCAGGTTAAACATATTACCTTTTCTATTTTTCAATAACTAAAAAATTTCCTTTTTCAGGTAAAATACAATATCTTTTACATTTCATCTAACCAAAATTTCTCCTTTTTTAAAAACACTACGAGTAATTTTGTTTAATAAAATAACATAATTATATTATAATTACTATTAACTAATCAATTACCTTTTTAAGCCAAAACACGTTACCTTTTCTCTAACTAAAATCTCTCTTTTTCCAATTATATCATGACGGTTACCTTTTTCCGCCAAAACACGTAACCTTTTATCTTTTCTCTTACTAAAACCTTTCTTTTTCTGATAATATCACGGGCGTTTCTATTTAATAAAAATAAAATAATAATATTATAATACCAATAATTAATCAATTATCTTTTCAGCTAAAATGTATCATCTTTTCAATTTTTCTAATTAAATTTCCTTTTTTCTAGAAATATCACGGGCATCATTAATTTCTCATTTTCTAAAGAATATGAGCAATTTTATTTAGTAAGATAGCATAATTAAATTATAATTACTATAAACTAATCAATTACCTTTTTCACATAAATTGTGTCATCTTTTTATTTTTCACGTTACCTTTCTATTTTCTCTAACTAAAATTTCTCCTTTTCCAATTATATCACGGGCGATTCTATTTAATACAATAAACTAATAATATTCTAATATTAATATTTGACTGATTACCTTTTTCAGTTAAAACGTATCATCTTTCATATATTTTCTAACTAAAATATCTCTTTTAATAGAAATATCACGTACAATATTTTTTTTTTTTGCTAAGCTTCACGGACAATATTAATTTCTCCTTTTCAAAAAATATTACGAGCAATTGTATTTAGTAAAATAACGTAATTAAATTATAATTATTATAAACTAATCAATTACCTTTTTCACCTATAACATGTTACCTTTTTAATTTTCTCTAATAAATCCTCTCTTTTTCTAATTATATCACGAGCATTCTATTTAATAAAATAAAATACTAATTTTATAAATACTAATAAATAACCGATGGGTGATGGCCTTATCTACCCCAAAAGTGGGGTGAGCGTTACCAAAATACCTAGATCTAAAAAGATGGCCCTGAATATCCACGGGATACGCCATTGGGAGTGGAGCATCTTGAGATACGCTACTGGAAGACTCGTGACTTGAGACACGCCACTGGGAGAGGAGCATTCAGCGACTACTGTAGCAGCAGATACGCATTCTGGAGAAGCGTATTGTAAGATACGCATTCTTCAGATGCGTATCTTACGTCATCATCGTCTTCTCCAGAGCACTCGTCGGGCGACTCGTCGGGCGATTTTTCACCATTTTTTCGATTGTTTCGTTCTCCCACCTCATTAAATTTCTCGTTGAGTTCTATATACCACCAGAATCGTCTCATCGTCCTCTACAACCCTATGCCATTAATTAGTCGATTCCAATCTTGGATTTTAAACACCTAAATCGAAGCTAATCTCCGATTTGATTTTTCGATTTCATCAAAGACACAACTACGGGATTAGATTTCGACAACACGATAGCTTAACATGATGAGCAAGGTGTGGCCATCATTTTTGTGTGCTCATATTGATCGGATATGGACGAAACGAAGGTAGGGGAGGGGGTGTGCGAATCGCCGGTCGGGGGAAGGGGAGAGCAGCCTCGACTTAGCAAAATTTGGGGGAAAAAAATGAACTTGGGACACACTGTTGCCAGTGGCGTGTCCCGTGGGTACTGAAGGCCACGACTTTGAAAACGGGTATTTTGGGCAGTTGACCACCAAAATGAGGCTGATAAGTGCATATTCTTGCATATTTTATTTACCTATTTATTGCTTGAACTCGTGTTTTAATAATTTATTTTGTTGCATTTCAGGTAAATCGTAAATAAATAAAGAAATGACAAAATAAATAAAGTGCAAGGAAGGGAAAAAGGAGGAAGAATAAGGACCAAAAATGAAAGAAGGAAAAGAATTAGGAGCTTGGAGCAAAAGGAATATTTCAAGACAAGTGGAAGGTGGAGATCATCCCAACACATTAGCAAAGTGTATGGCCAAGATCAACTCTTCAAAGCTTAAGGGGGAAGGAAACAAATAGATGGCTAGGATTTCACCACCACACAACCCAAATGTATGGTGGGGATTTACCCAACACCCCCCTTAACCCTAATTCCTATTGTATTTAGTAACTTAGATTTTAGGGTAGTTTTAATTTCTTGTATTTTTTTTTAGTTTCAAATCTTGTAAACACTCTTTTTAATTTTAATGCAATTTCATTTCCCTTAATTTCTTGTCTTGCCCTTTCGTTATTGTTGCCTTGTTTCGTTATTTTCGTAAATCCAAGTAGTGGACAAAGTAGCGAAAAGCTAACCACTATGGGTTGAAAGTAACGAAATTTAATTTCTTGTTCCTAGTTTTAATATTTGTTTTAATTCGTAATTTTGCCCCTTTAAATTTCCATTTTATTGTGGGCTTTATATTTATTAATTGTAGATCTAAATTTTCTTGTTTTATGTGTTAGTGTAATTAAAAAAAAACAAAACAAAACAAAAATGTTAGTTTAAATATTTAGTACGTATTTTTCCTGATTTAATTTGTTTTATTCGAAGCATAAATTCTACCGTCCCTGTTTTCTAAAACCCAGTTCAAAAAAAAAAAAACCGGTTCATTTAGTAATAGATCTTCAGTTTATGCCCTGTTTTTAATTAGTACCAACAAATTCTCCCTTCTCGTGTATCAATCCTGTCGAACCCAACTCAGAAAACCTAGCAGCCACTCTTTTACCTTTGTTCTTCCTTTCGATCTCCTCACCTTTCTCCTGTTTCTTAAACACTCTCCTTTTTCCCTCAGAACTCCTTCCATTTCTCTTCTTTTTCTTCTTCTTCCCTGTCTAAACCAAACCCCCTTTTTGTTTTGTTCCATAGTTTTATGTTTAAATTAGTTAATTCGAGGTTTTGATGAGTTTAGCTGTGGTTGCAATTCGTTGATTAGTACTAAGTTCGAATTCGTTCTTGCTGGTGTTGGATTGTGGGTGTTGTTTTGTTTTTTTTTCTGAGTGTAAAGCTGAGTTGAGTCCAAGTTTTGTGTTTCTTCTATGTCAAAGTTTTGCTGTTCTGCGTTTTGTTTCGTCCGAACACAGTGTTTTTGTTGATTGAGTTATACTGGCGTTTTAGTTGTGATCGAACTGCTGAATTTATTACTGTGTATCGAGTTGCTGTTCTGAATTTACGTGGGATTTCACTCATGTCCTACTGCTGTTTTGTTTATTTGTTTTGAGTTTTTTTCGATTTTTGCTTTGTAGAGTTTGCCGTTTCCGAGTTGACAAGATCGTGGTTTACCTGTTGAGTTGTATTGTTGAATTTCTTTGGTTTGTTGTTAACGAGTCTGCCATCCGAGTTCTTACTAAGCTAACTCGTTGCTGAGTTATTTCATCCTGGTTGTGATTAATTTGTATTGGTTTTTTCTAGTTTTTTTTGGTTTGTTCATCTTGTTCAGTTTATTATTTTCAGCAGTTTAACTCTATTTCACTGTTAATCAATTGCAATTCTAACATGTGTTATTCGAATTCGAATCTCTTGTGTGATTTGTGTTTGTGGCTAGTCCAAAATTACGAACAAACTTTCGTTAAAATTTTCTTTTAATTCGAATTTAGAAATTGTTCAGGATAATTTAAGATTAAAATTTTTAGAATAATTTTCAGATTAATTTCAGAATAATTTAGATTTAATTAGTTTAAAATAGAATTTCATTTAGTAATTAATTAGGGTAAAATCAAAATTCTCAAAAATCAATTTGTTCTAATTCGATTAAATTAAATCTTAAGGTTTGCGAAAATAAATAGTCCCTGAGGAACGAATCATTAAATATTATAACGAAACGAATTGTGCACTTGCGATTCAAATGTCTTCATTATTTTTAGCACAACAAGTTTTTGGCGCCGCTGCCGGGGACTAATTATTTTTCGCGCCTTAATTTTTAATTTTTCGAGTTAGTTTTATTTCTTGTCTTATTTTTTTTTATTTCGTTCTTTTTAGGAAAGCTTGAGATTTCGGAACTCTTCTCAACGAAGCGTGGAAAAATTGGAATTTATGGAAAGCAAGCTTCGGTAACCGTATCTCACTCTTTTCGTTTTTTTATTTTTAGAAAAATACAAAAAAAATCAAAAAAAATCAAAAAAATCACAAAAAAATTAAAAATCCAAAAAAATTAGTTGTAAATACATAATTGTTGCATCATGCATTTAATCACTTAGGACACATCATCTAAATTTTTTTTTTTATTATTTTCTTGTTTTTAATTTTTCGTACCTATAATTGTGGTGATCGCTGGAGGACCCCAAGGTACGTTAAATTCTTTCCTTTCTTTAGTTAGAACACGTAGTTTAAAGCATCCATAAATGTTTATAGTTTTTTATACCTCTTTGTTTGTTGCATCATTTTGTAAATAAACTTTAAGGGCAAAACTTCTCAAAAGATAAGGGAAGGGATTTCATCACTCTTTCCTTAGCCCAAAAACAATTTAATCCCACATTTTGCATACCTTGCCTTTAATAAAATTAATTAGACGTTTGCCCCTAGGAATCTCGCGCTCAATTAGGAAGGTGCTTAAGAAACGAAGTAATCTTTAATTATTCTTACTTTTTGGTGTCTAGGAAAGCGAAAGCTGACCTGGCCAATTAAGGTTTGGTGTCTAGGCTGGTGTTTAGCCTCTTGGCAATGCTTGCACCTACCTGGCCAAGCTGGTTCGAATAATTATTGATTTACCTAGTTTTTGGTAGCCCTTACAGTTAGGAGCAAGGTTTAGTTATTTTATTAGGGAACCCTAGGTTTAGAATTTTTCTTTTAGTTTTACACCCCTTTCTTTTTGTGTGTTTATTTTATCGTACTTTCATGCTACGTGTTTCCTTACATGGTTTATGCGAACTATTTGGATTAGGGATAATTCTTCTAAACTAGTGAGATCGTTTGAGATTTCTTCCTCTTCTGATTCCGAGTCTTTAGATAATTTCGAACCGATAGTAAACATGGCCATGTCTCTTAGGGACCGTTGCTATCCTACTCGTTCCGCCCAACCTTCGTGTATCACCCTTCCTCCCGTTAATGGTAATAATTTCGAAATTAAAGCTCACCACATCAGTATGTTACCTAAATTTAACGGGAGCGAGGGTGAGGACCCGTATCTCTTTCTTCATGAATTTGAGGAGGTTTGTGCCTTACAAAAGCTCCAACAATTAACCGAGGACTCGATTAGGCTTAGACTCATTAATTTTGCGCTTAAAGAAAATGCTAAAAAATGGTTGTATAGCCTACCGGTTAATTCTATTTCCACGTGGGAGGGATTTGTGGTAATTTTTCTTAAAAAATATTTTCCAAACCACAAGACTACAAGAATTACAAACGAGATAAATCAATTTCATCAAAAGGAAAATGAGTCTTTTTGGAAATATTTTGATCGTTTCAAAAATCTTTTATCACAATGCCCCCACCACGAAATAGAAAAATGGAGGCTTTGTAAGATCGTTTATGAGGCCTTAGATGGACCAACAACCGCGTTGTTGGAATCTATGTGCCAAGGAAAATTCATGGAGAAAGATGAAGACGAGGGTTGGAAATTTTTCGAAGAATTAGCCGAGAAGACCATGTTGTGGGAGTCTACTAGGGAACCTAACAAGTCTAATGAGTCGTCTAGTTCATCTAAGGGTTTGCATTCGATTGAGAGTTCGATTGCAACCGATGCCAAATTAGCCACTCTAACTAGGAGACTCGAAGCCCTAGAAACTAGTAAGGCCCCCTCAAATGTGTCTATGTGCCCTAATTTCAATCAAGGTTTTTTGGACTATCCCGCTTTTAATCAAGTTAATGCGGTGTCTCAACCACCCACTAGGAACGATCCGTTTGCTCCTACTTATAATCCCGGGTGGAGGAATCACCCGAACTTCTCGTGGAATCAAGGGCAAAGCTACCAAGCTCCGTCATCTTCTTTTCAACTTCCTTTTCAAAATGCTCCTTCTTTCCAAAAACCCAATCAAAATTCTTTCTCGACTCCAAATCAGGGTCCCTTTCCAAACCCTACTCAAAATCCCGGTTCTTATCCGACTCAACTTTCTTATTCAAATCAAGCACCCGCCCACCCACCCGGCTTTCATGAGTCGGATAAGAGACTTAATTCTTTGGAAAAGACTCTTGATGCGCTTTTAAAATCAACGACTAATTTGGCTCAATCTCAACACACTTTCATGCAAACCATGACTCAGGATAGGCAACTTTTGAATGCTAGTACTCAAGCCTTATCTAAGTTAGAGGTTCAAGTGAGTCAATTAGCCAACGCCATGTGTGAGCGAGAGAAGAATAAGTTCCCGAGTCAACTAGAGGTCAACCATAAATTCCCTCTCAACAAAAGACCTCACGAAAATGTTAATGCTATCATCTCTCTTAGGTCGGGAAACCAAGTTAATAATCAAGTAGGTGTCGAGTCTTCCAAGGAAGAAGAAGAAGAAGAAGAGTCAAATGTTGAACCGAACCCTACACTTGATCATTCAAACCTTACTCCAACTTCCGAACCTCTCGAGTCATCTATTCTCACACCTTCACCACTCGAACCTTCATCATCGAAATCCACTCCCGAGTCATCAAATTCTTCTCTTAAATCATCCTCAACACCTAACAAATCTTCGAATATCGTTCCACTTTCCACTTCTCTTCCCGATGTGTCTAACGAACGAGTCTTTAAGCCTAAAGCTCCTTATCCACAACGACTCATCCCTCGCAAACAATCACCTCAAGTAGAGAAGATTATGGAAGTTTTCAAACAAGTCGAGATTAACATTCCTCTTTTAGATGCCATTCAACAAATTCCTTCGTATGCAAAGTGTCTAAAAGATTTATGTACTCACAAGCGATCCACCCACGTTCCTAAGAAAGCCTTTTTGACATCTCATGTCAGTTCAATTCTTTCAAATCAAATTCCTGTGAAATATAAGGACCCCGGTTGTCCTACTATTTCATGTGTCATAGGCAATACTTTCGTGGATAAAGCTTTACTCGACTTAGGTGCTAGTGTCAATCTCCTTCCATTTTCTGTCTACCAAGCCCTAGGGTTAGGTGAGCTGAAGCAAACGAATATGACCCTTCAATTAGCTGATCGTTCTGTTAAAATGCCTAAGGGATTAATTGAAGATGTTTTAATCAAAATTGGTGATTTTTTCTTCCCGGTTGATTTTGTTGTCCTCGAGACTCAACCCGTCACAAATCCTAAGAACCAAATTCCTATCATTCTAGGATGACCTTTTCTTGCTACATCGAATGCCTTGATTAATTGTAGGAATGGTTCGATGAAACTCACTTTCGGTAACATGACCATTGACCTTAACATTTTCAACGTCGGCAAAGAACCCAACGACCTTTTTGAGCAACCAATAGGAGTCAATGTGGTTAACAAATTTGTCACATGGTCTAGCTTTGAGGATAGTGAGATTGAGTCTCTTCTCAACGAGGATTTCAAAGTCAACTATGAGTCTAATCGAGAGTATGTTGATTCGTTAAGGGACATGACTTCGGAAGAGATGTTGAGAGAGTTGGATGCCATTTGTTCCCCATGGGAGACCAAACCCGAGGATGTTCGTGTTGAGGCCATTGTTAAAAATCCCGTTGGTGAACCACCTACATTCGGTGAGTTCTTAGGGGATTTGTTAGAAATTCGTTCCAGGTATGTGACCCCACCCGAGATTGTTGGTACTGTTGAGCCGGTTTATAAGAGTCCTGTTGGACCACCGCCACCCGCATTTGCCTTAACTCTTTATCATCCCGAATTTGATCAACAGCCGTTAGGGAAAGAGGAACCCTTGTCTCATGTTATTCCTAGTGATTCGAACCCTAACCAGACTTTCATTATCTCTAATTTGCTTAAACAAAATAAAGAAGCCTTAAGTTGGTTTAGGGAGAACATTAGTGACAATTGCTCTTTAGGGTTGAATGATTCTATGTTGATTGAGAAAATCTGTTCTGATAAAAATTTTCACAAATTTCTTGATATTTTCTCAAAGTTGCACCCGAATTTTCCTACCGGCATCGGCTAATTCAGTTTTATTCCTTTGCCTCCCCTCGTGAAATTCAGGTATGGGGGAGGATTTGTGTGCGTGTGTGTGTTGTTTTCTTTCGTAATTTTTAGAAATTTTCAGTCTCCGTCATCCCTTATCAGGTATTTCCTCAACTTTCTCATTTACTCATTTCTCTTGCATTTGCATACATTGAGGACAATGCATGATCTAGGTATGGGGGAGGGTTTTTAGTGTAAATATAAAAATCAGAAAATCCAAAAAAAATGAAAAAATCAAAAAGAGTTCTTTTCGTATCTAGTCTTGTTAATTGATTGCTAGTTGCTTGATGCACCCTTGCATGCTATGATAATCTTATGATCCATTAGCTTTTGTTTGAGAAGTGATTTGCTAAAGTTCTTGTTCACACACTTACACTAGCAAGGTGAAGCTAGTAGACTTATTTGAATTGTGCATGAAATTAGAAGGACATGATTAGGTGTAAGATGATTTGGTCTTCATGCTTTGGGTACAAGTAGGTGCATTGAGGATACCATTTCTTGAGATTGATTATGTTTTACCACACCAAGTGAGATTTTGAGCCTATATGCACATCTTTTGCATTTATATTCTTTTGCTTGAGTGTCCACTTGTCATTTGCATCGCTAGCACTTGTTTGAGTTCCTTCTTGAAATACATGACATTAATTGATGATAAAATGATAAAGGCACTTAGGAATAACCTATATTTCCTAATTATCCAACATCATTCTTATATGATCAATTAGTTAACCCTTTGAGCCTAATCATTTTCTTTCGGTGACACACCACATTACTCGCCTAAGACCTTTTTCTTGTTCAGCCTTACGTATTCTTGATCCCATTTTGTCAAAGGCTAGTAGGAACTTGAGGGAGCAATAAGGTGTATGAAATAGGGTTTACTATTGTTCATAACTTTCGAGGAAATATTTGTTGTTACCTTGATAGTCGATTTTCAAAGTTAAATCTAAAGGAGGATTATTGTTACATTTATCTTAGCTCTCATAAATAAAAATGCATAAAGAAAAAAAAATGAAAAGAAAAAAATGAAGAAATGAAAAAAAAAATTGAAAAAAAAATGAAAAAAAAAGTATACATATGAGAGCATACTTATGTTTTTTGTAATCCTCCTTCATTGCGACTATTCAAGGCTTTTTGTTGAAAATAAAAATAAATTGTGTGGGGAGGAAGTTTGGTGTTGTGATATTCATGGTTACTACTAGCTTTTGACACTTCACCTTACTTTGGCCTTTCTTGACATACCTTGTCCCTAGCCCCATTACAACCCTAATAAAGACTTTTTGATTGTCATTATTAATGTATGTTGTGATTTAAGTTGGAATGATACCAAGTGTCAAGCATGCATTTGATTTTGTTGGAATTGAGTGATACACTTACCCTTGTTCTTGAGTGAATATTCTTTTGTGAGTGAAAGGTGAGGTATTGCTTATTTGTTTTTTGCATAAGAGATCTCAAGTTTTGACTCTGAGGTGTGCCCTTGTAGACTTAGCATGGTTACCAATAATTTTTGCACTTGACATGAACTAATAATCACTCTTGCATGGTTCTTTAAGTAGACTATGTGAATCCTTGCACTTTCCACACCAAGACTTTGCAACTTCATTTTGATTCTTAAGTTGATGTATCATGAGAGGACATGTATGTGTGGTGTGCATTGCCATGTGATCTTTTATACAAACTAGATGGATTTTGTGGGTACATTCACTATAGGCCCTCACGAGACCTCACTCGTCCACTAGGGCTGCCTAGGGGTTTAAAGGGCTTGTTGCATATGCCAAATGCAACCGTCACACCTACGAAAAGGAGTATAGGACTTTGCATCTAGATTTTCTTTTTTGTTTTACTCGAGGACGAGCAAAAGATAGGTATGGGGGCATTTGATAAGTGCATATTTTTGCATATTTTATTTACCTATTTATTGCTTGAACTCGTGTTTTAATAATTTATTTTGTTGCATTTCAGGTAAATCGTAAATAAATAAAGAAATGACAAAATAAATAAATAAAGTGCAAGGAAGGGAAAAAGGAGGGAGAATAAGGACCAAAAATGAAAGAAGGAAAAGAATTAGGAGCTTGGAGCAAAAGGAATATTTCAAGACAAGTGGAAGGTGGAGATCATCCCAACACATTAGCAAAGTGTATGGCCAAGATCAACTCTTCAAAGCTTAAGGGGGAAGGAAACAAATAGATGGCTAGGATTTCACCACCACACAACCCAAATGTATGGTGGGGATTTACCCAACACCCCCCCTTAACCCTAATTCCTATCCTATAAATACCCCCTCACCCCCCTTGTATTTAGTAACTTAGATTTTAGGGTAGTTTTAATTTCTTGTATTTTTTTTTAGTTTCAAATTTTGTAAACACTCTTTTTAATTTTAATGCAATTTCATTTCCCTTAATTTCTTGTCTTGCTCTTTCGTTATTGTTGCCTTGTTTCGTTATTTTCGTAAATCCAAGTAGTGGACAAAGTAGCGAAAACCTAACCACTATGGGTTGAAAGTAACGAAATTTAATTTCTTGTTCCTAGTTTTAATATTTGTTTTAATTCGTAATTTTGCCCCTTTAAATTTCCATTTTATTGTGGGCTTTATTGTTATTCCCAGTTTACACACTTGTATAATTGTAGAAGGGGGGGTTGAATACAATTCTTGATATTTATAAATTTCTGATAAGAACTCCAGAAATTTATGCAGAGATAATTGCAATGTAAGATTTAAACACAAACACATATAAAATCAGGTGGTTAATATGCACCACCTGAAGCTTTTATTTGAAGAAAACTCTGTGATACAAATTGTACACAGCTGCCGTTTTACAACTCTTTGCTTCTAAGGATATTCAAGAAACCCTAAGCAAATATGTCTGTTTTCTTAACTTACAAAGAGTTGCTACACTTGGTTATAAATCCCAAGTTTTACAAGTACTACTGGAATAAGATAATACTAATCTAATTCTAGTTGACTTGCTACTACACTCCAAATACACATGTAGCCGAAAGGTTGTCCTTGTGTTCAGACATGTCTCCTGCACCTTTCTTGTATTCATAGTGTAAATAGAATGCTTCTTTCTTCTGTGTTTCCAAAGTATGGCTGCCATACTACTTTTTGTATCTACTATCAACCCATGTGATCTGTCAGTCAAACATGTCCTTATCAACTGCTAATCCCCAGCTAATCATAGAAGACAGTGTCAATGATTATCCGTTGATGTTGTACACTGACATCCGTTGATGATGTATTGAGCGGTATCCGTTGATCTTGAGACTTGAGCTGTATCCGTTGATAGAGTGGATTTGAGTTGTATCCGTTGATAGAGTTTTGTCTTCATCTGTTGATACACTTTCACTTAGACAGAATTACATAGCATAGCTTATTTACAATTGGCTACCCTATTCTGTCTATCCGTTGATAGTCAACATGACTGTGGATAAAAACCCTATCAACTGATAACATAGAGATAATTGCAGTATGCTACAAAACCTCATCCGTTGATGAGCTACCTGTCAACGGATAGAGTTATAAATCCTCATCCGTTGACAGCTACAAAACCTTATACAATTTGATTAATTGTGAAGTTATCATCAAGTACAACATATTCCTAACAATCTCCCCCAATTTATACTTGATGGCAATAAAGCATAAATTCAGGACCTTGATGATAACAAAACATTCCTAAAGATATATAAAGAACAATGCATAAATTGTATTAAGCTACAAAAATTAAAAACTGAAAGTTTGAGAAATTTACAGAGAAGTGCTCCTCTAGACTGAGCAGATTAAGACTGTTTCTTTTCTCTTGTTGGCATCACCCTTGATTTTCCTTCTTTGGCAGAGTTGGACTCAATCTGTATTTGGAGTTGCCTATAAAAGGCATCTTCTTCATCTACCTTTGGATTTAGCTTTTGTTGTAACCATCTCAGGTATTAAGAACTAGCCTTTGGTAGTTGGTCTTCTAACCTGAAGAATCTCCTGTTACCATCTTCATCCCTGAACTCCATCATCCAGAAGGGTTGAAGGTGGATTTTCTGTCCATTGTATGGGATCTTCATTTTCCTTGGTAGACTTGATGGTGAGTTCCATTCCCTCCTTATTTGTTCTATTCTGTCCAGTATCTCCCCTTTTGCTATCTTGGAGAACCCTGTGTATCTATTGATTGCAGAGAACACTTTGGTTAAGGTATGATAATTTTCTCCAAGAACCCTTTGTAGTGGCCATGTCCTTTCCATTCCTCCCTTGTATACAAAGACCAATCTTTCAGGCAAATGTCTATATTTGTCAATTCCTTTTACTTCTGACAATTCATCCAGATAAAGATTCATGCCAGAGTATTCTTCAATATCTGCCTGATAGATAAAATCATCCTTGTTTTCCAAGATTGGCTGCCTGACAATAGCAGGTACCCTAGCAACTTGAATTGGTTCCTTTGAAGGTTGCTTCCTTGGTTTCCTTTTCTTTTGTATAGGCTTCTGTTGAGGCTTCATCAAGAATGAAGGAACCTCAATGGAGTCAAGATTCATTGGTTCCTCTTTAGGTACTATAGGCTCACCATGGAAATTCACAGCTGGGTTGAATACTTTTACATCAATAGGTTGTGATGAACCAACTGTCTCCTTGTTTTCAATTTCTGGAGAGACAGGCCTCCTTGCCTTTGATTTTATTCTCTTAGATTTGGATTTGGGGACTGATTTCCCTTTCTTTTTGAATTTGGGGACTTCCTCAGGTTCCCTTAATTCATCCTCTACCGCATCCAATAACTCTTGAGCCAGCCTTGCTTGCTTCTCATCTGAGTTTTCATATTGATATTCAGTGCTTGGTTGAGATTCTCTTAGCAGCCTTGAAGTCTCTTCTCTCTTGGCTTCAACAAATCTAGGATGGCTGCTGGATATGTTTAGAACTTTTCCATTCCTTATGATTACAGCCATCCATTCTCTTACACAACTGTTAGTCTTCTCCTTGAATTCCTTGATTTGCTTACCCATCAGCTTCCCTTTATCATCCTTGGGAAATGGAAAGTCCAGTTGTAACTTGTTCTTCCCATTTGATTTTGGTGGTGAGTAGGGTCTTGTTTTGATGTAGGGTTCAAATTCTTTAACATGAGAAGGCTCAGCATCATAGAATGTAGGAGCCACAATTGCTGGAGTGAGCACCTTCAGAATTGTTGTAGATATTGTTGGAGCTGAGGTTTGGCTAGAGAACAGAGTTGATGCAATAGATTAATTGATCAATCTTTCTGTCCTCATTATCCTTTCATAGTTTTCCTCTTTCATCTTTTGTAGAGCTTCAATTTTGGCTAGCTTTTCCTCTTCTGTCAAGTTTGAGAAATCAAACTCTTCAGATAGAGCTACTTGTACAGGTTTGGATTTGCTGGGGGAAGCTGTGACAATGAATTCCTGTGGATTGACTACTATGGTAGGCTGCTGCTCCCCCTCACTTGCTGCTTCCCAGCTTTCAGAAATTAAGATTTGACTTGTAGTTGCCACAGCCTCTTCCACTTTCTCCCCCTTTTTGTTAGCATCAAGGGTTTGACTAGAAGTTGGGGCTGCAACTAACTTTTCTAACAGTTGGGTTTGCAGTTTCTGATGTTGAAGAAATTGCTCCATCTGGGATTCCATCTTTTCCACTCTTGAGTTGAGTAGTTGCACAGACTTAGCCAGGTTGTCTTCTTTGATGAACCTTTGTTGCAACACCCTCTGAGTGGCTGTAGGAGCTAGTTGCTCTAGCTTGGAATCCACAGAGATCTTCACATCCTTGATTTCTTGTTTGACCTCCTCTAAGTTGGATCTCTGAATCACCATTTGCATCTTTTGTAACTTAAGGGAGTCAATTGCCTGTTGAAGAACAACCTTTCTCTGTGGATCTGCTTCTGGGTGCTCAGCCAGGGCAGATTTATATTGCCTTATGATTTCCATATCAAGTTGATGATAGGTGTAGTTGTGAGCAAATGCAAAATCATGAATACTGCTACCACCTTCATCTTCAGGGCTCTGGCTGTCTTCATCTTCAGAATCTTCAAATTCTTCACTCTCAGCAGTGGTTGGCAGAGCTGCTATTGATTCCTTAGCTCTAAGTAGAGACTGTGAGGTGTGCACTAGGTGCATTGCCTCCTCTGCTTCCACATTGCCCTGTTGTGCCAGAATTTGATAGGCAGGAACATGGTGAGTAAAGGTTTCAGCATCCAAAGAAATGGAGTCAATCATGGACTGATATTCTCTTTGATATTCCATTTCCTTGGCTGCATCCTCAACCTCCATTGACTCACTAGCAATGGCTGCTTCTTCCATCCTTATTTCTCCTGTAGTCCCTTCTCTCCCCTCATTTCTCTTTTCTTGCATCAAGGGCTCCCCTTGGCTCACACCTCTCACACCCTCACCTTCACCTACTAAGGTGGAACCCTCAAACTCTCCTTTTTCCTGACCGGAAGAAATGGCCAGCCTCTCATTATTTACCTCTCCTTTTGCCTGCTCACAAGGCAGCCTCTCACTCCCTTCCCTCAATCCTAAATGTGTTTCAACTACTGAGAACTCCTCCACACTTGACACAGGAATGTCAGATATAGCAGTGGTAGAGTGAGTTATCAACGGATAAGGAATATCCGTTGATGGAGTAGTTATAGCTGTCAACGGATGGCTAGATAGAGGCGCATCCGTTGATGGAGAAACACTTGTCAACGGATGAAGGATATCCGTTGAGGAAGGAATAATTTTATCCGTTGAAGAGAAAACCAACAGTGAATCTGTGGAGATTGATTTTAAGTCTGAGGCCACAGTCTGTGTTGAGAATTCTGGAAGGGAAGATTGATGGTCCAACAAATCATCTAAAAGATGATGACCACCAATTACAGAGTGGGGCTTCTCCAAGAATCTTAAAGATGGAGAATCAGGAATTGATGTAGATATCATATCCACATCCAGAGATGGAGTTGGTGATGGTGGATTGTAATGTGTGTCGATTTGAAGATTAAGATCAATGGGCTGTGACTCCACATTTATTGAAGCCACATCAAACTGAGTTTGAGAAGGTACAGTTTCCTGTACAGTGTGTGCACCCTGTGATTCCCCTGTGGTTTTAGATTTCACTCTTCTTCCATAGGTTTTTGAGATTGGGCTATATGTGTCTCTAACCCTCTTGTGCAGTGTTCCTTGTGGGGAACTTGATTCAGTAGTCACACTCTGTTGAGAGAGTGTAACTGGAATTTGGCTTGAAGTTACATTAGCAGTCTTTTGAGAGACTGAAATGGTGGTTGCACTCATCTCTCCTTCCTTATCCTTAGGGCTTCTTTGATGTTCACCCTGTCCCTCACCACTCACTACCACCTTCACACTCCCCTCAAGAGTTTTGGTAGGTTTTACAACAGGTGTCTTTTGAGAGACACTTGAGGTTTGCTTTTTAGACTGTGATTTTGGAACTCTGGATTTGGTCACTTTGGTAGGAGCCTGTTTGGTCACAACTACAGACTCCATTGTGACACTAGAAGGCAAAGAAATTTGGGGGTTGGAGATAGGGGTTTCAGAGTTAGAGATAGTTACCTGAACAATTGGTAGATATACCAATTGTACTCCTGCATTGAGGTTCATTCGAATCAGGTCACTTAAGACTCTCTTCTCCTGAACAAAACATTGGAACTTGCTATCCGGGTTAGCAATGGATAGCTTATTCTCAGATACATGCAGTGCTAAGAGCATTAAAAATCTAGCAAAGTAGATATTCTTGCTCCTAGATTCCTTTTTACCCAACTTTGCAGCTATCTCATACATAACTAATGTGCCAAAATTATAGAATTTATCATTTAAGAGCATACACATCATAGTTAGCATGGACTGGGTAACAGCATCAAAATTACTAATTTTTCCTGAAAAAGTTTTAATGAAGGCATCACAGAAATAGCTCCATTCTTTAACCATTCCTTTCCTAACAATTTTCCCTAAGTTTTCAGTACTAAGGGCATAATTAATAGAATTAAGCATGGCAACAATTTCAGCATCAGTGGGTACTTTCAGACAGTTATTCTCAGGCAATTTTAAACAAGCAGTTATTACATCAGAATTAACCACATAGTTTTTACCCTTTAAAGAAAAAGCAATTGTACCGTCTGTGCCATTGTACTCAGCAGATGTCCACATTTCTTCAATTACCTCGTGGATTAAGGGAGTGGTGGCAGTCATAGCATATGACAGTTTGCATTTCTTCACGAAACTCATCAAAGTGTGGTAAGCTTCTGGAGCATTCACTGTGTCAACAAAGGCCGCGAAATTGTTCTTCTCATAGGTAAACCCAGTGGAGGACATCATCTTAACAATGGGCGCCATTGAAGTGTTTGAACTTTGGTTACAGAGAGTTTTAGAGAAGAAGATGCAGTTAACTTTTGATATGCTTGAAAATGAATAAAAGTGAGATGTGAGAGTACAAGTCCGCCTTTTATATTTTTCAAGAATTAAAAATGAAATAATTAAAATTAATTACTCCATTGGTCAAAAGTAACTGTCAGATAATAAATAAAAAGAGAATAAGTACAGCCATGATTAGATATACACGGTTACCAACGGTTATAAAAAAAATGTATATCAACGGATATAGAATGAACGGTTGAGATACAGTTTATCCGTTGATGACGTGGATAGCCTGTTACCCGTTGACATGCAAAAATCTAGTAATGTGTTTATACTATCAACGGATAAAAGGATATCCGTTGATAAGCTAATTTTGCTTTAGACAAAATTTCTGCAGAAAATTTTTCTGAAAGTTTTAACTTTCAAGTAAATCAAAACACATTTCTAGCTTCAACTCATTGAAATCAAATATCACTAGGAATTATGACAAGTTAAGCATACCTAGCTCACCTACCAATCTTGTGAATGTGGATTCATCAAGAGGCTTGGTGAAGATATCTGCAAGCTGCATTTCACTTGGCACAAAGTGCATTTCTACTGTACCATTCATCACATGTTCTCTAATGAAGTGGTATTAGATGTCAATGTGCTTGGTTCTCGAATGTTGCACTGGATTCCCTGTGATGGCAATAGCACTTGTGTTGTCACAGAAAATTGGAATCTTCTCAACTTTTAGACCATAGTCAATGAGTTGGTTTCTCATCCATAGAATCTGTGCACAACAGCTTCCAGCAGCAATGTACTCAGCTTCAGCTGTAGAAGTGGAGACTGAGTTTTGTTTCTTACTGAACCATGAAACAAGCCTGTTTCCTAGAAATTGACAGGAACCTGTAGTACTTTTCCTATCAACTCTGCAACCTGCATAATCTGCATCTGAATAGCCAGTTAGATCAAAACCAGATTCTCTTGGGTACCAAATGCCAAGGTTTGGTGTTCCCTTGAGATACCTGAAAATTCTTTTAATAGCTATTAAGTAAGACTCTCTAGGGTCAGCTTGAAATCTAGCACAAAGACAAGTAGAAAACATTATATCAGGTCTACTAGCTGTTAGGTATAGAAGTGAACCTACCATGCCTCTATAGCTTGAGATGTCCACAGACTTTTCCTTAGTATTCAACTCAAGCTTAGTTGCAGTGGCCATAGGTGTTTTAGCAGATGTACAATCCATTAAGTCAAATTTCTTTAAGAGATCATAAATATATTTTGTTTGACTTATGAAAATGCCCTCATTAACTTGCTTTACTTGTAGGCCAAGAAAGTAAGTTAATTCACCCATCATGCTCATTTCATACCTACTTTGCATAAGTTTGGCAAACTTTTTGCAAAGCTTCTCATCTGTAGACCCAAAAATAATATCATCTACATAGATTTAAACAAGTATTGAAGAGCCATTAATATCCCTATGAAATAAGGTTTTATCTACTGTACCTCTAGTGAAGTGGTTCTCCAAAAGAAATTGAGATAAAGTGTCATACCAGGCCCTTGGTGCTTGCTTCAAACCATAAAGTGCTTTCATGAGAAGATATACATATTCTGGAAATTCTGGATCCTCAAAACCAAGAGGTTGATGGACATAGACCTCTTCTTCCAGTTCCCCATTTAGAAAGGCACTTTTGACATCCATCTGATAGACTTTGAAATTGGCATGTGCTGCATAGGCTAGAAAGATTTTTATTGCCTCAAGTCTTGCTACTGGAGCAAAAGTTTCATCAAAATCTATTCCTTCTTCTTGAGAGTAGCCCTTTGCCACTAATCTAGCTTTATTCCTCACAATTATGCCATTTTCATCTGTCTTATTCTTGAGAACCCATTTAGTACCTATGACACTTCTATCATCAGGTTTGGGCACAAGTTTCCATACTTTATTTCTTTCAAATTGGTTTAGCTCTTCTTGCATTGCTAACACCCAATCTGGATCTAGAAGGGCATCTTCCACTTTCTTAGGTTCCTCTTGAGACAGGAAGCTACTGTATAGACATTCTGCTTGAGTGGCCCTCCTAGTTTGGACTCTTGAATTTGATTCACCAATGATTAACTCAAATGGATGATTTCTAGTCCATTTTCTTGCAGGTGGAAGGTTTGATCTTGATGAGGTTGCTTCATTTCCATGATCATGTTGATTTAGCATTGAATTTTGACCTTGAGAAACTCCCCCTGAGTTTGTTGTCCTTGCAGAATTATGAAGTTGACTGTCAATGGATGCATCATTTTGCCTGTCGACGGATGCTTGAGAATATCTGTCAACGGATGCATCTCTAATAGTGTCAACGGATGTTGCAGAATGACTGTCAACGGTTGTTGCAGAATGACTGTCAACGGGTGCTTCATTTTCAGTGTAAGCATCACTTCTAGTTGGCATAAAAGCTCTAGGTGGATCTCTGTGGTCATGATCTTCATTTTCCTCATCATCATCATAGTACATTCTTCCTTCACCTTCATTCTCAAATTCCAACTTTTCATGGTAACCTCCATCATTTAGGCCTAGAATCTTTTGATCATCAAACACAACATGTACAGATTCCATAACAATGTTGGTTCTTAGATTGTAGACCTTGTAGGCTTTCCCTGCTGCATATCCAATGAAAATAGCTTCATCTGCCTTTGCTTCAAATTTGCCCAAGTTATCTCCATGATTCCTTAGCACAAAACACTTACATCCAAAGACATGTAGGAAAGCTAAAGTTGGTTTCTTGTTGGTTAATAACTGATAAGGAGTCATTCCTCTAGCTTGATTGACCAAGGAAATATTCTGAGTAAAGCATGCAGTGTTGACAGCTTCAGCCCAGAAATATGTTGGTAACCTTGATTCACTTAACATTGTTCTAGCCGCTTCAATGAGAGTTCTGTTTTTCCTTTCAACAACTCCATTTTGTTGAGGTGTTCTGGCAGCAGAAAACTCATGGACAATTCCATTCTCTTCACAGAAAATCTTCATTGTGGAATTCTTGAATTCAGTACCATTGTCACTCCTGATTCTTTGTACTCTGTCTTCAGAACCATTGTTTAGCATTCTGAGATGATTGATGATGATTTCACTTGCACAATCCTTGGAGTGCAGGAAGAAGGTCCATGTGAACTTAGAAAAATCATCTACAATCACCAGACAGTATTTCTTCTTTGAAATAGACATGACATTTACTGGACCAAATAAATCCATATGCAGCAATTGAAGAGGCTTAACAATGGATGACTCTGTCTTGCTTTTGAAGGATGATTTCTTTTGTTTCCCTAATTGGCAGGCATCACACAGCCCATCTTTGACAAACTCCAATTGAGGGATTCCTCTAGCAAGATCCTTTCTTACCAAATCATTCATAACTTTAAAATTCAAATGTGACAGCTTCTTATGCCATAGCCAACTCTCATCCTTACTTGCTTTGCTGAAGAGACAAGTAATGGATTCTGAGCATGCTGAATTGAAGTCAGCTATGTAAACATTTCCTTTTCTAAAGCCTGTCAATACCACATTGTTGTCTTCCTTGGCAGAAACAACACAGGCTTCTTTTGTGAACTTTACTTCATAGTCTTTGTCACAAATCTGACTGATACTCAGCAAATTGTGCTTCAAACCTTCAACTAAAGCCACTTCTTCAATGATGACATTGTCTTTTGAAATCAGGCCATATCCCTTAGTATATCCTTTGCTGTCATCTCCAAAGGTAATTCTAGGGCCAGCTCCTTCCTTGAACTCTGTGAGCAGGGTTGAATCTCCAGTCATGTGCCTAGAGCATCCACTGTCTAGGTACCATAGATTCCTTCTGTTTCCCTGCACACATTTCAAAAACAAATCAAATTGATTTTGGTACCCAAGCTTCCTTAGGTCCTTTCTTGTTAGCCTTTGACTTTGCACTCTTAGCATTCTTCAACTTAGGTGTAGATGCTTGAGTGATGGGGTTTGACAAATGCACATTTGCATGAATATTGGATGCATGCATGTGTGGAAAATTGGCATACATATTATTCATGTTAGGTATGTTCCATGACATTTGTGGCACATTCATAGATTGAAAGTAAGGATTAGACATATATGGCATGTTCACATATGGATTTGAAAAACTAGCATTTTGATACAAACCAGGCATAACAGGCATTGCAGGCATACATGGCATTGGTTGAGGTACATGAACAGGAGCCTTGTTGACAATCTTGCAATTAGAAGATAGATGATTGACACTATTACAATTACTACAAGTTTTCCTAGGAGCAAACTTGTCAGGAGAGTAATTGTTTTTCTTGTTGATGCCTATCTTACCATTTCTGTTCTTTTTCTTTTTGCCCTCAATTTCTACCTTTTCATTGTCTGATTTACCAACAGCCTTTTTGTTGTGTAAATCACCTGTCTTAGCCTTCCCACTGGATTTGGTTTTGCTGCACTCACCACTAACAAAATTCTTGTTTACTGGACCATACTTGATATCCAGTTTCCTAAGTTCCTTCTTACTAACAGACTTTTTGTTAGTCGACGGATACCTCTCATCCGTTGACGGTTCATCTGTCAACGGATGATCACTATCCGTTGATTCACAAATAGTCTCTAGATCCTCAAGGCCAGGTTCTAGCTCCTTTTTCTTTTGAGTCCAGGTATCCTTCACAAATGATTCTATTCCCTGAACTTCTATTATGTTTTGAGAAATATTCCTACAACTTTGAAATTTAGCAATTATCCCTTGTTCTTTTTCAAGCTGGTCTTTTAAAATCAGTTCTCTTTTTAACACAGCTTCAAGTTCACTTTTATCATTATTGCAATCAACTCTCATTTTCTCAAATTCTAGAAATTGAGTTTCTAGAGCAGCATTTCTATCACTTAAAAACAGATTAGACTCTTTAATCCTATTGTTCTCTTTAGTAAGTGATTTAAGAGTAACACTTAAGTGATATAGTTCAGTAGACATTTCATCTATAACACTATTGCATTCCTCTTTGGTGAGCTCAGAGAGATTAGTAGAAAATACCTGATTGCTAGCTGAACTTGCTTCCTGCTCTCCAGAATCAGCCATTAAAGCAAGGTTGACTAACTCAACATCATCATCAGAATGATTGTTATCAACATCCCAGTCATACTCTTGGGTCAAGAATGCCTTTCCTTTCTGCCTGAGAAGATCAAAATATTTCTTCTTATAGTCAACAGCCTCAGTTGGCTTTCCCTTGTTCTCAGATCTAGGTTTCCTGCATTCACTTATCATGTGACCAGCAATTCCACAATTGTAGCATTTAATTTTGGATTTATCCACATAGTTGCTTGTGGAAAAATCCTTGTTAAATGGCTTGGCCACCCCAGAGTTTCTCTTGAATTTCAGCTTAGGGAATCTCCTAGATAGAAAAGCTAAGTGCTCATCTATCTCATCCAATTCATCCTGCTGAAGAGCATTCAATTCCTCAGACACCTTTTCCTTGCTCCTGCTTGATTCTGCTCTACCTTTACAAACCTCCCTGTTTGGTGTAGAACTAGCAGTTTCTGTCCTTTCCTCCTTTTGCTCCAAGTTGGCAACAAGTGCAACTGACCCACTTTTCTTTTGAGACTTCTCAATCTCTTCATCCTGCTCCATTTCCAGCTCATAGGTCTTTAAAGTTCCATAGAGCCTTTCAAGAGTAAATGTCTTGTACTCTTGAGTGTTTCTTAGAGAAACAGTCATTGGCTTCCATTCCTTGGGCAGTGATCTCAGAAATTTGAGATTAGAATCTTTAACTTGATAGATTCTTCCATACAGTTTCAAACCATTTAGTAGCTTTTGAAATCTACTAAATGTATCATTCAATGTTTCTCCACTCTTAAAGTGAAAATGTTCATACTGTTGGATTAGTAGTTGCATCTTGTTTTCCCTTACCTGTTCTGTTCCTTCACACAGGGTTTGAACAATGTCCCATACTTCCTTGGCGGTAGTACAGTTAATAACATTGTCAACCATGTCTGTTTCTAGACCATTGAACAGAATATTCATGGCCTTTTTGTCTTTGTGGACTTCTGCAATATCTTCAAGACTCCACTCAAAAACAGGTTTGGGAATGAGAGTGTCAGGCACATCATCAGCCAGGCCAACTCTTGTTGCTGTCTTCATTGGAACGTGAGGACCCTTGTCAATGCAATCCACAAAGCCCTCATCAATAGACGAGAGATGTAGACGCATTTTTACTTTCCAGTGAAAGTAATTTTCTCTATCAAGAACTGGAATCTTTACTCCATAATCCTTCTTAGACATGTTGGAAGTGTGTTGATCTTTAAACTTCAAATATGTTAGAAGCTTGCTCTGATACCAATTGTTATTCCCAGTTTACACACTTGTATAATTGTAGAAGGGGGGGGTTGAATACAATTCTTGATATTTATAAATTTCTGATAAGAACTCCAGAAATTTATGCAGAGATAATTGCAATGTAAGATTTAAACACAAACACATATAAAATCATGTGGTTAATATGCACCACCTGAAGCTTTTATTTGAAGAAAACTCTGTGATACAAAATGTACACAGCTGCCGTTTTACAACTCTTTGCTTCTAAGGATATTCAAGAAACCATAAGCAAATATGTCTGTTTTCTTAACTTACAAAGAGTTGCTACACTTGGTTATAAATCCCAAGTTTTACAAGTACTACTGGAATAAGATAATACTAATCTAATTCTAGTTGACTTGCTACTACACTCCAAATACACATGTAGCCGAAAGGTTGTCCTTGTGTTCAGACATGTCTCCTGCACCTTTCTTGTATTCATAGTGTAAATAGAATGCTTCTTTCTTCTGTGTTTCCAAAGTATGGCTGCCATACTACTTTTTGTATCTACTATCAACCCATGTGATCTGTCAGTCAAACATGTCCTTATCAACTGCTAATCCCCAGCTAATCATAGAAGACAGTGTCAATGATTATCCGTTGATGTTGTACACTGACATCCGTTGATGATGTATTGAGCGGTATCCGTTGATCTTGAGACTTGAGCTGTATCCGTTGATAGAGTGGATTTGAGTTGTATCCGTTGATAGAGTTTTGTCTTCATCTGTTGATACACTTTCACTTAGACAGAATTACATAGCATAGCTTATTTACAATTGACTACCCTATTCTGTCTATCCGTTGATAGTCAACATGACTGTGGATAAAAACCCTATCAACTGATAACATAGAGATACTTGCAGTATGCTACAAAACCTCATCCGTTGATGAGCTACCTGTCAACGGATAGAGTTATAAATCCTCATCCGTTGACAGCTACAAAACCTTATACAATTTGATTAATTGTGAATTTATCATCAAGTACAACATATTCCTAACATTTATATTTATTAATTGTAGATCTAAATTTTCTTGTTTTATGTGTTAGTGTAATTAAAAAAAAAACAAAACAAAAATGTTAGTTTAAATATTTAGTACGTATTTTTCCTGATTTAATTTGTTTTATTCGAAGTATAAATTCTACCGTCCCTGTTTTCTAAAACCCAGTTCAAAAAAAAAACCGGTTCATTTAGTAATAGATCTTCAGTTTATGCCCTGTTTTTAATTAGTACCAACAAATTCTCCCTTCTCGTGTATCAATCCTGTCGAACCCAACTCAGAAAACCTAGCAGCCACTCTTTTACCTTTGTTCTTCCTTTCGATCTCCTCACCTTTCTCCTGTTTCTTAAACACTCTCCTTTTTCCCTCAGAACTCCTTCCATTTCTCTTCTTTTTCTTCTTCTTCCCTGTCTAAACCAAACCCCCTTTTTGTTTTGTTCCATACTTTTATGTTTAAATTAGTTAATTCGAGGTTTTGATGAGTTTAGCTGTGGTTGCAATTCGTTGATTAGTACTAAGTTCGAATTCGTTCTTGCTGGTGTTGGATTGTGGGTATTGTTTTGTTTTTTTTTCTGAGTGTAAAGCTGAGTTGAGTCCAAGTTTTGTGTTTCTTCTATGTCGAAGTTTTGCTGTTCTGCGTTTTGTTTCGTCCGAACACAGTGTTTTTGTTGATTGAGTTATGCTGGCGTTTTAGTTGTGATCGAACTGCTGAATTTATTACTGTGTATCGAGTTGCTGTTCTGAATTTACGCGGGATTTCACTCATGTCCTACTGCTGTTTTGTTTATTTGTTTTGAGTTTTTTTTTATTTTTGCTTTGTAGAGTTTGCCGTTTCCGAGTTGACAAGATCGTGGTTTACCTGTTGAGTTGTATTGTTGAATTTCTTTGGTTTGTTGTTAACGAGTCTGCCATCCGAGTTCTTACTAAGCTAACTCGTTGCTGAGTTATTTCATCCTGGTTGTGATTAATTTGTATTGGTTTTTTCTAGTTTTTTTTTGTTTGTTCGTCTTGTTCAGTTTATTATTTTCAGCAGTTTAATTCTATTTCACTGTTAATCAATTGCAATTCTAACATGTGTTATTCGAATTCGAATCTCTTGTGTGATTTGTGTTTGTGGCTAGTCCAAAATTACGAACAAACTTTCGTTAAAATTTTCTTTTAATTCGAATTTAGAAATTGTTTAGGATAATTTAAGATTAAAATTTTTAGAATAATTTTCAGATTAATTTTAGAATAATTTAGATTTAATTAGTTTAAAATAGAATTTCATTTAGTAATTAATTAGGGTAAAATCAAAATTCTCAAAAATCAATTTGTTCTAATTCGATTAAATTAAATCTTAAGGTTTGCGAAAATAAATAATCCCTGAGGAACGAATCATTAAATATTATAACGAAACGAATTGTGCACTTGCGATTCAAATGTCTTCATTATTTTTAGCACAACAGAGGCATTTTGGTCATATTCTCTTAAACGATTACCTTTTTCAACTAAAACATATCATCTTTTCTATAGTTTCTAACCAAAATCCCTCCATTTCTAGAAATATTATGGATAACATTTATATAATTATTATCAAATCATCTCATATAAAAATTTAAGCCTCCAAAATTCATGTTTTTAAAAATTAATTTAAATTAATGAAAAAAACTAATATAATATTTAAAAGAATCCGTGCATCGCACGGGTTTTAAGTTAGTTTGAATTAATTTAGTTATACTTATTTTTGCATCAGAGAACTCAAAAATAGATAGAAATAAAATATAATATTTTTTTGCGTGGTATCACCTTCGATATCAAATTTAAAAAGTAGTAGATTAGTTATGAGTTCTGAAATCTTAATAAAAGATTGTTCTAAATTTAGGGTGTGTTTGGTATTGATATTATAGACATAAAATAACAATTTTTTTATTAAAAATAGTCAAAAAATTGTTTAATAAATCTTAAAAATTATTTTTTCTAAGGCCTAAAAACTCCCCTATACTTTTGAAAAAAAACAGATTTTTAGTTTTTACGAAAAGCAAATGTTGATTTCATTATAACCACATAATAATTTTTAATAATAATTCTAAACAAATCCTTATTCTAGTAAAATGAACCCGGACATAATTTCAATTTCAAATTCTAAAAAATATTTTTGCATGAGTAGATTTGTAACACCCCAATCCCACATCGAGTAGATTTGAGACTTTAGTTCAATTTATAAGGTAAAGTACTACTACTAAGTGCATCAACAAATCATGATCTTTTGGAGGGCCTGTGGTGGGTTTGTGGAATTTGCTTTGGCTTATTCTGGATTCGTGATTGGGACTTGACCCGATTTTGAAAAAAAAACTCGGGATTTGACCCGGGTTGTCACATTAATAACCCTATCTGATTATATATACATATATAAATATATATTTTATATTTGTATTTAATATTTATATTTATATTTAATATAATCGTTCAGATTTTAAATCAAACACATATACACTTATTGTACTACACATAGATATCAAAATGATTATATTAAATAAACCAAATAAGTCCCTTCTTTTAAATTTAATTTCGCTTTTAAACCTACTTAGGTTAGATTGGAATATTTTGTAACTCACGTCAAAGTTTTACGACTTACTTTCGTTAAATTCTAACATTATAAAGTTGTCAAATTGAATAATATATTATTGTAAGTTAAGTAGTTTGAATTTGATACTATGTATAATCAATTTAAAAATTCTTGTTTTTTACATTTGGCATTTAAAAAAAAATACATATTATTACAAAGAAAAAAATGGGTCTTTGTCCTCAGGGATGTCTCCTAAGATTACAAGTAATTTGTACTTATAAAGTAATTGAATAATTTTGCATATCATTTAGTGCATAAGTTACGTAGAGTAACAATTAACATATACAATTAATATCTTTGTCAAAAAAAAACATATACAATTAATATCAATCAATTTGTAACTTCAATTGATTAGCCTATTATTTTATAATAATATTTTTGTACTACAATTCTCAACTAACAATTCAATTTAATTCAATTATCAGGGGTAAGCAAGAAAACAAAATATTCAACGATTTTCTTCAAAAAGGACATGTAAAGGGGACGGAGAGAGTATCATATCTTCTTCCGTCTCTAAATGCTTTAACTTTTGGTACATATTTTAAACTGCTTTGACCATAAACTTAAATCTATTACTTTTTTGTATAGAAATATTTATAAATACTTTTGTAAACAAAAAGAAAATATTAAAAGTAATAAATTAAATTCTACAGTCAAAACACCTTAAATCGTGTGTGCTAAACATTTTGAAGGGAGGGTGGGAGTATATTTATTCCTCCAAAAAAAAGCATAACTGTCTCATTTATAGACATACTTAATAAATTAATATAGTGCATAAGTTACATAGAGTATCAATTAACATATACAATTAATATCTTTGTAAAAAAAAACATATAAAATTAATATCAATCAAGTTGTAACTTCAATTTACCTTTGTATATAAAGTATCTACTAACACTTAATTTTTGGTATCAGGAGCTCGTATTATATTGAGAAGACTTATAGTAGAAGATAGAAGAGAACAAAATGAGTTGCATGTTTTTCATTTACATGATAGTATTGATTGATGATGATTATCAGCGTCGGTTTATAAGTTTTTTATATATGAATCGATTGAGTTTTTATTTAGTTTTTGTATTTATTTTTTATTTTATTTTTTGACAGTAGATTTTGTATTATTTAATTGAAAAGAAATCTTGAATCTAATATTTCGACTATAATCAGTATAGAAAAAGGTATAGATTTGACAAGGGAAGAGTGATTTATTTTTACTTGAAAATATTCTATAAATTGTTTAATATAGACTGTTTTTTCTCATTCACATATCATTTCCCTGCGGAGGCTCCTTCCTTTACTAGTGCTGATCCCGCTCCCTGCAAGTATTTTACCCGATTTGAAGAAGAATGCACCGAACATAATTGCGATGCCTTCTGTTTAAATAGATATTTTGATAGGTACCAAGGTAGTATTTGTCTTGTCGAGGCAACATGCTTATGTATATATAATTGTTAAAAAAAATTATATATCACTTAGATACAAGAGAACATCAACAATTAAAATAATAAATATTTTTATTGTGTTCATTGTAATCAGGATAAATAAAATTCTGCCAAAAAAAAAAAAGATAAGTAAAATTCATCTATTACAAAAAAGTTTGGATTTTATTGTCAAATTAACACAAATTAACAATATTGTAAAAAGCGGGAATCAGATTTAATCGGTAGATCCACCGAATAGGGGGTCGGATAATCGAGGATTTAACGGAATGATTAATCGGACCATTAAGTTAAATAATTGAATTTACTATAAAATAAATTATAAATAAATTTTTAAAATTTTGATCGATTAATTGTCGCTTTTTGACCGATTTATCCAATTTTTGATCGATTTTTGCAAAAAATGATTTTTGACTCAATTAATAAAAAATTAGTTCGAAAAGTTAACGAACAACGATTAATCGTTATTAATCACCACTTTTTAGAACAAAACAAATTATTCAGTAGCGCAAAAGAGAAATTAATGTAATTTTTAAAATTGTGGTGCGTTGCTTCTTGGGACAAATAGCTCCAGCAAAGTGGAAAATGTAGTAATAATTGATGATAATTCTTTACAGCAACTCCAAAATCTTAAGATTTTCTATAAAAATAAACTAGAGATAAAAACTGAAATTACAAGGAATAGAAAATACTGAAATTACAAGACCGAAGAGAAAAAAAAGAAACAAAACAAAACACAAATTACAAGACCGAAGAGAAACGAAACAAAACAAAAACAGACAACATTGTCTCCTAGGCCTAGCCCAAGCTCTCCTCATCCCAGAACACGATATATGTTGTTGGACAATCTAAATGGGCTTCAAGTAACAAATCAGTGTGTACGTTACATGTTCAGCAAAATTTGGCTGGGTTACACGCTGATTACAAGTTACAAATTGCAAGTTTTCGCCGCTGTTGGATAATAGTATTAATTAAAAAAATGTGTACGCCGTCTAGGGGTGAGCAAAAAACCGAAATGAAACCGAAACCGAACCGAAATCGACCAAAACCGAACCGAAAAAACCGAAACCGAAGCCGAACCGGCGGTTGCGGTTTTTGATTTTTAAAAACCGAAATTTTCGGTTCTGGTTTTAGGTTAAAACCGAACCGACTAAAACCGAACCGAACCGATTATTAAAATAAATATATAATTTATATAAATTTATAAAACTTTCTGGTGACTGCTCCGGCTGGTAATTTCTCATTTTCGTAAACTATATATATAGGTCATGTAAATTGTATTAAAACTAAGATTATATTGCAACCAATTTACATATTACATGAGAAAGTTCTAATTTGCTTTTGTATTAGCAACTCAGAGTACATTTTGTCATTTACTCATATACTGGTTTTTGCAAGGCATTAAATTTGTGCAAGTTAAGACTTAATTAGGTATGATTTATTCATTGCACATTATCACACATGCATGTATAAATTTTGTTAAAATATATTGTGAGCCCTGTATAACTTATTAGCTTACTAATGTCATATGATTCTGTCATATAACTTACCACTAACATATACACAAAGTGTATTCATTCAAAAACTCAGTTACTTTGTTTAAAAATCGAGAGCGTTGTAATTTATAAATTTAAAATCTTGTAATAAATTTATGATTTTTTCGTTCGGTTTTATAACCGAAACCGAACCGTTAAAAACCGAACCGAGCTTTTTAAAATCGAAACCGAAACCGACGGTTCGGTTGCGGTTGCGGTTTTCAATTTTAAAAACCGAAGACATGCGGTTTCGGGTTCGGTTTCGGAGCAAAACCGAACCGAACCATGCTCTCCCCTAACGCCGTCTGTGGGACTTGAACCCACGACCACGGGATTAAAAGTCACGCGCTCTACCAGCTGAGCTAAGACGGCAGGCGTTGAAATAACTTTCAAAAACGCTTGTAGTAATTGTCTCGTGCCCCCTGGGTTGTTTTTCAAGTGTTGTGTGCTTCTGGGTCCAACAATTTATATTAAAAGTTTTCGGAGACAACTCTTTATATATTCAAGAAACTTGTTCTAATTTGATTTCATGTAAGATAATTTAAGGTTGTATAATGTTGAAATTTTCATAGCTTTATAATGTAAGCTAGGTAGCCAATGCAGATATTAAGTTGTTGGGCAACTATGCTTGGAACCAGCAACAGCAGTGTGAACCTACTCGATCTTTGTGAAGAAGCCTGATAAAGTAATACAAATAGGAAATTATACTGCAGCAGTGCCGGTCCTAGTCCAGTGCCAACAGTGCAGTTGCACAGGGTCCAGTGGGTTAGGGGGCCCAAAATTTTTTTTTTACAATATATATATATAGTCAAAAAATATATATATATATCAATTAATATTATTATCTTACAAAAAATATCAATTTAGAGCATTTATAAATAGCATTTCGGGACCTCTATAAATATTATTAAGAGTTAATTATACAAAAAATAATATTTTTGGGGCCCCTAAAAATATTATTAAGAGTTAATTATACAAAAATAGCATATTGGCGCCTCCTCTCTAAGAGCATTCACATCCCCTCCCCCATCCCCATCCCCATCCCCATCCCCAACCCCAACCCCAACCCCAACCCCAAAAACTAACTAAAAATAGTAAATCCCCAAACAAAAATAGTAAATCCTCAAAATTATCAAAAATATTCTACATTCCATTCCCCATTTTCCATCCCCATATCTCTATATATTCTTTTTTATATTACTTCTTTCTCTTTTTTATTTACAATTTTAACTACCAAAACTAACCCACTACCTACAAATACAATTAAACATATATATATAAAGTGAGAGAGAGAGAGAGAGAGAGAGAGAGAGAGAGAGAGAGAGAGAGAGAGAGAGAGAGAGAGAGAGAGAGAGAGAGATATTTGGGGAAAGTTTGGGGGAAGAAAAATTTTCAGCAAAAATGGGGACTCAAAAATGGTCCCTAAAATTATACCCTATTTTGGGGAATGGGATGGAGTAAGAAATTAGATCAAAAATGACAAATTTCCCTAAATAATAGGGATAGGGATGGGGATGGGGATGGGGATGAGGATGAGGGATGAGGGATGAGGGATGGGATGTGAGTGCTCTAAGAGCAACTCCAATGCTCTTCCCTTTCCTTAACCCCTAAAATAGGGATTATTAAAAATATAGGTAATGAAAATTATGTTTCACTCCAATCATATACCGTATATTCATACCCTATAGTAATTTTTAGTGTAGTTTTTTGAAATTTAAATTTTGAACATTCTTATAAATTAACCAATGAGGTGGAGGATAGATGAGGTGGAGTATATAGGGGATCTAATTTTGATCCCTCAAATAAGGGGTTATATTTTCTCTTCCCTAAAAAATAAAGGAGATGAGGGGTAGGGTTGGAGCTTTATTTTTAAACTAAAATCCCTATATTTGTCCACCTAGCACATTATAGGCACATTATAGGTAAGGAACATGTACGGTTGGAGTTGCTCTAACACATACATATTTAGGGGGCCTCCTATCTAATACATACATATTTATAAATAACAAATTACTCAAGATTCTAAAAAAATCCACATTTCGCGCGATTAAAAATCCGGATCTAATTCAGACCCAAAAAAATTTTCGCGCTTCGCGCGATTAAAAAGGGTCTCGAAACTTTTCCCGCACCGGGGCCCGAAAACCTCAGGGCCGGCCCTGTACTGCAGTATGGTTCCATTATCCAAACTTGCAGTATGAAGAAATTGATAATAGTGTTTAAACCGTATGGAGCTCTGATACCATAACAATAAGAGATATAATTTCTCTATGAAATTGTTCTGAAATGATTTTGATGATACAATCAATTTACATGAGTCAGGTATATATACATGGTATTGATAAGTACTCCTATACATTGTTATCCTATTGTTATGAAGTTAAAAGAGATAAACATAATCTGATAATTTCTATTTATCACTTATCAACTACTTTGTCGCTGCCGGAATGTTGGCTTCTTCATCACGTTGTTACTGTTATTATTTACATCCCCTCATCTTTTGCCCAAACCCTATGCCTAATAGCCGCCCTTATATGCTTTGAGAATGAAAACAAACTATACAGTTATCTACTCTTCTTGTCTAATTACAATGAAAGATTATACCTCTGCTTATCATGGCAGAACTATAACTGCATCGGATTCGAAGTTTCGAAGAAATTCAATCCGATGCAGTTATCTATACCATCATTAATTGCCTTTGCAACACAGGTCACACTTCTATTAAGATTATAGCATCTACGAGAACTGTCGAACAACTCAGTAGTTGTTCAATACTACGAGAACTGTCGAACAACTGGAAGTCTTTGGATGCTTCTTCTATACCTACACCTTCAGCTACACAGGAAGTTAGTATTGTTAGTTTATTGATTTTAAGATGATGTGTACTTGAATATCATTATCTAATTCTCTATAAGATCTTGTCTCCTGACTTTAGCATGTGTAGTTTAGCTTTTCACTCTACCAAGATAATGTGCTTCCCACTACCAAAGGAATATACTTGAGACATGGGCTTTAATCTATTTTATCCAGCACTCCTCTGTACAATCACTTACTATTTTATCCAAAGAAATAGTCTTGCTGGTGGTCACGTTTTTTGGTTCACAGCTTTACCAGAAATACTCAAGTCCTTCACATGCTTACTACCTCCAACGGGCTCTTCTTCTCCAGTCAAGATCCATCAGCTAAGGCAAGTATCTACCAACGGCTATATCATTCAAGAGTGCCTATAAATATCCAGGACTCTCGACTGGAACTGGAAGACACACAGCAAGAGATATTCTAAGACATACAACTTCGACAGACATACACATCCTTATACATATTCTCTGAAAGAAGTTGTATTCACATTCTACATATTCAAAGTTTACTTGTGCCGGGTTGTGGCAACTAGTTAGGGATTACAAGTTGTAAGCCAAGGTAGCCAGTGGGCTAAGTAGCAGTGATTGCTAGGTGACAGGAGTGTCAAGGGGAAGTGTTCTTCCAGGGGCTTCAATCTTGTAATCAGATTTTGTGTAAGCTTTATATTATTGTGATAATAATATAATCTCTGTGCTAGTTGGCATAGGGACTTGGATGTAGGCCATAGACGAGATAGGGGCCGAACCAAGTGAAAATTCCTAGTGTTGTTATTATTTATTCAGTTATTTAATTTCTGCATTTAATATTCTGTTAGACAAAGAGACAGTCTCATTCACAAAAGAGACAGTCTCATTTGCAAAAGAGACAGTCTCATTCCCAATTGAGACAGTCTCATTTACTCGTACAGTCCAACATATTGTGCTACGAAATTACATTTGGTATCAGAGCAGGTGCATTTAATCCTTGTTTAAGTGTTTATTTTTGCAAGATCCATGGCACAATCAGGTTGGAATGATCGAAGATCAATCAATGCTCCACCACTCTTACTCGGAACTGAAAACTACAATGACTGGAAGTTCTTAATGAAGATTTTTCTCCAGAGGGACACCTACGAGTGGGATGCTGTTGAAAATGGTATCACTATTCCAATGAAGGATGGCAAACCCAAACCAGTAAAGGAACTCACTTTTGATGAAGTTAACTCTCTGAACTATAATGCCCGAGCCATGAACTCCCTACTCAACGGACTCTGTGCTACTGAGCTTCGAAAAGTCTCAGCCTGCACATCAGCAAAACAGGTCTGGGATACTCTTGTAGTAAGTCATGAAGGCACTTCAAAAGTTCGTGAAATCAAGCTCGATCTCCTTATGAGTGACTACGAAAGTTTTAAACTAGAGAAGGATGAAAGCATAAAAGAAGCACAGGGCAGGTTTCTTACCCTCATGAACTCTATATCTCTTCTTGAAAGAAATATACCTCAGGCAGAGATCAATAGAAAGCTTCTTCGGTCGTTGCCAAAAAGGTTCGCTCCTAAGGTAACAACTCTTCAGGACTCCTCCTTAATCTCAAATATGGAGACTCTTACTCTCTTCAGTGAACTAGAGGAGTTTGAGAATCAACTTAAAAGATATGATGATGAAGAAACAGCTCCCAGGAAAAAGACTTTGGCCTTAAAAATCAATACAGATTCCAGTGAAGATTCTGATGAGGAGATTGCCCTTCTAACGAAGAAATTTCAGAAGTTTCTAGCCAAGAAGAAAGCCTCTAGTCGACCTACTCAAAGGCCCTTTGGTTTTAAAAAGGAATCCAGAAACAATTTTAATGATGAAGCCTGTTTCGAATGTGGCAAGAAAGGCCATATCAAAAGAAACTGTTATCAACTCCAGGCTAAAATGAAGGCCTCTGGATCAAGGGATCAAGACAAGGAAAAGAAAAAGAGCAAGGCATTTCTAACATGGAGCGACGATGAATCTGATATCGAGATTGACTCCGATGATGAAGTTGCTCAAATGTGCTTTGCTGGAATAGAGGAAAACTCTAGTGAAGACGAGGAGGTATCTTCTACACCACTAAACTCATGTATTTCTAAAGATTTATTAATCCTTCAGGTACAAATCAAAAAACTGCAAAACAAAAATGCTTATTTAAAGCAAGCCTTAAATGAAGTTTTAAGTGAAATAGATGAGTCCCTGGATGGGAAAAACTCTGAAAGAATGGATGAGGTCGTCAGAGAAAATGCTCATTTGAAAAATGAGATTGACATGAAAGATTCAGAGTTAGCCACACAGAGGATGGAAGCAGAACTAAAATTCTCTGAGTTGCAGAAAAAGATTGATCTTCTAAAGGAAGATCTGGCTAAGTTTGTTCACGGTGAAGGCACATTGGATATAATGTTGGCAAGTCAAAAACTTTCCTTGAGCAAAGGAGGGCTTGGCTTCAAATCAGCAAAGAAGAATGTGTTCCACAAGTCTAAAAAACGAACAACCATGAAGTACAAAATGCCATACGAAAGATGTACAGATTGCGGAAGAAGGGGACACCTTTCAGCCAAATCTAAATTCTGTGATACTCCGAACCCAACATCTATATCACATAAATTGTCTAGATCTGTTAATATCGTTCAAATATGGATTAAGAAAGCAGAGAGACATTTATATAATATTGTGGATACTAACAAAGCAGGACCCAAGTTAAAATGGGTACCTAAGACATGAATACACATATGTTTTGCAGGTCTGCTTAGCAGCTCATATTCCAAGAAATAAATGGATCATAGACAGCGGCTGTTCTCGCCATATGACAGGAGATAAATCAAAGTTTCTGTCTTTGGTAGCTACAGATGGAGGTTTGGTTACCCTGGGTGACTCTAATACTGTCAAAATCATAGGTAAAGGCACCATAGGTAACTCAAGGTTCTCTATCAATGATGTGCGGTTAGTTAAGGGTCTTAAATATAATCTTATCAGTGTTAGTCAACTAACAGATGCAGGTCACAGCGTCAACTTTGACAAAGACATGTGTTTTATTAGTACTAACTCTAACAAAGTTCCCTTAGTAGCCAAACGAAAAGGAAACATTTTTGTGTTAGATTTTGATGAACAGCAGGAGGAAATATGTCTGGCAACTGTTCAAGAGCAACAGTACCTGTGGCACAGGAGACTAGGGCATGTCCATATGGATCTCTTGAAGAAAATTTCCTCCCAAGGACTCGTTAGAGGCCTTCCTAAGCTTAACTTTAAAAAATCAGAACCCTGCACAGCATGCCAGCTAGGAAAGCAAGTCAAGACTTCCTTTAAGGCCAAGAATCAAGTGTCCTCAACTGATCCTCTACAACTACTGCACCTTGATTTATTTGGACCCGAAAGGTATGTTAGCCATGGTGGTAAGAAATATGCTTTTGTTATAGTTGATGATTTCTCCAGATTTACTTGGGTACTATTTCTAAGTTCTAAAGATGAAGCTTTCATCGAATTTCAAGATTTGATTGCTAACCTTGAAACTAAGTATTCCAAGAAATTAAGAACAATCAGAAGTGATCATGGTGGTGAGTTTGAAAAAGATTTTGTCACCTATTGCAAGTCAAGGGGCATCACACATGAATTTTCTGCTCCTCGTACTCCACAACAGAACGGAGTAGTGGAACGCAAGAATAGAACTTTACAAGAAACTGCCCGTACTTTGCTTCATGAAAGTAAGTTGCCTCGGAAATTTTGGGCAGAAGCGGTAAATACTTCGTGTTATGTACTTAACAGGGTTTTAATTCGTCCTATCTTACTTAAAACTCCTTATGAACTGCTTAAGAATAAAACTCCTAACATCAGTTATTTTCGAGTTTTTGGTTCTAAATGTTTTATTCTAGATTCCCAGCCAAATCGTGGCAAATTTGATCCTCGTGCAACTGAAGGAATATTTTTGGGATACTCCAATACTAGTAAAGCGTATCGTGTTTACAACCCTGATAAGGCTAAAGTAGAAGAATCCATTAATGTTTCTTTCAATGAGTCTTATGTTGATCTAGTCAGAGACGAGGAAGCATGTGCTAATGATCCTTCCCAGCATCAAAAGGGTCAGACTCATTCTGGAAAGGGTCAGTCCCATTCAGAAATGAGACAGTCCCATTTGGAACAAGAACTGTCTCATTCGCAGGAAGAACAAGAAACACCACAGCAGACTTCCACTTCTCACGAATTAACTCCTGGATCATCTACAACTGCTAGTGCTACTTCAAGCAATCCTCCATCATCTGAACCTGCAAGTAAAGCTTCTCAAGATCGTCCTTCCTCTACATCTAATCCAAATCCAGTTCCCTTTCAATTGAATAACTCAAGTGTAGAAGAAATGAGCTCCATTCCCCTTCCCAAATCTGTCAGAACTGTGCAAAATCATCCTCCAGATAATCTTCTCTCAGATTTAAATCAAGGGATTACCACTCGGAGCAAGGTTCGAAACTTTTGTGCATTTTATGCATTTGTCGCTGAATTCGAACCGAAAAATGCAAAGGAGGCAGTCGAGAATGAGCAATGGTCAGTAGCCATGCAAGAAGAACTTAACCAGTTCGAACGGTGTGATGTCTGGGAACTTGTACCTCCTCCTGAAAATGTCACAATCATTGGAACTCGTTGGGTCTTCAAAAATAAGAAGGATGAAGATGGAAATATCATTCGAAATAAAGCTCGCCTCGTGGCTCAAGGTTATAATCAACAAGAAGGCATCGACTACGACGAAACTTACGCTCCAGTAGCACGATTGGAAGCCATACGGATACTAATGGCATTTGCAGTTTACAAGAACTTTAAACTGTATCAAATGGACGTCAAAAGCGCCTTCTTAAATGGTTACCTACAAGAGGAAGTATTCGTAAAACAACCCCCAGGTTTCATACATGAAAAATATCCGAATTATGTTTATAAACTCAAGAAATCTGTCTACGGCCTTCGACAATCTCCCAGATGTTGGTATGATCGTCTAAGCACCTTCCTTGTCGACTCTGGCTTCATTAGGGGTACACTCGATCCTACACTCTTTATTTTTCATACACATAATGATTTCTTGATAGTGCAAGTATATGTCGATGATATTGTGTTCGGAGCCTCAGATGAAACTTTATGCAAATGGTTCTCTGATTGTATGCATAGAGAATTTGACATGAGTCTTATGGGTGAATTACAATATTTTCTTGGCTTGCAAATTAACCAATCTGCTGCAGGTATTTTTATTCATCAAAGTAAGTATATTAAAGACTTACTTAAAAGGTTTGATTTGGAAAATGTCACTCCAAAGTCTACCCCCATGAGTGTTACTACTAAACTCACTAAGGATGAAAAGGGCAAGTCAGTGGATATCACTAAATATAGAGGCATGATTGGCTCCTTGTTATATCTCACAGCCTCTCGCCCCGATATCATGTTTAGTGTATGTTTGTGTGCCCGTTTTCAAGCAATGCCGAAAGAATCTCATTTAAATGCTGTAAAGCGAATATTTAAATATTTAAAGGGAACTGACAACTTGGGACTACTCTATCCCAGTTCCCCGTCTTTTAACTTAATTGGTTTTTCAGATGCCGATTATGCAGGATCTCAGGTTGATCGTAAAAGTACAAGCGGAGCTTGCGAATTTTTAGGAGATTGCCTAGTGGCATGGCACAGTAAGAAACAAACTTCAGTGGCAATGTCAACTGCTGAAGGAGAATATATCGCCGCTGGGAGTTGTTGCGCACAAATTTTGTGGATGCAACAAACAATAAAGGATTTTGGTATAAAATTCTCACACACTCCTATTTATTGTGATAATACATCGGCTATTAATATTTCCAAAAATCCGGTCCTGCATTCTCGCACCAAACATATCGACGTTCGTCATCATTTTATTCGGGATCACGTTTCAAAAGGTAACATTGAACTTATTTTTATTCCCACTGAAAATCAAAAGGCTGATATTTTTACTAAACCTTTATCAGAAGACAGGTTTTGTATGCTACGTAGAGAGCTTGGTATGTGCTCATTCTAATTAAATCACTTCATGTCTTGAGTTTATTTATGTTCCTTCTTAATTTATACGACTGTGATTCAATTATTGTTAAAGCCATATTGAGTGCATGCGCGACATCTCGATAAACTAAATGATTCCATTGTCCAGGTACAAAATTCTAGTTTATTTGATAAATTTATTAGCTTTCCATACTCACTCGTGCATTAATTCTTGTCTCTTTGACTAATTATCACTTGATACCGTGTATCAATGTACTTGTCTGTCTGCATGCCTGACACATGTTTTTAGGGGCACGATCCTTCATCTCCCTCCCACTCTCTTTCTCCTCTCTATTTCTCTATTCTATCTTTTTTTTTTGCCTCCTCGATTTTCTCTCCTTTCTCTCTCTGTCCCTTCTCTCCATCTTTTCTCTTTCTTCAATGGCGAAAACCAAACCCACTCACAAACGATCGACCAAGACCTCTTTGAAGGCCGAATCTTCCAAGAAACAAAAAACCACTCCTACATTTGAAAAACAATCCGGTTCAGAAATTTCTGTCCCTGAACCAAGCTTGAAAACCCCTGGTCCTTCGCTTTTCAGTGGTTCTAAATCAAGGGACTCGCCCATTCTAAAAGAACGCATTGTTGATTTAGATTTACTAAATCGAGTTGGTATCTCTGACCTTTTTGATTCGGTTCAGTGTTCGTCACTTTTATCTCCTTCAATCGAGTATTATCCATCTCTGGTCAAGGAATTCTACTCCAATCTTACCTTGGTGCAAAGTGATATGCTCTATTCCAAGGTAAAGGACATCCCGATCGTGCTCACTACAGATTGGTTGGGTTCAATACTGGGTATCGGCGCTACGGGACTCTGCCCGTTTACTTCCCATCAACCATTCACGGATTTTGAAGATCTCGACTTCGATGAACAGCTTCGAACGATTTCAGGCTCCGTGGCAGTCCAGTCATCCTCTAAACTGTCGGTATCAATTCTCTCTCCCACTTGTCTTTTGCTATTCCGTCTTTTCCATACAAATCTGTTGCCACGCAAAAGTGGGCGTGATAGAGTAACTTTTCAAGATTCTATTCTATTGTCACTTTTCGTTAAAAAGACTCCCTTTAATGTTGCCTCGTTGTTAATTCGTAACATGCATCATTGTGCTTCTCATGGATCTATGTATCTTCCCTATCCCGGTCTCTTAACTAAAGTGTTCAACTCCTTTAAATTGATTTCCGACTCTGATGATGTTGAATACCTGTCTGACATGTTTGATTCTCGCATTCTTTCTATGAATCATATTTTGATTAATGAGGATAATAAACTTGTTTTTGAGTCAAGCCCTTCTGAGACTTCAAGCCCTGAGACCCCTGTTGATCAACCTACTTTTGATGAAAATCAGTCCACCTCTCTAGCTTGCCTTTCAAATCAGGTTGAGGCCAATACAAAATCTATTGAATCCCTTCACTCCAAAATGCTTTCCTTTGAGTGCTCTCTGGCCTCTCTGTCAAAATCTGTTGAACTTATGCATTCCAAATTGGATGTGTTAAAGATTAATGATGCCAGCATTGCGAGACGCATGGATTTTGAGTTTGGTACTCTGCATGAGGGTATGACTGCAACTGCTAAGGCTTGGGAGCGTGAATTTGTTAAACTGTTCTATCAACTAGGATCTGAAACTCAGTTCTTGTCCAAGCAAATTTCCTCAATTCCTGGTAGGAATATAAAGCAATGGCATGAGAAGAAGCATTGGATGGGCGATTACACTCTTCCTGAGATCACAAAGCAACTGCCTCTCCCAGCTATCCCTCCTCCAGCAGCGTTTGGCCTTTCTAGGACGGAATACATGGATCGGCTGTTCCAGTGGATGTCAGCTCGGGATGGTAAAGATCCCTCTCCTGGTTTCTTTGAGAAGAACTTCTCTGTCTATGGAGAACCTTCAAGGTATGCACCACAAGCTGCAGGCAAATCTCCAGTAAACATTCCTGACGATGAGTGATTTTTTACTTTTTATGTTGCTGAAAGGGGGAGAAGCAGTATATTCCTTTGGTGTTTAATTATTATCTCTTAATTCTTGTACTTAATGGATGTTTCTATGGATATTTTCTGAACCCTGTTCCGTTGGTTTGAAATGTTTTAAACTTATTGATCTCCATTATATATCGTTTGAGTTTAAACATTGTTATTTATCTGAGAATGTATGATATCGCAATTTCTATTTTTTATTCATCAGATATATACTAATGGCCATACAAGTGTTTTTGACAGGGGGAGACAGTTAAGAATTGATAATAATTCAAATAGTTTTCATCATCATAAAAAGGGGGAGATTGTTAGTTTATTGATTTTAAGATGATGTGTACTTGAATATCATTATCTAATTCTCTATAAGATCTTGTCTCCTGACTTTAGCATGTGTAGTTTAGCTTTTCACTCTACCAAGATAATGTGCTTCCCACTACCAAAGGAATATACTTGAGACATGGGCTTTAATCTATTTTATCCAGCACTCCTCTGTACAATCACTTACTATTTTATCCAAAGAAATAGTCTTGCTGGTGGTCACGTTTTTTGGTTCACAGCTTTACCAGAAATACTCAAGTCCTTCACATGCTTACTACCTCCAACGGGCTCTTCTTCTCCAGTCAAGATCCATCAGCTAAGGCAAGTATCTACCAACGGCTATATCATTCAAGAGTGCCTATAAATATCCAGGACTCTCGACTGGAACTGGAAGACACACAGCAAGAGATATTCTAAGACATACAACTTCGACAGACATACACATCCTTATACATATTCTCTGAAAGAAGTTGTATTCACATTCTACATATTCAAAGTTTACTTGTGCCGGGTTGTGGCAACTAGTTAGGGATTACAAGTTGTAAGCCAAGGTAGCCAGTGGGCTAAGTAGCAGTGATTGCTAGGTGACAGGAGTGTCAAGGGGAAGTGTTCTTCCAGGGGCTTCAATCTTGTAATCAGATTTTGTGTAAGCTTTATATTATTGTGATAATAATATAATCTCTGTGCTAGTTGGCATAGGGACTTGGATGTAGGCCATAGACGAGATAGGGGCCGAACCAAGTGAAAATTCCTAGTGTTGTTATTATTTATTCAGTTATTTAATTTCTGCATTTAATATTCTGTTAGACAAAGAGACAGTCTCATTCACAAAAGAGACAGTCTCATTTGCAAAAGAGACAGTCTCATTCCCAATTGAGACAGTCTCATTTACTCGTACAGTCCAACATATTGTGCTACGAAATTACAAGTATTCCATTTAGTCGGTTGTGAAATATTCAATAATCGTAGTTCAGGATTGAAGGTTAGTTTAACAAAATAGCATCGTAGCGGCAAAATATATGTATCATTTTGGTTGATGGTTCTTGTTGCTGGTTGAAAGTTAATAAAGTGGATTTATGTGGTACCTTATGGGCGAGGCTGAGGATTTGTTTAACGGCTGGAAATTTGTCTAGAACGAAATTGGCTGAACATTTGTTTAAGACGAGACTGAGCCTTTGTTTAAAGGGTTGAACATTTGTTACCAGTTATTCATCTTCAAGATGCTGTTGTACAAACTTGTATAGTTTGAAATTGGCTCTAGTAAATTTTCAGTATATTGTAATCATTAGTGGCAGAAACAATTTTGTGTAATTTCTTAAGTGAGCGATGTTTTGTTCATTTTTGTTCTTGTATAAGAAAATATTAATGAAATTATTGATTGCTGAAGAATTATTTGTGTGCTGACCCAATGAATTGACGCTTGCTGGGGTTTTGAAAGCAATGTTATGATGTTTAATGTTGTTGGATTCTCTAAAAAAAACGATGTTATGACATTTTCATTTGTTGTTTTATGTAGATATAAGGGCACATGGTATGGGTAAATGGATATGTATGCAGAATGCTAGTATATCCAGCCAATTTGGCTTCCCTTTGGTTTAGGTTAATGAGTTCTTTTGTAGAAGCAATTGGTCAGTCCCATTTTTATCAAATCATTTTCTGGAGACAATGGCATGATTCCATTGTCTAAATCCCATGTAGGCGTGCCACTGAATTCTGTGCTTTATGTGGACATTTTCTTGAATATTGATGGTCATGATCACACAGCCAGTCTTGACTTTGATGCTCAAAAATCTATAAAAGATGCTAACGATATGATCAAAGTAAAAGTCAGTTGGTGTGCTGATGAAGACAAGTTATGTTCGATATATGATGAAGATCATGATGATTGATTGAGGCCTTCTCCCTGAACCATCTTGCTTGCCGGAATTGACAATAATTGATTTCTGTTTTAGTGTTCAAGGATTGTGTGCTTTTGTCTTGAAGATAAAACAACTGATGTGTGTGAGTTGTGATCTGTTAATTAAGGATTGTGTATAATTGTCTTAAAATTAATATATTTATCGCTCCCTCTTCTAACTTTGTGAACAGAATTCTTTTATGTAGATGTCACTATTATTGTAATTCGTGTTTTAAGAAAACCACATTGTTTTGAGTTTTTCCAAGTAGTCCCCTTTATCAATCATACATTTTTAGGTTGTATAATGTTGATATCTTCATAGCATAATGTAAGCTAGGTAGCCAATGCAGAGATTAAGTTGTTGGACAACTATGCTTGGAACCAGCAACAGCAGTGTGAACCTACTCGCTCTTTGTGAAGAAGCCTGATAAAGTAATACAAGTAGGAAATTATACTGCAGTATGGTTCCATTATCCAAACCTGGTGTAGGTTTGTCGATAAATACTGTTTTCATCTAAAGTAGGCTGTGTAGGTCTGTTCTTTGTGGACATTTCCTTGTGATGGTGCGATATACAAAGGCAGTGTGTGCATGTTGCTGCAAAAAAGAGGGGAATTTGTGAAATTTACTTCTCCAGAAACGAAAAATCAGTGATCCGAGATTTACACAGATTGGGATGAACAAGAAGCCCTCCATCCTGAAAGTATTTGTACATACTATAGAAAAAACTAGAAGCCCTCCATCCTGAAAGTATTTGTGGTGTGAGCACATATATGCATTTTGAAATCTTACCAAATCTTTTATGGATCGCTTATCGAAAATAGTCATATATTATCATCATAAATTACTTCGAAATTGGCTTGCTAATCAAGTTCAAGTCATAAAGACCAGATCACTGGATACTAGCCGGTGGTCGATCTTAGTTGAGATGGACAACTATATATACAATTCTAATCTGTGTTCCTGCTGTTTAATGAAATCAAATGAAGTACTGAGTAAGCAATTCTTTTACACTTAAAATTTCTTGGATGTGTGTTTGAGTTGGTTAGATGTATGGCTTCATCGTATAATGCATATGCTATGATTTGAAGTAGCAGGTTATGGAACGGTATATAAGGGCACACTTCTCTGAATATGTATCACCATGCATTCAAAATTCCATGTTACAGGTACTAGGGACTGAGTTAAATGAGATTGTTCCAGACATTCAATCAAAGAGTATAACTAGCCTACATTCATAATAGATGTGTAACTGTAATACAACATAAGCATGTTGTAAAGCAAGTGACAGACATTTATTGAAAGTGTAAATTGACTCTGTTTTTCTTTTAAATCAGTTATCAACACAAAGGTAAAGGTTTTATAGTCCAATTTGCTTTGTTACAATTTTTTTTTTTTTTTTTTGTGCTAACCAATTCTATACCATAACAATATTAGAATTAATAGGCTTCAAACATTAAATAGCCAGCAGTCAGTAAAATACTTAAAACCGAAATTAAGGTTGAAAAATTCATCGTCAACCAGAAACTAATTAACCAAAACTGTATCGAGCTTGTAAATCTACTGTAAGCCAAATATAAAGTTCAAGGTGTCTTTTACATAAGTTGCAACTTCTTAGCAATTACTACAAGAAGCAAACTAAATTTGAGGATACATACTTGTGGAGAAAAGCTAACCTGAATGATGATGGCATCACTCTTATACTGTTTTAAACTTTGATAATGATAATCAGAAACACTACACTAAATGAAAAGCTTCAGGGCCGCTTTCGACCGGAACGGTTATGCCACTCTAGGAGTTGGCTAAATGATGATAATAAACACCACTTGCCCTCAATTTGACCAGATACCCTTTCTTTGCGAGAGTCTATTATTAAGCTTATGTTACCAAAAACATATATTTGAAGACCATCTTGGGTTCTGCCTGGTTTAGGCTTAAAAATCAAACCATTCTGCAGTGCTTGAAGTTCAATAATTTGTTTCAAACTCATCTCGTTTCCGCCATCTCTATCCTCTATCTCTGTTTTCCTGCAGAACCTGTCAAAAGCTTCTTCATGTGCCAACTTTCTATTTTTCTGAGCCTCATACTGCATTTGCTTATTCACCCTACAATACCTAACATTTTCCCCCATAGCGGGTGGGACCACCTGCCCGCCTTCTGAAAATTTGTCCATCATGTTTAGACCCACTTTAAGACGGTTTTGAATATGATCATTCGCCAAAAGTTCTGGTGGAATAAGATTCTTCCAATATAAAAACCAGCTTATAAGTTCTTCAACGTCCGGCTCTTCACACAACCAATGGCACAAAACTGCTTGCCACTTGTCGAAGAATACATCCATTAAATGTAGCATGTCATTTATGGGAATAGCAGTAACCCAAGCAAGGACACATTCCAATTGACTCTTGTTGGCTGGTTTTAATTGGAATTCTTGCAGGATAGCCAACAGTTTGGGTTTAATATATCGGAGCATTAGTCGCTTCCAGCTGGTTGGATCAAATGCAGATTTCCAAGGTTTCAATATATAATAAGCAGACATATCATTTGGCTTCCAGGCATGAAGAGCACTTCCAAATCGGGCACAAATTGTTTGACAGATGATATCCGATTTCTGTTGCAACCATGGCAACCAGGGATGTACCCAGAGATGAATGGGAATTGTTTCCTTGCGTGGCTCCCATGAATCAACAGCGGCTAATAATTTAGGCATGACTATGTTGTCCAATATAGTATGACGAACGGAAATTGGCAGTAGATCTTCCCAAGACTCCAAGAGGCGGATCATTGGCTCAGGCTCCCTTGCTTGCCAGATATTGGTACCTGCTATCCTAATAGCAGGGAGAACAACTTCTGTAAATAGTCGTGTATAAGGTGGAACACCATCAGAAAGATTTTCTTGCAATAGGTTCTTCCATAAGGATACAACTTCTAACCCATAAGTGGGATTCTGAAGAGGGCTCCATCCCTGAAAATATCTTATAAACAAAGGTATAGCAAACGAACATACAATACCTGGCAAGCTACGAAGTTTGTAATGTCCAGCAAATCGCGTTTGCAAGTCTCCAAATGTGTTTGCAAGCGAAGTCAGTGTCAAGGTTCCTGACAAACTCTCAGTGTCTAGACGGTCCAAGACACTAACTATCTCTTTCAAATCATCAAGCTGCTTCTGTTGGTAAGAAATCTCTTCCTTTAGCTTCTTCTGCTTCATAGTCTCGTCAGTATTCAAGTTTTCCAAATCCTTCCAGACTCGGACCTCTGGTTTTCTCATATCAATCACTTCTTCAATTATTTTTCTTTTCAGGGTCATATCTTCCTTCCCCGCCTGTGACTCTTCCATACTAATATAGTTCCTCTTCTTCTCAAACCGAGCTTTGTTCAACCACAACTTCCTTTCTGTCCGTTTCTCAATCTTATTATTCTTCATCATCTCAAATCTAGCTCGCCTAGACAACAACTTCCCTTCTGTCCGTTTCTCAGTACACTGCATTGCATCACGAAACAACTTATTCTCTTCTAATTCTTTCACTTTGGGCAAACTCACTTCCTTGTAATTCTTATATCCCATTCCCATAGCTTTAGGCCTTACCTTGGCTTCAAGAGGATCCACAATCCCTTGTTCATTCTTCCCAAGCCCACCTCCTTTATACCCCATTTTCTCAAGCAACTTCATTCCAATTCCTTTCGTATGCTTCTCGAATCCACCAAAACTACCCACCCTGTCATCTAATCCCTTCCTCCCCCCTCCCAACAACTCCATACCACTTCCATACTTCCCCTCTTCCCTCACACACTGCCTTTTCACACCTCTCCCACCCTTCGAAAATCCATCGTTCTCCTTACTCACACTACTCGACTTAAACCCGAAACCAGCCCAATCAAATCCAGAAGCCCTGTTTTCACAACTTCCCTCTATGACACTCTCTTCACTTTTTTCATTCTTGTGCTCCATCCAAGAATCTCCACAAATAACATCGAAATCATCATCCGAATACTCCGCAAACATGTCATACGGTACATGACCATGATCATCTTCAACATGTTTGAGCTTCTCCTTACGAACAGAATCAGTACTAACAATACCATTGCTCTGTTTAAGCATAGTATTCATATTGACAATTAATCAAACGTTAATAACAAATTACGCAAAAGATTAAATATAACAAAAACAGATTAAATTTACAATACCTGATCAAAAATTGTCAAAACAATCTGCGAATGCCTTTATCTCCACGTAAATTTGTAGCCAAATTTTCCAAAATTATGAGTCTGATTATTAGCTAGAAGCTAATGAGGTAATAACAGACTGCATGTAATATGTATCTTATGAAACGGATGCATGCAATATATATATATAGAGAGTCAGACACGAAAAACCCTAGTTCGAAAAGGTAGACCCCGAGTATGAATGGGAAAGTTGCTGCAGGTTTGTAAAATAAAATCAAAACCCTATTCGAAAAACTGCTAAATATTTTTTCAAACGGAATTTTTTTAGTTTTATTTGTGATTTGAATTTATTCAAGCTTGGATTTTTTTTTGTTTTTACCGAATCTATACTATACTATTATATAAAAGCCAAGCTTGGTTAGTCAGTTGGTACCTGTTGATTTTACTTACTTACCCTTACTACAGATAAAAACCATCCTACTAACTAATCAATTTCCTTTTTGAGGTATCTTTTCTATTTTTCAATTACTAAATAATTTCATTTTTCAGGTAAAATACAATATCTTTTATATTTTATATAACTAAAATTTCTCCTTTATTAATCAATTTCTATTTTCAGGTTAAACATATTACCTTTTCTATTTTTCAATAATTAAATAATTTACTTTAACAGGTAAAATACAATATCTTTTAAATTTTATCTAACTAAAATTTCTCCCTTTTTTTTTGACTAAGTAGGCTTATATGTCTTACAATGAGTATCTGTTCTCTCATAAATCTCGGGATGAGCGAGAATCGAACCCAGAACCGGGAACGACAAGAGATAAGCTTAAAAAAACACTGTGAACAATTTTGTTTAATAAAATAACACAGTTATATTATAGATAATTACTATTAACTAATCAATTACCTTTTTCAGCACGTTACCTTTTCTCTTTTCTCTAACTAAAATTTCTCTTTTTCCAATTATATCATGGACGGTTACCTTTTTCAGCCAAAACACGTTACCTTTTTTCTTGCTAAAACCTCTTTTTTCCCGATTATAATTTTCTTTTTCAGGTAAAATACAATATCTTTTATATTTTATCTAACTATAATTTCTCCTTTATTAATCAATTTATTTTTTCAGGTTGAACATATTACCTTTTCTATTTTTCAATAACTAAATAATTTTCTTTTACAGGAAAAATACAATATCTTTTACATTTTATCTAATTAAAATTTCTCCTTTAAAAAAAACACTATAAACAATTATGTTTAATAAAATAACACAGTTATATTATAAATACTATTAACTAATCAATTACCTTTTTTCAGCACGTTACCTTTTCTCTTTTCTTTAACTAAAATTTCTCATTTTCCAATTATATCATGGACGGTTACCTTTTACAGCCAAAATACGTTGCCCGTTGCCTTTTACAGCCACTGGGGCGCAGTGGCGCATGTTGGAGTGGCGCAATAGCGCTTGTGAAAGCGCATGGGCGCTGGTTGGGCGTGATTTCCAGAAGAAAGAGGGCGCAATGGCGCTCCAACAAGGGGCAATTGCGCTCGAATGTAGTGTTTGGATTATTTTGGATTCGTTATTTCCGGGTCATTTTGTATTGGGCCTATTTTATTTGGGGCTTTTTCTTGAGACTATTTGAGTATCGTGGTAGACCTAAAAAATGAGATCTATCATTTTCAGTTAGAGTTTCTTTGGATCATCATCAACATTATTATTTTAGAACAATTTTTGAAGAGGAGTTCTCCAAGCTAGTGACAAGCAAGGAGGCTTAATCCTTGGATCATTTGTACTCTTTCTCATTATTGGGGATTTATTTCTAAACCTATTTCTCTTTTATTATTATTTGTTTCTTAGAATTATGTTATCAATTGAATCCATGATGGCGATGAGGTCGATTATGGGCTATGTTAGTCACAGAGGCATGCCTGAATACATCTAATAACAAGCCCAAGTGGTTCGTAATGCTATGCATTACCTACATGACCTCTTAACTGAGGGAACCTCTAGTTGTAGAGTTTCTACTTGTTTGTACTATGTAATAGGCATCAAATTCTATCTGTGTAACTGTACCTACTAAGTCAAGAATAAAGCTTGAAAGAAGTTCTAAGGTTCATGCCTCAAGCAAGGAAATGAAGACTGTCAAATAATCACAGTTGGGATTTGAAGAATTGAAGAAATGAAGAAATTGCCTAAGTACTAATTCGAGAAGTACATTTGTTTATTCGAGAAGTCTAGCATTCGAGAAGTCTGGAGTTCGATATCTCAGAAGACACTATTCGATATCTCTCGATATCTCATTCGATATCTCAGGGATTCGATATGTCCATTACACGGTTCGAGAACTCAAGGAGTCAACAGTTCGAGTTCTCAAAGGGTCAACAAGTCAATGCTACATTCGATATCTCAAAGACTCAATATGCTATTCGATATCTCAGGGATTCGATATGTCAAAATGCTCTATTCGATATCTCAAGGAGTCCCAGAGAAAAGAGCTATTCGAGAAGTGATTCGATATGTCAAGATAACACTATTCGAGAACTCAGAGTTATCGATCAAGTCAACTCCAGTTCTCGAATCACTCACTTAGTCACTTCTCGAATACATTCTTGAGGACAAAATACTGAAGAATTGTACAAGTCAGAAACCTGCAACAAGCCAGGATACTTTATTTGACTCTGTCCTATAAAGCATGCTGGAAAGCCTACAAAGAAGCTTGGAGAGATAAGACAAGGGACAAGGAGCTGAAGAAGTGGATCTAAACAGGCTTTTCAAAGTCAAATCTGTAGCCGTTTGGACTCTTACGAAAATGAGATAGACAGGCTGGAAAGTGTTTTTGTTTTACCTACCTCATTTGTAGTAAGTGGGTGTATCCATGTCTATAAGGATACAGCCTCACTTCCTTAGCTGTAAAGGTGTTGAAGTTTCTCAAATACCCAGAAAATATCTCTCTGAGAAAAACGAAGCTGAGAATACTATCATTTGTATTCACAGATTGTAGCAAAATCTTAATCTAATAAGATATTAGATTAAAGTGATATTGTGTTGTGTTTGTCTTTAATTATCCGCATCTTCATATCTCACACACTCATCACTTATCTTGCTGCAAAGATTCAAGAACGAAGAAAAGTTCAAGAATCCATTCACCCCCCCCCTCTGTATTCTTTTACTGTATTCAATACTCAACAAGTGGTATCAGAGCAGGCTGTTTAATCTAAACAGAAAACGATCATGAGTTCGAATACACCAAAGACTACAGGTACGGTAAAAGTCCCTAAGTTCGACAAAGAGAATTACAACCTCTGGAAAATAAAAATGCTGTTGTTCATCAAAGCTGCCAATCCTCTCTACCCTGACATTCTCAAGAATGGTCCATTCATACCACAACAAGAAGTTGCTGAATCCACAGTGGGCGCAGTAGTCATTCCTAGATCATACGTTCCAAAAGAGCCATCCAAATGGACGGACTCAGAGAAGGAAAAGATTGCCCTAGACAGCCACCTCATGTTGTTAATCATAGACTCCATGGATATGTCGATGTTTGCCAACATAGCATCATGCAGATCAGCCAAGGACATGTGGAATCACATCGAGGTGTTATGTGAAGGGACAGAGGAGGTAAGAGAAAATAAGAAACAGATACTGGTCACACAGTATGAGGCGTTCATGGCACAGCCCAAGGAAAGTATCACTGATATGTTTGAAAGATTTCACAAGCTGGTGACTGAGCTCCAAATGAATGGGAAGGTTTACAGCACTAAGGAATTAAATATGAAGTTTCTACTATCGTCACCAAACCATCTAGAGCAAAGGGTCATATCCCTAAGAGAAAGAGATTTGAACAAAGTCACGTATGATGTGCTCTATGGGGTTTTAAAGACACACGAGCTTGAGTTGCTTCAAAAGAGGGCTATCCAAGCTAACCAAGGCAGAATGATAAACACATCCTGTGCCTTGATTGTCAACAAATCTATTCAAGACCTGGAAGCATCTGCAAGTCAGCTGAGAATAGAAGAGATAGTAGATGATGAAGAAACTGAGGAAGTAGTGACTGAACCTGCTGATGACAAGGAAGAAGATGAGTTCTACACTCTTGAAGAGCTGGATGGCATGGAAAATACATCATATGCTTTTATAGCTAGAAAATTCCCAAACATCAGATTCAAGAGGAATCAGCCCTTCAAGCCTAGACCTCAAAATCATTCATTCAACAAGAGCAAGGCACCTATGAAAACAAACAAGAACAGATTCAAAACCAGCTATGTGGATAGGTCATCTGTAAGATGTTACAGATGCAATGACCTAGGGCATTTTGCCAGTGAATGCAAGAAGCCTAAAAAGAAGGATAAGGAGTTTCTTGAGCTTGAAGCTAAGTATGAGGCCCTTCTAAAGAAGCAGACACCAGGTAAGGCTTACATAGCTGAAGGGAAGTGTTGGGATGATTCTGACAGTGATGGGGAAGAACAAGAATTCTGCAACTATGCCTTGATGGCCAATTCCAAGGAAGAACCATCTGCATCAGACTCACAGGTACCATCTCTCACTACCATAGACATGTCTGTTTCTGAATATAAATCTTTGGTTGAACAACTATCCGTTGAGATGTTTAACATTCATACTAGTATGACTGCTGCTAATGAAGAGATTGCTAAACTGTCTACTAGGAATGAACTGTTAAATAAGAGAAATGAGGAACTAGAGCTAACTACTGTGCAAATAGAAAATCTTAAACAAGAGATTGAGTATCTAAAGAACAAAGTTCTATGTGCTAGTCAAGTTGAGAAAGCTCTTAGGGATGAATTAGCTGAAAATGAATTTAAGTTGAAAACATTTAAGAATTCCTCTAGTCTATTGCAGTCTTATCATGAGAAAAATCTAGCTAGACCTAAGGCTGCCATTGGACTTGATTATGACACTCTTAAACAGAGGAAAGGCTATGCAGTCATTGAAGATGACATTGTTGTTCAAGAGGAGGTGCCTCAGGTTTTGAAAAAGACTGAGAATCCAATATTTAAAACACCAACACTTGAGATTGATGAGGATGCCTTACTCATCAAGCAAATGTTGGAGGATGAAGATGAGGCACAATCAAATGAACAACAAGCATCCTCTGAGAGTAAGAATGTCAAAACCAAAGCCAAGGAGCCAGTAGGAGGTAGACCTAGACTTGAGAAATCTGTAAATTTTGTTTCAGCTGGAAATTATGAGACTAAGAAGAAAGTGACTAATAAGAGACCAAACAGGAATGGCAAATTAGGGATTAACAAAGATAACAACTATGCTTATGTGCCAAATGCCCCTAGGAAAGTTTGTCAAAACTGTTTTAGCTCTAATCATTTGACTCATGCTTGCAAGAAACCATCTGGTAGTGTTGCTAAACCATTCTATGATTGCTCTGTGCCTTTAAGACATAGAGACTCTCCTTTCTGTGATAAACTTGATTGTATGCCATGTAACATGAATGTGATGACTAGTTGTTTTAATTTGAGAAGACAATTCATGGAGGGCTGTATCAATCATAATGTTCACACACACTACACAAGGACAAAGTCTTCAAGTCCTCCTAAAGTTAGGAAGGTACCTCTGTCACCTAAGTCTAAGAACCCTGATTCTAAGACTCCCAACAGTGACAAGAAGACCAACATCAAGAAAACTGATAAGCATGCTGATTTTGATAAAACTGTCACTAAGTCACATGGACCCAAACTCGTTTGGGTACCAAAGGAGAAGTAATACTTTTGTGTTTGCAGGGCAAAGAAAGTAAAAAGAAGGTCATGTGGATTTTGGACAGTGGATGCTCAAATCATATGACTGGTGATATGGCCCTGCTATCACAGTATGAGGAAAAGGCTGGCCCAATGGTTGCTTTTGGAGATGACAGCATTGGCAACACACTGGGATATGGCAAGTTGGAAATTGGAAATGTCATCATTGAGAATGTAGCACTGGTCAAGGGGCTCAAGCATAATCTACTGAGTGTTGGTCAATTCACTGACAGAGGCTTCAAAGTGAACTTTGACAAAGATGAATGTTTGATCACCCACAAGAAGACTGGTGATTTTGCTCTGTCTGGAGTAAGGAAGGGAAGCCTGTTTGTAGCCAATATGGACTCTGCAAGCAAGGACACAATTTGTTGCTTCTACTCAAAAGCATCAAATGAAGACAGTTGGCTGTGGCACAAGAAGCTATCACACCTGAACTTCAAAGCCATTAATTCCCTAGTCAAAAGGGAGTTAGTGAGAGGCATTCCCACACTTGAATTCTGTCAAGAAGGAGTGTGTGAGGCGTGTCAAAAGGGAAAAATGAAAAGATCAAGCCACAAGTCAAAAACAGTGACATCTATAACCAAGCCCCTGCAACTGATTCATATGGATTTGTTTGGGCCTGTCAATATTATGTCACTAGGAAGGAAGAAGTATGCTCTAGTGATGGTTGATGATTTTACAAGGTATACATGGGTAGAATTTCTGGCATCAAAGGATGAGGCTCCACAAGTAATCATTGAGCACATAAAGAAAGTTGACAAAGAAGCAAAGGCCATAAATGCAAGTGTGATTGCATTAAGAAGTGATAATGGGACAGAATTCAGAAATGCCATGCTTGGAGCATTCTGCAAAGAAAATGGTATTTCTCAACAATTCTCAGCTCCAAGGACCCCACAACAAAATGGAGTTGTTGAGAGAAAGAATAGGACTCTGATAGAGGCTGCTAGAACAATGCTACTTGATGCAAAGATGCCTACATGTTTTTGGGCTGAGGCTGTGAGCACTGCATGCTACATCCAAAACAGAACCCTCATCAACAAAAACACTGGAAAGACACCTTACAACTTGATGACTGGAAAGAAGCCTACTCTAAAGTATGTTCATACTTTTGGAAGCAAGTGCTTTGTGCTAAAAGATAATTCAGAATATGTTGGAAAGTTTGATGCAAAGGCATTTGAAGGAATCTTTCTTGGCTATTCTATGGAAAGAATTGCATACAAAGTTTATGTCATTTGTCAAAAGAAAGTAATGGAGAGCACAGATGTAACATTTGATGACAGCAAACTACCTGGATTAGAAGAAGCCAATGATGAAGATAAAGATCCCTTGAAGTTTGACAATCTAGATGATTCTGATGAGGAGATTGAAAGTGAATCTGAACTCATAATCCAACAATCTCAAGTGAATGAAGAACCTGTGTCAACCAACAATGAAGAAACAAGCATCCAAGATACACCTGTGAGGAGTGACAACTTCACAGGGGGAGGAAATGTAGATGATCATGATCTAAATGATGAAGCAACATCAAGGATGAGAAATCAATCTGAACATACAAGGAAATGGGATAGATCACACACTGCAGATCAGATAATTGGAAATCCAAATGCAGGAGTAAGGACAAGGAGAGCAACTATAAATGAATGTCTCTATGGCTGCTTTCTATCCCAAGTTGAGCCTAAGAAACTTGATGATGCATTGTTGGATCCTGACTGGATAATTGCTATGCAAGAGGAGCTAAATCAATTTGAAAGGAGCAAAGTATGGGAACTAGTGCCTGCACCAAAGGATAGAACCGTTGTTGGAACTAAATGGGTTCTAAGGAATAAGATGGATGAAAATGGTGTAGTCATAAGGAACAAAGCAAGGTTGGTTGCAAAAGGATACTCTCAACAGGAAGGTATTGACTATGATGAGACCTTTGCCCCTGTTGCTAGACTAGAAGCCATCAGAATTTTCTTGGCATTTGCTGCACATTCCAATTTCAAGGTCTATCAAATGGATGTCAAGAGTGCATTCCTGAATGGGGAGTTGGAAGAAGAAGTATATGTGCAACAACCACCTGGCTTTGAGGATCCACAGTTTCCCCACTTTGTCTACAGATTACTTAAAGCATTGTATGGACTCAAGCAAGCTCCTAGGGCATGGTATGACACACTATCACAATTTCTACTGGAGAATCAATTCACTAGAGGCACACTGGACAAGACACTGTTCTACAAGAAACATGATGATGATATTATCCTAGTTCAAATCTATGTGGATGATATCATATTTGGCTCTACAAATGAGAAGCTGTGTGAAAAATTCTCTAAGCTCATGCAAAGCAGATATGAGATGAGTATGATGGGAGAATTAACATTCTTTCTTGGACTGCAAGTTAGTCAAAGGAAGGATGGCATTTTTATAAGCCAAACCAAATACATTAAAGATTTACTGAAGAAATTTGAGTTGGAAGAATGTTCACCTGCAAAGACACCCATGGCCACTGCCACCAAGTTAGATGATGACGCTAAGGGCAAAAAGGTAGATATCTCAATCTACAGAGGCATGGTTGGTTCTCTACTCTACCTCACTGCTAGTAGGCCAGATATCATGTTTGCTACATGCTTATGTGCAAGGTTTCAATCAAACCCAAAGGAATCACACATGATAGCAATAAAAAGGATCTTCAAATATCTGAAAGGCACACCAAACTTGGGGTTATGGTATCCTAAGGACACAGGGTTCAATGTGGTTGGTTATTCTGATGCTGATTATGCTGGATGCAGAGTGGATAGGAAAAGCACATCAGGTAGCTGCCAGTTTCTTGGACAAAGGTTAGTCTCTTGGTACAGCAAGAAACAACAATCTGTGTCAACTTCCACAGCTGAAGCTGAATACATAGCTGCTGGAAGTTGCTGTGCTCAAGTGCTTTGGATTAGAAACCAACTTAGAGATTATGGACTTGTGTTGGAAAGAATTCCTATCATGTGTGACAACACAAGTGCAATCTCTATAGTTGCCAATCCTGTCAATCATTCTAGGACAAAGCACATTGACATCAGATATCATTTCATTAGAGAACATGCAACTAATGGAACCATTGAGTTGCATTATGTCACTACAGAAAAACAACTAGCTGACATATTCACTAAGCCATTAGATGAAGCCACCTTCACTAGGCTGGTCAGTGAGATTGGAATGCTGAATTCTTCGAATTCTGGCTAAGTGAATATATCAACTAGATTGTTGCAGCAGTAAATACTTACTTTATCAAATGCCCAATATTTCTGAAGTAAGTATTGGCTGGAGTATGATGTATAAATATTCCAATGCTGCACATGTTGAAAATCATACATATGTAGCTTGAAATTTCTGTAAAAAATTTTGAGTAAACCACTATTTAATTTGGTAGAATATTCGTCAATGAATATTTCTAGTAAATTTTAAAGGATAGTGGAAATTGAATTTTATGAGTGAAAAGTACAGTTCGATAAGTCAGACTTCTCGAATGGTTCATTGTTATGTCTTGGCTCGAGTTCTCGAATAGGCCTATCTAGAACCCTCTTGAGTTCTCGAATAGTGTCTTTTAGAGAAATCGAATAGCACACTTTGAGTTCTCGAATAGAGTATTTTAGTTCTCTAATGATAGAGTTCTCGAATACTGCATTTGAGTTATCGAATCATTTGAAAAGGCTGATTTTTCGCTGACACTTAATCGCTTTTTGGATTTATATTCAAACCTTCATTTCACTCATAAAAATATATTCTTAACTTTGAATTATTTTCTGAGTTAAATCACTGCCAGCTGTGAGTTAAAAACTGCCTGAGATATCGAATAAGCCTTTCTTGACTTCTCGAATAGTTGTTTCATATTTCTCGAATGACTTGTCGCTACAGAACACTTATCTATCGACAACTCAAGACATTCATATATATATATACAACTTCACAACTATTCAATTCATTTCGTTCGATTTCTCAAGCACCTCAACTCCTGAAACCTCTGAAAAACCCTAACTGCGAATTTCTTCTTCAATCCTAATTCTCTTTTCTTCTCTACCCAAATGGCAAACACTCAACTCACCATACCATCCCAAACTAATTTCATCGCAATCTCCAGTGATGTGGAAGCACCGAATGCCAATTTCAAGTGCTTTGTTCGGTGGTTGTCTGAATCATACATCAAGAGTGCGCTCTCAGCCAACCCAACTCTGTACATAGATCTATTGGAACAATTCTGGAGGACTGCTACTGTGGAGGTCATCGCTCTTGAGAATGCTATCACCTCTTATATTGTTCACTGCAAGATTCAAGGAGAGGATATCACTATCACCACTGCAGACATGAATCAAGCCTTGGATATGCAGCAAGAGACGTATGATGCTCTGGCCTCCAATGATGAGTTGGAAGAATTCTTTGACTTCATCAACTACTCTGATACTATCAAGCTGGGAAAGTTGAATAGGAAGTTCTTGAGGAAAGAATGGAGCTTTGTATTTGCTACACTCCTTCAAGTATTCACTGCACGGAAATCAAGCTTTGATCAGATTAGTACACCCGTGCAGCAGCTTGCCTATGCCTTGGCTCATGGGAGAAAGATAGATGTTGGACTTCTCATCCTACAGGAACTCTATGGGAGACTTGGTCAGACCACAGCCAAGAGAGGTAATGAAATTTTCTTTCCTCGCTTTATTCAATCAGTGCTTAACTTTAAAAATGCTTCTTTGATTGAATTGCCTGGAGTAGATAAGAGTAAAATAGGCTATCCTAAGTCCATGACCAAACTCATTTTTGGTAATTTGGAGACTAGGAATGATGTGGATGTAAGACTTAACATAACTCCCCACATGGAGGGTTTGTTTAGGTCTTACCCCCACAACATGCCAATATTTGATTCAAAATCACAGTTAGCACAGCCTAAGCAAGGAGAACAAAGTGCTAACCCAAGGCCTGCTTGTAATATCCGTAATTTTTCGAATAAATTTTTCGAATCTACTCGATATTTTTATTTAAAAATATTTTAGAAACGATTCACTAGTATATATTTCTAATTAGTACGTTTTATAAATTTTAAAATTTATATATTCGTATTATATTTAAATATTAGTGTTTATTAAAAATTTGAGAAGAATAGTATTTTTTAAATTTTGAGTCGTAATTATTTTAAGAAACAAAATTAGAATTTCGTTTTAATTAATTAGACGGGAGAAAACGAGATCTTTTATTCAATAATTTCATTAAATATAGACATAATCATTATTTTTATTTTAAAATTTTTCAACAATTATTTTGTCTCCCATCTTATTTATTTAAATTGTCCACTAAATATATAATTATGGAGCACTAACTTTGTTCATTACTTTTGTCCCCCATTTTAAACTACTTTTTAATTTTATAATAAAAACTAGTTTTGTTATTAATTGAAACAGATTATCAGTTTTAATAAAAACACAACTTCCATATTCACTAAACCCATCCGTATAAACCGAAACAGAGACACAGCCACAGGTAGTATATTTTTTCTGTCAAACTTTTCTTTAAATCCTTTTATTTTGTTTCCATTTTTTTTCTCTCGTTAAATTTTCGATTGGTTTTGTGTTGGGATTTTATCGATTGTGTGGTGATTGGATTGGATTGGTGTTATTGTTGTCCTGTGTTACCGGAGTTAGGGAGATATTGATGTTGTGTTGTTGTGGTCGAGAGGAGGAATCGGAGAGAGGGGAGGAATTGGTGTTGTCGGGAGAGAATAACGGAGGGAGAGGATGGGTGGCTTGAATCGGGGAGATTAAGAGAGGTGTACGGGAGAGAGACTCGGAGAGGTTTTGAGGGAGGTTGGAGAGATTGTTGTGTTTGTTGTGTTGTCGGTGTAAGGGTGGATTCGAAGAGAGAGATTGGTGAAGGGAGAGAGGCGAGTGGAGAGATTGACGGGGAGAGAAGAAAAAGGAGAGATGGGGATGTGTGGTTGCCGGGAAGTGCCCGGAGAGAGATTTGGAGAGAGAGATACGAGAGATTAAGAGAGATTAAGAGATGGCGAGGGGAGAGAGAGAGAGAGAGAGAGAGAGAGAGAGAGAGAGAGAGAGAGAGAGAGAGAGAGAGAGAGAGTGGGGAGAGATTGAGAGAGAGAGAGAGAAAAAAAAACGAGAGAGGGAGAGGCTAGTTGAGCAAAAAAAATCGCAGGGGAGGTGTATGCACGGCGGCGGTGGTGGCGCGTGGGCCCCACGCGCCGCTGTGTGTGTAAATGTCTGTTAAGTGTTGTATAAATATTTATATTATAGTATTTAATAAATAGATATAATCAATAAATAAAAAGTAGTATATTTTTTTAATTTGAGTTGTAATAATTGTTTTAAAAATAATATCAATAACAATTTCTGTTTTTATGTTTTGAATTGGATTTAAATAAAAAGTTGTGTATTTTAAAATTAGTTGTATTAGTTGATTTTAAAACTAGTGATTTAATTGAAGTGTTATTAAAAATTTAGAGATATTATAGTGAATAATTTTTATTAAATTGGGGATTGATTTACTATTTTAATAAATATATTTGTACTATAAATTAAAGATTTATGGTTTTGATAATAAAAGGGGGGGTTTAAATTATTAATTTGGAATTATTTATAGTTAGATTTTGATTTAAAAATATTATGTGATTATTTTCCATAATTTAGAAAGTTATTGTTTTATTATTAAAAAGGAGGATTAATTTAGAATAAATAGGATTAAAAAGGGGTATAATTTCAAGATTTTATATTTAATATTTCCGAATTATTTTATTAATCGGATAAGACCAGATTTATTTAAAGACTAAAAGGATTTAATATTATTTTAATTATGAGATTTAAAGGGGATATTATTTAGTGAGATTATTATTAATAATTATGGATTTAAATTGAATAAAAATAGATTCTTGAATATTTTTGGTTTTGAGATTTATATTAATTAAATTAGGGATTTAATAATTCTTTGATAAAAGAGAGAATTATTGGGAATAAGTAGAATTAAATGCGGTATTATTTTAGGGGACTGATATTTATTATTGGATTATTTTAATTAAGTAGATTGAGTTATATTAGTTTAGATTAAAAAACTGAGATTAGTACGAAATAGCTGAACCAGGTTTTTAAAAGGTGAAATGTCGGGCCTAATAAAGTGAGTTTTTATTTGGTTATAGAGAATCAGAGACGTGGAGCCAGGTGAATTATCGTACCGCAGAGCACAGGCAAGTTTACTAATTCGTACTCCATTGTCCGGAGTATTTATATTTTTAAAAATTCATAATTATGCTGATTAAGTTTTCGATTATCAAAATCAAGTATTATTTCGAGCGATTTATACAAGATTTTTATTCATGCAATTTACATTCATATATATTATTGCTGAGCTGTTATCCAGACATATTATGTAATGAGGTGTTCAATTTGATTTCATGAGTTGTTCCATATTTGTTGGTACGTTTATTGAGATACGTCATTCGAGTTTATGTTTTAAAGTGGGGGTTATATATAAAGTAAGTTATGTATACTGATATGGGTCACTTCATTTCGACTCCATAATCAGAATAGTTTTTCATAATATTTCCTCTAATCGTTCGAGAGGGAAACTATATTATTGGTGTCTATTGTTCATTGCTTATGAAGGCAAAAGTGACCGGAGTAACGCACCGGCCCAACTGAGTAGTATTTAGGGTGTGATCGAAACTTCGGCACATCCTTCTATCGATAGAAAACGAGTAGTGATAATGGATTGATCATCCATTACTTGAGTAGGCGTTCTGAGCAGAAATCCAATTGACATCCTATCAGTTAATAGATGCCTTTGTGGTTCTATTAACTAGGGTGTTGATCTGAGCAGTTGTTATATTATATTACCAAGGGAGTAGTTTTGAGAAGTTTTTGATTTATTTTTCGAGTAGTATTTTGAGAAGTTGTTGAGATATATTGGAGTCGTATTTCGAGATTTGTAAGAATTTCTGAGTTGATCTCTTTTCAAAGGTAATTATATTTATAACTCTTAAAGAGTAGTAAAATCATATTTTGAGTGAGTTGTGGTTGTATTATATGATATTTGTATATACTTGCTGGGCATTCTTTGGCTCATTCTTGCTATTTAAATATTATTGATCAGCGGCATCTAAAGACGACTCTAGCATGGCTGACTGTGGCAAAGGGAAGTGGAAGGGCTATTAAATTCAATCCAGTAGCCTTATAGTATCGAAGGAGGTTGCAAGATGGAACGAAATTGTTAATGCTTTATTATTGTGTGTTTGGTGTGCTGTAATAATACTTCAGAGATTCTGGGAGATGAGTTTGTATTGTAATAACTTTTATATTTTGAGTGCTTGTTCTAAGACTATAACCTGTGGAATAAAAGACGGTGTTGTTAAGATTATATTATGAGCAGGTGATAGTTTTTCCGCAAGAAGTGTAATGACCTGGATTCCTGTAAGGGATTTGGGGGGCGTTACAGTAATGGTATCAGAGCAGTAGGTTATAAACCTTAGAACGAGAATAGAGAGGAGTTATAGTTATATAAGAGAGAGTTTAGAAGCCAAGGAATAGTTAGGGTGGAGGCATGACGGCCGATACCGATAGTAGAATCATTTGGAGCAAGAAAAACGCATTTCCATGATTTATTTATTGGGTTTATAATGAGTATATAGAAGTATATATACGTAAGTATATATATATATATGGATGCATACATATCTATGTATATATATACGCATGTGTACCGATATATACTGTTTTGTTTTCATAATAAACATCTCATGGATATGCAGTTTTATTGAACGAAATGATTTTTTTTTTATTTTTAGAAAATGCCGCCAAGGAGAAACGGAGCTAACTCCAGAGAAGGTGAGGCTTCTACCGGAGGGAATAACAACCAAAACAATCAAGGACTTAACCAACTCGTAGATTTGTTGAGGCAAACCCTAGACCGTGGACATCAGGATCCTATACCTCATGTAGGGAACCAAACCGCAGCAGCTTTTAAGGCTTTTAAGTCAATTCATCCACCTGAGTTTAAAGGGTTTGGGGAACCAGTCGAGGCTAGATCGTGGCTGAAAGAGATGGAGAAATCATTTAAGATTATAGGAGTAGAAGAGGGGCAGAAGACGATCTTTGCCACCTACGTGTTGAAAGAAGAGGCGAATTATTGGTGGGAGTCTAAGGAAGCAATGGAACCTGCAGGAATAGTAACCTGGGAAAGGTTTACTGAGTTGTTTTTGGAGAAGTATTTTCCGGAGCATATGGAGAGTAAGATGGAGATAAAGTTCTTGGAATTAAGGCAGAATAATAGGACTGTTGCTGAGTATGAGAAGGAGTTTACTGAACTATCTAGGTTTGTACCACATTTCGTAGATACTGATAAGAAGAAGGCGAGGAGGTTTCAACATGGACTGAGACCATGGATACAAACTAGGGTGGCCGCTTTTGAGCTTACTGAGTATGTTAAAGTAGTGAATAAGGCGGAAGTAATAGAAGCAGGAAGTAATTTTGATCCGAAGGGAAATGAAGGGAAGAAAAGAAAAGCAGAGAGTTGGGGAGGATATCCGTCTAGTGGAACATTTCAGAACCAAAATGGTAGGAGACCCGGGTTTCAGTCTACAAGATTTGGAGGATCCAACCGAGCAGAAAGTGCGGGTAGTGTACAAGTAGGACAGCAGGGAAACGAGAGCCAGTTTAGGCAACCAAGACCACCACTGGAAGATTGTGAAGTGTGTGGAAAGAAGCATCCAGGAGCATGTGCAAAATCAGAAGGTAGGTGTCATAACTGTGGTCAAGAGGGGCATATTCGGGCGAATTGTCCCAGGAAGGGAGTAGTCTGCTACAAATGTGGAAAGGAGGGACATATATCTAGAGATTGTAAAGTGTCAGCAACGGGACCCGCAACATCACGACAAAGCAGTGGAGTTATTAGCAACCAATCAACCGCCAGGGTCTTTAATATGACGTTGGCCGATGGCATGAAAGAGATGGACGAAATAGCAGGTACGCGGTTATTTAAAATATCGTAAATGCATATATAAATGATGAGCCGGTATTAAAATAGAGGTATGATAAAATGAAATCTTAGATGGGATCGACAGTCTAGCATGAGAGTTACAATCCAAATGGGAGAGCATAAAACAGGGATGAGGGGATATTGGAAAGTAGAGTATAAGATAAGCAGCCTTAGCTATTGCCTACGTTGATTCCGAGGACGGAATCCTTTTAAGGAGGGAAGACTGTAATATCCGTAATTTTTCGAATAAATTTTTCGAATCTACTCGATATTTTTATTTAAAAATATTTTAGAAACGATTCACTAGTATATATTTCTAATTAGTACGTTTTATAAATTTTAAAATTTATATATTCGTATTATATTTAAATATTAGTGTTTATTAAAAATTTGAGAAGAATAGTATTTTTAAATTTTGAGTCGTAATTATTTTAAGAAACAAAATTAGAATTTCGTTTTAATTAATTAGACGGGAGAAAACGAGATCTTTTATTCAATAATTTCATTAAATATAGACATAATCATTATTTTTATTTTAAAATTTTTCAACAATTATTTTGTCTCCCATCTTATTTATTTAAATTGTCCACTAAATATATAATTATGGAGCACTAACTTTGTTCATTACTTTTGTCCCCCATTTTAAACTACTTTTTAATTTTATAATAAAAACTAGTTTTGTTATTAATTGAAACAGATTATCAGTTTTAATAAAAACACAACTTCCATATTCACTAAACCCATCCGTATAAACCGAAACAGAGACACAGCCACAGGTAGTATATTTTTTCTGTCAAACTTTTCTTTAAATCCTTTTATTTTGTTTCCATTTTTTTTTCTCTCGTTAAATTTTCGATTGGTTTTGTGTTGGGATTTTATCGATTGTGTGGTGATTGGATTGGATTGGTGTTATTGCTGTCCTGTGTTACCGGAGTTAGGGAGATATTGATGTTGTGTTGTTGTGGTCGAGAGGAGGAATCGGAGAGAGGGGAGGAATTGGTGTTGTCGGGAGAGAATAACGGAGGGAGAGGATGGGTGGCTTGAATCGGGGAGATTAAGAGAGGTGTACGGGAGAGAGACTCGGAGAGGTTTTGAGGGAGGTTGGAGAGATTGTTGTGTTTGTTGTGTTGTCGGTGTAAGGGTGGATTCGAAGAGAGAGATTGGTGAAGGGAGAGAGGCGAGTGGAGAGATTGACGGGGAGAGAAGAAAAAGGAGAGATGGGGATGTGTGGTTGCCGGGAAGTGCCCGGAGAGAGATTTGGAGAGAGAGATACGAGAGATTAAGAGAGATTAAGAGATGGCGAGGGGAGAGAGAGAGAGAGAGAGAGAGAGAGAGAGAGAGAGAGAGAGAGAGAGTGGGGAGAGATTGAGAGAGAGAGAGAGAAAAAAAAAACGAGAGAGGGAGAGGCTAGTTGAGCAAAAAAAATCGCAGGGGAGGTGTATGCACGGCGGCGGTGGTGGCGCGTGGGCCCCACGCGCCGCTGTGTGTGTAAATGTCTGTTAAGTGTTGTATAAATATTTATATTATAGTATTTAATAAATAGATATAATCAATAAATAAAAAGTAGTATATTTTTTTAATTTGAGTTGTAATAATTGTTTTAAAAATAATATCAATAACAATTTCTGTTTTTATGTTTTGAATTGGATTTAAATAAAAAGTTGTGTATTTTAAAATTAGTTGTATTAGTTGATTTTAAAACTAGTGATTTAATTGAAGTGTTATTAAAAATTTAGAGATATTATAGTGAATAATTTTTATTAAATTGGGGATTGATTTACTATTTTAATAAATATATTTGTACTATAAATTAAAGATTTATGGTTTTGATAATAAAAGGGGGGGTTTAAATTATTAATTTGGAATTATTTATAGTTAGATTTTGATTTAAAAATATTATGTGATTATTTTCCATAATTTAGAAAGTTATTGTTTTATTATTAAAAAGGAGGATTAATTTAGAATAAATAGGATTAAAAAGGGGTATAATTTCAAGATTTTATATTTAATATTTCCGAATTATTTTATTAATCGGATAAGACCAGATTTATTTAAAGACTAAAAGGATTTAATATTATTTTAATTATGAGATTTAAAGGGGATATTATTTAGTGAGATTATTATTAATAATTATGGATTTAAATTGAATAAAAATAGATTCTTGAATATTTTTGGTTTTGAGATTTATATTAATTAAATTAGGGATTTAATAATTCTTTGATAAAAGAGAGAATTATTGGGAATAAGTAGAATTAAATGCGGTATTATTTTAGGGGACTGATATTTATTATTGGATTATTTTAATTAAGTAGATTGAGTTATATTAGTTTAGATTAAAAAACTGAGATTAGTACGAAATAGCTGAACCAGGTTTTTAAAAGGTGAAATGTCGGGCCTAATAAAGTGAGTTTTTATTTGGTTATAGAGAATCAGAGACGTGGAGCCAGGTGAATTATCGTACCGCAGAGCACAGGCAAGTTTACTAATTCGTACTCCATTGTCCGGAGTATTTATATTTTTAAAAATTCATAATTATGCTGATTAAGTTTTCGATTATCAAAATCAAGTATTATTTCGAGCGATTTATACAAGATTTTTATTCATGCAATTTACATTCATATATATTATTGCTGAGCTGTTATCTAGACATATTATGTAATGAGGTGTTCAATTTGATTTCATGAGTTGTTCCATATTTGTTGGTACGTTTATTGAGATACGTCATTCGAGTTTATGTTTTAAAGTGGGGGTTATATATAAAGTAAGTTATGTATACTGATATGGGTCACTTCATTTCGACTCCATAATCAGAATAGTTTTTCATAATATTTCCTCTAATCGTTCGAGAGGGAAACTATATTATTGGTGTCTATTGTTCATTGCTTATGAAGGCAAAAGTGACCGGAGTAACGCACCGGCCCAACTGAGTAGTATTTAGGGTGTGATCGAAACTTCGGCACATCCTTCTATCGATAGAAAACGAGTAGTGATAATGGATTGATCATCCATTACTTGAGTAGGCGTTCTGAGCAGAAATCCAATTGACATCCTATCAGTTAATAGATGCCTTTGTGGTTCTATTAACTAGGGTGTTGATCTGAGCAGTTGTTATATTATATTACCAAGGGAGTAGTTTTGAGAAGTTTTTGATTTATTTTTCGAGTAGTATTTTGAGAAGTTGTTGAGATATATTGGAGTCGTATTTCGAGATTTGTAAGAATTTCTGAGTTGATCTCTTTTCAAAGGTAATTATATTTATAACTCTTAAAGAGTAGTAAAATCATATTTTGAGTGAGTTGTGGTTGTATTATATGATATTTGTATATACTTGCTGGGCATTCTTTGGCTCATTCTTGCTATTTAAATATTATTGATCAGCGGCATCTAAAGACGACTCTAGCATGGCTGACTGTGGCAAAGGGAAGTGGAAGGGCTATTAAATTCAATCCAGTAGCCTTATAGTATCGAAGGAGGTTGCAAGATGGAACGAAATTGTTAATGCTTTATTATTGTGTGTTTGGTGTGCTGTAATAATACTTCAGAGATTCTGGGAGATGAGTTTGTATTGTAATAACTTTTATATTTTGAGTGCTTGTTCTAAGACTATAACCTGTGGAATAAAAGACGGTGTTGTTAAGATTATATTATGAGCAGGTGATAGTTTTTCCGCAAGAAGTGTAATGACCTGGATTCCTGTAAGGGATTTGGGGGGCGTTACACTGCTAACCAACCCCCTCAGCCAAACACTCTATCCAGCAAAGAGCCAACTGCATCATCCTCTCAAAAGGGTGATGTTAGTAAAAAGAAGAGAAAACAGGCTGCTTCTGAACCTTTAGAAATCTTAACTGAAGCAGCCTTGGCTGTAGAACTAGGGTTAGAAAGTGAGAAACCTGAGTCACCTATCATAAGCCTAAAGAAGAAGAAGAAGTCTAAAACTACCTCTTCAGTCACTCAAATGGCTGAAGTTGTAAAATCAGGGGCACACAGCTCACTAGATGTATCCTCTCAACAGGATGCATCTATAGAATCAAGCATCCTCCCCAATGCACCTATCTGTAAAGAGTCAGCACAAGGGAGTGATAAGGCTGGCACAACACTGAGTGGAGAGCACATCATAACTGAAACTCCCTCTATTTCTCAGGGGGAGTTGCCAAAATCTTGTCTACAACACACTTCTCTTTCAGAATCTACCACTCATATTTCTTTGAAGCCTGCAACTCAAGCAATTGAGGAGCAAGGCATTGATCATCAAGAATTCTTTTCCTTTGATGAGCCAATGAATTCAAGTGACTTGGTGCATGACACCTTGCTCACCACCCAGGTACCACATTTGGATGGTCAGGGAATGCATGCTGGGGCATATCCTAATGACACCATCACAAACACAGAGGATTCACTAGTTCTTACTAGAGACTCTGTGCCTGTGTCAACTACTGTTGTAACTCATCCCACTTCTGTGGAGACAGCAGTAGTAGAGTCTGTTCATCCGGTTGCAGAAGTTGCATCTGTAACTGAGGAGCCTAGCAAGCCTAGCTCTAGCTCTAACTTTTTGTCTCAATGGCTGAAGCCTGTGCAACATGACAGTGCTTCAGGATCAGGGTCTGTTCCACCACAATTGACGGTTGAAGCACTTCAAAGCTTAGTTGTGGATCAGATCCCTGAGTTCACAAAAATTGCTCAGCACCTTCTCACTGCAAACATGCCCAATCCAGACTATGAAGCTATTCTCCTATGTCACAAAGAGGATGTAGAGCTACAGAAGGAGAAGATCATAGATGAAACTGAGAGAGATGGGAATATCGATGCTTGGCTGCAAGGAACCAATTCAATCCCTCTCTCAGAAGGTCTTCAGTATCTCAGAGAAGAGTACATCACTTCACTAGGGTCCAATGCCAAATCTCTCAACCCTACTGATGTGTTTGAAGCAGTGAATGACAGCTATAAAGGCATTCTCAAGGCTGCACACTATCTTGGTAAAGGCTTAAAGACAGAAATTAATGAAGTGTGTTCAGCTACAACCAAGGAGGTGCATGAGATCAAGAGGACTTTTGATGCTAAATTCCCTCAATTGGAGACTGTTCTCAAGGACATTCGAACCTGCAATGCTACTTGCACCAGGATGGACAATGGTTTGGCTATTCTCAAGGATGCTGTCACAGGTCTGGGGCACAAATTTCAATCCTTATCAGATCAGACAACTGATGCCAATGCCATGCTCAGGACCCTCTTTGCAAATCAATATGGAGACAAGCTGGTCACTGAGGTTCCTGTGCATGAGATGTCAAGGTTCGAAGTGCAGAGACTGAAGGATCAATCCCTATCTGGTTTTAAGGCCAATGAACTCTTCATTAAAGTGGATACTCTTGAAAAGGAGGTAGTCTCTCTCCACAAGTCCAATGCTCATCTTACAGACACTGTGACAACTCTGACTGAGCAGTTGAACACTCAAGCCACCACCACAGCTGATGTTCTTCTGCATCAACAATCAATGTTGTCTGCAATGATGAAGCACATGGGTCTCCCTCTACCTGATGAATCTTCAACTCCAAAGGTGCCTCCTACAGTCCCTGTGTCTGTCAACAAGCCTAAGGGGGAGAAGAGAATATCAAAGAACTCAAATCCAAAGGGGGAGAGACCACTAGAAAAGGGCATCAAGATCACTGAGGGTGGCCATCAGAGAACTTTGAAATCTACTACTCATGTGCCTGGAAAAGGAAAGGACAAAGTTGATGAGCCTCCCACTTCTCTGCCAGTTGTCACTCTACCAACTGTGCACATCACTACTCCTGATGGTCAAAGGCAGTCTATCACAACCACAGTGGTTGCGGGGAGTATGCCATCTGACAAGCCTCGAATCTCAATATCTAAGAGTGCCAAGCCAGTAGAAGTGAAGGTGGTCACTGAGGCCAAGCTACAAGAAATTGCAAACTCAAATGTCTATCATGATGATGCACTCTTGGAGTTTCTGAAAGTCTCTAGAGAACAGGCTGGTGATGCTCTGCTATATCATGAGAGTTTGAAGAGTCAGATTGACTGTCTCACTGTAGTACCAAGGAGGCTTAATAATCTATGGCTCAAGGAGATATTGATGGTAGGAAAGAACAAGATATGGCACTTAACCATCAATACTCTACAGAGTCTAAAGCACTCAGAAGTGAATGTGCTCCTTGGACTAATTGAGAAGGGAAATGAGAACAACAAGAGTCTTCATGATGACTTGAGGAATGGTCAACCTTCAAGGCTACCTGAAGTTTTCACAGATCCTAGAACTATTATCTACCAGGCTGGAACAAGAATTGAAGATATCAAGCAGCTGGTCATTCCTAAGCATCTAACTCCTCAAAATAAAAATCTCATCATAGCCATCATTGAGAAACTGATCAAGAAGAAGGGATCAAGAACAGCAGAAGAATTAGAAGCTATATCTTATCTCAGGTCATATATTGCAACTGGCATTGTATCTGAGACTGCTAAGTTCAACCCAAGCAAAGATCAAGACAAGGATGAAGATAAAAGTGACGGAAGGAGAAGACATCACAGGAGTAATAATGGTGATGAAGACAAGAAGAAGAAGAAGGATGATGAGAAGAGGAAGAATGATGATGATCAAGGTAAAGGCTCTGAGAGGAAAAGTGGAAGACAGCAAGCCTCAGGCATTGCTGACAGTAACCTCACCACAACGCAAGACTCTAAGTCTAGGGTGAATGCTGCCAGTAGTGACCTTTCAAAATTTGCATCTATGGCTTCTGCAACTGTCTTGCCACCTCAAGAAGAGAAGAAGATTCAAGTCAAGAAACCATCTGTATGTTTCAAAAAGCAAACTGCTAATGGAATACTACAATGGTCTACAAACAAAGGTCACATACTGCTGCCAAGTAATCATGTAAAAAGAATCAAGTTCAAGCAAGCTGCAAGGAAATCAAAGCCAACCATATCAAAAACCCTGACAATCTATCCAGGCCTAAAACTCCAACCACTAGATGAAGATTATGATGTAGACCAACTGCAATTTTTGCAAGCTCAAAGAATCTATCATGTTGCCATTGTTGATAATTGCCTTGAGATTAAATATTCTGATGGAAGGGAGGAGAAATTCAAACAAGGAGGATGTCAACACTAGGGCAAGCTATATGACATAGAGAGAATCATTGCACTGTTGAGCTCAGAAGATAAAGTGGAGAGAGTATGGAAGCTGGAGCTAATTGATTTTGTGAAAATGAAGAGAGATCATGAGGAAAAAGTCAGAAAAGGGTGTTTTGAGAAATGGCTGGCAAGAGAGAGAGAAATTGAGAGACTGGAAAGTGAAGCAGAAAAGCTGAGGAAAAAGGGTTTGTGTAGAGTTCAGTTCAACCCCTACATGGTAAAGTATAGGAGGAGAAATGGAAATCAAGTCAACATCAGAATGAATCTACTCAACCACTATCCTGCAAATATTCTGGAACCAGTACTTGAAGATTTCAAAGACTCAATTTTGCTTGAAGAATTGGATGCTATGGCAGAAATAATAAAAGCTATGGATGAGAATACAAGGAAGGAGAAAGAAAGAAGAGAGAAAGAATATGATGAATTTCAAGCCAAAGCTATGGAAAGGGAATCAAAAGACAATGGCTAGTTCTTCATCATAGGCTGTAAGATTACTCACTCTGTAGTTCTATCCAAATTGCTAATGGAAATTCATACCTGTACTGTCAAGTTTTATCTTTATGTATGTTAGGCTTGTTATCAGACATGAAATTGTGACTAAGGGTCTTACTCACAATTTGGGGGAGATTGTTAGTCACAGAGGCATGCCTGAATACATCTAATAACAAGCCCAAGTGGTTCGTAATGCTATGCATTACCTACATGACCTCTTAACTGAGGGAACCTCTAGTTGTAGAGTTTCTACTTGTTTGTACTATGTAATAGGCATCAAATTCTATCTGTGTAACTGTACCTACTAAGTCAAGAATAAAGCTTGAAAGAAGTTCTAAGGTTCATGCCTCAAGCAAGGAAATGAAGACTGTCAAATAATCACAGTTGGGATTTGAAGAATTGAAGAAATGAAGAAATTGCCTAAGTACTAATTCGAGAAGTACATTTGTTTATTCGAGAAGTCTAGCATTCGAGAAGTCTGGAGTTCGATATCTCAGAAGACACTATTCGATATCTCTCGATATCTCATTCGATATCTCAGGGATTCGATATGTCCATTACACGGTTCGAGAACTCAAGGAGTCAACAGTTCGAGTTCTCAAAGGGTCAACAAGTCAATGCTACATTCGATATCTCAAAGACTCAATATGCTATTCGATATCTCAGGGATTCGATATGTCAAAATGCTCTATTCGATATCTCAAGGAGTCCCAGAGAAAAGAGCTATTCGAGAAGTGATTCGATATGTCAAGATAACACTATTCGAGAACTCAGAGTTATCGATCAAGTCAACTCCAGTTCTCGAATCACTCACTTAGTCACTTCTCGAATACATTCTTGAGGACAAAATACTGAAGAATTGTACAAGTCAGAAACCTGCAACAAGCCAGGATACTTTATTTGACTCTGTCCTATAAAGCATGCTGGAAAGCCTACAAAGAAGCTTGGAGAGATAAGACAAGGGACAAGGAGCTGAAGAAGTGGATCTAAACAGGCTTTTCAAAGTCAAATCTGTAGCCGTTTGGACTCTTACTAAAATGAGATAGACAGACTGGAAAGTGTTTTTGTTTTACCTACCTCATTTGTAGTAAGTGGGTGTATCCATGTCTATAAGGATACAGCCTCACTTCCTTAGCTGTAAAGGTGTTGAAGTTTCTCAAATACCCAGAAAATATCTCTCTGAGAAAAACGAAGCTGAGAATACTATCATTTGTATTCACAGATTGTAGCAAAATCTTAATCTAATAAGATATTAGATTAAAGTGATATTGTGTTGTGTTTGTTTTTAATTATCCGCATCTTCATATCTCACACACTCATCACTTATCTTGCTGCAAAGATTCAAGAACGAAGAAAAGTTCAAGAATCCATTCACCCCCCCCCTCTGTATTCTTTTACTGTATTCAATACTCAACAGGCTAAATCGTTATCATGGGGTTTTAATGGATTTTTCTATGGATTCTAGTAATTGAGTGTTATTTATGCCTTGGTGTGTGATGGATTGAATTGATTTCCTAGTATGATTATGCTTATTCGTTATGGGTGAGTCGCGAACACCTGTAATTGTGTGTTTGATCCTGGTGAATGCGAAAGTGGATCTAGGGTTTAGAACAATTCATGCTAGCATAGGTTTTTGCATGTGAAGAACATGTATTAATTTGTGGTGTAATTCTAACCGTCTTGCATTGACTATGTGGTTTAATGGATGCTTGATTTTTAACCGGTGTGTGTTCAATTGCTATAGACATATAGGGACTACACATATTTGGTGACTACTTGACTTCTATCAATTGTGGATGATCAGTAGGATGGTATATGCACAACGAAAGTTGGTGTGTATCAGTTTAGTGCATCTAATCAGTAATCAACTCTGTCATATACTGGGTTAACGGGCATAAGATTCTAGTTGAAGTGGTTAATGAAATTGAAATCCCATGTTTGTTTAGTATAAAGTAAAAGTTAAGTTATTTCCTCGTAATTTCCATAGTTGGCAATTAATCATTCTTTAATTAAAACCAAATTTGTTATTGTCTTGGCAGTGAGTGTAAATCATAAGCTGGTGTATAAGTGAACAAAACGAACAATTTGAGTCTCTGTGGGAACGAATCCTATTTACCGTATCTTAATTGTTGACCACGTTCTCTTGCGTGAATAAGTGCGAACAGTCTTGTCGAGGCACATGCTTATGTATATATAATTGTTAAAAAAAAATTATATATCACTTAGATACAAGAGAACATCAACAATTAAAATAATAAATATTTTTTTTCAACTTTTACAAAATATTTTTATTGTGTTCATTGGAATCAGGATAAATAAAATTCTGCCAAAAAAAAAAGATAAGTAAAATTCATCTATTACAAAAAAGTTTGGATTTTATTGTCAAATTAACACAAATTAACAATATTGTAAAAAGCGGGAATCAGATTTAATCGGTAGATCCATCGAACAGGGGTCGGATAATCGGGGATTTAATGGAATGATTAATCGGACCATTAAGTTAAATAATTGAATTTATTAAAAAATAAATTATCAATAATTTTATAAAATTTTGATCGATTAATTGACGATTTTTGACCGATTTATCCAATTTTTGATCTATTTTTACAAAAAAATGCTTTTTGATCCGATTAATAAAAAATCAGTTCGAAAAGTTAGCGAATAACGATTAATGTTATTAATCGTCACTTTTTAGAACAGAACAAATTATTTAGTAGCGCAAAAAAAAAAGAAATTAATGTAATTTTTAAAATTGTGGTGCGTTACTTCTTGGAACTACGGCTGTAAACGAACCGAGCTGTTCGTGAACAAGCTCGAGCTCGGCTCGGTTCGTTCCCTAAGCTAGGTCGAGCTCGAACACGAAAATCTGTTCGTTAAGCAAACTAGCTCGAGCCGAGCTATTGACTTGTGCGGCTCGAGCTCGGCTTGAGCTCGACTCGAGATCATTAGGCTCGATCTCGGCTCGAAAAAAATCAAAATTTTTACTTTTTTTTTATCTCCAACCAAATTAATTTTTTATTTTTTGAAATTTTGGGAATATCAATAAATTAGATATATCTTGACATCCATACGGTTGGATCGTCGAGAAATATTTCTTAAAAAATAGAAATAACAATCCGTGACAAAACACTAGTTACTAGTACTAGTTAGAATAGTAGTGATCTACTAAGATCTCCAACCAAATTAATTTTTTATTTTTTAAAAATTTGGGAATATCACTAAATTAGATATATCCTGACATCCGTATGGTTGGATCGTCGAGAAATATTTTTTAAAAAAGGAAATAACAATCCGTGACAAAGCACTAGTTACTAGTACTAGTTAGAATAGTAGTGATCTACTAAGATCTCCAACCAAATTAATTTTTTTTTTGAAAATTTGGGAATATCACTAAATTAAATATATCCTAACATCCGTACGGTTAGATCGTCGAGAAATATTTTTTAAAAAAAAGAAACAACAATCCGTGACAAAGCACTAGCAGTAAAACCTCGTTAAATTAATACTCGATAAATTAATAATCTCTCTAAGTTAATAATTTCCTCCGGTCCCAACTTGGGCCAGTTCAAAAAATGATCAATTTCGATAACATAATAAGATAATAATTTTTTTGAAAAACTTATATAAAAATATGGTCCCAATAATATTATAAATTAATAAATCCTTTATATAATATATGTATTACACTATTACCCCTATTATAAAATATGATTTTAGGGTTCTTAAAATTTGAATCTATACGAAACCTCATCCTTAACCCTGTTTGTTACATCCAAAAGTTCGAATGTAATGTTTGCGTAAAGCATGAAAAAGTCATTAATCAATGTTTTTGATACCTTAAGTGCTTCTTTACGTGTAAAAGATTCAAAAAAATGTTGCTTTATCTTTGATATCATCTAAATATATATGAATCTTTATATTGAATCTTGCTAATATTCATTTAATTTGTAAAACAATGTATATTGAATTAATTGAATTAAGTATAAAACAAAACTTGTAAAATTCATTCTATTTAAATGTATATAATTGGAAATTAATTTTTTTTTATGTCGAAAATTCTCTATAAATTAATAATTATTAATTTATCGATTAATTAATATCTCTCTAAATTAATAAAATTCTCCGATCCCGACTATATTAATTTATAGAGGTTTTACTGTACTAGTACTAGTTAGAATAATAATGATCTACTAAGATCTCCAACCAAATTACTTGTTTGCGAACAGCTCGAGCACGGATCGAGCTCGAGCTCGGCTCGAGGCTATTCGTGAACAACTCGAGTTCGGCTCGGTTCGGTCAAAGCTCGGCTCGGTTCCTTAAGAAATTAGCTCGGTTCGTTAAGATCAAAGCTCGGCTCAGTTCGTTAAGGTCAAAGTTCGGCTCGGTTCGGTCAAAACTCGGCTCGGCTCGATTCGTACAGCCCTACTTGGGACAAATAGCTCCAACAAAGTGGAAAATGTAGTAATAATTGATGATAATTCTTTACAGCAACTCCAAAATCTTAAGTTTTTCTATAAAAATAAACTGGAGATAAAAACTTAAATTACAAGGAAATAAGGAATAAAAAATACTGAAATTACAAGACCGAAGAGAAATGAAACAAAACATAACAAAAATTACAAGGCCGAAGAGAAAAATAACAAAACAAAAACAGACATCATTCTCCTAGGCCTAGCCCAAGCTCTCCTCATCCCAGAACACGATATATGTTGTTGGACAATCTAAATGGGCTTCAAGTAATAAAACATGGTGGTCCATGTACCTGTCTTGGCCCAAAATATACAACATTGTAGGATGGCCCATTTTTCTGGTAATGAAGCTAATGACCAAAGCTAAAGCTCCTTTGCCACATCAATCCTCGATTCTTTAACTAATTTATCCACCACACACATAATCTGGTAATTTTACATAAACAAAGTTAGTGCTTGAATGAGTTAGTAAAAAAACTATAATATAAACAAATAATTAAGTGAGTTAGAAAAATCAAGTATAATTGCTAATTAATTAATGCAATATTGGTGTATTTATTAGGAGATTCAGTATTTTAAAGATGTTGCCAACCGATTCAACTAAGAGAATATCTTTTAAATATTGTGTAAGCGATGATCGTAAAATTGATCTAGATACTTAACAATTTACATGTAATATTTAACCCTTTTTTATTTATTTATTAATCTAGATACTCTCATGTTATTTATGTATATTTTGTACACACACTCTTACATTTCATCTTTTAACTCACAGACATGAACCTGATTATAGACGTTTATTCTAGCAAGATGTTGGGTATCTTTGTTTATCTTACAATAGTTTTGGGTCTATGTAGGTTATGTCAGTGAAGACAGTATTTCCATTTACCATCATGATAACTCGGCTATTATCCCCATTAACCCAACCATCATCCCCAGTCACGATGTTTCTAACAATCCAATTGTTATCGCCCATGGCGCAGTGTTGTGAAAATCGCGATTAATCGTGCTTCGCGATTAGGCGAAGGTTCTGCAAGTTGCGTATGAGCGATTTAGTGCGATTATGAAATTGGATAAAAATCGCGGTTGACTCGCGCTTACTCACAAAAAAAACGCAAAAACTCGCACTATAATTAAAAAGACTGAAATTCTCTTAAGTTAAAAATTCATACTTATATCTTTATAAGTAGGGTTTTGCACAAATTTTGCACAGCCGCTCAAAGAGGTATGTCATAACTCTTTATAAGTAGGCTTTTGCTTGGAAAAAGCCTTGATGATGACGATGTGGATCCCAATTATGTGTATGAAGGAGAAGATCTTAGTTGGACGATGTTTGCATAGCTTATGGAGTTGAAGAACCATTATATCGTACTATGCGCTTGACAAGAGATATGAACACCTCAAAATCAAGTGAAAGAGCTCCTTCTTCTTCAACTCTTCAAGACGAAGATGATGATGAGGAGGAAGAATGAGAATTCAAGGGACCCGAGATTGAGCTAAATGATATGGAAGCATTTGACTTGCTAAATGTCATAGATTGATATTTCCACTAAACTTGAGACTTTTTATTATGTTCATTTTCACTTGAGACTTTTTATTATGTTCATTTCCGCTAAGTTAGAGACTTATTATTATGTTTTAATATGTTTTAACTTATACTTAACGTACCATTCTACTGTTAAAAACGATATAACTAACATTTTTAAAAGTAATTATGTATAAATACAGATAATTACGTAAATAATTTCATTTTTGGCCAAAAATCGTGCGAGTAATCGCGCTTCGCGAGTCGCGCTTCAAAATTGGAATTTGTGCTTTTTTGATTTTGCGCATTTCATAACACTGCCATGGCGATAACAGATTTTATCGTTCCATTAAATTTTATTTTTTCATATTCATCATCTTATCAGTATCAGTCTGTTCATTACTTGCATATTTTCATTACAAAAATTTCAAACCTCATCTTAATGTGCAAAGTTTAACAGCTGATATTGAGAGTTTTAGTAGCAAAGATATGCAAATACCTTTCGATGCTACATTTTTTTTTAGTTTTCTATAACCCTCATTCTGACATTAGTTTTCATGTGAGTCATTCTATAGTTAGTTTAGATTTTGATCACGGGAGACGTATTTCCAAAAACCTTCTTCCTACGTCATTCAAGTCCCATGTCTCAAAGATTATTAAGGTTGATTTTTTTCCAAAATTTCTAGGACTCAAAACCATGAAACCTTTTATACAGGACAAATACCATTTCAATCTCACCATCGGAAATAGGATGAAAATTCATTTAGAAGAATTTCGATTATCTTATTCCCGTCATGTGGTGCTAAAATGCGCCATTTTTGTTAGGGCCCACCCTCACCCGACTTTAAAAAAGTACAGTTGTAAATACATTTAGTTCTTATGGTGTATTGATTTGAAAAACTGGAACACCTAATCAAAAGTACGATATTATATAAATTTTTTATATTGTAATGCAAAAAATAATTTCTCTGGACATTAATAATACTAAATTCTTATGAATTATGGCACTTCCGAAAGGTGCCAAGGTAGTATTTGTGTTCCCGAGGCAACATGCGCATGTATATATAGTTGTTAAAAAAGATTATATATCACTTAGATACATGAGAACGTCAACAATTTAAAATAATAAATATTTTTTTTTCAACTTTTACAAAATAATTTTATTGAGTTCATTGGAATCAAGATAAATAAAATTCTGCTCAAAAAAAGAAAGATAAGTAAAATTCATGTTTTACAAAAAAAAAGTTTGGATTTTATTGTCAAATTAACAGAAATTAACAGTATTGTAAAAAATGGGAATCAGATTTAATCGGTAGATCCACCGAATAGGGGGTCGGATAATCGGGGATTAAACGGAATTATTAATCGGACCATTAAGTTAAATAATAATTTACTATAAAATAAATTATAAATAAATTTTTAAAATTTTGATCGATTAATTGTCGCTTTTTGATCGATTTATCCAATTTTTGATCGATTTTTGCAGAAAATTATTTTTGACTCGATTAATAAAAAATTAGTTCGAAAAGTTAACGAACAACGATTAATCGTTATTAATCGCCACTTTTTAAAACAGAACAAATTGTTCAGTAGCGCAAAAGAGAAATTAATGTAATTTTTAAAATTGTGGTGCGTTGCTTCTTGGGACAAATAGCTCCAGCAAAGTGGAAAATGTAGTAATAATTGATGATAATTCTTTACAGCAACTCCAAAATCTTAAGGTTTTTTATAAAAATAAACTAGAGATAAAAACTGAAATTACTAGGAATAGAAAATACTGAAATTACAAGACCGAAGAGAAAAAAATGAAACGAAACAAAACAAAAATTACAAGGCCGAAAAGAAACGAAACAAAACAAAAACAGACAACATTCTCTCCTAGGCTTAGCGCCCAAGCTCTCCTCATCCCAGAACACGATATATGTTGTTGGACAATCTAAATGGGCTTCAAGTAACAAAGCAGTGTGTACGTTACATTTTTAGCAAAATTTGGCTGGGTTTCACGCTGATTACAAGTTACAAATTGCAAGTTTTCGCCGCTGTTGGATAATAGTATTAATTAAAAAAATTGCGAACGCGCCGTCTGTGGGACTTGAACCCACGACCACGGGATTAAAAGTCACGCGCTCTACCATCTGAGCTAAGACGGCATACGAACAGAAATCTTTGTGAACAGAATTCTTTTATGTAGATGTCACTATTATTGTAATTCGTGTTTTAAGAAAACCATATTGTTTTGAGTTTTTCCAAGTAGTTCCCTTTATCAATCATACATTTTTAGGTTGTATAATGTTGATATCTTCATAGCATAATGTAAGCTAGGTAGCCAATGCAGAGATTAAGTTGTTTGACAACTATGCTTGGAACCAGCAACAGCAGTGTGAACCTACTCGCTCTTTGTGAAGAAGCCTGATAAAGTAATACAAGTAGGAAATTATACTGCAGTATGGTTCCATTATCCAAACCTGCAGTATGAAGAAATTGATAATAGTGTTTAAACCGTATGGAGCTCTGATACCATAACAATAAGAGATATAATTTCTCTATGAAATTGTTCTGAAATGATTTTGATGATACAATCAATTTACACGAGTCAGGTATATATACATGGTATTGATAAGTACTCCTATACATTGTTATCCTATTGTTATGAAGTTACAAGAGATAAACATAATCTGATAATTTCTATTTATCACTTATCAACTACTTTGTCGCTGCTGGAATGTTGGCTTGACTTCATCACGTTGTTACTGTTATTATTTACATCCCCTCATCTTTTGCCCAAACCCTATGCCTAATAGCCGCCCTTATATGCTTTTAGAATGAAAACAAACTATACAGTTATCTACTCTTCTTGTCTAATTACAATGAAAGATTATACCTCTGCTTTCATAACGTACCACCAAATCTGTCATGGCAGAACTATAACTGCATCGGATTCGAAGTTTCCAAGAAATTCAATCCGATGCAGTTATCTATACCATCATTAATTGCCTTTGCAACACAGGTCACACTTCTATTAAGATTATAGCATCTACGAGAACTGTCGAACAACTCAGTTCAATACTTCGAACAACTGGAAGTCTTTGGATGCTTCTTCTATACCTACACCTTCAGCTACACAGGAAGTTAGTATTCCATTTAGTCGGTTGTCTGTTCTAGAATCCCAAACTCCTCAAACTCCAATGACAAGTATTCAGAATCCGCGTGAAATATTCAATAATCGTAGTTCAGGATTGAAGGTTAGTTTAACAAAATAGCATCGACACACGAGTAGCGGCAAAATATATGTATCATTTTGGTTGATGGTTCTTGTTGCTGGTTGAAAGTTAATAAAGTGGATTTATGTGGTACCTTATGGGCGAGGCTGAGGATTTGTTTAACGGCTGGAAATTTGTCTAGAACGAAATTGGCTGAACATTTGTTTAAGACGAGACTGAGCCTTTGTTTAAAGGGTTGAACATTTGTTTAAGACAAGATGCTAGAAAATCAAATTCCAAGAAATTCTACCAGTTATTCATCTTCAAGATGCTGTTGTACAAACTTGTATAGTTTGAAACTGGCTCTAGTAAATTTTCAGTATATTGTAATCATTAGTGGCAGAAACAATTTTGTGTAATTTCTTAAGTGAGCGATGTTTTGTTCATTTTTGTTCTTGTATAAGAAAATATTAATGAAATTATTGACTGCTGAAGAATTATTTGTGTGCTGACCCAATGAATTGACGCTTGCTGGGGTTTTGAAAGCAATGTTATGATGTTTAATGTTGTTGGATTCTCTAAAAAAAACGATGTTATGACATTTTCATTTGTTGTTTTATGTAGATATAAGGGCACATGGTATGGGTAAATGGATATGTATGCAGAATGCTAGTATATCCAGCCAATTTGGCTTCCCTTTGGTTTAGGTTAATGAGTTCTTTTGTAGAAGCAATTGGTCAGTCCCATTTTTATCAAATCATTTTCTGGAGACAATGGCATGATTCCATTGTCTAAATCCCATGTAGGCGTGCCACTGAATTCTGTGCTTTATGTGGACATTTTCTTGAATATTGATGGTCATGATCACACAGCCAGTCTTGACTTTGATGCTCAAAAATCTATAAAAGATGCTAACGATATGATCAAAGTAAAAGTCAGTTGGTGTGCTGATGAAGACAAGTTATGTTCGATATATGATGAAGATCATGATGATTGATTGAGGCCTTCTCCCTGAACCATCTTGCTTGCCGGAATTAACAATAATTGATTTCTGTTTTAGTGTTAAAGGATTGTGTGCTTTTGTATTGAAGATAAAACAACTGATGTGTGTGAGTTGTGATCTGTTAATTAAGGATTGTGTATAATTGTCTTAAAATTAATATATTTATCGCTCCCTCTTCTAACTTTGTGAACAGAATTCTTTTATGTAGATGTCACTATTATTGTAATTCGTGTTTTAAGAAAACCACATTGTTTTGAGTTTTTCCAAGTAGTCCCTTTATCAATCATACATTTTTAGGTTGTATAATGTTGAAATTTTCATAGCATAATGTAAGCTAGGTAGCCAATGCAGAGATTTAAGTTGTTTGACAACTATGCTTGGAGCCAGCAACAGCAGTGTGAACCTACTCGCTCTTTGTGAAGAAGCCTGATAAAATAATACAAGTAGGAAATTATACTGCAGTATGGTTCCATTATCCAAACCTGGTGTAGGTTTGTCGATAAATACTGTTTTCATCTAAAGTAGGCTGTGTAGGTCTGTTCTTTGTGGACATTTCCTTGTGATGGTGCGATATACAAAGGCAGTGTGTGCATGTTGCTGCAAAAAAGAGGGGAATTTGTGAAATTTACTTCTCCAGAAACGAAAAATCAGTGATCCGAGATTTACACAGATTGGGATGAACAAGAAGCCCTCCATCCTGAAAGTATTTGTACATACTATAGAAAAAACTAGAAGCCCTCCATCCTGAAAGTATTTGTGGTGTGAGCACATATATGCATTTTGAAATCTTACCAAATCTTTTATGGATCGCTTATCGAAAATAGTCATATATTATCATCATAAATTACTTCGAAATTGGCTTGCTAATCAAGTTCAAGTCATAAAGACCAGATCACTGGATACTAGCCGGTGGTCGATCTTAGTTGAGATGGACAACTATATATACAATTCTAATCTATGTTCCTGCTGTTTAATGAAATCAAATGAAGTACTGAGTAAGCAATTCTTTTACACTTAAAATTTCTTGGATGTGTGTTTGAGTTGGTTAGATGTATGGCTTCATCGTATAATGCATATGCTATGATTTGAAGTAGCAGGTTATGGAACGGTATATAAGGGCACACTTCTCTGAATATGTATCACCATGCATTCTAAATTCCATGTTACAGGTACTAGGGACTAAGTTAAATGAGATTGTTCCAGACATTCAATCAAAGAGCATAACTAGCCTACATTCATAATAGATGTGTAACTGTAATACAACATAAGCATGTTGTAAAGCAAGTGACAGACATTTATTGAAAGTGTAAATTGACTCTGTTTTTCTTTTAAATCAGTGATCAACACAAAGGTAAAGGTTTTATAGTCCAATTTGCTTTGTTACAATTTTTTTTTTTTTTTGTGCTAACCAATTCTATACCATAACAATATTAGAATTAATAGGCTTCAAACATTAAATAGCCAGCAGTCAGTAAAATACTTAAAACCGATATTAAGGTTGAAAAATTCATCGTCAACCAGAAACTAATTAACCAAAACTGTATCGAGCTTGTAAATCTATTGTAAGCCAAATATAAAGTTCAAGGTGTCTTTTACCTAAGTTGCAACTTCTTAGCAATTACTACAAGAAGCATACTAAATTTGAGGATACATACTTGTGGAGAAAAGCTAACCTGAATGATGATGGGATGGCATCACTCTTATACTGTTTTAAACTTTGATAATGATAATCAGAAACACTACACTAAATGAAAAGCTTCAGGGCCGCTTTCGACCGGAACGGTTATGCCACTCTAGGAGTTGGCTAAATGATGATAATAAACACCACTTGCCCTCAATTTGACCGGATACCCTTTCTTTGCGAGAGTCTATTATTAAGCTTATGTTACCAAAACCATATATTTGAAGACCATCTTGGGTTCTGCCTGGTTTAGGCTTAAAAATCAAACCATTCTGCAGTGCTTGAAGTTCAATAATTTGTTTCAAACTCATCTCGTTTCCACCATCTCTATCCTCTATCTCTGTTTTCCTGCAGAACCTGTCAAAAGCTTCTTCATGTGCCAACTTTCCATTTTTCTGAGCCTCATACTGCATTTGCTTATTCACCCTACAATACCTAACATTTTCCCCCATAGCGGGTGGGACCACCTGCCCGCCCTCTGAAAATTTGTCCATCATGTTTAGACCCACTTTAAGACGGTTTTGAATATGATCATTCGCCAAAAGTTCTGGTGGAATAAGATTCTTCCAATATAAAAACCAGCTTATAAGTTCTTCAACGTCCGGCTCTTCACACAACCAATGGCACAAAACTGCTTGCCACTTGTCGAAGAATATATCCATTAAATTTAGCATGTCATTTATGGGAATAGCAGTAGCCCAAGCAAGGACACATTCCAATTGACTCTTGTTGGCTGGTTTTAATTGGAATTCTTGCAGGATAGCCAACAGTTTGGGTTTAATATATCGGAGCATTAGTCGCTTCCAGCTGGTTGGATCAAATGCAGATTTCCAAGGTTTCAATATATTATAAGCAGACATATCATTTGGCTTCCAGGCATGAAGAGCACTTCCAAATCGGGCACAAATTGTTTGACAGATGATATCCGATTTCTGTTGCAACCATGGCAACCAGGGATGTACCCAGAGATGAATGGGAATTGTTTCCTTGCGTGGTTCCCATGTATCAACAGCGGCTAATAATTTAGGCATGACTATGTTGTCCAATATAGTATGACGAACGGAAATTGGCAGTAGATCTTCCCAAGACTCCAAGAGGCGGATCATTGGCTCAGGCTCCCTTGCTTGCCAGATATTGGTACCAGCTATCCTAATAGCAGGGAGAACAACTTCTATAAATAGTCGTGTATAAGGTGGAACACCATCAGAAAGATTTTCTTGCAATAGGTTCTTCCATAAGGATACAACTTCTAACCCATAAGTGGGATTCTGAAGAGGGCTCCATCCCTGAAAATATCTTATAAACAAAGGTATAGCAAACGAACATACAATACCTGGCAAGCTACGAAGTTTGTAATGTCCAGCAAATCGCGTTTGCAAGTCTCCAAATGTGTTTGCAAGCGAAGTCAGTGTCAAGGTTCCTGACAAACTCTCAGTGTCTAGACGGTCCAAGACACTAACTATCTCTTTCAAATCATCAAGCTGCTTCTGTTGGTAAGAAATCTCTTCCTTTAGCTTCTTCTGCTTCATAGTCTCGTCAGTATTCAAGTTTTCCAAATCCTTCCAGACTCGGACCTCTGGTTTTCTCATATCAATCACTTCTTCAATTATTTTTCTTTTCAGGGTCATATCTTCCTTCCCCGCCTGTGACTCTTCCATACTAATATAGTTCCTCTTCTTCTCAAACCGAGCTTTGTTCAACCACAACTTCCTTTCTGTCCGTTTCTCAATCTTATTATTCTTCATCATCTCAAATCTAGCTCGCCTAGACAACAACTTCCCTTCTGTCCGTTTCTCAGTACACTGCATTGCATCACGAAACAACTTATTCTCTTCTAATTCTTTCACTTTGGGCAAACTCACTTCCTTGTAATTCTTATATCCCATTCCCATAGCTTTAGGCCTTACCGTGGCTTCAAGAGGATCCACAATCCCTTGTTCATTCTTCCCAAGCCCACCTCCTTTATACCCCATTTTCTCAAGCAACTTCATTCCAATTCCTTTCGTATGCTTCTCGAATCCACCAAAACTACCCACCCTGTCATCTAATCCCTTCCTCCCCCCTCCCAACAACTCCATACCACTTCCATACTTCCCCTCTTCCCTCACACACTGCCTTTTCACACCTCTCCCACCCTTCGAAAATCCATCGTTCTCCTTACTCACACTACTCGACTTAAACCCGAAACCAGCCCAATCAAATCCAGAAGCCCTGTTTTCACAACTTCCCTCTATGACACTCTCTTCACTTTTTTCATTCTTGTGCTCCATCCAAGAATCTCCACAAATAACATCGAAATCATCATCGGAATGCTCCGCAAACATGTCATACGGTACATGATCATCATCTTCAACATGTTTGCGCTTCTCCTTAAGAACAGAATCAGTACTAACAATACCATTGCTCTGTTTAAGCATAGTATTCATATTGACAATTAATCAAACGTTAATAACAAATTACGCAAAAGATTAAATATAACAAAAACAGATTAAATTTACAATACCTGATCAAGAATTGTCAAAACAATCTGCGAATGCCTTTTTCTCCACGTAAATTCGTAGCCAAATTTTCCAAAATTATGAGTCTGATTATTAGCTAGAAGCTAATCACGTAACAGACTGCATGTAATATGAAACTTATGAAACTGATGCATGCAATATATATAGAGTCAGACACGAAAAACCCTAGTTCGAAAAGGTAGACCCCGAGTATGAATGGGAAAGTTGCTGGAGCCTGGACCCTGGAGGTTTGTAAAATAAAATCAAAACACTAGTTCGAAAAGGTTTAAATAAAAAAATAAATATTTAAGTCTATTCGAATTTATAACATGATTTACTAAAATATATTTTTTTGTGAAAAAATAAATTATAGTAGTCGATAGTGTTATGTTAAATTTTTTTTAAATTCAATAAGTACTTTAAATTTTAAATAACTCAAAAAAAAAAAAAAATTCTTACAGCCGGCTAGCCAGGACCCATTACATTACCTTCCGTGTGTGTATAGTTGGGTGTGTCCGTGTGTGTATAGTTGGGCAAAAGAGCATAGAGACACGAACACATGCCACGCCAAAAGTGTCCAACCCCATCGCCACTGGGAGTGAATCCCATCACATGCCACCTGATAACATAATACTTGTGCACCTCTTGCATCTTCTTGATTTTCCCATTAATCTCTCTCTCTCTCTCTCTCTCTCTCTCTCTCTCTCTCTCTTGATTTCCTCCCTTCCCCATTAATCTCTCTCTCTCTCTCTCAGTTCCCCAAACACTCCACCCCCCTCTCCAATCCCAATTAAATTCAACTTGTCAACTCACTTCTTACACACAACTCATCTCCTCTTCTTCACTCACTTCAACTTCAATTAAACAAGAAAAATGGCAACCCCTTTGCTTCTTGCTGCTAAATTACCCCACCACCCATCTCAATTATCACCTCATAGTTTAAAGTTTCAATCTTTAACTTTCCAGAAATTCAAGAATGTGTCTTTTTGTGTGGGGCAAAAGCAAATGGTGGGTACTACTAGGAGGAGTGTTTTATCAGTTCAATCAAGAAAAAGATTGGAACCCATTTGTGCACTTGAATCAGACATTCCAAAGGTAAAATCTTGACTACCCTTTTGAAATTTTAGTTGTTCTTTTGTTGGATTGAAGTGATGGTTTTGAATGTTTTTGAAGGTGGAAGCGGTGGAGTTGGAGAAAAATGAGAAGTTTAAACAATGGGATTCTTGGACTGCTAAGTTTTCGGGAGCTTCGAATTTGCCATTTTTGTTGTTGCAGCTACCTCAGATCATTCTTAATGCTCGGAATCTTATCGCGGGCAATCCCTCTGCATTACTTGCTATTCCATGGCTGGTATGGTTTGCATTTTCAAACTCTTTTTTTTTAAGAAAAATATGTGGGAAGTTAGGAACTTAGGGGCTTTTAAAGGGGGTGGCAATTTCGGGTTTCATTCCTTTTGCCTCCTTGTAAAAGTACCGTGCTTTAAATGAATATTTATTTAGAAATTGTCATTTTACTATTTTAGGTCATATATTGATTAATCAAGTTGTGTCAGTTTGGGGTATGTCTATGTAATGGCCGTGTTGACAATCAAATCAGGTTCTATTCGTGCATTGTGTTAGACATTGCCACCCCCAGGGAATGGAGAAAAGGGATTTATAAAGTATTTTTGTTTTTAATGATTGTCGTCCAAGAGAGTATTGAAAATGTTGGAGTTCTTGATTTGAGATGTTACAATAATGAAGGGTATGCTTACTGGATTGCTTGGAAATATGTCTTTGTTGTCATACTTTGTGAAGAAGAGGGAAACCGAGGTGGTAGTGGTACAAACCTTGGGAGTTGTATCTATATACGTGGTGATCACTCAGCTGGCTATAGCCGAAGCTATGCCTTTCCCGTATTTTGTTGTCATTTCTGCAGTAGTTGCTTCTTGTCTTCTTGTCAATTTCATGAAATACTTCAATTTTCTCAATGATGGAGTTTGGCGATTATGGGAAGATTTCATTACCATCGGAGGGTTGTCGGCACTTCCACAAGTAATAAACTATATAAATATTATATGCATTTGCCCAATTTGTTATCAAATTTCTTACAGTCAACTTGGTTACTATTTATGAAAATTTCAGGTTATGTGGTCGACATTCATACCTTACGTTCCAAATACTATATTACCGGGGTCAGTGGCTTTTGTTTTGGCAGCGGTTGCAGTTGTTATGGTAAAAGCATACATTTGTTCATTGTTTTTTATTTTTTCCAATTTCTGTTTTTGTCTGAATCCAGAAACTATGACAAAATATGATGATGATATTGTCTTGTTTATACCATAGTTTTCCACATTTTCTCTCCTCATTTTGTTGCAAAATAGACTTTAAAGTTAGTCCATATTACCCCCAAAGGAAGTCTGCAAATTTCTAAATACTTGGTACTACTATCATTGGAGGATTGGGTCGAACTCTTCTTTGGTCACACGTATATTTTGTCTCTGTACTTCCTCACTAATCCTTTCTCTTTTAAGATATTTCAGTATCATACACTTTAGTGTTAAATCTGACAAACATTTTGTCACCTTTCAACGATCCAACTCTTGACGTCATGCAGATCCGCAATTATTCTCTAAGATATTAATGGACTTTAACAGACTATATACATAGTAATACGTCATTTGATCGTTTTGTTGTATATCTATACTTCCTCTTCACACACTGAAAAAAGAAATTCCCATAAAAAAATAGAAATAACCCATGTTTCCATATCAATCCTAAAGCTAGTTAGAGGTTAATTGAGTGAAAGTTTCTTTTAATATAATAGGATGTTAAACTAAAATAATGCATGTCTTTTTATACTTTTCAACAAGAACTGTTCTGCATACCACATTTTTGCTCAAATGATAAGTTTGTAGCATGCATAGGGCATTTTAGGTTTTACTCTTAAAGTATTTCTTATGTATTATTTGCATGTTTTAATTTTTTTGTCCAAATACCCCAAAAAGTGTGGCATCCATATTTAAAATTTCTGAATGTGCACTTCAGTTAAAAGAATGGTTAAATTCAGACATTTCACTTCTTTGAAATAGCTGCTGCCTATTTATACAGGCTCGAATGGGTAAACTTTCAGAAAAAGCCACAAAATTTGTTGGGTCAATATCTGGGTGGACTGCAACTCTTCTCTTTATGTGGATGCCAGTGGCACAAACGGTACTCTGTTTTATGCTCGTTGTCAAACATTTTCCTTTTCAAATAATTATCTCATGTGAGATTGTTTAATTAGTCTCCTGTTTTTTTTATAGTGGACAAATTTTTTGAATCCTGAAAATATTAAAGGATTATCTGCCGTCTCAATGTTGCTCGCCATGATTGGAAACGGACTTATGATCCCACGAGCACTCTTCATTCGGGATTTGATGTGGTATGCCTATTTTCCTCTTTAATCTTCATTTATTATTTTGATCCTGACTTCTTACCCTGGATATTCACGGCGAACTTTTCCTCTTAGTTCTGTTAGGGCTGAGATAGTCCCGAATAGTAGATCGATCCTCTCTATAGGTTATAGCCAACACAAATCCTGATTGCAGTTTACTATTAATTCTAGATATTATATATAGTGATTGGTGTTTAAAAGATTAACATATTGGAACTTTTCAATAGACATGTTTGTCCATCTTCTGTCACCTCACCAGAATTGGCTAACTGAGTTCACTATCTTACTCTCAACTCAAAGTGGACGAAGATGATTCTTCTCTCCATACATCATCTGTAGATCTGGTCTTTGTATCACATATTGATCAAGATCTTTATTCTGACATCACATTGTAGGTAAAATTTGAACAATATGTTATATAGGAAGTTCATTTTATGTAAGAACATTAGGAGTGTCTGGGAAAATTAAAAATACAGCAAACAAACTGATAGGACTTTCTATGTATAATGATTAATGAGCAACTCAGTAAAAAGAAACTCCACGGCTCATATTTTGAATATTTTACTAGAATGTAAATACTATGGCAGATGGAACAACAAACGACTGATTGTGCATTAGAAAAGAGAAAGTGCATCTATCTAAATGGTTTTATATGAAATATTTAAAACTGTTTGCGTAATGCAACCATTTTAAGTAACCATCTCATTTAAAACCTTAAGGTATTAGAAAAAGGCCCCAACTGGATCTTATAATATATTCTAACACACCCCTTCTTTCGAAAACCCATTTGGGTCTAAGAATGGATCACAGGTGCCCATATTTGGACAATAATTTGCCTTCATGTCCATAATAAATTGTGAGAGTATTGGGGGTATTAGAGGAAGGCCCAAACTGTCTGATAAACCACTGATGTCACATAATCACATTAGTCAGTTTGTGTACTGTGTTCGCTGCCATTTTTTTTTTCAACTAATGATTTTAATTTATGGGTTTTTTATTACATTTCGTTTTTAAATTTATGTCTGGCTTGTAATCATCTGCTCGACATATTCGTCGGCTGATTGGGTCATTGATATAGCTAAACCTAACTTTATGCGGAATGGGTACAGGTTCACAGGTTCAAGCTGGGCGTCAATATTTTATGGATGGGGGAACCTTATATGCTTATATTGGTAGCGGTTCTTTGTGATTGATGCCTATTTACATGTAACTTTGATGGACCCTCTAACGAGCATCATTGCTAACATAATTCACTTTCTGTTCCACTCAGTTTTAACAGTATCAGCAGGGAGTTTTTCTTGGCAGCAACACTTGGATTGTTTTCCTGGATAGGTAGTTCGACGTGCTGTCTCTCCTTAGTGAATCTTTTTCCAACTTACTTCGTTAAATTAACCTGGAGAACACGGAAATGATGTAATATCCACTTAATTTTTATTTATTTTTTTGTTATAGGATTTGCACTTTGGAGCGACACCAGGGTCTACGGGTACAAATCTCCCTTAAGATCTTTGAAGGAATTGGTTTTCGGGCCATAAATTTATCAGTACCTACAGACCAAGGGAGATACTTGGAAGAAATACATGATCTGATGCAAGACAAAGTGCTGCAAATTTTCTTGATTTCATCAAGTTATACATTGTCTTGCGTGTGAAACCAAGCCAGAAGTGTTTGATGCAATTGCTGTTGCTCAAGGTGAAGAGCATTTGTTAGGTAACTAGTAGAGTGACGTTTATACTTTAAGAGGCATAGTTAGAGGAATGTTGAGATAGGCTAGTGTTCGACTGTGCAAGGACAAGGAGCTCTGTTGTATTAGTGTAAATAACAGAGTCAATAAGGTGTTTGTGAATTGCAAAATGTAGCATCATTGTTTGTAAGTGCGAAATTGTCTACATGGTGTTCTTGTTGTTTGCTAGGACATGGGGTTTGAACAGTAGAAACCTCTTTGAAAATAAGGGTAAGATTGTGAACCTGCACAAAGCAATGTGGATCCTGGGTAAAGACCTGAGAAGTGCAGAATAAGAGTTTGCTTTTCCTAACGTTTTTAGTTTTTGAATAAATAGGCTTATATGCCTTACATGTAAGGATTTGTTCTTAATAAATCTCGGGGTGAGCGAGAATCAAACCCAGGACCGGGACGACAAAAGATGAGCTCTTACTACTTTTTGAGTTTGCTTTTCTTAACGTTTTTAGTTTAATTCTATTGTAATTAACGTCTTTGACTCGTCCTAGTCTTTTTAAAAGATGAACGAGCTGATTATTTGTAATAGCATGATCCAAATTGAACAATAACAATTTTATGTTGCATATTCTGTCATTGTAACATAGAAGTTATTGACGTTTTTATAAATACGAAAGTTATCCATATAACATAAAAATTATTCGTTGTAAAATATAAGTTATTCATTTATCAAAAAAAAAACATAGAAGTTATTCTATGTAAATGAGGGTTTTTGGTTTAAACTCCAAAGTAGTACTCCCTCTGTCTCATAAAACTCTTCTCACTTTTCTTTTCAGGACATTCAAAATATTCTTCCCCTTTCTATTTTAGGCCATAAAATAACTATATTCTATACCCACTACTCCTTAAAATAATATAAAATACTCACTATTCCACCCACTAATCCTTAAAAACAATATTCAATACCCACTATTCCATTCACTACTCTTTAAAAACCATTTTTTTTTAAAACCCGTGTTTTTTCCCAAATGAGAAGAGCTTTGCGGGACGGAGGGAGTATTGATTAGATTAAAAAGTGACTATACAAATTACATAAAATTAATTTTAGAAACATTTTAGCCAAACATAGCCTAAACTTATGATGACACATCACAGGAAAAAAGGGACAGTTATGTTCATACATCCTTTCCCCGTTACTAAACAAAACCCATCCATGCGACACATACACACACTGTCACAATCTTTACTTACAAGTTACAAAACACCCACACACTGGTCTGTGAATTTTTAGTTTTTCTCTACAATTCTTGATTTATTAAAAGATGGAGAGCCCATCTTTGCCCAATAATCACAGTGATGAATCTGAAATCACCAGAAGAAAAAAGCCCATTATTGATCAAGATAGTGTTGATGAAAAAAGTGTAAATCTTGGAAAAAAAGCTGATAAAATGAGGAAAATTTTATTGGGTATTGGGTTTTGGGTACAGGGCATGAGGTGTTTTCCATGGTTAGGTGTTAGTTTTTTCCTTAAAGATGGTCTAAAACTTGACCCTTCTACCCTTCAAATTCTTCAAGTTTCTGCTAATCTTCCCATGGTTGCTAAGCCCTTTTATGGTATTTTGTCTGATTCTTTTTATATTTTTGGACAGCATCGCCTCCCTTACATTGCCATTGGAGGTAAATTACTGTCTTTTATATAAAAAGTTTATTTTAATTTTTTTTTTTTTTTGTTTTTATGTTGTTAGTGATTACTTGCTAGTAATTTTGTAGTTTCATGTGTGGATGTTTTGTGTGTATGTAAATTGTTGTATGATCTAGTTATGCATTTGCATTTTAGAATCTAGTTATGTGTTATGTGTACTAGTGCAAGTAAATAATGTGTATTATATTAGTAAAAAATGCAAGATAGTATCCTTGATTTTTTGAATGAAGGCATGTTCTCTGCGAGTAGCGTAGTATGTAACTATGGCAAGATGAGTGATCTGAGTGATACTTGTGTTCTTGTTGTTCTATAACTTTACAAAGATGCGATAAAATGAATATATAAGCTTAATTGAGTGGTGTCAAATCAAAATTGAGGTGGATTTGGGTCATGTTAGACAGTGGTGCCATCTGCGATTTTACCTCCACGTGGATGGGATTTGGTGAATTCAGCAAAGACTGTAAGATAGAAATTCGTTGTATCTGTATCTGAGGTATTCATATTTAAGGTCAAGATGAGTCATGTAGATTCTTATACTTTCTGCATATGATTCTTGTAAGTAAGGAATTGTATGTAAATCAGTTAAATGCTTCAATCTTATTTTTCTATTTGAAGATGTTTCTTATCTTTCCTTATTAAATTAAGATTAATGGTTTTTTTAAGTGGAATCTTGGAATAATAGATGTGCATTTGCAGTTTTGATTTTGGATACCTTAATAAATATGACACTGAAACTTATTATTTTTAACTGGACCAACCAATTAATTCTTGCGTATCATGCAGCTTTTTTACAAGCCCTGTCATGGCTTGCTATTGCATTTGTTCCCACATCAAGCAGCTCATTTCTCTTGATCACTACATATCTCCTCCTTGGGAATCTTGGTGCTTCGATAGTCGAAGTTGCAAATGATGCCATTGTTGCTGAGACGGGAAAACAATCTAGTTCCTCACCAAAGAAACCACAGGCTTCCTCTGGTGAATTACAGTCATTTGTTTGGATGGCATCTTCCATCGGTGGTGTGCTTGGTAATCTTCTTGCTGGTGTTGCAATTGACTCCATCTCCCCACAAACAATGTTCCTGCTCTTCGGGGTTCTTCTCAGCATTCAGTTTGTCATATCAGTCTCCATTCACGAGAGTTCTCTTGACCTCCCTAAGACTTTATCTAGTACTGGTATTAAAAGGCAGCTATCAGAACTCCTAGTTGCGTTGAAGAAACCCGAGATATCTTATTCGATAGCCTGGTTTGCCACATCATATGCAATAATCCCAGCCTTGACAGGCACCATGTTCTTCTATCAAACACAGTACCTAAAGGTTGAAAATTCAGTTTTGGGGATCTCTAAGGTGATTGGGCAGGCAACGATGCTGTTGTGGGGAGTAATTTACAATAAACACCTAAAGTCAGTTCCTCCGAGGAAAGTAATTGCTGCCATTCAGGTTGCTATGGCAATTCTCATGCTTTTTGATGTGTTATTCATTAAAGGGATATATCATAGCATGGGATTACCAGACTCAGTATATGTTGCCATCTTCTCGGGTTTTATTGAGGTTCTATGCTTCTTTAAAATACTACCTTTTATGATTCTTACCGCTCAGCTCTGCCCAAAAGGATGTGAGGGATCAATAATGGCTTTCCTTATGTCTGCTGTAGCACTTGCATTAATGGTGAGTGGATACTTAGGTGTGTTGCTTGCATCATATGTTGGGGTGACAGCAAGCGATTTCTCGGGATTGCCACGAGGTCTTCTGATCCAGGCAGCATTCACACTCTTGCCACTGTACTGGTCCTCATATATCCCAGACGATGCAAATATCAAAGTCAAAAGAAAAGAAAACTGATCTCAATCTTGGTTTAATAGTTAAGTTAGTTATATATTATACATTATTGTCTTAGTAGTATAGAATGTAGTATATAACCTTCCCCTGGGATCTCACTGGGGCAGGATGGTCCAAGTGTTATTGCAGTGTGCTTCCATCATAAAGTTATTGTGTTTTATTTGGGAAGCTTTCATAAGATCAATGTGATATTACAATTTTTTCTGCAGAGTTTCTTACAGTGACCTCCAATTAATATGTCGTTAAAGTTGTGGTCTGTGATGGTAACAATATAAGAGTAATAGTTGTTTTTTGCAGGAATATTGGAGTTATATTTTAGGTCTGTGATGATGGACAATATCAAGGCTCTGGCTTTGATGTGCTTCATGATCACTGAAGTAATTAGAACTCTGAGAGAGATTTTGTTGATTCAAATAGGATGTATACAATAGATTGGCTATATCAAGAGTAAAACTGGATAAAATGTTTTGAAGGCCACATTTTATCCAGTTGGGAGGCACGGAAGTAAGTGGGCTGCCATGCTCGATGGGTACGAGTGTGCTAGCAGTCCTCCGGATTAGTCGAGGTGTGCGAAAGCTGATCCGGACACCGGATTATCAAAAAAAAAACTGGATAAAATGTTCTTCATTATTAGCTCTTGGTCAGGGCTTTGATCAGTATAATGAATGAAACATTGAAACTTGTTACACCGGATAAAATGTTCTTCAAGATTTGCTCTTGGTCGGGCTTTGATCATATCATGATAATGAATGGTGATTAGTTTGGGTAAACATTTTAAGTATAAAAAAATCTGCAACATCTTACAAACATGAAAATTTGTTGATAGCATATGGCAATTCCCCTTCTTATAATCAATTTCAGATTTATTGTGTTCAAATCCTCATTCCCCTTCATGTATAACTTAAAATCTACTGCATTGGAAAAAAATGTGGAGTAAACAAGGGAATAACATGAAACTCGGAAAATGTTTCAAGCGCGAAAGATGTAACTTAAGAGGTTCAACGACCAAAAATTACTCTAATTCTCTGCCAAAGGCTATATATTTCTTACATTTACAAACAAACAGGCTAGCAATGTTTCAAGCACGAAAGATGTAACTTCAAAGGTTCAACGACCAAAAATTACTCTTAAGTCTCGGCTAAAGGCTATATATTTCTTACATTTACAAACAAACAGGCTAGCAAAAAGATGCATACTTCAATAGCAGCATTAAGAACGAATTCTAAAATTACTGCCGCAAACGACAAATGCTTGACATCAAAAATTCTTTTAACATAAACACGTCAACATTAAAACTGGATATAATAGACAACATATTTAAGATCAAAATTTGTCTAAAATAAATAGATCAACATTAATAATAGAAACTTGTTAACAAGAGACATAACATTGAAATTAAGCATAATAACACTCACCAAACATTACTACTCAAACAGTCAAACTAAGACGAGTTGCCCAACTAGACACTGAACAATTCATAGAGTAATAAACAAACAAGCGGGGCTAAACCACAAAAGGATGCATACTTTAGTAACAGCATTGCATCAAGCATCTACTACCTAATGCCTAATCAGACACGACCATCCCACAAAGATTCACCTCCAACTTTGCCGGTTCTAAGAAGCTGTCCCACGTCACCAGGAGGGTTCAAACCAAGCTTACTGGCCCGCTCCCACCTCGCCACTCTACTCATCCCAATGCAGGGACCGTACGCCATATTCATGTCGAATTGCCTCAACACCTCTTCACTTCCATCATAATTATCTTCAGAACGTAGTCATTAAAATCACAATTTAGCAAGATATTCCGAAAAAGCAATGACAGTACAAAACCAAAGACTCACAATCATATACATACATACATAGCAATGTTTTTAGTTGTTACATTTAGAAATAAATATCACCTAGCACTCTTCATAATGTTTTTCATTTCAGAAATTACTGCAATATAAAGTTTTCCACACATAGACACACTACAATAAACACAAATGCTACAGCGTTTTAGAAATTAACTATTATGGATATAAAAATATAACGCTATTTTAGCAAGTCTTAGAAAATTAACAAAAACATAGGGACAATACACGCACAAACACTAACTGCCAAGCACGCCTTATAATGTTCAACATTCCGCCAATTTCTGCAATTTGTGTTTTCCATATGTAGACACGAAAAGTAAACAATTACTATCGAGTTTCAGAAATGAACCCCCCCCCCCCAAAAAATAAATTCCTAGACTGAAAAGTACTCCGAAAATTCAAAAAACATAGGGCTACAACACACACACACAATCATTCCAGCAATTTCTGCGATAAACTTCTGCGATACTAATAGGTTTTAATTTGTATTTTTTAAACACTTAAATAAACAATAACGTCCTATTTCTATTAAAAAAAACAAGAACGTCCTATCAATTTTTAAAATATCAACCAGAGTGAATTTTAAACCCTAGGCTAGCAACTAATCAGAAATTAATCAATAAACATAGGGCTAATGTGTGTACACGTGGGAGAGAGGGAGAGCGAGCGAGAGAGAGAGAGAGAGAGAGAGAGAGAGAGAGGAGAGAGACCTTTGAGATCGAGAGCGCCGCCGTGAGTGACGAGAGCGGGAGGCTGAACGACGTCGGATCCAAAAGTAGCCGCGTGTTTAGGCAACGACGGCGATGCTTTGGAAGATTTGCCGGCGGAAGGCTTAGTGATGCCGCCGGTCTTCTTTTTCTGACGGTAGAAACCCTTGACGTCACTTTTGGATGACATTTTCTCAAGCTTTTTGAATTTAAAATTTGCTCTTGTTTTCTCAATTTGAGGCGGTCTTCGATGTTCGTAATCGTATGTAATGTATTAATATACGCATGCGGGACAGCTAGAATCAATTAATTTCTCGTTTAAATCAACGTTTTAAATATTTATGGGAGTAATTAATTTGGTCAATCTTTTTTTAAATTGCTAAAGAAATTATTACTGCAAATCCGGTCTTATTTTCAAAATATATAGTAAATGTTACTGTATCAATTCCTTCAAAAACTTTACAGTATTAAACTTAGTTGTACTATTATTGACATTATTCAGATGAGAAATGTGAGTACTATTATTGAATAGGGCTTCACACAGTTTTTTCTCTCCATAGCCGCCTCACTTTTCCCCTCTTTTTTCTTGCCTAATTGCCGGGGCTTCCATCGGTTTTTCACCGGTGAAAAGCCCCGAATCTTTTAATTTCCTTTATTTTTGTTCTTTTTTTTCAATAATCTCTCTTCTTGGTGAGAATTTTTCCAATTTATTTTGGTCTAGTTTATTTCTCCTTGTGAGAGTTTGGTGTGTTCTTTGTGTGTTTGATCTGTTTTAATATCCGGGATTTCAGATCTGCAAGATTTCTTTGGTTTTAATGGATCTTTATGGTTTTGATTTTATTATTCGCTTTTTAATTGTGAGCGGGGTTTTTTTTTTGACGAAAAATGAGAATACATTTATTAACTCATCTCAGCTTCAATACATTGTTTCACCTCAATAGGGACAGACCCCCTATTAAAACTACGATCAGAATAAATATGAGAAGCCCTAGCAAGCGTATGGGCAGCCATATTGGAAGACCGTTTAATAAAATACAACTCCAAGTTGTTTGACTGATTAAAATGCTTACGACATTCCATAACAATTCCACCAAACCTTGACCTCATGAGAGCTTTACTTCGAATTGCCTGTATAACAACCAAGCAGTCCGATTCTATCACCACTTTCGACTCCTCCCATCGCATGGACCAGCTGAGAGCCTCTTTAATCGCCATTGCTTCTGCAAACTCTGGCCTAGCATTACCTTGAAACAGCTTCGTTTTTGCTTCGAGCAAGTCTCCTGTGTAGTCCCTCGCAATTAAACCAACCCTAAGTAGCTGCATCAACTGTAATCTTAACTGTATTCAGTTGAGGTTTCACCCAAATATCAGCTCCATCACCATCGCCATAGGTTGGTCCATTGTGTAAGAAATTCCTTTGCTGTTGCAACCACATTATTGACCATTGAACCCTTATTATTCCACACCTTCTCATTCCGAACTCGCCAAATCGCCCAGCAGATTGTAACTATCAGAGCCCGTTCTTTGCCAACACACCTCCTTAACTCCCCCTCCAGCCATTCTGAGAAATCTTGTTCATGATCAACCTGAATGTGAATATTAATGACCCTCCAACACTGTCTAGCAAACTGACACCCCACCAGAGCATGGAAACGAGACTCAACCTCACTTCCACAGACTGGGCACAAAGTCGATACTGGAACATGTTTTTGTTGTAAGAGTGTTAATGTAGAGCACGCCACACTAGATTTAATACCTTCGGGGGGGCTTGAATTCGCCACAGAAGCTTCCAAATGCTATCTGAAAAATGATCCCCCACAAACCCCCTTTTGCACTTGCAACATTTTATAAGCGCTCTTAACTGAATAATCCCCTGAGTTTTCAAACTTCCAGTATAAACTATCAGACTCATTGCCTTCTTCAAGTTGAACACCCAGTATACATTGTTGGTCTCGTTCGTTGAAAATATCTTGAATCACCTCCACATCCCATCCCTTCCTGTCAATGCACATAAGAGCCGCCACACTGTTATTTTCAATAGCTGGTGACATCGTAGTTATACATGGATTCTCATCACACTGAAGCCAAGGCTGCCCTACTATGCTTATCTCCTTGCCTGACCCTACTCTCCACCGAACCCCTTTCAAAACCACATCTCTTGCCGCCAAGATGCTCCTCCATATAAAACTGGGACTTCCCCCTAGTTTTGAGTTGAAAAAGTCAGAGTCACCATAATAACGTGCTTTATACAACCTCGACACCAAGCTGTCTGGATTTGTCAATAGTCTCCAGCATTGTTTTCCAAGCATGGCTAGATTAAAGTCCCTAAAGTTTCTGAAACCCAATCCACCAGCATCTTTATGAACGGTTAGACGATCCCAGCACATCCATGTAATTTTCGAGTCTTGGTTTGTACTCCACCAGAATTTTGACAAGCTTCTTTCGATATCTTTTGAAATCTCCAAGGGCAACAAAAATACATTCATTGCGTACGTTGGTAAGGCCTGAACCACTGACTTTTTCAAAGTTTCTCTCCCTGAACCCGACACACATTTACCATCCCAAGTATTAATCTTCGATTTAACTCTCTCCTTCAGATAGCCAAGAAGCACGGTTTTATTTCTCCCCAGTAAATTAGGCAAACCAATGTATTTACTATAAGCACCAACTTCCCACATTTGCAGAACTCGGCAAACCTCCTCTTTGTTATACTAAATCACATTCGAACTAAAAAAAGCTGAAGACTTCTGAGTGTTAATTCTCTGACCTGAGGCATGCTCATACACAGCTAACAAATCCATTACTCTCCTTGCTTCGTTTGTATCTGCCTTACAGTAAAAATAGCTGTCATCCGCGAACAGCATATGAGATATTACAGGGGCTTTACGACAAATTTTGATGCCATGAATCCACTTATTGCTTTCATATTTATGAATCAGAGCAGATAATCCTTCTGCACAGATAATGAATAAATATGGAGATAGGGGATCTCCTTGGCGAATTCCCCTGCTAGGAACAATTGGACCCATATCAAACTCCCCATGCACAACATTGTAAGAAACTGAAATCACATATTTAAGAACTAATTGCACCCATGTTTCACTAAAACCCATCTTCTTCATAATTGCCTCCAAAAACACCCATTCAATACGATCGTATGCTTTACTCATGTCAAGCTTTAGTGCCATAAAACCTTCCTTACCATATCTTTTTCGCTTCAAGTAATGCATGACTTCAAAAGAAATCATGATGTTATCAGAGATAAGGCGTCCTGGGATAAACACACTTTGAGTATCCGAAACCACTGTATTCAACACTTCCTTCAACCTATTTGCAATGACTTTCGTGATAACCTTCATCAAAACGTTACACAGTGCGATTGGTCGTAGTTCTACAACTGTGGCTGGGTTTTTATTCTTTGGAATCAAGACTATGTTTGTATCATTCAAGCCATGCAATAATTCACCCGTTTCAAAAAACGACCTTGTTATCTCCACAATGTTTTTACCCACAATAGACCAATGCTTCTGAAAAAAGGTAGGGGACATACCATCAGGACCCGAGGCTTTGTCCGGATGCATCTCAAACAAAGCACATCTAACCTCTTTCTCCGTTACAGGCATCAACAATTTACTGTTCTGACTCTCCAAAATTGATGTTGGGACACAGTCGATCACCTCCGTTATTTCTGTCTGCGAGGAAGTGAATAAACTCTGGTAGTACTCCGTAATATGATCAGCTAGGCCAGTACTCCATTCTTTCCAATTACCCTGCTCATCCCTCAATTTGACAATCTGATTTGTTCTCCTTCTAGTACTACAAGATCTGTGAAAATACTTGGTGTTTCTATCTCCTGATTCAAGCCATAGTTGCTTGGATCTTTGACGCCAAAATATTTCCTTTTGATCTAAAATTAAGAACAACTACTGCTTCACAGACTTGTATATCTCCAATGACTCGGCATCTCTCTTGTCTCTGTATAACTTCATACGATCCTTACAATCCTTGATTCTTTTGTTAAAACAGCCTGTGATTTCCTTCCCCCAAGTTTCTAGATTTTTGCTACAATGAGTAATTCGCTGCAATATATTAACACAAGAATCATCCTCCCAACTATCCTTGACAATTTGGAGCCAGGCGTTTTCGAAACGAAATCTCTTCTTCCTGCACGGCATACTTCTTTGATTCGGCTCAAGCAAAAGTGGACTATGATCTGATGGAGAACCAACTAGATTATAAAGCTTTGCCACAGGGAACAGATTAAACCAAAGAGAGCTAGCCAGAGCGCGATCTAACCTTATTTCAATCCAATTTGCCGTATTTCTTCCTTTCTCCCACGTGTACTGATGACCACAAAGATCAATGTCCTGAAGACCTGTGTCAGTTAGCACCTCATTAAAACCCTCAATTAGCCACCTCGGATACAGAGCACCTCCTTTCTTCTCAGATTGAGATACAATGTTGTTCATGTCTCCAATTACACACCACGGTAAGTTGGAGTCTCTAGATAAGTTGCGTAGTAAATCCCATATTTTTCTTCGTTGAGAACGATCTGTCTCACCATATAAACCTGTTAATCTCCACGTACCTCGATCACTTGTTCTTATCTCCATATCAACGTGATTCTGTGAAAGACTAATCAGACTTGCCTTTTCAGCATCTCTCCATAACATTGCCAATCCACCACTTCTCCCTCTAGCATCAACAACTATCATGCCTTCGAAACCCAACTTTATTCGAACCTCCTCCATTTTCTTACGTTTGCTTAAAGTTTCACACAAAAAAACACAACTAGGGTTCTCTTGACGGATTACGTCTTTAAGGAACTGAATCTTTCCAGGTGAACCCAAGCCCTGGCAGTTCCAACTTAACGAACTCATTGGGAATGGCGGGCCTGCAACGCAGTACCCGCCAGCAAATAGTTTTTTGGGCTTGTGCTATCACCTTCTGAAGTTATCATTGCATCCTCCTTCTGTGTTATTAGCTCACTAGGCCCAACATCTTGGCCCACTCTCTGTCTCTTTAAATTTACGGTTAACACCTCATTATTATCCACATCCTGATTTTCAAAATAATTCCCGCTCATTGGGATAGTTGGAAATTCCTGATTTTTTGCAGATATAGTTTATTTATTTCCTCCAATGATTATCCTTCGATCCTGTACCACATTTTCTGCTGAGACCCCTGATTTCACGTTAGATTGAGATTTGTGAGCTACAATTTCGGTAACAGACTTGCTGCTACCACCTCCGTCTTCTTCCTTTGCCACAGCTGCCGGAGATATCCCTCCCGGACGAAACCATTTAGCTCCCATTGTATGCATCCTTCTATGAGGTTCTGCACGCATCCACGCCCCATATGGTTTCTCAATTTTATCCAGAGGTGTATCAAACAATCTTTCACAAAATCTTTCAGCATGACCTATCATTCCACAAATGAAACAGAAGGTTGGCATCCCTTCGTACTTAAAATTAACCCAGCACCAGTTACTATCACTCTTTTTCAGCTTCATCCTGCGTTTAAGTGGTACATCTAGAGCAATCGACACTCTAACCCGAAGGAATTCTCTCCAAACCCCTACAAAATTGTTGGCGTCTCCTTCAACATACAAACCAATGTAATTGCCAATGTCCGTGACTACTCGTTGGGACATGAAGCTTGAATTCATACCATGTAACTGCACCCTTATATCCAGCTTGTTTATCGAGATGGTTCTGGGATTATCCCCCTCAGACGTTCAAAAATCAACTGAAACCTGCCAAATGTCCAAGGACTGCCTTCCACGACCCTCTTAATATCAAGTTCATGGTAGAACTAAAAAATAAAACGATTGACATCCAGTTTCTTCACATACATACCTCGACCCGGTTTCCACAGAGATGCCATTTTATGTTGCATAGCTTGAAAATCAATCGAGGAATCCGTAATAAAACGCCCCACCAAACACCATCTAGTGTCAATCTCTCCCAGATCTTCAGCATTCTTCCCATACATTAGGCCACCCTGTTCTTCATCTTCAATGCTAATCATAGAGAACTCATCCTTCATTTCTTGCATCATAGTTCTTTGTTCTTCCATATTCAAAGATAGCGAATAAAAAGAAAAAGGATAACTAGTACCAAGAAGATCGACACACAAAACAGAGATCTTACTGAAAACAACTGAAACAGAACAACGCTAGAGAAACATTCTCACCATGTCATATAGACAAGACTTTTAATCAATATAGACGGTGTTGTTAAAGTACAGTATGTGTTTTCAGTGTTTCATTCAATGATAATTGACATTCTCAATTCATGAATGTTTTGATAGGCAACTGTATTTAGCAACTATACCGAATATAAAATGTTGACAGGATAGGTTCACCTTGGCATTTTCTCCTCTAGTTATGCGTGAGCGGGGGTTTTGATTTAGTAATGAAGTGTTGTATGGGATTGCAGTTTTGGTCGATAGCTCAGACGATAGCTCCATCGGGGCATGATGAAGGGGATACCAGTAATCCAACGAGGATGCACGAAGTGGATACTTGTATTTGTATATACTTTATCTTCAAAATATCGCTTAACTGTCTTTTCATGAGAACAGTCGATTGTAAATTACTGTTTGTTCGACTCGATCATTGGTGTAGATGTCGTATGTCTTTTTATTATTGAAGCTTTTTATTATTGAATTAACACCTTTATTTCAAAAAAAAAAATGATCATATTCAATTGTTCACAAAAAAATTCCTCAAATAACGTGAAATTAATAATGTAACAATTTGAAAGATTTTAATTAATAATTTATTTTTTTTGCTAAGATTAATTAATAAATTTTTATGTGTATAAGAGAGTCAATTTTACAATAATATTAGGGTTCTTTAATATTTTTTTCAATTTTATTTAAGAGAAATGCTAGAATCCCTAAAATGTTCCCAAAACCATTCCCAAATAATGAGTTGTCAGCTTTCCCCCGCCTTTGTCTTTCAATGATGCAAAGAGTGTCATTAAGGATTTAGGTCTTGAATACCAGAAAGTACATGCCTGCGACACGTTGTATTGGACAAAAAATAAAGATAAAGATGTTTGTGATTGTTCCTTACATTAATAAGATGAACCCATCATGTATACATATGAATACACAAATAAAAATAAGTCATATGTCATTCAAAAATAAATTCGGAATACGTTTCTGGGTACATAACATTGCTCTTTATTTAATCTCAAACATATTTGTGTAAGATAAATTTGGAATAAAGTTTTTCATCTAATAACTAGTAAGTAGTAACTTTGAAGTAATTTCTTTTGAATCTCTATCAAAATTAATATTGTTCCCCTCATTCCATTCGTACGTTAAGGTATCGTTTGGCCCCCTTATAAATAACTTATAAGTTACTTATTCTGAAAAAAAAATTCATATTTACATACTTTCTTTTAGAAAGAAATTTGTATGAGAAGTTTAACATTCGTTATCTTACAAAAATAAGTTACTCATTACAGAAAAAAGTACATATTTATATATATATTTTTAAAATAAGTAATTTATTTCTGAAAAATAAAATTTTTCAAACGGACCCTAAGTTTGTCACAAATTTCGATAAATTTACCATAAAATTTTCCCTAAAAAAGTAGCAAGTACAATAAATGAAAAACAGTGAATTTGGTCCCTGGCTCGTAGAAAATAGTACTACTTGATTTCTGTTGAATTATACCCAAGGACATGGCGGAATAAATACCAGAAATAATTTAATGAACCAAAAAAAAAAAAAAACCAAAAGTTGAATGCTAGAAAAAATAAATTAAAAGACGTGGACCTGATCCATTGCACCATGATACAGGCCTACATGGTGGTAAACAACCATTCCAAAGTACAAATGTATGACAATGGTCAATGGCACAAATGTTCTTCTAAGTAATGCAAGTGGCACCAGTCCTGGTAGAGACTAGATACTGGCACTAACACAATTCTGGGTCGAAGTTACTAGCAGAAAATTAGAAATCCTACTCCCAGGCTTTCAAAAAGTCATTTGCACCTATTCCTAGTTTTCTACAGTGAACATTACAAATTGAAGGCAAGTGCATGGACAAATAACCAGATAAAAAAAAAAAAAAACTAGCGAATGATGGGTTTACGCCACACATTTTAATCTAGCAAAGGTCAAATAACCAGTGTGGCCTCTTGCCTCACTGGACGGCCTAGCCATGACAACTGGAGGACTAGAATTTTCCATCCCATTGCTTTCTTCATTTGAACGTTGTCTTCTCTTGCAAGGTGGGAACTCACTGGAACGATCTTCATCTCCTTGGGAGCTGTTCATTTTAACTTCTCGAACTTCAAATGTTCTAAGAAGTACCTCAAATGTTCTTATATCTACGCAAATCCAAAACCCACACACCATAAGTAAAACAATGCAGATAGCCAGCAAAATCTTTTGCACAACTGAATAGTAGGTAAGTAAATATAACCATTTGAGATCATACAACGAAAGAACTATAGAATTGTAATGACTAATGATGGCAATTAAATCAGAAATAAACAGGCAAAAAAAATTATGAATGCAAAAAGAGAGCCGCAAGAAAGTTTTACCAGTAAAATTTGATCCAAGTGTTTCACATGAACGCTGCACCTGCTCAATACATGGCGAGAAAGAACACAAGATCCCGTCTTGTTTCAACATTTTTCCAACAGAAGGAATAGCCAACCAAGGTTGAGGCAAATCCAAGAAGACAGAATCAGCTTTACCGGTGAATTCATTTGGAAACCCTTCGCCCTGAATATCCCTTACTCCCACAGTGACCAAACTACTTAATCCTGTCTTCTCAAAATCCTCCCTGTAAGAGAATCAAACATGTACCAAAACTAAGTCATCCTCTGATTTGTAATCAGGTTGAAGCAAGTTCAGTAAATTAAAGGTGCACTAATTTTATGTAATTGATAGTTGATAGTAGTACTAATACCATCTTTACAAGCTAAAGAAACTTATTCAAAGAAAAATGAAAACAAAAGAAACGAAAAAACATTACTTGACAAAGCTTGAAATAAGTTGGACACCTAGTTTAAAAAGAAAATCGGTAAAATTAATTCAAGCATTCTGAAATTGTTTGTAATACTGAACTCGGAGCTAAGAACAGATACCAAGTCGAATTCAATTCGGCAGTTCAGAAAGGGCTTAAACGGGCACTGAACAGAACATAACAGCCTTCCTAGGAGTATTAGTTTAAAACGGTTCAAACTTCAAAGTCCTTTCGGACGCCACCACCTCAGCCATAAACGCCATTCCTTGGGCCCTAACATTCTTCTTTTTCGTGTCTTTGGTTGGCAGGTGTTCTTCCGACTATCAACACATGAGTCATGACAGTAGAGATTTTCCTATAAAGCTTACAACCTACTACAAGAATGTTGTGTGATAAGTGACTCCTTGCTTCTTAACCATAACAACCTTCCTTAACAATTTTGATTCTAACGCTAAATGTTATTTAGGATTCTGGAAGGGCTAATTTGTCTATTATTATTAAAAGTTTATATGTGAAAATGAATTCTTAAGTCTTAACTAGTGAATGAATAGAATAAAACTACTACCGTTCTTCCAATGGGTATTTTCAGCTGAAAAATCAATACTAACCCCTATAACATGACTGGATAAATAGCTACACTAAAACTTTGCTTAAGAACAATACTGACACATTTAATGATAAACAAATAGCAAAGCATAAAGATGGGTATGCAACATGCTGATAAATTACTTACCTAGCAGAAGCAGCCCTTTGCTCGTGAAAGTCAAATGTGTAGACATGTCCAGAAGGAGCTACAGCTCTAGCAAGCGAGGTACTTAAGGATCCACTCCCAGTTCCTGACTCAAGTACTAAACAACCTGGAACTATTTCCAAATACATAATGACAAAGCTAATGTCTGCAATATACAAAATTTGGGTCCTATGGCTCAGAACCAATGTCCATAGCTCAGGAGTCGGAGCCAACAAGTAAACAAACCCACCCTTGTTGCTAAAAACCTTTGAACCAAACGGCTTCCCAATCCAATCTGAGTGCTTAAACACACCAAAACGATTTTGTAGCACCGCACTTTCACATACTTTAATTGCCTTCATGTTATCATGCCTTTCGTATACAATAATCAAATCTCCATCACTTACACAACGTTTAAAAGATATTCTCTTAGCTGAATCGGTTGGCAGCATCTTTAAAATACCGAATCTCCTAATAAATACACCAATATTGCATTAATTAATTAGAAAATATACTTGAGTTTTCTATTCAATACATATTTAATATATGCAAATTCTTGAAAACCATTGCTCTAGAACGCAATTGGAAAAGCAAGGTTTAGGGTGCATTGTTTCACCAGAATGGCATTAAGTTCTGATAATTGACTATGATATTAATTGGCTAACTAAAATACGAGAGAGGCAGATACAATGTTGCATCTGAATACTTAGGTTATTACTCTCTCCGTTTCTTCAAATTGTTTACATTTTTTAATGGATATCCGGCACGCAAATTTTAAAATTTTTTAAGTTAACTATTCTTAAAATGTGCCATAAAATGCGTGCCGCACATCCCTTGAAAAATATAAACAATTGGAAGAAACGGAGGGAGTACGTTACATTGATGTTAACGACTGGAATTACAAGCAGCATATCTCAATTGCATAAAGATGTATTCAACACACACACTGTAATTCACTGACAAACACAAGCAACACGCAATATATGATATACAAGTACAGAAACAATTGGGGTTAATAAAGAACAAACAGACAAAACAAACGGAGGAGATTACCTAGATTAGAGAGTCAGGGATTGGACACAAAGGCGACTGAGAGTTTGCAACCCATTTTAAAGTTTAATTATCTGGCATGTCCCAGTTTATTTGTATGTTTGATATTTTTCACAAACAAATTGATTATTTATAATTCAAATTATTTAAATTATATAATATATACTGTATATAAATTTCAAAAAGATAATACTATGAAAATATTATTACTATTTTTTAACTCAAGTATTGCACATTTGATAGAAAATAAAAAATTAGATTATGTGCCTGTTTGGCTCAGTTTATTTTAAGGATTTATGGACTTATTTTCGGGTAAAAATTTTATATTTTGAAAATTTTCTTTTATACAAGTATTTAATGTATCTTTGAGATTCAATAAGTCGTAAAAATAAGTTGGAAAATAAGTTGGAAAGTTAAGAATCCCTAACTTTTTCTTAAAATAAGTTGACTTATTCTGAAAAAAGTTCTCCCAAACACTCCCTATGACACATAAGGAGATTTATGTGTCAACTACAAACTTGTTTCATACTCCTTGTCTCGTAATCTTTTTCATATTTTGACTTTTTACATTATTTATTATAAGCGGTTAACTACTAATTTACGGATAATTTATAAGACAAAATATAGTCATAAGTGATTTTGTTTGATTCGTATTTGTGAGTATTTTAATGCAGTGAAATTTTTATATTTAATACTAATACGAAATTAAAGATATTAACGATTAAAAGTGTGCGTTGGCAAACGTGTAGAGCCCAAATAGAAGAAGTGTTTAGAGATAGGGAGTAACATTTAAATCTGCTTGTTTTTTTCTATTGTAAAGTTTTTTTTTTTGAAGAAAAAATGTGATAATTCAATAATAAAAGTCATACGGCATCTACAAAAATGATCGAGTCGAACAAACATAAAATATTGATCGTCAGTCTTCATGAAGAGACATTTAAGCGATTTGAAGAAGATATATCTACATGTAGTACCCGTTTCGCCACAAACCGTCAGTCTTCATGAAGAGACATTTAAGCGATTTGAAGAAGATATATGTACATGTAGTACCTGTTTCGCCATAAACCGTTTGAGCTATCGACCATAATTGCAATTCCATACAAACTTTCATCACTAAATCAAAACCAACCCTCGCAATAAAGGAGAGAACAAGCACCCTCCCACTAAGGAGAGAAAAACAAACTGAAATTATAAATTGAACTTCCAAATATAAACCTTAGATAAACGAAACCACAAAGAGAATCGGTCCACTCTCGAATCCAATAACCTCCGCTTGAATCGAAGAATAAGGAAAATCGGAAGTTTCGATGATTTAGATTTAAAAATAAAACAAACAAACTAAAAGGGTAGATTTCCTTCCTCAAAAAGAAAGATTATTGAATGAAACAAGAACAAAAACAATAAATTAAAGAGTTTGGGACTTTTCACCGGAAAAAACCGATAGAAACCCCGTCGATAAGAAGAAGGCGGCGGCTACAGAGAGATATAGAATAGGGTTAGGAGAGAGTCGTCTTGGAGATGTTCTTAATAGTATTAATGAATGTTTTTCTATTGTAAAGTTGTTTAAATATGATATTCTTTTTTTATTTTTCAGTTAACCTTTTTTTTAGGGTCAATTAACCAACTTATATATGCTAATATCAAAAACAACTCAAATTTGATATAGAGAAAACCTACTCTACCGCTTTCAACAACCGCCAACAACTATGTATGCCCACATTCCCGAAGCTCAACCCCAAGGACCAGCTCTCCCATTGGTCCCTGTCCCCGAAGCTGCACCCCACGAACACATCCCTGCCGGACCCCCTGCTCCCGGTTCCATACAACCACTTGCCGCTCCCCCTCCGAAGAGAATCCGGACTACTAAAGGTCCAGTCGCTACACCTTACCGCGCTGGAACATCTTCAACCCCAACTCTCCTCGAACTTGCTGCTGCGTACCCCATGTACACAGTACAGTCTCGAACCCCAAACACTTTTGTCCCTGACGCCCAGATGCTATTCCATGTGCTTAGCATATGTGATCAAATGATGAACTCAACCGACCGTTTTCTCCGGTCTTCTCCTGCTTGGATCCCCATCGTCTCTCAGCTTTATATATCCGTTCTTTGGGTATATATGATGATTTCTGTCTCTGTGACCACATCATATGGTGTGAGTCTTGCAAACCTCTTCCATGATCTCGGATCTTCTATCCAAATTGAAGAGTGAATGATCCCCAGACCTCTTGTCCCCTTTTTCCAATCCCTTGCCGCTATCAACGGTCCTTTTGACTGGATCGGTGACATCACCCCGCTACTCCCTAGTTGCTCCAGCTTGTGGAATGCAACAGGATTCCATCCTAATGCTTCCTTCGCTAGAATTTTCCCCGTCCCTGCTATTTTGTTGGACCAACGCCTTTTCCCAGCGCCAGAACGAACCCAATCAGAACTCTACCTGTTATAACCGGATTTCTGCCAAGCCTTGGTTCGGCCCCACCTGCAAAACGAGAAGAATGCGAGGGATTGGTCCCCCGATTCACCTCCGGTGTGAGAATCAGTAAATCGGTTTTTTTAGAGGAATAAGGTAAAACGTAGAGTGTTTGTGTGTGTGTTTTTTGTTATGTCCTTAAGTTTAATGATACTTCTTTTTTTATAGACCTGGTTTCACCTTTTTCTCCTTGGATCCGATCGGGATCGGTATGATGAGGAGACATCATTATTCTTCATTGTCCCCCATACTCAAGTAAAGTAACTATGTGATCTGTTAAAGGGGAAATGACCATGTGACCGTTGAAGGAAAGTGATTGGGCCGAATATGGGCTGAACGACCATGGGCCGATCGACTGTAGGGCCTTTTTTGATATTGGGCTTTATGTTTGGTCCAATGGGAAGATGGGCTTCCAACATGTCCCTGAGTTTCGTTCGGAGATATCCTTAGGACGAAGGTCAAACCTTAGATCCATCTTCGGAGTATACCCATCGGACGCCTTGGTTGGATATTTTGGCCGATGGATCGAGATATTTCTTGGGAAGTTGTGTCTATTTATGATTTACAGCTGCCTGCTCTCGAGATTCTCGCATCAATCTTGACCGTTGAATTTGAAACGGCTCTCGATCCAAGCGTCGTGTCCCTTTATTTAATCCCTGCAATTCAGTCTTCTTTTTACACACTTCTTTTTCCAGAGATTAAAAAACCCTTTCAGAAAACTTTTATCAACGATTGGGAACATTACTTCATCGTCGGAAAGTCCTGATTCTCCGATTCTGGTATCATCCCATCTCCGGAACACATATCCTCAAGAACTCGATCTTATTTCTTCAAGTAAGTTCCTTTTCCCTTTCTTTTCTCCGTAATTCTCAAACACGGTGATTTGCGTATATTGTTTTTTCATAGTTCATGTTGTGGGTATATGTATGTATAACTGTATGTATATGTGTGAATTCACTTGCATTTCTTGAGCCAAACGTTTATACGATTATCCCCCTTTCCTGCTTTTAGTTTTCTTCATTTTGTCTGGGAAAAAACCTTTACGGGATTCGTGGGGTTCATCTGAAAATTATCTAGGAGAAGAACGGCCTTCAAGATCTTAGGGTTTAGATAACTTCCTTCAGGATGTCCCCTCTTTTAACCGTGGATTTTAGGCTCTTTAGGTCATGGATTTGTCCCCGACCGATCTCGGCCCACTGTACTCGGTCGGTTAATTTCTATCATCTTTTATTGCTGTCCGAGTACATGGCTAATGTCTCTTCATTTCCGAATGCAGGGACATGGATCGGCCGGCCGAAGACGCGGGTCAGACAAGTCCCTTTAGTGATGCCGAGTTATATCCGGCCGCCAATTTACGTTCTAGATTGACCGAAGACGATATTGGGTCATACCCATCGTATTACCTTATAGATAAGTACACATGGTATTTTTATGCTCCTAGGAGGAACGATAGGATCTTGCATAATCCTGAGGTTCCTGCGTCTTACGGAGGAGGTCGAGCGACGGGCATATCTGAAGCCGCGTTTAAATGCGGCTTTAGGTTGCCTATGCTTCATATTCTCAAAAGTGTATTGAAGCAGACCAGGATTGCTATAGGACAACTTGATCCGAATAGTTTTATACACATAAACACCTTCTAGGCTCGATGTTTGGCGTATGAAATAGTACCCCGAACGAGTCTCTTTTGGCTTCACTATGAGTTGCGTAGGAACCCGAAGAGTAAGGGTTTCTATAATTCTATTCCATCGCTCATAAGAATAACCGAGCCGACTGGGCAAAGACAAATTCGAGTAATAAAGAAACTCACCTTAAGTGGGTGTTTGTTTCGGGTCCGAGGATGGAGAAGTTCGGCACATGGAGAGAGGTCGATCCACATAAACTGAGATTTGCAGATCCCTTGGAGGCGGACAAGCATGATTATAAGCTTCTCTGCGAGCTCAAAATGGACAAGGTTCCTCTAGCGGACAGTCGGGATAACGACTGGTTGCTCGGTCTTTGGGGTAGTGGTAACCTTCTTTCGTTTTTTATTTTTATCTTTCTGAAGGCATGATTATTCCTGTTTTTGCACATCTTCGGCTTCAGCCTAGTATAATCCTGCATATTTGCCTTAACATATGTCTAATTGTATTTGTCTATGCAGTGGCTTCTCGAGAAGAGATTCTGGAGCGAAAAAGAAGGAAGGCGGCCGAACTTGCTGCTGCTATGGCTGCTGAAGAGGTTGCCGCTGATTCGGCCGAAAGAGTGGAACAATCGGCTCCCGACCAGGGGGAAAAGAGTTTGGCCCTTACTCCACCTGCTTCTTCACCTCCTCAGGACAGGGTCGAAGGAAGAGAATCTGAACCCTTCAGTTGAGCCAAGAAAGAGGCTTCGGTCGGGTGATCAGGAATCGAAGGTGTACTCTCCTCAATGGGGAGTTTTGGAGAGCGATCAAATAATTGTTCCGGTTCCTCCTTCATCCCGGAATGTGGCTCCCGACCTCTGTCGTGGTCTCATTCTTCCGGCTGATCGACCTACGATTGCTAAGGTCGATGATCTTCAAGCTTGCACCGAAATGATGACCCTTCTGTCTATGGTAAGCTTCTTCTTCTTTCGGTCATATTTATTTGCCTTGGAGATTTTTAACTCTTTTCCCTGATTGTTTTCAGGGCGCTGCCTGGTCGGCTGTTGTGACCGAACGGGTAGAACAAATGCAAACCCGGTTGAAGCTAGTTGACTAATTGGATGCTCGGGCGGTTAAGGCGGAAGAGGACCTTCGAAACTCGGCCATTGAGTTGGAGCGGGTGACTGGTCAAGCTAAAGCTTTGAAGGAAGACAATGATGATCTCCGGGAGAAACTGAAAGAGGTGGACATTTTGAAGAAGCGCATTGAATGGAGGAATCAACAGCTCAAGGCTAGCAGGAAGAACGTCCGGAAACTGCAGAAGAAGCTTAACTTGACCGAGGAGAGATGCTACCAGATGGGTTATGAGGATGCAGTGTTGAAGGCACATACTCTCGATTTCGATCATACTAAGCTGCTTAATGCCGAGCTTGGTATAACGGATCCTGTTGGTAGGGAAAAATCCGATGACCCCCTGGTAGTCTCTTCGGGTGAAGACGAAGCTCTTTTTGACTAGTCGCTTTGTAACTTTTCTTTGAACTGTTTAGTTGTGGTAGCCGTCGGGCTTGTAATTCTTAACTTTGCCTTCGGGCTTTTTATCTATGACTTGGTCTATTTTTTATGCATCTTTTATGTTACCTTAGCATCCTTTTATGCATCTTCGGCGTTATTTTGCCTTAGCATAATTTTTGCTTTGTTATGCATTTTCGGCCTAGCATAATTTTTGTATTTTTATGCATCTTCGGCATTATTTTTCCTTAGTATAATTTTATCTTTGTTATGCATCTTCGGCCTTCGGCCTAGCATAATTTCTGTATTTTTATGCATCTTCGGCGTTATTATGCCTTAGCATAATTTTATCTTTGTTATGCATCTTCGGTCTTCGGCCTAGCATAATTTCTGTATTTTTATGCATCTTCGGCGTTATTTTGCCTTAGCATAATTTTATCTTTGTTATGCATCTTCGGCCTTCGGCTTAGCATAATTTCTGTATTTTTATGCATCTTCGGCCTTCGGCCTAGCATGTTTAGTTATGTTAGGTCATAACCTCCCTAGTGTTTGGGTATTTTTGTAAATGATTAAGGTTTTATTCGGTCGTTGAAAAATATTTCCTCCCTGCCTTAATCATGTCAAAATAACTAAACACTGAAACAAGAGAACACATGCTTTATTTGATCGTTCCCGAATATGGGTTCGTTAAGCATAACTCATTTGATTTTCATTGTGCTCTAGTTAACAATTGTAGGCATAAACACGTATTAGGGAGCTTACTGATAGAAGCGACGAAGGCGTGCTGCGTGCCACGTGTTTTTAATGAGACTTTCGTCCGAATGGGCTAGCTTATATGTGCCCGGGCGAACTATTTCCACCACTGTATAGGGTCCTTCCCAGTTTGGCATGAGTTTTCCCTGTTTTGTGGGCATGGAAGTAGCTAGTTCTCGAAGTACTAAGTATCTCACTCGGAAGGATCTCTTTTTTATTCCCGAATCGTAATACTGAGCTGCCTGAAGCTGGTATCTTAAGTTCCTTCGGTAGGCCGCCTCCCTTTCTTCTTCAAGTAGATCAACGTTCGCTCGGAGCCCGTGTTCATTTGTTTCAATATTGAATACTTGTGTTCAATACGACTCCAGGCCGATTTTTGTTGGCATTAAGGCATCAGTTCCGAAGGCTAGTCTAAATGGCGTTTCTCCGATTGATGATCTTGGGGTTGTTCGGTAGGCCCATAGGACGTACGACAGTTCTTCGGCCCATAGTCCCTTTGAATCTCCGAGTCTTTTCTTAATTCCATCGAAGATGATTTTGTTAGCAGCTTCGATCGCTCCATTCCCTTGAGGATGACCGACTGAACTAAACTTTTGTTGAATTCCAAATTCGGCTAAGAATTTTCTGAATTTGCTTCCAATGAATTGTGTTCCGTTATCTGATACGCAGATCATCGGAATGCCGAATAAAAAATATTATCTATTCTAATACGAACTTTTTTGTCGCTTCCTCGGTGATAGATGAGAGGGGTTTGGCTTCCACCCATTTGGTCATGTAATCAATGGCTACAATACAGTATTTTGCTTGTTTAGTGCCGGTCGGGAGGATACCAACAATGTCCACAGCCTACATTGCAAAGGGAATGGGGTTTAGCACTGATGTCATTTCCTCTGTGGGTTGCTTCGGCACACTGCTGAACAACTGACACTGTTTGCACTTTTTGTCATATTCCGATGCATCCTCCCTTATTGTTGGCCAAAAGAAACCTTGTCTTAGGATTTTGAAGGCTAGTGATCGTCCGGCGAGGTGTTCTCCGCAAATGCCTTCGTGGACACTTTCGAGATCCATTCTCTGTTCTTCGGAATCTAGGCATCGAAGCAGAGGTTGAGTGACTGACCTCCTAAACAACCTTCCTTCAATTATGGAGTAACTGGCTGATCGATATTTGATTCTTTGGGCATCTATTTTGTTAAGTGGAAGGGTTCCTTTCTCCAAGAAGGCTCTGATCGGAGTCATCCAATTAATTCCTTGGTGTATTTCCAGGCATCGCTTTTTGTCTATCGATGGTATTTTTACTTCGGTCAGATAAATTGAACCTGTGAGGTTCTGCATTTTTGCTGAAACTAACCTTGATAGGGCATCGGCTCGGCTGTTATTCTCCCTAGCTACTTGGCTTAATTCAAATGATTCAAATAGCTCCGAGCTTTGGCGTACCTTCGTAGCGTAGGCCTTCGTTCGCGGATCTTTTTGTCCATACTCTCCCGAGAACTGCTTGACGACTGGCATTGAGTCACTAAAGGCTCTGAGGTGCTTTACTTCCAGGCTTTTTGCCAGATCAAATCCTGCTATCAGTGCTTCGTATTCCGCTTCGTTGTTGGTCAAAGGGAAAGTGAATCTGATGGCTTGGCAAATCTCGAAGCCTTCGGGACTAGTTAGAATGAGTCCTGCTCCATACTTCAATCCGGCGACCGACCCATCAACAAAGAGTTTCCACTTTCCTGGTGGCCGAATTGATTTTTCTTCGAGTTCCAAATCCTTCGAATCAGACAAAGAGCATTCCACTATAAAGTCGGCTAGGGCTTGTGCTTTAATCGCTGTTCTTGGGACGAATTCTAGGTCAAATTCTCCTAATTCGACCGACCAAGCGACCATCCTGCCCGAAGCCTCGGGTCGTTGCATAATTTTCTTCAATGGTTGATTGGTTACTACTTGCACCGTTCGGCCTTAGAAGTAATGTCGCAACTTTCTTGAAGCCATCACCACCCCATAAGTAAATTTTTCTGCATTGGGGTATCTTGTTTCTGCATCTTTTAGTATGTGAGAGACGTAGTACACTGGATATTGATTTCCTTCGTGTTGTTTGATCAGAACTGCCCCCAGCGTGCGGTCGTTCACTGCTAAATATAGTTGCAGAGTTTCGTTCGGGCTTGGTTTCATTAAGAGGGGGGTTTCTACCAGATATTCTTTGAGTTCTTTAAATGCTTTTTGACAATTTGGACCCCATTCGAAGGTCTTTGTCCCCCGAAGTACTTCAAAGAATGGTAGAGCTTTTTTGGCTGATCTAGAGATAAACCTCCTTAGAGCTGCTATTCGTCCGGTCAACTTTTGGATTTCCCGAATTGTCTTCGGCGCTTTCATGTCGATTACAGCTTGTATTTTTTCAAGATTTGCCTCGATTCCTCGTGCACTGACCATGTAGCCTAGAAACTTGCCACTGCCCATTCCGAACGTACACTTGTTCGGATTGATCTTCATATTATTTTTCCTTAATGTTTCGAAACATTCTCTAAGGTCTTCGGCATGATCTTTGTTCAATGATTTGACGATCATATCATCTACGTAGCATTCCATATTTCGACCGATCTGATGTTTGAAAACCTTGTTGATCATTTTTTGGAATGTTGCCCCTGCGTTCTTCAAACCGAAGGGCATTTTTACGTAGGCATATGTGTCGTTCGGTGTGATGAATGCTGTCTTCGGTATATCCTCGACATTCATCGCTATTTGGTGGTATCCCGAGAAAGAGTCTAAGAAACTAAGTATTTGATGTCCCGAAGTGGCGTCTATCAGTTGATCGATGTTCGGCAAGGGATAATGATCCTTCGGACAATTTTTGTTCAAATCTGTGTAATCCACGTACATTCTCCATTTGCCATTCGATTTTTTGACTACCACCACGTTTGCCAGCCAATCGGGGTAATCAATTTCTTCTATGAATTTTGCCTCCAGCAATTTTTCTACTTCGGCCTGAATGACTTGCTGCCTTTCCATGGCGAAGTTTCTTTTCTTTTGTTTCACAGGCTGTGCATCAGCCTTGACGTTGAGACAGTGTTTGGCTATTGATGGATCTAATCTAGGCATATCTTCGGGCCCCCAGGCAAACACGTCATGGTACTGTCTAATGATTTTGATGACTTTCTCCTTTAATTTAGGCTCCATGTCTTTGCCTATTTGGATCATTTTTCCTAATTATCCCACAAACAACTCGACCTCTTCCGTTTCGGCTGCTGGTTCGGCAATCGGGTTGGATAGGTCGGCTCCAAACTTCTCCAACTCGATGTTTAATAGTTGGTGACTGCCTCCAGCATCATTTTCGGCCTTTTTTCTTTTTCTAACTTCGGTCATTTCCATGTCTTTGTCTTTTTCCAAGTCCTCCAGCATAATTATCCGTGCGACCTTCTGGTCGCCTCTCATTTCTCCGATCCCATGTTCGGTCGGGAATTTTAACTTTAAATGAGGGATCGATGATACAGCCTGGAACGGTGATAAAGCTGGCCTCCCGAGAATTCCGTTGTATGGGTTGTCTACTCGAACAACATAGAACTTGGCTTCCTTCATTGCTGTATACAGTGTTTTTCCCATTAGGACAGAGAGTGTGATAGTTCCTTCGATGTGTACGGGTTGATTCCCGAAGCCGTAAAGCGGTGCCTCGTGGCATGGTTCCAGTTGTTCGCCTCCCAAGTTCATTTTGTAGTATGTTCGGTAGTATAGAATGTTTACCGAACTCCCTTCATCGACCAGTACTTTCCAAATCTTATTTTCCCCGATGATAGGGTTGATGACGAGTGGGTCTTCATGTGGCCAAATTACATCCTCGTAGTCATCCTCTGTGAAGGAGATAGGCAATGGTTGTTTCGCTGCGCTTGACTGATATAAGTTGTAGATTTGTCTGGCGTATTTCTTACGGGCGGTTTTACTGTCCCGATCCAATACTGTCCCCCCAGAAATGGTTCTTACTTCACCTCGGAAATTTTTCGGTCCTTCGGTCTCCTTTTTCTTTTCCTTGTTATCCATCTTCTCCCTCAGATCTCCGATGAATTGTGCTAAGTCTCCATCCTTGATCATTTTTTCTATCAACCTTTTCAAATGGAAACATTCGTCGGTGTTGTGCCCTTTATCTTGATGGTATTCACAATACTTGTTCTCGTTCCTTCGGTGTTCGGGGGTTCTTAGCTTTGTTGGCCGAACGAATCCTGGCTTACCTTTTATCTCGTGGAGAATCTTCGAGATAGGTGTATTTAAGGGTGTAAACACCATGCTATCTCTATCTCGTCTTCGTTCGGGCCCTTTGTCTGGCAGTCTTTCAGTCGGCTTTTGATATCCCCTCGGCTTCTTCGGTCTTCCCGTCGATCGTCCTTTCTTTCGTCCCTGCCGGAACCACTCCTTTTTTCATCTTTATACCCTCCTATTGACTCCATTTTTCTTCTAATGGCTTCCCCCCGAAGGTATATATCGTTTAATGATTTCGGTGGTACGTCATATAATGAAGACCGAAGCTTTTTCCCTTTCACGGGATCGAGGCCTACGGAGAGGAATCCTGCGGCTTTAACTTTATCTAAGTTTTTCACCATTCCTGCTTCTTCTTTAAACCTGGATAGATAATCGCCAAGCTCTTTGTTCGATTTTTGTCTACAGTGGATTAGAGCTTCGGTATCCTTTTCTCTTCGGCACAGGTGAGAGTAGTGCCTCAAAAATTTTCTTTTGATTTGTCTGTATGATCCGATCGACCTTGGTCTTAGCGAACGGTACCACATAGACGCCGTTCCCTTTAAGTAAGTTTTGAACATCTTGCATAGCATGACATCACAGTGCCCCATACCAGTCATGAGAGACTCGTATTTTTCACAATGGTCTTCGGGATCACCCTTTCCGTTGAACTCATGCATCTTCGGGAATTGTCTCCCGGGTGGTGGTCGATACTGCTCGATGTCTTCGGTCACCACAGGTTCGTGACTGACCTTTCTGTCCCCGAACATTACCTTTTCAATCCTTTTTATTCTGTCACCTACATGTGAGTCATCCTCATCTGAATCCGAGGTATAAACTACCTTTGATCGGGATCGTATGGAGCATGGCTCAGAATTTTCAGAGTCGCCTTCATCATCTCTGGTCCTTTTTTCTCTTCGGCTTTCGGTTTCGTGACCTTCGGTTTCCAGGGCTTCTCGTAGCAATTTTCTTGGAGTTCTATTTCCTCCCTTTGGAGCTTCAAGGATTGTAATTTCAACTGATCGGCCAGTTTTTGTTTGGCCAATCTTTCTGCGTCCTTGTCGCTTTTTTCTTTTTGTTTCCCTTTGGTTCTTTGCTCCTCTCTCCACTTTTGGAGCATTTGTTGCTGTTCTTCGGGGGTTGGTATTTCTCCTTCCTCGTCGAAGTTCAAATTTCTTGGTGTAACAGGAGGTGGACGGCTGCCTCCTGCCTGGGTATTTGTTGGAGTTTCTTCGTTAGCCATAGCAGTTGGGAGGTGGTGATTTTCAACACAAATCGTATCTCTACGTTCCCACAGATGGCGCCAAATGTTATAACCGGATTTCTGCCAAGCCTTGGTTCGGCCCCACCTGCAAAACGAGAAGAATGCGAGGGATTGGTCCCCCGATTCACCTCCGGTGTGAGAATCAGTAAATCGGTTTTTTGAGAGGAATAAGGTAAAACGTAGAGTGTTTGTGTGTGTGTTTTTTGTTGTGTCCTTAAGTTTAATGATACTTCTCTTTTTATAGACTTGGTTTCACCTTTTTCTCCTTGGATCCGATCGGGATCGGTATGATGAGGAGACATCATTATTCTTCATTGTCCCCCATACTCAAGTAAAGTAACTATGTGATCTGTTAAAGGGGAAATGACCATGTGACCGTTGAAGGAAAGTGATTGGGCCGAATATGGGCTGAACGACCATGGGCCGATCGACTATAGGACCTGTTTTGATATTGGGCTTTATGTTTGGTCCAATGGGAAGATGGGCTTCCAACACTACCTATGCTACATTTCAGTGGTATAGAGGTATTTTCTCCCTGGGTAATGCCAACGTCCCAGCGCTCAACCGCATTGGCCCACTGATGAGAATACTGCTGCTATAAAAGAGTCAACTCGCTAAGTCAACATCCAGGTCATGACATCAAGCCACATCAGCAATCAGATATATTCTAGAAGTTTTGTCAGTTAGCTAGCTGGTGCTAGCTGGATTAGTTTGTTAGTAGAGTAGTTACATTTCTGTTAATATGAGGCTAGTATATAAGCTCTCTTTTGTGTAACAAACTCTGACTTGATGTAAACACTTTTCTTATTATGAAGTTCTTCTTCTTCATTTTTCTCTGTTTCTAGTTAAGCTCCATTAATGGAGCTGACATGGTATCAGAGCATAGATCTCTGATTAATACATAATTCCGCTGTTATACTAGTACCTCTCTGATTTACAAATCTCTCTCGACCTCTTAATCTCTCTGATTTCTTCTATCTCTCTCGATCTCTTTTATTACTTAAATCTCTCTGTTTTTCTCAGTATCAAAGTTGAGATATCTGTTATATTCATGGCGTCTTCTCCATCTTATCTGCACGTTACAACTGGTACATCAATTTCATCTACGAACAACATCGATACAAGTCATCCATATTTCCTGCATCCATCCGATCATCCAGGTTTAATCCTCATCACAATTACTTTGACTGAACAAAACTATAATCAGTGGTTTAGATCCATGAAAATTGCACTTTCTTCTAAACTAAAGCTAGGTTTTGTGGATGGATCTTATGTTAAACCTGCTGCTAATACTAATCTCTATGTGCACTGGACTCGTTGTAACGATATAGTCATTTCATGGATATTAAACACTGTATCTCCTGAGATTCGTCAAAGTGTGATGTATATGAGTGTAGCAAAAGATATTTGGGATGATTTTGCTATAAGATTTGCTCAAACAAATGTGCCTAAGTTGTTCAATTTACGAAAGGAAATTGCATCTCTTCGTCAAGGAAATCTATCAATTTCTGCTTATTTTACGAAATTCAGAGCACTTAATGATGAATTAGAGGCTTTATCTGCTGTGCCTCATTGTGATTGTAGCAAATGTGCTTGTGATATTAACTCAAAGCTTGACACATTTAGCAAGAGTATCAAGTTGTCTCAGTTTCTCATGGGATTAGGAGAACAATATACAACTATACGAGGTCATCTCTTGTTAATGACTCCTATTCCTAGCTTAAGTGCAGCTTATAGTCTCTTGATGCAAGAAGAAAATCAGAGGGAATTTGGTGTAAACTCTATGTCAACTGATTCTGTGGCTTTAGCTGTGAAGTATCATGATTCTCAAGGGGGATTTGGTAAGTCGGCTAGACAGACTAATGGTAAACGTAATGTGACTGATGCTACTCTAGTTTGTGAAGTGTGTCATTTGCAAGGTCATAGTAAAGATAAATGTTTCTGTGTTCATGGTTATCCCTCGTGGCATAGATTGTTTGGTAAACCAAAACCTAAGCCAAAAACTCAGGTTAAAACTGCTCAGGCTTATAATGTTATTACTGAATCTTCTGACCAAGCATCTGCAGCAAAATCTGTTACTGAGCCTACAGGTTTCACTACTGCTCAATGTCAACAGCTGATGACTATGATTCAAAGCAGTTTCAAGGAATTATCAGCTAATACTAGTTCTGCATCTACTTCTGGTCTGTCAGCACAATGGCCACCTGCATCTAATACTCATATGGCTGGTAATGTTCTTCACTTTGTATGTCATACAAACAGTAAGCATGCCTTGACTGCAGATATGTGGATTTTAGATTCTGGTGCTACTGACCATATTACACCTCATTTTCACTTATTATCAAATGTGCACAAGGTCAATTCTGTACTTCATCTTCCTAATGGACATCATACTACTGTTACTCATGTTGGCACAGTAACTCTACACACTAATCTTGTGCTTACTGATGTTCTTTATGTGCCCAGTTTCAGTTATAATCTCTTATCCATTCCTAAGCTTACTGCCACAAATTCTTGCAATGTGTTTTTCACCAAAAATGCTTGTTATATACAGGACCATATCTTGAAGAAGACCACGGAGATTGGTGAACTTCAAGAAGGCCTGTATCTACTTCATCATCCAGTTGCTTGTTCTGAACAAATCTCTTCTGCTATACCTTCTTTCATTTGTAATTCAGTAAACAATTCTGTAATAGATGTTCAGCTATGGCATGCTCGTTTAGGGCATCCATCTGTGTCTTCAATGAAATACTTACCATCCTCAATGTATCATAACAATGTTTCTTTCTCTTCTTGTGAAACTTGTCACTTAGCTAAACAAAGCAGATTAATGTTTTCAGAGAGTACTTCTGTTAGTACTGCATTGTTTGAACTAATTCATGTTGATGTTTGGGGACCTTACAAATACAAAACTCATGGTAACTGTAGTTATTTTCTAACTATAGTTGAGGACATGTCTAGAGCTACTTGGGTTTTTTGTTTGCAGATAAAAGTCAAGTTTCTTCTATACTTAAACACTTTATTGCCTATGTTCATAAACAATTTTCTTGTCATATTAAGCTTCTTCGAAGTGATAATGGCTCAGAATTTTTGAGTACAGATTTTCAGAGTCATTTAGCCTCTCTTGGTATAATTCATCAAAAGAGTTGTACTTATACTCCACAACAAAATGGTATTGGGGAGAGAAAGCACAAAACTCTTCTTAATACAGCTCGTGCTTTAAGACTTCAGGCTTTTCTTCCTGTGTCCTTTTGGGGTGATTGCATCCTTACAGCTACATATCTATTAAATAGGACTCCTGTTGCTAGTCTTAAAGGCAAATCACCTTATCATATACTGTTTAATCAGTCACCATCCTATTCTCATTTGAGGGTCTTTGGATCTCTTTGTTATGCCACAAATACTTTACCTCACAAAGATAAATTTAGTAACAGGGCTCATAAATGCATTCTTATTGGTTATCCATTTTCTCAAAAGGCTTACAAATTGTTGAATCTTGAAACCAAAAAGGTTTTTGTCTCTCGAGATGTCATTTTCAATGAGCAGATATTACCTTTTCAACATATGACTAGCACTACACCTGATCATTTGTTTACTTCAGACAATACAGTGTTTACTGATCCCTTTTATGATCCAGTTTCTATAGAATCTTGTGAGTCATGTGAGTCTCCACCTCATGTGCAATCTCCTCTTATCTCTTCAGAACAATCACCAATTCAATCAACTACTCAATCTCCTGTTACGTCTAGTAATCATACTCCTCCACCTGTCAGACATAGTACTCGACTTAAAGTTCTTCCTGCTAAGTTTCAAGACTTTGTAGGTTTACCTAATACTGTTCATGCTTCTGTTAACTCTTTAACTACCAAGTTTACTCCTACATATCATACCTTTATAGCCAATATTACTCATGTTCCTGAACCTACATCCTACAAAATTGCTTGTCAACATACAGTGTGGTGTGAAGCTATGGCTTCTGAACTTGCTGCCCTTGAGGCTAATAATACTTGGATTATTGTTCCTCTTCCACCTGGTAAAAAAGTTGTGAGTTGTAGGTTGATTTATAAGGTAAAATTTAATCAAGATGGTACTGTTGAGCGTTATAAGGCTCGATTAGTTGCTAGAGGTTTTACACAGGCTGAGGGGTTAGATTATTTCGAAACATTTGCCCCTGTGGCTAAAATGTCTACAGTTCGAGTGCTGTTATCCTTGGCTGCTGTCAGTAATTGGTCAGTCACTCAACTGGATGTTAATAATGCATTCTTATATGGTGATTTAGAAGAGGAAGTTTACATGGCTATTCCTCAAGGTTATACTCTTCCAGCTATGTTTGCTAATTACAGCTCTCAGACTCCTCTTGTGTGCAAACTTATTAAATCCCTTTATGGTTTAAAACAGTCTCCACGAAAATGGTTTATTAAGTTCAAATCTGTGCTTCTGCCTTATGGTTTTCAGCAAGCTAATTCAGATCATAGTCTGTTTGTGCTACCTACTTCAACAAGTTTTATAGCTGTGCTTGTTTACGTGGATGATATCCTAGTTGTTGGCAACAATACAGATGCCATTGCTCAATTTAAGGCACATCTTGCTACTCATTTTAACCTCAAGGATTTGGGGCCAGTTAAGTACTTTTTGGGTATTGAAGCTGCTAGATCTGATAAGGGCATATATCTTAATCAGCATAAGTACACATTGGATATTATCAAGGATGTTGGTCTTGAGAAAGCTAAAATTGCTGTTGTTCCTATCGAACAAAATCATACTCTTCTGAGTAATATAACTTCTCCATTTTTGTTCAATCCTGCTCCGTATAGACGTCTCGTTGGCCGTTTAATCTATCTTACAATTACACGCCCAGATCTGTCTTATACTGTGCATGTCTTATCACAGTTTCTTGCTACTCCTAGACAATGTCATCTTGATGCTGCTCATCGTGTGGTTCGTTATCTGAAACATACACTTGGTCAAGGTATTTTGCTGTCTGCTAACAGTTCATTAAAGCTCACTGCTTATGCAGATGCTGATTGGGGAGGTTGTCCCCTTACAAGGCAGTCCTTGACTGGCTACTGTGTTACTCTTGGTGATTCATTGCTGTCCTGGAAATCCAAGAAATAGCATACAGTCTCTCGCTCATCAGCAGAGGCTGAGTATCGAGCATTGGCTGATGTTTGCTGTGAGATTACCTGGTTGCTGAACTTATTTCATGAACTTGGTGTCACTTCTTTACAACCTGTTACTCTTTTTTGTGATAATAAATCTGCTATGTACATTGCTGCCAATCCCGTTTTCCATGAGTGCACAAAGCACATAGAAATCGATTGTCACCTAGTTCGTGAAAAGCTACAAAAGGGCCTAGTTTCACTGCTTATATTGCTTCTAAAGAACAACCAGCTGATTTACTTACAAAGGCCATTTCTTCTCATTCTATGGCTCATCTGTTGTCCAAGCTTGGTGTGTTCAATCTCTTTCCCCAGCCAAGCTTGAGGGGGGATGATGAGAATACTGCTGCTATAAAAGAGTCAACTCGCTAAGTCAACATCCAGGTCATGACATCAAGCCACATCAGCAATCAGCTATATTCTAGAAGTTTTGTCAGTTAGCTAGCTGGTGCTAGCTGGATTAGTTTGTTAGTAGAGTAGTTACATTTCTGTTAATATGAGGCTAGTATATAAGCTCTTTTTTGTGTAACAAACTCTGACTTGATGTAAACACTTTTCTTATTATGAAGTTCTTCTTCTTCATTTTTCTCTGTTTCTAGTTAAGCTCCATTAATGGAGCTGACACCCACAGCTCTGTGGATCTCTCTACACACAACAAGCTCAGCATGACTCCGCTCGCAATTTCTGGAATGCTTGTCTCACTGGGAACTTCGTCAGAATCAATGCCGCACAAGGTCAGCCACCGCTCAACAGCTATCTCCAACTCCTTGGTTTACAAGGACAAAATGGTGCTGCTCAGCTCAATTGGTTCAGTAGTATTACTGTTACCATGAGCAAGTACTGCCAATTCTTCAATGACTCTGTCCCCCTCACATCGATAGTGCCAACTGGACTGGGTGCTGTCGCTGTCTCTGGTGCTCCGTTGCTCAACAACGCCACCCGTGACTGGCTATTCCCCACCGCTGCCATGCTCGAACCATTCTTCTCCAGCCACTATGCTCCTCGGCGTGAAATCCCCAGCAGTCTGAGGATTAAATTTCAACACGCTGACCATGAACTCGAGAAAGAAGCAGAACATTATGCTTTAGCTACCTACACCAACATCAGATGGGCCGACTTCGAACCCATCAACGATTGGGACGCCATTGACGTGGCCAACACACATGTAGACCTCTACTGGAATCTGCCTCCCTTCCGCTTCTCCACCGGCCTCAATGCCAAGAACCGGTTCCATCAGACAATTTCTTCCCGCTATTACCAGCAGGCCGGCCGCTAACAAGGCTGAATGATCAAATACCTACGAACAAAGGTCGATCGCTTTAATTTCTCCGTTTAACCACGGATTTCTGATTAGAAAGGATTTTTTTTGTTTAATGTTATTACATATTTCAATTTCTATCTCCTTTTGTCCAAGATATCTAGGATCAATTTTCCATTGACATATTTTAGTCTTGGTTTGTGTTTTATGAACTTGGTTCATCGAATGGCCAAGAAAAAAAAAAACTTGATGCTCTGCCCCCCAGAAGATTTGTATGTGAGGTCTCAGAAAAGGCCTACTTAAATATTTTAACCAAATTGTTAACTTGTTAAAAGAAAGAAGACCAACTAACATATATATAGATATCCAAATCAATGAAGTAAGAATATCTCTACTGAAATCTAAATCATTTGACACTCACTGCACTAGGAGTAGGAGGCTATGTCACTGTGGTGCTATAGTCTCATGAAACTGCACTAAAATGTTGGTTAATTTCTAACAGAATAACTCTGATGAAATATAGAAGAAATAATACTTAATCAGCTAGTAGTCAGCAGTACAATCCCATTAATCAAACACGAACTGATGGTAAATCAATTTTCAAAAACGGAAAGAGAAGCATATAACATACTTTCAAAGCTTCCCGCTGGGAAAAAAATGAAACATAAACAGGAGCCCTGTAAAGTTTTCGTGTGTTTATTGAGAATTAGCTATCATACTACAATTTTTCCCAGGTACGCTTCTAAAGATTTGCTGGCAAAGGAGGCTAAACAGAGAAAAGAGTTCATTGGTAACAATAGCTCTCTTTCTATGCAGGTTTCCGACATGTAATAATAGAAAATTTGATCAGATCTTTCTTATATCCTTCAATCATCAGTGGCATCACCAACGCCCCTCTGATTGTCTTCCATCCTATTAAAAAGCATTCAACATATATAAAGCCGATAATGTAAGTATATTAATTACTTTAGGGAAAGATGAAAACATCTTCAGTTAATTGAAATATATGATGGTTACCACTTCGCAACAATGATGTGAAACCCTTCCATGTCAAAGCTGATTCTATCACTGCAGGCCAAAATGGAGCAACATTTTCTGACCAATCTGCTGTTTTTATATCCTACAAAAGAAAAGTAAAAAGCATATCAGATACTTCAGCTACCAACTGTTTCAATACCTTAGGGTGTTATAAGTACTACTTAAATTAACATCATTTTGTTTTCTTGAAATCAATTTGACTCTAGGAGAGAAAAACACTGGATGCGTTCATTAAGCGACTTGAAGAGTGTTCGTTATTTTAAAGCAAGGTGCCACAGACTGAGGCGAGCCATTAACATACACATTGTCTAGAAATGCAATATAGCATATCACATAATATATGCATATTCTCATGATATATGAAAATATATACAAGCTATATGTGTACAAAAATTAGTTTTGAAGGGGGTAATGTCAGGTGTCAGCTAAAAATATAATACTACCTGAAGAGAAAGGGACTCCATTAATTTTACATAATCAGAAGCAGAACACCAAGCTGGCAGATAGTATGCATCACAGATCCTGTCCAGTAGTTTTTTCTCATCCGGGCGCAAGGACTCCTCAGAAGGGGAGAGAATTCTATGGCACCATGTAACAAGTATTATTGTGGCTCCTGGGGCAGCCACTCGGGCTAATTCACTAACAAACTGCAAGTTTAAAAAGTGAAATAAGATATAATATGTCATTAAAAGGTAATATATACCCACAAAGAAGTATAGGGAAAACAGAGACGACAATTTGTGATTGAAATGGAAATGAGGATGCACTGATACAAATGATCCTAAACTTGCAGTGTTATAAGCACCTTCTTTTTTTCAGGCATGTGTTCTCCACTCTCCATGGACCAAACCAGGTCAAATTCTCCATCCGGAAAAGGTTGATTCAGAGCATCCCCAACTTGAAATGAAACCTGCATGTTTAATATTATTACCTTCTTTTTTCCCATTCTTATACTTCTTTAGCAAACAGGATGAAACTGTTTAGGTCCGTAATCAGGGGAAGCGAATAATAGCAACTTCGCTACCTTTTCATTTTTCTTCTTTATTTCATTTTCCATTGCTCGGTTTAATGAAAAATTAGAAACTGATATTTGGTGAAATATGTTCTACATAGATAGCAATCACAATATAATTTGTAGAGTCAAGGCGAAGCCCAATGAGTTTCACTCCGTAATGATATGTTATCAGAGTAATATGCTACCAGAATACAGACAATTGATAATTAAGGAAGCATGGTAAAATATGCATGCACTACAAAATGATGAGTATCCTTTCTGTGTTAGTTATTTGTATAAATATTCCTCAATATATCATCCAAACACATCTGCCCCTCTTTTTTGGGAAAAAAATCTGTCATTTAGTTGAACTTTCCTAAATAGATATTAAAATATGGAATAAGCTTTTATCTATCATGCATGCACATATGCCTGTGAATATTTGCAGGTAGAATTTCCCGGAGTTGTACTATTCCCCTACTTGTGGGGAGGTCAAACATTGATTTTGCTATGATAGTTGATCTCTTTTATCCTTTTTCTTTTCTTATTTTGCCAAGTATCATTCTCCATTTATACATGAAAATTAAGATAAAAGACGAATCAACACTATGATGGAGCATACCTTGTCGGATAGTCCTTGAGCTGCAGCAAGAGCTTGAGCTCGTTGGGCTTGCACAGGGCTCAGAGTGATGCCTTGACATTGAGCGCCATATTTCCTTGCTAAATACCTTGAACTACCTCCTATTCCACACCCAACATCAACTATCTTTTTTGGTATTTTAGCTGGCTCCGCTGGAAAAAATATTACATTTGATTAGAATTAGAATGCAAATGTTGGTAAACACACTTACAAATTTATGGGTAATAATATTCCTCACAGTTTTTCCGGAAAAGGAGAAAAACATTTATACATTTTATAATAAGCAGTCCATGGTTGTCTATTTTCTTTTGTCACCCAAGAAACTAATTTGATAGGAGGAGAGTTTATTTGTTAGAATTAGCTTCACTATGCCGTGTTCAGTGCAGAAGACTAGACTATATAGTGCACAAGACAAGACTCTTGCACTGAACAAATAGAGAATCTTGTTTCCAGAGTGCGAACCATGATTAACAGATAGCTAGTACACAATTGACTATCACGCAAATCACAAACTTTCAAAGTCACTTCACTGGCTAAGAACATTTTGGCCATGAAAAAAAAAGGTGTCCATATGTGCACCACTCACCGGGTTATGAATTCAATGCATTTCTAATACTTTATACGCTTAAACCAGTAACCAAGAACCTGATGTACTAGTACTACACAGATTTATAACACTCCTAGAGTTTTAATGTTATGATCAAAATTAAACCCTCCTTTACACCTCGAGGTTTTAGCAGAGTTAGGGAAACCGATAACTTAAGCTTATAAAAATAATAGTTAACCAACATATACTTCATATTAGTATATGTAGCTTGCTTTACCAATCATGGTGTTCATATAAGTATATGTAGCTTGGTTTACCAATCATGGTGTCCGTACACAGGCTGTCAAATAGAGTATACTGTAACTTGAATTTTATTGAAAGACATACATATACAGGCTAGAATTGACTAAAATTCCAGCAAAATTGGAATGTAAAACCTGCAGTATTAATCGGTTAGATTAAAGATTAGCCAGGAAAAAAAAAATCGAAAGGATGAGTAATTTTTTTTTTTCATCAATCAAGTCATGTGAGCTTTGCTCTCTCTTCTACATATTCTATCTATAAAAAATAAATAAAGAAAGAAATCAAAAATTCCGAGGCCCTTAATTTACGAAGGCCAAGCCAGTAAATACGAAAGAGCATAAACTAACCAGAACCAAAAGCAAAAGCGAGGGACTCCTCCACCATACGAATCTGAGCAAGCCGATGATCCTTTATCGAAACACTGGAATCGGGATCATAATAGCCATGATGCATATGTTCACCCCATATATCTTCCCACAACCCTGACGACTCATCATATAACTCAGCAATTCCCTTCTGCAACACCGCAATCTCCTTGGACGAAGCGACGGCGCACGGCGGCTCCAACTGCTTCCTAGCTCCGACAAAACTCAGGCGTGTGGCGGCGGAGGAGAAGGTGGTCTGAAATGTGTTGAAGGCTGAGAGTATCTTGACGGAGTAGCACGTGGTGGTGGTCATTTTTTAATGTTATTTTTTGGGGTGGGCTCTGAGTATTGGTTGGGGAGTGGCGAATGAGAAGACACAGATTTTTAGGTGAATCCAACAGTTAAGGATTTACTTTTTTACTGTCAGAGTGATAAGTATTGTTCCTATTTAACAGAAATAGATAAAAGTGAGTGTAGGGAGCCGGAGCTCCGGAGATATATCTCAAGTAAGTTACTAAGATACCTCTATTTTATGTGCAAAAATGAGGTGGCTGTTTTCGTAAATTCAGAAATTTTTAATTAGCCTTGCAAGCCTAGCAAAATTTAAAGTTATTTTGGTGTGATATCAAATTTGATGTAAATTTGGCGTGATACCAAAATCGTAAGTTTTAGAATTAAATTGGAGAATAATTTTATACCAAAATGATGTAAAAGTATAAATTTGTAGTTGGGTTGAAAATTATCTTACACATAAAACTAGGCTTTACATATGTTGATATGCACAGGGCTTTACATATTATTCAAAAAAATTTAAAAATAAGTTATGAAACTATACTTTATATATACCTTAAAAAGCGTGTTAACCAACAATTTTTTTTAAAGAAATCAGAGGTAGTACACTAGAACCTCGATAAATGTATGTAAATATCTTCCATCCCATTTTGTTTGATCCACCACTTTTTACACGCATTCGACGGATTACTTGTAAATAATACTCCCTCTGTCTCCTAAAACATTTCATGTTTACTATTTTGGGTCATTCAAAATATTTTTTCCCTTTCTATTTTAAGCCATAAAATAACAATATTCAATACACACTACTCCTTAAAAATAATATTAAATACTCACTACTCCACCCACTACTCCTTACAAATAATATTCAATACCCACTATTCCACCCACTACTCCTTAAAAATAATATTCAATACCCACTACAATATCCACTACTCCTCAAAAACAATATTCAATACTCACTCCTCCATAAAAAACTACATTCATTATTCACTATCTTAAAACCCTTATTTTTAGTCAAATGAGCAAAGTTTTAAGAGACGGAGAGAGTATTTTTAAAAAAAATTTGTTTTGTATAAAAGCATAAATTCTATATTTTTATACAAATCGAAAAAAATTAAAAAATATAATTCACAAATACCCAATTCAAACACATTGAAATGCATGAAAAAATGGGAGATTCTATTTTGTGGGACGAAGTAATAAGTATCAGGGGCGGATCCAGTAAGGCTCGAGTGGGTGGCCAGGACCCCACTGGAATTTCTATATATACTATAAATGTATACTAAATTTACAGTAAATAGGCTTGTTGCAGTGGTAGGAACCCAGAAAATTTTAAGGAAATCCCTGGTTCGAACCTTGCTCTAGCTACACTTTGGATATTTTTCCTTCCAGGAACCCACTGAACTTTTTGTCTGGATCCGTGACAAATAGTCCTTTGGCTAGAGTCTGGCGTACTTTGCTGTCCGCCTGACGCCTGTCCCGTCAGAATAGGGGGCTACAATTATAAGATTAGTCGTTGGAGTACTTGTTTGTACTTACAGCGACAACAGGTTTAACACGGAGAAGTAAGGAGATGCGGCCAGTTTCGACATGAAGAACCTCAAGCAAACCTCTAATTATGTTCGAAAGATAGCCCTTAATATCATATTCCACCGGGATGGCAGTAAAGAATCCAGTCTTCTCCATAGCAGCACTAAACTCAGCAATCATTTCTGGAGACTGGTCTATGATCACAGTTTCTTGTGTAATGCCAATGCCACTTGTCTCTTTCTCCATCTTGATTCCTTTCCCCCTGTTGTCTGTTTTTTCCATCAAGATTACCTTATAATTTCTTGTTTGGTTTAGAAAAAAAAAAAAAAAAAATTATCGCTCTTGTGCTCTAAACATGTGAAGCAGAATGTGAACAGAGTAACGGTAGATTCACAAAATTGGTTATAAAATTTTTCACAAAATAACGTAAATTGGTGAGCTATGTACAGCTACAGTATTAAGTGTGTGAAAAATTCTAGAGCATGAACTTACCGTTACTCATGTGAATAATATCCAAAAGATTGAAACAGAATGTTATTGCTCGACATGCTTAAAGCAGACGCGAGCTTTATTGGCACATTGTTATTTGCTAGTCATATAGCTACTACACATTGATTAGTAATGTCCAATACAAAAAGAAAATAATTATCCGACAAAATTAAAGTACTTCTCTTTTCTTAAAAAAAATGACTTGAAAAAATAATAATGAAAGTTATAATTTATTTTCTTGCAAAAATTTAATTTTTTTTAATTAGAATTTTGTTTTATAATTATTTGCAAATATACAATTTTACAATTTATACAACAAAAAGTTAAAAGCAGAACTTGGGTAGAGAATTGTATGACTCCTGGAGGCAGGGGCTGGAGACTATTAGCTTGAATTCTTCTTCTCAGGCTCTCAGGTGTCCTATCAAGAGCTATATATTCTCATGCATAGAGATGGACATAAGAGATCAGTTTATGGTAACATCTTGATTGTCAGCAAACATTAAAGATAGTGTGGAGTTATTCTTGTGATTTATATGCACAGATTTGGCCTTAATTTTAAAAGCTCTTGAAGCTGCAAAACAGAACCATATAAGTTTACTCTCACAAGCTTAAGTTTAGCGGAGGCATGGTGCGAGACTGTGAGAGTACTAGCAGGGACATGGGTGTGCCAGTGCTGGACTTTGTTTCTGTAGGACAGATGAGCATTATTAACACCAAAATTTCGCAATATTCACAAGCTTGCAACTGGCATATTGTAGAAGGTAGCACGAGATGTATAGACCAGCTGACCAGCTTATTAGATCCCTTCATTCTGAACTCAACTGAAACCACAGTCAAGTTCCTTCCTGTCCTTACAATGGAGGCTTCAACTATCACCTCCGCATGCGTATGTAATTAAGTACAGCATCTATAAATGGGGTATAATTTGTAGTTGGTTACCCCCTTATTTTTGGTTATCCCCTTATTTTTTGTTATCCTCATTCACAACCGTTAGATCTTCAATTTAAATAGATCATGACCGTTAAATACAACAATAAGAAAAGTTGAAGGTCTAAGGTTCGAATCCCGGTCCCGCCAACAACATTTTAATATAAAATTAATACTAGATTATGTTATATAGAAAGGTTGAAGGTTCGATTCCTACCAACAGCATATTAATATAGATTTAATATTAAACTAAAAATAATGTTTAAAATATTATATATACTAAACTATAAACAAATTTAAAAAAAAAAACCCTTTGCACGGACTATAAGCTACTACAGTTAAAAACAATAATTAACCGATCACTAAAGCAGAATGCACTATGTTGTAGACATTGGTAAGCAGTTTGAAAATGAAATAAGTTTCTTTGAAAGTCATTACTCATGGCAATCCACATTTACATTCAAATTATACTGATCACTTATATTAAAGTGAATGAGCTCTGGTTTAAACCTGTGGAATGAAACAAGGATAATTTGTCTATTCTATACTATATAGAATAGTAAATAACTGAATACTGAGCTAGATTTGGTCATTATTCTTATTCCTCTTAATGTGCATCATGTATAGCAACGCAAATGGATGGAAATGTGACACCTGTCATTTGTCTTGAGAAGTACAGAAAAATCGAATGAAGCACAACGTCGCGAACTAGTATTATAAACACAGTAATAGTTGAAGTACTTGACAGGGACAGACTCACATTGCTTTGAGCACCAGAGAGGTAAGAATTGCTCAATTCTCCAAGAAACAAATCCTTTCTTTTGCCCATAACTGTTCTTGCACACGCTTCCACCTCCACCTATAAATGATTATAATAGGATCGAAACTTTTTGTTTATTTATCCAATTTATCTTTATTAAATTTGAAAATATACTTTGACGAGTTCCCTTGCCCGAATATTTATTCATCCGTCCTTGTCATTTCTCTTTCCATTTTAGAGGTAATTAATTACGTCTCTTATAATATAGTTGGCCACTAGTGAATACAGGTCCAATCTTATCCTAGCTCACACTAGTCTCAGCCGTGAATCAGTCGAATAAGGATCTAGCTATATATATCAATCATCTTTCATCAGTTATATATGACAACGTGTTTTGTTCACAAATGATCTCCGTCAAAAGTAAAGTGTGTCAACATGAAACCTTACTCTGCATCACATATGTGCATATATAGTATAGTACAAATTAAAGTGTGGCGGATAATTTTTATTGTATGATACAAAAATGTAATATAAGATTCAATTAAAACCTTTCTCTAACACGTTTTAGGCGATTTTTTTAGGCTGATTGATTACGTAACATGAGTTACGACATGCTTTAACACCCATGAGAATTTCTGGAACTAAAGCCAGCCGATACTAGCAGCATTTCGATCCTATGACATACATTTAACAGAACTATATATGAAACATTTCGATCCTGATCCTGGTAAAATAAAAACGTTTTCAAACGTTAAAATATCATAACAACTCCATATTACACACATAGCCACTCTTAGGTTTTCAATGGCACTCATCTACTACAAATATGGACTACTTGCACAGCCGTTTTAGGTGCTATGTAAGCAGGCGCGGTACAAGAGCAATACTTAGAGAGTGCGTTTTTTAGGGCTACCCAAACTTAACAAATTAAAGAAAAACAAAACAAAACTTACTCGCACGCAAACAGCCAAATATATTGCAAGTTCATGGATCCTTACTCTTCCATCTTCCATACAATCCAGACGAGTTAAACGCCTCTGGCCATATTAGCCTCCATCCGCCTTCCCCAGTCATGAAGCCCGAGTTGAAACTCAACAGCCGCAACCAAGAACCTAACACCCTCAGTACTCGGCGTCAAAATCTCAACAATCCCTTCGTTTGCAGCCTCAACTCATCCGCCTGCTTTGAAACCCTCTCCAATCCCTCTTTCCTTCTTTGTAAAACCCGACTCAACTCGCTCCTTATCACAATCATCCAACTGCACAATCATATCAACCTCTTCCTTCTTCTCACTTATTTCCTTCTCTTGTTCCACAGTCCTCCACAGTCCTCCTATGCAACTCGTCCATCAGCGCCACTTGAACCGGACTACGCGCAATCGAGTCCGTAGGGACGCTTAGTCCACGCTCATTTATCAAGTCCCAGAGTTGGAACCCGGCTAAGGTGAATACTAAATGGATAGCCAAGATAGGCCTCCATCCAGCTATCCAAGAGAAGGCACATTCTAGTGGACTTACCCAAGTAGGGTTAAACATGAGAAGAACATCTTCTTTAGCCTAATACGATTTCACTCTAAAGTACTCCTCGTAATGATCCATAACACGTTTAACAAGCGCGGTATGATCTGCAGACGCATTTGAAATTGCCGCAACAAGATCAACAAAAAAGTTCCTCAGTTGAGCAGTCCATTTCTCTATGAAATCTTGAAAAGTTTCGGATTGAAGAACAAAGGCGTCCATAGAGCTCTCACCACTAGCTAGTGGCCATACCCACACTACTGTGTTTATAAGAGAGGAAGAGGATGAAGAAGTTGTTTACTGTAGTTGTAAGGGAAATGCAGTTGTTTATATATATATAGTAGGTTGAAAACGTAAAGGAAACTTAACATTGAAGTAATGGTATTTGTGATCCTCTCCTCTCATTTCTTTATAATTTTATTTTTGGGATGTCTTATATTTCAAAATTTACTCAAAATAGTAAAATTTTATAATATACTGTAAAATGTAACTGTACTTACTACTTTTCTTCACTAAATTTACTTTATTAAAATATTGATTGGTCCACCATTTTACTCACTTTTCTTATTTTATTAATTATTTTATACTTTTTCTTAATTTTCTTGTCCAATTTATTTGTAAACAAATTAGAGGAATGGAGGAAATATATATCCTTGTATGGGCTGCTAGGCATTGGCATGCGTATATGTATTATATATATACTAGCTTATAGCCCGTGCAAACCACGGGTTACTTTTAAATACTTTTAAAATTATATGATTAAATGGAATAGAGTATAATAATTTATTATGCATATAATTTAACTTTGTAATATTAATTAATAAAATTATTAGTAATAATAATAGTTATTTAATAAACGATATGTATTGATTATAGAACTAATAATATAAAATCTTAATGTAAATTTGTTGTTGACGGGATTCGAACCTTGGATCTTTAATTAGAAGAGGAATTTAAATATAGAATATTCTTTATTATTAGATCTAACGACGACTATCATCTATTTACTAAATATCTAACGGTCATTATTTTTCTAAATGGTTGAACCAAGTTGAACTAAACAACCAAATTATACCCCTATTTGCTTATCTATTATATATATAATAGGCCAACACAAGAAGAAAATGTGAGATTTTTTAATGCACATGAAAATACAAATTTGCCCTCATGTTTAATATTTATTAAAAAATGTGTTGTTGATGAGAATCGAACTTGAGTCTACCAAATAACTTAGGCATGCTCTTACCACTACGCTACAATGTCACATGTGTTTTCAAACCATACACATAATAAGTGAATGTCGTTTAAGAGTAATACATTTGTAAATAACTATGGAATTAAATTAAACTTAGGTAAAACACCAACACATTTTTATTAAAAAAAGTGTTGTTCATGGGAATCTATCAAGTAACTTATGCATGCTCTTGCCACTACGCCACAATGTCACATGTGTTTATAAATCATACACGTAATATGTGAATGTCTTAACAGTAATACATTTGTAAATAAATTTGGAGCTAAATTAAACTTTAAAATAATAATAATAATATAATAATAATCAACATAATATTCATAGGGTCACCAATTTAATTCACACATCTTTTATCACTAAATCATAGTGAAGTAAAAAATTTAAGTCAATATCTATTTGACTAATATTATATTATGAGTGACTAATGAATAGTTAAAAATGTAAACATAAAAATAAATTTGATAAATTATCTATTTGAAATTTGAATGATGATATTAATTTTAATCAAATAAAATTCTCAAAACAAAATAAGTCATTCAAAAAAGTACCTCCTACCAACTTTTGACTTTAAACTGTTTTTTTTAACTTTAATTCAATTTCTGACTTATTACACAAATAGACATTTTTTGATTTAAAGTAAAAAATGACTTTAACCTCCTACTTAAAGCCGTTGCCAAATAGGTTCTTAGTCTCATGTGTTTTAAATCATACACATTATAGATGTGTGTGCATGCATTACTTGAGTGAAACAAATTTTGATATTTTTATTATTGTAACATATTAACAATTTTTGGCTATATTTTATTTTTACATTTATTGATTCGGATTATAGTATATTATGTTACATCATTTATTAATATTATTCTCTATCGATGTCAATATTTAGAACTATACAAATTATTCATTTGACGAATTTATTGATTTATCAAATATTTATTTACCAAGACACAATTAATTAAAGGTAAAAATTTTAAATTTTTTAAAATAATTAAAATATCAATTAAAAAATTATAATAAATTTTAGAAAATAAGTAAAGGTAGCTAGAGACTCGTAATTCAATAAACTCATTCAAGTCTTTGGTCTATCAATTAGAATCCAATAATAAACTTGTAGTTACACAAGATATATTTACTCAGTCAATTAGAATTATCTGGTGTTTTACAAGTCTAGCGGACAGAGGAATAGTAAAGGACAAAGGATGCTTAAAATGAAGAAATTAGAAGAAAATAGATGAAAGAGTTGGAAAGATAGTTTTAAAAGTGAAAGCGCAAGGCCAGAGTAGAATATTTGAAGATTTACGAAGTTTTTGATTAATATCAAGAGTAAAACCTACATTCGCAAAATGCAATATCTTGAAGCCTATTTAGTTTGTATCTTGAATATTATTGGAGATCGAACTAAATGGATGTATCATTTTCAAAGAAGTGGAAGAACAGTTTAGTATTGTAAGTGTTCTGAAAAATCTTCTTAATTAGACGATGCCTATAAAACACTCGAATTCTATTATATGACTCATAAAAAGAAAAACTAACATGACTATTATCAATATTACTCATACTAATTTTCAGATTACAAACTTGAACATACTTAAATAAGTACACAATAATAGCATATGTGCCATTAACAAGCAAAATTCCATTAAAATCAATCACATGGAGTACTTTGAAAGACATTGATCATGCATAATTTAATTTAAAAATACAATTTAAAATAGCGACCCGTGCCTCGCACGGGTTTTTATGCTAGTTATATAATAGTAGAGATACTTGAGTCTAAGGAAACCGGAAATCTGCGTGCGGCATATGAAATGTTTTGGCAAATTGGTGTTTTGGTTTTGGATTAAGTTTTGTGAAAAAATTTAGTAACTAATTTGGCTCATTTCCCCACGCTTAAGGAGGTTTTTTATTGTAGCTCTTAATTCAAAAAATTAGGAAAGAGAATAAAAATCAAGCTCCAAGAGACTCTTAGAGGCTCTTTAAAAAGTTAAGAGCTTCTTCTCTCTCCTCTATTTTAAAAGCAACTAGTAGCTCTTAACTTAATATTTTATTAATAAAATAGTGGTTCTTCTATCTCATCTATTGATTGTTTGTCCAAATAGAATTGAAATATGAATAAAATATAAAATAAAGAGTCATAATAGAGAGCATTGTTGGAGTTGACACACAAATCAATGTAACAACTTGCTAAGAACTTAATTGTTTATAATATATTTAGGAGTGAGCTAAGAGATTCTTGGAGATGCTCTTATATAAATGACTCATTTAAATATTAAATGTGCTATGATTTTATTTTTAATTATATGTGTTACATGAAAGTATCTGTTTCGTACGTAATATAGATTTATTGTTAATTAAATAAAATCTTGGAATTTTTCGTTCTTAATTGGAACAACCACAGAGCTCCCTCTAATAGTTGCCATACGTAACTGTGTTTTTGAAAAAGTTGTTTACGTGGTTGCATGCGTGACTGTGGATTATACTCGTGCGATCAAACACAACAAAAAACAGATTAATTCCAATTATAAAAATGATCGAAAATGAAATAATTACTTGGTCCAAATATATTAAAATGCATGAAAAATTTAATATCTATTTTTTTGTAAAAAAAAAAATTAAAACTACTTTACACAAATACTTAACAAATCCAATTGAATATATTAAAATGCGTAAAAAAATTAAAAGGTGGGATAAAGGTAACATGTTATAACACATATACACTGTATAGGGTTTGTTCATCTGTTCGATGTAAACATGCATGCATCAAAGAAAAACAATAAAATGAAATGCGTCATGTGCATATGCATTGTCCGCAGCTCTGCTGAAATGGCATCGAATTTGCAGCAGTACTGTATATAGATAAACACAAACAAACATTTGTTATGTGTATGGAAACATTGTACATAGTCTGCCTTTCAAAGATGGGAAGCAGATTAATGTATGATCTGTGTGCCTAAAATATAAAGTCATTGCCAGTACTTGCCAGACGTTGCTTTGAGGTTTTAAATACCGCATGCAAATACACAACTCCCACAGCTAGGTGTAAGGTCATGTGCTGCAAAAGTTCAATTAATCTTAAGTCTTAACAAGGAAGAAAGGGATCTGAATGAATATATATACTCTCCCAGCTGGCAGAGACGGAGGGGAGGGGGGCACGGGTGGCGGCCGTCCCCAAAAATCTGAAAATGTAAATTTTATATATATATATATATATATTTCAAAAATCTGAATTTAGTCCCCCCATTTTAATAAAAAAATTCATTTAATCCTCTCATTTTAATAAAAATATTCATTTAGTCCCCCCATTTTTACAAAAAAATTCATTTAGTCCCACTATTTTTACAAAAAAATTCATTTAGTCCCTTTATTTTTTTCAAAAAATTTCATTTAGTTCCCCATTTTTTCTAAAAATCTTCATTTAGTCCCTAATTTTTTACAAAAAAACTTTATTTACTCCCCTATTTCTTACGAAAATCTTCATTTAGTAGTCTCCTATTTCTTACAAAAATCATTATTTTTCCCAAAAATCTTCATTTAGTCCCCTATTTTTTACGAAAATTTCCGATATCTTCCGATTATCAGAAAATTTTCCAATGACTGAAAAATTTGGCCCCCCCAATATTTATTTCTGGTTCCGTCCCTGCTCCCAAGGTAATGCATTCATCATTTAATTCTCTAGCAATAGCGAACTTGATATATGATATAGACCGTGACATGCGATTGTTGCAACCATTTGAATCGTAATTCAAATATGCGTGATTTATTTATCACTAATAAAATTGATAATTAAATATTTGATTAGTTGTTTTACAAATTTCAATTATTTTTAAAAAAATAACGAATAAATGATTGACGATCGTTCAACTGTCATAAAATATAATACACTCTACTTGTCAATATTTATCATGATTTAAGAAATACTCCGCAAAACAAAGTGTTACATGGTATGCAAATATGCAATAAACATGCTTGGTTTATAATAATTGCCACAATACACGAGACAAATATTAAGGAAATGAATCAATAATAAAAGGGACGAAAAGAATAATAATTAACACTTAAGAGTAAATTATGAATTTCCAAAAAAAAAAATCAAATGCTAAGTTATTATCATATCATTATTATTTTTTATAAATAACTTGGACCAAGTAACATTATATGACCTCTAAATGTATCATTTACCAACATTTTTAGAATAGATTTTGGGGTATCTATAGGGATAAAAGAATCAATCCTTTAGGAAGCTAAACTTCCATAAATCAGTTCCTGCCTCAGAAAAGAGACGAGCACTAAGGAATCTATTATTTTAGGGTAAAGTCGTCAAGATAATACAAAGCTGCATGGTAATACACTTAATTCAATAATTGTATGTATTTTTACTTCGGATTATGACCCTTGATCGAATATTAAGTTTATAATGGTGTAAGTTTTTTATTTGATGATAGATTAAGCAATTAAGGTCAAGATTAAGATTAAATAAATTGAAATTATTAAAAAATGAGTGTCCGATAAAAGTATAAATGTACATTTTATGCATATTCCTGAAAATGACCCGGTCCCTCTAAAATAGGCTTTAGTGGGGATATTTCTTGCCAAATTGTTTAGAAAGCTTGATTTGGGATTTTGGGTTGGGCTCTGTATAACTCAACTGATTCGGCAATATTTGTCTCGGTTCGAGCTTCGTATACAAAAAAGCATAACTTTATTTTTTTTGTTGCATCGATCATGTTTGGCAATTAACTATTAGTTATTAATGTTTGGTGGATTAAATTAATTATTTTAGTTAGTAGATTGAGTTAATTATTTTAGATTAAATATTTATATGAAATTATTTAGTAACGGGTGATGTTTAATGTCCCATTTTGAAGATGGAGGGCTCTAAATGTCTCCCAATATGTATTTCGTGTGCAGCAATAGCTTGTCACGGCATTTCCTATGTAATAACGGTGTTTCGTGTAACATATTGGAGATAATACGGAATACGATTCATTATGACTGCCTCTGTCTGTTCCTGCACACGGTACATTATATGTCGTGTTTGGAAAACACGAAACATGGAGTAACGTGATAGGTATCAGATACGATAAACGAAACACCGTATCTTTTGTAAAAATTTTAAACAAATGTAGTAGACTGACTAGAGGGTAGGGTTGGACCAAATTTCTATGACTGAGGCATTTTGGTATTTATCTCTTTACTAGATAACTATATAAGTTAGTTTTTTTGTATTTTAACTGGGCACATTACAAAAAAACTGTTTCAATCCGTTAATTACCAAATACTAATATTAGAGATTTAATTCTGCATAACATTTAGTCAAACACTTTATAGACGTTGTTACAACTTCACAAACAACTGAATTATCTAAAAGCAATCGATCACCACATTTCTTCTATTTTCTTCTTCACATATACACACATGCAGACTATATATGTATATAATTGTAATCGATCTTCATCGCGACTTATGATTTATCGATGAATAATACGAGTTTGTTGAATCAATTCATTATTAGTGGAATTAATTTACCACTAAATCTAAATTACGATATATACATACATATATCTTTTTTGTAGATGCGTATCTAAACCAAATCAAATTCGCTCCAATAAAGCCGACATCGATGAATTGAAAGTTATGTGTATATAGATGTATATGCATCAGTATATATAGGGTTGTTTGGCTAGATTTTTTTTTAAGTCTTTATGGACTTATTTTTAAGTAAAACTTTCATATTTTGATAATTTTTTTTATACAAGTATTTAATGTATGTTTGAGATTCTGTAAGTTGCAAAAAAATTAATTTTTTTCCGAAAAAAGTTAGGAATCTCTAACTTTATCTTAAAATAAGTTGATTTATTCTGGAAAAAAATTCCCTAAAACATCCCCATAATATGGTGATAGAAAGAAGATGAAAGAAGGAAGATTTGCAAAAGGTGGAATGAATCGTAATTTTACAATTTGCAAAGTAAGAGAACGTAAAGGTGAAATTAATTATGATGAATTATATTTATGAAAATAAGATTAAAAAAACACGTACATATGGTAATTTTCCATTACAATTTAACAATCACTAATTTAGTTGGTACAAACTAAATTCCTTATTATTATTATTATTATAAAAAAATGTATTACATTTCAAATAAATTAATAAAATTTAATATTTTGGGATGAGATAATCGCGTAGAGGCCTTTCCGTTATCATTACAGGTCTTGATGAGATAATTAAGTGAGACATTTTTTAGTGGCGTCGCAATTTTTAAGTTCAATTATTAGTTATCCGACATTGTTAGAGAATTGATATTGCATGTTTACTTATAAAATATATTAACACATAATTTATTATATTATTAGAATGTGAATAATAATTTTGGAACATATAAAATATAATATAATACTAGCCGATAATCTGTGCGAAGCACGGATCGTAATAAATTATCTTAAATTTTTAATTTTTAACTTTTTTTTAATAAAATAAAATCTTGAAGCACCAAGTTGTAATATAATATTTAATATTAAATTAATATTTAATATTGTTATTTTAATTAATTAAATTTACATAACTTTATTCTGGTAATATAATATAAGAGTAGCTATATTATTAATTGAATTTATTATTAATCTATTATAGATACTTTTAAATATTAATTAAAGGAGTCCTAAGTTCTATTTAATACTATATTCCTGATTTTTTATTAATTAAAGGAGTCCTAAGTTCTATTTGATACTATATTCATGACTTTTATTTCAATTTTTAATTAATAACCTCATAGTATATAATTTCATTATTAAATTAAATTATTATATAATATTACAATTTTAATTAATTAAATTAATTAATATTTAGCTTATAACCCGTGCGAAGCACGGGTTTCTTTTGATAGGTTATAAAATTTATTTAACATTATAATTATGTTTTTATATAATCCTTATTTTTAATAATTTTTTATTTTTAATTTAATAAAAATTTATATAATGATATGCATGGTTTAAAATTTATTTTGTAAAATTCTAAATAAAAAATGTCGTTGACGGGTTCGAACTTTGAATTTTTAGTAAATTAATTTAATCATATAATATATCTTATTATTAGATCTAACGATTCTTAATTATTACTAAAAATAATGATTTGAATATATGGTGAGATATTTTTGGGTGCATATTAGTGATCGTAAGATTAATTTTAAATTACTACTAAAAATAATTACGGAAAGATATGGTGTGATATTTTGGATATATATTAATTATTATAATATTAGTTTTAAATTAAATGGTAAAGTGTTTCAATTAGAAGTAAAATCTTTAGAAAAAATTGGTAATTGAGTTGTTAGAGCAGAAAAAAGAGTCCAAGTAGAAGCTCAATGTGGATGAAGGAATTTTAATCCGAATATAATTACCTTAACATAAGTAATTAGCTTTTTGAGTTGTTTTTGTAATTTAATTATTTATTTTAATAATTATGACCAAGGTTTTAAGTTTAGCTGTATTAGTAATGGTGTAAATATAAAATACTATTGTGCCTTTAGGACTATAGCCAATAACGGATTAAAATTGATTTATTTTATATTTAAAATTAATTAAAAATTAAATTAACCAAATCGAAAACCAAAATAAATAGGATAACCAAACCGAAAACCAAAACTTTCAATGTTTCGGCTTTAATATAATAGTATAGATTCACTTCATAATCGAATGCATATCGAACCTAATAACCCATTATAATTTAATCCATCACATTTGATATATATTAGTTTTTAACCCTTTTCCTGTAAAGAGCCTTATAACTAGGTTTTTTTTTTTTTTTTTTTACAAACAAAAGGAGAAAACTTCATTAAAACAATTGAACCAAGCCGGGACAAATCCCCGAACTATCAATTACAACCTGATTGTGAAATAAAAAATGAACTAAACAAATGGTCACTTTGTTTTCAGATCGTTTTACAAGATGAATATTTAACATATTTTTGATATAAAAAATGATTACAATAGATTCTCGAACAATCCAAACGACTACATCCCTGAAAGTAGTAATATCACAATTGACCTTCGCACAATAAAAAACCATTGTTAGACCAGTGTTCATTACTCAGCACTACAGCTATCTACATGCCGGATATCAGCTATAGACATGCCGAAAGTGGGAGCCCACATAGGATGAACAATCTTTGGTTGTGAAAGGTGAGCTTTTGCAATAATCTTCACCACTCCAGTCCCGATGCGAGCTTTCTGGATCTCCAAAAACATCCTGTAAATCATTTTCAAAGAAACCAATATAGAGATAAATCGCACAAAACGAAACCACAAACGACAAAACATTTAACAATCGCATACAAAGTGATACCGCGCCAAAAAGCGAGATGAAAGAAACCCAAAAATTCAAAAACCTCAGAATGACACCAAATTTTGGTATGATGATAAGCCGGAGATTTAGAATCTAAGGGTAATTTTTATTTGAAGATTCGAGCTACAGACCTATGCAGATCTGAAAAACTCAAATGGTTTTATTGAATGAAATGAAGGAAAACAAGAAAGAGGGAGTTAGATGCGAAGGTGGAGGACCGAAAATGGGATGATAGAAGGATGAAGGATAAAAGAAGGTTATAGATTTGGGGGCTGATTAAGAAAAAATAGGGGAGTCGATTCTCATCGGAACAGTAGTCGACGGCGTCGAATTTCGTACTCTGCTTATTGGTTTATATGTTAGAATGTTAGTGAGATGTAAGTTTTAAAACTAGGTTTTTTCTTATCATATATGATGTTACTAACATCCTATCTTATTGAATCGACTTTTTTTATCGAGTCATGAATAAATTTAAAAAATTCGAATATTATGGTTGCATTTTCAATTGAGTAGCTCGGAAATCCATACTATCGTATTTAGTAACCCACCAAAATTCAGTCCAATACATATACAACATTCGTGAAAAATTATTATACTTATTACATATTACATATAACAAATCTATTACGTACAATTATATCTACCACATAAAAATTGACGTTAAATCTAAAATATATATTTTATCCGTTACAAATAAGTATTAATTTTGTCAGTTACGAATAAGTAACTATCGTAAACGTAATCTATACAATTTACGTGTAACACGTCTATCACGTTTATTACGTATTACATAGAATTACGTCAGTTAACTAGATAGAAATTGACTTTATATCTGAATATTATTTTATTTTGTACAGATAAGAATTAGTCATTTACAAAAAAATAACTATCTTAAAATTGAATTAATAAAATTAAATATATTTAAACACATCTCGGATATCATTTATCTTAATAAATATTCCTACATCGGTATCTTTTCCTTATTACAGCCATCCTCAACAAAATTATCTGAAACATAACAAATAATTTCAAATTTCCAAATAAAACAATCTTTACCAATATTCTTTTCAAACCTAAAAAAAACTCTCTATACATACAAGGATATATGTACATAGAAAGTTTATAAATGTAATATTGTGTGAAGAATGCTGGAAAATCACACACAGCAAACACACACACAGATTTAATACTACAACTCCCCATCCCTCAAAAGTCTAATTTCTCATCCCTACACATATTTATTATTATTTAATTTCCCATTAATTTATTATTAATATATATACATACACGCGTGTGTATATATCTGTGGGAGATTGAGTTTTGGATTTTCATCTTGCAAGAACGATTCATCAATCGAGCTCTCTGTATTGACGAGGCATGTGATTTTTTAACCTAATTTTATGATTTTAAATTAGGTTTTTTTTTGTGATTTTGTGTAATTTTGTGATGTTAATTACTGTTTGATCTTTGTTTTGATAGTAATTTTGTGTTATAGTGAAATGAAATTTGATTGTGGTGATTTTTTTGTTGTTTTTGTTTTGATTTGTTTGGATTGTTTTAGTTGTATGAGTGTTTGTTTACAGTTAATTTATGGACTTGTATGTATGTGTGTATGTATTGTTGGGTTTGGAGTGTTTTTTAGTCTGTTGGAGGTTTGGTTTCGTATTTCGGTATGAACATTTGGTTTACGAGTTTTCGGATTTTAGTTAATGACGTTTTTTGTTTTTAGGGAAGTGCAGTTTGAGTGGTAGCTTTTAAATGTGAGGGCGTGTTGGTGGAAAAGATTAAGCTTTCGGACGGATTGAGGGGGGATTGATGGGTAATTAGTAGACGTTTGCGTTGTTTTTATGGAATATGAGACTTCGAAATTTGCTAATTGAAATATAAGCCTCTTTGTTGTTGTATAGACTGAATGTTGAGGTGTGTGGGGGGAGGGGAGGGGAGGGGAGGATGGCATGTTCTTGCTAACTTTAAGATTTAAGTTTAAAAAAAATGCTTTTAGAATGTCCGTGGATCATTAAAAGTTTTTTTTTATGCTATTTGTGCTAAAAGGTATATTGAAATACTAAAGGTTGCCTGTATATGATTTATAGTTGCAGACGATTGTTCTAACTTTGCAGATGAGCATATCTGCATTGTTGTTAAATGCCTTGCACTTATTAATTATGTCGATTGTATTGGATAGCTGTTTGTAATGGCTGACTATTTCACTTAGCTACAAATAAGTTATCATTTTTAACTAAAGTGGAAGCTTTTATGGGACTTACGGTTTGTATTTACTAGTAAATCTTTGAGCCAACTGTCATGTCTATTTCTTCAAACAACACTTATCACTATGTTAGTGTAGTTTAAAATAACAACGGAGTTGTCATACACACTTATTCTCATCCGTTATGTCCCTTCTATGGAATTGATTTAGTGTGGTTTTGTACATGTAGGAAATTTTCATAGTAGGTTCGAAGCTGTGCAAATTTAGTTATTTTTTATTTAATATATATTCATATGACGTTATGTGTTAGGTACCAGACATTTATTGTATACATCACATGCAACATATATATCACATAGCGTTGGGCGTTACATTTAATAGATATCATATACGTTACAGATAAGTATTAATTATATGCATTAAGTTTAAGTATTGTCGTACACGTAATATCTTTAGTTATAAAATGAAATCTAAATAGTGAAATTCATAATAAAATTGATATATTTTTCTAATACACCTTGAATATTATTTACATCTTATTAATTATTTCACTCAAATTCGTCTACTATCTTGCTCTTACTACAGTTGCCCACAACAATAAAATCATGCTCCTTGCGTACCAACCATTTCTTTGTACTTTTCTTTTTTTGTCCCTCCCAATTCTTTAAATTTCTAAAATTTCCAAAAATAGTCAAGTTTTATAATATAAAAATTGATTACATTCACTACTTTTCTCCACTTTACTTATTTTATACGTTGAATATTGATTGATCCCACTACTTTATCACCTTTCTTACTTTTCCCCACTACTTCACATGTTTTCTTAACCTCCGTGCCTAAGCCAAATGTAAACAAATGGGTGGGACGGAAAATATACTCTCTTCGTCCTATTATACATGTCCTTTTTGGAAAGAAAACTTTGTCCCATATTATATGTCCTTATCTTCTTTGAATACAAATTTAGTGATAATCTTCCAAAACTATCCCTATGACCCTATCATTTATTGTTTTCAAGGTTTGACTTTTTTGAAACTTAATTCTATTCTCAATTCTCAATGTATTAAATAAGGGTATATGTTGGAAAACCTTATCCAACTAACTTTTTTCAAAAGGGACATGTAAAATGAGACGGAGGGAGTAACACATATTTTACCATTTTGTTTAGAACCTAAAAAACCCTCTATATATACAAAATATATGTTTGGAGGAAGATAGGAAAGCATAGAAATGTAATATTGTCTGAAGAATGCTGGAAATCACACACACAGAGCAAACAGAGATTTAATACTAGTCCCCTCCCCTCAAAATTCCAAGTTTCTATCCCTACGCATAATTATTATTAATTAATTTCCCATTAATTAATTTTCAATATATATAACTATATATAAAAGTGCGTGCATACATATGTTTTTGGGAGGTGGAGTTTGGGAGTTATATCCTGTTGGGAATGAATCATTAATTGAGCTTTCAATATTGATGAGGCATGTAATTTTTTAACCTAATTTTTTGATCTCAATTTTGGATACCTTGCAATTTTTTGTAATTTGTGCTGTTGATATCAGTTTGATCTTCATTTTGATAATTTTTTTTGAAATGAAAAATTAATTGTTAGGATTTTTATTTTAATTTGTTTGATTTGAATAGGGTTTGTGTCGGTTAATATATTATTCACCAAAATTCTGTGAGTGTTTCTTTACAGTCAGTTTGTTGACCTGTATATACAGTCAGTCGGTTTCGTATGTTTCGATAAAAGAGTTTAACATTTGTAATTAATGATGTTTTGTTTTTTTTGGATATGTGCAGTTTTGAGTGAAAGCTTGTAAACGCAAGGGTGTGTTTGGAAAAGATTAGGCTTTCCGACCAATTAAGGTGAGATGACGGGTAATTAATAGACTTTGCGTTGTTTTTTTTGTAATATAAGCCTTTATTTTTGCTAATTGAAATTTAACCCTCTTTGTGTTCATGTAGACTGAATATTGTGGTGTGGGGGTGGGTGTGTGTGTGTGTGTGTTGGAGGGGGGGGGGGAATGGTGGATGGAACGTCCTTGCTTACTAAAACATCTAATTTTTAAAAGAAATCATTCATCCATGGATTATCAAAAGTTTTCTTTTCTTATGATGAAGTAGTAAAGGTTGCGGGTATATTGGTAGTTGATTACTTTAATTTTGCAGGTGAGCATCTCAGCACTTGTTTTGTTAAATGCCTCACACTGATTAATTATGTCAATTTTATTAGATAGCAATTTGTTTGATTCTGTTTCAGTCAGCTACAAGTTAGTTATTATTTTTCAGTAAAGTGGAAGCTTTCATGGGAGTGATCATTTGTACATACTGGCTAATCTTTAAGCCAACTACCTCGTCCATTTATACATACATCACTATGTTGGTTTAGTCTTAGAATAACAACCGAGTTGTACTACAAACTTTAATTTATTAGGCATGTCCATTTAAGGAATTGATTTTGTGTGGTTTTGTACCCATCGGGAAATTTGCATCGTACGTTGGCAAGAAAACGAGTTTTAAATCAGAAGAAGTCTAACTGAACATTTATTTGCAGTCCAAAAATTACACTATTTATTATTTACGAATCAAACTCATTTTTTATTAATTAAAATTTTATGACATTAATAATCTTATAATTGTTTAAATTTTATCTTTATAGTTACATGATTACTTTTTAGAAAAAAATTCTTAATTTAAATAAGAGTTAAATTGAAATTTAAATAATGTGGGAAGTCTGTTATTTGATTTAACAACGAACAAACTATTATAAAATGAATAGTACAACTCAGTTGTCAGTATCTATAAAAAAAGAACTCAATTATCAATAAATTATATAGTAGTGTAATAGTGTAACAGTGTGATTCAAAGCACATAATATAATACAAAATATTTAAGGAAGATCCTCCCCTCGAAAAAGTGGAACAAGTTCCTAAATATTGGCAAGGACATAGGCATGGGGTTTGCGGTTAAACTTATAAGTTAATATGTTATAATAATGATACAAATTTACCCTATAACTTGTATTTGAATATTGAATTTTGATCTATCATACATGTGTTATTGCGCGTGTATACATGATGCCTAAATTTCTACAACTTATGTGCCTAGACTTGTTTCGTGATGTGTGAATCAAGTTATGTTGTGAATTATTCCTTCTTTGTCAACATCTTCAAGGATAGGGATTATAATGGGCCGAGTTGGATCGGATTTCGTAAAATCCAAATTCAAATGCTTTAGGGTTTTGAAAATGCATGCGGAACCCAATGATTTCAGATCAGTCGGGTTTTTTTGGGTACCCAAAATTGAAAAAATAATGCAGTCAAGTTCAATATCATTGGCACGCGCAAACAACATTAATTACATTTATACAATTATTGAAATTATAATTGATTAAGTTTATTAAGTAGCCAAGTATAATATACTGCTTGATTTGGGATATTAAGTCTTTATTAATACATGATTAACAACCGACTAATACTTCACATACTATTAGATGAAAGTTTTGTGTAAGATAATACTAGTAGAATGTTAAATATATTAATGAAATAATGAGAGCCGTGATTGAGGCCGAGGAAGAGAAGCCTTAATTCACTAAATGGGTATTGACTATTGCGTAATGAGTAATATTAGAATAATAAAGTAAACGTATTTAAATTACTTTTCTTATATATAAAATATTTTCTGTAATAACTTAAAAGTTACAATATTATATTATATTATATATAATATACATGTATAAATCAGATTTTTATAAGGTTTCGGGTTTAGTTCGGGTTCGAATCAGGTTCCGGATTACGGGCTGGGTAAAATCCAAACTCTTTCGGGTTATACAATATATACAATCCAATTCGGGTTTGATAAAATGTAATCGGATCTGGTATCTATCTGATCAGATTATTTTGCCATCTCTATTCCAAGTTAACTTTCTAGTGTTTTCGTGCTTCTTGCCTTCTTCGTCCTTGTCTTCCCGTCCAACCATATTAACTTCGTTACATTTTGTTGGCATGGAAGACTGTTTTTTTTTATTTTATTTTAATTAGCTGTCCTCTATGTTTGAATTTTAATATTGATTCTTTTATGACAATGCTGAAAGTAATGCAGGTGACAACAATTTTGTAAGCAAGTTCGAACAAATGAGCGGTTTAGAAGAGAATGATGACAACATAGCATCCATTAGTGATATAGACAAGGACAAAATTGATTATGTTGGAGCAAAGTCTGAACCTTCAGCAAGGGAATGTCTGAAGTTAGAAGCAGAATCTGACAGTGGTGATCTGCCTATCAAAGCTTCGAATTCCGTACAACAAAATAAAGAAGTGGAGAAGACCAGCGAGTTGCTCTCGTTGCCTAATGCCAGAGAAACAGCTATGCGCTCTGATACAGTGAATGAAAGTGATGGATCTGATATTGTGGAGCATGATGTGAGTATTGTTCCTTGCTCTATTATTTTTGGACAAATATTTGCTTAATGAGAGCTGCCTTTTGATTGTATTATTCCACAAATTCCCTTAATTGTTTGCTATATACTTGCACTTCCATTAGCATTTGATGGTACTTGTATTCCGTAATTACTTATCTTTTGTATTATTAAGAATGCTATTATTTTTTGGTTGACTTTGTGAATCTTTCCTGTTTGGCTATTTAAATTTTTTAAACTCTTCTTCACACTGTTTTTTGTACTTAAGAGACACAGTATTGACAAATCTTCGGATGTGTTGTCAATCGCAAGTCAATTTTTGTTGGAAGTGATTTTCGTCCCCTTCTGAAGGAGCCCCATGCCGGTTCTCATATATTTCCTTCTCTTTCAACTTTTCTACACATATTCATTTGTAAAATTGATTTTCATGATACATGTATTAGTTCATCTTCTTTATTACTACAAAGCAAACCATATTTTCTTTCGTATTTCATGTTTAAGCATTCAGTGAGATGGACAGCTCTCTGTTGAATTGTTTCCGGAGATTGAAAATTTTAAACACTAACGGTATACTCGATATTCTCTCCAAATATAGACACTTGACACATAAACAACCACCTTAGGTGAGCATGAAGGCTATTAATTATTTGTGTGATTGCTCGTTCTGGTTTTCTATATAATTTTGTCTATATACAGAAGGTCTGATCTACAGCACTATAATTTTATGCAGTTGATGTTAAGTTGACTTTGAATATTAGTTCTTGTGGTGAAAAATCTTGTCCAGTTTTTTCGGCTATGAAGTGGTTAGAGCAAGTCCAACAGCTTCCCTAAATGGGTTCCTAAGTTATAATTTACGGAATTTGGTATGAAATAGTGCTCCAACAGTGTCCTAGTGGTTCCATAAAACACTAAGGACCCCTAGCCATTCCGTATTTTTGATAAACCACTAGCCAACCCTCATTTCATATATGTCAATATAACAATCATTTCCCTCCTTTTTTCCACTTTTTTTTCTCTCTCCAAAACATTGTTGAAGCTCAAATTTATTATTATTATTATTATTATTATTATTATTATTATTATTATTATTATTATTATTATTATTATTATTATTATTATAATAATATAATAAGGAATAAGTACAACGATTGTTGTTAGAGTTGATATGCAAAATTTTTGTTCTAAATCACTAGGATCCGTTTGTTTATAATATTTATAAGGAAGCTACTAGGACACAGAAGAAAATCAATTTTCTGTCACATGATTCAGGTCATCTTTAGTTTGCCAAACCAGTGAGTTAAAATCACAGTTTCTCCTCTGATATTGATATCTTTGTTTTCACAATTAGTCAAGGTTGTTACGGCGCCGCGGCGAGTCGTGGCGCCCGAGGACCTTCATAATAATATGGCGGCGTGGCGTCCGTTGTGGCGTCCGTATGGCGCCCAAACGTTCATATATATAAGATAGAGTTCTATATATATATATATATATATATATATATATCATAAATTCGTAATATAAATTAGTACATCACTCTAATTACTAACTAATAATAACACAGCCACTATAAAATATTAAAATGTAAACGTATGTACTTAAAATAACAACAAATCACAAGTCAGGTCTTAAAAATTGAAGCATGACACTTTTAACCTAAGAAGCACGGACGCGGATACGGCGATATGGGATACGGGTACGGGGACTCGGGGATTCGCCAATCATCGAAGAGTCTTGGATACGGGACTCGGCAAATAAAATAATAAATAAATAAATAAATAAATATATATACATTCATGATAAGATTTGTATATGTAAAACACTTAACATTTTCATTCATAAATACATAAGTTCATAACAAGTAATAAAAGTTTCATTCTTCAAAATAAGTGGAAAACAAGAAAAAGCTTCGTCAATATTCTCAACATTTTGTTCATCTTGGATGTTAGAGAGAAAGATATGGTTTCAGATCTTATAGATATATGAAACATGTATGTATATGTAGTCAAAAGTAGGTTATAAAGATAATGGGCTGGGTTATTTTACTTGGGCTGGGCTTTTTTAAGTAGGGCCGAGTCCATGCCGAGTCGGGGCCGAGTCCAGCCGAGTCGGGGCCGAGTCCAGGCCGAGTCGAACCACGTTTTTGTCCCGACTCTCCACCTGGCGAGTCCGACACGCACTCAGCCGAGTCGGGGCCGAGTCGCCGAGTCGGGCGAGTCCGACTCGCATACGGCAGCCAAAACGAAGAGTCCGTGCTTCCTAGCTTTTAACTAGGTGGGGTAGCAGCACGAAGTAAAACCAATAACTAGCAAATTCAACAACTAGGCAAATTCAACGCTTATAACAATACTTGCACCCCTTAAGGCTACCCCTTTCATGTGCAACAGATGATCATCAATAAAAGGATGCGTCTTTTCGATTATTATTTTATGTTATCACGGTTTTCTTACCTTTATGTATGTAACTTAGTGGGTTGGATCACTGGATCAGGTAAAGCCCAATGGGTCAGTCTTTATTATTTTATTTTTTTATAAATTTTTGTGGCGTCCGTGGCGTCCATATGGCGTCCGTGGCGTCCCGTGGTGTCCATATGGCGTCCGAGGCGCCCGCCTTATTGCATGTACGTAAGTCGAGGTGGACGTTTTATGCCTTTTTCACGCCACGACGCCATATGGAAGCCAAATGGACGCCAAATTGGACTATTGAATTAGTCCAATAAGAGACTGTTCCCTCGAAAGAAATAGAGTTTTGAAGAAACTGTTTATGCATTAAATTTGGTAACAGTGTTGTTACTGGATTGTAATGATAATGTTCTTTAGTACGTTTATAAGCTTTAATATTCAAAATAAGTTGGGGGATATAGAAGACATTTTGTACTGTGTGGTTCCTGGAGTTACTCAATTTGACTTTGACTTTTCACAGTTAATCTGCTGCACATATAACAACCTTATGTTATTGCTGACTTTTGTTGTGCAATTATCTGGTACTTATTTTAGCTATTGTCTGATTAACAGGTAAAAGTTTGTGATATATGTGGAGATGCAGGTCGCGAAGATTTACTTGCTGTTTGTTGCAGCTGTAGCGAAGGTGCCGAGCACACGTAAGCCATTAAAGTAGTTTCAGATGCATTTTTAGAGGTAATCTATACTGTTTAAAATGATACTGATTGAACTTAATGTTGTCATTAGTTACTGCATGCGTGAAATGCTGGATAAAATTCCAGAAGGTGACTGGCTTTGTGAAGACTGCAAGTTTGAGGAAAAAAAAGCTCAAGAGAAAGCTAAATATAATACAGTGGATGGAGATGAACCAGATAGTGTTCATCGAAGTCGTGGACAAAATGGTGGTCTGTCTGAAAAGCTAAATGGGTTGGACACAGACGTTGATAGTATTAAAGCTGAAACAGATAGTTCGCATGTGAAACTTTCTCGGAAAAGAAAAGCAGACGATGCAGAAGTTTCTTCAGTGGCAAAAAGGCAGGTTTTAGAGTCGACAGTTAGGTCACCTAGGACCTCGAGTCCAAGAAGAGTTGATGTGCTTTCTCGTGATAGTTCATTTAAGAACTTAGATAGGGGGAAGGTAAAGCCTGCACATCAAGTTCCGACTACTCTTCAAACTGGTAATAGTGCTACTCAAGTTGCAGGTCCTCTAGATGCACGACAACATGCATCTCGAGGTACGCTAAATCCTCTAGTTGCTTTGTTGATTTGTATGCTGTGATGTTTTGTTTCTCTTAGGGTAGTGTTAACTCAAGCAGTTGATCTTGCAGGCAATCTTTTCAAGTCGAAGTCATTTAGTTCCACAATTACAAAACCAAAAGTTAAGCTTGTAGACGATTTAGTTCCTCAAAAGCAAAAATCAAACAGAGAAGCTGCTCCCCCTGACACAAAGGGAGGGCTCTGCAGGTCTATGAGTAAATCTATGTCATTCAGATCAGTGAACTCGGGACGTTTGAATTCAACTGATTCAAAAGTTAAAATGTTATCCCCCAAATTTCCGCATGCTCAGGATATAAAAGGCCAGAAACACACAAAAGAGCGGAGCTTCTTAGAGAGGAAAAGTTCCATTAGATTAGAACGTCCTTTGATTAATTCTAGTTCTACAGTGGCGTCTTCTACATCTTCATCTCCCAGGGTTGATAGAAACCTAAGTGTTCGTGATGAAACTGTTCCTCTTTCTATAAGCAACAATCGCGAATTAAAGGCTGTTCACTCTGACAGTAAATTAACACAGTTCTCAAGACCAGCAAATAAAGTTATGGGTAAAGGTTCAGAAGTATCAAATCCTTCAGGTATAACTTCGTGCTGTTCTTGTACCCGCAATACATGTATACATCTATATACAGAGACATATATTCTAACATAATTTTAAGCATGATTTGTTTGCGTTGTTTATCTTGGCATTGTCTTAGGTGAAGGTATGAGGCAGTTGTTGTCTGCCGGTGGAATTAGCAATCGTGTAGAAAAGTCAACACAGGCTAGACTGAAAGATGATTGCTCATCTGCTTCTCTTAGCGAACGACAAGTTAGTAAAATCAGCGGAGGTATACCAGATCAGGCCCGAGAAACAAAAAATGTGGTCGAGAATGTCAAGGAAATTTCTTTTAGTAACCCAAAGCAGAGTAGTACAGCTGGTGGAAAAATCACTCCTTGTCAAAAATGTAAAGATGTTGGTCACTCTGCAGAGTTTTGCACCATTGACAGCCCGAAGCAATCACTTGTTTCTGATGTCCTTACTTCAAGAAGTTCAAAGGAGGCAATCCACCAAGATAATAGATTAAAAGCTGCTATCGAGGCTGCTTTGCTTAAGAAGCCTGGGATCTATAGAAAGAACAAAGTTCATGATCAGTCTGTTGGGATAGCTGTGTCTGGCAATATTAATGGTGAAGTATGTTCGCAAGATCGGCAGTCTAACACACATAACCCAAGAAAATTGGTACCTGGAGAGGAGGTAAGTAAGGAGGTAGCTAGTGCATGGAACTTTAATTCAGAGTTTCCAAAGCAGACAACTGGTACCAATGTGAAGCAGTTTACAAACTCAGCTGAAGCAGTTGCAGCCTTGTCTCATAGGCCAATTCCCCATGGCGATGGCAAGTCTAGTACAATGGAGTTGCCAAGTAGTGCCCCTCTATCGATTTCTGTTCTTTCAGTTTTGCCAGCGATCCCGGAGCATGACTATATTTGGCAGTATGGTTTTCTGTATTTCTTGTAGTGAATCTTTATGTCCTTTTTTGTAAGTTATACCTTATCTCTTTAATCATCTGTTTGCATGCAGAGGGTGTTTCGAGGTACAAAGAAGTGGAAAGCTGCCAGACCGCTATGATGGGTTTCAAGCCCATTTGTCAGCCTGTGCGTCACCTAGAGTTCTTGAAACAGTAAACAAGTTTCCGAGCACAGTTCTTCTCAATGAAGTGCCTCGCTGCAGTGCGTGGCCAGTACAATTTGAGGAAACTGGAGTCAATGAGGATCACATCGCACTCTATTTCTTTGCCAGAGATTGTGAAAGGTGACTTTTCTTGTTTCCTCAACTCCTCTTGTTAATAATTCTGCTCCACATTCAGATTACAGTGATTTCCTACTGCTTGTTGGTAATAATTGTTATGTTTCTTACACAGCTACGAGAAAGGCTACAAGTCTATACTGGAAAGTATAATGAGAAATGACCTCGCTTTGAAAGGAAATGTCGATGGTGTTGAAATCCTGATTTACGCATCTAATCAGCTACCAGTGAAATATCAGCGTAAGATATTGTAATTTTAAATCAGCTGTGAATAATAATAAACTACCCAGTCACAAGTTTACCCTTATAGATGCTTGTGTAAAAGCATATTGTGTGATCACTTTAAAGGTTGTGATGCATTTTATTTGCGTCATAATGCTGTTCTGTGATATATATTGATGTCAAGTCTTACATGTATGTGTGTAATTGAGGTGTTAAGTATTGAGGCACATTTTCTGAAGTACAGCAATAGTTTGGACTGAAGCTATTCATTTAATCCTGGTGCCTGTATATTCTGTCAAGAGTCTATTGTTGTGAGGGTAGGGGTGTATGAGTAAAAAGCTGATCTGTTTATGGACAAAGCCTGGTTTGTTCGATGTGTAGCTGAGATTGAGTCTGCTTATCGAGCCCTACTCAAAGAAAAAACATGTTAATGTCTGTTTTTAATTAAGGGTTATGCTAATTGCTAAGTTCAACCAAGTTGGACTCGTTCGCTAAAATTAATTAGTTTGATATGTTCTTATAATTAGTTCTTAACCATGTCTGCAGAGACCGATTAAATTTTTAGTTAGAATTGGTTGGTGCTGGAAGTTCGGCTTAAATTTCGGGCTAGATGTTAAAAACAACTCATGAAATAAAACAAATGTCAAAAGATGTTAGTTTGAACAAAATCGTTGCAATTTTTATTGAACTGGATGGAAGGAGTATGTATACAAACCGTGCAAAAATAATTCTGCAGGGCATTAGGAACCGCACACTCACTTAGTATTATCTTCGAAATTTTTAGTTATTAAAATTGTTAAGCACATGTTTACTAGTTTGTATATAACAATGAGAATCCCATTCAACTTTATTGGTGATAGAATTTGTAATGGTTAACAAGTTGCAAAATCAACCTGAGAAGTCTTATCAGGTGTATATTACTAATGCTATGTTGCTCTATTACATAATAGATTGTTCTAGCTTTTATTAGTGTGCAGATTTTTTAGTGATTAACTTGAAAGAACTTTCTCGTAATCTCATCTTTTTTTTTTACAGGGTGGAATATGATGTTCTTTCTCTGGGGTGTATTCAGAGGGAAGAGAAATAGTTGCTCGAAACAAGTACTTGGTTCCCCGAAGAAAATAGCTAGTTCTAGAGACTTGTCCATGGCATCTATGTCTTCAGCTGAAAACATGTCTTCGCTTCTATCGGTAGAAAAAGGCTTGCCTACATGCAACAAAGCTCGAAAGGTGGTATCTGATGATAATTCGTTGATAAATCTGCAATGTTTACCAGCAACTAAGACAAGGAATGGGAATAGTAATAGTAAAGCGGTATCTGATTTCCAACAGAATGACTGTGCAAACTCTACCAAGGAACAAGGTTCTGGATTAGATTGCAAATCAGTCCCAACTATTCAAATGAAGCCTCCACACGCATGGCAGGATACTAAATCCCGAACAACTATACTGGTAAATTCTTCTTTTCTTTTCAGTTTGACTTTGGCAACTCAAAACCTCTTTTCTTGCTTGTTGTTTAACCTTGTGCTTTCTGTTCCCCCCATTAATATTAAAATGAATTGACATGAATATTCTAAGCGAGTATATATATTTTTGGCTTTTGTGTTTGATATTGGTGGATTGATCTCATATGTCTCAAATAGTTACAAACTTAACCGACAACTTTTTATAGTAATCTGTTGTTTAGTTTATTAATATATCTATAAAATGCCACGAATATTTGTTAATAATTTGGAAGCATATACATTTCATTAGAGTGTTTCCCAGGGTCGAGTACCAATAATGATATTGATTCAATGCCGGATACTGCACGAGCCAATCTGCCTATTGTTACCACTTACCACCACCCAGGACCATGGATGGACGTGGACCAATCCATACAGTTCCTATTTATAATCTAGGAGCAAGTAGATTTGGAAATTCCAAAATCCATTATGAAGAACAGTTGGTCATTATAGTTCTGCAATTGACGTCTCCAGCTGAATATGGTGTGGCCATCATCTTTAGAATTTTCTGTCTGGTAGGTATTAAGATATAGAAAATTGTTAGATGCTAAATTTCCCACAAAGTTTTGGGGCAGGATATGTTTTCCTTTGCTTAGTGCTTATGACATGGTTTTGTGAGGATAAAGTATGATCTAGTAACAATTTTTAGGTTCCACCTCCTCTAAATAGTGTACACCAACTGATTTCTGGACCGCATTCCACTGGTGATAGTCATTCTCTCAGGTCGTCTTGCGGAAGATTAGCTCCCTCAGGTATCAAGTGGAGGACAATATTGATTGTTAATCCATGCGGAGATATTCATATCAAAGTGGTGGATATTTTTTGCACTTTATTTGGACTTTAAATTAATATTTCATAAGATGCTTATTTGTAAAGATTTGCATTTTAACATTTCTGCTGAAAGTTTGCATTTATTTATTAGTGCAACCTCTATCAGGTGTGATCTATAAACCAGAGTCGAAATTATGTGCTGGCTTTTTGGTTTTTAACTGACATTTTTTCTTCCTCTAGGAAGGACCAGTCGATCAAGAGGACTGCAAAGTGGTCAAGGAACCCGAATCATCAGTCCAAGTAGCCAGTAGATCTAGCTGTTCTAATACTTCTGATGAAATGAAGACGGGTCGCCTACGTACCAGATTTGATATGCTTCCTATGACTTCCATACAACGCGCAGGGGAAGTGAATAATGAAGAGCAACTGATTCCGAAGAATTCAAAAATTGAGGGACTATTATTGGAAGCGGAAGCGGAAGCTATTGCGGAGAGGGGGGAGGTGAGATTCCCAAGTACCAAGGAACTCCACAGCTGGCCTTTATCTCACAGAAAGCGATCAATTTTTGATCCTGCAGTATCAGAATCAGAAGCCACTTTTGTTGGCTCAAATCTACCTGTGCATGGGGTTGGGGTTAGCCGAAACAGAAGATTTGATAATGAAGATGTTAATAAAAAACAAAAATTGGACTACAGTGATTTGTATGGCTTAAGTGATCGTACAAGTTCTTCAAGAGATGTTTCACAGATACAAGATTCAGCATCCAGTTTTATGAAGAAGAGATATGACGAGGGTTCTAATGAGACATCGATTAGCAGGACTCCAGGAAATGCTGAGAGGTATTTCTTTCCCGTAGATCCTCATCATGTGAAGCACATTGATTCAGGTAGTAGTTCCATACTTGGGAAGACAGTATTGTCAATGGAAGAGAAACCCGGTAAAGAAAAGATCCCAAATCTTAATCTTGCTTTAGGGGATGATGCCCAAACAGAAACTCATAACCAGGATCAGCCTCTTGGTAGGACTGTAATTACATCTGAGGAAGATGCATCTGCAGCTCTATCGCTTTCACTTGCATTTCCCTTTGCAGATAAAGAGCAGGCGGCACAGCCAGTTTCAACAAAAGAGCTACTCCCATCCGGAAGGCAACAAGAGGTCAATTTTCTTAAAGGCTTTTCCGCTAAGTAGACACATGGAGATTGCTGTATATTGTAACCCATATGAATGTGGTAGATGTATACCAATATCATGTATAATGATGTTCACAGTGGGTTGTATGTGAAAGCTCAATACCATGTGTTCACAAGTCGCATAGGATTTATAGATGTTCTGTCTTCCTTTTTGATCTTTGGTTTGCAAGTGCATAGACAAAGCTGTTTGTATATATAGAGATGGAGAGAGAACTTTGGATTATGATCAATAATCAAGATAGATTTTGGACCATTTTGTTTTGCACAGGCATTAGTTTACCAGCGGCCGCTTTATTATATATTTGTGTGCCACACCTTTGTTATCTATCCTGAATCCTGATGGCATGCTTATTGTTCTATCAATAAGTTTTCGAAACCAAAAAGTCGAGAATTGTCATAATTTATCAGTAATCAGTTTGCCATCAGCTTCAGTGCACCAAGTCACCAAAACTGGTATAGGAATACATCCTTGAAATGGCTGTGGTTCCTTTATACAGTAGCTGACTGGAATAGGAATACATCCTTGAAACGGCTGTGGTTCCTTAATTCCTTTGTAGCACAATATTTTGTTCATAAAGAACGTCTGAACGTGGAATAGTTGATGATGGATCAAATTATCTATTAATCAGGTCGAAGGCCGGGGCAGAGATTGCTCCGAAGCCGAAGCGATTCTTGGCCTCACCACATCAATCCGTAGCGACCCCTACGGATTAGAGGTCAACCAAACGGACACCAATCCCGAGGAACGGGCGTTGAACATGTGTCCTACCCCGTTCCATCTATAGCAACACCTGGCTGAGCAAACACCATCCAGTCACCTACCCTATCCACCCTTGTGGACACCTGACCCTATGGCTTCATCTCGTCATCGACTCTTACTTGACAGGCCAGGTGGAGGACCTAAAACGAATGAGAGAAAGGCACGAGTCCAAACGAAGGGCTATATAAAGGAAGGAGTAGAGAAGGAAAAGGGTAATGCCCATTTGAAAAACACAAACACAAACCCAACCGAAATTTTCTGATGATCGCTACGGACCAAATCTAGAATCCCTACGGTCATCATTTGGCGCCGCTGCCGGGGATTTACGAGTACCTACCATTACCAACTAACGACCTAGAACCAAGTTTCAAACACAAGTTCGAGATACGTGCTTGTATCTACTATCAGGAAGAATGAGTCGCGAGTCTAGTTCACGCAGAAGTTCCTCTCATTCATCGTCAAACACACCACCTCACTCACCAGCACACACCCAGTTCTCGCAGTTGAGAGCGCAGCAAAGATTTATGCAAGAACAAATGGATCGATTAACAGCCCAGATGGCAGGAAATTACCGTGGGGTTCACCATCAACCCCGCCATCCAAGTGAAATGCAAGGCTCCTTCGTCACGCAATTTCCAGAATATAGTTCGACAGATCAATCTCTCTCACCCTCACGAGGGGAAGAGCGCTATCCAAGCTCTAGTTCCAGTCGCTCCTCTCGCCCTGGCCCAGATCGCTCGTCTTTAGAATCTCGGGAATTGATAGAATATATTTTTATATATATTTTAGATGATTTTATTCTCATATTTATTGTGTTTTGCATTGATTTGGATTTTTATTTAATAGATTTGATTGTTTTATTGTAGGAAATAAAGAATTCATAACTTGGAAGGATTTGGAGCAAAAAGAGCATATTTGGAGATAAAATAGATGAAATTTCGGAATTATTGGACTGGTTGCGCAGTCTACACTATTTTGGCCATATCTGGAGTTCTATAAGTCCGTTTGAGGCCCGTAAGATGTCCACGCGAAGCTTGGAAGATTTTCTACAACTTAGGACATTGATCGCGCGCGTAGGCTGCGTGTGGTGGGCGCAGATTGCGCGACAAGCAGACTGATGGGAGCAGAGAATTTACTGTTTTGTCCTTTTCAAGTTCTAATTGTATTTTGGGCAGTTTTTGGTACATAAATTGAATTCTAATTGTATTAGAAGGTAATTTATTGTTGGGCAAGAGATCTAGAGCCTATATAAACACATCTTGGGACACATTATTAAGGATGTAATATTAGATCAGATAATATAGTTTAGAGTAGATTATTATTATTAGTTGGAGATGTAGAAAAACACCATGACTCTTCTTTTGGGTGACAACAATGAAGTTTGAAGGTTTTGTTCTCTTAATATTTTCTTTGTTCTTATTAGTTTAATTATGTTTTCTTGTTTTACTAGTTGTTTTACTTATTTAATTATTATCGAGTAGTTATTTTTAGGGCTTAAAGGGAAGCCATGTTTGCACTAATATTGACATGATTTTCATAGTGGTTTGATTGGTTATGGTTAATTCTGATTGATATGTTTTAATCATTAATTTGTGTAATCGGCCGATATCATGGATTAATTATATGCAAATAGGGGTATGGATCGAGAGATTTACTTACTAGAGGCACACATACGATTAGCAGAACTGAATTTGAGTGCGGAAGCATCATTGGATTTCTGAGAGCGTTAATGCTTGGAAGAGATTGACTTGACTCTAATTACCTGATTGATTGAATTACTAAAAGTGGTTAATTGTGTTGAATGTTACGAGAGTGTTAATGCTTGAAAGAGATTAACATACTCTAGTTATAGGATCACATTGATTGCTTTAGCTTAAGTGCCAATTGTGTAAGCATGGTGGACCTGATTGCCCTAGGTTTTAAATAATTTGTTTATCATCTGTTTAATTAGTGTTAATCTTGTTTAATTAGTTAATTAATATTCTCCAATATTCGTCTAACCCTTGAAACAATTAACGATAACTGAAAAGGAATTAGTAGAACCTGTCTCCTTGTGGATTCGACCCGCTTGCCATCTGTACTAGCAATAGACACCGTGCGCTTGCGGTTATACATAATTTTACACATCAAGTTTTTGGCGCCGCTGCCGGGGAGACAGCGAGTTTCTGTTAATTTTAATTTAGTTGTTTAGATTGTTTACATTGTCTCGTTGGAACCTTTGTTCCAATTGAGGCATAGTTTACTGCGTTTTCTTGGCTTTGTTGAGTGTCTACAGGTTTGCAATGGGTGAAGTTGATACTTTTGCACTCTTATCTTCCCTAGTAGAGGCACATACTCGAGAGATTGCCATGTCAAAGACTACAGAGCCCACTATGCGTCCAATGAGTATCAATGAGATGTCACAAGTGGCCCCTAAAACTTACAATTTTTGTCCAATTTGTGGTGCCCAGGGTCACTATGGTTTTGAATGCTCTTACAATGTTTATAATTCTCAGAGTGCTCAGTGGGGACAAATGAATTCTTTTGAAGAAGGATATGGGTACAATTAGTATTCAAACACTTTTGATCAAGAATGGGTGAATCAACCAGATTTCTACTACCAGGACAATGGTGCTCAAAATTTTTCATATCATAATCAGCAACAGTTTGAGCAACAATATTTCCAGTCATATGAGCAACCGCCACAACAAGATTATCAATATCCTCATCTACAAGAAGATCTACATGTTTCTCAATCCAACGTAGATGTGCAAGCTGATCAGACAAATGAGATGTGGGATATCTTGAATAAACTGCTAAAGCGTTCTAAAGAATTAGAAACTCAAAGTTTGGCGATTGAATCTCAAATTGCACAGTTGGATAACTCTTCTACTACAGGGCATCTTGACTATTTACCATCATCATCTATCCGATCCGAAGAGGACCTGACTGCTATCAATCTCACAAGCGATCAGGAATATGATAGTTTCTCCATGTATGTTGATGATGAGGCCATTGATAAAGAGAAGGAGCATGCCACCGATGATGAGATCAATGATGTTGCTGCTACCGAGAACAATGTGACTGATGATGAGGCTACAAAGGAAAGCAATACAGAGATGGTTGTTGTTTCTCTTCCGCAATCTGTGCCTAAGCTACCATGTATTGATAAATTTGCTCTCGATCTAGCCTCTACTTACAAGGCTTCTTTGCTCAAGAACACTTATTTCAAGGTTGATGTGATAACAAATATTGTCCAAGATGATATTTCTCAAATTCTGGTTGAGGATCCATACAAAGTGGCTCCTACGTTTCAAGCTCGAGAAGAGGGAGAAGATGGAAGTTTCTTATTAGCCAATGATGTGATAAGCCAAGATGTCCGAATGGCTCCAGTGAAAGTGAGGAGTGAAGAAAATCCACCACCAGAACCTCCACCTTATGTCCAGGGAGTTCAATATTTTCATGGTGTCGAATTTTATCGTTGTTTTATCACAAAGTTTTCCAAAACTGCACAAGCATTCTCTCTATTGCTTTTTAATGACATATTTTATTTTACTGATGCTTGTTTGGAGACTTTCTGTGGGATAAAGACAACCACTAACACTCTTGATACTTTTTGTGGTGACGAGTTTATGATCGAGAAATTGGATATTCTGTCTCCATCGGAGTATTTTTGAGGACGTCAAGCTATTGACGTTAAAGAAGCGCTTCGTGGGAGGCAACCCACGCATTAGTGTAGGAAAAAAAATTGGGAGTTGTATTCAAAAAAAAATGTTAGAAACGCAGGACAGGACTGCGTTACTGCATTAGACGCAGACAGCGCCCCTGTAACGCAGTGCGCAGGAGAAACGCAGCCTGCGGCTGCGTGACACACCTGTTCTGCCAGATTTTTTCCCGAAAATTCTTGTTTTTGCCTACAAAATCAACCCCAAATTCTATCCTAACTCAAATTTCTTCAATCCCTAATTCCTAAATCTATTCTAGATCAAATCCTAACCTCTCCAAATCTCTCCTACACACTTAAATTCTTATCCATCATCTTATATATATACCCACCTCTACATACAAATCCAATTCCTCTTCTATTTATTTAAATCTCTAAAAAATTCAATTCTAAAGAGGAATTAATTGCAAGTTCACCTCTTTGATTTGTATTTGGTTTATCTCTTCTCTAATCTTATTTTTTTTATTACGAATTTGTGATCTTGTAAATTTGGGATTTTGTATTATTGTAGGAAATTGGGCTATTTTTGGTGTGTTATTGCTTGGAGATTATTAGTGGAGCTTCTTGTGAGTTGGGTATTGTTACAGAAAGGGGATTTTTGCCTAACAAGCATGTTGAGTTGCGATGGGGAAGGATATGTAAGGCGCGCCTTGGGCAGAAATTAAATTTGAGCAAGCACATACTTCTTCAATATTTTCAAAGGCCACTTCATGCTTATGCACTAGGGGAGTATTCTGCACATTTCTTTGTATATTTGTTGTAATTAGTTTTTTTTTTTTATTTTTGTATTTTATTTACGAATCTTTTTGTATATATATATATTTTTTTCTTTTCTTTATTTTCTTTCATATATTTGTTCATTGAGGACAATGAACCACTTAAGTGTGGGGATGAGTTCTCAATGATAAAAAAATTCAAAAAAAAAATTATATATTGTAAAAAAAAAAATTCAAAAAAAAAATTAAAAAAATTGAAAAATACCAAAAATAATTCTAGCCATGCAATTTGATTAGTTGTTGTATTTTGCTTGATACACCCATGCATGCGTAGAATTCTTGTGTTCTTGACGCTTTTGTATGAGAAGTGACGTGCTTTGTTCTTGTGCACACACTTTCACTAGCAAGTTGAAACTGGTAGACTTAATTGAATGTAGTAAGTGATTAGAATGACATGAATATGTGCAAGATGACTTGGTTTCCATGCTTTGAGTACAAGTAGGTGCGTTCGAGAGTCTTGTTACTTGGGATTGATTATGTTTTGTCACACCAAGCGAGTTTTGAGCCTATATGCATATATTTTGCATGATTTTTCGTTTGCTTGAGTGTCCACATGTTGTTTGCATTGCTAGCACTTACTTGAGATCTTTCTTGAAATGCATGACATTACTTGATGATGAGATGATAAAGGCACTTAGGTTTAACCTCGTATTTCCCATATTTCCACACCTTTTGAACATGATCAATTAGTTAACCCGTTGAGCTTAATCCTATTCTTTTGGTGACACACCACATTACTTGCCATTATCCTTTTTATTCTATTGGCCTTACATTGAATTTGAACCTAAATTGTCAAAGGCTAGTATCGTGCTTAAGGGAGTAATAAGGTGTTCATAAAATGGGGGGTTATTGATGATCATACCATTGGGGAATATTGATTTTGGTTGATGCTTGTTAGTCGAAATTCATAATAATATCTATGGATCATTGTGCTTATTCCTTAGCTCTCAGAAAAAAGAAAAAAATAGAAAAAAAAAGAGAAAAAAAATAAATAAATTTGAGAGCATTCTTATGTTTGTATGATCCTTCTTCATTCGACTAGTCAAGTTATTATGTAACGGTTATTGAAAAATCCAAGTGTGGGGAAGTATTTGTGGTTTTAATAGAAAGGGAATTGAATAATGATTATTGTTGGGTACTAGCTTTTGACATTTAACCTGTTTTAGCTTTACTTGACATACCTGGTCCCTAGCCCATGTTACAACCCGAATAAAGACCTTTTGATTGTCATCAGTGATGTATGTTGTGTTGAGAGTGAGATTGATTGCGAGTGTCAAGTTGTGTTTATGATTTTGTTGGAATTGAGTGATACACTTAACCTTGTTCTTGAGTGAATATTCGTTTTTGAGTGAAAGGTGAGTTATTACTTGTTTTGGCATAGGAGATCCCAGGTTTAGACTTAAAGATGTATTTCTTGTGGGCTTAGCATGATTACCAACTATTTTTACACTTGACATGAATTTTTATGACCTTCTGCATGTTGGTTGAGTAAACTACGTGAATACTTGCACTTTTGACACCAAGACATCGTATGTTTGCTTTGATTCTTAAGTTGATGTGGCATGAGAGGACTTGTGTGTGTGGTGTTGTGTTAGCATTGATCTTTTACATGGTTAGATGAATTTTGTGGGTATATTCACTATAAACACTTACGAGACAACACTCATCCTACTAGGGACACCAAGACATCGTATGTTTGCTTTGATTCTTAAGTTGATGTGGCATGAGAGGACTTGTGTGTGTGGTGTTGTGTTAGCATTGATCTTTTACATGGTTAGATGAATTTTGTGGGTATATTCACTATAAACACTCACGAGACAACACTCATCCTACTAGGGCTGCCTAGGGGTTTAACGGCTTGTTGCATATGCTCAATGCAATCGGGTCATCTACGAAAGTGATGTTTGTTAGGACTTAGTTTTTATTTCACCTATTTGCCCGAGGACGTGCAAATGCTTAGTGTGGGGATGTTTGATAGAATATATTTTTATATATATTTTAGATGATTTTATTCTCATATTTATTGTGTTTTGCATTGATTTGGATTTTTATTTAATAGATTTGATTGTTTTATTGTAGGAAATAAAGAATTCATAACTTGGAAGGATTTGGAGCAAAAAGAGCAAATTTGGAGATAAAATAGATGAAATTTCGGAATTATTGGACTCGTTGCGCAGTCTACACTATTTTGGCCATATCTGGAGTTCTATAAGTCCGTTTGAGGCCCGTAAGATGTCCACGCGAAGCTTGGAAGATTTTCTACAACTTAGGACATTGATCGCGCGCGTAGGCTGCGTGTGGTGGGCGCAGATTGCGCGACAAGCAGACTGATGGGAGCAGAGAATTTACTGTTTTGTCCTTTTCAAGTTCTAATTGTATTTTGGGCAGTTTTTGGTACATAAATTGAATTCTAATTGTATTAGAAGGTAATTTATTGTTGGGCAAGAGATCTAGAGCCTATATAAACACATCTTGGGACACATTATTAAGGATGTAATATTAGATCAGATAATATAGTTTAGAGTAGATTATTATTATTAGTTGGAGATGTAGAAAAACACCATGACTCTTCTTTTGGGTGACAACAATGAAGTTTGAAGGTTTTGTTCTCTTAATCTTTTCTTTGTTCTTATTAGTTTAATTATGTTTTCTTGTTTTACTAGTTGTTTTACTAATTTAATTATTATCGAGTAGTTATTTTTAGGGCTTAAAGGGAAGCCATGTTTGCACTAATATTGGCATGATTTTCATAGTGGTTTGATTGGTTATGGTTAATTCTGATTGATATGTTTTAATCATTAATTTGTGTAATCGGTCGATATCATGGATTAATTATATGCAAATAGGGGTATGGATCGAGAGATTTACTTACTAGAGGCACACATACGATTAGCAGAACTGAATTTGAGTGCGGAAGCATCATTGGATTTCTGAGAGCGTTAATGCTTGGAAGAGATTGACTTGACTCTAATTACCTGATTGATTGAATTACTAAAAGTGGTTAATTGTGTTGAATGTTTCGAGAGTGTTAATGCTTGAAAGAGATTAACATACTCTAGTTATAGGATCACATTGATTGCTTTAGCTTAAGAGCCAATTGTGTAAGCATGGTGGACCTGATTGCCCTAGGTTTTAAATAATTTGTTTATCATCTGTTTAATTAGTGTTAATCTTGTTTAATTAGTTAATTAATATTCTCCAATATTCGTCTGACCCTTGAAACAATTAACGATAACTGAAAAGGAATTAGTAGAACCTGTCTCCTTGTGGATTCGACCCGCTTGCCATCTGTACTAGCAATAGACACCGTGCGCTTGCGGTTAGGTATAATTTGACACATCAGGAATCTGTCTTTTCCCGCTTGTCTGGACAGCGAGAACCGTATGATAGAAGACCTTACCAAGAAAGAGGACCCCCGAGTGAAATACGAAGGAGGTCCCGGTCGGCAGAGCGCCCGAGGAGGCCACCCCCCATTATAATCCAACAGAATGCTTCGGTTCCACGACCCGAAGGGCAGGAATAAATGATGACAAGATTGGCTCGACTGGAAGAAATGGCTACCGGACCCTTATTAAACATAGCCAGGGGGAGGTCTCCGTTTTCAGAAATATTAGAGGTATCACAGGTAGATCTGGGGGTCAAAATAACCGGTTTGGAATCTTTCGATGGCACCTCTGACCCTAATGATCATTTAAGTTACTATGATAACCTGATGATCTGCCATCGGTATAACGATATCACGAAGTGTCGCTTGTTCATTTCCACGCTCAAGGCATACGCAAGAACCTGGTTCTCCGGATTACCACCCAGAAGCATCAACTCTTGGGAAGAATTCAAGGTTTTATTATTAACCAAATTCCGTGTTAATATACCCCATGCGGTACACACCATCTCGTTGGAGAACGTGAAACAAAATCCCGTAGAATCTTTGCGAGATTATATCCAGAAGTTCAAAACAACTGCCTCCAAGGTCAGGGAGCTACGGCCGGCCAATGCCGTAGATTCTTTCATTCGAAACATGAATTATAGGGAATGTAAAGATTGTTGCAAAGAGTTATGAAATAAAGAACCCGAAGATCTTTATGAAGCCTATAGCATTGCTACGGCCTATATAGCTACGGATGAAAGGTTGAGGGCTTATTACCCCAGTTCACGAGATGAGACTTCGGGATCGACCCCGAGAACCATGCAGGTGGATGGAATGGACGATTTCTGAGGGACGGGGCGAAAGAATTTCCCCACGGATCAAAGACTTCCACCTCGCCAGAATAGGGAAGAGCCGACCTTCACCTCACTCAACCGGAGTCCTTCAGCTATCCTAGAGGCCATTCGAACCAAAGACTTTTTCCGGCCACCCCCTCCAATGAGGACCCCTACGGATAAAAGAGATAAGACACGTTTCTGTGCTTACCATGCCAGTGTGGGGGCATACCACAGACGAATGTACATAACTGAAATACTTCTGGAAAGGTTAGTCAAAAGGGATTTACCGAGCGAGTATGCGCAGCCACGACGACAGAATGCTCCACCCCCAGGACCTCGGACTGGAGGGCAGCCACCTAGACATGTTGTAGACATGATAATTGGGGGAGAGACCCCCACTCCCATTCAAAAGGAAGTATTACAATTGGAGACCCAAAGGGCCTTTCGGTGGTCCGAATCGGTCATCTCATTCACCGAAGAGGATTATCCGAAGGGAGAGGTTTACCGGAGTGGCCCTTTAACAGTTCAGCTAGATATAGCGGGCCAAGATGTGAAGAAGGTATTGGTGGACAACGGCTCTTCTGTAGACATCATCTTCAGGCACACCCTTAGAAGAATGATATTGAAAGGGCAAGTGGAGAGTCAAAACACTGAGGACACTCGAGGTCCCCTCTACGGCTTCGGAAACCATATGGTCCCCATACAGGGCACTATAGATCTGCCCACAACTTTCGGCACATCTCCTCAAGAGGTAACCGCACTAGTCAAGTATTATATTATTGATATTGCCTCCTCTTACAATGTCATAATCGGAAGGCCAACATTGTTCTATCTGGGTGCGATCATTTCCACCCCACATATGAAAGTGAAGTTTCCCACTCCCATGGGCACAGGCTCGTTAAAATTAGATAACGAAGCATCCTTACTATATTACTCAGCTTCACTTGACCTAGCTCAGAACCAATCCCCGAAAGAGGAAACTGTTCGGAGAACCAAAGGAAAAGGTCGACTCTGGAAGCGCATCCAAAGCTTCTAAATCAAACGTCACCCTGGTTCTAGTGATCGAAAATTCTTACCAACCTTTCCCCCTTGCCGAAAATGAAACTCGTCCCTCCCACCTCCCTAAAGCTGAACCCGGCGAGCCGACAGAACAAGTGGAATTACATGTGGGAGATCCATATAAACTATTGTATATCGGTCGGAGTTTGGACAATCCCTTGAGAGAAGAGATTGTAGATTTGCTCCGTGAATATGGAGACATATTCGCATGGAAGCCCGAGGACATGCCCGAATTGGACGAAACCATATCTGTGCATCGGTTATATTTGGATCCTGGGAAAAAGTCTGTAAAATAGAAGCGATGAAATTTTGATCCCGAAAGGTAACAGGCCGTAGATGAAGAGATAAGCAAGTTGCTGAAAGCCAACTTCATCTATGAAATTCAGTTTCCAGAATGGATAGCCAATGTGGTCCTTGTAAAAAAGTCGAATGGGAAATGGAGAGTGTGTATTGACTATACGGACCTTAACCGGGCCACTCCTAAAGACTACTATCCTTTACCAACTATTGATCGTTTAATCGATGCCATAGCAGGCCACGTCTTGTTCAGTTTCCTGGACGCATTTTCGGGCTACAATCAGATCAGTTTGGCTGCGGAAGATAGACCGAAAACTTCGTTCATCACCCACAGAGCCGTGTATGCTTATCGGGTGTTACCGATGGGATTGATGAATGCCGGAGCAACATACCAAAAGGTCATGAACAAAATCTTCTTTTCACAGTTTGGACGCAACCTGGAAGTCTATGTCGAAGATGTCATTGTCAAATCTGAAGACAGAGGGGCACATTTGACAGATCTACGAGAGACCTTTGAGAATTTAAGGAAGTCTCATCTCAAACTTAACCCCGCCAAGTGTACGTTTGGTGTAGCCAGTGGGAAATTCCTAGGCCATGTGATTAGCGAAAGGGGGATCGAGGTCAATCCAGACAAAACGAAGGCCATCTTAGACATGTCACCTCCAACCACTCCCAAACACATTCAATCCCTGAATGGATGTCTGACCTCCTTGCGTCGATTTATATCAAAGCTATCTGAGAAGAGCCTATCATTTTTTGAGGTTTTGAAAGGAGTCAGTAAATCTCGGATGATCGAGTGGACCGCACCATGCCAGGAAGCTTTTGAATCCTTGAAAAGGTACCTCACTTCCCCTCTAGTTTTGTCTCGACCAGTCACAGGTGAACTACTGTACCTCTATCTAACCGTAGCCGAAGAGACTGTAAGCTCATGTCTTATCCGAGAGGAAAATGGGAAACAACTACCCATCTATTACGTCAGTCACGTACTTCGGAATGCGAAGTCCGGTACCCAACCATAGAAAAAATGGTGTACTGTCTTCTGTTGGCCAGCAGGAAATTACGACCTTACTTTCAAGGCCATGACATCAACGTCTACACCAACCATACCCTTCGAAAGATATTACATAAGCCAGATTTGTCCGGAAGACTGATCAACTGGGCCGTAGAGCTCAGCCAATTCAATATCTCCTACTTACCCAGAGTCGCTATCAGAGGACAGGCTCTGGCAGACTTCATAGTTGAATGTTCAATACCACCACCAGAGGAGGATGTCCCGTCTGCACAGGCTGCACCCAAAGAGTTATCCTCACCATGGCAATTGTTTGTTGATGGATCAACCACCACAGACAGTAGTGGGGCAGGAGTTCTTTTGATTAGTCCAGAGGGTTTTGAGATACAACAGTCTATCAAGTTTTCTTTCCCAGCCACCAACAACTGCTCCGAGTATGAAGCCCTTTTTGCCGGCCTTTGGCTTTCAAAGGCTTTGCAAGTCCAACGTCTTCAAGCCTACAGCGACTCTCAACTGGTGGTGAATCAAGTCCTGGGAGCCTTCACGACCAGGTCCCCATTGCTCACTCAATATCTCCTGGAAGCTAAGCAACGTCTCCTAAAATTTAAAGAAGTTTCCCTCGCTGGAATAATGAGGGGAGAGAATCATAGGGCGGACACATTGGCCAGGCTGGCTACAGCCGAAGAAACCGAAACCACATCCTCTGTATAACACTCTGTACTGACGAGCCCTTCAGTTGTTCGGCCTATGGAAGAATCATTGCAAATTCTCATGATAGCTCAAGGCCCCAACTGGATGACTCCGATTTCTCTACATACAAGAGGGAATTCTTCAGGAAGATAAGAAGAAGACCGAGAAACTGAGGGCAAAAGCGGCCCAATATTTTGTAGTCAATAACGCTCTTTACCGTAGGTCTTTTTTAGCACCACTCCTCAAGTGCATAGACTGTCCAGAATCAGATTATTGCATGTTCAAAGTCCATGAGGGCATTTGCGGAAGTCATTCTTCAGGCGAAGCACTAGGTCACAAAGTTCTCCGACAAGGCTACTATTGGCCCACATTACGGCAAGATTGTTTGACATATGTAAAGAATTGTGCCAAATGTCAAATGTTCGCCCCAATCCCCAGGCAACCTCTTGTTTTGCCCTCGTCCATTCTATCTCCAGTACCCTTCGATGTCTGGGGCATAGACATTGTAGGCCCTTTTCCCCCAGCTAAAGAGGGTCTCAAATTTCTCATTGTGGCAGTGGACTATATGACCAAGTGGGTAGAAGCCAAAGCCGTAGCACATATTACTACCCTCATCTGCCGGAGGGTTTTTCATGAAAATGTGGTAACCCGCTTCGGAATTCCTAGGATATTGGTAACGGATAATGGTAGACAGTTTATTAACGCTGATTTCGAAGAATACTTTTCTGCCTACCACATTCAACACGGCAGGTCTTCTGTAGCGTACCCCCAATCTAATGGACAAGTCGAAGTAACAAACCGTAATCTTTTGAGAAGTCTCAAGAAGAACCTTGAAGATCACAAGTCTCTTTGGGCCGAAGAGCTCCCCAATATACTATGGCCTTATAGAACGGACACCAGGAAACCTACGGGGGAAAGCCTGTTCCGACTCACATATGGCACTGAAGCATTAATACCAGTTGAGATTGGAGAGCCCTCCCTTCGAGTTGAAGAGTATGATCAACGTTATAATGAAACAGGGCTCCGATAGAATTAGACCTATTGGAAGAAAGAAGGGAAAATGTAGTCATTCGAATGGCCAACTATAAACAAGTCACGGCAAAGTACTTTGGGAAAATACGTCCTAGACAGTTCCAAGAGGGCGATAAAGTATTACGGTCTGCAGTCGTTTCGGACCCATCTCACACTAGAAAGTTGGATCCTGTCTGGGAAGGACCTTATGTGGTACAGCATGTCCAGAGACCAGGCACTTACATCTTGGCACGGCTCAACGGTGAAAGAATCCCCAACACTTGGCACGCAACTCATCTCAAGAGATTCCTCTCGTAGGTAAGTCCTACTTTTATCACCCACCCCCAACTTTTGAATCAAACTACGCACTTATGACACGTGTAACTTAAAAATTACACATTTTGTTTCAGGAGTACCCCTGTATGTGGCATGTATTACGTATGACTCTATGGACATTAAGTTGTTTTGTTGGGTATCAACCTTATGTATAGATGTATGATTAAGATGGTGGAATTTATGTTATTTATGCTATGAAAAACTTTTGAATGTTTCTAAAACCATGAAAACCATGAATTCCTTCTAAGTTACAAGTTAAAGCCTTATACCTATGAGGTCAAGTTATAGCCTTATAACTATGAGGTCATGCCTTTGTACTAGAGGATATCTCTAGCCTCCTATTCAAAAAGCCAGTATAATTAGTTTGAAACCAACTAAAGGCATAGTGGGGCAATCTTTCCATTAAAAAGCCAATGTATGCAGCCCAATAAATGGCTACGGCATGGATAGATTCTGATAAAACACCTGTTTATTCAACAGTCGATACATGTAGTCTTTCCTCAGCTACGGCATAAACGGGTTATACAAACAAGTATTACTTGGGTTTTCACTCCCAAGTTCATATTCCCAACCTTTATATTTAAAGACTTTTTGACAATACCCCTTAATTCACATATACTTTAAATAATTTTGTCGAACGTTGTGTCACGACAGTCCTAAGTCTTGAACTTTAAATACTTTGACTACATTAAAAGTTACCTTTGACCGGGTGATGATAAAAGTGGACATCGGGTATATCATGAGTAGTATGAGAAATATGAATGATAGATAAAGGATTTAACCCTCCTAGAATTAGGAGAGATATTATTGGCCTCTTGATTGAGTGAGACTATACAATGCATGGCCGTGCTCAAATAATGATTTGTTTTAATAGTCTACTCATGGATCAAGTAAACCCGGATTAAATGTTGAAGAGGATGACTAAACACATGCCTCGAGTTTAATCTATAATATTTGGTTAAAGGGATTATATTACACAGAAACATTAATCACAAAAGGTTTAAATTAAATCACCGATTATTATTATTACTTGGGTAGCAATGATGTATTACTAGATACCGCTCATTGTTTATAATTTTATTAGATATTAAAATTATTGCCAACGTAATAATAACCTATAAGGTCACACACTTAGAACGTCTTAAAAGGAGTTTTAGTTTAAATTAAGAATTTAAATTAAATCATTATTAAATTGAGAATTTGCTATTTAATCAATTGGACTGGTCCTAATTAATTATCTAAGCAAATTCGAATTTAATAAAGTAAGAACATAATTGGATTTAAGGAAGTCCAATAATAAAATCAGAATAGAAATAGAATTGGGTTTAAGGAAGCCCAATTCGGTTTTTTGATTTTAGCCCATTATTTCTCTCATATAAATACATAATGATGTATTATTTTAGGGAAAAGAGTCATTAAATCGTTTTTGACAAAACCCTAGCAGCTCCATCTTCGAGAGGCTAGAGAGAGAGAGAGGCTGTTCTTCGCGGGCTAGTACCTGGCTCCTCGGATCGTTGGACGGTCGGACGTTCGTGTGGATTACCTTAGAGACACGGATCTTGACGCAAGGACTGTGTGTGGTGATTACAAGCAAGGATCTCCGTTGAGTTCGTGAAACAAGATCTTAATAGGTATGATTCGTTATCTCCATAATCTGCCCGGAATTATACATGGATCCTGGTTTGGGTTTCGAAAATTTTGTTTTATTTACGTTTATCCGCTGCGTTTTATGCCTCGGAACCCAAAAACTTAGACATTCATAATTTTAGGGGCAACACATATCCTCTATACAGCTACGAGACGACAATCGAAACATCGATTTATGTTAAGACTGATATACATATATAGTCCATTATAACATGTCATTCAAACTTGATTCACCATTTTTTGGTTTCGGCTCGATTTTTCTAGTCATGCAAAAGTCATACAAATTATCTAGGTTCAGCAACGATTCTTGATAAAACAGCCCAGGACTGATCCTATTGTTCATGCCCCCTCCGGATTTGTTACTGCTATCAACACCTATGGTGCGGTCAACACCGTAGTCTGTGATAAAACAATTCAAAGCTATCATAGTTTGGATTCTACAAGTCATGTGATGCACTACTATTTCTGCTGTCGTAAAAATACCCATCTCATTGCAACCTAAAGATTGCACTTAATTTAAGGGGCAGATACAGACACTATATTAGTGAAAGGTACAAACAAAAAGACACTAATATCATGCAAGATTCTAAATTTATAGTTTGATATATCAAGCATCACTACATTGGAAAATAAAGTCCCTTTAAATTAGAACCAATATATGCATTGTGGGGCAATCTTTCCATTCAAAAAGCCAATATATGCAGCCCAATAAATGGCTATAGCATGGATAGACTCTGACACAATGACTGTTTACTCAACAGCCCACACATGTGGTCTCCCACCGGCTACGACCAAAATAGGTTGTACAAACGAAACATTATTTGGGTTTGAGCTCCCGGATCCTGAATAGCTATATATGTTTCTCTTTATATCCGATTAACTGGTCCCCCTTATATACATCACAATCAAAAGCGAGTATTTTTGAAGTTTGATTATATTATCCGAATTCTGCTTTGTTCATAAGGTTTAAATCCAAAGACACGTGTATTCAGGCGGTATATGATGGCTACGATATCCTTATGACCGGCTAAGACCTGAATAGTTTGTTAAACGTCCGTATTTAAACACCACCATCGTTATTGTTTCTTAAGCATGGTCACACTTTAAACTTTCAAACTTATATTCAAACAAATAAAAAGAAATATCTAAACATATATTCTTATTCATAAAAGAAAGGCCCATACAAAAGCATCTTTTACTTAAATAAAATTAAAAGAAAAACAAAGAGACGCCTCCTGAAACTCCCACCAACTAGGCAATCTTTGCCGAGGAGCTCGAAGAAGAGGCACCAGCATCTCCTCCCCCGTCTTTCTTCTTTGGAACAGGCTTCTGAGCTTGTTCCCGGTTCTATTTACGTTTGGCGAGAGCTTCCTCAATCTTTTTGAGAACATCAAGAAGTTCGGCCATTATTTCAGGCCATTCAAACACCATGCCATCAACGATGACTTTATTGTTGTCATAGTCATAAATCAAGCCTGGACCCATAGTGAAAAGAAGGTAAGATCTGAAGAAATATAGAAGAGGTTGGATAAGAATGTTATGAAAATATGGAGTGGTATTTATAGGCGGGTTAAGGAGGTTAAACGATTGGAAAGTCCAAACCGTCTTCCCCAAAAAAGACTCCCCTTGGGAAGTCACAGTGGAGTTAATAGCCTGGTCAAACACAATGACCCATGCGTCTGACTATGGAAACTACATTTTCCCAGGCTTTCCAACTTTATGAAGGGTTAAAGACCCAATAAGAGAATAAAGGAAGACAAAAGGACCCTGTGAAAACTTTAAAGTTCTGCAAAGTTCCCCAGCAATTACTCAACTTTAAATGAACAGTAACTGCAGGGAACACTGTTCGATCCATAAAAGAAACATTCCATACGGCCTACGGCCCGTCGACAAAGGTCACGACTCTTACGACCTACGACGGGTCAAGGAAGATCAAACTCCCAACAGCCTACGGCTGGGTGATGAAAGGAATAAGTTGTTTCGAATACTTAAGACCTCAAAACCCATGATTAAAAGTAAATGTCAATTAAAAGGCAAAAGCAAAACACAAAAGAGACTATGTCTTAAAATCATAAAGTCAAAGTCATGCCCTTTAGGCTTACAAAGTTTAAAACACGAGAGTACCATTAAGGTTGAAACTTTCAAAAAACAACAGCGGTGGAACCCTCTAAGGGCCTTAAAAGATGATTGATTTAGCACTTAATCAGACGGCCGCCATATCGTCTGCTTTCTCTTGAATGTCGTCCACCTTTTCATAATCCGACGGGGGAAGAGTGGTTTCTGGAGCTTTAGCTTCGGTCACCGTCCCTTCGGCCTTTTCAGCCCCCTGCACTGTGGTGGCCTCGCCCTCCTGCTCCTCAACCTTAGCCAACTCGATGTCCTTAAAATTTTCCACAGTGTACACCTTGGGATCCAGGATATATCCTGCCCCGATGAAATTCAGACAATCATTGAAACCCACTTCGTGGTAACTCCCAGCTTTAGTTTCCAGTTCTTCCAGGAAGGCAGTAGATTCTCTGAATTTGGCCACGCAGTCATTATAAGTAATTCGCGGTCTGTTCGACCCTCTCCAAAGTCTCTGTGACTTTCCCCAGTTCCACTTCCTTCTCCAACAGAACTTGCTTCAATCTTTCGACTTCCGTTTGAAGGCTTGCCGACACACCCTGCTCGGTGCTCAACTTCTCCTGGGCCTCAGATAGCTTGCCTACAGTCTCAGCGTGAGCTTTCTTTTCTTTCTTCAACTCCTGGCTGGAGGAGTCCAGTTGGACATTGGCATCTTTAGCCGCTCACCAGGCATCAGTTTTAGCTTTCTTCTCCAACAAAGCCAAGTTATGCTCTTGATTAGCTAGCCATTTGTTATGAAGCACCCTTTCGGTCACATCCATGAAGAAGGCTCCAAACTAGAAAACCAATCAAAGAATGAACACGATAATCGCAAACAATCACCCAAACAAAAGAAGGAAAGAATTATAGACAGTACAACGGAAAGTAAATACCTTCCCTAAAGCTTCTTTGGCATCGGCCAACACTGCTTCATCCTCAGCCTGCCCCAAACGAATCTTATCGGGGGTTAAAGAGAAGGCGTTGAGAGCCTCGAGGGGCCCTTCCCCTTGGACTTTTTCTCCAAACCATCCGTCGCCAGTGCGAAAATGGAAGATAGTATAATCCTCTACTTCTCCTGCTGTTGGGGTCCAGTCGGTCTTTTGAGGCTACCCAGAGCCGGAGGCACCAACCAGCAGATTCGAAGGAATCCCCCTGGATTCTATTAAATGTTGAGGTACGATCTCTTCAATGTCACTGTCCACCAATGGTTCGTTTCCCACGTGAGACTCTATCTCGGTAGATTTTAGTTTCTTTTTCCCTTCAGCTTCACTCGCATCATGGCCCCTTTTCTTAGTCTGAACCTTCGGCACGGAGACAGACGCCTCCTCAAGGATCGACTTCTCTACAGACGCTTCGGAAACCTGGGTACTATCCCCTTCACTCTGTTTGTCATCGCCTTTCCTAATAGCTCGCTTTCGGACCAAGTACAGAATTCGACTCTTGTCCATGCCTCGAGGAATAGACAAATCCTCCAGTAACACTGTCCACCAAAAAAGTACCAAGTTAGTAATGAAATTAATCAAAAGATACCCATGAATGGAAGGAAATAGGAAAATAAACTACAAAAACATGTTTAGACAAGTTATAGTTATTCGTGACTCTTGCAATCTTACAGTTATGTTCGATCAGGAAAGGAACACCCCTGAAAGTCTGGTCAGACCATAAGCCCCCGGGTTTTCCTCTGCAAACTTGACAGCTTCCTCAATTTCCTCCGATTCTAAGTGCTCTGTTCTCCTGCCGCTCCCGTCACACCATCTGCCACACGGTACTCTGGCAAATATCCTAGATCTCCCCCTTTTACGAAAATGAATTCCCCATACCAGCCCTTGTTGGTCGAAGGGCCCTCTACCAAAGATCCCCCCAATGTTTTGCCCTCCTTCCAGTGAATCTCGAACAAAGGGACATACTTATGGGAGGCCTGCAATTTGTGAAGGGACCAAAACAAAGACAGAGTGGGCTCCCTCCCTAATTCGGTACATCTCGCTATGAAGGCGCAAATCTTCCTAATAGAGTTAGGGCCCAACTGACCCAGGCCCAGTCTCATATTTTTCAAGAGGGTATGGAAAAATCTATGCAGGGGAAGCCTCAAACCAGCCCTAAAGTGCTCAAGAGGAATCCCTACCCACAGATCCCCTCCGCGACAATAAATAAACTCTCCCTCCTCCGGCATCCTTATTTCGTAGGTTTCAGGAATCTGGAAAGCATATCGCACTACACCCAGGAAAGCTCTGTCAAAGGTGCATTCCTTGTTAATGTATTCCAACTTTCCCAAGTGGTCTTTCAAAACATCATCCGAAAACTTGGCATCGCCTGACTTATGATAGCACGCCCTCCCGTAAGATCTAAATTAAGTCGCTCTATCAGTACACGGGGGTGTGTTCACAAACTTCTCCGTGGTCTCCAATCACCCCGCCTCTGAACCAATACATGATTTAGTGGGAATTCTTAACTCTTTAAGAGGCCCTTTACGGCTTCTTTCCCTCTTTGATCCCTTCGGGACCCCCTCACCGGTCCGTACCCTACCCACAGATTCCTGTACTACCCCCTTTCCCTTTCTTCGTCCCTCTTTGTCCAGAAACCCTTTTTTCAACCTCCAATTGGAGTGACCTCCTTTGGTTTCTTTTTATGAATCACCGCTTTTCCGGAGGGAATCTTCCAAACAAGAGGCTGATCGGAATCACCCCCTGGTGACGATCCCTCCCCATTGCTGGAAAACTCGTCTCCACTCTCAAAACCCCCCACCTCGCCAGATTCAAACAAAAGATCGTTCTCTGAATCCGTCGCGCTCGTACCCTCCTCGAAATTCGAATCTCCTCTTCCTTTAGTCATTTCTTCGCTAAACACAAGGAATAACAAGAAAGGGGAATTACTAGATGTCTCAATCCAACGAATGCTCACTCCGAACCCCCAAGAATCAAAACCCCCAAATCAAAATGACGCAAAACATGGTTCAGATTACAACCCGCAAAAAAACCCTCTTATACCCCCCTGATAGAATATATTTTTATATATATTTTAGATGATTTTATTCTCATATTTATTGTGTTTTGCATTGATTTGGATTTTTATTTAATAGATTTGATTGTTTTATTGTAGGAAATAAAGAATTCATGACTTGGAAGGATTTGGAGCAAAAAGAGCTATTTTGGAGATAAAATAGGAGAAAATTCGTATTATTGGGCTGCACAGGCTGCCTGCACTGTTTGGGCCATATCTTGAGTTCCAGAAGTCAGAATTTGACGAAATTACTGTCCACGCGAAGCTTAGGGAATTATCTTTAATTCAGAGGTGGTCCAGTAAGCAAAATCCAACTGGAAGAGCCCGGAAACAGAGGAGAAAAAGAAGTGACGAATTTTACAAGAAAATCCTATTCAATTATGGATATCTTTTTGTAAATTGATTAGGATATTAAAAATACTTTTATTAGGAGATAGATATCAGATTTTATTAAGGGGTTTTATTATAAAAGGAAGAGAAAACGTGATAGAAGGATAGATAGACATATACATACGTATTTTTACAAAAGCTAGGGTTTTGGTTTTTTTCTCTCTCCATCTCTTCCTTTGTAAGCACTTGGTTTAATTTGGATCTTCATTGTTCTTCGCTAATACAAAGTTTGAGGTATTCTTTATTCTCTTGTTTTATTATTATATGTTTTACATGGCTTCTTTCATTATTCTTATTGCTTTTACTTCTGCCATGAGTGAGTAGTTTAATTCTAGGGTATTAGGGGAAGCCATGTTTGCACCATGATTTGGGTTTAATTTGATTAGTGAATTGATGGGTAAAGAGTAATTCTAATTGATATGTGTTAATTCTTAATTTGTGTAATTGCGCAATATCATAGATTAATTGATTGCAATAGGAGTAATAGATCGAAAGATTTTACTACTAGAGGCTTACATACAATTAGCGGAATTGAAGGTGAGTGTGAAAACATCATCGGATTTCTGAGAGTGTTAAAACTTGGAAAAGTTTAACCATTGCTCTAATTATTTTATCCCATTGATAAGCTATACCTTTGTTATTTGTTTGGTGTAAACATGGTGAACCTGAATTGCCCTAGATCCCTTAATTAATTGAATTAAAACCTTGTTAAATTTGCTTTAGTAGTTAACAAAATTCTCAACTAATCGTTTGTGACTAGAAACAATTGATAACCATTGAATTGAAATTGAAACTGTCTCCTTGAGGATTCGACCCGTATTTGCTAGTATCTACTACAATTGATACCGTGCGCTTGCGGTTAGACATAATTTTACACATCAAGTTTTTGGCGCCGCTGCCGGGGAGACGCCTAGTTTCTCTAATTTTAGTTTGATTGTTTTAAATTGTTTCTCTTGTCTCTTTGGAACTCTTGTTCCAACTGAGACCGATCTTACTGCTTTTCCTTGTTTAGTTGTTGATGCCCAAGACCAGGTCTCAAACAAAAGTAGATCAAGCGAAAGAGGATACAACTCCTCTTAGTCCAGATTCTGGGATTACTTGTCAACAATATATAGATCTACAAAGGAAAGAGAAGCAGCAAGAGACACCTGAACCAAAGATTGAGATGGCGGACCTTCCCAAATCTTTGAAGAACTACTCACAGCCCTCTCCGAGTGGGGTACCTACTGGCCTTGTTATGCCAGCAATTCAAGCAGCAAATTTCGAGATCAAGCCTGCTCTGCTTACGATGATCCAACAGAATCAATTTGCTGGGCTTGCCTCCGAAGACCCTACAAATCATCTGCAACGGTTTCAACAGCTCTGTTCTACAATTAAACATCAGGGAGTCACTCCAGACCAGTTGAAAGTCATGTTGTTCGGTTTCTCTCTTCGTGACAAAGCTCAAAAATGGTTGAATGATATTGACCTGACCGAGTGGGATAAGATTGCTCAGGCTTTCTTAACTGAGTTCTTCCCTCCTAACAGAACCGACGATTTGATCGACAAGATGATGGGTTTTAAGCAAGATTATGGTGAATCTCTACGGGATGCTTGGGATAGATTTAAGGATTATCAACGTGCATGCCCTCACCATGGTCTTGAGAAGTGGTTTCTGCTTAAACGCTTCTACAATGGTCTTGATCCGGAAACAAAAGGGATGGTTGATAATGCTGCGGGTGGTGTGTTTTTAGACAAAGGAGTTGATGATGCACATGCTTTTCTCTCAAATTTGGCTGCCAATCACTTCAGTAACCCGAGAGCAGCCAAGAAAGGGGGTAAACTCGAAGTGGATGCCTATTCTTTATTATCATCTCAACTCGCTGCATTGACTCAGGAGATCCACTCATTGAAGACATCTCAGCCCTCTACACAACCTATGAGTATCAATGCACTGTCATCAATGGCTCCAATGAATAATCCAGTATGTGAAGTCTGTGGCATCCAAGGCCACTATGGTAACGATTGCCAATACAATGCTCAAAATTCACAACATTTTCATATGGAGCAAGCAAATGTTTTCCAACAGAGGCAGCAGTACAATCCGTACTCCAACACTTATAATCCTGGTTGGAAAGATCATCCGAATTTCTCATATAGGAACAATAATGCTCAGAATACAAATGTTCCTAATCAGCAGCAATATCAGCAGTCGTACCAGCCTCCTCCACAGCAACAGTATAGGCCTCCGCAAGGACCTATGAATCCCCCTGGATTCCAAAGGCCTCCTCAGAATTATGCTCCTCAAGCAAATCAAGCTGCACAGGCTGATAATCAAGGTGATATGATGAAGATAATGTTACAAATGCAAACAAAGATGAACCAGATGGAGATACATAATAAGATGCTGGAAACTCAGATTGCTCAAATGGCTAGTTCTTCGTCTACAAGGCAACAAGGCTCTCTACCAGCCCAACCAACTCAGCCAAAGGAAAATGTGAATGCCATTGCTCTTAGGAGTGGTCGTACATATGATGCTCCTCCAATGCCTACTGACGATGTTCCTACTGAGAAAGAAAAAGAGAATTCTGAGGAAGACAAGGTAGAGAAAGTTGTTGAAGATGCAAGCGAAGGTGAAACTGAGGAAAGCAAGAAAAAGGACAAGGAAAAGACTGCAGTTGCTCCTCCACCATTTGTGCCAAAGCTCCCATTCCCTAGCAGGATGAACAGAACTAAGGTGGACCAGCAGTTTGGTAAGTTCATGACACTTGTCAAGAATCTTGAGGTAACAGTTCCTTTCACTGATTTAATTTCTCAAGTTCCATCATATGCAAAGTTTCTTAAGGATATTCTCACTAAGAAAAGGTCTTTTGGTGAGGTGGAGACAGTAGCTTTTACTGAAGAGTGCAGTGCTGTTTTACAAAATAAGTCTCCACCTAAGCTTAAAGATCCTGGTAGTTTTTCGATCCCGTGTCATTTAGGTGCATTGTTCATTGATAAAGCTTTATGTGATTTAGGCGCTAGCGTCTCAGTCATGCCTCTCTCGGTTTTTCAAAAACTAAATATGGGAGAATTAAAATGTACACAGATGACTTTGCAAATGGCAGACCGTTCAATAAAATATCCCCTTGGAATTTTAGAGGATGTGCCTGTTAGGGTTGGAAAATTCTATATTCCTGTAGACTTTGTAGTTCTAGATATGGAAGAGGACAGCCAAATACCTATTATTTTAGGTAGACCATTTCTTTGTACTGCAGGTGCTGTTATTGATGTTAAAAGTGGGACTCTCACATTGAGCGTTGGTGATGATAAAATTACTTTTACTCTAACCTCTGCTCTTAAATCCCCTTTGCTTGAGAATACTTGCTGCAGGATCGATGTTATAGATGGAATTGTCCGAGATGAAACGCCTCAGATTATATTGAATGATGCATTGGAAGCAGTGCTCATGCTTGAAGCTTCAGAAGGAGAAGGACATGCTGAAGTCGATTCATTGATTCTTCAGTTGGATGGTGCAGCTGATCCGAATTGTGAGGTAACCAACACTGACACTTCTTGTGGTCAACCTCAGGTAAAGAAAATAGAGTTAAAGCCTTTGCCATCTAATCTGAAATATGTGTTTCTTGATGATGAAAAGACTTGTCCTGTGATTGTTAGCTCTAGTCTTGATGATAACCAGATTTTTAAGCTTCTTACTATTTTGCGTGCGCATAGAAAAGCTATTGGGTATAGTATTGATGATCTTACGGGGATTAGCCCAGACTTTTGCATGCATAGAATTCACTTAGATGATGACCATAAGCCTTGCATACAGGGACAACGTCGCTTGAACCCTAACATGCAAGAGGTTGTTAAAAAAGAAGTTTTGAAATTGTTAGATGCGGGCATCATTTACCCGATTTCTGATTCAAAATGGGTAAGCCCAGTTCAGGTAGTCCCTAAGAAAGGAGGAACAACGGTAATTAAGAATGATAAAGATGAATTAATTCCCACTCGAATTGTCACCGGTTGGCGAATGTGCATAGATTACCGTAAGTTAAATACTGCTACTAGGAAAGACCACTACCCTCTCCCTTTCATTGATCAGATGTTAGAAAGACTTGCTAAGCATAAGTACTTTTGCTATTTAGACGGATATTCAGGGTTCTTTCAGATCCCTATACATCCTGATGACCAAGAAAAGACTACATTTACTTGCCCATATGGTACCTTTGCATATCGTAGAGTGCCTTTTGGTTTGTGTAATGCCCCTGCTACTTTTCAGCGTTGCATGACTGCCATATTTTCTGATTTCATAGAGTCTATCATGGAAGTATTTATGGATGATTTCAGTGTTTATGGGTCTGATTTTGATGTATGTCTGCATAATCTTTCTAAAGTGCTTAAACGTTGTGAAGAGGTGAATTTGGTTTTGAATTGGGAAAAGTGCCACTTCATGGTCAATGAAGGAGTGGTACTTGGTCATTTGATTTCTGAACGTGGCATCCAGGTTGATAAAGCAAAAATTGAGGTGATTGAGAAACTTCCTCCTCCTGTTAATGTCAAGGGAGTGAGGAGTTTCCTTGGTCATGCGGGTTTTTATCGTCGTTTTATAAAAGATTTTTCAAAAATTGCAAAACCCCTCACTCAATTGTTGCTTAAGGATGCCACCTTTGTGTTTACTGATGCTTGTTTGGAGTCTTTTAACAGGATTAAGGAAGCTTTGATAAGTGCACCAATCATTCAACCTCCAGATTGGAACCTTCCATTTGAAATCATGTGTGATGCAAGTGATTATGCAGTTGGAGCAGTTCTCGGTCAAAGGAAAGACAAGGTATTGCACGCTATCTACTATGCAAGTAAAACCTTGGATGAAGCTCAAGTCAATTATGCTACAACCGAGAAGGAACTTCTAGCTGTGGTCTACGCTCTTGACAAATTCCGAGCCTATCTCATTGGCTCCAAAGTCATTGTTCACACTGATCATTCGGCACTTAAGTATTTGTTGGCGAAGAAAGAAGCAAAGCCAAGGCTTATTCGTTGGATTCTTTTACTTCAAGAGTTTGACTTGGAAATCAAAGACAAGAAGGGTGCTGAGAATGTAGTTGCGGATCATCTCTCACGGTTGCGTTTCAAATCTGATATTGCGTCAAGTACTCCTATTGACGATTCTTTTCCAGATGATCACCTGTTTTCGGTTGCTACTCAAACTCCCTGGTATGCAGATTTTGCAAATTTCTGTGTTAGTGGATCTCACCCTCCAGAATTGACTTATCAGCAAAGAAAGAGGTTTTATCACGATGCTAAACAATATTTTTGGGATGACCCTTTCTTGTATCGAAAGTGTGCTGATGGAATCTTTCGTAGATGTGTTCCTGAGTTCGAAGTACATGACATTCTCAAGCATTGTCATTCTCTCGCATGTGGAGGTCACCATGGTCCTTCCAAAACCGCTGCTAAAGTACTTCAATCCGGTTTCTTTTGGCCGTCTCTATTTAAGGATGCTCGTGCTTTCTGTTTGGCGTGTGATGCATGTCAAAGGACGGGTAATATTTCTAAACGCCATGAGATGCCTCAAACCGGTATTCTTGAGGTCGAGATATTTGACGTATGGGGTGTTGATTTTATGGGACCCTTCCCAAGTTCTTGTGGGATGAGATACATCTTAGTCGCTGTCGATTATGTGTCCAAGTGGGTTGAAGCAATTGGATCGGTAACAAATAATTCCAAGGTAGTTATGAAGCTTTTCAAGAATATTATCTTCCCACGATTTGGAGTTCCTAGAACAGTGATAAGCGATGGTGGTTCTCATTTTCGCCATCGTCAGTTTGAAACTTTGTTGAAGAAATATGGCGTTACTCACAAGGTTGCTCTTGCATATCACCCCCAAACAAGTGGCCAAGTGGAGGTTTCTAACCGACAAATCAAAAGCATTTTGGAGAAAATGGTTGCAAAGTCAAGGAAAGATTGGTATTTGAAGCTAGATGATGCTTTGTGGGCTTATCGGACGGCATATAAGACACCTATAGGCACCACTCCTTATCGGTTGATCTATGGTAAAGCATGTCACTTGCCAGTGGAATTGGAACATCGCGCCTTTTGGGCTATAAAAGAACTCAACATGGATTTGAAGGCTGCGGGGCAAGCGAGACTTCTTCAACTTAATGAGTTAGATGAGCTTCGATTTGATGCTTATGACAATTCTCGGCTTTACAAGGAGAGAACGAAGCAGATGCATGATAAGATGATTCAGAGGAGAGATTTTCAGGTTGGTGACAAGGTGTTGTTGTTCAATTCTAGACTTCGACTTTTTCCCGGGCAACTCAAATCAAGATGGTCGGGACCTTTTACCGTCACCGAAGTCAAATTTTATGGTGCTATTGAAATTATGGGACGAGACGGAACAAAATTTAAGGTCAACGGTCAACGCCTTAAATTATATGTGGATGGTGCATTCGTAGGGAAGATGGAAGTGATTTATCTTGACAACCCCTCCACGGAGATCTGAACCAGCTGAGTCGAGCCAACGACGTTAAACAAAAGCGCTTCATGGGAGGCAACCCATGCATTTGTGAAAAAAAAAAAAAAAAAAAAAAAAGAAAAAGAAAAAGAGTGTTGTATTCAAAAAAAAAAAAAAAAAAAAAAAAAAAAAAAAAAAAGCAAAACAGTGATTTTTTCGCAGGCAGCACCCCTGTAACGCAGGCTGCGCCTGCGTTACTGCCTGAAGCGCAGTCTGCGACCCTGTAACGCAGGCTGCGCCTGCGTTACTGAACCCCGCGCAGTCTGCCCCCCTGTAACGCAGCCTGCGGCTGCGTTACACCCTTCTGCCCAGATTTTTTTTTTTTTTTGTTTTTCCCCGAAAATTGTTGTTTTTCATCATAAAAACCCACCCAAACCTATTCTAACTCAAATTCTTTCAAACCCTAATTCTTATATCTATTCTAAATCAAATCCAACACTCCTAAATCTCTCCTACACTCTAATTTTTTATTTTTTTTTTTCAAATCTCTCCATCATCTTATATATATATACACACCTTTCCATACAAATCCAATTCCTCTTCTATTTTCTTTAAATCTCCAAAAATCCAATTCCTCTTCTATTTTCTTTAAATCTCCAAAAATTCAATTCTAAAGAGGAATTAATTGCAAGTTCACCTCTCCAATTCGTAGTGGGTTTATTTCTTCTCTCCAAATTTATTTTAATTGCGAATTTGTGTTCTTGTAAATTGGGATTTATATTATTCTTGATATATTGGGGTATTTTTGGTGTGATATTGCTTGGTAATTTTTGGTGGAGCTTCTTATGAGTTGGGTATTGATTATTTTGGCTCGTAAGCATGGGAGAGATAGTGCTAATATTCGGAAATTTTCATTTTCGACGGTGGAGGTTAAATTTAATCGGTTGATGTGAGACTAATTGCTACGGAAAGGGGATTTTTGCGAGAAAAAATTTGTTGGGTTGGTTCATATGATTAGTGGGTGGCTCATAAGCGAATGAGGGGTGATTTTCACATCCGACAACTTGATTCCAGGGGAGTTTTCTTTCTTTTCTTTTTAGTGTAGTTTTATTTTGTTTTTAGTTGTAGTTTTGTATCTTGTTCATTAGTTCATTGGGGACAATGAACCGCTTAAGTGTGGGGAAGGGTTCTCAATGTTAAGAGAAATTTTAAAAAAATAAAAAAAAATTAAAAAATTGAAAAATACCAAAAATAATTCTAGCCATGCAATTTGATTAGTTGTTGTATTTTGCTTGATACACCCATGCATGCGTAGGAATCTTGTGTTTATGGATGCTTTTGTATGAGAAGTGACGTGCTTTGTTCTTGTGCACACACTTTCACTAGCAAGTTGAAACTGGTAGACTTAATTGAATGTTGTAAGTGATTAGAATGACATGAATATGTGCAAGATGACTTGGTTTACATGCTTTGAGTACAAGTAGGTGCGTTAGAGAGTCTTGTTACCTGGGATTGATTATGTTTTGTCACACCAAGTGAGTTTTGAGCCTATGTGCATATCTTTTGCATGATTTTTCGTTTGCTTGAGTGTCCACATGTTGTTTATATTGCTAGCACTTACTTGAGATCTTTCTTGAAATGCATGACATTACTTGATGATGAGATGATAAAGGCACTTAGGTTTAACCTCGTATTTCCCATATATATTTCCAAACCTTTTAAACATGATCAATTAGTTAACCTGTTGAGCTTGATCCTATTCTTTCGGTGACACACCACATTACTTGCCATTATTCTTTTTATTCTATTGGCCTTACATTGAATTTGAACCTAAATTGTCAAAGGCTAGTATTGTGCTTAAGGGAGTAATAAGGTGTTCATAAAAGGGGGGTTATTGATGATCATACCATTGGGGAATATTGATTTTGGTTGATGCTTGTTAGTCGAAATTCATAAAAATATCTATGGATCATTGTGCTTATTCCTTAGCTCTCAAAAGAAAAAAAACAGAAAAAAAGAAAAAAGGAAAAAAATAGAAAAAAAAAGAAAAAAATAAATAAATTTGAGAGCATTCTTATGTTTGTATGATCCTTCTTCATTCGACTAGTCAAGTTATTATGTAAGGGTTATTGAAAAATCCAAGTGTGGGGAAGTATTTGTGGTTTTAATAGAAAGGGAATTGAATAATGATTATTGTTGGGTACTAGCTTTTGACATTTAACCTGTTTTAGCTTTACTTGACATACCTGGTCCCTAGCCCACGTTACAACCCGAATAAAGACCTTTTGATTGTCATCAATGATGTATGTTGTGTTGAGAGTGAGATTGATTGCGAGTGTCAAGTTGTGTTTATGATTTTGTTGGAATTGAGTGATACACTTAACCTTGTTCTTGAGTGAATATTCGTTTTTGAGTGAAAGGTGAGTTATTACTTGTTTTGGCATAGGAGATCCCAGGTTTAGACTTAAAGATGTGTTTCTTGTGGGCTTAGCATGATTACCAACGATTTTTACACTTGACATGAATTTTTATGACCTTCTGCATGTTGGTTGAGTAAACTACGTGAATACTTGCACTTTTGACACCAAGACATCGTATGTTTACTTTGATTCTTAAGTTGATGTGGCATGAGAGGACTTGTGTGTGTGGTGTTGTGTTAGCATTGATCTTTTGCATGGTTAGATGAATTTTGTGGGTACATTCACTATAAACCCTCACGAGACAACACTCGTCCTACTAGGGCTGCCTAGGGGTTTAACGGCTTGTTGCATACGCTCAATGCAATCGTGTCATCTACGAAAGTGATGTTTGTTAGGACTTAGTTTTTATTTCACTTATTTGCCCGAGGACGTGCAAATGCTTAGTGTGGGGATGTTTGATAGAATATATTTTTATATATATTTTAGATGATTTTATTCTCATATTTATTGTGTTTTGCATTGATTTGGATTTTTATTTAATAGATTTGATTGTTTTATTGTAGGAAATAAAGAATTCATGACTTGGAAGGATTTGGAGCAAAAAGAGCTATTTTGGAGATAAAATAGGAGAAAATTCGTATTATTGGGCTGCACAGGCTGCCTGCACTGTTTGGGCCATATCTTGAGTTCCAGAAGTCAGAATTTGACGAAATTACTGTCCACGCGAAGCTTAGGGAATTATCTTTAATTCAGAGGTGGTCCAGTAAGCAAAATCCAACTGGAAGAGCCCGGAAACAGAGGAGAAAAAGAAGTGACGAATTTTACAAGAAAATCCTATTCAATTATGGATATCTTTTTGTAAATTGATTAGGATATTAAAAATACTTTTATTAGGAGATAGATATCAGATTTTATTAAGGGGTTTTATTATAAAAGGAAGAGAAAACGTGATAGAAGGATAGATAGACATATACATACGTATTTTTACAAAAGCTAGGGTTTTGGTTTTTTTCTCTCTCCATCTCTTCCTTTGTAAGCACTTGGTTTAATTTGGATCTTCATTGTTCTTCGCTAATACAAAGTTTGAGGTATTCTTTATTCTCTTGTTTTATTATTATATGTTTTACATGGCTTCTTTCATTATTCTTATTGCTTTTACTTCTGCCATGAGTGAGTAGTTTAATTCTAGGGTATTAGGGGAAGCCATGTTTGCACCATGATTTGGGTTTAATTTGATTAGTGAATTGATGGGTAAAGAGTAATTCTAATTGATATGTGTTAATTCTTAATTTGTGTAATTGCGCAATATCATAGATTAATTGATTGCAATAGGAGTAATAGATCGAAAGATTTTACTACTAGAGGCTTACATACAATTAGCGGAATTGAAGGTGAGTGTGAAAACATCATCGGATTTCTGAGAGTGTTAAAACTTGGAAAAGTTTAACCATTGCTCTAATTATTTTATCCCATTGATAAGCTATACCTTTGTTATTTGTTTGGTGTAAACATGGTGAACCTGAATTGCCCTAGATCCCTTAATTAATTGAATTAAAACCTTGTTAAATTTGCTTTAGTAGTTAACAAAATTCTCAACTAATCGTTTGTGACTAGAAACAATTGATAACCATTGAATTGAAATTGAAACTGTCTCCTTGAGGATTCGACCCGTATTTGCTAGTATCTACTACAATTGATACCGTGCGCTTGCGGTTAGACATAATTTTACACATCACCCCCCACAACAAGTGTAGAAGGTAAACGCAAGAAGAAGAAGAAGAATTCATAAGGAGTGGATTCGAGCATACCTTAAGAACAGCAGTAGACGGACGTCTCAGTTTATTGTAAAGTGCGCCTCCACAAACCTCTCTATGCTGCTTGCCCTAAGAAGATATGAGTTAAGAGAGAAGCGAAGAGGCAAAGCCTTATAAATGTGCGAGTCACGTGGGCGTGGCAAAGTGGGCGCCGAATTCAAGGAAGTTTTTAGAAATGGCATGGGCCCACTATAGGTTTAATGACCACCGTTTTTCCCGCCTATTATTTAAAAACCGCACTTCCCCAACTCCCTTCTCAATCCATTTTATTCAAATAAGGAGAGAATGAGATTTCCTAAAGAAAACCTCATCACTCGTGGGGCAAATGATGGACCAAATTACCTATTAACCAGGTCGAAGGCTAGGGCAGAGATTACTCCGAAGCCGAAGCGATTCTTAGCCTCACCACATCGATCCGTAGCGACCCCTACGGATTAGAGGTCGACCAAACGGACACCAATCCCGAGGAATGGGCGTTGAACATGTGTCCTACCCCGTTCCATCTATAGAAACACCTGGCTGAGCAAACACCATCCAGTCACCTACCCTATCCACCCTTGTGGACACCTGGCCCTATGGCTTCATCTCGTCATCGAATCTACTTGACAGGCCAGGTGGAGGACCTAAAATGAATGAGAGAGAGGCACGAGTCCAAACGAAGGGCTATATAAAGGAAGGAATAGAAAAGGAAAAGGGTAATGGCCATTTGAAAAACACAAACACAAATTCAACTGAAATCTTCTGATGATCGCTACGGACCAAATCTAGAATCCCTACGGCCATCAGTTGACATCTGCTAGCAACAAAATTTAGAAACACATAGACTTCAAACATTTCTTTCGCATGAATAAATCTCCTCTTTACTGCATTACACATTTAATATTATATACCTATTTATAATTAGAGTAAAGGCATTCATGATGGGATTTGCTCTTACAATAGCTAAAAAGAAGGAAATTTATGTTAATTATAAATTTTTTCTTTAATATTATTCAAAATAAATGTACGAAGTAAATAAAATACATCAACAATAATTTGATTATAAAATATAGTAATATTAACAAATTAGAGACGCTCACAATATTTTCATTAAAAAAAGTAATATTCTTAGAAACCTAAAAGTAATATAAATAGTGTAAATTAAAAAAAAAAATAAAAAATGTCAAAAATATTAAAAGAGTTAAAGTATATATGTTTAAATAATTTATAAAGTATTCGGTTCATTGCATTGGTATAAAGTTAGTATGGTAAAATGTAAAAATTATTTGTGTTAAAATACAAAATGGAAAGTTAGGGAAAGGTGGGTTTTAGAGATCACATCATAGATAATATATAACAATTATATATATTAATATAAATTAAGGATAAAAATGTAGTAACTTTTTTGAAATTGTGGAAATATAAATTTTTAAAATTAAAATCTAATTAATTTATACTACATTATAATAGCCGAAACATTAAAAGTTTGTTTAGTCGGTACGGTATTTCGTGTATGTGAAAAATGGGCCTGAGGTTGTCCTCAGGGATTTCTCCTAAGGTTATAACACAAATAGCCTATAAATTAAGTGATCCCGCAGGGGCATTTTTGTAAATATAAATTTTTCTCAATAAATTTACCAAAACACCCTTAAATTTGTATTAAAAAGCTTTTAACCTCAGAGAGAACCCGAGGTCATCCTCCTGCAAATGAATCCCTTTTGTGTATTTACTTAATTACACTTACTTAGTTATTTTTTGTTTATTTTTTTATTTTAGTACATATTTATTTTATAGTTATGGACAATCCTATTTTATAAAATAAAATAACGATATTACAGTTCTTACTAACTAACCAATTACCTTTTCGGCTATTAACTTTTCTAACTTTTTCAACTAAAATATCTTCTTTTCAAAAATTTCATGGATAATTCTATTTGTTGAAATAAACTAATAGTATTATAATTACCAATAAATAATTAATTACCTTTTCGGCTAAAGGTTAATATCTTTTCTATATTTTTTAACTAAAATATCTCTTTTTCAAACTTGCTTTTTTACTTACTCATCTTTACTTAAATATTTATTATTCACAAAAATATGTAGTTCTATTTTATAAAATAAAATAACGATATTGTAATTCCTAATAACTAACCGGTTACCTTTTCCAGCTAAAACACATTTTCTTTTCTAACTTTTCCAAATTAAAACCTCTCCTTTCCAAAAATATTATTGATTGTTTTATTTAATGAAATAAACTAATAATATCATAATTACTAATAACTAAATGATTACATGTTTTAAGTAAAACGTAATATTATTCTATATTTTATAAAAAAATATCTTCTTTCAAAATTTGCATTTCTTGCTTAATTATCCTAATTACTTAAATATTTATTATTGGTAAAAATATGTTACCCTTTTATTTTTTTAAGGGTGATGGCCCAAAATATTCATCTGGGAAACTGGTTGGCCCTTTTTACTGACGGGACACGGTACATCGTGTACCGTGATATGAGGGATGTTACGGAACACGATCTTCCGTAACAGGGCATGATACGGAACTGAGTCTTCCGTGTTATGCATGATACGGAAGACCATGCTCCGTGACTGTGCTACGCACCCACCTAACACGGAACACCGTCCACCGCATCATGCATAACACGGAAGATGCAGCTCCGTATCTACGTAATACGGAGGACGATTCTCCGCATCATGCTAACACGGAGGACGATTCTCCGTATCCCGTTGGTATTTCGGGCCATTTTTTTCAAAATCAGTATTTTGGGCAAAAACTTGTGAAAAATAGGCATTTTGGTAATTCTCTCTTTTTTTAATAAGTAATTTATTTCCTTTTAGATAAAACATGTCATTTTTTTATTCTAAAAATATCACGAATAATAATATTTAATAAAATAATATTTTTATAATTACTAATAACTAACCAATTATATTTACAGCTAAAAGACGTTACCTTTTACATTTTTATATACTAAAACCTCTACTTTTTCAATAGTCTCACGAGTAATTGTAAGAACCCTAATTTTTGGTAAAATTTCCTTTTATTTAATATCTTGTGACATTGTCAATATGGAACCTTTCTAGTCATCCCTGTTGATTAATAGAATTGATTGTCTGAGAAACTGCGTTGTTGCATTTATTATGTAAGATAAAAAGGAAGATTGTGAAGGCAGGAGTCTTATCGTTAGTAAGATTTATAGAACTTGGGATTTGAGAATAGTTAGAGTATTAAAGGATTTATTAAGAATAATGACGAGGAATTATGGACATTCGAGGAATTTACACAATTAAGTACTTAAGAAATTATAGGTGAAATCTCTACGCGACAAAATATTATTACGAGAGATTAATTAAGATACGATACGAATTAAAGATTAAATGACAAGCATTGGTGGAAGAATAATGATACAAGGAGTAGTAATGCATGCAAGTTCCATGCAACCAAGTGGTTAGGACAAGCAAACTAGTTAGCAAATTGGAAGGGGAATAGTAACTAGTTACTTGCTTTTTCAAAAAGGGGGACAAGTAGTACACATGCCCATGCCTTGCTAGTACTTGCATATACTTACACTAATATGTAACACCTAACTACTACTTTATGCATTATTCAACCACACAACACACAAAACACAAAAACCAAAACACTTTCCCCCCCCCCCTTCTAGGTTGCTCTCGGCCAAGGAGAAAAAGAGAAGAAGAAAAATTCTTCTTCCCCCTTTTCCATCACTCATAAATCACAACATAAATCCTAGGCCATCTCCATCATCTAGACAAGGTATGTTAGTAATTTCAAGCCATTTCATCCACCCAAATTCAAGTTACAAATTGTTAAAGATTGGGTGAATAGTAACCATGTTTGATTTTCTTTTAGATCTTGGATTGTAAGGGTTGTAGGAGACCATTCAAGGTGTTATTGAGTTGTGTAAAGCTTATCCAAGGCTCCTAGGTGCTCAAGAAGGTATAAAAAATCACAAACCCTCTTGGTTATGTAGTATTTATAATGTTTGGTAGTAGATCCATGTATATATGAGCTAATCTTGGTTGTATAAGTATTGGATGACATGGATCTTGAGTTTTGATGTTGAGATTGTGATTTTTATGATTATGGATAGTATATATATCTCCATGAGTGTTATGAACCATGAACTAAGTGAATTAAGTGTTGGTTGTGTTGTGGAATTGTGAAAAATGGTTTATCTAAGTAGTATGTGCTCGCTGATTTTTTCCAGGAGCATTGACCTGTCTTGTAACACGGTTTTGAACCTCCAAATTTTGTCCCCTGATGTCCTACCATATATTGTTGGAAAGATAATTGAATGTAGTTTCTGCAAATGTAAGGTTCATGGCTAGGTGATGTATAGATTTTAAGTTATGTCTGGAGGAGTGAATTGTGTTTCTGGATTCCGGACTGCACTAAGTGACCCCCTTGTGAACCTTGTTTAAACCCCTAAAAATATATGTGGGATCATGGAAAAATTTGAGAAGTTAGGGAATGCAGTGGTGAAGACCACCCAAAAAGAATTGGATTAAAATATGAATATTTGGATTTTATAAAAATGCTAGAGTAAATTTCGCGCAAGGGAAAAAGTCGATTAGTGGAGCATAATTCTAGGGTTAATGGTTATGATTTGAATGTGGTAACTAAATTAAGTCGGTTAAGTGACAAGCGTAATCGAGTGACGACATGAACCTATAGTGGGGCTAGAGTGTCATAAGACGAAGTCATTAAGTTAATTTCGTACCCCCTAAAACCCCGTAATTAAAGAGATATTGTTAAGGTACTAACGAGCGGTTATTGCTTATGTATAGATCGTTCGACTCCGCACGCTCGACCACCCCAACCAAACCAAGGCAAGTTTACTTTTCAAAACTTATCCATATACAAGGACTTTCACTGTTGTGTTTGTAGTTTTCAATTATATCAAATGCTATGTATATCGAAGTATTGATGCAATTGAGATTGTATAAGTACATATATGCTTGTACCCCTTGAACTTAGATTGAAATGTTTTCTTCGGACAACGACTCTAGCAATAGAGGTCGTAGCGGTCCGTATATACTATTGACCGGGGAGCGGTATATTATTATATCGTATCTAGATTGCGAAAACCCGAAGGGTCAATCGGGGAGTATCGTATACTCAAATATTATGTTCATATCTTCGTAAATACTCGAAACCCTATCTTGGATTAAAAGTTTATTTTATCAATTAATTATTTTATTAATTATTAATATTAAATCTTAAAATATTATTTATTAATTACTGTTCATTATTTAAAGACAAAGTTAATCCAAGATACATTTTAATACTTTCAAACTCGAACTCATTCGAACTCAAAACATTTTCGAAAACCCCCGGTCAGATTCTGCTTCTTGTATGATTTCAAGAATCATCGGTCGACTGATGTCGGACCTCAACTACTCTGTTTTCAATCAAAATCAAGTTTTAAAAGAAAAAGAAAAAGGGACTCTGGCAGGTGTGGGAACCGTTGACGAACGATTCCCAGGATGTGTAAGCGGCCGTGAGCCGGGCGGTCCATCAATTATTATTCCGGCCCAGGTGTTGCCGAAGGATGATTACGGATGTAGTTTTCATCGAGGGTGATTACGGATGTAGTTTTCACCCGAGGGATAGTTACGGATGTAGTTTCTATCCTTCTACCGGTAGAGAAGACCCGCGGATTATTGGACTTGGATGTGGCGACTGATCATCGTCAATCCTTGTCAGGTTTTTATGTTTTCTTTAAGTCCCATTCCTCCATTTTGGAAAAATGCTTTGACACTGCTTCTTAGGCTTTTGTGCCAAGTTGCTGATAGTGTTCTATTTTGATGAGAAAGATGTTGACTCAATGTAGTATCTAGAACTGCAAGTTTATTTTGAAAACAAGGGCACATATTGTTGCACCTTCGGAATTTATCAACTATGACAAGCGATTTTATATCTGATTGTTACAAACAAGTTTAATAACTGCCAATCATATGAAATGCTATATCGCTTACCTTATACACATATTTCTTGCTGAGCTATAGTTGCGCACTCTTGCTTGTTTTCAAATTTACAAACACAACAGCTAAGCGAAATGGCAAGAACCAGACAGACTGCTCGAAAGCAGGTGACTAGACCCGGGCCAGCAGTTGAGATTCCACCGGTAGGCCCCATTAGCCGGATTGGTTGGCAGCTTTTGTTAGTTCGTTTTGTTTATCAGTATGACCTGTGCAAGGCAGTGTATCGTAACAAACCTTCAAGCCGCCAACTTCGCTTCATATCGAAGTGTTGCTGGTAGCATAAATACTATTTAATTCGGTCTGTAATAACTCTGATAATTTCATTACTGTTTAATCAATGTGTGACGTTTCTGAGGCTCTAACCTGTGTGTGTGTGTGCGGTGTGAGTTATTGTGGGGTCGATGGCTGTTTTATTTATATTATGTGCAAGAACAGGTATGTTATTAATGGAAAATGGACCGTGAGCGCCTAGATCTCCGACCCCGGATCTGGGGGCGTCACAGAAATGGTATCAGAGCGAGGTTACAGTTCTCAGAAACGATAGTAATTTAAGAAAGCAACTCTAATAATAATAACAACAACGATAACCTTAATAACAACATTAATAATACTTAGAACTCTCATCGAGTTTGTGGTCGGGTTATCGGATATAGCCCTGACTTTAAGGCCCGTGAGTGAACTACTCCTAAACCCTACTTTTATGGTTAGTGACCCACCTTATTTCCCTTGTGTAGATGGAGGAGATACCAGACCCTGAGGCTTTCGAGAGAGAGAATGATGAGGCACTGATGCGAGATACCGAGGATCCTGAGGAGGACATGGGTGCTGACTCCGAGCTTGGCCCCTAGATTACGCTGATAGGAGATACTGATGATGAGGATCCCGTTGAGGAGCCCTTTGAGCCTGAGCCTGAGCCAGAGCCTGTTACCCCATCTCCTGTAGCTACTGATGAGGAGAGTGTGAGATCCGGTGAGGGTCGTGTTGTGTCACCCCCACCTTCTCCACAGACATCTAGCCCTGTTTCATCGGACGGTGACTCCGAGGATGATACTTCTGGCGAGGAGGAGCTTGACCCTACCCCTGCTGCTGCTCCTGCTACTGCTGCTGCACCTGCTCCTGTTCCTGTCATACCACCTCCACCGATGGACCAACCCCCAGTGTCGGGTACTGAGCACGCTTACGTGGTACAGTTCCTGACCCGAGACTTACTATCTGCAGAGGCCCGACTTAACGAGGCGAGGCGGGCACTAGTGGAGGAGCGCGAGGCGCGCTTGAGGATCCAGGCTGAGATGAGGACCGCTGTTGCTAGGAGGACTAGGGCTCGACTCCATAGGATTGAGAGGAGGAGTCGCGATAGGATTCTTGGTTTAGGGATCCACGGGGGCGGAGTGATCCAGGCTAGGGATGCTAGGCGTGTTGTGCGTCGTGCATTTGCCCGAGTGAGGACCTTGCTCCGCCGCGGTGCGGCCCCGTGATGTGTTACTGATAGCTCAGTCCCCTAGGTTCAGATGACGTTAGTGTGTCGATTTTACGGGATAGTTGACTTGTGCAGTGGTATCCTTTCTGACCAGTGGATGAGTAGACTGACCTACAGTTATGTAGATGTGATTTCGGGTAGTATGTACGGATGTAGCCCTACTTTTGTGTAGCCTGACTATTCGGATGATGTACTTGTATTTGTTCCACTTTTGCTAGACTTTGACATCGGAACTATGTATTTGGCTCTAACATCCAAACTTTGTGATAACCCTTGTACCGTACTTATTTAGTTTCAGTTTCCTTAATAGTGCCTCAACTGCTTTACTTTCCGATGCCATGCTTTACTGTTTTGATATACAACTGTGATTATACAATTGCTACAAGCCACAAATACAACCATGCTGTTTTAAATTGACGATATGCGATTTCAAATTGTTTTCTACAATTTCCAAAAACGTTCCTACAATCTTTAAAAATAATTTTTTTTCAAAAAAAAAATTTGAAATTTTGAAAAATATTTTTGAGGTTTCGAAGTTTTGAAAACTCTTGTAAATGTTTTCGCATCCCATAGAGATTTTTCCCAAAAATGTTTGACATTTTATCTCCAACATCGGATTATTAAAACTTTTGCAACTTCCACCCTTATGAGGAGGAACGATACGCTCCTGACCCGTGCAAACGCTATCAGGTAATTGGGAAACCCTAACCCATTTCTTGTTTTATTATCAAAATCATGCCACCCAGAAGAATGAACACTCGAGCTCACCCGATCAGTTCTGAGGGCCAGGGTAGCCACCATGGGGCCGGAGGCCACCGGAACCGTGAAGGGGAGAATGTCAACCTGAGTGAGAGTGAGGGCAACGATCATAACTTGTTTGATGACTCCGAGTATGAAGAAGAAGAAGCTGGTGATGACACCCGAGAGGCAGACCATCCTAGGGGAGGCCCTACGGAACAGTTCATGGAGTTACTTAGGCAGAACTTGGACCGTCCCCCAGTTCAGCAACCACCCCAAAATGCTAATGCAAATGCTTTCCGGAACTTCAAATCCCTGAAACCCCCAGAATTTAAAGGAACTGCCGACCCGGTCGAGGCAAGGGCCTAGCTGAAGGAAATGGAAAATTCTTTCGAGATACTAGGTGTCGCTGAAGAGCAGAAGACTGTTTTCGCCACTTACCTTCTGAAGGGTGAGGCGAACTATTGGTGGGAAGCTAAGAGGAATTTGGAAGGAAGAGGTGTGGTGACCTGGGTGAGGTTTAGCGAGCTGTTCTTGGAGAAGTACTTTCCTAGGTTCATGGAGACACAAATGGAGCTGAAGTTTTTGGAACTGAAGCAAGGAAACATGACGGTGGCCGAGTATGAGGCCAAATTTACTGAGCTGTCGAGGTTTGTGCCGGAGTATGTGAACTCTGAGGCAAAGAGGGCCCGAAGATTTCAATTAGGGCTAAAACAATGGATTCAGAATCGTGTGGCGGTTCTTGAGCTGACAGACTATGCCACCCTGGTACAGAAAGCATCAATTGTTGAGGTTGGGAGTGAACAGATGCAGAAGGAGAGGGAAGGAAAGAAGAGGAAGTTGGATAGTCGAAAGGGAAACTCTGCGGGAGGGAGCTTTCCGAGCAAATTTAAGCGAGGAACGATGTCCCAACCCAGCGGAAACTTTGGAACCAAGAGAGCTGAAAGTTGGAGTTTGGTCCAGAGCGGCCGACCACAGGGATCGTCTTACTCTACCCCATCCCGATCCCAACCCCCAGAATGTAAATGTGGAAGGAAACATGCGGGCGTGTGTAACCTGCAAGATGTGAAGTGCTTCAAGTGCGGGCTGACAGGACATTATGCTAACGCCTATCGAGGAACTAGTAACAACACCAGTGCCGGAGGTAATTGCTTCAAGTATGGAAAGCCAGGGCACCGAATGAGGGAATGTATGTCCTCTGGGCCAGCTGCGTCAAGAGTGAGTGGAACTGCTTCTAACAAGGCCCCTACTGCAAGAACTTTTAACATGACGGTGCAGGATGCCGTGAGGAACACGGATGTGACTGCAGGTACTCTACTACTCAACTCAGTTAAGGCAAATGTTTTATTTGATTCGGCAGCTACCAAGTCTTTCATATCTCTAGATTTTGTATGTCAGTTAGGCCTTAAGACTGAACCATTGAAGGACAGATTGCAAATAGAGATAGCTAATCATGAAATTATTCCCGTTAGCCAAGTATGTCCAGGTTGTGACCTAGAAATAGAAGGGCTACACTTTCGGGTAGACTTAATACCTTTTGAACTAGGGGAGTTTGACGTAATAGTAGGTATGGATTGGTTAACAACCCATGGAGCCCAGATTGATTGTGTCAAGAAGAAAGTAAGTTTGAGACTGCCAGGGGACGAGGAAGTAGTGTTTAGTGGGAAACGGCAAAACCAAAAGTTCCTAACTATGATTCAAGCTAAGAAGCTATTACGTAAAGGATGCGAAGCCTATTTAGCCTATGTGAAGGATACCAAGAAGGAGGCACCAAACCTACAGGAAATCCCTGTCGTTAATGAGTTCGCGGACGTATTTCCGGATGATCTTCCAGGACTACCACCTGATAGAGACATCGAGTTCGCTATAGACTTAGTTCCGGGTACGGCCCCAATTTCGAAAGCCCCATACCGGCTAGCCCCAGTGGAGATGAAAAAGCTGGCCACTCAGTTACAAGAGTTGTTGGATAAAGGGATGATAAGACCTAGTGTGTCACCGTGGGGAGCCCCGGTGTTATTCGTGAAAAAGATGGACGGCAGTATGAGATTATGTATAGACTACAGGGAGTTGAACAAGGTGACTATCAAGAATAAGTATCCCTTACCCAGGATAGATGACCTGTTTGATCAATTGAAAGATGCAGTTTATTTCTCTAAAATTGATTTGAGGACCGGGTATCACCAGTTAAAGATTAAACCAGAAGATATACCAAAGACGGCCTTTTGCACCCGGTACAGACACTATGAGTTCCTAGTGATGTCATTTGGGTTAACGAATGCCCCTGCAGCTTTCATGGATTTAATGAATCGAGTCTTCAAGAAGTACTTGGACAAGTGTGTTATAGTCTTCATCGATGACATCTTGATTTATTCCAAGACGAAGGAGGAACATGCTGAGCACTTGAGGATTGTATTGGGAGCATTGAGAGAAGAAAAGTTGTACGCTAAGTTCTCGAAGTGCGAATTTTGGTTAAAGGAAGTTCAGTTTTTAGGGCATGTGATTAGCGAACAAGGCATTCTAGTGGACCCAACCAAAATAGAGGCTGTATCAAATTGGGAGAGACCAACCACTCCGACAGAGGTGAGAAGTTTCATAGGACTGGCTGGCTATTATAGGAGATTTGTCCAAGACTTTGCCAAGATAGCAGCCCCTTTGACCCGACTAACTCGCAAGACCGAGAAGTTTGTGTGGACTGAAAAATGCGAAGAGAGCTTCCAAGAGTTGAAGAAGAGGTTGGTGACAGCACCAGTATTAGCCCTACCTGATGATAAGGGGGATTTTGTGATTTATAGCGACGCATCCCATAAAGGTTTAGGGTGTGTGCTTATGCAGCACGGTAAAGTGATCGCGTATACATCCAGACAACTTAAGGAGTACGAGATGAGATACCCTACCCGTGATTTAGAATTAGCAGCGATAGTTTTTGATTTGAAGATTTGGAGACATTATCTTTACGGAGAAAAGTGTGAAATCTACACGGATCACAAGAGCTTAAAGTACATATTCACTCAGAAAGAGTTAAACATGCGGCAGAGGAGATGGTTAGAGCTAATCAAGGATTATGATTGTGAGATTCATTATCACCCAGGGAAGGCCAATGTGGTGGCCGATGCACTTAGCCGAAAGGAGAAACTCAAGATGATAACGTCAATGGACGAGTTAATCAAGGACCTTGAGAAACTGGAGATTGAAGTGAGGTTACCAGGAATTGGACAAGAGAGTCTAATGGAAATAAAAGTCCAACCACCGCTATTGGAAAAGATTAAGTTATGCCAGGAAAAGAAGATAGAAGAAGTAAAGAAATCGATGGAGAAAATTTTGACTGGCGAGGAAATAAAGTGTGAGAAGGACGGGAATGGAATTATGAGGTACGCATCTAGGATATGGATCCCGAACGTTCAAGAATTAAAGGACGAGATTTTGCAAGAGGCTCATAGTTCAAGGTACTCAATTCACCCTGGAGGCACTAAGATGTATAGAGATTTAAGAGAATACTATTGGTGGCCAAATATGAAGAAGGACGTGGCAGAGTGGGTAAGTAAATGCTTGACATGTCAAAGAGTGAAGGCCGAACACCAGAGGCCCAGTGGATTGTTGCAACCCTTAGAGATACCCGAGTGGAAGTGGGAGCAAATTGCGATGGACTTTGTGGTCGGATTACCAAGGACCAAGACTAATCATGATGCCATTTGGGTAATTATCGATAGGTTGACCAAGTCAGCACATTTTCTTCCAATCAACGAGAGATATACTGTCGACAAGCTGGCGGATATTTACTTAAAGGAGATTGTGGTTAGGCATGGGGTTCCTGTGAGCATTGTATCAGATAGAGACCCAAGATTCAACTCCAGGTTCTGGAGGAGTTTTCAGGATTGTGTGGGGAGCAAGTTAAACATGAGTACTGCATACCATCCCCAAACAGACGGACAGAGTGAGAGAACCATCCAGACCATCGAGGACATGTTGAGGGTATGTGCCATTGATTTTAAGGGAAGTTGGGATGACCACTTGCCGTTGATCGAATTTTCCTACAACAACAGTTACCATGCGAGTATAGGAATGCCCCCATATGAAGCTTTATACAGACGAAGATGTCGGTCTCCCTTGTGTTGGGAAGAAGTTGGAGAGCGGAAGATTTTAGGACCTGAACTGGTCCAACAGACAAGAGAAACTATCGAACTCATAAGAGGACGGCTGGTAGCGGCCCAGGACAGACATAAGAAGTATGCGGACCAGACCCGCAAGGACAAAGAATATGAGGTAGGAGAGTTTGTGATGTTGAAGGTATCACCGTGGAAAGGATTGATGAGATTTGGTAAGAAAGGGAAACTAAGCCCGAGATTTATTGGACCTTTTGAAATCTTGAAACGAGTTGGGAAGTTAGCCTATGAATTGGCTTTACCCCCGAGCTTGCAGCAAGTACATAATGTGTTCCATGTGTCCATGCTACGACCCTACCATACCGACTTCCGACATGTGATAGAACATGATCAAGTGGATCTGCAACCAGACTTAACATATGTAGAGCAACCCGTAGAGATCATGGATAGAAAGGAACAGGTGCTGAGGAACAAGGTTGTCAAATTAGTGAGAGTTTTGTGGAGGAATCAGAATGTCGAAGAATCAACATGGGAACTAGAGAGCGCGATGCATGAAAAGCACCCCCAACTGTTTTCAACCTGATTCCGGGACGGAATCCTTTTAAGGAGGGGAGGCTGTAAGAACCCTAATTTTTGGTAAAATTTCCTTTTATTTAATATCTTGTGACATTGTCAATATGGAACCTTTCTAGTCATCCCTGTTGATTAATAGAATTGATTGTCTGAGAAACTGCGTTGTTGCATTTATTATGTAAGATAAAAAGGAAGATTGTGAAGGCAGGAGTCTTATCGTTAGTAAGATTTATAGAACTTGGGATTTGAGAATAGTTAGAGTATTAAAGGATTTATTAAGAATAATGACGAGGAATTATGGACATTCGAGGAATTTACACAATTAAGTACTTAAGAAATTATAGGGGAAATCTCTACGCGACAAAATATTATTACGAGAGATTAATTAAGATACGATACGAATTAAAGATTAAATGACAAGCATTGGTGGAAGAATAATGATACAAGGAGTAGTAATGCATGCAAGTTCCATGCAACCAAGTGGTTAGGACAAGCAAACTAGTTAGCAAATTGGAAGGGGAATAGTAACTAGTTACTTGCTTTTTCAAAAAGGGGGACAAGTAGTACACATGCCCATGCCTTGCTAGTACTTGCATATACTTACACTAATATGTAATACCCAACTACTACTTTATGCATTATTCAACCACACAACACACAAAACACAAAAACCAAAACACTCTCCCCCCCCCCTTCTAGGTTGCTCTCGGCCAAGGAGAAAAAGAGGAGAAGAAAAATTCTTCTTCCCCCTTTTCCATCACTCATAAATCACAACATAAATCATAGGCCATCTCCATCATCTAGACAAGGTATGTTAGTAATTTCAAGCCATTTCATCCACCCAAATTCAAGTTACAAATTGTTAAAGATTGGGTGAATAGTAACCATGTTTGATTTTCTTTTAGATCTTGGATTGTAAGGGTTGTAGGAGACCATTCAAGGTGTTATTGAGTTGTGTAAAGCTTATCCAAGGTTCCTAGGTGCTCAAGAAGGTATAAAAAATCACAAACCCTCTTGGTTATGTAGTATTTATAATGTTTGCTAGTACTTGCATATACTTACACTAATATGTAACACCCAACTACTACTTTATGCATTATTCAACCACACAACACACAAAACACAAAAACCAAAACACTCTCCCCCCCCCTTCTAGGTTGCTCTCGGCCAAGGAGAAAAAGAGGAGAAGAAAAATTCTTCTTCCCCCTTTTCCATCACTCATAAATCACAACATAAATCCTAGGCCATCTCCATCATCTAGACAAGGTATGTTAGTAATTTCAAGCCATTTCATCCACCCAAATTCAAGTTACAAATTGTTAAAGATTGGGTGAATAGTAACCATGTTTGATTTTCTTTTAGATCTTGGATTGTTAGGGTTGTAGGAGACCATTCAAGGTGTTATTGAGTTGTGTAAAGCTTATCCAAGGCTCCTAGGTGCTCAAGAAGGTATAAAAAATCACAAACCCTCTTGTTTATGTAGTATTTATAATGTTTGGTAGTAGATCCATGTATATATGAGCTAATCTTGGTTGTATAAGTATTGGATGACATGGATCTTGAGTTTTGATGTTGAGATTGTGACTTTTATGATTATGGATAGTATATATATCTCCATGAGTGTTATGAACCATGAACTAAGTGAATTAAGTGTTGGTTGTGTTGTGGAATTGTGAAAAATGGTTGATCTAAGTAGTATGTGCTTGCTGATTTTTTCCAGGAGCATTGACCTGTCTTGTAACACGGTTTTGAACCCCCAAATGTTGTCCCCTGATGTCCTACCATATATTGTTGGAAATATAATTGAATGTAGTTTCTGGAAATGTAAGGTTCATGGCTAGGTGATGTATAGATTTTAAGTTATGGCCGGAGGAGTGAATTGTGTTTCTGGATTCCGGACTGCACTAAGTGACCCCCTTGTGAACCTTGTTTAAACCCCTAAAAATATATGTGGGATCATGTAAAAATTTGAGAAGTTAGGGAATGCAGTGGTGTAGACCACCCAAAAAGAATTGGATTAAAATATGAATTTTTGGATTTTATAAAAATGCTAGAGTAAATTTCGCGCAAGGGAAAAAGTCGATTAGTGGAGCATAATTCTAGGGTTAATGGTTATGATTCGAATGTGGTAACTAAATTAAGTCGGTTAAGTGACGAGCGTAATCGAGTGACGACATGAACCTATAGTGGGGCTAGAGTGTCATAAGACGAAGTCATTAAGTTAATTTCGTACCCCCTAAAACCCCGTAATTAAAGAGATATTGTTAAGGTACTAACGAGCGGTTATTGCTTATGTATAGATCGTTCGACTCCGCACGCTCGACCACCCCAACCAAACCAAGGCAAGTTTACTTTTCAAAACTTATCCATATACAAGGACTTTCACTGTTGTGTTTGTAGTTTTCAATTATATCAAATGCTATGTTTATCGTAGTATTGATGCAATTGAGATTGTATAAGTACATATATGCTTGTACCCCTTGAACTTAGATTGAAATGTTTTCTTCGGACAACGACTCTAGCAATAGAGGTCGTAGCGGTCCGTATATACTATTGATCGGGGAGCGGTATATTATTATATCGTATCTAGATTGCGAAAACCCGAAGGGTCATTCGGGGAGTATCGTATACTCAAATATTATGTTCATATCTTCGTAAATACTCGAAACCCTATCTTGGATTAAAAGTTTATTTTATCAATTAATTATTTTATTAATTATTAATATTAAATCTTAAAATATTATTTATTAATTACTGTTCATTATTTAAAGACAAAGTTAATCCAAGATACATTTTAATACTTTCAAACTCGAACTCATTCGAACTCAAAACATTTTCGAAAACCCCCGGTCAGATTCTGCTTCTTGTATGATTTCAAGAATCATCGGTCGACTGATGTCGGACCTCAACTACTCTGTTTTCAATCAAAATCAAGTTTTAAAAGAAAAAGAAAAAGGGACTCTGGCAGGTGTGGGAACCGTTGACGAACGATTCCCAGGATGTGTAAGCGGCCGTGAGCCGGGCGGTCCATCAATTATTATTCCGGCCCAGGTGTTGCCGAAGGATGATTACGGATGTAGTTTTCATCGAGGGTGATTACGGATGTAGTTTTCACCCGAGGGATAGTTACGGATGTAGTTTCTATCCTTCTACCGGTAGAGAAGACCCGCGGATTATTGGACTTGGATGTGGCGACTGATCATCGTCAATCCTTGTCAGGTTTTTATGTTTTCTTTAAGTCCCATTCCTCCATTTTGGAAAAATGCTTTGACACTGCTTCTTAGGCTTTTGTGCCAAGTTGCTGATAGTGTTCTATTTTGATGAGAAAGATGTTGACTCAATGTAGTATCTAGAACTGCAAGTTTATTTTGAAAACAAGGGCACATATTGTTGCACCTTCGGAATTTATCAACTATGACAAGCGATTTTATATCTGATTGTTACAAACAAGTTTAATAACTGCCAATCATATGAAATGCTATATCGCTTACCTTATACACATATTTCTTGCTGAGCTATAGTTGCGCACTCTTGCTTGTTTTCAAATTTACAAACACAACAGCTAAGCGAAATGGCAAGAACCAGACAGACTGCTCGAAAGCAGGTGACTAGACCCGGGCCAGCAGTTGAGATTCCACCGGTAGGCCCCATTAGCCGGATTGGTTGGCAGCTTTTGTTAGTTCGTTTTGTTTATCAGTATGACCTGTGCAAGGCAGTGTATCGTAACAAACCTTCAAGCCGCCAACTTCGCTTCATATCGAAGTGTTGCTGGTAGCATAAATACTATTTAATTCGGTCTGTAATAACTCTGATAATTTCATTACTGTTTAATCAATGTGTGACGTTTCTGAGGCTCTAACCTGTGTGTGTGTGTGCGGTGTGAGTTATTGTGGGGTCGATGGCTGTTTTATTTATATTATGTGCAAGAACAGGTATGTTATTAATGGAAAATGGACCGTGAGCGCCTAGATCTCCGACCCCGGATCTGGGGGCGTCACAGTAATTATATTCAATAGAATAATATCATGATATCATAATAATTAATAATTGACTGATTACCCTTTTCAACTAAAACGTATCATTTTATCTATGTCCTATAACTAAAACTTTTCATTTGTTAGAAATATTACGATCAATATATATAATTATTATCAAATCATATAATTTAAAAATTTAACTTAAAAAATCATATCTAAAAAATTTATTAAAATTATTGAAAAAATAATATAATATCAAAGAAAATCCATGTATCGTACGGATTTTAAGTTAGTATGTAAAAAGAACTAATATGTACTTTATATACATTAATATCTGAGTTTATTTTTTTGAAAACTATATATAGTAATATGTAAGTATTTATCAAACTTAAAATTTTAAACTATTTATTTGATTAAATACACATACATTTACTATGTAAAATTCCATTTTTCTTTTTTAATTTAGACATGCATATGTTATTTGGCAAGCCCAAACATCTTTTTTAACAAAAAATTTAAATTCAATATAAAAAAACATAATTATATCCTATAAAAAAAGTAAAAGAGATAATAAAAGAGTACTACCACAGGTCAAAGGTTCGACTCTCACGAACGACAATATATTGTATAAACTTAATTTTTATACAACGAGTTCTAAATCTATTAGGAAAGCCCTATTAAATATAATATTTATTATTTATAACTGTTATAATCCTTTAAAGATTCTAAACAACATGTTTTGGTTAGGATTGATCTATCTAATTAATTGATGTCCCTTTGGGGACATCCGATATCTAAGTAATTGATAATTTTGTTATCAATTCTTATTTAATCATTACCGATTTGTTTTACGAAAAACGATCAAAAGATTTTTATACATAATTTTATATTCGTGAACAAAAAAATATTAACGAATTGCCTAAAATCTTTCAATTGTATATATATATATATATATATATATATATATATATATATATATATATATATATATATATATATTGTTATCTGTACTATCTATACTTCTATTTTTTTATAAAAAAAAATCCAAGAGCATATTTAGTTGTTTGTAGTGGTATTTTATTTCAGTGGTAGTTCTTGCAATTTCTTGCAGCCTCTTTTAAAGTTGTAATTGCCTTCGGGCTTTTATAATAAATTCATTGCATATAAAAAAAGATCGAAAATAATACAATATAGAGGAGCACCTCAACAAGACTGAGGCTTACTAGAACTTGGCAACTTGCACACACAGACAACAAACTACTACTAACCAGCAAAAGTACTATATCAAACTATTACAACGAACATGAACATAAGAAACCATACGAGGTTATATACAGAGTGGGTAAAATGGCTTAATCATAACTAAACTCAGCCCCAACTTGCAATTGGGTAACTGAACTAAAAAACCTTGCAATTACATAATTCAATAAATTAAAACTTGCAACTTGGGCACTAAACAAAAGTAAACTTGCAACTTAGCAACTGAATAAAAGTAAACTTGCAACGGGGGTACTGAACAAAATTGAGACTGAGAATAAGCAAAATAAACTGATTGAGAGAGGAGAGAGACTGAGATTCAGTTCATTTTTTTATTTTAAGAAAATATTTGTTTTATAGTTTTTATATTTAAAAAATTAAGATTTTAAAATAAAAAACTTAATATGAAATTTTTAAGAAAATTCAAATTTTTTATAAATTAAACAAAGATTAAGATTTAAAAATAAAAAACTGAATATGAATTTTATAAAAAATTCAAATTTTTTATAAATTAAACAAAGATTAAATTAAAAAATTAAGATTTTAAAATAAAAAACAGAATATGAATTTTATAAGAAAATTTGAATTTTTTATTATATCCTTATATATAATAAGCGTAACAGGGATCTTATCAATAATAAGAAGGGTATTTTGATAATCGAAACGAAATATAAGTAGATTTTAAAAATTGAATAGATTTTCAACGTAAAAAAATGGTAAATTTCTTCTCTCTTTTGTTTTTACATAGTTTTAATTGGAAAATAATTTTTAAGTCATTACTAAATTAATGAATATTTTACTAATTTCATGTGGCCTGTAAAATTATCCAAATCAAATTTTAAAAATTTAAGATAGAGCACAAATATTAAATTGAATGTGTAAAATCTTATATATATTAATTTTTTGCCAACAATTTGATATGTAAATTAATAACATATAAAAATTTAAAAAAATATATAATAAGAGATATTAGAAAAGGAGTCGTGCATTGCACGGGTTATAAGCTAGTAAATTAAAAAAAGATTAAGATTTAAAATATTAGTTTTATAGTTTTTATATATAAATAAAAAATTAAAATTTTAAAATAAAAAACTGAATTTTTTGTTGAGGACCAAATTGTAAGTTTATTTTTGTTCAATACCCCAGTTGCAAGTTTTTATTAATCTAGTAATGTAAATGCAAGTTACGGATAAGTTCAGTTATGTAAGTTGCAAGTTCAGTTTTTATTCTATTAGTTAGGTTAACGGCAGTTACCTAAATGCAAGTTTTAATTTATTGAGTTATGTAATTGCAAGGTTTTTGAGCTCAGTTACCCAGTTGCAAGTTATGGTTGAGTTCAGTTATGATTAAGCCATTTTACCCTATACAGAGTTCTAAAATTTGATTTCCATTAATAATATATTAATTTATATTTAATATTAAAAAATTTTATATATAAAAATGTAAGATTCAAATCTTTCCAATAACTTATTAAAATTAAAATTTATAATATTATAGTATATTATAAATAAATTATAAAAAAATAAAATAAATGTGTGCTTTGAAGCTAGTATATATATATATATATATATATAGGGTGATGGCCCAAAATATTCATATGGGAGCCATTCTGGCCCTTTTTACTGAACAGACATGGTAGACCGTGTACCGTGATATAAGGGGTGTTGCGGAACACGATCTTCCGTATCATGCATAATACGGTACACCGTGTTCCGTATCATGCACGAACACAGTACACCGTGTTCCGTATCATGCCTGAATACGGTACACCGTGTTCCGTATCACGCTAACACGGAATACCGTGTTCCGTATCATGTATAATACGGTACACGGTGTACCGTATTCAGCTAATACGGAAGCCGAAACTCCGTATCCCGTCGGTATTTCGGGTCATTTTTTTCAAAATCAGTATTTTGGGCAAAAACTTGTGAAAAATAGGCATTTTGGTAATTATATATATATATATATATATATATATATATATATATATTTGCTCAAATACAAACCAATCCTTAAATACAAACTACAAACTAACACTAGATTAATTATATTTCATTTATTCTAAGGTTCCCGCCAAGGGTACCTTCACAAAAAATGCTTAAAATAATTGGCTCTATCCACCAAAAAAAAAAACTTGCCGTGGAAATGCGAGGCATTTAAGACAGTAAACGGATGAGTTAGGTAGTCATGAGGGCCGCAGGCCCTCGACACACCCGGCAATCGTCTATTGCCTTTACCATTGATTGCCATTCCTTACAACTTTAGAATGATAAAGGCGCGAAGCGCCGCACAAGAAGGTGCGAAACACCGTTAACCAGTGAAATCCACTGCCACGTCATCACGTGAACAGTGACTTTTTTTTTTAGCTGAATGGACCAAATTATTTTAAACACTTTTTGTATTGGGGTACCCCTAGTTTGAACATTAGATAAGCATGAAATATTGAATTAGTGTTTAGTTTGTAGTTTGTAGTTAATTTTAGTTTGTAGTAGAGTAGGACTATATATATATATATATATATATATATATATATATATATATATATATATATAGGCCTTTGCTCCATACAGAACACTCTTATATAACATACAACAAAGAACACCTTAGATCTATTAGATCCTTTGGCCCCGCCAGGGGCACCCAATACAAAAAGTTATTATTTTTTTACCCTCTAGCAAGTCTGCAAAAAAAAATAATAAATAAATAAATTGAAAATTACTATTCACCTGATGACGTCTTCAAAATTTTATTTTATTTTTTTTTGCTGGTTTGCTAGAGGGTAAAAAAATAATAACTTTTTGTATTGGGTGCTATGACGGAACTCTTAAATTATATTAGATATGAGGTGTTCTTTACTTTTTGTTATATAAGGTGTTTGCTATGGAGTGCAACTCTATATATATATAGGCTAGCGTTCAAATAGAAACCAACCATAGAATAGAAACTAGAAACCTACACTAAATAAATTATATTTCATTTATTTTAATGGCCCCGCTAGGGGCACCTTCACAAAAAACGTTTAAAATTCTTGGCTCTATTCAACAAAAATATAAAAAAAATATAAAAAAAAAATTTAAAAAAAGTTACTGTTCACGTGCCACGTCATCACGTGAACAGTAACTTTTTTTTAAATTTTTTAGTTTTTTTATATTTTTGTTGAATAGAGACAATAATTTTAAACGTTTTTTGTATTGGAGTACCCCTAATTTGGTCATTAGATTAGCTTGAAATATTTAATTTAGGTTTAGTTTCTAGTTTCTAATCTAGTCTCTATATATATATATATATATGCCAACAACATGTTGGTGCAGTGGTTGAGCCACTGGCCTCCTTTGAAGGAGGTCAGGGGTTCGACTCCTGCGTGTGCGTGAGTTTCTTAGTTTGTATTAGATTTCCTTTCTGTATTTGTATTTCTGTATTTGTAACGGTCGAGGGTCCTTCGGAAACAGCCTCCCCATTGTATAGGGGCATGGTCTGCGTACAGCTACCCTCCTCAGACACCACTTTGAGTGGTATTATAACTGAGTAAGCTAAGTTTTTATATATATATATATATATATATATATAGAGTTGCACTCCATAGCAAACACCTTATATAACAAAAAATAAAGAACACCTCATATCTAATATAATTTAAGAGTTCCGTCATAGCACCCAATACAAAAAGTTATTATTTTTGTACCCTCTACCAAACCAGCAAAAAAAATTTGAAAATTTACTGTTCATTGATGACGTCATGATGACGGCATCAGTGAACAGTATTGTTCAATTTATTTTTTTTCAGACTTGATAGAGGGTAAAAAAATAACAAGCTTTTGTATTGGGTGCCCCTGGCGGGGCCAAAGGATCTAATAGATCTAAGATGTTCTTTGTTGTTTGTGAGCAAAGGTCTATATATATATAGAGTCCTACTCTACTACAAACTACAAACTAAACACTAATTCAATATTTCATGCTAATCTAATGATCAAACTAGGGGTACCCCAATACAAAAAGTGTTTAAAATAATTGGCTCCATTCAGCAAAAAAAAAAAAAAAATTCACTGTTCACGTGATGACGTGGCAGTGGATTTCACTGGTTAACGGTGCTTCGCACCTTCTTGTACGGCGCTTCGCGCCTTTATCATTCTAAAGTTGTAAGGAATGGCAATCAATGGTAAAGGCAATAGACGATTGACGGGTGTGTCGAGGGCCTGCGGCCCTCATGACTACCTAACTCATCTGTTTACTGTCTTAAATGCTTCGCATTTCCACGGCAAGTTTTTTTTTTTTTTTTTTGTGGATAGAGCCAATTATTTTAAGCATTTTTTGTTAAATTATCAAGTATATGTATGAGTATATAAATCAGCCACCGAAACTGAAAATAAACACACACAAACGCTCTTGATTCCTAGTGTTCTCCGTTGAGTTTGCAGATCTTTTGTTCAATGGCTACTCTCATTGCTTCTCTTCCAATCTCTGGTATATATCCTATAGCTTTATTTACAAATTATCAACTACTATAATTTATTTGAAAGTTTTAACTTTTTTTTTTTACTTGAAATCATGAACTGGAAAATTTATTTGCTTCTTCAATTGCTATTGTTAGTGTGTTGATCTGTTAGATAATCATATGGAAAGCTAAATTATTTTGTTGGGTCACTGAATTTTGTGTTTCATTTCTGAATTTTGAGTTTCTTGGATTGTGTAAAAATTGTAACTTTTTTGTTTGTTTTGATTATTTCTCTCTGAAATGGAAGGTGTTGGTGTGTTTTACCTACTAACAAATGATTTGAACATGTCTGTGTGTGTGTTTGTGAGTTAATCTACTGACATTTTGTTTTTTTGTTTTCGTGGTGGATGGATGATTAGTATATTTAATATTTTAGATTGGTAAGGATCGGATGAGATGGGGGGTATCTTGTTTTTACGGATTTCGTGTGGATTAGTTTTAGTGTTGATGTAGGTGGAAGGTTTTGATGAAAACGCTCCGTTTGAGATTAACTGGATTCTGATTTGAGCTTGAGATCATGGAATGTGGTAGTAGTTTATAGGGGTTTACCCAAAATTCTAGTCACTACGACCTATCTTTATTAAATAACGATGTTGCGGAAAATACTGATAATTTGGCTTTACTATTATAATAACTATCATGGGTGTCTCTCCATGATATGAGTGAGCTTGACTTGTAAATGGAATGGATATCAGTTATTTAAGTATTTGAATTGTTCTATGTATGGGATTGTGTAAAGGTTTCTATCAGTAAATATCCGCATCTCAGAAGAATTCTGATCAAATCAGTTGGATTTCAGTTAATACTATTCTCTATTTTTTTATTTTTTTTACAGTGTTGCATTACATGATGTTTTCTACTGGATAACATCTTTTTACTGTAGGTGCACTTCCTCTGAAGTCACGTGATTGTTTGTTCACAAGGTCCAGTTTGCATGGTAGCGCTGTGCCGCTGACAATTCAAAGGAAGCCGAATCAACCAAAAACCAAGCGCATCTTGTCTGTTTGTGCAGAGTATGGGTATGTACTTTTTAATGTCAAGCCTATGCATAGCAAGTATGGAATCTGAGTAAGAGATTTTTTATGTGAATCCACCATAATTAAAATGCAGTTAGTAGTGCAAGAAGCGTGGAAGTGCAGAACAGAGAAGTAATTATAATTTTTTTAATGATATTTCTTTGTCTTTGACTTTATTTTATTAAGTAGTCGCTTAGCAGATGGGTTGACTTCTTGAGTATCCTTTGGAGTACGAAAAAGAACCAAAAATATTCTGAAGCTACAAGGATAGTAATCATATTGTTATCAGTGCATCATAATATTCTTCAAGCTATCTGCTAGTCTGCTACTAGGACCCAGAGAAACTGTTTTAATCATTTTTGCACCTTGAGTGTACTTTAGGGATAGAAGAATACATTGAACTTGAGATAATTATATAAGAATTAAGAAGTTAAAATTTTGATTTTCAGAGAACTGCTAACTGGATATTTTCCAAGAAGCTAATTACAGCTTTTCTACTTGGACATAAGGGGGCCGTTATGCCCATCACTGAACTTTTTGACAAGATGAGATATTTGACCAAAGTGTATATTTTCGCCATAAATTGTGTTGATTAAATTTTTTATCAACGGTTATACTTATTGCAAATGGTTTATCTCTAGACACTTTTGTGTAATGGCAAAGTATTGATTTACTACAACTTAATCTGTTTTGGCTTGATCACACTTGTCAATTTTGACATTTTTTAATGTTTGATTGTTAAAGTTCTGTCTTGACTATATTTCTCAATTCCTTACATACGCTGGCAGGATTCTTTGAGAAGTTTTGGTAGATAAATGGAAGAAGTAATTTTTTCAGTTATAAATTTAAGCATGTTAAACAGTTGTCATTTGGGTGTCTGTTTCATGGTATCAGCTGATATGCTTGCAATTTGTTTTTGCTACGCTGTACTTCATGTATATCTGTATGGAATTAGCAGTGATCAAAGAGGTGGGAGTGGTGGAGATTTTGTGGCCGGCTTCCTTATAGGCGGTGCATTGTTTGGAACACTTGGATATATGTTTGCACCACAGGTAATTCATTGACTTTTCTATGTATGACGTATTCTACAAAGTAAGTTCCAGCTCTTTAAATCTGTTGTCAAAGGGTTGTAATGACATGGCACTTCTGTCCTTTATTTTGTTCAATCTTTAGTGCTGCTTGCATTTAACCAAATTGTAAAATCAATATCAAGATGCTCTATTTGTGGGAAAACTGATCTTGTCCTTGTTGAACCATTGTGTTTGTTTCTTCCCGCAATCTTATATTTGCTTATTGGGTATTGGCCCAAAAGGCCAAATTGATGAACCTATTCAGGAAATAGCTCACATGAAAAGCAAGACCCTGTTTGTTAGATTAATACCCATTGTTGGCATGCATACAAATGTCATGTGTTTCTGTGCTGCGTTATATGTAATTGATTGTCTGATACTCATGATGGCTTGTGAAATAATATTATTATATTTTCTATTTTTCCACAAGTTATACTGTAGAATTGTTGAAAATCTGCTATAAAGCCTTAATTCTACATATCCATCCTTGCATTTCCGAAAAGCTATGAATTTACTCTACCCTTTTATTTTAGGGATGACTTCTGCATCTTCCATTGATTATACAAAATTATTTCCTTCAAAGTTGTGAGTTTTCAGATACCCGTGTGGGAACTTGTTATATTGCCCTCCTGCTTGCTTTGACTTTTGTTATGATTTTGGTTTCTGTTTTTACCTGGTGTTAATCACTATAATATGTCTGTGTTCTGACCACCATCTTATTAGATAAGAAGATCCCTGCTTAATGAAGACGAATATGGCTTTCGGAGAGCCAAGAGACCAATTTACTACGATGAAGGTCTAGAGGTAATTGCTACAACTTTACCACTCAGTTTTTATTGTAACTGACACCTATAAAGTTGTACTTAACTCTATCTTGTTATTTGCCTCCAAAAAATGCAGAAAACGAGGGAGACCCTGAACACCAAAATTAGTCAACTTAATTCAGCCATTGACAAGGTGTCAACTAGGTTGAGAGGTGGAAAAACTAAGCCTCAAGTTCCGGTTGAGAATGAGGCAGATGAAGCCGCAATGTAGATCTGCATCTATTTTGTCAAGGATATGTTTTAACTATATGTATGGTCTGTAGTTTCTGCTATTAATGGATTTGAATTTGGGTAATCTTTTAAAAGTTCTGCTAAATACATGTAAATCACCTGATAAAACTATGTTGGACATGGCCTGCATGTTTAGATGTTTAAATCACAGATGATCTTCCTATATAATTTAACAAGATCGATCTTCATATGGTTTTATCCTGTCATAAGCATAGTAGCGCATAGAACTTGTATATCTGTATGGCAAATATATTCCAGATTTCTGGATTCCATGTTACGGTTTTAGTATCTGACGTAGGAGATAAAACTATGTAACTGGCCTCATAATGAGTCAGTAGTACAGTTCCAAAGTGATGGAATGCAAACCAGCGGAACACTGAGATCCAATCCTGAGAACAAATAATGTTAATGCCTTTTACTTGGCATGATTTTCTATATAAGGTGTGTTTGATGTTACAGAATTTATTGGACAATCCTAGCAAGAAAACAACAGATACATGATGCAAGTAACAAAGTGGGACCCCAAGCTGTGAAGTGGACGTATACGAGAAGGAAGAAAATAAATAAAAATCAGACACAAGGGTAAAGGAGTCTTTTCTGCAGTCAAGGGCAGGGGAGTAATTCTGCACAGGGGAAGTAGGGTTATTAGCCAAAGAGGGGCTAGGGTTTTATTTATCGAATTGGAAGTAAATTGGTAGTGGATAGGAGAGACCCAGCCTCTCAAAAGCTGTGGAAAGTTGTAATCAGATTGTGGTGCATTACAGTCTTTCGTCGGAGTATTATTTATCGTTAACTATATTATTACTGTTGTTTTGTGGTTCCTTGGGTTTGCAATCGTGTATTGCTGTTTAGTCGGAGTCAGTTATAGCAAAGTGGTATCAGAGCAGTGACGGTTCCGGTAAGAAATGGGAGCACCTCCATCTAATCAGCATCGTATCGAGTTGTTGGAGAAGGGGGTGAGTGAGTTGCGTACGACGTTGGCGGAGCAAATCGCCATCGGTGTTCAAGCAGCTACACAAGATCTTCAGACGAAGTTGATTGATAGCCTCACCAAGTCGTTAGATCTGCAAACACAGCGCATGGAAGAGAAATATGAAGGGGTGGTGGAGGCGTTGAGGGGAGAACAAGCGAGGTTTCAAGAAGAAGTAAGGCTAACGATGGAGATGGTTCGACAGACTCAGATTGCACAAGGAAGGTTTCAGTCGGGTGTGACCCAAGAGGAAGAGATCGGGTTTCGACCCGTAGGTTCGGTAATCGGGTCGGGTCGAGGAAATGGAAATGGTTTTGGGTCGGGTCCTGGAGTCGGACCTGGGTCGGGTCAGGAGAAGGTTTTTGGGTCGGGTCGAACGGGTGTTGAGATAGGTGGATACACGCATTCTGGTTGTTCGGGAGGGAATAATTGGCGCTTTAAAAAACTGGATTTGCCAACGTTTGATGGGGATAATCCGGATGGATGGATATTAAGGGCGGAAAGGTTTTTTACGTTTTATAAGCTCTCTGAGGTAGAACAGCTCGAAGCAGCGACAGTAGCTTTGGAAGGGGACGCCCTGCTTTGGTTTCAATGGGAAAATAACCGGAGACCCATTAGAGGGTGGGAAGAGATGAAGAGGGTGTTACTACAGCAGTTCCGTCCCACGTCGGCCGGCAGTTTGTACGAGCAATGGTTGAGTCACCAGCAAACTGCGACGGTGGTAGCTTATCGCAGGAGGTTTATAGAATTGATGGCGCCGTTGATGGGAGTGCCGGAGGAGATTGCCAAGGGTCAATATATAAACGGTTTAAAGGACGAAATTAAGGCGGAGCTAAGGCTGTTGGGTCCTCGGAGCTTAGACCACGCCATGGATTTATCAATGAAGATTGAAGAAAAGTTGAAGTGTGGAACGGAAGGGCGTTATAAGGGGAAGGGCACTACAACCACCTGGGTTAAAAATAGTACAGGTTATTTTCCTTTTGCAACTCCAGCCTCTTCAATTGAGTCTAAGTCGGTTTTGGGGTCGTACAGTCCTACTAGGGCCCCTACGGTTTATTCAAATCAGTCGTCATCGACAGCCTCTAGTAATAAGAGTACAAATCAGTTGCCGGTGGCCAAACCAGTGGGGGAATTAAGGAGGTTGAGTGACAAAGAGTGGCAGAGTAGGAGGGAACAGGGTCTCTGTTTTAAGTGTGACGAAAAATGGCATGCCGGTCATAGGTGTCGAAGAAAGGAGCTAAGTGTGCTACTATCTCAAAGTGAGGGGGAAGAGGAGGAATCCCCTTTGGACAGTCCTAACACTGAAGGGGGACAGGTGATTGAGGATGAGTCGGTAAGACCCGAGATATCATTGAATTCGGTTATGGGGTTAACGAGTCCTAAAACCATTAAAATGGAGGGTGTGGTGAATGGGGCGACAGTAGTTGTGATGATAGACCCGGGGGCCACCCACAACTTCGTGTCCGAAGCCACAGTCCAGAAGTTAGGTATTCCGGTCACGCCCACCAAAGAATTTGGAGTCTCACTGGGAACAGGGAAATCAGTCTATGGAAAAGGGGAGTGCAGAAAAGTTGGGGTATGGATTCAGGGAGTGGAGATCGTGGAGGACTTCTTACCATTAGAATTGGGTAACTCGGACTTAATACTTGGGATTCAGTGGTTAGAGAAACTGGGTACAATGAGTACGAATTGGAAAACGCAAACCCTGCGTTTCCAATTACAAGGGAAAACAGTAACCCTGAAAGGAGACCCATCTTTGGGACGCTCAAAGATTTCCCTGAAGGCCATGTTGCGTACACTGAGAAAAGAGGGAGGGGGACTACTGGTGGAGTTTGAGGGAATGACTACAGTAAAAACAGGGTCACAGACGGAGATTGAGTTCAATGGGATCGAGGGTGAAGGGGCCACGAGAGTTATTCCGGAGGAGTATCGAAGTGAGATTGAGCCAATACTCCATACATTCCAACAAGTGTTCCACATGCCCTCAGGATTACCCCCAGAACGAGAGTATGCTCATGCCATACGACTGCAAGAAGGAGTAGCCCCAGTTTCGGTCAGGCCATATCGATATCCACAAATTCAAAAAAATGAGATAGAAACATTGATAGCAGACATGTTACGGGCAGGTATTATACAGAAGTCAAGGAGTCCGTTCTCAAGCCCCGTTATTTTAGTAAAGAAGAAAGATGGATCATGGCGGTTTTGTGTGGATTACCGCGCTTTAAACAAGGTAACCATTCCGGACAAGTACCCAATTCCCGTAATAGATGAACTGCTAGATGAGTTAAAAGGAGCTGTGGTTTTCTCGAAACTGGACTTAAAGTCCGGGTACCATCAAATCCGAATGAAGGAATCAGACATTGAGAAAACAGCGTTTCGCACCCATGAAGGTCACTACGAGTTTCGAGTCATGCCATTCGGGCTAACTAACGGGCCGGCAACCTTCCAAGCACTTATGAACGAGGTATTCCAGCCTTTTTTACGACGTTATGTCTTGGTATTTTTTGACGATATCTTGATTTACAGTTCGTCTATAGAGGAGCATAAGGAGCATCTGAAAACTGTGTTGCAAGTGCTCAAATCCCAACAACTGTACGCCAACTATAAGAAGTGCGAGTTTGCTCAAACCGAGGTGGCTTACCTGGGGCACGTTATTTCGGCCAAGGGGGTGGCTGTGGACAGTAACAAAATTGAAGCCATGTTAGATTGGCCACAACCTACGACCATCAAGGAGCTGCGGGGTTTCTTAGGTTTGACGGGGTACTACCGTAAGTTCATTCAAGGATATGCTAAATTGGCTCTGCCGTTGACCGATCAGCTGAAAAAAGATAATTTCCACTGGAGCACAGAAGCTACAACGGCATTTCACACCCTCAAAAGAGCCATGACAGAAACACCGATACTTGCCTTACCTGACTTCAACAAGGCCTTTGTGATTGAGACCGACGCATCAGGGTTCGGGGTCGGGGCAGTTTTGTTACAACAGGGACACCCAGTGGCTTTCTACAGCAGTGTTTTGGGACAAAGGGCGAGATTAAAATCAATATACGAGAAAGAGTTAATGGCAATAGTATTTGCAGTCATGAAATGGAGGCATTATTTATTGGGGAGAAGGTTTGTAATAAAAACTGATCAACAAAGTCTAAAGTTTTTGCTGGAACAACGGGAAATTGGCCATGAGTATCAAAGGTGGGTAAGCAAGTTGTTGGGTTTCACATTCGACATTCAATACAATCCAGGCCCCGCAAATCAGGTGGCCGATGCCCTGTCTCGGAAGTTTCCTCCCAGGGGAGAACTCTCTAATCTAATCTCAACTCATGGGGTAGAGTGGGAACAGTTGCAACCACAGGTTAAAGATGACCCCTACATTGTGAAATTGATGCAGGAGATCCAACAAGGGGGAAGTGAATCAAAAGGGTTCGAACTGGTCCAGGGAATAGTCAAATACAAAGGGCGTATAGTCCTTCCAAAAAAAAGTACACTGATCCCTACTATCCTACATGAATACCATGATTCGGTGCTAGGAGGGCACGCTGGGGAGTTAAAGACCTACCAAAGGGTAGCCACCGAGTGGTTTTGGCCCCAAATGAGGAAGCAGATAGCAGAATATGTGAGGAATTGTGGCATTTGCCAGCAAAATAAAACGTCAACATTGAAACCAGCTGGGTTACTTCAACCGCTTCCGATTCCTAACCAAGTATGGGATGAAATCTCAATGGATTTCATTGAAGGCCTTCCAAAGTCGAAGGGGTATGACACGATATTGGTTGTGGTCGACAGATTTTCAAAATATGCCCACTTTATTGAGCTTAAGCACCCCTTCTCGGCGGTAACGGTGGCTCAAGCTTTCATTAAGGAAGTCGTGCGATTGCATGGTTTCCCTTCCTCTATAGTGTCAGATCGGGATCGGATATTCTTAAGCTTGTTCTGGACTGAATTGTTTCGATTACAAGGCACCAAATTAAACCGAAGCACGGCATATCATCCCCAATCCGACGGTCAGTCGGAAGTGGTCAACAAAGGGCTTGAAACGTATCTTCGTTGTTTCGTTAATGGCCATCCCAAGCAGTGGGTGAATTGGTTGTCTTGGGCGGAGTACAGCTATAATACAGCCACTCATTCTTCTACCTCGTACTCACCCTTCAAGGCAGTCTATGGGAGGGATCCATTGCCATTAGTTAAGGGGGCGAAGGACCAAACAGGCGTCAACAGCCTTGAAGAGCAGTTAATTGAACGTGACGCGTTGTTGGATGACATGAGATATCATTTACTTCGGGCTCAACAAAGGATGAAAGTGCAAGAGGATAAGAAACGCAGGGAAGTGGTCTTTCAGGTGGGGGAAAAAGTCTTTTTAAAACTGCAACCCTATAGACAACAGTCCTTGGCTCGTCGTGCGTGTGAAAAGTTGTCTGCCCGTTTCTATGGGCCATTTGAAATATGCCAGAAAGTGGGAACAGTAGCTTATCGATTGGTGCTGCCCGAATCTTCGAAGCTCCATCCGGTTTTTCATGTCTCGCAACTCAAGCGAGCAGTGGGTGACATGCCAGTAGCAGAGTCCATTCCAACAACAATCTCAGCTGATTTAGAACTGATTGCAGAGCCTGAGCAAGTCGTGGGAGTTCGAAATGTTACCAAAGGAGGAGCAGGCACAGTGGAAGTGTTAATTCAATGGAAAGACATGGCTCCTTTTGAGGCCACTTGGGAAGATTTCGTAGCTATTAACAAACGCTTTCCTACTTTTCACCTTGAGGACAAGGTGGCTCTCTGGGAGGCCGGTATTGCAAGTAACAAAGTGGGACCCCAAGCTGTGAAGTGGACGTATACGAGAAGGAAGAAAATAAATAAAAATCAGACACAAGGGTAAAGGAGTCTTTTCTGCAGTCAAGGGCAGGGGAGTAATTCTGCACAGGGGAAGTAGGGTTATTAGCCAAAGAGGGGCTAGGGTTTTATTTATCGAATTGGAAGTAAATTGGTAGTGGATAGGAGAGACCCAGCCTCTCAAAAGCTGTGGAAAGTTGTAATCAGATTGTGGTGCATTACAGTCTTTCGTCGGAGTATTATTTATCGTTAACTATATTATTACTGTTGTTTTGTGGTTCCTTGGGTTTGCAATCGTGTATTGCTGTTTAGTCGGAGTCAGTTATAGCACATGATCCTTAAATCTTTGTCCTGGACTACACTAAAATGACAGATGTTTGGAACACCAAGAATACTATCCAAAATGGATGATCCATATGGATCACTAATCTTCATTAACCTACACCAACCCCAAGTACTATCCAAAACTCCAAGTACTGCATCACATTCATCAAGAAATACTAGAATTGAGTGGAACTTGAAGCTCAGTTTGCAAAATAAGTTTTATGTTGGTTTTTACTTCGGAGTATGAGTTCAAAACTTTCATCAAGAACCATAACGATCTATTTCAATGCGGCTTGAAACCGTCTGGGTCCCGAGTCAAAACATTCGATACTCTGCTCTATGATTGAAATACATTGATCAAATTTTTTAAATGAAACATTGTTGAGAAAGGGATGAGTATATTAAAATATCCATACGGTATACAAAACCGTACGCAATATTGTGTGCCTGTGTACACATTTATAAAACGTTATTGGTCATGCTACCTTATGTCATATCAATATTTAATTGAAGATGTGCTCATAAAAGAAAAATAGTAGGGGGATAAGAAAGAGACATGCGTTAGTGTTAGTGCCTTGTAATAAACGTATCTCTCTCTCTTCACTTGTGGGCTGTAGCTTTGGACTGAGGTTAGGAAGTAGACTTTTCTTGAACACATTACCACCTTGTTTAAAAATCCAAACCAAATTAAACCAAAACCAACCCACCCACCACTACAAAGAAAAAAGATCCCACCTTTCTTTTCCTCTCTCTCTCTCTCTTCCTCTCTATCTTCCTCTCTCTCTCTCTCTCTCTCTCTCTCTCTCTCAAAAGATTTCAACTTTTTTCAAGAACTTTGCTCATATAATCAAGAACCCTTTTTTTGAGTTCATTCATATCTTCATTATTACAAGCAACCATGGCTAGCATTGAAAATGTATGTTTTTTTTTTATTTGTTTTCTTGTTTGTTTGCCTTGTAAATTGTGATCATTGATCAATAAACTTTTATTGTAGCTATGAATATAAGGGTTTTTTTTTTTGGAATTTGATTGGTTTTTTTTTTTTTTGGTGATTTAGGGTGTGAAAGAAGATGATAACAAGTGGCCACCATGGCTTAAACCACTTCTTGGAACAAGGTTTTTTGGTCAATGCAAGAATCACCCAAGTGCTCACAAGAGTGAATGCAATATGTTTTGTTTGGACTGCATCAATGGTGCTCTTTGTTCAATTTGTCTCTCTTCTCATCATGATCATAGAGCCATTCAGGTACCTTTTTAGTTTTATTTGAGTTCTTAATTGTATAAAAAATGTACCATAACTCAAATTTGGCAATCCCCTTTTTAAGAAATGGCCTTTTTGATCAGATTGATTGATTTTTATCTCTATATATATGTTTACTTGATGGTGTCGATGAAAAAGGCCAAAAGGGTATGGCTAAATTTCGATGTCCATTCAAAAAAATTGCTTGGACTTTTGATATTCTTCAGTTGATGGTTCCATGTAAGTAAATTGTGTGACAGATTATAGTTAATGTCTAATTGTGATGGATTGGTGATTTGTAGATAAGGAGATCATCATACCATGATGTAATAAGGGTTTCTGAGATTCAGAAATACATGGAGATTACAGAGATCCAGACTTATGTGATCAATAGTGCTAAAATTGTGTTCTTGAATGAGAGGCCTCAGCCTAGGCCGGGTAAAGGTGTCACCAATACTTGTGTTGTTTGTGATCGCAGCCTTCTTGATTCATTTTCTTATTGCTCTATTGGCTGCAAGGTATGTACATTGTACAATTTATAGTAGTAGAATATAGAACATTCCGTTTATTTCCAGTTTTAGAGAATTGTTAATATTGGCTTGTGGTTTATGCTAATATAGGAATCTAGACAAAAAAAAAAAGGATTAGAATTAAGTCTTGTGAGCTTGTGAAATCATTTGACTAAAAGAGGTTATGAGCTAAGTTAACTAATTATAGCATTGGACCAATAATCACTGGCAAATTTCATAAACAAATGCTTTATGTAATGTTTGTGATACCATAATCGGGCATCATTATGATTGTTCTTTATTTTTATGTGAAAATATTTGACAGATTGTTGGAACATCAAAGGACTTTCGAAAGAAAAAAATAAGGTCGACGGAGATGGGTGGATCAGACTACTTTGAAGAAGAATCAATGGTTGCAGATATCGGAAATGTAGGTGTCAAGAACCTATTCCGGGGATTTACGCCATCCACGCCGCCTCAGACTACCGGAACTGCCAAGAGAAGGAAGGGAATTCCACATAGATCTCCAATGGGGGGAAGCCTTATCTTGGAATATTGTTAATGACAAAAAAAATGGTTAGTGGAGGTTGGAATGGAATGTCAGAAATCAATGAATGGAATCAATCCACTTCAAATCCACCAAGATTTACTATAGTGTTCAAAGGTGTCATAGTATGATATACAAATACAACTATACAAGTACCCTTTACTTTATAGTTTGGTATAGCAAAAAAGGAAGTGACTTTCTTTATGAAGCAAGAAGAAAGCAACACACTGAGCTTTTGTGTTGGAGGCCGGTGTTGGAATTGCTAGTCAAGTTTGTGTAAACAAAACATTAAGTTATTACAACATTAATATGAAATGAATGTAGCATGGTAATGTAAAACAATAAGATGTTACTCCATTCAAGTGTTTGGAGTGATGTAATAGACTTGGATATGGACTGGTTGAATGTGTAGAATTTCTAAATTGTATATATGTTTTTAACTAATGATAGATGAATAGAGAGATACAGAGTGATTATACTCCTTTGTGGAATATAAGGCTCTCTTGCTATCGAACAATCTGATAATTGAATAATCTCGAACAATCTCGAAAATTGAATAATCTCGTTAAATTAAAAAAATTTCAATCATAACATAATAATTTTGATATATATATGAATAAAATTCTTTTCGAAGAGCATTCTTAGAGCATCCCAACGGCGTTAGTTAAAAATGGTTGGTCAAATCTATACTATTATATAAATTCCGAAACATTGAAAGTTTTGGTACCTGTTTTTTGGTACTAAGTGAATTTACTTATTTACCCTTCATTATAAAGAAATATATATATGATATCTATACTATTAAAATTCCTAAAATAAATAATAATATAATATGATTAAGGGTAAGTAGTCGATTGCTTTTTTTCACACACTTACTTTTAATTGAAGATATTATCTTTTATAAACACCAACTAATCTTACAATCACAAATATCTATACTATTATATAAAAGCCGAAACAATAAAAGAGTTTTGGTACCAGTTTTTTGTTACTAAGTGAATTTATTTATTTACCCTTTATCTATACTATTAAAACTCCTAAAATAAATAATAACATAATATAATTAATGGTAAGTAGTCGATTGCCTTTTTTCACATATACTTTTAATTGAAGATATTACCTTTTATAAACACCTACTAATCTTGCAATCATTAATATATACCCGAAAATATCACATCATATTTTTCAATTATTAATAAAATATATTAAAAATTTGTATACGTTGTTTATAAAAACATCAATCGTATCATATCTTAAAATCATTAATATTTCCTTTCAAATTAAAACATGTTACCTTTTTAATTTAAAACTAATCTTACAATCATTAATATATACCCGAAAATATTACATCATATTTTTCAATTATTAATAAAAATATATTAAAAATTTGTATACGTTGTTTATAATAAGGAAACATTAGTGTAATCCGTAAACATGAGTATATTAAAATAATGGCAAGTAGTCGATTGCCTTAATTAAATTATAATTACTATAAACTAATCAATTACCTTTTTCACATAAATCGTATAATCTTTTTAATTTTCACGTTGCCTTTCTATTTCTATAGCTAAAATATCTATTTTTCCAATTATATCACGGACGGTTCTATTTAATACAATAAACTAATAATTCTAATATTAACAATTAACTGATTTTCTTTTTCAGCTAAAACGTATATCATCTTTTATATATTTTCTAACTAAAATCCCTCTTTTAATTGAAATATCACGTACAATATTAATTTCTTCTTTTCAAAAAACATTACGAGCAATTGTATTTAGTAAAATAACGTAATTAAATTATAAATACTATAAACTAATCAATTACCTTTTTCACCAAAAACATGTTACCTTTTTAATTTTCTTTAACTAAATCCTCTCTTATTCTAATCATTACACGGACATTATATTTAATAAAATAAAAGAATTATTTTATAATTACTAATAATTAAACAATTATTTTTTTGAACTAAAACCTATCATCTTTCTATATTTTCTGACTAAAATCTCTTCATTTTTAGAATATCATGGATAACATTTATACAACTATTATCAAATTATCTCATATAAAAATTTAAGCCTCCAAAATTAATATTTCAAAAAATAATTTAAATTAATGAAAAAAATTCATATAATATTTTAAAAAATCCGTGCATCGCACGGGTTTTAAGCTAGTTATATAAAATATTGATTATGTAAAATTTGTCGAACCTGTAATATATTGTGCTCTGATGGTATTGGCTATAATGATTGGCTATATTTTAAAAAATGGTATGTTATTAATATTTCAAGTTGTTATTAATGGAATATATTATTTTAATATAGAAATTGGTGATGTGGCAATTCATTACAGGTCTCTAGAGGTTCGACAAATATAGCCAACATCAATAGATTATCTATAACTATGGACAGAGGTTTTTACCATTGGAGTGACTAATTTTTCACATATTATGTATAAGTTTTATTTTTGGAAAGCCACGTAGACTTTTAGCTAATGACTTGATATGGTTGGAGATGCTCTTATATAACCGGGTAGATGGTATTTTTTACCTTATTCACATGTAAATAATTAAATAGATACTCATAATTAAAATATCTTTTAAGTATCGAAACAAATCAAACATATCTTAGGTATTTAATCTAGCAGATACGCTTTTAATCATCAAATTTAATTTTAACAAAAGTTCAAAATGTATATTAATATATATCCTTGAGGCGGTGATTATTTGTTACCCCAAACCATGGTTGTAAAAATCGGTAATCGGTATAAATCGGTTGAGGTATCGATTTAGGATTAATCGGGTGATCGGGAATTAATTGGAAGGATTAATCGAAGTATTAATTGGATATTAAGATAATATTTAATATATTAGTCTAATTTACAATTAAACATGTAATTTTAAATAAATTCACAGGATTAATCGGATTTCAAAAATCGAATTGATTAATTACTTTATAGAAGATTAATCGGGGATTAATCGGTTAAATTGGGTATTTTTAGAATCAGTGCCCCAAACAATCATAACCATACTTTATGAAAAATACTGTACTGTATATAGTTTTGTCGAAATACAGAAAAGCAATCATGGGGATATTGGGATCTGTTCCACTAAAGTACACTGACACCATAGCCTACCACCTGCCCCACTTTTCCAAACTAAAAGTAAGGTCCATTTTGGCAAATCTGCTTTATTTTTAATTTAAACTATTCTTTAACAGGTAGTTCCATTCTAAATTCAAACAATTATATGTATGAATATGCTTATTAATACAAAATTAAACATAAAAACAGTTCTAACAAAAGAACACCCTAATCTACGAGCCTGTTTATTTTAACACCCTTTTTACCTATTATTCTTTCGACCATAGTATAAACGTTTTTTAAATTGTATCAAAATTATAATTTAATAAATTTAAGCCTCTTGGATAAAATAAATATTATATTACTGCTATATATGTATATCAGAAACTTCTCTTGTTTTCTTTGTTTGTGTACTTGGATGAAAATTATGGTTTTGGTTATGAAAAAGGTTCCGTAATTAAACACCAAATAAGATTAGGCACTAGCTTATGAACTTGGTAAAGTTATCAGAGAACAGCAAATAAGATGCTGCGTGTAAACTAAATGAGGTGGTTTCTTGAATAACAATATGTTAACCTATGACATAAGAAATAATGTTCGACTAAATGATCACGAGATACAAGACTTCAGAATAAATGCTAAATCTGTTGATCAAAAATTCATATAATCGTAAAATCTCTCAAATAAGGTCATGAGCCTGAACAACTACAGTTCGCAGGTTAATATGTCTGCATTTTCGAGCCTTTTTTGTTCTCTTAAAACCTTCATGAAGCCACCTATATATGAACATATTACACATATCCATCACAGTATCACACAATCATAAATGTATCTCAACATAGAAGAATTTATACAGGAATATGAACCACTGAGACAAAGTGAAATACATGAAATGCCAACTCAATGAGATGCATATTCATTAGGTACAGATGTAGTCATACTGATCAGCAACTGGATTAGGCCAATATGTGAGATTACTGCTGCCATACATAGAAGAACCATATTATCAGTGTGCAAGTCCATACCAGATCAGCCAGACTCGTCAGAATCACTTCTTTCTGGTTCCTCGGCATTTCCAGCCTCTGAAAGATCAGGCTTCGGAGCAGGCACAGGTGCAGCCTTCTTGCCTGGGTTGCGGCCACCTTCATCTTGCTCAACCACTTCAACATGTGAAGCTAAAAAGCTGTGTCAAGGAATACTGTGATCTCTGTGAACTACTTATATAGGGTGGTTAGATGAGAGTTTTTGCTACTTTGTTGGAAAGAGTACCCTGTGGAGGGTACTTACTTTTTACTTAAAACAGCCTCTTACGGTTACGTACCAAAAGTCTATACTCTATAGCAATCCACCCTGAAGAAAGGTCAGGAAATTATTGCTTTGCTACAGTCGCAAAATCGAAGATAGTTTCACACTGAACCTTAGCAACATTATAAAGGTATACCTACTATTTTGACCCCAATTATTGCTAAAGCTCAATATGAATGTAGGATTTTATGATGCAAATTTCGTATCCAAAACTCGATAATCAACGTAGAATCTTTTCATGCAGTCAGAAACACGAGGCAGATAGTTTTGGCGTCTGTCTTGAACAGATGGAGTACACATTGTTAGTTTGTTGTTAGCTTCATTACAGCAAAATTAGGAAATTAAAAAAATATATACTATTCCACAAAAGTTAAAGTGATCTAAGGCAAGGATATCAGCAGTTCCACCAGCCATGATTTTTAGCAGATCTTTCTCGACTCGCTTCACAAGTTCAGGCTGCAAAGTGTTAAAAACAAGAATCAGCTAGGTATAGAGAACAAGTATTGAACCACATGATACACTGCCATCTTAGTTGTCATGAGAGACACAGAACCACAGACACTTCCGATTTGTGAACTAAGCAATGGCTACAAATATACCTCCTCCATTTAAAGAAACAACAAAAAAAAGGTAAAGGGCAGAATTTAAGAGATTGCGTCTCGTACATTTAAATCTGGTTCCCTACGGAATCTTCTTCTTCGAGCATCTCGCATAGGAGGAGTGAGACCATGCCGGTACTCCACTGTATCTGGAGCAGAATCGCCTTCTTCTCTAACCATAATCATCTGTCAAACCCCAAATATGTGATTTTTTTTTTTTAATTTTTGCATTAGAAGCAGGTCAGCTATGTCCTCCAAGAAAGTTATTCAAGAAATAATAAAAACCTACTTGACCAATGTCTGCGCTTTTGATCAGCACACTATCATCATAAGTTTTGTACGATTCTACAATGCCAGGAAGATCCAAGAGTGATGCTGGAAACTGATCATTGCCTATGGAAAATGTGCCACTCCTCCCATCATCTGAAAGTAATTAATGGTAAACACTAAACACCAGAGAGCAAAAACAGAAAACACTAAAAAAAGGTGTTCTTTGCAACTATTTGATACTCCCTCCGTCCCATCCAATTGTTATCATTTGGGAGAGAGGGCTCGGCATGCATTTTAAGGTGTATATAATGTATAGCTCCGTAACTTATTTTTTAAATTTTTTTCTTTTGAAAAAAAGTTTAAACATTAAACTTTTAAAAAAAAAAATTAAAAATTAAGTTACGGAACTATACTTTATATACACCTTAAAATGCATGCCAAGCCCTCTCTCCCAAATGATAACAATTGGATGGGACGGAGGGAGTAGAAAATAGTGCTCTAATTTCATTCTTACAAGGCACTAACTCGATTTCTGAAGTATAAGTATAACAGGTTCATGTCAATTTTTTTTTTAGTGATTTCTTGAAATTCCATGTGGTTATTATTTTAATATCTAAGGTAAGAGAGTGTAAGATATAGAAACAAAGTTTTTTTTAAAAAAGAAGGGGAAAGTAGGGAGAACTGATGAAGAGACCACGAACAAACTAAATCCCTGATTGTGGTTTATATAACAGGCTAATAGAGTAATAGGTACCATCTACATGTTAGCAATTCCAAAAGCAGTTATCTATTCTCGTGAAGGCCCTGACAATTATAATTTTCCGATGTTTCCTTCATGTATTCCAGATGTACCGCATCACTTCTGCAAACCATCAACCTTAAGCTATCTTCCTACAGCAATCACCTATATCCCTAAATTACTGATTAAATCATAGTTGCTACACTCCCTCATCCCATCCATTTCTTAAGATTTCCTAAAATAACATATTTTTCTTTTTCGAGTTATCTACTTACTCTCTAAGATTATTGTCGAGACTTTCTAATGCAGGACAAGGATTAAGAAAATCAAATTGTCCACTTAAAGCTATAAGATATGCATAACGGTGATTGAGCTGCAGAAGAACCCTCCTATTATTTTTCCAATAGCGAAAGAGTGAAAACATAATACATTGCAAGAGAGAGCTGATTCAATATGTGGGGAATTACAATACTTGTATACAGAAAGTAAGACATCAAAATATTTCTAAACAATAATACATATCCAAAATTTATAATAATTTCATTTATCTCCACAATTGCTCGGAGTCACATCCTTTCTAACAGATACAATAAACTTACCCTAATAATTGAAACAATAAAAAAGCTATCTTGATTTTTGTTTATGTTCCATGTCAATTTCTATTTTGCTAAAATGTTGTCATCTAGCCTTGTATCCTTGTATTTCTCAGTTTCACTAAAATAAAGCAGATATGAATTCAGTCCATTACATTGAACAGAGTCATGGACAGACTAATAGACTTATCATTCTATATATCACTCTCAAGTCTCAATCCTCACAATAGGAACTAATTACGACTCTGCAAAACATATTGAACCCCATGTTCTATCCTCCCAATACAATAGTAATTCCATTTCCGGCTACTGTCGACGACCTTGTAGATTAATGTTGTTATAATTCCGATACTTGGTCACGTTAATCCTACTTAAAAACACTAACCACACAACAAATTAGACAGAGGTCATACAATAACCTACAAATATGACAATCCTAAAAAATACATAAAACAACTAACCAGAAAAAGACAGATCCAATGACTTGTCTTCGGAAGAAGAAGGATTTTCACTCAAAAGGCGTTCTATCCTCTCAGCAACAGAAGGTGGAACTCTAAGTATAAACTGCTCGTCCATACCTAAAAAACAAAAAAATATAGGATTATTATTTTATGTACTGAATAAGTGCAAAGTAGATTATTAGGACTTCGACTGGTTGACAAGATACATATTATCAAATATGGTAAGAAAAAGCAAAAATAATTTATGAAAGAGAAAAGCAATGAGTAAATTGAAATCTTCAGGCAATCTGTGCTCTATGTTGATCAATTTGGGTTAAAATTTGTAATTAAGTTGGCATTGCATTACAGGATACATAACAACTAATTGATATTGACAACCCATCTTTGAATTCACAACTCACATATAATAATAAAATTCGCAAATTCTTGATGACCCAATTATTGTAAAGAAAGAAACAGAGAATATCAGGTTCAAAATCTCCTACACAACAACGGAAGTGCGAGTTAAAAAAAAAACAAAAAAAAACTGTGTGCAAGCATTCTTGTTTGCTACAACTACAAAAGATTCGAAATTAATCCTTACCCACATGACTAACTCAACGACGTTTATTTCATCAAATTACATACAAAAAAAGAAAACTAAAAATAAGTCTTCTGAGTTATAATTACAATCAAACTAGTAACTCCACTCAAAGATTTGCACTTTCCTACAATAAAAATTAATACTTCTTAAACATCTCGGTTTCTATTTCTACCTCAATAAAGCTTTTTAATCTCTCTCAAAACCGTTTTACATCAATTAAAACACAGAACATCGAAAAATACTACCAAGACACACAATACAAGGTCGAAAAACAAAATGCGTGTACACCAAATGCTTATTATCCAATTTTACGCAACTAACATTAGGTTAAAAAAAGAAGCCCAAAATTAAAATTACCAAGCATCTGCATTATGATAAAATTGATCAAACAAGTACACCGAAAAGTCGAAAACAAGGCACCATATGATTGTGAAACATGTGAGTTCAATAACAAGAGTTGAATCAACCAACATCAATTCAATTATATCATGTATAAGTATAACAATACAAAACACTGGAATTGAAAGATAATTAAAAAGAAAGTGAAGATACAACGCACAGCATACATACATGATATATAAAGGAGATAAATTAATTAATTGAAATATATAAAAATAATAATAATATTGAATTACCGGCGAAAACGAACGAGAGTTGAAGCGGAAGGCGGTGGAGTTCTGGGACTAAAAAGGGTGAAAGAAAGGATACACACGACATGTTTGTTCCCCTTAAATCCAATTTATAAGGGGTTAATAGTCTATTTCATAATTAAATTCGTACTCAATTTGCAGCTGGGTAATCGAATTCAAAAAACTTGCATTAATGTCATTAAATTAATTAAATTTTGCAATCTCATAATTAAATTATTAAGCTTGCACGACCGTTAACTTTCGTTGACTTTTAACGGAAATCCGTTAATTTTGTACATATAAGGGATAAAATGGCTAATTCATAACTGAACTGACCCTCAACTTGTAACTGTGTAATTGAACTCAAAAAATTTGCAACTGGATAACTGAAATTACACATGAAAACACGCACATATCTCATTATTTAATATTATTTTAATATTTTCATATTACAATTTGTACTTGAACAAACATGTTCTTATGACTTATATGTCTACTTGTGTCTTAGACGAAAAAAGTTAATAACAATTAACTGAATTGATTACAAGCAAAAAAGGTGATTACAAAATTAGATTTTAGGTGGTATAAAATTGTGAGAAAATTATCTCTCTCTCTCTCTCTCTCTCTCTCTCTCTCCCTCACACACACACACACACACACACACACACACATATATATATATATATATATATAATATGTACATCTCTTGCACGCCATATTATCTAAACTCAACTATTGGAAATATTTTTATACATTATATTTAATAAGTAAAAAATATATAAAATTTATATATGACCCAATTATAAAGTGAAATGAGACAATCATCACCACTAAATTAGAGCAATATTTTTAAAATACAAAATGAAAAGTTGTCATGTAATACGTCTATATTTAATTTGTGGTGTAGTCGTTCATACTTCTTGATATCCAAATTATATTCCAAACAATAATTATACCCACAATATAATGGTTCTTACATTTGGCGTTGTATTAAATCGTACTTTAAAAGTATTTTTTTCATAGTAGAAATAAGTTCAAATTTACATAAATTTATTAAATCTAATGAATTGGACAATGACTAGCTTCACAAGATGAATATTACAAATATTAACTGTTGTGCCCAAAATTACTATGGGCTGAATTTAGGTCCATTAAGCCATAAGGTCCAATCCATACAAGTCAGAAGTCAAGATCCAGTCCAAGCCATGAAGATCAGATATGAATAAATGAGCATCATGCAGAGAGATGATCAAGAAACCACAAGTATCAGGAGGTTCCCGAGGATCTGGAAGCTGAGCAGAATGTAAATGGACCAGGCTCCTCCTCGTAGAAGAGTTCGAGCCAGCATAGCAACAGCCATAGAGAGAGTCAAGAGCATATGACGACACCAGAAGAGTTATCCATCCTAACAAGTTTGTTATTTGTGCAGGTACATATGCCTAGAGAGAGGTTCCTGAGCAACAGGTACCGAAATAAGGAGGTTCCTGGGCAACAGGTACGAACTCGAGTACTACTCTACTTAGCCAACCAGTTCGTGGTAAACTCTAAAGGAACCTGAGTCCAACACGAACTAGACAACCTCATACAGCTGGTCGAGCAGAATCAGCTTAGCATTAGAACTACGTGGGCTTGATTCCTATATAAAGGATACGTAGGCACCTTGAGGGTAAGACGAATTTAGCTCTCTAATTCTCTCTAAAGGAACCTGGGATTATTAGAGACACCCTCGAGCTTAGCTCACCCCCACAAACACAACCCAAATCTTCCATTGAACAGTTGATCGTTAGCCTTTACAACTCACTGAAAACCTCACATAAGTTGTTACGAAATCCACTCATCAACATTAACTATCTCGTACAACATACAGATATATTAGATATATTTTTGAAAATCACTAAATAATTGAAATTTGGAGGGTGCAAGTTCTTTGCACGGGCTAAAGAGCTAGTTTAATAAGTTAATTGTTTAAAATATTTTTATAACACTAAATATAAGTAAAAAATATCATTCCATCATATAATTTTATATATTATTGTTTAGAATATTTTTATAACACTAACTGATGAGTTGATTGCAACCTTTTTGAGTTCAATTACCCAGCTACAAGTTGAGGATCAGTTCAGTTATGAATTAGCCATTTTACCAGTTAATATTCTTGCCACGTCAGCTTTCCGTTAGTCCCGTTAAATGAGTTGACGACAGTTATGAGATTGCAAGTTTTAATTAGTATCATGAGTTGACTGCAAGCTTTTTAAGTTCAATTACCCACTTGCAAGTTGAGGTTCAGTTCAGTGATGAATTAGCCAATTAACCCTAATTTAATAATAATCTATTACTATATATTAAACAGCAACACAAGGGTAAAAATGACATTTTATTGGCTGTGAAATTACTGTTTTACCCGTATTTGTTGAAAATTAACAAAAATATCATCCTTTTAATATTTGTGTAAAAATTAGTTGAAATTTTGTTAGTGTTGTGAATCGAATCCATAACCTTCCCCTCTCAAACTCATGCCATAACCATTATGCTACACTTAGTTTTGGGCATTGTTGAGTATGGAATACACACACAAGAAAATACAGAGGGGGTGAATGTATGTTCAAACTTTTCTTGAATTTAAGCTTTAAGAACGATTTGCTCGAATGTTTGAATATGTGTTTGATGTGTAGCTGAGCGTGTGTTTTTTGTTTAACAGATTATAAGTGCGGAAATAAAATACAAGAACACAAGTACTCACTTTAATCTAATATTGTATTAGATCGAAGGTTTTTCTACAAACTGGGAATAAAATGTTAGTATTCTCAGCTTCGTTTCTCAGAGAGATATTATCTATGAAGTTGCAATGAAAAACTTAACTTGCTAATGAAGTGAGGTTGTACACTTATAGATGTGTACAACCTACTTACTACAAATGTAGTGACAGACAAATACACTTTCTAACTTGTCTATCCCTATTTGGTACACGTCTGGGCATTTTATAATTTTACCACTTCTTTAACCTGATCAGATCCACTACTTTAGCAGCTTGTCTCCTTTAACATCTCTCTAAGCTTCTTTGTAGACTTTATATGTACACTTTACAGTACTGTGGTCCTGAAAGTGTCTTGACTTGTTGCAGGTTTCTGACTTGTACATCTTCAGTATTTTGTCTTCAAGAAACCATTCGAGAAATGACTAAGTGATTGATTCGAGAACTAGAATTGGTTATTTCGATAACTCTGAGTTTCCGAATATTGTATTCTTGACATATTGAATCACTTCTCGAATGAGTCTCTTTTTCAGGAATTCTTGACTTATCGAATAGAGAGTTTTACTTATGGAATCCTTGAGATGTCGAATATCGTTCTGAGTCCTTGAGATATCAAATGTAACTTTGACTTGTTGACTCTTAGAGAACTCGAATGAAGCTTTGACTTGTTGACTTCTTGAGTTCTCGAATAGAGTATCAGACATGTCGAATCCCTGAGTTATCGAATGAGGCTTTGACTTATTGACTCCTTGAGATATTGAAGAGTGTCTTTGTCATATTGAATCCTTGACTTCTCCAAACCTTGACTTCTCGAATGGATAAAAATACTTCTCGAATTAGTACTTTGGCAAATTTTCAATCTTCAAATTACCACTGTGTTTATTTCTGTAGCCTTGTTCTTCAAGCTTGAGGCATGATCTCTGGATCTTCTTTCAAGCATTATTTCATGACTTAATTTATACAAATACACAGCTAGAAATTTGGTGCCTATTCCAAGTACTAAATACAAGTAAAAACTCTATAGCTGGAGGGTTCCCCAGTTAAGGGGTCATGTAAGTAATGCAATTATTAGATGTATACAGGTATGCTTCTGTGACTAACAGCCATATTTTAAAATCTTATTAGATAAATCACATCGTCTCCTTTTCTCCCATTTTTTTTCAACTATATATTAAACCTCAATACAAGTTCAAAAAGTGCCAATAAATTGGTTGTGAAATTATTATTTCCCCCTCATTTATTGAAAATAACAATAGTGCCACCCCTTTATAATATATGTAAAACATGAAAGAATTTGGGTTAGCTTTCGGAGTCGAGCCACCAACCTCGTTTTAAGAGGTTCATGTCATAGCCACTATAATACATCACTTTTCAAGTTTCTTTAAAAATATTATTACATAAATCATGTCATTTTCGCTTAACTTATTTTCTTATTAATTTTCAATTTTGAGTAAATAAAATGTTAGTTATATTATTTATATAACTCCGTTTTTTCAATTTTCATAGTTTTATTTATCTATATATTCAATTATAATAAATTTATTACACCTGTATGTTTTTGATTAAATGTATATTAATTATGTTATTTATATTCTTATATTTATATTATATTATATCTCTTATCATACTTTATTTGAATTAGTTGATAATAGATACCTAAAAAATAATATTGAAATTTAATCCAATATAAGGAATATAGTATATGTAATGTATTTCATTATTCATTATTTCTATCATTCTAAATTAAGAAAATTAGTATTGAAATAATTTTTAAATTATACAATAATCATGTCTAAGCACTATGTTCATCGCATCCATCGCATCCGTTTCTTAACAATTTTCCTTTCAGAAATGTACACTTCATTTGTTTATATTTTCTAAAATAAACACATTCTATACTCTCTTTGTCATTATAAATGATTAACATTAAAACTAAAATGCTGAGATAAAATTCTAAGTTACACATGAATGTTTTCGAGTCTGGATTAAAGAAAAAATTCACGAACATTTATCTATATGCGTACATTTATCTATATGCGTATACAATAATCTATGGGGCATTTTGGGCCGAATTTCTAAAATAGGGTAGGCAGGGCCATGAAAAATGGAGATGGGGCATTTTGGGCCATCATCCTAAAAAAGATAGGTACTACATCGATCAACCAAACTTTAATATTTCAGTTTTAATAATACTAACTTAGAACCAATACAATGAACGAATTTTTTTTAATATTACATAATTTTTATTTAATTTGTCATTAGAAATTTTAAGGTATGGATTTTATATGTGTGTGTGTGTGTATGTGTGTGTGTGTGTATGTATGTGTGTTGTCTGTGATACTTTTAGAAAAAGAGAAATTTTAGTCAGAAAATATATAAAAGATATTACGTTTTAGTTGAAAAAGGTAATCAATTAGTTATTAGTAATTATAATATTATTATTTTATTTTATTAAATAAAACAACATGTGATATTTTAGGAAAAGAGAGAATTTTTAGTTAGAAAAATTTACGTGTTTTAGGTGAAAAAGATATTTCCGTAGTTATTAGTAATTATAATATTATAATTTTGTTTTTATAAAATAGAATTGCTAAGTCCAAAACATATATGTACCCAAATAAAAGATATGAAGTAAAGAATAACCAAATAAAGGTAATTAAGTGAAACACGAATGCCAAAATCGTACCAACAACCAAATTTTTAATATTTCGTCTTTAAAAATACTAGTTTATAATCTGTGAAAAGCACTTGTTACTTCTAATTTTTTATAATTTATTTATAGTGCAGTCTAATAATATTATATATATTAATTTTAATATGTTGTTGGAAGGATTCGAACCTTACAACTTTATATATATCAATTTTTAATATGAAATATATATTAATATGTTTTTGGTGGGAATCGAACATTAAAGCTTTATGTATAATAACTTTTAATATTTTTGTATCTAACGGTCAGCTTTTATTTGAGTTAAATATCTAAAGACTGTGAATTTAAAGGATAACCAAAAATGAGGGGATAACAAAAAATGAGGGGTTAACTAAACTATAAAATATATCGTACTTTGTTTATTATATTATAGTATGGATATTATAGATAGATGGTATAAATTTAAATATATTTTATAATATTTTTATATTTTCAATTCCATCCATCACATTTGATTTTATGCGACCTCCCTTTTTTTTATTGATTAAACAAATTAGTTTACAATTTATTGACAATAATTTTGATATTTTAAAATGCACTTTTACGATGCATAATATTTAAAATTTATCTTTGAATTTAAATTATAATTACCTTTCGGTACATGATAAGATTATTCATTAAAAGAATAAAATTATATACGTCCACGTCTCGTTCATCTGTTTACATATATGATAAATGGATTTTATATCCATTTAGAGCATTCTAAATCGGCTTAAATTGATTGCTTTGGCCTTAAGTTTGTGGTAGTTTTGATGTGTTTTGGTTAATTGTGGAGGGTTGAAGAAATGTCGATTAAAGGTGTAGTTTCCGTCGTTTTTGGAGTTGATTTATGATATGGAATGAAGAATGGAGGCTAATGTCAATTACCAAGAAGTATACAAGTCATTAGGGATTAAAGACGGAAGCTCATGCAAAAGGAACGGGAAGAAAAAGCTGAAAAATGAAGAAAAATTAGTTCCCGCAGATTGAGGCCGAGCTGAGTGCTCAACTGGCGCACTCTGCGCCATTTTTATGCAGATTGAAGCCGCGCTCTCAGCCCCAACCGCGCTCTCAGCATCGTGGTGCGCTGGGGAAAATCAGCCAGAATTTCTGATTCTTGTTTTGGCCATATCTTGAGTTCTAGAAGTCCGTTTTGGAAGATCTTACAGTCCACGCGAAGCTAACGAGATTCTCTATCATTCTAAATTGGTCCAGATGTCAAAACATAGCTGGAACGGTCCAGAAATACTGAAGAAAAGTCAGCTACGAATTTTCCTTCAAAACAGAATCAGTTTAGGAAACTTATTTTGCAGAATTCTATTTTCACAAGGAAATTGCTATAATTCCTACTTCAAATCAGTATGGTAATTGTCCTGAATGGCTAGAAAATTCTAGAATCAGTCTTGAGCATAGAATTTGCAAATCCTATCCCGTTTAAAGATGGAAATTGTTTGTCTTCTATTCCAACTCTAATATGGTAATTGCTTGATGGAGAGGCAACTTGGGGCTATAAATACACATCTTGGGGGACAGAAAAGATAGATCATTACATATCAATTACTTAGTTTTATTTGTATCTTTCCATACTTTATTTTTATCATGGTTTCATCAGATCCCATGATGACGAGTGGTTCAATTATGGGCTAATCGTTGTCATGGGATTCTAACGGATTTATTTATGGAGCTTTAGTATCTTGATTGCTTTAAAGATCTGTGTGTGATGTATATCTGATATCCTCGTATGGTTGTGCTTAATTGCTAGATGCGTAGCTAACATCTAATTTGTTAATCTCTTGTGAAGTGAAAGTGGATCTTGAGATTTAGAACTTGCCATGCTAGCATAGGTTCATGATTGTTTATCAACATGATTAGTAGTATGAGATGAAAATACTTATATTGCCCTGTGTGATCTTTATGGATAACTTGCTCTTCAACCGTTATGTTTTCAAATCTTATAGAGATATAGGGTCTAAACATAATTGGTGTCTACTCATCTTCTATCTCTTTTGTGGATGTATGATTAGTTTGGTGTTTGTATACCGAGAGGTAGCTTATACTTGTTCCGTGTTGTCTGATCAGATATCATAACCATCACATGCATTGATTGCTGGTCTTCTATTCCAACTCTAATATGGTAATTGCTTGATGGAGAGGCAACTTGGGCTATAAATACACATCTTGGAGGACAGAAAAGATAGATCATTACATATCAATTACTTAGTTTTATTTGTATCTTTTCATACTTTGTTTTATCATGGTTTCATCAGATCCTATGATGACGAGTGGTTCAATTATGGGTTAATCGTTGTCATGGGATTCTAACGGATTTATTTATGGAGCTTTAGTATCTTGATTGCTTTAAAGATCTGTGTGTGATGTATATCTGATATCCTTGTATGGTTGTGCTTAATTGCTAGATGCGTAGCTAACATCTAATTTGTTAATCTCTTGTGAAATGAAAGTGGATCTTGAGATTTAGAACTTGCCATGCTAGCATAGGTTCATGATTGTTTATCAACATGATTAGTAGTATGAGATGAAAATACTTATATTGCCCTGTGTGATCTTTATGGATAACTTGCTCTTCAACCGTTATGTTTTCAAATTCTATAGACATATAGGGTCTAAGCATAATTGGTGTCTATTCATCTTCTATCTTTTTTGTGGATGTATGTTTAGTTTGGTATACGTATGCTGACAGGTAGCGTGTACTTGTTTCGTGTTATCCGATCAGATATCATAACCATTGCATATAGTGATTAAAGACGTCAGATCTAAGCGAAGTATTTAATGAAGTTAGGATCCCATGTTACTCTTGTAGACGTAATTCAATTTCAATTCTTGTTAGTTAGTTAATTCTTAGTTGTTAATTTACTTCTTAGTTAATTTAGTTAATTAAACCCAATTTGTTATTTGTCTTAGCAGTGAGTAATAACCATACATTGTTGCATAGGTACAATAACTGAATTAAAACCATATCCAGATCTCTGTGGGAACGAACTTAACTTTATTCTATATTACTTGTGACCGCGTACGCTTGCGTGTTTTAGTGTAAACAATATATTTATTAACTTATGATCAATTGTCACCAATGAAATCTAAAACAAACTTACAATAACATATAGTCATCGTTATATACCATTAATTTCATTTTATAATAATATTGAATGTTTTTTAATGGAATCACACACAAAACATTCGTCCAATGATCATTGCGCATAATTTTTAAAGATCATTATAAGATCATAACATATAAAAACTTTGTTATCGATGGTTTATTCACGTGGTTATTTCTTTATAGGAAGTGACATATTCTCTAACTTATGGCATCAAGTTATGACAGTTTTATTTTTGATTAAATTTTCTCATAATAATTATTGTTATGATATGTATACATAAATTCCTTCATATCTAACAATTAGATCATTTAATGAATTTATTATGAAAAACATGTGATGACGGTTTTATAATATTAAAACGTGTTAATGTCATTCTTATTTTCCTATCAAAAAAAATTGTCATTCTTATTTGTAGAACCGTGTGCGTGTAGATTTAGTAGTAAAGGCTGGTATGTATATGATATCTTAAAATGAAAATATCGATAATTACTTTTATATCTCAAAAAAAGTATCATATCCAAAAATAAAGTACAAGAAAAGCTAGTTAAACATAAATATTTTACTAAAATTTTCTCTTTTTTGAAATGAAATTGAGGGATACAGTTTGAAATCTTAACAATTATGCAACTCACATAAAATTATTAATATAATATAAAATAAAGTAACATTTTTTCATAGGATCAAAGTAACACGAAAAATTCGAAACTTGTATTCCAGCCATCCTTAAGCATCTCTATGTCATTGATATTACTTTAGCCTTGATGACTTAACATGCTTGTACCGTAGATGAATAGATTTTGGTTACACGTTTGGATTGTTCTTGGGCTTATGACTCTTAAACCACTTTTTCAAAATGATACGGTTGATCCCAATTGCTACACAAAATCCATCAATCTCTCTATCATCATGTCCGCTCAAAGTCCATCCCAAATTCTCCCCAAAAGTGTTTAAACAATACATTTGATCATGTGTTAAGATTTTTTGCCCAGATTCACCAAGGACCACTTTTTCATATTGTAAAATAGGTGTATGAGCAGGAATTGACATTGGAGGAGGGGGATTTGTTGGAGGGTGATGTATCTTATTAGGAGGTAGCTCTTGTTTGTAGTAGTGCAACTGGTAATGACATTTACATACATCACAAATGTGAGGTTGATTTTCAGATGGATGGAATTTGTTACATACAATACTAGAAGTACTGCTAGTTGACATGATAATCAGCAAAAAGGGACTTCACAAAACATAAATTATATAAAGATGACTATGTATGTTACTTCAAAATAGATGATAATATATAGCACTTCATTTTCACAAAATTTTATCTGTAAAAATATTTATAATATCTAGTGGATACTATTAAGGATTTTCTAAATCTGATCCGTAAGTAATGCTTTGCAGTAATGGAAATTTTTGTTCGTATTCGATAAATATGATCAATTTTGAAAATTTCAAAAATAATATATGTTATGCTAAAAATAAGTCTTGTTATAATTGGGCGAGTATTATCTTTTGTTGGGCCTGATGGAACGATCTAGTCCATTAAACAATGAACGTAAAAAATGATATCCTCACTTTGCCCGACCTATATACAAAGGAGTCTTACACTCTTACTCCCAAGCCTAAGAGGCGTTAGATAATCTACAGGGAATATATTTCTATTTATAGCAAGAAATTAAAAATGTGACCGATGCCGAGTAAGGCTATTCTTATTATTGGGCCTTTCCCCTATTGGGACATCATCCTGATTCCTGGATAGAGCACTCAGATTAACATCTTTGATAGGACTATTACTTTCAATAAGGCCTCGCCACCCCGTTTAAGCGACCTCGTTATCTTGTGCTTTAGAGTGGGAAGGTTCCCAACTGTTATCTAGTGGTTGCTGAATTTAATGGGCCTTACTAGAAATATAATATCTTACATTTATTATTGAAGCTATTAAAGAGGACTAAACCCCTCCAGGCTAACATGCATCGCTCTATTTGTGAGGGGGGTTGAAGGGGATTACCCTTGGTGATCTCAAGACTGACATTCTAACAAATATCTAAGACTGACATTCTAACAAATATCTTGGGTCAATGACTTGATCGTAACGCTCCTCAGAAATAACTAGGCTCTAAAAGCCCAAAGAAGATTCTATAGGGTTTCGTGCAACAAATGCAATGGAAAAATGTGAAAAATAAATACAAAATCAAAACCATTACACAAAATTCATACGAAATTTCATAATTAATTCAGAGATAAAAGTACTACCTTATAACAAATAATAAGAGAAAGATATCTTGTTCTTTGAATCATTGTGTATCCCACTTGCACGATCTACGTCTTTTTCGATATCCATACGAACGTCCTTGAATGTCTAACAATCAATAACCAATAAGAAGGGTATTAGGCTCCTAACCACCAAGAACTCTATTATTCTCTTCCTCTCAAAGTCACACAAGATGAAGTGCAGTTAAGATTTTTCTCTCAAAACATGTGTCTCATGTAACATCCCACATCGATTAGAATAAGAGTATTTAGGACCTTTATAGATATAAGTCAACAACTAATGTGTACCAAATTGCTAGCTCTTTTGGACTGACATGTGGTGGGTTGTTGGGTCCGATATGCATTCGATTGTGGGCTTAAATGTTATAAATGGTATCAGAACTCTGACTCGCATGAAGTGTAGAGGCACTGTCCGGGTTTAGTAAGTTTGTGTGTGGGCTCAACGAGGACGTCGACCCTATAAGAGTGAGTGTTTGTAACATCCCACATCGATTAGAAAAAGAGCATTTGGGACCTTTATAGATACAAGTCAACAACTTAAAAAAAATTAATGCAATAAAAAAATTTAGAAAAAAATTTGACATGTTCGTGAATACGGGTCATGAGCAGTATTCATGATATGTTCATGAGCTAGTATTCATGAGACGTTCATGAGTAATAGCTCGTAAGACATGTTCGTGAACAGTTCACGAACATGTTCGTGAATAACATTTTTCTTAACGAGTCGATACATAAACAAAAATATTGGTTCTATAAAAGTTCGAGCTCGAGTTCGAATTCAACGTTTTTATAATGATACACGAATAGTCAAGAGTTCGGTTTGGTTTGACTCATTTACAGCCCTGTGAGAATATCCATCAATAACTTCTACCTATTCATATTATATTTCTATTAATATAATAGATACAGGTTTATAAATAATTTTTTAGATTTTATAATTCTAACAGGTGATTATAATTTAAGAAACCGTGTTTTTCTCATTTCATTTTAAGAACAAAAATTTAAATTTAAATTAAACTAACATTCCAATTTTCCAAGTTCTTAAATTTTTCTTTATCCGAATATGAACGATTTTGAAACGATAATTTTGTAAAAATAGAAATTGTCTACCAAAAATTATGGTGTTGGCCCCATATATCACAATTTGAAAGGAAATGGTCCCAAATATCACAGCTCAAAAACTTGGTCCCAAATATCACTCCAAAACAAAGTTGCGTGTAGCGTTTTGGTTTTTTTTTTAAAAAACGCTGAAGTGTCTAGCGTTTTGGAGGAGAGAGAGAGAGAGGGAAGATGGTGCTTAAAGTAGCATTGGGGGAGAACGCTAGACGACCTAACATTTGGGGGGGAGGAAATGCTAATTAAGATTGTCTTTGGGGGGGGGGGTGTTAACGCCACACAATGTAGCGTTTGGATTTTTTTACTATTTTTTACTATTTTTTTCTTTTTCTTTTTGTTTTTTTTTGTTCGTTTTTGTTTTCTCCTAAATATATATTTGGAAAAAAATATTAAAAAATGTATTTACAAATAGTCAATTAAAATATAAATTTATATTTTTTAAAGTTCGTATACGGTTTATTCGTCGTTCAAAATATTTCTAAACCCAAAATGTAACTATTGAACCCCAAATGTTAACTGTTGAAACTCAAGGCAATACTGATAAAATTTAAAAAATTTAGTCAAAAAATTGAATCCGGCGGCCTGATTTTTATACGCTAACGCGTTTAAAAATCAGGATAAGTTAGGGTTTAGGGATTTGGGGTTTAGGTTGTAAACAACCCTAAACCCCAAACCCAAAGTTCATATATGGTTTATTCGTCGTTTTGAAAATTTCTAAAACCCAAAATGGAAATGTTGAACTCCTAAAGTTAATTATTGAACCCCTAAATTTAATTAAAATTGTTTTTTTAAAATTTAAAAATTTTAATTAAAAAATTGAATCTGGCGGCCTGATTTTTAAACGCTAACGCGTTTAAAAATCAGGATTAGTTAGGGTTTAGGGTCTAGGGTTTAGGATTGTAAACAACACTAAACCCCAAACCCTAAGTTCGTATACGGTTTATTCGTCATTCCGAATATTTCTAAAACCCAAAATGGAAACATTGAATCCCAAAAGTTAATTGTTGAACCCCTAAATTTAATTAAAATTGTATTTTTTAAATTTAAAAAATATAATTTTAATTGAAAATTTGATTATAAGTTTTTTAATATTGTTTACAAATATATATTTAGGAGAAAACAAAAAAACAAAAAAAAAATGAAAAACACCCCAAACGCCACATGAAGTGGCGTTTTGAACTATAACAAAACTTAAACAGCGTTTCCATCACCAACACATACCTTAGATTAGCGTTTCAAACAATAAAAGAAAAAAAAAAAAAGAATATGCTACACGATGTAGCGTTTTTATAAAAAAAATGAAAACGCTACACTAAAATGTGTTTTAGAGTAATATTTGGGGCCAAGTTTTTAAACTGTGGTATTTGGGGGCATTTGCTTTCAAATTGTGATATTGGGGACCTTTATTCCAAAAATTAAACACAGTACATAAAAGGGTTTTATATCAAACTGGCCACCCGTTTCACTCAAAACTATCAATTAGACCACCATTCAAAAACGATATCATTTGAATCATTAAAATCATAATAAATATTAAAGTGGCCACCCATTATAGTACTCGGGAAGTAAAAGTAATTTTTCATCGAGTTCTACACATTTTTCTTGAATGCTTCCATAACCAAACGAAAGGTTAATAATTCTAGTATTTCTGATAATATATTTAGATTTTTAAAAATTCATTTACTATTTTTTTTATTTTATTGTCATTTTCTTGTTTTAATTAAAATAAATAGTGAATAAACTTTTTAAATTCTAAATATATTATCAAAAATACTAGAATTCATAACCTTTCATTTGATTATAGTAATATTTAAGAAAAATGTGTAAAACTCGATAAAAAATTACTTTTACTTCTCGAGTACTATGATGGGTGACCATTTTGATATTTATTATGATTTTAATGATTCAAATGATATCGTTTTTAAATGGATGGTCTAATTGATAGTTTTGAATGAAACGGATGGCTAGTTTGATATAAAATCCGTACATCATAAAATGAAATAGTAGAATTTTTTCCATAAATGTAGAAACAAAATATCCTGGGTTTTCAATAGCACGAAAATGGAGAAAACAGGTGAAGTAGAGGAACAACTAAGGAGTAGAGTTTGCAAGAGGTGCAAAACGACGTACAATCCTTCTTCAAACGACGCTTCTTCTTGTCGTTTTCATCCTTCCTTCTTTGTTTGTCGTCGTCACGACGATCAGAAAAGGTTTCCCTTTTTCCTCGAATCTCGATAAATGAATAATCTCAATAAATTAAAAGATTGTGTAATCTCGATAAATGAATAATCTCGATAAATTAAAAAGGCATTGTATTAGTAATCTGGATAAATGAATATTTTTTCATCGAGGTTGACCTGTATTTGCTCTAGATATCACAAATTAGAAGAGAGGCCCAAGAATTTATCAATTTAAGCTATGTGTTGATGTGTTATAATTAGAAAAATATTTGATTTTTGTTAGACTGGAGTGGAATTTGATAAATCTTGGTGGTTTGAACTGAGTGATTAATATTTGTAATGGTTAATTTTCCGAGTGAAGTATTCAGCTAGTTCTAGGCTTCATTTTAAAAATATTGGTATCGTTTAGCTGGATTTATGATAAGCTGATTAGGAATTTAAGGTAAAAACGAATGCCATTTCAATGTGCCAGTTAGGAGTTATGAAGGTGTAAACCAATGACTCCATTGTTGCGCTAGAAAATGCTGTTGTGTGTGCTCGTATTGAAAATAGTGTCGCCTTTTTTCTTCTGATTATGTTTGAGACGTAATATTCTTATATGTGATCTACTTTATTAGTTTATTGTTCAAGGAGAGGACTCGAGAATTCAGATAATTAGTGCTCGAGAATGAGTTAAGTGATAAGTGATCAAGTGCATATATATCTCTCCCCTCATCTTGAGGTCTTGTTTGTGCTTTTCAGAAAGTATTTGTTTGTACGTTCTAACTAGTTGATTTTATAACCGTGCTAAGTAAAATAAACAATTAATATATTGGCCTGAATCCCAAGAAGAGTTTTTTCATTCCTCGTAAGCAGATGTTGTTGTGACGTTGGATGATGTCTGCACCGATTTTTGTTAAAAGTGTGTGTTTCTTTGCAACTTTATACCGCAAATGATTGTTTTTATGTTACTTTTTTCAAGGTACTATGAATTGGGACCTGATGATCCTCCTTATGCTGCAAAGTTCTATGATTGTTGTGGAGCAGAGGATCCAGAGGCATTGGGCTGCACTACTAGTTTCCATATTTCATATGATGACGACTAGTGAAGTTCTACACTATCTTCGTCATTTGAATTTTGACTGTAAATTTAGCATGCTGATACAATATGTTAGCTTGAAATATAAATAAGTTTGTCTTGTCTGTTATGTACTATATGGAAATATGGAATGAGTGGTCTTATCAAGTCAGTTAGATATATAATGTCGATGTTGTTAAAGCTGTACTTCTGTATATTTAAAACTTAGAGGCACCAAGTGCAGGCTGCAGAGATTGGATTGGCAAATAAGTAGTTGTTGCTTCTTTGTATTAAATTTTGTATACATGTTTTTCCATTCATGACGACGTTTTAGTTTCATTTACATGAGGGAAGTGCTGCCTCGATACACATAATGAGGAGTTTATACTGTTTTGGCTGTAACCTCTTCTCTTCATGTGATATGGTCGTTTTATTTCTCCAGTGTGCTGATGTGTTGGGTGCGGGAAAGGGGGGAGGGCTTAGCTGTTATAACTAAAGCTATATCATTATAGTTGCAAGAATACATCTGTTTCTAAGACTCTTGCACAAGATCTAGCTAACCTCTTAAATGCATTTAGGTACGAAGCCTGTAAGGGGTTAGCAAGAAGAAGAATGTTTCGAAACAAAGTAGAGTACTGTAAAATGCAGCAACACACATCTGTTACTTGTTCACCGCTGACCGCAATAATATTATGTTGAGGGAGTAAGGTGGAAGCAGCCACTCTGCCAGTGTTAAAATGCTGCTAGAAGAGAAAAATAAGCTCATAAAGAGTTGATAATTTTAGGAAAAACACATTATCGTTACTTAAAGCTTCTTTCTGAAAAGGAGAAGCGAAGAGAAGCTATATATCTAGCCAGGTGGAAATCCCAAGCAGAAACCTAAAGCTGGTACTTCGAGATTGTAATTTGAGAGCACATGCTTAAAGATGCAAAACAATAGATTAATGGTCTTACTGCCCAGGCAAATTGGGAGCGGAAGCTGATAACATGAGATTGGAGAGTTTACTGGATAATGAAAACGAGTTACAATGCATTCGAGAGAATGGAGGAGCTTCATATTTTAAAATTTAAAAATCTGCTTCTTAAGAATAAGTCAACGAATTTCCAAATATTCTAAAAGAAGCTATGACCAGAGAACAAGCTTAGGAAATTAGAGGGCTCCCATACAGTGAAATAGCTTATTGTATGCTCTTCAAATTAGTGGACTTCTCTGAACAAAATATGTATGGGAAGGGGGAGACCTTGAATTCATAGCTGCCACACCAGAATTTATAGGACCCTGTACAATAAATTTCCTTAGAGGAGTGTAATGTACATTTGTAATTTTGTATATAAACGGCGCTGATGCTATTGCTAAAGCGATATTCTAAACGAAAGTTAAGTTGGAACAAGAAAAAGGAAAAGGAAGATGATAAAGCTCTTTTGTCAGGTGCACGATCATGACAGGACATGAGGAAGAAGCCCGGATAACTCTGTCCCAGCAGCGGCAGTGAGACGGACAGGGGCAACTGTTCTTTGGACGGACTGGGCGTAAATAGCATGTTGTTTGTTGGAACGCGATCATCGTTGTCTGGACATACCAGTCACAGATGTCTGGAAAGATGAGAGATCGATGATGAAGCTACTAGTAACTTTCACTTCCTCTAGCTGTGCAAAAACTTTAGAGATTTGAAAGAAATTCTTATGACAGAATATCTAGAGGGAGGTGACAGTTCACGACGAGGAGCCAAATCAGAAGAAAAAACCTTTTCTCCTCAAGTTGGAAGTATGATGAGAAACAAGGGTACTTGCAAATTGCAATCAGAAGTAGAAGTCCAGATTAGTCCTTGCGAATCTAGGACTCTGTTGGTACTTGCTTCAGTGCTTCTCATTTCTTATTGTTCTGAACCGGAAGAACACTATTTTGATGATCATAATATCTGTTACAGTATATGTTTTCATGCTATTTTTATGCAGAATATCTTTGCTGCAGCGAAGAAAATCTGAAAATTTCACCTTCTCCAAAAGTTCTTTAGGAAGGATTGAGACCATTGAAAAATGTATAAGGATGTGCATTGTCCTTAAAAGTTTATTCTTTTATAGTGTCTACAGTGGTTTTGAGATGGAAATTTTATATTTTTCTTAGAGATTATGCATTTTGTCTCGCCCTTTAGTCTTACACAAAAAATTAAAAAAATTCAAGAATGATCTGACAAAAAATTACATCGCTATATATAAATATAGCATTTTGATGTTTTTGATCCCAGTGTAAAGAGAATGCCTAGTAGGATATGCCCATACAGCTTTAGCATGCATGGACTTTTTTGTGTGATCAGTCATCACTCATCAGTAGAAGGCTCTGTTGGGCAATAGTTGGCATCAGACACACTGATGCATATAGTGTATTTGTGGTAGTTCCCTTGTGCATGTAGTTTTTTAACTTGTAGAAGTTAATTCAGCTGTCTTCAAGGTAGATAGTACTTGTACTACTTTTGCCATTTAAAATTGCACTAAACTTTAAATCAGTTAAGCATATTCCCATTAGGTCCCTTCTGGAAGTAAGGTTTGGGATGGTAAGATTTCTGCAAACCTGAACCCTACTCCCGGGACTAGAGAGACTAATTTCTGACAAAACACCGACTTTGAAGAAAATTCAAAGATTAGGAAGATAACGACGAGGACGAGACATTAAGATCCTTAAACTTCTGAGTGAGATGGAACTTTGGAGAAGTTGTTAGGAAGAAAATGCCTGGAAATTGGAATAAACATCCAAGGGGAAGGTATATATGTAATATCCTGTATGGTCTACCTGTACAAGAGTATCTGTCAATATTTAGTTTTATCTAACTGTAGAATTCAATCATTCATTCTGATTTCTGAGGCTGGCCTTATCTGTCACACCTTTTGCATCCCATGTCTACATTTTATAATGTTGAAGGGTCCTATTTTACAGCTGCCTATTAAAATCTTGTGTTTTTTTCCCCTTATGTTGACACTCTATAATGCATCTGAGCTGGCCAGTGAGTTGGACCTATATGTGATTGTGAATATGTTTTCATGCACATGTGTGTGTTTCAGTGTGTAGGTGCTAATGACATAATTAAATTATATGCTTGATTTAATTTTGTACAAACTGTATTCTTGCAAGACAGACAAAGCACAAATCTTATATTCTGAACTCTGAAGTCATTATTGAGATTAGAAGGTTGTGTTTGTGTTAGGTCATATTATTCTAATTATACAGTTGTACATACATATAATATTACAATTTGATGCTAAATTGCCCTGTTATGCATAATTATGTAGTGCTCAGTACAGCACTTAACAGTAGGCTAAAAGTTAGCATCCCATATGGGGACAATACAGTAAGCTTAAGTGTATGCATTAACTTTACCAAGTTGTAACTAAGTAGTCCCTTTTGATGCCTTGGTGAAAGTTAAGTTGTCAAAATCAGGTGTTAAGCTAACAATTTATCTCTTCATTATTGTTGTACAGGTATTAAACATCTGGCACGGCCTAACGCTGCCAATTCTTATCTAGGTGCTATTCACCCTCTTCCCTTGCTAGATTAATCTATTCGTAACTAGCATTGTCAAGAATTATAGCGGTTTATCTGTTAATAATCTTTGTCAGGATGTTAGACGCTCTTTTTTATAGTTAAGATTTAGGATTTATGACGTTTATTTGTTATTTATCGTTGTCTGGGCATTGGACACTCTTGTTCAGACTATGCAGAACATCGTTGAGAATTGAGATTATGCAGAACTCTTATTTATAATCTTTGCACTTGTAACTGTTTATATCACGTCAATCTCTGCAGCCTGCCTGCATTTGAGACATGTTTTACATTAGTGGCGCGCTACCAATTTTCTGACTTGTTTGTGGATTGTATATACCCTCTCGGCTTTTAGGCTCTTTACAGATCATAGTGAAAATCATGAACTGCGGAGCAATAATATTTTGCGAAATATAAGCTATATATATGTATACTGTCCTTGATTTGGTAGTGGAATTCTAGCCAAGTTGGTTCACCTGCTCTGTTTTATAGACAGCACCCAAGTTCAAATCTCATGCACTCCAATATTTTGCATGATTTTTGTAAAACGTTTGTAGAGAGTTGTAGATAGGATGCTAATGTCTTTAAACATGTAAAGATAACCAAGATATTCAAAGACTTATTTTTGTTTTGTTTTACTTTAAACCAAATTCATAGCTAGTTATAAATGCCCATCGAACCAAGTAATAAAATATTTTAAGAATCATTTTTTATAAAAATATTTTTTTTGCATAAATTTTTTTTAAAATTTTTGGACCCCTTAGATTTGGTCCTAGGTCAGTTGAATTGCTTTTGGAGGGAACCATTACGATATTTAAAACACTCTTCAGAGTTCAGAGGCACAAGTAAAGGACCAGTATATAATCAATCTTCATACTTTGGCATATTAATCATGTCTATGTGGACTAGGGATTGTGATAATTCTCACGGTCGATTAGAGGCTTTCGATCATCGTTCTGGGCACTTTTCCGGGGGTACTTCACCTGAGTTTGGGTATCTGCAAAACAATGCTTGCCCGGGGGTGGTGGCCGTCAAGCACCTCCGGCGTGAGAATCAATAATCGGAAATAATAATAACCAAGCTGGTGAGAATATATCGTGTGTGAAGAATATGTAGAGAGCTTTTGTATTGTAGGAGTTTTTTGTGTATGAAAGTCCCCTTTGTTTGTGTGTAGAATGGGAGTATTTATAGGCTGGGTTTCCCAATCACTGTTGCCCACTAGTTGTGCCGTTAAAGCTACAGTGAGCCACTATTGGAACAGTGATTGGTGTCCCCTCCTGACATACCTTGATTCTGCCACTGAGCTACTTTAGTCAGATTTTGTCTGTTGCAATTGGGTGTCCTTGAATATTATATTGCTTCCTTGTCTTATGGAGCAAGATACCTTTATGCAAGTGGATGTGCAAATGGACAAAGCAAGATATTTTTGTGCAAGTGGGTTAGTATAAGAGAGATGATAAGTTGAAACATTTTTTGTGAATATTCTTTATTTTGTGACCTGTATTTGTTGAAATAATACTTTTGAAATTAGATATACTTTGTTAAGTATTCCAGAATTGTGTTTTTAGAGAACAGGTATTTTGCTATTAGCGGGTGCCCGCTGATAACTATCAGCGGGTACTTATCATTGCCCCCACTCCCTCTAGGCGCTTTAGCGGGTAGGGGGAGTAAAAGAAAACGAAATGCGGAAAATATGCAAAACTGTGTAATGCATGTGCCCCCCAAGTGTTGGCAGACAACACTTAGGAGTTAGAAAATGTTGCTTTTAAAATGTGCCCCCCAAGTGTTGGCGGACAACACTTAGGAGTTAGAAAGTTTTGCTGAAAAAATGTGCCCCCCAAGTGTTGGCGGACAACACTTAGGAGTTAGAAAATTTTGCTGTAAAAATGTGCCCCCCAAGTGTTGGCGGACAACACTTATGAGTTAGAAAATTTTGCTAGACGGGTTCAAGTTTGTGCGGTTTGCGGTGCTTGACGTGTGCGAAGTTGAAACGTTTTTGTTTGATATGCGTAACTGCTATGCGAATAAATGCTTATTATTGTCAATTAATGAGAGAATAATATTAAATGCCAATAATATGAGAAATGTTAAGTGGCAGTGCGTATTAATGAGTGAAGTGACCTTTGGGTGGAAAGAGAATGTACCTTTGATATAATATGTGAAGAAAAGTAGGGAGTTATTACCAAATGAGTAGTTGGTGTTTTGTACCGAGGCAGTTATTATTTTGCTTTTGCCGTGGACCAATCAGAAGCTGCCACGTTGCGTGTTATAATCTCTCCTCTTTTCACGCGCCTCACGTAATAAAAAGGGAGGTTTGTTCAGTTATTTCTCTCATCTTTTTACTGTCTTCATATCTTTTGCTTTTGAGTTTTTACTCGGTTGTTCTTGGATGTTGTTGCTGCGCTATTCCGGTGATCGACGAGGTTTCTGTCCCTTTAAAGCCGTTCGTATCTCCTGCTTCGCAGTGAGATTTGTGCTCTTTCTTTGTATTTTCTTTTGTGATTTCTGTTTCCTAGATAACTGTGCCATATATGTATCTCCATTTTTTGTGATGTCTGTTTTAAATAGGTGGTTTTGAATGTGGGTTTGTGTTGTCTTTTGTTTCAATGGTAAGTGGATTTTGTTTTGATTTCCTCTTTCACGAAAAAGAGTTCGATTTATGTTTTGGTAGGTTTTTGGCCATGGCTTTTGGTGGTATATTGTTTGTTGTTCATGGTTTATGAGTTTGAGGTCTGTGATTTTTTGATGTTTAGGCCAGTGGTGGTGTGTATATATGTTTGTATATGTTTAAATAAGGTGTAAATTGCTTTGTGATGTTATGGCTTCGTTGTTTGTGGAGGGAAATGGAATATGAATCGTTTTTCTTATATTTATTTAAAAATAAAAATGGAAATTGCTGTGAAAATCCACGTGTACCTTGATATTTGTAAGCGGTTTTTGTGTAGGCGGTACTGGTTTTTTACTTTGAATTTGTGTAGATGGGTGATGAATTCGCAGATCCCGGGACCGGAGAGAGGGGCCCGTTGATAAATTTGAACGGTCGCTGGGCGGATATCGGGCAAATGACCTACCCAGCTGTTCTTCGGAGAAATCGCTACAAATACTTTGAGAGTAGTGAGAGCTTGTTTCGGGCAACCATTGTGGCACCGACAGCATATTCGAAGGCGCAGATGGATGCCGCCTTTTCTAGATTTCCTCATCTTCAACACGACAGTACGTTCATGGCTGATGAATGGTCAGAGTATGTTAGTAGGATGTTCCGGATAGAAGATGGTTATTTCTGGCGGCGGGCGGAACCGTCTGAGAGGTTGTATCACCGTTTTGATGACGGTTCTGTGTGTATCCCAGTTAGTCATTTGAAGGCTGGTTTCCGGGTTCCCCCACACAAATTTGTCATGGATTTATTCTGGGTGTATTTTCAGTGTCCGTTAGCCCAGTTTACGCCCAATTCCATAAGAGCTATTAATTGGTTTTTAGCCAGTAGTGAAGCAATGGGTAAGCAACCGACGTTCAGGTCATTTTTTTGTCTCTTTGATGTGAAAGCTAGTCGTGCGAAGCCCTTCTATGAATTTCAATTTGTGAAGCCGAATACCGTTATTGGGAAGGCCTTGGATGGGTATCGCCCGTTTTTATTTCCCAAGGGCATGGCGGGTTGGCATGAGGAGTTTTTGGTTATTGGTGGTGGTGAGTTTGCTTGGCATAAGAATTTTACGAAGAAAGTAAAGTGTACTTACAAGGTGAACCGCAATCGACTGAGCCGTGTTGAGATTGATATCTTGGTCAGGCTTGTGAAGGCGTTAGGCGAGGTGTGGACGGAAGCCAATTTAGTTGATCCGGCCGATTTGAGAAGACATTGCCGTAAGTCTCTGTTTCATGTTTTTTGTTGTTTTTGTTGTGTCTGATATTGACGATATCGTCTATTTTGTGTAGTATTGGATCCTCGTAAGCCGGAGCTGGATATACACCCAACCCTGGGTCTGAGTGAAGCGAGGTTGTATGCAAAGTTTATGTTGACGGTGCCCCCCAAACCAAAGCGTCTCCGCGGTGGTCAATTTTCCGCTGCAAATATTTTGGATGCTTTTGACCTATCAGGTGAGGGTAGAGGGGCTGAACCTTCTGTTCCTTTTGAAGATCCAGAAACCGTTGTGGAGGAGGAAGATGCTGAGGAAGATGTGGACGAGAATGACATTGATTCGAATGCCAACTCGCTATCTGAGGAGTTGCTAGGTGAGTCTGAGGAGTTTTTGGGTGGGGAGGGTCAGGCAGTTGATGAAAGCATCGAGTCAGAGTCAGAGGGAGAACAACCTGCACAAGGAGAGAGTGAAAAGGATGAGGTTGCAGTCGAAGTTGACTTGCCCACCGTGGCAGATGTACAAACTGAGGGTGAAATGCCCGCCAATGTTGAAGCACTTGTTGAGGAGCACGTGCCCGCTGAAAGTGGAGTCAACAGTCCTGTACAGTGGCGAGGCTATATGCTGCCAGCCTGGGAGTTGGTGACAAAGAACCGGATATTCTTTCAAGGGAGTATAGAGCGTCAATTCGAAGAGTTGAGCGGGGCTTTTCTGATATTCCTGAAGCGGTTGCCACTCCTAGGAGCAAGGTAGTAGTTGACTTGGATTCTGAAGAAACTGCCGACCGCTCAAGCGGCCGAGGTTGTGGCGGATACACATGTTGAGGTGGCGGGTGATGTTCCGCCTCCCAGTTTGAAACGGAGAGCTATTGATGATGTTGGTCCGTCTAAGCGTAGACGGATTGAGGCCTTCAGGGTAGGTGATTACATTCCTTCTAACTTGGTTGTTGATGAAAGCGTAGATACTGCTTCCGATGGTACTGAGAAAGAAGATGGTGAGGATAGCGGAGGGTCTTCTGAAGAGATTGTCCATTATACAAGTAGTGATGATGAAGTTAATGACGCTGAGTTTGGAAATAGACCTGGCTATGGTTTTCTTTTTAAGTCAGGGCCTAATACTTTCACAGCGGAATCTATGACCGATGACGATCTGTTGAGGATGAATGAGTTGAGTTGGGGGCGGATGTGTCGCCTTTCTCAGAAGTATGTTGCACGGGTATGCATCTGTCTAGTAGTTTTCTGTTTGCTCTTACTTGTGCCCGTTGTTGACTTGTTTTATCTTCTGTGTTGTATTTTTTGTAGAATCAATGCATGTATACGGGTCTGATGGCCCGGGGTAATATGTACCGCAGCAGCAATATTGCTTTAAAAGAGAGAGTGAGAGTGCTTGAGCGGGAACTGACCGCTGAGAGGATCATGAAGGATAATGCTGCCAAGGCTTTGTATGAAATTGAGACCGAGAAAACTGATATCAAAGCAAGCTATGCTTATAGCTCTGATCTTCGAAGGTTCTTGGCGGAGGACAAAATCGAGCTTGAGGTCGAGAAGGTTGCTTTGACGGAGCAAATAAAGAACTTAAATACTTCGCTGAAGTTTGAGATAGACCGTGCGAATGATGTTGAAGGCCATCTTGATTCCCGTCCTACGGAAGAGGCTGCTATTAGGAAATTTAGAAACAGTGCCGAATTTGCTGCAATTGTGAAAGAGGAGGCCGACAGAATTCGTATAGTGGTATTTAAAGATGAGCTCGTTGAGCTTGGTGAGTTAAGGTGGAAAGCCGTCGAGAATGCTGCAGAGATTGACCGTTTGAGAAACGAGGCATCCAAGCTGAAGTCTAAAGCAAAGAGAGCTAAACGCAAAGTGAAAACAATGAAAGCCCGTCTGGGGGGGACCGTCACAGTGAGTGTCGGTTGTCAAGTTGAGCCTGTGGCAAGTGAGGTTAGCGTGCAGATCGCTGAGCGTGGAACGGGTGGGGATGAGTTAGATGCTGTAACTCCGTTGTCGGCTATAACAGCTGTGTATGGCGAGGAGCCGGGTGAAGATGAGCCGTTGATTGGCATGTCCAGTCCGCTGAGAGCTTCCCGCTGGGGATGAGTTTTTACTATAACTATGTTGGTTGTTGGTCTGTCTAGAAGTCGCTTTGCGGGTCTGTCCGCTGTGTGACTTGGAAATAGTTTGATATATTTCGTACTTGTAATTTTTTAAAGTCCGAAATACTCTCTTTGTGTTTGGTGGGATATATTTTTGAATTCTTGTGGTGAAATATAACTGCATTGTGTGTACTATGTTGTTTGTCAAAGGGAGGAATAAATAGGCCTTCGGGAAATGTTACCTGGAAATTATGCGTTTGACTGTGGGAATTTGCTGCAAGCATTAAATGCTGCATGGAAATCACATTCTTTTGACCGTGCCTTTACTGCAGTCTGCATGGGGATAGATGTTTTTTGACTGTGGGTTGTTTTAACCCTCTTTCACCCCCCTATAAATAGGATAGTTCAGCTTTTCATTTGGATTACACCTCCTTTGCTTTCATAAAACTCTGTTCTGTCACTTCGACCAAAAATGGCCAATCGTGAAATGCATGCGAACTTTACCCCCTTCTTCTGGGGTCGCAAGCTCCAGATTTCCGAGGAGACGGAGGCTGTTTGGTTAGAATGGGCCCGTATTTATGAGGAACAGGGCGATTTGTACACGGCTGAAGAACTTCGGAACCATGCTCGGAAAATTGCCCGCACTCGTGCTGCGGAGGAGGCCAAGGAGGCGGCGAAGGATGGCGGGTTGAACTTCCGTTTCCGTGCCCCTCCGCAGGGTGAAAGCTCTGAGAAGGATGCGGACGCTGAGAAGAAGGCTCCCCAAGCATGAAGGTTTTTAGATGTAGGAAACTATATCTTTGTAACCCGTGTTTGTAATAAACTTTATTTGATATAAATAAAAATTTCCTTTCCCGTTGCATTTGTTTGTATTTGTCTTCATTCTGCACATATTGCCTTTTTAGCATAGTCGATTGTAGACTTTGTACTCGTTCGTTTTAGCATATTTGTTTTGCTAGATGTCTCTTAATGAGACCTGAGCGGCTATGTCTGCCAAGAAAACTGGCCTTTGTTGTGCGTCCGTTGTGGGCATGGCAGATAGCTTGGAATTTGTAGTACTACGCTTTTTTAGATAGCCATTTGGCTTTCGTAGTAGATTTTGTCGTTGTAGATGGGTGCTTGCCCTCTTAGGGATTTTTCCATTGTAGTTGGACCCTCTTAGGGACTTTGCTATTGTAGATGCTTGTTTTCCCGTCTAGGGGACTTTGCTATTGTAGTTGGATGCTTGCCCGTCTAGGGGACTTTGCTATTGTAGATGGTTGCTTTCCCGTCTAGGGGACTTTGCTATTGTAGATGGTTGCTTTCCCGTCTAGGGGACTTTGCTATTGTAGTTGGATGCTTTCCCGTCTAGGGGACTTTGCTATTGTAGTTGGATGCTTTCCCGTCTAGGGGACTTTGCTATTGTAGTTGGATGCTTGTCCGTCTAGGGGACTTTGCTATTGTAGTTGGATGCTTGCCCGTCTAGGGGACTTTGCTATTGTAGATGGTTGCTTTCTCGTCTAGGGGACTTTTCTATTGTAGTTGGATGCTTGCCCGTCTAGGGGACTTTGCTATTGTAGTTGGATGCTTGCCCGTCTAGGGGACTGATATTGTAGTTGGATGCTTGCCCGTCTAGGGGACTTTGCTATTGTAGTTGGATGCCTGCCCGTCTAGGGGACTTTGCTATTGTAGATGGTTGTTTTCCCGTCTAGGGGACTTTGCTATTGTAGTTGGATGCTTGCCCGTCTAGGGGACTTTGCTATTTTAGTTGGATGCTTGCCCGTCCGGGGGACTTTCCTATTGTAGTTGGATGCTTGCCTGTCTAGGGGACTTTGCTATTGTAGATATATTTGTAGAAGATTTTTTCATTCAGAATAGAATAACCCTGGGTTACAGAAGTGTAATTGGCTACTGATAATATTTTCTTAGTTTATCCCCGTGCCAAGTATTGTTGACTTCAGTCCCGTCAAGGCGCGCAAGTTTGTAAGAACCCGGCCTGAGTACTTGGGCGATTTTATAGGGGCCTTCCCACTTGGGCATGAGTTTGCCCGTATGTTTTGGGTCGGATGCTTCTGTTGCTCGATTGACCAAATCGCCTTCCACATAGGCTTTGATTCTAGCTCGTCTTCCGAAAAATTCCTTTGTTTTTTTTGTAGGCGGACATTTTTTCGACAGCGGCCTCCCTTGCTTCATCTAGAAGGTCAAGGTTTGTTCTGAGTCCGTTGTTGTTTGCTTCTTCTTCGAAATTGATGGTACGGAAAGATGGGGATCCTATCTCGATTGGGGCAAGAGCTTCAGTGCCAAAAGCTAACTTGAAAGGGGATTCTCCCGTACTGACCTTGGCTGATGTCCGGTAAGACCAAAGGACGTTGGGTAGCTCATGTGGCCATTTTTTCTTGGAAGTCGTTAGCCTTTTTTCTAGGCCCCTGACAATGATGCGGTTGGTTACTTCAACCTGACCGTTGCTTTGAGGGTGGCATACTGAAGCTTTTTTGTGTTTGATCCCGTAGTCGGATAGGAACTTTGTGAATTTTGACCCAACAAATTGTGTGCCGTTGTCGGATATGAGTACCACTGGAATGCCAAATCTTGTAATCACTTGTTCTGAGACGAAACGGATTGCATCATCTTGCGTGATGTTTTTGAGTGCCTTTGCTTCGGCCCATTTGGTCATGTAATCGATGGCGACCATTACATATTGTAGGTCACCTTTGGCCTTGGGGAAAGGTCCCATGATATCGATGCCCCAAACCGCAAACGGTATAGGTGACAATATTGCCGCTGGGAGGGCTGGTGCTTTTCTAGACATGTTGCTAAACAGCTGGCATTGGTGGCATTTCTTGGCGAATGTCTTGCATTTCTTGTGCATTTTGGGCCAGTAGTAACCCTGCCTGAGTATTTTATGTGCCAGTGCCTTCCCAGCCATGTGGTCGCCACAGATGCCTTCGTGGACTTCTCTCATGCAATAGAGAGCTTCTTCTTCGTCGACACATTTGAGGATGGGAGAATCAAAGCTCCTTTTGTACAGGGTGCCTTCTTGGATGAAGTATTTTGTTGCTTGAGATTTGAGTATTTTAGCTTTGATGCAGTCCTCTGGTAGCGTGCCGTCTTCTAAATAACGGATGTAAGGGCTCATCCAAGTTTCAGTTGGTGGATTTATTTCCATGATATCGAGGGCGCTGACACTGGGAGTGGTAAGTTCTTCAAAGTACACTGTGTCCGCTTCTGTCTTTTCCCCTTGGGTTAGTTTAGATAACATGTCCGCTATTGCATTGTCTGCCCGGTCTATCTGTTCTAGGGAGTACTCTTCAAATTGAGAGAGCATGGCTTGCACTAATTCTTGATATTTGCTGAGATTGTTGTCTTTTGTTGCGTAATCCCCCGTTGTTTGTCGAACAACTAATTATGAATCGCTGTAGATGGTGATTTTTTTCACTTGTAAGTTTTTGGCCGGTGTCAAGCCGGCCAAGAGTGCCTCGTACTCCGCCTGGTTATTTGTAGCTTTGAAATTCAATTGTATGGCTTGCTTAACTTGAAAGCCGTCGGGGCTAGTGAGGATGAGTCCAGCCCCGCATCGAGTGTTTGTGGAGGAACCGTCCACATATAATTGACAATTGTTGTCCGTTGTTGCAAGGTTTTTTGCGGGAACTATGCTTTCTGTTGTCGAAAATGAACATTCGATCACGAAGTCCGTCAATGCTTGTGCTTTGATTGCGGTTCTGGGTATGTATTTTAAATTGAATTGGACGAGCTCTACGGCCCAGTTGATCAATTTGCCTGATAAGTCGGGTTTGTGGAGAATTTTTCTGAGCGGTTGGTCTGTGATGATCCTGATCTGTCTGCCTTGGAAGTAATGTCTCAATTTTCTACTTGCCACGACCAAGGCTAGAGCGAACTTTTGGACATTCGGATAGCGGGTTTCCGCATCTTTGAGCACTTGACTGACATAATAGACCGGCTTTTGCTCGCCATTCTCCTCTTTTATGAGTACTGCTCCCACGGCTTTATCTGTTGCGGATAAGTACAGTGATAGTGGTTCTGAAGGAGCTGCGACCGCGAGTAGGGGAGCCGAAGATAGATAAGTTTTGAGATCTTCGAAGGCTTTCTGGCAGGCGTCCGTCCAAGATATAGCTTTAGTTTTTGTGGCTCCCTTCAAAGTGTCAAAGAACGGAAGGCATCTGTCTGCTAATTTAGCGATAAACCTTCTGAGAGCGGCTAACCTTCCTGTTAATTTCTGTATATCTTTCAAAGTTTTGGGAGGTTGCATGTCGATTATAGCTTTTATTTTTTCCGGGTTGGCCTCAATACCTCTGTGGGATACTAAGGAGCCAAGGAACTTGTCTGCGTCTAGTGCAAACGCGCATTTGTCGGGGTTTAGCTTCATGCTGTATTTTCTGAGGGTTGAGAAACATTCTTCTAAGTCTTGAAGGTGGGGAACCGTTAAGAGAGATTTTACTACGAGATCATCCACGTATACTTCCATATTTCGGCCTAATTGACCGCCGAAGATTTTGTTCATGGTCTTCTGGAAGGTTGCGCCGGCGTTGATTAATCCAAAGGGCATGACTTTGTAGCAGTACACCCCCTATGGGTGACGAAGGCTATCTTTTCTCTATCTTCAGGGGTCATTTTGATTTGGTTGTAGCCGGAGTAGGCATCCATGAAACTTAGCATTAAGTGACCCCGCTGTCGCATCAATGAGTTGGTCTATTGAAGGGAGCGGATACGGGTCCTTTGGGCATGCTGTATTTAAGTCCGTGTAATCCACACACATTCTCCATTTCCCGTTAGATTTCTTCACTAGTACTACATTTGAAACCCACTTAGGGTAGGTGACCTCGCAAATTAGATCTGCGTCCAAGAGTTTGTCGATTTCGATATCGATTGCCTGCTGTCGCTTTGGTGCAAAGTTCCTTCTTTTTAGTATCTTCAGAGCCTTACCCGGGTCCACATTCAACTTGTAGATAGCTACCGACTCATCTAGACCTGGCATGTCTTTTGGACTCCATGGGAAAACATCTGCATACTTTCTTAAAAGGTCTGTGAGGCCTGATTTGAAGACGGACTCTAAACCCGCTGCTACACTCACACTTTTGTTCGAGTCACCAGGTAGGATTTCTATTTTTTCTGTTTGCACCGCAGGGCTTATTGGCGGCCTTTCTTCTCGTTTGAGACATTTCATGAGATTCGTGTCGATGCGAGGAGGGTCTTCTAGCAGCGGGTTATGCCCGTCTATGAACTGTACTTCCTTTCTCCTTTTGTTTTTTGCGCGCTGATTCTCGGCGTGCCTTTGCCTTTTTGCTTGCTTTCTCTGGGTTGCCTTTTCTCTACGGATATTGCTAGGCTCTGTTTTTCGCCAGCGTGATTGCTATGCCATAGCATCTCTTAGATGTTTCGGAATCTCCCTTGATCTCCCCGACCCCGTTTAGAGTGGGGAATTTGACTTTAAGATGGGGGGTGGAGGTGACTGCCTTTAGCATATTGAGGGTAGGTCTTCCCAAAATCATGTTGTAAGAGGAAGCGGTGTTGATGACATAGAATTTGACCGTTCGACATACTTGCCTGTGCGATTCACCGAAATAGACGGGGAGTCTGGCAATGCCCGCAATTGGGACGGCGTTGTGCCCAAAGCCGTAAAGGGGTGTCTCGTCGGGACATGTTTCGAGTTTCTCGCCATCTAACTTGAGTCTGTCCCATGTGTGTTTGAAGCAGATGTCGACTGAGGACCCGTTATCAACGAGGATCCTCTTTACCTCATTATTGGCCACGCCCAATGATACAACTAGTGCCTCAGTGTGGTTTGGGTTAATACCTTCATAGTCTGCATCTGTAAAAGTAATGACATTCGGGGGTCCCTCGTATATCTCATAAATGTCATGCTCTTCTCTTGGTAGGGAGGATTGTCCGCCGAAGACGGTATGCACGATGTTTCTGTTCTGTCCTTGCGGGGTGGATGCCCCTTGCACCTGTCTTGGCAAGTACTGAGATAGATTGCCCGCCTTTACATGTCTTTCCAAGAAATATTTGAGGGACAAGCAACTGTCTTTGTAGTGCCCATGTGTCTCGTGGTAATCACAGTGTTTTTCTTTAGGTCTGTCCTCGGGCGGAGAATGCATTGGTGCTGGTGGGAGATAGAAGGGTTTCCCTCTGATTTATTTCAGAATGCTCGCCCTGGGGAGGGTGAATTTGGTCCACTCCGGCTCAGGACGCCTCTCTGGTCTTTGCGGGTTTGCCGGCCCTAAGCGGTCTCTGACCGGGACTGATGATTGTGTTCTTTGTGTGGGCGGTGGCGGTCCATGAGTGGTCTGCACTTGGTGTGAGGTCGGTGTTTGCCTTTGATAGGACGAAAACCTTTCTCTTTGAAAATATGGTGGAGGTGCAGGTGGAGCCCTGGATTGCTTCAGCACGCTCAGAGATTTCGCTTCGTTGATGGCTTGGGAAGCCAGGTCATATGCTTTTGCTAATGTAGTGGGTTTTGTCTCTATAAGACGGCATACGTATTTCTCGCATTCGTAGTGATTAAGACCTCTCCTCAAGTGGACCAAAGCTTCTGTTTCATTGACACAAACAACTTTGTTGACGGCCTCCTTGAAGCGGTCAATGTAGTCCTGCAGTGTTTCCCCGTTGCGTTGTGCAATGGTTTCCAGAAACACGGTATGAACCTCGTGTTGCTGGTTTGCTTTGAACTTATTGAGGAATAGTCTTTTGAATTCCAGCCAAGTGTCTATGGATCGAGTGGTTATTCTGCAGAACCACCTCTGTGCATTTCCGTGAAGAGTTACGACAAAGAAACGACATCGCGTCAGGTCATTGTATTCATAATGAAGAGCTAGCTGATCAAAGTAGCTAAGATGCTCCTCTGGGTCGCCTAACCCGTCGAAAGAATTGAAGTTGTGATGTTTGATTTCCTTTTGACGGGGCTCCGCCTCCAATCTAATGGTAAACGGCGTGCCACCCGATTCTGGTTCGCTATTTCCCTCTATCTTTTTCTTGATTTCCATAATAGTTCGCAACATCTCTGCGTTTGTGGGTTGCTTGCTGTCAGTATCTTTTGGGCGGGGAGGGGAACGCTCTCTTTGTTTCTGTTTTTCGTACTCGGCCAGAACCTTTTCGTAGGCAGCTTTCTTGTCAACAATCACCTTCCTTCGGTCTCTCTGCTTTCTGTTCTGCTCCCATATTTTGGGTTGGTGATGGCCTTTGTTGTGCCTCTCATGGATTGTTTCTTGGGATGAGCCTAGGCGAGAAAAAGCGGAGTTAGTTTTGTGTGGCCGGCTGTGTGCCTCGCTTCGGTCATCATGTGGATTTACTCGGGATTCTTTCTGTTCGGGTGGCTTTTCTTGTCTGGCCTGGGGAAATGCAGAGGCTATTTGCATGAGTAAGTTTATTTGTTGCGGGTCGTAGCCAGTTAGGTCGAGGCTAAGAATTTGATCTTAGTTTCCTCCTCCAGGAGGGTTTGTTTGTAAGCGGTTTTCAGCATTTACTGGTGGGTCCTGTGGCGGGATGCCAGTGTTATTTCCTTGTATCTCTATTGACTGTCGCTCGTCGGGGTTTGCCATCACGGTTTTTAGGTCTGGTGTTTGTGATTATACGGATGCTGTGTATCTTGTGTTTTTGAGGCTGATGCTTGTGTTTTGTCCTGTAGAAGTAGCTATTCTGGTAGAGCAGGCGAGGGATTTTTCTTTAAGAAAAAAGCCCCCTCCTTCTAGCGCCAAATGATAATTCCCACGGCCGATTAGAGGCTTCCGATCACCGTTCTGGGCACTTTTCCGGGGGTACTTCACCTGAGTTTGGGTATCTGCAAAACAATGCTTGCCTGGGGGTGGTGGCCGTCAAGCACCTCCGGCGTGAGAATCAGTAATCGAAAATAATAATAACCAAGCTGGTGAGAATATATCGTGTGTGAAGAATATGTAGAGAGCTTTTGTATTGTAGGAGTTTTTTGTGTATGAAAGTTCCCTTTGTTTGTGTGTAGAATAGGAGTATTTATAGGCTGGGTTTCCCAATCACTGTTGCCACTAGTTGTGCCATTAAAGCTACAGTGAGCCACTATTGGAACAGTGATTGGTGTCCCCTCCTGACATACCTTGATTCTGCCACTGAGCTACTTTAGTCAGATTTTGTCTGTTGCAATTGGGTGTCCTTGAATATTATATTGCTTCCTTGTCTTATGGAGCAAGATACCTTTATGCAAGTGGATGTGCAAATGGACAAAGCAAGATATTTTTGTGCAAGTGGGTTAGTATAAGAGAGATGATAAGTTGAAACACTTTTTGTGAATATTCTTTATTTTGTGACCTGTATTTGTTGAAATAATACTTTTGAAATTAGATATACTTTATTAAGTATTCCAGAATTGTGTTTTTAGAGAACACGTATTTTGCTATTAGCGGGTGCCCGCTGATAACTATCAACGGGTACTTATCAGATTGTAAACAAACCGAGTCACGGTCGAGTTTTTATTTATCGAGTTCGAGCTTTTTCTTAACGAGTCGAAGCAAATTCGATTACTTTATTCATCAATTTTTGTTGTTTGAACTTGAGTTCGTGAACAAATGAGAAGAGTTCAAGTTGTTCACGAACATTTCGAGTCGAGTTGAACCGAGTCGATTTTGAGTTTATCAAAATTTTTTTGTTTTATTTTCATTTAATATTCTTTTTTTTTTTTCAATATTTAGCACACTTTCATGTTTAATTTTGTGGATAATGAAAAATTAGATTATTAGTAGTTGATCTATGATCTAGATATTTTATATATTTATATTAATGTATTGTAATATATTATTTATATAAATTAAATAATTTTTTTATATATATAACTTATCGAATCAATCTCGAATCGAGTTCGAATGGAACACTCATAAAACTCGAATCGACTTGATAAATTTATCAAATATAATTTTTTGTTCGAACTCAAGCTCTATTTCGTATTGAATCGAGTCGAGTTAAGTTTAATAAGTAGTTCGGTTCATTTACGGTCGTATCCTAGACCTAGACGACCACAAAGAAAAGGGGCACAGGGTCACGGGACTTGAGAGTTGAGACTCATGAACAAACTGCATGCGTTATCTTTGTATTCATTAACATGTTTGCTATCATTATTTTGTCTTCCAATATAAATCCATGCTATGACGAAAACAGAATTTTAAATGATGCGAGTAATTACACTATGTATAAATTTACACAATAAATTACATAAGTTTTGGAACACATAATTTAAATAATTCGCTGCATAAATTGACCCCAAAGCCATATATATATTTGTTTACAATTTCGAAGTGTTTATATCAAAATATCATTGAGTCCGAAAATGATTGCAAAATTGAGGAAATGTCTCCTTCTCTTGTACCCTCAAGTATCACCTAATAGTACTGTGTTGATTTCAGTTTCTGTTTCTTGAACAGAAAGAAAATAATATTATAAAAATGTAGTTGGCTGGTCCTTTTCTCACCGTTCATTCTTTTAATTAATCTTGTTTGTTGTTGATTAGTTTATTAAAATAAAATGGCAGAAGACAACAAATGTACAAATAAGTCCATGTTTAATGTGGTCAAGTTTTCTTTTTGTTTTGGATTTGGTTCAACCTTCTAAACACACCACATTGTTCTAGGGATTGGCAATTAAAATCTAACCACAGATTTCGAATTGTTTGTGCATCATTTAACATAATAATTGATCTCACATTTTTCAAAAAAAAAAAAAAGAAGAGATTTTTGAATGTATTATGTCTGCATTACTTAAAAAAAAATCTGAAATTATAATATTTTTAATAAATAAATTTAATAAAAATATTGGGGCCAAATTTGTACATTCACATAAAGTTGAAAGAGATGTAGAGAGAGACACTTTAAAGTGGTGTGGTGGTCACTCTCAGGTCTCAAGTCTCAAGTCTCAACAGTTTACAAACCAAAGAAAATACACTATACTCCATTTACACATTCTACTGCTATTCTGCTACTACTTCTTCTTCTCCTTCCATTCTCTTTATTTGTAACTTATAATACACACACAATCTTATATCTATAAAATCTTGAAAACCCAATTTTTTTTTTTTAACTTAAAATCTCTTTCATTCATTCATTTCTCTCTAATATATACACACAGCTACAACAATAATGTTGATGTATGTCTACATTATTATATAATAAAATAATCACACTACTATTTCAATAGCCCCTACTGGTTTTTTTACTACTTTTATCATTCACCACAAGCTTACTTTTTCCTCTCCATTGCAGCCATGTCCACTAAATCCAAGTATTTCATTTCTCTCTCTTTTTCTTGATCTTTACATATATGTATGTATATTTGCAATTTTTGTTTTGTGGGTCAGATCTTTTTGCTTTGATTTTTGTTAAAGTTTCAATCTTGCTGCTATTCTGTAAATTTTTGTAATGGGGGTCAAATTGATTGTTTTTTTGATTAATCTTGATGACCCTTTTGGTGGATTGAGTTTAAATTTTGATTTTGTGATTGTATAGTGTGGATCTAGCAAAAATGGATTCAATTTAAGTGTTTGTTTTTACTATTAGTATAGGTGTTGCAATTTTGTGTTTTTTGTCAAATTTGTAATAAAGTTTCCACCTTTGGGATATATTTGTATGTCTCTGTAAGTTTATGCAGCAATTGTGGGGTTTTGTTGTCAAATTTGTGGTAATTTTCACCTATGGGATATATATTTATGTATATATTGCAATTAAGCTTAGTTAGTAATGAATGTGGATTATGAGTATAGATTCTTGCAATCTTTGTTTTAAATGGATTCAATCTTTGTTGATGTGATCAATGATCATGGCAGGTTGAACAAATTATCCGAAACTCCTATCAATAAAGTATCTACAGAAACTACCAATGCTAAAGCATCTACTGGAACTCCCAATGCTAAAGCATCTGCAGGAACTCCTAATGCCAAGGCATCTAATGTGACTCCTAACAGCAAAGGATCACCAGCAACTCCTAGGATTCCTAGATTGAGCCGGGGAGTTTCAAAATCTGAGACTAATTCGCCATCCCCCCTGCAAAGTTCACGCCTTTCGGTGGATAGTTCTCCAAGATCTGTTACTTCAAAGCCCTCTGTGGATCGGCGATCTCCAAAGATCACTACCACACCTGATGTAAGTTTCGGCAATATCAGTACTCTTTTTGAGTTTCTCATTGTATTTGATGATTATAAAATGAAATGATTATTATCAGTGTGGTTGTGTATTTTTATTTTGTTGTTAGTAATCCTTTCAAGTGTAATAGGCACATTGGATCTTGTTAAATTGGTATATAAAATGATCCTTATTGGCATTATATATTTTACTGATTTTAGAAGCAACCGACGCGGCTGTCGAAGGGATCGGAACTACAGGCTCAGCTGAATCTTGTCCAGGAAGACCTAAAGAAGGCGAACGAGAAGTTGGCTGAGGTTGAGAAAGAGAAAGAGCAAGCAATTGATGAGTTGAAAGAAGCTCAGAGGTTAGCAGAGGAAGCTAATGGAAAACTCACAGAGGCTTTGGTTGCCCAAAAGCGAGCAGAAGAGGAATCTGAGATCGAGAAGTTTCGTGCTGTTGAGATGGAACAGGCGGGCATTGATGCAAGTCAAAAGAAGGATGAAGAGTGGAAGACCGAGCTTGAAGATGTGAAAAACCAGCATGCATTAAATGTTTCTGCTCTTCTATCTGCCAATGAGGAGCTCCAAAAGGTGAAGCAAGAACTAGCAATGACTACTGATGCAAAACATCAGGCGCTTTCCCATGCTGATGAAGCTACTAAGATTGCCGAGATTCACGCGACGAAGGTAGAGAGTATAACAGCTGAGTTAGCCCAGTTGAAGGCTCTGCTTGATTGCAGGAACGAGTCAGTTGCTGACAATAATGACAATACCCTCTTGGAGCTGAAATCGAATGTGGAGACATTAAAACAAGAACTAGAGAAAGCAAAAGATTTTGAATCAGAGGCCAATAATTACAGTAAAATGGTGTTACAGCTTAAATCAGAGATAGAGGCATTGAAAGAAGAACTTCAGAAAGCAGATGATTTTTATGATGAGAAGCTGGCAAAAACAGAGGCTGCTCTAGAGCAACTAAATGTTGAGCTGGAGACTGCAAAAATTGCTGAAGCTTGTGCGAATGGGAAAGTAAAAGAATATGAAGTGGAGGCTAGCAATCAGAGAAATATTGTGATGGAGCTTAAATCAGAGGTAGAGACACTGAAACAACAACTTGAGACAGCGAACGAGCACGAGGAAAAGGTAGTGGAAAATGAAGCTGCAATAGAGCAACTTAATGTAGAGCTTGAGGCTGCAAGAATGGCTGAATCTTACGCGCATAATCTGCTCGAAGAGTGGCAAAAAAGGGTTGAAGAATTAGAGATCAAAGCTGAGCAAGCAAACCGTCTAGAAAAATCTGCATCAGAGTCTTTGGACTCGATCATGAAACAGCTAGAGGAAAGTAATGATTTGTTGCATGCTGCAGAATCTGAAATTGCTTCTCTTAAAGAAAAGGTGGGCTTATTGGAAATGTCAATAGGATCACAGAGAGGCGATCTTGAGGTCTCCGAGCGAAGTATTTATATGGCCAAGGAACAGGCTTCTGAAATGGCAAAGGAGATTGAATCATTGAAGTATGAGCTTGATACTGTGAAGGATGAGAAAATTCAGGCATTGAACAATGAAAAGCTTGCTGCTGACAGTGTTCAGACGCTGCTAGAAGAGAAAAATGAAATTATAAATGAGTTGGAAAAGTATAGGAAAGAAGAAGAGAAAAGTAAGAAAGCAATGGAGAGTTTAGCTTCAGCATTACATGAAGTTTCTTTAGAAGCTAGAGAAGCAAAAGAAAAACTGTTGTCTAGTCAAGATGAGCATGAAAATCTTGAAACTCAGGTAGAAAATCTAAAGCTGGTTTTGAGAGCTTCAAATGAGAAATATGAGAGTATGCTTGATGATGCAAAGCATGAGATTGATGTTCTTACAAATTTGATCCAACAATCCGAGCAAGATCAGCAAGCTGCCAAGGCTGATAGGGAGCTAAGAGAGCTTCATTTGATGGACTGTCTTAATAAATCTGAAGAAGAAAGCTCTTCAATGACAAAAGAAGTTAGCAAGCTAGTTATGTCTCTTAAAGAAGCCGAGAGTGAAGCTTCTGAAGCGAAGGAAGAACAAGCTAAGCTGAAGAATACCCTTGCCGAAGCTGACTCTGAGATTAAGTATCTTAAGGAACTTCTTGGGGAAGCAAAAGCTGAAAGCATGAGACTGAAGGAGAGTTTAATGGACAAAGAAAATGAACTGCAGAATGTTATTCAAGAGAACGAGGAGCTTCAGAGTAAAGAATCAGCTTCTCTGAATAAGGTCAAGGAATTGTCGAAACTACTAGACGAAGCTACTATTAGAAAACAAGCTGAAGAAAATGGTGATCTTACAGATAGTGAAAAGGATTATGATATGCTCCCCAAGGTAGTAGAATTCTCTGAACAAAATGGACATAGAAAGGAAGAGAATACCAAATTAGAGCTGCCACATGTTCCAGAACTTGTAAAAGAAATACCTCTGGAGGAGAGTAATGTCTTGAATGTCAAGACAATTGACTCAGATGCTGAAGCTGTGGATTTGGATGGAAAGCCCAAAGGGGATGAGAACGAAGAGAAGGATGGCGATAATTCAGTGGAAGTTGAATTTAAGATGTGGGAAAGCTGCAAGATTGAAGATAATGATTTTCTGGAGTCAGCAGAGAAGGAATCTGTTGTGGAAGTCGACACAAAGACAGAGAATGATGACTCCGACCAGTTTAATGGATTGTCTTCAACCGAAGATCTTTCAACAGAACTTCTGGAGAATGGAGGAAGCTCACCAACAAAAGAACATAGTCAGAAGAAGAAGAAGCCTTTGCTCCACAAGTTCGGAAACTTACTGAAAAAGAAGAGTACTAGCAACCAGAAGTAAAAAAGACCAGATATGTCTTGGTTTATGTCTTAGTAGAGATGTATATTGGCTATATCTTGCACCTGATTGTGTTTTTTAAATTACATGTTTCCATATCTTATTTGCAGTATTGGAAAGAACTTTACCAATATGCTTCTATTCTTTTTTGTTCCTGTTTCTGGAATATCTTGTATGTGGTGAAGAGTGTATTTACTCTTTTTTCCATTTCTTGCAATCTCATAGTTCATATAGCAGGTTGAGAACATTAGAAATGTATACCATAATGTGCTTTCATCAGTTTGGCATGAAATGATTGTCATCCAAGTCTGTATTTTGGTAATATCTTGTCGTCGTCATTATTTTATTCAACTATTGCTGCAAATTTAAGTTGCAAGGTCCATATTGAGATGATGCAGTTTTTCTGATTGTGTTTGTTTGTTGAGAAATGGTGAATAGGGTGAATTTCTAACTTCACAAATGTGTACATTTGCCTACCCATATTGTTATATCCAACTATTTGAATGCTTAAACGTTCTGAGAGATTGGCACAATGCAAGACAGAAGGAGAAAAGCAACTTCTTCGCTTATATTCGAAAGTACAGATTGTCAACATTCTTTTCAGCTCAAATTCTTCCTTATGCTTGAAACTTTACCAAGTCGACATGCTCTGCAGCTCAAACTCTTCCTTTGCATGAACTACATTAGATATTTCTCAAACTTTTCCTTTGCTTTCCTCGAACCTTAAGACCAAGTCTAAAACGTGTAAATAACCCTTCTTTCGCTGTGGTTCAAACTTTTAAAGTTCAAGCACGTCCTTAGCTGAAGTTCGAAAGCGAAGGCTCGAACCAAGATATGCTTTAAAGTTGACATTGTTCTTGTTCCCAAGAGGTGATCCGAGGTTGTTGCCTTCGATTCTGGCAGTTGTAGTTTATCGAATTGACCTTCTTCAACTGTGTTGTAATTTACAGGCAGGCAGTTCGAGACTTGTAGTTTCATGTAAAGGCGGTGCAAGATTCACATAGAAAACATCACTAGCCGAAGAGAACTTACTGACCCGTTCCTTGCTTGTGCAATATTAGGAGTTTATATATTAAATTTGTTAAATATTATTAAAATTTTAGAGATAAAGTAGAATATCCACAATATTAGTTCTGAAATTTTATAGCAATTTAAGTTTTCATTAATCTCCTAAGAAATAACTGCTCATCATTAAGAAAATAAAAAAATGTAATTTGTTTTGTAAGACAAAAAAACGTAATTTATTTTGTAGAAGGTATTTTTCATAATTACATATGTAACTTTGTACATAAATTAAAAATTTATTTATATAAATTTTAGGGAAATTATAAAATATACTACTTTTAAAGTTTTTTTTTTGCAATTTTACCATTTTTTGAAAATATTTGCAAAAATACAATTTGCAACCAAATGTAATTTGTTTTTACGTTATTCTGAAAAATAGTTGAAGTTGCTTTTAGTTGCATTTGAGGTTGATTTTGGTTACATTTGATTTAATTAGTGCAACTAATTATGCAGCCAAAAATAATTTCAAATATTAAATTTTTAAAGTTGCATTTATGGTTAATTTGATTGATATTAATTGCAAATATGATTGTAAAATTGCAAACCGTATTTTAGCAAAAAAAAAAAAATCAAAAAAATCAAAAAATGGTATTTTGCAAAATAATTAAAAAAAAATACTTTTGCAAAAAAAAAAATAATTCTAACCTTAATTATATCCGGAAAAAACCCTAAATTTTATAGTGTTAGTTATATTTTGTTTTGATTAGAGCATCTCCAATGGTGTCAAGCCCTTAGGTAAAATTCAAAATAAATTAACTTAAATAAGATATATAGAGAATTTGTAAAATTTTGTCCATCCAATGGGACAAAACTCTTAGGTAAAAATATAGATAACCACAATAGGTTGGCTATATTTGTCGAACCTTTAGCAACCTGTAGTTTAACTCCACATCATCAATTACCATATAAAAATAATACATTCTATTTTTAACAACTTGAAATAATAATAACATACCATTTTTAAAATATAGCCAACCAATATAGTCAATCCCATTGGAGTAAAACACGTTAGCGTACTTCATTCCAATTTTAATTTGAACCTCACCTCTATAAATACCCAAATCCCCCTCCCCTTCTGCTGCGCGTATCTAATTTCAATTCTTCTGTCCTGACCATGGATCTTAATCTCAATTTTTTTGGTAAACGGAATCATGAATCACTTGATTCTGGCATATTCGATCGTGATAAGGATGCAGTCCGCCGCTTTAGCCTCACAGACAGTGATAGGGTTTTCTTGGCCCAGTATAAGTTTAATCCACACACGAGTTTGAGAAAGAATAAGTCGAGCTACCAGACAACAACTCATGGGAGCCACCTCCAACTATTTGGGCTCCACATGCACTTGTAGTTACAAGTATTGGCCTTACGATCCTGACGTTCCATTCTGTTCCTTCTAATCTTGTTAACTACTGTAATACATCACTCGAACATTACAATAAAACTCACGGGGTGTGTTATAAATATGTACGTATGTTAAAGGCTTGTCAGACTCATATTAGTTCCTTTTTCAATGTTGATATGATCTTTACTGCATCATTGTCTGATAATGATTCTCGTGTTGAGACTTTTGAAACAAGTGTAAGAGCTGGATTTCAATGTTATCGAAGAGTTAGGGGTTATGCTGTAGTGGTAGAAAAAGTTGGCCAAATCTTAATCTCAAATGCTAGTACGTACTAATATATCATAATTGCTACTAAGAACTGCTATGCTACATCTGTCTCCCCCAAAAACTTTTTAAGAATACAGGTTTAGTACTTGGAGTTGAAATCTTACATAATTTATATTTTATTTTTTTTTATTTTTTGCAGGAGTGTTGGTCATGTTCCTCGCAAGTATATATATATGAATATGGTGGCATTCAAAGTCCCAAGCGACCAGAGCTTTTGAAGGTGTGTGAAAGCGTCATGGCCTATCTCAGTAAACAGGTATATCTGTTCTCTCCCTTTATAGCTTAGTTGCAAACATAATATTAACCTATAATTAAGCCCTCTTTTTATGTTAATTGCCTTATAGGATAAGAACTATGAATTTCTAGAACTTATCCGCGCTTACTACAAGAAGCGTGGTCCAACTCGATATTTCAATATTCGCTTTAAAGCTCGTGAAATTCATCTTGATGGTGTTGCTGATATGGAGATTTTTGAAGCACAACTATATTTTGTAGAAAAAACTCCCAATGGTCATTGGTTTGGGGACGGAGGTCGTCTCTTGGGTATTTCTCATGAACAGGGAAATCGTTTTGATGACCATATATGATTGTACATGTAAATTTCATGTCTAATCCAATGTTATTGTTATATGGTGTTCAGCTTGTTTGCCTTTTTCTTTTATTAAACATTGTTTTTACCATAATATACATAGAGTGAAATCAAAGAAAACAACATTACCTCTTGTATTGTTTAAATGTTGCTCTCCATTTTACGATATTAATAAAATAATTATCATTTTCCATTGAATTGTTTAATTATATTAAAAACATGAGTTTCGTTGCTTTCAAAACTTCAACATTCGTGTTCGACCATTGGATCTTCCTGGTTTAATTATATTAAAAACATGAGTTTTCTTGTACTCAATTCTCGTCCACACCAGCATGAGGCTATACGTTTCAAGGGAAAAGATATTATATTGAATCTTCCTGTTTCTGTTTTAAGAACATTGGATCTTAAAAGTTGAGTGTTTTAAGAACAAGCTAGTGTATCTCAGTATTTGATGTGGTGGTGCGAATGTGTCTAAACTTGTGCTATTAACTATTTCTGATAATTTTATTGATTAAAGCAACTGAACTAATATTTATCTTCTCAAACATGCAAAGCAGGGTTGCAGATTGTGGATTAATGAATGAAGATTGCAGGCTTGGAGCAGATGAGCGGCATGTGTTAGGTTGAATGACAGCAGTAGAAAATACATTATTCATATTTTGTTCTTGATGGGTTGCATTGTAATTCAGACTTCAGAAATATTGGAACTTTTGTTATTTTAACATTGATGAATGATGTGTGATTGAATCTGAATCGCCATTTGGTTCTGAACTAGTTCTGTTCTGTCCAGTTCATAAAATTATCTGTTCGATTCTGTTATTAGAAAAAGCTGCAAAATTTCAATATATCATCTCCTTGCACAATTTGGTGGTTTTTGGTTTTCTGGTTTGGTATGGTTTTCAACTGAACTGACTTAGTGTACAGCCCTATGAACCACCATGTCCGGACCGTGGATTTAAATCACCCGCATTGGTAAGTGGGTGTTTACACTTGACATGGTTCAAGAGGAAACTCAGTATATAAAAAATCCGAACCTAGCTGCTTCGAAGAAACCAAAGGATGATGTGAACAGTTAACAAAACATTGCTGATCCGCAAATCCACTAACCCATTGAAGTGTTTCGCCTGTCGGGCAAGCCAAGAAGCGAAAATCCTTCCGACTTCTCCCTAAATCTTGTTGATAATGTGAAATATGTACTTATAATAAACTAGCTTAAAACCCGTGCGATGCACGGATTTTCTTCAATATTATTTGATTTTTTCAATAATTTGAATGAATTTTTTATGATATGAAATTTGGAAGGTAAATTCTTAAATTATATGATTTGATAATAATTATTAGTTTATTTCATAAATTAGAACGATCATATTTTTGGAAAGAAAAGAACTTTTAATAAAAAGAATATTTATACCTAGTATGTAAAAAATGGACTTCTCCAACACTCCCAGCTATTAGGAATAATTTTAGATAACATGCTACATGTCTTCTATATTTATCGATCCATTTATAGTCATCTATAATTTTCCACGTCATTATCAATCACGGTCTTTCCTTCCTGCTAGTACATCTATACATTTATTTCAATTAACTTCATCCTAAATTATTTTAATTATTAAAACTATTTTATTTAATCAAATAACATATATCCTTGTATAAAAACTTTATTTTATTGAATTTAAAAATAATAAAATAACACATTTTTAAATAATAAAGTTATTTAAATTAATTATTTAATATACATATTTATACAACAAATTTATTTTAATGAATTTAGAAAAAGTTTAGTTATGAGTTTTATCCACAATAAATAAATAATATCTAAAAATATAATCGTTAGAATTTGAAAAATAGTAAAATAACATATTTTTAAATATAACTAACTGTTACTGTTATAGCTTACAGGTTCAACAAATTTAACATAATCATCTATTTTTCTGATTTTAGGTAACAATTATAGCTATCTCCCTTGAAGATGCTCTTATGTTTTCTCCACGTGTTTGTCAATTTATCTGCGTTACAGAGAGGCGATAGCAGAGGCAAATAAAAACTCTATGCTAAACGCAGGGGTGCACATTTATTTTCTAAAAATAATAATTGGATGGTAGATCAAATTAAATTTGTTGTGTGATAAAATGTGATGTGTGGTGTTATTGAGAGAAGGCAGAGAATTATAAGCCTGCACACACATGTAATACCATATTTTTAGCTATATCATGCAATCCTAGAGCCATAAGCCACCACAAACATATATCTTACAAATATTTAGCTATATTAAGAAGTTTTTATAAGTTTCGAAATCAGGTAAAGCTCACAAGAAATGCAGAAGATGGGTACTTATGGTCATAATTATAAGATGGTTGTTGCGGTGTTAGCATTGTGCCTGGTTGTGATGGGATCATTTGTTAACGAGGTGAAGGCCGATGAGGTTAATGGTGCTCCACCTACGCCTACTCTTACACCCGCTACACCGGCTACACCCGCTACACCGACTACACCGGATACACCCGCTACGCCGGCTACACCGGCTATACCCGCTACACCGACTACACCGGATACACCCGCTACGCCGGCTACACCGGATACACCCGCTACACCGGCTGGGGATAATCCCATCTGCTTCACCCCGTGCATGAAGAAGTGCATGCAAGGAGATGAGCGCCCCGCTCCCGCATGTGTAGATGCATGTCATGGTCAATGCGGCATCAAGGCGAATAGGTTTAAACATCAATAATTATCTAGTATTGTAAAAGATATTACAGTATTATTGGAAATAGGAAAGGAATAAGTGATTTCTCACAGTTTTTGCATCCTTAGAAGAAATAAATTACAAAATTATATATACATATATATACCTTTTTTTATTCGAAGAGAAACTTTTTTTCGAGACCTCTGATATATCAAGTATCAGATAGAATGGATTCGTATACGGTGTTGGGACTCCATTACAGAAAGCTTCGTCGAAAAGACTGTAGCAACACCATGGGAAAGATAAATTTCTGGACGGAAGGCAATGACCCAGGCAGGAAATAAAGGGGATGATCAGGCAGTTCTGTTACGCTCCGTGCATCATGGTTTGGCTGGTCTAGGCTTTTGTACTTGGTTCGATACTATCAGTATGTGCTTCTGATCATCTTAGCTTAGCTTAGAATATGTAACATGCCTCGCTTTGCTGGATTGTTCTAGCTTCATTTGAATTCAGTTTGTATTAAATTTAATAAGATAAATATATTTTGCAGCAGAAGTACAATAAACATATTTATAACAAGGATTATAAGTCACAAGTCATGCGTTAAATGGTTATACGATACAAAACTAAAAGGTTAAATGTTTTTTTTTTCAACGGTTCACTACCTCCGGCGCCAACACAAAAAGAATTTAACATTTATAATCAATTCTGTCTACATTACAGTTTGCCTCCGGCGCCAACCAAAGATGAATTTATTATTTCATTAGTTTTGTTGGTCAATTTGGACTTTGTAAATTCCGTTTCATATATTGTACTATATATACCAAGCTGAATCGCAGAAAGCATTATAGTACTATAACTCCGTAGTAAACAAATATTCACATAGTAAAATTATATTTTGATCTGTGAAAATATATAGAATAAAGATGGTTGGTTCAGTTAGTGGTGAAGTAGAGGTAAATGCACCTGCAAGCTTGGTATGGCAACTCTATAGATCTCTGGAGCTACTAACTGTTACTAAAAAAGGACTCGATAAGATTGTTGATAAAATTGAAGTTTTGGAAGGAGATGGTTCTGTTGGTACCTTGCTCCAATTTTCCTTTCATCCAGGTAGGATTTTACGATTTCTCAATCTCGAGGAATCTTGTTATTCAATGTTAAGTTACTGGCTCTCCTAAAGCGGTAGTAAGAATACTTAAATGACACAGATTTTCCAACAATTTGTCTATCTACTACATTGAAGGAATTTATGTTTACATGTTTTTGCTTTTCTGATGATGAACAGGGGCACTTCCATTTTCTTGGTACAAGGAAAAATTTACAAAGATCGATGATGAGAAAATGGTGAAAGTAGTCGAGGTTGTGGAAGGAGGGTTTCTTGAACTGGGATTCAAATGGTACCTTGTTCGGCTTGATGTCATCCCGAAAGATGAAAAAAGTTGCATTACCAGAAACACAATCGAGTATGAACTTAAGGAAGACTCTGATCCAAAACTTGCTTCGGTTGTTTCGATTGATCCACTAATGGCTATGATGAACATTGCTGCCAATCATTTGGTTTCTGGAACCAAGGCCTGAAAAGTTACTTGTCTGAATGCTTTAAATCTAAATAAATTGTTGTTTGCTTATATAAATCTTCAAGGCAAGTGGTGTTTACATGCCGAATAAGTGGTTAGATACACATCCGAAAATCCACTTCGGACGACCTTTTGTAATTTCAATGTAACGAACCATATCATATAATTATATATCAAGGTTTTGATTTAAGTGAGAACAAAGTATCCCGGGAACATGACAATCCTCCTGCGAAAAACTGAAATTAAATCATTTTCCTCTTTTAGTATACTCGATTTTATTTGGTTCTCCACCGAATCTAACTCTACTCTATAGATCACAACACATTCATGCATTCATTTTTTTTAGTGCATAGTTTGTCAGAGTGTATTCCGAGTTCTAACATGTTTGTTTTGGTAATACACTATTGATTTCGTGTTCTGTTGATCCTATTTTATATGACCGACATCATGTGCAGAAAGTCAGAAAACATGACCTTGTTCACTACGAATTTACACAAACAGTATGGTTATCAATTACTTACAATAAGATGGTGTTAATAGATGTACGAAGCACCCATTAGAACGTACATTTTTTCTGTTCGCACTTGCAGCATTCTTCAGTGGAGTCTCGAGACCATTATTGAGCAGGAGGAGACTGAATAATTCTGTCACCAAAACTGTCTATATTGCATTGATATCGTGATTAACGAATTCCAGCAAGTGAAATCATCATCAAACAAGAACCTGTGTTTTCATCATGTTGCTGCTCAGTTTATGCCTTGGGTCTAAACTGCCTTCGGTATGCCAAGAACGGGTTTCAGCGGTTCCTGCAAAGGAGAAGAATGCGAGAGATTTCCCCCCGATTCACCTCCGGTGTGAGAATCAGTAAAGTGTAGTGGGAATGTAAACGTAAAGCTATATAAACCAATGTATACCAGTGTGTATGATTGTGTGTGTATCACCTGATAATTGTTGTCTATTTATATTGTCTTCAGGAGTAATAATCATTGATGATCTTCTTGATTCTCAGTTATGGAGGGCTGTAAAGATGGTGAGGCGTTACATTGACAACGATCGACTGTTTCGTTTTACTGTCTTCGGCTGGACCGATCAGATGGGTCTGGTTCAACTGTATGGGCCTAACGGTCATAAGCCCAAAATCTTATTGGATCGGGCCCTCTAACATGTCCCCGGGCTTCGGTCAGTTTGTAAATAAAGACCGAAGTCTATTTAGACCGAACAGTCCAATCGATCGGTGTCTTTTCCTTGAATGCGTGTCTTTTGAGGTGACAGTTGTTTTATTCAGTTACACTTTTTTGTTTAAACTGTCCTCCCGTGTCATCATCTGGGACAGGGGTATTGAACCGTTTATGCATCTCATCCATTCATTACAGTTTATATATTTACATCCCTTTATCTTACTCGCTCCATTTTCTTACTGAACCCATTTTCTTTGTTCGTGCCTGCGGAGCAATCAACGGAGTTTCAACCTTCAGAGTACTCGAATCATTTTCTTCAACATGTAAGTTATATTCCGTCGTTCTTTTATTGATTCTTCTTGCATGTCTTAATTTTTCCGACGAGTAAAGTCTCTTAGAGTTTCCCATTCGTTTCCTTTGATTCTGGGTATGGCTAAGAACTTCTTTCACTAGAATCCTCTTTTTCTTTCTCAATTTGCCGTTGGTCCATTCGTGCTCGGGGATTTCCTTCGGCCATAGTTTATTACCTTGTTTTTGTCTTTCTGTCCCCGAGTTTTGGACTAACGACCTCGTCTTTCTTTTTCAGATTCAATGTCAAACCCTCAAACGGGTCCATCGGGGCATGCTGCTGGTTATGTCCCTGCTTTGCTTTTTGGGGATGATGCCGAATATCCCGCCGCTAATTTGTCTTCCATTTTGAAACAAAGTGACTTAGATACTTTTAGAACCAAATACGATTTTCCCGAGGATTATCGTTGTTACTTACCTGACCCCACAGATCGTATATATGACACCCCAGGTATATCAATTGGTGACCAACCCGAAGAGGTTGCCGTAGGTATATCGGAGACCACTTTTGTATGTGGGCTCCGATTTCCTTTGTTGCCCCTTATAAAGGTCCTTCTGAAGGAGATGGGCATAGCGATCGGTCAATTAGATCCGAATAGCTTTATCCATATGAATGTTTTCCAACATCGGTGTTTGATCGGCGAAGTACCTCCTCTATCGGTTCTCTTCTGGCATCACTATGATTTTCGTAAAAATGCTAAGTCCCCGGGTTTTTACAATATTACCCGAAGAGTGGGTCGATCTGATTGGGCGGCCACTAATTCAAGTAATAAAAAGACGCAAAACCATTGGTGCTATGTACTGGACCTAGCCTTCATCAGTTTTCAGAATGGAGAGAAGTTGAGACCGATAGGGTCAAGATGAGGACTCTTTCCGATGAGGAGGGGTGTCTTTATCGAAAACTAAATACTCCCTTAATGCCCGAAGATAAACTTCCCCTGTCAACCACCAGAGATGGATCTTGGCTGAAGAGCATGATAGGTATTTTGATACTTTTACTTCTTCGCCTTGTATTTTTTAATAGCTGATCTTCTTTTATTGTTTTTCTTCAGTGTCTGCAACGGCCGATATGAGGAGGAGAGCAGCCGAAAGGAAAGCCTTGTTGGCTGGTGGATCCGGGAGTCCTTCCTAAACCCCTGCTGTTCCGCCAGCCCAAAGGACAGAAACTTCTCTGGTGGTGCGGGAGGCTACACCGGTGCAGGCCGAAAGGGTAGAGACTTCGGTCAGTAACGTTGTTACTGTGATCCCTTCGGAACCTACTGCGATGGACAAGAACAGGTCTGAGAAGAAGAGGAAAGGCGATGATTCAGTACCTACCTTGAAGATTTATCAACCTTCTTGGGGTGTAGTAGATACTGATTCTTTCGGTGCTCTTGCCCCAAAGTCAGTCAAGGAGTTAAGTCAAGACTTGTGCAGTTCTTTTATTCTCCCAGTCGATCGCCCTGTTTATGATGCAGCTCCTACTGTGGAAGATTTTGAGAATATGCTAGGGCATCTTAGCTTGGTAAGTTCCTTTCAATGCTTTTCCTATTTTCTTTTGTTATCTTTTTCTGTTCTGATGCCTTTTGTGATGTACTTTCAGGCAGTTCCCTGGGCCGCAGCTGTGACTGAAAAGGTCAAAGATCAAGCTGCCATTATTCGTGGTTTTAAGGCAGAGATCGGCTCTCTAAAGGATAAGGTTAATCCTTTGGAAAATCAAGTAAAGAAGTTTGAAGATCTTCTGGCTGAGTCTCAAAGAAAAGAAAGCCTTCTCCTTCAAGAGAAGAATGATCTACTCCTTCGGAATGACACCTTGATAGGGGAGAAGCAGAAGTTGACCGAAGACATGGAGGCCAATCGATCGGAATTACGCCATTTGAAGAAAGAACTGAAGAAGGCTAGGAAGACCATCTCTCGATCCAAAGACAGGGGCTTTGCCGTAGGATATGACGATGTTGTCATTGCTGCTCACAAGGCAGGTTTTGACTATAAGCAAATCCTTTTTAATCCTGAAGACGATCCAGTTCTTCGTAAGGAGGTTCCCGATGTGCCTTTGGTTGTTTCTTCCGATCCAGATTCGGAATGAATTTTTCCTTTTGTAGTGAACTTTTGCCTTCGGGATTATTTTGTAATGAACTCGTGACTTCGGGCCTTTTAATGTATCTTCGTGGCTTTTTTAACCAATCAATTGTAATTGCCTTAGGGCCTCTTATGTTAAATTTCCCTTAGCTTTTTGCTTCATGATCATTTTGTAGTTTCTGAATAACTCTTCCGAGTAATTCTCCAAACATTAATGAGGCATACTTGAAATAGCCTGTATGCATTTCTCGATAATTCCTATACCTGAAATATACACGAAGTAATTTTCGGAATTCCGGGCTTCGGGCGGAGTCTTTTTTGGACATGGCCTTCGGGCGACGTCTTTTCGGACATCGAAGTATTTTTCGAATTTTCCCTTGAGTAATTTTTGGAGTTTCGAATCTTCGGGCGGTGTTCGAATTTTCCCTTGAGTAATTTTCGGAGTTTCGAATCTTCGGGCAGAGTCTCTTCGGACATTGCCCTATGTTGCCCCCAAGTCGCAGTTCGGCCGAAGGTTTCTCTTTCAGTTTTGGGCGAATTCTGCCTCCCGAAGACCTTGGGGTTAACTGCGATCTAACTGTTCGGGTCTTGATAAATACTTGCATTTTTTTTGAATGTAGAGACCTTTAGTATTTCCCCCTATTTAATGGCAGTTTGACCGCTCCTCTCTTTGGGAGACATGTGCTTCATCTTAAGCGGGGTTACTCAAACATCACTTCATCAGAGCCGTTGATTTTCTTTATAAATAGTTACTTAATATTTCTGCAGATGATTCTATCTCCAATCACGCTCAATATTTCCAGTGACCCATTTTTAAGTCCTTTCAATCTTCAATTTTTTTCGACCTCACCCCGCGGATAATCAGTAAGTCCTGTTCATAGATGTGTGACCTAATCCTTTCTTGATTTGCAGCAACTAACCCTTTCTTTGTTTTCAGTGTCGAGTCAATCAGAAATGAGGAGGCGAGCAACGGAGAAACGTGCCCAAAGGAAAAATACGCCCGATGTTGGTTCTTATATTTCTGAGAAAAAGAGTCGTGTTGGAGGCACGGAGTCTAATGTAAACTCCTATCGGCCTTCATGAGCGGTTACTGAGTCGGACTCTTTTGGGGCCTCCGCTTCCGCTGCCTCGAGGAAACTGGCTGGGGATTTATGCCACTCTTTCATTCTCCCGAAGGACCGCTCCCTTTATGATTCTGCTGATCCTGTAGAAGCTACTGCCAATCTATTGGGACATCTTAGCTTGGTAAGGAATTCAGACCGAATTTCTCCTCTTTGCTTTTTAGGTTTTTTTTTAACTTTTCTTCTTTTTCCTTTCCAGGCTACACCTTGGGCTGCCTCGATATCCGATAAGGTGAAGAATCAGGACGTCTTGCTCTATAACCAGGGAAAGCAAATTCGATAAACGATTCCTATGTTGGAGAAGGAAGTCGAAGAGCTGAAGTCCCGGCTTGCCTCTGTTCGGGCCCAGAATGCAGACCTCATCCGTGAAAATGATGCCCTGTGGCAGCAAAACGACAAAATGATGGCCGATACAGAGGGTCTGCTTGATTGGATGGAGAATCGGAAGATGGAGCTAAGCCAGATGAGGGATTCTGAACCGGAGGGTGCAGTCCCTTAGCTTGTTTTCCTGCCTTCGGGCAAGCTTGTAAAAACTACGATGTAATGAAACTGGAGCCTCCGGGCAGTTTTCTTTTTATTGGGCAATATTTGGAATTTTAACTTACTTTTTATTTCCTATGCATGAGCAATTTTTGGAATTTTAAGTTACTTGTATTTCCTTTGTCTGAACAATTTTTCGAATTTTTCCTATGCACGAGGTAATTTTCGGAATTTTTCGTATTTTTTGTCCTATACTTGAAGTAATTTTCTGAATTTTTCGAATTTTCCCTTTACTTGAGTAATTTTCGGAATTTCGAATCTTCGGGCGGAGTCTCTTCGGACATTGGGCGGAGTCTCTTCGGACATTGCCCTGTGTTGCCCCCAAGTCGCAGTTCGGCCAAAGATTTCTCTTTCGGTTTTGAGCGAATTCTTCCTCCTGAAGACCTTGGGACGAACTAGAACTTGCATTTCGGGGTTATTGTAGTTCCCGACCGAGGAGCAGTGTCTCAGCCATTCGGGTAGTTTGATCGATAATTAAAGAAAAAATATAAATGGGGCGACCAAATCAAGCCTTTATTAATAATCAAAATTGAAACTGAACTTTTTCTGCAAAAAGCTTACTGATAAAACTTGCGTAATCGGGAAGCATGCCATGTGTTTTTGATCGGATCCCCATCCAACTCAGTTAGTTTGTAAGTCCCTGGTCGTACGACCTGAATAATCACATAGGGCCCTCCCAGTTCGGCTGAAGTTTCCCTTGTTTGTTTGGCATAGAAGTTGCTAATTCTCGAAGAACTAGATAACCGACTTTAAATTTTTTCATAAAAATTTTGCACTTTTACGTTAATAACACATATGTCTTCTTCCTTCTTTATCTCTCACTCTCTCTATGTCTTCTTCCTTCTTTATCTCTCACTCTCTCCAAGACACACTGTTACATCTCTCTCTCATTTCACTCTCTCGCGATCAATTTACATATACAGAGAGATTTGAGAAGATGGAGGCGTTCTATTACATGGTATCATAGCATCGAGTTTTGATTCTGCATTTTTCCATTGATTACTCGTTTAATTCCGCCATTGTTAAAGCTTCGTCAAGCTCCCGTAACTCGATTTTTGTGTCTAATCACTTCAATTCTCAGTAATCATCTCTCAATCTACTCGATTTGTTCTGTTGTTCACTCGTCGATCGTGTAACCTCTCTTCTCGATTTACAAGCTCTCGATTACGCCTCTGAGACTAAAGCATGGAATGGTAAGGCTCTTGTTGTTGCATTGTCAAAGAAGTTGTGTTATTTTAGGTTGATTATATATAAATCTTAGATGTTGATTTGAGTAGATTTTCTTTGTTTTATAAAATTATTTTGGGTTGATTTTGGTTGCATAGGGTTGTTTTGTGTACTTTGATTGGGTTAGAATTAGTTGATTTTGATTCTGATTGCATTTGGTTGATTTCTGTGGATTTGGGTTGCTTTGGTGGATTTGGGTGATAAAATTCAGTTTTTATTAGTTGATGTGGGTTGCTTTCAGATTTGAGGTTTTTGTTTTCGATTTTGAATGAAGTTGCGTTTGATTGATTTTGTTTGCGTTTGATTATTTTGATTTTGAATGAATTTCGTTTGATGAAAAATGATAAAAATACCCATTTTGAATCATTATCCTCGTTTGGTTGATTTTGTTTGTGTTTAGTTGATTTTGCAACTCATTAAACAACGTACTATGCAACCAAATACGATTATAATTAATAAATTACTATTTTTCAGATTATTTATGTTTCAATTTGGATCTTACACAAAGAAAATGATTTGTAATTATGGCAGTGTAATTATTGTTATGTTTTTCCTTATATGTCTGCTAGTAAGTAGTGACCGGAACTTTATAGGCTTCAGTCTCCTAGTTCGTGTTGTGCATCTAATGAACATAATATTTTTTATACATATACATAAACGGTATAGTCAGATCTTGTGCAGACTATGCATATACTATATATGTCGATGAGTAGGTAGTACATCTGTAAATGTCTATCTATGCAACTTATATGTATGGAAATATGGAGACTGGAGTGCAGGTGTATGATGTGACTCCATTTCTTTATATATGAGCATCCTGGCGGTGAGAATATTATACTCAAAGCAACTGCAAGATACCTGTCTCGTTGTTGATAAAGCTCTGTTTACATCATTTGAATACAGAAGATGTTAAATGGAATGAAATTTTTTGGAAACATTTGTAGGAAGAGATGTAACTAAAGATTATAATGGTGTTAACCATAGTGGGGAAGCAACATGCGTTTTGCAAAGGTACTACATTGGTGACCTTGACAGCTCCACTTTTCCTACGAAAAAAATAGTATAATCAAATTTTAGTAGTAGCAAAGCAGATATCTACATCAAAGTCAGTGAGGATCTTGCAAATTTTGTTTCCTCTATTGTTCATTACATTAGTTTATGGTATATATTACATCTACAAAAAGGATTAGGCATGTAATGTTCAAATGCGAGGCTCCAACATGCAACTTTATAAGAGAAGATTCTCTTGTTGAACTTCTAGATTATTGTGTGACGACGTAAGGGTCTTGTTCTACTGATTTTATTTTTAAGAACATGTTTAAATTCTAAAATTTTCTATTCAATTTAAATACAATTTGAATTTGCATTTGCAGTTAATTCTGGTTACTTTTGGTTGCTTCCAGTTGCAAATATAGAATAGTTGATTCACAAATATAATTTTGATTGCATTTTCAGTTGCTTTTATATAGAAAGGCCCCGCAGGGGCACACTATCTAATATTTGAATGGTTGCTTCTGGTTGCACAGAGATTGTTGACGCCTTTGTCATTATTGATACGATTATAAGACCATTACGAAATCTACTTCTTTAAAATCAGGAGAAAAAGTTTTTGTTGCATTTGGTTGCATTTTTTGTTGCTTTTTGTTTATTTTTAATTTCATTTATTGATGTTACGATAGAATTATACACAGAATAATACAATCAAAGAAGAAGAAGAGGAAGAGGATAATGCAAAGTTTAAAAAATCTATAATAAAACTAATTATGATTACAAAGTCACACAATTATCCATATATCAACATTTTTATACAGTATGTAGTTATTATATGATACTTTACCATACCAGAAGATAACTACCAGCACTAACAAGAACTCTGTTTGACAACTCACTATACATATGCACATCTCTAGTTGGTATATAAAGACGAGTCGAATTTTCATTTAATTGCACTAGGCATGGTATCTGAAGCAAGTAATAAGATGATTGTTAGTCATCCCGACAATTTCAATAAATGAGTAGACTACAGTAGGTCCAACACATTGAAATCCTCTTCGCATCAAATCCTTGTATGTAGCTTCTGATTTCTGGGACTTTACTGGAACTTGACGTGCATACCGAATTCCATTTTGAATTGGCTTGTGGTTTACAAATCTCCAACAATAGTTGCTAAATGAACCAAATTCCTCTTGAACCTGCAACAAGTTATTTATAACACTGGTCATAGTGAAATCAATTTTCACTCATGCCATTGCATAGAACTGATGTGCTAAAAATAATTATTTAAAATTGATTGCAAGTGCACAATATCGTTTTAGTAAATTTAGATTCGTTCCGCAGAGACTAATATTTTCGCGATCCTTAATTCCTAATTTAATCGAACTAGAACAATTTTGTTTGGAAAATTTTGATTTAACTAATTAATTCTTAAAATTTAAACTATTTTTATAAGCAAATTAAAATTATTATTCTTTTTCTACACTAATAAATAAAATTGAAAAGAAACAAAAACTAAATTTTTCTAAAAATTATTAAAAGTGAAAAAACTCGAATTTAACTAATTTTTGATTTTATTCCGAAATTGTATTTACAGAAAATTTTAAGAAAATTCGACATGAGAACTTTGTAAATTTAACTAGCCATTTATGCCCAAAACAAGAATTTAACGAACTAATTTAATTACAAATCTCACTAAAACAAATTAAAACAAGATCAAAACGATTCGAGTAGAACACAAAGCAACAATCAACTAATCCTCAAAGACATCACAACGAAATGAAACAGAAATTTTAACAAAACCGGATTCAATCGTGGCAAAAACATAATACAGCAATCATAAACACCGAGTCAACTCGGGAACACGCATGATTCAACTCAGCAAACAAATCCAAAAGCTCAGCCGAAAAAAAAAATTAAACGCAGAACAAAACTCGCAGACTATAAAAACATTGCCCAGTATTTGAATCGCAGAAACTAATTGGACTCTAACAGACACTATAAACAAACCAACGAACACAAAACCCAGCACAAACACAGCAAATTCATCACAAAAAACTCGAAACTCGCAGCCATTTCATTCAACAACACGGTGACTCGGTAATCGACTCAGAAATCTAAACAGAAATCGCAGCACAAGACTTTAAACGACTACAAACTGCTACGAGTTTATCGTGAAGAAGAAGACGAGATTAAGGGGGAAAAGAAAAGAAAAAAAAAACAAGCGGTGATTGTTTTTATCTCTGAAAACGGAAAGGAACAGGGGGTGAATCGGTGGTTTTGTGGGGGGCGAGAGAGAGAGAGAGAGAGAGAGAGAGAGAGAGAGAGAGAGAGAGAGAGAGAGAGAGAGAGAGAGAGAGAGAGAGAGAGAGAGAGAGATAGAGAGGTGGGTTCGATGGAAAACAGAAAAAAAAAAAAGAAAAAAAAAAGAAAGGCTCGTGTTTAAAAGAGAAAGGGGACTGGGTTTTGAAAATAAAAACAGGGGAATAACAAGAAATCTCCTAGTGCTTCGAATTACAGAAATAAAACTGGTAAAAAAAATACTGAAACTAATATGTTTGTTTTTTTATTAAATATAAGAACAAAGAAATTAACTACGAAATGAAATTACACTAAAACGATGATTTGGAATTAAAATGGCCCACAATAAAATTGAATTAAAACTTAATGCAACCACATTCAACCACATTCAACTTTTTTTTAAGGTGGGGAGATTTTGGTGGATTTGGGTTGCATGGCCCCGTCAGGGGCAATATTCAACTGAATGTGGTTGCATTCAGTTGCATGTGGTTGAATGTGGTTGCATTCAGTTGCATGTGGTTGCATTCTGTTGTTGATTTCAAGTTCCATTTTTTAGTTGTCATTTTCGACCTCTTTTTTTGGACTATATATATATAGTCCAAAAAAGAGGTCGAAAATGACAACTGAAAAATGGAACTTGAAATCAGAAATTTAGTTGCATGAGCTTGCATTCAGTTGAATATGCCACTGCGGGGCCTTAAAAACCAAAATCAACCCACCTTAAAAAAAAGTTGCATGTGGTGCATTCAGTTGAATGTGGTTGCATTCAATTACTGATTTCAAGTTCCATTTTTCAGTTGTCATTTTCGACTTCTTTTTCAAAAAAAAAAAAAAAATATATATATATATATATATATATATATATATATATATATATATATATGTTAGGTCCGATAAGATTGTAGAAGGGGGGGTTGAATACAATCTATACCATTTTCTCAAAATTTATTCGTTAAATAATTTTCACTTAAACGAATATTTTGTGCGGAATAATATAACACAAATTTCAAGTTGAATATAACAATATATTAACTTGATGGGTGTTACAAAATCAGTCCAAATGATTATCAAGTAATTAATAACTAATTAGAAAGTTCAACATGAACTTTGCTAATTTAGTTAATAAAATCAAGATATCAATTTGTGAACTAGGAAACTTAATTCGCTAGTAGTACAAGAATCACAAGTAAACAAGTTCCAATGGATAGGATATTACAACTGAGATGAACTTGAATTTACAGAATTAAATTTGGTGGTGTTCTTGAGTTTGAGAGAGAGAGAGAGAGAATGGCTGCTGTGTATTTTTCTTGTGTTTAGCTCGACTGATTCTAAATCTTCTGCATTCTGCTTCCTTAAATACACAGCCATAGTCATATTACATAGTTTAAACTGATATGACAATCATTTTACATTAATATGACAATCGGTATGACTATCAAATCAATGTAATATGACTGTCCAGTTTAAATATGACTTTCGGTATAACAATCCAGCTTAATATGACATTCGGTATAACTTACCATGTCAATATAACATTCAATATAACTCTCCATTTGAATGAAATATGACTATCTCCTTTGAACTTTATATGACTATCTCCTTTGAACTGAATATGACTATCTCCTTTATAAACTGAATATGACTATCGGTATAACTATCAGTTTGATAGTTATATCATCATATTTTTCAGTTTATAATAATTAAATGACTTATTAAAAATCATTTAACTAATTAATCCTTTTTCATATTAATTCTTATTTAATTAATCTAATAATCACTTTAACAAATATATTAATTCTGATAGAATTAATTAATTTATTAACTTAATTACTTGACTTAATCAATTAAAATAGAATTAATATAAATTCTTTAATAGTCAATACTCCGCTGAAAACCACGTAATTATGATAAGGAACATACACTGGCATGATGTTGACGCTCGATGTACTGTCTGGTTCATGAAAGACTGACTCCAATCTCTGTTCTTCATCGTGACATTTAACACTGTGGTCTTTTTATACTCTTCACTCTCATCAATCATTCGGTACTGAAATTGTTTCTTGTCACTAATAGAAATCTCTGTCTTCTAAAATGAATCCACTTGTTTCAATGCTACCTTGAGGCCTGATCAGATATCTGAATCTTCGTCCAGTGTATAACATCAAAACTATAGATTGACTTGTTGATTTTTCTTCTGACGGTTATCATCTTTTGAGATTCCTGTGACAGTTGATATTATTTACTTATTACAATCTAGTTTAATTGGATTAGGATCCTCGAACTACAAATAGGTTGAGTCATATGCCTTTCAATATATATATATATATATATAGAGTTCAAAAATGAGGTCGAAAATGACAACTGAAAAATGGAACTTGAAATTAGAAATTTAGTTGCATGTGGTTGCATTCAGTTGCTGATTTCAAGTTCCATTTTTCAGTTGTCATTTTCGACCTCATTTTTGAACTATATATAGTTCAAAAATGAGGTCGAAAATGACAACTGAAAAATGGAAGTTGAAATCAGAAATTTAGTTGCATGTGGTTGCAGGTAGAGGTGGCCAAACGGGCGGGTTGGCCCGGCTCAACCGCCACCCGCCCCGCCAAAAACCCGTCTCAACCCGGCATGCCACGAGCTGGTTCAAACTCGGCACAAATCGTCTGTAGTAACGTGCCGTTCACGAGTCCATAATTTGTAAACCGTCACCAACCCGGCACGGCCCGATTAACCCGGATAACCCGTTCAACTCGTAACTCGCCCGGCCCGGCACGTTCAACCCGTGTTATTTTAAAATTAAAATTAATGGATTTATCTTTTACTGAATTAATTAATTCAATAAATTGATTTATCTAAAAATATAGTTATATATACTCATCTTATTGTTTAATATAAATATAAATAAAATTTAAAAATAATTACATTTTAGTGTAACAAAATCGAAATAGGGTGTAGAAATAATAAAATAAATAAAAAGAAAAATGTAAAAACAAAACAATTTAAGAGAAATGATTTCTAATATATATGTATATGTATTTAAATCTCAAATACATGCATGCATTTGTAAAAAAAAAAGTGTGAGACTCGTCCGGCACGGCATGGTTCAACCGGCCCGTCTCGAAAAAACAAAAAAGAAATAAAGAAAGAAAGTAGTAGACATTATAAGTAAAAAAGGAGACAAGAAGCAGTGGAGTACTAGTACTCTAGTAGTAGTAGTCTACTAGCCTGTGAATTGTGAAAAAGTCTGTGAATTGTGAAAAAAATAAAATAATAATAAACATGCAAATGTAAGTATACATTGTACACGCCTAACTGCAACTCGGAACGGCACGACACACTCGTCTCGGCACGCCTCCATCATGCTTTAAAACCACGCGCCAACTATATAAAAAACTATAACTTTTTATGTTATACACAGACCAACTATGGCAACTCGCAACTCGCCAAACCCGTGCAACCCGTCCAGCTCGTTGAACCAGATAACTCGCGTGCCGTATACGAATCAGCTATTTCCAAACCGTAACCAGCCCGGCACGGCCCGTCTTCCTCTACATGCCGTTCGCGAGTTCACCGGAAACGGAATCGGCCCGGTTCAAAACCGGCACGACTCGCCCGGCCCGCCCGTTTGGCCACCTCTAGTTGCAGGTTGTCCCTGCGGGGCCATGCAACCCAAACCAAAATAGAATCCCTCCTTAAAAAAATGTTGAATATGGTTGAATGTGATTGAATTAGGCGGGCAGGCTGTTGAGCAGCTGAGCAGGGGAAGGAGGGTTGCCCTAATAGGTAGTATTTTTGCAATTTTGAAACTTAGGTTAGTAAAATTGCAAATAGCATTTCTTAACAAGTAAAATTGCAAAAATTTACTTTTTTATATATATTTATGAAAAAAGCCCTTAATAATACCTTAATATATAATATTTAGATTATTAATTTCAAAAATTAATAAAAACTTAAAAATAATAAATTAAACTAATAAATATCCATAAAATAATCCTTATCAACAAATTCGTTTATAAATATTTCGTGACACATGGCATGTGTAATCTAACAAACTTTGAAACTTTCCTTCTCTAGCTCCCTCTTCATCTCATCTCAATTCCCATTTACTCCAATTTTCAGGTACTTATCTTTCCCAACATAACTCGGATTTAATCTAATTTGTATATTTAATTTCCTGATCCGATCATATATGTACAAGTGTTTGTATAATTAAATTGTTTATTCTTGTTTAGTGAATTTAATTTGAATCTTTGGATGTCATATTAATTAATCAATTCTTGATTTTTCTGTCTGTGTTGCTGAGGCTTTGTAATTAGTTAATGATTGTTTGTGTGTTTTGTTAGAGGTGTGATTAAGAAGTGAGGTTTCGGAAATGAGTGATAATTTGATGGAAAAAGTGAATGCGTTTGGGGAGAGGTTAATAATAGGAGGTTCTGAGGTAGGTCAGAAGATTAGTGAAGGAATGAGCTCGGTTAGTTATAAGATGCGCGAGTTTTTTCAAGGATCGAGTCAGTTAGATAAGATCGTGGAGGAAGCGACTGCGGATACGTTAGATGAGCCTGATTGGTCTACGAATCTCGAGCTTTGTGATATGGTTAATCATGATAGGGTTAATAGTATTGAATTGATTAGAGCGATAAAGAAACGGATTGTGGTGAAGGTTCCTAGGGTTCAGTACTTGTCGTTGGTTTTGCTTGAGACTGTTGCTAAGAATTGCGAGAAAGCGTTTTCGGAAATTGCGGCCGAGAGGGTGCTTGATGAGATGGTGAAGATGATTGATGATCCTCAGACTGTTGTTAATAATCGGAATAAGGCTTTGATTCTGATTGAAGCGTGGGGGGAGTCCTCGGATGAGCTGCGATATTTGCCTGTTTATGAAGAGACGTACAAGGTATATTACGTATTAGAAATTATGATTGCTTAGTGTTAATTTTAACATTTAAAATTTTCAATTTAATGCTTTAAATATCTGTGGTCTATGCTCTTTCATTTGTTTTATTTTCCTAACTCATTACCTTGTGGATATGTTCTTATTTTGGGCCTTAATTTATTCTAGAGCTTGAGGTCTAGAGGTATACGTTTTCCTGGTCGTGATGGTGAGAGTTTGGCTCCTATATTCACTCCTCCGCGTTCAGCCATAGCACCGGAGCCAAATGCAAGTTTGGCACAGCAAATGCATCTCGAGGTTCCTGTGATAAACTTTTCTCCTGAGCAAACAAAAGAAGTCTTTGATGTTGCAAGAAACAGCATTGAACTTCTTACGACGGTTTTGTCCTCCTCACCTGAGCAAGATGCTTTACAGGTATTTTATGATATATGGTTTCTCAGTTAGATCTTCTAATTGAGATTGCCAGTCATTATATGACAATATAATATATCGGGTATTTTCTTAGATGAATCTAGTTGTAAGTTTTGTCTTTGCCAATAATAGTATCATGCGCTGATGTTCCGTGTCTCTATTATGTTACTCTTAAAGCAAATTACATAATCATATTCCTGTCTTCTTTGATAGCCTCAATAGAATTTGTGGTGTTTTGTCTATTAAGAAGTTTTCAGATTAGATTCTTTAGTTGACCATAATTCAATATATGAGTACTTCCTGTGGACCTTGTACTGGTACTTAACCCCAATCTTCTGAATTGTAATACTTTTATGAAGCTTGTTGTAGTCAAATGTGAATGTATAATTGCATTTAAAATGAATATATTATAACACTATTACATATCAACTGTAATCATACATTTGTGCGGCTCAATAAACAATAACATCACCCCTGAGGTCTTTGCTTTTGTGGGTATTTGATGGGAAACGAAAGTAAACATAAAACTGAATTTTAAATATGTTTTTATAATATATATATATATATATATATATATATATATATATATATATATATATATATATTTACAGAGAGTAGAGACATTAATCTATTTATTACTTAGTTATATATGTGGGTATTAACTATATTGGATTGATTGTGTGTTTATTTAGGTTAATATTGACAAGGCTATCTGTTTTTGGGGCTTATATTATTAGGCTTTGTTCAATGTAAGTGATGTACTCCCCACGTAGTGAAAAGTTAGACTTTATTGAATTGAGTCTTTCTCTTACTATAGGTAGTGAATTTGTGATATTCTGCGGTTGAGTCACCGTTGTTTTATGTTTTTATGGTTTTTATCCCATTGACATTTCTCTCCAATTCTTGTCCTGCAGCAGTACTGCTGTCCCCCTTTCACGTGAGGTTGAGACTCGGAACATGTGGAGGGTGTGAGTTCTTATGTATGTTTAGAAAACAGCATAGAAAGTATAGCTTTACAAAGAAACCATAACCAAAGTTAATTTAATTAAATTGCTACATATAAGCCTAATTAGTTTTGTAACATGTGTATATATAATAGTGTTATGTCCTCTGGGTAACATAAATAATAGTCTACATATTATATAAATTATTTTCATTGTGAATAGCGGATTTTTCTTAATCGCCTCATGTACGCTTAGGATCTCTCCCTTGGTTTGGAAAAGACTGCTCGCTAGGACATGAGCCTTTTAACCTATGTATCCAGGATTTCTTTGTTGCCTTGCCGAGGCTAACGCATGCACATAAGCATGTGTTTTTCCGTTTGGCTAATTTTTTGTATGTCATAATTTCTAAGATCACCGGTATTCCTCGCTGAAGTCTAAACTCAAGCACACAGACCCGTGCACATGAGTGTGTGTGTGTGTATCATTTTATGTTGATGTTATATTGCACGAAAGACGTACTTTTGCAAGTGTTTAAGTTCCTGGCCATGATTCATTGTGATTAGTCACCAGCAGCAATTATTGTAAAGGATAAACCTGTCATGATGTATGCCTGACCTCTTAGTCTCTTACTTAGCAATTAATTACTTTGGGGCTGGAGCAAGTGCCTCTCAACTCAACCCATCTTGCCTCTTAGTTTGACAAGATAAAGTACTGTTTTGAAACCAACTTGTTGAAATCTTTCCAACCTATTTGCTGTAAGATAACTGCCTTCTGTGGTCCATTTAACCTAAGTGTTGTAGGTCACTCTAATAATTTTAAACATTAGGGTTCAGTCTTTAATTAGCGTTCTGCATTTACCTCCATTCTTGCTTCACCTGTTGCAAGTTGCAACAGTTGTATAAAGTTAGCTTCTTCAGAAGGATCTAATGATGGTATTTTTATTTTTTTAAAGACTAATGATGTTGTTTAATTTTCACTTTTAGAGTCAAGAGATAGGACAAATCCTCACCTGCATGGAAACATTTTTGCTCGACTCCCACACCTTGCATTTGAACGCCGAGGATCACATTTTCATATGAATTTGTATTGATAAGTAAAAGTCAATATTGCTATTTCGTGGCTAATAAAGAACGGAAAAAGGACTCCTAACTTGTGTTTTCCCCTTTCTTGGATGGTCAAACACTCATATTTTAAATTGTATTGGCAGGGCGACTTGACAATTGCACTTGTGCAGCAGTGCTATCAGTCCCAAAATACTGTCCAAGGAATCATTGAGTCGGCTGGGGACGATGAAGCCTTGCTCTTTGAAGCCTTGACCATAAATGATGAAATCCAAAATGTCATATCCAAGTTTGAAGACATAAAGTTACATAACACAGTAGTTCCAATAGCACCAGAACGTGCTATGATACCTATTGCTGCCGATCCAGATGAATCACCCCGAGAAGGCAAGGAAGATGCACTTATTAGGAAGTCATCCAGTTCTATTGGGGGTTCTCAAGTAAAGGACAATGATGATGTGATGGAAGATCTAGACGAAATGATCTTTGGCAAGAATGCTAATGGCACGTCTGGAGCAGGGCATATCGCAAATAAGGAGTCAAAAAATGATCTTATTAGTTTATAATTTATGCACAAACAGTTTTAGAACTTAAAAACACTACTGCTGATGTTTTGCTTCAGGACTTATAGATTGTTCTTTTATGGAGATTAATAATTAATCCTTATAAACTTTCAAAAAACACTACTGCTGATGTTTTACTCCGGCCTTTGTTTCTACATATTTTGGCAGTTCAATAATTCATGTTTGTACTTGTCATGTAGCCAGTTGAGAAAATATGTTGGGGGTGTTTGGGGGAACTTTTTTACAGAATAGGTTAACTTATTTTAAGACAAAGTTAGAGATTCCTAACTTTTTTCTGATAAATGTTAATTTTTTTTTGCAATTTATATAATCTGAAAAATACATTAAATACTTGTATAAAAAATTATCAAAATATGAAATTTTTAGCCCAAAAAGCTGAGCCAAACATGCTCGCTATTGTTTCTTACTCATGTAAATAAGAACAATCACAAATCAGGATTCATTTGTGAAAATGTATGAAGTACGAAACTACAGGCAATTTGGAGAAACTAGTGTCGCTCTTTTTCATGAACATGCTTGTCCTATCACATTGACTGATAGTGGGGGTGTATTAGTACAAGATGAATCTGATGAATAGATAGTTGATGGGTTTTCCACCTGTTTCAATTTATATGCACCTAAACTATAAAATCTCAGTACCAAAGCAATATAAACTGTCCTGTCACAGTTTTATTGTTACTGAAAGATTAATTTGAATTTTTTATAACAGATAATCTAATTAATCAATTACAGACATTTAAAATCCTTGCCGTATATCCTCTATCAAATGAATCAAATTATTTGTGTTGAATTTAATCCCAATAAATTCAAATATTTTGTAATGAAGACAAATTTTGTTCAAAATATGTCGCAATCAAATCTACAAGTCCAGTTTAATCAATCATGGGTTTGAAGTAGCTCAGTTGGTAAAATTATCCATCACTTGATCCCAAGATTTATATTTCATTTTTTACCAGTACAAAAATTACTGCAGTAAAATGAATCCAGAAATAAGGCAAATTTATTTTTTTAATGGGTAAATTGGTCACTACTATTCGAAGATTTTCAGTTGGGTCACCGGCCCAAAAAAACTTTCAATCTCATAGCTGTACAATCAATTGTTGTCAATCGTAACACAGTACCTTATAAAATTTTCACTCCATTAAATCCGAGTTTGACTTTGACGGAAAAGTTGCAAGTCATCGTTAGATTAAAAAATTTAAAAATTTTGACTCCGTTACTTTCGATTAGGTCACCGAGTATTAAAAAAATAATATTTCATAAAAATTATATGAATTCAAATAATTCATATCAAAAATGATACTCCCTCCGTCCCATCCATTTCTATACAATTACTATTTTGGGGTGTCCCTCTCATTTCTATACATTACCCAAAATAGCAAATTAATAATATTATTAAAAGGCATTGTCCCCACAAGCCACTTATGATTAGCAGTTAATTAAATTTTACTCCCTCTGTCCCAAGAGGAAGTATACATGTCTGTTTGGCACGGAGACCAATGAAGGTTATAAAATTATAAAATTAACAAGTTTAAGCATTATTTAAAGTAAGTAATAAGCATTATTTAAAGCAAGTGGCAGGAGATTAGTCTTCATTATGGAGGGAATTCCACCCGCCTAAAACAAAATGTTTGATTAATAATTTCCCTCCACAGTCCAAAATCCACACTTACAGGTACTATAAATAAACTTTACACCTTTATACAAAGAACTATTCTCAAAATTTACATAGTACAGTACACACATAATACAACTACTCCATCAAAAGCTAACAAAAATGGCAACAAGTACAGGAGGCTTTAGTGCTTCTACCAACACCTCAATGCCAGCATCTACTACGGGCTCTGCAAAAGGAAAAAGATTGACGCAGTTAGAAAAAAATCAAATTGCTCATATGCTATCAGTAAACTACAACAACAACAAGCTCAAGGTAGGAATGATCAAGGATATTGCTTCTGAATATGCAGTGACTAGGCTAACAATTTCTAAGATATGGAAAGTGGTTCAACAAGCTATCAATGATGGTAAACATCCTAATATGGAGAGAAACTACAAAGGTGGAAACAAAAGCTACATTTTGGATTTGGAAAAGGTCATAACAATTCCTTTAATACAACATCCTTCGCCTTTTCTGGAGTGTCTTCAACCACTTCAAATAAATCGAGATCATCTTCAACCACTTCAAATAAAATTGGATCATCGAACTTGCTCTTTTTGGCTTTGAAATCCGATATTTTGGCTTCGACATTGCTCCTTCTCTCTGTGAAATTCAACCTTTTGCCTCTGAAATTGATCGAGCTCTGTTTTAATATAACATCCTTCGTTTTTTCCGGAGTGTCTTCAACCACTTCAAATAAACCGAGATCATCAATAGTAGAAGGTAACAAAGATTTGGATAATTCGGTTTCAGAATCATACTCAAAATTAGGGGCTGAATCATGTAAGATTTCAGATTCCATTATAACTGGAGTATTAGCTTTATTTTAATTAGGGTTTATAGGGGCTGAAGAAAGAGGCGGAGGGATAAAGTTAGAAGAAAGAGAGAGTCATTAGATATACATAATGTAATAAAAAGAGTTAAGTGGGGTGGGGGAGTCAAACATTACTGGAGTCAAATATAGATTATTTTGGTTAATAAAATTTAATTAACTGCTAATCATAAGTGGCTTGTGGGGACAATGCCTTTTAATAATATTATTAATTTGCTATTTTGGGTAATGTATAGAAATGAGAGGGACACCCCAAAATAGTAATTGTATAGAAATGGATGGGACGGAGGGAGTATTAACCAAAATAATCTATATTTGACTCCAGTAATGTTTGACTCCCCCACCCCACTTAACTCTTTTTATTACATTATGTATATCTAATGACTCTCTCTTTCTTCTAACTTTATCCCTCCGCCTCTTTCTTCAGCCCCTATAAACCCTAATTAAAATAAAGCTAATACTCCAGTTATAATGGAATCTGAAATCTTACATGATTCAGCCCCTAATTTTGAGTATGATTCTGAAACCGAATTATCCAAATCTTTGTTACCTTCTACTATTGATGATCTCGGTTTATTTGAAGTGGTTGAAGACACTCCGGAAAAAACGAAGGATGTTATATTAAAACAGAGCTCGATCAATTTCAGAGGCAAAAGGTTGAATTTCACAGAGAGAATGAGCAATGTCGAAGCCAAAATATCGGATTTCAAAGCCAAAAAGAGCAAGTTCGATGATCCAATTTTATTTGAAGTGGTTGAAGATGATCTCGATTTATTTGAAGTGGTTGAAGACACTCCAGAAAAGGCGAAGGATGTTGTATTAAAGGAATTGTTCTGACCTTTTCCAAATCCAAAATGTAGCTTTTGTTTCCACCTTTGTAGTTTCTCTCCATATTAGGATGTTTACCATCATTGATAGCTTGTTGAACCACTTTCCATATCTTAGAAATTGTTAGCCTAGTCACTGCATATTCAGAAGCAATATCCTTGATCATTCCTACCTTGAGCTTGTTGTTGTTGTAGTTTACTGATAGCATATGAGCAATTTGATTTTTTTCTAACTGCGTCAATCTTTTTCCTTTTGCAGAGCCCGTAGTAGATGCTGGCATTGAGGTGTTGGTAGAAGCACTAAAGCCTCCTGTACTTGTTGCCATTTTTGTTAGCTTTTGATGGAGTAGTTGTATTATGTGTGTACTGTACTATGTAAATTTTGAGAATAGTTCTTTGTATAAAGGTGTAAAGTTTATTTATAGTACCTGTAAGTGTGGATTTTGGACTGTGGAGGGAAATTATTAATCAAACATTTTGTTTTAGGCGGGTGGAATTCCCTCCATAATGAAGACTAATCTCCTGCCACTTGCTTTAAATAATGCTTATTACTTACTTTAAATAATGCTTAAACTTGTTAATTTTATAATTTTATAACCTTCATTGGTCTCCGTGCCAAACAGACATGTATACTTCCTCTTGGGACAGAGGGAGTATGAATTTAAGTAAAAATATACAAATGTGTATTTTCTCTTTTAAATTTGTATCTTAAAACGTGAATTGAATGTGTATTTACAATTTTAAATTTAAATTCTAATAATTCAAAAGAAATTTAAAAATTCAAAAAAAAATTACACTTTTGATTAAAAAAACGTGATATCTTAAAATATGTGTTCCCATGTATCGATTTATAAGCATATAAATTGAATGTGTATTTTCAATTTTAAATTTAATAAATTCTAATAATTCAAAAAGTTTAAAAATTCAAAAAAAAAAAATTACACTTTTGATTTAAAAAACGTGATATCTAAAAATATCTGTTCCCATGTATCGATTTATAAGCATATAAATTGAATGTGTATTTTCAATTTTAAATTTAAATAATTCTAGTAATTCGAAAAATTTAAAAATTCAAAAAAAAAAAAATTACACGATGACCTAAGTGAAAGTTGATATAAAGTTGAGTGACATATTTGCAATTCCGTCAGCATATTCCTCGTTCCGTCAGAATATTTAGTCCGTTTTTTTAACGGGATTAACGACAGTGACCCAATTGAAATGTTTCGGTAGTTCAAGTGTTTGATTGAAAGCTTTTTTGGGCTGGTGACCCAAGTGAAAGTTTTCAAATAGTGCAGTGACTAATTTGCCCATTTACCCTTTTTTTCAATTGGTGTAATATGAAAAATAAGAGTAAAGATCTACAGTACTAAAAGTGTCTCCAACGTACCTCACCTGTTAGCTAAAATATCCATCTGGCACTTGAACAGTACAAGTTATAGATATCTTTTAAAAAAAGAGCACTCCAAGGGCATTGAACTGTTCGGCAAAATTATAGATAATGGAAACAGATCCTCTATATTTGTTAAACCTCAACCCCATCATCTAAATAGCTCCACATCATCTGCCACTTCTTTCTTTCTCGCAGCTCCATTCTTCCTGCCATTCTTTCTTTGTGTTGCAGAGGTATGGTTTCATCATTTTATTGTTTAATTTTCTTAACCATAATCATAACTTCAAGTTATGATAGCTACTTGTATTTTCTTGTGGGGAGCACCGTAACTTCAAGTTACGGGTGGTACAACCATAACTTCAAGTTTTGGTGGTACAACAAGTTACGGGTGGTATATATAATCAAAATATGACCTTTAGAAATATAGCATATAGCAGTTATAATTTGAAAATAATAATAAAATACTATTTTTCAAATATAGCGTTAGAATATAACTGTTAAAATATACCCGTTAGAATATAACTGTTAGAATTTGAAAATAATAATAAAATACTCTTTTTGAGCGGTTAGAATTTGAAAATAATAATAAAATACTCTTTTTGAATTATAACTAATCCTTATAGCTAATACCATTGGAGTACAACCACTTACAAGTTCAGCAAATTTTAGCTAACAGTTATTATATATTACTAGCTTAAAAACCCGTGCGATGCACGGAATTCTTTTAATATTATAATTTTTTTTCATTAATTTGAATTATTTTTTAAAAAACATGAATTTTGAAGGCTTAAGTTCTTAAATAATATGATTTGAAAATAATTATATAAATGTTATAAGCGATATTTCTAGAAAGGGAGGAATTTAGTTAGAAAATATAAAAAAGATGATAGGTTTTAGTTGAAAAAGATAATTGATTAATTATTAGTAATTATAAATTATCATTTTATTTTATTAAATAGAATACTCGTGATATAATTGGAATAAGAGAGGACTTAGTAAGAGAAAAGTAAAAAGATAACATGTTTTAGGTGAAAAGGTAATTAATTAATTTATAGTAATTATAATTTAATTATATTAAATTATTAAATAAAATTGCTGGTGATGTTCTCATAATTATTTTAATATAATTTAATATAAATTTTGTTAATGATATGCATGATATAAAATTTATATTATAGAATTTTAAGTTAAATATGTAGTTGATGGGATTCGAAACTTGAATTTTTAGTAAAGTTCTTTAATCATAAAATATATCTTATAATTACATCTAACGATTCTTATTAATTATTAAAATCTAACAGCAAAATGTTGTAATATTTATTGGTATACATTAATGATTGCAAAGTTATGTGGTTTAAAACTTTTATTATAAATTTTTAAAATAAATATGTCGAATTCGAACCTTGAAATTTTAGTAAATTAATTTAAACATATATTATATCTAATCATTAGATCTAAAGGTTCTAATTTTTCCAAAAAATCTAACAGTCATTATTCGTTGTATACAGACTTCTATTATATTTTGTTAGTGATTAGACGATATAGTGCTATATTTTTTTGGTATATATTAATTATTGTAAGATTATATTTTAAAATAAAAGTTAACATGTTTTATTTAGAAAGAAATATTATTGATTGGAAGATACGATATTTTAGGTGTTTATAAAAGTTAATATAATCAATCAAAAGCCGATAAACTTTCAATGCCCGTGCGATGCAGGGGTTTCTTTTATTATGTTATAAATTATATTTAATATTACAATTATGTTTTTATATAATCATTATTTTTACAATTTTTTTAATTTTAATTTAATATAATTTAATATACTCGTGTTTACGGGTTATACTAATGTTTCCCTGTTATAAACAATGTATACGGTTTTTTTAATATATTTTATTAATTAAAAAAATTAAAAAACATGGTATGATATTTTCGGGTATATATTAATGATTATAAGATTAGTTTTAAATCAAAATGGTAACATGATCCAACGGGCAATAGCCTAGCGGATACCCCCTAGTCCTAGGCTAAGCCTGGTCAAGGTTCGAATTCACCGCGGAGCAAATGAAAACTCCGGATTTACGTGGAGGGCCTGGGTGGTGGAGCTCAGCTAGTACAATTATGAGCTTTAAGATTATTATAATAAAGAGAAAACTTGACCCGAAATTGTATTCATGAAATAATCCAAAGATTAAAAGATTTTGTTGCCAAAAAAACAAGCGGCCTCAACAAACTGAGGACAACCTCCTCATCAGGCACGTCAAGCACTTTAATATATTAGCATAGATTTTAGCTAAATATTATAGCTACTGGCATTGGTGATGCTCGGAGAACAAAACATACAAGAACTGTAAAACCAGTACACAAGCTCTCCTGAATCAGCTCAAAAACACTAAAAAATGGCAGGTGGAAGACCGTACGGAAACCCTAGATTCAGATCCCCAATCCTCATCTCCACTCTCTCTCTCCTCTCCATCTCTCTACTCTTCATCTTCTTCTCTCCCTTCTCCTCTCCCAAATCTCTCCCAAATCTCTCTCAATCTCTCTCTCTCAACCCTAACGTCGACTACTCTTTCCTCTCCTCTCTCCAAAAATTCCTCTCCTCCAAACCTCACCGATCTAAAGACGATTCAGTTACAAGTCCAGCTGGCGAAAGCGATGTGAGGAAGTTAGATGATCTGGTGTGGAGGAGAGAGATGGGGGAATTACATGAGCATTCGGTTAATTCGGTTGTTAGAGTTTATGTTTACGAAATGCCGAATAAGTTTACGTATGATATGCTTGAACTGTTTTGGAGTACGTATAAGAAGACGGTTAATTTGACTTCTAATGGTAGTCCTGTTCATCGACTTATTGAACAGGTTGTTGTTATACTAATGTTGATCATGTTTGTGTGGTTGGATGAATGTGCTAGTTTAATTGTACACATTTTGTTTGCGTGGCGTGTGGTTTGTTTAGTTGCATTTGGAGTTCGAGCTGCTTTTATTTGCTGTTACTAGAATCGTTGAACAAGTTTTTGAACTAGCGTTTCGTAAATATTGATTATATGATTGGATGATTAATTTGATTTTATTCGTGTAGATTTTGTGCGTGTTTTAGGAAGTCGGATTTTGAGTTCAGGTTCCTTCGTTTTGAAGAAATAACTGTTAAGAACTCGGGAGGACTGTTTGAAATATTATTTACGATCAGTAGATTCGATGACATGATGTTCCTTATAGTTGATATGCAATTGATGACATGATTTACTTTGATGTTTGAAAGTATAAAAAATTTGGTTTAATTGAACCATATTTTGTGTGTGTGTGTGATATTAATTTAGTTGGATTCTGAGTTCAGGCTCCTGTTGATTTCAAATGAACTGATCTCTGAAACTTGAAAGTACTGTTTAAGAAATAATTTACTTTTTGGAGTAATGAGCTTTGATTTGATAACTTAGGGGTTTTTACTTGAATGCAGCATTCGATTGACTACTGGTTGTGGGCAGATCTGATTGCTCCGGAATCACAAAGGCTTTTAAAGAATGTTGTTAGAGTTTATCAGCAGGAGGATGCCGATCTGTTTTACATTCCTTTCTTCACAACAATTAGTTACTTCTTGTTGGAGAAACAGCAATGCAAGTCACTTTATAGGGTGTGAGTGCCTTCCGAAGGCTTATCTCAATCTTATAATTATCATTTTTTTTGTGTTTATTTGCTTTAATTTTAAAAACTGCTACAGGAATCATTTCAATATAACTCAGCATTTTATACAAGACATTTATGGTCCTATGAGGGGACATTATCAAATTTATGAGCTATGTAGTCGGTTATATACTGTGACATTATTTGGTGTCATGTGTTTACGTAGAACCCTATTGTAATACTGTTTTAGTTTTCTGTAAAGAGTTATATAAGCGTGCAAGGAAATTGTTTTGAGAAGTTTCAGTCTTACATACAATGTCATGGATTTGTATTGGATATCTTTGTCATTCATTTTTGGTGCTTTTTATTGGATCAGCATCCATGGAGGCATGGAATACATTATAACTGACAACTTGATGCAGGACAGCCATTGAAAAGGCCTAAGGAAACATGTAACAGTACTACAGGCTTTGGAAACCTCATACATAGATGATTATAATTATATTTTATTATTGTAGATAATACATTAGGGAAGGTTATCCTTTAGATTTCAATGTCAATTATAATTAGTTAAGATTGTTTATATTTATCATGTATAGGGGATTGTATTTTGTAATTTAAGCAGATTATTTTATGAATTACATTGATTATTGAGTTTGTTAGTTCTATATTTGAGGATTACATGTGAGGGTTGCTGCTAGGTCGAACAACTCTTGAGAGCTTGTATGCCTAAAGTTTGCTTTTGTTCCTAAAATAGGATGCTAATAATATCAATCGTTGAAAGGTGTAAGGTTTAGAAATCTGCGCTTACGAATTCATTACTGGAATTGATTGGAAAAGGTTCATGTATTTCACTAGTTGCAAGAGTTTTGATCTTGGTGCTTCTATTTGTACTCTGTAGAAAAAAGAGAGTCTGCCATGTTGGGAAGATGTGTACATGCAAGCATCAGCTTGACAAATTTGGGACTCTAGACTGCTATAAAAATTGAAAAGCATATTTGTCATCCCCATGAAGAATACTGTACAATAAAGAATCTATCATTGATTATCATAGTGTACTTGTGAATTAATAGATTAATGTTATGAAATTTGTTTTAGGTACACCGAAGGCTAAACAAGATTTTTTAAACCTTTTAGTACTGCCTTTTCTTAGTTTAAAATGTGAATTTACAATGTAGGAAGCTTTGAAGTGGGTAACAGACCAGCCAGCGTGGAATCGGTCTGGAGGTAGAGATCATATACTTCCAGTTCACCATCCTTGGTCTTTCAAATCTGTTCGCAAATATATGAAGAATGCTATTTGGCTGCTACCAGATATGGACTCCACTGGTAACTGGTCAGTAGCTATCTCAACTGTAAACACTGACTATATTTAATGTATGTTTTATATTTGATCTATAAATGCACTTAATTGTCAGGTACAAGCCTGGACAAGTTTCGCTTGAAAAGGACCTTATACTTCCTTATGTTGCCAATCTCAATTTATGTGATGCCAAATGTTTAGCAGAAAATGAATCGAAGAGAAGCACACTCCTATACTTTCGTGGAAGGCTTAAAAGAAATGCTGTAAGATGTTCTTTTATTACTACCATATTTGGATTTGCCTTTTGATTGTTCATATCAATACCTTTTTATTTTTTTCTTGTGAGAAAATATCTTTAAATATATAACTTAAAAATATCAACAATCTAAACATGCTGTAAGCCTGTAGAGCATCTTTGTAAGGGGTGTGGTTAAAATAATTTTTAAGGCCATCGGGTGATAAGTATTAAATAGTATGTATGAAATATGAATTTGAGCAAAATTGATTATAAGAAAAAGGGTGAAATTTGAAATTGTTAGAAGAGGAAGCAAATAGCAAGCTAATGTACCATGACATGTATGTTTAGGATTATGATAAAGATTGCTATTTGTTATAGTTGTGTTTAATGCAACAACCCAGAACATATCAATTCTTGACGGTGCAGTCAGATCAATTTTCTGCCAGATATTTCTCACACGGTATCATTATTACATCTATAAATGATAAATGCATCCTTTACTTTCACCATGCATGTTTTTGTGTGCATGTTTTTGTGTTGAATTTGAACCCCTCCTGTGCTTGGGCATCAAGAAACATGGTCTTGCAAACTGTTAGTTATTTTATCATAAAATATGTGATGCACCTTTTAGAATAGTCAACAAAATCCTGTATCAGTTGCTAGGAATTGAATAACTTGCTATTAAACTCAACGGGGTCTTATGAATCCGAGCAATTAGTTTGCAAAAGACATGGTTATGAATTATGATGCTTTTGAACATTTTTTATGTTGCATCAGTAGCATAAAATTGACAACTTAGCTGATTAATATTACAGGGGAAAGTATAAGTTGAGTATTGCCACGATTGTAAAATTTTAGAAGATAATATACCAGAAGTAGTTAAAAAAGTTATAGAGAAGACAACTTCAGAGGAGGATTCTAATAAGTGTCTCTTGTGTAGCTGATGTGTCATAAACAGACAAGTATTGGTGTTTTTCCTTTAAATTATCATTTGTGTACCTCTAGTTGCTGATACTTGATTTAAGATTCTTCTGAGTTTCTTGGTAGCAGTTGCCTAATATGTAATTTTTCTTTCTTTCAGGGAGGTAAGATACGTGCCAAGCTTGTTGCAGAACTTAATAGTGCTGAGAATGTTGTGATTGAGGAAGGGACTGCAGGAGAGGTAGGGAAAGTAGCAGCCCAGCATGGTATGCGTAGGTAAGTGAGAACTCATCTCTGAATGCTACTTACACCATGCATTTTCCATTTGGGGAACTTGTGTTTATACAAGGAAATTTGTTACTCTTAGCGAGTGATCCTGATGTGCGTAAGACCTGTAATGTACATAGTATTGGCAAGTATATTCTTCTTTTGGCGAGACCAGTTGTGAATTTACAACTGTACATGTAGAAATGTGACTTCCTTTCTTCTTGTGCTCTGAGTATGTGACTTGGTTGTTTGTCGGTGATCAGGTCTGTGTTCTGCCTAAGTCCAGCTGGTGATACTCCATCATCTGCTAGATTATTTGATGCAATAGTCAGTGGATGCATCCCTGTTATCGTAAGTGATGAACTGGAACTTCCTTTCGAAGGCATACTTGATTATCGGAAGGTATGCATGTTGCTGCTCTTCTCTTCTCTTTCTCTCTCCTGGCACTTGAGCTCTGTTATTACCTGAGGCATTCACTCTGGTCACGAAATGCAGATAGCCGTATTTGTTTCTTCGAACGATGCCGTGCAGCCAGGTTGGCTTCTAACTTATCTCAGAAGTTTTACTGCTGCTCAACTCAAAGAAATGCGAATGAACTTAGCAAAGGTTTGTGCTTTAGATTGTGATTGTGGCTTTATGTTCCAGTTGCAATGTATTTTGTTTCAGCAATAATTCGGATTAAGAAAAAAACATCTGTGATCTTTTTCTTCAATATAAATTAGTTTACAGTTTCTTAAGAATTGCTTCAGATTATTTTTCTCTTCTCTCATTTTTGAGCAACCAGTCGCTCTAAAACCTTAGAGTGTTAGAGGGAGGCCTTATATGGATCTTATATTATATTCTAACAATGAGAGCTTTCAATTCATAGATTTTCCTCTCTTTTTTTTCAGAAATTAATCTACCTTGGTTTTATTAAAATTCTCTGGGCATTTATTATTATTTTTTTCTTTTCCAGTACTCGAAGCATTTTTTATATTCTCATCCAGCCCAACCATTGGGCCCAGAAGACTTGGCCTGGAGAATGGTTTGTTCTCATCTTACCTGAATTCTCTTTAATCTATGATTTAACTCTTATTTTTCATTCAAAAGAGTTTGGCACTCATCTTACATCACTATACACTGATGTCTAGTTCAGTTCCATAATTTTCATTAATCACTATAGGATAGATGTGGCGGAGCTTCATAGGTAATTTGATCTACCTTTTAAACACGTTTTAATTTACAGTACTTACCTGCTTGGTCAAACAATGATGATAGAGTAGAGTTGATTCTACTCAGAAAATGGCTACTTCAGTGTATCATTTTAAGTTGAGCAAAGAGTAAAACATTTCTGAGCAATGTTTTACTTTTTAAATCTTTGCCTAAAGTGGGAGTGGTTGGCTTTTTAGTTGGCCAGGGATGGAGGTAGCCAATCTCAGTAATTTTTCTGTTTTATATTTCATAATTAAATTACATAATAAAATTTTGTAAAATTAAAATTTTTTCCCTCTCAAAATATGAGAATAATTAAGATAATTTTAATATATTTTTATAGGTTATACTTTTTTTGATCAGTAAATTATGTAACATATAAGTTAACAAATTTCGTTCCCACAGTTACCACATCCTAATTCCTACCACTGTCTCTGGGTGTGGCATTTTGAGTTAAAATGATTGCTTTTGTAGTTTTACTTCAGCCAGACTTCTTACTAGATGAATTAAGCCATTTTAAGTTATCAACATTACAAATGATTGTCTCTTGGTCTTGTAAACAATGAAACCTTTTGCATATTTTTTTTAGAAATTAAGTCATGATACTTGACGAGTTGACGTTGTTTACTTGTTTTGATCTCCCAGTAGTGTGATATCCTATGCAGCCTAAAATTCTGTTATTAATAGCAATAGTGCAAGTCTTGCACATGATATCACAAGTACATGTATGTGCATCTATAATTCTATATGCTTGTAGTATATTTGATAGAATAATCCAGTCTGGTTATGATAAATAAGATGTTTAAAACGTTTATTTAATCATCTTTTTCTTTTTTTCCTTGTGTTGTGATAGTTGTCAGGAAAGCTGGTAAATATCAAGCTCCACACTCGAAGGTCACAACGAGTAGTAAAAGAATCCAGAAGCGTGTGTTCTTGCGATTGCAGACCTGCCAACTTTACCAGCTTAAGACCCTTGCCTTGATTTTTTTTTCTTCCTTTTGCCAAGTATTTTTTTTTTTCCTTTTTGCATCTTTTCTTATATTATTATTTTTTTACCAACCTGTTTCCCCATATAAATGTGTGTTTATATATTAAGTAGATAATTTGTTCTTAATCTACCAGTGATCTAGGTGCAGATAATTTACCTGTCTATGTTTCTTTCATTGTTTTCCACTGCCACCTTGAATCCATACTTTTACTTCTAAGACTAGATGGCTGGTTTGAAACTTTTTTGGTAGATTAAATTCCTTATCAATACTTCTATATAAAAATAGTTGGTGCACCATATTTTTAGACCCTTTTTTTTTTTGACCGAAAGCTTGAGTTTTATTAACTTATCAAATCAGCTTCAATACAACTTTTAATCTCAATAGGAACATAACTCCTATCGAATATACGACCTGAATAAATGTGAGATCCCCTAGCAAGCTTATGGGCAACTCCATTTGCAGACCGTTTAACAAAATACAAAGACACGTTACTCAACCTACTGATATAACGTCGACAATGCAGAATGTCAAAAATATACTTATCCTGAGACCGAGGGAGTACAACCTTCCACTACAAATTTAGATATTTGTAATAAGTAATAACTGTGTCCAAACCATTTATTAAGCGAGGGTCCTATTTGTTAGGGAGGCACACCCTTCATTTATGTGTGCACACCAAATATTGATTACTAGACTAAAATGCCCTCCATGTAACTATTTATTTAATTTGTTTTAAATAAAAATTTAATTAATTAAAATAATTGTGTTAGTTTAGATGATCATCTTATTTTTATTTTTAAATAAATATGTAAAATATTCAAAAAAAATATGATTCAAAGTTGTCGAATAGATAAGTTTACCATGAAATATTCAAAATATTTGTGAAAAGATTACTTGTATATTTCACCTTATGCTTGCACTTTGTTTTAATAAAACTATATAGTTGAGTAACAAAATAATTGGTCGAACAAAAAAAGAGTCTAAGGACATTTTGGTCTCATCATCAATATTGGGTGTGCACCTATAAATATAGGGTGTGAACATATTACCTCCCATTTATTATATAATTTTTAGATGTAATTCATGTAAAATGACCTTGTATATCTATAAAACGAAATCGTGTAAGCAAGCATATATACGGCACAAACTATGCACAAAACTTCGAAAGAATTATGATTTTGAGATAAGAAGAAGAAGCCTGGAAGGTTAGATATTCAATGTGCATAATAATGCTAGTCAAACCCCAAGGACATATACCCGATGATATATATAATGGCACCGTAACTCTTACGTTGGTGTCACGGGGCACAATTTAAGCCATTCTTATATTTATTGAATTTCTATTGATTTTTTCCTCTTTAAGTGTACCATTTGTTTGGAAATTGACTATCACACGGAGTCATAGAATGAGCCGTAGGAGTGACAGTGACAGTATAATAAACACAACAACCGTTCTTTTGCAAATTTACATATGCTCTCCAATACTTGCACACTATATGCACAAAACTGATACCTCCTCCTCTTACTAGCATTGTACGGGTAAAATTGTACGGGTAAAATGAGCAGCTCTCGTCCTCTAGAGATATACATGCTCCCCTTCCTCTCCCCTGGCCACATGATCCCACTCTCCGAAATCGGCCAGCTATTCTCTTCAGCTGCCCAAAACGTCACCATTCTTACCACTCCTCACAACGCTTCTGCTCTCCAAAAATCCACCACCTCACCCAATTTCCGCATCCAAACATTTCCCTTCCCTTCTAAACAAGTTGGCCTTCCAGATGGCCTCGAAAACTTTTTATCCGTCACTGACATTCCCACTGCCACTAAACTCTACACTGCTATGACTCTACTTCAGTCGGATCTCGAAAATTTCATGCTATCTAGCCCTCCTGATGTTATTATTTCCGATATGTTTTTTCCTTGGACCGCCGATTTTGCTATTAAAATCGGCGTTCCAAGGATCGTGTTTCATGCAACGTGCATATTTGCACAGACGCTGAAACACGCTGTTCGTGAATCCGATTCACCTCATCGCAAAGTTGAATTGGATTACGAACCTTTTGTCATTCCGAATATCCCTCATAAGATTACGATGACGCGGTCACAACTTCCGGACTATGTACGGACACCAAACGGGTACACTCAGCTCATGGAACAGTGGAGAGAAGCCGAGTTGAAGAGTTACGGAATCGTTGTTAATAACTTTTCCGAGTTCGAGTCGGAATACATTGATTACTATAAAGAAGAAGTTACGGGAGGAAAAGTTAAAATATTTCACGTGGGCCCTACATCTTTAATACACTCGGGAAGTAAGGATAAGGCTAATAGAGTGCATAAAACGGTTATCACTGAGACCGAGTGCCTGAGTTGGCTCAGTGAGAAAAAGCCCAACTCGGTGGTTTATGTTTGTTTTGGTAGCGCATGCATATTCCCTGATACGCAGCTCATGGAAATAGCGTGTGCGTTAGAATCATGCGGCTACGATTTTATATGGGTTGTACTGGGTAAAGATGACGAGAACGATGATGACATGATTAAATGGACACCGTCCGATTTTAATCGAAATGTGATCAAGACCAAGAGGGGCCTGATCATCAAGGGATGGGCCCCACAAGTGTTGATCTTAGACCATTCATCAGTAGGTGGGTTTCTGAGTCATTGTGGTGGCAACTCGGTGATTGAATCAGTGAGTTGTGGGGTACCAATGGTAACGTGGCCTTTGTATGCTGAACATTTTTATCTTGAAAAGATGTTAACGCAGGTGTATGGGATTGGAGTGGAAGTTGGTGTAGAGGATTGGAACTTATGGGTTGATTGTGGTAAGAAAATTATTGAAAGAGAGAAAATAGAGAAGGCTTTGAGGAAGTTGATGGACGGTGAGGATGAAACGGTGAAGGAAATGAGGAGGAAAATAAAAGAGCTTGGAGAAGTGGCTAAGAAGGCTGTTCAAGTAGGTGGATCCTCGCATAAGAATTTGATGGTGTTGATTGAAGAGCTCAAGCAAATCAGAGACCAAAAATCGTGAAATTCTGAACTTAATTTCTTACTGTTATCGGGGTATTGTATTCGAAATGTAGTGCGAGAGTTATCTGCAAGACTTAACCTAGTCTATCGAAAAGTATAATTTTCGCTGTACCAAAGAATTTAGAAAATGGGAAACTGGGAGTAATTGAGAACAGGAATTACTGCAGGTATTTGTACAAAAGAAGGATATTTGTATTCATAGTGCTGAAGCCTGAAAATCTCTACATTCACTTCTCCTGCAGGAACTTCGCCTACAATAAACTTTTGTACAAAACCTACATCAATGAAAATCCTAATTTTGGCATTAATGCTGAATATCTAACAATGCTAAGCAGTGGTTCTGCTATGTGACATAATGTTAGGCAATTGATGGCTTAAGACATTAGTACAACAATTTGGAAAGTGACTTCAAAATTTTAATTGAAAGATCAACAAGTATGTACTCCCTCCGTCCCACCCATTAGTTAACTTATGGGTTCGGGCACGGAGACCAAGGAAATATATAAAAAAATGGGTGAAAAGTGAGAAAATTGAGTAAAGTGGTGGGACCCATAAATATATAATGTATAAAGTGGGTATAGTGGAGGAGAAAAGTGAGTAAAGTGATGGGACCCATAAATATATAATGTATAAAGTGGGTATAGTGGAGGAAAGTATTGGATGTAGTTGATTTTTATATATATAAAATTTTACTATTTTAGGAAAGTTTTGAAATGTGAAGAATTGGATGGGACATCCCAAAAAGGAAAGTGTGAAGAAATGGATGGGACAGAGGGAGTACCATTTATTTATTTATACATGATTGGTAAGTTTAGTTGGAGAGGGACTTTCAAAAGAGATCCAGCTGAAATTCAATATTCATTGCTTAGTAGCAGGGTTCTAAAAATCGGTAACTCGGTCCGAGTACTCGGCCGAGTACTCGTTTTGGATCCCTAAACCGATCCGAGTAGTGAGTAATCGGACCAAAAACCGGTTTTTGCTATAACTCGGTCAAGACTCGGGTTGACTCCGAGTAATCGGGGTCAAACTCGGGTTTGACTAATTTTTTTTTTTTGCTAAGTATTAAAATATAATTTTTATTGCTCAACTTATAGACTATAGTTATAATCTAGATTCGGCCAAATTAAAAGTCCTCTCTCTCAAAGATTCTATACATACACTTATATCACGTTTTAATATTATTAATAATATTAATATTATTACTTGGACACATGTACACTAGAATTAGAATATGCAAAAATTTCAGAAATCTAGTATATTTCTAAAAAAAACTCTAAATATTATTGGTAATATTAATATTATTACTTTTTAGCAGGGTTGTAATAATATTATTAGTAATATTAATATTATTGTTAAGTTTTAAGTTTAACACATGTACACTAAAATTAGAATAAATACATATAAATTATGAGAAAAAAAAAGTTAAAAAACAATATCCGATTAGTAGTCCGAGTACTCATTCCGAGTACTCGCCGAGTTTCCGATTACTCATTTTTCTGGACCAAAACCGAGTTGATCCGATTTCCGATTTTTACAACCTTGCTTAGTAGTATAACTATTTGACCTTGTTAGCTATAAGTGATATGAAGATAAGGAGTAACAATTTTTACATTCTCATCTCTCTCTTCCATCCTGAACAGTGCTTAGATTACATCCTTCGCCATAAACAGAAGCAACAGATTTCTTATAAAATAATCTATCGGTATTGTATGAAAAGAATTTATATTGTTCGAATACAAAGAAGTAAACACAAATAAGAAAAGAATAAACAATACAAGACTGAGAAGATAAAATCTAATATATCCTAAGATCACATATAATTAATAACTAAACTACAGCTCATCATGTGAATCATCATCATCTTCCGCTGCTGTTGTTGCACCAGATCTTTGATAAACTGCTGTAATAATTGGGTTACAAACAGCTTCCACTTCCTTGAGCTTTCCATCATAATCTTCTTTTTCAACATTCTGATTATCATCCAACCACTCAAGTGCTTCCTTTACAGCTTCCTCGATCTTTTCCTTCTCTTCCGACTCCAATTTGTCTGAAAGCTTGTCCTTGTCATTGATCTGATTCTTCATGTTGTAGATGTACGTCTCCAAGTGGTTTCTTGCCTCGATTTTTTCTATAGCTTTCTTGTCTTCCTCTGCAAATTCATCAGCCTCTCGGACCATACGTTCAATCTCCTCCTGACTTAGATGACCTTTGTCATTGGTGATTGTGATCTTTTTTGTTTTTCCTGAGGCCTTGTCTTCTGCCCTTATGTTTAGAATGCTGTTTTCATCAACTTCAAATGTTACTTCAATTTGAGGAGTTCCTCTGCAATAAAATAAAATAAACTGCAAGTTAGTTATTGGAATCTACATAAGAGGCTACATATCAATTATGAATGTTTAGATACGTTGATACCTTGGAGCTGGAGGTATTCCAGTTAGATCAAATGTCCCAAGCAGCCTACAATCCTTGGTAAGACTCCTTTCGCCCTCATACACCTGCAAACGATTTACTTAAATTAGAACAAAATATCTTTATGACAAGATTGTAGCTTTCTGTACGAAGCAGCACTGTATATAATACTAACGTAGGAAGTTTATTGTACCTTAATGGAGACAGTAGTCTGTTGATCCTGGTAAGTAGTAAAAGTTTGAGACTTTTTGGTCGGTATGGCAGTATTTCTTGGAACTAACTTAGTCATCACACCGCCAACAGTCTCAATGCCAAGTGTGAAAGGGGTCGCATCTAGTACTAGCAGACCTGATTGAAATATAAAAAAAAAAATAAGTTTCAATTTAAATCCTGGTAACAATATGATCTTACTATTTGTAAGAATATAAGAGATACCTTTTGTGTCCTCGCCACCTTCTCCGCTTAAGATACCTGCTTGTACAGTAGCACCAAAAGCTACAGCTTCGTCAGGGTTCACAGCTTTACTAAGTTCCTTTCCACCGAAATAATCACTTAAAAGCTGTTGGACTTTGGGAATTCTGGTGCTTCCACCCACAAGGACAATTTCATCAATTTGATGTTTCTCTAGATTAGCGTCCTGCATAGCCTTCTTCACAGGTCCCATTGTCTTTCGGAATAGATCACTGTTCAACTCCTCAAAGCGAGCTCGAGTTAATGGTTCTGAGAAATCCACGCCATCAAAAAGTGACTCAATCTCTAGTCGGACTTGATGTTGGTTGCTCAAAGCTCTCTTGGCGCGCTCAGCTTCCTTCCTCAGTTTGCCAAGAGCTCTGTTGTCCTTGCTGATGTCCTTACTGTACTTCTTTTTGATCAACTTAATGAAGTACTCCATAATTCTCTGATCAAAATCCTCACCTGCACAAATATAAGCAAACATAATCCTCCGTTTTAAGAATAGAAGCAAAAACTCAATCATGCAATTCAAACTTACTAGACTAAAAGAGCACCATCAAGAATTAAAAATCTATATATATTCAAGAACAAACAGAATTAAGTGGTAGATTGTTACCTCCTAGATGAGTGTCACCACTAGTGGCAAGAACCTCAAAAACACCATTATCAATTGTCAATATACTGACATCAAATGTCCCTCCACCAAGGTCAAACACAAGGATGTTCTTTTCACTACCTTTCTTGTCCAACCCATAGGCAATAGCAGCTGCAGTTGGCTCGTTAATGATCCTCACAACATTCAGACCAGCTATAGTGCCAGCATCCTTTGTAGCCTGTCTCTGGGCGTCATTAAAATAAGCTGCAGTTTTCAGGCGCATTAGTACACATTTTGTTAACATTCTTGAAGTAAGATAAAAAAAAACACAACAGAAATTGGTCAAGGATGCTTCATACCAGGAACGGTAATAACAGCATTCTTCACTTTCTCTCCGAGGAATGCTTCCGCTGTCTCCTTCATCTTTGTCAAAACCATTGCGCTAATTTCCTCGGGACTGAACACCTTGGTCTCTCCATCCTTAACCTTGACTTGTATGTAAGGCTTTCCATCCTTATTAACAATATTGTAAGGAACTAGCTTCCTGTCTCTTTGAACGTCTTTGTCATCGAATCTATTCAATTTCATACAGTAAAAATCAGATACAGCGCGAGAACAAATAAACACAGACTATTCCACAGACACAAAAAAAAAAAAAACCAGCGCGAGAACAAATAAAATCTTACTGTCTTCCAATGAGTCTTTTGACATCAAAGATTGTTCTCTCGGAATTAGCTGCAGCTTGGTTCTTCGCTGCCTCGCCAATTAATCGCTCACCATCTGTGAAGCCTACCCATGACGGGGTAATTCGATTACCTTGATCATTTGCTATAATCTCAACTTTATTATTTTTGTATACACCAACACAAGAATAAGTTGTTCCCAGATCTATTCCAATCACTCTCTCTAGTTTTGCGGATTCTTTTTTCGTAGCAGAACATGTAAACAAGCTTCCTGTTCAACAGAAAAACAACAACATTAGCTTTAATGTAAGAACATAAACACATAGTATAACATACATGCATCATTATAGTGGCAGATCAACTAAAGAAACTAGCCTAGACTACAAACTCAGCTAAAGTTCAAAATTTAATTATCAAATCTCGACTTTTAGTTAAAAATCGATATAAACAATATAAAACCGTATTAGCACGTTTTAACTTGAACAATAATTGTACCAACCTATCAACACAATTCCCAGGACAACGATCAACGAACGGCTCATCGAAGAAGAAACTCCCATAGCTTCGAGTTAAAGCACTGCTATTGTTTTTAATTTTTTTGTATCTTGTACGGTTTTGTTTCTGATGAAACCAACATGCAACGAAGGCAGCTTATATAGGGTACGAGGTACTACAAGTACGACTATGGTTAGAATTTCAAATGACGATTAAACATGTCATATTCGATTACGTGGACCAATCAGATTTGAGTTATCTGTTGTTCGACAGTTATTCGGTTTATTGAATCATCATATACTATTTCAGAATTTAGACAGCCTAATTAGATTAGATTATTTTTAAAAACAAAAAATTGGATCCTTTTAAAATTCTGACAGAAAGTATATAACAAGGAATTTAATGAATAATCAACCGAAAAGAAAGGGAAAATATGAGGCTTCTTCATTAATGCTCAAAGATTTCTCTGTATTGATATATTTAAGAAAATGCAAAATACTAACAAATATTTTTTCTTTTAAATTTTTTGTTGCAAGGACACAAATTTTTGAAAAATATTTGCAAAATTATTAATCCCTCCTTCCTAATTAGAGCATCTCCGATGGGGAAAAACCCTTAGCTAAAAGTCTAGGTGGAATACTGTTATGGACTGGCCCAAGTTGGAAATAGGCCCAATGAGAGGCCCAAGAAGAATTATAATGTGCAGAATAAAAGAGGGGAACAAGGTGAATTAGGGCATCGATTATGAATATTGTGTAAAAACTATCTAGTTTTGGGAGAGTACGGACCTCTCGAATGTCCGATATCTTTGTGTAATCTGTTCTTGTGATTCAGTTCATAACTATAACGCCTTAGAAATTTCAGAATATTTAATTATTAAGAGTTATCTATTTTATATTAAATAAATTACGTGGAGTATATAAATTGTTGAGGAAGTATTATATTGTGGAATGATATTTGGAGGTCAGATTGATATTTTATGTGTGTTATGTAAGCCCGACTATTTTAATTACATTTTTGGGATTTATTTCCTAATTAATATCGTTATATTTATTTTCTGAGAATTTTATAAAATCATCGGAATTAGTAAAAATTATGAAATCCTTTGTTTTATTAACTTTATTAGTTCATTCGAGTTTTAAAAATGTTGTATGGAATTGTTTCGATTTTTAACGATTTTAAAATGATTTTATGAATTCTGTTTTATATTACGGATTTAATCTTGTAAAATCCGTATTTAATTCGTTTTTGATCCTAATAATATTTTAAAAATATATGGGTGATCGTAATTTTGTGTTCTTCATTTTAGAATTTTAAATTTTCAAAATTTCAATCATTTTCTTATTAATTAGAATTTCGGGAATTTAATTAGTGTTTAATGCAAATTGTAAAAAAATCATTTTTTTTCTTGTTTTGTTTTATAAGAATCTTTCCCCTTTTAGAACCAAATCCCTAAATTCATTTTCACTCGGTTCTTTTGAGAACATTCCTGAATTCTCTCCTCTCTTACACGACAATCTCAAGTATTCTCCCTCTCATCACCTCCCATTTCCCTCCTCCAATTTCCGAGTCTCATCGGTTCTGGTAAGCAACGGTTCCTGGTTTCATTCCTTGCTGCAAATTCGACCCCTCAATCCCTCTACTTTCCCTCGCAGTCGTGTGTACCGTGGTGATTGAGTGTTTCCGTGTGTGTGTATAAGGGCCGTGTGTGCGTGTGTGGGTATTCTGTGAGTGTGCGTGTGTGTTAACTGTTCGTGGGAGCAGTTTGTGTGAGTGATTTGCGATGGTGTGTGTGTGTGTGTCTCGAATTCGTGGGTGTTGCTGGTATGCGAGAGTATTGTGTGAGATGTGTGAGGTAAAGTGTGGTGTGAGTGTTGGCTGGTGTACAGTCGTGTGCCTAGTACTGGTGACTTGTGGTGTTCGATTGTGGTAGTATGTTGCTTCGATTCTTGCCGTGTGTGTATACTTCTAGTTATGCAGTGATGTTCGAAAAGAATTCTTGATTTCGATTTTGTGGCAAGGCAGTCTTGTGCTTCTGTTTAATTCCGTTCTGTTTAATTCCGTGATGTTTACCGAATTTCCTGATTTTATGAGATAATTACATGATTTCATTCGTAAGGATTATTCGAGTTATTTACAAAATCGTAAAATATTTGTATAAAAACAGTAAGAGTAGAGTTCCGAGATGGAAACCCTAATTTTGGGCACCCTCGGGATTTTGCCCCCTCGACGGTGATTTAATTTGAGTCGAGGGTATAAAACGGCGATGATGATTATTTTCTGAGCCAAAAAAATTATTTAATAATTAATATTTGTTATTTAGCTAATAAATTGTAATTTTATTATCGAGTTGTTATTAATTGTTTAAATTGTATTGGATTATAACTCTGTGAGTTGGAATGTGACTTGGGATTGGATAATAAATGTGGATTTAATTGGTAATTGATATTTGTGTTGGTTGTGTCGGCTGTATCCCGACTGGCAGTCCCCCGTATAAAGGGGATGCTGTCAAAATTTTTCTAAAATATTAAAATCATTTCTTGAAAACGAGTATGTATAATTATATAATTTATACGAGTTGTGAGTCGGGCTTCATATTTTAAAAATCTATATGGTATGTGCTTACGTGGCTATATGATTAAATACTTTTGTCTGTAGCTATGTATTGATATTATGCGATTATATAAACATAAATTAGGGAACTATTCGCAGGGGTAGACTAAGTGGAATGTTTATATTGATTAGCGAGTATTAAACAGGATTCTGAAATAGTGTTATATTGTGTGTAGATTCCGTGGATAAAGGAAAGGCTAAAGCTGAGGACGTAAAGACGCTTCGGATTCTGTGATTTTCTATTTAAGGCAAGTAAATTGCTTTAGTTACCTTTCAAATGAGTTATGATTATAAAAACCTGATTCATATGTTTATTTAAATTACTCTTGCTGTAATTGTTCTGTTAAATTCCCGAAATTGCGAATACATAATTGTTATACCCCAAATTGATTCTACTGAATTGTTGATTCTTTTAGTGAATTGGTTACATCCATATCCCTTGCAAGCATATTGTTCCACCTCTCTTTCAAGTAAACCGCTTCACTTATATTTCCAGCGAATTAGGATTATCATAACTTGATTCTTATGTAATTGATTTATCCTTGATATAATTGCTCTGATAATTTCCATTAATTATGAATATTCAATTGTTATACCCCAGATTGACTATATCGTTTTTGTTAATCCTTCTTGTGACTTGACTCAAGTCAATACCCCTTTTCGCCATATCGAACTTGTCGATATTTAATTCAGAGATTACCCGACCTTGTTCTATTTGATGTGATTTGAGATGTTGACCTGGAACGAAAGTATCCAGGGTGTTTGGTGGTTGAGGTGGTCGATTGTTCCGACACCTGATGTCTAATTATAGGATTGGACTGTTAGTTTTTAAAAATGTGGACCGTAAGGGTCGGACCAGATTCGTGGTCAGAAATAATTAAGGCCAATGTGTGCCGTGGATCCATTAAGGACATTGCTGTGTGCGTTTGTCCGGGGTTAGTGCGTGACTGATCAGCAGCCTAACCTTATAATTGTTTTTATTTATAAAATGCATGATAGTCCAATCCGATTCTATTCTATGATTCAGATAAAAGATGAACCTTTAATTGAGATATATATATATGGTTGAATTGTTAATTCTTGAAAATCTTGCAAACATATCAGTTGTTGATGTTTTAGTTTCATACATATATACTTGCTGAGCGTTTTGGCTCACTTGCTTGCTAATTCTGTTTCCTCAGCTAAGCCAGGAGATGTCTAGAAGAAGTGGCCCGTCGGGTTGGGGTAGTCACCGAGGCAGTCAGAGGGTTGAGGCGGTTGGTTGGGTAGTGACATATACCTTGGTTTATATTATATCTGTATTTGTAGGCAGATTATCATATTTGATGGGTTGTATATTATTTGATTCAGTTCTGGGTTGTAATAGCTATGGATAGTTGTTTCATACAGTGACCTGTGTGTGGTCTGGGTTGTTATGGTTTTATTTTCTTATGGATTAGTATAACTTGTGCTTGTGGACTGTTTCAGTTATACTTAGTTGCTTAAGCAGGTGATAAGTCCGGTTTATGATTACATCATGCCGAAATTTCTAAAATTTCTCCTATACTAATGTTTAATTGAATATAAGAGTTTATAATATTATTGTTGGTAAGTGAGGGTGTTACAAGTTGGTATCAGAGCCACAGGTCACAGTCACTGAAACAATTAGGTGGGGAGTCGGGGTAGAGTTATAAGAAAGGTTAGGATTATTTCGTGAGAGATAGGAAATCTAATTCTATATATATATATATGTATACTTCAGGCACCTGCTTCTGGTTCCGATTCAGACCCGGACGAGGATCCGGAAGGAGGGGCTTCTGTACCGCAGCAGATTTCCCCAGGGGTTATGCAGCCGTTCGTAGGGTCGCAGGGCTCAGTGAATGGGCCAGCATACCAGTATACTCCTCAGCCTGTACCATACCATGTGTACGAGCGAGTGGCCCGCGAGAGGGACTATCTCTTGGGGCAGATGGCAGAGTGGAGGGCTATGAGGGCTGGGGAGGAGGAGCGGGCTAGAGATAGAGATAGAGTGGCGGCTGAGCTGGAGGATGTCCGGAGGCGAGTACGAGCTCTTAGACGTGTTGTCATTAGGCGGGGACGGATGAGATCCCGAGATGAGCCGGCATTTGTGACACAGCAGGTGACCCTAGGTCTGGTGACGGCAGAGCTGGAGAGCATTTTGGGACCAGCCTGGCGGGGAGAGTCGGATGACGATGATGACCAGTGATGATTAGGGTAGTATGATGATGTGGTATTTAGAGGCATGTCATGGCAGTAGTAGTACGTCAGGATTCGCAGTGCGACCAGTTTTGTTGTATATATCTGTTGTACTGTGACTAGATGCTAGCAGTCTCCTCTTTTAACATTATGTTGTACCCTTATCGAAGCGTTGTTCTTACGCTTGTATCTGATCTATCTATATATAACATTATCACTTTCGCAGAACTGTGTTAAATTTCCTTATACTGTCATTTACTTAAGCATCTTATTTACTGCTCGTTTTATATTTACCTTCAGCATCATTTCCTTCTAGCATTGTTTTTACTTTCGATACCATGTTGACCTTAGCATTATGACTATTGTTTCTTTATAGCACTTGTTGAACGTTTGTGAATACCTTGTGTAACCTTGGATTAATATCCTATTGCACCCTGTGAATCAATTGTTGACCGGAATATTGGTTGGAGACCTCAAATTCCTTTTCAGTAATATATGCATTGTTTGTTTAGGTTGGATCATTTTGAGCTATTATTTTCTGAACCTGAATCTAATATAATTGTTCATTGATTTCAGAAGTATGCCACCCAAAAAGAAGAAACAAAATACCCGAACCACCGATCAGGGCGAACAGGCTAATCCACCCCCTGTTGGTCAGATGGACCCTGCCTTAGCACAAATATTACAAACTCTTGTTCAGCAGACTGCTACTCTGGCACAGCAACAGCAGCAATTACAGCAGCAATTGTTGGCACAACAGCAACAACAGCAACAACAGCAACAACAGCAACAACAGCAACAACAGCAGCAGCAGCAGCAGCAGCCACCTGTTCCTCCGGTGGTTACTTTTAAATCTTTCCAGGCAGTAAAACCTCCTGAGTTTAAAGGGACAGCGGACCCGGTGGAGGCGAGGTCTTGGTTAAAAGAGATGGAAAAAGCCATTGCACTGGTGGGGGTCCCAGCAGACAAACAAACTGAATATGTAAGTTATTTCTTGAAGAATGAAGCTACTTACTGGTGGGAGTCGGTGAAGATGTTGGAAGCTACTGAGGTGATTCCTTGGGAAAGGTTCACAGAGCTATTTTTGGAAAAGTATTTCCCCGACTATATGAAAGACCAGATGGAGATGAAGTTTTTGGAGCTGAAACAAGGGAAAATGTCGGTGACAGAATATGAAACCAAGTTTACGGAACTAGCTAGGTTTGCTCCGGCCTATGTGGATACGGAAAGGAAGAAGGCTAAGAGGTTTCAACAAGGATTGAAACCGTGGATTCGTACTAAACTAGCAGTTTTGGAGTTGGAGACTTATGCAGCAGTGGTGCAAAAGGCCATGATAGCTGAAGGGGAAAGCGAATTATACTTCAAGGAAAAAGAAGGAAAGAAAAGGAAGGCTGGGTCAATGGGGGAACGACAAGAGCAAGGCAGTTCTCAAAATGTGCCAAATAAAAAGCCAGGATTCCAGCCAGGAAAGTATGGAAACCCTAAGAAGCCGGGATCAGGGAATGGGGGCCAAGGAAATAGAATCCAAGATGCGAGTCAACAGAAATTGGTTAGGCCACCCTTGGCAGAATGCAAAACTTGTGGGAAGAGGCATCCGGGGGTGTGTACAAAGTTGGAGGTGACGTGTTTCAAATGTAATCAAAAAGGTCATTATGCTCGGGAATGCAAGGCAGGAATTGTGTGTCACCGTTGTGGGAAGTCAGGGCATATAATGAAAGACTGTAAAGTACCTGTAGTAAAGCCTCCAGTTCTGGCTAATCCAATACTGCAAGCAATTGAAGCAGCACCCCCAACATCAAGTATCAGACCAGTGGCAAGGACTTTCAACATGACTCTGAACGAAGCTATTAAGAATTCGGATGTGGTAGCAGGTACGCTCCCTGTAAATTCTGTCAAAGCTAAAGTGTTAATTGATTCCGGGGCTACGAAATCCTTTATATCCAAAGAATTTGTTCAAAAGTTAAATTGTGAGGTATGCATGTTACGTGAAGCTATAGTTATAGAAATAGCTAATTCAGAACGAATTCCGGTGACTCAAGTGTGTCCTCGTTGCAAGATTGATATTTCAGGGCATTGTTTCTACGCTAATTTGATACCATTTCAGTTAGGTGAATTTGATGTTATCTTAGGAATGGATTGGTTAACAGAGAATAATGCCCAAATTGATTGCAAGAATAAGAAGGTGATCCTTAAACCCTCTGATAATGTAGAAGTTACCTTTAGGGGTCAGAGGCAGACTAGGAGATTTTTGTCGATCATTCAAACAAAGAGGTTGTTGAGGCAAGGATGTGAGGGCTATATGGCTTATGTCATGGATACTAGTCAAGAGGTGCCTAAAATAGAGGAAATTCCAGTGGTGAATGAATTTCTTGATGTTTTTCCGGATGAACTTCCCGGTTTACCTCCGGATAGAGAAATAGAATTTACTATCGACTTAGCCCCAGGAACTGAACCAGTGTCAAAGGCTCCCTATCGAATGGCACCTGTAGAGATGAAGGAATTGGCAGTCCAATTGCAAGATCTTTTGGAGAAAGGTATTATTAGACCTAGTGTATCGCCGTGGGGAGCTCCGGTATTATTTGTAAAGAAGAAGGATGGAAGTATGAGACTGTGTATCGATTATCGGGAATTAAATAAGCTGACCATTAAGAATAAATACCCTTTGCCAAGAATTGACGATTTATTTGATCAATTAAAAGGAGCAACTTGTTTCTCGAAGATTGATTTGCGGTCAGGATATTTTCAATTAAAGATTAGACCGGAAGACGTTCCAAAAACAGCGTTTCGGACTAGATATGGGCACTACGAGTTCTTGGTGATGGCCTTTGGGCTAACTAATGCACCAGCAGCATTCATGGACCTAATGAATAGAGTCTTCAAGAAGTATTTGGATAAGTTTGTGATTGTATTTATAGATGATATTCTGATATACTCGAAGACCGAAGAAGACCATGCAGGGCATTTGAGAATAGCCTTAGAAACGTTGAGGAAAGAGAAACTGTATGCGAAGTTTTCCAAATGTGAGTTTTGGTTGAAAGAAGTGCAGTTTTTAGGGCATGTCATCAGCAGTGAAGGGATTAAGGTGGATCCTGCTAAAATTGAAGCTGTGATGAATTGGGACCGACCTAAAACACCCACAGAGGTTCGAAGTTTCTTGGGATTGGCGGGATATTATCGAAGATTTGTTCAAGACTTTGCGAAGATAGCCACCCCACTAACAAAGTTGACAAGGAAGAATGAAAAGTTTGTGTGGAATGAGAAGTGTGAAGAAAGTTTCCAGGAATTGAAGAAGAGATTGGTGACTGCACCTGTATTGACACTACCAGATGAAAAGGGAAATTTTGTGATCTACAGTGATGCATCTCATAAAGGTTTGGGATGTGTACTAATGCAGCATGGTAAGGTAATTGCTTACGCTTCGAGACAATTGAAACCTCACGAGCAGAAATATCCTACTCATGACTTAGAATTAGCCGCGATTGTTTTCGCCTTGAAGATTTGGAGACATTATCTGTATGGGGAAAAGTGTGAAATTTACACGGACCACAAGAGTTTAAAATATATTTTCACCCAGAAGGAGTTAAATATGAGACAGAGAAGATGGTTGGAATTACTCAAGGATTATGATTGTACCATTAACTATCATCCTGGGAAGGCGAACGTGGTGGCGGACGCTTTAAGTAGGAAGGAGAAAATCAGTATGTTGACAATGCCTGAGGAATTATACAAAGAGTTTGAAAGATTAGAGATAGAGGTGTGTATGCCTGCAAGTAGTACAGATGCGGTGTACACTATGACGTTTCAGCCAGAATTGTTAGAAAAGATTCGCAGATGCCAGGAGGAAGTCATGAGCGGAGATGTGAACAAGTTAACAGGTGAGGAAATATGCACCCAGGTAGATGACAAAGGGATATTAAGATTTTCTTCACGTATTTGGATACCCAATGTGACAGAGTTGAAGAATGAGATCCTACAGGAAGCCCACAGCTCGAAATATTCGATTCATCCAGGGAGTACGAAAATGTATCGAGACTTGAAAAGAAATTTCTGGTGGCCGGATATGAAGAGAGATATTGCTGAATGGGTAAGTAAGTGTTTGACCTGTCAGAAAGTAAAAGCAGAACATCAAAGGCCAAGTGGGATGCTACAACCATTAGAGATTCCCGAGTGGAAATGGGAACATATTGCAATGGACTTTGTGGTTGGATTGCCAAGGACGAGAGCTAATCATGATGCTATCTGGGTAATTGTTGATCGCTTAACGAAGTCTGCACACTTCCTTCCGATAAACGAGAGGTTCTCATTAGACAAATTGGTTCATTTATACATAAAAGAGATTGTGGTGCGACATGGAGTTCCAGTATCAATAGTCTCAGATCGAGATCCAAGATTTAATTCGAGATTCTGGAGAAGTTTTCAAGAATGTTTGGGCACCGAATTAAAAATGAGTACTGCTTACCATCCTCAGACTGACGGTCAGAGTGAAAGAACGATTCAGACAATTGAAGACATGCTCCGAGTTTGTGCATTGGATTTTGCAGGAAGTTGGGATGAACACTTGCCGTTAGTGGAATTTTCATACAACAATAGCTTTCATGCTAGTATCGGTATGCCACCATATGAAGCGTTATATGGGCGAAAGTGTCGATCTCCAGTATACTGGGAAGAAGTTGGCGAGCGGAAGATTCTCGGACCTGAGTTAGTGCAGCAAACCAAGGAAGTAGTTCAACTTATTCAGAAACGGCTAGTGACAGCTCAGAACCGACAGAAGAAGTATGCTGATTTGGCCAGAAAGAATATGGAGTTCGAAGAAGGAGAGCAAGTACTGTTGAAAGTATCTCCGTGGAAAGGATTAGTAAGATTTGGCAAGAAAGGAAAATTAAGTCCAAGATTTGTGGGGCCTTTCGAGGTATTGAAGAAAGTCGGAAAAGTCGCCTACGAGTTAGCTTTACCGCCCCATATGCAACATATCCATAACGTGTTCCATGTATCCATGCTTAAGAAGTACCATTTGGATTCTAAACATGTCATTGAATATGAGCCGATAGAGATTCAGCCAGATTTATCTTATGTGGAGCAGCCTATCAAGATACTAGATCGAAAAGAAAAGGTTTTGAGAAACAAAACAATTCCTATAGTGAGAGTTTTGTGGAGAAACCCCAAGGTGGAAGAATCAACTTGGGAGTTGGAAAGCGATATGCTGGAAAAGTATCCTCAATTATTCTCTTAGGTGAGATTCTGGGGACAGAATCCTTTTAAGGGGGGAAGGTTATAACGCCTTAGAAATTTCAGAATATTTAATTATTAAGAGTTATCTATTTTATATTAAATAAATTACGTGGAGTATATAAATTGTTGAGGAAGTATTATATTGTGGAATGATATTTGGAGGTCAGATTGATATTTTATGTGTGTTATGTAAGCCCGACTATTTTAATTACATTTTTGGGATTTATTTCCTAATTAATATCGTTATATTTATTTTCTGAGAATTTTATAAAATCATCGGAATTAGTAAAAATTATGAAATCCTTTGTTTTATTAACTTTATTAGTTCATTCGAGTTTTAAAAATGTTGTATGGAATTGTTTCGATTTTTAACGATTTTAAAATGATTTTATGAATTCTGTTTTATATTACGGATTTAATCTTGTAAAATCCGTATTTAATTCGTTTTTGATCCTAATAATATTTTAAAAATATATGGGTGATCGTAATTTTGTGTTCTTCATTTTAGAATTTTAAATTTTCAAAATTTCAATCATTTTCTTATTAATTAGAATTTCGGGAATTTAATTAGTGTTTAATGCAAATTGTAAAAAAATCATTTTTTTTCTTGTTTTGTTTTATAAGAATCTTTCCCCTTTTAGAACCAAATCCCTAAATTCATTTTCACTCGGTTCTTTTGAGAACATTCCTGAATTCTCTCCTCTCTTACACGACAATCTCAAGTATTCTCCCTCTCATCACCTCCCATTTCCCTCCTCCAATTTCCGAGTCTCATCGGTTCTGGTAAGCAACGGTTCCTGGTTTCATTCCTTGCTGCAAATTCGACCCCTCAATCCCTCTACTTTCCCTCGCAGTCGTGTGTACCGTGGTGATTGAGTGTTTCCGTGTGTGTGTATAAGGGCCGTGTGTGCGTGTGTGGGTATTCTGTGAGTGTGCGTGTGTGTTAACTGTTCGTGGGAGCAGTTTGTGTGAGTGATTTGCGATGGTGTGTGTGTGTGTGTCTCGAATTCGTGGGTGTTGCTGGTATGCGAGAGTATTGTGTGAGATGTGTGAGGTAAAGTGTGGTGTGAGTGTTGGCTGGTGTACAGTCGTGTGCCTAGTACTGGTGACTTGTGGTGTTCGATTGTGGTAGTATGTTGCTTCGATTCTTGCCGTGTGTGTATACTTCTAGTTATGCAGTGATGTTCGAAAAGAATTCTTGATTTCGATTTTGTGGCAAGGCAGTCTTGTGCTTCTGTTTAATTCCGTTCTGTTTAATTCCGTGATGTTTACCGAATTTCCTGATTTTATGAGATAATTACATGATTTCATTCGTAAGGATTATTCGAGTTATTTACAAAATCGTAAAATATTTGTATAAAAACAGTAAGAGTAGAGTTCCGAGATGGAAACCCTAATTTTGGGCACCCTCGGGATTTTGCCCCCTCGACGGTGATTTAATTTGAGTCGAGGGTATAAAACGGCGATGATGATTATTTTCTGAGCCAAAAAAATTATTTAATAATTAATATTTGTTATTTAGCTAATAAATTGTAATTTTATTATCGAGTTGTTATTAATTGTTTAAATTGTATTGGATTATAACTCTGTGAGTTGGAATGTGACTTGGGATTGGATAATAAATGTGGATTTAATTGGTAATTGATATTTGTGTTGGTTGTGTCGGCTGTATCCCGACTGGCAGTCCCCCGTATAAAGGGGATGCCGTCAAAATTTTTCTAAAATATTAAAATCATTTCTTGAAAACGAGTATGTATAATTATATAATTTATACGAGTTGTGAGTCGGGCTTCATATTTTAAAAATCTATATGGTATGTGCTTACGTGGCTATATGATTAAATACTTTTGTCTGTAGCTATGTATTGATATTATGCGATTATATAAACATAAATTAGGGAACTATTCGCAGGGGTAGACTAAGTGGAATGTTTATATTGATTAGCGAGTATTAAACAGGATTCTGAAATAGTGTTATATTGTGTGTAGATTCCGTGGATAAAGGAAAGGCTAAAGCTGAGGACGTAAAGACGCTTCGGATTCTGTGATTTTCTATTTAAGGCAAGTAAATTGCTTTAGTTACCTTTCAAATGAGTTATGATTATAAAAACCTGATTCATATGTTTATTTAAATTACTCTTGCTGTAATTGTTCTGTTAAATTCCCGAAATTGCGAATACATAATTGTTATACCCCAAATTGATTCTACTGAATTGTTGATTCTTTTAGTGAATTGGTTACATCCATATCCCTTGCAAGCATATTGTTCCACCTCTCTTTCAAGTAAACCGCTTCACTTATATTTCCAGCGAATTAGGATTATCATAACTTGATTCTTATGTAATTGATTTATCCTTGATATAATTGCTCTGATAATTTCCATTAATTATGAATATTCAATTGTTATACCCCAGATTGACTATATCGTTTTTGTTAATCCTTCTTGTGACTTGACTCAAGTCAATACCCCTTTTCGCCATATCGAACTTGTCGATATTTAATTCAGAGATTACCCGACCTTGTTCTATTTGATGTGATTTGAGATGTTGACCTGGAACGAAAGTATCCAGGGTGTTTGGTGGTTGAGGTGGTCGACTGTTCCGACACCTGATGTCTAATTATAGGATTGGACTGTTAGTTTTTAAAAATGTGGACCGTAAGGGTCGGACCAGATTCGTGGTCAGAAATAATTAAGGCCAATGTGTGCCGTGGATCCATTAAGGACATTGCTGTGTGCGTTTGTCCGGGGTTAGTGCGTGACTGATCAGCAGCCTAACCTTATAATTGTTTTTATTTATAAAATGCATGATAGTCCAATCCGATTCTATTCTATGATTCAGATAAAAGATGAACCTTTAATTGAGATATATATATATGGTTGAATTGTTAATTCTTGAAAATCTTGCAAACATATCAGTTGTTGATGTTTTAGTTTCATACATATATACTTGCTGAGCGTTTTGGCTCACTTGCTTGCTAATTCTGTTTCCTCAGCTAAGCCAGGAGATGTCTAGAAGAAGTGGCCCGTCGGGTTGGGGTAGTCACCGAGGCAGTCAGAGGGTTGAGGCGGTTGGTTGGGTAGTGACATATACCTTGGTTTATATTATATCTGTATTTGTAGGCAGATTATCATATTTGATGGGTTGTATATTATTTGATTCAGTTCTGGGTTGTAATAGCTATGGATAGTTGTTTCATACAGTGACCTGTGTGTGGTCTGGGTTGTTATGGTTTTATTTTCTTATGGATTAGTATAACTTGTGCTTGTGGACTGTTTCAGTTATACTTAGTTGCTTAAGCAGGTGATAAGTCCGGTTTATGATTACATCATGCCGAAATTTCTAAAATTTCTCCTATACTAATGTTTAATTGAATATAAGAGTTTATAATATTATTGTTGGTAAGTGAGGGTGTTACAATAACAATTGGTATCAGAGCATTGATCCAATGGGTTCACCTAGTGATAAACAGCGGGTCAATGTATTCGATGATCCGTGTGAATCTATGTCCGAGATGGTTAGGAAGGCGATGGAGCATGCTATGGATGCGATGCATCATTCTCTTGCAGAGTGGGTTATGGAAAGTCAAAGGAAATTAAGGGAGGAGATTGACACCATGGCGGTTCGACTAGAAGGGAGAATCAATTGCAACCGGGAGTTACATGAGTCGATTCCAGAGGTGGTCGAGGGTATTGCGGGCCACCTTAGTTCAGTAGCTATTGGTCCAGGGGCGACACAAATTGTGATAACTGATGTAGGTGGATGGTGTGGTGGCCGGAATAGGGCAACAAGCAGTGGGGTAAGTGGAGGTGCGGTGGACGTGGATGTACATGAGATTGGTGATGCTGACATGTATTATGCACATGAGTATGAACCACCTCCAGTGACATTACCATCTCTCTACACTACTGTAAGTTCTGCACCTCAAATGTCTGAAGAAAATTATACTAAACAGCCTGCATCTAAGGTGTTTGATGAAAGTCCCAATAGTAAATTTGTGGGCACTACTCAAGTCCCAAATTCCATTAATTATAATGATACAACTCATGTCAATTCCAATACTAGTGTACTCCAGGGATGGGAAAAAAGTTATGAAGCATGGGAATTACGTAGTTTTGATGGTACTAACCCAAGGGAGTGGATATTGAAAGTTGGAAAATACTTTTCTGGTAGTGATGAAAAAAAGGTCAATATAGCCGGTACTCATTTTAGAGGCAAGGCCAAAGTTTGGTATAAATGCTTTTATGAAACAACAAAGGAACAAGTAGGTTGGCAGAAGTTCTTACACGATCTACTAATTCAATTTGACAGCCTTAAGGTGGACAATCCTGGATATCTAGTAAATCCGCTATATCTCCAACAAGTTGGCTCAGTTGCTGAGTATGAGATTAATTTCTTACAAACTAAGGAAATAGCAGAGTTCGTATATGAGTTTGTATTCACTGAAGAAATGCTAGTTCACAGTTTCATAAATGGCCTGAAGGAAGACATTCGTGAACCTATCAGCTTGTGGTTACCTACGACCTTGCAGGGGGCAATTAAGCTAGCAAAATTTCAAGAGTTGCAAGTTGATAATAAGCAGATAGATATATGTCAAGCCGGGATTCAAATGGGTAATTTTTGCTGGGAGCTCTACTATCTTGAACATGGCATTCGGCCCGATGACAATATTCCTAGTGACAATACAGTGGTGACAAATGGTGATGTGACAGTGACGAAAAAATCTGGCAGCTTACAGACAAATCTCGAGGAACGAATAGGTGGCTGTGCAATATCACCTGAGCTTATTGGAAATTCCGATGGTGCTCAATGCAATTATATGGTAATGCAAGCTCAAAGTGATAGAAGCTCTCACTCTGATTTTAATGGCAGTGCGGTAGGACCAAAAATGAGGAATTTGGCTTGTCCAATTACAGAAACGAAGTCTGAATTGGAAACCAAGAATTCTGATACAGAAGATGTGAAGAGTAGGCTCCTCTCTGCTACTACTGAAACAAAGTCTGAAAAGGAAGGTTATGATTGTCTTTTTAGTCGCCATCCTCATGATGGGATATCCGGAATGGAGATTGAATCTGTTACTTTTGATTCACTAGAATTACTTTCCAAACCAGGCGGTGTGTATGTGCTTTCCAGATCCCAAATTTCAAATGATGACATTGACAATACCTGGAGGGCTGACTCCAAAATGAATGCAATCTTAGCTGTGGAAGAATTTTTTTTAGCTCTGCACAAGCGTGGTTATGTTGCCTCCAACTCCAAGGATGATCCAGCCAAGGAAGCTGCCAACTGTACTGCCGGGTGTGATGTCCTGCATATGTTTGGGAATCAGGTGGCATCGCACCAGGAGTTTCTATCTGATACCTCGCTTCTGCCGTTAGCTCGAAATCATGTCGATCACATACCTAGCCTTACCATGATGCTAATTAGAAAGGAGCCTACATCCACAAATGTTCATGGGGTGGATATAAATTTTTGCAATATTGGTACGATGTATGTGCGTAAATTTGATCCTGGAGGAGACATTGTGAGTCAAGTACTAAATGATGTATTGCTTATTCAGTCTGCTCTTAGTGAAAAAGTTGGGAATTATATCCATAACATGGCTACCTCCGTTAGTGGTCTTGTAATTGGTCTTGTAATTGGAGACACACTTGGGCAGATCGTTCAAGATGCAGCAACAACAGTTGCTGGTCTGGTCATCGCGTTTACAGCATGTTGGCAGTTGGCACTTATTTTCCTTGCGTTGTTACCCTTTGTAGGACTTAATGAATATATTCAAGTCAAATTCAGGAAAGGTTTTGGTGCAGATTCCAAGCTGATGTATGAGGAAGCAAGTCAAGTTGCGAATGATGCAGTTGGGAGTATAAGAACTATTGCTTGTTTCTGTGCTGAAGAAAAAGTTATGGATCTCTACAAAAGAAAATGTGAATCTCCTCTTGGGGCTGGGATAAGGCAAGGATTAATTACTGGGTGTGGAGTTAGGATATCGTTCACCTTTCTATTTTGTATCCATGCAACTACTTTTTATGCTGGAGCGCAGCTCGTTCAGGATGGGAAAACAACATTTTCAAATATTTTTCGGGTTTTCTTTGCACTGACCATGGCAGCTACTGGAATATCTCAGTCAGGTTCTTTTGCACCAGATAAAAGTAAAGCCAGTACTGCAACTACTTCTATCGTCTCAATCTTAGACCGAAATTCAAAGATAGACCCATATGACGAGTCAGGGATGGCACTCGACAATGTTAAGGGACTAGACACCATGGTTGGTGAGCGTGGTATCACCTTCGACCTTGAGGACAAGGTCGTTCTTTGGGAGCGGGGTATTGTTATGGACTGGCCCAAGTTGGAAATAGGCCCAATGAGAGGCCCAAGAAGAATTATAATGTGCAGAATAAAAGAGGGGAACAAGGTGAATTAGGGCATCGATTATGAATATTGTGTAAAAACTATCTAGTTTTGGGAGAGTACGGACCTCTCGAATGTCCGATATCTTTGTGTAATCTGTTCTTGTGATTCAGTTCATAACAAATACCTTAAATAAAAATTATAGAGATTGTGTAAAAAAATTTGCACTCCAACGGTACAAACCCTTGTGTATAATTTTAGCCAACCCGGTGATATTGGTTATATTTGTCGAACCATAAAGACCTGAAGCAGTAGCAAAATTACATGTCATATATTACCATATTAAAAGAATACATTCTATTTATAACAACTTGAAATAATAATACTATTTTTAAATTATAGCCAACTATTATAGACAACACCGTTGGAGTACAAAACCTTACAGGTTCAGCAAATACCTTACAGGTTCAGCAAATATTATTTTAGCCAACCATTTTTAGCCAGCCCCATTGGAGATGCTCTTAGGTGTCTTTTTTTGACTTCAAATGATAAAATTGATCAATTTTTGACCAAAAATTATAAATTATTATTTTATTATTTTAAAAAATAAAAGATTACAATTTAACCAAATTGAATGCACTTTTCAATGCCCTGACTCACCCTCCCAACCTTGCGGAGGAATGATATAACTTTTTCTATTTTTTTCAATTATATAATATATACAAATTTTAATAAATTTAACCATTCAAAAATCAAACATGGCACCCCCTCTCTCTCCCTCCCTTCTAACCCTAGCCATTATTAAAGAGTTTTGAGGGGGCTTTCACCGATTTTCATCGGTGGAAAACTCCAATTTCTTTTCGTTTTTCCTGCTTTCATATCTTGTTTCCTTCAATAAATCTCCCAATTTATTTTGGTTTTAATAAATTCCCAATTTATTTGGGTTGTGTTAGAGCATCTCCAAGGGTGTAAAATCCTTAGCTAAATTATCTATATGACATCTAGTTGGCATCTAGTGGCACTATTTAGATAATATGTAAAAATTTGAGCACTCCAACCATTAATCCCTTAACAAAAAAATATAGATAATGATATTTGGTGAGCTATATTTATTGAATCAATAAAGCTTTTATGTATAATTTTACATGACCATAATTATAGATAATTCCCTTGGAGCACATATGTTCACCCTTAGCAAAAATTATACATTATCATTATAGCTAATGATTATAGCTAACCATTTTACATAACACCCTTGGAGATGCTCTTAGTCTCTCCGAGTTGGATTTTTTGTTTTGATTGTGTTTTGGTGTTTTCCATGGCCGAGGTTATAGATCGACAAGATTTTCGCTTCTTGATTATGAACGGGGGTCTTGATTTAGTGATGAAATTTTGTATGGGATTGCAGTTCTGATCGATAGCTGAGACAGTAGCTCCATCGGGACATGATGAAGAAGGTACCAGTAATCCAACGATGGTACTTGTATTTGTATATACATTATCTTCAAAATATCGTTAAACTGACGATTACAATTTACTGTTTGTTCGACTCAATCATTAGTGTAGATGTCGTATGATTTTTTATTATTGAATTAACACCTTTGTTCTTAAAAAAAAAAAACCCGCTATCCCAAAAAAAATTATCACAAACTTTTATACTTCATATTCTTGTCATAAATTACATTATCGGATCAATCTCGCCTTTAAGATGGATGAAACTCATGTCACACATTTTTCTTTTCGAGGACACTGAAAAAAAAAAATTCAAATTAGAAACTTTGAGTTTTAAATCAATTTCTGGTTAATAGAAAATTAAACTAAAAAATTGTCAAATCAATCCGAAAATTAAACACTAAATAATATGAACACAGTTAATGTTCGAAATAATATGAACACAATTGTATGCATCTTTTAAGACGGAAGATGTTTACACTCTTAAAATGAATGCAACCATAGAGTCAGAGTTGCATTATTATGGTATTTATCCATTCCTAATAACTTGAGGAAGCTACATTGCATTGACCTTTTTATATCAGTGACATACTAGGCACCTGAACTTGGCAACATCAATTTCATCAATTTGTGCTAAGGTCCTCGTATCGAAAAACCTCTGTGTACACCCTACAGAGGTTGCGCAAAAAACTCAAAGTCTGCAGCATGACATAGATACCACTGTCTCTCATTCCCCCATAGGTATGGCTCGTACCTGAAACGAGTAAAACACATATATAATCAAACCAAACCAAACCAAACATACCAAGTATATCCCGCTCAGAGCAGGGTCTGGGGAGGGTAGGTTGTACGCAGACCATACCCCCGCTTTTTAGGGCAGGGAGGTTGTTTCCGTGGAGACCCTCGGCTCTGTGAACGACATAAATAGTGGGTGCTATATACAGAGGAATCGAAAATGATTACGCTACTGTTCCAAATCCATACCTGAGCCCATGACATTCTCCACATGGGACTTACCTATCTGCGAGGATCTATGGACTCCTAGCTTGATGCGCTCCAACCACAAGGCAAGTCCCGCACAGAGATAACACCGAGGCAAGCTCCCTGCAACTGCAAAACCAAAAAACAGGAGACACTAAAAACGAAAAGTGAGAACGCTAAAGCCGAACTTCTAAAAAATCGCTAACCGAGACAAGGCAACTCTGAGGCTCTCGACAACAGAGCCACAACCTAAAAGGGAATCCACCACTCTGATACGCCGCCTCCAAGAACACCTATCCGCGAGCAAGGTCTCATTTAACTCTAAGGCCTTCAAATCCAACCTGATCTGCTCTTCCCACGACCTCCTCGGTCTGCCTCTCCTCCTCGGCCCACCAACCGCCAGACTCTCGACCCTCCTAACTGGGGCTTCGGCCGGCCTCCTTCGAACGTGGCCGAACCATCTCAACCTTCCTTCCCTAAGTTTCGCAGAAAAAGGCGCCACTTCAAGCTCGCTCCTAAACACCGAGTTCGGGATTTTGTCCAACATCGTGCGCCCACATGACCACCGCAACATCCTCATTTCAGCCCCTTCCAACTTGCTTACGATAGCCTTCTTCTCCGCCCAACACTCAGAGCCATATAACATCGCAGGACGGATAGCCGCTCTATAGAATTTCCCTTTCAACTTTAAAGGGACTTTCTTATCGCACATTACCCCTGACGCTGCCCTCCACCTAAGCCACCCAGCCTTGATACGATGCGTGACATCGGCTTCAATCTCTCCTTCCTTCTGGATGATCGAACCCAAATACTTGAATTTATCCGTCTGCGGGACGATCTGGTCTTCAATCCTAACCTCCACCCCTTCTTCGTTGGCCTCACCACTGAAGTTACACCAGAGATACTCAGTTTTAGAACGGCTCATACGTAACCCTTGGGACTCCAAAGTAGATCTCCAAAGCTCCAATTTGTCGTTCACCTCCCTCCTCGATTCCGCCACTAGCACGATATCATCCGCGAAAAGCATGCACCAAGGGACAGCATCTTGGATCCCCCGCGACATGACATCAAGGATAAGGGCGAAAAGAAAAGGACTCAGGGCCGACCCCTGATGAAGCCCCATCTCAACAGGGAAGAAACGAGAGTCCCCTACTAGGGTCCGAACGCAAGAACTAGCTTGGGAGTACATCTCTTGAATCACTCTAACGAACACCGACGACACTCCCCTCTCCTCAAGGCTCTTCCAAATAGCTTCACGGGGGATGCTATCATATGCCTTCTCAAGGTCAATGAATACCATATGGAGGTCTTTGCGACGTTCTCTGAACTTCTCCATAAGGCGTCTAACGAGATGAATGGCCTCGATCGTTGATCTCCCAGGCATAAAACCAAATTGATTATCTGAGATTACAACTTCTCTTCTAATCCGATTTTCAACCACTCTCTCCCAAAGTTTCATAGTATGACTGAGTAATTTAATACCCCGGTAGTTACTACAACTTTGAGCATCGCCTTTATTCTTGAAAAAAGGGACCACAACACTACGCCTCCATTCAGCTGGCATCTCAGCACCCAAGAGAAGAACATTGAACAGATCTGCTAGCCATTGAACGCCAACCTCACCAAGACAAAGCCAAACCTCGATAGGTATAAGATCAGGACCAACCGCCTTCCCTCTAGCCATCTTTTGCAAGGCACCCTTGACTTCATCCTTGCTGATGCGCTCACAGGGATCGACGGAAATCACAGGCGAAAGAGAGACCTCTTGTTCCATACCGGCACCGCTCCTCCTATCCTCGTTGAAAAGATTATGGAAATACGAGCTCCACCTGTCCTTAATGGCATCTTCATTCAATAACACTTGGCCTGAAGCATCTTTAACAAACTTAACAGAACCCAGGTCGCGCCTCCCTCGCTCCCTAGCTTTAGCTAGCTTAAATATGGCATTCGCTCCTTCCTTGGTATCTAGGCGCTTGTACAGCCCTACATATGCCTCCTCTTTAGCTTTCGCCACTGCCTTTTTTGCCTCTCGTCTCGCCACCTTGTAAGCTTCCATCTTCCGAATCCTCTCCGGCCCTGCGCAGATTGAAAACAGCTCTTTAAAGAGCGCAAGTTTAGCCTTAACCTTCTTTTGAACCTCCTCGTTCCACCACCACGACTCCTTATGGCCACTGAACCTACCTGAGGAAACCCCCACCACCTTCTCGCCCACACTCCGAATGGTCTTAGCCATGTTGGACCACCTGAAGTTAGCATCTCCACCACTCGCAAAACAACCTTCGTTGAGCAAGGCCTCCCTGAATTCCGCCGCCTTCTCGCCCTTCAAGTCTTTCCAAAGGATTCTAGGTCTAAACTCTCTCTTCCTGCGAACCACTCGGCCCCCCATGGATAGATCCATGGCCAAAAGCCGGTGCTGGGAAGCGCACGCCTCACTCCTGAACACCTTGCAGTCAACGCATGTTCTAACGTCCCGGCTGCGTACAAGTAAGTAATCGATTTGAGTGTTGCGTCCCCCACTACTAAAGGTGATGAGGTGCTCAGCCCTCTTCTGAAAAACAGAATTCACAATTACCAACTCCCGGGCCGTAGCGAACTCCAACAGTGCGGACCCACCGACATTCCTGGACCCGAAGCCAAAACCCCCATGCGCCATGTGAAAACCATCTGACCTCTCGCCAATGTGACCGTTGAAATCGCCACCCAACACTAAAAATTGGTCTGCAGGAAAACTACCTACCAGCCCGTCTAAACAAACCCAAAAAGCCTCCTTCTCAGAGTCATCCAAACCGCCTTGCGGGGCGTACGCACACACCACATTCACCACAATCTCCCCTACTACAACCTTGACGGCCATGATCCTGTCATTGCTTCTAATCACTTCCACGACGTTGTCTTTAAGGTCTTCCGCAAAAAGAATACCCACTCCGTTCCTCGAGGTGGCAAGGCCTGAATACCACAATTTATACCCGTTCGCTTCTCTTGACCGCGCCCCCTTCCACCTCGTCTCTTGGATACATGCCACATCCACTCTACGCTTCTTCAACACGTCCACTAGCTCCAGAAATTTGCCCGTCAAAGTACCTAAATTCAAACTCCCAACACGCAAATTACGCAACATCGCCAAACCAAAATAAACAGCGCAAACAAAGAACCGGAAACAGCAAACGAGAAGTAATAAAAATAAAACAAACGAATTACAATGAAAACAAACGAATAAAAATAAATAAAACAGAACAGACACCCAAACAAAGAAAAACAAAAATAAAACATACGAATAAAAAGAGAAGCCACCGGATAAGACCCAAAAACAAAACAGATAACAAACAAAACAGAGCAAAACAGGGACGTACTAAACAAAAGACTACAATAAATAAAAGGAGCAAAAGATTAACAGGTGATACAGGGAGAAGAAAGGGGGGGGGGGAGAAAAGCCGGGGGGGAGTGGGTGGTCTGGGAACCGCGGCGTAAAAGGGTGGCGAGAGAGATTACGAGAACAGTGAGGAAGGGAGATTGTGGGAGGGTCGCAAGAGAGGGGGATAGGACGAGAGGGATAGTGAGAGAGAGAGAGAAGAGGGGAAGAGGTGGGACGGAAGAGATAGAATGGGGCGTGACGGACGGCTGGGGGAGAGAAGGCGAGGAGATAAAAAAACACGGTTCAAAAACAAAAACACAAACAAGCAAAAGACTATTGGAGGTTGTTGAGACTACGGAGGGGAGTGGAAAGAATGTGGATTCGGGTGGTGCTGAGGGGAGTGGTGAGGTTTTGAAAAAGGGGGGTGGGACGAGGAGGTTAGGGTTACAAGGGGGGAGGAGTGTTGGAGAGGGTGAGGGAGATGGAGGGAGTTTGAGGTTGCGGTCGGGGAAGAAAGTTGCGGGGGGAGGCGGCAAGGACCGGAGAAGAGGTGAAGAGGTGAAGCCGGAGGGACAGAGAAGGTAAACAGAGAAGGTGATCGCTGCGAACTCTAAAACAAAAGCAAGAAAAACGAGAGTAGCAAACGGAAATGAAAGAAGAAAAAAAAATCTATGGCTACGCTGATAAACACTTAGTATTCCGGCGATACGCCGGTCAGTTGAACCAAGAAATGGTGACAGATTTGGCCGAAAACGGCTATATTTTAGAGAGCGTTTATAGAGCGAGTAAAACACATATATAGCCAAAGATAACAACGATTGTGCTGAGTTATTTAAGATTGAGAGATTCTAAATTGAAGTTGTCGAATTTACTTTACAGTAGGTTAAAATTATATCATCTACTAGAGAATTCAGACTTTATCAAAACATCATGCATAGGCAGCTTTACTTGAATTTTAGACCAATCATTTGGAGTCCAGCACTAAAGTCCTGTAAGATAATAATAAATAGAAGATAATAGCAAAGAAAGCTTACATGAGCCAATCCATCCGATCCAGTCTCTGTGCAAGATCATTAATTGGTTGAGTGAATGTGTAATATCCCGTTATTTTAGAATAATAATAATAATAATAAAAGAATAATAGAAAAAAAATGAATAAAAAATTACTAAAAAGTTAGGTATTAAAATTGAATTTGAAGATATTAGTCTAAAATATAGATGAGATTCTAAAACTAGGATAATTAGTAAAATTGGAATTAGAGTTTTAAAAATATACTAGATTAATTCTTATTTAGAGCATTAATTTCTTTTTGTACAAGTTAGTTAATCAAAGATAAGATTTGTTATTATGGGAAAGAAGCGTGAGAAAATTTTAGAAGATTGATATCATAAATATGATATTTTATTTTAAGAACTAGTCGATAAAGCCGCGCTTCGCGGCGCGTTACAACATTTTTAAAAAAAATCAATATATTTATGTTATATTATAATATTAATATTAAAGTTTAATAATTAAATAATCTTTTCTAATGAATCAAGAAAAATTTCATGTTAAACACGATTTTTTCGATTAAACCGCTCTCTCGTTAAAACGAAAATTCTTACTTTAACATATTATTTATATTATAAAGACTTATATAATAATTTTTATCCATAAAATCGAACCGTAAAAATTAAAAAAAATTATGACATAAGTATCAAATTCTAATAGCTAATACAATCTTTTCTAATGAGTCGTCTTCCCATTAAATACTTTTCGAGCCGCTCTAATTTGGAACCGAAATTTTAACTTCATTATATAAAGAGAGTAAATTCCAATTTTTATATTCTTTAAACTTTCTAATATTTATGGAGTTTTAAAAGATGAAAATACATCTTATTTTTTCTGCATATTATAGATATTCATGTATTTATTTACAGCTTCCGCATGGGAATGTCTTTCTGTTATGTTAATATATCAAAAAAAATTAAAATACGAAGATTTTTCATTACGGGAATAATATTAAATTTATGGATATATTTTTCTAATGCAAGTATAATTAACTTGTATAAAAAAAATTAAAATAAAGGATTTCTAGGAAAAAAGATACGTAGTTTTAAAAAATCGTATAAGACGTCTCCACGATCCTCATATTCTACTTCCAATAAAATATTTTATATTATGTATTCTTTATATATTCAAACATCTTTTATATGGTCTTCTATAATAAGCCGCTTTCTCGTTAAACACAGTTATTACTATTGATCCGCTCTATCGTTAAAACTAAAAACCTAACTTTTACATATATCACTTGTATGATAATGTTTATCCATAAAAATCAAATCATAAAATAAAATAAAATTTATAACATCAATATGATATTTTAATAGCTAATACAATCGTTTATAGTGAGTCGTTTTCCCGTTAAACACGTTTCGAGCCACTCTCGTTTGGGATCGAAATTCCAACTTCATTACATATTATTGATGATACTTATCTTACGTAACAACTTTTTTCCTAATAATCAAAACCTAAAAATAGAGTGAATTTCAATTTATACTTTCTCTAGACTTTCTAAAATTTATGGAGATCTAGAAAATGAAAACACATCTTATTTTCTCTTTATGTTATAGATACTCCTATATTTATTTAGGATTCCTGCATGAGAATGTTCTTTTATTATGTTAACACATCAATTCCTTTTTTTTAAATACGGTGACTTTTTTTTTATGACAATAGTATTGGATTTATGAATAAATTTTCCTAATAGAAGTATAATTAACTTATATAAAAAAGTATAATTTAAGAAGATCGTACTTTTTATGAAATATTGAATTATATGTCTCTCTATATATTCAAACACCTAATATACTTCTAATAAAACTTTTATTTATTTGTTTTTTCTATAAATTTAAACTCTTATTCTTTATAAATTCGAACTCTTATTCTACTTTCATTATGCCTTATAAATACTTATTCTACTTTCAATAAAACTCCTAATCATATGTCTTCCCTATAAATTCAAACTCTTCTCCTCCATAAATTCGAATACCTATTCTACTTCTAATATATTAAATAAAATAAAATAAAATTTATAACATCTAAGTGTTATTTTAATAGCTAATACAATCTTTTATAGTGAGTCGTCTCCCGTTAAACACGTTTCGAGCCGCTCTCGCTTGGGATCGAAATTCCAACTTCATTACATATTATTGATGATACATATCTTACACAACAATATTTTTCCTTAAAATCAAAACCTAAAAATAGAGTGAATTCCAATTTATACTTTTTCTAGACTTTCTAAAATTTATGGAGATTTAGAAAATGAAACCACATCTTATTTTCTCTTTATATTATAGATACTTTTATATTTATTTAGGATTCCTGCATAAGAATGTTATTTTATTATGTTAACACATCAATTTTTTCTTTTTAAATACGATGACTTTTTTTATAATTATAGTATTGAATTTATGAATAAATTTTTCTAATAGAAGTATAATTAACTTATATAAAAAAGTATAATTTAAGAAGATCGTACTTTCTATAAAATATTTAATTATATGTCTGTTCTATATATTCAAACATCTATTCTACTTCTAATAGAACTTTTATTTATATGTTTTTTCTATAAATTTGAACTCTTATTCTCTATAAATTCGAACTTCTATTCTACTTCCAATAGAACTTTTAATCATATGCCTTATAAATACTTATTCTACTTCCAATAGAACTTCTAATCATATGTCTTTCCTATAAATTCGAACTATTTTCCTCTATAAATTCGAACACCTATTTTACTTCTAATATGTTAAATGAAATTTTTATATTTATTAGTGTTTAAATTCTAAAATTCTAGAAAATTAGAAAAATAGATTGAGACGATCTTAGAGCGGCACCTAAACTCCCGCGTATCCTCTTATATATATATATATATATATATATATATATATATATATATATATATATATATATATATATATATATATATATATATATATATTCCTTAAAATCAAAACCTAAAACTCCCGCGTATCCTCCTTTATATATATATATTGATTGATATTGATATATTGATTACTTGGGGAGGTTGTAAAATTATTAGGATCAATTTTTAGAATTACCTTATTTAATTAGGGTTTGTAAGACATTATAAATACATCATATTCTCCTTCTCCATCTTTTATAACAAAATTCGTAGGTCTTCTTCACACAAATCAGCTATCTTGTAAAATTCGTAGAAAATTCATCGTAAGTCGGAATTCATTGATCCTGGACTTTTCGGAAAGCTATTTTCATGCTCTACAACTTTCGTGTTTTGAGTTTTTCAAGAAAACATCGTTTAGAGGGTAAAAAAGGTTAAATACAGATCTGATCAGAATTATAATCATGGAGTCTTTCAAGATTTTAGATGTTTTGCTTCTGAGGGGTTGCTACATGTGTTCGTATGTGATTATGTGAATTCTTGATTTGCGTAATTGAGGTAAGTAACTATTCGTTGCTCCGTATTAATTTAAAACATGTTTTATATTATTTGATTACATGTTAGATATTTGTTTTAGTTATCGAAAATATGATTTTGATATGTGATTGATAAGATAAGAACTTTGTTTTGATTCCCTAGTTTTAGTTGCGTATCGAATCATAGAATCCGGTCACTGGATAGTGTGGCATATAGAACTAGTTTATGCACGTTCCGGAACACATAGATACCATGTTGAGTTTGACTTAACGAGGGACGTAAACTGGCCCCCATCAAACCATCGAATTATAGAAGCCGTGTCACCGGCATAGTGTGACCGTAATTTAGAACTGTGGGAATTAAAAGAAGAATTTGATGTTAAGATTATTTGTTCGGTTCGGATTTAGATTATGTGAGTTATTGAAAATATGGTGTACATCGATTTGATACTTGTTATAGACTATATTGTGTGAATTTTTATCGTAATTGTTATCGAGTATGTTGTGTGAAACTATGCGATAGATGTTATCTGCTACATGTGAAAATCGTGTTTTTGAAAAATATAAAAATATTATTTTGGGCCGTCAGACGATAGTTGCTTGCTGGGCTTCGTAGCTCATTCTTTTAATATTTCAGGTTCGGTGTACGATCGAGTTTGCTAGCGTCGGAGTTCGAGGACCTTAGAATTGGGCTAGATTGACTTTTCGATAGATGTTAGCTGCGCTTTTGTAATTGACTTTTGGTTCAATAAATTGTAATTTGTTTTAGTTTTCAATTTAGAATTAATAGTCCGAAAAGTCGGGCTGTTACATAATGGAATGAAATAGAATAGAATTGATGAAATCAAAGGAAAATAATGAAATTTGAAAGTAAAATTTGAAAAAAGAAAATGATATAATATAAAATTGCTATATAATAAGAATTGTGAATAAAATGAAAGAGGTAAGGAATGAAGTATTCCCGAATGTTTAAATTATAATGTAGGTGACTTATAATGGAATGGATCAATGAATGAAAATTTTGAATTTCTAATCATTTCATGCTACAAATCTCATTCCATTCCATTTTATTCCAATTCCTAAACCAAAAACATGATGTTATGTTGTGTACGAAACCATAAAAAAGTTAAAAAAAGAATGTTATACTTGCAACCTCATCATGCTGCTTTGGATTCCAAATACACAACCTGGTTACAACGATGTACAATTGAGGAAAATAGAAGCAAATTAAAAAGATTATAAAAGAAAAAAAATATTAGCATGCATCCAATTAATTTTGAAGCACGTTGAATTTTTTTAAAAAAATAGGTTAAAGATCGATATAATCAATACCTGGTGGAGCATGAGATTTTGAGTAATTCGGAATTGGACTGATCATCATAATTGTTATATGATACCTTTCATCCTTCAAAATCTTCAATACATAATTCTGAAAAGTACTTGCATAAATAAAAAAATGTATTAGAACACTGAACAACAACTTTACGTTAAAACATGAAATTATATTATTTCTTAAGGCCGAAATCGCTTTATACATGATTTTGAATTTGAATTTAGAAGATAACTAGTTGATAAAGCCGCGCTTCGCGGCGGCGTTACAATATTTTTAAAAAAATTCAATACATTTACGTTATATTATAATATTAATATTAAATTTTAATAATTAAATAATCTTTTCTAATGAATCAATTTCTTGTTAAATACGATTCTTTCGATTGAGCCGCTCTCTCGTTAAAACCGAAATCCCAACTTTTTAACATATATTATAAAGACTGCATGAGATTGTTCTTTTACTCATTATTCTTTTATTATGTTAACACGTCAATTCTTTTCTTTTTAAATACGGTGACTTTTTTCATGACAATAGTATTTGATTTATGAATAAATTTTGCTAATATAAGTATAATTAACTTATATAAAAAATATACTCCCTCCGTCCCAAAAAGATTGACACACTTTCCTTTTTGGGACGTCCCAAAACTAATGAACTTACTATACTTACTATTTTTTAACACTAGTTTTCACTATTACACCCACTAACTTTATTCCTTTTTTATTAAACAAATACTATAAACACTATTACACCCACTACTTTACTCCAACTATCTCAATTCTAGTATTAAATATTCATAGGTCCCACCACTAAACCCACTTTTCATATAACTTTACTCATTTTTTAAGAAGTCAACTATAGCTTTCTTAATCTCCGTGAAAGTCAAAGAAGCTCAAACTTTATGGGACGGAGGTAGTATAATTTAAGAAGATCGTACTTTCTATAAAATATTTAATTATATGTCTGCTCTATATATTCAAACACCTATTCTAGTTCTACTAGAACTTTTATTTATATATTTTTTCTATAAATTCAAACTTTTATTCTCTATAAATTCGAACTCCTATTCTGCTTCCAATAGAACTTTTAATCGTATGCCTTATAAATATTTATTATACTTTCAATAGAACTTCTAATCATATGTTTTTCCTATAAATTCGAACTCTTCTCCTTTATAAATTCGAACACCTATTCTACTTCTAATATGCTAATTGATATTTTCATATTTATTAGTGTTTAAAATTCTAGAAAATTAGAAAAATCGATTGAGACGATATTAGAGTGCCACCTAAACTCCCGCTATCCTCCTTTATTTTTATATATATATATATATATATATATATATATATATATATATATATATATATATATATATATATATTGACTAGTTGATAAAGCCGCGCTTCGCGGCGGCGTTACAATTTTTATTTTTTAAAAAATTCAATACATTTACGTTATATTATAATATTAATATTAAATTTTAATAATTAAATAATCTTCTCTAATGAATCAATTTCTTGTTAAATACGATTTTTTCGATTGAGCCGCTTTCTCGTTAAAACTGAAATCCCAACTTTTTAACATATATTATAAAGACTTATATAATATTTTTATCCATAAAATCAAACCGTAAAAAGTAAAAAAAATTTATGACTACAGTATCAAATTCTAATAGCTAATACAATCTTTTCTAGCTAAAATCTTTTCTAGCTAGCCGTCTTCCCGTTAAATACGTTTCGAGCCGCTCTTCTTTGAAATCGAAATTCAACTTCACTATATAAAAAGAGTAAATTCCAATTTTTATATTCTTTAACCTTTCTAATATTTATGGAGTTTTGAAAGATGAAAATACATCTTATATTTTCTGTATATTATAGATAAACTTGTATAAAAAAGTTAAAATAAAGGATTTTTAGGAAAAAAGATGTATAGTTGTAAAAAAATCGTATATGACGTCTCCACCATCCGTGTATTCTACTTCCAATAAAATATTTTATTTTATGTATTATATATTTAAATTTAAACACTTTTTATACGGTCTTATTTAATGAACCGCTTTCTTGTTAAACACGGTTATTACTATTGATCCGCTCTCTCGTTAAGACCAAAAACCTAACTTTTACATAAATTACTTGTATGATAATGTTTATCCATAAAAATCAAATCTTAAAAATAAAATAAATTTATAACATCAATATGGTATTTTAATAGCTAGTACAATCTTTTATAGTGAGCCGTCTTCCCGTTAAAAATGTTTCGAGCCGCTCTCGTTTGGGATCGAAATTCCAACTTCATTACATATTATTGATGATACTTATCTTACACAACAATTTTTTTTTCGTTAAAATCAAAACCTAAAAAATAGAGTGAATTCCAATTTATACTTTCTCTAGACTTTCTAAAAATTTTGGAGTTTTAGAAAATGAAAACACATCTTATTTTCTCTTTATATTATAGATAATCCTGTATTTATTTAGGATTCTTGAATGAGATTGTTCTTTTATCATGTTAACACATCAATTCTTTTCTTTTTAAATACGGTGACTTTTTTAATGACAATAGTATTGGATTTTTGAATAAATTTTCCTAATATAAGTATACTTAACTTATATAAAAAAATATATTATTTAAGAAGATCGTACTTTCTATAAAATATTTAATTAGTCTGCTCTATATATTCAAACACATATTCTACTTCTTGTAGAACGTTTATTTATATATTTTTTCTATAAATTCGAACTCTTATTCTCTATAAATTCGAACTCCTATTCTACTTCCAATAGAACTTTTAATCGTATGCCTTATAAATACTTATTATACTTTCAATAGAACTTCTAATCATATGTCTTCCCTATAAATTCGAACTCTTCTCCTTTATAAATTCGAACACCTATTCTACTTTTAATATGTTAATTGATATTTTTATATTTATTAATATTTAAAATTCTAAAATTCTAGAAAATTAGAAAAATAGATTGAGACGATCTTAGAGCGCCACCTAAACTCTCGCTATCCTCCTTTATATATATATATATATATATATATATATATATATATATGTATATATATATATATATTGATATTGATGATTAGGTTTATTACTATATAAATTTGAATTTAAATAAGAAAATTTCAATTTTTATGAAGTTAAAAGAAATCATAAAAAAATTTTGATTTTAAAAATATTTTATCTAATTTTAAAAAGGTTTCGATTTTTTTTTAAAAAATTAGGACTAAAGAAGGAAATTTTGATAGTTTGTTTATAAAAATATCTTATCCAGTTTAAAAAAGTTTTCGATTTTATTTTCTAAGAAATTGGGTCCAAGAAGAAAGTTAAAATTTTATTATTTAAAATAAAAAAGTTTTAGTAAAATAGATAAATATGATTAGAATAATTTCGGAACTTCTACAAACATGGTGATAACATTTGATTGTTGGAAGCAATGATTGTATATAAATAAGAATATAATTTTTTTTTCTATTTCGAATATGTATATTTGAATTTTTCTTCCTTACAACTTCAAAAATATTTTCTATTTCGAAGATGTTAATGTTAATGTTAAAAAAGGAAGTTTTGATTACTTTTCTAAAAGATATGAAATAAAGAAGGAAATTTTGATTTTAAATATTTAAAGTAGAAAAGCTCTAGAAAAATATATAAATATGAATCGAGCGATTCTAGTGCTCCTAGGGATTTTCCTTTATCATGAAAGATTATAGATATTTTTTCTCAATTTTTTTCTTTAATAATTCCTATTTGAAATTTCAAAAAAAATATTACATACCGTCGCGAAACGTGACTTATTCTACTAGTTTGATTATAAGATGTGAAAAGAGGATTTTTGTATTATTAAAAGATATCGGATGAGTGTTGTTGAATAAAATAATGTATGCACATTTAGGTAAAAGCATGATGATTTTTATTGAAATATTATAAACAAGTATCTATAAAATGAAAAGGAGAGAAAGATAAAAAAGAGAAGGAAAAAAATTATTAAATAAAAAGAATAGAATGGAAAAAATAGAGTTGCGGCTTTTTTTGGAATTGCTTGTTATAATACTAGAAAAAGCACCGATAAAAAAAAGTGTTGTTCTAAAATCAGATCACTGTTTAATAAATTTTTTGATATGTACATGTTTTGTTATAAAAAATAAGATTTTCGATTAGATTTGAAAGTATAATCAGTAGCTGTTTATAACAAAAGTTAGAAAAAAAACTTTTTTCAAAAGCGTGCAACGGTAATACCAAACACACCTAAATAAACCACGAAAAAACCATGGTAATGAAATCAAACTCGGAACCGAAAGAAGAAAATTTTGGGATACATGCAATGAATCAAATCATCATATACTGGTGAAGGACACCTAAATATATCTAGATTCAGTGAAGGACATCATCCTCCCGATAAAAGGAAATTCGAAAAACTCCCTTCACACATCGAAATGATCTCCCAAAACAAGTTTACTGGTTGTCTTCCACGGGGATATAACCTTGGAAGCAGACACGCTGTTGAGCCAATCTAGACTCGCTCCCAGAACTTGGTTGTCTTGTTGTAATAATGCTGCTCGAATCTTCTTCTCAGCGAGTGAAATTTGTTGAGCATTCTTGAAGGCATCAATCAAATAGCTTCCATTAACAATGGAAAATGTGTGATGGATACAATCATCAAACCATTCAAGAAAAAAGCGTTTGGTTTTTTTGAACAAATCAATCATAGTAAGAGCAAAGGAATTCCATGACACGATTTCGAAATCAGGATTTGGTATTCCACTAAAGAGGTGGGAAGCAGGAGAATTGAGTGAGGTGAGAAGGGTTTTTTTTAACAGTGGGGTCCTAGTCCTATGAGGAGGATATAACTGCAAAAACAACTCACCGACTTGAGCAAGAGTAAGCTGAACGATGTGTGCAATATCGCAAAACACGGTAATGACATGATCAGGGTTATCAACCAAACAAGCATTTTTTTTTTGTAAAATACAAGACATTCTAGAATCGAGAAACAAATCTAAAACATGGAGACGATCGATAAGCTTAACAGCATCAAGTGCATTAGCATAAGCATCAATGGATAAATGTAATAACAACAACGTTTCACGGCTTCGTTTAGAAATCTCGACTGGAAAACTCTCAATAATATTCCACTCATGTAGATTCTTAGAATCATAATTATTGTCTAAACTAGAATGAACAAAACTGCTGCCATAAACCTGATTGCGGACTCTAAGAACATGGATTTATCCAAATATCCTTTTATAATCGCAGGTGTATCGACTAAAAACTTAACTCGGCATGCAATCGATGGTGATGATGATGGTGGTGATGAGGATACAACTCCATCGCTTTCCAAGTTTGGTATTACATATAATGGCTTCTTCGATTGGAGGAGAGGAGAAAACTTGCTGCCATCCGCAATCATTGTTGATCGATCACTCTTATTCCCAGTTTGTTTATCCAAATTTATTCACTAGGGTTTTCAATAATATATACTCCGTATATAATTCTATTTAGTAATTAATTGCTTTACGCAGTAATCTAAAGTTACAATCTTGCCCTCAATCAATGAGTTTGATTATCTGACTTCAATATTGACTTGCACGTTTTCAATGTTATTAAATGAATTTTCCTTCATTATACTCCCTCCGTCCCAAAATACATGTCTGATAAGTGGATTTTATATCCACTTATTATGCGCTAAATGGACCTAAATTGGTGGTTTAGCCTTAAGTATGTTGTGTCTTTTAATTAGTTTTATGTTGTTTCAAGTCTTTGTAGTGCAAAACTCACAGCTTCAGGTATCCTGGCGATAAAAGGTTAAAAGACGGTGGATTTCTGGCTCAGATGGACTGGCTACGAGGAAAAGGAATTATCATAAAGATGTTCTGAATGATATATTCTTAAAGCAGGAATCCCGGTTGGAATTGTTATATTTTTTTTTCTAAGCAAAAGGAGTCCGGTTTTAGAGCCTCAAGAGACCGTAACTTGCATCTGGACGAGCAATGAAGAAATAAGAATTATCACAAAAATATGGAAAGTGATATTTTCTTAAAGCTGGAACCCCGGTTGGAAATGATATATTTTCTGTTAAGCAAAAGGAGTCCGGTTCCAGACGACCAGAGACCGCAGCTTAGACAATAAAGAATTATTTATATTATTAAATAATTTTATTAATTTAGAAAATTATATTTATAAATATCTAATAATATTAGATATTTATTTTTATAAATTCTGGATTAAAATAATTATTTATTAATTAAAGATTATAAGCTGTGCGGGTTAAAAAACATTTCTACGGAGCTGATATTAAAAGTCAAGTGCCACCAGTTGCGGTAGAGAATTCCAATTTGGCTTTGTAAATTTTCTTGGAGAGTTGTTAGAATTAGGCAGAAGACTTTTAAAACTGCTGACTTTGTATTACAATTGTTACTATAAATATGTGTGGTTTTCATAGTTTTAAACACACCGGAGAACTGAATGTTCAGTAATTTTTTATCTCCATCTTTCATCACTTTCTCTTGTAATTTCAGTTTATTTTATACACTTTAAATTTCTGCAAACAGTTTATTTTATACAATTTAAATTTCTGTAATGTTATTATATTTTAAGCACTTTAAATTTCTGTAATTTTATTTTATACACTTAAAAATTTCTGAAAAATTATTATAAGATTTAATTTAAGAATTTAAGGGGATTATCAGGAGGGCTTCTCTATTTTATTTCGTGATTATTTTATTCGGAAAGCACATTAGAATTGCTTTTGAAATAAGCAATTTTCTGTGATAAACTCTGTCTGTTTCGATTCAACAACACTACACTTGCTGAGTGAGCCACACGTATTTAACCAAATCCAGTCTCAGGAAGAGGGCGTGTCCGCCACGCGCGGGAATTGGAGCCTTAAGCCCGGCGCGTGCTCGCCACGCGCGTGGAGGAGAGTGAGCCGACAGGTTCTGTGAAGGGCAGTGGAGCTTTCTACTTTTGTTTTTTTTTCTTTGACAGCATTGCAGGCTATCATTGTTATTCAGGTATGTTTATTTAGTTTTTTTTTTTACTTTATTTTGTCCGATTGTTTTTGTTTTTGTTTTTTTTTGTTTTTTTTTTTTGTTTTTCGATTTTTTTAGTTTTGTAAATGTAACTACTTTAGTATTTCTCTTTTATTTATTAAAAACTAATTCGGTTCTATTTAATTTCTCTTACTTTTTAATTTAGTTATTATTATTATTATTATTGTTATTATTATTATTATTATTATTATTATTATTATTATTATTATTATTAGGTTCTAATTCTTTTATTTTTAATTTTTCGTAATATTCTTAAATAAATTGTAGAATTTTCTACCATGATTTTATTTAATTCCATAAAGTTACCTAGTTTAATTATGAACTAAATACTTTCATGGGGTTCTAATGTAATGAATTGTTAATGCTCATGTTAATTTGATAGATAATTTGTGTTTACAATTTCTATATAAGATTGCCTTGCATGGTTGTTTTAATTGAATATAGGTAAATAGCTAACATCTATTGTACCAAATCTCTAATGATTGCGAAAGTGGATTTAGAGATCTAGGGTTTGCCATGCTAGCATAGGTATGTCGGCTTCTCCGCATTTTGGATTATAGTTTCGAAAGAACATTATTTCCCTATGTAGTTAATTGCGGAACTTGTGATTAAATTGATTGTATCACCCATTCACATAAACATATAGTGTATTGGATATAATTAATGCCCTTATAACTTCTATCTCTTTTGTGGATGTTTATTTGGAATGGTGTGAGTTAATTGAAAGATGGCTCATATTAGTTTCGTGTTCCCGCTAGCATTCTTAACAATTGTAACACATTAATTCTTAATAATTAATAGAGCTAAAACATTCATGAAATTAGGACCCCATGCCTCTCTCATATTATTTTAAACAAATTAGCCGTTACGTCATTAGTTATTTGTTATCTGCAAATACACCATTTTTAGTTCGTTCATGCTTCTATAATTAACCAACATTGTTGAATAGACATATTTACTTAAATAACCGAGTCTTCGTGGGAACGATCCTTATTTCCCTATATTGCTTTTTGACTGCGTATACTTGCGTAGAGAAAATAGCGAACAATGTCCCTTTTGAAAAATAAATTTGTCCCAAATTACAAGTCCCTTTTCTTCTTTCAATGTAAATTTAAGGTAGTTTTCCCAAATTATCCCTACATTTATTGTATTCAAAATTTGACTTTTTTCAAACTTAACTTTATTCTCATTTTTCAATGTATTAAATAAGGGTATTAGTTGGAAAATTTTATCCAACTAACCTTTATCTTAGTGGGGTGTATTCAATTGGGATTTTGAGGGATTGTAGAAATCTAGGGGTATTCAATTTGGATTTTTTTAAATCCATTAAAATCTTGAGGTATTCAATTTTGATTTCAAAATGTAATTTAAAATCCGTGGGTATTAAATTAGGATTTCAAAAAGTCTTTTAAAATCTGGGTGTATTCAATCTAGATTTAAAACAATCCATTTAAATATGATGGTATTCAAAAATCCATGGTTTTTTTGGATTTATTAAAATGGTGGATTTTGGTGTATTTGCTAGTTGTTTTTATAAGTTTTGAAATCTTGCAAAAATCAATGAGATTTTGATGGATTTCTAAAAAAACATTTCAAATCTCAATGACTCTACATCAATTTTACAAGATTCTTTGTAAAGTCTTCATAGAATTTAAACAATCCGTGGATTTAAAAAATTCATTAAAATCCATGAATTATCAGAAATCCATTAAAATCTCGGTTGAATACACCCCTTTAATATGTGTGTTTTTTACAAAAGAGATATGTAAAATGGGACTGAGGGAGTATTTTGGAATCATGCACTAAGCACTTCTCGTTAAATTAAATATAATAAAATTTTCGTGTTTATGTTATGTTTATTTAATTTTATATTTTTAAATTTTAAATATACATTTTGTTAAGTCAATAATCTTTCCAAATTTAAATTTAATATTATGATTAAAATAGGAGTAGTGCTAGGACCCCGAATTGGATCCCAAAAAGAGTTCCCGAATGACGTGGCATTGGTGATTTGGCAGTATGGAGTATTTTAATTGGTGTGATTGATGTAAATCCAGGGGACCCATCGTAACATGACTAATCAGAAGATGACACGTGTTATTTGAGAATTTTTTTGGGATACAATTTGGGAACTCTAGCATTTTCCTTAAAATAGTAACTAAAATTTAATTTTTATTAATTGTATATTCTTTATTTATTTTAAAAAATGCTTGTTATAGCAATATTTTAATATGTTTGTTGTTTAATTTAATTGTATTAAATGACAAAAAAACTAATTTTTTCCATTTCTAGCGTTTAAATAAGAAAATACATCATAACATTTTAATTTCATAATAAATATTTTATATTTGCGTAGAATTATTAATATAATTTATCTTAAAAAACTTAGACAAGTTAAAATAAAGCTATTTAAATTATACTAAATCACACTAATATTAATTTATCCCGTTTTATATGTTCTTTGACTTTTTGCACGTAAGTTAAGGTAGATAAAAAAGGCAATTCGATTTATTATTTTTTCAATTTTTTTGTGAATAGAAATTTGTAATTTATATTTTTATCATTATTGATTTATATAAATTGGCTTAACTTTTAGTAATGATTTCTTTTATAAGTGAAAAGTAATTTTTTTAAGATAAGTCTAAAGGTCTTGATTTTACTTGAATTATGTTGAATAAATTTAAATTTATATTTCTAAGTAAGAAATAAAAACATATTACACTATTCGATCTGAAATAATAGTTTCGTTTACGTTTAGTGCACATGTTAAGATTAAAAAATACATAATTATTTTAAATAAAATTTATTTATTTTTATATCAAACAAAATTTAGAATTCAAATTTATTTGATATCTATACTATCTATACTATAAAAGACGAAACATTAAAAGTTTTGATACTTATCTTTTGTTACGGCACGATACTTACCTTATTTAATTTTTTTTACTTTATTACCCCTAATTATTTTACTTAATTATATAAAAAATTAAACACAATATTTTTTCAAAATATTACACGCAGCTCTTCCCAACACTTCTCCTAAATAATAACTAACCAATTACCTTTATTAGCTATTACCTTTTATAATTTTTCTAACTAATATATCTTCTTTCCAAAAATATGATCGTTCTAATTAATATTACACACAGCTCTTTCCAACAGTTCTCCGGTACGGTAATATCTTTTCTATATTTTCTAACAAACATATGTTTTTTTCTAAAAATGTCATGGGCAGCATATATATAAATATTTTAGTGAAATCATATCAGTTAAAAATTTTAAGTCTAAAAAATTTAAAACCACAAAATTCATGTCTTAAAAAATTTAATTCAAATTAAATAAAAAAATCGTACAATTTAAAAGGAGATCGATGTTTATATTTGACACTTGCACTTTAGCCCCTCACTTATTTGTTTTAAATTCTTTTTTTATACATAACTCTACTTAATTGAATAAATTAATATTATAAGTACCAATAACTATTTAATTTTCTTTTTCAGGTGAAACATGTTATATTTTCTATTTTTCACGTGAATCTAATTAAAAAATCTCCTTCTCAAAATACTACAGTGAGTTCTATTTAATTAAATTAAATGATATTATTATAATTATTAGTAATAATTAACTAATTACCTTTTTCATCTAAAACACGTTACCCATTTTATATTTCTAATTGAAACCTATTATGTTGAAATAATATTACGAACAATTTTATTAAAATAAACTAAAATAAATAATAATATTATAATAATTAATAACTAACTGTTTACCTTTTCATCAAAAACATATTATCTTTTATAAATTTTTAAAATAAAATCTCTTATTTTCTAAAAATATTAAGAAAAACGTATAATCAAATCACATTAGTTAAAATTTGAAACCAATAAAATTTATGTCTTTAAAATTTCAATTAGAATTAGCAAAATTTTATGTAATATTAGAAAAAGTACGTGCATCGCACTTTAAGCTAATAAAATTTGAAATGTAAAATTGACCAAATTATGTGTTTGCTAAATATATGTGCCAAGAAGTCAAAAAGCTAGTATTTTGATCGAAAAGAGTATTTTTGACAGTATGATTTAAGATGAATTTTATATTTTAATTAATTTTAAGTTAAAATAAAACTATATGATTAATGTTTTTTTTTTTAAAATTAGCTATTAGTTGGAGAAATAATAATAGTAGGCCACTGGTTTAGTATATCAAGTTAGGAAACATATTAAATAGCTAGTCAACGTGTTTTGTTAAGTTACTAGGACATTTAATAGTTAGCAAGGACTTAATAGTAATTACACGTTACTGTGTGAAGTAAAATCTTACTACAATTAGCAACACTCAATCAAATCCAAGTTCTTTTCGGGCTTCGGCCCATATTTATAAAAATTGTCAACAAAAATATATTATCAACTTAAATCATTATATTTATTATTATTATTATTATTATTATTATTATTATTATTATTATTATTATTATTATTATTATTATTATTATTATTATTATTATTATTATTATTATTATTATTATTATTATTATTATACCAGTTGTTATGCCCAAATTTTGGCATAAGCCCTAAGCAGGCCTAATGGGCTAGAATAGCGGTCCATAATTCATAATGGGCCTAGAGATGAAGATTGAGTTACTAAAGCCCACCACCAGGAGCTAGTCCAATATACTATCAGCACAATATGGAAGACAACGACCCCTAGCTATGGGTCGAGTTCGCTAGCAAAGTCCCTAGTATGGGATTGCACCTGCCTCATCTCTCTACAAGGTCCAGCGAGGCCTAGAGGTCCAACGAGGCCTAGAATACTCTCTCTGCAATGTCCAGCGAGGCCTAGAATACTGTCTCTGCAAGGTCCAGCGAGGCCTAGAGGTCCAGCGAGGCCTAGAATACTCTTATGAAGACTAGAGGTCCAGCGAGGCCTAGAGGTCCAGTGAGGCCTAGAATACTCTTATGAAGGCTAGAGGTCCAGCGAGGCATAGAAGTCCAACGAGGCCTAGAATACTCTTATTAAGGCTCATAGCTAAGCCCGACGAGGTCGCATGCCTGTAACGACGAGGTCGCATGTCTGTACCGGCGAGGTCGCATGCCTGTACCGACGAGGTCGCATGTAAGAACCCAGATTTTGGGAAGAATTAAAACTTTATTTATTTAAGGATGTAAGAATGAATAGTGGTTACGGCTACAATGTAATAGTTGATATTTTGAAAGAATGAATGGAATTCGACTTTATTGTTTATATGTCTTGATGAATGCTAATGATTGACAACTTAGGTAAGAATAATCTATCTCCTAGGGGAATAAGGTATGACAATTCCAAGCAGGAGAATATTCTCATGTCATCCAGATCGATAACGATTAATCCAGTGGTTCCGTAAAAAGGTTAAGGAACGATCGAAAGAGAATACGGACAATTGTACAACCCTAAGAGAATAAGTAAAGATTAAAGAATGAATAGTATTTTTGGTGGAAGTAAGAATAATATGAGACGACACTATATAGAAGTATTCGGAACGGATTTCCGAGTTCGTATTAGTGATCCAGGGGGAAAATAAGTGTATGTAAAAGCTGTCGGATTCTGAAAAACCGCACTTTTATTTTCTCCGAGAGTTCCCTGGACACTGACAGACTTAAGGAATTAACGAATGGATTTAAAGAATATAAATTGGAAAGATAGAAAGAAAGATGGAGAATGATAGTATTAATATTAAGAGGATTCCCGGTAAACCCTAATTAGAAATCCGTGAAATATTCCTACGAACGATCAATCGAAACGAGCAATAACCGGACAAAAGAAACAAGCAGAGGAAGCAAGGTGCATGCATGTGGTATTAGGAAATATCTAAGTAACCAAGTGATGACTCATGTAACTAAGCACACTTAGGAAAAAGGAAGTAGTACTTAGAAAGCTAACCATTACTTAGCTTTCCACCATTCAAAACATAACACATGTCTTGCCAAATGCCTCATCCATGACATCACACTCCACTAACACAACTAAGATGAGATATTATCTATCAAAAGTCACTTTATGCATAATTGAACAAAGAAAATCAAGAAAACAAGCAAACACTCTCCATTCCTCTTTTTCTTCAAAACCTTCGGCCAAGGAGCTAGAAGTAAGGCTTCTAACCATCATTTGATCTTGAAATATTTATGGTGAGTACTTCATATCATAGTTTAGATCCCCTAGAAATTTCAGCTCCAAATTCACTTTCTTCCATTTTCAAATAAATCATCAAAGATGATGATGAATAGTGTTTTCAAGAACTAATCTTTGTTTTTCTTGTTTTCATGGTTGATCCTAGCTAAGTTAAGGCTATCCAAGGACCATACCAAGCTTTGTGAGGCTAGTACATACTCCAAGGAATGAATAAAACTTGAAAACCCTAGATCTACTTTGAGTTTTAAGCATGTTCGATCTAGCTTAGTTATGATGATGTTCATGTTATAAGCATGCTTAGTTAATGATTTAGGGATTTAAGAAGCATGCTGATTTTGATCAGTAGCTTCTGGACTTGTTGAGATGATTATTATGTGTATAAGTGGTTTAGATGCCCGGTGTGGCTTGGTTGAATGGTTATGATTTTTAGAACGTTCGATATACAGCCGTTATAATGTCCGATTTTACAATATCATGTTTTGTATGCCATTTTTCGTGTCAAAACCCTACTGTCCAGAAACTTTTTCTGCCATGATTAGATAGATTATGTTATGAGCTTCGTTTTGATATAAAGAACGTGTGAAACGGACTTACGGTTTAGGAGTTATGGCCGATTTACTAAAAGTAGTTCGAAACCGTAACCGAGAATTTGTAACTGAAATTGAACCCTCGTAAAATACGTAAGTCAGTGGCGAATCTTGGTAATTAAATACTAGAGGTAAAAAGGAAGGTGTGAGAGAAAACCTCATATGAATCGGATCGTTTTTCGATTTTATAAAATTGTTTGAATCTAGGTTAAACGCGAACGAACCCCTTAAAAGTATAACTTTGGTTATAACTTAGAAAACGAGCGATAAAACTCGAGATATAATCTTGGTTCGTAATCGATCGAATTTAGAACTTATACGACTTATGTATACACTAAGTGTGAGTACGATGACATGTCTTAAGGACGAAAAAATGTCGAATCGTATTGGTAATAAAAAGAGTTACACTAAAAAGGGGTATAACGAGATAATTCGAAAACATGTTTCGACTTAAGTTAATACTTATGATAAGTGGATTTATATCCACTTGGATCGCTTCAATTCGGCTTAAATTGATTGTCTTGGACTCATGTTTATTGTAGTTTTGATGTGTTTTTCTTAGTTGTGCAGATTTACAAGAATTTCGATTAGGGGTGATGCTTCTACCGTGTTTGGAGGATTAATTGATTAAAATTCGGATTTTCCGGGAAGGTTGCGCAGTCTACACTGTTTTGGCCATATCTGGAGTTCTAGAAGTCCGTTTTCAGCGATCTTACAGCTCACGCGAAGCTTGGGAGATTTTCTACAACCTGGGATAGATAGCAGGTGCAGGGAGCGTGTAGTTAAAATTTGCGTACGTGTTCTTTGTGAAGCAAGGCTGAAAGATTACTGTTTTGCCCTTTTTCTAATTCTAATTGTATTTTGGGTAGTTGTTAGTACCTAAATCGAATTCTATTTGTAATAGAAAGTAATTTCTTGCTGGTCAAGAAATCTAGAGCCTATATAAACACATCCAACCCCTTGTAAATTAGACAATTAGATATCATATACATAATATAGCTTATATCTGCAAGGGAGAAAAGGGGAGAAAGATTCAACGCTCGTGACAAGCAACGGATCTAGATCTACTTCATCTTTTGTATCATAGGTTTGTTTTCTCAACTCTTAGTTTTAATAAGATTATTGCTTCTTTCTTCCATATCTTGTTTGTTATCATGGTTTCACTTGATCCCATGATGACGAGAGGTTCACTTTTGAACTAATCGTTGTCATGGGATTCTAACGGATTTATTTATGGAGCTTTAGTATCTTGATGCTTTAAAGATTTGTGTGTGATGTATATCTGATATCCTCGTACGGTTATGCTTAATTGTTAGATGCGTAGCTAACATCTAATTTGTTAATCGCTTGTGAAGTGAAAGTGGATCTTGAGATTTAGAACTTGCCATGCCTGCATAGGTTCATGATTGTTTATCAACATGATTCGTAGTATGAGATGAGAATACTTATATTGCCCTGTGTGATCTTTATGGATAACTTGTTCTTCAACCGTTATGTTTTCAAATTATATAGACATATAGGGTCTAAGCATAGGTGTCTATTCATCTTCTATCTCTTTTGTGGATGTATGTTTAGTTTGGTATTCGTATACTGAGAAGTAGCGTATACTTGTTTCGTGTTGTTCGATCAGATATCATAACCATTGCACATAGTGATTAAAGGCGTCAGATCTAAGTAAAGTATTTAATGAAGTTAGGATTCCATGGTTTATCTTGCATAAGTAATTAGATTTTAATTCTCATTAGTTAAGTAATTCTTAGTTTAATAATTTGCAGCTTAGTTTAATTTAGATAATTAAAAACCTCAAATTGTTATTTGTCTTAGCAGTGGATTAAAACCATACATTGTTGCATAGGCATATTTACTAAATAGAACCATAATCAGATCTCTTTGGGAACGAACTTGACTTATATCTATATTACTTGTGACCACGTATACTTGCGTGATATTGTGTTAACAAGTTTTTGGCGCCGCTGCCGGGGATCATCAGTGCTTTATTTTTGGTTTATGTGCTTATCTATAATGGTCGTTAGAGTTCACTGACTCGGATTTGTTTTTCTTACCTATTTTGTAGTTTGGTTTATTTCAGGTACTTGAGTGTTTGAAGATGGCGTGCGAGGAGTTTCCATGGTGGGCATATTCGAGGACATCCATGCCTCAGCAATGTGAGCAGTGTTTGGGCATTCATAATCCCTCACAATATTATCATTACGAAGGAGTTGATCCATATGTCACTTATGAGGAACAACTATATTTTCAATACCATCCTCAACAGTACCAGCAAGATGTTCCAGATATGTCATATTTCTTTGGAAGTGAAGAGTTTCAACATCAGCAACCTACTCCTACTTTTCAGTCAGATGAGGTTGTTACTATGAAGGAGATTAGGATGCTTGAAAAGAGTAGAGAGGAGTCTATCAAATCTTTGGAGATTCTAGTTGCTCAAGCTATGAGATCATTGGAACAAGAGAAACAACAATTCATACCAGAGGCAATTCCAGAAAATAATGGTGAATTGGAGCAAGGTACTACATGCATTATTGAGGAAGACAAATTCCAAGGTGAGGTGAGCGTCCACAAGCCATGTGAGGAATTTGATCATGCTAGAATGGTGGATGATTTGGAAAGGGCACTATTTGGGACAGACACTGGTGAGCTACACAAATTTCGAGAATTGGTATGTGCGTACCAAGAGGCTAATGACCATGGGAAAGATTCAGGTCTTCTACTTGTCTCAGATTATAAAGATGGAGGTAGCGCATTAGAGCCAATGGAGGAACTTCTCGTTGAGGAACCAAAGGCTTTAGCAACATACATTTACCATCCTCCATTATATTTAACCGAAGGTCGCGAATGTGTGTTGTTCTACAAATTGACAGATTTTGGGTCAACAGAAGAAGGCATTGGAACGGGACATAGTTGTTATACGAATAGGTCAAGCGAGGAGAAGGGGCAGAAAGTGTGCCGCCGTGATGACGATGAAGTCTCGCGAAGAGAGGACCAGGCAAACTATTATCATCCTTAATGGAGGCTTGGAAGTAACGTCAAAGTATCGACGTTAAAGAAGCGCTTCGTGGGAGGCAACCCACGCATTAGTGTAGGAAGAGAAAAAAAATTTTGAGTGTTGTGAAAAAAAAAAAAATCTGTTCTTCGCGCAGGTTGCGCCTGCGTGACGCAGGCTGCGCCTGCGTTACTGGTTGTCGCGTAGGTTGCGCCTGCGCGAGTACTGTGTTTGCCCGACTTTTTCAGCTGTTCTCTATAATAATTTTTTTTTCTCTTTTTTTTCTTTCAACCTCAATTCCTTTTCTCTTATACTCTCATCCTTACACCTATTTCTAATCCTATATCAATTCTAAAACCCCCCATCTCCTATTCAAATCTCTAAACCTATATCAATTCAAATTCTTTTTCTCTAAATTATTAAATCCTTTTTCTATCTTACCTCAAATTCATACCCACTCAAAATTTCTCCCTTACCCGTTCAATTTATATTCATCCTATCACTCCATTATATATATACACCTATTCATACAAACCCAATTCATTCTCTAAACCCCTACATCTCTAAAAAAATTTGAGTTCAAGAAGGATTCAAGTTTGGGGGAAGTTTAATTGCAAGTTCACCTCTTCGATTCGTATTGGGTAAATCTTTCTCTAATCTTGTTACGAATTTGTGTTCTTGTAATTGGGGGTTTTGTAGTATTCTTGTTATTTGAGAAGTGGCCAGTCTATGGAGCTCGTACGCATTATCCTCCACCAGATTCATCCGAGGAGGGTGATGACTGAGCTGGTTAGGTATGTTTTCTACTTTCCCTTGTATTTACTTCCATTCAATGCGGACATTGAATATTTTAAGTTTGGGGGTGGTTTGAGGGATTAGTAGTTGTTGTATTATTTGTTCATGTAGGATTTCATGCTTTGCATATTAGTAGTAGTAAATTATGCATTTATGTTCGTGTTATCTACGTTTGTTTCATATAGGACATTCTGTTTTTATATTCGCATATCATGTGAGTTCATAATAGTTTGCATTTGCACCCATGCTTGATAGGAATTTTGTGTTGTTGACGCTTTTGATTGAGAAGTGATATGCTTTGTTCTTGTACACACACATACACTAGTAAGTTGAAGCTAGTAGACTTATTGAATGTTGTAAGTAATTAGAAGGACATGAATATGTGCAAGTTGATTTAGTTTGCATGCTTTGAATACAAGTCGGTGCGTTAGAGAGATTTTTGCTTGGGATTGAGTATGTTTTTCCCGCCAAGTGAGCTTTTGAGCCATATTGCATTTGTTGCAATTTTATTCGTTTGCTTGAGTGTCCACGGATTGTTTGCATTGCTAGCAGTTGTTTGAGGTCTTTCTTGAAACGCATGACATTATTTGACGATTAAAATGATAAAGGCATTTAGGAATAACCACATATTTTCCCATATTACCACACCATGTTTACATGATCAATTAGTTAACCCGTTGAGCTTAATCCTATTTTTTCGGTGACATACCACGTTACTTGCCTAGACCTTTTTCTTGTATTGGCCTTACATTAATTTGAACCCACATTGTCAAAGGCTAGTAGGGTGCTTAAGGGAGTAATAAGGTGTGCAAGGAGGGGTTTATTGTTGGTCATAATTTTGGGGGAAATATTAAAATTTGGGTTTGGTTGTTGCTTGATAGTCGGCATGTGTAATAAAATCGTGGGATCATTGTTATTGTCTATATTATTGTTGCTTTAGCTCTCGAAAAAAAAAAACAGAAAAAAAAAGAAAAAAAAAGAGAGAAAAAAAAAGTTATATTATGAGAGCATATTTGTGTTATTGTGATCCTACTTTAGTCGACTAGTCGAGTGTTTTTGTTGGAAGAAAAATAATAAATTATGTGGGGGGAAAAATAGGGTGTTGTGTATGATTCATCATGGTACTTACTAGCTTTTGACACTTCACCTGTTTTGGCTTATTTGACATACCTTGTCCCTAGCCCCGTTACAACCCAATTAAAGACCTATTGATTATTGTCATTGATGTATGTTGTGTTAAGAGTTAGATTGATACCAAATGTCAAGCATGCTTATGATTTTGTTGGAATTGAGTGATACACTTACCCTTGTTCTTGAGTGAATATTCTTTTGTGAGTGGATTGTGAGTGTTTGCTTGTTTTTGCGTATGAGATCCCGAGTTTTGTCTCAAAGATGTACTCTTGTAGGCTTAGCATGTTTATTAACTTATTTTTACACTTGACATGGACTTGTGAGAACTTATGCATGTTCATTGATTAGACTATGTGAATACTTGCACTTTCGACACCAAGACATTGCATATTTACTTTGATTCTTAAGTTGATATGGCATGAGAGTATTTGAAGGTATGGTAGGATATTAGTACTAGATTAATTGCATTTTCATATTAGTTGCATTCATGCATTGCATTGGATTTTGTGGGTACATTCGCTATAGGCCCTCACGAGACCTTACTCGTCCACTAAGGCTGCCTAGGGGTGTAAAGGGCTTGTTACATAAGCCAAATGCAATCGTGATCACCTACAGAAGTGGTACTAGTTAGTTAGTTGTAATTGTTTATGCTTGAGGACAAGCATCGGTTTAAGTTTGGGGGTGTGATAAGTGGATTTATATCCACTTGGATCGCTTCAATTCAGCTTAAATTGATTGTCTTGGACTCAAGTTTATTGTAGTTTTGTAGTTTTGATGTGTTTTTCTTAGTTGTGCATATTTACAAGAATGTCGATTAGGGGTGATGCTTCTATCGTGTTTGAAGGATTAATTGATTAAAATTCGGATTTTCCGGGAAGGTTGCGCAGTCTACACTGTTTTGGCCATATCTGGAGTTCTAGAAGTCCGTTTTCAGCGATCTTACAGCTCAAGCGAAGCTTGGGAAATTTTCTACAACCTGGGACAGATAGCAGATGCAGGGAGCGTGTAGTTAAAATTCGCGCACGTGTTCTTTGTGAAGCAAGGCTGAAAGATTACTGTTTTACCCTTTTTCTAATTGTAACTGTATTTTGGGCAGTTGTTAGTACCTAAATCGAATTCTAATTGTAATAGAAGGTAATTTCTTGCTGGGCAAGAAATCTAGAGCCTATATAAACACATCCAACCCCTTGTAAATTAGACAATTAGATATCTTATACATAATATAGCTTAGATCTGCAAGGGAGAAAAGGGGAGAAAGATTCAACGCTCGTGACAAGCAACGGATCTAGATCTACTTCATCTTTTGTATCATAGGTTTGTTTTCTCAACTCTTAGTTTTAATAAGATTATTGCTTCTTTCTTCCATATCTTGTTTGTTATCATGGTTTCACTTGATCCCATGATGACGAGAGGTTCACTTTTGAAGTAATCGTTGTCATGGGATTCTAACGGATTTATTTATGGAGCTTTAGTATCTTGATGCTTTAAAGATCTGTGTGTGATGTATATCTGATATCCTCGTATGGTTATGCTTAATTGTTAGATGCGTAGCTAACATCTAATTTGTTAATCTCTTGTGAAGTGAAAGTGGATTTTGAGATTTAGAACTTGCCATGCTAGCATAGGTTCATGATTGTTTATCAACATGATTCGTAGTATGAGATAAGAATACTTATATTGCCCTGTGTGATCCTTATGGATAACTTGCTTTTCAACCGTTATATTTTCAAATTCTATAGACATATAGGGTCTAAGCATAATTGGTGTCTATTCATCTTCTATCTCTTTTGTGGATGTATGTTTAGTTTGGTATTCGTATACTGAGAAGTAGCGTATACTTGTTTCTTGTTGTCCGATCAGATATCATAACCATTGCACATAGTGATTAAAGGCGTCAGATCTAAGCAAAGTATTTAATGAAGTTAGGATTCCATGGTTTATCTTGCATAAGTAATTAGATTTTAATTCTCATTAGTTAAGTAATTCTTAGTTTAATAATTTGCAGCTTAGTTTAATTTAGATAATTAAAAACCTCAAATTGTTATTTGTCTTAGCAGTGGATTAAAACCATACATTGTTGCATAGGCATATTTACTATATAGAACCATAACCAGATCTCTGTGGGAACGAACTTGACTTATATCTATATTACATGTGACCACGTATACTTGCGTGATATTGTGTTAACAACTTAACCTTTTGAAAAATGTTAAGTGATTAATCTCGAATCTCTTGACTATTATAGATCGCCGAGCTGACTCGGGACACCCTACCACTACCCCTACTCGTACTCGATTACCAGGCAAGTTTCAACTTTCCCTTTTTAGGCTGTTGTTGTAAATATATATGCTTTCTGTTATACATATGCCATAGCATGCATGCCTACTTTCAAGTCATATTGATATACTTGTTCCCTGATTGTTCTTTGGCTTATAAGTAGATTAGTAAATATATCGATTATAAGCCGGATGTCGTTAAGACCCTTAGAGAAGGGCATATGAATCCTATTTGTTGAATATAGACCGGGAGTCAGTACTTCTTGATATATCGTAATTATTTTCGAGGGAAATATTTAAGTAAATAATTTTCATTATTTGGTTGACGAATATTATTTGAATATTCGTCCGAGATTATTTAATTAACGATCGTTACTTCAAATATTTATTTGAACGTTATCTATTCAATGAATATTATTTTTCAATATTCATTCAAAGACGAACTATTTATCGAATATTATTTCAAATATTTCTATAAATCCTTCGATTATTAAATAAATATCATTCGGACATTCATTTAGAACATCATGTATTAAGGGAATATTATTCTCGAATATTCCTTTAAGGTTTAATTTATTAAATGAATATCACTTGGATATTCATTTAAATTATTAATTATTATATGAATACTATTTTTGAATATTAAATTGAAGTCTTATTTATTAAACGAATATTATTCCAAACAGTCCTTTCGAACTTATTTATTAAATGAATATTATTTTAATATTCATTTAAGTAATTATTTATTCAATAAATATTGTCTTAATATTCCTTCCAGGTATTTTGAGAAATACTCTGATTAAAAATATTCTTTCATTCATTAAATACTTCCGACTCAATAAATACTCTATAAATATTTATTCAATACTTGGAAACAACTTCAAGGTTGTTTATTTTTCTTCAAATATTATTTTCGACCTTCGATCATTCTGAAAATTCTTCGGAGTCATACGATTAAAATTATATTAAGAAAGATCCTCTAGATTCCATTCTTCACTCGAATCTATCTCTTAAATTATAAGGGAACCTTACTTGAGAAAGGTTCTTTATCTTGTTGACTTCCCGGTCATAATATATCCTTTTCACTCGCAACTTGGTTGCTACGGACTCATTAAGTCTGTGTGTACCTTCTCATAATTCGAGGGGTAAAATTGTTGGAACAAGTTGATATCCATTAACAAGCAAAAGCTTGGGAAATGTTGGTGAGTTTTCCTTTCCAACTAGATACGACTACTTTGTGGAGTCTTATCAACAAGTATTTCACTTGGGGAAGGGAGGACAAACTCTACGTTTCAATGCTGTGGATTTATTCGAACTAGGAGTCGTGTGTAAGAGGCCGAGTCGCGCGGTCCATCACAAGGCCTAATCAATGGCCAGGGAGTTACTATTAAAGGCAATCTACAAGTGGAGCCGCAAGTTCTTCCTTCTACCGGTAGTAAAACGATATTGGGTTGTACCATCCCCGACTGATCATGAGGGAGTGGAACAGCTGGCGCGTGATAACTCCAATATTGGTTCATCTCCCAAATTGGGAATTCCCTGCAACACGTATCGAAGATACTTCTTTCAGGTTGACGGTGTCTTCCGCAACACGTATCAAAGAGACTTCTTTCAGGTTGTAAAACTTAAAAAAATGTTAATAACTGGAACTGCAATATTTTCCTTGCAAGTTCCTCTTAATATGATAAATAATGATATCTTGCTTATTTTGACTTTGCAGATATTTCCACAAAATAAACACTTTAAGTTACCTTGTAACTTCATCCTTTATATTATACTGGCACTAACTTCGTTAACGCGTGGCATATGGAAATAATGATACTTCAAACTGTTATATACTATCACTGTCCTGTTATATTATTATTGGTGGGCTATTGCTCACCCTTGCTTATTTATCATGTCACAACAACAGCTAGGACAGATGGCTCGCGTCAGGCGCGCTCGGCGCAAGCGGGTTACCCGACCCACCAGACTCCCCGTTGAGATGCTAGCCGCCATTGCTGAGGTAGCATAGTTAGACAGCTTTTGTTTCCTGTTTAACTATATGTATAATTAATGTAATCAACGGCAAAACTTTTAAACTTATGATGTTATCCTTTTGGATTGTAATAACTTTTATTCGCAAACCCTTTTATGTAAGACTTATTGCAATTTCATCTCTGGGACAATAACTATGTGTGTGTGAGTGGATATTATTGTGGGGTTATAGTATGCTACTTACTGATTTTGGACTCAAGTCAAGTATTATGCATGAGTTATGAGACCGTAACGACCCGATCCCTGGCCCCGGATCTGGGGGTGTTACATCGCATGCCTGTACCGACGAGATCGCATGCCTGTACCGACGAGGTCGCATGCCTACACCCATAGGAGGTCGCATGCTTGTACCTAGGAGGTCGCATGCCTGCACCCAGGAGGTCGCATGCTTGCATCCACAGGAGGTCGCATGCCTGTACCGACGAGGTCGCATACCTGTACCGACGAGGTCACATGCCTGCACCCATAGGAGGTCAGATGCCTGTACCTCAGAGGTCGCATGCCTGCACCCAGAAGGTCGCATGCCTGCACCCATAGGAGGTCGCATGCCTGTACCCACGAGGTCGCATGCCTGCACCCACAGGGTCGCATGCGAGGTCCTCGTAAGCTCTCCATTAGCCTCGCAAATGAGGCCTCGTGATTCTAGCATCATGTTAGCCATAGGTAACCTTTATTGGACCATGGGTCATGAGCAGAGTTAATGGACAAATTATATCAGCCCAAGAAGACGTCTAGTGGATTTGGGCCAAGTTGAGCCCATAGAAATCCTAGCCCGTCTGGGTAACTTCTTCTCTAAGAGTACTAAATATGGCTTGATCCCTATAAATATGGTACGTAGGCACCTTGTTATGGATGATTGATAGCTCACCCCTAAAATATCAACAAACAAATCAGCCACAATAATCATCAATCTCCTTCCGTGTTCTTCGTGTTCTTAGCAAAATATCCGTATTTTACTCCGTGATTCCAGCAACCTCCAAAATATTGTTTATAGGGAGACAGTATTCTAGGCCTCGCTAGACCTTGCAGAGAGAGTATTCTAGGCCTCGCTGGACCTCTAGGCCTCGCTGGACCTTGCAGAGAGAGCATTCTAGGCCTCGCTGGACCTCTAGGCCTCGCTGGACCTTGTAGAGAGATGAGGCAGGTGCGATCCCATACTAGGGACTTTGCTGGCGAACTCGACCCATAGCTAGGGGTCGTTGTCTTCCATATTGTGCTGATAGTATATTGGACTAGCTCCTGGTGGTGGGCTTTAGTAACTCAATCTTCATCTCTAGGCCCATTATGAGTTGTGGACCGCCATTCTAGCCCATTAGGCCTGCTTAGGGCTTATGCCAAAATTTGGGCATAACAACTACCCCCCGAGTCCATATTGCCATTGAAAATGCGATGTGGAGTCAAAAACTGCTTTGTCAAAACTTCGATGGGAGGCTTGTGCTTGCTATAGATTGCTGTAGATGAAAGCATAACTAACTCAAGTGCCTTGGGATCGCATCGCGACCCCTATGAATTTGATGGTTTCGGATAGCTGTCGTGTCTCGAGATCTGCTCAGCCACTAAGATGATGACACATGTTGTGTGTCTTTCAATTAATTTGAAGCCATGTGTAAGTGAGTGATGGTGACCTCGAAGGGTCCTTCCAAGTGCAATGTGGTCCTGCAGGGACCTTTAGAGGCGACCCCATAGGGCCTTACAATCATAAATTGTTATAATTATATCTTCTGTTCAGCTGATATCTGAGCTCGGGCTCTCACCTACATCTTCAGGTCTTCTTAAAGCATGATGAGATGGCTCTCCTCTGTTCCCTATTATTATGATGAGAGGCCTCCTCATAAGTTGAGAGGACTCCTTACATCCCCATATGTTGCCAGGCCTCCTTGCAGCCTCATATGTTGCGAGGCCTCCTTGCAGCCTCATATGTTGCGTGGCCTCTGAAAGGCAGAGTGTATAAACTTGTAACACTATAACTAATGTAACTCAAACTAAAGGAAAAGATACTTAACCAGAAGACAATCAAGAACAGGAAGTCACAAGAAATCAACACTAAATGAAGACAAGGTAATTGATACAATTAAACATGCTAACTATGATCAAGCCAAGAAGAAATCATTGAGAGAAGTTCAAGTCAAAGTTGTTCATGCCTCGGTGATTTGATTAATCAAGAATCAAGATCATAACTATCAGTATCAACAAGACCAATTGATTTCAAGTGAAGAAGAAGGAAAGCAAATATTGGAAAGCCAAGTTATTCAGTGAATATGGTAATTTATTCAAGAAGCAGAAACACTATCAAGACTAGTCACTTATGAACCAGACCTGTGCATCAAGTGTCAGGACATTGATAGCAAGTTTATGTCAAGTAATAAAGAACCATGTTCAAGAGCTTGTTGAAGAATAAAGAAGACATGAAGATATCACAAGTTCAAGATGTGCATTGAAGTTTCAAGTTGAAGACCAGAATATTTTCTAAGTACTAAATGTTCTGGATGGCTAAGTAGAAATTCTCAAGTAGAAGTTCTACTTAGGAATTTCGAGATAGCCAAGTAGAAGTTCCACTTAGGAATTTCGAGATAGCCAAGTAGAAATTCTCAAGTAGAAGTTCTACTTAGGTGCAGCTTCAACATGACACATGGCATCTTCTGATTGGCAGATTTCCAAGCTTTCAAGATAAGGCAAGAATTATGTGGACATCATTGGGCCACGTACATCTTAGTCTTTGAAGACTACAGGACATAGATTACATGTAGTATAAATAGAAGTACTTGTGTAATGTTTTAGTTAGAGAGCAATTCTAGAGAAAAACACAAGAGAAAAAGAGAGAGTGCATTCACAGAGCTTAGTATCATTCACTTCTCTCTCAACTTCTGTTATACTTTGTAATGAATGTTGTAGCAACCCTTTCAAGTTATATATAAAGAAATATATTCCTTGAATCTGTGTGTTCATTTATTGCATCGTTTTTATTGCCTCTCATATTCGAAAAGTTGTATTCACCCCCCCTCTACAACACATTTGGACCTAACAATTGGTATCAGAGCTATATGTTTAACATACAAAACATAGATCCTTGTGTTGAGTAGAAGAATCGTGAGTTTTCATTTTTCAGATCTACTTTTCATTTTCTCGAAAAGTGTGTTTTAATTCGTTGGTAGTGAAAACTCATCTGAAAAATTATTTAAATACTCCAGGTGTGATTATTTAGCTTGGGTGTATTTTAATTAATTTTTGTGAATTTATCTGGGTTAGTTCATATTTGGTGTTCTTGAGTGTTCATCATCTGTTCTTATCAAAGAATACAACCCAACAACTTTTTGATCTCCTTTTCAATAGTAAAAGAATAAAAAGGTGGTTTTTGGACTTTTTGATTTACTTTATTCGGCCGAAAGTAAAAGACATACTCAGTACCTAGCAAGTGGGTTAGGTGGGTTTGGTGAGTAAAGCATCTAAAGTCAAAAGGTGTTAAAGTGATAATATTGTTTATTCAATATTTAAAGAAATCTGCAGAAAATTATTCTAAGGACAAAAGTTCTACATAGAATTTCTACTTGAGAATTTCTACATAGAATTTCGACTTGGCAATTTCGACTTGGCAATTTCGACTTGGCAATTTCGACTTGGCAATTTCGACTTAGAGAAATTCAAGATCCCAATGTTCAACCGAGATCACTATGAAGAATGGGTTTTCAGAATGAGACTATATTTAGAGACTGTTAACCCTGAATATCTGGAAGTCCTTGACAAGGGTAAATTTGTCCCAATGGTAGTTATTCCTGCACATACGGAAGGAGGAGTGGTTATGCCACCTCGGTCTGAGCCTAAAAAGGTCTCGGAGTTTTCGGATGCTGACAAGGAACAAATAGCTTATGATACTGCCATACGACAAACCTTGATGGAATCTCTTGATCATGAAATGTTCAACATAGTCAAAGGTTTGACTACAGCGAAGAAGATTTGGGACAAGATAGAAGTTGTCATGGAAGGATCTGCAGAGGTCAGAAATAACAAGACACTCATACTCAAGATGGAGTATGACACCTTTAGAATACGGAAAGGAGAAGGCATTACAGAAGTCTATCTACGATTCAGTCAGTTGGTATTGGATTTGAATCTGAGAGGTGTGACTCTCCCCATGGTTGAAACAAATACGAGATATCTGAGGAACCAGCCAAAAAGCATTGAGCATAGGGTCTACGCAATCAGAGAAACCAGAGATTTGCATACAACTTCTCTGGAAGAGTATTATGGAATATTAAAGACCTATGAGCTGGAAACACTTCAAGATCAAGCATGGGACAATGATTCAAGAGAAGAGACTGAATTAATAGCTAGATATGAGATTGAGATGGAAGATCGCCAGGATAAATCTGTTGATTCTCGATCTTATCGAAAAGCCGGGCCCAATCAAAGTTGGGTTCCGAAGAATGTCTAACCAATCTGTCATTGCAGGGCATTAAGCAGAATAGAAATAAAGTTATATGGGTGCTAGACAGTGGAGCATCGAGGCATATGACTGGAAACAAGTCCCTGCTTACAGAGTTGGTTATGAAGGCTGGCCCTTATGTTACCTTTGGAGATGACAGCATAGGTGTGACTAAGGGATATGGCAAACTGAAAACTGGCAATGTCATCATTGAAGATATTTCCTATGTTGAGGGACTAAAGCACAATCTGTTGAGTATAAGTCAATTCTGTGACAAAGGTTACGAAATTGTCTTCAACAAGAAAGGTGTCTCAATCACTCACATCAAGGAAGGTTCACTAGCTTTGAGAGGAGTTCGAAAGGCAGATCTTTTTGTTGCAGATATGGATTCAGCAAATCAGAATGAGGTCACCTGTTTCTACAGCAAAGCCTCGGATGATGAAAGCTGGTTATGGCACAAAAAGCTATCTCACTTAAACTTCAAAACTATGAATGCTCTCGCAAGGCGAGAATTGGTGAGAGATCTACCTCAAATGGAGTTCGCTCCGAAAGGACTCTGTGAAGCTTGTGAAATGGGAAAGTCGAAGCGAGCATCGCATAAAAGCAAAGAAATTTCTAGTATTACTGAGCCTCTACAACTTCTTCATATGGATTTGTTTGGCCCAGTGAATGTCCTATCTTTGTCTAGGAAAAGATATGCTTTGGTAATCGTGGATGACTTCTCCAAGTATACATGGGTATTGTTCGCAATGACGAAAGACGAAGTACCTTTCTTAATCATTGATCACATCACTCAAATTGAGAATGTTTCAACACTTACTGTGAAGACGATTAGATCAGACAATGGCACTGAATTCAAAAACGCAGTGCTAAATGACTTCTGTGTATCTAAGGGAATACGTCGTCAGTATTCAGCCCCGAGAACTCCACAGCAAAATGGAGTAGTTGAAAGGAAGAACAGAACTTTGGTTGAAGCAGCAAGAACTTTGTTGTATGATTCAAAACTTCCTTTGTATTTCTGGGCCGAAGCAGTGAGTACCGCTTGTTACACTCAAAATAGAACCTTGATCATAAAAGATAAAGAAAAGACACCATGTGAGCTAATGAACAACAGAAGACCAACAATCAAATACTTTCATGTCTTCGGAGCAAAATGCTATGTGCTTATAGATGATGAAAATCTAGGCAAGTTTGCAGCAAAAGCTCGTGAAGGAATCTTTGTTGGTTACTCTACAGACGTGGTGGCAGCTTATAGAGTGTTCTTGGTGAATGATCGAAAAGTGACGGAAAGCTACAACGTCAGATTCGACGATACCAAACTCTCATCAATTTCAAGAGATTCTAGTGAACCTGAGTCCCTAAAATTTCAGAATCTGGACTTAGAAGATCTTGAAGATGAACCTGAGTTGGTTGTTCCATTAAATGTTCCAAGTGTACGTGAAGAACCTGAGTCTAGTGAACGAGCTAATTCTACAAGATCAGGAGAGACTTCTTCAGTACCAACCGGCAACAACTCAGGGGGAGTAAATAGCAGCTCAAGGACTACTGTTCAAGGCTCGAGTCGAGTTGACTCTAGTTCTGTAGGAGCTGGCACTAACTCAGGGGGAGTTAGTGAAAATATTCAAAGTAGTCAGCACCCCAACTCAGAAAGTCAAGCTGAATCATCTAGACAATTTCCAGGTGAACGGGTATGGAATAGAGACCATCCGTTTGAGTTAATTATTGGTGATCCAGATGCTGGTGTGACTACTAGAAGAACTGCAAGAGCTGACATGGCTAATATCTCCTTATATTCTGGGTTCTTATCCAAGCTTGAACCTAAAGAAATAGAAGAAGCTCTTGGCGATGCTGATTGGGTGATTGCAATGCAAGAGGAACTCAATCAGTTTGAAAGGCAGAAAGTTTGGAAACTGGTACCCCGACCAAAGAACAAATCCGTAATTGGAGCTAGGTGGGTATTCAGAAATAAACTGGATGAAAACGGACTTGTAACACGAAACAAGGCTCGTTTGGTTGCAAAAGGTTATTCTCAGCGAGAAGGAATTGATTATGATGAAACCTATGCACCGGTTGCAAGACTTGAGGCAGTCAGGATGTTCTTGGCATTTGCAGCACATAAGAACTTCAAGGTATTCCAGATGGACGTGAAAAGTGCCTTCCTGAACGGAGAGTTAGAAGAAGAAGTGTATCTGGAACAGCCGCCCGGCTTCGTTGATCCAGAACATGCAGATTTTGTGTATCTACTCTTCAAATCTGTCTATGGCCTCAGGCAATCCCCAAGGCGATGGTATGAAACCCTATCTCTATTCTTAATTGAAAATGGTTTTGTTAGGGGAGTAATTGATAAAACATTGTTCTATAAAGTTGTGAGAAATGACTTAATACTTGTTCAAGTATATGTGGACGATATTATTTTTGGGTCATCAAATGAGCGCTTGTGCGAGAAATTTGCCAAGCTAATGCAGGAAAAATATGAGATGAGCATGATGGGAGAGCTGTCCTTCTTCCTTGGATTACAGATCAGTCAGAGAAAAGATGGTATCTTTATCTGTCAATCCAAGTACGTCAGAGATTTACTCAAGAAGTATAATCTAGAAGATGCATCAGCAGCTAAGACTCCTATGGCAACAGCCACGAAGCTTGATGAAGACAAATCAGGTAAATCAGTTGACATCACAAGCTATCGAGGTATGATTGGCTCACTCCTCTATTTAACTGCAAGTAGACCAGATATAATGTTCGCAACTTGTTTATGTGCAAGGTTCCAAGCGGATCCTAGAGAATCACATCTCGTAGCCGTCAAAAGAATTTTTAGGTATCTCAAGGGCACACCAAATCTAGGGATTTGGTACCCAAGAGATACAGGATTTAATCTTATTGGCTATTCGGATTCAGACTATGCAGGTTGCAGGATTGATAGGAAAAGCACATCTGGTGCTTGCCAATTTCTTGGCAGAAGATTGGTGTCCTGGCAAAGTAAAAAACAACATACAGTATCTACTTCTACTGCTGAAGCTGAGTACATTGCTGCTGGAAGCTGTGTAGCTCAAATACTGTGGATGAGGAACCAATTGAAGGATTATGGCATGGAGCACAAGAAAATTCCAATCATGTGTGACAACACAAGTGCCATTGCCATAACCAACAATCCTGTAGATCACTCAAGAACCAAGCATATTGACATCAGGTATCATTTCATAAGAGAACATGTCGAAGAGGGGACTGTGGAGCTACATTTTGTGCCCACAATGCAACAAATTGCAGATATATTCACCAAACCTCTTGATGAAGTAACATTCAATAGGTTGGTTGGTGAATTGGGAATGCTTAACACAAGTTAGTAAAGCCTTCTATCTGTAAAATCCATGTTTATGTTTGTATGTGCAAGCTAATCAATCATTATGTGCTTAGACTTTAATATGCCTAATTAATGATTGTTATAGGTTGCATATAGTGTGATTTTGCATGAATTCATTGTGTTTTAAGTGTCTTTTATAGCACAAATCTGTGAATTTATGCTTGTTAGATTGCATGATCATAGGGGGAGTTAAATTCATAATAGTCTAAATATTGCATGATTTTTAGATGAATTTACCTGTGTTTTTCATGTAATTAGAGGCCTTAGAATTATCAAGGAATGTTTTAATTATGTCATATATTTAAAATCCTTGAATTGATATTTATATTAATTTGGCAAAATTAATTGTTGAGTTTTTCAAAGAAAAATTGTCAAATTATTCTAAGTATCTTCAAAATTTCGAGTTAGTCTCTATCTCGAAACTCATGTAGAAATTCGACTTGAATTTCGACTTGAGCTTCCAGGGTGAAGTTTTGAAAATTCTAAGTCTGGGAAGAATTTCGAGTTAGTGCCTATCTCGAAATTCATCTCGAAATTCGACTTAGAGTTCGAGTTCGAGTTACCAGTGTGCCTAGTTCTATCTTCAAAATATTCGAGATAAATTCTATCTCGAATCTTATCTCAAAGGTTGAGATGAGGTTTCCATAAAGGGAATATTTTGAAAAGAACTGAGAATTAACTTCGAGTTAGTCTATCTCGAAATTTATCTCGAAGTTCGACTTGATGTTCGAGATAGAGTTCTTAGTCTATCTCGAAACTCAACTCGAATTTCGACTTGATGTTCGAGATAGAGTTCTCAGTTAAGCTAAAGGGAATTTTTCGAGTTACACTCCTAACTCGAAACATATCTTGAATTACCCTGGACTTTTTGATTCAAGGAACTATTTTGGAAAGAATTTGAGATTAACTTCGAGTTAGTCTATCTCGAACTTTATCTCGAAGTTCGACTTGATGTTCGAGATAGAAAAGTTCGAGATACAAAAGTTCGAGATAGAGTTCGACTTAGATGTCCCCTGTATGGACTTAGTACTTTTCACATTTTTTTAACAGGGACATTTTTGTCATTTCTCATTCACCTATATATACATCTCTAACTCGATGCCTAAATTCACTTTACCTAATTTTAATTTTCAGCAGCCGTTTCACAAGAACAGTGCGATTTCACTAATTACATACCTTTGATCCTTGTTTTTGTGATTAAACTCGTACTAATCACGAATTACTGCCGATTTGTTGACTGCTATTATCTGTGTTAACCTTAATCTTTGTGTTACTGTGTTTTGTGAACATTCATACACGCGCATATACATACACACGAACACATATTGTTTGTGTACTGTTCATAAACACGATTCCATTTTCTCCATCTATAAACACACACGATTCCACTGGTATACACAAGAAATAGTAATTGGTTGTTGAATTGAATCCCGTAGTTTGATTTCTCAGATTCCATTTGGTGTTCTTGAAAAATTAAAAGGGTTACAATTCTCTTTTGTAATTCGGAAAATTAATTGTTTTTCAAAATTCAAATAAAAATTCACATCTTTTAAAAGAAAAACATTTAATTAAAATGGCTCACCAATTTTCCCTTGCTAAAAACAATTTTTACAATATTTCTACGGAAATTGGTGATCAACTCCCGCGGTTTAAGTTTTGGATACGATTTCTCAATTTGTATTCCAAAGCTAGCCAAGCTTTTACTGCTAAACCTACACTAGTACATGATGCTTTACAGCAATTATGGACTAGTGCGGTTACTTTTGGGAGTAAATCAACCCCCTACGGTTTCAGGTTTACCTTAGCGGGTCAGGAATATGAGGTGACAGAACAAATTGTCAACAGAGTTCTAGGATTCCCCATTAAAGATGCCTATGATCCAGAACCTACTGCTGCAGAACGCCTCAGATTCTTTGAAGAAATTGGATGTTATCCTACAAAAGGCCCAATCACGGGAAATATCCAAAAGCAATTCTTCCATGCGGAATGGAATTACTTTTTCGAGGCCATCACAAGATGTTTTCGGGCACGCGAAAAAGACTTTCATCAAATTCCGATTCCCATGCAAACCTTTGCAGTAGCCCTAGCAAGAGAACTGGATATAAACTATGGACGCATAGTTATCTCTGAGATAGTGGCCTCAATGGGATCCCTTGCAAGCAGAGACCTCTCTACCACTGATGTCGTCTGCTGGTTTCCTCGGTTTCTTCAAATGCTAATCAATGACTTAATACCGAAGGATGCTCTTGCTATACGACAGGGATTTGCCAGAAGCCCCACATCTGAATCACTAGGGATGGGCACTAAGTCACTTGCAACCATTGCTAATCAGGATAAACATCAAGGTAAACCTATGTCTACTCCTGAAAATATTCAAATGTGGCTTAGATATGATGCAGGAGTTACCAATTTGGAGGCATCATCACAAGTCTCATCACATGCTCAAAATCCATCTGTTCATGCTGAGGCATTTGATGAGATTCCGGATGAGGAAAGCGATGATGCACAAGGTAATCAATCAGGTAAACTCTCTATGCATACTATTCATTCCTCCTCCTACGTTTCTGATTCCGCGACCCATGAGCCTGCTAACCCGCAGGATCTATCCCAGGGTAAGAGCCATATTTCTGACTCTGAGTCTGATACACATTCATATTCTTTATCACCCCTGTTAACGGAAGTCAGAAAACCAGCACGTATATTTATACAAGATGATGAGGAGAATGAACCCGAAGAGCAGCAACTTTTTCGCAAGAAAGCCAAACTTTTCCACGCTGCTACTTCACAACCACAGTCAAACCCTAGCGTGTCACACGCAACCACTCCACCTCACGCGAGTGGTTCACCCCTTGAACATTCTGCACATAGGGACTTTGATTTTGGTCAAGATGATGTGCCTCTTGATGATACTGTTGCTTCAAGAGGACATGAAGTCGTAAGAACTTCAACCGTACCTTCACCGGTACGTACTGATGCTGCAAAGAGGATCGGTTCTGATGTCGTACAAGGACACTTTGCAGCCTCTCAGACTGAGATTCCAACTCAGGAACAAACAGAATTTGATCCCATAACTGTCAACAACATTTCTTATCAAGCTTCTGCAGGTACTGCTTCACTTTTAGGATCAGTCATTGAAGACATACACGAGCGTGAGACAGGGAGTGTGTGTGAGAGGTTAGGGAGAGAGGGACCTTCATTTTTAAGGCCCGAAACCGAGCGCCAAATACCAACAGAACGCGTATTAGAGCGAGGTCACCTAAACCAAACACCGTCCCTTAATACTGAAAATTTTGATACTCGTATGACTTCAATGGAGAATAAAATGGAGCAGTTCGGGCAGTCGATGGGGCAGTTGGGGATTAATGTTGGAAACAACCAAAGGGCTCTAGACGACTACGCAGCAAGAATGGCAAGTCAAGCTACAGCTTTTGATGATTTGACAAATAAGGTCAATGACTTGGGCCATGCTGGTGGTGTCTTGGGAAGCACTCTCAATGAGAGGATGGGGGCATTGGAGTCTACAATGCATACAATGATTGTGGAGATCAGTAGAATGATGTTCGCAGTCAGGAGTTTTGTGCCCCCGGAGTGCTTCGAGTCGGAACAACCTCCCCCCGATGCTGGAGCAGGTGGTGCAGGTGGTGCTGGTGGAGCGGGAGCCTCTGGTTCTGGTTTTGGAGGTTCCTATGCAGCTGGTGGATCTGAAGACCATGGTGGAGCTCAGGATAACTCACCTAAGGGGGAGAGTGGAAAGGAGACGAGACAGCAGGCAGTTCACATCGAAGAAATTGAAGAACCCGCTGATCTTGTTAAGGAACCAGAAATTGAGCCTGCTGTTGCTGAAGAGGCTCTGAGGAGGAGAAAGGGTAAGGCAATAATGGTTGAAGAAGATGAACCAGTTATTGACCTGAGTCATCAGGACACAGTACAGGAGGTACTAGACTCAGATTCTGATATGGAAGACGTACCTTTCGCACATGCTGTTAAGCGATCTTTGAAGGAACAAGGTGGAGGTGCTGGTATGTCTTTCGGAATGCCTGAAGAAGATCCTGTTGATGAAGAAACCCTGCAGTCTCAACAGTTAGCCTTGGAACAAGCTCAGTTCCATAAAATGAAGATGATGCAAGAACATGCTGCGTTCCTAGAACAGAAGGTGGAGCTACAAGGGAAGCAGTATGAGTATGAGCTTGCAAGGCTAGCCAATCCTCAAGTTGATCTGGACAAAAGAAGGATAGGGCAGAAATGGGATGAAGCAAGGAAGATAATGATGGGACCATGTGCAAAAGGAGTTCATAACAAGGATGCAGATGATCTGTTCTACAACTTGAATTTGCAGAATCCAATGACTGGGGACTATATAAATGCTTTGAAGAGATTAATTTCTAAAGTCAGGGTTGGATACAATGCAAATCTTAAGGAGTGGCAGGTTATCTTGTCTTTGGTAGAAGGAGTCCCAACATCTTTCCTATTTGTGGATGACCAATTCATAATGAGAAGATCTGCGTCAGAGTTGTTCTTGCTAGCGACTAAAATTCAGTACTCTCAATCTGAGGAGCTAAGCATTCTGTACAGGGATCAGTTAATGCAGCTAGCAGAGGACAAGGGTCCAGAATTCTCAGCTTATCCAAATTTTGTCCGGATGGTGGTTCAAGGAAAGATGAAGAGGGTGAGCATGGAGGAAAAGGACTTAATGGAACTTTCAGTGGAATCTCTTAAAGCTGTATGTAGACAAATGATGGGTAAGGGATTCGCCTCTGAGCTTAAAGATAAATCCGTGAGGATCATTGAAAGAGTCATATTCTTGAAGAGCAATGAGGTGTGGAAGTGTGATGTCATTGCTCCAAACCCTCTCGACAACGTGAAGATTGAGCCGGAGCTGATAGAACAGAAATGGAATATTCTTCAAGCAATGAAGAATGTAGATGAAGCTTTGACTCTTCCTTCTGGAGAACTGGAACAAGGAGAAATAAGGGAGGCAGTTGGCGTTCCAGGGAAAGATAGTGTATACTGGATACACTCTTATGCTGATGATACAGCTGATGCCTTAGCATACATAGATGCAGACCAGAAACAAACACTCTTGCATATGAGTAGACAATGGCTGCTACAGACTCAAGATGCTGCATTTCTAGAGAAAGTGTTATATGTGTTCAAATGGGGCGAAGTGGAAGACAAGTTTGTTGAAGAAAAGCAGAGACTCGTGAGTTACCTGTCTGAAGTAGTGGTGGAAAAGAAGCAAATGGAGCGAGATGCGGCTAGTGTCCACAATACTAACCGTGTCAAGGGCTACCCCAAGATGATCTATTGTCAGTTTAAAGCTGATAAAACTCATTGGAAATCTCAGCTCATCATGAAGAACTTTGAGGATATTCCAAAGATCAGGACTACTCAGGAGGTGGACAAACTCAGAAGGCTTTTCAAACATCCTTATCCAGAGCCCAAGAACCCTCTAGAAATGGAAGCTGTAAGTCTGTTGAATGCTAGGTGGAAGCAGCTTAAAGATCCAGTATACAAGAAAGAAAAGCAGCAGAAGGAGAAGCTCAAAAGGCAGAAAGAAGAGAGAGACCAAGCTGCTGAAGCTAGAAAGAGGAAACGGAATTAGGGTTAAAGGTCAGAGTGGTGTGAACTTGAAGTTGGAAAAACTTCATGTCTTTCGGTTGCTTTAACTCACTTGAGGAAATTCACCTTAGAGTGAATCCAATAAGGTGATATAAGTTTGACTAGAAGGTATGAAATAATCCAGGTGATAGGAATCATTCAAATGATCTTTAATTCGAGGTTCGAATTCTGTTTCTAGTTTTTGTGTTCATTGTATTGTTTTCAAGTTCTTTTCAATTGTATATTATTCAAGAGTGTAATGTTAATTATCTTTTCTCGTCTCATTGTTTAGTTGAGTTATCCTTCATTAATTTGAATGTCATTGTTAGACAATCAAATTGGGGGAGATTGAAAGGCAGAGTGTATAAACTTGTAACACTATAACTAATGTAACTCAAACTAAAGGAAAAGATACTTAACCAGAAGACAATCAAGAACAGGAAGTCACAAGAAATCAACACTAAATGAAGACAAGGTAATTGATACAATTAAACATGCTAACTATGATCAAGCCAAGAAGAAATCATTGAGAGAAGTTCAAGTCAAAGTTGTTCATGCCTCGGTGATTTGATTAATCAAGAATCAAGATCATAACTATCAGTATCAACAAGACCAATTGATTTCAAGTGAAGAAGAAGGAAAGCAAATATTGGAAAGCCAAGTTATTCAGTGAATATGGTAATTTATTCAAGAAGCAGAAACACTATCAAGACTAGTCACTTATGAACCAGACCTGTGCATCAAGTGTCAGGACATTGATAGCAAGTTTATGTCAAGTAATAAAGAACCATGTTCAAGAGCTTGTTGAAGAATAAAGAAGACATGAAGATATCACAAGTTCAAGATGTGCATTGAAGTTTCAAGTTGAAGACCAGAATATTTTCTAAGTACTAAATGTTCTGGATGGCTAAGTAGAAATTCTCAAGTAGAAGTTCTACTTAGGAATTTCGAGATAGCCAAGTAGAAGTTCCACTTAGGAATTTCGAGATAGCCAAGTAGAAATTCTCAAGTAGAAGTTCTACTTAGGTGCAGCTTCAACATGACACATGGCATCTTCTGATTGGCAGATTTCCAAGCTTTCAAGATAAGGCAAGAATTATGTGGACATCATTGGGCCACGTACATCTTAGTCTTTGAAGACTACAGGACATAGATTACATGTAGTATAAATAGAAGTACTTGTGTAATGTTTTAGTTAGAGAGCAATTCTAGAGAAAAACACAAGAGAAAAAGAGAGAGTGCATTCACAGAGCTTAGTATCATTCACTTCTCTCTCAACTTCTGTTATACTTTGTAATGAATGTTGTAGCAACCCTTTCAAGTTATATATAAAGAAATATATTCCTTGAATCTGTGTGTTCATTTATTGCATCGTTTTTATTGCCTCTCATATTCGAAAAGTTGTATTCACCCCCCCTCTACAACACATTTGGACCTAACAGCCTCCTTGCAGCCTCATATGTTGCGAGGCCTCCTCCTCATAGAGTACATGGTCCTGGTCAACATATCGGTTTGAGATCTGTACTAGATTTTTGGATTCGTTAGGCCAATATTATTATCAATTTTCGTAATGGGTCTGTTTAGAGCCCATATCAATTTCCGAGCATAACTACCCCCCAGTTCTTCGGTGCAGGCAGCTGTAGCGGAGAACTATTTTTTCTGGTCTTCAAAATTTCTCCAAAATTATTCTGAACTCCTCCAAAAATAAAAATCAAATAAATATTTCATTTTTTGGAGAGGCTCCTTATTTGACAACTTTGGACTTTTTTATTTTAATGCGAGCCCATGTCTCCTCGTAGTGGCCACCTTGATACATTATTTTTTCTTCACGTACGCAAACTTCTTGCGTCTCTTCTGGCCTTGTTTTTCTTTACAGCCTTATGGAGTCGTGGTCCTCGTATTTGTACTTTCACCTCGCTGACTTTTCTTTCTTTTTTTTTTTTGATATTTTCTTTTTTCACTTTTGTTGAGATCTCCTCGCCTTTCGCTGCTTCCTTCTATTTTTATTAACTCTAGCTGATATAATAAGAGGACTCCTCGTGGCCTCCTATGTGGAGAGGCCTCCTCGTTGATAGAATAGGAGGACTCCTCTATACATGTATAGGTGAGGACAACTTGTTTTTTTTAATAAGCCACATGTGCTCCTGTTAGTCCACACGCGAATCCCTGTTCGTCTTTTTTATTTTAGTTGATCATGCTGCGCTTTTTAAATTCCTTTTGATCCTTGATTTTATGGCCTCGTATTCCACTTTCTTTTATAGCCTTGTAGACATACTGCATCCATCATGTTGCTGGGCTCTAGCCCCGGCTCGCATATGCTAGCTGGTGGGCCATACATCTTTGAAAACTGATGCTGGTGGGAGATAGAAAGGTTTCCCTCTGATTTCTTTCAGAATGCTCGCCCTGGGGAGGGTGAATTTGGTCCACTCCGGCTCAGGACGCCTATCTGGTATTTTCGGGTTCGCCGGCCCCAAGCGGTCTCTGACCGGGACTGATGATTGTGCTCTTTGTGCGGGCGGTGGCGGTCCATGAGTGGTCTGTACTTGGTGTGAGGCCGGTGTTTGCCTTTGATAGGACGAAAACCTTTCTCTTTGAAAATATGGTGGAGGTGTAGGTGAAGCCCTGGATTGCTTCAGTACGCTCAGAGATTCGGCTTCGTTGATGGCTTGGGATGCCAGGTCATATGCTTTTGCTAATGTGGTGGGTTTTGTCTCCATGAGACGGCATACGTATTTTTCGCATTCGTAGGGATTAAGACCTCTCCTTAAGTGGACAAAAGCTTCTGTTTCATTGACACAAACAAGTTTGTTGACGGCCTCCTTGAAGCGGTCAATGTAGTCCTGCAGTGTTTCCCCGTTGCGTTGTACAATGGTTTCCAAAAACACGGTATGAACCTCGTGTTGCTGGTTTGCTTTGAACTTATTGAGGAATAGTCTTTTGAATTCCAGCCAAGTGTCTATGGACCGGGTGGTTATTCTGCAGAACCACCTCTGTGCATTTCCGCGGAGAGTTGCGGCAAAGAAACGACATCACGTTAGATCATTGTATTCATAATGAAGAGCTAGCTGATCAAAGTAGCTAAGATGCTCCTCTGGGTCGCCTAACCCGTCGAAAGAATTAAAGCTGTGATGTTTGATTTCCTTTTGACGGGGCTCCGCCTCCAACCTAATGGTAAACGGCGTGCCACCCGACTCTGGTTCTCTATTTCCCTCTATCTTTTTCTTGAGTTCCATAATAGTTCGCAACATCTCTGCGTTTGTGGGTTGCGTGCTGTCAGTATCTTTTGGGCGGGGAGAGGAACGCTCTCTTTGCCTCTGTTTTTCGTACTCGGCCAGAACCTTTTCGTAGGCGGCTTTCTTATCGACAATCACCTTCTTTAGGTCTCTCTGTTTTCTGTTCTGCTCCCATATTTCGGGTTGATGATGACCTTTGTTGTGCCTCTCATGGCTCGTTTCTTGGGATGAGCCTAGGTGAGAAAAGGCGGAGTTTGTTTTGCACGGCCGGCTGTGTGCCTCGCTTCGGTCGTCGTGTGGATTTACTCGGGATTCTTTCTATTCGGGTGGCTTTTCTTGTCTGGCCTGGGGAAATGCAGAGGCTATTTGCATGAGTAAGTTTATTTGTTGCGGGTCGTAGCCTGTTAGGTCGAGGCTAAAAATTTGCTCTTGGTTGCCTCCTCGAGGGGGGTTTGTTTGTAAGCGGTTTTCAGCATTTACTGGCGGGTCCTGTGGCGGGATGCCAGTGTTATTTCCTTGTATTTCCATTGACTGTCGCTCGTCGGGGTTTGCCATCACGGTTTTTAGGTCTGGTGTTTGTGATTATACGGATGCTGTGTATCTTGTGTTTTTGAGGCTGATGCTTGTGTTTTGTCTTGTAGAAGTAGCTATTCTGGTAGAGCAGGCGAGGGACTTTTCTTTAAAAAAAATGAGCCCCTCCTTCTAGCGCCAAAAGATAATTCTCACGGCCGATTAGAGGCTTCCGATCACCGTTCTGGGCACTTTTTCGGGGGTACTTCACCTGAGTTTGGGTATCTGCAAAACAATGCTTGCCCGGGGGTGGTGGCCGTCAAGCACCTCCGGTGTGCGAATCAGTAATCGGAAATAATAATAACCAAGCTGGTTAGAATATATCGTGTGTAAAGAAAATGCAGAGAGCTTTTGTGTTGTAATAGTTTTTGTATCTAAAATCCCTCCCCCTTTCTTTGTGTGTAGAATGGGGGTATTTATAGGCTGGGTTCCCCAATCACTGTTGCCCACTAGTTGTGCCGTTAAAGCTACAGTGAGCCACTATTGGAACAGTGATTGGTGTCCCCTCCTGACATACCTTGATTCTGCCACTGAGCTACTTTAGTCAGATTTTGTCTGTTGCAATTGGGTGTCTTCGAATATTATATTGCTTCCTTGTCTTATGGAGCAAGATACCTTTATGCAAGTGGGTGTGCAAGTGGATAAAGCAAGATATTTTTGTGCAAGTGGGTTAGTATAAGAGAGATGATAACTTGAAGCACAATTTGTGAATATTCTTTATTTTGTGACCTGTATTTGTTGAAATAATATTTAGCTCGATACTTTTGAAATTAGATATACTTTGTTAAGTGCTCCAGAATTGTGTTTTTAAAAGATAAGTACTTTGCTGTTAGCGGGTGCCCGCTGATAACAATCAGCGGGTACTTATCACTCCAGAAATACAAAAGTAATACAAAAAGATATCAAATCAAACAAATTATTAATATGCATGTTCCACATTACATATAACATAAACCATTAGTATATGATTACATGGATCGCTCAAGAAGCCCAATCTTAGTTATGATGAAGATAATTCAAAGTTATAGCAAGAACATGTATTCATATCAAAGATCAAAAAGCCATTGAAATCAAGTGTATTTTCACCCCAATATTCATCATTTACTAAACACTTACTATATAAATGTTCGAAATAATATGAACACAACTGTATGCATCGTTTGAGATGAGGTTTACACTTTTAAAATTAGCAACATCAATTTCATCAATTTGTGGTAAGGTCCTTGTTTCGAACAACCTCTGCCAGTTGCTCAAAATACTCAAATTCCGCAGCATGATGTATATACCACTGTTTCTCATTCTCCCATAGGTATGGCTCATACCTGAAATGAGTAAAATATAAATGAAGCTGCCAATTCAGTCCGACTCTTTTGGTATAGTCAAGTCAAGGCAAGGAGAGGAGGAAAGAAGCCGAAACAAAACAATCACATAGTCAAAGACAACAACTATACCGAGTTATTTAAGATCGAAAGTTTCTAAAACTGAAGTTGTTGAATTTACTTTACAGTAGCTTAAAATTATCATCTGCTAGAGAATCCTAGACGACATTACCAGTTTCCCAACTTTCTTATCAAAACATCTTGCATAGGCACCTTTATTAATATTTTAGACCATTCATTTGGATCCATGTAATAAGAACTTAATGGAGGCCAGCACAGAAGTCCTGTCTGATGGCATCTTCTTTTGAACTGGTTCTTCTCAGGATCGAACACAGAGAATATTGTCCTAGGGACCTATGGTTTATGCATAGGAATGATAAAGTCGTCATGATTTGTGATTCTAGAAATTTAGCTTCCTACAGAAAATACCAATCAAAAAGTGCATTTATGTGTTACATCAATCTCGTAATCTAAACCAACATCCTTGTCAAACAAATTAAAAGCCAAACACGGGCACATCTGCACTCTACATTCTCTTCTTTATACGCTAGAGTTTGGACCAAGCAATTTAAAGCAATTGGGCGTTTACTTATATATATATGGATTTTGATTTACATATGTATATGCAATATAAAAAACATTCCTAGAAAAAGGTGCTATATAACATGATAAATAAATAGATCAGTAGTAGATGATACAAATCCGACATTCAACACAGACATGTTGGTTTTAACTTTTAATCAATTTCTTGCCTCGACATTGTATTGCCAAACCATAGGTCTCTAGGAAAATATTTTAATCAGACCCCAAGAATTTTATTGAATTCTTTAAATTTCTAAATTTAACATTGCATTGTTATGGTATTTCTAAATTTCAAAGTTCCATGAGGTGCATATTTTTCAATTCCTAATAACTTGGTGAAGCTACTCAACAACTATTGCTGAGTTATTTAAGACTGAGAGATTCTAAATTGAAGTTGTCGAATCTACTTTACAGTAGCTTAAAATTATATCATCTGCTAGAGAATTCAGAATTTATCAAAACATCATGCATAGGCACCTTTACTAGAATTTTAGACCAATCATTTGGAGGACTAAAGTCGTGTAAGATAATAGTAATAAATAAAAGATAACAGCAAAGAAAGCTTACGTGAGCCAATCCATCCGATCCAGTCTCTGTGCAAGACCATTAATTAATCCATCTATGCGCTCTGACTCTCGGCTGATTGCCTTTTGTATCTTTTCATTAGAAGTCTCTACTTTTGAAGACGCGGAAACATCCTCTCTTCCAATAAAATCACCACCTGAAAGAATGTCAGCACAAAAACCTAGATCTAATAAAATTTGCAGGACTCCTTCGTTTGACACCCTAGTATCAAAAGCCTCGTCATTCGAAAGGAAGTCTCCATAGATACCAAGGACCTGCATAACATTTATTGAATGATTATAATTCATACCTACTGATTATTGTGCAGGCCATAAAAGATCTAATACAATTTGCCAAAGCCTATGCATATTACTCCTGTTTCCATTTCTATGAAAACAGAGATCATATCAGTATGCTAAATCTTATAGAAGATGCAGTATAATCTAGCACTGAACTGAACTGAAGTACCTTTTCCAATAATGTTGAGGCAAAACTCTGCAACGTTAATTTGTCTAGAACATGACCACCAGCTCTACGAATTTCTACACATGCTTGATTCAGAAAATAGGTGATATACTTTGAAGGCATTGAGGGCAGTGATATTTTTGTCTCTGATGTGCTTTCAGCAGATTGCCCTTGTTTGACTATTGTTTCCTCCCATCCCTATTCAATGATGAAAAAGTTTATTAGCTTCACATATAAAATAATTCTTCGGAGTAATTTGAGTTTTAGCACAAAATATGTGTGCTTGGACCCCCGTAAAACTATACGCTCACTTGCAAGTTTATTTTTCCAAAACCAGGTTCAAGTTACACGTGTTACATGATATGATCCGTTGCAGCGCCTCTAAGATAATTTTACAAAATATCCATAGAAAGATTATACTGATGACTATGAAAATGACGGGGAATAGGAAAGAGATGAGAGCAAATTAAAAAGCACTTACCACTTTCCAAGGAGCTGTTACCGATAGATTGTCATCTCGCTTGAGATTGTGACTTAGATCAGTTGAAAGCTTTTCTACAACCCAGAACATCCATAAATCACGAGCTTCAGAGAAAAGTTCCTTTGGTCTCCAATTCAGAAACTCCACTTCTGAATTTAAACTATCACCAACTCCAGCTGAATCGAGCAGGGAAGTCTGTTCAATCAAGGAAGCACCAACATCTCCGGCCCTGCCAGATTCAGGATAATCGATTGAGGAATTGCTTGGGATGTGAGCCATAGCTTTGGTGAGCCATAGCTTTGGGGAGCCAAGTATCATAGTAATTCGTTCCGAATGCTTTTGGAATGCAAACAAGAGCCGCTGGATAGATAGAAGTCGGAGAACAGCCACATCTCGCGGCATGACAAATTCGCCTTTGTTGTTCGTGATTTCCATGGTTTCGTCCATTTCGACTCCGAGCCCCAGAAGAATGGAGTAGATAATCCCAAAACAGTGACTCTGGAAACAGGGAGCTAGGTCTTCGTCGTCTTGTCTCAAAGAGGCATTTGGAGATTCAAAGAAGATCAGAAGATCCTCTAGTACATCCTCAAAGTAAGTGTGTACGAGGGAACTTATCCGGTTAGCTTCATCCCCAGGGTAATCAGTTCCATCATCAATTGCCTCGGCAATGTCATCAATCCACTCCTTGACATTCAACAAATTACGTAGCTCATCAAATCTAGATTCAGTGATGGATATCATCCTCCCGATAAAAGCATATTCGAAAAACTCCCTCCATATATCAAAATGATCTCCCAAAACAAGTTCACTAGTTGTCTTCCACGGGGATACAACCTTGGAAGCAGACACGCTGTTGAGCCAATCTAGACTTCCTTCCAGAACTTGGTCATCTTGTGATAATACTGCTTGAATCTTTTTCTCAGCGAGTGAAATTTGTTGAACATTCTTGAACACATGAATCAAATAGTTTCCATTAACAATGGAAAACATGTGACGGCGACAATCATCAAACCATCCAAGAAAGAAGCGTTTGGTTTGGTCGAACAAACCAATCATAGTAAGAGCAAAGGAATTCCATGACACAATTTCGAAATCGGGATTTGGTATTCCACTAAAGAGGTGGGAAGCAGGAGAATTGAGTGAGGTGAGAAGGGTTTTTTTAAACAGTGGGGTCCTACTCCTATGAGGAGATAAGTGCAAAAACAACTCACCGACTTGAGCAAGAGTAAGCTGAACGATGTTTGCAATATCGCAAAACACAGTAATGACATGATCAAGATTATCAACCGAACAATCAGCTTTTTTTTGTAAAATACAAGACACTCTAGAATCGAGAAACAAATCTAAAACAGGGAGATGATCGATAAGCATAACAGCAGCAAGTGCATTAGCATAAGCATCAATGGATAAATGCAAAGACAACAACGTTTCACGGCTTCGTCTAGAAATCTCGACTTGAAAACTCTCAACAATATTCCACTCAAGTAGATTTTTAGAATCATAATTATTGTCTAAACAAGAATGAACAAAATTGGCTGTCATAAACCTGATTGCGGACTCTAAGAACATGGATTTATTCAAATATCCTTTTATAATCGCAGGTGTATCGACTAAATACTTAACTCGGCATGCAATACTGTCCGTCATCCTTGCCTGCCTGTCTGCCGGTTGGAAGCTTCGACGTGCCGGATTTCATATAATGTCTTTCCGCGGGTTTACCCTAAGGATGCCCCAGCTAGGTCAAGCCGTAAAACCCCGATATTTTAAAAGTCAGGAATCGGTTTAAAAAATTCAAAATTTTAAACAGATATTTTTCATATATATTCGAATTTGAGTAAAGTATAATAAACCGCATGTAAAAACATTAATTCTTTCACAAATTATTTCTTTATTTTGCTTTTTTTAATTCCTTTTTAATATTTACTTTTGATTTTTTATTAATTTTAGTTTGCTAAAAATAAAAAATATTGTAATATATATTATATTTATGAATTAATGTATGTTAAAATTTTACTTTAAATTTAATTACAATTTTATGTATATTAATCGAAATATAATTTTTTTTATTTAGTTATAAATACGCGTCCAAGCAAAATTTGTGTGTACATATATGGGAGAGTGTGTTTAACTTTTAAAAATAATAATAATAAGCATGGATTTTAAAATTCCATACACCCGAAGTATTTTTAGCAACCTAAATCCAAAATTTTAAACAAAACTAAAATATGTAATTTATATTGTACTAAAGCAAATAACCCATATCATAAGTACTTATCTTTTGGGACTAATTTTTGTGATCCCAAATTCGCAATATTTATATTTATAAACTTAAATCCGTGCGATTTAATGTATTGCAAATTATGACTATATTTAAAAGTAATTTCTAATTCAATAAATTTCTTACCATTTAAAACTAACATATAATTCAACGAATAGATCGTTAGTTTATAATTTTAAAACAAACTTATTTTTTGTCGGCTGCTTGATTCTTGCTCAAACCGAAATTTCTAGTAACAAATAATCATTTTTTAAACCCAATTATTAAAAAAATGTATATATTCACACAAGGTCACCTGCTGCACTAATGCTCATATAATATTATGAACAAATAATATGAACACAACTGTACTTGTATGCTACGGAAGAGGTTTACACTTTAGACTCTTAAAAAGAATGCAACCATAAAACTTTCTACCGCCATTTTTATGATATGTACCGTAACAACATCAACGTCATCAATTTGTGGCAAGGTCCTATTGAACAACCTCTGTTTACCATTACCTCCTACATCCTGGTTGCGCAAAATACTCAAAGTCCGCAGCATGACATAGACGGCACTGTTTCTCAGTCTGCCATAGGTATGGCTCATACCTGAAATGGGTAAAATATAAATAAAGCTGCCAATTCATTCTGACTCTTTTGGTATAGTCAAGTGAAGGAAACACTAGTAGAAAACTGGTCTTTTACGTCACCTAATATACGTCGGTTCCGCCTAAAGGCGACGTATATTCTACCTTTATACGTCGGTTCCGTCAAAAGTCGACGTATATTTGCTTTTCTGGATATCTTATACATCGGTTCCGCATAAAAGCGATGTATAAAATACTTATATACGTCGGCTTAGTTTAAGGTGACGTATAAGATGCACTTTTTACGTCGGCTTTATTAGGCGACATATAAGATATACACTTTTTACGTCGGTTTGATAGCAGGCGACGTATAAAGTTCATCTTATACGTCGGTTAACAAAATGCCGACGTATATGATGCACTTTATATACGTCGGTTTCTTGTTTGCCGACATATAAAATTTTATTTTACGTTGCCTCTTTTGAACCGACGTATAAAGTTTTGATATTTTCGTTGGTTAATAAAATAAAAAGATTGTAGTCGAACTTTATACCCAAATTAAACTCTCTAATCAGTTTCCCCAAATTAAACTCAGACCTAACTGCAGAAACAACACCACCGTCGGCTTCAACAGCACCACCAACACCACCCTCTCCTGAATTACTACTTCAAATTAAATTGGGGGTTTACTTAGAATTAAATTGAGAGGTCTGAATCATCAACACCCGACTGTTGCGTCGAAGGTAGTCTCCCTCTCTTGCTTAATCTCTCTCTCCCTCTCCTTCTCTCTCCCCCCTCTCCTTCTCTCTCGCTCTCTCTCTCTCTCTCTCTCTCTCTCTCTCTCTCTCTCTCTCTCTCTCTCTCTCTCTCTCTCCCTCTCTCCCTCTCTCGATCCCTCTCTCTCTCGCGCCCCTCTCTCTCTCCCCCTCCCTCTTTCCCCTCTCTCTTTCCCAGTTATCTCACTCTTTCTCATATTTGATAATTTCTGAAACAGTAAGGGTATCTCAGCATCAGCTCCTCCTTACAAGAGGACACCACCTAGCTAGTTGAAAATCTCTCCTCAAGAGGTATGTATCTATAATTCTATTCTTTCATTTTTAATTTTATTTATTTTTTCTTATTTTAATTTTAAATGCTGCTATACATGTGTCTGTATCCACAGCTTTAATTGAAATGTTTTATCTTCTACTTAGTTTTCATAATCAAACTGGGAATTAAACCTGTGATTAACGAGACATGAGATTGTTGTTTGTACGAAATATGTATAGTGTTGATTTCAATTGGATATAATGTGAGTAATGTAGCTTCAATGCGTAACAGTATATCAAAGAAGTTATGTAGGTATAGCCCTTTGAAACATCTGGGAAAGCCGATTATGATTAAATTTCACTACATTATATCACTGTTTAGTTGTATTTCATTATGTTTTACTTTCACTGAAGGTTGTTAAAGACCAATCCAGACAGCATGTCCTGCTAGTAGGCTTACGTATACGTGGACGAATAATATGATATAGTAGGAATATGCAAACAGCCGTGATTAGTGGAAAACACTGCCATCATTCTGTTCTGTTCCACTTTGATAATTTCCACCATCACAAAAAAACTCACTGCAATTAAAACTATAAATACTAATCAGACAATTGAAGATGATGATAACACCTCCATTGATCTGTCAGCTGAGAACTTTAGCCCAGTTCTCTAAACTTGGTGCCTTGCAGAAGAAATACGGGAAGGCAGAAAAGCTGGTAATCACTGGCTATGGCAATATGCGACTAGGTGTTGGGTTAGAATACAATAATGTGCATGGGTGTGGGATTTGCACAATTTCTGAGATGCATCACAGTAATGAGCATTACAATAACAACTATGTTGAATACATTTTGGAATTTATCAGTATCACAAGATTTCTGTATATGCTTAATCAATATCGTGCTTCATACTTTATATTTTATAAGACAATTATCGACTTTGTCGTAGTAGGAGCATGAGAAAATTTAATACAATTAGTAACATTGTCAATTTTTATTTTGTATCATAATTTAATCAGATTATCAAGCTACTGCAAACAAATCCCTAGAAAACTCTGCTCCTCTTAAATGTATAAAATTATTGCACATATATCATTCCTGGAAACTTCATAAAATACTAGAGTATTGAAAGATGGTGCATGGGCTACATTACAAGATAAGTTATAAATACTGGATAACTGTATGCAATAAATATGGCTGCTACAGGGGACATGAACCAGTCAACTACGTAGTTTCTAATGTCACTAAACTTGCATAGTCAACTTGTTTGAAGGCTGCTACAGCCTGCATGTGAGATTTTTTGCTACACTTATATTAGAGTTGGACACATCCACATCATGAGATAACCATGGGAAGATCAATGAAAAACATTTCTCTCATTTCGCTTTTCTCCACTTTGTTATTCTCGACTTTTGTGGTCACTGTCATCGCAGTTGACACAATAACTGTGAAACATACTATTAGAGATGGATCTAGTACCGTTGGATCAGCTGGTGGTGTTTTCACTCTGGGATTTTTTGGTTCCAGTAGTTCCAACAAGCGATACTTGGGTATATGGTACACCAAAATATTGAAAAGGACAGTAGTATGGGTTGCTAATATTTCGATAGGCTATCTAATGTACTCTACTTAGGGCACTGAACATACTCCCACATCAAACTATTCTAGTTTACGATTTAGGTTTAGTGATACTGTATATCTAATGTATTCTCTAATGTAATTTTGCAGATGACTTCTTATGTGGTACATGTTCAGAAACTAATGCAGCGTTGTGTTACTTTTGTTTAAAGCTTTTTGTAGTGAAAACCATAATGTAGTGCTGCCTGTTTTATATGAAACCAAGAGCTCTTCCAACAGTGATTTATTTGTGCTCTTTGTGTGATTTATTCAATGCAGATTCCAACCTTGTGTCGTCTATGTCTTAAACATCCCGACAAAGGAAGGGTTGTTGTAGCAAGAGGGCAAGTTTTCCCATTGAATAGCGAGGGCGGAAATTTTATTCATGGCAAACCAATTGCGGCAAGTAATGTGAAAGTATGTGTGGATGAAGTTGTAGTTGAATTTCAACTTGCCCCACTTCCGGTGCCCTGTGATGAACATGAAACTATAGGCAATGCAGCTGGTAGCTTTGTTGAGTGGCCAAAGGATCTTGTGATCTTGGGGCAGGTAATTTTAATGCTATTCAAATTCATTCATATAGTTTGCACATGCATCTTTACAAGAGTCAAACTGCTTTACAAACTTGCGAACCTCAAAATTCATAGATAATTAGAGAAAATTCTGGATTTAACATAATTTGTTTATAATTAGGAACCTGAGAAGAAAAAGGCCACCAGATAGCTCAACGGAAAATACTAAAGAAGGCTGTTAGTAAAGAATCAGCAACACACAAGAATCAATCTTTGCATAATGAGGACAAAATAAGTGAAAAATGCCAAACTTTACGTTTCTTGGTTGATAATAGTCCTCCTGATTCTTCTACTATCGTTGTTAAAAACTTGGAGTTGTTCAAGTTTCATGAAAGTAATAAAATTCCAATATATGTCACCCCAGGAGATATCAATGAGTTTTTGAGGTTCAGTTGTCTTAATATATCAGTTCTGCAGGTTTTTATGATGTAAGACATCAATTTCTTCCTCATTTTTTTATAAGACATAATTATATATTGATTGTTCATAACAACTAACAGTGCAGAATCCATATTACATTAAAGGTACATTCACAAATTGTGCAAGGGTTTGGAAGATAATTCATTTGCATTTATATGTCCATCTGTATTAACATTGGCATCTAAGCATCAAGATGATAAATCTAGATACATGTCTGAGGTAATGAGAGATGCCAAGGAGAAACGTTTTATCCTAGCACCATACATTCAAAGGTAAGAACATAAGCTTTTGTTAAGTTCTATGATTGAATCCAAAACACACAACTACACTTTTTATTTTAAGTATGTTTAAATTGCAGTGACCATGAGGCTGTTCAGGTATATTTCAATACATAGCTTGATCTTGAAAGTTTTTTTTCTGTTTTATCTTTAAATATTTTGAGTTTGTTTTGTAGTGTCCTCAACAAAAAGGAGGCACAGAATGTGGTTATTTTGTGATGAGATATATGTATGACATAGTTATGTTATCTCGTAAAGATCCTAAAGTTAAGTGGACAGAGGTACGAACTATCTGAAATGGAATTATGTAGATATTAGAAAAAATATTACTTGCATATAAAGTTAACAATTCTTTGAACTGACATGTAGGGTCTTGAAAAAGATACACAAACCAGCAAATTGAAGAAATTCGAGATATTTGGGCAGATTATATTACTCGTGAATATATGTGATCGGGTACATGCACGACTCTTTAAGTTAAAAAAATCTATTCGTTTTCAAGAATTTTTACATGTATTTTATATTATATGTACTTTGTGCTAACAAGTTCGAACACATAATTTTTGCAGGTGCTGGAAAGACGGAGTATGATATGAATCTTGTAGCAATCGGAAAATGGATATTATATGTTTTGGATTTATGATAGTTGTGTTGAATTAGATGTATGACATGGTTACTCGGATTAAGAATTTGTAAATATTATGGATCAATTATGTAATAATATTTGTTTTAATTTAATTAATCACTTTTTTGAGAAATTTGGGTTGCAATTTTTATTTATTATTTTGGTTTGAATAATAGGAATTCTGGTGCACATATACAGGGTAAAAATGGATATTTAGTTAACATTATACGTCGGCATTTTAAGACTTTATACGTCGGTTTTTAGACTTTAACGTCGGTTATTCTTACACTTTATACGTCGGTTCTTCGACTTTATACGTCGGTTGTATTTGGACTTTATACGTCGGTTCTTTTCAGACATTATACGTCGGTTCTTTTTAGACATTATACGTCGGTTCTTTTTAGGCAATATACGACGGTTCTTTTTAGACTTTATACGTCGGTTCTTTTTAGGCCATATACGACGGTTCTTTTTAGACTTTATACGTCGGTCTTTATAACATTATACGTCGGTCAATTTTGTACATTATACGTCGGTTCTTTTTGGACATTATACGTCGGCCCTTTTCCACATTATACGTCGGCATTTTTTGACATTATACGTCGGAATTTCAGACAATATACGTCGGTCTTTCAGACAATATACGACGGGACTTTTTCATCATTATACGTCGGTTTTATTTAGATTATACGTCGGTATTTTTTGCTTTTATACGTCGGCTTTTTATGCCATTATACGTCGGCTTTTTGGCGACGTATATAATGACTTTATACGTCGGCTTTTTAACCAACGTAAAAAACAAGTGACTTTATACGTCGCCCCTCCATACGTCGCCAATTAACCGACGTAAAAGACCAATTTGACCGACGTAAAAGACCAGTTTTCTACTAGTGAAATGAGAGGAGCAAAGAAGCCGAAACAAAAGCTAAAGACAAAAATTATTTGCTGACTTATTTAACATAGAGATACTGAAGATAACAGCAAAGAAAGCTTACGTGAGCCAATCCAACCGATCCAATCTCTGTGCAAGACCACTAATTAATCCATCTATGTGCTCTACTGACACTCGGCTGATTGCCTCTTTTGTTTGGCTTTTATCTTGTATCTTTTCATAAGAAGTCTCTACTTTTGAAGACCCGGAAACATCCTCTCTTCCAATAAAATCACCCCCTGAAAGAATGTCAGAAGAAAATCCTAGATCTAATAAAATTTGCAGGACTCCTTCCTTTGACACCCTAGTATCAAAAACTTCGTCATTCGAAAGGAAATCTCCATAGATACCAATGACCTGCTTAACATTTCTTAAATAATTATAACTCATACCATTTGTACGTCCTTATCACTGGAAATACATATTGATTTATTGTACAAGCCATGAAAGATCTAATGCAATTTACCAAAGCCTATGTATATTACTCCTGTTTCCATTTCTATGAAATCAGAGATCATATCAGTATGCTAAACCTTAAAGAAGATGCAGTATAATCTAGCATTGAACTGAACTGAAGTACCTTTTCAAATAACGTTGAGGCAAAAGTCTGCAATGTTAATTTGTCGAGAACATGACCACCAGCTCTACGAATTTCTACACATGCTTGATTCAGGTAAAAGGTGATATACTTCGATGGCATTGACGGCAGGGATATTTTTGTCTCTGATGTGCTTTCAGCAGATTGCTCTTGTTTGACTACTATTTCCTGCCATCCCTATACAATGATGAAAAGCTTATTAGTTATACATATTCAATGAATCTTTGGAGTATACAACACTAGGTGAAATTCAATTACGCGTGTACAACACGCTGGATGCAAGCACTGGATGAGCAAAACACTGAAGACTGCATGTAAACATTGTCAACACATACAGTTTAAAAACTATACAAATGAAATGGGTTAAATATCTAATTGGCCACTCAATAACTTGACATATCTCAGATTGCACACTAATAAATTCGGGGTCTCATTTAAAACACTTTTAAAGACATAAATATCAAATAGATACCTTCAAAATGTATTCGGAAAGTAAAAGTAATTTTTCATCGAGTTCTACGCATTTTTCTTAAATGCTACTTTAACCAAATGAAATATTACGAATTCTAGTATTTTTGATAATATATTTAGATTTTAAGAAATTTATTTACTATTTAATTTTAATTAAATCAAAGAAAATAACCATAAAATTAAAAATAAATAGTAAATAAATTTCTTAAAATCTAAATATATTATCAAAAATACTAGAATTATTAACCTTTCATTTGGTTATGGTAGCATTCAAGAAAAATGTGTAGAACTCAATGAAAAATTATTTTTAGTTCCCGAATACATTTTAAAAGTATCTGTTTGATATTTATGTCTTTAAAAGTGTTTTAAATGAGACCCCGAATTTATCAGTGTGCAATCTGAGATATTTCAAGTTATTCGGTGGCCAATTTAATATTTAACCCCAAATGAAATATCTGAGAGGTAAGTAACACAACAAGAAAGGAGTTGGTTACATTTGAGAGGTTGAAAGCACAAGTATAACCCAAACCATCAGATTATAGATTAGAAAACAACGAAGAGTTTTAGCACAAAATCTGTGTGCTTGAACCCCCGTAAAACTATATGCTCACTTGCAAGAATATTTTTCCAAAACCAAGCTCAAACTACATGTGTCACATGATATGATCGGTTGCAGCGCCTCTAAGATAATTGTTGAATTGTATATTATAGAGAGTTTACAGAAGAAGTAAAGATTATATATAATTTGTGTTATATTCAGTTGATCTAATTACATGAACAAGGATCCTATATATAGTACAAGTGAACAACAAAGTCTATACTAGAGGCACCAAAGTCTATGGACGGTGCAAAACTTGTGCCAACCTTGCTGACAATTTTGACACTCCCCCTCAAGTTGATGCATATATATCACTCATGCCCAACTTGCCAATAAGTGGATGTAGCATCTTCCGATTTAGACCTTTGGTAAATATGTCAGCTATCTGATCCTCTGATCTTACAAAGTGAATACCAATGGTATCATTATTGATCTTCTCTTTGATGAAGTGTCGATCAATTTCAATATATTTGGTCTGATCATGTTGAACTGGATCATGTGCAATGGCAATAGCGGCTTTGTTATCACAATGCAGCTTCATTGGAGTTACGGATTCAAGTCCCAATTCTTCTAGAAACAATCTTATCCACAATAATTCACGTACACCTTTAGCCATAGCTCTATACTCTGCCTCAGCATGGATAAGGCAACCACAGGTTGTTTCTTGCTTCGCCAAGTAACCAAATTGCCACCAACAAATGTACAATATCCTGAAGTTGAACGTCTATCGTCTTGACATTCGGCCCAATCTGCATCTGTATAGCTCTCAACCCCGAGATGATTGTTTTTAGTAAACATTACTCCTTTTCCAGGAGCAGCTTTTAGATACCTTAATATCATATAAACTGCATCCAAATGAGGTTGACGAGGATCATGCATGTACCTGCTAACAATTCCCACTGCATATGATATATCTGGCCTTGTGTGTGCGAGGTAGATTAGTCGTCCAACTAATCTTTGATATTGGGATCTATCAACAATTTCACCAGAATCTCCACAAAGTTTATGATTTGCTTCTATAGGAGAATCTGCAGGTCTGCATCCCAACATCCCTGTTTCATTTAAAAGATCAAGTGTATACTTCCGTTGTGAAAGGAAGATACCACCCGAACTTCTGGAGACTTCAATGCCAAGAAAATATCGTAGTTTTCCCAAGTCTTTCATCTCAAATTCAGAGGCAAGTTTCTGTTTAACATTTGTAATCTCACATGTGTCATTGCCGGTGAACACAATATCATCGACATAAACAATCAACACTGTGATCTTTACACCTCGTCTTTTCACGAACATGGTGTTATCCGAGTTGCTCTGTTTGTAGCCAAATTTAACTAATGTTCTCTGAAATTTTCCAAACCAATCCCTTGGAGACTATTTCAATCCATAAATAGTCTTCTTTAACTTGCATACTTTCCCAATGGTCATATCTGTAGAAAAACCAGGTGGAATATCCATGTAGATTTCTTTTTTCAGGTCTCCGTGTAAGAATGCATTTTTCACATCCAACTGTTGAAGTTCCAAACCAAGATTTGCTGCACATGATATTAAGATTCGAATAGACGCCATCTTTGCTACTGGAGCAAAAGTTTCCTGATAATCAATCCCGTAAGATTGTGTATACCCTTTTGCCACAAGTCTTGCTTTGTACCTATCAACCAGCCCATTAGGTTTTTGCTTCACAGTGAACACCCATTTGCATCCTACTACCTTCCTTTCAGCAGGAATATGAGTCAACTCCCAAGTGTTATTATGTTTTAATGCATTCATTTCCTCAATCATAGCATCTTTCCATTTAGGATCACATAAATCTTCCTACCAAGTATGAGGGACAGAAACACTAGACAAGGATGACAAAAAAGCAATTGAAGAAGGAGATAATGCATTATAGGACACATAGTTTGAGATTGGGTGGTTAGTACAAGAACGTACACCCTTTCTAAAAGCAATAGGAAGATCAAGAGTAGGATCAAGAGTGTTACCATTATTAGGCTCAATTGTAGGAGCTGTAGGATCTGCCTCGAGGTTAGAAGTCTCTGGAGGTGGTAAAGTGGTTATATCATTATTTTTCCGTCTAGAATATGTGATCAAATCTGGCCCCTTTAATCTATTTAGATCATCCAACTCTCTACTCTTAATTGGAGGGATGGATGATGTGTTTGGGCTATTGTCTAGCACATTGATGAATGGAAGGAATTGAGACTCCTCTGTCGCTAGACTATCAAGATTGTGAGACTCCTCTGTTGCTTTACTATCAAGACTGTGTCAGTTAATCTCCCCCTGAAGCAAGGAGGAGGATCCGGGAGAGAAGTAAGAAATTGACTCCCAGAAAGTAACATCGTGACTAACATATGTGCGATGTGAGGGAGGATGATTGCAGTTATACCCCTTTTGAGTTGGTGTATAACCAATGAAAACACAGCGGAGAGCATGAGAATCAAGTTTATCCCGAGCGGGAGAATGATTATGAACAAAGCAGACACTCCCAAATAACCGAAGAGGCAATGGATGAGACGAAGGTGCAGGAATAAAGGACAACGGTGTTCTGAATTGTAGTACACTTGAAGGGAGACGGTTGATCAGATATGCAGCAGTCATGACTGCCTCATCCCAAAGATATTTAGGGACATTCATAGTTAATATGAGGGACCGTGCTACCTGTTGTAAGTGACCAATTTTCCTTTCTGCAACTCCATTTTGCTGAGAGGTTTTAACACATGTAGTTTGATGAATAATACCCCATGTGTCCAAATAAGATGTAAACATTCCGGCATACTCGGTACCATTATCACTTCGCAAAATTTTAACAGAGGCATTGAACTGTGTTTGTATCATGTGGTGGAAGGATTTAAAACATTCGAATACTTTACTTTTGTGTTTAAGAAGGTATACAAAAGTAAGTCGAGAATGACAATCAACAAAGACAACAAACCACCTATACCCATCATGAGTAGGATGACTAAATGGACCCCAAACATCATTATGAATAGTAGAAAAAAGAGTAGGACTTCTCTTATTTCTAGATGGATATGGTGACCTTTTATGTTTGGCTAATTCACATGGTTCACAAAAAAATTCTTCCGTTTTACATTTTGATGATAAATTAGGAAAGAGATGCGACAGAACACCAAATGAAGGATGACCTAACCGTCTATGCCATTGATACAAGGACTCTAAACTGGGATTAGATTTAGATAAAACCTGATAACTTGCCGATGGTGAAACAGAATTCCCTTCCATAATATAGAGGCCATCTACCACTTTACCACTACCAAGGACCTTGCCTGTCGCCAGATCCTGAAACACACAGTGAGAAGGGAAAAAAGTTACTGAACAATTAAGATTTTCAGTAATTTGATGAACCGATAATAAATTCACTGATAAGGACGGAACATGTAAGATAGATGATAGTGGTAGTGAATGGAGACAGTTGGAAGTGCCCCATCTGTGAACGGGCACATGAGTTCCATTGGCAACACGAACACTCTCTATTTTATTGATGTAGTGATATGACTGCAATAAACTGGAATTGCCAGTCATATGTTCTGACGCTCCCGAGTCGATAATCCATGAATTAGGTGAACTGTGAGAGACCGAATGACAAGAAATACTCGAATGAAAAGTATTTGTTGGTAAAAATGAGGCTGCAGTCTTCAACTTTATGTCAGAAACCAACTGTCGAAAAAACTTGAGGTCCGAAATAGTTAGGCCTGAGTGATTTCCAGAAAAATCCTCTGTCATCATGCTAAATAAATCCGGAATAAAATACCCAAAAGATAATTGTTCAATAATTATAGTCAAGTCTTAACTTGAACTAAATCAATATCAATTTAGCAAATTTATGCTAAATTTGGAAGCATCGGATGTGTTTTAATTCTTGGCCCAGTTAATGTATATAAGACCCAATAATAAAGAAGCCCATTAACAAATAATAGCCTCTAGCCCAATAACAGAGAAGCTGATTCAATATATATTATACACACACAATACCGTGTATGTATAATCACAAGCTGACTCCCCTTTTTTCCTGTCCAAATAATAGAGAAGAGTAGTCCAGCCAGCAAGGAGAAATAAACAACGAACTGACACAAAAGTGGAAACAAGTTTAAGCAGTGATGATACTAGTCAAACAAAGACAACAGATGTACGCTTCACTCTCTGCTTGACAACCCACCTGGTGAATTTCCTGATAAACTTCAAAAAGACATAACAATTTCAACTAACTGACACAAAAAAACTTCTCAAATTGAAGAAATAGTACCACGGTTAGACTCGCAATTAGGAGGAGATTCAGGGTGTCTGAAGAATTTTTTCCAGAAACTGACCGGAACAGGCCTCACGCGCCGGCGCGTGGGCGCGTGTGGCGGCGCGACGACGCGTCTGCCGGCGCATGAAGGCGCGTGACTGATCGAAATTCCAGTTTGCTTTTTTTTTTGCAGCCTCCTCTTTCAGTGCTCTACTCAGTGGTATATTTGTTTTTGTGTTTTGATAAGTTTCGAATTTTTCGAATTCAAGGCAGTTGTGTGTTCTTCTGCACTTTTGATTTTTTCTGCAACTTTGATATATGTTTCCCTAGGATATAACACGCTCTGATACCATGTTGAATTGTATATTATAGAGAGTTTACAGAAAAAGTAGAGACTGTATATAATTTGTGTTATATTCAGTTGATCTAATTACATGAACAAGGATTCTATATATAGAACAAGTGAACAACAAAGTCTATACTAGAGGCACCAAAGTCTATGGACGGTGCCAAACTTGTGCCAACCTTGTTGACAATTTTGACAATAAGTATACAAAATATCCATAGAAAGATTAAAATGATGATTATGAATTTGACGAGGAATAGGAAAGAGATGGGAGCAAATTTAAAGGTGCTTACTCTTAGAAGAGGTGTCGCCCATAGATTGTCATCTTCCATGAGATTGTGATATAGATCAGTTGAAAGCTTTTCGGCAACCAAGAACATCCATAAATCACAAGCTTTAGAGAAAAGATCCTCTGGTTTCCAATTCTGGAACTCGAATTCTGGACTTGAACTGTCACTAGCTCCGGCTGAATCGAGCAGGGAAGGCTGTTCTTTCAAGGAACCACCAACATACCAGGCCCTACCAGAGGGAGGAGAATCAACTGAGGAATTGCTTGGGATGTGAGCCATAGCTTTGGTAACCCATAACTTTGGTGAGCCAAGCATCATAGTAATTCGTTCCGAATGCTTTTGGAATGCAAACAAGAGTCGCTGGATGGATAGAAGCCGGAGGACAGCCATATCTCGCGGCATAACGAGCCTGCCTATGATTTCCATGCTTTCGTCACAATATAACCGGTCCCTCTCGACCCCGAGTCCCAAAAGAATAGAATACAATATCCCAAAACAGTGACTCTGGAAATAGGGAGCTAGGTTGTTTTGTCTCAAATAGGCATTCGGAGATTCAAGGAAGATCAGAAGATCCTCTAGTACATCCTCAAAGTGAGTGAGTACGAGGGAACTTATCCGGCTGGCTTCATCCCCGGGGTAATCATCAGTTTCATCATCGGTTGCCTTAGCAATGTCATCAATACACTCCTTGACATTCAACAATTCACGTAGCGCGTCAAATCGGGATTCAGTAATGGATATCATCCTCCCGATAAAAGCATACTCAAAAAACTCCATCCAGAAATCTACGGGACATCCCAAAACAAGTTCACTGGTTGTCTTCCACGGGGATATAACCTTTGAAGCAGACACAGTGTTAAGCCATTCTAGGCTCCCTTGCAGAACTTGGTTGTCATGTAATGTTGCTCGAATTTTGTTCTCGGTGAGTGAAAGTTGTTGAGCATTCTCGAACGCATCAATCAAATACTTGCCATTAAATTCGTAAAAAATACGATTGCCACAATCATCAAACCAATCAAAACAGAAGTTTTTGTGTTGGTCCAACAAAGCAATTAAAGTATCACCAAGGGAATTCCATGACAGGATTTCGAAATTGGGATTTGGTATTCCACTAAAGAGGTGAGAAGCAGGAGAGTTGAGTGAAGCGAGAAGGGTTTTTTCTAATAGTGGGATGGTATGAGGGGAAAAGTGAAAAAACAATTCACCGACTTGAGCAAGAGTAAGCTTAACGATTTTTGAAATTTCACAAGACACGGTAATGACATCATGAACCAAATCAAAATCACAAGCAGACGACAATTTGTGTAAAATACAAGACATTCTAGAATCGAGAAACAAATTCAAAACAGGGCGACGCTCGATTAACATAACAGCAGCAAGTGCATCAGCATAAGCATTAAGAGATAAATCCAATGACAACAATGATTCACGGCTTTGTTTCAAAATCTCGATTTGAAATCTCTCAACAATAATATTCCAGTGATTATTTAAATCATCATAACAATGATTTTCTTTTTGATCTAAACTAGAATGAACAAACTTGGCAGTCATAAACCTGGTTTCGGAGGCTAAGAACATGGATTTATCTAAGTATCCTTGTATAATATCAGGTGTATCGACTAAATACCGGACTTGGCATGCAATCGATGATGATGATGATATGGATGATACAACTCCATCGCTGGTGGAAGCTTCCTGATTATCGGTCTTATACATTTGGGTTCCCTAATCAAGGTTATAGAACGGTGTATTTTATATATCTACCTTAAATTCTTAGATGGTAATAATAGTTGAGATATCTTCACTCAATTAAATACTAGTAATATTAACATTGTTTACTAGAGACAATTTATACTATTATATAAAAAATGAAACATTAAAAGTTTGGTTGGTCGGTCGGTTGGTCGATCGGTCGGTACGGTACCTATTGATTTTACTTATTTACCCTTACTCAATTATAAATAAAATCCATCCTACTAATTAACTAATCAATTTCCTTTTTCAGGTTAAACATATTATTTTTTCTATTTTTCAATATCTAAATAATTTCTTTTTTCAGGTAAAATAAAATATCTTTTATTTTTACTAACTAAAATTTCTCCTTTATTAATCAATTTCCTTTTTCAGATTAAACATATTACCTTTTCTATTTTTCAATAACTAAATAATTTCCTTTTATCTTTTACATTTTATCTAACTAAAATCTTTTCATTTTTAAAAACACTACGAGCAATTTAGTATAATAGAATAACTTAATTATATTATAATTACTATTAACTAATCAATTACCTTTTTCAGCCAAAATACGTTACCTTTTCTCTTTTCTCTAACCAAAATCTCTCTATTTCCAATTATATCATGGACGGTGACCTTTTTCAGCCAAATCACGTTACGTTTTTTCTTTTCTTTTACTAATATCACTTTTTTCCAATTATATCACGGGGATTTCTATTTAATAAAAATAAAATAATAATATTATAATTTTAATAATTAACCGATTACATTTTCAGCTAAAACATATAATCTTTTCTATTTTTTCTAATTAAATCCCCTTTTTTTAAAAAAATATCAAGGGCAACATTAATTTCTCATTTTCTAAAAACTATGAGCAATTATATTTAGTAAAATAACATAATTAAATTATAATTAATATAAATTAATCAATTACCTTTTTCACATAAATCATGTCATCTTTTTAATTTTCACGTTTCCTTTCTATTTTCTCTAACTAAAATCTCTCTTTTTCCAATTATATCACGGGCGGTTCTATTTAATACAATAAACTAATAATATTATAATATTAATAATTAATCGATTACCTTTTTTTATCTAAAACGTATCATTTTTCTATATTTTTTAACTAAAATCCCTCTTTTAATAGAAATATCACGGACAGTATTAATTTTTAAACGTCAAATCCGGCGGCCTGATTTTTAAAAAATCGGGGACCAACCCCGATTTTTTAAAATTCATGATAAATTATGGTGTAGGGTCTAAACCCTAAGTCCGTATACGCTTTACTCGTCATTCTGAATATTTTCAAAATCCAAAATGGAAAAATTGAACTCCAAAATTTATTGTTGAACACGTAAGGAAATACAAATAAATTAAAAAAATTTAATATTTCTAAACCCCAAAAATTGGAAATCGTTGAACCCCGAATGGAAATTATTTAACCACAAATATTATGTATATGGGTATTATAAGTGTATTACGCATTTGTAGTAAGTGTAATATGACTATTACGCATTTCATATTTGGGTATGAAGCTATTACGCATTTGTCACATAGGTATTGAATTTATTACGCACTTGCAAACTACTTAACAGGTTGTTTTTTTGGTATTACGCATGTATCACATGCTTAATAGGTTGGAACTTGCTTCTTTTTTATTACGCATTTTCAAATGCGTAATGCGCTGGTACATTTGGCCACCCATCCCGCAATTCGTTATTTTGGTAAAAAAATTAAGAAGTTTGTGGTAAAAATGTCATTTTTTCAAGATAATAACATCATATAAATCTAGTCTTGATCTCACTTTGTAATATCATAATTGACTTGCTTTGGATATTATGGTTCAAATAAAATATATATATGCAATATATCTATCTTGACAAATTTAACATGCTATTTCATTATTAGATCAAACTAGCTTTAATACCCGTGCAAGGCAAGGGAATGCTCTATTTTGGTTAAATTATTATTTTTGCCAATGTTGTTTGTTGTATCCGTGTGTTGACAGTTCGATATTTGATGTATTTTACGTTACATGTTAGAAAATTTTGTTATGATGATGAACATCTTTCGATTTATTATGACATTATTTCAACATAATTTAGTATGTTCTTGTAAATGAAATTTGTGTTACAGCTATTAAGTCTTCGTAGTTTATATTTCCTTCCATCTCTAAGTTGGCAACATCATCTGAATAATTGTGAAAAGCGAGTATAACCTGAAGTGCAATTTTAATACTCATTATGATTTTCACCACATTTTAGGTATGACTGACAAGCGAGACTCAATACATTTTTCTAGCTAGTTTTGTGCTCAATAATCCCTACTACATAAATTAATACGTACTATTGCTATGCAATTAAATTCTACTTACCTAATTTTATTTTTGATATGCACACAGTATGTTTTTACATGATAACTTGATAATCCATACTTATTTGAATTTTCTTATTAAATGATTGCATGTGGATAACCTTTTTGATGACTAAGGGGGAGAAAATTCATGATTAAAAGTATGTGTGATTTTGGGGGAGTTGATATTTATACTTATAACTCTTTACTTCACGTACTTTGATGGGATCATATGGTTTAATGCTAAATGTTTATGTGATGCTATGTGATTATGCTTAGTTGTTTGTCTAGAATGCTAATCTTTTTGCAGTGAAAGCATAAATTCAAGAGGAGTAATTAACTCCTGAATATTGGTGTGTAATCATAAAAAAGGGGGAGATTGAAACTCGATTGGTTTTAATGATGACACAATGCAGCAAGCTAACTGCTTGTTACTAAATATATTTTAGTCTGCTATCAAACTTTATTTTGCAGGATGTTTTGATTGTGGGGGAGTTTTAGCTCAATCTCAAGTTGATATGTAATCATCAAAAAGGGGGAGATTGAAAGCATCTTAGTTTTGATGATAACATAGTTAACAAGCTGGTACGCTTGTACTGATATATTATGGCAAGGTTCTTTGTGTATGTAATTCTGTTTTGCAGGACATATAAGTTATGCTATATACAAAGATGTTAGCAAGCTGGATATATGCATTGGACTAACATTGTTTTGCAGGTTTAGTATTTATTATGTTTCTAAGCAAAACAGGGTATAGCAGCTAGCTGGCAAGAAAGTTTTTATACTACTGCAGCATGTTGGCGTTACAAGTCTAGTGCAAGTCCGAATTTCATGGAGATTATTTAGAACTTGATTTGTAAGGACTCTAATATTTATATAGACGCATAATACAATATTGGAGCTCTGATTTTATAAAAGACTTGTTCAAAATTGTTTTCCTACTTTTTAGTAGTTGTTGTTTTTCAAACTCTTTCTTTTAACAAACTCCTTTTAAACTTGTTTTTTGAACTATATACTGAAGGATTTTGTTTTAAATGTTTTATCCACCAAATCTTCAGTATGTGAACTTTGTGTAAACATTTGATTCTCAAATTATACAACAAGCTTGAACGTGAGAATTGGGATTCAAGACCGTTGCAAGTTGTTTTATAATTTGAACGTTACTTGTTTATCTTATATATACATGTATGTGTTAATATGTCCATAATTAATCATAATTTTAATACCTATTTTATGTCCGTTTTCGTAATTTTATTAATTAATAAATTATTTTATTTTGTTTTGTAGGAAAATAAATAAAATCAAATTTCAAGCAGAAAAAGGTGAAAAAAGGCAAGGAGGTGGAAAATACTTAAAGCCAAGGAAATTGGAGGAAAAATCGATTACTTATCAGAGAAGAAAAGGAAATTGAACAAATTATATTCAAGATCGGATTGTAATCATAGGACCCAAACCCAATATTTTTCCTATATATAGGGCTTCTATCTTGTATTTGAGACACCAATTTAGACACCTAGAATTTTAGGAGTAGATGTAGATTTAATTATCTTTATTCAAACAAGTTTTACATACAATTTTGTTCCGTTATTTACCTTCCGGCCGCAACAACTTTTTCTGGTCTTCTTGATACTTATTCGGCAATTTGTTTATGTCCAGGAAGTTATATCTTTGTTAATTTTATAATAATATGTTTGTTTTGTCTTAGGTTTATTTGTTTGTCTTAGGATTAGTATTCATTCACGTACCACAAATTCAAGTATTTAGTTTAGTTTTTATTCGATAGTGTCATGTTTTTAATGTGCAATTGTTTTCGCGTTTATATTCTAATTATGCGTAGCTAATTTTCTTGCCCTAGGATGAAGATGAAGTTAATTTAATTGCTCTTGATTTCTTTTCGTTCCTATTAGTTGATTCTCATAATTTTTTTTAAGTGCTTAATTGTTCAATTGACAAAGTGATTTTGATATATTATTGTTACCGAATTTATGTTTCATAGCCTATGCTTGCTCCTTGAAGTTTTGATAGGTTATTGTTAGATAACAAGTTTCATAGTATATGTTTGTCTCGTTAATTGATATATCTTATTTGTGAAGGAAAGAGAGTTGATTTTAGGGCGAGTTGATATTAATTTTGATTGATTAACGGATTTGAATTTCTAGGTTTTCCATATTATTTGATAATCTTTGCTAATTAGGTTAATTAGGTTAATTAAAACTCATCTCAGACCTATTTATCTAGTTCTCCTGATTTAATTATTAGGGTTTTGAAAATTCGTAATCTCTGTGGATCGACCTGTATTTGCTACAATTAACCACTGTGCGCTTGCAGTTATTTTACACATCATGTGTGTGTATTTTGTGTGGGTTGGACGAATATACACAAAAACACAAGAAAACAATTCAGTGCTTACACTAAAAATCCTTTCTACTTGAGCTCTAGTATATACATACGTTTATATCTATATTTTGAGTTCATAGTTTGAGTTGTATTAATTTATATTGATTGTATTGCTCATTGTGTATTTGTTGTTGCTGAGTAGTAGGCTTGGACACAAGGGTTCAGGGAACTAGAGGCTAGAGAAGTGTGTACTTGGAAAGTATAGGACTTAGAGGGCATTAATTTCGAGGAACAGGGGTTGTCAGCAAGCTGCTATCAGTGACAGGGAATGAAAAGGAGATATATTGTTGTATCTTGTAATCGTGGTTTATAGTGATCAATAATATATTCCTTTATCGAGTTGGTAGAGGACCCGGACGTGGACCATTAGAAGATAGGGGTCGAACCTGGCTAAAATTGCTGTGTGTTATTTACTTACTGCACTTTACTTTTACTGCACTGTATATCTAAGCTAGCTGTCTGTTTGTTAATTTATCGCATCCAGTTAGCTGCCTGACAGCTTTTCGAGATTTTTTTTAATTAATCATTGTTAATCATAACACCTATTCACCCCTCCCATCTAGGTGTGCATTTTCATTTGGTATCAGAGCTTGGTGTACTAATATTTCTGTAATAGGAAGGTATAGATCCTATGGCACACCATTTTGCAGAAGGAGAATCATTAAACAAGCCACCATTTCTCATTGGGGCAGAAAATTATGAATTATGGCGACTAAGGATGAAGGTGTTTCTTAGCAGAAGGCATTTGAATGGTTGGTCATTAAAGATGGTCCATTTATATTTTTGGACAAAGACGGCAAGCCAAAAGACGTTGATGATCTCACCGAGGAAAAACTGATCAAAGCAAGCTATGATGGAGAAGCAAAGTATAAACTGATATGTGGTCTATCAAATTCAGATTTGGACAAAATATCTTCATGTAGAACTGCAAAGGATATATGGGATGCCTTAGAGATGCATTATAAAGCTACAACAAAATCATAGGAAGTTTGTTTCAAGCCAAAACAGCAAGCTGATCAACGGACAAAAAGAAATGTAAAGCTCAAATGACATGGAGTGATGAAGAATCTAATTCCAGTGAATACTCAAGTGAAGAGATGATCAATTATGCATTGGTTGGCATTTACAATGATATGGTTCGAGGAAACACAGAAGACGTTCTTTTAGAAAGCGAAGATTCGAACTCGGATGTTGAATCTAGTACGGTAAACTCGCTTAAATTTAATGCATCTTCTGAAAATAATATTTTGGAATCACTAACCATGCAGGAACATAGCAATATATCTATTGTGGAGTTCATGGAGTTAAAGAATGAGAGCAATGAACTTGAGAAGAAAAATGTTCAACTTAGAAAGATCATTTCTGATCTTATGGTCGAGAAGACTCCAACAAATAACCATGCTCCAATCATTGCTAATCTTAAAGCTAAAGTATCTCAGCTTGAAGGGGTCAACAAAGTGCTTCTCAAGAGAAATGATGTTCTAATGAAGGAACTCACCAAGCTGAAAGCAGGGATTGATGCTCAAGATGCATGCTTGGAGGCTTTCAATCCAAAGGAATCATGCTCAATGGAAATATCTCAAAAAGCTGAAAGGATCAAAGAGTTGGAAGCTAAGATCAAGAATCTTTAGAAAGGAATGGAAAGTTTGTTCAAGGAGAGGAGACACTCAAATCCATGATGAAGCAAACAAAGGTTCAACTAGAAAGAGAAGGACTTGGAATGGCTTCAACATCATGTCTAAAGTATGATGGCAAACATGGTATTCCTTATGACTATGCTATGCCATGGAGAATTTGCTACAAATGTGGAAATAAAGGTCATTTGGCAAACAATTGCACTGTACTGAATGCTAAGCCAGCAAGTTGGAAAAGGAAGACAACTTAGAGGTAGCAAGCTGGCAGAACAACTAGAACTAGAAATCAAGCTCTTAAAGTGGTCCAAATGTGGATCAAGAAATCTGATTTAAATGTTCTATATGTTCTATCAACTAACCATGCTGGACCCAAACAAATATGGGTAGCAAAACGTTGAGTTGTTTTTCATTTATTTTGTAGGTATGTCTTGTTGTCAAGGTGAAATCAAATCAATGGATTTTGGATAGTGGATGCACAAGACATATATGTGGTGACAAATCTCAGTTCCTTACTTTCGAGAAGAAAAAGGGTGGAAGTGTCACAAATGGTGATAACAAAAAACTCCAAATTCTTGGCAAAGGAACAATCGGTAATAGTATCATTTCTATTGATAAAGTACAATATGTTCAAGGTCTTAAATATAATTTGCTTAGTATAAGTCAGTTATATGATGATGGACATACTGTTAATTTTGATAAAGAGAAATGTACTATTAATGTTGGCACTAACAAAGTCCCCCTAGTTGCCAGAAGGGAAGGGAATATATATATATATATATATATATATATATATATATATATATATATATATATATATATTGGACTTTGAGATGCAGGATTCATCGTGCTGTTTAGCTGTAGTTGATACAAATCCAGATATTTGGCATAGAAGGCTTGGACATGCTCACATGGACTTGCTCAACAAGCTATCTGCAAAGAAGCTAGTTAGAGGATTGCCCAAATTGAAGTATGTCAAGAAGGAAACCTGTTCGGCTTGTCAATTAGGCAAACAAATCAGGACTCCACATAATTCAAAGAATATGGTATAAGGAGTGATCGAGGTGGTGAATTCCAAAAGGACTTTAACTCATATTGTGAACATAGAGGCATTTCTCATGAATTCTCTGCTCCAAGAACCCCACAGCAAAATGGAGTTGTGGAAAGAAAGAATAGGACTTTACAAGAAATAGCTAGGACATTGTTGCAAGAGAGCATGCTGCTAAGGAGTTTCTGAGCAGAAGCAGTCAACACAGCTAGCTATATTCTTAACAGAGTGCTAATCAGGCATATTCTCAACAAGACTCCGTATGAATTGCTAAGGAATAAGAAGCCAAACATAGGCTACTTCAAGGTCTTTGGATCCAGTTGCTTTGTACTCAAAACTATTAATAGAGATGGTAAATTTGATGCTAAATCTTATGAAGCAATATTTTTGGGTTATTCTTTAACAAGTCATACTTATAGAGTCTATAATATCTCTAAACGTATTGTTGAAGAGTCAATTGATGTTTCATTTCAAAAATCTAATGTTGATCTATCAAGAGATGAGGAAGAAATTGTAGAAACAGGTACTGACAATGAGCTGCCAAGGTCAGATTCAGCAATCTAGCAAGCTGGCAAGGAACCTGAGTCAACTTCAGCTAATGATAAACTAGCCGAAACCTCTTCTACAATAGATGAAACAATTGATAAGCTGTCAAAGCTCACTTTGGAAAGTCCTAGAGGTCAGAGATCACAAGAAAAGATGCCACTCTATGATGGAGATGAAGCCTCCCCACCATCTAAGAGAATTAGGGTCAATGAGGAAGTCATAGCTCAACATTCTCTACCAAAGTCAACAAGGATAGTGAAGAGCCATCCTCCAGAATTGATTATTGGTGATAAATCAGAAGGCATCAAGACAAGGAAAGGTCAAGCTAACTTTTGTGCATTTGCTGCCATTCTAGCTCAAGAGGAACCAAAGAATGTTAATGAAGCACTTCAAGATGAGAATTGGATCATGGCAATGCAAGAAGAACTTAATCAATTTGAAAGATGAGATAATAGGTAAAAGGGAAGATCAAGCTGATATTTGTTTCAAAAGAGTATCAAATAGCTGACATCTTCACCAAGCCCTTAGAAGAAAAGCAATTTTATGTTCTTCGATGGGAACTTTGCATATGCAATGTCTAGACAGCAAGCTGCAATGGAAAAGTATGGTACCTTAGTTTACTGTTTTACATGGTTACTATTGTTATGCAATTAAATTCTACTTACCTAATTTATTTTTGATATGCACACAGTATGTTTTTACATGATAACTTGATAATCCATGCTTATTTGAATTTTCTTATTAAATGACTGCATGTGGATAACCTTTTTGATGAATAAGGGGGAGGAAATTCAGGATTAAAAGTATGTGTGATTTAGGGGGAGTTGATATTTATTCTTATAACTCTTTACTTCACGTACTTTGCTGGGATCATAAGGTTTAATGCTAAATGTTTATGTGATGCCATGTGATTATGCTTAGCTGTTTGTCTAGAAGGCTAATCTTTTTGCAGGGAAAGCATAAATTGAGGTGGATTAATTAACTCCTAAATATTGGTGTGTAATCATCAAAAAGGGGGAGATTGAAGCTCGATAAATTTTGATGATGACACAATGCAGCAAGTTGACTGCTTGTTACTAAATATATTTTAGTCTGCTATCAAACTTTATTTTGTAGGATGCTTTGATTGAGGGGAAGTTTTAACTCAATCTCAAGTTGATATGTAATCATCAAAAAGAGAGAGATTGAAAGCATCTTAGTTTTGATGATAACATTGTTAGCAAGCTGGTACGCTTGTAATGATATATTATGGCAAGCTTCTTGTGTATGTTTCTAATTCTATTTTGCAGGACATATAAGTTATGCTATATACAAAGATGTTAGCAAGCTGGAAATATGCATTGGACTAACATTGTTTTGCAGGTTTAGTATTTATTATGTTTCTAAGCAAAACAGGGTATAGCAGCTAGCTGGCAAGAAAGTTTTTATACTACTGCAGCAAGCTGGCAGACTCCGCCTAGAAGCTGTAACAAGTCAAGTGCAAGTCCGAATTTCATGGAGATTATTTAGAACTTGATTTATAAGGACTCTAATATTTATATAGACGTATAGAGCTAATATTTTATAAAAGACTTGTTCAAAATTGTTTTCCTACTTTTTAGGAGTTGTTGTTTTTCAAACTCTTTCTTTTAACAAACTCCTTTTAAACTTGTTTTTGAACTATATACTGAAGGATTTTCTTTTAAACTCCAAATCTTCAATATGTGAACGTTGTGTAAACATTTGACTCTCAAGAATAGATGTGGCGGATCTGCATAGGTAATTAAACTACCTACCCAAAAGGGTGTCACAAGAAACTTTTCGGTTAACATAGGACTTCTAAGAACATAGGTACTTTGATGTATCATTTTAAGTTAGGCAATGGATAAAATTTCTGAGATCGTTTTACTTGTAAATCTTTCGTGAAATGGCGAGTGGCTGCTTCTTAGGGGTGGCCAGGGACCCGGGTAGCCTAACATTGGAGTTTTAATAGAATTAAAATTTTTATGCACTCTTTTTTTGTTTATAATTTCATGATAATATGGTATATTGTATAAGTCCCCCCCCCCCAAAATTATGATATTAGTTAAGATTATGACACAAAAGCAAGATGTAGATAGATACCCTAAATCTGTGTGTATATATTGATAGAGAAGATTACATCGTTAAGTAATGAAGTACAGACTAATAGAGGTATATATAGATTGATTACAGAGAGATTACTAAAGAGAGATATTAATAAACTTTGACCAATCTAAATGTTGACTATAACAAACTCTAGCTTAGCTGGCAGCTGACTGTATTGTTATGTCATCTGATTGTGTAACATCCCCCCTCAAGGTGAGTGGGGAAAACAATTGAACCACACTCAACTTGGACTGAAGATAATGCAGTTGGCAAGCTGATAAAGCCTTAGTAAACATGTCAGCAGGCTGTTCAGAAGATGGTAGATGGATGGTAGATATAACACCTTGCAACAGCTTTTCACGAACATAATGACAATCTATCTCTATGTGTTTAGTACGCTCGTGAAATACAGGATTTGTAGCAATGTATATAGCAGATTTGTTATCACAATGAAGAGGAACTGGAAGCGAAATAGAGTGTCGAAGAGTAGACAACAAAGAAACTAACCAAGCAATTTCACAGCAAGTATCAGACATGGAACGGTACTCAGCTTCACAAGAAGATTTAGAAACAGTGTGCTATTTCTTGCTTTTCCAAGAAACAAGAGCAGAACCAAACATTAGACAATAACCAGTCAAAGAAGCTCTAGTAAGCTGACACCCTCCCCAATCAGCATCACAAAATGCACGAAGTTACAGATTATTATTTGCAGGAAACAGTAAACCTTGCCCTGGAGTACTTTTAAGATATCTAACAACCTTAAAAGCAGCAGCAAGATGATCCATCTGAGGAGCATGAAGAAATTGAGATAGGACATGCCCAGGATAAAGATAAATCAGGGCGTGTAATTGTAAGATAAATCAAACGTCCAATCAATCGTCTGTAAATCTTAATATTAGAAGAGTCAAGAAGAGTAGAAGAACTTTTAAGTAGAGTATGATTCTGATCCATAGGAACAGCAGATGGTTTTGCAGCAGCCAAACCAGTATCAGACAAGATGTCAAGTGTATACTTCTTTTGATGCAAGTAAATACCAGTAGAAGATCTAGCTATTTCCAGCCTTAAAAAGTACTTCATATTACCAAGATCCTTAATCTTGAACTGGGAATTAAGAAAAGCCTTTACAGCAGAAATTAGAGACAAAGAGTTACCAGTCACTAGAAGATCATCAACATAAATCAAGACAGCAACAAAATCATCAGCTTTAGATATAGTAAACAGACTGTGGTCACAAGGAGACTGCTGTAATCCAAAAGAAACCAAGGCCTTAGACAATTTAAGATACCACTGTCGAGGGGCGCGTTTCAACCCATATAAAGACTTAAGAAGTCGACAAACCAGTTGACCATTATACAAGGCTGGATGTGAAGTAAGATATTGATAACCTGGTGGCAAACGCATGTAAACCTCTTCATCAAGATCAACATGGAGAAACGCATTAGTAACATCCATTTGATGAAGAAACCAATTATGTGCAGCAGCTAAAGCAAGAATAATTCGAACGGTTGTCATCTTAGCAACAGGTGCAAACGTTTCAAAATAGTCTAAGCCTTCTTGTTGAGTAAAACCTCTGGCAACTAATCGAGCCTTATGTCGTTCAATGTCACCATTTGGCTTGTATTTATTTTTAAAAACCCACTTACAATCCACTACATGTTTGTCAGCAGGCAAAGGAACCAATGTCCAAGTGTTAGTGGATTCTAAAGCATGAATTTCATCTTTCATGGCCTGAAACCATTCAGGATGAGGAGCAGCCTGACTAAAAGTGTAAGGTATAGGGGTTGAATCAACCTTAGACATAAAAGCTTGATAAGCAGGAGTAAAAACATGATGAGACATATACTTATGCAAGGGATAGCTGACTGCAGAAGCCGAAGCAGGGAGCAGATTGACTCACAACATGAGTGAGAACTTTTGGAACACAGTATAATCTGCAAATCTAGCAGGTAATTTCTTTGAACGTATAGATCGAAGAATAGGAGTATGCTGAGAAGACTGAGACTCAGCTGAAACAGGTGGAATAGACTGAGAAGGGTTATTAGTTGTAGAAGTATTAGGTGGAGAATCAGTTGTGTCTGAAGATAGCATCTCTGTAATAATTGGAGTATGAACAAGATCATCATCTGGAATGAGAGAAGCAGGAAATAGTCTAGTAGTAGTGTTATCAGACAAAGATGTATTATCAAAGGGAAAAACTGATTCTATAAAAGTAACATCTCGAGAAACATATGTCTTTTTAGTTTCTAAATCCAAAACTCTGTTTCCTTTTTGTACCAAAAGGATAACCAAGAAACACACAACGAATTCCTCTAGGATCAAACTTATCTCTGGATGGAGAAATATTTGCAATATAGCAAAGACAACCAAATACACGCAAAAATGAGTAATCAGGTGATTTGGAATAAAGCAGTTCATATGGTGATTTGTTACCAAGAGATGGAGAAGGCAGTATGTTAATTAGATGAGTTGCAGTAAGAATACAATCACCCCACAGATATTTAGGTAAATGAGCATGTAAACGCAGTGCTCGAGCAACATTTAATAAATGTTGGTGCTTTCTCTCAACAGTACCATTCTGTTGAGGAGTGTAAGGACAGGAGAATTGATGAATAACTCCTTAAGATGATAAGTAAGAGGATAAGACAGAGTTAGTAAACTCCGTTCCATTATCAGAACGAAGAAACTTGACATGAGCACCAAAGTGATTGACAACATATGCTAAAAAATCTTTAAGAATAACACAAACTTGAGTTTTATCAGAGATTAGAAATATCCAAGTACACTTAGAAAAATCATCAACAATGGTTAAAAATTGATTACATCTTCCATGAGTGAGAGTCTTATATGGACCCCAAAGATCACAATGTATGAGTTCAAAAATTTTTGAACTAGTACTAGTACTGACAGGAAATGGAGATCAGTTTTCTTTGCTCTAAAACAAACATCACAATGAGAAATAGTAGGAGAATCTATATGTTGAGACTGTAACATAGTATTTATGACTGCAGATGAAGGATGGCCCAATCGAGAGTGCCCCAACAAGACCTGAGAAGATGCAGAATGAGCTTGATGTAAAGAAGAAATAGGTAACTGATATAAGCCTGCAACCTGATCACCAATCTCTATCATCTTCTTCTGAGATTGGTCCTGCAAAACACATTTATTTGCAGAAAATTGTACAACACAAGAAGATTGAGCAGTGAGTTTAGAAATTGATATAAGATGACAGTGAAATGCAGGTACACAGAGCACTTGATGTAACACAAGACCATCTGTGAGATAAACATCTCCTATATGAGTGATTGGAGTAATAGAACCATCAGGCAAATGAAGATTAGAAGACATAGATTTAGGATTTTGCAAAAGAGAGAAATCAGAGACAATATGGTCAGTAGCTCCAGAATCAAACAACCAATTCTTGTGTTGAGTATGTGAAGCCATATATGAGGAATACAGAGATGAAACACTGAATGTCTGATTTAAAGTTGCAGAAATACCTGCAATGTGAGATGAAGCAACACCTGCCCAAGGAGTGGAAGGAGTAGTAACAGCTTGAAGACTAGTTTGAATCATCTTTGCAATTTGCTCACACTGAGCTGCAGTAAAGGTATCTTTGCCAGAAGAAACAGAATCAGAACTCATATTGTCAGCAGAATGTGCAGGACTTTGCACCATAGCAACTGTTCTTTTTGAAGCATTAGTGTTAACATTGGTAAGTCTAGGTTTAGGTTTCGGCTTCCCATATAACTTGTGCCACTCTGGATAACCATAGATGCAAAAACACTTCTCTTTAGAGTGTCTGGCCATATGACAAAATTCACACACTACATTTGAGACACTTGAACCAACAGAACCAACAGTCAGAGTACTATCACTTGATAGTTTTTTACCAACAGAGAACGACATGTTCTTAGATCCTGAGAATCGAACATTCATAGCAACATTGTCAGAAGCAACTGGACCAACACTACAATCTCTTTGACTTTCTTCTTGTAGAAGTAAAGAGTAGGCTTGACTTAAAGATGGAAGAGGAGTCATCATCAACATTTGACCACGTATTGTTGTATATTGATCACTCAATCCCATAACAAACTGACTTAACTTGTTGATTTGTACATAACGCAACAATTTCGCACTGTAATCACAGGTACAAGTAGTTGAACTACACACACTTAGGTATAGGAGCAAGATTATCAATCTCATCAATCAAGGTCCTGTACTTAGTGAAATAGGTAGTAATGGACATAGTGCCTTGAGTTAGAGAACTAAGCTCTTTCTTTAACTGATAAATTCGTGGCACATTGCTTTGAGAGAAACGTAACTGTAAATCATCCCAAATTTCTCTAGCAGTTGAAAGATAAGACAAAGATAAGACACACTATTACGAATATCACTTGAAATTGAGTTTAACAACCATGAAACAACCATATCATTACAACGAGTCCACTGCAGATATGTAGAATAAGTAGAAACAGGCTGAATTACAGAACCGTCTATTAAACCTAACTTCATTTTTGCAGAAGAGCAAGTTTTATAGCACGACTCCATTGATTATAGTTCTGATCAGTCAAAAGTTGATTAACAAGAAGCATACCAGGATTATCAGAACTATGAAGAAACAGAGGATGATTAGTATCAATCGCTGAAGTTGTTGAAGAATTACTCGCCATTGAAGATGAATTTGTTAACGGAATCGATCGATTGGATGTCACAGCAGCGGCGTAAGAGAAACATGACATAGATTGTAAAGAAGATCTAAAAATAAGCTTCAGAAAGCTCTGATAACATGACACAAAAGCAAGATGTAGATAGATACACTAAATCTGTGTGTATATATTGATAGAGAAGATTACATCGTTAAGTAATGAAGTACAGACTAATAGAGGTATATATAGAATGATTACAGAGATTACTAAAGAGAGATATTAACAAACTTTGACCAATCTAAATGTTGACTATAACAAACTCTAGCTTAGCTGGCAGCTGACTGTATTGTTATGTCATCTGATTGTGTAACAGATTATATCAATAGATTTATGTAGTTAATAATTTTATTAATTTTGAACACTCTAAGATAAAAGTTGTCGAAAGAATTCGCCCTCGTGTTTATCAAATCCTAGCTCCATCCTTTGTTGTGACATTTTGACTTTAACATGGTTTAGTTTTACTTAGGCCAGACTAATTACGAACTGAAGCAAGGCATTCCAAGTTATCAAACATTACAAATAATCGTCTCTTTTTCTTGTACAACAGTCAAAACTTGTGCCTTTTGTTTTAGAAATCAGGTCATGACACTTGACATTTGAATGGAACTCCCTGATAGTGTGATGTCCAATGCAGCCTAATATTATTTTTATTGCTAAAACCATGGTGTAAGTGCATCGATATATATATGTCAGAAGCATGTGTAAGAAGCTGGTGTACGTTACAACTCTAGAGGCTTAAGACCCTTTCTTGAATTTTTTTACCCCAACCTTAATCCCCGTATATATGTGTGAATTTTAAGTTTAGATATACATCTACCATGTTCTCAATTTACCGTCGATTGTTAATAGACACATGTAATTGCTTGTATGTTTCTTTCATTGTTTTTCGATACCAGCTTTTCCTACTTAAACCAATGAAGAGTGTAACATATATATGCCTGCCAGCATTGACTCGATGAGATTGAGAAGTCGAAACATATTGCAATTTTTGAATCAGAACTACCACCTCGAAACCATACTTCAACTTCTAAGAAAGACATGGCTACTCTGAAAAATTGTTGGGTTACATTCCATATGTACAAATACTACTACTACTTGAATGAATAATATTGGTGTACTTGGATTATGAATGAAGCTTATAACTAGTCTATTACGCAGAAGATGACATTAGAGAGGTGATGATTTTGAAATAACAAGATGTTGGTTGGTCGTCACATACTGGGGAGTGAAATCAAGAAAATGGTTCTGAGCATGACAAAAAAAGGGTCGGAGACTTTTTTATTTTAAATAATAAAGAATTAAAATGGCCCTCAATTTATTTTATTCTAAAAACAAAATATGATAATGCAAAGTAAAATTTACATGAATTGAGAATAAGTAGATATTAATGATATGAAAATAAGAGGAAAAAATGCCCGAAAACTTAAAGAAGTAGAAATTAGAAACTCTAGACCATATACTATTATATAAAATCAAAATAAGAGTAAAATTGCAGTAAAGTTGAAGGAATTTGACCTAATTCAAACTATATGTTGTTGATCCAAAACAAATTATATTTTCAAATTTCAATCCCAACTTTTAATAATTGTATACTGTCTGCAACTACAAAGTTTCTCAACAGACCATATTGTTGAGAAGTATGATTCCGTTCCTAAGTACTTGTAGAAGCTACGTTACACGACTTTTTAATATCAGCGAAATACTGGAAACCTGAAGATAGCAACATCAATTTGTTGCAAGGTACTCGTACTGAACAACCTCTATGTACATCCTACATCAGAGTTAAGTTGCACAAAAAAACTCAAAGTCCGCAGCATGATGTAGATACCACTGGAACACATTCTCCCATAGGCATGGCTCATAATACCTGAAATGACTGAAAAATAAATAATGCTGCCTAGGAGAGAGGAGGAAAGAAAATCAAGTAAAACACACAGCCAAAGACAACAACTATTGCCGAGTAATTTAAGAGAGATTCTGAGACGAAAGTCAAAACAAAACAAAACACAGAGCCAAAGACAACAAAACACAGGCCTTTGAACAAGTTCTTCTCAGGAACGAACACGGAGAATATTAAACATTAATTATATATTCAATTATTCATATTACTGCACTAGATTATAAATTAAGGATAAACTTGTCATGATTTGTTATTCCAAAAATTAGGCTTCCTACAGAAAATATCAATCAAATAGTGTATTTATGCCTTGTATCAATCTTGTAGCCAAAGACAACAAAACACAGGCCTTTGAACAAGTTCTTAGGAACGAGCACAAAGAATATGAAACAATATTTCTCTTCAATTATTCATATCACCGCACTAGATTATAAATGAATGATAAACTTGTCATGATTTGTAATTCCAAAAAAAATAGGCTTCCTAAGGAAAATGTCAATCAAATAGTGTATTTATGCTATATATCATCTTGTAACCTAAAACCAACATCCTCGCCAAACTAAAAAAAAGCCGAAGACGAGCACAACTCTGCACTATACAATCACTTCTTTTAACGCTAGAGGTTCGACCAATCAAATTAAGAAACTTAAGCCTCTTCTAAATAATTATGGATTTTCATATGTATGTGCTATATATAAGGAAAAAAAATCCTAAAAGAGTTGATGTTTTAATCCTGGAGTAAGAAATTCAAAAAGGTCCTACATAAGATAATAAACAGATAACACAAATCTGACATTTCAAGAGACATTTTAGTTTGAACTTCTAAGTTCTAACCAATATCTTCTCACCATCTGGCCAAACCCTAGTCTTCAGGACAAAAGTTTAATTAGAGCCCAAAAATGGATTATTTAAAAATGATTCACAAATGGGTATATGAAGAGATCCCTATAATATTGAATAGGCGATAACAGCGAAGGAAGCTTACCTGAGCCAATCTATCGGATCCAATCTCTGTGCAAGACCATTAATTAATCCATTTATACACTCTTGGCTTATTCCCTTTTTTGTTTGGCTTTTATCTTGTCTCTTTCTATAGGAAGTCTCTACTTTCGGAGCACCAGAAACATCCTCCCTTCTAATGAAATCACCCCCAGAAAGAATGTTAGCACAAAAACCAAGATCAAAGAGAATATGCAGGACTACTTTCTTTGAGACCCTAGTATCAAAAACCTTCTCGTTCGAAACAATATCTTCATAGATTCCAATGACCTGCATCACATATATTAAATGATTATAACTCATCACGTTTGCCCTTATCACCAGAAATACCTCTTGGTTTATTGTACGATTCACCATAAACCAACCATAAAAAATCTAATGCAAATTACTAAATCAAATATATATTTCTCCTGTTCCATCTCTTTGAAATCAGAGATCATATCAATATGCTAAATCTTATAGAAAAACAGTATAATCTAGTATAAACCGAACTAAAGTACCTTTTCCAAACACTTTGAGGCAAAATTCTGCAATATCATACTGTCGAGAACATGACCACCAGCTCTACGAATTTCTACACATGCTTGATTCAGAAATAAGGTAATATGCTCTGAAGGCATAGAGGGCAGTGTTTTTTTTATCTCTGATATGCTTTCATCAGATTGCTCTTGTTTGACATCTGTCTCCTCCCATTCCTATTCAATGATGAAAAAGCTTATTGGTTTCACATATTTAAGAAGAAATTCTAGAGTATTTGACATTAAAACAGAATTTACGCATACAACAGGTTGAATGCAAGCACTTAATGAGCAAAACACTGAACATTGTACACAAATGCTAAAAGTATATCTACAAGGAGTTTTAACCAAATATACGTTTGGTAGATTTGGGAGGTGAACGCACCAAGAGATGAGTTGGCTACATTTAGGAGGTTTTAAGCACCAAGTAATATAACAACCCAAACCATCAGATTATAGGTAAAAAAACAACGAAGACATTTGAGTATCAGCACAAAATCTGTGTGCTCCTCCGTAAAACTATACACGCTCACTTGCAATCTTATTCTTCCAAAACCAAGCTCAAATTACATGTTTTACATGATATGATCATTTGCAAAATATCTTTAGAAAGATTAAAATGATGACTATTAATATGACGGGTAATAGGAAAGAGGTGGGAACAAATTTAAAGGTGCTTACTCTTAGAGAAGGTGTTGCCCATAGATTGTCATCTTCCATGAGATTGTGATATAGACCAGTTGAAAGCTTTTCGGCAACCAACAACATCCATACATCACAAGCTTCAGAGAAAAGATCCTTTGGTTTCCAGTTCAGGAACTCGAATTCTGGACTTGAACTGTCACTGGCTCCGGCTGAATCGAGCAGGGAAGGCTGTTCTTTCAAGGAACCACCAACATACCAGGCCCTACCAGAGGGAGGAGAATCAACTGAGGAATTGCTTGGGATGTGAGCCATAGCTTTGGTAACCCATAACTTTGGCAAGCCAAGCATCATAGTAATTCGTTCCGAATGCTTTTGGAATGCAAACAAGAGTCGCTGGATGGATAGAAGCCGGAGGACAGCCATATCTCGCGGCATAACGAGCCTGCCTATGATTTCCATGGTTTCGTCACAATATAACCGGTCCCTCTCGACCCCGAGTCCCAAAAGAATAGAATACAATATCCCAAAACAGTGACTCTGGAAACAGGGAGCTAGGTTGTTTTGTCTCAAAGAGGCATTCGGAGATTCAAGGAAGATCAGAAGATCCTCTAGTACATCCTCAAAGTGAGTGAGTACGAGGGAACTTATCCGGCTGGCTTCATCCCCGGGGTAATCATCAGTTTCATCATCGGTTGCCTTAGCAATGTCATCAATACACTCCTTGACATTCAACAATTCACGTAGCGCGTCAAATCGGGATTCAGTAATGGATATCATCCTCCCGATAAAAGCATACTCAAAAAACTCCATCCAGAAATCTACAGGACATCCCAAAACAAGTTCACTGGTTGTCTTCCACGGGGATATAACCTTTGAAGCAGACACAGTGTTAAGCCATTCTAGGCTCCCTTGCAGAACTTGGTTGTCATGTAATGTTGCTCGAATTTTGTTCTCGGCGAGTGAAAGTTGTTGAGCATTCTCGAACACATCAAGCAAATACTTGCCATTAAATTCGTAAAAAATGCGATTGCCACAATCATCAAACCAATCAAAACAGAAGTTTTTGTGTTGGTCCAACAAAGCAATTAAAGTATCACCAAGGGAATTCCATGACAGGATTTCGAAATTGGGATTTGGTATTCCACTAAAGAGGTGAGAAGCAGGAGAGTTGAGTGAAGCGAGAAGGGTTTTTTCTAATAGTGGGATGGTATGAGGGGAAAAGTGAAAAAACAATTCACCGACTTGAGCAAGAGTAAGCTTAACGATTTTTGAAATTTCACAAGACACGGTAATGACATCATGAACCAAATCAAAATCACAAGCAGACGACAATTTGTGTAAAATACAAGACATTCTAGAATCGAGAAACAAATTCAAAACAGGGCGACGCTCGATTAACATAACAGCAGCAAGTGCATCAGCATAAGCATTAAGAGATAAATCCAATGACAACAATGATTCACGGCTTTGTTTCGAAATCTCGATTTGAAATCTCTCAACAATAATATTCCAGTGATTATTTAAATCATCATAACAATGATTTTCTTTTTGATCTAAGCTAGAATGAACAAACTTGGCAGTCATAAACCTGGTTGCGGAGGCTAAGAACATGGATTTATCTAAGTATCCTTGTATAATATCAGGTGTATCGACTAAATACCGGACTTGGCATGCAATCGATGATGATGAATACCGGACTTGGCATGCAATCGATGATGATGATGATATGGATGATACAACTCCATCGCTGGTGGAAGCTTCCTGATTATCGGTCTTATACATTTGGGTTCCCTAATCAAGGTTATAGAATGGTGTATTTTATACATGGGAAAAGACTATCTAAAGTACACAATAGAGAGGTTTTCTATTAGTGCGGTTTAAATTATGATAAATTAGTTATTATTTGAACAATCCAACCGTACGGATGTTAAATTCATACAAAAATATGTGAATGTACAAATTTTCGTGTAATTTAATTATTTGGAACTATAAATTTATAGGATTATGATAAATCTGTATCGTTGAATATATATAGAAAATAGTATTATTATAAAAGTGATGTTCCACTATTTCAAATATAATAAAAATTTGTATACAATGTTATTTTGACATAAACTTTTCATCCGTACGGTTGGATTATCAAAAATAATAATAAAATACAAGATTTAAGGTGCACTAATAGAGAACTTCTCTATATAGTGTGCTTTAGAAACTTCATGCCCTATATATATCTACGCTAAATTCTTAGATAGTAATAATAGTAGAGATATATTCACTCAGTTAAATAGTAATATTAACATTGTTTACTAGAGACAATAGTGATAAAATAAAAACCAGAATTATATCCTATATATAATTAGCGTAAGAAGGTTTGAGTGGTCGTCTGGTTGTGGTTGTTAGGGGTTAAAAGTAACTTCATTAGAAATTAGAAATGGGTCGTCGGTCATCAAGGGGTAAAAGGTAATTTCATTAGAAATTAGAAATAGGCTAGAAAACTAATGGTATTTTTAATTTAGCAAACAAGATCAAAAAAGAATGCACTAAAATAAATAACACATGATGAAAAAGAAAAAATTAAAACTGAGAAAATTATTATTAATCAAAATTAATATAAAGATAATTTAGATTAAAGTTTAAAATATAATTTAAAAAAACCGTACCACAAAAAAGAGTTTCAAGAAAACCTAATTTTTAAAAAAAGTCATAAAAAAAATTTTAGTTTTAGATTTTACAACAAACACAAAAATCATTAAATTAACATTTTATTAATTTGTAAAGATTCTAGATTCGGTACCAAAGTTGTAAATAAATTAAAAACAATCCAAAAATCTAAAATAAAATAATTAATAGAGAATCTAAATAAAATAAGTACAAAAAATTCTATAAAAATTTAATAATTTAAAAGTTACAAAAATATTATATTTCATCAAAAATAAAATTTAAAGTAAATTAATAAAGAATAAAACTAATAAAATATTCATCATCAACTTTATTATTATTATTATTATTATTATTATTATTATTATTATTATTATTATTATTATTATTATTATTATTATTATTATTATTATTATAGGAAAAAGAGTTGTGATACCACAAAACTTATACACAATTAACAAATAAGGATAAAATAGCAAAAATCCATAATAAAAAATAAATCCAAATTCATTCTTTATATAAAATAAACAAGTATACAAAGCTTATCATCCGAATTTCAATTCACAAAATAATTTTTTAAAAAACAAAAATTTACATTTAATTACTAAACCAATTTTTTTAAAAGGAAATATATGGTAAAATAAGATATTAAAAAAGTAATCAAAAAATATGTTATACAATTACATAGTCACATGTACATAGTTAAACCAATAAGTTCCCACATGTCTAAAATATATTATATATATTCTAATAAAATTGATGAAAACTCCCCAAAAAATATGAAATATTAAAATATATGTTATGCTAAATTTTAAAATATAATTTACAAAAGAAATCGTTTATCAAATAAAAGTGCTTCAAGAAAAAATTATTTTAATAAAAATCATTAAAGATTCTATTTTTAAATTTGTCAACAAATATGTTTCTAATATTTAAATTAAAAAAATGTGAGCACAAATAAACAAATAAACAAATTCAATTAAATATTAATATCTAAATTTAATACAACATAAAAACCCCTAAAATTACTCTAAACAAAAACACATAATAAACACCACACATGACAAAAATATAAAATTAACATGAAAAAAATAATCAATATTCAAACGAATAAAAAAAATTAATATTTTAAAAAAAAGTTAAAAAATACCTTTAAAAACTATAAAAACACTATAACAAAAGATCTAAAATTTTTAAGATAACCATTAAACTACATAATCAAAAAGATAAATAAATAAATAAATAAATTGCTATACGAATATAGTACCTATATGTTTCAAATATATCACACGTAATCTAATAAATAAAAAAATCAAAAATGATTATGAAATACTAAAAAATATGTTAGTCTAAATTTTGAAATATAAATTATAGAAAAACCATTTACAAGAAGAAAAACAAATGTATACTTACAAACCATATAATATATGTATTTTTATCATTAAAATAAAAACAAATTACTTAAAATGCTACAAACTAATTTTTCAAGAAAAAAATTATAATCAAAATTGTATAATAAAATATTAACAAAGTTACTCGTGCATCGCACGGATATAAAGCTAGTTTAGAGTAAAGAAGATAATAAACTAATGGACAAGAGTAGACCTGTCAAATCGGATAATCGGATCGGTTTTGGATTGGATCCATTTCGGATCGGATCAATTTTCGGTTTTGATATATTTTGATACAATTCGAATCGGATCTAATTCGGTTTGGGTCTAGTATCGGTTTTACAAAATTTTAATCGATTTCGGTTCGGTTCGGATCTAGTTTCGGATCGGGTCGATTTCAGATTAAAATCGGATAAATTTCAGATTAAGATCAGATAAAATTCAGTTCGGATATTTTCGGACTGGATTTGGTCGAATCGAAAAAATTTGGTTTCAATTATGTTGTATCAATTTTGAATTATCATTGAAAGTAAATAGATGTCATTAGTAAGTTTGTAAAAGTATAGTTATAACGCGAAAATAAATACTTAATTGAGTAATATAAAACTTGATTGTTTTTTGAGTATTTAATATTTAATATTATTTTTTCTAGTCTCTACTTGAATCAGTAATATAAAATAACATTTTTGCTAAATGTATAATATTATAGTTTTAGCAAAATAATATTTACTATATTATACATTATCCATTTATTTTTAAAATATGAGCTATATTAACCTTTATTTTCATTTCTCACAAAATTAAAAGTAAATTTCGTTTTTAAAATTTTGTCACTATGGAATACACACTATACCATTTATAATTTAATTATATATACATGCAATATTGCTCAATATTTCCAACAAAAGCCAAAAAATATATAATGATATTTATTTATCTTTAAAAACTACTGATTTACATATCTTAATTCAACTTTCAAGCATAATCAATTATACGTGACAATTTTTTAATCTAAATCTTTTTTTTGTCTTTTAAAGTTTTATAAGTGGTTAGGACTCATTTCAATCATATTTAATTCTGGTCGTATTTATATATTTGACTACATTCGGTCAAATTTATAAATTCGACCAATATTAGTTGAATTTGGGGTCGATCGAATTTAACCTATTTGGAGGGAAATATGCCGCCTATTTTTGGTCAAAATATTCAAATATATTTTTGACTCACTTAAGTTGTTTTGATAAATTTGACCTATTTCGATTGAATTTATATTTTTAGAAAATTTTAAAAATTAATAATTAATTATATAAAGATCTTTATACATAATCAACAAAATGTAAACATACGAGTATAACGTTTATTACAAGATAAAATTTAATTTATTTAAAAATTATCAAGAAATGTTAAATATAATAAGGAAACATTGAATTTTCATTTATTTAATAGTTTCGGAAAAAATAAATAAATGTCTACTAATTTTTTTAAAATATAAAAAAATATGTGTGTTTTAGGATGACATATTACTTGTAATAAAAAATTTGGAAGAGTAATTATGAATAGAAAAAATAATTCTTCTCAACTTGGTACATAAACGAGAGAGCGAGGGAGAATATGAGTGGTTTATTTAAAAAAAAATCATATAAGATTAATTTGAAGTTTTCTAAAAAAAATATGCACATTACTAAAATCATTAGATATATATTATCATTCGTACGGTTGGATCTTCGAGAAATATTTTTAAGAAAATATAAACAACAATATGGGACAAAGTACTAGTTAGTAGTATTAGTCAAATCAATGCTTGACTACTAATTTCACTATCCAAATTAATTTTTTATTTTTTAAAATTTTGGGAATATCACTAAATTAGATATATATTGACATCCGTACAGTTGGATTGTAGATAAATATTTTTAAAAAAATTGAAATAACAATCTGGAACAAAGTACTAGTTAGTAGTACTAGTCAAATCAATAGTTGACTACTAATTTCACTATCCAAATTAATTTTTTATTTTTTCAAATTTTGGGAGTATCACTAAATTAGATATATATATTGACATCCGTACGGTTGGATCGTCGATAAATGTTTTTAAAAAAATAGAAATAACAATTTGGTAATAAATATTTAAGAAAATCGTATTCTACTAAAGAATATTTTTGTGAATATTTGATAATTTTCTGGGAATTTTATATTATTTTATATATTTTTTTGAGTATTTTTAACTATATTTTAAATATGATTCGGAAAATACTTTTAAAATTATAATTGAATCTGCACGATTGTCTTTAACGTCACATGAATTGATGAATCAGTTAATTTGAGCCCTTCAAAAAAAACAAATATAAATCCTAGCTATTTATTTTAAAAACACATAATGTATATATGATAAGAGAAAAAGGACCCTGAGATATATCTCAGGGAACTTTTCCTAAGATACATATAAAATAATCTTTAAATCTTGCTTGGCCCGCAGGGCTAATTAAAAATCTTTGAAATTACTAAAATAGCCACCCATTTTTATATATAAAAAGCAGTTATCTCGGGGAACTTATCTGAGATATATCTCAGGCTCGCTACTCTCATACGATAAAGATACATATAACATGTACATAATTTAACTACCCACTTCTCCCCCCCCCCACCCTCGGCAGCCCCTCCCCCACCCCCCACCCCGGCGTTCCTCAGCTGCTCCCCCCCTCCCTCCCTCCCTCCCTCCCTCCCTTCCTAGCTCTATCTTTCTCGCATATGCATAAAAATTTAAACTTCAAAAATTTATATCTCTCAATCTACTCATCCAAAATAAATGATTTACATATGTATGTGTTATACAAATCGAGATACATTGATATAAATATTTTCTTATTTTGAACAAATATTTTTCTGGATAATATTTGGAATTTAATTCAATTTGATGGTTTGATGGAGTTTTTGATGATTTTGAGCCTGCAAGGTTGTATATCGATATTTGTTTATGCTTAAGTATTAATTTTATAATTTTTTGGGTACTTTTTATTACGTCAGAAAATTCATGAGATTGCCGCAATCGGCTATTATAATTTCTTTTTAATTTTCTATTTTGACTATTGTATATATCGTCGCATGCTCATATATATATATATATATATATATATATATATATATATATATATATATATAGGGGGCTACTCCAATACAAACCTCCTTAAAATACAAACCTACAAACCAAGCATAATCTAATATTTCAAGCTAATCTAATGACCAAACTAGGGGTACCCCAATACAAAAAATGCTTAAAATAATTGGCTCTATCCAACAAAAAAATAAAAAAATAAAAAAAAATTCACTGTTCATGTGATGACGTGGCAGTGGATTTCACTGGTTAACGGTGCTTCGCACCTTCTTGTACGGCGCTTCGCGCCTTTATCATTCTAAAGTTGTAAGGAATGACAATCAATGGTAAAGGCAATAGACGATTGACGGGTGTGTCGAGAGCCTTCGGCCCTCATGACTACCTAACTCATCCGTTTACTGTCTTAAATGCTTCGCATTTCCACGGCAAGTTTTTTTTTTTTTTTTATGGATAGAGCCAATTATTTTAAACATTTTTTGTGAAGGTACCCTTGGCGGGAACCTTAGAATAAATGAAATATAATTAATTTAGTGTTGGTTTGTAGGTTTGTATTTTAAAAGTGGTTTGTATTTGAGCACTTGCCTATATATATATATATATATATATATACATATATATTAAATTGAGATTTTTTCATATTTGTTTTGACTCATCGAAAAATGTTTGGTTGATCGGAATCTGGGTTTTAGTAGTCGTATATAAACAGTCGAAAATAGTCAGCCGAATTTGGCCGGTTGAAATTATCTAAATTCGACCGCGATATTATTTTCAACCAAGTTAAAAATGACCGGAAAAAGAACGGTCGAATTTAGCTAAATTAAACCATATGCGATAGAATTTAGATAAATTCAACCGATTGATTTCGGTCGGATTTAGTCGGTTTTCTTGTAGTGATAAGAATCTTGACGGGATGGGGTGATACACATATTAGGAATGAGTATTTTTATAAAAACCATTATTGAATAATGAGCAGTAGTTATAAGTTATTTATTAGTTATTACCTTATTTTATGGGATGGGGTGATACATATATTAGGAATGAGTATTTTTATAAAAACCATTATTGAATAATGAGCAATAGTTATAAGTTATTTATTAGTTATTACCTTATTTTATGTAAACAAATATATATTTAATTATAATTCATAAACATACCAATTACTAAATATGTGTATCTAGGAGATATGAAGGTTCAACATTTGTAGAGATACAATATATTTAATACCTATTTTCTAGAATAAATAATATCATTCATTTTTATTTCCAAAATAAAATATTTACTATACATGAATATTTTGATACATATATGATATCTTGAAACGTTTGGCCCTAAAATATAGAATATTTTGAGTCAGAGAGAGAAATAAAATATAATCTCAAAAATATTATTTCATCACATAATTTTTGGTATAGGTGTTTCCAGTTTCCAATTTAGAACGGATATAGTACTTTAAGGCATATTCTGTCCGGATAGTATTTTTTCGGATTGATCGGTTTCGGATCATCATCGGATTAAGTATTTCGGATTATTATCGGTTAGATATTCGGTTCGGGTAATTTTTGGATCGGATGAGATTGGTTTTTGGGCAATAATCGGATTTGACTATATCGGATCGGATTTCGGTTCAGATCGAATTGTTTCGGATTCAGTTAAATTTCGATTAATCTAATTCAGATATAAAATCGGATCTCGGTTTCATAAATTTAGGTTCGGTTCTTCGGATCCTGACCCAATTTGTCAGGTCTAGACAAGAGTACCATTTTTTTAAGTCCCATGACAGAAATACCCGATGTGCGTGGAGAAGGCCAAAAATACCAATCTATTACGCATTTTAAAAATGGGTAACGAAAAAAGGAAAACCAGCAATGAAAACTCTCATCTCTTTACTTTTTCTTCCAGCCGCCTCCTCCTTTATCAAATCGTCGGCCGCCTCCTCCTTTATCAAATCGACGGGGCTTCCACTGGTTTTTCCGGTGGAAAGCCCCAAATCCTTTAATTTATTTGTTTTGCTTTTGTTTTCTTCAATAATATCCTATTTTGGGTTAAGGTTTTATACTCATTTAGGGTGTTTGGTTTTGTTTTTTAGATCTATATCATCGAAGCTTCGGAATTTCGTTCTTCTTCGATTTAATCGGGTTTTGGATCTGTGTGTGGACCGATTATCTCTTGTTGTGGTTTCGTTTTTGCAGATCTAAGTTTTATTTGGAATTTCAATTTGGAATTTTATGTTGTAATTTCAGTTTGATTTCTCTCCTTGGTGAGAGGGTGTGGATTTCTCTCATTCTTTTGTGAGAGTTGGTTCGGATTCAACGATAAAAGCTTGTTAGAGATTGCATTTATGGTCGATAGTTCAAACGGATTTTGGTGAAGATATTGAGCGTAGAGCAAGTATCTATAGATATATCATTTTTGAGAAAAAGGACCCTGAGATTAATCTCAGGGAACTTTTCTGAGATTCCCTTTAAAATATTAAAGGGAATAATAAATAAAATTTTAAACAAATCTTGAATTTACAAAAATGTTCATCCATATTTATATATAAAATTATACTATCTTAGGCAACTTACCTGAGATATATTTGTAATTCATCAAAATATGTAATTCACACCGCTTATTTGTCTCATTTTGATTATGAAGACCGATTATTTGTCTCGTTTTGATTATAAAGACGAGCGTGTCAACCGGTTCTATGTTTGTTCGATTCGATCATTCTTGTAGATGTCGTATGGCTATTATGTATTGAATTATCTCCTTTCATAAAAAAAAATGGGTAACAAATGTTACGCATTTTCTAAAAGGGTAATATTATCTATTACCCATTTGTGAAATGGGTAATAGTTATTAAATTTTTTTTTTAATACATGTTATGCATTTTCTAAAAGGGTAATAGTATCTATTACCCATTTGTGAGATGGATAATAACTTATTACGCATTTTCCAACAGGGTAATAGCAATTAATTTTTTTTCTTTTTTTTTGATAAATATATATTTACAAACACTATTAAAAAACGTCGAATCCGGTGGCCTGATTTTTAAAAAATCGGAGACCAACCCCGATTTTTTAAAAATCATGATAAATTATGGTTTAGGGTCTAAACTCTAAGTCCGTATACGGTACTCGTCATTCTGAATATTTTCAAAACCCAAAATGAAAAAATTGAACTCCAAAAATTTATTGTTGAACCCGTAAGGAAATACAGATAAATTTAAAAAAATTAATTAAAAAATTTAATATTTCTAAACCCCAAAAATTGGAAATCGTTGAACCCCGAATGGAAATTATTTAACCACAAATATTATGTATATGGGTATTATAAGTGTATTACGCATTTGTAGTAAGTGTAATATGACTATTACGCATTTCATATTTGGGTATCATATTACGCATTTGTCGCATAGGTATTGAATTTATTACGCATTTGAAAACTGCTTAACAGGTTGTTTTTTTGGTATTACGCATGTATCACATAGGTTGGCAGTTGCTTTTTTTTATTACGCATTTTTCAAATGCGTAACGCGGTGGTAGATTTGTCCACCCATCACGCAATTCGTTATTTTGGTAAAAAAATTAAAAAGTTTGTGGTAAAAATGTCATTTTTTCAAGATAATAAAATCATATAAATCTAGTCTTGATCTCATTTTGTAATATCATAATTGACTTGCTTTGAATATTATGGTTCAAATAATATATATATATATATATATATATATATATATATATATATATATATATATATCTTGAGAAATTTAACATGCTATTCCATTATTGGATCAAACTAGCTTCAATACCCGTGCAAGGCAAGGGAATGCTCTATTTTGGTTAAATATTTTTGCCGATGTTTGTTGTATCCGTGTGTTGATAGTTCAATATTTGATGTATTTTACGTTACATGTTAGAAAAATTTGTTATGATGATGAACATCTTTCGATTTATTATGACATTATTTCAACATAATTTAGTATGTTCTTGTCAATGAAATTTGTGTTACGGCTATTAAGTCTTTGTAGTTTATATTTTCTTCCATCTCTAAGTTGGCAATGTCATCTGAATAATTGTAAGAAGCGAGTATAACCTGAAGTACAATTTTAATACTCATTATTATTTTCACCACATTTTGACATGCGAGACTCAATACATTTTTCTAGTTTCGTGCTCTATAATCCCTACTACATAAATTAATACATACTATTGCTATGCAATTAAATTCTACTTACCTAATTTTATTTTTGATATGCACACAGTATGTTTTTACATGATAACTTGATAATCCATGCTTATTTGAATTTTCTTATTAAATGATTGCATGTGGATAACCTTTTTGATGAATAAGGGGGAGAAAATTCAGGATTAAAAGTATGTGTGATTTAGGGGGAGTTGATATTTATTCTTATAACTCTTTACTTCACGTACTTTGCTGGGATCATATGGTTTAATGCTAACTGTTTATGTGATGCCACGTGATTATGCTTAGCTGTTTGTCTAGAATGCTAATCTTTTTGCAGGGAATGCATAAATTCAGGGGGTAATTAACTCCTGAATATTGGTGTGTAATCATCAAAAAGGGGGAGATTGAAACTCGATTGGTTTTAATGATGACACAATGCAGCAAACTAACTGCTTGTTAATAAATATATTTTAGTCTGCTATCAAACTTTATTTTGCAGGATGCTTTGATTGAGGGGGAGTTTTAGCTCAATCTCAAGTTGGTATGTAATCATCGAAAAGGGGGAGAATGAAAGCATCTTAGTTTTGATGATAACATAGTTAGCAAGATGGTACGCTTGTAATGATATATTATTGCAAGCTTCTTGTGTATGTAATTCTGTTTTGTAGGACATATAAGTTATGCTATATACAAAGATGTTAGCAAGCTGGATATATGCATTGGACTAACATTGTTTTGCAGGTTTAGTATTTATTATGTTTCTAAGCAAAACAGGGTATAGCAACTAGCTGGCAAGAAAGTTTTTATACTACTGCAGCAAGCTGGCAGACTCCGCCTGGAAGCTGTTACAAGTCAAGTGCAAGTCCGAATTTCATGGAGATTATTTAGAACTTGATTTTTAAGGACTCTAATATTTATATAGACGTATAATACAATATTAGAGATCTGATTTTTTAAAAGACTTGTTTAAAATTGTTTTCCGACTTTTTAGGAGTTGTTGTTTTTCAAACTCTTTCTTTTAACAAACTCCTTTTAAACTTGTTTTTTGAACTATATACTGAAGGATTTTGTTTTAAATGTTTTATCCACCAAATCTTCAGTATGTGAACGTTGTGTAAACATTTGACTCTCAAATTATACAACAAGCTTGAACGTGAGAATAGGGATTCAAGACCGTTGCAAGTTGTTTTATAATTTAAACGCTACTTGTTTATCTTATATATATTTGTGTGTGTGTGTGTGTGTATTTTGTGTGGGTTGGACGAATATACACAAAAACACAAGAAAATAACTCAGTGCTTACATTAAAAATCCTTTCTACTTTATCTCTAGTATATGCATACGTTTATATCTATATTTTGAGTTTTATTAATTTATATTGATTGTATTGCTCATTGTGTATTTGTTGTTGCTATGTAGTAGGCTTGGACACAAGGGTTCAGGGAACTAGAGGCTAGAGACGTCTGTACTTGGGAAGTATAGGACTTAGAGGGCATTAAGTTTGAGGAACAGGGGTTGTCAGCAAGCTTCTATCAGTGACAGGGAAAGAAAGGGAGATATATTATTGTATATCTTGTAATCGTGGTTTATAGTGATCAATATATGTTCCTTTACCGAGTTGGTAGAGGACCAGGACGTAGACCATTAGGAGATAGGGGTCGAACCTGGCTAAAATTGTTGTGTGCTATTTACTTACTGCACTGCATATCTTAGCTAGCTGCCTGTTTGTTAATTCATCGCATCCAGTTAGCTGCCTGGCAGCTTTTCGAGATTTTTTTAGTTAATCATTGTTAGTCATAACACCTATTCACCCTTCCTCTCTAGGTGTGCATTCTCATTTGGTATCAGAGCTTGGTGTACTAATATTTCTGTAACAGGAAGGTATAGATCCTATGGCACACCATTTTGCAGAAGGAGAATCATTAAACAAGCCACCATTTCTCACTGGGGCAGAAAATTATGAATTATGGAGACTAAGGATAAAGGCGTTTCTTAACAGAAATGCATTTGAATGGTTGGTCGTTAAAGATGGTCCATTTATATTTTTGGACAAAGACTGCAATCCAAAAGACGTTGATGAACTCATCGAGGCAGAACTGATCAAAGCAAGCTATGATGGAGAAGCAAAGTAAAAACTGATATGTGGTCTATAAAATTCAGATTTGGACAAAATATCTTCATGTAGAACTGCAAAGGATATATGGGATGCCTTAGAGATGCATTATAAAGCTACAACAAAATCAGAGGAAGTTTGTTTCAAGCCAAAACAGCAAGCTGATCAACGGACAAAAAGAAATGTAAAGCTCAAATGACATGGAGTGATGAAGAATCTAATTCCAGTGAATACTCAAGTGGAGAGATGATCAATTATGCATTGGTTGGCATTGACAATGATATGGTTCGAGGAAACACAGAAGACGTTCTTTTAGAAAGCGAAGATTCGGACTCGGATGTTGAATCTAGTGCGGTAAACTCGCTTCAATTTAATGCATCTTCTGAAAATAATATTTTGGAATCACTAACCATGCAGGAACATAGCAATATATCTATTGTGGAGTTCATGGAGTTAAAGAATGAGAACAATGAACTTGAGAAGAAAAATGCTCAACTTAGAAAGATCATTTCTGATCTTATGGCCGAGAAGACTCCAGCAAATAACCATGCTCAAATCATTGCAAATCTTAAAGCTAAAGTATCTCAGTTTGAAGGGGTCAACAAAGTGCTTCTCAAGAGAAATGATGTTTTAATGAAGGAACTCAACGAGCTGAAAGCAGAGATTGATGCTCAAGATGCATGCTTGGAGGCTTTCAATCCAAAGGAATCATGCTCAATGGAAATATCTCAACAAGCTGAGAGGATCAAAGAGTTGGAAGCTGAGATCAAGAATCTTCAGAAAGGAATGGGAAAGTTTGTTCAAGGAGAGGAGACACTCAAATCCATGATGAAGCAAACAAAGGTTCCACTCGAAAGAGAAGGACTTGGAATGGCTTCAACATCATGTCTAAAGTATGATGGCAAACATGGTATTCCTTATGACTATGCTATGCCATGGACAATTTGCTACAAATGTGGAAATAAAGGTCATTTGGCAAACAACTGCACTGTACCGAATGCTAAGCCAGCAAGCTGGAAAAGGAAGACAACTCAGAGGTAGCAAGCTGACAGAACAGCTGGAACCAGAAATCAAGCTCTTAAAGTGGTCCAAATGTGGAGCAAGAAATCTGATTTAAATGTTCTATCAACTAACCATGCTAGACCCAAACAAATATGGGTACCAAAATGTTGAGTTGTTTTTCATTTATTTTATAGGTATGTCTTCTTGTCAAGGTGAAATCAAATTAATGGATTTTGGATAGTGGATGCACAAGACATATGTGTGGTGATAAATCTCAGTTCCTTACTTTCAAGAAGAAAAAGGGTGGAAGTGTCACAAATGGTGATAACAAAAAACTCCAAATTCTTGGCAAAGGAACAATCGGTAATAGTATCATTTCTATTGATAAACTACACTATGTTCAAGGTCTTAAATATAATTTGCTTAGTATAAGTCAGTTATATGATGATGAACATACTGTTAATTTTGATAAAGAGAAATGTACTATTAACGTTGGCACTAACAAAGTCCCCCTAGTTGCTGGAAGGGAATATATATATATATATATTGGACTTTGAGATGCAGGATTCATCGTGCTGTTTAGCTACAGTTGATACAAATCCAGATATTTGGCATAGAAGGCTTGGACAAGCTCACATGGACTTACTTAACAAGCTGTCTGCAAAGAAGCTAGTTAGATGATTGCCCAAATTGAAGTATGTCAAGAAGGAAACTTGTTCGGCTTGTCAATTAGGCAAACAAATCAGGACTCCACATAATTCAATGAATGTGGTATAAGGAGTGATCAAGGTGGTGAATTCCAAAAGGAATTTAATTCATATTATGAACATAGAGGCATTTCTCATGAATTCTCTGCTCCAAGAACCCCCACAGCAAAATGGAGTTATGGAAAGAAAGAACAGGACTTTACAAGAAACAGCTAGGACATTGTTGCAAGAGAGAAAGCTGCCAAAGAGTTTCTGGGCAGAAGTAGTCAACACAGCTAGCTATGTTCTTAACAGAGTACTAATCAGGCCTATTCTCAACAAGACTCCGTATGAATTGCTAAGGAATAAGAAGCCAAACATAGGCTACTTCAAGGTCTTTGGATCCAGGTGCTTTGTACTCAAAACTATTGATAGAGATGGTAAATTTGATGCTAAATCTTATGAAGCAATATTTTTGGGTTATTCTTTAACAAGTCGTACTTATAGAGTCTATAATATCTCTAAACGTATTGTTGAATATTCAATTGATGTTTCATTTCAAAAATCTAATGTTGATCTGTCAAGAGATGAGGAAGAAATTGTAGAAACAGGTACTAATAGCGAGCTGCCAAGGTCAGATTCAGCAACCTAGCAAGCTGCCAAGGAACCTGAGTCAACTTCAGCTAATGATAAACCAGCTGAAACCTCTTCTACAATAGATGAAACAATTGATAAGTTGTCAAAGCTCACTTTGGAAGGTCCTAGAGGTCAGAGATCACAAGAAAAGATGCCACTCTATGATGGAGATGAAGCCTCCCCACCATCTAAGAGAATTATAGTCAATGAGGAAGTCATAGCTCAACATTCTCTGCCAAAGTCAATAAGGACAGTGAAGAACCATCCTCCAGAATTGATTATTGGTGATAAATCAGAAGGCATCAAGACAAGGAAAGGTCAAGATAACTTTTGTGCATTTGCTGCCTTTCTAGCTCAAGGGGAACCAAAGAATGTTAATGAAGCACTTCAAGATGAGAATTGGATCATGGCAATACAAGAAGAACTTAATCAATTTGAAAGATGAGATAATAGGTAAAAGGGAAGATCAAGTTGATATTTGTTTCAAAAGAGTATCAAATAGCTGACATCTTCACCAAGCCCTTAGAAGAAAAGCAATTTTATGTTCTTTGATGGGAACTTTGCATATGCAATATCTAGACAGCAAGCTACAGTGGAAAAGTCTGGTACCTTAGCTTACTGTTTTACATGGTTACTATTGTTATGCAATTAAATTCTACTTACCTAATTTTATTTTTGATATGCACACAGTATGTTTTTACATGATAACTTGATAATCCATGCTTATTTGAATTTTCTTATTAAATGATTGCATGTGGATAACCTTTTTGATGAATAAGGGGGAGAAAATTCAGGATTAAAAGTATGTGTGATTTAGGGGGAGTTGATATTTATTCTTATAACTCTTTACTTCACGTACTTTGCTGGGATCATATGGTTTAATGCTAACTGTTTATGTGATGCCACGTGATTATGCTTAGCTGTTTGTCTAGAATGCTAATCTTTTTGTAGGGAAAGCATAAATTCAGGGGGAGTAATTAACTCCTAAATATTGGTATGTAATCATCAAAAAGGGGGAGATTGAAACTCGATTGGTTTTGATGATGACACAATGCAGCAAGCTGACTGCTTGTTACTAAATATATTTTAGTCTGCTATTAAACTTTATTTTGCAGGATGCTTTGATTGAGGGGGATTTTTAGCTCAATCTCAAGTTGATATTGTTAGGAATTATGTTGTCCTTGATGATAAGCACATTAAAACACCTTGAAAAACATATTTGTATAAGTTAAAGTTTGTAACTTATCAACGGATATCCAATTTATAAATATCTGTTGATGAGGCAGCTTATCGATTGATAAGTCTGTAGCATACTGTTTTAAGTCTCAACGGATAAGTTGTTTGTTACTGTCACAGTTGCTAGAATTCCTAAGTCATGTTGACTATCAATGGATATGCAGAATAGGGTAGTTAATTATATATAAGCTGTGCTATGTAATTCTGTATAAGTGAAGTGATGTTTCAACCGATGAAGCTTCTATGTCAACGGATGTGACACTCCAGCAAACAACAATCAACCTATCGATCGATGTCTGCACCAACGGATAATATGCTACAACCAATAATGTCTTGATATTATCGGTTGATAACGACTTGACAAGCTTGACAAATCACATGGGTTGATAGACTTAAAAAGGGTATGGAAGCCAGTCTTTGGAAACGAAGAAGTAAAAGAAACATTCCTTATTCTCACAAGCAATTCAGCTGGTAGATCTCGTGAATATCTGTCCAAGACAATCCAGACAAAATTGCATCACATGGAGACAAGGAGTGGCAGAAAACCTACAGAATACTTTGACTTTGTAATATTCAATTATTTTGTAGGGTTTGTAAACTTGAAGTATATATATACCTTCAAGTGTAACAAGGCTAAGTAGAGAAGAAAACACTGAGCTTAAACGTATAGTGCATTAGGTTTTCTTGTAAACACTTAGATCTTGTACTCGCAGCTGTGTAAACTTTACACAGGTTATTTTCTTCAATACAACCCTTAGGTGGACTCGACAAATCAACCTAAAATTTTTAAAGAGTGTTGTATGCTTGTTTGTGTTTTTATTTTCTGTTCATCATAGTTTAACTTGTTCATCTTTAATCCATCTGCTGTCTTGTTAATTCGAAAGAATTTTTATCAAGATTGTATTCAACCCCCTTCTACAATCTTGTGGTGTTTAACTTGGAAATAACAGATATGTAATCATCAAAAAGGGTGAGATTGAAAGCATCTTAGTTTTGATGATAACATTGTTAGCAAGCTGGTATGCTTGTAATGATATATTATGGCAAGCTTCTTGTGTATGTTTCTAATTCTATTTTGCAAGACATATAAGTTATGCTATATACAAAGATGTTAACAAGCTGGATATATGCATTGGACTCCTTTTAAACTTGTTTTTGAACTATATACTGAAGGATTTTATTTTAAACGTTTTATCCTCCAAATCTTCAGTATGTGAACGTTGTGTAAACATTTAACTCTCAAATTATACAACAAGCTTGAACATGAGAATAGGGATTCAAGACCGTTGCAAGTTGTTTTATAATTTGAACGTTGCTTATTTATCATATATATATACTTGTGTGTGTGTGTATTTTGTGTGGGTTGGACCAATATACACAAAAACACAAGAAAACAACTTAGTGCTTACATTAAAAATCCTTTCTACTTGAGCTCTAGTATATACATACGCTTATATCTATATTTTGAGTTCATAGTTTGAGTTGTATTGATTTATATTGATTGTATTGCTCATTGTGTATTTGTTGTTGCTGAGTAGTAGGCTTGGACACAAGGGTTCAGGGAACTAGAGGCTAGAGAAGTCTGTACTTGGGAAGTATAGGACTTAGAGGGCATCAAGTTCGAGGAACAGGGGTTGTCAGCAAGCTGCTATCAGTGACAGGGAAAGAAAGGGAGATATATTATTATATCTTGTAATCGTGGTTTATAGTGATCAGTAATATATTCCTTTACCGAGTTGGTAGAGGACCAGGACGTAGACCATTAGGAGATAGGGGTCGAACCTGGCTAAAATTGTTGTGTGTTATTGACTTACTGCACTACATATCTTAGCTATCTGCATGTTTGTTAATTCATCGCATCCAGTTAGCTGCCTGACAGCTTTTCGAGATTTTTTTAATTAATCATTGTTAGTCATAACACCTATTCACCCCCCCCTCTAGGTATGCATTTTTAGTCCTAGGGGTGGCATCTCAGCCCAACTTAACACATCATACACCCCCACAGATTGCTTTGCACGATCATTAAAGTCATTACAGATTTTCTCTTGAAGACACACTACCACTAACTTTAATTTTTGTACAAACTGCTTCACATTATTCCTATACTGCAGAGATGATAAACCACGAATATTCCAACTAAAAATAGGCAACCAATCCATAGCATTGTAATAGAAATGAGTAAGATGAAAGATGTCAACATTAATTCTTCAATATGCTTATAATGCCATATATAGCCTCCTCCCTTGTACCAACAACAGATAACCCAATTAGCAAGTTGGATTCCAAGACTTCCTCTGACTCCTTAGTATAATTCCTTTCTTTCTAATCAGAATGCAATTTTCTTTTAGAACCTCTGGGATTTGAAAAGCTTTCACCATTCTATTAGGATATTTCCTGGGTCTACCCTCTTCTTGAATACCTTCAACCTATCTAAGTTCTGAATAATAGAATATAGAAAAATACTTAAAAATAATCCAAGATATGTAAATGATATCATCAATATTTAAAAAAAATTAGGGAACTCAATTAGTTGCTTTGAAACAATAAATTTATGAAAAATAGTATTTAATCATTGCAATTATTATATAAATATTAGAATAATCCAAAATGTCACATAAATTTAAGTTAATAACTAAAAAAAGTTAGAAAATAGAAAAAATATAATTAAACATGTATATTTAAATGAGTCAAATCAATATATAAAAAAACTTAAAATCATTAACAAACAAATATGAAAAGACTATCAGCAAAATTGTGTTATAAAATTTCTTCTTTGTGCGGAGGGCCTGTCATTACTCATTAAAAGAAGGGAAGAGGAGGGCTATATTCATGGATGCAAAATTGCAAGGAATGCCCCGGCTGTTACCCATCTCTTTTTCGCGGATGACTCTTATTTGTTTTTTAGAGCAAGCCGGGAAGAGTCTCAATGCATAAAGGATTGTCTTCAACTCTATGAGAAAGCAAGTGGTCAACAAGTAAATTTTCAGAAATCTAGTATCCATTTCAGCCGAAATACGTCTGTTAATATGATAGAAGCAGTTAGCCAAAGGTTGCAAGTTCAAATTAGCAGGGACTCATCCTCTTATCTGGGATTACCGAGTTACATTGGTAAAAACAGAGAGGAGCTGTTCCGGTATGTTAAGGAAAAGGTGTGGAATAGAATGCAAAGTTGGAAAGGAAAAATCATATCCAGGGGTGGCAAAGAAGTGCTTATAAAGGCGGTCATTCAATCCATTCCTTCATATGTAATGTCAGTTTTTCTACTTCCAAAAAAGCTATGTGAAGATCTGGAACGCTTGATGAATAAATTTTGGTGGTTGTCGAGCGTAGAGAATGGTAGAGGTGTTAGATGGATGAGCTGGGACAAGCTGTGTTACCCAAAAAAATTTGGTGGGATGGGTTTCCGTAGAATCAGGGAATTCAATATAGCTATGCTGGGTAAGCAAGCTTGGCGACTGCTAACGGAACCACAATCGTTTATGTCTACTTTGTTAAAAGCAAGGTACTATCCTTCATCGTCTTTTAGAGAGGCAGGCCTTGGAAGCAACCCCAGTGCAGTATGGAGGGGTATTCTGGAAGCAAAGGGTCTGATGGAAAAGGGTTGTAGAAAGAGGGTGGGCTCTGGTGCTTCGATAAATATTTGGAATGATCCGTGGATTCCCGAGCTGGGCAAAGCATATATAACAACACCTGTGATACCTGAGTTGCAATTTTCAAAAGTGGAAAGGCTTATCAAAACAAACTCAAAGGAATGGGATCAGGATCTTGTTCGTGGTTTATTTAATGTCGAGGATGCAGAGAAAATTCTGAGTATTCCGCTGAGTAGGAGTACTGAGGTAGATTCGTGGTATTGGATAGGAGATGAGAAAGGAAGATTCACTGTGAAATCTGGGTACAGATTGCTATGCTCTGAATATATTCGAAGTGTAAATGGTGGTATAATGTTTGAATGGCTAAAACTTTGGGCGCTTCTTATACCTCCTAAAGTAAAGAATTTTGTGTGGCGAGCGATTCATAACAATCTTCCAACTCTCAGTAATCTTCAAGAGAGACATGTAGAAGTTGCATCACTATGTCCAGTGTGTAGAGGAGCGGAAGAAAATTTAGATCACGTAATGTATTTTTGCCCATTCTCACAAAGATGTTGGGAAGAATTACACCTTACGGCACAGTTTGGGGAAGGCATGTCTGTAGGGCAGTGGATCCAGAGTATTTTTCAAGTGTCCATGAGGAAAGAAATCGAAATGTGGTGCATCACGGCTTGGGGCATTTGGTCGCATCGGAACGCCGTGGTCTGGAGAAACAAGTTCCAGACACCTTCAACGGTAGTAGGAGGTGCCAAGAATCTCCTTCTTCAGTGGCAACAAGCTCAGAGTAAAACAGTTGCAGCGAATATAGCAAATAGAAGGGAGGGAAGTGTTTCATGGGAGAAACCACCCCCTGGATGGGTGACATGTAATGTTGATGCAGCGACTTTTAAAGACAGAAATTATAGCTCGTTTGGATATCTTCTTCGAGATAACTCCGGAGAATTTGTAGCAGGTGGTGGAGGCCAGTTCCTAGGGATCATTGATCCTAAAATTGCTGAGGTTATGGCATTTAGGGAAGCCCTCTCATGGTTGAAAAATCTGGAGGTAGAAAATGTTTGCATTGAAATGGATGCCCTTTCAGTTGTGCAAGCAATGAGGAGGAAAAAAGAGGAGGATTTGTCTTATTTTGGATCTGTCATAGCAGATTGTTTTTCTATCATTCAGGACTTGAGGTCCTATAGTCTTTACTTTGTCCGAAGATCAGCGAATATAGCGGCTCATGCAATTGCAAGAAATGCTAGTTCTATGACTGATTATAAGGGATGGTCTTCTATACCTTCCTTTTTATCCGATGTAATCGTTAATGATATTCTATAATAGTTCCCAGTTTTGATTTCAAAAAAAAAAATGAATTAATTTAAATATTTACGCATAATATTAGAAATTAACCCGTTATGGATTTTTTTAAATATTAAGTAATTTTTATTAATTCAATTGATAATTTTAAGATGCGAACTTTGTAGGTTCAAAATTTTTAAATGATATGATTTAATTATCATAATTATATATATGATGCACGTGATATTTTCAGAAAAAGTGGGATTTTAATTAGAAATACATAAAAGATAATATATTTTATCTAAAAAAGATAATCGATAAGTTATTAGTAATTATAATATTTTATTAAGTAGAACATGTAATTTTACCTGAAAAAGTAAATTGGTTAGTTATTGAAAAAATATACTCCATCCGTCCCTCTCATTTCTTTACAGTTTTTATTACTGGTTGACACGCATTTTAAGGTGTATATAAAGTATAGTTACATAATTTATTTTTAAAATTTTTTGTTTTGAATGTTTAAATTTTATTCAGAAGAAAAAATATTAAAATAATTTATGCAACTATACTTTATATGAATTTCAGTATTTTGACTTTATATAATAATATTAATAGATAATTAATGGTATTTAAGTAGAAACATATTAATATATAAGTAAGATTAATCTATACTATTATATAAAAGCCGAAATCTTAAAAGTTTTGGTACCTGTTTTTTGGTACCTATTTTTTGGTACTTCATGAATTTAATTATTTACCCTTCATTATAAAGAAAAATAAATATACCTAAAATAAATAATAACATAATATAATTAAAGGTAATCTATAATATTATATAAAAGCAAAAACATTAAAAGTTTTGGTACCTGTTTGTTGGTACCTATTTTTTGGTACCTGTGAATTTACTTATTTACCCTTCATTATAGTGAAAAATAAATACGCCTAAAATAAATAATAAAATAATATAACTAATGGTAATTAGTAATAATAACATAATATAATTAATGCCAATTAGTCGATTGCACTTTTCACATTTACTTTTAGTTGAAGATATTATCTTTTATAAACACCTAAAAACATCAATCTTATCATATCTTTCGATCATTAATATTTCTTTTCGAATTAAAACACTTTACCTTTTTAATTTAAAACAACCTTTTTTCACATTAACATAATAAAAATAATGGTAATTAGTCGATTGTCTTTTTCATATTAACATAATAAAATTAATATATAAAACAAATCTTACAATCATTAATATATACCCGAAAATATCACACCATAATTTTCAAGAAAAATATAATACCTAAAATAAATAATAACATAATATAATTAATGTTAATTAGTCGATTAACATAATAAAATTAATGGTAATTAGTAAATTACCTTTTTCACATTAACATAATAAAATTAATGGTAATTAATCGATTACCTTTTTCACATTTACTTTTAGTTGAAGATATTACTTTTTATAAACACCTAAAAACATCAATCATATCATATCTTTATATCACTAATATTTGTTTCGAATTAAAACATGTTACTTTTTTAATTTAAAACAACCTTTTTCACATTAACAAGATAAAATTAATTGTAATTAGTGGATTGCCTTTTTCACATTTATTTTTAGTTGAAGATATTACCATTTATAAACACCTAAACACATCAATCGTATCATATTTTTCGATCATTAATATTTCCTTTCGCATTAAAACACATTACCTTTTTAATTTAAACCAAATCTTACAATCATTAATATATACCCGTAATTAGTCGATTGCCTTTTTCACATTTACTTTTCGTTGAAGATATTACCTATTATAATACCTAAAAACATCAATCGTATCATATCTTCGATCATTAATATTTCCTTTCGAATTAAAATATGTTACCTTTTTAATTTGAAACAAATCTTACAATTATTAATATATACCCAAAATTATCACACCATAATTTTCAAGAAAATTATAACACCTAAAATAAATAATAAAATAATATAATTAATTGTAATTAGTCAATGAACATAGTAAAATTAATGGTAATTAATCAATTACCTTTTTCACATTAACATAATAAAATTTATGGTAATTAGTCGATTACCATTTTCACATTTAGTTTTACTTGAAGATGTTACCTTTTATAAACACCTAAAACATCAATCGTATCATATCTTTAGATTATTAATACTTTCTTCCAAATTAAAACACGCTACCTTTTTAATTTAATTCAACCTTTTTCATATTAACATAATAAAATTAATGGTAATTAGTTGATTGCCTTTTTCACATTTACTTTTAGTTGAAGATATTAACTTTTATAAACACCTAAAAATCAATCGTATCATATCTTTTGATCATTAATATTTTTTTCGAATTAAAATACGTTACATTTTTAATTTTAAAAAAAATCTTACAATCATTAATATATACCCAAAAATATCACAGTATAATTTTCAAGAAAAATATAAAACCTAAAATAAATAATAACATAATATAAATAATGGTAATTAGTCGATAAGATATTACCTTTTATAAACACTTAAAAAGTTCAATCGTATCATATTTTTCAATCATTAATATTTCCTTTATAATTAAAACACGTTACCTTTTAATTTAATCATTAATATATACCCGAAAATATCTTACCATATTATTCAGTTATTAATAAAATATTTTAAAAATTGTATACATTATTTATAATAAAAAAAACATTAGTATAATCCGTAAACATGAGTATATTAAATTATATAAAATTAAAATTAAAAAAATTATTATATAAAAAATAAGTATAATATTAAATAAAATTTATAACATAATACAAGAAACCCGTGCATTGCACGGGTTATAAGCTAGTTAAGTAAAAATCCGATTTACCAAAACACATGTATCAAAACTATTAATGTTTCGGTTATTATAATATTGTATAAAAAGGACATTTGACTTTTTTGCATGAAATTTTAAATGTTTTATTTACATAATTAAATTATCATTTTTGAATTTTTCTGAATTAAAATATAATATTAATTTTTTTATTTAGTAAAAGTAAATCTTAAAATTAATAATATTAACTTTATTTTAGTATACCTAAAATTTCGTGTAACTGGAGCATAAAGAAAAAAAATACGGGAAAGCCCTTGTAATAAAATCAAATGGGGAATTGAAAAAGATGGAAAATACAATACATATAGGTGAGTACTGAAATCAAATTTGAAATTGAAAAAAAAAATTGTTTGTACGTACTACTCTCTTTAAATAGGACATGGAGGGAGGGAGAGAGCGAGAAATAAAATTGACAAATTGGGGGGTTGGGTTTCAATGGAGATGGGCAGAGGTAAAGTAGTATCAAGAAATAGTTTTGAGATTTTACAAGGGATGGAGTGTAGGAAATGCAAACAGGCCCGTTAGTAATCAAGATGTGATCGAATTTTTCATACCATTTCTTTGAAGCTTGCTTCAAGCCATAAATCGATTTCTTAAGCCTGCACACCTTGTTCTCTTGCCCAGGAAAAAAAAAAGCCCTCGGGCTGCTCCATGTATATTTCTTCATCTAAATCACCATTCAAGAAGGCCGTTTTAACATCCATCTGGTGCACAACTAATTTAAATATAGAAGCCAAGGCAAATAGAGACCTAATTGTTGTAATTTTGGTGACAGGAGAATAAGTGTCGAAATAGTCAATGCCATTCTTTTGAGCATAGCCTACCACCACCAATCTAGCCTTGAATTTATCAATGGTACCATTAGGCCTCAACTTTTTCTTAAAAATCCACTTGCATTTGACAGGCTCGCACCCCTTCGGCAAATCTACTAAATCCCAGGTGTGGTTCGCCAGAATAGAATCCAATTCACTATTAATAGCTTCTCTCCAAAATGTAGCATCGATAGAAGTCACTGCCTCCTTATATATCTGAGGGTCTTCACCAATGAAGAAAGCAGAAACAACATGTTCATTTATTTTGTCATAGTTGTCCTCAATTTCTGTCAAGAAAGTAGTTATAAAATCTGATCCGAAGCTCTTCTCAGTTCTTTGTCTTTTACTTCTCCTCAGTTCATGCTCATCAACATGCTCATTCAAAATAAAAAAAAGAACTAGGCAAAGACGGAGGCATATTAACATCATTTGAGGGAATAGAATCACTGCATGTCACAGATTTAAGAAATGGAAACACATGTTCAAAAAATCCAACATCTCGTGCCTCAGAAAAAGAAAGATCTTTCACGGACATAAATCTATAAACAGTAGGATTTTGTGTGTATCCAACAAATACAGCATCATACGTCTTAGGCCCTATGTTAGTCCTCTTAGGAGGAGGCAAGCAAACCTCAGCAAGACATCCCCATATTTTTTGATTTTTAGATTTGGAGCAAAACCATTCCACAATTCATAGGGAGTTTTATCTAGCCCTTTATGAGGAACTCTGTTAAGAATATAACAAGACGACAAAATAGCTTCCCCCTACAAATTATCAGTTAACCCTGAGCTAATAAGCATAGAATTCATCATATCCTTAAGAGTCCTATTTTTTCTTTCTGCTATACCATTTTGTTGTCTTTCTCATATTTTTTTCGGGTTTCCTCATTCACTATACTAGTACGAGTGGTAGAGGGTGTTGTACCAGAAGTAACATCGTTTGGAGTGTCTGAGGTGTTGCCTCAGAAGGAGGTTCTGAAGTCAACACATAATCGACTTCAAGTTGCTCGAAGAAAATCAACAATTTCTGGGACCAGCGTTTGTAATTGTTTCCATCTAATGGTTCAAGTATTGATAAATCTGGTATGGTTTTGTTCAAAGAAACAGCCATGATAAATAAGGGTGGAAATCGCTTTTAAAGCACTGATTTACCACGGCACAGCAATCTTTATTTAAGTTAGTCCTGGTTTTGTTCTTCTAAACTCTAGTCCTGATTCTATTGTTACTACATGGAAGACATTGATCTTGATGATGAACATGACCAACAGCAAAAGCAGTAAAAACAACAGGTAATTCCCAGTTTCTTTTGTAAAGATGGTGATCAATTTCAAACCACCCTCTCTAACTCACCACCTAATAGAGTTTATTTTGGAATACAAAGTGCACAACAGTTGTGTAGGGTTGAACAGATTAACACTAACAATTCACACGCATTCTTCTCCAAGAAATTTCAAACAACACTCTCTCATTGGCTGTTAAGGAACTCTTCTAAAACTAGGTACCGAGTGCAATTATCCAAGCCTTAATGCTTTCTTATGCCCAATTCTGTTCTATTCCAAATCGAACCCCCCACAAACTTTTGCACCTTCCTAGTAGTTACGTGCTCAATATCCTTTCGCCTTATGATCCCACTAAAATATTAGATTTATATCATGAGTATAAGTATACAGTCTCCATTAATATACTTCACGTCGTTTCACATGTTCCTGGTGATATTAAAGATATTACAGAAAGGGATTCAATTGTCTCTTTGATCATGTTTTAGTTGGTAAAGACTCTTTTGGGGGTTCTAATTGGTATGAGTGATCCGATTTCCACAACTTACTTAAGAATAGTCGTGATCTCACGTACGTTGTTAACCACCCTGTTTTGTTACCCTGGCGGAAGAGGTTAAACTTGATTGACTTGCTAGTTATGAAATATCGTTCTTTAAACAAGGAGCTGAAGACTCTTATACGAAAAGTGTTAGTAGACATGGAGATGTTTGAACAAGACTGGGAAGATACCATCAAAGATGACGCTCCATTCATGAACATTTTAAACTATCATGTTGACACTGCTTGTGGGGGTGGGTTTGAGGGTGAGGTTGAAGTTGGGGTTGACCCTAGCGCCCCTTTACCAATGAAAGTGATTAAGCACAGAAGGGGAATCAGGTTATTACAATTGATAAGGAACTCGGATCACTATTTACACGATAAAAAGCCTCTTTGGGAAGATCCTACCAGAACAGAGTTTAAAAATTTTGACAAGAATAAACATCCGAACTATCTCGACAAGAGATACATTTGCTTCAAGTTTTTAAATTACTTTTCCAAACTTATGCCTCAACTTTGTTCTAGTCTAGTAAAACGTAATGTCAAGTATTGGGAGTTTCTTTAGCAGTGGCCGGACAACAGGGGCGAATCCAGGAATTTAAAAATGGGGGTACAACGTACAAGTTAAAAAAAAAATTCAACAAGCAAAATGCAATAAATTATCAAATGAGTCATAGTCTCTTACACTTTTCCCCTACGAGTTTTCATCGACAGAAAACGATGTACTATAGCATCATTACTAATATTAGAAGCTAAATCTCTCTCTATAAAACATATTAAACAATCATTAAGCAACTCATCCCCCATACTATTACGGACATCGCTCTTGATTGTGTTGATTGAGGATGTAAAAATTGTTGGTTAACCGGAACTGATGAAGATTCTGTAGAATCAGATGGTGCCACTTCCACTTCCTCCGGCTCTGGTCTTAATCTTTTAAAAAATCTTTCCATTTGCATGGCTTACCTTAGCTGCAGCTGCAATTAAACAATTAACAAACAAACCTAAGCATTACATATTTAACATATGTTGGAAATTTAACATGTATGTCTCTCGGGCATTTTAACAAACAGGTAGAAGCATATGAATTAATATAATAGGAATGAAGGAGGGGGAGATGTGTTGGAGTTTGGAAAAGCCGTCTAAAGACTTGTTTTTACTTTCTATGTTTCACCACATATATTAGATATAGTCTCTCCCTGCTTATTTATCTATATAAATTTATTAATTTTTTTTTTTAAATAATGGGGGACATTTTTGTCACCCCATGCTGACTGCTAGAATCGCCACTGCCGGACAAGCTTCGCTCGATAAAAAAACTTGGACTATTTTATCAGAAATTTGGGTGTTGATCTGGATTTCAGTCAGAAGGAAAACTATAAGTTTTAGCTTGTTTGTGTTAGTGGATATACAGATTTGTAGTATTTTGTCACGAATGGGCTAAGTCCTAGTATGTCTCAGTTGCTATTGGGCCTGAATTTAGAGTTGGATGTAGATTTTACAACTAGGCCCAATAATAATAGTCTGCTTGTCGTAGTCGCTGTATTACATATATAGCATTTTTATGTTATTTTAGAACAATCAATGAGAATGAATGTTTGTTTTATCTTTTATCTTCTTGCATTTTCTTTCCTGCTTTTATCTTTCTGTTCTTAGATTAATTTTACAAAAAACCCAAAAAATACTGTCAAGATCATGACAAATGGTATCAGAGCCAACGGTTTCTCGGACATGGCGAGCCCTGTTACCGGTTTCCCCACCACTCTATATCCTTCAACTCCACCATTTTATAACCATAATTTGTACTATTCGTATCCGTACACGACACCACCTCCAACACCTCCACTTCAATACACACCACCTCCGACGCCTCCATATCTTTTTCACTTTGTTGAACCACCGCATCAAGTCTATACCACTACTTACACACCTTTTGTACCTTTCACTCCGATGCTGATTTCTGATGTTACGAAGGGTTATTTACACCACCTGGATGATAAGGTAACTCAACTGGATGCGAGACTTGCTCAGATTAGTAGGTTAATTGCGGAGAAGAATGGAGTTGCAAATCTCCCAAATTGAGTCAAGGAGAATAGTGATGAAACAGAGGAAGGCAGTTCTCGCCCAGATGAGAAGTCCCCCATGGTGTTTGATGAAAGTCCCGAATCACTGTCGATGTCGAGTGCCAAAGAGTTTGAGGAGAAGGGTCACCAGATGGAGGATAAACTCACTGAAATGATTCAAAACCTTGAGAAGATGGGGAAGATCTACACAGATATGCCAAAGCTATTTGAGAAGAAGTGGGTTAGGAATGTTGATAGAGAGGGTTGAGAGGATTCTTAATCAAGGGAGTTGTCCACAAATCAGGTAAATCAGTCTTCTGATACACCTACTCCTGTTTTGGTTGTTGATAGTCTTGCTGATTTGTGTAAAGTATAGAAATTAGTTAATGATGGCAGTGAGGATCGGAAACAGTTAAAAGTGTCACAACTTGAAATATATGCCCCTCATATGTTTGACGAAATTCCTGAGAAGTTATACGGTGTCCAAATTCCTACCTCTGTTATTTTTCATGTCGAGTCAACTGGAAGAGATTTCACACCACTTTTGTGCAATAAACACAGGAAGAATGACAAGGAAATGGTTTATAACCTTCACGAGAATGAATATGGTAAATCTTTTGGAAAATTTGGTGTTAATGTGAAGAATAATGTAAATGACACACAAGTGTTTGATGGATATAACTGTGAATTGCTTATAAAGGGATTTCATAATGATGAGAAAGGTGATAATTGTACCTTTGAACATGGTGATAATGAGAGTGAAACCCAGTGGGAAATAGTCGATTCTAGTTTGGGAGAATTAAATATTACAGAGAAAAATGAAACGTGTGCTGGGAAGGTAGTTCAATATGTCTATATCAATTCGAGGTTTGTTTGCAAAGGCCCCATTCATAAGTTGTTGAGTCAATTAGCAGCCAAGTTTGATGATATAGGTCAATGTTATGATATCAATGGCTTTGGATCTGGTAATGGAAAGAGATGCAGGATCCAAACTAATCCATCATACATTTTGAACTTGGGTTGTCCAACATTCCTTTATGATCTGACTTTTGAACCATTAAATACTTCTACCGAATTCAAGGACTGGGATCACATACTTACTTTCCTCGAAAAGGCAATAACAAAAATATGGAATGAATACATGTCTTATGGACATTGCGTCAGTGATGATGCTTTGCAAAATGATTATACATGGAAGGAAGGTGATGATTCTGTTACAACAGAAGACATGGAAACACATTATGAAAATAAAAGAAAGAGGTTCCAAACTCGATTTAATCAAGTTGCTCCGGATGTTCCTCTCCCCCAGAGCAAGATGCTAAGAGAGTCATTCAATCATATGTCTCCTTGTAGTAGCAATAGTTTTTCTGGTCTGAAGTCAAGCGGAACTACTAGTGAAAATGCGATGAACCAAGAAAACACAACATCTTGTCAGATGAAGTATTCAGCTCAGTTATGTGATGGACTAATATCCTCTTGTGGAGAGGCAATTGACCAAGAGAATGGATGCCATTTGGAGGAACCTGCTGGTAAAGTGTACTTTGCTGAAGATTATCTCTTCGAGAATAAGTTCACTACAAAAAGATCCATTGAGCATATGGATCCCCTAAAGGAAGCTAAATGTAACAAATTGTCACTTATAGTTGATGTTGGCATAACTGACACGTCAACAGTGAGCGAGTTTGCTCATTATTTTGAAGTAAGAAATGCTGTATTGGAGATCAGTGACGGTCCTAATGAAGGTAAATACTTCTTAAAGAGTTGCTCTTCGCGGAGAGTCCTCTCACCTGGTAGTGCATTTTCTCCAAGTAAAGGAGTTAATTATAAATATAATGCATTTGAAAACCAGGAACAGTGTAGTGACCATGCTGGTAAAGTTGACTTCCGAGTAGTTGATAGCAACCCAATACTTGAATCATGGAAAGTTGAAAGAGGTGGTATTTGTTGCTCCCCAAGGTTTACAAATGAAGATGTCATGCTTATGGGTCCAGAAATGACAGCAAGAGATGCAGTGCAATTTTTTCGAACTGGAACTTCTGTTGACGAAGATAATGATCTTTCACTTGACCTGAGTAATCAGTTTCAAAAGTATGGCTCAAGGCAGTCATCATCAAAATTTGGATGGTCTTGTGTGACACCAGAAAATTCTGCAGAGACCAAATTAATGGAAGCAAGATCATTGCTGGCTAGTAGAGCAAAAAGTTTGTTACTTCTGGAATATGGAAAAATGTTGTGGGACAGAGTCTGTATGGCGCCATATCGGAGGAAGGAACACAATCCGAGCGCTGATGAGGAAACTACACCCAGATTTATGGCTTGCTGTTGGGATCCGGGAAAGTCTGCAACTACATTTGTGATGCTTGATTCATCTGGAGAAGTGTTGGATATCCTGTATGCTGGGTCCCTTTGCAACCGTGGTCAAAGTGTTAATGATCAACAATGTAAAAAGAATGACATGTAGAGAGTTTTGAAGTTCTTGACTGAACATCAACCACATGTTGTCGTTCTCGGAGCTGCGAATTTGTCTTGTACACGTTTAAAGGAAGATATTTATGAGATTATTTTTAAGATGGTCGAGGAAACTCCTAGAGATGTCGGTCAGGAAATGGAGGGTGTAGATATTTTATATGGAGATGAAGCTCTTCCTCACCTTTACGAGAATTCGCGTATCTCTTCAGATCATCTTCCCTTGCAGCCAAACATTGTCAAGCGAGCAGTGGCTCTAGGTCGTTATCTTCAGAAGCCACTAGCAATGGCTGCAACACCTTGTGGGCCAGGGAAAGAAATATTATCTTGGAAGCTCAGTCCTCTGGATGATTTTTTTTAACTTCTGATGAGAAATTTGGGATGATTGAACAGATCATGGTAGATGTAACTAATCAAGTTGGGCTTGACAATAATTTGGCACTAAGCCATGAATGGTTATTTTCTACTATGCAGTTTATCTCTGGGCTTGGCCCAGAAAGACAGCACCTTTGACGAGGTCTCTAGTAAGTAGTGGAGCTATTTTTACACGGAAAGACTTGTTGAAATGACATGGTATTGGTAGATATACTTGCGAAAGAAGATGTTGCAGACGATTGGAAGGAGTTCTTCTTTTTCATCCTTGAGGACAAGGATGTTTTGAAGAGGAAGGGTATGTCACGAATGGGCTAAGTCCTAGTATGTCTCAGTTGCTATTGGGCCTGAATTTAGAGTTGGGTTAAGATTTTACAACTAGGCCCAATAATAATAGTCTGCTTGTCGTAGTCGCTGTATTACATATATAGCATTTTTATGTTATTTTAGAACAATCAATGAGAATGAATGTTTGTTTTATCTTTTATCTTCTTGCATTTTCTTTCCTGCTTTTATCTTTCTGTTCTTAGATTAATTTTACAAAAAACCCAAAAAATACTGTCAAGATCATGACATATTTACATGTCTCAACCTTGAGTATTAGACAATTGTATCTCAATACCTATGTTCTTATCAATATACAAGCTCTCGTGGTTCTCTTCTTTTGTTTATCTATCATCTTTTATATACCATATACGGATGAATCCATAGTTTTCTTTTCATATTATATTTTTTATATATGGGTGGCTGCCATACATGGATCTAAAAAATTACATATAACCTTGCCACTGATCAAGGAACTGGTCTGTACGGCTTAATACATGCAAGGAAGATTGCTATTTAATATGGTAGTGTTTAATGGCGACAATTCAGAAACAGCCAAGTACTGGTGTTTTCTCTTCAATTCATCATTTGTGTACTACTACTTATTGATGCTTGATTTAAGATTCTTCTTAGTTTTTTTTTTGGTAGAACTTGTGTACTCAATATCGTTTTGCCTTGTGATCCCAATAATGTATCAGATTTATATCTTGAGTATAGGTATATAATCTCCGTAGATATAATTATTGATATTCCACTCTTTCTTGATGATATTAAAGATATTACAGAAACGAAATCAATCGTCTCTTTGATTAAATTTTAAAGAGTACACACTCCTTTAATGGTTGGGTTTGGTACTAGTGGGTCGATTTCCGCCACATTAAAGAATAGCGCAATCTCACATAGGCTGCCAACCACCCTAAACCTGATTGATTCACTAGTTATGAAGCTTCGTTCTTCAAACAAGCAGATTAAGTTTCTTATACGAGACGTGTTAGCGGACATGGAGATGTTTTAACAAGACTGGGAGAATACGATTAAAGATGCGCTCCATTCATTAGCGTTTTAGACTTTCATGATGACACTGTTGGGGGGGTTGGGTTTGGGGTTGACCCAAGCACCTCTTTTGCTATAAAAAGCTTCCTGAGGAAGATCCTAACAGAACCGAGTTTAAATATCTTCACAAGTATAAACATCAAAACTATCTCGACAAGAGATACATTTGCTTCAAGTTTTAAAATTACTTCCCCAAACTTATGCCTCGACTTTGTTTTGGCCATAAAATACTATGTCAAGTTTTGGAGTTTTTTTAGCAGTGGTCTGACAAGCTTCTACAACAGCTCGGTAAAAATATCTGAATCATTATATTAAAATTTCGGGTGTTGATCGGGATATCTGTCCAAAGGAAAACTATAAGTATAAGCTTGTTTGTATTAGTATCTACAGATATTTGTAGTATTACAGGTCTCAAGTCTCAACCTTGAGTATTAGTTACTTGCATGTCAAACCTATGTTTTTATCAATATAAATCAAATATACTTGCTCTTGCGGTTTTCTTCTTTTGTATACATATCATAGTGAATGAATCCTTAGTTTTCGCTTCATATTATATTTTTATATTTGGCCATTTGGGTGTCTGAAAGTTACATAAAAGCTTGCCACTGATCAAGGAACTGGTCTGTAAGCCTTAATATATTACATGAAGGAAGATTGCTATTTATCATAGTTGTGTTTAATGGTGAAACTCATAAACGGGCAATCATTGATGTTTTTCCTTCAAATCATCATTTATGTACTTCTAGTTTTTTATGCTTAATTTAAGATTCTTCTGAGTTTTTTTTTGTAGAAGTTGTCCATTTTGGAAAGTTATATTTTGCCACTTTTCACAATTGAATTTGATATGTGTAGGATATGTAATGCACATAGTATTAGCATGTATGTTCTTCTTTCGGTGAGACCACTTGGGAAATAACAACTCTATATGTAAAAATTAAACTTCCTTCATCTTCTTATGCTATCAGGATTTAACTTAGTTGTTTTGTTGGTGATCATTGATCAGGTTTGTGTTCTGCAGCTGGTGACACTTCATCATCTGCTAGCTCATTTGATACTATAGTCAGTGGATGCATCCCTGTTATCATGAGTGATGAACTTGAACTTCCTTTCGAAGGCATGCTTGATTATCGGAAGTATGCATGTCGCGGCTCTTCTTCTCTCTCTCCCTCTCCTGGCGCTTCAGCCCTGTTACATGCTGAGGTATTTACACTGGTCACTAAATGCAGATAGCTGTAGTTGTTTCTTCAGAAGATGCCGTAGAGCCAGGTTGGCTTCTAGCATATCTCAGAAGTCTTAGTACTGCTCAACTCGAAGAAATGCGACTGAACTTATCAAAGGCTTGTGCTCTCATTAGTATGTTACTATGTTCCAGTTGCAAGGCATCCTTTTCAGCAATTACTAGTGTAGAAATTGTGAGTGTATTGATAAATAAGAATCTAAAACTGAATTGTATTGATATTGAAGACTACATTGAATTGAGTAGCTTGATGATATTACATGATTGAAGAACAAATATATATGATACAAGTGTAAAAGTAGCAGCTAACTTAGACTATATAGTAGCTAACTTAGACTAGCAACTAACTTAGACTATATAGCAGCTAATTTAGACTGACTTATTTTAACACCCCCCTCAAACTAAAGTTGGTTGAAAAACCAGCATGAGTTTGTAAACAAAATCACCAGAAAGGGTAGGAGGATGAGCTTCGTTAAGGAGACATAATGTAGCAGAATCATGCCATCTTGATACCATGTAGAAATTGTGAGGGTAGCTCTGCTTGTATGTATATAATAACGTAGAAGAGTTATAAATATTGTATAAGCAATGTGAGCTTGGTGATGATGGTGAAGCTGAACAACAATGTAAGAGAAAGAACAAACAAACTCTTGTATTGCTATGGATATTCAGCTTGTTGACGGGTGAAATGACAATCAATCTTTATTTATGTGTGTTGTTTGGAAACATAAGCAAATATATGTGTATATAACTGTGATATTTATATATATGTGTGCTTATGTTGTGATAAGTTGAAATCACAAAGCAAATATATATATAAATGTGATAATTATATGTATATATATGTGCTATGAAAATATAAGCCAATATATATGTATACGACTGACATATGCATATATATGAGTGCTATGTTGTGATACGTTGAAATCACGAGCGAATATATATATATGAATATGACAATAATATGTATATATATGTGTGATGTGTGTGATATAGAGATTGAATGTCGATTAGAACCTTTCGCGGCTACGTTCTGTCCCAAGAGGCTGTCCTGTCTGAGGATTGTGAATGGATTCAAGCTCACTAATTGATGCAATTTCTGGTGTAGAATCTGAGGTTGCATTAGTGGATCGCCAAGTGTGTATTTCGTTGAAAAAGCTACGCATAGCTTGAGATCAAGAAAATGATGTGTTCATCCAAAATGTAACCTCCCTTCATTCTTGTAAAGAAAGAGCTCAAAAGTAACTTTGAAAATTTTCAGGAACAACAATAAAATAGTCCAGGGACTAATGTGTCAGTTGACAGAAGAGCTGGAGGGTCAACTTGCAAGATCTGTGAAAGATTGGATGCAGGATTGTAATTTATTCCAATAAATCATGGATTTATTATGTGGCTCAGGTGGGCTGATTTTGATGTGTCCCAAATATATTATCGGTTTTTTTTTACTACTAAAAACACTTACACACGTATTTTTCAGTGGGCTCATTTAGTGTGGGCCGAATAGAAATGGGCTGATATTGGCCCAAAGAAGAAATAACCTGTTGTAGCCCTTATCTAATTAGAACATGGCAGTGTATAATAGAGAGAACAAGACGTCAAGACATACACACGTAATGGGTCAACTCGGAGGAAAGTTTAGCAACTGCATGTGTGGACTCAAACCAAGATGGATTGGTTATGTGAGCAGTGTGGCGATTTGCGTAGGGGCATGAAGCGATGACTGTTTGTGAAAAAAAGACTCAAAGACGATGAACGAGTCGGGCTAGATGGTGAGTCAACTCGTTACTCGTTTTATGAGGATTTCTCGGAAGTGTGATATGGTGAAATCGGTTTGCGAGCACCAGCCGTTTGATAAAAGATCTGAATGGCAAGATAAAGTTGGGTGGCTCAAAATTGTAGATGGGTGATTGGCCGGGTTGGTGACTCGACTGGGTGAGTTATGCGAGTTGGTGGGTTGACTCGTTTGCTCAGCTGGATGGTCTGGAGGATTGATGGTGTTTTGTGATTTAGCGGCAGTTTGGAGATGGTGAGTTGGAGTAGTCTGATTTGTGGCCACCAACTGTTTAAGCAATTGTCTCAAAGACAAGTGCAGTTGGGTGACTGAAAATGAAGGATTCAGCAAGCTAAAATGGGTTAGTTACTGAATTAACTCGTCACTCAGCTGGGTTTGCCGGGAGTTTGGTAGTTGTGGGTGCAGCGGAAAGAGGAGTGAAGCAACAAGATAAGCAGGTGGTTTTGACAGAGGCTTGCAAAAACTGCCGGAGCTTAATCTTGAGATCTGAGGTATGTTTTGTACAACTGATTTTGTGACAATGGAAACAACAAAGATCAGGAGCTTAAAGCTCTGATACCATGTAGAAATTGTGAGTGTATTGATAAACAAGAATCTAAAACTAAATTGTATTGATAGAAGACTACATTGAATTGAGTAGCCTGATGATATTACATGATTGAAGAACAAATATATAGGATACAAAGCGTGTAAAAGTAGCAGCTAACTTAGACTGACTTATTTTAACAACTAGGTTAAAAGAAAGCATTGGTGGTCTTTTTTTATTCTTAGAAATTACTGTATATAGAATCAGAGCTTTCAATTCTTAAACTTTCCTGTTTCTTAGAAATTAATTTACCTTAGTTTTATTTTAATCACTGAGCATCTATTTATTTATTATCCAGTACCTCTTTTTATATTCACATCAGCTCAACCATTGGGTCTAGAAGACTTGGCCTGGAGAATGGTTTGTTCTGGCGTCCTCATTTACCCAACTCCGCACTTGTCTTACATCACTATAGTATAGATGTGGCGGAGCCGCAGAGGCAATTAATCAACCTACCTAAAAGGGTGTCATAAGATATTTTTCTAGTTCTAAGAATATCTCCAATGATGTGAGCTAAAATGGTTAGCTAAAATAATATAAAAAATGATTATGTAAAATTTATTAAATTTGTAAGGTGTTTTAATCCAATGGCGTTGATTATAATGATTGTTTATATTATTATTTGAAATGGTTAAAAATAGAATATATTTCATTTGAATATGGTAATGGTAATAGATGATGTGGAGTTTTCTTATACGTCTTTATAGATTCGACAAATATAACAATATGATGGGATTGACTATAATTTTACTTAATAGGATTGTCCCATTTGAATGGAGAAACTTTTACATATTCCATATAATCTTTATATATGGCATGTCAACTACACTTTTAACTAAAGATTTTTTATATATGACATGCCCCCTACACTTCTAGCTAAAAAAATTTCACCATAGGAGATTTTTAAGCACATTGTAATTCTTAATAGTTGCAGGACTCTTTTTTTAATATTAATTTACATGATCAAATTGTTACTAAAAAAAATGATACATATAAGGATATAACTTATCTTCTTGGCCAGACAATGATACTAGAGTAGAGTTACTAGAGATTGGCTACTTTGATTGATATATCATTTTAAGTTGGGCAATGATTAATGAGTAGTGCTAGGTACCCTAAATTGGTATCCAAAAATTGTTTCCAAATGATGTGGTTTCGATGACGTGGCAGATTAGAAAATTTTGATTGGGGAGGTTGGTGTGAATGCAGGGGGTCTATTTTGTTATGACTAATTAAAATAAGACACTTGATATTTGGGAATTATTTTGGGTACCAATTTGGGGTACCTAGCATTTACCATGATTAATATTTGTGACCATTGTTTTACTTGCAACTCTTTCCTGAAATGGCGCTTCTTAGCTGTGGCCAGGGATACAGGTAGCCAAACTCCAGAATTTTTATCCAGAATAACAAAACTAATACACAACATACCAAATCAAACAAATTATTAAGGATAATATGTTCCTATAGTTAACTTTAGGAAATTCTCCTAAAGTTAACCATTAAGATTGTGACACATATGCACAATCAATAATGCCCCTGCGGGGCCCTTCTAAACAAATAAAAAAATTCATCAAAACTACGTAGTTTTGATAGCTTAACTTTAGGAAATTCCCTACAGTTAACTGTAGGACCATTTTTCTCAATTATTAATATGCATGTTCCACGTTACATAAAACATAAACCATGAGTATATGATTACATGGATCGGTCAATAAGCATATTCCAAGGTCAGAAGCAGTGCCAGCCCTCGTCCAGTTCCAACAGTGCGGTTGCACAGGGCCCATTGGGTCAGGGGGCCCAAATTTTTTTTTTTTACAGTATATATATATAGTAAATATATATATATATATATATATATAAATTAATATTATTATCTTACAAAAAATATCAATTTAGAGCATCTATAAATAGCATTTCGGGGTCTCTATAAATATTATTAAGAGTTAATTATACAAAAAATAATATTTTTGGGCCCCTAAAAATATTATTAAAAGTTAGTTATACAAAAATAGCATATTGGCGCCTCATCTCTAACACATACATATTTAGGGGGCCTCCTATCTAATACATACATATTTATAAATAACAAATTACTCAAGATCCTAAAAAAAATCCGAGCTTCGCGCGATTAAAAATCCGGATCTAGTTCGGACCCAAAAAAATTTCCGCGCTTCGCGCGGTTAAAAAGAGCCTCGAAACTTTTCCCGCACCGGGCCCCAAAAACCTCAGGACCGGCCCTGGTCAGAAGAATATGTATTCATATCAAACATAGAAAAGGCACTGAAATCAAGTGTATTTTCACCCCAATCTTCATCATTTACTAAATAGTTACTATATAAATGTTCGAAATAATATGAAAACCATTTGTATGCATCTTTTAAGATGGAAGAGATTTACACATTTAAAATGAATGCAAGCATAAAACTTCGACTTGCATTGTTACGGTACTTCTAAATTAGCAACATCAATTTCATCAATTTGTGGTATGGTCCTTGTTTCCTACAACCTCTGCCAGTTGCTCAAAAAACTCAAAGTCTGCAGCATGATGTATATACCACTGTCTCTCATTCTCCCATATGTATGGCTCATACCTGACATGAGTAATATATAAATGAAGCTGCCAATTCAGTCCGACTCTTTTGGCAAAGTCAAGGCAAGGAGAGGAGGAAAGAAGCCAGAACAAAACAAATCACATAGCCAAAGACAATAACTAATACCGAGTTATTTAAGATCAAGAGATTCTAAAATTAAAGTTGTTGAATTTACTTTACAGTAGCCTAAAATTATTATCTGCTAGAGAATCCTAGAAGACATTTGTACCAGTTTCCAGACTTTCTTATCAAAACATCATGCATAGGCACCTTTATAAATTTTAGACCATTCATTTGAATCCATGTAATAAGAAATTATTGGAGGCCAGCACTGAAGTCCTGTCTGCAGGTTCTTCTCAGGATTGAACACAGAGAATATTGTCCTACGGAATTATGGTTTATGCATAGGAATGATAAACTCGCCATGATTTGTAATTCTAGAAATTTGGCTTCCTACAGAAAATACCAATCAAAACGTGCATTTATGTGTTACATCAATCTTGTAATCTAAACGAACAAACTCGTCAAACTAAATTAAAGCCAAACACGGGCACATCTGCACTCTACATTCTCTTCTTTACACGCTAGAGTTTGGACCACGATATCTAAAACACTTGGGCCTTTACTTATTTATATGTGGATTTTAATTTACATAAATCCTAAAAGATAATTCAAGGATGAAAAGAGTGCTATATAACAATATAAATAAATAGATCAGTGGTAGATGATACAAATCCGACATTCCGCACAAACATGTTGGTTTTAACTTTTAATCAAATTCTTGCTTGCACATCGTATGGCCAAACCATAGGTCCCTAGGACAATATTTTAATCAGACCCCAAAAATTATATTGAATTCTTAAAACATTATTCATATATGACTATATGAAGAGTACATAGAAAATATTGAATAGGATATAACAGCAAAGAAAGCTTACCTGAGCCAATCTGAAGGATCCAATCTCTGTGCAAGACCATTAATTAAACCATCTATGCGCACTGACAATCGGCTGACTGACATTTTTGTTTGTCTTTTATCTTGTCTCTTTTCATAAGAAGTCTTTACTTTTGGAGATTCGGAAACATCCTCTCTTCCAATGAAATCACCACCTGAGAGAATGTCAGCAGAAAAACCTAGATCTAATAAAATTTGTAGGACTCCTTCCTTTGACACCATAGCATCAAATGCCTCTTCATTCGAAAGGAAATCTCCATATTTACCAAGGACCTGCGTAACATTTATTAAATGATTATAATTCATAGCACTTGCTCTTCTCACTGGAAATACCTATTGATTTATTGTGCAAGCCATAGAAGATCTGATGCAATTTACCAAAGCCAGTGTGTATTACTCATGTTTATATTTCTATGACATCAGAGATCATATCAGTATGCTAAATATTATAGAAGATACAGTATAATCTAGCAATGAATGGAAGTACCTTCTCCAATAACGTTGAGGAAAAAGTCTGCAATGTTAATTTGTCGAGAACATGACCACCAGCTCTACGAATTTCCATACATGCTTGATTAAGAAAAAAGGTGATATACTTTGAAGGCATTGAGGGCAATGATATTTTTGTTTCTGATGTGCTTTCAGCAGATTGCTCCTGTTTGACCACTGTTTCCTCCCATCCCTATTCAATGATGAAAAAGCACATTAGTTTCATGTATTTAATGAATCTTTGGAGTATATGACACTAGGTGAAATTCAATTACGCGTGTACAACATGCTGGATGCAAGCAATTGATGAGCAAAACACTAAAGACTGCATATAAACATTGTCCACACACTTTAAAAAAATACAAATGGGAGATCTGAGAGGTAAATAACACAACAAGAGACAAGTTGGCTACATTTGGGAGGTTGAAAGCACAAGTATAACCCAATCCATCAGATTATTAGTAAATAAACAACGAAGACGTTTGAGTTTTAGCACAAAATCTGTGCTTAAACCCCCGTAAAACTATACCCTCACTTGCAAGCTTATTTTTCCAAAACAAAGATTACAAGTGTTATTACATGATATGAACAGTTGCAACGCCTCTAAGAGAAGTTTACAAACTATCCTTAGGAAGGTTAAACTGATGACTACGAATATGACAGGGGGTAGAAAAAAAAGTTGGGAGCAAATTTAAAGGTGCTTACTCTCAGAGGAGCTGTCGTAGATAGATTGTCATCTTGCATGAGATTGTGAAATAGATCAGTAGAAAGCTTTTCCGGAACCCAGAACATCCATAAGTCACGACCTTCAGAGAAAAGATCCTTCATTTCTCTATTCAGTAGTTCCAGTTCTGAGTTTAAACAGTCACTAGCTCCATCAGAATCGAGCAGGGAAGTCTGTTCTTTCAAGGAACCACCAACATGTTCGGCCCTGCCAGAATTATGAGAATCAACGGAGGAATTGCTTGGGATATGAGCCATAGCTTTGGTAACCCATAACTTTGGCGAGCCAAGTATCATAGTAATTCGTTCCGAATGCTTTTTGAATGCAAACAAGAGTCGCTGGATAGATAGAAGCCGGACAACAGCCACATCTCGCGACATAACAAATCCAGTTTCATCATAATATAACCGTTCCATCTCTACTCCGAGTCCCAATAGAATGGAATACATAATCCCATAACAGTGACTCTGGAAACAGGGAGCTAGGTTGTCTCGTCTCATAGAGGCATTTGGAGATTCAAAGAAGATCAGAAGATCCTCTAGTACATCCTCAATTTGAGTGTGTACGAGGGAACTAATCCGGTTAGCTTCATCTCCAGGGTAATCAGTTTCATCATCAGTTGCCTTGGCAATGTCATCAATCCACTCCTCGACATTCAACGATTTACGTAGCTCATCAAATTTAGATTCGATAATGGATTCCATCCTCCCAATAAAAGCATATTCGAAGAACTCCATCCAGATATCTAAATGACGTCCCAAAACAAGTTCACTGGTTGTCTTCCACGGGGATATAGCCTTGGAAACAGACACACTGTTGAGCCATTTTAGATTCCCTTCCAGAACTTGGTTGTCTTGTAATGTTGCTCTAATCTTCTCCTCGGCGAGTGAAATGTGTTGAGCATTCTCTAACGCATCAATCATATACGTTCCAAAAATATCCCCATTAACATCGGAAAGCATGCAACGGCCACATTTATCAAACCATTCAAGACAGAAGCGTTTGGTTTGGTCAAACAAACTAATTACCGTAACACTAAAGGAATGCCATGACACAATTTCGATATCGGGATTTGGTATGCCACTAAAGAGGTGAGAAGCAGGAGAGTTGAGTGAAGTGAGAAGTGTTTTTTTTAACAATGGGATAGTATGAGGGGATAACTGCAAAAATAACTCACCGACTTGAGCAAGAGTGAGCTGAACTATCTTCGTATTATCGCATAACACGCTAATGACATGAGAAAGATCATCAACCAAACAAGCAGCTTTATTTTGTAAAATACAAGACAGTCTAGAATTGAGAAACAAATCTAAAACACTGAGACGATCGATAAACATAATAGCAGCAAGTACATCAGCATAAGCATCAACAGATAAATCCAATAACATCAACTTTTCACGGCTTCGTTTTAAAATCTCAAATTGAAAACTCTCAACAATATTCCACTCTTGGAGATTTTTAGAATCATAATTCTTGTCTAAATTAGAATGAACATACTTGGCTGCCATTAACCTGGTTGCCGACTCTAACAACATGGATTTATCTAAAAATCCTCGTATAATCTCCGGTGTATCGATCAAATACATGATTCGGCATGCAATACTATCCGCTCTTGTCATCGCGGCCTGTTTGCCGGTCCAAAGCTTGGACCGGTCGGATTTCATATAATGTCTGTGCGCTAGATTACTGTAAAGATGTAGGTCTAGCTTAAATATCCTAATTTTAGATATTGTGACGATTGGATCAAAAGAGAACCGAACAATAACTCGTTCCATTCTTCTAAACACAAAATTTTTATAAGGCTTAGTTCAATTAATTGAAATAAAAAAAATTAATCAATTATATTTATTAAAATATTTTATTTTTATTAATATTTTTTATTTCACAAAACTTTTGGTTGATTTTTTCAAATTTTTAAAATTTCTTTCTTTTAAAAATTTAATTTAAGTAATTAGACTTATTTTACAAAAAAATAATCTCCGAGATAATAAGGTTCTATTGCATAATCTATTTTATTTCGTAGTAAAAATACAGTGTTCTTCTATTGAATTTTAAAATAATGCAGATGAACTTAAAATTTCTATAACCGAACTTGCTTTTTTTTTTTTTACAAAGTTCTACAACTAAACTTAACTTTTCAACAATATTCTACAGAACGCTATTATCTCATATTATATTCATACCATAATTTTAATGTTCTACAATTCTATACTATTATATAAAAGTCAAAACATTAAAAGTTTTGGTACCTATTTTTTGGTACGTCGTGAATTTACTTATTTACCCTTCATTATAAAGAAAAATATATATGATATCTGTTGTGGAACAAAAAGTAAGGTTATCAAATTGCGGCTAGGGTTCGTGAGCTTCGTGCTTTAATGGCTGCACTTGTGTTACCGTGACCTAATTCGGGTCTTCACAAGATGCCTACGTATCTCAATGTCGAGAATCAAGCCAAAAAACGTAGTTCTGAGATGAGGGTCTGGCCCTTTATATAGGCTGAGAAGCCTAAGAATTATGGTAGGATTCGGAGACTTGGTGGGCAAGTCACCGTTATTGAGGAAGGTTCTGACTCCTTCCTTATAGGAATTAGTTTCCTTGTTGGATTAGGTGACTTGGAGGCTACACAATATCCTTGGGATATTCCAGAACGTTCCTGGTTTCTAGAACGTTCCTGTTTTGTGGATCAGGCCCGTGTTATAAACAAGCTTGTACCGGGCGTCCCCGGTTTGGGCTATTCTTTTTGGGCTTAACCACTAACCACGAATTTAATGCCCAGCTAGGGTTTTGGGCCTCATTTACGAGCCAATAAATACTATATTAATTATGCCTTTAAGGATTATTTTTCACCCATATCATTTGCCCCCCCCAACTTCTAGGAAAACTTGATTTCGTAGAAGTTTAAGGTCAGTTCGGCCCTACCAGGATATCGTCTTACAATGAAGTGTGGAGCGACCTACACATTCACAACGACTAAGATTCTCTCCTAAGTTAATACTTAAGAAAGTTAGACGTTCCTTGACCTCTTGAACCTCTTTCTTAAGATTTCTGGGCGTTTCGAGAATGGGATTAGTGTCGTTTTGAGCTCATAGACACTAATCCAAGTGCAATTCGTGCATAGGATCCTTTATCATAGACTCATTAATGATTTATTTCCCTCAACTTTTCTAAGTTAGGGTTAATATCAGACGGTCATTGCTCATAAGCCTTAATAAGGGCTAATTTCTAAGCGAAAGACACTAATTCAGCCCTAATCGGGGCTAAACAACCCTAAACGGGGCTAAAAAGGCCTTAACCGAGGCTAAATAATTCATATTTAATGTGATTACTACTAGGATATCCACCCTTAACCTTGAGATAGGTTAATTTAAGAGTTAGAGTCCTTAAACGTCGATAATCGAGGTTAATCACCCCCTAACTGCGATTAGCGAAACCCTAATCCCAAATTTTGGAGTTAAGCCAATCTAATAGAGATTCTTATAACCTCATGGTTGTAGAAAGAATCACGTAAAAATTCTCATTTTTGAGTTGTCTAGGCAAGAAATACGGCCTTCTAGGCAAGGTGTTTCAAACACCTTCCTGATTTCAAACACCCTCCTGGTTTCAAACACCCCTGGCATTTCTAAACTCAAATTTTCAAGTTGAGCTTATATGATAGGGATTCTTATTATCTCCTGGTATGAGCAAGAATCACATGAAAATATGCATTTTTGAACGTTTTAGGGGCGAAATACCTCATTCTGAGCTGGTTTTCAAACCAGACCTTGTTTCAAACACCCTCCTTTTTTCAACTTCTTGAAACCACTGAGAGACCTACCTAGGCTTGTAGAGGACCTTGAGAGGTTTCCAAATCCCAAATTTGAGCTCAAACGGAGCATTTTCGAGCGTTCTGGAGGGTCGTGAAACCACCTAGGGGGTTCAGGTCTTCACAACACCTGACCAAGGTGACCTAGTCGGCCAACCCTGGTCGGCCATTCGGCCAAGGGGACCTGGTCGGCCACCCCTGGTCGGTTGGGCCCCAAATTTTATTTATTTATTTTTTTTGAATTTTTGCCAAATTTTGACTAGTTGACTTTGACCGTTGACTTTGACTTTTGATTTTGACTTTGACCAAAACCAAAACTTGTTTCAAACTCCCCTCCTTGTTTCTAGAGTGAGTTTACAACACCTTGGTTGATTTTGTGATCCTTAATCACAAACAACCTTCTTCTTAGTTTTCAGGACCTTCTGGGTTTTAACTTGTTCTTGAACTCTTAGTTTCTAATAACCTTGGGCTATACTATGGCCCTTGACTTGCTGACACCCTTCCATACTTACAATAGGGTGTTTTCAACAACCTTGGCCTTGCCCCCCTTGCCATGGAGGTCTCTGTTCCTTTGTTAGTTTGTATAGGGTTTTTCTCTTGTTTTCAACACCTGACTTCAAGTCTAGGGTGCTATGATCAGTTTTTATCCTTGATTCCATACTCAAGGACTTTAAAACTCCTACCTTGTTGGTAAGGCCATGCCTTGGCTTGATTTTATTCAAAAGTTCCTGAATTTTAGGCCTTGAGTTCAATCAACCGGCTTAATTCAGGACATACAACCTCGTTGGCCATCTAGGCTTATATTTTAGTCAGGTTTTCAAAACTCCCACCATTTTCTTAGAATCTATTTTCTATATTTCTATAAAGTATTAGCTTTTTAGCTAATCTTTCTACTTAGTGCCTTAATCATGGAATTTTGGCTTAATCCTCCATTTAGGCTCGTTAAGCATAAGTTAATTCAACCTCTTAGGTCGTTAACTATGTTGCTGCTTCAGCATGCATTTTCATTCATTTCTTTCGTTTATTTTCACGAATTAGATCGTTTATTTGACCCAATTTCGAGTTCATAACGCCTTTTTCCTGCTGTTTTCGGCTATTTAACCTGTAAACGTGGGTCGTCGGAAAGATGACCTGCTATGAGGGGTAGCTCATTTCCTTATAAAAGAGTTGGAGTGGAAGTCATTCTTCACATTTCCATCTTCTTCCAAAGAAAATTTCTCTCTGAAGAGCTCTCAAGATTCAAACACCTATTTCAATTTCAAACAAACCTGATGGCAGGTGAAGGTGGTCAGAGCACCGTAGTCCCTTCTAAGTCCCTTCTCCAAGCAATCAACAGGAGGACCAAGGACAAGAACAGGAAAGGTAAGGTGTTTCCTCCTCGTTATCAATTAACTTTACCCCAACTCTTAGAAGAGCCCGGGGATGTGTTTCCAAACAATGCTGAATTTGACTCTTTCATATTTCCTAGCACTTTAGGCGTAGGAGATATTAACGACCTACTCAAATATGAATTTCCTTCTGGTTTGAGACTCGGAATCCCTTCACCGGGAGATAGGACTTGTAATTAGCACCCTGAAAATTTATATGTGTACAAAGGGGCTATCACAGCTGGCATTAGGTTTCCGGTTCACCCATGGCTTTTTAGGTTACTAGCTGAAGTTAAAATCAACCCGTGCCAACTATATCCTAACTCCTGGAAATTTATATTCATCTTTATGGTTGAATGCATCATGGGAGGCGTCCGCCTTAGCATTCCTTTATTTAGACATTTGTTTGCTTTCAAAAATAGCCCTGTTACTAGGAAAGGATGGGTAAGCATCCAACATCGCACAAAGTCCCGAATGATTATCAACACTGCCTCCGTGCCTGACTCATGCCACAATTGGAGGCACGAATTTTTTATCCTTAAGTGGAAAGGAGGAGATTGGAGTGAATTTTTCAGGACTAAATTCAACCACGTGAACGATGAGGGAGTTAGTGAACTGCAACTCTCAACTGAAAACGTAGCCAATCGGGACTGGCTTATTTCAACCTTTCAAAATGCCCACTACCGCGAAGTTGTGACTGAGCATAACTTGATAGAGACCGGGCTTAGTAGTATCCCTCCCGAGGGTAATTCTTACTTTAACTCTTTTATTCTCATCATACTTGTTCTTATTTCAACATTGTTTTCTTTGTCTTTTCTTACAGTTGCTGAGGAGATTGACAGTCTGCTGGGTCATGCTCCCCAGATTACTAAAAGGATGATCAAAAAGGCTGAGAAAGAAGCCAATCTTGACGATATTCCAGTTCCTGAATTCCTTCAACACTGCTCAAAGGCTGGGAAAAGGATCAGGAGCTCGGACGGGAGTATGAAGACTGCATTCATGCCTGAGTGGGGGATATGCGAGCAGGACGCTATTCGAGATAGCCATCTCCTTGCTCAGGAATGGTCTCGGAATGCTATACCCCGATTGACAAGGTTCACTTCGCAACAGCAACGGACCTTGAGGAGAATGAAAGCTTGGGGGCATTTCATGCCTATAACGTAAGCTTATCTCCCCTTATCTTTTATTACTCTTACTAAATATTGGCCATCATAGTTTAACATAACTATTTCTTATGGTGTTTTATGCTTGTAGTTGAATGCTCATTTCCAGAATGCTATCCAGCTGGGGAGATCATATAAGGATAAGGAAAGAACCGCCCTCAAGGCTGCGGAAGAGCATCAGAAAGAGTCTCAAGAATGGGAGGCTAAATACTTCACCTCCGAAGACCAACTCTCATCCCTCAGGGGTAAGTACGCAGCCTTGGAGAACAGGACCCAGAACAACGAGGATTCCATCATCCAAAACTACTTGGGCTCGGATACATTCCTTGCCTTCATTGATGAACATGACAGGGAGGTCCAACCGGACAGCATGTCCATTGGTTGGGAAAAAGTTGTGAATAAGATTAGCCAAGACCACAAAGGGGTTGTTTTTCCTTCCTTCTATCCAAGTCCTTGGAAGGTGACTGATGCTGATGACCTTGTTGAAGGTGCTGGAACTTCCTCCCAGGCAAACAGGCGTGCTTCAGGCTCCGGGGCTAAGGCCACTCCCCAACATTCAGGATCCAGTTCTGGGAGGCACCCTTCGAGATCCCGGGGGAAGGACCGAAGTGACAGTTCAGGATGCCAATTAGCCGGCCGAATTCGCGAGCCCAAATCGGTGAGTGTTACCAGTTCCTCGACTTCGACTTCCAAGAGTAGGGAAGAAGGTGAGACGGGGTCCTCCAGCGGAGAAGAAGCCCCTATTCAGGTTGCTCCTCCTAAAGCCAAGAAGCGATTGGTGAAGACTGCTTCTATCAAGAAGTGATTATCTTTTAAGCCTTGCATGGCTTATGTTTGCCTCGTGTGGCTCTTATTCAGTTCTTGTTTTATCCTGACTTTACTCATGGTCCTTCATGGACTTATATTTTATTCGATGTTGTTTGTAACTTATAACTCTGTCCCCTAGGGGTATATTATCTACTTGCTTGTTTCCTTTAATTCATACGTTCCCTTTTTTTTTACGGTACTTGGTCATCCTAGACTTACACACATCTGGTGTTTGGTACATCATTAAAATCACAGAAACGTAGAATAGAAAACAAACTTGTATTAATAACGTGAAATGGGCTCTGCCCTTACATAAAATGATAAGTTCTACTATGAGCAACATGCTCTGCAATGGTTTTACATAAACCTTATTTCTACTTCAATAGATAGGCTAAAAGCTAAGTCCTTACTAGGAGAGCTTAAACATAATAAATCTTGAGATTCGAGGCGTGCCAAGTACGAGGCACCTCGCTTCCATCCAAGGTTTCCAACTTGTAAGAACCTCTTCCCAATGTTTTGCTGACTCTATACGGCCCTTCCCAATTAGGGGCTAACTTGCCTATCTGTCCAACTCCAGATGCTTCTATCTTCCTTAAAACCAAGTCACCTTGTTTGAAGAACCTTTCTTTAACCCTATGGTTATAATAAAAAGATGCCCTCTTCTGATGTTCTACATTGCGGGCATTCGCTTCGTCCCTGACTTCATCAATTAAATCAAGGGCAAACCTCATGCCTTCCTCATTGGTTTCTTGCTCATATGCTTCCACCCTTGGAGACGTATGAGACATCTCCACGGGCACTACTGCCTCTGCTCCATAGGCTAGCAAAAACATGGTAGCTCCTGTTGTCACCTTACATGTGGTACGATATGCCCATAGAATAGGCAGCAGCTCATCCACCCACGTGTTTCTTGAACGTTCGACCCTTTTCTTAAGTCCATCAAGGATAATCCGATTCGCTACCTCAGCTTGCCCATTAGCCTGAGGGTGAGCTACTGAAGTGAAGTGAAGTTCGATGGCGTTCTCCTCACAATACTTCTTAAACTCCTCATTGTTGAATTAGCGCCCATTATCCGTCACAAGGATTCGTGGGATTCCATATCTGTAAACTACGTTCTCCCAGAAGAATTGGGCAACTTGCTGGGTGGTTATCTTAGCTAATGGCTTAGCTTCAATCCACTTGGTAAAATAGTCAATGGCCACTATCAAGAACTTCCTTTGTGCTGAAGCTACAAGGAAAGGACCCAGAATGTCCATCCCCCACATGGCAAACGGAATAGGGGAGTTAATCGACGTTAACATCTCTGGCGGCTGCCTAACAATCGGAGCGTGTTTCTGACACCTGTCACACTTCTTTACATAAATTTGCGCATCTGCCAACATCTGTGGCCAATAAAACCCCAGACGAGTGATCTTATGGGCTAAGGCTCTGCCCCCCAAGTGTTGCCCACAGATCCCTTCATGAACTTCCTTTAATGCTTCTTCTACCTCTTGGGGCCTCAAACACTTCAAGTACAGGATAACAAAAGACCTCTTGTAAAGGATGCCTTCAATCAAGACATATCTCAATGCTCTCACTGATAGTTTCCGCACCTCCGAGGCGTCTTCGGGAAGCCATCCCGTTTCCAAATGTGCCTTAATAGGATCTATCCAACAACTTCCTATATCAATGGGTGCCACCAATTTCGAATTGATGGAAGGGGCCTTCAAGACCTGGAAGTAAACACTCCCTGCATAATTCTCTATTTCAGAAGAGGCGAACTTTGATAGGGCATCGGCCTTGATGTTCTCCTCCCTTGGGATGTGCTCCATATAGCATTCATCAAACTGAGTCATAACGGCTTTCACAATCCTTAGGTATTTTGCCATAGTTTCATCCTTGGTCTCGAACTCACCATTCACCTACGATATTACGAGCCTCGAATCTCCACAAACTTTAAGGTTCTTGACTCTCAATATTCTGGCCAAGCCTAATCCGGCTATCAAGGCTTCATATTCAGCTTCGTTGTTGGTTGTTGGAAAGTCCAACTTCAAAGCATATTCTACTAAAAACCCGTCGGGGCTTTGCAAGACCAGGCCTGCACCACTAGATTTTGTTTTTGATGCCCCATCAAAATAGAGCACCCAATATTCCTTCTAATCAGGTGCAAGCTCCTCAACTTTACCTTCGCCTTCTTCGCCTGACACTATCTCCTGGCCCCCGACTTCTTGGTTGTCGATGGTACATTCAACCACGAAGTCAGCTAATGCCTGAGCCTTGATGGCTGTCTGAGGCTTATATGCGATATCAAACTCCCCGAGTTCGATTGCCCATTTAATCAGCCTTCCACTGGCCTTGGGGATGTGCAATATAATTCTCAACTGCTGATCCGTCAGGACTTCAATCTTGTGTGCCTGGAAGTAAGGTCGTAGCTTCCTCGAAGCTGTTACTAGTGCCAAAGCAAACTTCTCAATTGGTGAGTAATTCAACTCAGCTCCATGCAATACCTTGCTCACGTAGTAGATAGGCTTCTGAATCTTGTTTTCCTCTCGAATGAGAACGGCACTCAGTGCTTGTTCGGATATCGCTAGGTATAAATATAGGGTCTCTCCAGGACTAGGTTTGGCCAACAACGGGGCCTCAGCCATGTACTTTTTTAGCTATTCAAAAGCCTCTTGGCTTTTTGAAGTCCATTCGAAATTCTTCACTTTCTTCAAAGCCTGAAAGAAAGGCAAACACTTGTCGCCAGACCTTGAGATGAACCTTCCCAATGCAGCTATTCTACCAGTCAACTTCTACACATCCCTCACAGAACGAGGTGGTTCCATATCGAGGATTGCCATGATCTTATCCGGGTTGGCTTCAATACCACGTTTTGAAACCATCAAGCCCAAAAACTTCCCTGATCCAACGCCAAAAGCACACTTGGCTGGATTTAACATCATCTTATGGTGCTTCAGCACTTCAAAGGCCTCTCTGAGGTGTTCAACATGGTCTTCTGTAAATAAGCTTTTGACCAACATATCATCAACGTAGACCTCCATGGTTTTCCCAATCAGATGGGTAAATATCTTATTTACCAGTCGTTGATAAGTAGATCCTACATTCTTTAGTCCAAAAGCCATGACAAAGTAACAAAAAACACCAAAGTCAATTATGAAAGATACCTTAGGGATGTCGTCTTTGTGCATCCTAATCTGGTTGTAGCCGCTGAAACCATCCATGAAACTCAGCATTTCATGCCCTGCCGTGGCATCTATTAGTGTGTCAATCCTTGGTAAGGGGAAGCAATCATTAGGGCACGCGTCATTCAAATCGGTGAAGTCTATACACATCCTCCATTTTCCGTTGACTTTCTTGACCATCACAGGGTTAGCCAACCATTCAGGGAACTGAATCTCCTCAATAAAACCAGCTTCCAAGAGCTTGTCCACATCTTGCTTAATGGCCTCTTGCCTTTCCGGAGCAAAGTTCCACTTCTTCTGTTTTATTGCCTTCCGCTTGGGGTCGACATTCAACCTGTGAGTCATGAGTTGGGGGTCTATCCCTGGCATATCAGCTGCCGTCTAAGCGAACACATCTCTGTTTTCTTGTAAGAATTCTACCAACTTGCCCTTCAAGGGTTCTTTTAAAGACGCTCCAACGTACGTAACTTTATCAGGGTCTCGAGAATCCAGAGATATAGGAACCAAATCTTCTGCCGGTTTCCCGCGGTATTCATCATCCCCTCGGACATCCATGTCTTCTATCGGGAGGACCTGCCCCCTACTCCATCAGCTCTTAATGCGGCCACATAACAACTTCTGGCCATCTTTTGATCGCCCTTCTGTTCTCCAACCCCATTCCTGGTTGGAAACTTAACTTTCATATGGTAGCTTGAGGCAACAGCCTTAAACGCGTGAAGTCCAGTCCTTCCGAGGATCGCATTATACGTGGATGATGCTTTGATTACCAAGAAATTTACCATCTGAGTAGCTTCCTTGGGCTCCTGTCCAATAGTAACCGGTAGCTGGATGATCCCTTCAACATTGGATTCGACTCCATTGAACCCATATATAGGCATACTGTTAGGAGTCAACTGCGAGTCGTTGTACCCCATCTTCACAAATGCGTCATGAAACAAAATATCGACAGAAGCACCATTGTCTATCAAGACTCGCTTCACCTCTGAGTTTCCAATTACCGGGGTTATGACCAACGGGTCGTCATGGGGGAACTTCACCCCTTCCAAGTCTGAATCGTCAAAACCAATCACTACTTCAGTCTTTGCACGTTTTGGGGCCTCTCCCACAATGTGCATCACCTCCCTGGCATATGCCTTTCGAGAGTTCCTTGTCGTGCCAGCCGCAGTCGGGCCTCCCCAAATCATGTTAATAACTGGCCCTCGTAGCTGGGGGTTACGATCACGATCGTTATCCCTTCTATCATTATCTCTTCAATCATAGTCTCTCCTTTGATTTCCACGATCTTCACCTTTCGTGAACCTGCTCAACTTTCCTTTTCGGATCAAGAATTCGATCTCGTCCTTGAGTTGCCTGCAATCATCGGTGTCATGTCCTATATCCTTATGGAACCTACAGTATTGATCCTTGTTTCTCTTTGCGGGATCACCCCTAAATGGCTTCGCCCATCGGAAATCCTTGTCTTTCTCAATATCCATTAGGATTTGACTCCTAGGGGCATTCAACCTCGCGTATTCAGAGAACCTTGGTCCCAAATTTTTCTTAGGGGCAGAGTCGGAGTCCTTGCTAGTCCGGGGATATTTGTCCCTAGCATCGTACTCTTGCTCTTGCTTCCGCTTTCGGGAATTTCCGTTTCCTCTATTCGTTGTAGGGGCTTCTGCCTTCCTCATGCTCTCTTCTACTTTTATGTATTTACTCGCCCTTCTTTGGAGCTCAGTCATGCTCTCAGGGGGATGTTTTGCCAACGACATATGAAAGTAGGTGTTCGTTGTTCCATTCTCCAGGGCTATCATAGCTGCCTTGTTCTCCAGGTCTGGGACATTCAATGTCTCCTTGGTGAAACGCTTGAGATAATCCCTCAGGTTCTCATTCTTCCCTTGTTTCACTTGCATGAGAGATGCAGAACTTTTTGCATGGACTTTTCCACTAACAAACTGATTGATGAAAGCAGTGCTCAACTCCTTGAAGGAGCCAATTGAGTTTGCGGGCAACCGGCTATACCATCTTTGAGTCTTGCCTGCCAGGGTTTGAGGGAACGCCCTACACTTAAGAGCGTCGCTGGCGGGTTGTAACAACAGTGCGTTTGAGAACGTCCTGACATGATTCGAGGGATCACCTGTTCCATCGTATGGTTTTATCGTGGGCATCTTAAATTTTCGGGAAACACGAGCGTTCATCACCTCCTCAATGAACGGGGGTGTGGGATCGTCAGGGTCTCCGAGTGGCATCAGGTCTTTGGGATCACCCCTGGGGGTTTCCACCCTTGTAACTCCTCCAGTTGGGGCATCAGCCCTTCTTTGTCTCCTTGAAGACCTTTCCAAATCAATAAAGGGAATCTCCCTCAGAGTTGGAGGGGGCCTATTATGATTCAGCCTTGCTTGCTCCCTGTCTATATCGTCCTTCAGCCTTTGGATCTCAGCCTCATGGGCCTTGATTCTCTCAGCGGCTGTTTGAGGAGGCCCATCATGGATTCTTCGAGTCCTTCCCATAGGCTCCTTGCTTGCACGTCGCCTCCTCGGGGCTTCATCACGATCATCATCCTCAGATGAGGAATCATCAGTATAAGGTCCGGAGTAATCATAATACCCTTGCTCAGGAGGGGCTAAACCCCTAGCATAGGGAGGCTGATACGACTCAGGTATCTATAGAGCGTGACCACTTGGTCCAGGATCCCTACGATTTGGAGGGTAGTTAGGCAATCCGTATAACGGATCAGTGTTCACGGGGAGTGAAGTGGTGGAGATCTGAACTCCTGAGAGTGGGGGACGGCTATTTAATGGTGAGACCACCATCTGAAGCTGATTGGTCTCACGTCCTGGATGGACGTCCACTGGTAAGGTTCTCTCAACATGGGGATTCGTCCCTATGGGTTGAGAAACTTGAGGCTGAGTGGTTGTCTCTGTTAATGGGGGTACATACCCTTGCTCCGAAACAACAGGTTGAGCGGTTGAGATGGCTGGTGGATCAGAAGTTACAGGAACGTTCTTGGATGTCGTTCTTCGTCTGTTAACCATGGTTGATGTTGTTTTCCCACAGACGGCGCCAAATGTTGTGGAACAAAAAGTAAGGTTATCAAATTACGGCTAGGGTTCGCGAGCTTCGTGCTTTAATTCCTGCACTTGTGTTACCGTGACCTAATTCGGGTCTTCACAAAATGCCCACGTATCTCAATGTCGAGAATCAAGCCAAAAAACGTAGTTCTGAGATGAGGGGTCTGGCCCTTTATATAGGCTGAGAAGCCTAAGAATTATGGTAGGATTCGGAGACTTGGTGGGCAAGTCACCGTTATTGAGGAAGGTTCTGACTCCTTCCTTATAAGAATTAGTTTCCTTGTTGGATTAAGTGGCTTGGAGGCTACACAATATCCTTAGGATATTCCAGAACGTTCCTGGTTTCTAGAACGTTCCTGTTTTGTGGATCAGGCCCGTGTTATAAACAAGCTTGTACCGGGCGTCCCCGGTTTGGGCTGTTCTTTTTGGGCTTAACCACTAACCACGAATTTAATGCCCAGCTAGGGATTTGGGCCTCATTTACGAGCCAATAAATACAATATTAATTATGCCTTTAGGGATTATTTTTCACCCATATCAATATCTATGCTATTAAAACACCTAAAATAAATAATAACATAATATAATTAATGTTAATTACTAGATTGCCTTTTTTACATTTCATTTTAGTTGAATATATTACCTTTTATAAAGATCTAACAACGTCAATCGTATCATATCTTCCAATTATTAATATTTTCTTTCAAATTAAAATACGTTACCTTTTTGATTTAAAACTATTTTTACAATCATTAATATATACCCGAAATATCACATCATATTTCGGCACGATCATCCAAATTATTAAAATAAATAATAAAATAATATAATGAATGATAATTAACTGATTGCCTTTTTTAATTAAAAAATGTTTACTTTTAATTGATGATATTACTTTTTATAAACAGGTAAAATATCATATCTTCCAATCAATGATTTTATAATTAAGATACGTTAACTTTTAATTTAAAACATAATCTTGCAATAACTAATATTTACTCACACCATGTCTTCTAATCACTAACAAAATATTATAAAAATCTGTATACTACGAATAATGACCGTTAGATTTTTAGTTAAAAATCAGAACCGTTAGATATAATGATTAGATATAATATATGGTTAAATTAATTTACTAAAATGTATACCCTAAAATATCACACCACATTTTTTAATTATTAATAAAATATACTCCCTCCGTCCCAGTGGGATCTTTACGTCCTAACTGGGCACGGAGGACAAGACAAATATATAATAATGGGTATAAAGTGGATGTAATATTATTAAAATAAGTGAAGTAGTGGATGTAATAGTGATTTTATTGTTAAAATAAGTGAAGTAGTAGGTGTAATAGTGATTTTATTATTAAAATAAGTTTAGTAGTGGGTGTAATAGTGTAAAATATTGTTAAAATAAGTGAAGTAGTGGGTGTAATAGTGTTAAAACTTACTATTTTGGGAATATAAAGAAATGGATGGGACGGCCCAAAATAGTAACCGTAAAGAATCCGTTGGGACGGAGGGAGTAATTAAAAATCTGTATACGTTGTTTATAATAAGGAAATATTAGTATAATCCGTAAACATGAGTTTATTAAATTATATTAAATAAAAATTAAAAATAATGATTATGTAAAAACATAATTGTATTATTAAATAAAAATTAATGGTAATTAACCTTTTTCACATTTACTTTTAGTTGAAGATATTACCTTTTTTCAATTATTAATAAAATATATTAAAAATCTGTATACATTGTTTATAATAAGGAAATATTAGTATAATCCGTAAACATGAGTTTATTAAATTATACTAAATAAAATTAAAAATAATGATTATGCAAAAACATAATTGTATTAGTAAATAAAAATTAATGGTAATTAATCAATTGCCTTTTTCACATTTACTTTTAGTTGAATATATTACCTTTTATAAAAACCTAAAAACATCAGTCGTATCATATCTTCTGATCATTAATATTTCCTTTCGAATTAAAACATGTTACCTTTTTAATTTAAAACAAATCTTACTATCATTAATATAAACCCGAAAATATCACACCATATTTTTCAATTATTAATAAAATATATTAAAAATTTGCACACTTTGTTTTTAATAAGGAAACATTAGTTTAATCCATAAAAATGAGTATATTAAATTATATTAAATTAAAATTAAAAAATTTATTAAAAATAATGATTATATAAAAATATAATTATAATATTAAATAAAATTTATAACATAACAAAAAAACCCGTTCATCACACGGGTATTGAAAGTTTGTCTGTTCGATTTTCAACACGATCATCCTAATTATTAAAATAAATAATAAATTAATATAGTTAATTATAATTAATTGATTGCCTTTCTTAATTAAAAAATAATTATTTTTTATTGATGATATTACTTTTTACACACCTACCATACCTTCCAATCAATAATTATATTTTTTTTCTAATTAAAACATGTTGACTTTTAATTTAAAACTTAATCTTGAAATAATTAATATATAACCAAAGATATCATAACATATTCTTTAATCACTAACAAAATATAATAGAAATCCGTATATTTCAAATAATAATCGTTAGATTTTTAGTAAAAATCAGAACCGTTAGATCTAATTATTAAATATATTATATAATTAAATTAATTTATTAAAATTTGAAGATTGAACCCCATCAACGACATATTTATTTTAAAATTTTATAATATAAGTTTTAAACCATGTATATCATTATTTAAATTTATATTAAATCATTTAAATTAAAATTAAATATTGTAAATAATGATTGTATAAAAATATTATTATAATATAAAGTAAAATTTATTACATACCAAAAGAAATCCGTACATCGCACGGATTATAAGCTAGTAACTTATAAATTATGCATCTGAATTTTGAAATCAAGCACATGAATTTTAAAATTCTACAACTGAACTTACTTGTATTTGAATATTTTGCTACCGAACATTTAATCTCATATTGTGTTTATACGATAACTTGAGTATTCTCACAAAAATTGGTGAAAATAATAAAAAATGGAGGATTTTGTGATCGATGTTGGTGTATGATTATAAGTCAAATAAAAATGAATTATTTTTAAATTATATAACCTTGTGTTTTGAACAACTTTGCCCCTCATCTAGATTAATAAAATATAAATTATTATAAAATATATGTAAGAGTTCTTAGCCTCTTAGGGTTGTCCGTTTAGGATTCTCCTTTTAAGGATTCTCCAAAAAGCATGACCCCATACGGACCCATTTTTAAATTTTCAAAAATTTGAATATACTAGCTTATAGCCCGTGCAAAGCACAGGTTACTTTTAAATACTTTTAAGATTATATGATTAAATAAAATAGAGTATAATAATTTATTTGGATATAATTTAACTTTGTAATTAATTAATAAAATTATTAGTAATAATAATTGTTATTTAATAAATAATATGTATTGATTAGAACTAATAATATAAAATCTTAATGTAAATTTGTTGTTGACGGGATTCGAACCTTGGATCTTTAGAAGAAGGATTTAAATATAGATTATTCCTTATTATTAGATCTAACGGCTATTATATATTTACTAAATATCTAACGGTCACTATTCTTTTAGATGGTTGAACCAAGTTGAACCAAACAACTAAATTATACCCCTGTTTGCTTCTTATATAATACTAGCTTAAACCCCGTACGATGCACAGATTTTTTTAATATTATATGAATTTTTTTCATTAATTTAAATTAATTTTTTAAAACATGAATTTTTGAGGCTAAAATTTTTATATGAGATGATTTGATAATAATTATAAAAATGTTATCCATGATATTTCTAGAGAATATGGGATTTTAGTTAGAAAATATAGAAAAGATGATAGATTTTAGTTGGAAAAGGTAATCGGTTAATTATTAGTAATTATAAAATTATTATTTTATTTTATTAAATAGAATGCTCGTGATATGATTTCAAAAAAAGAGGATTTAAAAATGTAACATGTTCTAGGTCAAAAAGGTAATTGATTAGTTTATTATAATTTAATTACGTTATTTTACTAAATACAATTGCTCGTAATGTTTTTAGAAAAGGAGAAATTAATATTGTCCGTGATATTTCTATTAAAAAAGAGATTTTAGTTAGAAAATATAGAAAATATGATACGTTTTAGCTAAAAAAGATAATCGGTTAATTATTAATATTATAATATTATTAGTATATTGTATTAAATATAACCGCCCGTGATATAATTGGAAAAAGAGAGATTTTAGTTAAAGAAAATAGAAAGGTAACATGAAAATTAAAAAGATGACATGATTTATGTGAAAAAGGTAATTAATTAGTTTATAGTAATTTTAATTTAATTATATTATTTTACTAAATAAAATTGTTCATGGTTTTTAGAAAATGAGAAATTAATGTTGCCCCTGATATTTTCTAAAGGGAATTTAATTAGAAAAAATTAAAAAGGTGATACGTTTTAGCTGAAAAGCTAATCGATTAATTTTTAGTATAATTATTTTATTTTTATTAAATAGAATCGCCCGTGATATAATTGGAAAAGGAGATGTTTTAGTAAGAGAAAAAAGAAAAAGTAACGTATTTTGGTTGGAAAAGGTAACCACCATCCATGATATAATTTGAAAAAGAGATATTTTAGTTTGAAAAAAAAAAGGTAGCATGTTTTGACTGAAAAAGGTAATTGATTAGTTAATAGTTATTATAATATAATTATGTTATTTTATTAAACAAAATTGCTCGTAATCTTTTAAAAAATGAGAAATTTATTTATGTGAAAAAGGTAATTGATTAGTTTATAGTAACTATGATTTAATTATGTTATTTTACCAAATAAAATTGCTCATAGTTTTTAGAAAATGAGAAATGAATGTTGCCCGTGATATTTCTAGAAGAAAAAAAGGAATTTAATTAGAAAAAATAGAAAAGATGATACGTTTTAGCTGAAAAGGTAATAAGTTAATTATTAATATTATAATATTATTATTTTACTTTTATTAAATAGAAACTCCCGTTATATAATTGGAAAAAGAGATATTTTAGTAAGAGAAAAGAAAAAAGGTAACGTTCCATGATATAATTGGAAAAAGAGAGATTTTAGTTAGAGAAAAGAAAAAAGGTAACATATTTTGACTAAAAAAGGTGATTGATTAGTTAATAGTACTTATAATATAATTATTTATTTTATTAAACAAAATTGCTTGTAGTATTTTTGAAAAAGGAGAAATTTTAGTTAGATAAAATGTAAAAGATATTGTATTTTATCTGAAAAAGGAAATTATTTAGTTATTGAAAAATAAAAAAGGTAATATGTTTAACCTGAAAAGGGAAATTGATTAATAAAGGAGAAATTTTAGTTAAATAAAATATAAAAGATATTGTATTTTACCTGAAAAAGAAAATTATTTTGTTATTGAAAAATAGAAAAGATAATATATTTAACTTGAAAAGGAAATTGATTAGTTAGTAGGATGGATTTTATATGTAATTGAGTAAGGGTAATAAGTAAAATCAACAGGTACCGTACCGACCAACCGACCAACCAAACTTTTAATGTTTCGGCTTTTATATAATACTAGCTTATAACCCGTGCGATGCACGGTTTTCTTAAATTTAAATAATATTTTATTTATATTTTGAGAAAATGCCCAAAATGCCTAGATTTGGAGGCACAAGGCCTGATATGCTGATATGCGGAAGAGGCCGTCCAGAATACCGATGGGTCACGCATTCTGTGCATGCGTGACCTGAGACACGCATTTCTGAAATGCGTAACAGGTATCACGCATGAGCAGAATGCGTGATGACGTCAGCTGACGTCAGTCTTACAGTTCAGCTCCGGCGATACTCTGAAGGTAAAAAATCGCCTCCCCGTTTTCTTATTCCGTTCATCACATTCCCAGGCCTACACAACATATTCTATATATCAAAATGAAGCCCAGGACTTTGTCTACATTTTTACATCTCCGTTTATTGCTTTTGGCCCCGCAGGGGCGTACACGAGCTTATTCGGAAAAAGGTAATCGGAAAAAATCATGGAATTGGGGCTTTTCAACCTGAAAATGAAACGTAATGAAATTGGTTCAGTCATGTAGAGAATCGAATATCGATTTTATTGGTATATAGAATGTAGTTGGAAAGTGAGTGAAATGGACGAACGAAGAGAAAGAAGATTGGTTGCCGGAATCGCCATTGTCGCCGCTGGGGAAGGAGATGAACAGTGGACAGTGTCATGCATGTTGGACATGCGTATCACCTGTCACGCATGTTCAACATGCGTGACCCAACGCATTGTAGCATCCACCCAACAGCGTGATGTTGACGTAAGGTGACGTCATTACGCTTGACCTAGTTGCGTGTCTCCCTGATACGCTGTACATACATGCGTATCTGTGGCTTTCACGCCTTCCCCAATCGCGTGTCTCAAGACACTCCTTCACAATTAGCGTGTCTTCAAGACACTCCTTCACCAGTGGCGTGTCCCGTGGGTATTTAGGGTCGCCCGAGTTGGCGGTAGGTATTTTGGTAATGGGGAGTGGAAAAATAAGCATTTTGGGCCATCACCCTTATATTTTAATAATTATATATCTCATATATATTACTTAATATAATATTGGCATAATATATATATTATTAAATATAATCGTTTGATTATATGATATATTGTTCGAATTATGACTATACTTACATTCAAATTTTTGTTGATATTATCATATTCAAATTATGATTCCATAATAATCCATAATGTAATATTTGTCTAAAATAGAATTTAATATTAATTTGTAATTGTGTGAAATTTTTATTGTTTATTATATAGTTTTAGCTTGTTTTCACTGTGTTGATATATAATTTGTTGTAAATTTGTTAATAAATATGTGATATTAAAATTATTTAAATTGATTTTGAAAATATTTGATTTCCAAGTAATTGAAAGAGTCTAAAAAAGTTGGGTGTAGGTGAAGAATTTTAATTCGAATATAACTAAAAGAGTATGTGATTGAATATTTATTGGAGTGTAATTAAAAGAGTTTTTATTAAGTAAAATAAAATTTTATATGCATTTTAATTTATTTTTTCATTTTTGGGAGGTGTTAAAATTTTTTTTGGGAAGGTGTTAACCAACTAACCAACCAACCAATTATACACTGTTACGCTTATAATAGTTTATGACTATATTTTGTCATAATAATATAAATATAAATGGAAGTATCGTATATACTTACATTCAAATTTTTGTTGATATTATCATATTCAAATTATGATTCCATAATAATCCATAATGTAATATTTGTCTAAAATAGAAAATATTAATTTTTAATTGTGTGAAATTTTTATTGTTTATTATATAGTTTTAGCTTGTTTTCACTCTGTTGATATATAATTTGTTGTAAATTTATTAATAAATATGTGATATTAAAATTATTTAAATTGATTTTGAACATATTTGATTTCCGAGTAATTAAAAGAGTCTAAAAAGTTGGGTGTAGGTGAAGAATTTTAATTCGAATATAACTAAAAGAGTATGTAATTGAATATTAATTGGAGTGTAATTAAAAGAGTTTTCATTAAGTAAAATAAAATTTTATATGCATTTTAATTTATTTTTTTCATTTTTGGAAGGTGTTAAAAAAAATTTGGGAAGGTGTTAACCAACTAACCAACCAACCAATTATACCCTGTTTCGCTTATAATAGTATAGTATAGATAGTATGGATTACAAAATTATTACTTCATTTTATTAAATAGAATGCCCGTGATATAATTAGAAAAAGAGAGGATTTAGTTAGAGAAAATTAAAAAGGTAAGATGTTTTAGGTGAAAAAGGTAATTGATTAGTTTATAGTAATTATAATTTAATTTATTTATTTTCCTAAATACAATTGTTCGTAATATTTTTAGAAAAGGAGAAATTAATATTATCCGTGATATTTCTATTAAAAGAGGGATTTTAGTTAGAAAATTTGGAAAGATAATACGTTTTAGCTGAAAAAGGTAATTGGTTAATTAATAATATTATAATATTATAATATTATAATATTATATTATAATATTATATTATAATATTATAATATTATATTATTATAATATTATAATATTATTATATTATTAGAGAAAATAGAAAGGTAACGTGAAGATGACATAATTTATGTGAAAAAGTTAATTGATTAGTTTATAATAATTATAATTTAATTATGTTATTTTACTAAATAAAATTGCTCATAGTTATTAGAAAATTATAAAGGTAATATGTTTAAACTGAAAAAAGAAATTGATTAATAAAGGAGAAATTTTAGTTAGATAAAATATAAAAGATATTGTATTTTACCTGAAAAAGGAAATTATTTAGTTCTTGAAAAATTAAAAAGATAATTTTTTTAATTTTAATATTATATAAATTTTTTCATTTATTTAAATTAATTTTTTAAAAGATGAATTTTGGAGGCTGACATTATTATATGAGATGATTTGATAATAATTATACAAATGTTATCCGTGATATTTCTAGAAATGGAAGGATTTTAGTTAAAAAATATAGAAAAGATGATAGGTTTTAGTTGAAAAAGGTAATCGATGAATTATTGGTAATTATACCATTATTATTTTTATTAAATAGAATGCATGTGATATGATTAGAAAAAGATAGGATTTAGTTAGAGAAAATTAAAAAGAAAACATGTTATAGGTGAAAAATATAATTGATTAGTTTATAACAATTATAATTTAATTACTTATTTACTAAATACAATTGCTCGAAATATTTTTAGAAAATGAGAAATTAATATTGTCCGTGATATTTCTATTAAAAGAAGGATTTTAGTTAAAAAATATAGAAAAGATGATACGTTTTAGTTGAAAAAGGTAATCGGTTAATTATTAATATTAAAATATTATTAGTTTATTTTATTAAATAAAACTTCCCTTGATATAATTGGAAAAAGAGAGATTTTAGTTAGAGAAAATAGAAAGGTAACGTAAAAATTAAAAAAATGACATGATTTATGTGAAAAAGGTAATTGATTAGCTTATATAATTATAATTTAATTATGTCATTTTACTAAATGAGAAAGTGCTCATAGTTTTTAGAAAATGAGAAATTAATGTTGCCCGTGATATTTCTAGGAAAAAAAGGGAGTTTAATTAGAAAAAATAGGAAAGATGATACTTTTTAGGTGAAAAGGTAATCGTTTAATTATTTGTATTATAATATTATTATTTTATTAAATAGAAACATCTGTGATATAATTGGAAAAAGAGAGATTTTAATAAGAGAAAAGAAAAAAGGTACCGTGTTTTGGTTGAAAAAGGTAACCGTTCATGATATAATTGGAAAAAGAGAGATGTTAATTAGAGGAAAAAGAAAAGGTAACGTGTTTTGGGTGAAAAATGTAATTGATTAGTTAATAGTAATTATAATATAATTATGTTATTTTATTAAACAAAACTGCTCGTACTATTTTAAAAAAAAGAGATATTTTAGTTAAATAAAATGTGAAAGATATTTTATTTTACTTGAAAAAGGAAATTGTTTAGTTATTGAAAAATAGAAAAGGTAATATGTCTAACTTGAAAAAGGAAATTGATTAATAAAGGAGAAATTTTAGTTATATAAAATATAAAGGGATATTATATTTTATCTGAAAAAGGAAATTTTTTAGTTTTTGAAAAAGAGAAAAGATAATATGTTTAACCTCAAGAAGGAAATTTATTAGTTAGTAGAAAAGGTAATATGTCTAACCTGAAAAAGAAATTGATTAATAAAGGAGAAATTTTAGTTAGATAAAAAAGGATATTGTATTGTATTTTAGGAAATTAGTTAGTTAGATAAAATATAAAGGGATATTATATTTTATCAGAAAAAGGAAATTATTTAGTTTTTGAAAAAGAGAAAAGATATTATGTTTAACCTAAAAAAAGGAAATTGATTAGTTAGTAGAAAAGGTAATATATCTAACCTGAAAAAGGAAATTGATTAATAAAGTAGAAATTTTTGTTAGATAAAATAAAAAGGATATTGTATTTTAGGAAATTAGTTAGTTCTTGAAAAATAGAAAAGGTAATATGTTTAAATTCAAGAAGGAAATTGATTATTTATTAGATCTGTAATTAAGTAAGGGTAAATAAGTAAAGTCAACAGGTACCGTACCGACCGACCGACCGACCAACCGACCAACCAAACTTTCAATGTTTCGGCTTTTATAATATAGTATAGATTATCCGATCTTTTGATCATATTCAATTCAGTTATTCTTTGTATATATACTAGCTTAAAGCCGCCGTGTAATATATTTTTTATTTTATTATTCATAATTGAATATAAACTTTTTGATTACATTAGTAGAAAAATAAATCATAAAATATAATACATGTTTGATAATATAACCTTAAACCTCGTGCAATGCATGTATTTTTCTTAATTTATATGATTTTTTCCTTTAATTTGGATTGAATTCTTTAAAACATTTATTTTGTAGTCTTAAATTTTTAAATGATACGTGTTGATAATGATTATAAATATCGTGTTCGTGATATTTAAAGAAAAAAGGAATTTTAGTTAGAAAATATAGAAAAGATTACACGTTTAAGCTAAAAAAAGGTAATCGGTTAATTATTATCAATTATTATACCACTATTTTATTTTATTAAATAGAACCTCCCGTGATATTATTAGAAAAGAAGAGGTTTTAATTATAAAAATAGAAAAGCTAACATGTTTTAGCTGAAAAAGTTAATTGATTAATTATTAGTAATTACAATATTATAATTGATATGGGCTGAAAATAAGCCCTAAAGACACATTTAATAAGGCATTAATTAGACCCAGCATAGTCCAAACGTGGGGCCCATTAATGAGGTCAGAATCCCTATTTTAATATTAATTTCGTAATTAATATTAAGGGTAATAAACAGCTCAGCAATAGTAATCAGATAAGGATACTATTCCTACCAGACTTAGCCTCCAAGGTACCTAATTCAATATGGAAACAGACTCCTACAAGGAAGGAGTCAAGAACCTTCCTCAAGGCGGTGGCTTGCCCACCAAGTATCCGAATCCTACTACGATTCTAAGGCTCCTGCAGCCTATTTAAAGGGCCAGACCCCTCATCTCAGAACTACGTTTTGGCTTAATCCTCGAATAAGGACATACAAGCCACTGCGTCCTACGTGAGCTCTCGCCGCCATAGCCTCGAGGGCACCATCACCTAGAACTACGTTTTTGGGCTTGATTCTCAATAACGAGATACGTAGGCATTCTGTGAGGACCGATTAGTCTCGAACACGGAAACAGCCATTAAAGCTCGAAGCTCACCATCCCTTAGCATTAAATACACACAAACCCTAATCGCAATGCGATAACTCGATTTTTATTCCACAACATTTGGCGCCGTCTGTGGGAAGACAACATCAACCATGGTTCAAACACGAAGAACAACATCAACCTCGACTAAGGCCATACCCCTTAGCTCTGCTCCACCTGCCACCTCTGATCCGCTTATCACTATTGAATAAGGACAATTACCCTCATCAACAGGGGCGATCATTCAACCTCTAGCCTCTCAACACCCAGGGACGATTCCCCATGTTGAGGGAACTCTACCCGTGGTTGTCCATCAAAACCAAGAAGCTAACCCTCTTCAGATGGTGGTTTCTACTCTTGATAACGTTGATCGTACGTTACCCCCGGGAATACAGATCCACACCACGGATCTCCCCTTGAATACCAACCCGATGTATGGGCTGCCTAATTATCCCCCTCGACAAAGAGAACCTGGACCAAGCGGTCACACCTTACAGATCCGAGATCGAGAGTACGATGACTACTCCGGCCCCTATACTGATGATTCGACATCTGAGGATGACGATGATGATCGCGAAGAAGCCCCAAGGAGACGACGTGCTAGTAGAGAACCTCGAAGGAGGTCCCAAAGAATCCATGATGGACCTCCACAAACGGCTGAGGAAAGGATTAAGGCTCATGAGGCTGAGATCCAAAGGATAAAGGATGATATTGCTAGGGAGCAAGCAAGGCAAAGTCTGATTCGACCTCCTCCAGTGATAAGGAGGATTCCCATTATAAATCTGGAGAGGCCTTCAAGGAGACAGCAAAGGGCCGATGCCCCAACTGAAAAATCGACAAGGGTGGAGACCCCCAGAAGCAACCCCAAGGATCTGATGCCACTTGGGGATCCTGATGATCCCACACCTCCGTTTACTGAAGAGGTGATAAATGCCCGCATCTCAAGGAAGTTCAAGATGCCGACGATTAAGGCTTATGATGGAACGGGCGACCCCACAAACCATGTCAGGACATTCTCAAATGCACTGTTGCTGCAGCTTGCGAGTGACGCCTTAAAGTGTAGGGCGTTCCCTCAAACCCTGTCGGGCAGGGCTCAAAGGTGGTATAGCCGGTTACCTGCGAACTCAATTGGATCTTTTAAGGAGTTGAGTGCTGCTTTTGTCAGTCAGTTTATCAGCGGAAGAGTTCATGAGAAGAGCTCTGCATCTCTTATGTATGTGGTGCAAAGAAAGAATGAAAATCTGAGAGATTACCTCAAGAGGTTCACTAAGGAGGCATTGAATATCACTGATTTGGAGAATAAGGTAGCCATGGTAGCCTTGGAACACGGAACCACTGATCTATTCTTTAAAAGGTCATTGGCAAAGCATCCTCCTGAAAACATGGCCGAGCTCCAACGAAGGGCTGACAAGTAAATTAAAGCTGAAGATAGCATGAAGAAAGAAGCCACAGTAAGTGGAGGAGGAGGCAACAACGACTCCAAGAAGCGAAAGCAAGACCAGGAGTATGATGTCCAGGAGTATGATGTTAGGGACAAGTATCCCCGAACTAGCGAGGACTCCGACTATGCCCCTAAGAAGAACCAGGGACCAAGGTTCACTGAGTATGCAAGGTTGAATACTCCTAGGAGTCGAATCTTGTTGGACATTGAGAAGGATAAGGATTTTCGATGGTCGAATCCACTTAGGGGTGGTCCCGCAAAGAGAAACAAGAATCAATATTGCAGATTCCACAGAGATGTGGGGCATGACACTGATGATTTCAAGCAACACAAAGATGAGATCGAGTTTTTGATTTGTAGAGGGAAACTGAGCCACTTCACTAAGGGTGAATGATAAGTGGATTTTATATCCACTTGGATCGCTTAATTTCGGCTTAAATTGATTGTCTTGGGCTCAAGTTGTTGTAGATTTGATGTGTTTTGCTTAGTTGTGCAGGATTACGAGAATGTTGACTAAGGTGGATGCTTTTATAATTTTTTGGGAATTAATTGATTAAAATTCAGATTTTCGAGAAGGGTTGCACAGTTTACACTGTTTTGGCCATATCTTGAGTTCTAGAAGTCCGTTTTAGGCCCGTAAGCAGTCCACGCGAAGATAACGAGATTTCCTATCATTCTAAGATAGTCCAGAGGTCCAATTACGTGGGGAACGTTCCAGAAAATCTGAAGAAAAGTCAGCCACGAATTTTCCTTACAAAACATAATCAAATTAGGAAACGTATCTTGCAGAAATTCTATTATAATTCTGTTTTGTATTTTCTTGCTGGGCAAGACTTGTAGTGCCTATATAAACACATCATACCATTGTAATAGAGAGGGACATATTATTAGTTATTATTATTGTAACATAGCTTAGATCTGCAAGGGGGAAAAGGAGAGAAGGATTCAACGCTAGTGACAAGCAACGGATCTAGATCTACTTCAGCCTTTGTGTTATTCTGGATTATAGATTTGTTTTCTTAACTCTTTGTTTATTAATATAATTACTTCTTTTATTCATATCTTGTTTTATATCATGTTTTCATCAAATCCCATGACGATGAACGGTTCAATTATGAGCTAATCGTTGTCATGGGATTCTAACGGAGTTATCTATGTAGCTTAGTAGTTTATATGCTTTAAAGATTTATGTGTGGTGAATTCTTGATATCCTCGTATGGTTGTGTTTCATGTATTTAGATGCGTCGCGAACATCTAATTTGTTAATCTCTTGCTAAACGAGAGTGGATCTTGAGATTTAGAACTTGCCATGCTAGCATAGGATAGGTTGATGTTTTAACATCATGATTTGTGGCGTAAATAGAGATATTATGCTGCCCTATGTGATCTAAGTGGATAACTTGTGCTTAAACCTTTATGTTTTCAAATTCTATAGAGATATAGGGTCTAAACATAATTGGTGTCTACCCATCTTCTATCTCTTTTGTGGATGCATGCGTAGTTTGGTATTAGTATACCGAGAGGTAGCTTTTACTTATTTCGTGTTGTCCGATCAGATATCAAAACCATCACATGTATTGATTAAAGGCTGCGACTCTAAGTGAAGTAGATAATGAAGTTAGAATTCCATGTTTATTCCCATATAAGTAATTTGATTTTAGATCTCATTAGCTAGTTAATTCTAAAATTGCATATTAGTTAAATTTAGTTAATTAAAATCTCAATTAATTACTTGTCTTAGCAGTGAATTAAGATCATACATTGTTGAATAGGTGCATTTACTGAAAAGAACCATAACCTGATCCCTGTGGGAACGAATTTGGACTTAACCTTATATATTACTTGTGACCACGTACGCTTGCGTGATTTTGTGCTAACAAGTTTTTGGCGCCGCTGCCGGGGATCATCGGTGTTTTGTTTAGTTTATGTGCTTGTCATCAGTGGTCGTTAGCGTTCACTGACTCGGATTTCTTACTTAGTTGTTTGTTTCGTGGTGTTTTCAGGTACTTGAACGTGTATGCGAACACGTTTGCAGGCTCGTAAAGAAAAACTGGCAGAAGACGGTCTTGTAGTAGATAATCAGAAAGAGGAACTTGAAACTACTGTAGAGATGGCAGAATTACCAGCAGCAGTCAAGGCTTTGAAGGACTATTCGCAGCCAAAGATCAATGACATACAATCTAGTATTGTCAGGCCAGCTATTGCAGCGAACAACTTTGAGATCAAGCCGAGCATAATTCAGATGGTGCAGAATTCGGTTCAGTTTGGGGGTGCTTCTACGGAGGATCCTAACATGGTGTGTCGGAGGATGCTATCAAGTTGAGACTTTTCCCATTTTCTTTGAGGGATAAGGCTAAGGGCTGGTTACATTCTCTACCAGCTGGTTCCATTACTACATGGGATGATCTTGCTCAGAAGTTTCTTACTAAATTCTTCCCTATGGCGAAAACTGCAGCAATACGGAACCAGTTAACTCAATTTCAGCAGCAATCTGGCGAGTCTTTGTGTGAGGCTTGGGAACGTTACAAGGAGATGCTTCGTAGGTGTCCACATCATGGCATGCCTGATTGGATGGTTATTAATGGTTTTTACAATGGGTTGGGAGCACAGTCTAGACCTTTGCTAGATGCAGCATCAGGTGGAGCTCTGTGGGCTAAGAGCTATGAGGAAGCATATGATCTTATTGAGATGATGGCTGCTAATGAATATCAAAATCCAACCCAGAGGCTTTCTCAAGGTAAGGTAGCAGGTGTTCTTGAAGTTGACACAGCTTCAGCTATTGCAGCTCAGTTGAAGGCTCTTACGATGAAGGTGGATTCTCTTGCTAATTATGGGATTCAGCAGGTGGCTAGTATTTGTGAGCTATGTGCGGGCGCACATGAGACAAGTCAGTGTGCTATCTCTTCTGAATCAGCACAGTTCGTTAGTAATTTCCAGAGACCTGCTGCACCAGTTCCAGCCACTTATCATCCGAACAACAGGAATCATCCTAACTTTAGCTGGAGCAACAACCAAAGTGCTCAACAACCTCAGCAGTCTTATCAGCAGTTTCAAAGTCAGGAAGCTAGGCCATTCAATCAAGGCTATCAACAACAGTATGCTCCAAGGGCACCATATCAACCTCCTGGATTTCAGCAGCAACAACCCCAGGCTCATGCGGGGAAATCATCTAATGAAAAATTAGAAATGGATGATATGAGGATGATGTTGAAGAACCTTCAAGCTTCTCAAAAGATCTTGGAAAACCAGATGGGACAGATTACAAGTGCTTTGTTGAACATGCAACAGGGGACTCTTCCTAGTGATACGGAAACAAATCCAGGCAGAAGGGGGAACAAAGAACAGGTTAATGCAGTGACTTTGAGATCAGGAAAGGTTACAGCAGGCCCTCAATCAGCAGCTGAAGAAGATGAAGATGTTCAGAATCAGCAGGTTGAAAAATCTGCAGTGCCAGAAATTGAGAAATCTGATTTAGTGGCTGATCAGCTTGATGGTGAGAAGAGCAAGAAACCTGTTGAAAAGTCTACTCCGGAGCAATCTTCAAAGAATAATCAAATCTATCCTCCTCCTCCGTTTCCTCGACGCGTGCAGAAAAGTCAAGAAATTTAGTTCCAGAAGTTTATGGATGTCTTCAAGAAATTGTCCATTAACATTCCTTTTGTTGAAGCATTGGAGCAGATGCCGAGGTATGCAAAGTTCATGAAGGATATTTTGTCACGAAAGAGAAGGTTGGAAGAATTTGAAACAGTGGCATTAACGGAGGAGTGTAGTGCAGTTCTGCAGCAGAAGTTGCCACCTAAACTTAAAGATCCGGGAAGTTTTACCATCCCTTGCACTATTGGCAACCTTTCTTTTAGCAAGTGCTTGTGTGACTTGGGAGCTAGCATCAATCTCATGCCTTTATCTGTGTTCAAGCAACTTGGTCTGCCGGAGCCAAAGCCAACCAACATCTCTTTGCAGTTGGCTGATAGGTCAATCACTTATCCTAGGGGCATAGTGGAGGACGTTTTGGTGAAAGTTGATAAGCTCATATTTCCTGCTGACTTCGTTATCTTGGATTTTGAAGAAGACAAGAAGATTCCCATAATCTTGGGAAGGACTTTTCTAGCTACAGGCCATACTTTGATTGATGTGCAAAAAGGAGAGCTTACAATGAGGGTGCAAGATCAGAGTGTCACCTTTAATGTGTTCAAGGCCATGAAATTTCCAACAGAGGATGAAGAGTGTTGCAGTGTGGAAATAGTTGATACGGGTCAGAAAAAGAAGTTTGATCAGTTGCTGAGCGAGAAATCGGACAGTTCTTCGGTTCGTGATCTTTCGAAAGTAAAGCTTGGAAAACTTCCACCACATTTGAGGTATGTCCTTTTGAATAATGAGCTAGTGATTTTTGAAGAGGGGCATGATAACGTGTTGCGAAGGTGGAAAGCAGATGATAAGGATGAGGAAATTTTTGTTCAACCGGTTGAGTCAGAGAAGCACCTGAGAGGTGTGAAGAAGAAAAAGAAGAAGATTTGGCCATTTGGTAGTAAAATTAGGTTGAAATCTGATGGAAGTGATTTGTGGAAAGCAAGCAATCAAGATGTCAAAGTTCGTATGAATGGTTTGTCTGTTGAGAACGGTTCGGTTATTCTTTTGAAACCGCCTTGATTTGAGGAAGTAACGTCAAGCTATTGACGTTAAAGAAGCGCTTCGTGGGAGGCAACCCATGCATTAGTATAGGAAAAAAAAGAAAAAAAAAATTTTGAGTGTTGTGTGAAAAAAAAAAAAAAAAATGAAAAAAATCGAATTTTGGGTGTGTAACGCAGGTTGCACCTGCGTTTCTGCAAGTGGGGCAAATTGCGGCTGTGTAACGCAGGCTGCGCCTGCGTTACTGGAATGGGGGCAGTCTGCGGGGGTTGTGGCGCAGGTTGCGCCTGCGCAACTGTTAGAGGGGCAGTTTGCCCTGGACGCTGGCAGTTGGCGCGTGGATTGAAAAAAAAAAAAAAAATATTTCAGCCTTGTTCCGTGTGTGCACCTGTTGTGTATATTAAAAATATTTTATCTTTCCCCTCCCATTCTATTTATACCCCCGTTCTAAACCTATTCTAATCCTATTTCCATTCCAAAACCTCCCATCTCTCTTCTAAAATTCTAAACCTATTCTAATTCTTTTTCTTTAATTCATCAAATCCTATTTCTATCCTACATCAATTTCATACCCACCCAAAATTTTTCCTTTTCACATTAATTTTATTCACCCAATCCCTCCATTATATATACACACCTATACATACAAATCCAATTCCTCTTCTATTTATTTAAATTCAATTCTAAAGAGGAATTAATTACAAGTTCACCTCTTTGATTCGTACTTGGGTTAAATCTTCTCTAATATTATTTTTCTTACGAATTTGTGTTCTTGTAATTGGGGGTTTTGTAGGATTCTTGTTATTTGGGAGGTGGCTAGTCTATGGAGCTCGTACGCATTATCCTCCACCAGATTCATCCGAGGAGGGTTATGATTCAGCTGGTTAGGTATGTTTTCTACTTTCCCTCGTATTTACTTCCATTCAATGCGGACATTGAATATTTTAAGTTTGGGGGTGGTTTGAGGGATTAGTAGTTGTTGTTGTATATATGTGTTCATGTAGGATATCATGTTTTGCATGCTTAGTAGTAATTCATTCATGTTATGTTCGTATTATTTACGTTTGTTTCATATAGGACATTTTGTTTTTATTTATGTATATCATGTGAGTTCATATTAGTTGCATTGTCATGGCATGCATGTTTCATGATCCCTTAGAACGAGCTAATTCTGATTGGTAGGTAGGTGTCTAATTGAGTGTGATAATGATGAGTATAGGGTTGATTTATAGTTTCTATGAAATTGACTTGCATGCTTCAGAAACAAAATCTTTTCACAGTCTCATTGGGTGCTTTTGAGCTAGGTTGAGATCATGCTTGTTTGGATGTTTTGAGATTTAATCACTTGATTATATTCAGAATTTTCATTATTCCCTTGATGGCCTAGAACAATTAAGTCTAAGTTTGGGGGAAAACATGGATTTCATGCTTAATTTGTAAATAATTGTCAATAATGGCTAGGCGTCAAATGGCTAGTAGCCGGCTCATATTTATATGAGTAGTCTAGGGTTGGAATTGAGAATTCTCATTCCAGATTGCATAAAAAAAAAGCAGAAAGAAGAAAGAAAAAAAAAAGAGAAAAAAAAAGAAAAAAAATGATGTCAATTGTTTATATGCAAAATTAACCAGGGTGAGCTCTTTAATACTCGAGCAATTAAGTTCGCGGGGACTTTGTGCCTAGTGACCTAAGGCTTTTATAGTCTGGGATCCACTAACCCAACGCTCGCTACATGGGTATTATTGTATAAGCCTTTCGGGGTCTCATCCATTGCACGGTTAAATAAGCATGTTTGTATATTATGTGTCGTAGTTGTTTAGTAATAAAAGCATGAATTTCTGTCTACCTTGGATAAGGATGGAGGTGTTCCTAGGTTATGAAGTGTCTACAGTCTATTCTATTTATAAACCTGTGATTGTCTTGACGAAGAGCATGTATGATTTTTGACCTAGTTTTGGGAGTATTTCTGATGAGCATTGCACACGCGCACGTTTCTGTTCATGTAGTGTTAGTATACGGGAACTTGGTCGAACTCTATTTGGATTTAGTTGCATTCTTTGAGATATTTGCTTGTTAGTTGGTTTTGGTTAGTTTGAAGGGGATCGTTGCATTTTTCATTCTAGTTGCATTCATGCATTGCATTGCATTAGGTTAAATGGATTTTGTGGGTACATTCAATATAGGCCCTCACGAGACCTTACTCGTCCACTAGGGCTGCCTAGGGGTTTAAAGGGCTTGTTGCATATGCCAAATGCAACCGTGATCACCTACGGAAGTGGTACTAGCTAGTTAGTTAGTTGTAATTGTTTATGCTTGAGGACAAGCATCGGTTTAAGTTTGGGGGTGTGATAAGTGGATTTTATATCCACTTGGATCGCTTAATTTCGGCTTAAATTGATTGTCTTGGGCTCAAGTTGTTGTAGATTTGATGTGTTTTGCTTAGTTGTGCAGGATTACGAGAATGTTGACTATGGTGGATGCTTTTATAATTTTTTGGGAATTAATTGATTAAAATTCGGATTTTCGAGAAGGGTTGCACAGTTTACACTGTTTTGGCCATATCTTGAGTTCTAGAAGTCCGTTTTAGGCCCGTAAGCAGTCCACGCGAAGATAACGAGATTTCCTATCATTCTAAGATAGTCCAGAGGTCCAATTACGTGGGGAACGTTCCAGAAAATCTGAAGAAAAGTCAGCCACGAATTTTCCTTACAAAACATAATCAAATTAGGAAACGTATCTTGCAGAAATTCTATTATAATTCTGTTTTGTATTTTCTTGCTGGGCAAGACTTGTAGTGCCTATATAAACACATCATACCATTGTAATAGAGAGGGACATATTATTAGTTATTATTATTGTAACATAGCTTAGATCTGCAAGGGGGAAAAGGAGAGAAGGATTCAACGCTAGTGACAAGCAACGGATCTAGATCTACTTCAGCCTTTGTGTTATTCTGGATTATAGATTTGTTTTCTTAACTCTTTGTTTATTAATATAATTACTTCTTTTATTCATATCTTGTTTTATATCATGTTTTCATCAAATCCCATGACGATGAACGGTTCAATTATGAGCTAATCGTTGTCATGGGATTCTAACGGAGTTATCTATGTAGCTTAGTAGTTTATATGCTTTAAAGATTTATGTGTGGTGAATTCTTGATATCCTCGTATGGTTGTGTTTCATGTATTTAGATGCGTCGCGAACATCTAATTTGTTAATCTCTTGCTAAACGAGAGTGGATCTTGAGATTTAGAACTTGCCATGCTAGCATAGGATAGGTTGATGTTTTAACATCATGATTTGTGGCGTAAATAGAGATATTATGCTGCCCTATGTGATCTAAGTGGATAACTTGTGCTTAAACCTTTATGTTTTCAAATTCTATAGAGATATAGGGTCTAAACATAATTGGTGTCTACCCATCTTCTATCTCTTTTGTGGATGCATGCGTAGTTTGGTATTAGTATACCGAGAGGTAGCTTTTACTTATTTCGTGTTGTCCGATCAGATATCAAAACCATCACATGTATTGATTAAAGGCTGCGACTCTAAGTGAAGTAGATAATGAAGTTAGAATTCCATGTTTATTCCCATATAAGTAATTTGATTTTAGATCTCATTAGCTAGTTAATTCTAAAATTGCATATTAGTTAAATTTAGTTAATTAAAATCTCAATTAATTACTTGTCTTAGCAGTGAATTAAGATCATACATTGTTGAATAGGTGCATTTACTGAAAAGAACCATAACCTGATCCCTGTGGGAACGAATTTGGACTTAACCTTATATATTACTTGTGACCACGTACGCTTGCGTGATTTTGTGCTAACAGTGAAGACCGTGGTAATCAGATAAGAGAGTATGATAGGAGGGATGACGATCAAGATAGCAACCCACAGCCTCGAGGGCCAGTAATCAGCATGATCTCAGGAGGCCCGACTGCGGCCGGCACAACAAGGAATTCTCGGAAGGCTTATGCTAGAGAAGTGATGCACATCGTGGGAGAGGCCCCGAAGCGTGCAAAAACTGAAGTAATGGTTGGTTTTGGTGACTCAGACTTGGAAGGGGTGAAGTTCCCCCATGACAACCCATTGGTCATAAGTTCTGTGATTGGAAACTCAGAGGTGAAGCGAGTCTTGATAGACAATGGAGCTTCCGTTGACATTCTATTTCATGATGCATTTATGAAGATGAGGTACAGTGATTCTCAGTTGACCCCCAATAACATGCCTATATATGGATTTAATGGACTAGAATCCAAAGTTAAAGGGACTATTCAGTTGCCTGTAACTATTGGACATAAGCCCAAGGAGGCCACTCAGGTGTTGAACTTCCTGGTAATCAAGGCGGTTTCAACGTACAACGCTATCCTCGGAAGGACTGGACTTCATGCATTCAAGGCTGTCGCCTCAACTTATCATATGAAGATCAAGTTCCCGACCAGAAATGGTGTTGGAGAACATAAAGGTGATCAAAAGATGGCACGAAGCTGTTATGTAGCCTCGTTAAGGCCTGATGGAGTCGGGGGGCAAGTCCTTCCGATTGAAGATATGGATGTCCGCAGTGGTAAGAAACGTCAAGAAAGGTCGTTAGAGGACATCACACAGAAGCCTCGGACAGCCATTGAGGCTAAGGCGTTAACTGATTTCGTGGTTGAATGTACCATTGGCACCCAAGAAGTTGGGGGGCAGAAGGTAATACCCCAAGTGAACCTCAGAATAATAAGGAGAAGACCAGAAGGAGTGGTGGGTGCTCTATTTTGATGGAGCATCAAAAACAAAATCTGGTGCAGGCCTAGTGTTGCAAAGCCCCGATGGGCTCAAGTTATCCTAGTAGGACTTAGCTTCATATTTATCTATTAGAAATAAGGTTCATTGAAACCATTGCAGAGCATGTTGCTCTAAGTAGGACGGTAGTACTCTATGTAAGGGTTAAAACCATTTCAAGTTATTAATGCAAGTTTGTTTTCCATTCATTGATTGTGTGATTTTATTTATGTGCCAAGCACCTGATGAGTGCAAGAAAAGGATGACCAAGTACCGAAAATAAAAGAATACACGAATGGAGAACAAACAAATGCATAAATAAAGACCCCGAAGGGTCAAGAGTTAGGTTACAGCACGACCAAATAAGAGTTTAAGTCCGTGAAGGACCCAGGTTAAAAGACGAGCAGATAAAAGCCACACGCAACAATCAAAGCCATGCAAGGCCGAGGATGTTAAGGACTAGCTACTCTTCAATATGTCTTAAGTACCTGGATTGAGGATCCAAGGATGAAGACCAATATAGAACAATGATGTATTTGCTTGGACAGCGGCTGATATGCCAGGGATTGATCCCCAATTTATAACCCATAGGTTGAATGTCGATCCTGAATGGAAGACAATAAAATAGAAGAAGAGGAATTTTGCTCCTGAAAGGCAAGATGCCATTAAGCAAGAAGTTGACAAGCTGTTAGAGGTTGGGTTTATTGAAGAGATTCAGTTCCCCGAATGGTTGGCTAACCCTGTGATGGTCAAGAAGGCAAACGGGAAGTGGAGGATGTGTATAGACTTCACTGATTTGAATGATGCATGTCCGAAGGATTGTTTTCCCCTGCCAAGGATAGACATGTTGATAGACTCCACAGCTGGACATGAGATGTTGAGCTTCATGGATGGGTTCAGCGGCTAAAATCAGATTAAGATGCACAAGGATGACATCCCAAAGGTATCTTTCATAACTGACTTTGGTGTTTTCTGCTACCTTGTTATGGCTTTTGGTCTAAATAATGCAGGAGCTACCTATCAACGACAGGTGAATAAGATATTCGTCCATCTAATTGGAAAAACCATGGAGGTCTATGTTGACGACATGTTAGTCAAGAGCCTGTTCAAGGCAGACCATATCAAACACCTCAGAGAGGCATTCGAAGTGCTGAGGCACCACAAGATGATGTTAAATCCAGCCAAGTGTGCTTTTGGAGTTGGATCAGGAAAAATTTTGGGGATTGATGGTTTCAAAAAGAGGCGTAGAGGCCAACCCTGATAAGATCAAAGTGATCTTGGACATGGAACCACCCTGTTCTATAAGAGATGTACAGAAGCTAACCGGCCGAGTTGCAGCACTGGGCAGAGTTATCTCCAAGTCTGGTGATAAATGTTTACCATTCTTCCAAGCATTGAAGAAAGTGAAAAATTTTGAGTGGACCCCTGAGAGCCAAGAGGCCTTTGAACAACTGAAGAAGTACATGGCCGAAGCCCCGTTGCTGGCCAAACCTAGTCCCGGAGAGACTCTTTATCTATACCTGGCGGTATCTGAGCAAGCGTTGAGCGCCGTTCTCATTCGAGAAGAGAAAAAGGTCCAGAAGCCTATCTATTATGTGAGCAAGGTGTTGCACGGGGCTGAGTTGAATTACTCTCCCATTGAGAAGTTTGCCTTGGCATTGATAACAACCTCGAGGAAGCTACGACCGTACTTCCAGGCACATAAGATTAAAGTCCTGAAGGACCAACAGTTGAGGAACATATTGCATAGCCCGAAGGCTAGTGGAAGGCTAATCAAGTGGGCGATTGAACTTGGAGAATTTGACATCACGTATAAACCTCGAATAACCATTAAGGCTCGGGCATTGACTGACTTCGTGGTTGAATGCACCATTAACAACCAAGAAGTCGGGGGGCAGGAGATGGTAACTACCCCTGGGAAAGAGGATAAAGATGAAGAGCTTAGGCCTGATCTGAAGGAGTATTGGGTGCTCTATTTTGATGGAGCATCAAAAACAAAATCTAGTGGTGCAGGTGTGGTTTTACAAAGCCCCGATGGGTTCATGGTGGAGTATGCTTTGAAGTTGGACTTTCCGACAACCAACAACGAAGCTGAGTATGAAGCCTTGATAGCCGGTTTAGGCTTGGCCAGAATCATGAGGGTCAAGAACCTCAAAGTTTGTGGAGACTCAAGGCTTGTAGTATCGCAAGTGAATGGTGAGTTTGAAGCCAAAGATGAAACCATGGCAAAGTATTTGAGAGTTGTGAAGGCCGTTATGACCCAGTTTGACGAGTGCTATGTGGAGCACATTCCGAGGGAAGAAAATGTTAAGGCCGATGCCCTCTCAAAGTTTGCTTCTTCTGAGATAGAGAACTACACCGAGAGTTCCAGGTCTTGAAGGCCCCATCTATTAACTCAAAGTTGGTAGCACTAATTGATTTAGGGGGTTGTTGGATAGATCCCATCAAAGCTCACCTTGAGACTGGTTGGCTCCCTGATAATGTGTTGAAGGCACGTAAACTGTTAGTGAGAGTTGAATCTCAAATCCCGACACAAATTTTTTGCCTTGATGGCCAAAAAGGCTGTCTGCCTTCAATCGAGTTTGTTGTTTGAGTTTAAGGACTTGAATCAAGAGCCATCAATCGAATTCAAATCAAAGCAAGGTCATGTGAGCATAAGAAGAAGGTTGGAAACCTAGAATCCAGATAAAGGGTTAACAACCAGCCAAGGCACACCAGACTTGAAGTCAAGTGCTGAGTGGCAAGGGGACTTCTTGAACGATCAACCGAGAAGCAAGACCTCGACCATATGTAGCAAGGGGGCAAGAACTAAGGATACTCCTCTCCTTTCATAAGAAAAGGATGACCTGCTACCTCGGGTTGAAATACAGCCCGGTTCGCGTTTACAGGTCAAGTATCGATAATATATGAAAAAGGAGCAAAAACTATCTGTTATAGATGGAAAGAGTCGTTATAACTCGTGAAATTCTGGAAAAGAAATGGAGAATTTAAGTGAATATCCGGCAAGACATTTTACCTGAGCAATCAGTTGAGCTTTGGAAGCTGAGCGTGCTTAAGGAACTTCAGTAAGGAAATTAGTCCTAAATGCAGATTTAGTGATGATAGTCGAGGTTTTAAGTAAAACCTTAAATAAAAGTCATGAATGACCAAGTTGATCGATTTTCAAGCAATGAAAGTCGATGTACGGATATTGATGTCGAGGTTCGATATCGATGATCAAGGTCGATATTCAAGTTTGAAATTGAAGTTGATTAACTTTTGATGAAAGCCGATGTACGAATATTGACGTCGAGACTCGATATTGATGATCAAGGTCGATATTCAAGTTTGAAAGTGAAGTTGTTTAACTTTTGATGAAAGCCGATGTACGAATATTGACGTCGAGACTCGATATTGATGATCAGGGTCGATACCCACGTTTGAAGAACAAGCTTGCTGACCGACAACCGACCGACCGAGCCGCGAGGGAGCCTCCAACCGACCGAGTTACGACCGACCAAGGCGCGCGGGGCACGACGACCGATCGAGATCCCGGCCGACCGGCTCACCGGAGACACTCTGGCCGACCGACGTTGGTTGTCATATGCCTCTTGCTGCAAATCCAAGGCTTCATTCATGTCTGCGGTAGTGATAGAAATATCCACGCCTTGAATCTTGCAGTAGACAACATATGAGGTGATAGCATTCTCAAGGGCGATAACCTCCACTGTAGCTGTCCTCCAGAATTGTTCTAATATGTCTATGTACAGGGTTGGGTTGGCTGATAGTGCACCCTTGATGTAAGATTCAGACAACCATCGAACAAAGCACTTGAAATTATCATTTGGTGCTTCCACATCACTGGTAATTGCAATGAAATTAGTTTGGGATGGTATGGTGAGTTGAGTGTTTGCCATTTGGGTAGAGAAGAGGAGAGAATTAAGGTTGAAGAAGAAATTCGTAGTTAGGGTTTTCAGAGGTTTTAAGAGTTTAGATGCTTGAGAAATCGAACGAAATGGGTTGAACAGTTGTGAAATTGTATATATGTGAGTGACTTGAGTTGTCGATTAGATATAAGTTTTGTATCGACAAGACAGTCATTCGAGAAGTATAAAACAACTATTCGATAAGTCAAGAAAGGCTTATTCGATATCTCAAGCAGTTTGTAACTCACAGCTGGCAGTTATTTAACTCAGAAAATAATTCTAAGCTAAATAAAATATGTTTTTATGAGCGAAATGAAATTTTGAATATAAATCCAAAAAGTGATTAGGTGTCAGCGAGAAATCAGCCTTTTCAAATGATTCGATAACTCAAATACAGTATTCGAGAACTCCATCATTAGAGAACTAAAATACTCTATTCGAGAACTCAAAGTGGGCTATTCGATTTCTCCAAAAGACACTATTCGAGAACTCAGGAGGGTTCTTGATAGGCCTATTCGAGAACTCGAGCCATGACAAAACAATGAACCATTCGAGAAGTCTGACTTATCGAGCTATACTTTTCACTCATAAATTCAATTTTCACTATCTTTAAAATTTACCAAAAATATTCACTGAAGAATATTCTACTAAATTAACTAGTGATTCTCTCAAAATTTCACAGAAATTTCAAGCTAAAGATGTATGATTTTCAACATATGCAGCATTATGGAATATTTATAAATCATAATCCAGCCAATACTTACTTTAAAAATATTGAGCATTTGATAAAGTAAGTATTTACTGCTGCAACAATCTAGTTGATATATTCACTCAGCCAGAATTTGAAGAATTCAGCATTCCAATCTCACTAACCAACCTTGTGAAGGTGGCTTCATCTAATGGCTTAGTGAATATGTCAGCTAGTTATTTCTCTGTGGGAACATAATGTAACTCAATGGTTCCATTAGTTGCATGCTCCCTTATGAAGTGATATCTGATGTCAATGTGCTTTGTCCTAGAATGATTGACAGGATTGGAAACTATAGAGATTGCACTTGTGTTGTCACACATGATTAGAATTCTTTCCAACACAAGTCCATAATCTCTAAGTTGGTTTCTGATCCAAAGCACTTGAGCACAACAACTTCCAGCAGCTATGTACTCAGCTTCAGCTGTGGAAGTTGACACAGATTGTTGTTTCTTGTTGTACCAAGAGACTAACCTTTGTCCAAGAAACTGGCAGTTACCTGAGCTGCTTTTCCTATCCACTCTGCATCCAGCATAATCAGCATCAGAATAACCAACCAGATTGAACCCTGTGTCCTTAGGATACCATAACCCCAAGTTTGGTGTGCCCTTCAGATATCTGAAAATCCTCTTTATTGGTATCATATGTGATTCCTTTGGATTTGATTGAAACCTTGCACACAAGCATGTTGCAAACATGATGTCTGGCCTACTAGCAGTGAGGTAGAGTAGAGAACCAACCATGCCTCTGTAGATTGAGATATCTACCTTCTTGCCCTTACCATCTTCATCTAACTTGGTAGCAATGGCCATGGGTGTCTTTGCAGGTGAGCATTCTTCTAAGTCAAATTTCTTCAATAGATCCTTGATGTATTTGGTTTGACTTATAAAAATGCCATCCTTCCTTTGACTCACTTGCAGCCCAAGAAAGAATGTTAATTCTCCCATCATACTCATCTCATATCTGCTCTGCATGAGCTTAGAGAATTTCTCACACAGCTTCTCATTTGTAGAGCCAAATATGATATCATCCACATAGATTTGAACTAAGATAATATCATCACCATGTTTCTTGTAAAACAGTGTCTTGTCTAGTGTGCCTCTAGTGAATTGATTCTCAAGTAGAAATTGTGACAATGTGTCATACCATGCCCTAGGAGCTTGCTTAAGTCCATACAATGCTTTAAGCAATCTGTAGACAAAGTGAGGGAATTGTGGATCCTCAAAGCCAGGTGGCTGTTGCACATATACTTCTTCTTCCAACTCCCCATTCAGAAATGCACTCTTGACATCCATTTGATAGACCTTGAAATTATAATGTGCAGCAAATGCCAAGAAAATTCTGATGGCCTCTAGTCTGGCAACAGGGGCAAAAGTCTCATCATAGTCAATGCCTTCCTGTTGAGAGTATCATTTTGCAACCAACCTTGCTTTGTTTCTTATGACTACACCATTTTCATCCATCTTATTCCTTAGAACCCATTTTGTTCCAACAATGGTTCTATCCTTTGGTGCAGGCACAAGTTCCTATACTTTGCTTCTTTCAAATTGGTTTAGCTCCTCTTGCATAGCAATTATCCAATCAGGATCCAACAATGCATCTTCAAGTTTCTTAGGCCCAACTTGGGATAAAAAGCAACCATAGAGACATTCATTTAGAGTTGCTCTCCTTGTCCTCACTCCTGTATTTGGATCTCCAATTATCTGATCTGCAGTATGTGATCTATCCCATTTCCTTGTATGTTCAGATTGATTTCTCAGCCTTGATGTTGCTTCATCATCCAGATCATGATCATTTACATTTCCTCCTCCTGTGAAGTTTCCACTAATCACAGGTGTGTCTTGGATGCTTGTTTCTTCATTGTTGGTTGACACAGGTTCTTCATTCACTTGAGTTTATTGGATTGTGGGCTCAAATTCAGTTTCAATCTCCTCATCAGAATCATCTAGATTGTCAAACTTCAAAGGATCTTTATCTTCATCATTGGATTCTTCTAATCCAGGTAGTTTGCTGTCATCAAATGTCACATCTGTGCTTTCCATAACTTTCTTTTGAGTGATGACATAAACTTTGTATACAATTCTTTCCATAGAGTAGCCAAGAAAAATTCCTTCAAATGCTTTTGCATCAACCTTTCCAACATATTCTGAGTTGTCTTTTAACACAAAGCATTTGCTTCCAAAAATATGAACATACTTTAGAGTGGGCTTCTTTCCAGTCATCAAGTTGTAAGGCGTCTTTCCAGTGTTTTTGTTGATGAGGGTTCTGTTTTGGATATAGCATGCAGTGCTCACAGCCTCAGCCCAAAAACATGTAGGCATCTTTGCATCAAGTAACATTGTTCTAGCAGCCTCAATCAGAGTTCTATTCTTTCTCTCAACAATTCCATTTTGTTGTGGAGTCCTTGGAGCTGAGAATTGTTGAGAAATACCATTTTCTTTGCAGAATGCTTCAAGCATGGCATTTCTGAACTCTGTTCCATTATCACTTCTTAATGCAATCACACTTGCATTGTTGGCCTTTGCTTCCTTGTCAATTTTCTTTATATGCTCAATGATTACTTGGGGAGCCTCATCCTTTGATGCCAGAAATTCTACCCATGTATACCTTGTGAAATCATCAACCATCACCAGAGCATACTTTTTCCTTCCTAGTGACATAATATTGACAGGCCCAAACAAGTCCATATGAATTAGTTGTAGGGGCTTGGTTATTGATGTCACTGTCTTTGACTTGTGGCTTGATCTTTTCATTTTTCCCTTTTGACAAGCCACACACACTCCTTCTTGACAGAATTCAAGTGTGGGCATGCCTCTCACTAACTCTCTTTTGACTAGAGAATTAATGCCTTTGAAGTTCAAGTGTGATAGCTTCTTATGCCACAACCAACTATCTTCATTTGATGCTTTTGAGTAAAAGCAACAAATTTTGTCCTTGTTTGCAGAGTTCACATTGGCTACAAACAGGCTTCCTTTCCTTACTCCAGATAGAGCAAAGTCACCAGTCTTCTTGTGGGTGATCAAACATTCATCTTTGTCAAAATTCACTTTGAAGCCTCTGTCAGTAAATTGACCAACACTCAGTAGATTGTGCTTGAGTCCCTTGACCAGTGCTACATTTTCAATGATGACATTTCCAATTTCCAACTTGCCATATCCCAGTGTGTTGCCAATGCTGTCATCTCCAAAAGCAACCATTGGGCCAGCCTTCTCCTCATACTGTGATAGCAGGGCCATATCACCAGTCATATGGTTTGAGCATCCACTGTCCAAAATCCACACGGCCTTTCTTTCACTTTCTTTGCCCTGCAAACACAAAGGTATTACTTCTCCTTTGGTACCCAAACAAGTTTGGGTCCATGTGGCTTAGCAACAGTCTTATCATAAACAGCATGCTTATCAATTTTCTTGATGTTAGTCTTCTTGTCACTGTTAGAAGTCTTAGAATCAGGGTTCTTAGACTTAGGTGACAGAGGCACCTTCCTAACTTTAGGAGGACTTGAAGACTTTGTTCTTGTGTAGTGTGTGTGAACATTGTGACTGATGCAACCTTCCAAGAATTGTTTTCTCAAATTAAAGCAACTAGTCATTACATTCATGTTACATGGCATACAATCAAATTTATCACAGAAATGAGAGTCTCTATGTCTTAAAGGCACAGAGCAATCATAGAATGGTTTAGCAACACTACCAGATGGTTTATTGCATGCATGAGTTAAATGATTATTGCTAAAACAATTTTGACAAACTTTCCTAGGGGCATTTGGCACATAAGCATAATTGTTGTCCTTGTTAATCCCTAATTTGCCATTCCTGTTTTGTTTCATTTTAGCCACTTTCTTCTCAAACTCATTATTCCCAGCTGAAACAAACTTCACAAATTTCTCAAGTCTAGGTCTACCTCCTACTGACTCCTTGGCTTTGGTTTTGACATTCTCACTCTTAGAGGATGCTTGTTGTTCATTTGATTGTGCTTTATCTTCATCATCCAACATTTTCTTAATAAGTAAGGCATCCTCATCAATCTCAAGTGTTGGTGTTTTAAATATTGGGGTCTCAGCCTTTTTCAAAACCTGAGGCACTTCCTCTTGAACAATAATGTCATCTTCAATGACTGCATAGCCTTTTCTCTGCTTGAGAGTGTCATAATCAAGTCCAATAGCAGCCCTAGGTCTAGCTAGATTTTTCTCATGGTAGGACTGCAATAGACTAGAGGAATTCTTGAATGTTTTCAATTTAAATTCATTTTCAGCTAGTTCATCCCTAAGAGCTTTCTCAACTTGACTAGCACATAGAACCTTATTCTTTAGATATTCGATTTCTTGTTTAAGATTTTCTACTCGCATAGCAGTTAGTTCTAGTTCCTCATTTCTCTTGTTCAACAGTTCATTCTTAGTAGACAGTTTAGCAATCTCTTCATTAGCAGCAGTCATACTAGTATGAATATTAAACATCTCAACAGATAGTTGTTCAACCATAGATTTGTATTTAGAAACAGGTATGTCTATAGTAGTGAGGGATGGTACCTGAGAGTCTGATTCAGATGGTTCTTCCTTGGAGTTGGCCATCAAGGCATAGTTGCAGAATTCTTGTTCTTCTCCATCACTATCAGAATCATCCCAACACTTCCCTTCAGCTATGTAGGCCTTACCTGGTGTATGCTTCTTTAGCAGAGCCTCATACTTAGTTTCAAGCTCAAGAAACTCCTTATCCTTCTTCTTAGGCTTCTTGCATTCACTGGCAAAATGCCCTAGGTCATTGCATGGCATCCAACTCTTCAAGAGTATAGAACTCATCTTCTTCCTTTTCATCAACAGGTTCAGTCACTTCTTCTTCAGTTTCTTCATCATCTACTATCTCTTCTATTCTCAGTTGACTTGTAGATGCTTCCAGGTCTTGAACGGATTTATTGACAATCAAGGCACAGGATGTGTTTATCATTCTGCCTTGGTTGGCCTGGATAGCCCTCTTCTGAAGCAACTCAAGCTCATGAGTTTTTAAAACCCCATAGAGCACATCATATGTGACTTTGTTCAAATCTCTTTCTCTTAGAGATATGACCCTTTGCTCTAGATGGTTTGGTGCAGATAGTAGAAACTTCATGTTTAATTCCTTAGTGCTGTAAACCTTCCCATTCATTTGAAGCTCAGTCACCAGCTTGTGAAATCTCTCAAACATATCAGTAATACTTTCTTTGGACTGTGCCATAAAAGCCTCATACTGTGTGACCAGTATCTGTTTCCTATTTTCTCTTACCTCCTCTGTCCCTTCACATAACACCTCGATGTGGTTCCACATGTCCTTGGCTGATGTGCATGATGCTATGTTGGCAAACATCGACATATCCATGGAGTCTATGATCAGTAACATGAGATGACTGTCTAGGGCAACCTTTTCCTTCTCTGAGTCCGTCCATTTGGATGGCTCTTTTGCAACATATAATCTAGGAATGACTATTGTGCCCATTGTAGATTCAACAATTTCTTGTTGTGGTACAAATGGACCATTCTTGAGGATGTCAGGGTAGAGAGGATTGGCAACTTTGATGAACAACAGCATTTTTATTTTCCAAAGGTTGTAGTTCTCTTTGTCGAACTTAGGGACCTTCACCGTACCTGTAGTCTTTGGTGTATTCGAACTCATGATCATTTTCTGTTTAGATTAAACAGCCTGCTCTGATACCACTTGTTGAGTATTGAATACAGTAAAAGAATACAGAGGGGGGGTGAATGGATTCTTGAACTTTTCTTTGTTCTTGAATCTTTGCAACAAGATATGTGTTGAATGTGTGAGATATGTAAGTACAGATAACAAAGACAAACACAACACAATATCACTTTAATCTAATATTTTATTAGATAAAGATTTTGCTACAATCTGTGAATACAAATGGTAGTATTCTCAGCTTCGTTTTTCTTAGAGAGATATTTCTTGTGATGTATCTTGAAAAACTTATCTGCTAAGGAAGTGAGGCTGTATCCTTATAGACATGGATACACCTACTTACTACAAATAAGGTAGGTAAAACAAACTACTTTCCAGTATGTCTATCTCATTTGAGTAAGAGTCCAAACGGCTACAGATTTGACTTTGCAAAGCCTGTTCAGATCCACTTCTTTAGCTCCTTGTCCCTTTGTCTTATCTCTCCAAGCTTCTTTGTAGGCTTTCCAATGTGCTTTATAGTACATAGTCAAATAAAGTGTCTTGGCTTGTTGCAGGTTTCTGACTTGTACAATTCTTCAGTATTTTGTCTCCAAGAATGTATTCGAGAAGTGGCTAAGTGATTGATTCGAGAACTCGAATTGACTTAATCGATAACTCTGAGTTCTCGAATAGTGTTATTTTGACATATCGAATCACTTCTCGAATAGCTCTTTTCTCTGGGACTCCTTGAGATATCGAATAGAGCATTTTGACATATCGAATCCCTGAGATGTCGAATAGCTTCTTTAGTCCTTGAGATATCGAATAGAGCATTGACTTGTTGACTCTTAGAGAACTCGAATGATGGTTTGACTTGTTGACTCCATGAGTTCTCGAATAGAGTAATAGACATATCGAATCTCTGAGATATCGAATGAGATATCGAACAGTGTATTCAGAGATATCGAACAGTGTCTTCAGAGATATCGAATCTCTGACTTCTCGAATGCTAGACTTCTCGAATAGACAAATGTACTTCTCGAATTGGTACTTAGGCAAATTCTTCTTTTCTTCAAATCCCAATTATGATTATTTGGCAGTCTTTATCTCCTTGCTTGAGGCATGAACCTTGGAACTTCTTTCAAGCATTATTCTTGACTTTATAAGTACAGTAACACAACTAGAATTTGATGCCTATTACAAGTACAGAACAAATAGAAACTCTACAACTAGAGGTTCCCTCAGTTAAGAGGTCATGTAGGTAATGCATAGCATTACACATACTTAGGCTTGTTATTAGATGTATTCAGGCATGCCTCTGTGACTAACACTTCTATTAGGAAAATGTTTCATATTCCAGTACAAATCTCATAAAAAAGGTCTTCGTATTTAAAAAGAAAAAAAATTGATGTGTTAACAAAATAAAAGAACATTTTCATGTGGGAATCCTAAATAAATACAGAAGTATCTATAATATAAAGAGAAAATAAGATGTTTTTCTATTTTTAAAACTCCATAAATTTTAGAAAGTTTGGAGAAAATAAAATTTGGAATTCACACTATTTTTAGGTTTTGATTTTAAGGAAAAAAGTTGTATAATAATATGTAATGAAGTTAAAATTTCGATCTCAAACGAGAGCGACTCGAAATGTATTTAACAGGAAAACGGCTCACTAGAAAAAATTGTATCAACTGTTAGAATTTAAAATTGATGATATAAATTTTATCTCATTTTTAGTATTCGATTTTTATGGATAAACATTGTTATACAAGTAATAAATATATATATATATATATATATATATATATATATATATATATATATATATATATATATATATATATATATAAGTTAAGGTTTTGTTCTTAACGAGACAACGATTCAAAAGGAATAGTCATGTTTGACGAGAAAGCGGTTCATTAAAGAAAACCGTGTTGAATATAAAAATTTAATATTGATGATATAATAGAAAAAAAAAATATATATATATATATATATATATATGATTTTTTTTAGAATTTTAAATATTAATAACTAAAAACCTATCTTTTAACATATTAGAAACATAATAGGTGTTCAAATTTTTTGAAAATAAGAGTTTGAATTTATATGGTAGACATATAATTAAAAGTTTTATTGGAAGTAGAATAAGTGTTTGTAATACATATAATTAAGAGTTTTATTGTAAGTAAAATATGAGATCTAATTTATAAATAAGAAGAGTTTGAATTTATAGAAAATACATGTAACTAAAAATTTAATTGCAGGTAGAAAATATGTTTTTATATAATATATAATAAAATATTTTATTGGAAGTAGAATATGAGGACGATGGAAATGTACGTCTTATACGATTTTTTAAACTTTATATATTTTTTTACTAAAATTCTTTTATTTTAATTTTTTATACAAGTTAATTATACTTGCATTAGAAAAATATGTCCATAAATTCAATATTATTCCCCTAATGAAAGTCTTCGCATTTAAAAAAATTGATGTGTTAACATAATAGAAAAATAATTACATGCAAAAGTTGTAAATTAATATTGGAATATCTATGATATACAGAAAATATAAGATGTATTTTCATCTTTAAAACTCCATAAATATTCGAAAGTTTAAAGAATGTCAAAATTAGAATTTACTCTCTTTTAACGTTTTAATTTTTAAGAAAAAAAATGTTATTTCATAAGATAAGTGCTAATGAAGTTAGAATTTCGATTCCAAATAAGAACGGCTCGAAACATGTTTTAACGGGAAGACGGCTCACTAGAAAAGATTGTATTAGCTATTAGAATTGAATACTGATGTCATAATTTTTATTTTTATTTTAGGGTTCCATTTTTATGGATAAAAATTATTATATCTTTAGAAAATATGTTAAATGTAACGAAAATCCATATTGAATTTTTAAAAAAATTTGTAATGCCGCCGCGAATCACGACTTTATCAACTAGTTACAATAAAAAATAAGAAAAATATTATCATCATTTACATAATTTTCATTTTAGACACATAAATAATGAATTCTCTTATTTTTCATCTCAATTTGATCACCAGTTCAAAGTTAGATCTTACATTTTATTTATTTCAATGATACTATATTTTTAAATTTAATTATATAAATACATAATAATTATATATATAATCAAAATAATAAATAAACATAATAATTATATTTATGAATTAAATTAAATTAATTTCAATTATTAAACCATTTAAAATATTTCTTTTCAATTAATTATACATATCAAATCCGATTCTTGCTTTTTACTATAATTTTAAATTTTAATTCAAAAACATAAGTACGTAAAATACACAAGTGGTAATCGAGATTTGTTAGAAGTAGGGGTGAACACGGGGCGGGTTGGGGCGGGTTGAGAAAAAATACAACCCAACCCAATTAGTACGGGTTTTTTAAAATTCAACCCGTTCAACCCACGGTTTTGGACGGTGCGGGTTGGTCGGGTTTTGGACGGTCCGGGTTGGGTCAGGGCGGGTTGGTCGGGTTGAACAAATGCAGAAAATCTGCCCAGAATATGCAGAAAATCTGCCCAAAAAATGCAGAAACAATAACAATAAACATATTACACATGTACCAGAAACTTTGACACATTCTACCAAATGCCAAATCTGCCATAACAAATAAATAGTCCAATAATGTGCCATAACAAATAAATAGTCACCAAATAGTCAAATACAATCCAAATTCCAAATGCTAACTCAAAACAGTCCAATAACAATTGTTTAGCTTAAAATAAATATAGCAACATTATTTGTGATGAATCAATCATCAATAACATTGATGGCCTTGCTTTTGAGTTTCTCCTTCGATGCACCAATGTCCTTATCTTTGCCACCTACAAAATTAAAACAATAAACAAAAACATTTATGAGCTTAGATTCCGGAAATGTCAGAGCACAATAATGATGAAGGGACCAAGTTAAATGAGGAAATATTAAATGAAACTAAAGCTGAAGCTGAAATTGAACAAATGGAAGGAAATGCAGAGAGAGATAATTTAAATTATAGTACTGACAAAAATACGGAAATGGATCTGATGGCTCCAGAGAGGAATTCATCTGGACTTGATGCTTCTGACAATCAAGCACCTAATACAGATTCCGCAATGCAACCACAAGGCGAATCACAAACTGCTGCAGTAAGAGATGTTTCTCGGGAAGCAAAATGGTCTAATTCTAGTGATATTCAGAGTGACCTTGCTCCGTCAAGAAACTTACCTAGTTCATCTGAAGTGAAATTGCTGTACCCGACTCATCTAATAGTGGGAAATTGAGTATGATTTACCCAACAGTCGTAATGTTGGTGATGCACTTGAAGAATGGAAAGAAAGAGTGAAGGTGTCCGGTGATGTACATTAGAAATTCATGTTCTAAAAGAAACGTTTACTAAAGAAATAACATATATGTTCTAACAATGGCATTGCATAAGAATCTGTTGATGTTGCCCATGTTCGTTTGGCTTATTATTATGCAAGCATCTGTATGGTTTACTACCAAGTCAAGGTGCGTTGATTCATTGTGCATTTGAAACATAAGCTCTTCATTTAGACTCATGTGATGTGTAGCAGTACTTTTAGATCAGTCATACTAAAAAGCAGTCGCCTTTCTTTGTATTTAGAATCATAAATCCTTTCTTGAATTTCATGATCATTGCAAAATAATATTGTATGAAGGCTCATATAATACTGTGTGCACTGTCTTCTACTTTTAAGTTATGACACTATGATATGCTTTGTAGGCCTAGTAGTTATGGCATTTGGACCAAGCTTTTCTTACTGTCTCATTAGATTGTTATATGGTCAGAAATGGAGTGTATGTAAATCAGTTTGATCAAAATAAAAAAATTAAAAACCAACAAATCACACACATTCCCATATCTCCTAGAATTATCACATACCCACATATTAAAATCAGCTTATATACATCAAACAACATAAAACAAAGCCTAACACAGTCAATACAAACATAAACCCATATCCAAAAAAGAAATATACATACATATGTATAATGATGGACAAAGAATCACCTTCTCGCTGATTGCAGATATGTGAAAACTCCAATGCCCAAAATTGAAAACCAAAGAGGAGAGAGAGAGAGAGAGAGAATCGAGAAACTTACTATGAAAGATTCCGATATGAGAATCGAGAGTAGAAGCGCCGCTGTCACTGTATGAGGCGGATGAAATTAGATTTAGGTTATGTGTGATTTAGGTTAGATTTAGATTTAGGCGGATGTATTAACTTACTATTGACTACTGGACTGGACTCTATAATCTGTATTACGTAGTATTGGACTGGACACCGGAGTACTGGACTAACTGGCCTTGAATAGTAAACGGGTTGAACGGGTTGGGTCAGGGTTATAATTTGTTAAACTCTAACCCAACCCAATTTAATCGGGTTTTTTATAAATTAACCCGTTTAATCCACGGGTTTGAACAATCCAGTTTAATCGAGCGAAATAAGGATCGGGTTGGGTCGGGTTTTGCGGGTTGGGCGAATTATGTTCGCCCCTAGTTAGAAGCGCGAATACAGAGCGAACTCTTGTACAAGCAACCCAGCCCAACCCCCAAAAATCCAAAAACAAACTAAAATTAAATAATTTATTAAAAAACAAAACCCCCAAACCCTACAAAAACCCTGAACCCTTTCTTCTCAAAAGCTCCAATGGAAGAACAAGCCAACATTTAACATCCCCTCTATCCCTTTTCTTCTTTTCCAAGACTATCTTTTTCACTTACCCATTTTAACAAATCTATAGATACATACATAATTGCACTAAAAATCCAAACTTTACCCAAATTTACAACTACCCAATTTAGGGTTCTTGAATCTTGAAAATATGGTGAAAGGTGGTGTATTAACAGCTGGGCTTTTCTCTGCTATACTTGGTGGGGTTGAGTGTGTTTATGCTGATGGCCCTCCTTTTAATTTTGCTCCTTTTTCGACTTCTTCGACATCGAATTCTCAGGTTCCTGGAGGTCCTGGTGGAGTTGGGGATAAGGAGAAGGGGGTGCAAAGTGAGGAGAAGGCTAATCGTGCACGGAATGAGCATCCGAGGACTACGTCTGCTGGGTTTGATCCCGAAGCGTTGGAGAGAGGAGCTAAGGCTTTGAAAGAGATTAATAAATCTTCTCATGCTAAGCAGGTCTCTTTTAATTTTACCTAAAGGATGGATTTGATTTTTTTGAATGTGTGTATATTGTATAGGTATGTAAGTATATGGTGAAATTAACTTGGCTCATTGATTGATTTTGCAAAAGATTATGATTTTATCCTAGCATTGTAGGTGTGTGTTTGTAATTGATCTTTGCATTGAGGAAAAAAGATCGACTATTAGCTTTTAGTGATGGAGTATTTGTTTGCGTCGGTTCCTCTTGTTAGTCTCTAGAGAAGTTTGATTTTTGTGTAAATCCTGCCTAGAGTAAGCTCAATTTTGTCCAAATATGTTCATTGAGCTCTTGTTTATTTGGTATCATATCTTTATGGTAATAATATATTTTAAATCTTAAGTGAGACATAGGAATTATATAAAAATTCATTGTTTAAGAACATATTTTCATGATTGTGCTAAACTATTTAAATATATCTGTTTGATGTGCTATTATGAAACTAATCGCTAGAAGATATCTTGACCGGCTGGACCCACCTAGCAATATTTTAAACCTTACTTTTGTATATCTGAAGTACTAGTCAGTGTTTAGGTAGAAACACTGTCAATATGTTATCTTGCGGTATAGTCATGTTAATAAAAAATTTGCTCTTGGAATGTGAAAGTACCGGTGCTATGGTGTTATCCAAGCTGTATAGTACTGTTATGATTTTATTTTCTTTGGATGTTTAGCTGTGCAACTTATGGTTATGTGGTGATATATAGGTTTTTGAGTCAATGAAGAAGCAAGAAGAAACAAGGCAGAAAGAATTAATTGCTAAACAAGCAGAATATAAGGCACTCCAAGCTCAGGCTGAAACTGTAAGCTCAAGTTTGTATGCTACCACATTATCGTTGGCTTTTCTGTTATATTGGTTGCGATACATAAAAAATGGTATTTGATTGACTGACTGACTGTATGTTTTGCTTTTGGTTTGATTTTCGTACTTGAAATTGCTATATATTTCTGATTTAGTTTCAGTATATTGTACCTTGTTCAGTGGTTACTTACCTATGCACAAGTTTTAATTATAAGTATAAAGTTATTATTGCCAAAAGAAGGGAGTTGTTTCCGGTTAAATGTGATTCCCGTCTATTTCAAGATTCAGTTAGCTAGATGTTACCATCATAGTAGCTACTCACACGCAAAATGACTTTTGAGTTACTGCAAAGAAACAGACGGTTATGACAAGGTCGGGACTTTCTTATCCAAATATCGATAGTAATGAATCAGAGGCAAATGACAGTTATTAGCTGAATACATCTGTCAATGGTTTTGACCTATCTGCTAGATTAAACTTTGCATACAGCTGCCACCGCTATCAACCTTCTAAATTATGTGATTTGTTACAATTAATATGAATTGATCAAAAGTATGTGATTTGTTACAATTGAAATGAATCTATCAAGTAAATGAGCTCATGAGGTGAAATATTTTGCTCAAATTAGAGTGTCCATTTTTTAGAAATACATCTAGGTAGATGATTTGTGACTGTCTATCCTAAAAATACATCTTTCTGGTACTACAATTCATTTAAGTCACTTTTCTGTGTTGTAATATAATTTTATCTTGCTATTTTACAGGAAAGGCAAAAAGTAATATATGATGAACAAAAAAAGTTAGCTCAGCAACAGGCTCAGATAAAATCCCAGATGGCACGCTATGAGGATGAATTGGCAAGGAAGAGGATGCAGGCATGTTTCTTTTTTTGTTCAATCCCTTGATATTGCAGACTTACAAATGCCTAAATTTCTAATCGCATATCCAGGCTGAAAATGAACATCACAGAACAAGGAATCAAGAGCTTGTAAAAATGCAAGAAGAATCATCTATCAGGCAAGAACAAGCTAGACGAGCTACAGAGGAACAAATTCAAGCACAACGACGGCAAACAGAGAGGGAAAAGGCCGAGATAGAAAGGGAAACAATTAGGGTAAGGTCCATGGCTGAAGCAGAAGGAAGAGCCCATGAAGCAAAGCTTGCTGAAGATGTTAACAGAAGGATGCTAGTAGAACGTGCGAGTGCAGAGAGAGAGAAGTGGGTTGCAGCTATTAATACAACTTTTGATCATATTGGAGGTACTTCCTTGCACCATTTTTGGAGTGGAAATCTTAGTTCACACCCTAGTAATAACATTGATTTTAAATATTTAAATGGTGGTGAAAATGTTCTTACGTCGTACTTCTCAGGCACCATGCTTTGCTTTTCTATGTATTGTAATAGACATTAGGATAGCACTCTAATTTGAAACCCTTAGAACTGTATCAGCTTTGAAAAATATAACTTTTGTGTATTAGTCTAATTGTGTTTGAGTTGTCTGACAGTGACTTATCTTTTGCCTGTAGGGGGTTTGCGAGCGATTTTGACTGATCAAAACAAGTTAGTTGTAGCTGTTGGGGGAGTGACAGCCCTTGCAGCAGGGATCTACACGACAAGGTATTTTAGTTATGCATATTAGGTAATCTTGTATTTGTCATTTTGTTTATGCTTTTAAGATTTTGATATCTTTTTATGACCCCTTCTCCGTCACAGTCTCAATGCACCTGTGATAGTATTACAACGCTTTTATTGCCATCCTTAAATTTATATTTATATATATATATATATATATATATATATATATATATATATATATATATGTATGTATACATTTTTTATGGCATTGTATTGACTTTACCTTAAGGGAAATGGTAAGTCTGACTCAATATTGTTGTAGGGTGTTTGTTTTAGAATAAAGATTTCTACAGTTTGTTAGTTTTAAGGTCAATATGTGTACCTGCTATGTGCTTGATCGCAATGGAATAAGGGATTATGGGGGTAAGTAAGACTCAATAATATTGTAGGGTGTTTGTTTTAGAATCAAGATTTCTACAATCTTGTTAGTTTTTAAGGTCAATATTTGTACTAGCTATGTGTTTGATCTCAATGGAATAACAGATTTTGGGGCTCTCTTTTTTCAATTGTAGAGAAGGGGCAAAGGTTATTTGGAGTCACGTGGATAGAATATTAGGACAGCCATCACTGGTTAGAGAATCTACCATCGGGAAATTCCCTTGGTCAGGCTCCTCACGTCGCTTTAGCACTCTCTTGCGTGGGGGAAATACCGGCTCTACCTCAAAAAATGGGAATGGCTTTGGGGATGTCATTTTACATCCTTCTCTTCAGAAAAGAATTCAGCAATTGGCAAAGTCGACAGCTAATACAAAATCCCATCAGGCACCATTCCGTAACATGCTCTTCTTTGGTCCTCCCGGAACAGGAAAAACAATGGCTGCAAGAGAGTTAGCTCGCAAATCGGTATGAGATCTTAACTTGTGTGTTTCTGCTGTTGCTCACTTTACTGTCCTCCCTGGTAGTCATTCTTAGTATTCACATTAAAGTCCACGACCTTTAAATTTCTTTATGCATTACTGTTTTTGTGTTACTGTGGGATTCATAAAGAAGATTGCACTTCGAGATTGTATGTTTGTTCTGTCCATGCTAAGCCATACCAGTTCCTTGGTATTTAAATGGTACCATATAAAAATATAGAATGCAAATCAAATGACGAAAGGAAAAGGAATGGGGTTATGCAAGGAACATGCTTTTATAATTGTTCTTGTTTGTAATGTGTCTGTGAGATTCATAAAGAAGATTGCATTTGAGATTGTATTTTTTTTCTGTCCACGCTAAGCCATACCAGTTCCTTGGTATTTAAATGGTACCATATATAAATATGGAATGCAAATCAAATGACAAAAGGAAAAGGAACGGGGTTATGCAAGGACCATGCTTTTTATAATTGTTCTCGTCTGTAATGTGTCTGATGTGTATTCGGCTTATTTTCAGGGGCTTGATTATGCATTAATGACAGGTGGAGATGTTGCTCCACTTGGTTCTCAAGCTGTTACCAAGATACACCAATTGTTTGATTGGGCAAAGAAATCTAACCGAGGGTTGTTACTGTTTATTGATGAAGCAGATGCATTTTTATGCGAGTAAGTGAGCTGCACCATGATTTTTTAACAATTCATTGATCAAGTCATGTGTTAAACTGTTAATGTCGATCAGTGATGCTTTTAGCTTCTTTGAAAGTTCAAGCTCGAGTAGTTTATCCTTTTCTTGGTGGATTTTTAAAATATATGACTGTGGAAGCTTTATATATACTAGCAGTACTTCATATCTTGCAACTTATAAACTTATATCTTAGGAATGAGCATTTAAGACTTAATTTGCATGATTTTGAACACCAAATGTGAACCCACACTACATTTTCTCTTGTCCATTGATGGATCTTTCATCAAGTAATTTGATTCTGGCTGCTTTCAGGCGGAACAAAACCTATATGAGTGAAGCTCAAAGAAGTGCACTCAATGCCCTCCTTTTCCGCACAGGCGACCAGTCAAAAGACATAGTCCTTGCATTGGCTACAAACCGTCCTGGTGATCTTGATTCAGCAGTAGCAGATCGTATTGATGAAGTCCTAGAATTTCCTTTGCCTGGGGAAGATGAAAGGTTCAAGCTTCTCAAGCTTTATTTGGACAAGTACATTGCACAAGCAGGGGCAAGAAAGCCGGGATTGTTCTCTAATTTTTTCAAGAAAGAACAGCAGAAGATAGAAATCAAGGACTTGACTGATGATATTTTGAAGGAAGCAGCAGCAAAGACAGATGGATTTTCGGGAAGAGAGATAGCAAAGATGATGGCTGGTGTTCAGGCTGCTGTTTATGGAAGTGAGAACTGTGTGCTTGACCCAAATCTGTTCCGGGAAGTGATAGATTACAAAGTTGCGGAGCATCAACAGAGAAGAAATATGGCAGCTAAAAGTGCAACATAGATTATTGTTACTTTCTTTAATTTTCCTGATTTTGCGCCTGAAGATAGAGATTGAGCAGATGAACTATTCATTTGTATCATACAACAGTAAGCGGCCAAATTATATTCAAGTGAATATGCATTAATTATTTGGGTTTAGGTAGTTCAAATTTTGTCCTAACTATCGATCAATAAATGCGAAAAATTGACAAGCATTTCCGAAGATTTTAACATTGGAGGTGGTGGTGTTACTGGTGTCATACAATTGTATGAGTTTCTTGGTTATAATGTTCCCTGTTGCCAATGTGTTGCAGAAATTTCATTTTATGGTTTAGTACTCTGTCCACTGAGCAAGGCATGGGAAATGCTACCTTACACCGTCTTTCATTATATGCCTAAAATATCCTAGGTCATTGAATAAAACTTTATTTATTATTATAATTTACACATTAACTACAAATTTCTTTTTGTATTTTTTTGGTTAGCAGATACATCAGTAATGTCATATACCACTGCTGAACTGCTGTCGTATACCACAGCTAGTGTAGACACAGATTACATACCAGTAAAGTTACACAGATGTTTATATTTAACATCAATCATCAAACAATTGTTTCTTTTGATCCCAGCTGCTATTAGAGAGGACACCTCACTACAATCACTTGACAAATTTATTTTCAGACTATAGGCTTAAAAAACCTGAGACTTTACTTCCACAGCTTCACAAACTTGTCATGGCTAGCTGAAGCAGCTATACCATTTTCACTGTCAACACTGCCAAATTAGCAACAGCCAACATGTTCACTGTGGGTTGAAAGCGCCACTGTCTTGTTCTTGAACATATTCCAGAGCTCCATCGACTGATAAAAGCCGGTGACCAACACAATTTAGCTCGCATACACAGTGATCTCTTGCTCACAAAAAATTCACAGTTAGGGTCCCAGCAAACTGAATGAAATGAATAGGCCTGGTATGTTGCTTTAATAAGTGTCGACATGCTGAAGTCTCCACGTCCAGTATTCGTACCACCTTCTCAGCAGCTGCAGCAAGGAAACTTCCTTGACGGGGTTGAAATCTCATCTGTTTTGAGTCACCACTGAATACTTGAGCACAGTTTATTTATGCTCCGGTATCTTATTTCACCATCACTGTCGCAGCCAAAGGAGAATGCAAGATCATCCTTATGTGGATGGAAATCTAATGACACGACAAACTCAGAATGGCCAGTGAAGGTACGCTGACAGTAGCCAGGACTGTCAGCATCCCGCACTATGACAGTCTTACCAAAAGATGTTGCAAAACATGGTATGCTGGGACTGAAACTAACATCTGAAATTAATGCAGACTGCCCTTTAAGTGTTGCTTTCAGCTTTAGAGATTCAGTATGCCGTATGCCTTTTATCATGACCACGGACCACCAGTGGCGAGCAGCTTACCATCTGATGAGAAGTGGCAACAGACCACTTTGCTGGTACTAGCATGAAAGGAGCCAACTTTCAAAAATTGATCTCTTTACTCACATTTAAGAAAGGATTTATTTTTGTCTTTATGTCTGGTGTAGATTCTGGAAGTTGCTGGTTCCGAGCTAGAACTTGTGGGAACATGCCACCAGCTGTACCATGCAACATTTGTCCAGAAGGCTGACCAGTCGAAGCTGCTGACTTTAGTATTGACGCGTGATTAAAAATCATTAGCTGTCCCATACTTCCACCAAATCTTTGCAGCCATGACATTAGCAGTTCCCGTAATTTTTTTCTAAAATGAATCATGTCCAACAATCCCATCAATTCTGCCATTGAATATATGGGACCCATCTCTACGCTGCTGCTGTAGAGCTGGCTGAACATGTCTCTGCAAAAACATTTGCTGCATCTTTAAATGCTGATGTTGAGGGTGTTAAGATTGTTGCTCTCTTGCTTGAATGAGCTGAGTCTCATTGCAAGATGTGGCAACTTATGAGTGTTTCTCATTAATTCTAAGCTTCTAGCAATAAATATATCCCAGAAAACTGACCACCACTCCAAGAGAAACCCACCAGGAGCATCAATAGAAACAGGTTCAGATGGTACATCTCCTTCAGCTTAGAAGGCCTGCGCAGTAGCCTTTAAATCCTTCTTTACTATACAATCATGAATGTAAACATCTAGCATTTACTTAGCTTCCCAGTAGTTTGAGACATACTAGTTAAACCAAAATCCAACACAAAGTGTTGAAGCCTGAAAATGAATATCGGATCCTTAAACAAACACACCTTCTGCTCATTTTAATCCTCTCTTCTAAAAGATTAAAAAAAAAAAAAAAAAAAAAGGAACATGCCTTCTTTGACATCTATATCTTCATGTTTTAGCAAGCTCACGATATGAAAGAAAAAGTTTTGGATTCTAGAACAGGACTAAAGAAGCATGACAACTAATGAACAAATGCTCTATATTACAATTTAGAAAGTGTATTCAACTTTGATCAGTTTATAGTTGATGGTATTGTTAGCCGTGGTCGTAACTCGTAATGCTCGTTAAGATTTTGGAAAATGTTTAGAAATCTGGTAGTCTTTAGAAAACCAATTGATTTCTAATGAATTTATGAATTATTGGATTTAATTTGATTCTGAAAGATGTTTACTAAAAAACTCGTATTGAACTAGAATTTAACATTCAGCTGAAAAACAAAAAATTCAAGCCAAGTCTGGTGGCCCTGACGCCACTTCTCATTCATTTCTGCAATTCTCTCCCTTTAAACTAAACACAGTTATACAAAAGAAGCCATCAATGCATTCATATTTTGGGCTTTAGTACATCCATTCCCACAATCAAAACTAACGTTCGAAAAAACACAACAAGAAATGCGCCTTTTCCGCCCGATTTTATCGTGCAGACGGTTGATAAATGTTAATAGTGCTGAACTATAATATTAAGTTCAACCGTGGCATTACCCTTAGCAACATCAAAATGATAAAATGACATTACTGCAACGCCTCGCGCCATCCGGAAAACACCTGTTCCACCCACCACAGCCATTTCGCGGTGCTGAAGACTTGGTGGATTGCTGCCAGAAATGATTATTGTGCTACCATTGTATTTTATGTTAGTAAAGATCAATGCCAAATCACAAATAAAATTAACATCTCTTGTAGATGCATAACTATATGAGCCTTGGAGCCTGCCCACTTGCTTTGAAAGAAATTCAGGACCAACTGTGACTGGGTCATCACATACTTTAACCATCCCAAATAAGGTTGGTGAAGTAGCAGTGTTATTAGCACTAGCCACCACTTCAGAAGTGACTCTATTTATATCATGAAAGTAAAAGTGAAGTTGTGTCACCTTTTCTTCTTTTGTTCCCAGTTTTTTAAACCAGTTTTCAACTTCTATAGGCTCTCCCGTACTGATGCCAGAAGTTACTGGTATCGTCGCCATAGCTGCCATGTAAACCAGCATAATAATCAAAGTAAACTTTACCATTTTTCGCTCAATAAAAGATTGTCTAAACCTTTTAATATTTGAGTGTGAGGCTGAATAGACTGTGATCACAATGTATTTATAGGCAGTGGGGATGAGAAGCAGCAGAGAAATTATCGAGTGCTAAACCCTAATGTGCCTCGATCTGTAAGCAAATTAGACAAATACTAGTGAATATTTGATTAAGAAACTCTTTAATTGTACTTTAGCAAAGATGCTACCATTGTTAGTAGAGATTAAAGTTCAATTGCCACTTTCGCTATTTAAAATGTTACAATTTGCGAGCTTACCAACTAATGTTTTGTCTTAATACAACTACTAAGCAATAGAGATTTTGCTCGTGCTCAAGTAATCATCTGGCTCGGTAAATTTATATAATGCAACTGTTCTGCAGTATACTAGGCATAACATATCAATGTGAGACAAGATTGTTCAACATGTATATATTTATGTGCACATATGTATACAATTAAGATTCCTGGCTGCTCAAATTAGTTTATACAATTAAGTCAGGGCACCTCGTCTGCCATTTTCGGCTATTTAAAATGTTACAATTTGCGAGCTTACCAACTAATGTTTTGTCTTAATAAAACTACTAAGCAATAGAGATTTTGCTCGTGCTCAAGTAATCATCTGGCTCGGTAAATTTATATAATGCAACTGTTCTGCAGTATACTAGGCATACCATATCAATGTGAGACAAGATTGTTCAACATGTATGTTAGTTTGACTTGAACATGTGGGCGGTGGGCGGTGGCCGCCGCCGGCGCCACTGTAGCCGCCGGATTTGACCACACCTAACCCACCTACCATATCTACCCCTTAGTTTGTGTCTATAAATAGAGATGCATGTAAATATTGTAGAACATCTGAAAAAAAACCTCTATAATCAGTTTATCCTCTCATATCTATAAACTTATTTCTCTTCTGCATATAATCTTTCTTGCTTCCGTTATAACAATATATATATTTATGTGCACATATGTACGTTGATCACAGATAACGCAGAGATGTGTATCATGTTACTCTGCGAAGATGTATGAATTGTTAGAATAATTATATTTTCTATTTTATTGAGTCAGAAATAAGTCCTATTCTTTAGGAATTGTCAACTAGTTATTAGTTGTGGTTGTTTAATCGTGGTTGTTTGAGTCCTCTATTTTAGATTCAGTTATTGATTAGTGGGTTTAGTAGTTGCTGAATATTAGGGTAGTGCACACCAGTGTGCTGTTTTCAGTTCCATATATTTAGAGTCATTTTGCTGTAACAATCAAGTTCTAAGTGAATAAACAAATCCGTTCAGCATTTGTTCTTCTTCTAGGTTTCAATTTAAACTAACAGTGGTATCAGAGCCAAACACCTTTTTCTCTCATTTTTTATCTCCAATAGTCTTGTTCCAGATCTGTTTTGACATCACTCTAGCGCAGCAGCAAAGTGTGATGGCTTCTGAAAATTTTGTCCAGGCTTCAATTCCTCGGTTTGATGGTCACTATGACCACTGGAGTATGCTAATGGAGAACTTCATGAGGTCCAAGGAGTATTGGCAGGTTGTTATGGATGGTGTAAAAGAGGTTACAAAAGAGACAACGGACGTGCAGAAAGCTGAAATTGAAGCACAAAAATTAAAGGATTTTAAAGCGAAAAATTATCTATTCCAAGCCATTGATCGATCAACTTTGGAGACTATTCTTTGCAAAGATACCTCTAAAGATATATGGGATGCAATGAAAAAGAAATACCAGGGGAATGAAAGAGCTAAAAGGGTGTTGCTGCAATCACTCCGTGAAGAGTTTGATGGTTTAAAAATGAAGCCAGGAGAGTCAGTTGGTGATTTCTTTTCGAGGACGATGGCAATCGTTAACAAGTTGAGGATTAATGGAGACAAGAAGGAGGATGTTGGCGTGGTTGAAAAGATTCTTCGATCTTTAACGTCAAAGTACAATTACATTGTTTGTTCCATTGAAGAGTCCAAAAATGTTGATGAATTATCTATTGAGGAAATTGAAAACTCTTTGATAGTTCATGAGCGGAAGCTCATTAAGCAAGATGAGGAGAGCAAGCTTTACAGGTGACAAGCGGCAATCATTTTCAATCATCCAACAGCCATCAAAGGGGAGGCAACAAAGGTTACAGAAGTCACGCAAATCAGCCGCACAAGGCAGAGAACAGCCAAGGAAGAAAATATGTAAGAGGACATCAATCTTTCGGTAACAAATCCAGGTCAGTAGACAAGTCTGCAATTGAATGTTATCGGTGTCATAAGTTTGGTCATTATAAGTCTGAATGTTATACGAATCTGAATAAACGGAGTAGTGAAAGATCTAATTATGTTAAAACCAATGACACATCTGAAGAGGTGACCTTGCTAATGGTCTGCCATGAGAAAGAGAACACAAAGTTAAATATGTGGTACCTAGATACTGGCTGCAGTAATCATATGTGTGGAAACGAAAATGCATTCACTGAATTAGACAAATCTTTTCGTAATAATGTGAAAATTTGTGATAACTCAACCATTTCTGTTATGGGAAAAGGGAAAGTAACCGTACAAAGCAAAGGAAATGTAGGCCACACTATTTCTGATGTTCTTTTTGTTCCTGATTTGAAAACGAACTTGCTTAGTGTTGGACAACTACAAGATATGGGATATGAAATCTGTATTAAGGATGGTGTGTGCACAATTAAAGACAAGAAATTGGGGTTGATAGCTGAGGTAAAAATGACACATAACATAATGTTTCCTCTTTATCTACACACTATCAATTATTCATGTTTCTCAGCAAAGTTAAATGATGCATCATGGTTGTGGCATTTTCGATATGGTCAATTAAACTTTGCTGGTCTGAGAACGCTGTCATTGAAGAATATGGTGTCTGGTCTTCCACAAATCAGCGCTCCATCTGAAGTTTGTGAAGATTGTGTTGTTAGCAAGCAACATAGAGAACCATTCCCGAAAGGAAAATCCTTGAGAGCCAAGAAGGTGCTTGAACTAATCCATTCCGACATTTGTGGGCCTATGAATCATACGTCTAATGGAGGTCAAAGGTATTTTATAACCTTTGTTGATGATTTCAGTCGGAAAGTGTGGGTCTATTTTTTACAGACAAAAGATGAAGCATTTATGGCCTTCAAAAGTTACAAAGCACTTGTTGAAAAAGAAACTGGCAAGTCTATTGAAGTACTTCGTACTGATCGTGGCGGAGAATATACCTCACATGAATTTGTTAAGTTCTGTGAAATTCATGGAATTAAAAAGCAGCTGACAGCAGCCTATACACCTCAACAAAACGGTGTAAGTGAAAGGAAAAATCGGACGATCCTTAATATGGTTCGAAGTATTTTGTCCATGAGTGGAATGCCAAAGAATTTCTGGCCAGAAGCAGTAAATTGGAGTATACATATTTTAAACAGGAGTCCGACTTTTTCTGTTAAAAATATGACTCCACAAGAAGCTTGGAAAGGCGAGAAACCTGATGTAGAACATTTCAGGATTTTCGGGAGCATAGCATATGCTCATGTCCCTAATCAAAGAAGGAAAAAGTTGGATGACAAGGGAGAAAAATGTATTTTTCTTGGTGTTAGCGAACCAACGAAGGCTTACAAGCTGTATAATCCTATTACCAAGAAAATAGTAGTCAGTCGCGATGTAGTATTTGATGACTAAATGATAGAATATATTTTTATATATATTTTAGATGATTTTATTCTCATATTTATTGTGTTTTGCATTGATTTGGATTTTTATTTAATAGATTTGATTGTTTTATTGTAGGAAATAAAGAATTCATGACTTGGAAGGATTTGGAGCAAAAAGAGCTATTTTGGAGATAAAATAGGAGAAAATTCGTATTATTGGGCTGCACGGGCTGCCTGCACTGTTTGGGCCATATCTTGAGTTTCAGAAGTCAGAATTTAACGATCTTACTGTCCACGCGAAGCTTGTGGAATTTTCTTTAATTCAGAGGTGGTCCAGTAAGCAAAATCCAACTGGAAGAGCCCGGAAACAGAGGAGAAAAAGAAGTGACGAATTTTACAAGAAAATCCTATTCAATTATGGATATCTTTTTGTAAATTGATTAGAATATTAAAAAATACTTTTATTAGGAGATAGAGATCAGATTTTATGAGGAGGTTTTATTATAAAAACGTGGGAAGAGATAGATAGACATATATACGTATTTTTACAAAAGCTAGGGTTTTGGTTTTTTTCTCTCTCCATCTCTTCCTTTGTAAGCACTTGGTTTAATTTGGATCTTCATTGTTCTTCGTTAATACAAAGTTTGAGGTATTCTTTATTCTCTTGTTTTATTATTATATGTTTTACATGGCTTCTTTCATTATTCTTATTGCTTTTACTTCTACCATGAGTGAGTAGTTTAATTCTAGGGTATTAGAGGAAGCCATGTTTGCACCATGATTTGGGTTTAATTTGATTAGTGAATTGAGGGGTAAAGAGTAATTCTAATTGATATGTGTTAATTCTTAATTTGGTAATTGCGCAATATCATAGATTAATTGATTGCAATAGGAGTAATAGATCGAAAGATTTTACTACTAGAGGCTTACATACAATTAGCGGAATTGAAGGTGAGTGTGAAAACATCATCGGATTTCTGAGAGTGTTAAAACTTGGAAAAGTTTAACCATTGCTCTAATTATTTTATCACATTGATAAGCTATACCTTTGTTATTTGTTTGGTGTAAACATGGTGAACCTGAATTGCCCTAGATCCCTTAATTAATTGAATTAAAACCTTGTTAAATTTGCTTTAGTAGTTAACAAAATTCTCAACTAATCGTTTGTGACTAGAAACAATTGATAACCATTGAATTGAATTTGAAACTGTCTCCTTGAGGATTCGACCCATATTTGCTAGTATCTACTACAATTGATACCGTGCGCTTGCGGTTAGACATAATTTTACACATCAAGTTTTTGGCGCCGCTGCCGGGGAGACGCCTAGTTTCTATAATTTTAGTTTGATTGTTTAGATTGTTTCTCTTGTCTCTTTGGAACTCTTGTTCCATTTGAGACCGATCTTACTGCTTTTCCTTGTTTAGTTGTTGATGCCCAGGACCAGGTCTCAAACGAAAGAAGATCAAGCGGAAGAGGATACAACTCCTCTTAGTCCAGATTCTAAACTTTCTTGTCAACAATACATAGATCTACAAAGGAAAGAGAAGCAGCAAGAGACATCTGAACCAAAGATTGAGATGGCGGACCTTCCCAAATCTTTGAAGAACTACTCACAGCCCTCTCCGAGTGGGGTACCTACTGGCCTTGTTATGCCAGCAATTCAAGCAGCAAATTTCGAGATCAAGCCTGCTTTGCTTACGATGATCCAACAGAATCAATTTGCTGGGCTTGCCTCCGAAGACCCTACAAATCATCTGCAACGGTTTCAACAGCTCTGTTCTACAATTAAACATCAGGGAGTCACTCCAGACCAGTTGAAAGTCATGTTGTTCGGTTTCTCTCTTCGTGACAAAGCTAAAAAATGGTTGAATGATATTGACCTGACCGAGTGGGATAAGATTGCTCAGGCTTTCTTAACTGAGTTCTTCCCTCCTAACAGAACCGACGATTTGATCGACAAGATGATGGGTTTTAAGCAAGATTATGGTGAATCTCTACGGGATGCTTGGGATAGATTTAAGGATTATCAACGTGCATGCCCTCACCATGGTCTTGAGAAGTGGTTTCTGCTTAAACGCTTCTACAATGGTCTTGATCCGGAAACAAAAGGGATGGTTGATAATGCTGCAGGTGGTGTGTTTTTAGACAAAGGAGTTGATGATGCACATGCTTTTCTCTCAAATTTGGCTGCCAATCACTTCAGTAACCCGAGAGCAGCCAAGAAAGGGGGTAAACTCGAAATGGATGCCTATTATTTATTATCATCTCAACTCGCTGCATTGACTCAGGAGATCCACTCATTGAAGACATCTCAGCCCTCTACACAACCTATGAGTATCAATGCACTGTCATCAATGGCTCCAATGAATAATCCAGTATGTGAAGTCTGTGGCATCCAAGGCCACTATGGTAACGATTGCCAATACAATGCTCAAAATTCACAACATTTTCAGATGGAGCAAGCAAATGTTTTCCAACAGAGGCAGCAGTACAATCCGTACTCCAACACTTATAATCCTGGTTGGAAAGATCATCCGAATTTCTCATATAGGAACAATAATGCTCAGAATACAAATGTTCCTAATCAGCAGCAATATCAGCAGTCGTACCAGCCTCCTCCACAGCAACAGTATAGGCCTCCGCAAGGACCTATGAATCCCCCTGGATTCCAAAGGCCTCCTCAGAATTATGCTCCTCAAGCAAATCAAGCTGCACAGGCTGATAATCAAGGTGATATGATGAAGATAATGTTACAAATGCAAACAAAGATGAACCAGATGGAGATACATAATAAGATGCTGGAAACTCAGATTGCTCAAATGGCTAGTTCTTCGTCTACAAGGCAACAAGGCTCTCTACCAGCCCAACCAACTCAGCCAAAGGAAAATGTGAATCCCATTGCTCTTAGGAGTGGTCGTACATATGATGCTCCTCCAATGCCTACTGACGATGTTCCTACTGAGAAAGAAAAAGAGAATTCTGAGGAAGATAAGGTAGAGAAAGTTGTTGAAGATGCAAGCGAAGGCGAAACTGAGGAAAGCAAGAAAAAGGACAAGGAAAATACTGCAGTTGCTCCTCCACCATTTGTGCCAAAGCTCCCATTCCCTAGCAGGATGAACAGAACTAAGGTGGACCAGCAGTTTGGTAAGTTCATGACACTTGTCAAGAATCTTGAGGTTACAGTTCCTTTCACTGATTTAATTTCTCAAGTTCCATCATATGCAAAGTTTCTTAAGGATATTCTCACTAAGAAAAGGTCTTTTGGTGAGGTGGAGACAGTAGCTTTTACTGAAGAGTGCAGTGCTGTTTTACAAAATAAGTCTCCACCTAAGCTTAAAGATCCTGGTAGTTTTTCGATCCCGTGTCATTTAGGTGCATTGTTCATTGATAAAGCTTTATGTGATTTAGGCGCTAGCGTCTCAGTCATGCCTCTCTCGGTTTTTCAAAAACTAAATATGGGAGAATTAAAATGTACACAGATGACTTTGCAAATGGCAGACCGTTCAATAAAATATCCCCTTGGAATTTTAGAGGATGTGTCTGTTAGGGTTGGAAAATTCTATATTCCTGTAGACTTTGTAGTTCTAGATATGGAAGAGGACAGCCAAATACCTATTATTTTAGGTAGACCATTTCTTTGTACTGCAGGTGCTGTTATTGATGTTAAAAGTGGGACTCTCACTTTGAGCGTTGGTGATGATAAAATTACTTTTACTCTAACCTCTGCTCTTAAATCCCCTTTGCTTGAGAATACTTGCTGCAGGATCGATGTTATAGATGGAATTGTCCGAGATGATACGCCTCAGATTCTATTGAATGATGCATTGGAAGCAGTGCTCATGCTTGAAGCTTCAGAAGGAGAAGGACATGCTGAAGTCGATTCATTGATTCTTCAGTTGGATGGTGCAGCTGATCCGAATTGTGAGGTAACCAACACTGACACTTCTTGTGGTCAACCTCAGGTAAAGAAAATAGAGTTAAAGCCTTTGCCATCTAATCTGAAATATGTGTTTCTTGATGATGAAAAAACTTGTCCTGTGATTGTTAGCTCTAGTCTTGATGATAACCAGATTTTTAAGCTTCTTACTATTTTGCGTGCGCATAGAAAAGCTATTGGGTATAGTATTGATGATCTTACGGGGATTAGCCCAGACTTTTGCATGCATAGAATCCACTTAGATGATGACCATAAGCCTTGCATACAGGGACAACGTCGCTTGAACCCTAACATGCAAGTGGTTGTTAAAAAAGAAGTTTTGAAATTGTTAGATGCGGGCATCATTTACCCGATTTCTGATTCTAAATGGGTAAGCCCAGTTCAGGTAGTCCCTAAGAAAGGAGGAACAACGGTAATTAAGAATGATAAAGATGAATTAATTCCCACTCGAATTGTCACCGGTTGGCGAATGTGCATAGATTACCGTAAGTTAAATACTGCTACTAGGAAAGACCACTACCCTCTCCCTTTCATTGATCAGATGTTAGAAAGACTTGCTAAGCATAAGTACTTTTGCTATTTAGACGGATATTCAGGGTTCTTTCAGATCCCTATACATCCTGATGACCAAGAAAAGACTACATTTACTTGCCCATATGGTACTTTTGCATATCGTAGAGTGCCTTTTGGTTTGTGCAATGCCCCTGCTACTTTTCAGCGTTGCATGACTGCCATATTTTCTGATTTCATAGAGTCTATCATGGAAGTATTTATGGATGATTTCAGTATTTATGGGTCGGATTTTGATGTATGTCTGCATAATCTTTCTAAAGTGCTTAAACGTTGTGAAGAGGTGAATTTGGTTTTGAATTGGGAAAAGTGCCACTTCATGGTCAATGAAGGAGTGGTACTTGGTCATTTGATTTCTGAACGTGGCATCCAGGTTGATAAATCAAAAATTGAGGTGATTGAGAAACTTCCTCCTCCTGTTAATGTCAAGGGAGTGAGGAGTTTCCTTGGTCATGCGGGTTTTTATCGTCGTTTTATAAAAGATTTTTCAAAAATTGCAAAACCCCTCACTCAATTGTTGCTTAAGGATGCCACCTTTGTGTTTACTGATGCTTGTTTGGAGTCTTTTAACAGGATTAAGGAAGCTTTGATAAGTGCACCAATCATTCAACCTCCAGATTGGAACCTTCCATTTGAAATCATGTGTGATGCAAGTGATTATGCAGTTGGAGCAGTTCTCGGTCAAAGGAAAGACAAGGTATTGCACGCTATCTACTATGCAAGTAAAACCTTGGATGAAGCTCAAGTCAATTATGCTACAACCGAGAAGGAACTTCTAGCTGTGGTCTACGCTCTTGACAAATTCCGGGCCTATCTCATTGGCTCCAAAGTCATTGTTCACACTGATCATTCGGCACTTAAGTATCTGTTGGCGAAGAAAGAAGCAAAGCCAAGGCTTATTCGTTGGATTCTCTTACTTCAAGAGTTTGACTTGGAAATCAAAGACAAGAAGGGTGCTGAGAATGTAGTTGCGGATCATCTCTCACGGTTGCGTTTCAAATATGATATTGCGTCAAGTACTCCTATTGACGATTCTTTTCCAGATGATCACCTGTTTTCGGTTGCTACTCAAACTCCCTGGTATGCAGATTTTGCAAATTTCTGTGTTAGTGGATCTCACCCTCCAGAATTGACTTATCAGCAAAGAAAGAGGTTTTATCACGATGCTAAACAATATTTTTGGGATGACCCTTTCTTGTATCGAAAGTGTGCTGATGGAATCTTTCGTAGATGTGTTCCTGAGTTCGAAGTACATGACATTCTCAAGCATTGTCATTCTCTCGCATGTGGAGGTCACCATGGTCCTTCCAAAACCGCTGCTAAAGTACTTCAATCCGGTTTCTTTTGGCCGTCTCTATTTAAGGATGCTCGTGCTTTCTGTTTGGCGTGTGATGCATGTCAAAGGACGGGTAATATTTCTAAACGCCATGAGATGCCTCAAACCGGTATTCTTGAGGTCGAGATATTTGACGTATGGGGTGTTGATTTTATGGGACCCTTCCCAAGTTCTTGTGGGATGAGATACATCTTAGTCGCTGTCGATTATGTGTCCAAGTGGGTTGAAGCAGTTGGATCGGTAACAAATGATTCCAAGGTAGTTATGAAGCTTTTCAAGAATATTATCTTCCCACGATTTGGAGTTCCTAGAACAGTGATAAGCGATGGTGGTTCTCATTTTCGCCATCGTCAGTTTGAAACTTTGTTGAAGAAATATGGCGTTACTCACAAGGTTGCTCTTGCATATCACCCCCAAACAAGTGGCCAAGTGGAGGTTTCTAACCGACAAATCAAAAGCATTTTGGAGAAAATGGTTGCAAATTCAAGGAAAGATTGGTATTTGAAGCTAGATGATGCTTTGTGGGCTTATCGGACGGCATATAAGACACCTATAGGCACCACTCCTTATCGGTTGGTCTATGGTAAAGCATGTCACTTGCCAGTGGAATTGGAACATCGCGCCTTTTGGGCTATAAAAGAACTCAACATGGATTTGAAGGCTGCGGGGCAAGCGAGACTTCTTCAACTTAATGAGTTAGATGAGCTTCGATTTGATGCTTATGACAATTCTCGGCTTTACAAGGAGAGAACGAAGCAGATGCATGATAAGATGATTCAGATGAGAGATTTTCAGGTTGGTGACAAGGTGTTGTTGTTCAATTCTAGACTTCGACTTTTTCCCGGGAAACTCAAATCAAGATGGTCGGGACCTTTTACCGTCACCGAAGTCAAATTTTATGGTGCTATTGAAATTATGGGACGAGACGGAACAAAATTTAAGGTCAACGGTCAACGCCTTAAATTATATGTGGATGGTGCATTCGTAGGGAAGATGGAAGTGATTTATCTTGACAACCCCTCCACGGAGATCTGAACCAGCTGAGTCGAGCCAACGACGTTAAACAAAAGCGCTTCATGGGACGCAACCCATGCATTTGTGTCAAAAAAAAAAAGAAAAAGAGTGTTGTATTCAAAAAAAAAAAAAAAATTTAGTGAACAGTTCGAGCAGGCTGCGCCCCAGTAACGCAACCTGCGCCTGCGTCACTGCATAAAACGCTGGCTGCCCCGCTTAAACGCAGGCTGCGCCTGCGTTAACCGCAGTCTGCCCCCTAACACGCAGGTTGCGCCTGCGTGTCTGCCTCGTCCGCGCCCTGCGCCCCTGAAACGCAGCCTGCGGCTGCGTTACACCTTTTCTGCCCTGAATTTTTCCGATAATTGTTGTTTTTCAGCATGGAAAAAACCCCAAATTCTATCCTAATTCCAATTTCTTCAATTCCTAATTTTTATATCTATTCTAGATCAAATCCAACACTCCTAAATCTCTCATGCACTCTAAATTTTGTATCAAATCTCTCCATCACCTTATATATATATACACACCTTTCCATACAAATCCAATTCCTCTTCTATTTTCTTTAAATCTCCAAAAATTCAATTCTAAAGAGGAATTAATTGCAAGTTCACCTCTCCAATTCGTAGTGGGTTTATTTCTTCTCTCCAAATTTATTTTAATTGCGAATTTGTGTTCTTGTAAATTGGGATTTATATTATTCTTGATATATTGGGGTATTTTTGGTGTGATATTGCTTGGTAATTTTTGGTGGAGCTTCTTATGAGTTGGGTATTGATTATTTTGGCTCGTAAGCATGGGAGAGATAGTGCTAATATTGGGAAATTTTCATTTTCGACGGTGGAGGTTAAATTTAATCGGTTGATGTGAGACTAATTGCTAAGGAAAGGGGATTTTTGCGAGAAAAAATTTGTTGGGTTGGTTCATATGATTAGTGGGTGGCTCCTAAGCGAATGAGGGGTGATTTTCACATCCGACAACTTGATTCCAGGGGAGTTTTCTTTATTTTCTTTTTAGTGTAGTTTTATTTTGTTTTTAGTTGTAGTTTTGTATCTTGTTCATTAGTTCATTGGGGACAATGAACCGCTTAAGTGTGGGGAAGGGTTCTCAATGTTAAGAGAAAATTTAAAAAAAATAAAAAAAATTAAAAATTGAAAAATACCAAAAATAATTCTAGCCATGCAATTTGATTAGTTGTTGTATTTTGCTTGATACACCCATGCATGCGTAGGAATCTTGTGTTTATGGATGCTTTTGTATGAGAAGTGACGTGCTTTGTTCTTGTGCACACACATTCACTAGCAAGTTGAAACTGGTAGACTTAATTGGATGTAGTAAGTGATTAGAATGACATGAATATGTGCAAGATGACTTGGTTTCCATGCTTTGAGTACAAGTAGGTGCGTTAAAGAGTCTTGTTACCTGGGATTGATTATGTTTTGTCACACCAAGTGAGTTTTGAGCCTATATGCATATCTTTTGCATGATTTTTCGTTTGCTTGAGTGTCCACATGTTGTTTACATTGCTAGCATTTACGTAAGATCTTTCTTGAAATGCATGACATTACTTGATGATGAGATGATAAAGGCACTTAGGTTTAACTTCGTATTTCCCATATTTCCTCACCTTTTAAACATGATCAATTAGTTAACCTGTTGAGCTTAATCCTATTCTTTCGGTGACACACCACATTACTTGCCATTATCCTTTTTATTCTATTGGCCTTACATTGAATTTGAACCTAAATTGTCAAAGGCTAGTATTGTGCTTAAGGGAGTAATAAGGTGTTCATAAAAGGGGGGTTATTGATGATCATACCATTGGGGAATATTGATTTTGGTTGATGCTTGTTAGTCGAAATTCATAAAAATATCTATGGATCATTGTGCTTATTCCTTAGCTCTCAAAGAGAAAAAAAACAGAAAAAAGAAAAAAAATAGAAAAAAAAAGAAATAAATAAATAAATTTGAGAGCATTCTTATATTTGTATGATCCTTCTTCATTCGACTAGTCAAGTTATTATGTAAGGGTTATTGATAAATCCAAGTGTGGGGAAGTATTTGTGGTTTTAATAGAAAGGGAATTGAATAATGATTATTGTTGGGTACTAGCTTTTGACATTTAACCTGTTTTAGCTTTACTTGACATACCTGGTCCCTAGCCCACGTTACAACCCGAATAAAGACCTTTTGATTGTCATCAGTGATGTATGTTGTGTTGAAAGTGAGATTGATTGCGAGTGTCAAGTTGTGTTTATGATTTTGTTGGAATTGAGTGATACACTTAACCTTGTTCTTGAGTGAATATTCGTTTTTGAGTGAAAGGTGAGTTATTACTTGTTTTGGCATAGGAGATCCCAGGCTTAGACTTAAAGATGTGTTTCTTGTGGGCTTAGCATGATTACCAACGATTTTTACACTTGACATGAATTTTTATGACCTTCTGCATGTTGGTTGAGTAAACTACGTGAATACTTGCACTTTTGACACCAAGACATCGTATGTTTACTTTGATTCTTAAGTTGATGTGGCATGAGAGGACTTGTGTGTGTGGTGTTGTGTTAGCATTGATCTTTTGCATGGTTAGATGAATTTTGTGGGTACATTCACTATAAACCCTCACGAGACAACACTCGTCCTACTAGGGCTGCCTAGGGGTTTAACGGCTTGTTGCATATGCTCAATGCAATCGTGTCATCTACGAAAGTGATGTTTGTTAGGACTTAGTTTTTATTTCACTTATTTGCCCGAGGACGTGCAAATGCTTAGTGTGAGGATGTTTGATAGAATATATTTTTATATATATTTTAGATGATTTTATTCTCATATTTATTGTGTTTTGCATTGATTTGGATTTTTATTTAATAGATTTGATTGTTTTATTGTAGGAAATAAAGAATTCATGACTTGGAAGGATTTGGAGCAAAAAGAGCTATTTTGGAGATAAAATAGGAGAAAATTCGTATTATTGGGCTGCACGGGCTGCCTGCACTGTTTGGGCCATATCTTGAGTTCCAGAAGTCAGAATTTAAAGATCTTACTGTCCACGCGAAGCTTGTGGAATTTTCTTTAATTCAGAGGTGGTCCGGTAAGCAAAATCCAACTGGAAGAGCCCGGAAACAGAGGAGAAAAAGAAGTGACGAATTTTACAAGAAAATCCTATTCAATTATGGATATCTTTTTGTAAATTGATTAGAATATTAAAAAATACTTTTATTAGGAGATAGAGATCAGATTTTATGAGGAGGTTTTATTATAAAAACGTGGGAAGAGATAGATAGACATATATACGTATTTTTACAAAAGCTAGGGTTTTGTTTTTTTTTTTCTCTCTCCATCTCTTCCTTTGTAAGCACTTGGTTTAATTTGGATCTTCATTGTTCTTCGTTAATACAAAGTTTGAGGTATTCTTTATTCTCTTGTTTTATTATTATATGTTTTACATGGCTTCTTTCATTATTCTTATTGCTTTTACTTCTACCATGAGTGAGTAGTTTAATTCTAAGGTATTAGGGGAAGCCATGTTTGCACCATGATTTGGGTTTAATTTGATTAGTGAATTGATGGGTAAAGAGTAATTCTAATTGATATGTGTTAATTCTTAATTTGTGTAATTGCGCAATATCATAGATTAATTGATTGCAATAGGAGTAATAGATCGAAAGATTTTACTACTAGAGGCTTACATACAATTAGCGGAATTGAAGGTGAGTGTGAAAACATCATCGGATTCCTGAGAGTGTTAAAACTTGAAAAAGTTTAACCATTGCTCTAATTATTTTATCACATTGATAAGCTATACCTTTGTTATTTGTTTGGTGTAAACATGGTGAACCTGAATTGCCCTAGATCCCTTAATTAATTGAATTAAAACCTTGTTAAATTTGCTTTAGTAGTTAACAAAATTCTCAACTAATTGTTTGTGACTAGAAACAATTGATAACCATTGAATTGAATTTGAAACTGTCTCCTTGAGGATTCGACCCGTATTTGCTAGTATCTACTACAATTGATACCGTGCGCTTGCGGTTAGACATAATTTTACACATCATGTTTTTGGGATGCTTTTGTATGAGAAGTGACGTGCTTTGTTCTTGTGCACACACTTTCACTAGCAAGTTGAAACTGGTAGACTTAATTGGATGTAGTAAGTGATTAGAATGACATGAATATGTGCAAGATGACTTGGTTTCCATGCTTTGAGTACAAGTAGGTGCGTTAAAGAGTCTTGTTACCTGGGATTGATTATGTTTTGTCACACCAAGTGAGTTTTGAGCCTATATGCATATCTTTTGCATGATTTTTCGTTTGCTTGAGTGTCCACATGTTGTTTACATTGCTAGCATTTACTTAAGATCTTTCTTGAAATGCATGACATTACTTGATGATGAGATGATAAAGGCACTTAGGTTTAACTTCGTATTTCCCATATTTCCTCACCTTTTAAACATGATCAATTAGTTAACCTGTTGAGCTTAATCCTATTCTTTCGGTGACACACCACATTACTTGCCATTATCCTTTTTATTCTATTGGCCTTACATTGAATTTGAACCTAAATTGTCAAAGGCTAGTATTGTGCTTAAGGGAGTAATAAGGTGTTCATAAAAGGGGGGTTATTGATGATCATACCATTGGGGAATATTGATTTTGGTTGATGCTTGTTAGTCGAAATTCATAAAAATATCTATGGATCATTGTGCTTATTCCTTAGCTCTCAAAGAGAAAAAAAACAGAAAAAAAAAAAATAGAAAAAAAAAGAAAAAAATAAATAAATTTGAGAGCATTCTTATATTTGTATGATCCTTCTTCATTCGACTAGTCAAGTTATTATGTAAGGGTTATTGATAAATCCAAGTGTGGGGAAGTATTTGTGGTTTTAATAGAAAGGGAATTGAATAATGATTATTGTTGGGTACTAGCTTTTGACATTTAACCTGTTTTAGCTTTACTTGACATACCTGGTCCCTAGCCCACGTTACAACCCGAATAAAGACCTTTTGATTGTCATCAGTGATGTATGTTGTGTTGAAAGTGAGATTGATTGCGAGTGTCAAGTTGTGTTTATGATTTTGTTGGAATTGAGTGATACACTTAACCTTGTTCTTGAGTGAATATTCGTTTTTGAGTGAAAGGTGAGTTATTACTTGTTTTGGCATAGGAGATCCCAGGCTTAGACTTAAAGATGTGTTTCTTGTGGGCTTAGCATGATTACCAACGATTTTTACACTTGACATGAATTTTTATGACCTTCTGCATGTTGGTTGAGTAAACTACGTGAATACTTGCACTTTTGACACCAAGACATCGTATGTTTACTTTGATTCTTAAGTTGATGTGGCATGAGAGGACTTGTGTGTGTGGTGTTGTGTTAGCATTGATCTTTTGCATGGTTAGATGAATTTTGTGGGTACATTCACTATAAACCCTCACGAGACAACACTCGTCCTACTAGGGCTGCCTAGGGGTTTAACGGCTTGTTGCATATGCTCAATGCAATCGTGTCATCTACGAAAGTGATGTTTGTTAGGACTTAGTTTTTATTTCACTTATTTGCCCGAGGACGTGCAAATGCTTAGTGTGGGGATGTTTGATAGAATATATTTTTATATATTTTTTAGATGATTTTATTCTCATATTTATTGTGTTTTGCATTGATTTGGATTTTTATTTAATAGATTTGATTGTTTTATTTTAGGAAATAAAGAACTCATGACTTGGAAGGATTTGGAGCAAAAAGAGCTATTTTGGAGATAAAATAGGAGAAAATTCGTATTATTGGGCTGCACGGGCTGCCTGCACTGTTTGGGCCATATCTTGAGTTCCAGAAGTCAGAATTTAACGATCTTACTGTCCACGCGAAGCTTGTGGAATTTTCTTTAATTCAGAGGTGGTCCAGTAAGCAAAATCCAACTGGAAGAGCCCGGAAACAGAGGAGAAAAAGAAGTGACGAATTTTACAAGAAAATCCTATTCAATTATGGATATCTTTTTGTAAATTGATTAGAATATTAAAAAATACTTTTATTAGGAGATAGAGATCAGATTTTATGAGGAGGTTTTATTATAAAAACGTGGGAAGAGATAGATAGACATATATACGTATTTTTACAAAAGCTAGGGTTTTGGTTTTTTTTCTCTCTCCATCTCTTCCTTTGTAAGCACTTGGTTTAATTTGGATCTTCATTGTTCTTCGTTAATACAAAGTTTGAGGTATTCTTTATTCTCTTGTTTTATTATTATATGTTTTACATGGCTTCTTTCATTATTCTTATTGCTTTTACTTCTACCATGAGTGAGTAGTTTAATTCTAGGGTATTAGAGGAAGCCATGTTTGCACCATGATTTGGGTTTAATTTGATTAGTGAATTGATGGGTAAAGAGTAATTCTAATTGATATGTGTTAATTCTTAATTTGGTAATTGCGCAATATCATAGATTAATTGATTGCAATAGGAGTAATAGATCGAAAGATTTTACTACTAGAGGCTTACATACAATTAGCGGAATTGAAGGTGAGTGTGAAAACATCATCGGATTTCTGAGAGTGTTAAAACTTGGAAAAGTTTAACCATTGCTCTAATTATTTTATCACATTGATAAGCTATACCTTTGTTATTTGTTTGGTGTAAACATGGTGAACCTGAATTGCCCTAGATCCCTTAATTAATTGAATTAAAACCTTGTTAAATTTGCTTTAGTAGTTAACAAAATTCTCAACTAATTGTTTGTGACTAGAAACAATTGATAACCATTGAATTGAATTTGAAACTGTCTCCTTGAGGATTCGACCCGTATTTGCTAGTATCTACTACAATTGATACCGTGCGCTTGCGGTTAGACATAATTTTACACATCAAGTTTTTGGGATGCTTTTGTATGAGAAGTGACGTGCTTTGTTCTTGTGCACACACTTTCACTAGCAAGTTGAAACTGGTAGACTTAATTGGATGTAGTAAGTGATTAGAATGACATGAATATGTGCAAGATGACTTGGTTTCCATGCTTTGAGTACAAGTAGGTGCGTTAAAGAGTCTTGTTACCTGGGATTGATTATGTTTTGTCACACCAAGTGAGTTTTGAGCATATATGCATATCTTTTGCATGATTTTTCGTTTGCTTGAGTGTCCACATGTTGTTTACATTGCTAGCATTTACTTAAGATCTTTCTTGAAATGCATGACATTACTTGATGATGAGATGATAAAGGCACTTAGGTTTAACTTCGTATTTCCCATATTTCCTCACCTTTTAAACATGATCAATTAGTTAACCTGTTGAGCTTAATCCTATTCTTTCGGTGACACACCACATTACTTGCCATTATCCTTTTTATTCTATTGGCCTTACATTGAATTTGAACCTAAATTGTCAAAGGCTAGTATTGTGCTTAAGGGAGTAATAAGGTGTTCATAAAAGGGGGGTTATTGATGATCATACCATTGGGGAATATTGATTTTGGTTGATGCTTGTTAGTCGAAATTCATAAAAATATCTATGGATCATTGTGCTTATTCCTTAGCTCTCAAAGAGAAAAAAAAACAGAAAAAAGAAAAAAAATAGAAAAAAAAAAGAAAAAAATAAATAAATTTGAGAGCATTCTTATATTTGTATGATCCTTCTTCATTCGACTAGTCAAGTTATTATGTAAGGGTTATTGATAAATCCAAGTGTGGGGAAGTATTTGTGGTTTTAATAGAAAGGGAATTGAATAATGATTATTGTTGGGTACTAGCTTTTGACATTTAACCTGTTTTAGCTTTACTTGACATACCTGGTCCCTAGCCCACGTTACAACCCGAATAAAGACCTTTTGATTGTCATCAGTGATGTATGTTGTGTTGAAAGTGAGATTGATTGCGAGTGTCAAGTTGTGTTTATGATTTTGTTGGAATTGAGTGATACACTTAACCTTGTTCTTGAGTGAATATTCGTTTTTGAGTGAAAGGTGAGTTATTACTTGTTTTGGCATAGGAGATCCCAGGCTTAGACTTAAAGATGTGTTTCTTGTGGGCTTAGCATGATTACCAACGATTTTTACACTTGACATGAATTTTTATGACCTTCTGCATGTTGGTTGAGTAAACTACGTGAATACTTGCACTTTTGACACCAAGACATCGTATGTTTACTTTGATTCTTAAGTTGATGTGGCATGAGAGGACTTGTGTGTGTGGTGTTGTGTTAGCATTGATCTTTTGCATGGTTAGATGAATTTTGTGGGTACATTCACTATAAACCCTCACGAGACAACACTCGTCCTACTAGGGCTGCCTAGGGGTTTAACGGCTTGTTGCATATGCTCAATGCAATCGTGTCATCTACGAAAGTGATGTTTGTTAGGACTTAGTTTTTATTTCACTTATTTGCCCGAGGACGTGCAAATGCTTAGTGTGGGGATGTTTGATAGAATATATCACTACACCATAAACAGCCTACGGTAACACCAAAAAAATGTTACAGCAGGTACATTATATGTTACCTTAGGCCCATAAAGTAGCTAAGGTAACATTTCTCTGGTGATAGCTCTCAGCATGTTGCCTTAGGTGTCTAAGGTAACATCTTTGATCCTTAAGGTAACATGCAATTTTATGTTGCCTTAGGTGTCTAAGGTAACATCTTTGATCCCTAAGGTAACTTAATATATATGTTACCTTAGAGACGTAGTTTTTTTTTAAAATAGTGGGACCCATAGTGGGCCCCACAATGGGGACCACAGTGGGGACCATAGTAGGGGCCACAATGGGCCCCACTGTGAGCCCCACTGTGGGCCCCACTTTTGTTGGTAACATTGTATGACCTAGTGTAACATCTTTTATGTTACACTAGCTTTTATGTAGCAACATTTCCATTAGCTAAGGTAACATCTTTTCCAGAAAAAATTTAACAAAATTACACACAAATATTATGCATCCCAAATTAAACCTGCTATTCATTTCCAAATCGAACACATTACATAATCCAAAACAGGTCACCAGCCACTACATAATCCACCAACTACTAGAAATATTGTAGACTAGTTTACGATGATCATAAGTACTAATAGTAGTAGCAGAATACTATAAAGTCAAAACATAGAGATGCCATGGTGTCATACTAGATGCTACTGCCGCTAGTCATATTTGTAAACTAAAATAACACTCTGCAAAACTATCTTGGTACTTCCAAAAGTCCTTTGCTTTGATGGTTAAACCATACTGCTCCTTAAAAAAATCGGATCCTGATGAAGTCTCTTCCGAAAATGAATCTTCTACCCCAGTCTGATACAACCAATACTCTTGTGCTCCAGCTGACTTGCTTGCTATAATTTAATAGTTTATAACAACAAATCAGGTATAAGAGCAAAAATTAAAATAATTCAAGACTGAAAACTAACTCTAATAAGATGCAGATTAAGTTTTGCAAGCATGAAAGTACCTTGCATAAATCGAGTACCACAACCACTGGGTGTTGCGACCAATTGATACAATATCATAAGGAAGCTGTGCTGCAGTTTGCTCTCCTCCCAAAGCAGCAAATCTGAGAGAGAATGCCTTCCCAAGTGCCTCCCCTTCACAATCACCCAGAACCTTGACAGCCTTTCCGAAATCTGAGAGAGATTACCCCAATTCTGAGACATACCATAAAATGTTGTTATGCATTAAAATTGCTACAGAATATACAAATGGGAGAAGTTAATGCTACAGAATATAACTACCTTTGTTTTATCATTGAAACTATTTACTAACTTTTGTCTTTTACTGATTGATGTACTTCCATCAAGCATTAGAAATGGGTATCTTCTTTCCCGACATAACTGAGCAATAAGGTCCAGGGTCTGGTTATAACAACTAGTTAGTGGATACAACAAAAGTACATATGGTATTAAAATAGATTTTTTTAAAAGAATAAAGATATCAATGCAGTTGCCCAGTAATTAGTACTATGTCACTAATTCCCTATTAGAAATGGTGAATGTAGCTAACTTGTCTAAGAGTAATCCGTAAGCACTACTCAATATATTAGAAAAAGAATCTCATCACACTTCATTTAATTCATAAAATATAAACAAAAGTAAGGTAACTAGTTGATCAAGACAAAATATTTTAAAATATTATAAACATCGGACACATGTAGAATCGGGGTAGGAAAATGGTATTGGAAGGTCTTGGTACATTCTCAAAACATAGTGAAAAGTTAAGGTATATTAACATGCTGACAAAATTACTAAGTTAATAAATTGGTGATTAAATGATTAGATACTGGACACCAAATCAGATAGAGACCATGTGCTTATAGTGTTCCCTGTTTGCACAAGCCATGGGTTCATAATAGGTATGAAAGCAATACACATCATGCTTTATTAATAATAAAAAATGACATCACAGACATTTGACGTGTGTATATTTAGCTAATTTAATTAAAAATGATATACGCTGTTCAGATACAAAAACCCAAAAGATCTGACCATAATAAAAACAGACTGCTCAATAATTTACCAAGTACAATCTGACCACATAAAAAGAACAACACAATATCCGAATCAAGAGCAACCATCTAGACTTGGATAATCTTACCTTGTTATCAATTACAATATTTTGGCTTGCATAAGCCTTATGTTCTGCACTACACCGCTCAATTACAACAGGGATACAATACTTCTTCAAAAATTTACCGTCTCCCTGTAAAGTAAAGTACGTTATGAGTATGATAAACACATCTCCAGACATGTACTTCTTCAGATATATCACGAGATATAATAAAATAAAGGGGCAGAAGTCCCTTATAACTGTTAAAAATGCTGCAGCTATCCACTTTAGATAAAACAAATACTACATAATTAAACTCAAGACTACAAATTGACAGAATGTGAATATCTTTCCAACTTCTAATAAGAACGTCAGACTTACTTTATAGTAAGCACGGAGCAATGGCCTCACAACTTCTTGAACCTCATCCCTAAATTATGGCAAAGAGAAAGATCTAACATGAAATTGCATATTATATCGACTATTAGTGGGCTGGACAAGATAAGTACTCAAAAGTAATATAATGTAGTAACAAGGACAAGACGGTAATCATACGGATCTCGACGACGTATTTCTTTAACTGAAATCCCAGCAGTTGTTTCCCCAAAGACGCTCTCATTGATACTATCATTCCCAACCATCTGACAATAGATTATGTGTCTTAAAAGAAATTAGACCTGTTCTGACTTCAAATTTAGCTCCAACTCTGTAAACTTCCTCTTAAAATCATCTGCATCCCACTGCGTTTGGGTAAATTTGTCCTCATTTGAAATAACCTTTACCTACAAAACAAAATCCTTAAAATTACCGATCCCATATTATATACTCTTGTACAACTAAAATTATAAAACAAACAAATCATAAGTAATACGCGTGAACCTATCAAGTATATTTCTAGTAAAGATACACAGAAACAAGCGTATAAGTAACCATAACTCAGAGAACTTAAACTCAAACAAAAAGATAAATAAGAGAAAATATTTTAAATATCAGACAAAAATAACACTCATATCCCTCACCAGCACAAAGCCTTCCAATAATTCCAGTCCCACCAATAGATGTTTTAACCGGAATCACACCAGCCAACTCAGACTCAAACACACTACATAACGAAACATTCACAAGTTCATATATCATAAATAATAACCTAACCTGACATACACATACTGACAACTGCCTCACCTTGAGGTTGTAAAATCACGGAAAATCAAAACTCATACAAGTAAATAACAATAATCGATTAATAAACCAATACACAAAAAAGCGAAACAAAAAATACGACAAATGATACATAATACGAAACCTGTAGAAGTTCTCGGAACCTCCAATAGCAACCAAACAGTAGGCATTGGTCAACTTGGAAAAACCCCCAATCTCACATGAATTCTCAAATTGAAGTCCTATCAATACAAAGCCGTTCATCATCATAAAACAATTAATAAAAACAATTTCATACACTCAAAATCCATTAACTATATATATAGACACACAATATCATGAACAAATTAAATTAAAACTTACGGGTCGCCATAATGAGATGAAAATCAGAGATTAAATATAACAAATCGTAATAAAAAAACAAATTAAATGAGATTATATTTAAATAATAATAATGATAACATATATGTAACTGGAAAGCCTAATTAGAAAATTAAATTAGAAAGGAGAGGGGGTGGGGGGAGAGAGATACCTGCGCTGCGAGAAAGAGATAGACGAGGGAGAGAAAACTACCAATTGAAAGGATAGAAAGGGGGTAATACTTAAGAATCGAAGCCCCAAATCGAAATCCCAAACTGGAGAAGGCCTGAAATTGAAAGTAAACATCAATTAGTTGAAGTTTAATTGCAAAAATTGAATCAATTAAACTAAAAATAGAGAATCCCTAATCTGAAAAAGCCCTAAATTGAAGAAGTCCCAATTTGAAGCCTCAAACCGAGAGGTATATTCAATCGACCAGCATAATTTTTATAACTTTTTAATTTAGAGAAGATTGAGAAGGAGGGAGGGGAGGGAGCGAGCGAGCGCGGGGGGGGGGGGGGGGAGCGAGAGAGTGAATGAGAGAGTGAATGAGATTTCGTTTAAGTGTAAATAGAGACAGGCGGGATAATCGACCGCTAAAACATTTCACTGGGAACCGTGCATTTTACAATTATTTTGTTGTTTTTTCGATTTTGTTTTTAAAAATATTTATTTACATTTAATAAATAAATAGAACTTAAAAAATAATAACAATTAAATAACTTGATATTAAAAAATCTCATTCGATTAGTAAACTCATAATTTTTTAAAAAATGGAATATTTTAAAGCTAAATGTGATTTTTGAATAATTAAACAATTTTTCGGTTAAAAAATTAAAAATTGAGTTTATTAATGATCTAAGGTAACATATCATGTATGTTGCTAAAAAACAACACTTTAAAGCTAAAGTAACATCTTGTTTGTGGCTAAGGTAACACAAAAAACAAAATGTTATAGTAGGTCCAAAGTAGCATGCTAAGGTAACATATTCTAGCAACATCCATGAAAAAGATGTTCCGATAGCCCATATATGGCGTAGTGTATTTTTATATATATTTTAGATGATTTTATTCTCATATTTATTGTGTTTTGCATTGATTTGGATTTTTATTTAATAGATTTGATTGTTTTATTTTAGGAAATAAAGAATTCATGACTTGGAAGGATTTGGAGCAAAAAGAGCTATTTTGGAGATAAAATAGGAGAAAATTCGTATTATTGGGCTGCACGGGCTGCCTGCACTGTTTGGGCCATATCTTGAGTTCCAGAAGTCAGAATTTAACGATCTTACTGTCCACGCGAAGCTTGTGGAATTTTCTTTAATTCAGAGGTGGTCCAGTAAGCAAAATCCAACTGGAAGAGCCCGGAAACAGAGGAGAAAAAGAAGTGACGAATTTTACATGAAAATCCTATTCAATTATGGATATCTTTTTGTAAATTGATTAGAATATTAAAAAATACTTTTATTAGGAGATAGAGATCAGATTTTATGAGGAGGTTTTATTATAAAAACGTGGGAAGAGATAGATAGACATATATACGTATTTTTACAAAAGCTAGGGTTTTGGTTTTTTTTCTCTCTCCATCTCTTCCTTTGTAAGCACTTGGTTTAATTTGGATCTTCATTGTTCTTCGTTAATACAAAGTTTGAGGTATTCTTTATTCTCTTGTTTTATTATTATATGTTTTACATGGCTTCTTTCATTATTCTTATTGCTTTTACTTCTACCATGAGTGAGTAGTTTAATTCTAGGGTATTAGAGGAAGCCATGTTTGCACCATGATTTGGGTTTAATTTGATTAGTGAATTGATGGGTAAAGAGTAATTCTAATTGATATGTGTTAATTCTTAATTTGGTAATTGCGCAATATCATAGATTAATTGATTGCAATAGGAGTAATAGATCGAAAGATTTTACTACTAGAGGCTTACATACAATTAGCGGAATTGAAGGTGAGTGTGAAAACATCATCGGATTTCTGAGAGTGTTAAAACTTGGAAAAGTTTAACCATTGCTCTAATTATTTTATCACATTGATAAGCTATACCTTTGTTATTTGTTTGGTGTAAACATGGTGAACCTGAATTGCCCTAGATCCCTTAATTAATTGAATTAAAACCTTGTTAAATTTGCTTTAGTAGTTAACAAAATTCTCAACTAATTGTTTGTGACTAGAAACAATTGATAACCATTGAATTGAATTTGAAACTGTCTCCTTGAGGATTCGACCCATATTTGCTAGTATCTACTACAATTGATACCGTGCGCTTGCGGTTAGACATAATTTTACACATCACTAAACCCACTAATCAATAACTGAATCTAAAATAGAGGACTCAAACAACCACGACTAAACAACCACAACTAATAACTAGTTGACAATTCCTAAAGAATAGGACTTATTTCTGACTCAATAAAATAGAAAATATAATTATTCTAACATTCCCTCCCTTAAACTTAACATCTCTAGAGTTCAGTTTAAATACCACTGCAGCCTTCCTCTAGCCACAATTCTTTAATGCGCAGACTCCAAGTAACTTGCGCAGCTTCACAAAGGCAGCTGATTTGAGGGGCTTTGTGAATATATCAGCAACCTGGTCTTCACTTCTACAGTAGATTAAATTAATAACTTCATCTCTTGACAGATCACGTAAGAAGTGAAACCTTACATCTATGTGTTTGCATCTCCCAAGAAAAACAGGATTCTTTGACAGCTTGATTGTGGAACTATTGTCACAAAAAATTTGACTGGCAGCCTGTTGCTTGCACTGAATCTCCTCAAGTATGTTCCGCAACCATAAGGCCTGACAGGTACACACTGCTGCAGCGACAAACTCAGCTTCAGTAGTCGAAAGAGTAACTATTGGCTGTTTCTTTGAACACCATGAAACTGCAGCAGAACCAAAAGTAAACACATAACCAGAAGTGCTCTTCCGATCATCTAAGTCTCCTGCATAATCACTGTCAGTGAAGCCAAACAATTCCGGCACCCCACCTTTTTTATAAAACAGCCCAAAATCAGAAGTTCCCTTCAAGTAGCGGAGAATTCTCTTTGCTGCTAAAAGATGAATCTCCTTTGGAGTTTCCATGTACCTACTAATCATACTCACAGCTTGCATTATGTCGGGTCTTGTTGCTGTTAAATACATCAAGCTTCCAACAATTTGCTTGTAAAGAGTACTGTCAACTCCTCTCCCTGCAGATTCCTTTGTAAGCTTTACACCCTTGTCAGCTGGAGTGGTTACAGGATTGCAATCAAGCATACCAAACCTGCCTAATACTTCCTGCACATATTTCTTTTGACAGAGAAAAATTCCAGAATTTGACTGCACTACTTCTATGCCAAGAAAATAATGCATTGAAAGGGGAGATTGAAAGGAGAGATAGGAGTGAAGGGAAGTAACTCACTGCACTTTCATGTGTACTAGAAATGTTAAATGTAATCCCTATGTAATGGTTGACGATAACTCAACTATAGAACAAGACATGTAATAATATACAGGTGCACAGGAATCTTGAAACACAGAGTTCAGTTAAGACAAAGTATCAAAGGATCATCTACAGACTTGAAGCTCACTGGAAGAAGTTCATTAATATGTTCAGGCCTCAGTGAAGAATAAAGAATGGTAACATCTAATCAAGAATGTGGAAGCTACAGAAGATTGTCTTAGTCTCAGAAGATTTCAGTGTACCACAATCGAAGCTGCAGTAAGGTTTAAATAGAAGAGTGTGGAATCATATTAGGAATCAAGAGCCCCTATCAAGACTAGTCACTTATGAACCAGACCGTTGCATCAAGTGTCAGGACATTGGAGGCAAGCTCTTGTCAGTTAATATGGTTTTAATCATTCTAAAGTTGTTGATCTTCTTAAGTCATGTGGAGAATCAACACAGGAGGTAAATTAGCGTTGAAGTGCCAAAGTTCCAGAATATGCATTGGAGTTGTATTGGAAGATCGAGATACGGGTCGAGATACAGTATTCAATGTTTAAGGAACGAGAATTAAATGTACGAAGAATTAGTGGCACAACCTGATTGGACCTTTACTAAAGCTTCACATAATTGAAGGCCAAATACTTGGACGTGGTGGAGTCACGTATACGGGGCCATGTATTTGGTTGAGGAAGTCTACAAAAATTGAAGAGTGGAATGGAAATATTTAATTTAATTAAATTAAGTATTTATTTAATTTAATTAAATAAAGTACTTATTTAATTTAATTAGTTAAAGTATTTATTTAATTATTTATATATTTTATAAATAAAGATATTCTTTATTTATATTTTATATAAATATTAAATATTACTTTTACATTAAATATTTCCAAAGGCATGCTTGGCACATGACTTTGAAATAGGGTTTGGTGGAGCAACAAAAGAAAAAGGAAAAAGAAAAAGAAAAAAAGGAACACTTTTTCTTTTTGATAAAAGAAAGCAACAAGCCTCATTTCAACACACTGGTGTGCAGCCGCAAGAAAAGAAAAAGGGGAGAGAGAGAGAGAAAAATATTTTTCTCTCCCCCATGGCTAGATCTCATACTTTAAAATACTTGTAGCCATGGATTTTCTTTGTTACACCACTCCTCTATCTTTCTAGTGTAAACACTTGATAAATCTTGTATAGAAGATAGGGTTGATTCTTGCCTCCTAAGTCCATAGACTTTAATATTTTTAAAGGAGCCAAGAATCATTTCTGTGTTGTGTTCTTGAACTTATGTTCTTGAACTTGTTTGTAGCATTACCCCCACTTCATAAATATAAATCTATATTTGTGAATCTTGTTGTGTTGTGTGCTTTGGGTGATTTTCTGTTCTTGGTCTTGGGTATTTTAATGGAGTTTTATGCTTGGAGAAGACTATGAACAGTAACCGGGTTTGAGCAAAGTAATTTTTATGTTGTCCCAAAAATAATTAAAAGTCATAATTTTTATTTGGGAATCGTATTCACCCCCCCTCTACGATCTCCGGGACCTAACAATTGGTATCAGAGCAATTCGATTGACATACAAATCGATTGGATCCTATATTTATTTTTGAGATTAAAGAGGGTACGAAAATAAAAATTTATTTTGGTTCAAAAAGGGTGTGCAAGAAGAAGCAGTAGCTATTGATGTTAACAGTGAAGTGTATATGCTGGGTTTCGACTTGAGCCTATGTAGAAATTTTGGAAGCTGAAATTTTTTCTAAGTACAAAATTTCGACTTGAGCCTATGTAGAAATTTTGGAAGCTGAAATTTTTTCTAAGTACAAAATTTCGACTTGAGCCTATGTAGAAATTTTGGAAGCTGAAATTTTTTCTAAGTACAAAATTTCGACTTGAGCCTATGTAGAAATTTTGGAAGCTGAAATTTTTTCTAAGTACAAAATTTCGACTTGAGCCTATGTAGAAATTTTGGAAGCTGAAATTTTTTCTAAGTACAAAATTTCGACTTGAGCCTATGTAGAAATTTTGGAAGCTGAAATTTTTTCTAAGTACAAAATTTCGACTTGAGCCTATGTAGAAATTTTGGAAGCTGAAATTTTTTCTAAGTACAAAATTTCGACTTGAGCCTATGTAGAAATTTTGGAAGCTGAAATTTTTTTCTAAGTACAAAATTTCGACTTGAGCCTATGTAGAAATTTTGGAAGCTGAAATTTTTTCTAAGTACAAAATTTCGACTTGAGCCTAAGTAGAATTTCGACTTGAGCCTAAGTAGAATTTCGACTTGAGCCTAAGTAGAATTTCGACTTGAGCCTATGTAGAAATTTTGGAAGCTGAAATTGTTTCTAAGTACAAAATTTCGACTTGAGCCTAAGTAGAATTTCGACTTGAGCCTATGTAGAAATTTTGGAAGCTGAAATTTTTTCTAAGTACAAAATTTCGACTTGAGCCTAAGTAGAATTTCGACTTGAGCCTATGTAGAAATTTTGGAAGTTGACACACGGCATCATCTGGGTAGCTGATTTAATAATTAATTTAATTTAATAATTAAAATTTGAATTTAATTATATGAAATATTTTTGAAAATAATATTTAAATTTAAATAATTTATTTCTCAAGATTATTTTATATCTTGGAAAATATTTTATTTTCTTTTAAATTTTAGAGTCAAATATTTTATATTCTTAATATTTTTATTTAATTATTTTATTAATTTGATTATTCTTTTTGAAACCCAATTTAATTTCTTTTGAGTTCAAATTTCTTGAAAATATTTTGAGAATCATTTTTGAGTTTTAATAATTTATTTTTCATACAGTTTTAATTATAAATCTTATAAAACTCTTTGAAAAATTATTTTGGTTGCAATAATTTATTTTTCAGGAATATCTTAGATGACTTGAAAAATTTATTATTTCCATATCAAAATTATGTTTTCGAATTGTTTTATTTTAATTATAATTTGAACTGTTTTAGATTATAAATATATAAAATTATTTGGAAATTAACTTTGGTTGAAATAATTTTTTTTCCGGTCTATTTTATATAGCTTGGAAAATTTGTTATTTCTATATCAAATTTCATTTTCGAATTATTTTATTTTATTTATAATTTGAAATTGAAAAGTTTATTATTATTTATCAAAAATATATTTTCAACTTATTTTGGTTGTTTAAATTCCTAAGAAATTAAACACTTCTGTTTGAACAAAATGTTTTATTAAGCGAAACAACAGGAGTTGATTCTTCGTTCGTTGAGGAAAAACAAACTGGCTGAAGAACATTCTAATGGAACTGAGACCTGATCTTACCATTGGAGATGTATTTCTACATCGGTCTACTCAGTGGACTTTCTGGTTATTGAAAGGGAATTAGTTCGTTTCGGGAAGAGTCTTCGATCAGTGGTTTTTGAATCAATATCTGAAGGTCTGGGATTTGAAAAGAAATTCAGTTTATCTGTCAAGAACCAAAACACTTGAAGATTTGGTTAAAGGACACAGTGGCTGTATCAGAAACACACAAGGTTTGATTATCACTGACATATGATAGTCAAGGGGTTATGGCTACACACACAAAGAAGAGTTATCTTTTCAAGCAAAACATGAGGACATTCTATGTCGGGGTTTTAAGCAGAACAGTCAGGCATCAGTTTGAGTTGAAGCAGGAACTGTTGAGGTCAAATGCAAAGATACTTCCATGAGTGTCAGTGGAATGGAAATTGATTGGGATCAATTGATTATCACTGGAGATGGAATGCTAAGCATCGTTCAGGTAAACACTCTAACTAGATATATTTGTTTGATTCAATTATAGAAATATTAAGTGCTGAACTGCATTATATTATAAGGTTGATATTATGCATGTTTCACCTTGATTTCCATATGAATTAGATAACTCATGCTAGTTTGTTAGTGTTGCTTATTAATCAGTATTTGACTTCGTGATTAGATCTTATGTGATTTAATGCTTGCTTCACGACAATTGATCATGTCAGCATATAGAGTCTTAGGTAATTGTAAGGGTGCATTTACCAGAAAGAGTATGTGTTGCATGCCAAATGCCTTGATGTTTAAATTGTCTATAATCTGCTTATACTCGCATAGTTGTGTTAAATGCTATATCTTATCATGTGCTTGTTAAGATGAGTTTATTTTTATTTTGGGAATTACCTAAGGGTCAGTATAATAAACCATGGATTAAATATTTAAATCTAAACTGACTTAGGTAATTAGAGATGACATAATGGTTAGTGAACAACAAAGGTGATTTAGGAGGCTTAATAATCTGAGTGATTGATTCTTCTATTTCTACATATTTTTAAGACATGATTCTTACAGACTGCTAGTCCATCTTATGGTAGGTTGGAATCACTGAGCTCATAGCCAAAACTGCGAGTTAAGGCTAATATAGATGAGGAGTGATCAGTCAAATAAGAATGAGCATGTTGAACTTAAATGCTTTGTTGTTAACTATGTTTATAAATATCTCTAACCCCATTGGACTCAATTAAATTGAGGACCACATGTCTTAATCATTTGTGAATGCAGAGTATCTTTATACAGGTATAAGTTATATATCTATGACATTTTCATGTTCAAGGCATATAACTACTTTTGCTCTGGTATTCAAATGGTTAAGCAAGGATACCAATTTTTCTTGAATGATCTGAAGCACAACATTAATGAAGACCTAGGGAATTATTTGCGAAGGGTTTCCTAGTATCAGTTCGAGGTTGAACAGTGTTGATCAGGGTCAAGAGAAATGGAAGCTCACTAAGCTGGAAGTGAGGTTGTTGCTGACTCGAAATGTAAAGCTTATGATGAAGTCAACTATTCGTTGAATTTTGTCAGAATGGAGTTAGCCGCAACAACAAGTGATGCTCTCACACTTGGTTTATCAAGACAATGGATTCGATGGTAAAGATGAAGTTGGTGAGAAAGGACTACTTCTTGTGAAATTCTTTTACAGAAGGACATTAGTGAAGTATGTCAGTTTAGGGAAGTCAAGTCAAAGGCTACCCTGGTTAAGTTTGATGGTTGTTCATGCATTCTTTAGATGAAGCATCTCAATGATTAATCACATTAAAAGGATTAGACAGATTGTTGTAAGAACACTTTGAGGGCAGGTAATAGAATTTGATTGACGAATGAAGTTCTATAGTTTGTCTGCACTTAAAGGAGCATTCTAGAGTAATGTTCAGTTTCCGGACTTCATGACCAAATGGAGGAGTTGATAGGAAAATCCAGAACTTGAGTGGAATTACGAGGATAATGGATGGACTTAAGGTTTCCTATCTACTACGGCTGAATCAGTTAATATAACAAGTCTAATCAGCAATTATAAAGAGAAGACATCAAGTAAGATTAATCATGCCTGAAGTCACATGGTGTGATAGAGGGTTATCTTATTTGGAGTTAAGAACTTACAAAGAAGTTGTGATTGAATTGAGGAGGTCTTAGATGCAGTAAACATCATCATCAAGCTCCCTAGCATTCGTTTGATTTTAGCTCTGAATTCCTAAAGGTTGACATCCTGTTTAGGGCTCAAGATCAGATGACACTAGATGAAGAAAAGTTGCAAGCAACATTGCAGGGGGAGCATTAACAAGTTGGATCAACTAGTCGAGGTTGATGGTTCTGAGGCTAGTAGTGCTCATTGGGAAAGAGTTAAAGATTCTTAGTAGCACTGAGTGATCCATATTGAGTGATTGCATATTGGAAATGAATTTGTCAGTTTAAATTCAATGCAATATGATCTCAACTATATTGAAAGAAGACTACTCTACCCACTGGAAAATCTAAGGAAACATTAAGGACATTTCTGTCATGACAAAGGGTTTTGTGTAACAACATTTCCTAGAGTCAGTTCTTAATGGATCTGGGAAGTAGAGTAGTGATTAGTAGTGTCGTGCTTGAATGCGAGTATTTCATTGGTGGTTCTGAGTGAATTCAATGAAGACTGAAGATGCACTAACTAATCAAGATTGAGTTGAGTTCGTTAAAGTTCGATCCTAAGAAATTAGTTAGGGTTCGAATCAAGGGACTAACTCAATTGAACCAGAGGCAGATACACTTAGCACAAGGAATCAATCCACATGAAGACTTGGTAGTGATACAGAAGCTGAAGGGTAGTTCGAAGATTCTGAAGGTTCTACTCTGCTAGTATCAAGACTGTTGGTTTCTAGTGTGCTGAGTTTGGTGAAGCTGCTACCAAGACCAATTTCTACAAGGAAACATTTGGGTGTTGAAGGTAAAGCAGTTTCCATCTGGATTAGCAAGACATTGCTTCGAGGAACAATGTCAACTGGTAACTGGAAGGTTATTCCTGTCCAAATGGAGTAAACGTTCGATCTCAAAAGGAGTAAACGTTCGATCTCTCGGACTCAACAAGGGAGTAATTGTTCATTCAACAATCATATGCTAGTAAAGCTTCATTGACTAATTTAGATGTCTACTTTCTTTAGGCTCTGGTTAATGTTTGGCTTGTGTTTACCCGGGACCCGATATTTTATCTATGTGATAAATTAGGAGCTCCCAGGACTTTACATGACCATTAGGAACCTAACAATGTAGAATAACTTTGTATAGTCAATGTATATCCAGAACTTTATACTTTATGCTGTCATATGTTATTCATGCTATATGTTAAGTGTTTCAGCATAAGTATTTATATGTTTTAATTAGTTGTATGTAAGGTTATTGACTTATATCAGTTAATGGTAGTTAGTCGTAATTTTATTTACTTCTGATTGTTTAATGCTAATATTAATGGAATCACTTAATATGTAGTTTAAGTGAAGCAATTAATGTCTTTTGGAAAATCCATTAATTTTAGTTGTCATTCTTTTGATATTAGTGATATCACTTAGAATTTCTGCACTAAGTGACAAAAAGATCATTTCAAAAACACTAATATTGAAAGTGATTTACTACATCGTGAGGGGTTGTCAAAGATCATAAGTTTTAGTATGAATATTTAAAGGACCTTGATCTCTGATGCAACTAGTACCTCGAGCTTACATGCATTATGATTGTCATGAGCATTTTCAATATGCTTAAGTGATAATTGTTGAGATGTAGTGTAAGAAGTTAAATGCTGTTATTCGGATAATGTATACTCAGTGTTTAGCGGATGCTTATATTTTATGCTTTAGAATTACCATGCTCTATGGTATTGCAATATGTGTTTGTCTCAAGCGACAAGTGGTAATTTTCAAGCAAAATGTAAGTATCTTATGTGCTTAATTATTTTGTAGTAAGATGCGTTTTATTCCAAAATGATTGAATGATGTTAGTACTTATGAATGGTTTGTCACTCTTAGATATGAATTCCATCTGTTTTGGTAGTCATTGCTTGGTTAAGACCATGTAGTTGGAATTCATACCCTTGATAATTCATTAGTATTAATATGTGCGTTTCATTCTTTAGAACTTGAATGCATAAAGAAATTTCTTGTCTATTTCTTATGAAAAATGTTTTATCTAAACATGCATTCATTTACCAGAGAATGAAAAGCAACGAAAAGACTTTTTCAAAATTCTCCTTGAAAAGTTTCTTGAGGATTATCTTTCTTTTTCAAAATCATATATCCTCTCTCTCTAAATGTTTTGTAATGCAAAATGTTTGCTCTCCACGATTTGTTTAAGTAAAGTTACTTGATAACTTGTAATTTAGGTTGCACGGTATCAGGCTATTTTATTTAAGTAAATTGTTTTAATTTTTAAGGTAGCAACCATTGGCAAATCGTTTTTCAAAATTCTTGTCGGTGTCTGTTTCACATTGACTCGTAATATCTAAACAATGGTTGTTGTCTTAAAAATTAGTACCTTGGACTGTATGACTAAAGCATTCATTCGATCTCCCGTTGTCATAAATGATCTATGTTTTAAGTCGGAGATAATATCAGATAGACGAATATGATGCATATCATACCTAAGTATATATTGGAAATCATAGTCATCTATCTGATAAGAATGAATTGCAAAATAATTTCTGAAAACATACAGTGAGCAAGATGAAATAGATTTGAGTTATTAATCAAAATGTTTTTGTTAAAAGAGTTGAATTTCAATTGGATATTTTTGTCTAAGAGAAATTCAGAAGAACACTTTTGGAAATCTGTTAAACTCTTTGTCAAAATTTTATTTAGCTATTATATAGCTCTGATTAACTCTTTCTGTTTAGCCGAAATGGCTTAGCCTCAGTGGCTATAGGGGAAGGTCGTGAAGTTGATTAACCCATCAATTTCTAACCAAGACCTTAGTACCAAACACCGTCATTCTAATTCAAACTTTCAACCCTTGGTGATATAAGGAACTTTTGTAAGTTAGTGGTTGTTAAGGGAGAAACTGCATTAGTTGCAGCAAATAAGGATGTGTCGGAAGTGCACCCACAGCTCTACCTCTCGAGAAGTAAAGTAGTATACAAACTGAGGTAACTGTAGCTCATCTGTATTCTCTCAAAAGGATGCAGAGCTGAAAATGCAATTCAACTGTTTCTGGATGAACTCTCTCAACAGGGTGATTCCATTGAAGATTCGCTCGTCAGCCAGAGCGCCTTGTAATGGGTCAAGTACACCAAAAGCATTCACGCTGATGGTAAGCCTACAGGACTAACATTAGTAAGGACACATTGCGAGGAGTGCACTTTGTGAGGTATAGGTGGAACCCCTAAACTTCTTTGTTTACCATTCATGGTGAATGAAATTGCTGAGCCGCCTTCACAGGCATTTGAGGTACACTTGGATTTCTTGCCATATCTTAGAATCCTTGTCAATCCTCCTAGGAGAAATAGTCCTAGTTCCCTATCGGGATTTCACATCCGCAGAGCAATCTGTTTATGTTGAAAGGCAATCACTAACAGTTTTCCATGACTGAAAATAGTGAGTTAATTCATCTTCACAGATGATTGAGTGAGATGTTTGTACACGTCTACTCTCCCAGAAATTCAAATTCTGGAACACATGGAATGCTCAAAGCTTAAAGGCATATCACCGTCAACGATCCAGTGCATGGATTTGCATATGGGGAGTCGGTTGATGCTGAGATAGCTGCTTACACGCATATCACATTCAACGATCCAGTGCATGGATTTGCATATGGGGAGTTTGGCTGAGCAACAACTCATTGACTATGATTCAGTTGGTTTACCAATTTGATGAGTCTTTTGAGGATCAGGGTTTTGGAATTTCAGTCACTCCTGGAATGGAGGAGATTTCAATTTCGGAAGGGTTATTCCCCGACGACGAGCCACGTGTGCATGGATTTGCTCATGGTGAGTTGGATGATGGCCTAACTGAAACTCTGTTCAGTGATCGACAACATGCTATAGTCAACGATCCATAATATCTTGGTGAGACTAGCATGGATTTACTTGCAGGTACAAATCGCTATATATGGAATGAGTGCAAGTAAGGGAGAGAAACACTTGAGTGAAGTGAGAGAGTGATACACTTGAGTGAGAAATAGGGAGAGAAATGAGTGGAGCACTTACGCTTGAAAGTGCAAACACCAACAGAACGTAGTAGATGTGAGGAAACCATAGACCAAACACTAACCTTGCTACTATGTCTGAATCCTGTAACTATATTTTCCTGCTCTAAAATGTTGAAGAGATTCTTTTCTGGAAGACAAGCCAAAGAGGAGTCTAGCTGAAGCTTAGTGGGAATGTCCAAGCTATTACCTTTGGGTGTATTAATTGGTGTTGTTCTCAATCTCTAAGGGGGAGACATTGATTTTTAGACCTAAGGAGGATTTTATGTTCAAGTGAATGAGAGTTTCTTATTCGATTGGATGTAGATGATACTTTTATTGTCTTAGAGGATATTCTCAACTAAGGGGGAGAATTTGGTGATACAAGAAACAAGAAATATAGTTTGGTATTAAGAAATAAAGATTGATACCAGCTGAGAATTTGAAGAAACTTGGAACATATCTTGTGAAGGTTAAATAGAGGATATCTAATGACACAAGATTGGATTGGAGCTTGCAAAAACTAAGGGGGAAAATTAGATAACATTTAAAGCTTAGTGATGCAAGAGCTGAGAAGGAGAAATTACTAAGGGGGAGAAATCTTAGTAATATATTGGAGCCTAATTCCTAAAGGTGTTGTAGATTTAACTGTTTTTTCATCTGAAGTGCAGAAGTTACTTTTTGTCAAATGGGAGAAGTTACTTAATGCACAAAGGGGGAGAAGTTATGGAGAATCTTAACATCTTGATCTTAAAATGCTATATCTTATTCTGAAAAGATATCTAAGGGATTTTGCTCTGTTTGTTTGAAGATCTGTACTTGGAACATTCTTAGGAGAGGTTCGGCAGAAGAATTCTTTCTAGCACGATCAATGAATGAAAATGAGAATTTCTTTAAAGAGCATCAACTCAGGGGGAGTTTTTGCTAAGTAGAAGTTTTCTGGGTAAAGAAGAATGTTGAGGGAGATTTTCAAGGGGCATTTGAAAAGTGTCCAAGTGTGTTCTAATTCTTGTTTCAGTGATAGATGAAGTCAGTGGAGCAGTACAGGGAAGAAAGAAAAATATATTTCCTGGAAATAGAACATCCTGAAGAAAAAGAAGAAGTGACTTTCATTCTAAGAGAGAACAACCTTAAGGGAAGAATGAGTTGACCTCTTATGGGGAACATAGAGAGCTGTATGTTCTAGTTCAAATTGCAAGATGAACCGGAATGATTGTTAAGGAGTCTCTACTAATGATTTTATTCTTTATTGAAAGAACCCCATCTTTGAAGAACAACGAAGTAGAGAAAGCTCAAGGAAAATGAAATTCAGAAATTCATCATTCATTTTCAGCAACTCAGGAAATCTGGATTAAACTGATTATATCTTTCCAGAACTTTTTGTATATTATTTTCATGTCCAGTACTTTCATTGTTTCTTGTATGTTAGTTGAGTTATCCTCTAGTAGTTGATTTTATTTAATTGCTATTGGGGGAGATTGTTTGGAAATAGTATTTGATTGCTATTCCATATCAACCAAATAGGGGGAGATTGAAAGGGGAGATTGAAAGGAGAGATAGGAGTGAAGGGAAGTAACTCACTGCACTTTCATGTGTACTAGAAATGTTAAATGTAATCCCTATGTAATGGTTGACGATAACTCAACTATAGAACAAGACATGTAATAATATACAGGTGCACAGGAATCTTGAAACACAGAGTTCAGTTAAGACAAAGTATCAAAGGATCATCTACAGACTTGAAGCTCACTGGAAGAAGTTCATTAATATGTTCAGGCCTCAGTGAAGAATAAAGAATGGTAACATCTAATCAAGAATGTGGAAGCTACAGAAGATTGTCTTAGTCTCAGAAGATTTCAGTGTACCACAATCGAAGCTGCAGTAAGGTTTAAATAGAAGAGTGTGGAATCATATTAGGAATCAAGAGCCCCTATCAAGACTAGTCACTTATGAACCAGACCGTTGCATCAAGTGTCAGGACATTGGAGGCAAGCTCTTGTCAGTTAATATGGTTTTAATCATTCTAAAGTTGTTGATCTTCTTAAGTCATGTGGAGAATCAACACAGGAGGTAAATTAGCGTTGAAGTGCCAAAGTTCCAGAATATGCATTGGAGTTGTATTGGAAGATCGAGATACGGGTCGAGATACAGTATTCAATGTTTAAGGAACGAGAATTAAATGTACGAAGAATTAGTGGCACAACCTGATTGGACCTTTACTAAAGCTTCACATAATTGAAGGCCAAATACTTGGACGTGGTGGAGTCACGTATACGGGGCCATGTATTTGGTTGAGGAAGTCTACAAAAATTGAAGAGTGGAATGGAAATATTTAATTTAATTAAATTAAGTATTTATTTAATTTAATTAAATAAAGTACTTATTTAATTTAATTAGTTAAAGTATTTATTTAATTATTTATATATTTTATAAATAAAGATATTCTTTATTTATATTTTATATAAATATTAAATATTACTTTTACATTAAATATTTCCAAAGGCATGCTTGGCACATGACTTTGAAATAGGGTTTGGTGGAGCAACAAAAGAAAAAGGAAAAAGAAAAAGAAAAAAAAGGAACACTTTTTCTTTTTGATAAAAGAAAGCAACAAGCCTCATTTCAACACACTGGTGTGCAGCCGCAAGAAAAGAAAAAGGGGAGAGAGAGAGAGAAAAATATTTTTCTCTCCCCCATGGCTAGATCTCATACTTTAAAATACTTGTAGCCATGGATTTTCTTTGTTACACCACTCCTCTATCTTTCTAGTGTAAACACTTGATAAATCTTGTATAGAAGATAGGGTTGATTCTTGCCTCCTAAGTCCATAGACTTTAATATTTTTAAAGGAGCCAAGAATCATTTCTGTGTTGTGTTCTTGAACTTATGTTCTTGAACTTGTTTGTAGCATTACCCCCACTTCATAAATATAAATCTATATTTGTGAATCTTGTTGTGTTGTGTGCTTTGGGTGATTTTCTGTTCTTGGTCTTGGGTATTTTAATGGAGTTTTATGCTTGGAGAAGACTATGAACAGTAACCGGGTTTGAGCAAAGTAATTTTTATGTTGTCCCAAAAATAATTAAAAGTCATAATTTTTATTTGGGAATCGTATTCACCCCCCCTCTACGATCTCCGGGACCTAACATGCATCATCCCAATCAGACATATCAAACTCATGCATCATAGATTGCTTAAATTTTTCAATCATGGCACTATCATTTCCGGTATAAATAAGATCATCAACATATAAGCACACAATAACCAACTTTCCATCATCTCCAATTTTCGTGTAAAGAGTATGCTCATATGGACATCTTTTGAAACCTTTTAAAAAATAAGCATCTATACGACTATACCAAGCTCTTGGTGCTTGTTTTAGTCCATATAGAGCTTTCTTTAATTTATAAACCTTGTGCTCTTTACCTGATTTCACATAGCCAGGCGGTTGATCAACGAAAACCTCTTCCTCTAAGTCTCCTTGTAAAAATGCCGACTTGACATCTAACTGAAATATTGGCCATGAGTTACAAGCTGCCAATGCTGTCACCAAGCGAATAGTATCATGCCTTGCAACAGGTGCAAAGACTTCCAAATAATCAATTCCATGTTCCTGCTTGTATCCCTTCGCTACGAGACGCGCTTTATGTTTATCAACTTCTCCTTTTTCATTGATCTTTGTTTTGTAAACCCACTTCACACCGATGCTCTTTTGTCCAGGTGGAAGATCAACCAACTCCCAAGTATCGTTTTTCTCGATGGCTGCTATTTCATCATCCATGGCTTTCTTCCAGTTTTTTTCTTTCACAGCTTCCTCATAAATTGTGGGATCGCAATCAGAAAATAAAGCAAACTGCACAAGGGGATCCTCTGGAATTTCATTGTCTGGTACATGATAATCGGACATCCATGCTGGCCTTCTTTTAGCACGTTGAGAACGTAAACAGGAAGAATCTTGAAGCTGATCAGTTCTTGGATCCGAGATGCTCTCAGGATCATCATTTTGAATGTTTCCAGGTGTTACTACATCCGGAATCTGCTGCTGTTGCATTTCAGCTTCATTTTCGACATCAAAATCAGCTGGAATCTGTTTAGAAGCATCGCCACTTGTGCTACTCCAAGACCAGAAATTTTTTCATCAAATACTACATCGTGGCTGACTACTATTTTCTTGGTAATAGGATTATACAGCTTGTAAGCCTTCGTTGGTTCGCTAACACCAAGAAAAATACATTTTTCTCCCTTGTCATCCAACTTTTTCCTTCTTTGATCAGGGACATGAGCATATGCTATGCTCCCGAAAATCCTGAAATGTTCTACATCAGGTTTCTCGTCTTTCCAAGCTTCTTGTGGAGTCATATTTTTAACAGAAAAAGTCCTCTATTTTAGATTCAGTTATTGATTAGTGGGTTTAGTAGTTGATGAATATTAGGGTAGTGCACACCAGTGTGCTGTTTTCAGTTCCATATATTTAGAGTCATTTTGCTGTAACAATCAAGTTCTAAGTGAATAAACAGCATTTGTTCTTCTTCTAGCTTTCAATTTAAACTAACATGAATATGAGTGTTACAGATGCACAGTGGTTCGGCATAAACGAGATTTTCAATACTCATCGCTGTTCGGCATCAAAATTTACTTAAATAATATTTGTTCAATATTTTCGCCAAATTCTTGCAGATTTGAATACAGCTGATATGTTTTCAATTATAGAGGAAATGAGGGACTGGGAGGGAGAGTACGATGCGAGGGCACACATGTCACACCTTACATTATCATCACCATTCAGTCATTCACCAATCTTCACCATATTTCTCTCGATTATTCATGCTTTTGTTGAGAATGAAAAATTCCGAAATGTTCGCTCTAATAATTTATTCACAGATGCTACTGTGATTCTTCAACCATATTTTTTTTTTGCTAAATGATTCTTCAACCATATTGAAGCCATAGATGCATAATGCACATTATCTTTTTGATTTTGAAGCACAACTGCACACTATTCTTTGTTATTATGTCTTTAAATAAAATTTAACTTCTATAAGGAAACATTTATTTTCTTTATTTGTTTGTTGGACTTGAGAACATTCTAACAAAATCGGTTACTTTTCATAATGGATCACCCTCAATCTCCAAAATCTAAGATTTCCTACAGATGAAAGATTCAAGCTTCTTGTAGCCTTACTTGGACAAAGTATAAGGCACAAGCTGAGGGAAGAAAGTCCGGATTGTTCTCTAATATGTTCAAGAAAAAACGGCAGAAGATAGATATTAAGGTTTTGACAAGAGATATATTGAAGGAAGCAGCAGCAAGATAGATGGATTGTCAGGAAGAGAAATAGCAAGGCTCGTAGCTGATTGCTGCTGTTTATAAGAGCAATGACCGTATGCCTGACCAAACCTCTTCTGTTGAGTCATAGATTACAGAGATGTAAGCATTAAACAGGGAGAATCTGGGAGTGTAAAATGCATCATGGATTATCGTTACCTTCATCAATTTTCTTGATTTAGGCCTCATACAAAAGAATGAGCACAGATGGGCTATAATACAAAACTGAGAGAAGCTGATCTACATTCAACTGAATATGCATAATTATTTTCTGGGTTTGAGATGATTCAAATTTTGTCTCTACTAAAGGCGACTCATAAGTCAGATTAAAGGTAATCAAGTATTCTTAAATGAAAAATGAATACCCAGAGGCACATTATAGGTCAATTCATGAAATAAGTAGATGAAAGATTGATTCCATCCTGTTGGCTCAGTTACAAATAATTAATTGGGTATACTGATTATCACCAAGTAAAACTGAGGAATGACACTTTTCCTTTGCAAGATAAATAAATCCAAATTACACATCATACAATTAGGGGATGGGAAGATCAAACTATGAGTCTATGACCATGCAGAACCAGTAACAAGAGTGTAAGTTTTATTATTTGCTGGAAGTTACAAATGGCGTACATTAAACAAGTTTGCAATTCCACACCCAGCTCTTCACAAGTGACAATCACCCCATGCAGCAACATTGTGAAGTGTCGAAGTCCTAGTGATGATGATCTTGGTAATAGCGTAGACCACAATATTTGCAGACAGCTGGCTCATCCTTGTCGAGGCATATGTACTCAATTGGATGCCCAAGCGCAGGATCGATGTCTGTAACACATTCACAGCAAAGTAAAAGGTCATCAAAATACTAGGAAGGGATCGAGTGCTTCTTTTGGGTACATGAACTTGGAAAGGACTTGAACTAAGAACTAGCTTCTGTATAAAAAAAATTGGCTGCAGGAACATTTCAAGTTCAGGTTTTATGAGACAAACTAACCTCCTGCACACAAAGCAATTCTTCCATCAACCTTGATTGGTGCAACCTCATTAATTAGCTCCATTGGTGATTTTTGGTCAGTAGCCTAGTAATCACATAGTAAATGGTAAATGCTCACATACCTAAACTTTTACAAGATAAAAGCTGAGGAGCAGGGATAAAAACATTCAAGCATATGCGCATATAAAATTTTCAATGTTACGATGATATAAAAGGCTATGCAGAGGCCTCCCCAGAGCTCCTCGGAGGGTCTAATGCACTGTATATACATGCAATTCTCATTAAAATTTTAAAAAAAGCAGCAACAAACATACTGCTGATACGAATGTTCTACTGAAGCACTATTAGCAAGGCAAGCAGCTGCAAAGGTGAGGAAGAGGAGGATGATTGTTGAATTATTACTCCCTTCCACACCCAATATAAAGGCCAATTGACGAAAATGCCTTAATTCAAATAATCAAAAGCTTGTGAACAACTGCAGTGGTATAATAAAAGCGATGTTAAGATATTCTCGATCCTTGAATATCACAACATTATCAGCTTTTCCACATGAACGGAAAAGACATTCACAAACCATCGTCAACAAGAACCTCCACATCCGCAGCTCACTGTATAATCGGTAGATCATAGGTCTAGCTAATATAGAGTTATTTTATCACACGAGGGAACATATTTAATCCTGATGTCATGCAGTGGGTGATCCTCTTGTTTTATCAATCATTAAATTATAAACAGATTCACAGAGGAGAATCAACACATGAAACTGGTAATGGAGTAATAAGATATATCTCCTTCAATCACAAAGATAATGCTACAAACCCAAGAGACCATTACCTTTACCTCCCTATTTTTATACATTAGCTACACAAGTCTCAACCTGGTAAACTGATGTGTAAACGCCGTACTAACAAGTTATACAGAAACAAGATGCTCACTAACGGCAGCTAGTCAAAATTTCCACATTGGCAATTTACCTAAATAACGACGTGTTTGGTTAAATGTTAAAGGATCAGGGGTTAACAAAAACCTTAATCTCCTCTCCATGTATTTGTATTCGATTAAGTAATTCATTTGATTGGAATAATAATATCGAATTCCCTTTAATCGAGTAATCCATTCCTAACACGACCCATGGGATTACATTTCAATCCCACATTCTCATTCCCGTCACAACCAAACACCTCAGAAAAACATTTCAACAATTCAATTTACACCCAAACCCTAAAAATTGGGGATTCTCCTAAATATTACAAACAAAACCAAAAAACTGCCGAAACAATCGAAATTCAACAATAATATAGAGAATACAGCTGCTGAAAAGATTAAAATTATATATAAAACATGTAAGTATACCTGCATCCATTTGGCGGTGTGAGAAGTGGTAACCTCTCTGTTGACAACGCCGCTGACGAATCTGAGCTTGTGGAGAGATGATAAAGGAGATGAATTAGGGAGATTTGGGGATCTAATTAGGGTTTTTACCAGATTGGAAGCCATTGCATAGCCTTGTTTTCTTGAAATCGCTGCCATTTTTTTACAACAACAAACAAACTTAGGATTAATTGGAGGTTTTAATTTCAAAAGAAAATAAAAATTAGAGATTTTAATTGGTCATAGGCTCGTCGAAGCTTGACTTATTTGTATTATTTGTTTAAAAGTTTTGAGATTAATACGCTCAAGTAATTAGGTTGTATTTAATTCAGATTTTGATATATTATAATGGGCTTTTTTGAAATATTCAAGTTCTATTTTTTTAAAAAAATACGGTTGTAACATTTAGAACCTGGTTTACAACCCTATTTGCAACGGTTACAACCTTATTTGCAACCGATTTTCACCTGCTAGCTTTGCAATCTCATTTGCAACCGATTTTCACCTGCGCTGCTAGCTTTGCAATCTCATTTGTAACTTCAGCTAATATTTTTGAAAATATTTTCAAAAATTTAGGTATTTTGGTAAATATCCCTATAATTTATGGATTTTGTAAGGTGATTCTTCAAAATTTACTATTTTAATAAATTCAACAAAAATAATGGATTTTTTAATCCCATTAAATTTTAATGGATTTTTAAAACATAACATGTATATTTTTCAAAATCCACCATTTTATCAAAAATTCATGATTTTTTGAATAGCATTAGATTTTAATGGATTTTTTATCCAAATTAAATGCCATCAAATTTTAAGAGATATTTTAGAATCCAAATTGAATACTATCAAATTTTGAAAGACATTTTATAATCCTAATTGAATATCATCAAATTTTAAATGATTTTTTAAAATTCAAATTGAATACATATAAATTTCTAAATTTCAAAGAAAAAAATCCCAAGTCCCAACTAAATACACCCCTAAATATCCCGAAATAATTTCAAGATGATAAAAACAGAAAGAATGACATTTTCACCACACATTTATTAAGTTTTTCCCAAAATAACAATTTGCGGATGGGTGGCCAAAACTACCGCTCAAATGCGTAATAAGAAAATGACAAAACTCAATGCTATTACTCATCTCCTAAATGCTTAATTAAAAAGAACAAAAAACTTATCCATCCTGTAAATGCGTAATAGCTTAATACCCAAATATGAAATGCATAATAGTTATATTACACTTGCTACAAATGCGTAATATCTATATATTACATTTACTACAAATGTGTAATTAATACACTTATGATACCTATATATACAATATTTGGAGTTAAATAGTTTCCATTTGTGGTTCAATTGGTTCCAATATTTGGGATTTAGAAATATTAATTTTTTAATTATTATTTTTAAATTTATTTGTATTCTCTTACGGATTCAACAATTAACTTTTGGGGTTCAACTTTTCAATTTTGGGTTTTAGAAATATTCAGAATAACGAATAAACAGTATACGGACTTAGGGTTTACAACCCTAGACGCAAAACCCTAATTTATCCTGATTTTTAAAAAATTGGATCTGACCTCTGATTTATTAAAAATTAGGACGCCGGATTCATTAAAAAAGCACAATTTGAATTGACCATTTGATTATAATTTTTTTTAATAATGTTTGCAAATATATATCTAGCAAAAAAATTTAATTACTATTATACTGATAGAAAATGTGTAATAATCTATTACCCATCTCACAAATGGGTAATAGAAGTTGTCACCCACAGGGTAATTAATGCGTATCTGCCCTCTTTTTAAAAGAAAAATTAAAAAAAACATGTGTTGCCCAATCTTAAAATGCGTAACACCTATTATTGAGATTTCACATTCATAATTGATCGGTATTTTTGGCCACCCCTCACACGTTGCGGTATTCTTGTCTGAGGAATTAAAAAATATGGTACATCTGGCCTTTATCCATGAAAACATGATAGCAAAATATCACCTGGATACATATTGTTCTTTATTTATTTTAATTAATACCTTCTTCTAGAGGGACTTGTTGTTTTATGATATTTTATTATACTAACTTATAACATGTACGTGATGATTCTTTTTTTAATATCTACAATTATATTAATTTTTTAAATTTTATATATTATTAATTTACATAATAAATTTTTGTTAAAAAATTGATATATATAAAATTTTATAAATTCGATTTAATATTTCTATTCTATCTTGATTTCGTAAAATTTGATTTGGACGATTTTACAACCTATATTAAATTAATAAAATAATCTTTAATTCGGTGATGGTTTAACAATTATTTTCCAATTAAACCTACAAAAAACAAAAGAGAGAAAAAATTGACAATTTTTTACATTGAAAATTCTATTCGTTTTATGAAATTTACTTATAATTCGTTTTAATTATCAAAATAACCTTCTTATTATTTGAAGATAGTTCGACTAACAACCAAATATAATTTTAATAATATGCATGATAGATTTTGTCCAAGACTTTGATAATCGGTAATATTATCTTTCGTATGATAAAATAAATAAGAACCGTTAAACCTTAAAATAAATAGATGAAAACCGTTGGATCTAGCATAAAAAAATATTTACATTTCATTGTGTTATAAACTAAAATGTGTATTTATATTAATATGAAAAAGTGTATGTCAATGATTTAAATTATATATAATTTGGTGGGTCACGCTTTGATGAGAACACATATTAACATGAGAACAGTGAGAACATAATTGTTCTGTAGCAGAACAATACATAAATAAAATTGTGAAAAATATGCAGAACAATTGTTTTGCACTTTTTAAAGGAGTGCAGAACAACTGTTCTCACGGTTCTCACGTATAAACTGTTCTCACTTGAATCATGCCCTTGATTACTATATTGAATAGCAGTATCAATGCATCTCTTCAATATTGAATAGGATTAATGCAAAAAATTCGTAATTATATTTTCTCTTGAGTTTCTGAGTGTATCCATTTGAATAATAATTATTAAATCATCACTAAATTAAAGATAATTTTATTAGTTTCGCGTCGATTGAAAAATCATCCAAATCTGATTTTTATATCATAAGATAGAGCCCGAATAGTAAATATGAATTTTTTTAAACTAATAAAAAAATAAATAAAAATCAGTCTAATACAACCTTTTTTAATTATATCATTTTCAGATTATAATTTCCTTTTTAAATTTCAATTCTAATACAATCTTTTTTAATTGTATCCTTTTAGATTATAATTTTCTTTCTAAAATTCACTTATAATGCAACCTTTTCTAATTATATCATTTTCAGATTATAATTTTCTTTTTTAATATGATATAATCTTGATCGTCTATTTTTAAAAATATTTGATTCGACGGTTGAAATTATATTATTAGTACAGTGACCAAAATTATGAATAAGATCTCTTTTATACTTATTATATATAATGATATAATGTTGGGTTTCTTTTTAAAAATAAAATAAAATATTTATCTTAACATACTATTGCACGATCAATAACAACGTGTACAATATATAATTAATGCTTTTTGATAATTATTTTTCTTTAATCTCCAAATCAAATCCCGAATCTATACTATTATATAAAAGTCGAAACATTAAAAATTTTGGTACCTGTTTTTTGGTACGTAGTGAATTTACTTATTTACCCTTCATTATAAAGAAAAATATATATGATATCTATAATATTAAAACTCCTAAAATACATAATAACATAATATAAATTAATGGTAAGTAGTCAATTGCCTTTTTTCATATTTACTTCTAATTGAAGATATTACCTTTTATTAACACCAAAACATCAATCGTATCATATCTTCCAATCATTAATATTTTCTTTCGAATTAAAACACGTTACATTTTTTATTTAAAACTAATCTTAAAATCATTAATATATACCTGAAAATATAACATCATATTTTTCAATTATTAATAAAATATATTAAAAATATGTATACGTTATTTATAATAAGAAAACATTAGCTGAAACATTAAAAAATTTTGCACATATTTTTTGGTATATGTTTTTTAGTATTTCGTGAATTTACTTATTTAACCTATTAAAACACCTAAAATAAATAATAACATAATATAATTATAGTAATTAGTCGATTGTTTTTTCCACATATACTTTTAGTAATAGATATTACCTTTTATAAACACCTAAAAACATCAATCATATTATATCTAGCAACAACTAATATATACCCAATATTAACACCAAAACATCAATCGTACCATATCTTCCAATCATTAATATTTCCTTTCGAATTAAAACACGTTACGTTTTAAATTTAAAACTAATCTTAAAATCATTAATATATACCCGAAAATATAACATCATATTTTTCAATTATTAATAAAATATTAAAAATATGTATACGTTATTTATAATAAGGAAACATTAGCTGAAACATTAAAAATTTTGGCACATATTTTTTGGTACATGTTTTTTAGTATTTCGTGAATTTACTTATTTAACCTTTATTATAAAGATAAATATATACAATATCTATACTATTAAAATACCTAAAATAAATAATAACATAATATAATTAACAATAATTAATATATACCTAAAAATATCAAATCATATCTTCTAATCACTAACAAAATATAATAAAATATGTATACTACGAATAATGACCATTAGATTTTTAGTAAAAAATCAAAATCGTTAGATCTAATGATTAAATATGTTATATTCGTGGTTCGAATTCTATCAACGACATATTTATTTTAAAATTTTATAATATAAATTTTAAACCATGTATATCATTAATTAAATTTATATTAAATTATTAATATTAAAATTAAAATAAAATATTGTAAATAATGATTATATAAAAATATAATTATAACATAAAATAAAATTTGTTACATATGAAAAATAAATCCGTATATCGCACGGGTTATAAGCTAGTATGTTATTAAATTCTACTGATAATGTTCTTAAAATAGACTCAACCTTTATTCTCACTCAAATTTTATTGTTTATATTTAATCTTTCATTTGAATAAAGATTGATCTTCATTTTTATCAAAATCATTTACTTTGAATTGATTATAAAAATATGTATATAATTATATAAATATAAGTTTAAGATTTGAGCATGACTTTGAAATAAAATATGAAATAACCCATGTGATTTGTATATTATTTTATTTGTTAGATATGCATATTTTAATATTTAGAATCCTACATTTTAAAATTTTTTATTTCATTATATATATATATATATATATATATATATATATATATCTTTTTATTTAAAAAAATGGAATATCTTTAATCATTTGAATGTATCCAATGTTGATATAACTAAACATTTGGTTTACAATTGCTATTCCTTGAATACTTATTTATTTGCAATTGTCGATCATAATTTACATCTATTTGATTTATTAGAGCCTTAAAATTATAGATCATAGTTATATTTTGTTTAAGATTTACTGTTGTTTATCATAAATGTAATGCATAAAAATTAACATGACTCTCAATATGTTATGCATATTTGTTGTATGTATTCAAATATTTATATGAAACGGTAATATTTTATGACATCAAGTATTTATTTTATACAAGATGGTATAAATGTAGGCTTTTTTATATACAATACACAAATAAAACAATGGAATCCCTTTAAATTAATATTTTCTAAAGTGATAACTTTTTAAATTGATAAAAAAAAAATTTGGTTGCAAGTCGGTACCAATATTAAAATTTAATAACCTCTTTATCATGATAATTATTTTTTTTTTAAAAAAAATCGTAGTATTAAATTTCAATCTCAACTTTTGCACGCAATGATATTTTTGAGAAAATACACATTTTTATATATTTTACGACTATGAAAAATGTTTATAATAATGTTTTGATATATAAAATACCAACACCCTTCACATCACTCTCAACCCTTCTGAAACACTATGGGATCTTTTCAAATTGACTCTCCGTGGCAACAACTCCTTCTCCTCCAGGTCCACGTCCACAAATCAAAAAAATCTGGTGGTAATTCATAATCATAACAAAAAACCAATGATTATAAATCAATCAATACTATACACGATACAAACCAGTCAATCGAACTCATTAAACTCATACAAGTCCCAAACCCATGAACAAACTCATTAAGCAAATTAAACAAATAAACCGAGAATTATGTCCACACCCACAAATCAAATAATCAGGTGGTAATTCATAATCATAACCAAAAACCAATGGTTATAAATCAGTAAATACAATACACGATACAAATCAGTCAATCAATAATGTACACGATACAAATCAGTCAATCGAACTCATTAAGCTCATACAAATTCCATGACGACAAGTAATTAATTATAAGGTTGGACGTTATTTATATTAAGAAATTCACTAAAATTATCATAAGCCTAGACCTGTAACTTAGATGGATTATTAAATCCTACAAATCAGATTGAACAATGAGCTGAGATGGGATGTTTTTCTTGATTACTTTACAAGTTCGAATAAGAATTATAAGAATAATAACAATTTATTTTACACAGATTTGTCAAAACATAGAGCCAACTCGACTTTGTTCAAATATTTGGATAGCTTTTGTGCTAGGGACAGTAATTTTAGCTGACACCTTAACAACAATTATATAAGAAAGTGAAAATACTTACTCATGTTGCTACTATTGTTCTAGAAAAGTGAAAATACCAACTCTTGTGCTACTTTGCTAAAATTCGAATTAAGAATTTATTTTTAATTAATCATTTTAAATTTGAGAACAAACATTATCTCCTTCCTTTCTGTAAACAATTGCTGTAATCAGTAAGCCTGAGTATGTACATTACTTAGAGTTTTAATGGAGTTTGCTGCTAATGTTTCTCTTGAAACAAATGACAATACTAATAATGATTCTCAAGTGCATAAGGGTGAAGGTGTTTGCACAAAATCACGCATGTGTATGTGGTCACAAGTAATATAGATATAAGTCAAGTTCGTTCCCACAGAGATCTGGTTTAGGTTTTAATTCAGCTAATGTACCTATGCAACAATGTATGGTTTTTACTCATTGCTAAGACAATTAACAAATTTGGGTTGTGATTAACTAAATTAACTAAGATGCAAATTAACAAGAATTAGATCTAATTGACTAATGAGATTTAAAACTGATTTACTTATGAGAATAAAAACATGGGATCCTAACTTCATTAAATACTTCGCTTAGATCTGACGCCTTTAATCACTATATGCAATGGTTATGATATCTGATCGGATAACACGAAACAAGTACACGCTACCTGTCAGCATACGTATACCAAACTACCCATACATCCACAAAAGAGGAAGATGAATAGACACCAATTATGCTTAGACCCTATATGTCTATAGAATTCGAAAACAAGTTATCCATATTGATCACATATGGCAACATAATATATTTCTATTTATGCTACAAATCATGTTGATAAACAATCAAGAACCTATGCTAGCATGGCAAGTTCTAAATCTCAAGATCCACTTTCACTTCACAATAGATTAACAGATTAGATGTTAGCTACGCATCTAACAATTAAGCATAACCATACGAGGATATAAGATATACATCACACACAGATCTTTTAAGCATCAAGATACTAAAGCTCCATAAATAAATCCGTTAGAATCCCATGATAACGATTAGTTCATAATCGAACCGTTCGTCATCATGGGATCAAGTGAAAACATGATGATAAAACAAGATTGAATAAATATAATAATACTAGAGTATGAGTTTAGGAAACAAATCCGAAAACTGGAATCTAAAGTACGCCTAAGAAAAGAATACAAAAGATGAAGTAGATCTAGATCCCCGTTTCTTGTCACGAGCATTAGTGAATCCTTCTTTGCTTTTCTCCCTTGTGTTTCTAAGTTATGATACTAATTACAATGTTAAGATTTGTTTAAATATGCCCTAGAATACTTATCCAACAAGAAAAATCAAAAAATAACAATTAAATTTGAAGCAAGATAGAATTCCAGCAATTTCCAGCATCACGCGCGCTGCCAGCCCCCACTGAGCGCTGCCAGCCCCCAGCATTCTGTCCCTCGCGCGCTGCCAGCCCCCACTGAGCGCTGCCAGCCCCCATCATTCTACCCAGCTGATTTTTCTGCTCTTTTTCTTCGTTCTCGCTCCGTTTTCTTCCCGTTTCTTTTGCATTAGATGCCGTCTTCAATCCCAAGACACATGAAACTCCAGGGTAGCATAAGAAATTACTCCTTTCTTCATTCCAAGCTAATAATCCACTCCAAAATCAATGGAAATCTGCAACCCTAACCGAAATAGCTAAACCTGCACAATTAACGAAAACACATCAAACACACCACATACTTGAGTCCAAGTCAATCAATTTAAGCCGAAATGAAGCGATCCAAGTGGATATGAAATCCACTTATCACACCCCCAAACTTAAACCGATGTTTGTCCTCAAGCATAAACAACTAAACACTAACTAGTACCACTTCCGTAGGTGATCACGGTTGCATTTGGCGTATGCAACAAGCCCTTTAAACCCCTAGGTAGCCCTAGTGGACGAGTAAGGTCTCGTGAGGGTCTATAGGAATGTACCCACAAAATCCATCTAACTAAACAATGCAAAAACAATGCAATGTATGAATGCAACTAATATGAAAATGCAACGATCCCCTCGAACTAACCAAAACCAACTAGCAAGCAAATATCTCAAAGAATGCAACTAAATCCAAATAGAGCTCGACTAAGTCCCTGTATACTAACAATACATGAACAGAAATGTGCGTGTGTGCGATGCTCATCAGATATACTCCTAAAACTAGATCGAAATCATGCCCATTCTTCGCCAAGACAATCACAAGTTTATAAATAGAATAGACGGTAAACACTTCATAACCTAGGAACACCTCCATCTTCACTCGAGTTAGACAGGAATTCATGCTTTATTACTACAACTACAACACATATTGTTATATACAATAACGCATGCTTATTTAACCGTGCAATGGATGAGACCCCAAAAGGCTTATAGAATAATACCCATGTAGCGAGCGTTAGGTTAGTGGATCCCAGACTATAAAAGCCTTAGGTCACTAGGCACAAAGTCCCCGCGAACTTAATTGCTCCAGTATTAAAGAGCTCACCCTGGTGAATTTTGCATTTAACAATTCAAACTTTTGACTCTTTTTTTTCCTTCTTTTTTTTTTCTTTTTTTTTTATCTTATATATATATATATATATATATATATATGCAATCTGGAATGAGAATTCTCATTTCCAACCCTAGACTACTCATATAAATATGAGCCGGCTACTAGCCATTTGACGCCTAGCCATTATTGACAATTAACATGAAATCCCTGTTTCCCCCAAACTTAGACTTAAGTGATCCTACGCCATCAAGGAAATAACGAAAATTCTAAATATAAACAAGTGATTAAATCTCAACAACCAAACAAGCATGACCTCAACCTAGCCCAAAAGCAAACGATGAGTCTGTGTAAAGAATTTGTTTCTGAAACATGCAAGTCAATTTCATAAGAACTATAAATCAACCCTTTATTCATCAATAATCACACTCAATTAGACATCTACCTACCAATCAGAATTGGCTCATCCTAAGGGACCATGAAATATGCATGCTATGCAAATGCAACTAACATGGACTCACATGGCAAAAAACACAATAACATAATGTCTTATATGAAACAAACATAAATAATACGCACGAACATGCATGAATTACTACTAATATGCATAATATGCTATCTATATGAACACAATGACACACAAATAACTACTACACACTACTTATCCCCAAACCACCCCCAAACTTAAAATATTTAATGTCCCCATTGAAGGCAATAAAAAGGATAGTAGAGAACATAACTAAATAAAAATGCTGAAAAGCGTGGGTTGCCTCTCACGAAGCGCTGTCGTTGACGTCATTTAGCTGGACGTTGCCACCTCACTTCATGGCGGTTTCAAGAGAATAATAGGATCGTTCTTAATAGAAGAAACCTTCACACCCATGCCGACCTCTTGTTTGCTTACATCCAACACATCTCTTCTTTCACTCTTCACACTGATTTTTCCACCAATCGACTTCTTCTTTTTCTTCTTCACAGCTCTAAGGTGCTTATCCCTCTCAGTTGACTGAACCACACACTCTTCTCCCGCCTCATCAATGATACACCTTCTTAACACATTGTCATGACATACCTCAAAAATCACTAACTCATCATTCAAAAGGACATACTTCAAATATGATGGAAGTTTTCCGAGCTTTACATTCGAGAGATCTTGCGAGGAAGATTTATCAGCATCAATGCTTTTCTCGAACAACTTAACTGATTCAGAGTTCTCCAAAAATTTTGGAACACTAGGCAATGCATCTAATTTTAAATCACCTGTTTCTTCTTGGAGAGACAACTCGAGGGAGTCACAAGTGTTATGCTCGAGCATATTCGTATCAGTTTCATCAGCAAGTGATTCCACAGAAAGGCACACTTCTGGATCATCTGAAATCTTCGTAGGAGCAAACACATTAAAGGTGGCCTTATCATCTTGCACCCACATAGTTAGCTCCACTTTCTGCACATCAATCAAAGTTCGGCCGGTAGCTAGGAATGGCCTTCCCAAGATGATGGGAATCTTCTTATCTTCCTCAAAGTCTAGAATGACAAAATCAGCAGGAAAGATAAACTCATCCACCTTTACCAAGACATCCTACACTATGCCTCTAGGATATGTGATCGACCTATCAGCCAGCTGTAACGAGATATTTGTAGGCTTCGGATCCGGCAGACCAAGTTGCATGAAAACCGACAAGGGCATCGAATTGATGCTAGCTCCCAAGTCATACAAGCACTTCTGTAACACCCCCAGATCCGGGGTCCGGGATCCGGTGGTTACGGTTTCCAATTCTGTCCACAACAATTGAACTTTCCTTAACATAAAATAAATTACGTCTCTATGACCCAACACAACAATATAAAACACACCCGTTATAGTCCCAGAGATGAAATCAGAGTCACAATCAAATTTTTCTTAATCACATTATGAGTTCTTACAATCCAAAAGAATTTCAATATAATTACATACTCTTTGCCATCCATTTACATAAGTCATACTAGACTATATTCTTGGTACTGAAAGAATAAATATATCCTACCAATAGCTTCTTCTTCAGCTCTGGTAGTCTCATCGTCCTCGCCCGCGTCGAGTGCGCCTTGTGCGAGTCATCTGGTCTAGCTGTTGTTGTGATATAATAATAAAGCAAGGGTGAGCAATAACCCACCAACAATAATATATAACTGAACGATAAAGTATAACAGTTCAAAAGTATCTTTCAAACCATATGCCATGCATTTACGGAAATGATGCCAGTATAATATGAACGATGAAGTTACAAGGTAACTTAAAGTATTTGTTTGTAGAAATATCTGCTACGTCAAAAGTAAGCGAGATATTCTCATTGTTATTTAAGAAGAGGAACTTGCATGAAAAGGTTGCAATTCCAGTTATGAACATTTTTCCAGTTTTGCCAACAGTAATCATGTTGCCGGAAATAAATAAGTTTGGATGATGAACCAATGATGGAGTATTCACCGCGCCCGCTGTTCCAATCTTGATGATCAGTCGAGATCGTACAGCTCAATTTAGATTTACTACCGGTAGAAGGAAGAACTGACGGCTTTACTTGTATACCGCCTTACTAGCTCTCCCCGGCCAACGGTTGGGCCAAAGGGGATGGACCGGCGCTACTCGGCCTCTTACACGACTCCTAGTTCAAATAGAATTCATGATTCTGAATGTAACGTTCGTCCCCCTTTCCCCAAGTATAATACTTGTTGATAAGACTCCACAAAGTAGTCGTATCTAGTTGGAAAGGAAAATTTACCAATAACTCCCAAGCTATTACTTGGTGACGGATATCAACTTGTTCCAGTAATCTTACCCCTCGAAAGATGAGAAGGTAAGCAACGACTTAATAAGTCAACAGTACCCGAGTTGCGGGTGAAGGGAATACTTTATGACCGGGAAGTCGACAAGATAAATAACATTTTTCCAAGTAAGGTTCCCTTATTATTAAGGAGATAGACTCAAAGAAGAATGATGTCTGAGAACCTTTCTTGATATAAGATTAATAATAATATGACTCCGAAATATTTTCTGTAATAATCGAAGAAGATAAACCTTATCGAGGTTATATTAAGTATGGAATAAATATTCAGAGAATATTTATTGAGTTAAAATATTTAAAGAATCATTGGGAATATGAAAGAATATCTTTAATCAGAGTATTTCTCAAAATAATCCCTGAAGAAATATCAGGAGAATATTTATTGAATAAATAAATATTTAAATGAATACTCAAAACAATATTCATTAATTAATAAGACCTGAAAAGAATATTTAAGGTAATATTCATAATTAATTAGGAATTTAAATGAATATTCAAAAGTATTATTCATTTAATGAATAATATCCTAAATGAATATCAAGTAATATTCATTTAGTAATCCAAGCCTTAAGGAATATTCGAGATAATATTCGATAATTAAATCAAGCTTCAGATGAATATTAAAATAATATTCATCAAGTATTCAATATCTTAAATGAATATTCAAACGTAATATTTATTTAATAAAATAATATTCTAAAAGAATATCCAAATAATATTCATTTAGTAGTCTCATCTTTAGAAGAATATTCGAAATAATAATCGATAATCAATTCGACTCTGAATGAATATTGAGAAATATTATTCGTTGAATAGTTACGTTCAAATAATTATTTGAAGTAAGGATCGTTAAAATAATTAGTCTCGAACGAATATTCAAATAATATTCGTCGCCCAAATAATAGAAAATATTTACTTAAATATTTTCCTCCGAGGTAATCTCGATATATCAAGGAATATTGACTCCCGGTCTATTTTTTGATTAATAAGATGTATACGCCCTTCTATGAGGGTCTTACAATAACCGGCTTATAACTGATATATAACTATCTAGCTTATAAGCCAACAATAACATTCAGGGAACAAGTATATCAATTCAACTTGAAAGTAGGCATGCATGCAATGGCATATGCAAATCAGCAATCATATATATATATATTTATTCAATCACAACAACAGCCTAAAAGAAGGGAATTGAAACTTGCCTGATAGTCGAGTACGGTAAGGGGTAGTGGTAGCGGGTCCCGGTTCAGCTTGGTGATCTATAAATAGCCAAGGCATTCGGGATTAATCACTTAACATATAAAAAGTTAAGTTATACTTAATTCGAAACACGTTCTCGAGTTATCTCGTTATACCCCTTTTAGTGGATTACTTTTATCACTGATCCGACCCGACATTCGTTCGTTAATACGACATGTCATTGTACTTATACTTGGGACATACTTAAGTCATATGAGTTCTAAAGTCGATCGTTACGAACCAATACTATACTCCGAGTTTTATCGCCCGTTTTCTAAGTGTTTTACCGAAGTTATAAAAGAGTCGTCTTTTAGGGGTTCGTTCGCGTTTAACCTCGACTCGAACATTTTTAATAAACCGAAAAATGATCCTTTTGACATACGGTTTTCTTTCACACCTTCCTTTTTACCTCTAGTATTTATTTACCAAGATTCGCCATGACGTTACATAGTTTACGAGGGTTCAATTACAGTTACGAATTCTCGGTTACGGTTTCGATATACTTTTAGTAAACCGGCCGTAACTCCTAAACCGTAAGTCCGTTTCATGCGATCTTTATATCAAAACGAAGCTTGAAACATAATCTATCCTATCATGGCAGAAAATGAAGCTGTACAGTGAGTTATAGCTACTGTGATGCTCGGTGTTTAATAGTCTAACGAAAATTCGGCATTACGACGGCTATAAATCGAACGTTCTAAAATTCATAACAATCAATCCAAGCCACACCGGGCATACTATACATGGTTTTCATCTTAACCAGTCCAAGAAGGTTTCAATTAACCATCATAATCATCAAAACTCTTAAATCATCACTACTAACTACATAATCATGCTTTTATGCATATAACAACACCATAATCTTAACTAATCTAAAACCATCAAGAACATATATAAAACTCAAAGTAAGATCTTGGGTTCTTAAGAATTATACCTTCCTTGGAGAGTGTACAAGCTATAATAACCCTTATATAGTCCTTGTATGGCTTTAACAAAGCTTAAATCATCCAAAGAAACCAAGAAATCAAAGTTAGTTTCTTGAAAACACTATTCACCCTCATCTTTGAGGATTTATTTGAAAATGGAAAACATGGAGTTTGAAGCTAAGATTTCTAGGAGATCATTTTTATGAAATATAGGACTCACCATAAAAATTTGGAGATCAAACAATGGTTGGAAGGTGGATTTTGACATCTTAAAACTCCAAAATTCGAAGTGCCTTGGTTTTGGGGGAAAAACAGTGAACTTCTCGAATTTATTTACCCATCCAAACGATCTTCAAAAATTATGAAATTAAATCCCCAACTTCACCTTGATGTGTAGAAGCTCCATGAATTTTTTCATGATTTTTAGATGAGTAGATCTAGGTGAAAAAAAATGGCAAAGACCCCTGCCCTGGAAAATGCAACTGCTGGAAAAATGGGGGAGAGGTGGTGTTTGCTTGGCTTTGATCTTGCTCTCATCTTATCTAAAGTGAATTATTGAATGTCTTTGGATAATATCTTGTCCATAAAGTAGCTTTAATAAAGTTCTAGGTCATGCATGATGTAATTAAATGGACAAGTGTTGGTTTGTAATGGTAAGATGATGACAAGAAGCTAAGTACTTGGTTATGTTTGCTAAGTATACTAGTTGCTCATGTAACTACTTAGTTACTTGGTCTTATCTCCTTGTACATGCATGCATCTTGATCCTCTGTTTGTTCTTTGTCCGGTTATTGCTCAATTCGTTGCTCGTTCGAGGGACTAACTCATTCGTTTCTAGTTAGGGTTTTACCGAAAACCTTCTTAATATTTATACTACTATTCCTCATCTTTCTTAATACTTCTCGAATTTAAATTCCTTAATTCTCTTTTATAAATCCTTAAGTCTTGCAGTGTCCAGGGAAATCTCGGAGAAAATAAAAGTGCTATTTTTCTGAATCCGACAGCTTTTACATACACTTATTTTCCTCCTGGATCACTAATACGAACTCAGAAATCCGTTCCGAATACCGGGTATAACATTATTATAATAATATTCCAAATTCCACCAAAATCACTATTCATCACTTATTTTTATTTAATTCCTATAGTTGGGAAAATGAACCTGGTTCACCCTCGAGTGTTCCTTAACCTTTTTACGGAACCGCTGGGCTTATAATAGATATTGATTTGGATGACATGAGGGTATCTATTTCTCTCTAGGGAATCTTATCTTAACTTTCTAGGAGATAGATTATTCTAACCTTAGTTATCACCCAATAGCATCCTTCAGGCCATATAACCTTGGAATATATATCCTTTCATTATTCATTCATTAAAACCAGTATTACATTCTAGTTGTAACCCCTATTCATTCTTACATCAATACATAATAAAAAGTTTTAATTCTACCCAAAAATCTGGGTTCTTACAACTTCTCAAAAGACAGATTACCAATAGTGCATGGAATAGTGAAGCTACCGGGATCCTTTAGCTTCGGAGGCAATTTCTGTTGTAGAACAGCACTGCATTCTTCCGTCAAAGCAACGGTTTGTAATTCATCGAGCTTCAACTTCCTTGATAAAATCCCTTTCATGAACTTAGCATAGCTAGGAATCTTTTCTAGAGCTTCCGCAAAAGGAATATTAATGGACAATTTCTCGAAGACGTCCAAAAATTTCTGAAATTGCTTTTCTTGACTTTTCTGCAAGCATCGAGGATATGGAGGAGGCGGATAGACATGATTGCTCATTGTAGACTGCTTCGGAGTAGACTTTTCAGCAGACTTCTTGCTCTTTTCCACTTCACCATCTAGCTGATCAGCCACCAAGTCAGATTTTTCAATTTCGGGCACTGTAGATTTTTCAAATTGCTGATTCTGAACTTCTTCATCTTCCTTAGCTGCTAAATTCGGATCTTTTGTAACCTTTCCCGATCTCAAAGTTATTGTTTTCACCTGCTCATGGACTTCCCTCTTGCCTGGATTAGCCTCCGTATTACTAGGGAAAGTTCCCTGTGGCCTATTCAACAAAGCATTAGCAATCTGCCCAATCTGATTTTGCAAGATCTTGATTGAAACTGCTTGGCTCTTGCACATCAACCTCAATTCTTCCAATTCAATTTTTTCAGAAGAAGATTGCCCCGCACTTGCATGAGGCTGTTGCTGAAATCCTGGAGGTTGGAATTGTTGCCTCGGAGCATACTGTTACTGATAGCCTTGATTGAACGACTTAGCTCCGTAATGCTGACCCTGAAACTGTTGATAAGGTTGCTGCATACCTTGAGTGTTGCTCCAGCTGAAATTGGGATGATAGGTGGCTGGAGCTGGTTGCAAAGGCCGCTGAAAGTTGCTCACAAACTGTGCCGATTCAGAAGATATGGCACATTGACTCGTCTCATGTGCGCCCGCACATAACTCACAAACACTTGCAACCTGTCGTACTCCATAGTTGGTGAGAGAATCCACCTTCATAGTTAAGGCCTTCAACTGAGCTGTAATAGCTGTAGCTGCATCAACTTCCATAATACCTGCTACCTTGCCTTGAGTTAGTCTCTGAGTTGGATTCTGATATTCGTTGGCAGCCATCGTCTCAATTAGATCGTAAGCTTCCTCGTACCTCTTCGCCCATAAAGCTCCACCAGATGCTGCATCTAGCAAAGGCCTAGACTGTGCTCCCAACCCATTATAGAAACCATTAATCACCATCCAGTCCGGCATACCATGATGAGGACATTTTCGAAGCATCTCCTTGTAGCGCTCCCCCGCTTCACATAAAGATTCACCAGATTGCTGTGCAAATTGAGTAAGAGCATTCCTGATTGCTGCTATTTTAGCCATGGGGAAAAATTTAGTAAGAAACTTCTGAGCAAGATCCTCCCACGTAGTAATGGAACCGGCTGGTAAAGAGTGTAACCAGCTCTTTGTTGGGACAATCAGATCGTGGCCCTGCGATTTTTGATACAATAAATTAACGAGTACGAATAGAAAAGTCACCTTGTTAACGGTTGATTCCACGCTCTTCTATTGTATTTCCAAATTCCCTTGAGCAAAGTGTGGCCTTCGTCTTATCAAGTTAACCTCTCTTCTTGCTCCTGGGTGGCTACAAAATTTCTTGACCAACCCTATCAAGAAGAGAATAAGAATATATATATAGGGCTACAATAGGGATCATGGATAATTAGGTTAGGCCTCCCAATGACATTCTGAGCCCAGCCCAATGTCATTTAATATTAATTCAATCCACTAAAGAATTAATATTTGCACTACCTTTCCTAATACCGTAATTTAATTAATTAATTCGGTTCCAAAATTATTTGCTTATTAATTTCCCCATGTTTAAAATATCGCATGTCCATTAATTAAATAAATTACTGATAATTCATTTAATTAATATCTTTTATCCTTGATCATCCACTCAACCTTTATTTAATTATGCCAGAATAAATCCACCTGCAGGGTTTCACATAATTAAATCTTTTTTGAGCTTTCAAGGGGACATCATTAACCCGAATATTATCAGGACATGGATTCCTTCAATAAATAATATCCACCATATATATTATTCCATCACCCAAAATATAATGATTTAATTCATAAGAATTATTTCATATATAAATCAAAGCATGTAAATAATATACATGTGTCAATTATTATATCCGGATTAAGAACCTAAGCATTAATAATAACATAGAATCTTAGTTCACCTTCTTAATCAGTATAAGGGAACAATTATAAATTTGATCCTGTTCAATATACACAAAGTATACTAGTATTATTTAATAGTCAATATAAAATATTCTAAATAATACTACAGCCATACCAGTGGATTGTTCAATACCACATGTGCTGTGAACCTTATTATATTATATAAACCGTATTTAACAATCTAATATTCTGTATCCCATTTGATACTAGATTGTCCACAATATATAATATTTAGACAGCATGTAAACATTCAAATGATTCTCAATAAAATAGCCTAGAAATAAATGTATATACTTTAAATGAATATTTTCAGTAGACACCAACTATCTCCCACTTATACTCAAAATATTCTATGAGTATATCAGTGTTTATTTAATCCACTATTACACAAAAAACTATGTGTCCATCCATCTGACTCCTATCGCTTCCACATGCCTGTCAAAAACCATGGCTGACAAGCTCTTTGTGAAAGGATCTGCTCGGTTGTCTTCTAATGATATGTGAGCCACAACCATATCTCCTCGCTTTACGATTCCTCGTATGAGATGATACTTACGTTCAATATGTTTAGCTGCTTTGTGATCTCGCGGTTCCTTCGAATTTGCCACAGCACCTGTGTTATCACAATACACTGTCAAACTCCTAGGCAAATTAGGTACCACATCCAAGTCCAAAAGGAAGTTCCTGAACCATACAGCCTCCTTTGCAGCCTCAGAGGCCGCCACGAACTCGGCTTCCATGGTGGAGTCTGCAATGCATTTCTACTTTACACTCCTCCATATAACGGCTCCACCTCCCAAAGTAAAAACATACCCCGAGGTTGATTTCCTCTTATCCCTATCTGATTGAAAATCTGAATCAGTATATCCCAAAGGAAATAGATCTGAGGCCTTGTAAATTAACATATACTCCTTAGTCCTTCGCAGGTACTTGAGTATAGTTTTTACTGCACTCCAATGTTCCTGACCTGGGTTCGATTGATATCTACTAACCATGCCAACAGCAAAGCATATGTCAGGCCTCATACATAACATAGCATACATTAAGCTTCCACATGCCGAGGCATAAGGAACTGCTTTCATGCTCTCTATATCCTTAGGTGTCGAAGGACACTGCTCCTTGGATAGAGCAACTCCATGCTTAAAAGGTAGAAAACCTTTCTTAGAGTTCTGCATGTTAAAACGAGATAATACTTCATCAATGTAGGGCTCTTGAGATAAAGCCAACATCCTTTTCTTGTGATCCCTTATTACTTTGATCCCAAGGATGTATGCCGCTTCACCTAAGTCTTTCATTTCAAATTGTTTGAACAACCATGCCTTTACTGATGACAACATCTTAACATTTTTCCCAATGAGTAAAATGTCATCTACATATAGTACTAGAAAAACCACTGCATTACCCTCACTTCTCTTATACACGCATGATTTGCTTGGACTTTGATCAAATCCATATGACTGGACTGCCTGATCAAAATGAATATTCCAGTCCCTAGAAGCTTGTTTTAGTCCATAAATAGACTTCTTAAGCTTACAAACAAGATGCTCTTGGCCGTCCTTAATGAATCCTTTTGGTTGTTGCATATAGATAGTTTCCTCAAGACTTCCATTAAGGAAAGCTGTCTTGACATCCATTTGCCAAATCTCATAATCGAGATGAGCTGCTATAGATAAAAGAATCTGGATCGACTTAAGCATAACAACCGACGAAAATGTTTCCTCATAATCGATCCCTTCTTTCTGAGTATACCCTTTCGCAACAAGTCGTGCTTTCCAGGCTTTCACCTTTTTGTCAGATCCTCTTTTCTTCTTGTAGATCCACATACATCCAATGGGTTTTACACCTTTGGGTGGTTTCACGAGCTCCCAAACTTGATTGGAATACATGGATTCCATCTCAGATTCCATTGCCTTTTGCCATAGATCTGCATCTTTATCTAGAATTACTTCTTCGTATGTCCTGGGATCCTCATCATGTTCACCATAGACCAAGTCCGAGGACTCTCCCAAAAACATGAATCTATCTGGTTGTTGAACAACCCTCCCACTACGACGAGGCACTGGTGCAGTATTATTGTTAAGTTGTGTATTTTATTGTGGTTGTTCTACTTGTACTATTGGCACTTGGGGATTATCTGTCCCTCCCACTAGTTCCTCTAAAACAATACTACTCATGGGTTTATGGTTCATTATATAGTCTTCTTCTAAGAATCTAGCATTGGTGCTAATAATGATATCTCGATCCCTAGGACTATAAAATGAATAACCTTTCGTTCCTATGGGACGATAGCCTACAAACAGCCTTACTTCTGTACGAGATTCTAGCTTGGTCCCGTTCTTGTTCAGCACATGTGCTGGACAACCCCAAATCCGAATATGTCTTAGACTTGGTTTGCTACCAGCCCACAATTCTATTGGAGTCTTGGGAACCGACTTAGAAGGTACCGAGTTCAGAAGGTAAGCCGCTGTTTCTATAGCATATCCCCAAAACGACTTGGGTAAATCTGAATAACTCATCATCGATCTAACACTCTCTAAAAGAGTCTGATTCCTTCTTTCTGCTACACCATTCTGCTTAGGTGTGCCAGGTGCAGACAACTGGGATATAATCCCATTTTCTGATAAATATTGCCTAAATTCTCCAAGCAAGTATTCGCCACCATGATCTGATCGTAGTGACTTGATACATTTTCCAAGATGTCGCTTCTCCGCACTTGCTTTGTACTCTTTGAATTTTTCAAAGCACTCAGACTTACGGCGAACAAATAAACGTAACCATATCTAGAATAATCGTCAGTGAAAGTGACAAAATACTCATAACCTCCTCTTGCTTGGATACTCATAGGTCCACATAAATCAGTATGAACCAATTCTAACACTTCTTTGGCTCTATTCCCCTTTGCTTTAAAAGGCCTATTAGTCATCTTACCTTCCAAGCAGGATTCACAAACCGGAAATGGCTCCACTGCCAACGAGCCTAATGGCCCATCTACTACCAGTCTTTGAATCCTCCTCAAGTTAATATGACCTAATCTTAAGTGCCAAAGATATGCTTGGTTCAATTCAGAAGGTTTCTTTCTTTTGTTTGAGCTAGAAAGAATGTTATTAGATTCCTTTTGTTGCAGCATTGGTTGGATAGGATTAATAATATATAAATTGTCTTGCAATGCACCAGAACATATAACTTGCTTATTCATCATAATAAAAACATTATGATCCAAACAAACATTATAACCATCCATAGCAAGTTTAGAAACCGAAATCAAATTCCTTCTAAACGAAGGTACATGAAGACAATTGTTCAAAACCAAAATCCTATCATCTCCAAAAGATAAAGTAATTATTCCAACTGCAACTACTGCTACTTTTGTAGCATCTCCCATGAACACATATATCTCACCATCTCTAAGCATTCTGGTTTGCTGGAACCCCTGCATAGTGTTACAAACATGGTCAGTGGCTCCTGTATCTACACACCAAGTGCTCGTAGATATAGCCGCTATATATGTTTCTGTAACTAGAGAAAGAGACATACTAGTATTGTTTGTCTTCTTAGGAAGAGGACAATCCTGTTTCCAGTGACCTGACTGCTTGCACCTGAAGCACTTGCCCTTAGGCTTTTTCACAGCACCTTGAACTCCCACTGCATTAGCAACCTTTCCCGCTTTCTGTGTCTGAACCTTTTTCTTCTTCTTGCCTTTCGGCTTAGAGGAAGAAACTTTCTCAGCCACATTCACTTGAACATTCTGCTTAAAGAGTCCTTCAGCTGCCTGAAGTTCCGCGAGACTATACATCCTTTTGTTCATGGTGTAATTCAAGCGAAACTGCTCAAAACTTTTGGGCAGACTCATAAGGATGATATCGATCTGGGTTTCCCCATCAATATCAGCACCAAGGATCTCCATCTCATTCAGATGAGACATCATCTTGAGAACATGATCCCTTATAGGTGTTCCTTCAGCCATCTGAGTGTTCATTAAAACCTTTATTGCTACTTGCCTAGCAGCCCTATTCTGTTCTCCAAAAAGTTCCTTGAGATTAAAGAGCATATCTGAAGCTGTGGCCATAACCTGATGCTGATGTTGCAAAACACCCGACATTGCTGCCAGAATGTAACATCGCGACATCTCATCAGCCTTAACCCACCGCTTATAATACTCCTTCTCACTTTCAGGAGCATCTTCAGCAGGCTGATCTGGCTTGGGTTCATAAGTGCAAAATTTGTACTCCTCAGCAATCAACACTATGTCCAAATTACGTTTCCATTCAATATAGTTTGGTCCAGTAAGTTTGTTATCCTTTAGTATGGTGAAATAGTGGATTAAAGCCCATAATGATCTAATCCTGAGAATCATACATGTAACACATAATCAGAGGGTTGCACAAATCTTAAAACCTATTGGTTTCCTCTAACAATTAATTAAAATTAATGCACTAATATTTAAACACCATAAGTATCTGGTACGCCACGATAGGTGACATATATACCACTTAAATTCGTTTAAATATTACTTCGGTCCTATTACTAAATAATACGCCACGTTAGGGTGGACTATATATTATTTTTCATAGCTAAGTGTATACCATTATTAAATCTTAAATTACTTAAACCAAATACATCCGTTTGATATATTAATGGATAATTCCCAGGTCTCGGAGGAGTCACAACGGCCTCGCTTAATACCCGATTCCTAGACAGAATTTTCCATAGTCAACATCAAAAGAGTATTCAATTTTCGTTACGAATTCTATGAAACTTGGTACGTCACATTAGGGTGATCTATATACCTTTCAATATTCGTAATTTAATTTAAGAATTTTGTTCTAGTAATTTCTACAACCTTTTAAAATACCGTAAATAGTACGCCACGTTAGGTGATCATATATACCATCTACATTATTTAAAATGTTATATTACATACAAAATAATGGAGACCGTGGGATTTAATTCCTAATTAATTCCCTCACCCATTTAGAATTTTTATTTAAAAAATGAGGAATTTTAAAAATTAAATGGGGCCTATGTCGTTACAATTATGTCTAACATGCATTCCAAATACACACATAATTTAACAACATAAAACATTTAATTATAGCAATAAATAAAAAATCTATGTCCATGTCGTCTTAATTATGTTAGACATGCAATTAAAATTACACACATAATTCACAACACACATAAATAATTAATTAAAGCAATAATTAAAAAAAATAGCGAAATTAAAAAAAATATTCCACTATTATGGCCCCGAATTAATTAGCGCAGCTGCTCATCCATTTACTTCGAACAAAACCGCAACAGAACAAGGTGGGAGTATAACAAAATTCTGCTGATTGCGCAACCTGTGCCCGCGATACTGCCTTCCCAGTTTTCCGCCAGTTGCGCATTCGGCTCATGCGTTACACCATCTGAGGCCTGTAGCGCAAGTTGGCCATGCGCAACACTAGTTTAAACTTGTAACGCAGCCTGCGTTAAAGTCTCTGGACAGAATTTTCACGCGCCTGCTCCTTTTCTGACACCTGTTTCTTCTTCCATTCTTCGAACTTGATCGAAAAACAAACAAAACCAGCAACCACAATCAACTACATAACGGACAATTTTGTTTCTCCGATTTGATTTCTGATCGCACGTAATTGTTATAAAATACCCGGATTTATATAAAATCCATCAAACAATTACATAAAGAATAGACCTAATACAAAACTAATTTTGTAAAATCTATTAACACGATCAACCCTCGTGTTTTACAACCACGATAAACCATGTGGAAACCAAACAAAAATTAACCACGATTAAACGACGTGGGATCCAAACACATAATTAAAATATACATGGCCATAATAGTGGATAACAACCTGCAAAACAGAATATACAAGCCTATCACTATATACATGCATATATAATTACGACATGGACATCGTATCAAAAATCGCAGAACTGTTGAACCTAGCTCTTGATGCCAATTGTTGGGACAATCAGATCGTGGCCCTGCGATTTTTGATACAATAAATTAACGAGTACGAATAGAAAAGTCACCTTATTAACGGTTGATTCCACGCTCTTCTATTGTATTCCCAAATTCCCTTGAGCGAAGTGTGGCCTTCGTCTTCTCAAGTTAACCTCTCTTCTTGCTCCTGGGTGGCTACAAAATTTCTTGACCAACCCTATCAAGAAGAGAATAAGAATATATATAGGGCTACAATAGGGATCATGGATAATTAGGTTAGGCCTCCCAATGACATTCCGAGCCCAGCCCAATGTCATTTAATATTAATTCAATCCACTAAAGAATTAATATTTGCACTACCTTTCCTAATACCGTAATTTAATTAATTAATTCGGTTCCAATATTATTTGCTTATTAAATTCCCCATGTTTAAAATATCGCATGTCCATTAATTAAATAAATTACTGATAATTCATTTAATTAATATCTTTTATCCTTGATCATCCACTCAACCTTTATTTAATTATGCCGGAATAAATCCACCTGCAGGGTTTCACATAATTAAATCTTTTTTGAGCTTTCAAGGGGACATCATTAACCCGAATATTATCAGGACATGGATTCCTTCAATAAATAATATCCACCATATATATTATTCCATCACCCAAAATATAATGATTTAATTCATAAGAATTATTTCATATATAAATCAAAGCATGTAAATAATATACATGTGTCAATCATTATATCTGGATTAAGAACCTAAGCATTAATAATAACATAGAATCTTAGTTCACCTTCTTAATCAGTATAAGGGAACAATTCTAAATTTGATCCTGTTCAATATACACAAAGTATACTAGTATTATTTAATAGTCAATATAAACTATTCTAAATAATACTACAGCCATACCAGTGGATTGTCCAATACCACCTGTGCTGTGAACCTTATATTATATAAACCGTATTTAACAATCTAATATTCTGTATCCCATTTGATACTAGATTGTCCACAATATATAATATTTAGACAGCATGTAAACATTTAAATGATTCTCAATAAAATAGGCTAGAAATAAATGCATATACTTTAAATGAATATTTTCAGTATACACCAACACTATTAGCTTTATCCCTCAAAGAGAATGGGAAAAGTCTCAATTTCACAACATCTTCTGACACACCATTGAACTTGAAAGTGTCGCAGATCTCAATGAAGTCCCAGAGGTGCATGTTGGGATCTTCCGTTGAAGCACCCCCAAACTGAACCGAATTCTGTACCATCTGAATTGTACCAGGCTTGATTTTAAAGTTGTTAGCTGCAATGGCTACCCTAACAATACTAGATTAGATATCATTTATTTTTGGCTGAGAGTAGTCCTTCAAAGCCTTAGTTGCTGCTGCTGCTTCTACTGTTTCTCCCATATCTTTAACTGCTGCAAGTTCTTCTTCCAGTTTACGAGTCTGAGAACGTGTTCACATACACGTTCAAGTACCTGAAACACCACCAAAACAAACAACTATGTAAGAAAAAATCCGAGTCAGTGAACTCTAACGACCACTGATGACAAGCACATAAATCAAAAATAAAACACCAATGATCCCCGGCAGCGGCGCCAAAAACTTGTTTGCACAAAATCACGCAAGTGTACGTGGTCACAAGTAATATAGATATAAGTCAAGTTCGTTCCCACAGAGATCTGGTTTAGGTTTTAATTTAGCTAATGTACCTATGCAACAATGTATGATTTTTACTCACTGCTAAGACAATTAAAAAATTTGGATTGTGATTAACTAAATTAACTAAGATGCAAATTAACAAGAATTAGATCTAATTGACTAATGAGATTTAAAACTGATTTACTTATGAGAATAAAAACATGGGATCCTAACTTCATTAAATACTTCGCTTAGATCTGACGCCTTTACTCACTATATGCAATGGTTATGATATCTGATCGGATAACACGAAACAAGTACACGCTACCTGTCAGCATACGTATACCAAACTACCCATACATCCACAAAAGAGATAGAAGATGAATAGACACCAATTATGCTTAGACCCTACATGTCTATAGAATTTGATAACATGACGGTTGAGGAACAAGTTATCCATATTGATCACATAGGGCAACATAATATATTTCTATTTATGCTACAAATCATGTTGATGAACAATCATGAACCTATGCTAGCATGGCAAGTTCTAAATCTCAAGATCCACTTTCACTTCACAAGAGATTAACAGATTAGATGTTAGCTACGCATCTAACAATTAAGCATAACCATACGAGGATATAAGATATACATCACACACAGATCTTTTAAGCATCAAGATACTAAAGCTCCGTAAATAAATCCGTTAGAATCCCATGACAACGATTAGTTCATAATCGAACCGTTCGTCATCATGGGATCAAGTGAAAACATGATGATAAAACAAGATTGAATAAATATAATAATACTAGAGTATGAGTTTAGAAAACAAATTTGAAAACTGGAATCTAAAGTACGCCTAAGAAAAGAATACAAAAGATGAAGTAGATCTAGATCCCCGTTGCTTGTCACGAGCATTGGTGAATCCTTCTTTGCTTTTCTCCCTTGGGTTTCTAAGTTATGATACTAATTACAATGTTAAGATGTGTTTAAATAGGCCCTAGAATACTTATCCAACAAGAAAAATCCAAAAATAACAATTAAATTCGAAGCAAGATAGAATTCCAACAATTTCCAGCATGCGCTGCCAGCCCCCACTGAGCGCTGCCATCCCCCAGCATTCTGTCCCTCGCGCGCTGCCAGCCCCCAGCATTCTGCCCAACTGATTTTTCTGCTCTTTTTCTTCGTTCTCGCTCCGTTTTTTCCCGTTTCATTTGCATTAGATGCCGTCTTAAATCCCAAGACACATGAAACTCCATGGTAGCATAAGAAATCACTCATTTCTTCATTCCAAGCTAATAATGTGACAACCCGGGTCAAATCCCGAGCATTTTTTCGAAAATCGGGTCAAGTCCCAATTCCGATCCGAAATAATCCAAAGCAAACTGACCCAAATGCAACCAACTTGGGTAATCAACAAGCCCACCACAGGCCCCCAAAAGATCATGATTTGTTGGTGCACATAGTAGTAGTACTTTGCCTTATAAACTGAACTAAAGTCCCAAATCTCCTCGATGTGGGACTGGGGTGTTACAAACTCCCCCACTTAAACTCCTTACGTCCTCGTCAGGCCTGAACGGATATCCCATAGGTTCAATATCGTTCCTCCCTAGCCATTGTGGGATAATACCGGCTAGCTTCGTGTCCCCGCCTCCGGACCTCTGTCCATTGTGGGATAATACCACCAGCCTTCGTGTCCCCACCTCCGGCAACTTGACGAATCAAGCTTTCGAGAGTCGGCTCTGATACCATATGTGACAACCCGGGTTAAATCCCGAGTCTTTTTTAAAAATCGGTTCGAGTCCCGATATCCGATCCGAAATAATCCAAAGCAAACTGGCCCAAATGCAACCAACTTGGGTAATCAACAAGCCCACCACAGGCCCCCAAAAGATCATGATTTGTTGGTGCACATAGTAGTAGTACTTTGCCTTATAAACTGAACTAAAGTCCCAAATCTCCTCGATGTGGGACTGGGGTGTTACAAATAATCCACTCCAAAATCAATGGAAATCTCCAACCCTAACCGAAATAGCTAAACCTGCACAATTAACGAAAACAAATCAAACACACCACATACTTCAGTCCAAGTCAATCAATTTAAGCCGAAATGAAGCGATCCAAGTGGATATGAAATCCACTTATCAGAAGGTTTTACAGAAGCTCAGTACAATCAGTTGCTACAATTGTTAAGCAAAGACAAAGATGATTTGTTCACCACTAGTAATAATGTCAATCAAGGCTGCAAATGTTGCAGGTAAAATTTGCCTTGTTTCTGCTACAGGAACTTCTTGGATTATAGATAGTGGATCTACAGACCATATGTGTTGTTAATTTTCCCAATTCACAACATGTAAAAATGTTACTGGTAATGGTATTTTCATAACTATTCCAAAATGGCAAACAAGTTTTGGTTACTCAGATGGGAGATATTAGATTTCTGATAATATAATATTGAGGGATGTTCTATATGTTCCTGATTTTAGATATAATTTGATTTCTATTCCTAAGATTTGTCAGGATTTAAAGTGCACAGTGGCTTTCAATGATAATCAATGTTTTCTTCAAATGCATCAATGAGTCGACAGCTTCTTGGTAGAATGAAGAATGGGTTAATTACTTTGTTGGTCATGAAACACAAGAGGATATTAATGCAGTTGCATCAACAGCAAATCGAATAGAAGATCAAGCTCTGGCATCCTCGAATGAGACATATGCCAGTTGGAAGATTACATCATATAAAGAGTGTGTTCAACAAGACCTGTACTTTGGATAATATCTGTCAAGTTTGTCCAATTGCAAAACAAACTAGGAAGTCTTTTCATCATAGTCACACAAAGACTACAGTTGCTTTCTCTCTGCTACATTTGGACATATGGGGTCCTTATAAGGAACCAACTTATAATTATTGAGATATTTCCTTACAATTGTTGATGATTTACAAGAATGACTTGGGTTTTTCTGCTGAAATATAAATCTGATGTTAATCAAGTATTCAAGGATTTCTTTTCTCTTGTCAATAATCAATATCATCTTTCTATTCTAATAGTGAGAACTGACAATGCTCTTGAGTACAACTTACAGGAATTCTTTAATACACAAGGCATAACTCATCAAAGAACTTGTGATTACAGTCCTCAACAAAATAGTATAGTCGAACGAAAACATAGACATTTGCTGGAAACTTCTAGAGCACTATTTTTTTAGTCTAAAGTGCCAATTCAATTCTAGGGAGAATGTGTGCTTTGTACTGCACATCTTATTAACAGAGTGCCTTCTCAGATTTTGCAGAATATTAGTCCTTATGAAATTTTTTTCATGAAGCACCATATTTATCTTATATGAAGGTGTTTGGCTATCTGTGCTTTGTGTCAACTAAAGCACCGCGTAGAGCAAAATTTGAACCTAGAGCTAATCCAAATGTCGGTTATCCAGCAGGCCAGAAAGGATACAAGGTACTTAATGGTACTACTTTATAAGTATCTGTCTCCGGAGATCTCACTTTTCATGAACAACATTTTCCATTTCATTTTCAATCAGATGCATCACATACTCAGTTCAAATTCTTCTTACCATCTGTTACTCAATTCTCTTCATGTGAGTTTACTTATATTCCAGACGTGTTTCAATTGTATGACCCTGATTCTAGTTCTTTTCATAGTGACAATCACACTTCTTCTACTTCTGATTCTACAACTATTTTCAATAATTTCATTCCAGAAGTTAGAAGAAGTACTAGGATTACAAAACAACCAAGCTTTCTGTATGATTATGTTTGTCATTTTAGCAAACTTAACTATAATGAACATTATCATTGGTGTAATATCATTTCCTCACAACATTTACCTTCTCAACATCATGTTTTCTTGGTTTAAACTGCATCTTTAGTAGAACCTAAGACATATGCACAAGCTTGTCAAGATATTTGATGGGTTGAAGCAATGTCTACAGAATTAAAGGCTTTACAGTTGAATAATACTTGGGAGCTAGTGCCTCTCCCACCTGGCAAAAAGACCATAGGTTGTAGATGGGTTTTAAAAATTAAGTTGAAAGCTGATGGTAGTGTTGAGAGGTTCAAGGATAGATTAGTAGCTAAAAGATACAATCAACAATGGGGAATTGATTATCAAGAAACCTTTTCTCCTGTCTTTAAAACGACAATAGTCAGATGTCTACTAGCTCTTGTTGCACATAAATATTGGATATTGCATCAGCTTGATATTAATAATGCATTTCTGCATGGAGATTTAACAGAGAAAGTTTATATGCAAGCACCAGAGGCTCTTGAAAATCCATATCATTTTGTTTACAAACTTATCAAATCACTGTATGGTTTAAAGCAAACATCAAGATAGTGGTTTGCTAAGTTGCTAGGGGCATTACAACTTAGAGGTTTTTTTTAGTCTAATAATGATTACTCCTTGTTCATCAAGTAAGATGTAGACTCCACAACAATAATTGCAGTGTATGTGGATGATATTATTCTGACTGGAACAGATGAACAAGAAATTCAGAATCTTAAGGATTATCTGCATCAAGCTTTCAGTATTAAGGATTTGGGAAGGTTAAGTTTCTTCTTAGGAATTGAGATTGCTTATCTTGAGTCCGGAATCTCTATGTCACAAGCAAAGTTCACCAAGGAATTGTTACAGGAGGCTAAATTGATTGATCACAAACAAACTGTCACACCTTTGCCACTGAATCTTAAACTTAAGGCAGATGAAGGAGAAGTGTTTTCTGATCCAACTCTTTATAGATGTCTGGTGGGCAAGTTAAAGTTTTTAACTCATACAAGACCAGATTTATCTTTTACTGTGCAACACTTAAGTTAGTTTCTGCAATTCCCAGAGTACCTCACTATCAGGCTCTAATGCATACATTGCATTATGTTGCTTCTACACTTGGACAAGGAATTGTTCTTAATGCTTTTGATCAACTAGTACTACAAGCCTTCACAGATTTAGATTGGGGAGCTTGTCAAGATACTAGAAGATCCATTTCTGGTTATATCATGATGCTTGGAAAATCACCTTTAAGTTGGAAATCTAAAAAACAAGGGATTGTTTCTAAAAGTTCTGTAGATTCTGAATATCGGGCTATGTTTGCAGCTGCTTCTGAGATCACTTGGCTTGTTCATTTACTTGAAGAATTAGGGATGCCATAGCTTAAACCAGTTACTCTTTATGGGATAATCAAAGTTCTATTTACATTGCCAAGATTCCAGTCCAGCATGAACGCACAAAACACATTGAAATTGATGTGCATTTTACACGAGACAAGGTACTGGAAGGCTTAATTCTGTTGGCATATTTACCAACCAATTCTCAGCTAGCAGATATTTTCACAAAGATTCTTCCTTCTACTCAATTTCGTGAATTGCAAACCAAACTAGGAATGTCTTTCTGCCATTCTAGTTTGAGGGGGGATGTTAAGATTATTGACTGTGATGACTATGATGACTGTGACAACTGTGTTGAATTCCAGCTAAGAGTTACACATCAGCAATAGTTAGTTATATTTCTGTTATATCCAGCTAGCCAGCTAGCACAAGCATGTACTACTACTGATACTTGTTTACTTACTATATAAAATTTGTAGAGAAAGATTGATAGTTAGTTAGTTAGAATGTGAGAAACAAACATTATCTCCTTCCTTTCTGTAAACAATTGTTGTAATCAGTAAGCCTGAGTATGTACATTTCTTAGAGTTTTAATGGAGTTTGTTGCGTAACTTCTGAGGAATCAGCGAAGAAACAAAGGCATACAGATTATATGATCCAGTTGATAAACGAATTGTTGTGAGCAGAGATGTTGTATTTGAAAAAGTAAAGGCTGGAATTGGGGGAGGATAAATGGTGAAGAAACGATTGATGTGATAGATTGGGGTGAGAGCGATGAAGTGCAAGAGCAAAATAAGCTGCCTGAAAATGACATTGAATTTGAAAGTGATGCAATAAACAATAATGGTGCAATTCCAGTTTCTAGTACCTCAATTGATGGGTCTACACCAGTTGAGGAGAGACGAAATCGAAGGCCACCAAGCTGGATGCAAGATTATGTTTCTGGTGAAGGTTTGTCCGAAGAGGAGGATTGGCAGAATCATGTAAACTTTATGTTCTTTACAACTCAAGATGATCCGAGCACATTTGAAGATGCAGTGAAAGATGTCAAATGGTGAAAATCAATGAATCAAAAAATTGAGGCCATAAAAAAAATAACATTTGGAAGCTTACTGAATTACCCCCGGGTGCTAAAAAGATTGGCGTGAAATGGGTTTTTAAGACTAAGCGGAATGAAAAAGGCGAGGTTGACAAGTACAAAACGAGACTGGTGGCTAAGGGTTACACTCAACGACAAGGAATAGGCTATACAAAGGTTTTTGCACCAGTAGCAAGGTGGGACACAATCAGATTGGTACTAGCGCTCGCTGCACAGAAGGGTTGGAATATGTATCAGTTTGACGTAAAAAGTACATTTTTACATGGTGAATTACAAGAAGATGTGTTTGTTGATCAACCGCTGGGTTATGTACGCAAGAATGAGGAACACAAGGTTTACAAATTGAAGAAAACTTCGTATGGGTTGAGACAATCGTCACGTGCTTGGTATAGTAAAATTGAAGCACACTTTATCAAAGATGGGTTTGAAAGATGCAGTTATGAGCACAGTTTGTTTGTCAAGACAAATGCAGGAGGTAAAATTTTAATTGTCAGTGTGTATGTTGACGACTTAATCTTCACTGGCAATGATAAATCTATGTTTGAAGATCTCAAAAGCTCCATGAAGAATGAATTTGAAATGACAGATTTAGGAAAAATGAAATATTTATTTGGTGTTGAAGTAGTGCAAAATTCTGAAGGTATATTTATAAGTCAAAAGAAATATGCTTGTGAGTTGCTTGAGAATTTTGGTTTACTGAATAGTAACCCAGTAATGAATCTTATTGTTCCTGGCACTAAATTAACACTGGAAGGAGAAGGTGCTAAAGTTAGTGCTACTAAATATAAGCAACTAATTAGAAGTCTTATGTATATTACAGTGACGAGGCCAGATTTAATGTATGTGGTTAGTTTGCTGAGAAGATACATGTCCAATCCTAAATAATCACATATGCAAGTAGCAAAACGAGTTCTGCGCTACTTAAAGGGAACTGTGGAGTTGGGAGTGTTCTACAAGAAAGGGGGTGACGAAGTTTTATTGGCTTATATGGACAGTGATTATACTGGAGATACTGATGATTGAAGAAGTGCATCAGGTTATGTGTTTATGATGAGTGGTGGGGCAGCATCATGGTCTGCAAAGAAATAGTCAGTAGTAACATTGTCAACAACCGAAGCAGAATTTGTGGCAGCAGCTTCTTGTGCTTGTCAGTGTGTGTGGATGAGAAGAGTGCTAGAGAAAATTAGACATCCGCAGAGTAAGTGTACTACCATAATGTGTGACAATTGTTCTACAATCAAATTGTCTAAGAATCCGATCATGCATGGGAGAAACAAACATATTGATGTGAGATTTCATTTCCTCAGAGACTTAACGAAGGATGAAGTGGTGCAGCTGATTTATTGTGGTACAAGGATTCAGATCGCTGATATCATGACAAAACCACTAAAACTTGAAGTATTTCTGAAGTTACGTAGTAAGCTTGGAGTTTGTCTGACGTCCAATGTAAACTGAATGCATAAGCAATCAATTTAGAGGAGGATTTGTTAGGTTTATTTATTTGTTTGTTTGATATTATTTAGGATTTTGACTATTTCAAGTTGCAGTTAGTATTTTCTTATTTGTTAGGAGTCAATCAACCACGTTTTTAGGTGTGCAGCGTGGGTAGTTATTTCCATGTTCTGCTAGTCTTTGTTAGGCTTTATAAGTCCTTGTTATGTTCCTGTTTTCAATGAAGTTATTATCCTTCCCAATTATAAAGTAATTATCTATTTGGTTAGTAACATCGTACTCCATAACAACACCTTCTGAAATACTATATGATCTTCTCGAATTGACTTTTCGTCGCAACGTCTCCTTCTCCTCCTTTTTTTATCATCTTCATCATCACTATCTCTTCTCCGCATCGTGAGTGATAATTTGGCATAATTTGGACCACTCTCGCAGTCCAACAGCTCTCTACCACAACACTACCTAGATAATTAAAAGTTAAATTGACTAAACAAAATCATTGAATAATTAAGGTTGAGGTATGATTCATATCTGTATTAAATATATTAGCATATAACCCGTACAATGCATGGTTCTTTTTTAATATTTATAATTATATAAATTATTTTATCAAACAAAATTTTCTCAATATTTAATTTACATTGAGAATTTTCTAAATAATAGCTTATAGTCCGTGCAAAGCACGAGTACTTTTTTTTAATTTACTTATAATGTAGTACATATATAATATTATAAATATTATTTTTAATATGTTTAGAACTTTGTATATAATAACTTTTAGTATTAAATCCAAATTAATATGTTGTTGGCGGGAATCGAACCTTCAATATTTCTATATAACATCTTTTAGTATTAATTTTAAATTAAAATGTTGTTGGAGGGATTCGAAACTTAAACCTTTATATATAATAACATTTAGTATTGTATCCAACGATCATCATTTATTTGAGTTGCAAATCTAACGGTTGTAAATGAAAGGGATAACCAAAAATAGGGGATAACCAAAAATGGGGTTAACTAAACTACAAAATATACCCCTATGTTGTCAAAGGATTTGAACATTAAAACTTTGTATATAACAACTTTTAGTATTAAATCCAAATTAAAATGTTATTGGTAGGAATCTAACCTTCAACCTTTATATATAACATCTTTAGTATTAATTTTAAATTAAAATGTTGTTGGCGGGATTCAAATCTTAGAACTCTGTATATAACAAATTTTAGTATTGTATCCAACGATCATCATTTAATTGAGTTGCTGATCTAACGGTTATTAAGAAAGGGATAACCAAAAATAGAAGATAGCCAAAAATGGGGTTAACTAAACTACAAAATATACCATTTTTGCTTATTGTAATATAAATAGTATAGATATGGATTAATTTTGCTATGTTGTTGGCAGGATGCGAACCTTAAATTTTTATATAGAACAAACTTCTATTACTATATATAAATTAATATGTAATTGATGGAATTCGAAACTTAGAATTTCGCATAAAAAAATTCAATACAAAAACTATTTTTGAAACATAATAATACAACTAAGCAAAGTGGTCTCGATCCGATGCAAACCTACTTTACATTATTTTAATATTAACTACATAAGCTAATGTTTGAAATGGCCTGTATCAAAATTGATATCGTTTTGTTTTAGAAGAAAATACGTTGAGTACAATAAAACATTATGTATATATCAACATGCAGTGAAGGAACCAGAACCTGAATTTAGCCGGGGCTCAAATAGTTTAGTGTCACCGGCAAAATTTTTTTTTGGATTCTACACTATTTTCATCGACGGGAAAATTTTCTGGATTCGACAATGTTGCCACTATAAATGACTTATTTTTACTATTTGGATTATAAAAGACTTATTTTTACTATTTGGACTATAGTTTTGATGTCAAGAAACAATCGAAAGAAAGCAGAGAGTGAGAGTGGGATGAGATTGTTGAGCTTGTGACTTATTTTTACTACCTGGACTATAGTTTTGATGTCAAAAATAAAGCACAATCAGGTCATCATTCGGGACTAATAGTTTTGATGTCAAGAATAAAGCACAATCAGATCATCATCCAGGAAATACTCCGGGTTAAAAAAGAAGTTTACTTGATTTTTTTGGTTCGATCCGGGCTAGCGCTCGGGCTAACCCCTTAGTTCCGCCCCTGTCAACACGTATACTTAGAACTTAGAAAAACTCGTAAAATCGAACCACTGCTACTATCTTGTTATTCATGTAATATTAGTAGTCATCCACTCTTCTATTTTATGACGTACGTTAGTAGTCATCCACTCATTTATGTGTAAATTTGCAATCTACAGCTTCAATTCAGGCACCATATTACTAATATGAACATAAATATTAGCTTATGATCACAACCATATATCGATAATAGATTATTGTATTTCTCTTAGAATTTATGTCAATAATAACTTTAAGTTTAATAGATAAATGTAAAGGATATTTTTAAGTATAGTTTATAAATATTGTATTAAATATGTTATTCAAGTGAATCGAACATTTAACCTATGGTAGTACTCACCTAATATCTTTCTTACTTTTATTATATAATAGGATATAATAGGATATAATTTACATTGAGTTTATATTTAATTTGCTATACAAATTTTTACTTTGAGAATTCTATTTAATTTAGAAAATTTACTTACATTTGATTTAGATTATTAAAATTTACTTATTCGTAATTGAATATAATCCTATTATCAATCACATAAACCTGCTTTCTAATATTGGATATAATTCTATTCAGTTTAGAAGACCTACTTATATTTGATTTAGATTAAAATTTAATTTTTCGTATTTGAATATAATCCTATTATCAATCAAATAAACTTGCTTTCTAAAATTAGATCTAATTCTATTCAATCTAGAAAACCCTACTAATATTTGGTTTAAATTATTAAATTTATTTTTTGGTATTTGAATATAAGCCTATTATTAACTAAATAAATTTTATAATATTATTTTTTGATAAGTAGCAAAATTATATTAATAAAAAACTTTACAATAATTCGAGAACAAATAACGACCAAACACCGGAAAGAACCTTATCAAACTAAGGAGAGACACCAGCTGAAGACCTGAACAAAACAGTAAGACAAAACATACTACTCGATATCGTGTTGTAAAAAGCGAGAATCGAATTTAATCGATTGAGACACTGAACAATGATTAATCGGCGATTAATACCGACTAATCCCGATTCGGAGAGGCACCAAACAACGATTAATCGAAATTAATCGTCATTTTCTAGAACACTACTCGATACTAAACCACTAAATTTACGCATCCTCCACTTCCATCAAGATATTGCTTTGAGCTTCACCTATTTTTTATCCTTCCGCCACTCCAATATGCAAATCATTGATTTCCAAGCTTTCCATTTTCGAATTTTCCTCATAGATTTTTCCCAAACAGCTAACGATCCCACCACTGCACTTTCAAGAATATCTTTAGCATAGACTCACTTAAAGAGTTCTTCGTCTAAATCAACCACACAGATCACATTTATCTATTTTAAAATCTAACGATCCATATTCGTTTGATCAACGATCGTATTATTAAAAAACTGGGTAAAATCACATTTACGCTTATTATGTAAGGATATAATGTCATCCAACTAAAAGAATATAATCATAAGAAAACATCACATAACCAATTCTAGTTCAAGTGTTTGTATACCTGATCAAAGTTAAAACTAAATTAATTTTATCAAAGTGAACATTTAAGTATAATATAAACTAGGGAATATGCCCGTGCTACGCACACGGGAAATAGGAAAAAACAGATTTTATTTAATTTTATTTGATATTATTATTTATAATTTTAGTGTAAAAAATCAATGTTCTTAGTATCAATATTTTAACAATAATAAAATCTTTATTTATTTTTAAACAATAATATGTTTCATATAATTTCAAAAAATAGTAATCAAATGTTCTTCAATAAAACAGTACAATTAAATGTTTTGTAATTTTTTTTTGGAGATTTTAAATCAAATTACTTGAATTTTCATAATACTGATTAAAGGGTAAGATTATTATTAAAAGCAAACACATGAAATAATGGTTAAATAATTCATCATTTAATATAAGTCAATGTAGTTATATAGTATCACGTTACTCGACGTCGCCTCGCGGCGCCGTCTCACATTTTGTAATATGAAAATTAACATTATAATCGAAGAATTTTAATTATTGAGCAATAAATATATGAGGCTTAAAAATTACTCGATAATATTTTTTTATCATTATTAAACTCCAAACAATGAGTTTTCGACATCTATCTTCAATCACTTTCATTAAATTTATTAAGTATTATAATTTGTGTATGTTTGATTTTATTAATTAGGTTTTAAATGAAATGTGATCCAGGAATGTTTAGTAAAATGAAATTCTTACAATTTGGTTATTCCTCACTCAATATAAGTCAATGTAGTTATATAGCTTCTCGACGTCGCCTCACGGCGCCGTCTCGCATTTTGAAATATGAAATTTAAAGTTATAGTCGGACTAAAAATGAATTATATATAATTAATTTCAATTATTGAGCTATAATTTTTTTTAAAAAAATGAAATATTCCGATCATTTCGTTTATCGATATAAAACTTTAAACGATTTCAATATCTATATTCAATCATCTTCATTAATTTTATTAAATATAAAATTTTTATTTGTTTTATTTAATTCATTAAGTTTTAATTGAAATGTCATCCAATAAGGTGTAGTAAAAATACAGTTCTTACATTTTTGATAATTATTCACTCAATATAAGTTAATATTATTATGTACTATAACGTTATTCGACGTCGCCATGAAAATAGTTATTATCTTAAAGGAAAATTATAGCATGAATAAATTAAATTATTGAAAAATAAATTTTTAAAAAATAAATTGAGTACTTCTCCCAAGTATCTATATATTAAACGGTGCAACAATTATACATTCTTTATTTAATGATCTTCATATAATTTATTATATAAGGATTATTATAATTTGATTGTTCTAAAATGGTATGAGTACTGATTAGTTCTTAGATTATTCATGATTTTTTGTTAGGTTAACTGCATGTTAACTTTGGTGTGGTAGATTATTATTATTAGTATTATTATTATTATTGTTGTTATTATTATTATTATTATTATTATTATTATTATTATTATTATTATTATTATTATTATTACTACTACTACTACTTTATCTTGTAGCATGGTTAGTTTAAATATCTTTGATTAGTTTAAATGTCCTTTTTTTTTAAACAGGTTAGTTTAAATATCCTTGGTTAAAAGATTTAAATGAGAAGAGTTTTAAAGTATTATGATTGGTATAAATTTAATTAGTTTAAATATCTTTGGTCTAAATTCATAGGTCACTAATAATATAGAATTATCCAAACATATATTGACTTAAAATTTTTACTTTTCACTTTAAATAACTTTAAGTCATAAATAATAATTTAAGTTTATCCAAACAGGCTCTAAATTCCTTTCACTATATTTTGGAGTAATGCGCATAATACTTTTATAAAATCATATAACGTCTACATCGAAATAAGCCTACTTTTTCAATTTTAATCGTAATTGATTTAAATAAGTAGTAAAATATCAGATCGAGGCAATAAACCTCTATGTTAAGGACTCAAATATTTATAGGAAGAATAATGTGGTGGTACAGAGCTATACTTTATGTGCAATAGGCAGTTTAACTGTTATTAGTCAAAATTGAATTAATTTGATTTTGGAATTTATAAATTACCAATTTTTATGAAACCGGGTAAGTATGTCGAGGTTTGAAATGATCAAAATCAAAGAAAAAATCAATTCAAATATTTTCTATCAAGATGATGATCAATTAAATAGATGTTGATGCATGTACATATTTATTAAATCAGAATTAAAAACGAAAAATTTCCTTAAAAGTCAAATCATATGGATTTCAACTTGATTAAGGATGTTCATATGCTAAAATTCCTACAATGTTTAAATATAATTGCATTAATTTATACATATGCTACACATTTAATTCAGATTAATTGTAAAATAAAATTTGTGATAATCTTAAATCTAGGCAAGGCAAGTCAACATACTCATATATCCCGTGTAACACGGGGTCTGAGGGTGGTAAGATAGTATGCAGCCATGCCCCTACGCATGCGTAGGGAGGCATATATAACATATAATTATAACTGTAATATGAATTGAATAGAAAAAAGATCAATAAAAAAGGTAGAGACAAAAAACGGAGAGACACAACAAAGTAAGAAAGAAGAAAATAGCAGATGGATGGAGTTTCAATGATATATATAGCACTAATTTTGTTAAACGTATTAACAACTGGGCCAACAAATTTAATTGATCCAATTTAAGATTTCGAACCCGTCAAAAAAGAAATTTTGAAAAAAATGGATATATAAATAATTAATGTTAATTGATACTATAATAATGAGTTATAGTTTCCATAAATGAGAAAATCAAGCGAGATTTCGAATTAATTGGGAAGATTGTGTATTAAATAAGTAATTTGAATTTCAAATTCTTATTACGTATTAAATGAAAAGAATTTGTAGACTTGATTATAGATAATTGAAAATGGATCATAATATGATAAGAGAAAATCAAGCAAGATTTTGAATTAATTGGGAAGATTGTGTATTAAATAAGTAATTTTAATTTCAAATTCTTTATCCAAAAAATATGTTTAAATTTAAGATTTTGAACCCGTCAAAAAGGAAATTTCTGGGGAAAAGAAAAATGGATATATGAATAATATGAATAATTAATGCTAATTGATACTATATGAATGAGTTATAGTTTCCTTAAATAAGAAAATCAAGCAAGATTTTGAATTAATTGGGAAGATCGTGTATTAAATAAATAATTTGAATTTCAAATTCTTATTACGTATTAAATGAAAAGATTTTGTAAACTTGATTATAGATAATTGAAAATGGATCATAATATGATAAGAGAAAATCAAGCAAGATTTTGAATTAATTGGGAAGATTGTGTATTAAATAAGTAATTTGAATTTGAATTTCATATTCTTATTATGTATTAAATGAAAAGATTGTGTTGACTTAATTATAGATAATTGAAAATGGATCATAATATGATAAGAGAAAATCAAGCAAGATTTTGAATTAATTGGGAAGATTGTGTATTAAATAAGTACTTTGAATTTCAAATTCTTATCTTGTATTAAATGAAAATATCAAGTTGACTTGATTTTAGATGATTGGAACTGGATCATAATATGAATATTCCGGAATATTGTGAATTACAATGGAATACATTACATATAGAATATTGAGAAAAATTTTGAATGAGTCGTACTTTCCATAAATGAGTAATTAGGAATTCAAAAATATTTAAAAAATATATGAGAGGAAACTTATAAGAGAAAATCAAGAAAGATTGTGAATTAAATGAAAAGATTGTGTATTAAATAAGTAATTTGAATTTCAAAATTATTATGAAATAAATAGAAAGTTTGTGTTGACATAATCACAGATTATTGAAAAAGGATCATAATATGGATAATCCATGGAAAATCAAAAGAATCCAAGTACAAATGTTTCGCTTACAGTTTCATTCTGAAGTAGGAGAAATAGGACCAATCAGAATCCTCTTATGACATGTTTCACAATTAAGCAAATGTCTAGATTCAAAATATAACGTAATGAACATATAAACTTTGTGAAACTTAACACAAAAATAGATTTGATTATCATGTCTTAGAAAACATATTACAATAAGTTAACATCTCAATCTTGAAGATAACAATGGCTTGATGCCAAGAAGCAAGTTCAAGAAAAAACCAAAGAGAAAATTAGTCAATGCTTCAAATCCTTAATTTCTGTAATGCAGTTCCAGAGATGACCAGAAAATGACCAAAAGATTCAAATTTGTGAAAGGAGCATACAGTATATGGATTGGAGATGTATAGCAATTAATAAGATGTCCCAGAAAAAAGGTATCAGGAAAAGCAAGTAGCTAAACCTAGGCAACAGAAACATAAAAAACAAAAGAATCCAAGTACAAATGCTTCGCTTATAGTTTCATTCTGAAGTAGGAGAAAAAGAACCAAGCGGAATCCTCTTATGACCTGTTTCACAATTAAGCAAATGTCTAGATTTAAAATATAACGGAACCAACATATAAACAAAAAATTTGCGTACCTGTTTTATCCATTACAATGCAGACTTTGAGGTGTAGAATATTGTAGATGGAAAAAAGATCATCTACAAATGGTATATTGGAAGAAAATCTGATGGAGGAAAATTGTGTCAGTTATTGTTTTCCATAACATAATAAATTACATATATTTTTCAGTTACAATACTACCTCAATCCGTCCATTTGTAGGAAAAAGTGGATAAATTTAAAGCCTGCAACAAACATTTTAAAGATAAATAAACGTATATCATACACAAAAATTGGACATTTGACGAAATAAAGATAAGCACAACGAATTATATACACACTGAAATTGACTCTAGATTAAAGACCTTTTGCAGCTCTCGATGAATTCAGAATCCCAAACAAAATACACAAAACAGAATGAAGCCATTTTTTTGATTTCTCTTGTCATGGCTGCAAAAAAGCAAAACAAAGCATGTCAAAGAACATCAAAAATAACAAACAAAATACACTTTAAATCATACAGAACTTTAATCAAACACCTTTTATGCAGACCTGTTAGAACTGTTTGCCATTGACACTCAAAGAGAAAATAATCAAAGAAGAGGATATTGATTAAAACATTAATAAAATGCATGGAAAAAGAGAAAAAAATGGAAAAGAAAACCTTGCTAACAATCAGAGAAGAAGATATTGAATCGAGTTATAGGTTTTTAGAATCAAGATACATACCCAATTAATCATATTCACCGTTAAATTTGAATCTTGTAAATTGTCTCAATCACAAATTCATTGTAAAATCATTCTCGTTTCATATTCTGTAAATTCAAACAAACAAATATTAGAAAACAACAAATATAGTATACACATACACACATATATGAATACATTAAAAAAAAGACCATGAAGACCGAAAGAAAGAAAAATGACTAAGAAGGAGAAAAAAGATGAGAGAGATTAATGATATTTTATGTGTACCGCCATTCTTGAGAGAGAGGATGAGAGAGATTAAAGATATTTTATGTGTAACGCCATTCTTGAGAGAGAGGTAAGAGAAGTTGTTTATATAATATTCATCAAATTAATCCGAGCTCTAATATGGATATTGTTTCTTGATTTATATAATACTCAATATATTGAATGCAAAGTTTGAGGTGTAAAAGAAGGAAGATGGGCCAAAAAAACATCTACGGATGGTATATTGGAAAAAGTTCTGATGGATGAAAATTGTGTCAGTTATTGCTTTCCATGGATGAATATGGTTGAAAGTTTGCTAAAATCATAGAGGAAAATTGTGTCAGTGATTTATATTGGATGATGACTTATATTGAAGAAGGAAGATGGAAAAAAAAACATCTACAGATGGTATATTGGAAGAAGATCTGATGGATGAAAATTGTTTCAGTGATTGCTTTCCATGGTTGAATATGATTGTGTACGTAATTGCTTTCCATGGTTGAATATGATTGAATAAATTACATATATTCAGTTACCATAATTTTGAAAGTTTGCTAAAATCATGGAGGTAAAGTGTCTTATTTATTGCTTTCCATAATTTTATATTTGCATATAATTGTTTTAGATCCAATGGGTCATATCCATTTTAAAACGGGTCATGACTAACTAAGTATATTTTGTATTGGAAGATTGTTAATGGGTTAACGGGTTTAATCCATTGGATCAGAAAATAAGTCAATTGTCTAAAATAACCTTGCAACTAATTAGGAAGCTAAATGATACTTAAAAGATAAGGGGTAAATTATGTAATTTTTGGAATGCTTCATGTTCATGCTTTAAGAATATATAGATAAGAGTAACATGTACCTGAGGTTGACCTTAGGTGCTACATGAGGTTATAAGTATTTTTAATATAAATGCATGAGGGTAGATTTGTAAATTCAGGAGGGATAAGTATTTACATAATCTCTTAGCATTATTTGAAAGTCATTTTTGTGGTTTTCTCGTACATGTATTCATATACTTTTAAATTCAAGTTTTTTGTTTTAGTCTGATGTTTATTACATAATATCGAATTTCTATTTTAAAAATTAAGTAATTTGAAATATTGTTTACATTATAATTTTGGATTATTTTTTAACCCAACTTTAAATTTTTCCAAGTATTTAAATCGATGTAAAATTTTATTAGACGACCTTAATAACTCGTGCATTTATGTGATATGTTGATCATTTTTTTTTGGTTCTAACTAGTCATATATTTATAACTCAAAATTCATATATTTTTTCATTCCATATTGAAAATTAGTTACTTTATTTTTTTTATATATAAATAGATTCAATTTTAGAGTTCTCATATTTTTAACAAAAATTCATTTATTTTTTATATATCTTTAAATATTTATGTTTTGGGATCAATCATAAATTTAAATTGTTGAAAGTCTAATAGTTTGTTAACCAAAAATCTCTAATATGATTAACATATTTAAAATTTCATATACTTAAAACCAAATCAATTCTTTTATTTTAATAATTTACTATATACTTGAAGATTAATGTAAATAAATACATATTGTTTTTCCGAACTCAGTTACATTTTTTATAATCTTAAATTTTATCTTAATTTTTTTATTTCAATCATTTAAAATGGTAGAAGAGAATTGAAAAGTATGCTCAATCGAATAAATTTTTTTTATAATTATATTCTATGTACTATTCTAAAGATAATAAAAATCAACATTTTATTTATTCAAAATAAAATTAAAAAAAATGTGACAAAAGAAGAAAATATGGTTTATCTAGTAAGATTTTTAAAATTTACTCAAAACTAAATATAGCACAATGGCTATAGTTTGACGCCTAAAGATTACGTTTCAATTAATAACATTCACAAAATTTTAACTAATTTTTACAAAATTATTAAAAAGATGGTGTTTTTATTATTTTTGAACAAATACGGATAAAATAATACTTTTATAATCAATAAAATGATATTTTTTGCTTTAATATATGTTACTAAATTAGTTAACTAATGATGCTCTATAACCCAATACTTTAAATAAAAAGAAAGGTTGATACTACTATGTGCCTAACTTAGATAAGATACAAAAAATATTTAATGTTACATGAGGAATGCTTTTAAAATTGCAAAATTTTATCAAATAATTATAATTTTGTCATTGAAATGTACTATATACTCATACAACTTCTCTAAATACTTAGTTAGGGACATTTTTCTCTCAAAAGATTAGAGCTGGCAATTCGTTCATTTCATATACTTTCGTGTCGTGTACTTTCATGTTTCGTGTACGTAATGCCAAATTCAAAACCGATCTATAAAGGATTCGTTTCGTTTCGTATTCGTGTACCTTCATTTCGTGTACATTTCGTGTCGTGCTTCGTGTAATTTTTGAATAAAAATTAAAATATTTAAATATTAAATTTTTACTAGTCGAGTCTTAAGTCAATATGTCATAAAGAATCAAGTGTGCAGTCTTGTGAAACTAGAATTTGAAACTATTTTGTAATTATCTTATGTAAAAATTATATGTAAAATATTATTTTAAAATATGTATTCATATAATTTTAATAAAATTATTTAAATATTTATTTATTTCGTGTATTTTTGTTTCGTGTCGTGTATCCAGGGTAAACCCAAAATCGACACTAAATTCATCCGTGTAATTTCGTGTTCGTGTACTTTCGTGTTCATGTACCGCAAAGTTCAACCCAAACCCGTAATTTTCGTGTCATTTTCGTATCTTGTACGAAATTACCGGCTCTACAAAAGATATAGCAAATGTTGCATAATATTTTCTTCTATAGAAATTGAGTCATTTTTATTATTTATGAAAGAGAAAAAGGCATTTTGGCTGGCTATCTTTTTTGTTTTTGGCACTTGGATGGCTGAGAATAATTTTTGACATTTTGTCTGGATGTAATAAATTTTTTAAGCACTTGAGGGGCTTCCGTCAAGTGCCGTTAGAATATAACCCCAAAACTTGAAAATGACAGGGGTATTTTCGGTAATTACTGTTCCAACAGTCAGTTTTGCAGCAGATAAATATACACTACCCCCAATACTTTTGTTTTGCAACAGATATTGACTAGTAAATTTAGAGAAAAGGGCACATGGACAAAAGATCCAATAAAATAGGTTCAAAAGATCCAACAAAATAGGTTCAAAATAGATTAAGTACATGATTCAAACCACTAACTCCTATTACATTAAGCGTTTCTAACTGACTTCCTAACAGTTTTTTTTGTTGGTTTCGTCACTTGTGCACTCCCACTTGAACCTTCGTTTCCACCACCTTCATTCCTAGTCTGGCCTTGATTCACATTATCAGTCATGCCTTCATTCACATTCTCTGTCCTCACTTGACCACTGTTGGGCTCACTTGCATTTCCTGTGAATTTGCAAGTCCTCACATTATGGCCTTTCAATCCACATTTCTTGCATGTATTTTTACCTTTCACTGCAGCTTGACCTTTACCTTTCAAGTCATTTTTCTGCAATATGTTACAATTATCACCAGTTAACACATGTATTTAATTCACAATACTAATCAATGATTCAAGGTAATGGAAATTAGGTACCTTTGTTTCGCAAGTTCTTTCATTGTGACCTCTCTCCTTGCAGTAACCACAGTGAGCACTGATATGGGCTAAAAGTAAGCCTTAAGGACACCTTTAATATGGTATTAATTATGCCCGAAATAGTCCAAACGTGGGGCCCACCTGTTGGGCCCAAACCCTATTTATAATATTAATTTCGTGATTAATATTAAGGATAATAAACAACTCAGCAAATAAGAGTTGGATAAGGATAATATCTCCTTCAGACTTATCCTATAAAGCATCTAATTCTATATGGAAACTGATTCCTATAAGGAATAGATCTAGAACTTTCCTCAAGGAGGTGACTTATCTGTTAAGTCTCCAACTCCTACCTTAATTCTAAGGCTTCTCAGCCTATATAAAGGGTCAGACCCCTCACCTCAGAACTACGTTTTTGGCTTGATCTTTGATATCCATCAAAGTACGTAGGCATCTTGTGAAGGCAGAGTCAGCCACGAACACAAGAGCAGCCATTAAAGCACGAAGCTCACACACCTTTGCATTAAATACATAAACCCTAGCCGCAATACTAGTAGCCTAGTTTTTATTCCACAACATTTGGCGCCGTCTGTGGGAAGACAACATCAACCATGGTTCAAACACGAAGGACAACGTCAACCGAGGCCGTGCCCCTTAACTCTGCTCAACCAGCCACTTCAGATTCGCTGATCGTCACTGAGGAAGGACAAATACTCCCATCAACAGGGACGGTCGTTCAACCTCTGCCCACTCAACCCCCAGGGACGACTCCCCATGTAGAGGGGACTCACTCAGTGATCGTCCATCAAGGCCAAGAAACCAACCCTCTCCAGATGGTGGTTTCTCCTCTTGGTAACGTTGATCGCACGGGGGTACAGATCCACACTACGGATCTCCCTTTGAACACCAACCCTATGTATGGACTGCCTAACTATCCCCCTCGACGAAGGGAACCTGGACCGAGCGGACACTCCTTACAGATCCGGGATCGAGAATATGATGACTACTCGGGTCCCTATACTGATGATTCATCATCATCTGAGGATGATGATCGAGATGAAGCCCCGAGGAGGCGACGAGCTAGCAAGGAACCCCTAAGAAGAACACGGAGAATCCATGATGGGCCTCCACAAACGATTGAGGAGAGGATTAAGGCTCATGAGGCTGAGATCCAAAGGTTGAAGGATGATATAGCAAGGGAACAGGCAAGACAAGGTCTGATTCGACCCCCTCCAATCTCAGAAAGGATTCCTGTTATAGATTTGGAGAGGTCTTCAAGAAGACAAAAGAGGGCTGATGTCCCAACAAGAGAAGCTATGAGGGTGGAAACCCCCAGGAGTAACCCCAAAGATCTGATGCCACTTGGGGACCCTGACGATCCCACACCTCCGTTTACTGAGGAGGTGATGAATGCCCACATCTCAAGGAAGTTTAAGATGCCAACCATTAAGGCCTATGATGGAACGGGCGATCCCGCAAATCATGTTAGAACTTTCTCGAACGCACTGCTGCTGCAGCCTGCTAGTGATGCCTTAAAGTGTAGGGCGTTCCCTCAAACTCTGTCAGGAATGGCTCAAAGATGGTATAGCCGTCTACCTGCAAATTCGATTGGCTCTTTTAAGGAGTTAAGCGCTGCTTTCATCAGCCAGTTCATCAGTGGGAGAATTCATGAGAAAAGTTCTACATCCCTTATGTATGTGGTGCAAGGGAAGAATGAGAACTTAAGGGATTATCTTAAGCGATTCACCAAGGAGACGCTGAATATCACCGATTTGGAAAATAAGGTGGCCATGGTAGCCCTGGAACACGGAACCACTGACCTTTTCTTCAAAAGGTCTTTGGCAAAACATCCTCCTGAGAACATGGCCGAACTCCAAAGAAGAGCCGATAAATATATCAAGGCCGAGGACAGCATTAAGAAGGAAACCATAGTAGGTAATGGCAAGGGCTCTAATGATTCGAAGAAAAGAAAATCAGAACAAGAGTACGACGCTAGGGACAAGTATCCCCGGACTGGAAAGGACTCTGATTCATCACCTAAGAAGGGTTTTGGGTCAAGGTTTTCTGATTACGCAAGGTTGAACGCTCCTAGGAGCCAAATTTTGTTAGACATTGAGAAGGATAAGGACTTCCGCTGGCCTAAACCGCTCAGGGGTGATCCCGAAAAGAGAAACAAAGATCTGTACTGTAGATTCCATAAGGATGTGGGGCATGACACAGATGACTGCAGACAGTTGAAGGATGAAATTGAGTTTTTAATCCGGAAGGGAAAGTTAAACAAGTTCACTAAAGGTGAAGACCGTGGAACCCAGAAGAGGGATTATGAAAGAAGAGACAATGATAGGAGGGATAACGATCGCAATCGTAACCCGCAGCCTCGAGGGCCAGTAATTAATATGATTTGGGGAGGACCAACAGCGGCCGGCACTACCCGAAACTCTCGAAAGGCTTATGCCAGAGAAGTGATGCACATCACAGGAGAAGCCCCGAAGCGTGCTAAGACTGAGGCAGTGATTGGTTTTGATGATTCAGATCTTGAAGGGGTGAAATTCCCCCATGATGACCCGTTGGTCATAACTCCAGTAATTGGAAACTCGGAAGTGAAGCGAGTCCTGATAGACAATGGAGCTTCCGTCGATATCTTGTTTCATGATGCTTTTATGAGGATGGGGTATACTGACTCTCAACTAACCCCGACTAACATGCCAATCTACGGATTTAATGGAGTTGAGTCCAAGGTTGAAGGGATCATTCGTTTGCCTATGACAATAGGGCAAGAACCTAAGGAGGCCACCCAGATGCTAAACTTTCTAGTAATTAAGGCTGCCTCGACGTACAATGCGATCTTAGGGAGGACCGGACTTCATGCATTCAAGGCTGTTGCCTCTACTTATCACATGAAGGTCAAATTTCCAACCAGGAATGGTGTTGGGGAACAAAAAGGAGATCAGAAAATGGCCAGGAGTTGCTATGTGGCTGCTTTGAGAGCTGACGGAACCGGGGGGCAGGTACTCCCGATTGAAGACATGGATGTCCGTGATGATGAACACCGGGGAAAGCCAGTGGAGGACTTAATACCTATCCCTCTGGAGCTAGGCAACCCTGAGAAGGTTACTTATATTGGAGCCTCTTTGAAAGAACCCCTGAAGGGCAAATTAATAGAGTTCTTACAAAGGAATAGTGACGTTTTTGCTTGGACAGCAGCTGACATGCCAGGGATTGATCCTCAACTTATAACTCATAGATTGAATGTTGACCCTAATCGGAAGATAGTACAGCAGAAGAAGAGAAATTTTGCTCCGGAAAGGCAAGAAGCCATTAAGCAAGAAGTGGATAAGCTCTTGGAGGCTGGTTTTATTGAGGAAATTCAGTTTCCCGAATGGCTAGCAAACCCAGTGATGGTCAAGAAAGCAAATGGGAAGTGGAGGATGTGTATAGACTTCACTGACCTGAATGATGCATGCCCAAAGGATTGTTTCCCTCTGCCAAGGATAGATATGTTGATTGATGCCACAGCTGGACATGAGATGCTGAGCTTCATGGATGGGTTCAGCGGCTATAATCAGATTAAAATGCACAAGGATGACATCCCTAAGGTATCTTTCATAACCGACTTTGGTGTTTTCTGCTATCTTGTTATGGCGTTTGGCTTAAAGAATGCAGGAGCTACTTACCAACGATTGGTGAATAAGATATTTGCCCATCTGATTGGAAAAACCATGGAGGTTTATGTCGATGATATGCTAGTTAAAAGCTTGGTCAAGACAGATCATATCAAGCACCTCAGAGAGGCATTTGAAGTGCTGAAGCACCACAAGATGATGTTGAATCCAGCCAAGTGTGCCTTTGGCGTTGGATCAGGCAAATTTTTGGGTCTGATGGTTTCTAAAAGAGGCATAGAGGCCAACCCCGATAAGATCAAGGCAATCTTAGACATGGAACCACCGCGCTCTATAAGAGATGTGCAGAAGTTGACGGGCCGGGTAGCGGCTTTAGGAAGATTCATCTCCAAGTCTGGTGACAAGTGCTTGCCTTTCTTTCAAGCACTGAAGAAAGTGAAAAATTTTGAGTGGACTCCTGAGAGCCAAGATGCCTTCGAGCAATTGAAGAAATACATGGTTGAAGCCCCATTATTGACCAAACCAAGTCCTGGAGAGACTCTTTATCTATACCTGGCGGTATCTGAGCAAGCCCTGAGTGCTGTCCTTATTCGGGAAGAGGAGAAAGTCCAGAAACCTATCTACTATGTAAGCAAAGTGTTGCATGGGGCTGAGTTGAATTACTCACCCATAGAAAAGTTTGCTTTGGCTTTAGTAACTGCCTCAAGGAAATTGCGACCTTACTTTCAGGCCCACAAGATTCAAGTTCTGACGAACCAACAGTTGAGGAACATATTGCATAGCCCTAAGGCCAGTGGAAGGCTAATTAAATGGGCGATTGAGTTAGGAGAATTCGATATCACATACAAGCCTCGGACAGCCATCAAGGCTCAGGCATTGGCTGACTTCGTGGTTGAATGTACTATTAACAACCAAGAAGTCGGGGGGCAAGAGATAATGACTACCCCTGGACAAGAGAAAAAAGAAGAGGAACTTACACCCGATCTAAAGGAATATTGGGTGCTCTATTTTGATGGAACATCAAAAACAAATTCTAGTGGTGCAGGTTTGGTTTTGCAAAGCCCTGATGGGTTCACAGTTGAGTATGCTTTAAAGCTGGATTTTCCTACTACTAACAATGAGGCTGTTGTACCCTTGGAGATCATGCAGGCATCACCTCGAATCGAGGCATATGAGCCAGAAACTAATGAAGAAGGGATGAGACTTGCCCTGGATTTAATTGACGAGGTTAGAGATGAAGCTAATGCTAGGAATGCTGAGTATCAGAAGAGAGCCTCTTTTCATTACAACCAAAGAGTTAAAGAAAGATTTTTTCGACAAGGCGACATGGTCCTGAGGAAGATTGAAGCCTCAGGAGTTGGCCAAAAAGGAAAGTTAGCACCAAATTGGGAAGGACCGTATCTGGTCAGGAAGGTGTTAGGACGAGGATCTTACAAGTTAGAAACCTTGGATGGGGTTGAGGTGCCCCGGACTTGGCATGCTGTTAACCTCAAAGTTTATTATGTTTGAGATCTTTTGATAAAGGCTTGAACTTTTATCTATTTATTAGGAATAAGGTTCGAATGAAACCATTATAGAGCATGTTGCTCCCAGTAGTTGATAGAGTATCTATGTAAGGGTTGAACCCATTTTATTAATGTCCTTTCACAGCATAATGGAATTTATTCTATTTTCCTTATTGGTTATCCTTCCTTGCTAAAATAAACGAAAGACGAATGTTGGACCGACTTATAAGTTTAAGTACCAGCCAAGAGGCCAAGTGCTCAAAAAAATTCTAAAGTATTAACAAACTATGAGCAAAGGCAAGAAAAATGAGCGGAAATAAACTGCATAAATAGTTAAGTTAGAAATTACAAAGGCCCGAAGGCTATTAAGTCAAATGATTGAAATCCAGAGTTCAGAAAGGCGAATGATAAATAAATAAAGCCTAAGGGGCCTTAGGGGCCTCCTTAGCAGGAGAAGCATCCTCAGAGCTAGTCTCAGTAGTAGACCCCTCGTCGGCAGAGATAACAGCACCAGGCTGGGCTAGAGTAGGCTCGGGATCCAAAGCTGAAGTAGTGGCAGTAGCATGCTCCTTAACCAAAGCGTCATCCTCCCCAAACAGCTCTTCACTGGAACCAGGCCCCTGTGTCAAGGCATTGGGAAGGTGAGGGCTAGGAAAAGCAGAAGGCAAGAATAACCCTGGATGCTGCCTCAGAACTGCTTCAAGGGCTTTGGTCCACCCATCAGAAAACTGACTAGGAAAGAGCATCTCATCATGCTGATCCATGAGAGTCTTGTACTCATCTGAATCCAGATATTCATCAATATGCTTCTCCTTGTCATCTCTCAGGGCGACCAGCTCCGCATGCATCCCTACCATCTCTTCATCTTTCTTCTTTATTTGCTCTTCCAGACGATTAATATGGAGAGTCTTCTTCTGAGACTCAGACTCAAAAGCTTTAGACTTCTCTTTCCAAGCTTTGGCTTTGTGAACCAAACTTTGGAAATGGACGTTAGCCTGCATGAAAGGTTAGCACTGAAATCAAGTAATGAACTTAAAAGCCGTTAAGGTATTGAAAGAAAAAAGTTTGAGACTTACCACAGCGAGAGCCTGAGCACCGAGTGCCTCTGACTCCCCGATACCTCCACCAAGGACCATGTCCTTATAATCAGGGGTGGTGATCGAGTTTAAAGACCAATCCATGGAGTGCTTTGTAGAGCCCACCACAGAATCCTGCTTCCTAAAGCCCCAAGGAGGCCTGAAAACCGTCGACTGGACATTAACCTGGGAGCTCCCCTCCAGTCCAGCTAGGTCACCATATCTCAACTCCCCTTTATGGACCTTGTGGGGGCGCAGGAAAGGAGGCTCCGTGTTTTTCCCTCGAGGGTCAGCAACCCTCTTAGCCCGAACCATCCTGGCCGTCTCTTCATCAGGAGAGGGTGCAGCCTCCACAATCAATTTCGCAACTGCAAGAACGACCAAAAAGAGAGTTGGAATAAATTCAGTATTAAAAAGTAAATGGCAAAGACCAGTAAGAAAATTACCCCGCTCAGAAACTCTGGAAAGGCCTACTCCCCTTAGAGACTCCTCATTTAAAAGACTTAGGCAGGTAATAGAACTACCGTCTGCCTCGGTCAAAGTATTATAAGCGGCCTGTTCCTCGGTACTAAGGACGATTCCCTTAGCACTTCCATCTGAGACTCTCGAGAATGTCTGCCTAAAGAGAGTGCCCCAATCACCTCCATCCCATTCTAAGTATGCGAACTCATTTTTCCAGCCCGCATTATTATCAGGAATTGACTTGCCATTAAAGATTGGGGGGACTCTAGGACGGAGCTTAACATATACCCAGCCAGGGTTCGTGGCAGGACTATTGTAAAATTGAAAAAGTTTGCGAAAAAGAGCAACTGATAAAGGGAGTTGTTGTCGAAGACACAAAACCATAAAACATAATATAATTCTCCACGCGTTTGGCGGGAGTTGACATGGACTAATTTGCACATCAGCTAAGAGTCTAGGAATGAATTCATGAAACGGAAAACGAAGGCCAGCCACCAGACTCTCCCTATAAACACACAAAGAATTGGGTTTCCAGTGACAAGGTCTGTCACCTGGCTCGGCTGGGACAAGTTTATAAGGTGATTTAATTTTGAAAAGCTTGTTATATCTAGTGATTTCATCAACATCATGATAAGAGCTACAACAGTCATATGCATCTAATTCTGACAAAGAGGGGTAATCATCTCCACGTTGATTTAACATATCTACTAGAGATGTGTAAGAAGAGCGAATGGTGATTGTACCTTTGGAGGAGGCAGAATTCATCTTTGCAAGGCGAGACTTAGCTTTGTCTTCCATTGATGCTCTTGAAGAAAGGTTCGAAGCTCTTGAAAAACCCAGAAAGTTTGAAGATTTGAAGAAAATCTTCAAAGAAAACCCAGAAAATATGAAGGAATGAAGGTATCTTCAAGAAATAAACCCAGAAACCACCGTGAAGGGGAGGAGCTTAAAGAAAACTTTCGCCGGAAATCGCCTTGAAATAGAGGTAACTACAGAGAGAATTTCTAGTGAAGTGTTTGAGTAGAAGTAAGAATGAGAAAGTGAACACTTCACTCTCACTCTTATATACAACCTTTTAGCCGGTTAAAATTCCTCCAAACGGTCAAGAAACCTACAGTAACAGGTCAGAAAAGCCCATGAAACCGGCCCAAATTAAGGCCCAATTCTAGGACATTCTTAGGAAAATATCTTTGAAAAATATCTTAGATATTTTGAAGAAAATTATGGGTATTTTTTAAAAAATATCATAGACAATAAATCCTGGATTTGGATCCAAATAGCCCGGATGGGCCCAATAACAACTATGAGGATAAGCCCATTTTGAAAAGAAAAGTACCAGGCCCCATAAGAATAGGCCCAAAGCCAAAGAGGCCCTTAATTCGACCAGAATCCTGGTCGAAACGACCAAGAATCCTGGTCGAAAAACCCTTCGACCAAAGCGTTGGAAACGCCCTTAATTCGACCAGAATCCTGGTCGAAACGACCAAGAATCCTGGTCGAAAAACCCTTCGACCAAAGCGTTGGAAACGCCCTTAATTCGACCAGAATCCTGGTCGAAACGACCAAGAATCCTGGTCGAAAAACCCTTCGACCAAAGCGTTGGAAACGCCCTTAATTCGACCAGAATCCTGGTCGAAACGACCAAGAATCCTGGTCGAAAAACCCTTCGACCAAAGCATTGGAAACGCCCTTAATTCGACCAGAATCCTGGTCGAAACGACCAGGAATCCTGGTCGAAAAACCTTTCGACCAAAACCATTCTGAGGCCCTTATTTCGACCAGAATCCTGGTCGAAACGACCAGGAATCCTGGTCGAAAAACCCTTCGACCAGAGCAAAATTGGACCCTTATTTCGACCAGAATCCTGGTCGAAACGACCAGGAATCCTGGTCGAAAATCTCTTCGATCAGGAAGAAAAAGAAGGCCTTAATTCGACCAGAATCCTGGTCGAATTCCTGGTCGAATTTCTGATCGAAAATACTCAGTCCTGGTCGAAATTTGCTATAAAAATTGATTTTCTGACAGCCAATCTTCACAGACATGGAATTTTGATACCTGTAGGTACCATAATAGGGTAAAAATGGAAATACGAGGAATTTCATAGATAATTCCTTGAAGAAAAAGACTCTGTAACTAAAGTTATGGAAATTGCTTAGCCTCGAATAAGGCATATCGTCGTAAACGTGTCGGTCGCTCCACACTTTGCATCAAGACGACATTCGTGAAACACTAGTGTACAAAGCCCTGACCCAAGTCTCACGAAAGACAGATAAAACTTCAAGGAAAACCTGATCAGTTTTCCTAGAAGTTGGGGGGCAAATGATATGGGCTAAAAGTAAGCCTTAAGGACACCTTTAATATGGTATTAATTATGCCCGAAATAGTCCAAACGTGGGGCCCACCTGTTGGGCCCAAACCCTATTTATAATATTAATTTCGTGATTAATATTAAGGATAATAAACAACTCAGCAAATAAGAGTTGGATAAGGATAATATCTCCTTCAGACTTATCCTATAAAGCATCTAATTCTATATGGAAACTGATTCCTATAAGGAATAGATCTAGAACTTTCCTCAAGGAGGTGACTTATCTGTTAAGTCTCCAACTCCTACCTTAATTCTAAGGCTTCTCAGCCTATATAAAGGGTCAGACCCCTCACCTCATAACTACGTTTTTGGCTTGATCTTTGATATCCATCAAAGTACGTAGGCATCTTGTGAAGGCAGAGTCAGCCACGAACACAAGAGCAGCCATTAAAGCACGAAGCTCACACACCTTTGCATTAAATACATAAACCCTAGCCGCAATACTAGTAGCCTAGTTTTTATTCCACAACAAGCACCAAGACTCCTTGGCAATTTGGTTGGATCCCTAGGGATATCATTGGCAGCGAACCTCTTTTTTTTAGGCCTTCCAGTAGGTGTTTTCACATTAGGTGGGAGAGGTGCAGGCTCTGGAGTTTCATTCCAAAATTCTGGACCTACAATTGGGTCCAAGATATGGCTATATGTCTGCACATAGTTGGTGGTCATGTACCAATGAGCAGTATGCATATCCCAATCTTCATTCCTCAATTGGATAACAGCAACAGCATGATAACAGGGCATTCCTGTCAACTCCCACTTTCTACAAGAACATGTTTTTCTGTCAATATCCACAACCAATTCATGTCCACTACTACTCACTTTGATGCTATATTTACTTCCACCAGACCAGGTCACCTCACAGTTCCCAGCTAGATTCATGGCTCTGCAATTAACAAAGTAAGCATGAATAAAAATAACAAAGTAAACAACCATAGAGAAAAAAAAAATTCCATGGAAAACCACTAACTTTCTCAATTTTTTATCAGCAGTTGGACAAAGAATTTCTTCCCTTCTCTCATCTTGTCTCTTCTTGTTTGGATCCTTTTCATAACAGCTATGTGAATTTGCCTAAACATGCTGTGAATTGGCAAGTCCCTGTATGGCCTTATGCTGGAGTTGAAGACTTCACAGTGGTTATTAACAAACATATCTGTTGAAGGTGTTAGCCTAAAGCCACACCTTGACCACTGCTCTTTTGGCTTTTCAATAAGCCAATCATGGCATTTTTTTGAAAGCTGTTAATAAGTGAATAAGCATATTAGTATTGCAGCCAATAATTGTCCTCCATAGGGTCCCTTTAAATGGCAAGCATCCAACCCTATTATCTTCCTGCAGTTCTCCAAGTAAGCCCTTTTTAAAGGGCCCAAGCAAATGTACATTCTCTTAAATCTTCCTGCATCAGTCCCTGGTTCTGGTGGTTCACACATTATCATTACTGTGCTATCAGGAATGGCTTCTTTTAGGGCATGTGCATACTTCCAAACCTCACCATACTGCTTCATATGTGTTCCATTTATTTTTCTGAGAGCAACCCTTCTAGCCCTGTACACAGCCCACTTGGAGACATGACATTTAAGATCATTGACAATTGTCTTGTGAAAGGCTTCAGGCTTCCAAGTAGGGTTCAACCTCAACTGCTTCTCATAGTATTCTGCTAGCCACTTTGAATTAATTTGTTTCTGATGGTATGTTGGCAGGCAGGTGTGAATGTTTTTATATGTCCTAATTTGAAAGCTGCAGGAATTGTGCATTGGAGCAGCATATAATCTCCATTTGCAGGGCTTCTGACAAATATACTGGATCTTTCTCCCAAAGCTCCTACAATTAACTACTGGCCTCCTTCCAGCATAGCATATTTTCTTACAGCTTTCCTTAAGGCCTTGGATGATTCAAAACACAATCCAACCTGAAATGTTGGAACTCCATCACCTTCTTGGAACACAGGGAAGTCTTCATTTTCATCATCAGTGGAATTACAAGCCATTCTTTCTTCATCACTACCCCCATAATCACTTGAATTTTCTTGTTGAAAATGGTCACCTTGCTCACCCATATCAAACTCTGTTTCACCTAGATTCTTCTCAAACTCCAGAGGATCTTCATCTTCATCCTCATTTGAGCTATCAGAATGAAAGGACTCACTATCACTATCATCTTCACTTCCTCCCTTGTACTCTTCATCTGATCCTTCACTAGTCTCATCATGATCACCATTAGTAGACCTGGAACCACCAATGTCATTTTGCTCTTCATGAATTGGAGTTCCATTTCCCTCTTCAAACTCCACATTTTCATATTGAGTGTTCATTGGAGGCTGTGAACTCAATGGCTCATGTGTGTAAGCAGCAAAAACCATAACATATTTCACTCCTGGAACAACACCTTCCATCATATCAACCATATATAGCACATCCTTATCTGTTTCCAAATCATAATATATACCATCTTGCTCATCATTTCTTGCGTATCTATACCACAACTGTAGAACTCCACCCTTCATCTCCCCTAATTCTCTAAGCATTGCAAAAATATCCAACCTACTGAATTCATCCTTATGACAATAATCAAAGTATGCATATGAACCTCCAACATACTTCTCAGGTTCTTCGTGCATCTCACCACCATAAAACAGTTTAATGGTGAAGAATTCAGGGTCTAAAAAAAAAGAGAAACATTATAAACAACAAACTACATATAACAGAGAACATTATAATCCACAGAACATTACAAACTACATATATGAACTATTACCAGAAACTACACATATATAAATTACATATATGAACTACACATACATAAACTACATAAGAACTATCACCAGAAACTACATGGTTTCGAAAAGGGTTTCGAACAGACCTTTATAATTAGCACATGATCGTGGAGAGTAAATGTGTTCATCCTCCTTCAGCCTCTGATACCAAGCCATTCAGATTAGGTTGCCGAACTAAGTCGCCAATTGAGGGATCTAGGGATTTAGGGATTTGGGGGGGGGGGGGAATTAGGGATTATTAGATATAATCGAGAGGAAAATAATATAAAGTAAGGCCAATGCTGAAAAGACAATATTACCCCTGATGTTTAGACGGCGTTACTAGCGATTTGACGGAAGCCCCTTAAGTGCTTAAAAACTTTATTACAGCCAGACAAAATGTCAAAAATTATTCTCAGCCATCCAAGTGCCAAAAACAAAAAAGATAGCCAGCCAAAATGCCTTTTTCTCTTTATGAAATATCACCCAAGTATCAAATTGTAACAATACCTGACGGGGCAAATTCAAAACACTTTAGTTTCGATTTTAAAATAAATCAAACTAAACTAGCCTAATGTAGCCAACTTGGATCATCCCAAGCCCATCATAAGGTCCCAAAAAATCATGATTTATCGGTAAATTTAATAATTTACGTTGTCTTATAACCTGAATTAAGATCCCAAATATGTTCGATCTGGGATAAGAATGTTACACAAATATTTTCTGTGTTACTTAATATTTGAAGTTTGATTTATTTGAAGTTTGATTTTTTTTGCACGAAATTTAGAAGGTTTTGATTGTATATATAAAATTATTATTTTTGAATTTTTTTTTTGTTATAAATAAAAGTATTTAGTTGATATTTTAATTTTAAAAAAAAGAAAGTTATAAAAATAATAATTTTTGAGCAAACAGAGTGTTGATGAAAATAATTCGAATATTTTTGAGCCGGAATCTATTACTACTATAAATTTGCAGACTCCTGGTAGAGAACGGGTTAAATCTCAAAGTGCTCACTGAAGTGGAGGGCTAGTATCAAATTGTTCACCCTAGTTATCGGCATTTCATTTCAATCATTAAAGTCATAATAAATATCAAATGGATACCTTTAAAATATACTCGAAAAATAAAAATAATTTTTCATTGATTTCTACACATTTTTCTTGAATGGTTCCATAACCAAACGAAAGGTTAATAATTCTAATATTTTTGATAATATATTTAGAATTTAAAAAGTTTATTTACTATTTATTTTTAATTAAAACAAGGAAAATGATAATAAAATTAAAAATAAATAGTAAGTGAATTTTTAAAAATCTAAATATATTATCAGAAATACTAGAATTATTAACTTTTAGTTTGGTTATGGAGGCATTCAAAGAAAAATATGTAGAAATCAATAAATTTTTTTTTATTTTTCGAATATATTTTAAAGGTATCCGTTTGATATTTATTATGAATTTAATAATTCAAATGAGATGTCAATACCTCGAGCAATTTGAGATTTAACCAGGTAGAGAACTGAATTAGAGCTTAAAACAGGCGCCGAAAGGGGGGAAAAAAAAGCTCAAACGAAATGGCAGGAAGCAGTGGAGTTACTTCATCTTCTTCTTCAAATTCGACACCGTCGCTTGCTCCCAAAATATTATTAGCTAAACCAGCTCTGGTCACTTCCTCCGCCGCCAAATTCAATCGCTCCGGCACCGACGATGATTCCACTTCTTCGCTTTCTCATCGCTCTCGCAATCCCCCCGTTGGTTCTCTCAATCTCGTCTCCGATTCCTCTTGGGATTTTCACTCCGATCGATTTCTTCCTGTATGTCCTCTCTCTCTCTCTCTCTCTCTCTCTCTCTCTCTCTCTCTCTCTCTCTCTCTCTCTATATATATATATATATATATATATATATATCTCCCTCTCTTACCCTCTCTCCCTCTCCCCCTCTCTCGCTCTCTCTACTGTTTGTGTATATATGTTTACTGTATGTACTTTGTTAGGGTTTTATGCTCTTTGAATATGATACATAGAATGAATCTCCTGTTTGTGAATCGACACTCTCGATACTTTATCTTGTGCTTATTTAATAATTTTGTATGCTAAAGCTTGGTTAAAAATCGTAGAATTGGACATTTGAACTATTTACTCGATGCTTATTTGTAATGATTAGGTGAAACAGGTGTGGGACACGACCGACAATTTACATGTTTAATTTTCTTAAAACTAGTTTTGTTATAAATATAGAGTGGTCAGGGGAATGTGTAAAACCTTACACCTCTAATGGAGCTACAATTCATAGTTGGTACTGTATCACTTGTGGTAGATGTACGGAACTCTTAATTACAAGTCTAGTATTATGTGATGTGTTCTTATTCTCTAAGGTCGTGAAAAAATAAAGACAAGTATGCTTAGATGTTACTAAGGCCTGTTGATTGTTGACTCTCTTTTACTTGTTGAGTAAGTACCAAGGAGCAAGATTTATACCCACATCCAAAATGTAAAACCTTAGATAGAAGTAGTGATTTACTTGAAGACTAGAAGTAGGGCTACCAATGGTGTCGCTAAAGAGTGTCAGTTTGGACCGTGACAAATTTCAAATCACAAAAGATCACAATTTTGGCTCAGATGTCACGGATCATGAATAGTGTCTCGAAGGAGCACAATTATTACCATGAAAGGGCATATCCTCGTTAAAGACTTGAATGACTAAAGTAGCTCGAGGTTATAAACACCAAGACAAAGAACCAACAACTACAAGCCAAGGTAGAGTACAATATTATGGAATACAACGACAAGCGCTTCTTTAACATCATTAGCATGAGCCATTCCCCTATAATGGAACACGACTTGCTTGAGTGACTTCGAAGTGAAACATTAGAATTTAGCGAGGTTTGGTGTAAAAGATGCACATGTTTTTACTCTTTCTCATTTTCTTTTTACACTTATCTTGCATTTTTTTTATTCGTAAAGACAAGCATAATTAAAATTTTTAGGGAAGAGTGTGTTAGTACCCTTTCCTTCTGAGGATTGAGTAACATGTAATTTCTTACTTGTCTTATGAAATGAGTAATTTCAGAAAGCATACCCTTGTACGCAGATCTTTTACTCTAAAAAGAGTAGAGAGACGGTTTCTTTTAGGACCCCCATCTCAAAAGGAATAAAAATAAGAGCATTGTATAAAAGACGAGAAACGGTAAATATAATAAGAGCGTAGTATAAAAAGTATAAAAGACGAGAGATCATAAACAATAATCCGACAACATCCGGACATAAAAATAGTACAAATCAACATTGTAAATAAAATCGGGAAATAATAAAAGGCTTGTTAGATTAATAGCATTCCCAACGTCAGTACTTCAGTAAGCCTGGTTCAGCTATATTTGGAAATCAACTTTGCAAATCACTATCTCTTTATTCTCCACATTACTTCATAACCAAGGAAGGTTTTTCAATTTGACATCCTTTTTAACTTGCTCTCTTTAATCATATTGGAAAAAATTCTGAATCTATTCTTTCTTTTCTAAACAATACTGTCCTAGTGTATTCTATAGAATTTTCTTAACTAATTATTCATCCGAGTTTAATAATATTTTCTAAATATATAGGCAATAAATTTTTTAATTTCTTTAGTGTATTTGATCACAAGTTTAATTAGATTAGCTAAATAGACTATTAGAAATCTAGGTTATGATTTTAATATAATGAGAGGATTTTTTCCACAATAAAAAATGTAAAAACCATTTCGGTGGAAGGAGTGAGGAGGACCGGCCACGAAGAACGTGGGATGAGCGAGTGTGACTTGATCTATATACGAGTTTGTGTGTAAATATATATTTATGTTTTTGCCTTAAAGTCTCTAAATATATGTGCTCGTGGATGTAAGATGTTACAATCCTGAGGTATTTGCTGCATCACAGTTGATATTTTACAATTTTAGTAAACATTTTTCTCTCATATAAGGTGTATGCTAACTTGAGAGTGGACTTTTTCTTTTGCAGTTTTTGACTGATAATACTGATTTCACAGTGATTGGGGTAATTGGTCCTCCTGGAGTGGGCAAGTCTACAATTTTGAATGAGCTGTATGGCTTTGATGGAACCTCCCCAGGCATATATCATACTCATTTTAGTTAACTATCTATGTTACAAGCTACCTAGTTCCAACTTTTTTCCCTTTTGAGCAAAATTTAACGTCACATCTTATATTACCGAAAACCCCGGCATTCATGCTCAAAGTTTTGCTTGCTGCTTACAATAAACAGAATGTGAAGCTAAGATACTCATGCGAAGATGTGTTTGGCACTCAAATTTATTTATTTGCAGGAATGCTGCCTCCTTTTGCAATAGAATCAGAAGAAACAAGAGCATCTGCGAGGCATTGTACTGTTGGTATAGAACCCAGAATTTCTAATGAAAGGATCATACTTCTTGATACTCAGGTCTCTTGTCAGTTGATAGTTTTTCTTTAGTACGGTCATTTTCGCTGTAGAGCTATTTGCTATTTATATCACGAGATTATTAATGAATAAGGACAAGCTCAAATAATTTACAAGTACATATTTTTATGTATATAAAGAAATCTTTTGGGTAGACAGGTGGTCTGGAAAATTTACGGTAGAAAAAAGTTTCAGTGAGTACACGAAAGCACATTATCTCTTATTCTCTTATATTGTGCTGAAACTAAAGATAGTCGCATAACTCTGTGGCTTTAGACTGAGGGCCCCAGGTCATTCTTTTGTCTTGTGTTTCAGTTTCTTTGTCGAGGCCTACATATAAGAATACAGAGAGAAACCTTCTTTTTATGTGGACAAGTTTAAAAATAGTATTGCTTTCACCTCCTTCCAGTTTTATTATTTAATAATACATAATTTTCTCTTTTGCAGCCTGTATTTAGTCCTTCCGTGCTAGCTGAGATGATTAGACCTGATGGTTCATCCACAATATCTGTATTAGGCGGTGAATCTTTATCTGCTGAATTAGCTCATGATTTGATGGGTATACAGGTAATTCTACACCCACTGCTTTATATAAGGTTAACTAGGCTACCCCATATATAAGTTATAACAGTGTATTTTATAAATTAGGACAGTTTGGGATAATAGAGCAATTTTACATTTGTGAAAGCTAGAATGCTTACTCAGTTTATATTTCTCCTGGATGCTGCAAGGAATCCTTTTAGCTTGGCGTATTCCTCACATCCATTTGTCACATAGTAGTGGTGGTTTCAGATGGACTTCATGATATGAACATGTGGAATTTGATGTCAACGGTATTTCTTTATCCTCATCATTCATCTAATTTGTTCTTTTAGTATGCATGATTTACATTCCTTTAAAGATGTTTAAGACTATATGCTGCTCTGCTATATGCCTATTCATGTTTCGGTTATCTAAGTTCTTTCACCACCCATCCCCTATATCTTACCTTTAGTAGTTAGAAATGCAACTTAATTTGGTTTTATTTTCATTGTATCTTTTTACAGATATGTGTAAAAAGCAACATTTTTTTTGTGAGTTGTGTAATGAGTAGACAGGAGGAAATTTGAAGTTTTCTTCCAATTGCCTTGCAATTTTTGTTATAGAGGAACAAGAGATGTAACTAAAACCTTTTACTTGCACTGAGAAATGAGAATTTCAAAAAAATCGGTAGAGTAGCAAAAATAGTGTTGATTTTGTTTTAGAGTTACATCTTATTGGACCAATACATTAAATAAATATCGAACAGCCTTTAATGCCAGAAAGGTATTTTGATATTGGTTTCTCCCAGTCTTCAGTTTTCAGTAGCACATAGCCACTCACTCCATAATTTCTTGATCAGCAGAATAGCCACCTTGATAAAACCAAGAAATATAGCCCCTAATGTGCTCAAATAGGTAACTTCATCAAATGGACATATAGCAAAAAAAAAAACAACTCCCCCAGAAGAAAATCACACTAGAAAATGGGGATTTATATAATTTACTTGTGTGAGACAGAAACATAACTGTTAGTTTAGGTGGAGTAACACTCTCCTACACATAGAAATACTGCTTTACTTAAATTGAGAGAAAACACTGTGGTCAATAAGGTTTTAAGAGTGGTGATTAAAAAATGGTTTGTTTCTGGGATCGATAATCACTCCCCTACGCATAGAACTACTGTTCCATTAAAATTGAGAGTAAACACTGAGGTTGCTAGGGTTTAAGAGTGGTGATGAAGAAGGGTATGTTTCAGGGATTGGATAGTCACAATCCTAGAAATTGAAATCTTTGGGTTGAAACTGAAAGTTGTGTCACAAAACGAAAACCAAGCAAGGGTAGAAAAGTGTCTGGGAACAAATACATTTTATTTATGTTTATAATATAGGCAAAGGTGGACTCTTTGAAGTATATATATTTGCATGGACGCTCTATCCGAACCCACTCTAGTTAGATTTCAAGGTTGAATATTGACGATAACAAGGAAACGGTTGGCGACTTAGAAGATGATACAGAGCAAATGCCTAATGGACTGTAGACCATATCAGTTCTTCATAATATATTTGTGCCTTCAGCATTGGAGTTAGCATAATATATTCATAATATATTTTTTATTTCCTGCTACAACTCTCTAGTACATTGGAGTTAGAAAATATAGTTTACATTTCCTACAGTGAATAATTCAAACCAGGTCAAACCATGGCACTTGTTCTAAAACCTTCTGTTTACTAAAATACATTATTACGCTTCTTTAGATTGTTCCTTTCCTTATTTTCTTCAACCACTAAAATAGCAAATCAATTTAAAAATATTAGCTAACATTACCTGTTTAAGGAATTGCCTTGAACTTAATTTACAATCACAGTTGAAGAAACTTTTTACTGATTATCACTCTCCCATTCCAATCCCTTATGGTTCATGCTCTGCTGCAGATCGTTCCTTTCTTATTATACGTGGACATGGGTAAGGTATTTAGGTGATGATAGTGTTCAAGTGATCAACATCATTAATTCTTATTTCTTTATAGGACTGTAATAATGTCCAACTCATAAGTATGAATGGTGCTGTTGTTAAACGGAAGTACCCACCCTGGGGCTATGTTAAGTATAACAAGATTATTGGAATTGTAAACTAAGCATAATGCTTATACCCTGCTTAGGATGGGGTGTCACTGTTTTGTCCTCTTTAGGTCCAGGACCTTATGAGGGGATTGCATTGCGTACGGCCCGTAAGGTAGGATCTAATTAATATGTAAATTGTGATCCCTTTAGCATTACCCCTACTTTTAGGAAGAATGTTGCAAAGTTAGGTTTTGCCTTGTGATCTTATACGCTTCAAATGTAAGTACATTCTACTATTCTAGTATTCCTCCGTTTTCTTTTTGTGCGAGCAAAGTACAACTCGTAGTCATAAAATTAGATGTACAGAAAGATTTCTGTTATCCTTGACTACATGTAAATGGTTCATCTTTAGATTTCTGTTATCCTGTCACCTGTCATTTAAGCAGCCATCTGGTCCATTCTTTCTGTTCTCTGGCTGATATATGATAGAGTGCTCCTCTTGTTCTATATTTTTTCAAATGACTATGGTTTAATTTAGGAGGGTTAATATCTGATTAAAACCCTAAAATCAGCTCAGGGGAAATAAGGATAGAGACAAATTTATGCAGAATTTCTTTGTTTTCAGATTCTTGAATGAATGGAAGCACGTTTTGTTGGATCTGCATTAATGTCTCTGTCTTACATTGATATCTTAGTTTGTGGCATTGTGCCATGTTTTTCTGAGCAGGTGGACTTGTTGAAGCATGGCATTCCAGACCCCTCTTCCCTAACTCTTTCATACCCACAGAGCTCAAATTTGGGGTCTTCAGACAAGGAGAGCAAAGATAAAATTCAGGAGGGTGGAGAAGAGTACATGGCTACTCCAGTTTTTGTACACGCAAAGTAAGTATTGTAAATTAATGTTGTCGTGGCTCCTTTTTTTCCTCGACTACTACAGATAATTATGGAAGAAATAAAGAGACTATTACATATAATTATGGAAGAAATAAAGAGAGCAACTACATAAATGCTCAATGGTTGCTTTCTTACCAATCTGTGCATGTATTTTTTTTCTGGATTCATCTTTTGGCTGACACTAGTGGAATGCATACAAGATTACAAGTACGTTATCAACCTTGTTCATGCTGAGTAGAGTCCAAGAATTATTACTTATTAGTATACTCTTAACTTATATTAGCTAAATGTTATGATGTCAAACATTGTTATGTTAGTTTGCAAGGATTATAATCGTTAGGTTGTCTAGAATCATTTTTCCTTATGCTTGATCCTTTAAAATAATCCCATGGTATATTTTTTATCACTCTTTAATTAATTTGGGGGAGAGGGGTATCAGTTCCGGACCTCCGTTTTCGTAATCAACATTTAGTCAATAGGACATGGTACAAAAGTAAAGCATATGGTTCAATATTACGGGGATTATTAATTCCATGAAACAAGCATAGCCTTGGAGTTTGCTTTAATGTGTGGCTTGACATGTGACTGTATCTTATGTTTGGCTTTTGATAACTTCATTGTTATTCTCTCTTTTTTTACCAGTATTAGAGGGTGAGCTAAATGACAGGTGCTAATCTCTATCGTCTATACCTCTCTTAGGTTGCATGATCAAGATCTTGCTCCTCATAACCTGGTGCACCTAAAGAAAGGACTTGCTCGATATTTTATCTCATCTTCATTTGTAAGATCAAAAAACCGATATGCCGTGAAACACCACAACAATAATTCTGGAAATCCTATTAGCCAGATAAATGATTCAGATCCAGGACTGAATTTATTTTTCCTCCCATATGAGAGGAAAGATGGTTCGACGAAGTCGCAATATAGTAGTTATGCTACAATGCTGTGGAATATACGAGATCAGGTCTCTCTCTCTCTCTCTCTCTCTCTCTCTCTCTCTCTCTCTCTCTCTCTCTCTAAATGTATGATATTAAATGTCTTGATCTTGAATGACACTATGACAGTCTTCTAATGATTGATCTTAGCATTTGTTGTAGAAAATACATCAGGTATAAATATTATATATATATATATATATAGGTAAGTGCTCAAATACAAACCACTTTTAAAATACAAACCTACAAACCAACACTAAATTAATTATATTTCATCTATTCTAAGGTTCCCGCCAAGGGTACCTTCACAAAAAATGCTTAAAATAATTGGCTCTATCCAACAAAAAATAAAAATAAAAATAAAAATAAAATCTTGCCGTGGAAATGCGAAGCATTTAAGACAGTAAACGGATGAGTTAGGTAGTCATGAGGGCCGAAGGCTCTCGACACACCCGTCAATCGTCTATTGCCTTTACCATTGATTGCCATTCCTTACAACTTTAGAATGATAAAGGCGCGAAGCGCCGTACAAGAAGGTGCGAAGCACCGTTAACCAGTGAAATCCACCGCCACGTCATCACGTGAACAGTGATTTTTAAAATTTTTTTTGTTGGATAGAACCAAGTATTTTAAACGTTTTTTGTATTGGGGTACCCCTAGTTTGGTCATAGATTAGCTTGAAATATTAGATTATGCTTGGTTGGTAGGTTTGTATTTTAAGGAGGTTTGTATTGGAGTAGCCCCTATATATATATATATATATATATATATATATATATATACAAGTGTCGTATGCATATGTTATAGTTGGAGGGGTGAAACGGGACTTTAATGGAATTCCCTGATAAGTTATTACGCTGCAATGTACATGATATCTTACTGCTTTAGAGTATCCTTTTTTCTGTGTCAAAAATTCAAAAAAGATGGCTCATCACCTATGCAAATCACAAAGACAAGGGGGTCATCTAGTTGGTTGGGAGAAATATTTATTTATATTTCTAATTTCATTTTCATCTTTTGGAATTTGTCATGTTTGTACTTTGTATGATTCTGTAATCATTACTTGCATATATATTTCACCTGAATTATGTAATTGCTTGACAATGGAGTAATTTTTGCACTCCAGATTTTATCCATGGATACCCCATCTTTTTCAAGGACTCTTTCTGAACGGGACTGGCTTAAGAATTCTGCCAAGGTATGGGATTTAGTAAAGAATTCTCCAATCATTGCCGAGTACAGCAAAACACTTCAAAGTTCAGGGATGTTTAGGAGGTAGCTTGGTATCTTACCGTAGCTCAACAAATTGTTAACTTCGTGATTTTCCTTTTTTTTATATATCAAAAGAAGACCTTCACTAGTTTAGTTGGATTATTCATAGTTTTTGCGGATTTGGTGAGTATATTACTTTGAAGTTAAAGTAGTCATTCACTTGGTTTTCCAAAGGTTAATGTCAAATCAGATGTTTAACAAAATCTTTGCTTCAGAAGTTCTACTAGTAATTTACATTAGTTCTCAACTTTATCTTCATCAAAGCTACGTCATGCATAATGAATGTGTAATTATGTAGTGTCAAAAGTTTCCAATTACAACTGCTTAAATTCCTTATTTTTTCTTAGCCATGGTTTGTACCAGTTTCGTTAGTCATAGAAAATGAATGTGTAATTCTGTTGTGTCAAAAGTTTCCATTCACAACCGATTAAATTCCTTATTTTTCTTAGCCATGGTTTGTACCAGTTTCGTTAATCCTGATTAGAGATAGTTTGGTTTGCGGAGTGATATCGGTTTGGAATCAGGAATCAAGTTAAGGTGGTATGGGATTGTTGGGGTATCATTTCCGATATCATATGTTTGGTTGAGTGCTATCATTTCCGATATCATATGTTTGGTTGAGTGCCGGAATGAATTTTTTTTTATTTAAAATATATTTGAGTTTCCGATATCGTGGGTTTGAGGTATCAGGTATGAATTTTAAATATTTTTTTTCTTCAACCAAATACCAGGTATGGGTTTGGAATGAACGACTCATACCAGATTTCAGAATATCTCAAACCAAACGATCCCTTGAAGATCTCAACCAGATACAAACTACACAACCAATAAAATCATTCTGCAAAAAATAATTTATATCCAAAACCTATCACTTGCATTCTTATACTCGAAGAGAATGTACAGATTGTTATAACTAGTACGATGACAAGCACCAATATTTTAGGCCAAAACAACTAGAGAAAAAATACAGTTACATAGGCATACGCCTTCGGCCCATCTTTCCGTTTTGCATCATAGTTTTACTCCAGCATGGCATGGCACCTAAATGAAGCTTCTTCCGCCGTTTTCTCTGGTTTTGCTTTGTTCTTACCTGTATAATCAATGTGTAAGGGTATAGAACTAAGATGAAGTAGAAAATCCACAAACAATTGTCACTCCATGTTTAACCACAAGAGTACCTGGTAAAGATGACAGTTACACTATGGTTATGGTGTCACCTTAGGACATTAAAAGAACATGGACAGTCTTTTAGTCCTTTCCGAAGAAAAGGGAAAATACGATGTGAACAAAACCATACTCCATAAGATTAGTGTGCTTGGCAGGTACACAGTTCCTATCACAATATTGTATGTCTATTAAGCAAGTGGATTGCCATGTTTGATGGGTACGAGTGTGTCAGCAGTCCTCCGGATTACATATATATTGCATGTTCATTTTAAAGACTTTTTGTTCATACGCGGATATTATTAATGTAGCTTCTAATTGCACAAAATCAAGTAAGATCACATATATATTTGCTAAGCAAGACCATTCACAACAGCATCGTTTTTGCTCCTATTTGATCCATTTTCTACTCATTGGATATATATAGAGAGAAAGGGAAAGAGAAGGCACCTTGCGCCATATCGTAGATGTTCACCAGCAGAAGCAGAATCTATCCTGAATTGATACTCCTCAGGGTGTATACTTCTGTAGATGCTTTGTTGGGCTACATCATTCACAAGCATCTACAAAAGTATTACACCTTGAGGATTATCTAATTTAGTAGCACTATGGTCTCTGAAAAACATCCTTAAACCATGAAAGTTGAATATCTATTACCCCGATTCTTCAAATTTATCTCTATACCCACGTCAGAAACTCGACACTTACTCTTCAATTAAGTCGAAAACATGCCAAATTTCCAAAACATTACCTCTCCAAAATTCATGTAAAACTTCATTGCGGTATGACCTATTTAACTACGCATAAAATAACACTTCCCTTGACAACTTCACCTAAAATAGAAACTATACATCTGGGTCTATACACAAGTGACAAGTATACAACAGATCTTCCCATAACAGATGTAAATATACTCACATAAACACCAAAGACATACATACAGGGGATTGTGGATTTTTTTCAATGTTGTTTTATCGTCAAAAGATATTTATTTTGCTTGTTTTAATATACTCCATTCCTTACACAAATAAAAATAAAAAAATTTATAAATGTGTTACCCATTTAATTAGAGTGAGAATTCGTTTTCTTAATAAATTAATACGGTTTGATATTGTTCTATTAAATCAATGATTAAGATTGAAAATAGAAAAGTGATCCTACATTTTATAATGTTCATGACTTGGTGCAAATTGTACAGGCCATCGAAAGTTAAGGATCCATATCTATTTTTCTAAACTTGTTTATTTTGACAATGTTAATTGTAATTTCTAGAATTAATCTTGATAGTTCATCAATGTTTAATTTGAAATTTACTAATTTTAACTCGATATATGGTGAGATGACTAAAATGATAAAGGATTTATTTCTTATTATCTATTATATTATTATTGACAACATACTTAATATTTGAAATAATTTTACAAATCGTTTTTTATTTGTCAATTGACAGGATTTGTGTACGACCATGCGAGAATTAAATTATTGAAATTTATTATTATATGTTATTAGTAACAGATTTCCTATTCAAACATCTACCATTTTCTGTTATTAGATTTATTTTGTAATTTGTAATTTATGACAAAAGATTGATTGAATTTCGAATGAATTGGTTCCATATTCTTTCTTATGTACTGTATATCTTATTGGTTATTATTAAAAAATTTAATTTTTTTTTTATAATTTGGTTTAGTTTAAATGAAATAAAAGTTCATAATAAAATAATTTCTAAATTTTAAATTTTGCAGTTCTAAACCAATAAATTATCAACTCACATCTCGCGTGTTTAACTGATTTTCGAGGAATATTCTCCTCGAGTACCTGAAAATTAGAAAAAGGAAATAAAAAAACAGAAACTTAACGCAACCTTGTTCTTGTTTCTCTCTCTTCAACAAACATTCCACACTTACGAACCTTGTTTCTCTCTCTACAAATCCACAGATCATCCAATTCAATCATCTCTCTACTTTGATCCATAAATTATCTCATATTAAGCTCTTAATTACGCTCATTCGTGTGTTTACAGAGCTTTAATTGATCGAATTAATCAAAAATTAGGGTTTAATCTAAGCCGGCTGTGATGGGACAAGTCTTTCGCAAGCTCTTCGATACTTTCTTCGGTAACAGCGAGATGCGTGTATGTATATATTTCACCTTGTTTTTTTTGAGATTTTTTATGTTTGTATGTATCGTTTTCGAGTAATTTAATTCTAGTATTTATCATTTATGCTGTTTGTGCTTGCGACTTAGTTTGTTTTCTTGTCATTTCGATTGGAAACTGCGTGTACATTTAGTTAGGTATCCGAAACTGTTTCGAGAAAAATTCATTTTAGCTTGGGTAGTAGAATTTGTCTAGTACACGATCTCGTGTGTTTTGGTGAAAGGAGAGATAGTCTAAGAAAGTAAAACATATACTGCGGCATTGATTAGAATTTAGAAGTAATTGATGATTGGGATAATCCAGAAATTGTTACCTTCACTAAGTTTTATTTAACGAGCTTACTTTTAGAGCCGTACTAAGTGTTATTAATACGATATTAGCTGAGTATCTGTATAATGTAGGCATCGAGTAATTATTATGTTACTATTGTAGTTATTATATTCACTAATCTTAACGGGAAACAATTGGCAACGACTGCGTAGTTATGATGCTGTTAAACTTTTGTAGCAATTTAATAAAACTCTGTAACTTCAGACATTTCCTATTATGTTTAACATATTAAATTTGAATTTTATATTTATTTTAACTATATAGAGTGTGTATGTTGAAAACGATTTTGGATGCGGTAAGTGTTTCAAGTTGATTTTAACTCAATATATGGTGAGATGACTAAAATGATAAAGGATTTATTTCTTATTATCTATTGTATTATTATTGACAACATACTTAATATTTGAAATAATTTTACAAATCGTTTTTTATTTGTCAATTGACAGGATTTGTGTACGACCATGCGAGAATTAAATTATTGAAATTTATTATTATATGTTATTAGTAACAGATTTTCTATTCAAACATCTACCATTTTCTGTTATTAGATTTATTTTGTAATTTGTAATTTATGACAAAAGATTGATTGAATTTCGAATGAATTGGTTCCATATTCTTTCTTATGTACTGTATATCTTATTGGTTATTATTAAAAAAATTAAATAATTTTTTATAGAGCTTTTTTGATAAATATATTGTCAAAAGTAAATTTTTGCAATTTTACTTTTGTTAAAAAAATCTATTTGCAAATTACCATCTTAATTGCAAAAATACCAATTTCTTTTTAAAAATTGCAAAAATACTATCTTTCCTCCTCCATTAACAACCAAATCAAGAACAAAGTTTTTACAAAAATCGGGGTGAAACTTCTCTCTTCTCTCTCTCTCTCTCTGTCTCTCTCGTATCTCTCTCGTGTAGATTCCGGTACTTCGCCGGAAAATCAATCCCCGGAAATCTCTCTCTTTCCAGCCTCTCCTCTTCTCTCTCCCTCGTCTCTATCTCTCTTCCCTGTACTCTTCTCTCTCTCTCTCGTATCTCTCTCTGCTTCGCTCTCCCCCCTTAATATCTCTCTCTCTCATCTTCTCCAAAATCACGATCCTCCCATCTTCTCACAAATACAAACAGGTTGCATAAAATTATCCGATTAATTGGATAATTGATCCCCAATCTACCTCTCCTCCCTCAATCTACCTCCTGTCCTCCGACCAACTCCACGCACCTCCATCTACAACATCCTCCGACCAACAACCCACCGTTCCTCCGTCCTCCGTTAACCTTCACGCCACCTACAACCATAGCCTCCACCCATCTCTTTCATCCACTCTCCCCAACACACCCATCTTTATCCTCCGATCAGAATTTTGATCTTACTTATATAATTACGCCCCTCTTTTTTGCTTCATCACCAACACACCCATCTTCCATCTCCACCTCCACCTCCAACACAACCCATCCACAGCGCAACCTCATCCCTCCAATTCTGGCACAAAATCCATACACGTGAATTGAAAACCCCCAATTAATGGGTACGGGATTGAAAAGGAAAAGAAAAAAAAAAGAATAGAGATGGTAAATTATGCGATAGGCCTGCGGCCCCGACGTCCCAGTTCGAGGGGAAGGGGAAGGGGGCGGCGGAGTTCGGGGGAGGGGGCGGCGGGTGGGCGACGGGGGTTATGGAGGTGGGGTTGGGGTGGAGAAGAAGGTGGAGAGAGATGAACGGAGCTCTAGAGAGGTGGGGTTGGGGGAAGTCGGGGTCGACGAAAGATGGAGAAGTACAGTAAAGTTGCAAAGAAGATGATGAAGACCGTATAAATGCAAAGATATAAGAAGTATCATATTTTTGCAAAAATAAGTACAAATGACAATATATTCTATAAATTCTCTTTTTTATAATTTGGTTTAGTTTAAATGAAATAAAAGTTCATAATAAAATAATTTCTAAATTTAAATTTCGCAGTTCTAAACCAATAAATTATCAACTCACATTTAGCGTGTTTAACTGATTTTCGAGGAATATTCTCCTCGAATACCTGAAAATTAAAAAAAAAAGGAAAGCAAAAGAAATAAAAAAAACAGAAACTTAACGCAACCTTGTTCTTGTTTCTCTCTCTTCAACAAACATTCCACACTTACGAACCTTGTTTCTCTCTCTACAAATCCACAGATCATCCAATTCAATCATCTCTCTACTTTGATCCATTAATTATCTCATATTAAGCTCTTAATTACGCTCATTCGTGTGTTTACAGAGCTTTAATTGATCGAATTAATCAAAAATTAGGGTTTAATCTAAGCCGGCTGTGATGGGACAAGTCTTTCGCAAGCTCTTCGATACTTTCTTCGGTAACAGCGAGATGCGTGTATGTATATATTTCACCTTGTTTTTTTTGAGATTTTTTATGTTTGTATGTATCGTTTCGAGTAATTTAATTCTAGTATTTACTCCCTCCGTCCCAGTTTTATTGTCCACATTGTTTTTTTCACGCATTTTAAGGTGCAAATTAAACATAGCTCCATTAATTTTTTTTCAAATTTTCTTTTTCTGAATAAAAATTCAGTATCTAAACTTTTATTCAGAAAAAGAAATTTTTAAAAAAAATATATGGAACTATGTTTAATTTGCACCTTAAAATGCGTGCAAAAAGTAAAGTGGACAATAAAACTAGGACGGAGGGAGTATCATTTATGCTGTTTGTACTTGCGAATTAGTTTGTTTCTTGTCATTTCGATTGGAAACTGCGTGTACATTTAGTTAGGTATCGGAAACTGTTTCGAGAAAAATTCATTTTAGCTTGCGTAGTAGAATTTGTCTAGTACACGATCTCGTGTGTGTTTTGGTGAAAGGAGAGATAGTCTAAGAAAGTAAAACAAATACTGCGGTATTGATTAGAATTTAGAAGTAATTGATGATTGGGATAATCCAGAAATTGTTACCTTCACTAAGTTTTATTTAACGAGCTTACTTTTAGAGCCGTACTAAGTGTTATTAATACGATATTAGCTGAGTATCTGTATAATGTAGGCATCGAGTAATTATTATGTTACTATTGTAGTTATTATATTTACTAATCTTAATGGGAAACAATTGGCAACGACTGCGTAATTATGATGCTGTTAAACTTTTGTAGCAATTTAATAAAACTCTGTAACTTCAGACATTTCCTATTATGTTTAACATATTAAATTTGAATTTTATATTTATTTTAACTATATAGAGTGTGTATGTTGAAAACGATTTTGGATGCGGTAAGTGTTTCACGTTGATTTTCAAGATGTCAACAACGGTGATCTTTTTAAGGTGTAATATTATTTCATTAAGTGCATCAATCATATATTCATGCCTACTGTGCTTACCTTGTTTTTCTTATAAAATTGTTCGGATTGCTAGGTTGTAATGCTTGGGCTGGATGCAGCTGGGAAAACGACTATACTATACAAGCTGCACATTGGTGAAGTTCTTTCAACTGTTCCCACAATAGGTAAACCAATTTTCGCGGGATATTTGTATAAATTGACATCGGGAATTCGAATATCTACACCCACCCACCCACACGCTTACACACACGCATATGCATACGCTTGCACGTGCATTAGATTACTGTATGATTAATGGTAAAAGTTGTATATGTGGTTCCACATTGCTTTCCCCATAGGCACAAGTAATAATTTTTTCCCAAATACTTCTCTTAATTATTATTCTATAAAGGAAGTATGCTAAGGTCTAGGTTCCTTTCTTATTCTAACTACATTGTTTGTTAAATGCATAATGATAAATCCATACTAGTTTTTGACCAGTAGTAGCTTATTAATTTTACCATGATCAATCTTTAAATTCCCCTTCCAATTAAAATAATTGGGAGCTAGATCACTTTTTTTTTTTTTTTTATTAAAAACCTTGGGATTATGAAAGGCTTGCGGAGATGTCATTCCGCCATTCCGGTAAAGCCTGAGAGGTATGCTTACTAGACATATACTAAAATTTTTGGCTTCTAGTTTCTGTAGTCTCTGGTTGGAGCCAAAATATTGAGATGTATTTTATAATTCATTCGTAAAATTATTTACCCAGCTTATTGGTTCTTAAGTGGACGTTTTGTGGTCAGATTTTTTTGATTTTTTTTGCTACAACATATTCAAATGTTCTCAAATAATGTTTTTGAATTATATTACAGGCTCACGTGCTGGAGTGCCTCTTGGGGTAGCCTATTTTCTTGCAATTTATTCTTTTGAGCCAACTTTCTTTTGGCCTAAACTTATCTTCTTCTTTTCTTTCTCAAATGGTCACTTTTTTTGGTGCAAGACATATAGTCGTCGTGTGTGCCAAACCTTGATGTGGATTTCTGTGCAATTGTAATTTTTGTTGTTCATGTGCACAATATGTATGCTTTGTGCCTTGTAGAATCCATCATCTTTTTGTGCCACAGGTGTATGGTACCTTGGGCTTCACAGTGTTGAGGCTGAGTGGGAACTTATGTTATTAACTTATTATTTACTGTATTTGTTTCTTTCACCCCTGTAGGTTTCAATGTGGAGAAAGTGCAATATAAGAATGTGATATTCACTGTGTGGGATGTTGGCGGACAAGAGAAATTAAGGCCATTGTGGAGGCATTACTTTAATAATACAGATGGACTGGTAATGATGCCTTAAAAACTGTATCTAGATATTTCTGTGTTCAAACTTGACCAAGTCATATTTTTCTTTACTCGTTGTTTTTCTTGTGCTCTCATCCTTCAATAAACGTTTATGTTGACTTCCAAAAGTCAATTTGCCGCATTTTAATAATAAATAATTTGTTGTGTACCATGTTGGTGATTAGTGTGTAGTTAATACTGCCACAATATTGTAGCCTCTGTACAGGATACTACAGATATCAATATTTAATGTAGATTTAAGATTAAATACAAGTGATATTGACTTTGGAAACCTTTCTAGTTTTGGATAAAGATCATTCAGTCTGTACATAGAGTGTAGGGTGCTTGAGTGAGAGCGTATGTGTTTCTTGTGTACTGCCATTTAAAATACACGTATATTCTCGCAATATTTACCATAAATGAATGTATGAACATATGTGAAACTAATATATTGGTCACATAGAGAGAAGGGTGCTTGAGTGAGAATTTATTTGTTTCTTGTACGCTGCCATTTGAAATGCATATCAATTCCCGCAATATTTACTTAAGATGAATGTATAAACATTCATCAAACTAATGAGTTCTTGGTTTTAATGTCCATTTTACGAAGGGTCATTGTTACTTATTTATTGAGGGTTAAGTTTTTTTTATATTCTTGCACTCTTGCAGTCACTTTAAGCTTTACCAGTAAGACCCTGTTCTTAAGATTTAAATAGGAAGGAAAACAGACGTAAGGGAAGTAATATTATCTTCAATTTCACTCAAAAAATGTGTTGGCATGGAAAAGAAGTACTAAATAAACTTCCTTTATTTATTTTTTAATTGCAAATATAACACTTTGTTCTTACTAATCTTTTTCATTACCATTGTATCCCTTCTACTTGCTTCATGCTTCTTATTAAAAATTTGAATACGGGAACAGGCTAGTCTAGTCTCTTTCTTCACTTGCTGCACAGTCTATTAATTTAGGTTCAAAAAGTGATGATAAAGTTATCATATTTTCATAACATAAAATATCTTTCTATTGTATGTTAATAAATAGTTGAATAGGTCCACCCTACCAAGCCAATTGATCCTGGAAAGCTTGAATATATTTTGGATTTCATCATCTTTATGTTTGCAGATCTATGTTGTTGACTCTCTGGATCGTGAAAGGATTGATAAAGCTAAGGCAGAGTTCCAGGTTATAGTTTAAGTCATTTGTAGATTGATACTCTAGTTAAGGGAAATCTATCTGTCTTGACCCATCTATTTTTCTTTCAGGCAATTATTAAGGATCCATTTATGCTTAATAGCATCATCTTGGTGTTTGCAAACAAACAAGACTTGGTATGCTCTTATTTTTCAAGACATTTGTAATAATACCAGTAATGTAAATACGGAAAGTCGGTAACTATAGGACTTATATATGCATCGGGTACTGGCCTACTGGGTAGGCAGATTACTCAGAATGACACGAAAACCGATCATTAACTCCTATGCTCAAGTTTGTGGATCTTGTAGTTTAAAGTTTGCCTATGAAAAATTGTAGTGCCATGTTGCCCTGAATAATATGTAAGGTGATATAAGTAAATTCCCATAAATGCTGAGCCTCTGAAGGATATCGCGATTGAATTTTGGAGTTTTCACTCTAGAAGAATCATTTTAGGTTATCTAATCTCCTTAATATATGTCGTATTGGGAATCTTACATGTTCTTCGCCAGTAGATCAGGACAATAGAACATGACTGGTGCAGTGGTGCTAGAATCCTGTACGAGTGTACGTACTTATTTTTCTGTGCTTTAAGAATTAAGTGTTATTCTTGAATTTAGCATAATTAAGAGAGGGGGGGGGGGCATACATGCTATTTCTATTGTTGCTTGTGCTTTTCTGATGATAATCTTGTTTAAAAATTCTTATAAAAGATCTCACATGCAAAGAAAATTGAAATTGTAGACTATAGTGAAGATTATCTCAATATCCTAAAATCTTTCTTTTTCTTTTACAATTGGCCATGTTAATGAAGTAACCACAATCACTTACTCAACGCCCACTGATCAGATATGTAGAATTGGAATATCTGCTGCATATGCAATGTTGCCGCAAGAGTAGGCGTGGCACTTATATCTTATATCTTTGCTTATGTAGAAAGGAGCAATGTCACCTATGGAGGTATGTGAAGGCCTGGGTCTTCGTGATCTTAAAAACAGGAAATGGCATATACAAGGGACTTGTGCTGTAAAAGGAGATGGCCTTTATGAAGGGTTGGACTGGTTGGCGAGCACTCTCAAGGAGTTGAAGGCTACAGGTTATTCCTCGATAGGCACCTCCTCCTAATTAAAAAGGTTAGTAAAACATGTTTCCCATGTCATACTTTCTATTACTTATGGCCACGAAAATATTTTCCTTACAATTTATTGTCATCTTTTTTCACAGGTTTACTCGAACATAAACTTTTTGACCCGCGGCTTGAGGTGCAGCATTCAGCACATTTTGTGCTGAAGCTATGATTACCTTTCAGATGAATTAGTGCTAATGAAAATACATCTTGGTTGGTACTTGATATAGCACGAACGCTACTGTATATTATTATTAGCCCTTGGGTTGTACAAGTGCCTTGCCTGCTCACGTTTTACGATTTAAATGTCAATAGAATTCGGCAAGGGGATCTACCATCATCAGTTGCCAGTTGGCATATCTTGCACAAAAAATGGGCTGAAATGATTTGTCTGTCCTATTCTTTTTTCAATTGTTTACATGACTCTTGTATGCATGTTAAGTTCCGTCCAAAGCACTTCAGACCGTAGGGGTACAGGACCTCCACCTGCCATATAAAAAAAATTTAGTAATAAAAAAAAAATAGTAACCTAATCTATAATCTGTTTTAAAAACAGAAACCCCCTCTTAATGGTCGCGGTATGCCATGTATATCCCAATATGTCAGTAAATATTAATTAATTTAATTAATTAAAATTAGAGAAAATAACCAAAATGTCCCATCCACAAAAACTTGGCCCTCCACTATCCCTTAATATTGCATTTCGTGTACCGTAACAGATTTTTCAAAAAAAATTGTCTGTTGGGCACTTCGGGCTGCGTATTCGCTGTAATACGCATGTTGGTATGCCGCATCAAAGCAGATACGCAACACGAAATGGCGCATTACACCACTGATACTCAACACGCATTACACCACTGATACTCAACACGAAACGGCGCGTCAGCATGTTGTGCAGTACGAAATAACGTATCTATAGGATATTTTGGGCCGAAATTATGAAATGGGGGTAGGGAGGGCCATGAAAAATAAAAATGGGCATTTTGGGCCATCATCCTTAAAATTACAACATTAAATATTAATTTAATTTAATAATGAAGTTATATATTAAGTGTCTATTAACTAAAAATTGAAATAAAAAGTTGAAAATATAGTATTATCTAGAACTTAGGTCTCCATTAATTAATATTTTAGAAGTATCTATAATAGATTAATAATAAATACAACTAATAATATAATTAATGGTCGCGGTATGCCATGTATACCGCGATTTGCCACTAAATATTAATTAATTTAATTAAATAAAATTATTATACTAAATATTAATTTAATATAATAATGAAGTTATATATTAAGAATCTACTAACTAAAAATACAGTATTATCTAAAACTTAGGTATCCATTAATTAATATTTAAAAAGTATCTATAATAGATTAATAATATATACAATTAATAATATAACTACTTTATATTATCAGGGTGAAGTTATATAAATTTAATTATTTAAAATAACAATGTTAAATTTATATCGCGGTATGTCACTAAATATTAATTAATTTAATTAATTAAAAGTATTAATTTAATTTAACAACAAAGTAATTAAAATTATATACAAGATTTTTTTACTTTAATTTTTTTTGCTTTAGCTCCAGTTCAATTCCTTACAAATACATAATTATAAAAATTTATTTACTTTGATTTTTTTTGATTGGTTCGATAATTATTACTTTAATTTTGACCGGTGTAATTTTTTAGCTTTATTGTGTTGAAGGGAAAAAAAAAAAGTTTCCCCCCTTATGAATGTTTGCTTGCTTCATCCCTGGAGATCCGTCATAAACTTGAAATTCTTGTACGTGGTAGAGTCCAACTAATCTTAAAAATTGTAGACACGGAAACATTTTTGCACTGCAACCATTTTAAGGATAATTGCATTCAAATCATGTGATCTTTAGTGAATTATTTTTTAATTTTTACGCTGATACATATTGTATCAAACAAAAATTTAACAATGATCATTGGTCAATTATTTTTTAAATTCAATATATTTTTTAAACCTGTAAATATTTTTGTGGAAAAAATTAAATAATCTTAATTTTTTAAGAAAAGCCCAATTCCGGTGCTTTGCGCCAAGCAGGGACAAGAAATACTACTAGTATATAAACAAACCCACACCAGATTTTTAACATTAAAATGATAAAAAGAAACATATCCTTTGCCACAAAAAACAATAAAAATACATGACAGTGACTAAAATTCCGAAAAAGCAGGCTTGGGAGGAAGTGACTTTATTCGTTGGGGAAGCTTATCCATCACACGGCTGCTATATGATTTAAAAGCTTTCAAAGAAGGCAGAGCTCCGTCATCAACTTGAAATTCTTTCAGGTTCTCGAGTGAATCTAATTTTAAAAATTGTAAACACGGAAACATATTTGCACTGCAAACCATTTTGTCTCCTACGAAAGCACTTCTAAGCAAACGAAGGACAGTAAGATTGGGCAAACTTCCCAAAGTGGGCATCGGGTCTTCTGTGAATCTAGTCATTAATAGTGTTAAATCAGTGACCGAATCTGGTAGAAAACGGAATTCTGCTACATCTTTTATGCTGCAACTGAACCAGACCTTCTTGAGATGTTTGCAAAACGATAGAGTCTGGAGTGTTGAAACTTTACCACCACCAAAATAAAGAAATAATTGTTGGAGACTTGTTAAATTAGCTATGGACCCCAAACTGTACTCTTCTTCTTCTTCAACTTTACCTTTAAAAATAGAGAGTGTACGGAGATTGGCCAAATTGATGGTATCAATATGGAACCATTCCTTATACGTTATGGTCTCTATAGTTCGGAGCTTTGTTTGGTCGCTGCTAATATTGAAATTCCCTTTTATATTGTTAAATCTTAGATGCCTCAATTCCTTCAGTTCACCAATCTCTTTAGGAAATACGTAGTCATTAAAATGGGAAATCGGACCACACAAAGTTTGTAGCCTTTTCAAGTTGCCTACACTTGGAGGAATTACTACAGCTTCATCATAAGACTCGCTAGCCATTAAGCCTAAGAACTTTAGGAGAACTAAATCCCCAATTTCTTTTGGTATCATCTCTGATTTTAACACATGGGTCAAATCTAGCACTTTGAGATATATAAATCTGCTGAACATCAGCTTCAGTTGTTCTACTCCAACTTCACTAAAAGTATTACTAGTCACTGCAATTGAACGCAAATTTGAATTATCAGAAGTAGGCCCATGTAATTTCAAATACTCACCAATTCCATTGTAAATGGCATGTCGTGACTGTCCTTGCAACGAATGGATGGTAGGATTTGCATGATGTTTACTGGAGTCAACAATTCCCAATACCTTTTGCTCCTTGGCCTTCTGGATGGCAAGATCACGTATAAGATCATGGACTCGGCACCATGTAACTTGGCCTTCGATAGACATTACTACTATCTGAATCATGTTGCGATTAATTAGCTCATTCAAATAATCCTGAGCCACATCCTCCATGTCGACTCCGTCTTCTTCGTCGGCTTCTAATACAAATTCTTCTGCAATCCATAACCATTTTAACTTTGAAACTTCGATAATATGGTCTTCGGGGTACCTTGCAAGGTATAGGAAACACTGTCTCACGTGGAAATACAAGTCATCATAACTCAAGTTAAGTACTTCTTGAATCTCCGAAGACTTGCCCTTCAACTTTCTCCAAAGATGGTCCTTCACATCTGACCAAAATTCGTACGTCTTCTTTTGCCGTAATAGCCCACTCAGTATCACGATCGCCAGTGGTAAACCTCCACATTTACCTACCATCTCCTTGCCTAATATCTCCAGGTTTGGGGTTGGTTTTGCTTTCTTGCAGAACAATTGCCAGCTCTCGTCTTTTCTTAGAAAGCGGAGTTTATGTACAAAACATGTCTCATGTACATTGTTGGCAACTACACTACTCTGCGTGGTTATAATGACTCTACCACCGTTCTTGTCTGGAAAAGCATTCTTAATCTGATTCCAAACTTGTACGTCCCATACATCATCGATCACAACAAGATAGTGATCACCATCTTGTAGCATCTTTCGCAAGTGTCGCCGCAACAACTCGAAGTCTTCCATATTGTTTAACAAATCTGTTTCATGTCCGTTCAACGCATTTATTATCTTCTTCAGCACAAGTCTGATGTCATAATCCTCGGAGACACAAACCCAAGCACGTCTTTTAAAATGGCTCAATTCGCTAGAGTGGTACAACTTACTAGCAAGTGTAGACTTGCCCAATCCTCCCATTCCGTGGATGGAAATGAAACCGAGGGAGAGATCCTTATTACCAAGTTGAGCCAACAAAGTCTGGACATCATCCTCAAAACCAACCACATCCTTCTCATGGTCAAAGGAGGCTGATCTTAGCACGGTTCTCTTCCTCTGATGCACAGTAGGAGGGGCCATGATTATGTCATTGATACGGTATTCATCTCGCCTACTCTTGATCCCAATGACTCTTCCTTTGAGTGACTCAATATCTTTACCGATGTCATAAAGATTGACTTCTTTGTTGCAGACACAGATAAAGCTTCTCATACGATCCAGAACCCCACCTTGTTCATGAGCTGCATGTTCTTCTTGCTGAGCGCCAAACCTCTCCAGGATAACAACAGCTTGGTTCGCAACCTCTCTGACGCTGTCTGTCCATAGGCGGATTTGTTCCTTATCTTGGTGTGCTTCTGCAGCTCTTACAGAAATAAGAAGGTAGCCCAATTCATCTTTAAGCCACTCAATACCATCTTTCACTCCTGTCCTAATGCTAACTTGTTTGGTAACAAATTCATTAAGTTTTTCTATTGCGAAGGATACAACTGCATCAACCATTCTTCTCTAGCTATCAGGTGAAAAGCAAACTTTGGTTTGTGAAGGGAGGATTAGATTGAAAGCTTTGTTGATCTATATGTGTGGTGTATAGAGTGATAAGCCTCCAGGTTAGACTTTTCAAGGATGAGACTTGTGTCTTTTTCACTGGTGTATGTAGTGCATTGCCCTACTGCCCCATTAAATGTACCGTAATTAATTTGTGTCTTTGTACAAAAACAATAATATATAAAATGATCTTTCACCGGTTAGTAAAAACTCATGAAATTTTCTTGTACAACAACCAGTCTCTGTCTCTTGTCTTTTAATGGGTTAGTAATAACTCATGAACAACTACTAAATGTTCATGACTTAATTTAAATTAGATGGTCATTAACATTTAATTACCATATGTTATGCATGTTTGGAGCAGCTAAGCACTGACCAAACTAGAGGTGCACAAAAACCAGAGATGTGTGGTGGATATAGTGCATAGCTTAGAAATACAAATTATTCTCTTTCCAGAGAATGCATGTGAGCTGGATTCGATTAAAATTTTGAAGTGATAAGTCTCCAGGCTCCAGCCTCCAGGTTGGACTTGTGTCTTTTTCACTGGTGAATGGAGCCCTGCTAGTGCTTCCCGCTTTAGAATTATCATAACATAAAGTCATAAAAGGGCTACTTTATTAAAGAACATAAAATCATAATTAAAGCACATAAAGTCATAAAAGGGCTACTTTATTAAAGAAAATGTATGTATCATCACACGACACGAAAATCATATCCAAATATCCAATCACTCAAAATAAGTAGCATGCTTCTCGTTGATCATTTATTTCCTGAAAATATTATCAACGAAATTATTTGAATGATCGAAGAAAATTAAATAGAAGTCGGATATATGTCCATGCGTGTAAGATTACAAAAATAATAATATAAAGAAAGAAGCAAAACAATTTATTTGGATTCCAAATTATGAAATGAGCAAAGCTTTCTCATACTCCCTCGTCGCATTTTAGTTGGCACATTGATAAAAAACACATATATTAAGAAATATTTAATTATATAATTTGTTTCCATATTTGTTAAACATTTGTATTAGAAATAAATGAGTATATATGGTAAATTGGTAAAAAAATGTATTGGAGCAACTATTTAGGAACAATTTTTTTTTACAAATGTACCAATTAAAAAGGGACGAAAGGGCTTATCTCTTGTCATCCCAGGTACTGGGTTCGATTCTCGCTCACCCCGAGATTTATCAGAACAGATTCTCAAATCCCTCATATTTCTCACCCATCTCTCTCACTCATCTCTCAGATGGAAGCTTCAATTAGAGTAAAGATTCAATTAAAGCTTAAATTAGAGATGAAGTGCCTATTTTTTCATTATATATGTATATGTATAATTTCGATTATAATTAGGGTTCATTATCCAAAACACATAGGTTCGATTAGAGGTATGTGCACGAGATTGTCACATTATTCATGTCGTTCGATTATGTTCTTAATTTCTTGCAAATTAATTGAAGTTGCTATTTGAAATTTTCAGTTTATTTATGGTAATTTTGTGTTGGATTAGACCACAATTTTGTGTTTATTTAATTCTCTTACTGGACTTCCTTCTATGTCCTACCCTCCTTCACAAAATTGTGCAGCTCCTAACTGGGCAAATGGCCTTGACATGGAAACTCGTTCTACTGTGGAGAAAATGATGGTAAAGATCTATCTGAAAACTCCACTAGTATGTTCTATTCTGTTTGTGCTTAATCTAACTTAAAATGCTGGATTGTAGTTCGACCAACGCCAGAAGTCCATGGGCCTTCCTACAAGTGATGATATGTAGAAGCAAGATCTTCTGAAACAATTTATGGCTCAAGTAAGCACTTGGCTCAGTATGACAGTATCACTCTCACTCTGCATATACACATATGATATGAGCTAAAAATAAGCCCTAAAGACACATTTAATGTTGCATCAATTAGACCTAGTATGGTCCAAACGTGGGGCCCACCGGGCGGCCCAAAAACCCTAATTAAATGTTAATTTCGTAATTAATATTAGGGGTAATAACCAGCTCAGCAATAAGAGTTGGATAAGGATATTATTTCCACCAGACTTAGCCACCAAGGCATCCAATTCAATATGGAAACTGATTCCTACAAGGAATAGATCTAGAACCTTCCTCAAAGACTTGTCTACCAAGTCTCCTATTCCTACCATAATTCTAAGGCTTCTCAGCCTATATAAAGGGCCTGACCCCTCACCTCAGAACTACGTTTTATTGGCTTGATTGTCTAATTACAGAGATACGTAGGCATTCTGTGAGGACCGTTTAAGTCTCAAACACAGAAGCAGCCATTGAAGCACGAAGCTCACGAACCCTAGCATTAAATACACAAACCCTAGCCACAATAATCGTAACCTAGTTTTTGTTCCACAACATTTGGCGCCGTCTGTGGGAAGACAACATCAACCATGGTTCAAACACGAAGGACAACATCAACCGAGGCCGTGCCCCTTAACTCTGCTGCACCAGCCACTTCTGATGCGCTCATCGTCATTGAGGAAGGACAAATACTCCCATCAACAGGGACGGTCATTCAACCTCTTCCCACTCAGCCCCCAGGGACGACTCCCCATGTAGAGGGGACCCACTCAGTGATTGTCCATCAAGGCCAAGAAACTAACCCTCTCCAGATGGTGGTTTCTCCTCTTGATAACGTTGATCGCACGGGGGTACAGATCCATACTACGGATCTCCCTTTGAACACCAACCCTATGTATGGGTTGCCTAACTACCCCCCTCGACGAAGGGAACCTGGACCAAGCGGACACGCCTTACAGATCCGGGATCGAGAATATGATGATTACTCTGGTCCCTATACTGATGATTCACCATCATCTGAGGATGATGATCAAGATGAAGCCCCGAGGAGGCGACGTGCTAGCAAGGAACCTCTAAGAAGAACACGAAGAATCCATGATGGACCTCCACAAACGGTTGAGGAGAGGATTAAGGCTCATGAGGCTGAGATCCAAAGGCTAAAGGATGATATAGCAAGGGAACAGGCAAGACAGAGTCTGACTCGACCCCCTCCAATCTCAGGAAGGACTCCCGTTATAGATTTGGAGAGGTCCTCAAGAAGACAGAAGAGGGCTGATGTCCCAACGAGAGAAGCTATGAGGGTGGAAACCCCCAGGAGTAACCCCAAGGATCTCATGCCACTTGGAGATCCTGATGATCCAACACCCCCGTTTACTGAGGAGGTGATGAATGCTCATATTTCTAGGAAGTTTAAGATGCCGACAATTAAGGCCTATGATGGAACGGGCGATCCCGCAAATCATGTCAGGACATTCTCGAACGCACTGCTGCTGCAGCCTGCTAGTGATGCCTTAAAGTGTAGGGCGTTCCCTCAAACTCTGTCAGGCATGGCTCAAAGATGGTATAGCCGTCTACCTGCAAACTCGATCGGCTCTTTTAAGGAATTGAGCGCTACCTTTATCAGCCAATTCATCAGTGGGAGAATTCATGAGAAAAGTTCTGCATCCCTTATGTATGTGGTGCAGGGAAAGAATGAGAACTTAAGGGATTATCTCAAGCGATTCACCAAAGAGACGTTGAATATCACCGATCTGGAAAATAAGGTGGCCATGGTAGCCCTGGAACACGGAACCACTGACCTCTTCTTCAAAAGGTCTTTGGCAAAACACCCTCCTGAGAACATGGCCGAGCTCCAGAGAAGAGTCGATAAATATATTAAGGCTGAGGACAGCATTAAGAAGGAAACCACGGGAGGTAATGGCAAGGTATCTAATGATTCAAAGAAAAGAAAGTCAGAGCAAGAGTACGGCGCTAGGGACAAGTATCCCCGGGCTGGCAAGGACTCCGAGTCATCACCCAAGAAGGGTTTTGGGCCAAGATTTTCTGATTATGCAAGGTTGAACGCTCCTAGGAGCCAAATTTTGTTGGACATTGAGAAGGATAAGGACTTTCGCTGGCCTAAACCGCTCAGGGGTGACCCCGAAAAGAGAAACAAAGATCTGTATTGTAGATTCCATAAGGATGTGGGGCATGACACAGATGACTGCAGACAGTTAAAGGATGAAATTGAATTTTTAATCCGGAAGGGAAAGTTAAACAAGTTCACCAAGGGTGAAGACCGTGGAACCCAGAAAAGGGATTATGATAGAAGAGACAATGATAGGAGGGATAACGATCGCGATCGTAACCCACAGCCTCGAGGGCCGGTAATCAATATGATTTGGGGAGGACCAACAGCAGCCGGCACTACCCGAAACTCTCGAAAGGCTTATGCCAGAGAAGTGATGCACATCACAGGAGAAGCCCCGAAGCGTGCTAAGACTGAGGCAGTGATTGGTTTTGATGATTCAGACCTTGAAGGGGTGAAATTCCCCCATGACGACCCGTTGGTCATAACTCATGTAATTGGAAACTCGGAAGTGAAACGGGTCCTGATAGACAATGGAGCTTCTGTCGATATCTTGTTTCATGATGCTTTTGTGAGGATGGGGTATACTGACTCTCAACTAACCCCGACTAACATGCCGATCTACGGATTTAATGGAGTTGAGTCCAAGGTTGAAGGGATCATTTAGCTGCCCATGACAATAGGGCAAGAACCTAAGGAAGCCACCCAGATGCTGAACTTTCTAGTAATTAAGGCTACCTCAACGAACAATGCAATCTTAAGGAGGACCGGACTTCATGCATTCAAGGCTGTTGCCTCTACTTATCACATGAAGGTCAAATTTCCAACCAGGAATGGTGTTGGGGAACAGAAAGGAGATCAGAAAATGGCCAGGAGTTGCTACGTGGCTGCTTTGAGAGCTGATGGAACCGGGGGGCAGGTACTCCCGATTGAAGACATGGATGTTCGTGGTAATGATGAACACCGAGGAAAGCCAGCAGAGGACTTAATACCTATCCCTCTGGAGCTAGGCGACCCTGAGAAGGTAACTTATATTGGAGCCTCTTTGAAAGAACCCCTGAAGGGCAAGTTGATAGAGTTCTTACAAAGGAATAGCGACGTTTTCGCTTGGACAGCAGCTGATATGCCAGGGATTGATCCCCAACTTATAACTCATAGATTGAATGTTGATCCTAATAGGAAGACAATAAAGCAAAAGAAGAGAAACTTTGCTCCGGAAAGGCAAGAGGCCATTAAGCAAGAAGTGGATAAGCTCTTGAAAGCTGGTTTTATTGAAGAGATTCAGTTTCCCGAATGGTTAGCAAACCCGGTGATGGTCAAAAAAGCGAATGGGAAGTGGAGGATGTGTATAGACTTCACTGACCTAAATGATGCATGCCCAAAGGATTGTTTCCCTCTACCAAGGATTGACACCCTGATAGATGCCACAGCCGGACACGAGATGTTGAGTTTTATGGATGGTTTCAGTGGTTACAACCAAATTAAGATGCACAAGGATGACATCCCAAAGGTATCTTTCATTACTGATTTTGGTGTTTTCTGTTATCTTGTTATGGCTTTCGGTCTCAAGAATGCAGGAGCTACCTATCAACGATTGGTGAATAAGATATTCGCTCATCTAATTGGAAAAACCATGGAGGTCTATGTTGATGACATGTTAGTCAAGAGCTTACTCAAGGCTGACCATATCGAGCACCTCAGAGAGGCATTCAAAGTGCTGAGGCACCACAAGATGATGTTGAATCCAGCCAAGTGTGCTTTTGGTGTTGGATCAGGAAAATTTTTGGGGTTGATGGTCTCGAAGAGGGGCATAGAGGCCAACCCTGATAAGATCAAAGCAATCTTGGACATGGAACCACCACGCTCTATACGAGATGTACAGAAACTAACTGGCCGAGTTGCGGCTCTAGGAAGATTCATCTCCAAGTCCGGAGACAAGTGTCTGCCTTTCTTCCAAACATTGAGGAAGGTAAAAAATTTTGAGTGGACCACAGAAAGCCAAGAGGCCTTTGAGCAATTGAAGAAATACATGACTGAAGCCCCGTTGTTGGCTAAACCTAGTCCTGGGGAGACTCTTTATTTGTACCTGGCGGTATCTGAACAAGCGTTGAGTGCTGTTCTTGTTAGAGAAGAAAAAAAGGTTCAGAAACCCGTATACTATGTGAGCAAGGTATTGCATGGGGCGGAGTTGAATTACTCTCCCATTGAGAAGTTTGCTTTGGCATTAGTTACTGCCTCGAGGAAGTTGCGACCATATTTCCAGGCACATAAGATCGAAGTCTTGACCGACCAACAGTTGAGAAGCATCTTGCGCAGCCCCAAAGCAAGTGGAAGATTGATCAAATGGGCAATTGAGCTCGGAGAATTTGACATAACATACAGGCCTCGGACAGCCATCAAGGCTCAGGCATTGGTTGACTTCGTGGTTGAATGTACCATTAGCAACCAAGAAGTCGGGGGGCAGGAGATAATACCCAACCAAGGAAGTGAGAATAAAGATGAAAAACTTGTACCTGATCTGAAGGAGTATTGGGTGCTCTATTTTGATGGAGCATCAAAAACAAAGTCGAGTGGTGCAGGTTTAGTTTTGCAAAGCCCCGATGGGTTCACAGTTGAATATGCTTTGAAGTTGGACTTTCCAACAACCAACAATGAAGCTGAGTATGAAGCCTTGATAGCCGGTTTAGGCTTGGCCAAAATCATGAGAGTCAAAAATCTCAAAGTATGTGGAGATTCAAGATTGGTAGTTTCGCAAGTGAATGGTGAGTTTGAGGCCAAGGATGAAACTATGGCAAAATACCTCAGAGTCGTGAAAGCTGTTATGACTCAGTTTGAAGAGTGTTATGTGGAGCACATTCCTAGGGAAGAGAACGTTAAGGCCGATGCCCTCTCTAAGTTCGCTTCTTCTGAGATAGAGAATTATGCAGGAAGTGTTTACTTTCAGGTCTTGAAGGCCCCGACCGTCAACTCTAAGTTGATAGCACCGATCGATGTTGGAAGCTGTTGGATAGATCCTATTAAAGCTCACCTAGAAACTTGGTGGCTCCCAGACAATGCCTTGGAGGCACGGAAGCTGTCTGTAAGAGCGTTGAGATATGCCTTGATTGAGGGCCTCCTTTACAAAAGATCGTTTGTCATCCCATATCTGAAGTGTTTAAGGCCCCAAGAGGCAAAGGAAGCATTGAAGGAAGTTCACGAAGGAATCTGTGGGCAACACTTGGGGGGCAGGTCCCTAGCTCACAAGATTACCCGTCTGGGATTCTACTGGCCAGAGATGCTAGCTGATGCGCAGGACTATGTCAAGAAGTGTGAGAGATGCCAGAAGCATGCTCCAATTGTAAGGCAGCCGCCCGAAATGTTAACCTCAATCAATTCTCCTATTCCATTTGCAATGTGGGGGATGGATATCCTTGGTCCATTCCCAGTAGCCTCGGCACAAAGGAAGTTTCTGATAGTGGCTATTGACTATTTCACTAAGTGGATTGAGGCTAAACCCCTGGCCAAGATAACCACCAAACAAGTTGCCCAGTTCTTTTGGGAGAACGTAATTTGTAGGTATGGAATCCCACGAATCCTTGTGACGGACAATGGGACGCAGTTTAACAATGAAGAGTTCAAGAAATATTGTGAGGAAAATGCTATTGAGCTTCGCTTTACCTCAGTAGCTCATCCTCAAGATAATGGACAAGCCGAGGTAACCAATCGTATAATCCTTGATGGACTGAAGAAAAGGGTCGAACGCTCAAGAAATAATTGGGTGGACGAGTTACTGCCTATACTTTGGGCATATCGTACCACTTGTAAAGTGACAACAGGAGCGACCCCATTCTTACTAGCTTATGGAGCTGAGGCAGTTGTGCCCCTGGAGATCATGCAGGCGTCACCTCGAGTTGAGGCATTTGAGCAAGAAACCAATGAGGAAGGCATGAGACTTGCACTAGACCTAATTGATGAGGTTAGGGATGAAGCAAACGCCCGAAACGCAGAACATCAGAAGAGAGCATCCTTCCACTACAATCAAATGGTTAAAGAGAGATTCTTTCGACAAGGTGACTTGGTGCTAAGGAAAGTAGAAGCCTCGGGAGTTGGTCAGAAGGGAAAACTAGCCCCGAATTGGGAAGGGCCGTATCGAGTCAAGAAGACGCTAGGACGAGGGTCTTACAAACTGGAAACCTTGGACGGGGTTGAGGTGCCCCGGACTTGGCATGCATTGAACCTCAAGGTTTACTATATGTTTAAGCTCTCCTGAAAAGGACTTAGCTTTTTGCCTATGTAATAGAAGTAGAAATAAG